>OZ007591.1:290251893-295251893 GCA_963931845.1 Maratus michaelseni | reverse complement strand
AACAAGAATTGTATATACAATATTCTAACCCAATTTTTCTCGCCTGATGTTGTCTATTTTACAGAAAAAAAGGTAAATTATTCAATTTTATGTTGTAATGTTCTCTAAAAAACATTGTAAATGAACGTTTGTTTGGAATAAAACCACCCTAATCCTAGTTATAAATGTTAGGCTTAAATGCTACGGCTTTTGGGGAAAAAAAAAAATCTTTTAGCTGCTTTTAGCGGTAGTGCTTTTATCAATTTTCACAGTAACTTGTGATTTTCAGTTTAACTATAGCAGGGGTCATACAGACGCCTTACACTACTTAGAAACTCCATAGAAATTAAAAAGTTTCCAAGGAGATACTTAAACTCCTTAAATAAACAAAACAAAATACTTCTTAAATTATCACAAAGTATAATTTAGCGTTCAACAATGATTAAAGAAAGTAAAATAAGTCTTCCCATGTTTATAAAAATGAAGTTCAAGTAATTACTGTCCTTCTAAGAAAAAAAAAATAATCAAATTGTGTTTTTGTTTTGTTTGTACATACCCGTAAGTTTTCCCTTCAAAATTTGGTTTTTTAAATCTATCTGCATGTGATGTATGATGAGTATTTGAGAATTGACTGTCCTCTGTATCTGTAATATATGGCTAAAGCTAAGATACTTGTTTTTATTTTACTTTAAAGTTAATATGTTTAAAAGAAAGCTATGAACAATATTAATATGATTATTTATTGAACTTCAACATGGGGTACAGTGGACCACCCACTCCTGGGGCACAGTGGTCCACAATCCACTCTGCTCCTGTAATGCAGAATGTTCAAAATATTTAATAATTGCTTATTTTCTATAAAGGAAGATTGTTTTAAAGTAGATTTAACTGTAAAATAAAGTAAACAAATAAAAATAACAATTTATTTAACATAGTAAGAAATATTTTGTTTTGTATTTACTGCCTTTGATAAATATAACTGTAGTCTACTCTAATTGTTGATGATTTAATTCAAGTACGATTTATGAGACGCAAATTGAATGGAAATCAGTTTATTTCTTCTGAAACTGTAGATGAATCGGCTGTTGATGTCAATGATTTCATAATGTTGCTCTCAGACCCAAAATTATTTCTTGAAAATTCCAGGCTCAATCTTACTCATAAGTACTTAAGAATTTAATTTGCAAATTTTAATGTGAGCGGATTTTTTTGTACTTAAGTAATAACTTCAACTAAATTGCAATTGTTCCTGTATTAATCTGTTATTATTTTCAAAATATAATTTTTTTGTTTTTGCTTCAAAATTTATATTACTATGTTATTTTGTGGGTGAAGGGGCAACAAAAAAAACTGTACCACTGTACCCCGCTTCCGGGGTACACTGGTCCACTTCACAAGTGTATATAATTTTTTTTTTTTTGAAAAATGTATTGAAAACTATGTTGTGAGAAAATTATGATGGATGTAAGAAGGTTTAAGGAATATTCAAAAATATTTTCATACAGATCGGTCAGTCTGTTAAAGAGAAAAAAAAATGTTAACTGGAAAAGTGGTCCACTGTGTACCGTTCTCCCCTACATGAAGTTTAGAACAGAAGCAGTATCTTATTAGTTATTCGAGCTTTTTATTAATCTTTCAATCAAGCCGTCTTGGAAACCAAAACCACTCACAGTATGTATGCAACAGTTTTTGTGACAGCAATTAAGGGTTAAACTGCATAAAGTAATAAAGGAACAGCTTTGTGATTAACCTGCTGTGTGCCATCTTGTTTTTTAAATCAAGACATATTTGTTTTGTTTCTCATTTCCTTTCATCCATATTTACTTATTATAAACACATTATTTAATTTTATTGGCTAATTTATTTATATTTAATAATATAAGTTAAAATGTTTTGATTTAAAAAATGAGATTTCTGACCTTGAGCGATAAATCAAAACATTTGTTTAGTTTCTGACATAATCAATAGGGTGGGTCGAAATCATTTCTATTACCGCTGCAGAGGCAGTCAAAATTTTGAAAAAAATGGCAAAAATTTCAATTTTTCGTTTTTTCTAGAGTTTTTAACTTTTATTATATGTCTAGAATTAAATAAATTTACATTATAGCTTGTAATAACTTATAAATGTGTAGTAATTCTGATCATGAGCATTGCGAACCAGGGGCGAGAGAGGCCCGTCCCCCCCCCTAAATTTGAGAGAAAGGGGTTTTTTGAAGTGATTTTCCGGAACGTTTTAGAGATTTTTTGTTGGGAGGGGGGAGAAAAAGTGAAAATTGAGGGGGAATTTATGTAAGATTTCTTCCTACTAAAAAAAATCCTTAAATTTACCATAAAATCGCAAAAATTTCTTCAAAAACCCCTTTTTTCCAAAATTTAAGAGGGGCGGGCCCCTCTTGCCCTTGGTTGGCAATCCCCATCATCAAAATTACTAGACATTTATTAGTTATTACTAGACATAATGTAAATTTTTTTAATAGTAGACATATAATATGAATTTGAAAAAAAGTAAAAAACGGAAAATTGAAATTTTTGCCGTTTTTTTTCAAAATTTTGGCTGCCTCTGTGGCGGTAATAGAAATAATTTCACCATAATGATATTTTATTGGAACATTACTAACATCCTGATGTAGCTTTTGCATTCTATTAGAAATTGTATTGGTATGGTTGGATAAATTAATTTAAAAAAAAAAAAAAAAAAAAAAGCGATTTTTTTAAACTTTGCCCTCTTTGCGGCGGTAAAAGATATTTAAAAGATATTAACCATTTGGTGTAATATTTTGTGAATTTATTCCTTATTACCAATGGCAACTTTTCCGCACTATTACGTTTCGATTATATAAATTTCGGTTTTTTCGACCCACCCTAATAACCAAGTTAAATCAAAACATTTTAACTTTTATTATTAAATATAAATAAATGATTCAATAAAATTAAATAATGTGTTTATAATAAGTAAATGTGGATGAATATTATTTTGGAATTATTAATTGAAAGTAAACTAAAAAATTATTTAAAATATATAAAATATGCTTTGATTTTGTTTGTCAAAATTTGTTGGGTGGGGGGGGGGGGGGGGGAACTCCACTGCAGGAACCCTCATTCAATTCCAAAACTAGCTCCTTTTTTTTTGTTCACAGGAGGTAAACATACTTTTTGAAGCCCCCCCCCTTAATTTTACTGAGTAATTTATTTATATTTAATAATGAAAGTAAAAATATTTTGATTTAAAAAATGAGATTTCTGACCTTGAGTGATAAATCAAAACATTTGTTTAGTTTCTGACATAATCAATCGGGTCGAAATCATTTCTATTACCGCTGCAGGGGCAGTCAAAATTTTGAAAAAAAAACGGCAAAAATTTCAATTTTTCGTTTTTAAAGTTTTTAATTTTTTTATATGTCTAGAATTAAATAAATTTACATTATAACTTGTAATAACTTATAAATGTGTAGTAATTTTGATCATGAGCATTGCGAACCAGGGGCGAGAGAGGCCCGTCCCCCCCCCCCTAAATTTGAGAGAAAGGGGTTTTTTTAAGTGATTTTCCGGAACGTTTTAGAGATTTTTTGTTGGGAGGGGGGAGAAAAAGTGAAAATTGAGGGGGAATTTATGTAAGAGGTCGCCCCTACTAAAAAAATCCTTAAATTTACCATAAAATCGCAAAAAATTCTTCAAAAAGCCCTTTTTTCCAAAATTTAAGAGGGGCGAGCCCCTCTCGCCCTTGGTTGGCAATCCCGATCATCAAAATTACTAGACATTTATTAGATATTACTAGATATAATGTATATTTTTTTAATAGTAGACATATAATATGAATTTGAATAAAAGTAAAAAACGGAAAATTGAAATTTTTGCCATTTTTTAAAAAAATTTTGGCTGCCCCTGCGGCGGTAATAGAAATAATTTCACCATAATGACATTTTATTGGAACATTACTAACATCTTGATGTAGCTTTTGCATTCTATTAGAAATTGTATTGGTATAGTTGGATAATTTAAAAAAAAAAAAAAAAAAAAAAAATGTGTTTTTTTTTTAAACTTTGCCCTCTTTGCAGCGGTAAAAGATATTTAAAAGATATTAACCATTTGGTGTAATATTTTGTGAATTTATTCCTTATTACCAATGGCAACTTTTCCGCACTATTACGTTTCGATTATATAAATTTCGGTTTTTTTGACCCACCCTAATAACCAAGTTAAATCAAAACATTTTAACTTCTATTATTAAATATAAATAAATTATTCAATAAAATTAAATAATGTGTTTATAATAAGTAAATGTGGATGAATATTATTTTGGAGTTATTAATTGAAAGTAAACTAAAAAATTATTTAAAATATATAAAAATATGCTTTGATTTTGTTTGTCAAAATTTGTTGGGGGAACTCCACTGCAGGAACCCTCATTCAAGGCCAAAATGCTGTTTTTGTTCACAGGAGGTAAACATACTTTTTGATCCCCTTCCCCTCTTCCTCCTCCACAAAGTAAATAATAGCCAACTTATTTTAATCATAAAGTACATAATATTTAACTATGTAATCAACTTTGTCAAGTATTTATTTGATAAAACCTCTGAAACCGGAATCTAAAGGAATATTAAAAAATATCGCAGTATATGGATTTCCTTCTTGGGATGTATAATTGTTGATACATATGTTTTAGCATATTAGTTAGTAATCTGTAACTTTTAAAATGTAATTACGAAAATTTTAAAAGCTTATAAAGTAAATTTAAATTACTATAAACTAAGGATGCACTGAATAGCGATTTTGGCCGAATACTGAATATTCAGCCCACAAGTATACCGAATATTCGGCTGGCCTAATATTTTTATATTTCAGACTAAAGTATTAAAAGTTAAATTATAAAACAATTTTACATAATATTTAACACAGATACTGCCATTTTATGAACCAGACCTTTTTACAAGAAGCCTTTACAGAAAAAAACAAACTGTGCTTTAGCTTTGAGTTATAACTTAAAAAGAGTATAGTCTTAAAACTTTTTTAATTAATTTAGTTAAACTTTGATTAATTAAACTGTGTAGCTTCTTCTGTGAATTAAAATAAATTTATAAAATGTTCTTATATTCAGTTATAAGCCATTTTGTATTGGGTTGTTATTGATTTTCTTCTCTTCCAGAGTGGAAGCTTAGCTGCTAGTAAAATGTGGTTGAACAGAGACTTGTTGATACATCTCATGTAAGTATTATTTTATAATTTAATAAATCTTATTACATTATATTTTATTACAGTGTCCAGTTTAATTACGCTGTTTAGGAATTTTGTTATCTTCTTGTTATCTTGCGGCCCTCACAATTACGATTATGCCAAGGTTGCAGCTATGTAGATATGCCATTAATGGACACCTCCTTCCCAATGTTTTTGGTTTAAAAAAATAACCAATTAATATTTTGCTTTTTTTTTTTTTTCATCTCATAACTCCCCATTGCATGTTTTACAATCTGGAGTATTGTTGACACTCTAAAAAATCCTGAATTTCGTCGATCGACCGCATAAAAATCCTAAATTTCGTCGATCGACCGCGTAAAAATCCTGAATTTCGTCGATCGACCGCGTAAAAATCCTGAATTTCGTAGATCGAACGCGTAAAAATCCTTAATTTTGTAGATTGAACTTGTAAAAATCATGAATTTCATTGATCGAACGCGTAAAAATAATGAAATTCCTTGACCGGGCATGTAAAAATAATTAATTTTATGAACCGAGCATGTAAAAATCATGTATTTTATCGACCGAACGAGTAAAAATAATGAAATTTGTTGACCGGGCGTGTAAAAATAATTAATTTTATCGACTGAGCGTGAAAAAATCATGAATTTTATCGACCGAGTGTGAAAAATCATGAATCTTATCGACCGAGTGTGAAAAAATCATGAATTTTATCGACCAAGCGTGTAAAAATCATGAATTTTATCAACCAAGCATGTAAAAATTATGAATTTTATCGACCGAGCATGTAAAAATCAGGAATTTTTATTGACCAAGCATGTAAAAATAATGAAATTCGTTGACCGGGCATGTAAAAATAATTAATTTTATCGACCGAGTGTGAAAAAAATCATGAATTTTATCGACTGAGTGTGAAAAAATCATGAACTTTATCGACCGAGTGTGAAAAAATCATGAATTTTATCGACCGAGTGTGAAAAAAATCATGAATTTTATCGACCAAGCGTGAAAAAATCATGATTTTTATCGGCCGAGCGTGAAAAAATCATGATTTTTATCGGCCGAGCATGTAAAAATTATGAATTTTATCGACCGAGCATGTAAAAATCAGGAATTTTTATTGACCAAGCATGTAAAAATAATGAAATTCATTGACCGGACGTGTAAAAATAATTAATTTTATCAACCGAGCGTGTAAAAATCATGTATTTTGTCGACCGAGTGTGAAAAAAATCATGAATTTTATCGACCGAGCGAGAAAAAATCATGATTTTTATCGGCCGAGCGTGAAAAAATCATGATTTTTATCGGCCGAACATGTAAAAATTATGAATTTTATCGACCGAGCATGTAAAAATCAGGAATTTTTATTGACCAAGCATGTAAAAATAATGAAATTCGTTGACCGGGCATGTAAAAATAATTAATTTTATCAACCGAGTGTGAAAAAATCATGAATTTATCGACTGAGTGTGAAAAAATCATGAATTTATCGACTGAGTGTGAAAAAATCATGAATTTTATCGCCCGAGTGTGAAAAAAATCATGAATTTTATCGACCGAGCGTGAAAAAATCATGATTTTTATCGGCCGAGCGTGAAAAAATCATGATTTTTATCGGCCGAGCATGTAAAAATTATGAATTTTATCGACCGAGCATGTAAAAATCAGGAATTTTTATTGACCAAGCATGTAAAAATAATGAAATTCATTGACCAGACGTGTAAAAATAATTAATTTTATCAACCGAGCGTGTAAAAATCATGTATTTTATCGACCGAGTGTGAAAAAAATCATGAATTTTATCGACCGAGCGAGAAAAAATCATGATTTTTATCGGCCGAGCGTGAAAAAATCATGATTTTTATCGGCCGAGCATGTAAAAATTATGAATTTTATCGACCGAGCATGTAAAAATCAGGAATTTTTATTGACCAAGCATGTAAAAATAATGAAATTCATTGACCGGACGTGTAAAAATAATTAATTTTATCAACCGAGCGTGTAAAAATCATATATTTTATCGACCGAACGCATAAAAATAATGAAATTTGTTGACCAGGCGTGTAAAAAAAATTAATTTTATCAACTGAGCATGTAAAAATCATGTATTTTATCGATCGAACGTCTAAAAATCATGAATTTCATCGATCGAATGCGTAAAAATCATGAATTTTATCGATTGCTGTGTAAAAAATCATGAATTTTGTTGATTATGCACAGAAAATCGTAAATTTCTTGGAACGGGCACATAAAAGCCATGAATTTCTTCGAACGGGTACATAAAAATTACGAATTTCGTCGAATGGATGCTGAAAAATCGCAAAATTTAGGGAAAAAGGGCAATCAGGAAATCCTGCATTTGGCCAGTTTTTAAAGTTTAATCGATGAATGGCGACTGGCGAGTGCTTATTTTCACCTTTACCCTGAAAGCTGCACATTATCTTCCATTATGTTTGTTTAGAAACACTCAGTTTTGAAAAAGAAAACAATGTTCACGATCTTACATTTATGCATTATTAGTTCTTATGAATGTCATCATTAACAGTTAATTTTCTTAGTTGTTACTTTTCAAACAGGAAATACATAAATGTACAAGTAATCTCTCTTATTTGAATATAATTCTACTTCTTAATTTTCCGGGATATCTTTATTTATTAACAGTTAAAAATAAAATTTAACTAAATTTTTTGAAAATATTTTTAAAAGCCTGTTTGGTGGTTGGGCCATATATAAAGATATTCAGCAAAACTGAATAGTTTGATATTTGGTTAGGCCGAGTGCGACCTATTTTCAGCCTAATTAAATATTTGTAGTATGGCTAAATACATACCAAATATTCTGTGCATCACTAGTTGTAATTTTCCAACTGGACAAAAAATGTCCGGGCCAAGAATTTGAATAATTGTGTTAAAATTAATCTAGAGTAAATTTCTAGTTTGAGATTTGGAAAATGTTGTTCAAAATGTTTTTGAAAATGACCCGGAGTGAGTCAAAACATGTCGAACAACCTAATAAAAGTTATATTTGTATTATGTTGTTAATTTACATCTTAGCATTTAAAAGAAATACAATATGCAGTTGTTGCATCTGTTTTTTTTTTATGGGGGGGGGGGAGGTATGAGAGGAAAAAGCCAAATATTAAAAAATATGTAGAAGATACAAAAAGAAGATACTGGGGGGAAACGAGCCGGGCGCTTTTACAATATCATTATCTAAAACGGACAGGGTGCATCGGCAGGTTTAAAGGAAAAGGGCAGGGTGCAGCACCCTTTGAAAAACATCAAATGAGAACACTATGTAAAAATGATCTTTTATTTAAAAATTAATTGAAAATCAAATTTTTCGTTCACATTCACACAAACATTTTTTAAAAAAAAATACTGTTCAAGCTTCCTAAATTTTATATATTTCTTCTGACAACTACTTCTTCCCTTCCCCCCTTTCATCTAGCGACTCTGAATATAAATTGGCTGAGCAAAAATCACAAAACATAAACAAAATTCACATCACATAAAAAAAAATCTAATTAAAATTTTGGATTTTTTTTTTTTTTTTATGGTCCTTCCTATTATGCAACTTTATTAAAAATTTCTCAGCTCTGCACCCAACAGTCTGAGCCTTTGAGGTTAATATAGATACATAGTTACACACATGCATTTTTAATAGTATAGATAGTAAATTTCAAGTTTGAGATTTGAGAAATTGTTTATATGAACAACATTTTCCAGTTTGTCCATATATTACACATGAAAATAAGTGAATTTTAACTATAATTTTTTCCTGTAGAAAAACAAACTACTTAATAAAATCTAATATTGAATTCTTATATTTATGTAATGTCTGTAAAGTAGTTCAGTTTGCATATTTTTGCATGATTTATTTATTTTTTTATTTTTTATTTTTTTTTTTTTTACACAGGAAACAAACAGGATACAGCTTGAAATTGGTGTGATAAAAGTAAATCATCCAAAGATACACCTCCACAATGTGACTCTCAGACTGTCAGAATTTATTTTGTTTAAATCTAAAAGCAAGAAAATTTAAGTCCGGAACATTTACTGTATACATTACATTACCGGAACAGAGTACCATTAGTTTATTATTTATGTTGTGATTTCAAATAAATGCAGCAGCTGTACTGCAATGGTCATTTTTTTGTGAGTGCTGTGGTTTCTTTCACATTTTCCCAACAGCAGCTAGATTTTAGCAGTCGTCTATCAAAGCTCTTTGCAATCAGAAAAATGATTGCATCCAGTTGCAACAATCAAAATTTTCAATGACTGGATTGGAAGTGAAATGATGAGAAAAAGCTGATCGCACTTGAGTAAATAAACAAAAATAAGTAAAGTTGATATTTTTTTTTATGCCTTTTTCTAAGTTCAAATACATTAGTTAAAACATTTTCAACTAATAACTAGAATTTAGTGCAGCTCTTTTCAAGTAAGTGTAATAATTTTCTCTTATTGGGTTTTAACAATATTGGACATGTTTTTTACTGTATGCAGTGTTATATTTAATTATAAAATTTATATATTTAAATTTAAGCTTATTATCTTTTTCCGCATGTTGATGAACTTGTACCATGTCTGATAAAATTATTGTTCATAATCCTATGTATAATTATTCATCTTTCCAAAACTGGGTTTATTATACATTGATAGCTGTAAATTTCATAGTAAGCTGAATCTTGATTTAAATATATGCTTAAAATGTTCGGTATGCAAAAAATCTACTTGAAGAAATGCACAAAATCTGAGGTGCCATATACGCTCAGATTTTGTGCACTTTATATTTTACACATTTTTTGCATGCCAAAAATATCCTAAATTCTGCATTTTTTATGCATAATCAGAGTCTCTGATTATGCATAAAAAATGCACAATTTAGGAATTATTTGGTATGCAAAAAATGTGTAAAATAAAAAGTGCACAAAATATGAGCGTATTTGGCACCTCTGATTGTGCATAAAAACTGCAAAATTCAGGGATTATTTCGTATGCAGAAAAAGTGCACAAAATCTGAGCGTATTTGGCACATCTGATTGTGCATAAAAACTGCAAAATTTAGGGATTATTTCGTATGCAGAAAAAGTGCAAAAAAAAAAGTGCACAAAATCTGAGCGTATTTGGCACCTCTGATTATGCACTTTTTGTGCAGAATTCAGTTTGCACTTTTTATACACAAGTAGAGGTGCCAAATACGCTCGGATTTTGTGCACTTTTTTTTTTGCACTTTTTTTGCAAACTTTTTCTAGCTGGGTGTTGTATATCAGTTTTATAGAAGTTATATAGGGCTGCACTAATGATTTCGTATTCAATTCCGGTTATTGGAGAAAATTTCTCAAGGGGAATTTCTAACTATTCTATGTCTTTTCTAACTGAAATAAAGTTTTGTATAGTATGTAGTATATATACAATACATCATATAAACAGCTGGCCAAAATAATTCTAATAGTTTTACGGCTATACGTGGTAATTGCTAAATTTGGGTTTTTAAATGAATTATGCGTTTTCCACATTGTCTAAGATGACACAAACCAGTGTATTAAAAGCTACGAAAATTATGTTTTGGGATTAGCATTGACAAGATGCTTAAAACAGAAGGAGTTCCATTCAAAAAGGTAAGAGTATTGCGAGAAAGACCAGCAAAAGAGACGGCTTTAACAGTTGTTCAGTTAAACCCTACATCATAGTACTCAGATGTTTTAACTGCCAGGAGCTAGGACACATGTAGAGGGACTGTTGTAATACGGAGTAAGCATGTGCCCGTTGTTCGGACAGACATCATACTTCAGACCATACAGCCTCAACCCCACACTGTATAAACTGCGAAAAAGAAAATGAAAAACTTTGTGATAGCGGTCAGAAATTGCCAGAAAACCATTCCTGCTACGCGATGATATTATTATTGATGGACGCTGCCAATGACACAAAAATGGCCAACATCAATAAAGTTCTGCTTACCATTCAGGGTAATCCAGTGCAATTTACAATGAAATAAGGGCAAAACGGCAACATTCATAAATAATATCATTGACGAGTAGTTCGCTCTGGTATGTTTTCAAGACGCTCTCGTATTTGAGGGTCGTCCTTCTTCACGCCTACTAAATATTCCTTGCTATAGCTCAAGTTTGCTCAACAGTCACATATTAATTCTAGATCTAAAGTTAAAACACTGTTTATCAGCAAAGAACAATCATTCGGTGTTTGTAATCTGGACCTGGTAAATTTCCTTCTGAGGATAGGGAGCTTCTACTGTCCTCCGAAAGTGGATCTCGTTGAGTATTTGCAGTATTGGAGATATTAAGTACACTTAAGTAACTACCAATTAGATCTGGGTGACTACAATGCACGTAACAAAGTTTTTGGCTACGCTAGAGAGGTTGCCTAACGGAGACCTTTCGTTGACTTTCTATTAGCAGAAAGTTTCATTGTCTTTAACTCTCCTGTTTGCATTCCGACCTATGTGTCTGGCAGGAGCGAATACCTCCTTGACCTGTCAATCTGTTCGCATTCCATGTTTGAGAAAATTAGGAATTCGGAAGATGTCCCGTAACTATTTGGCGATCACAGACCAATAATAACAGGTCTTCTAGCGACATATTCCAAAACTTAGATTTAAAACTAAGAACGTCCCTCTCAAAAAATTCGTAGATACGGTTAAAATTTCCTGTGTCCAAATCCAAATTAATTTCTCAAAAATAACTTCGCCCGAAGATTTAGATCAACAATATTATTTCTTCAAAAACATAATACAAAACTCAGTACGAGCATCTTTTAAACTTAAATCCTCCTTTGGTAAAGTTACATTCACTTGATGGTCACCAGACCTTCGTGCACAACTAAACAAAGTGAAAGCACTATATCGAAAAGCAAAACTCGCAGAGTTTGAAAAGTCAAAATTCCAACAATACAAAAAAGATCGTGCCTCCTACCAACTTCAAATTCAAAATCTAAAAAACTTTCTTTGGACAACTTAAAAAAAAACAAATGGAACCCCATGGCATAATGAAAAAACTTGCTTTTCAGATTTTTCAGGATGGCTTTGTCAGCTGCTTTCCATACTCTTCCTTCCCAACATCCAGTTCTTCCTCTTTATTCGCTCTGACAGAAAAAATATTGTACGCCTCTCCGTGTGAACGAACTCAACCAAATTTGGCGAACACATTTCCAAAAACTACAGATCAACCACCCTTCACACAAAGCGAATTACGACATGCGATTCATAATTTTAACCAAAATAAAGCTCCAGGTCACAAGATGATCAGGGCTACATTGGTATACCGGAAATAAGTTTAGGTCTTTATAATAAGGCATTACAATTAAATTATTTCCCATAAGACTGGACGGTGGAAGAGCTTGTCTCTTTCAGGAAGGAAGGTAAACCACTAGATCAACACACTTCTTTTAGACCAATCACATTCTTACCCAAAAGGGGAAAATTTATGAAAAATTAACACTAAGAAGGATAAATTATACATTAACAATATATAATAAACTCGCAGGTAAACAACACGGGTTCACTGAAACTAAATCCACACAAACAGCTTTACAAAAGGCTTTAACATACATTGACATCAATAGAGAAGCAAAATAATTATACCTCGTTAATCTCACTAGATTTTATGGGAGCATTTGATAAATTCCCTTGGTATCTTGTATTTCTAGAACTACCACAACTGGGACTTTCTCAGCAATTCATAAATAATATAACTTCCTTATTATCAAATAGTCGAGCTCATGTGGACTGGTTAATGCCAATCTTAATTTACTTCTTCACTAAAGGTACCCCAAAAGGCTCCTGTTTTGGGCCTTTTCTTTGGTTTGTTTTGCTGGAAACATACCTTTCTTTTCAAATACTGTGAGATAGTCGCATATGCTGACGACGTACTTTTATTAACTTGGGATTCCACGCTCCTATAACAGAGAGGTCATGAGGTACTAGATTTTATTTAAAATCGGGCGCATATTAATCAAATATTATTGTCTTTTGAAAAATCTAATACAATTACTTTTATCAATCCAACAATATTTTAAAAAAGGCCCTCTATTTAAACTACAGGGAAAAATTATTAAATCGGTGAAAAAAATAAATATCTCGGAGTAATAATCGACCAGCGCTGATAATTTCTACCTCATATAACAAACAAAAGACAAGAAATAACAAAAATAACCCAAAACCTATATAAATATCCATCAATCTCTGGTCGTCTTCCCACCCACTTTTTCAAGATCTGGTATTCCTCGATTCTTCAAAGACAATTAGCATATGCTTGTAGTGTGTGGCTTCCGCGTATGCAGTAGTCTCACTGTATTCGCCATTTCCTGGCTGCACAGAGAAAATCACTATTGCTAATCTAAAAGGCACACAATAACCCCTCAGCACTACCCTACGGATTTTTTCGGTCTTCCTCCACTGGATCTATATCTAGAGGAGGAGGCTGATTTCGCTCGGGTCACACGACTTGGAATTTCCACAGAACATCATTTTGCCCCGCTCTACTCAACAAAATGTTCCAAATAGCAAATTTTACCATTAACAAAAACATTATCAATAATTCCCACATAAAATTTTCAAGGCAATACACACATTTTTACAGACGGATCAAAACCGGATGCGGGAACACCGTCAGCCTTCTGTGTCTTGAAAATGACATTCACAACCACTATTGGCAAGCAAAATGGCACCAGGAAAACTCTGTCTTCCAAGATTTTTTTTTTCCCTCTCAGTTTTATTTCGCGTTTTGTGGAGTCTTTGATTTACATTACGCCATAAGTCATTTTCATGTTTAATCTGATTCGGTACATAAGTATATATTATTTATTAATTTCCTGGTAGATATTGCAACATTTTCAAATATATTTGTGTATTAAGGCAAATCATCCCACTCGTTTAGTATTTTTGATTTATTACCTATATTCTAAAAATTATTATGGCCTTCATGGCATGAATATTGTAAATATTGTAAATAGTTTGCAACATCTTATTTGAGGTTCTATAATATAGTGTTTTAAGGTATTTCATCCATTTATTTAATACTTTTTGTGTTATTTTACTCATACTTTTGTAATTATTTTCATTATTTATTACTGGCGCTATTTTATGTAAAGTTTTTTAAAGTGTATGTTCATCTTAGCACAGGAAATATCCTCTTTCCTCCCTCCCCCTTCCTTTCTTTGTTCGGCTTTAAATTTTCTTTCTCTATCGTTACTTTGTAAATTTTTGTTTTCATTTTTTAGTTAAAATATTAGTCAATTTTTCCCCTCCAAATTTATTTTCTCTTAGTCATTTTCAACAGCCTAGGCTACTGATTTTTGCTATAGTCTTTCTATATCCCTTAGTTTTATTTGTTATTTAATTGAAATTTAGTTACGATTTAGTAGATAATGAAGATGTGCTCTGTTGATGCCTGTTTATCAGAAGTTGTATATCTAGCATAATTCACTAAGTTTGTTTATTGAATATTATAACTTTAACTAAGTGTCATTAGAGCTTAAGTCATTGAAAACCTACTTATAAATATTGTTAATCTTTATAGAAAAGTTTTCTCACAACAAACTGATTACCATATATACTGATATAGACACTAAAATTACTGATTAAGACTTTATAGTTAAATATGACTTCTTTAACAGAAAGTAAAATAGAAACTTCCTCCTCATCAAAAAAACGTCGAAAAAGAAGAACATATGACCGTATGTCAAAATCATGCAATCGCTCATCGATGGATGATTTGGACTTGTTGATACCAACTCAAAATATAACTGAAAATACAATTAAAAAATCAAAACGTCAACCACCATTACAAGAGAAAAATCTGATAGACTTTGAAATGGCAATGGAGGAAAAAATGAGCTTAGAAGGCCAATTGGATATGATGTATCGCCATTTACGAAAACATGAATTAAATTATGCTCAAGAAGCAAAGAGATATTATAACAAACTAATTTAGAAATACAACTCCTTAAATGCTCAAGAACAACTCAAAAAGAAGATCCTCAAAATAACCATTGGGACGAAATAGCAAATCTACAAACTCCAATAGAAAAACAACAGCTAGAACATGAGAATCTACAAACTCAAATAGAGAACCAAAAACAAATTCATGAAGATATTTTGAAAGCAATTAATGATGAAATGAACAATTTAATTGCAAAAAATCAAAACGCCTGTTACAAGACAAAGACAGCAAATTACAATTTAATTCTAAGGCTCATCAAGAAAAGGATCTAGAAGATATGAGCATGGAAGAAATGAAAACTCAATGCCACCAGCTAAGACTATCTAATCAAAAACTTCAAATGGAAATAGAAATTAAAAATAAAGTATTTCAACAAAACAACCAAACACTAAACACAATGACAAACTTATATGAAGATTTAAACAAAAAATTAGGATTACTGTGCAGAAATCAAGAACAATTTGAAATGACCACTCAAAATGAACCGAAATTAGGAAGAGAGAAAGATCTCCCAAATAATTTTACATATGCATCGGTAGTCTCAGCACCTGCACCAATTTACTCCAAATCAGCTCTTCTATTGACCCGAAAATTAAATACAAAGCTCACAATGTTTTGGATCAGGGAATAGCTTAACAAAGCCGTAAATATAAAAACAAATAAGATAAAAGTATTCAGTACATTGTCAAAAGACAAAAAGACAATAATAGTAAAATCCGAAACAGAGGAAGACATAGACACCTTATCAGATCTGCTTCAAGCAAATGAGAAAATAACATCGTTAGTTACACTATGCATGTTTTAGTGTATTGAAAAGGAAAAAGATCATAATATTAGGTATTCCAAAATCAGTCACAATATTGGAAGTCAAACAAAAAATAAGTGAAAACCTTAACGAATATATATCAGATAATCAACATAAGGAATTAAAGAGGGATAAATTGCAATCATACCAGCTAATGCTAGACCTAGAAGATTCATTGGCGATAAAGCTCCTAAGACAGGGAAGGCTACTAGTGGGCTTTATTTCTTGCCCAATTAAGCCATACTCCCCTATCATATGCTGTAATAATTGCCAATATTATAGACACTCTGCAGATACATGCAGAAAAAATACTATTTGCGCATACTGTGCAAAGAAACATTCATCGCTGGTTTGACAATTAAAAGGTGAAATTTCTACACACACTTGTATTAATTGCTTAAACTCTTACCATCAAAATGAACGCCCTTATGAGAACAATCGCGCAGCTAACTCCTCATATTTTCAAGTTTTTCAGAATATATACTACTAGAGAGATCTCACAATAAATAAAAATTCATCACGTTCGCGTCTATAAACATAACAGAAGACATCGTTTCATTAAAAAAATTAAACTCTTCCTCAACTACTTACTACTTTGACAACACTACAAATGGCCCAAAAGAAAATGATATAAAAGTTGTTCAAATAAATCTTAATAATTGCAGAGCTGCAAATTTACTATTACTTAAACATATGCACCAATACAAGATATACATAGTTCTGATACAAGATGGTGTGGTAACAGAGAATAAATAATTTAATCAGAGAATGACAAAAAAATGGATTTTTATAAAGGTAAACTGCGGCAGAGGGTTGAAAAAAGGGGTAAATAGTGGTATGATAACTTTTCTAAAGTTAACAGTAATTTTACTCATGTTCTGAAACACATGTAATTTTACTCATGTTCTAAAACACATGTAATTTTACTCATGTTCTAAAACACATGTAATTTTACTCATGTTCTAAAACACATGTAATTTTACTCATGTTCTAAAACACATGTAATTTTACTCATGTTCTAAAACACATGTAATTTTACTCATGTTCTAAAACACATGTATACTGAGGTTCGAGTTAATCGGTCAAAAAGTGTAAATTTGTATAAGGAACATACACACCAAAAATGACTTCTATATATATATATATAGATTAGTCATCTATTAAATATCATAAACGGACCTTACTCATAATTATAATCTCTTCCTTTAAATTCAACAAAAATTCTATTTATGGTTTATGCATCGGATATAATCATAGCGCCAAGAACATGAAATTAAACCTTCTTGTGCAACGATTGCAGCCTTACCAACATATAGGAGTGAGAGGTGACAGGCTGGGTGTAGTCCGTGCGCTCAGTTGTCAGGACGTTTGTGTGCTGAACCACTGACCTAGGTTCGAAACCTGGGCTGGATTATTTTTCACTCTGTTTGGTTTTATATCTGGTAAGCAATATAAATAAAATTCACGTAATTAAAAATTGATGATATATTTCTCGGTGGTATTGCATCACTTCAATTATTATATTATTATCTAGTTGCTAATCAGTTTTACTTAGTATTGATATTCTTATTATAAATACTGGTTTTTGTGAACTAACTTACTGTCCAGATGAAACCATTTTATTTAATTATTACCTTCCCTTATACAAAAAATGAATGTTAATTCATATAAAATGTAACATACATGCGTACGGACATAAAGAAAAAAAATATATATAATTTTGAATAAAATGGATAATGCATTTTTTATTTCAATATACCATCAAAAGCATGTACAATACTTGCTGCAAAGGTATTCATTTTGCTATGTTCCACATGCTATAAACTGTCAACTCTTCTAAGTACATACCTGTAATTTGAATGCAACGTGTTTCTAGTATCACGTATTCTTTATGACAAAATAAGCAATATTTTCCCAAACTATTCATTCAAAGAATTGGAAAAAAGATATAAAGTTATATTTAGATCCATAAAAATGAAGCATTTTTCTAGAAACAGCTGGCCTGAATTTTCGGAATTCTATTCACCGCAAATGATGTTATTTTATAAAAAACAAATTATATTGAAAAGGTGTTCTGATATATATATATATAGTGAAATATTTTTCTGCAAAATATTTATCTGTACATTCGTTCGTATCTTTGAAATAAATGCGATTCTGGTATCATGTATTGTTCATGAAAAAATAGGTAATATATTTCTAAACTATTCATTCAAAGCTTGTAATAAAAAATGAAAAATCATGCGTCAAGTAAAGATTCTGGTACACTTTCCTATACATGTAATATATGGAGATATGCAAGTAAATAGCTTAGAAATCATATAACACATATAAAAATTCAGTTTTATCAATTACTTTCCATCGTCAAAAAATCGTCTAACTATTTTGCGCAGCTCTGTATATGATCTATAGATTTACATATACAATGCATAGCATGCTAAAATTTAGTTTGATTAGAATATATCCTTTTAGCAATTTTTGCCAATTGATGGAAATGAATTCGAATTCCTTCATACAGCATTGTATAAAGAAAATAATAAAGACATTTCTACACAACACATATTAAGCTAAAACTACATTCAGGTGTTCAGGACACAACCAAAACACACTTCCGGAAATTACCAACCATAAACGGCAATGTACGTACATTGTGATTTGTGTATCCAGGTATATGAATTTGATTATATTTCACAAACTTCTATTAGTATACTAAAGATTGTTCAACAGGAATAACACAATTTAAAAACTACCTTTAAGCAATTAATTCTCATAGTCTGTAATATTTTCGAATTCCTTTGTGCAGCCCTGAATATCATAAAATTATTTTATACACACCACGTACTATGCCAAAATTTAAATGCACCTAAAAATGCAAACAAAAGTTGAAAACGAACTTCCAGCAATTATCACTTATAGACAATACTGTAATTGAATTATTATGTATGTCCCTGTAATTGAATAATAACTGCAATTCACACCATTATTTTCAGTAAGAAACTTATAGAGCACCTCAGGAATGCATATAAACTTCGTTATGTTTCAAATCGTGTAACAACATTAAAATACATTGAAAAAGATTTTTCCTTGTAGAGTTCGTATATCTTTTTGTAACAGAATTTTTTGTGTGAGGTTGTAAATGAATATAACACCCCATATTCTACAGAACTTATGTTTCAGTGTACTTCAAAAATGCATATCTATTACATTATGTTTGAAATGGTATAACATGCAGTTAAAAGAAAAATTTCCATTGACCATAATGTAACGGAATACTTTTTAATGTACCTGTAAATGAAATATAAATGCTACACTCTTCATTTTCAATACAGATCGTTCTATAGTAAACGTCAATACTACATAAAAATTTCAGTGCAATCTAAGTATATTTACGATAGATAGACCACATCTAAACGCACAGGTGGACAGACAAACCAAAGCCATAAACACTTTTCAACTACTTTGGTAAGAGTTAAAGATCCAAATTCGATCTATAAAAAAACACATTTTTATAGAAACAGCTGGAATGAATTTGCTGAATTTTATGCACCGCAAATAATTTTTATATCATATTTTATAAAAACAAATCTATAACTATCTGTAAAAAGTATTAAAAAAATCCTGTTATGATTAAAGTATTTCTTATCGTTATATTTAATGTCAGAAAGCACTCACAATGATTTCAATATATCATACCTTGCTAAATTTTGATCGTTTTGATAATTTATTAAGATACCAACAGAGGTTTTTAAATATAAATTATATATATAGAAAGTAATTTTGTATTATATTATGTACACAGTCTTGTGTAAAATAAGTGCATCATGCAAAAGCTACCAGATATTTGTATATTTCTGTAATGGGAAGGAATTACTTTAAAACTGTCATCAACGGTTAAAGAGATAATTGACAGAAAATCTTATTTTTACCCTAGAGTACGCACCTAAATCGTATATCTGCCTAAGAGATACTGTGCTAGTAGTATATGTTATAAATATATAAAATTATTATAACCGAAAGTTAAGCACAAAAGAACTGTACCTTGCTATATAAATTTATTTATCTTTAAAACATTTAACAAATGACATGAGCTATACACTTTTTAAAAGTATTATGAGTATAGTTGACATGATGTTGATATGATAAAAATTAAAACAATACTAATAGCAAATTTCTTAAAATTTTCAGCTCATTAAAGCGTAAGCATGTCTGTCAGAAAGCTTTTAGCATGTCTCTGTTTTCTTTAAACGTTTTGTACAGCATATTCAAACTAAAATATTTAATCATCTATACATTTTAAATAGGTTATTTTACTAAAAATTATGTCAAAAAATTTTGTAAACAAAAAAACATTTCAGAGTATAAGAAAACGTATAAATATTTATTTTTTATTTTATTTTATATTTTATATTTTATATTTTATATTTTATATTTTATATTTTATATTTTATATTTTATTTTATTAAATATTTATTTTTATTTTAATATTTTATTTTTTAGAATAATTCTCGAATGCTTTTTGAAGTTCTAGTTCTTCATTTAAACAGACAGTTACATACAGAATTTTTACAAAACAGCATATGCGTATATATTTATTATTTATTTTATTTTTTAAATTTAAAACTATTTTTTTCTGTGACTTCTGTATCGATTGCAGGATATTAATATATATATATATATATATATATACTAAAACTTTTGTAAAAAATTGAGACCATTGAGACCCATAAATAATCGTCAAAATACAAACCGATAATTACAATATAAAACATAAATTTATCCAAAAATTTAAGATTCTCAAAATTGAAATTAGTGGGGAAAATATTTAAAGATATGTAGAGAAAAATTCCAATGTGCAGAAAGTGAAAATTATTACAAGAACAATTGGTAACTCATATAGTAGAACACTTTTTCATGGGCAATGTTCCTCTAACATATATATTCATCACGATAACAGGTGTTTCTTAATAAAAAAGAGTTGTCAGCTTTTATGACGGTAAAACCAAAATTCTTCATAATTTTACATGTTATTTCTTTTTCGTCACAGAGGTATTCATTACGAGTTAAATATTTAAAACAAAATGCTCGAATAGAAAAGTTCTAAAAACAACCTAAAATCTCCATTTAAGAACAGCTGACCCGACCGTCATTGCCAGGCTCATGAAGATAACATTAAATGTGCCTAAAATTAGTGTTGACTAATTTTATGTTTCAGTGATCACACGGCGCCATATGAAATATATGTTGATCATTAAAAGGTTTTTATAAGCCTTTTGTGTTTTTCTATGTATCACTTAAGCATTTTATCTATATTTTAATTATAATTAGTGATCTTATTATGTGATAATGAGACATATAGTATTATATAAATTATGTATCCGATGTCTATGTAAAAAATTCCTCTTAAAATTCTGATATTTAGTGGTAAAGAACCAACTCAAATGAAAATAACATCTCAAAACGCAAAATGTATGTCGAAAGCAAGAAATGACTTCAAAAATGGATTTTTTTAATTATTAATATTGATACTTTGTATAAGCAAAGATGACATTAGAAAGAAAAATGTACGTTAATTAATTGGATATGTTTTGTTCTTTGTGTATTGTGATTTCCAAACTCTATACAGCATTTTAAAGTAGGCAGAAATAACGAATGTCGCGAAAGTGATTTCTGTAATGATTTTTTGAAAGGGTTTGATTTTGTTATTATTAAGATTTTTATAAACGGATTACGCATTTTTAAAGAAAATGTACTGAATTAGTTTTTTTTTGAAGCCGAAGCATAAAATAGCGAAACAGACTTTTGGAATTTTTTTTAAACGATTATTAATAATATTATTTAAAAACCAAAGACCCCGTTTTAAAGGACAATGTTGGCTGGGGATAAGTGGAAGTTTTCAGTTATTACCTATTTTGAATAGTGTAGCCGAAGTGCGCGTCGAAAAACCGGGAAAGCAACACGTAAATGAAATTTCCAAAATATTTGAAGGGACGTTTATATTTTTTAAAAGGATATATATATATATATATATATATATATTGAATAGAAAAGCCGATGCGCGTTCAAAATACACGTAAAAACAGATTAGCTTTCACCCATCGTACCTTCAATGCCTCGAAATACCATATTTTCTTGATAAGTGTTGGTTGTGGTTTTTAACTAATATCTGAGCTGGTTATCAAAAAATTAAAATTCTGAGCCTTGATCAAACTGCCTTTGACTAGCATCATCCAAATTTCCACACCTTTACGTGTGGTATCTTTCCTAATTATCGCACACACACAAACGGGCAGACAGAGTCATGTAACAATGTAATTTCATGCAAAATGTATTATGTTTACTTTAGAAGGTATTTGAGATATGTCATTTCGATACAGACAAACCATAAAACTTTACAGAGAAATAAATATTTGTTAAAAGCAACTGAATATAACATATATATTTTTAAAGATTATCTCAACGTATGTTGGACATCTAATTGTAGTTTATTTAACTATAATTGAACAAATATTTATTATGTATGGAAAACGAGTGGAATTGGGGACAGTGGGGAATAAGGGAACGAAATAATTTTTCCTTGAAACGCTAACCTCTTGGTTCAGAATAAATACAAAAATAACAGTGATTGATAATGAATAAACCAACAATTGTTTGCATTTGTCATGAACAAAGAGGATGCCGTTATAAAACGAAAAAGAAACTCGCGTTCAAAATTTGCTATCCTATATTTATATAATTTTTAAAACACCATTTAATCTGTTATTTCTGACAAATAAAAAAAAATTAGGAAATTCTCTGACTGCCGAGCAAAAAGGAAAATTTGTAATGTTGTTTCTCTTTGTAATTTTTTAAAAATGCTAAACAAAGGATCAATTTTCAAATTGGTATAAAAAACTTAATTACGTATATGAGTGTAATCTTTGAGAGTAATAATTATTTCTCGATGATTTAAAACTGCACTATATTTGTAGAATTATAGCAATTTAAACAATGCTTCGACTGCAGTGAATCCTGCAGCATAGTGAACGGATAGATTTGTTCGCGGCAGTAAAAAGGTTAATGAGCATTATAATTCAATCGTAAATAAAGTATACATTATGCCTTGTAAAACTTCAAAGAAACTTTTTAAGAAAAGTCGTTACCAAAATGCATCTCTCTTATTCCACAAGCGTCCTAGGTGACGCATTATAAAAAAGCTTTATTATTACTTCATTTCGCAAGAGTGCTAAAAACTGAAACACGCATTCAACTTTTAACACACAATCAAAAATGACTTTACTTTTCATAAAACTTACCGAAGAATTTTACGCTTTAATATTATGTAGTGAAATTACATTTGTTAGAAAGCTTTTAGTGAATGCAGAATTTCATTAGAAATGTTGTACAACATTTGCATACATGAATCACTTCGACAGAACGTTCTATTGACAATTCATCTCGTTAAAAGTATGTGCTATGTTTTCTGTACTGCATCAAAATTTCTGCAACAGCTTTTAAAGATTTATACTTGTTTGACAATGCAATGCAACATTTTTTGTTTATTTATTATAATGCATATATCTTTTAGCATATCAGAAATAATCTAATTGGTATTATATACTGAAATATCCTTTTGAATACATCAATTTTAATATTTGTAATTCAATTAGAGACATAGGAAACGAAAAGTACTTTGTAGTAGTACAGTACGTATTTACTGTAACTAATGAATCTAACTATAAAATGAAAGAAAAAAGAAATGCTGTAAAAAGCGTTATTACTTACCCATCATACGTAGTGTAGGGTGAGTCGTGTAATCGTTTTGAAAATCAAAAACAAATTTTTTGACGGATTTACACGTTTCACACACTGGGGATTCCGAAAAACATATTTTTAGAAAAAACATTTTGCCGTCCGTCTGTGTGTCTGTGCGTCTGTAAACGCTCTATCTCCCAAAAAAATTGAGATAGAGACTTGAAATTTGGTATGTACTTAGTATGTAATAATGGGAAGAAGTTTATTGTATTTTAGTAGCCTTGATTATCCAGGACTATTTTTTTTCGGACTCTCGAATTATTCGTTCTCATAAAAGTTATATAAAAATTTTCGAAATTGTTTATTTTAAGGAGTGAATATAAAAGACAATAAAAAAACATAAATTTTGCTTAAAGCATGAAGTCGATCGGATAATGAGTTGCCGAGATATTTGTAATACTATATTCCACACTCTTCAATATTTCATGACCCTGTAATTCATCCAAATTTCAATTCAAAGATATATTTTAATTGGAAATGAGACGCTTAATCAGATGCAATAAACCACTAGTTAATAGGATTGTTGTATTTGGAGATATAAGGATGTTTCTTTTAAGCAATTCAGTAATCAAGCCTTTAAAGTTTATGACGTCATCAAGCCACGATTTTATTCGAATTGCAATGCATTTTATAAGTAGTTTACACATTTTTTATTTTAATATTTTACATTATGCATATCCATGATGGGTAAGTATTACGGTGGTCCCCAACGACTAGTTTTTTATGTTAAATATTCTTCTAAAAGGAGAAAAGTATACCGATAATGCCGTAGATAGGTTATGCAATAAACTACAGAAATTAATGGAAAATACGCGATGTAATTCAGTTATATATTCAGTTATAGTATAATTCAGTTTTAACGCTAAAATCGAAATCGACACCTAGGTATTTATACAAATTATAATCAATAAAATAATAAATAAAATATATACCTTCAAAACCTGTAATTTTTATCAGCCCATCAGTGTGCAGGAATCCATGTAAGTAATTGGAATTGAATCGACAATTCTATAGAATCCCAAATCCGTTTCTGGAAAGAAAAAGCCCTCAGCTTAGAACAATTGGAGGTAGAGAGTTCTACGGTGAATCTACGGTGGTACAATTATAAAACCTTTATTTAAAGGAATGTAACAGAACAAACAAATATTTTTTGGTATATATTTACTGTACATAATGAATCTAACCATAAAATGAAAGAAAAAGAAACTCTGTAAAAAGCGTTATTATTTATGTTAAAATATTCTTCTAATAGGAGAAAAGTATACCGATAATACTATATATAGGTTATGTAATAAACTACAGAAATTACAGTGATCTCTCGCTTATACGCGATGCTCAGTAATTACTTTTTCATACGACTATTTTAAAACAGTAAAATTCGATTTGTAAATTCTGCGATTTAAGAAGTCGAAAACTACCTTATAAAAAAACTGGTGCAGAAAACTGATTTCCGCGTATCGCGTGTTAGTGAGAGATCACTGTAATTGAAAATACGCGATGTAATTCAGTTATATATTCAGTTATAATATAATTCAGTTTTAACGCTTAAATCGAAATCGACACCTAGGTATTTATACAAACTATAATAAATAAAATAATAAATAAAATATATACCTTCAAAACGTGTAATTTTGATCATCACATGAGTGTGCAGGAAGCCATGTAAGTAATTGGAAATGAATCTTCAATCCTAAAGAATCCGTTTCTGGAAAGATAAAAAACTCAGCTTAGACCCATTGGAGGCAGAGAGTTCTACGGTGAATCTACGGTGGTACAATTATAAAACCTTTATTTAAAGGAAAGTAACAGAACAAACAAATATAGTTTGGATTTTATTCAGTAAAAGACAGTTAATGTTGGGATAAAGATGTCACTTAGAAATAGTAAAATGTCAATTGTATAGTCAATTGAGAATTTAAAATCTCCTATGAAGGCTGTCATAAAAAAGCTAAAAATGAGATGTTCTAATTATTGTTCGTATATAAAATTAATTTGAGGCTCATAAACAAAAAAAAAAACGTAATAAGTTAAAGTAATATTTAAGTAATATTATTAAAGTAGTTTAAAGAAATTAAATAAAAATCACGGACTATAATTCAAAAGGCTTCAATAAATTCGCTATTATTTTAGTATATACATGTATATTGGTTTACGTTCTGGTTTTGTCATGAGAAATATGAAGATGTATTTTAGAAACTCAATATATACGGAAACGTCACGACATCAATGTTTCCGGATTTTTAATTTCCTGTTTTAACCCCTTAATCGTTGATCCCGATAGCTTCACGGACAGTCATTTGGTAACAAATATTGTCGCGCCCGTCAATATTACTAGCAGTGTAGACTACTTTTTGTTTAAAAAATTCACAATGTTTGATTTTGATCCCCACCATAATTTTTTTATATAGTGCAATTGAGCTCATTCTCGCATTATTTGTTCTGCCATTAAATAAGGCGAATATTTCTACTTCAAAAAAGTGGTGGCTATCAAGCAATCTGAATTGTAAAATGTAACTTTTGCACAAAAAAAGCATAAAGCAACACGAGGCAAGAAATATTGTGATTTCAAAAAAATTTATTCATCCTAAAAACTTTAAATTAATATATATATATGTATATATATATATATATATATATATATATATATATATATATATATATATATATATATATATATATATATATATATATATATATATATATGTACTGTCTAATTTACTAATTAACTCAGAATTTTATGAATAATAAAATTGAGACAAGAAATAAAAACAAGTGGGTAAGTGTGATCAAAGATCGCTCAAAGGGTTTCGTTTAATATTCCTTTCAAAACACTTTATCCTCTCTTTAATACATCGAAATAAATTTCATTTAGCAACGAAAAAAATGTCCTGTTTTTTATAAAGTAAAAATTTACCGGTCTATTTTTCTCGTATTTTCGAATATCCAAACCAGCCCGCTATTATATTCTGTCATAAAAATAACTGTCATGTGGACTAAATGCGATACTTAAAAAAAATAATTTCAAAATTAAACATGTTGTACACCTTCAAAATGTTAAAATATGCGAATGTTTCCATAATCGGGTTTTTATCATGATTCAATACGTTCCTCAAACTCATATATTTACTACTCTCTCATTATTCATATATCATCTCATTATTCATTATTCATATTGATCTAGCTTTGTAATATTTTGAAAAATCCGTTTAACTTCCGATATGACGTCAGATTTTCTTTTTTAATTTCTAATGACGTGATATTAATCTGCTTTGTGTGTTTACACATACTCATACTCTTTGTATTATTGAGAAATCTTACCGTTTTATTACCACTATGACGTCAATCAATTTTATTTCATATTAATCTTTTTTTCAATTGGTGAAACTTTTTATTTTATTTTCATTTATCACGTGGAAATTGTCTGATAGAAAATTAATTATTGTAAAAAAATTTCATCGTGGATTTTTAATTTTTGGCATCTGCTATAATCAAAAATGTTTGAATTTAAAAGGAAAATGCTGTTAGAATTTTGGTTTTTTATCTCTATTTACTAAAATAATACGAATTTTTCAAATTTTAATATTTTGAGCTCTTTATAGCTATTATTTAGATTTATACCCAAAGTTTCAACTCTATAAGTTACATAGTTTTTGAGAACGGCTCTGTGACGGGCAGACAATGGAGCGGGAGGAATAAGGTTTCGTGAGATGAACGAAACCCTAAAAATCAACAATTTTTGAACGGATTTTCGGCAATTTACGCGAGAATTAAGAGGTTAATATAAGAAGTTATTTCACTACTTTATGCCATAAAATATAACTTTCTTTTCAAACTAAATATATGTATTACTGCGGTAACTGTTCTTTAAATTGTTTGATTGCGAACCTATCCTAAAATATCAGAAGAAATTATCTTGTTCAATATGAAAATAAAATAAAAAACAGATTAATGTATAATTAAATGCATTACTTGTCTAATTTGTTGTGCCAGAAATAAGGTCCCTTTTACTTATGTAATATACATATAATGCAAAACATCCTGATTTACACAAATAATCAAATAATGCCATTTAATAACATGCTTTGGGCGTTCCAGAGAGTTAATTGTCTGTGCAGGGTCACATGATTTTTCATAAATCACTTTCTCATCTATTTTATATGCAGCCTGAAGAAAAATCAATAGAAATATTTCTTGTGGAAGAATATATAGCTTTTTAGTTTTAATATTGATATATATGTAAGTATATGTATGTTTACATTCGGAAATATTGAAAAATTAAAAAGGCCAAAAAATATTTAGTAACTTAAACATACATATAAGAACGAAAAAAAAACGAAAAGAATAGAGTTAATGTTGTTTACTCGCAATTTGGACCGAAAATAAAAATTTAGCAATTTTTTTCGAGGGGTAGTTAAGATTTTGGAAACATTTCCTTTTACTGTCAAAACCTTTACGAGAAAACAAAATATGAACTAATAATCCTAGAAAGCAATGTGTTTTGAAAAAGAAAGGATTTTTTTTATTATAAATATATGTTATGAAAACATTTACGAGAGAACAAAATATGAACTAAAAATCCTAGAAATAGATGTGTTTGGAAAAAGAAAGGACCTTTTTTTATTAGAAATATTTTATGAAAGATTACTTTCGAAAAAAAGAAAGGATTGATTTCTTCGAAATTTACTGGACGGCATTTGTTGATTTTATTTCAGGAATTTTTACGTAATTATTAAAAAAAGTTTTCATTCCACGATTTTTCTTCTTATTTTAGAAATCGCCCAAAATGACAAAAAACGATATATCCGGAAACGTGACGGTACCAATTTTTCTGGATTTTCAATTTCCCACTCTAATGTTTTCGTATAAGAACTTATTGCGCTACCTTTATGCCATAAAATTTAACTTTCATTCCAAACTAAATATATGTATTATTCGGATAACTGCTCTTTAAATTGTACATTTGCAATTTTTTCCTAACGTATCAGAAGAGAATATCCTGTTCAATACGAAAATAAAATAAAAAACAGATTAATGCATAATTAAATGCATTACTTGTCTAATTTGTTGTGCCAGAAATGAGGTCCCTTTTACTTATGTTATATACATATAATGCAAAACATTTACATAATAAATCAAATAATGTCATCTAATAACATGCTTTGGGCGTTCCAGAGAGTTAATTGTCTGTTTGGGGTCACATGATTTTTCATAAATCACTTTCTCATCTACTTTATATGCATCCTGAACGAAAATGAATATAAATATTTCTTGTGTAAGATTATATAGCATTCTAATTTTAATGCAGATATCTATGTAAGTATATGCATGTTTGCATTTGGAAATATTTAGAAATTAAAAAAGGAAAAAAAAATACTAACTTAAAAATACATATATGGATGATAAAACGAATACAAAAAAATTAATTAATGTTGTTTACTCGCAATTTTGATCGAAAATGAAAACTTATCTATTTTTTTTTCTGTGAGTAGCTAAGATTTTGGAAACATTTCCGTGACTGTTAAAACTTTTACGATAAAAAAATTAAACATGAACTAAAAATCCCAGAAATCAATGCGGTTCAATGCAAAAAGAAAGTAAATGTATTTTTTCTTTCCGAATTTTAAATTGCAGAATTTGTTCGTTTTATTTCAGAAATATTTCCGTAACTGTTAAAAAACATTTTCATTCCGCGTTTCTTCTTCTTACAGCGGTCAATGATGATAATGGGTATCTTTGAAGAATCATGGGCTGCTGCCAATTTACACTTATTATTCGCAAATTTTTCTACTACATTAGATAAAAGTGTAAAAAAATGATTTTCTTTCTTTTGGAATTAAATATGTTATGAATGACTTCAAAGGTGATATTGAGTAATTTTTAACGCATGCATTCATGATTGTTTCTCTGTTATTTTTTTTCAAAAATAGATATTGGAACGATATATCTTACAAATATTTGAATATACCGTGTTTAAAAAATATCAAATCCATATTTTGCTAAACACCGCCTTTTAATTTCATCTTAATTTTAATTTTAATTTAAACCTTAAGAATATATGCAATGGTGAAAGTAAAAGACAAAAAAAATCTAAAAATACACTCATTTGGAAAACCTCAAACAAGAACTTTTTAATGAAACAATAATTTATTATTTGATATTCATAACCTAAGATTTAATGTATATATAATTTATAGATTTAATATGTTCATTAATGCAGGAACTTACATAAACAGAAGGTACACATTTATTAAAATTAATATATTATAAATTACAGAACTCAAAGTCTGTTGTATTACTGATTTTGCTAAGTTTCTCTAAATATAACATGAAATATCATGCAATTTCATCTATTATCATTAGAATTTATGTTATGTTAGAATTATCTTCTATGCAGAAACTGATAACCAAGTGTTATAGCTTTGTTTCGAAAATGTCATTAAAACACAATTACGTTATAAATCACCCTAGTTGCCTAATTATAAATTATTTTCTCTAATTAGAGTTTTTTGACGCACAATTTATTGTTTTACGTTTCGGGTAGCTGAACGTATATTAAATAAACGACAATTTGTTGTTCTATCGCAATAAGCATTAAAGAAAATATATATTTTATAAAAGTTTTCACATATTTCAAGATTTTAAAACCATACGTTTTTTCGAGCTATTTAAGAAAATGAAAATTAAGTAAATGTAAAAATAACAGATGTTAGTCATGAGTTACGTCAGTACTTTTAATTAGTTTAAATATAAATTTAAAACATTAATAAATGTTTGTATTCCTTAATACAGCTTTAAATTTAATTCCAAATTTATGTAATGGTCAGTAATATTTTATATGCTGCAAAAAATTTGAGACACGTCTCTTTGTATAGCATAGATAATGGAAATGTAGCTTTGTAAAATATATGAATGAGACAAGATTCCATAAATCCTTCCCTTTTTCCTTTGAAAACGTTATAATAACAGCGCTAAAGTTCAGAAAAGAACAGACTGCTAACTGCCTATTATGTTACATTGGTGGCTACGGTCCATTCTTGAATACAAAATGCCATACATTTTTAAGTAATAATGGTAAAACACTGATATCCTGTCAAAGGATAGCATGTGGTATATATTTTTAATTTGGATTATGTTTTTAAAATATAATAAAGTTGCTACAATTTATAATTTTTATTTAAAAACTACAGATTTTATTTAATTTGATCACAAACGTTTAATTTTATCTCGTTTAATTCCGTTTAGTATCAGGATCAATATTCTTTGAAAATTTCATTTCTTCTAAACATCGCTTAATTTGAATATTTATAACTTCGAATAAGAAAAATCTTTACCATCAAATGTAATTTCTTTGAAAATCGTATAACGAATTATAGATTTTTTATACTCTTTTTATTTGAATTGACTTGGTTATTGTATGCAAAGATAGAATTTTTTAATTGATTTTTAACACAATTACTGGTGTTCTAGAATTATACAAAATATGTACACATGTGTACATATGACAGTACAGAATTTTAGTATTTTTAGAACTTAATTATAAATCAATACATTATTTTTAAGGCATTTTTCCGTTATCCAGTCGCAGTGATAAATCTCCAAATAATATTTATTGTTAGAACTGTTTATGAGATACAAAACAGTGGTGTTAATTATGCGGCATGCCAGGTTTGCCAAAATATCTAACTTGCTGTGAAACTGCAATAAGGAAGTAATTTAAACTCGAAAAAGTAAAAAATATAAATAAAAAATAAAATACGTAATAATTTATAAATATGTATATTTTTTTTCATTTAATAGTTTAAAATTATTTTATGATTATACATTGAGAAAAAGAAATTAGAAATCCTGATTGTATAGTTTAAAATTGTTTTCTAGGGTTTCGTTCATCTCACGAAACCCTATTACTCCTGCTTCGTTGTCTGTCCGTCACAGAGCCATTCTCAAAAACTATGTAACTTACAGAGTTAAAACTTTGTGTATATAGATGAATACAAGCTATGAAGAGCTCAGAATACTAAAATTTGAAAAATTTGTATTATTTTAATACTTAGAGATAAAAAACCAAAATTCTAACAGCCTTTTCCTATTAAATTGAAACATTTTTTGTTATTGCAGATGCCAAAAATTTAAAATCCACGATGGAATTCTTTCCACAATAATTAATTTTCTATCAAACGATTTCCACGTGAAAAATAAAAAGTTTCACCAATTGAAAAAAGATTAATATGAAATAAAATTGATTGATGTCATAGTGATAATAAAACGGAAAGATTTCTAAATAATACAAGGAGTATGAGTACGTGTATGTACACAAAGCAGATGAATATCACGTCATTAGAGAATTAAAAAGAAAATCTGACGTCATTTGGGAAGTTTAACGGATTTTTCAATTGTTTCAGAATAATACAAAGCGAGTATCAATATGAGTAATAGAGAATAGACGCTTTCAGTCGTGACGTAAATCATGACGTTTTGCGTGGATACTGACTCCAAACAAACAGTTGCTATGTTGTATTTTCTATTATATTTTATATATGTAGCTATATCTTATAGATATATCTCACGGTAAAGTGTTTCAATACATTATATGCATCGGTAACATTTTTTTTTACGATTTATATTTAATAAGAAATGAAACATAGCAACCGTTTGTTTGGAGTATCAAACCAAAACGTCATCACTGACGTCACACTGAAAGCATCCGAGGCTAACGAAAAAGAAAGGCTACCGCGGTGCTTTACGCGTATCTTTTTTTACAGACCGCGGGAGTCACGTGATACTCGAATCCACCAATACAGGTGTACAAAAAGAGTAACACGTCACGCTAGCGGTCTGTAAAAAAAGATAATTGGAATGCACCGCGGTGGCCTGTCATTTTCGTTAGCCTCGGAAAGCGTCTATACTAAATATATGAGTTTGAGGAATGTATTGAATCATGATAAAAACCCGATTATGGAAATATTCGAATTTTTTAACGTTTTGAAGGTGTGCAACATCTTTAGTTTTGAAATAATTTTTTTTTTAAGAATCGCATTTAGTCCATATGACAGATATTATTATGACAGAATATAATAGCGGGCTTCGCCCGCTATCGGACCGGTTTACATATTCGAAAATACTTGAAATATAGACCGGTAAATTTTTACTTTATAAAAAACATGACTTTTTTTTTTCTTTTTGGTTGCTAAATGAAATTTTATTTGAATTTATTAAAAAAAAGGATAAAGTGTTTTGTGAGAAATATTAAACGATATATATATATATATATATATTGAATAATTCACTGGTTTTCGATTTCTATAATGCATAAATCACAGCAGTGAATTTCCAAGGATTTTAGCGCTAGTTTAAAGTGTGGTAACGGTGTTTTTTTGGAATGACATGAAACGACAGTTAAATTACGACAGAATAAATTAGCCAACAAGTGGTGTTGATAATTATCGCTTTTGTTTTTATAGTTCGTAAACAGCTGTAGCCATAACGAATATTTGACGATATATGACAGAATAAGAGAAAAATACCTTAAAATAAATTTAGCAATTTACAATTGATTTCTAAAAATCGTATTGTCAATTGTATTGTCATCGGAAACACATCTGTGTGCATTTTTGTTTTTTAAATCTGGCTTATCAGTTAGTTGATGAAAAATATATTACAAAACTCCATCTTTAGCTACAAAAGTTACATAAAATTATGTTAAAAATACACTAAATGTAATATATATATATATATATATATATATATATATATATTACAGTTTTGTGTAAAACCATAGTTTTCCCCCTATGATCTGTCCCCCAGCTCTGCCTTTGCTAACCCGGTAATCCCGGGTTGGATTCTCTGATTACGATAAAAATATATTTCGCCCAAAGTGGATTTTTATTTAAATAATAAATTACCTGTTTTACATATTTTTTTAATAATTGGAATGCAAACAAATATATAAATAAATAAACATATGAAAATAAAGCATAAACAAATTAAATCGTAATCATGTTTACATTCAGTCTACATTTTTACCTTATAATATGTTTCCTCAGTCATTTTTTTCTAAACAAAAAACGGAAAAGTGTAGCATGTGAAACATTAAATGTCTTTCTAAATGGCACAAATAAATTGTGTTTATCAGCTCTTTACATCATAAACATTCTTTAAAATAAATCATTAAAGCAAAGATTATACAAAAATAGATCTCATCAACATTTTTTTTCAGTTGTGTACTGGAAGCAAGACGTAGTTTTAAGAAAATCTCGTCTTGTTTCCTTATTCTGCATAAAAAAAAAGAAAAGAAAAAGAAAAAAAAGAAAAAAAAAACTTTAACTGTCAAAAAAAGATGATTTATGATAGCCATAATGTTTCACACGTTATTTAGTTTAACAAAGACTTTCAAAAAATGCAGATTTTGCGTACAGTATATGAAACATAATTAGCCGAAACACAACTAATAGCGTATAATATTTATTCTGAAAGTAATATCTAAATTGTAATGTAAATTGTGACTTTAAAGCATGAGTTTTTCTTTATTAAAATGTATTTATATAACATAAAATCCATTATATATGCCCAAAAGTTATTGCAATATCTACAACTTATGAAAGCAACGACAACACTTGTTCTGAAATTACACATAAATTAAAAACTGATGAAAGTGCACTGTTAAAAATCTGCAGCAAACTGTCCAGTTATTTGACCGTTATTATAGAAAACGGTTACATAACCGTAATTGAACACTATTCTGACCATAATATGGGCAATAATATGATCATATCGGAGTGACATTACAGTTATGTAACCGTTTACTCTAAAAACGGTCAAATGACTGGACAGTTTGCTGCAAATTTTTAACAGTGTGACGACAAGCTTTGTTCTGAAAATGCACATAATTTAAAATCTCATAAAAGCAACGACAACATCTGTTCTAAAAATACACATAAATTAAAAAAAAGAAAGAAACATTTACCTTTCATATCAACCTGAAAGAATTTTTATAAAGGTAATGGGTATTTATATGTTAAAGGTTATAGCTTCTTTTTAAAGTAATATGAAATTGTTTTTGAGTAATTTATTTTATTATTCATATGTTTCTTTTGCATAACTGGCAGAGAGAACAATAATGGAGAAATTTCTTATCGATAATGAAGTATTTTATATAAATGATTGTCGTTTGATGCTCAGTCTTCTTTAGCATCTATAGTTTATGCATCAGCACTTAGAACACTTCAACCTGTGGGATTATAGTTATTTATATTATTTTTTTCATAACGAATGTGTGTTCGGAACCACTCTTAAAATTAATAATTTTACACACACAGGACATGAGCAATTGTACAAATTTTTGTCTTCCAGATAGAACCACTTTATAAAAATTTTCTCTATGATGGGTCACTTAATTACAATTTATGATGCATATGTACAGATGAGATTAATTGTTATTTGAAGAATGTATAAATGTCTTATATAAGCTCAGAGAGTATGGTATGGTTAGAAAAATGTAACGTATTTAATTGCGATTACGTAAAGGGTCTAGCCGGATAAGCATAGCGAAATGGCCCCCACGTCCGATGTTTGAAATAACATATGTGGTAAAGATGCTTACCATGAGAATACAATATAGAGTGTTTTTAGTCCCTGACCTTCAACTGTCTTGGGGATAATCTGGAAAGTATGCTACTTTCCTACTATGCCGGCGCTACTATTTTTCAAACACATTTTCGCGAAAAGTTTAAAAGTTAAAAAAATAAAACCAGACGCCAATTATTGAAGAATACATTAGTTCATATTATATATTTTTTCACATTTTTACGCAATTTTTAACATAGAAAAATAGACAAAAATATTTAAAAACAATTATTAATATAGTAATATTAAATTTATACCAACCAAAAAACTGCACAATAATGCTCAAAGTATGTACTGTAACCAAAAAAAAATATTTCATTAAAATCGAAGATGGGCCTTTTTGAGTTATTAGAAAAATAATGCTAAACTTCTTAAAATATTCCAAACGTTTCCTGTTTGTATTTGGAGAAATACGCAGCTATCAATTGATTGGTCAATTCATGATATTTCTACTCGAACAGGATGCGCAGTACGCCAAAATAAAATAATGTTTACATACATACCACTTCCTTATAGGTTTGTTTTGTGTATTAACATGATGTATAACCAAATTAACATTCTGTTAATTTGGCGTACTGCGCATCCTTCTCGCATAATAATATCAAGAACTGATAAATCTAATGTTAACTTTAGCCTACCAAGCCTAGCACGATTGTCACATAAGGAAAGGGCTGTTGGTTAAATTACTGTTGGATAGCAAACTTGTTTATTCTTTATAACTCCTACATTACACATGAGATGGGGCAATTTTATTGGTCTACGTTAAACAGGTCCATGAAATAATTGGCCTACGTCGTCTGGCGATTCCTGCTACGTCAAAAATGTTGTGGTTGGTTGGTTAACAGAAATTTTTGTTTGTAAATATGCCCTTTCCTTATAGAACAAGCCTATACAGCTTCACACAGCACAATCGCGTGTACGTGGACTATATCCCTAACAGTTATAACATCGACGGCATTCAAAAGTACTGCTGTGATGATCCTAATGGTAACAGGACTGCTGGGTGTTGCTCCCATGGGGCAAATGCAGAGTGCCGGATACCTCCATAGGTGATATATCAGGTGATACCATGATATATCACCTATCTCATGGAAGATATTTATCACGAATAATACGCCCTGCTGAAATATTAACAAAAATATTTTCGATTGATAATATTAATGTGTTGATAAATGAAAATAGTGATGATGATGATTAAAATATTTTCAAACAGGCTCTTTCTCTGAAATGTTCTTTAATTATCTTCTTTATAGTAGACATTGAACTCTTAATCATAACTGATTAAAAATACACTGTTATATAAAACAATATTAGTTACATTGGTTGCCTCTAAACATCATTCATTTAATAGAACAGTAACACAACTTAAAAATTGTCATTTATTAGATAAAGGCAGTTTTAAGTCCTAAGAACTGATATTTTTATCTCGATAAACGGCACAGTGACAGATATTCTATTATGTCGTCTATTTGCAAAAGTGTCACTATGCTTTTCCAACGTATTTACGATATTTTTTGTGATAAAGTGACATTTTTGAGTTGTGATTGCTACTGGAATAACCTAAATAAATTTATTAACCTAAACAAATTACAGGTAAAAAGTATACTTAAGAATCTTTTATTAATGCACCAAAGATTATTTAATTAAAAATCTTTAAAACAGCTGTACCATTTTTTTTTTAATTTTTGAGTTATGTCATTTTCTATTAAGCGAGTGAGATATCTAATTATTTACAAACTGTTAGGCATGTACTTACAACCCACTTATTGTATTTGTTTTGTAGTAACAATAATACGAGCGTAATTGTACAAATTCAAACAGGAAATGATAGGGAAATTCTAACTACTTGTTAGCATTATTTTTGCAATAACTCAAAAAGCACATCTTCGATTTTAACAATTTTTTTTATTAAAGTACATTAAGCATTATTATGTAATTTTTACTTTGTGTAAATATAATCTTACTATATTAATATATTTAAAAAAAATATTTTTTTTTACTTTTCTATGTTAAAATTTATGTAAAAATAAAAAATATATATATATATAATATAAACTAATATATTTTTCAATAATTGGTGTTGGTTTCATTTTTTTAACTTTTATAATTTTTGAGAAAAAATCATTTGAAAAATAGTGGCGCCGGAGCATAATTCCTCGATTATCTCCATGACAGTTCAAGGTCAGGGGCTAAAAACACTCAATATTATGTTCTCACGTTATGTTGTATTACCATGCATGTTATTTCAAACATCGGCCATGGGGGCCATTTTGCTATGCTAGACCCTTTCACTTTGTCACTTGATATAAAGCGCCAACAAACCCATCGTAATTCCAAAATAGTTCCAACATAGTTTAAAAGTGCTTATAAATTCGGTTTCCGTGCTCTCACGCACGTAAGTATATTCCACTTGGCATATAATGTTTATATGTTAATGATGTTTACTATGGAGTGTATGGTATTGAAAATGAAGTATGTAGCATTTATAGTTCGTTCACAGAGACACAAATTAATTCTGCTACATTAGCGTCAATGCGAAATATCATTTCGCATGCATTTTACTGATATTACAATACATAAAACAGAATGAAATTGATATGCATTAGTGAGGTTAGACAAACTGTTTTATCGGGAGTATAGAATAAGTAGAATTTATAATTCGTTTACAGAGACACAAACAATCATCCGGTTACATGAGGGATTATGATCAATTCCATTGTATTAAAAAATAAAATTTCAGAATGTTATGCTGTTAACACTGGAAAGGGTTTCACAAATTTATGCATGATTGAGAATTTTTCGTTCTTGTTACATATGATAATATAGGAAAAACAAAGTAGTATATAATGAGAAACTAAGATGGTGTTATGAGAACTACAATCTTAAAATATCAAAAATTACTTGACGTTTGCAAACTAAACCTCTGTTTCTGATATGGTATATAGTATATTTAAATAATCTTCCTACAAAACATTATTAGATTAACATAGCATATAGGTTCTCTAAATTATGCTAAATATTCAAAATATCCTTAAAAGAAAATCACAAATTACCCTATTGAGGAACAAATATCAACGCTTAATTACCGATGGCCTTTGCAAAATTTTCAAGCAGATATTGCAATTTAATCTGATCATTAAAAAATGTGCTTAAGATGGAAATTCATGGAAAACTCCAAAAGTAAACAACAATTATTTAAATCCTGATGTACATTCGATTGAAGGGGATACCTCATCACATATGTCATGCCGGTTTTATAATTTTAGATTGATATAAAATAATAGAAACTCTAATTTGGAAAAAATTATGAAATCGAAATACATTTCTAATAGAAATTTTTAAATACTGTATATTTAAAATGTATGCATATTAAACCTTAAATGTGATTTATTGCAAGGAATATTAAGAGAAAAAGATTAAAATATACAATATATAAAGCATATAAATAAAGATTCTCTGTTGTTTAAAATTATTGGAAGCTAATTTTTTGTTTTATCTTACAAATATTTTCTTGTTGAATATTCTTCATCTTTTACCCTCATTAAAAGACATTAAAGAAAAAAAAAAGAGATAATCTGAATTAGTTGGACGGTTACAATTCCCTACCCCTTTAGGGAGTTACATTTCAACTTTTATTCTTTTTATCTTTTTTCTAACTTTAAAAAATTTAATTACTTAATAAAAATTTCATTTTTTTTTTGTAATTAGAAAAGAAAAAAAAATCAATATGGCAAATGATTAAACTAATCAGCAGATTAATCTACATTTGAATCAGAATAGAAAAATGTTTTTTCATTTAAGAAACATATCTTATATTTCTTAATATAAATGTATGTTAAAACCACTGTTTAGAGACACTAGTCGCTGGGGGCCACCGTAATACTTACCGATAACTGATATGAATAATATAAAATATGAAAATAAAACATGTGTAAACAATTTATCGCAATTTGAATAAAATCGTGGCTTGATGACGTCATAAACTTTAAATGCTCTATTACTGAATTGCGTAACAGAAATATCCTTATAACTCCAAAATTGATAATCATATTAACTGACGGTTTACTGCGTCGGATGAAGCGTCTCATTTCCAATTAAAATATATCTTTGAATTTAAATTTGAATGAAATACAGTGTCATTAAAAATCGAAAAATGTGGAAAATATGATTACATGTATCTCGGCAACTAATTATCTAAAAACTGCACATCATGGAATGTACAAATTTTTTAATGAAATTTTAAAAATTTTAATTTTTTTTTTGTATGATGAAAAAGCAATTGCTAGAAAACTTATTTTTTTATTGTCATATGTAAGATGGTTATTTTTTTAACTTTACTACTGTGTATTTTCACAGAAATACAATCTGTATAATTATTTTATGTTTTTATGAATGTTTTGTCTTCAACATACGTGTATACAAATCAAAAATGAGACGCCCTATTTGATATCCATTCCTTACAATCCTTAATATGATTTATAATAATAATTTTAAAAAAAAACTGCAGTCGCTATGACTCGGACTATTTCTAAATTTGTAAATTGTCATTGATTCTCTTCTCTGTTAATGGGAAATGCAGATTTGTAATTCCAAAAAATTAGATGTTCTATATGTACTTGTATAACTTTTCTATATTTTATGAATGTGCAATGGACTTGAAATTGACTTCATCTCTTACGTTGTTTATTTGAAAATGGGTACCATAAATTGCCATCAATGCATATTGAAAGAATTTATTTTAATGGAGCAACTTACCGGTTTATAAGAAAATAAAGTTACGTAAAGCACAGAGTGAGGGGTCAAATAATCACTCAGCACAGATTGTTGCCCATAATTGGAAGAGTTGTGTTAGGTAATTAGGGTTGAGACATAGTTGGAAAATGATAGATACAGAGAGCCTTATAAATTATAACGGATTGGAGCACGACTCTGAGCAGCTAACAGTTGGGGTTAACGTGGGCAACGATTTTTCAAGAATTTGCCAGCGTTGGTCCAACAATTTTATGCTAATTAGGTACAGCCTAAAAAAAATAAAAAAAAACAAAAGTAGAAGAATCCAGAAGTAGAAATGCTTCTTCCTCCGAATGCAACTAATAAAAATTTAAATAAATAAAATTAAGAAAACTACTGCTAAGATATTACCTGTAATTGGAGATTCATTTCCCTTTCTCCAATCCGCCTGATGTTCTCCAGACTTATTTCAAAGAGCCGAGCGAGCATTAGGCTAATTGGAATATATTGCCACTTATTTCTTAATCAGGCTGATATTTATGTGGGGCTTATGGCAGAGTACCTTCATAGCATCTTGATTTTGACCACCTGTTAGTCCAAATATCCTTCTATACCGAACCGAACATGAAGATTCCATTTGAAATCAAACCACAACCGGACCACAAAATGACAAAAAAGTCCGGCAATTCGTAACCCTATCCATATACGACAAAGTAATTTCCGTCGAACAAAATAATTTCTGTCGGCACGCAACCCGATCCGAAGCTGAAAATTCCGTTTGAAGTGAATCCGAAACGCGACCCGACGCCGACAAAAACATTTCATCGAAGAGCAACCCGATCCGAAAGGGACAAAATAATTTGAGTCGACACGTAACCCGATCCGAACCTGAAAATTGCGTTTGATGTCAACCCGAAACCCAACCCGAACACAAGAGAAAACATTTCATCTAATTGTAACCCGATCCAAAAAGGACAAGTAATTTGCGTCAACACGCACCCCGATCCGAAACTGAAAATTCCGTTTGAAGTCAAGCCGAAATCCGACACGAACCCGATAAAATTATTTATGACAACATATTCAACATGACCTAATCTGAAAATTCTATTTGACGTCACCCTGAACCCAAAAAGAACAATTCTATTGAATCGCAACCCGATCCGTACACGACAAACAGTTTTTATCGACACCAAACCGCACCCGAACTCGACACATTTCAACCTGAATCCGAAATTTCTGAAAATGAACACTTAATGAAAGTAAATTGATTAAACTTTAATGCGGTTATGAAAAGTAGTTATAAATTACATATTAATACAAATTTTATTTTTTTATGTTGAAAAATGGGCTTCTTTAGTTTCTTTAATATTCGATTACAGTAAAATCTCTGTTTTGCTGCCACCTCTGTATCAGGTTGGGTTGTTCCTAATTTCTATTTTTCTAGTCAGGCTGACTGTAAATTTTCTTTCTGTGAGTCAGGTTCACACTAGAGTATTTTGAGCGAGTCAGATTTAGGTTTTTGGAAGTTGGAATGCTGAGATTTTGAGAAACAAATTAATGAAAATAAGCAGAACTATTGACTTTATTGTAGTAAGTTTTTAAAACATTTGCTATAATTAACGTTTTAAATTTATTTGTATTATTAGTAGATTATTATATCAGTAGATACTTTTTAATTATTAAAAAATATACTTTCCAATTTTAAATGAATATCAAGTGGATCTACTGAAGAATTATTCCATTGCTACTAATTTATAAACAAAAAATTAAGAAAGGTTTTCTTTTTTAGTTGCGATGAACTGCATAGGTAGAAAGCAGTACCTAAAAGCTTTACTTAATATTTAAACAAATTGTTTTTTTTTTAATTGCGGGATGAAGTGTATCGGCTTTAGGTCTGGTTCCGTGTGGACGGAAATTATTTTGTTCTTTTCGGATCGGTTTGTGTTTCGATGAAATTATTTTGTCGGGCTGGGTTTGTGTTGACTTCAAACGAAATTTTCAGGTTCGGGTCGGGTTGGGGGTCGAGGGAAACTATTTTGTCCTGTTCGGATAGGGTTGATGTTCGATGGAAAATTTTTGGGTTGACTTGAAATGGGATTTTCAGGTTCGGTCGGGCTGCGTTTCGATAGAAATTATTTTGTCTTTTTGTTTCTGTTTGAGAATAACTACCATAGAATGTTACGATTGGCAAATTGTAAGCTTAAATTTTTGTTAAGGAGCGATTTGCCAAATTATACGTTCCATTTTAACGTCCACTGCAAATCTTAATAAACATCATAATGTAGTAGAAATACTAGGTTTCTATATTGTGTTTTTAATAAAATAAAAATAAGTGTTTCCAACCACCCCTATCGTCATACGTCGCAAGTTTTCCTAAACAAAAAATACCTAAAATATTCAAATGAACAACAATAAAAGAAACCATCTCAAGCATATTTGTGGTCGATAGGATTATTTTCTATAGCTTTGAAGCCTTAATCTTGATAAACATTTATTTATTTTAATCAAGAAATCTCAATAAATACAAGATAATAAATTACGTTTAAAAACTTTCAGTATTTCGTGTGTGATTAGACAAATTTTGAAAAAAAAGCTAAATAATGTTTTAGTTCGTACCTTTATGTGCATTTTTAAATATAGATAAATAAAATTTTGAAATATGTCCATTTGCAAGACAAGAAAAACAATGTGTAGTTGAAAAGTGTTCCTTGAAATCCACAAATCTTTTAAATAGAGATAAAAAATGTAGTTACGTTTAAGACAATAAAAAAGAGACAAAGCAAGACAAAAAATCACTTGAAAATAATCGTCTTTGTTCTCGTTTAAAAACGCTTTTGTGACAGTTGTCGGATAAAACACTTATGTTTTTTATGCTTATTAAAAGGTATTAGCAACAAAAGAACTAATCTGTGATGTTTTGCTTTTCTCTTTTTTCGAAGGAAAAGAAGAGTGGATTTTTTCAGCATCTGCAAATAAGTTAAAGAAGATTACTTCGATAACTGCTTGAAAACAGTTCTTTAATCCAGTTTCAGTCATCCACTAATTATAAAAATGTAAATATTACTTCGACTTTCGAAAACAGTCTAATTCAGTATGCTAATGAAATAATAATTTTAAAAAAAGCTGATGTTTACAATCTGAAATTAAAATATTTATAAAAATTATTTGTTTTAAAAATAAAATATCGTTACAGAAATTTAACATATTTTACTTTAAGTGTAATTCAGGAATATATATATATATATATATATATATATATATATATATATATATATATATATATATTATACATAGTACATAATAATCTTTTTAGAACATCCGTTTTATACTCTAATGATTACCAGGATTATTTGATATAATTCACATCCAATTACTTCCAAATAAAATTTTAAAAATCGTTAGCCTTCCTGTTTTGTAACATGTTCCTAAAATACAGGGTGGACACAAATTCGATTGAAAAAATGGATTATTATTCACAGTTATACATTCAAACATGAAAGAACATATAATGAAACTATAGTAAAACAAAGATATTTTCTTTTTTTAGTAACAAATGTACGAAATTTCTGGGCTTTGGTATTTTAGAAAAGTCCTATGAAATTGGTAGAAAATAGTTTTCTTCAATCAGCTGTCTATGTGATAAGGTAAAGCTAGGAGAGTCTGAGCACAATTCAACAAAATAATAATAAAAAATCTTACTAATATTTTTTCTAAACTATCCATGAATAAGTTTGACATCATTTGTTTTTTAGAGTTTCGTTCCTTTCACGAAACCCTATTCCTCTCACTTCTCTGTCTGTCCGTCACAGAGTCGGTTCTCAGAAACTGTTTAAGTTAGAGACTTAGAATTTTGTGTACCAACAGCTGAATATCTAACTCCATGCTGAAAATCATATAATTTAGAAAAGTCGTATTATTTTAATGAAATAAATTCATTTAATGATATCCCATCATGTGTTCGATTTCAAAACAGAATCTTAATTTAAAAGTATTCATTGTATACACGATGGTTAAGTGTAAAGTGTGTTATTTCTAACCCAGATGTCCCAGGTTCGATTCTCTGCAGCAGACGCTGAAGTTTTAATTTTTTGCAGTTCTTGTTACTTTTTATGAAGTGTTTATTTTAATGGATATTTTAGTTTTCAATTTGAGTAATTCTAGTTATATGTCTTTAACGAACAATAGAGTGGTATGCCGTAGTCTAAATGAAGATAAGCTTTTTTCAAAATTTTCAACAATATAATTGAAAATTACGAAATTTTATCATCAAAATTATAATTATGTCGGTCTATTATGTATGTATGAAGAAAATCCGAAAATGTTACATCCAGTTGTTAACGAGATTGAGAGTAGCCCGAACATACAGATATTATCTCTGGTGAGCATATACATGAAGAGTAAATTAGTTAAATATATTTACATATGAATTCAAAAATGCAATTACGGCTTTTGCGCTCACCTCTTTTCCAGAGTTTGCATATAATATTAAGCAATAATAAAAATAATATTACTATTTTTATGTGAAGCTCCGTATAAAAAATACCTTTTTTTCTGAACACCGTTAAGCGTAATATAATCCTATTTATCTTGTAATTATGCAGTAACATTGAACTGGACACAAGAAATATACTCCACTGTTGGAGTAGAATTTTAATATTATATATAATTGTATTTCACACAATTGTAAACGTGATACACACAATATTAAACATTGAATTGTTTTCAATTTTGAAAACGTGAAACATCATAAAACACACTAAAAGTAGAAATTTCCTGTAGGTAGTAATGTACACCAATTCATTACCTTGTTCATATTTCAGAGATATACACATTATATAACATCTTTAATACGAAAAGAATGCATGTGGAAACGATACACATTATTTTAAATAAATTTAAAGAAACTATAATATATTTTGAAGAACAACCACGCACAAATGGTAATCTGCCTGAATGCTTACAAGTAGGCCTGTTTTTATGCAGTATTAACAATACACATATTTAACTGCGAACATTTAGGATGACATCAAACTAACGCACACGCATTTCAAAAGTATTATACTATTTCTAAAATGTATTTGACTCTTCGGTTTTTAAGAAAATATAGAATCCAAATATCTACACTGATGTCCAGAAATTAAGGGGCAGTGACCGGCCTCTTCCGATTTAAGACAATTTGTCGAATATCTACTGAAATTCGTGAGGAAATTGTACCCTTGAACTTTGAGGATATAAAGAACACGATTGGCTACAGGTTTTTCAGTGAAGATTTAGTCGCGAGGGCAATTAGAGGGGTAATAATAATTTTAATATTAAAATAATAATGGCGTTCCCCAAAGAAACAGAAAATGCTCAAAACGATCCGTCACTGCAGCAAATTACTATGTAGATCCTGTTCAACGATTTTGTGCATTAGTGTAAGAATATGACGCATATTTCTAAAGATGTGAAAGTTTCTGTGAAAAATTTACTTTTATTTAAAAAATTTTATAGCATGCAGAATTTTTAACCAAATTTATCACCGTTTTCCAAAATCCTGAATAAGAACAGTAGAAATAGTTTAATGCAATTAGAAGATTAATATATTGAATATTTGATGACATATGGGCATTTGTATGAAATTAATTTTAAGTGCGCATGCACGAACTATACCAAAGAATTTTTCATGATTTGGTAGCCAATTCTATAGAGACAATTGTATATAAAGTCCATTCAAAAATCGTGAAAATTCAGAAAGCTACAGTGAGTTAATTGATAAATTGGGGAGGAAATCCAACACAATACTCTGGGATTTCCTCCCCAATTTATCAATTAGCTCACTGTATCGCATGTATCTCTTTGAGAGTTCACAATATTTGACTGGTATTTTTATATCAGTTGCTCTATAATATTGACTACCAAATCATGACCAAAAGAAAAAAAAACTTTTGCTGTAGTTTGCGCATGCGCATTTAAAATTTATTTAATACAAATACCCATATGTCATCAAATATTCATTATATTAATATTTTAATTGCAGTATACACTTTCTATTGTTTTTTGTTAAGTTTTCGGAAAGTGGTGTTAAATCCGGTTGAAAACTCTGTATGCTCCAAACAAAAAACTTTATAATTTTTCACAGTAATGTTAGTTAACATCTTCACGAATATGCGTGCTATGTTTACACAAATACACACAAATGGTGATCAAAGTCTTCATAGTCATTTGTACAGTGACAGACCATTTTGATCATTTTCTGTTATTTGCTTGATCGCAAATATTATTTTATTATTAAAGTTATTATCCCCCTCCCCTAATTGTTCTCGCGACAAAATCTTCACTGAAAATTATAAAGACAAACATGTTCTGTACATCCTTGAAGTTCAAGTGTAATTCATAAAGAATTCCAGGAGATATTTGACAAAACATCTAAAATCGAAAACAAATTTATATGACTCCTTTCTGATTAATAGATGGTAAAACTTTGGAATTATTTTGCGCGGCCTGCTGTATACAGGAATACTGAACAAGATATTATCTTTTGCGAGTAAAACGATAAAATTTCATCTGTGCAGGAAATTTGTACAGATCGTAGAACTGTGAAAGCCCAAAAGTTAGAAGGAATGAAAATTTGAGAGAGATAATGTATCTGCCCGCCGTATAAATAAATTGCTGAATATTAGTCACCGTAAAAATATAAAAATGTTTCTTGATCTAGCAAAAAGATTTACGAAAATATAATATAACCTTTTTCGAGTTAATAATGATTCCCAAAAAACGTTCATTTATCTTCGGAAACCCAGAGATTTCCGAGACAAAAAAGACGAATTTCCGTAACAATGTCCTTTTACTGCCCGTAATATTTAGAATCGTTTCCGAGTAGACTTTACAGTTTAATTATCGGTTTTCTCAACCTGGTATCAACATGAAATTCCCGCTTCTCAGATGCTATTAATTCTTAAGTTAAAATGTCCATGTTCAATTGAGAGACATGCCAAATGAAAAGCGAAAAAAAAATACCCTTTTTTCTATTTCTATCTTGCATGTATAAATTGTGTTACGCAGCTGAAAATGTTTACTACAAGGTTAAGAAAATCGATTAATACATATTTAAAAAATAATTATAACATCTGTAACGATGAATAACTTTTGTTTTAGGAATTATTTTTTTAAATATTTGTTTTCTATTGGTTTTTGAGATTTTGGAATATAAATGTACGCTTTTCGGAATCGTTGGTAACACAGAAGAATGATGATTAAGATAGAAAACGGACACTAAATGTATTTCTGGTTGTTTGTAATATAGTAAATTTGAAAATGTTAATTGGTATACAGAGATAATGAATTTAGATTACATAGATTTGAACCAAAATATCATCAAGCAATTATAAAAATTAAAATGTTTTTATTGAGATATTTAAATGAACTTTTAAGTCGATTAAAGTCTTTAAAAGTAATCACTGGAAAACTGTTTATAATTCACCCATACATATAATGTATGAATTCTAACCTAACATCATAAATAAATTTTTGTTACATTTTTAACAATAAAATATTTCTAAATTTATTATTAGTATTATTAATTTAAAACAATTAAATAATTGACAAATTGAAAGTTTGTTAATGTAGTTTTGATTTTAAATGATATTACAATACATAAATCTATCTATTCTGTAATTGATCTTGAAGGAATTTATCTAGGAACATATTTTTTTCTGGGATTGCAGTACAATTCAATTCTCCAATCAATTCTAAAATAAAAATAATACTTTTTATGCCGTTCAAAAAAAAGTTGCATCGAAAGTTTAAGTTTGAATTTCCCAAGTTAATTATCATAGGATTAACTTTTTTCATTTGAAATAAAATTGATATAATTAATAGGATTTCAAACTTCATGAAAGTATCGCTCTTCGTTATTTCTTATTCAATTAAATAGAACGGCTCTAAGATTATATTGCATTAAAAAAAAAGAAAATATAAAGGAAACTGCCATATCATTTAGTAATAGTTTAAAAAAAATTGATTAAAAAATTGGTTCTGAATAAATTCTCAACCCATATACATTTAAATCATTAGAAACTAGACTTCAATTAAATACTATTTTTTACACTAATCTGAAATGTACGGATTTTCTCCAATATTTCAGATAAGAAACTTTGTTGAAGATGCACTTTTGAATTTTTTTTATACTTCAACAATATTTGAAAATAATTTTCTTTATAGAGTTATTACCCTACTCTCAAGAAAGTATCCCTGAAACAGGGTGAGAATTAGGAATGTTTAACAGTCTATTCATCATAAAATGGAAGGGTAATACTAAGAGATAAAGCAAATGTGCAGTGATTGACAACATTAAGAATGTTTTTTAAAGTATTTTTCATATTAATTACAAAAAACTGTAAAACATTCATTAAGAATAATCTTCTTATTTATTTGTTATATTAGAACCTATTAGTATAGGGCATATAATAAGTTATGATGCATATATTATTTTATATTTTGCCAAAAATCTTATCCTCTTCTTTCTTAGATGGAGTAGCACTACGGAACATATATTCACTAGTAGATACACTGGAATATCAGTGAGTTGCCCATCGACAGAGATAAATTGGATATGGGTACAAATCTCGCAAAGGGAAGGAAATACTTCATACAGAGGTTGATGTTATATTTATTACCGCAGGTACTTAATATCCGAATGATTCGATAAACTTTTTCATTCGAATCCTGAATATTTTACGAATTCCCTTGCAGAATAACCTTAAAATAGCCACGTACTGTTTCTATTTAACGAAAAGTTTTCTGTATATTTCTGGAAATATTTGAAGACTTTTTACACACATCTTTTTTGGCACATTTTATGATACTCACTAAACGTAGAGTAGTTTTAACAATAATCTGACACTCCAGAAATTAAAAAATCGCAACATGATTCCTTTTATTTCATTCATGCAATACAATCTCAAACTACCACATTTCACAGGATAAATTCCCAGTACTCCCCTGTCATCGTATAGATATCATCGTGAGATATTTGGTTATTTGCTGTTTGTCAGTATTATTTTTTTTTTGTAATTCGAACATTTCAAATCGAGATCGTTTGTGCATGAAAGAAAAATATTCATGAGGTGGACAGAGACTTGAAAAATGGCAGTACTTTAAAATTCGGTATGCCTGCGAATAACGTATTAACAAAAATAAAAATCCGGATAAGGTATTATAATATATATATATATATGCATTAAATTTTCTAGTTGTTCAAATTGTGTAAAAATATGTATTTATGAAAATATGAAAGAAGCAGGTTTGAAGTGGATATATCCAATGCGAAAATATAACGTTTCATTCTCTGGGACTTTCATATTTCAGAAAGCATTTAAATTTGTGAAGACAGTGTTGTATGATGAACTCCAAAGAAGCAGAGGATGTCTTGAAAGCTTTAGAAGACACATAATTGTGACAAAAGTAACATTTCGTGGAAGTAAAGCCATGGATAATAATGGTAATGAAATTTATAAAATGGGGTCAAGAAAAACACTATAAATCATAAATAAATATTTAATGCAAACGAGACTATTTTATTTCTTCTATGTCTGTCACCAAAGACATTAATATTAAAATATTTTAAAAATGCAGTTAAGAGAACAAATAAAGCAAGTATAATATTAGGCACAGATATGACTGGATATCAGAAATTAAAACCATTAGTTGAAACCATAAAAAAATTAAACTATTGTAAACAAAAAATGTTTCAATAACACACAATCTACGGAGGTCAATTATGATTTCGGGAAAAAAAAAACTGAATGACCTCCAAAATTTGATAAAAATTGGGCTCAAAAATTAGACATACATATGATTTCAAGCAGTTACATTTTTTTCTTATGTTTGACATAAGAAAACATAAGAATCAAAAGGAAACGTACTGTTTTTTTTTAAATTGCCAGCCATGACTACATAAAAATTGTAACCAATGTATCAAGGAGTAACCAAAAGTTTCGAAGTACAGTATTACAAGAGGGTAATGTGAAAACCTATCTATGTTGTTGAGAATAATAAACGGGTAAGAATAACATATATTTCAAGGTCATGTAATTATATTTTCATAGATCGTATTATTACCTAGTTTTTTTTCTAAAGTAGTATTAATTGTTAGCAATGAAAAATCCCCTGAAAACATGTGTCTGCAGCGGAAAAAAATTAAAAAATAACGGCGATGTGCATATTGGCGAGTTTCTTTAAATTGACTTCGGAACAACAAATAAAAGTCGCATATTTTCAACAGTGGGGAAATTAAAAACATACAGTGCTTTAAATCAATAAGGAGTAGATCAATAAGACGTTTGAATAAAAAACGCATGAAGAGATAGACATTTGAAAAATTCGATACGTATTATGAAAAAACATCCTTTTTCAAACAACGGACTCAGAGAAAATTAACAGTAACGTTTGCAGTAATTAAAGTACACATGTGTAAGCTTACAACTAAACTGCTAAAATAAATACCGTAATTTAATGAAAAATAATTATTTAATTTTAAATATAAATTTATTTTTTACATTAAAAATGCAGGATATTACTTGTCTATAGCGATATTATAATATTCCTTTCTCTAAAATTATTTTTCTCCCTCGTTTAACAAATAAAGTGACCAAAAGAAATGCATAAGATTTATAAAATCACGTAATTACATTTTTACATGATATTTAGTGTTTATGAATTTAAAATCTATATTTAAGTAGTTTAAAATATTTTAAATGGGAATCTCTATATATGGAATTAATATGGCATATAATGAATGTTTTTTGCTGAATTTTGCTATTTTGGTAAACAAAGGTCCCACTTAGATTTTTTTCTGATTACTGCCTTTAAATTATCTCTTGTATAAATAAAAGTTTGCTTAACAACATGTGTACATTTTTTGAGATTTTTGTGAGGATTTTCTTTTAATATAATAGATCATGACATACATAAAATTGCGTAAAAATGTGTATTTTCTAAAATGAGTTAGAGATTTTTTTATTATTTTGGATTGTTAATTCGCGTTGCCATTTTACTTGAACAAATCGATCATCTTGACTTCATAAATGGTAAAGAAAGAAAAAAAAATAACCTTTTTTCCAATTTTACTTTCTGCATTTTCTTTGAAGATGCAGTTAAATGCCGATGAAACACTTTACATCATAAATTTATTAGTCGAATCTATAATAAAAAATAAAATTAATTTGCATAATAAGGAGAGAAAATATTAAAATATCCTCAATTGCAGTTTTTAATGAAATGGATACAAGCGTAGACTATCGATTGATAAATGTTAAGTTCCTCTCATAAGATTATAATAACTTGAAAATTTTATATAACTTTCTTAGCACAGCTATTAAAAATAGCTGTTGATAATGCAAATGTTTAAGAAATGTCCCAATTCCGGGAATCTAACCCGGGTCTTCAGAATAGCGCTCTGAGGTTCTATCACTGAGCTACAAGGAACGATATCCCAACTCGGAATTTCTCACTCTTATATATGTCGGATCGGATGCAACTGCAGCACAAGATGGAAATGTCATCCTGAACATTCAAAATTCTGCGGCAAACATGGGATTACAATACAAATCCCAGCATACGACAACACATAGTACAAAATATTACAACATATGCTGGACTTTGTATTGTCGTCTCATGTTTGCGCAGAAATTTGTATGCTCATCATGACATTTTCCTCTTGCGCTGAAGTTGCAGCCTATCCGACATATATAAGAGTGAGAAATACCGAGTTGGGATATCGTCCATTGTAGCTCAGTGGTAGAGCTTCAGAGCGCTGAGGACGTGGGTTCGATTCCCGTCTTGGGACATTTTTCACTCTGTCGGTTTATGCTTGGAAAAAAGCAGGATAAAAATTCACTACTGCATTGTATTCAAAAATTTAGTTCACTTAGAAAATGCAAAACACTATTCACCCTCAGAATTATCCGTTAATTAGAAGAAAAGTACTCAAATTTTTATATGCAACCTTGCATATGATCAATAGAATTTATACACATCAATTAAATTCAAAATATTGGTTAAATTTATATACAAACATCCCAATTGAAAACGCTCTTCCAGTAATTATTGCTGCAATCAAACAGAATTTTTTGTTGTGACCCAGTAAGTAAACGATAAACGGTATGCACACCATATTCTATTGTATGTAGATTGTATTTTACTTCAGTGATTTGAAATAGTGTAACATCATTAAAATACACTAAACCACCTATAGTTAATTTTTGACAAATTATTCATTCATGTTTCATAGGTTTTACATAATATTAAAAATTTATATTTGATGAAAATTGATGATTTTTGAATTTTTCTTTTTTTATTAGTCTATGCAGGTATACTTGCATACATCCGTTACTTGTAACGACCTAAATCGAAGAAGTTCTACAACTGTTCTACAACGTTTTTTCCCGAATCTCACACCGTTCTCGAAATAGAAACGCCAACTTCAATGTTCATCTCTAGGTATCACTGTAACCGGATACATTGCGCAGCACATAGCCATTTCACGATACCTAGAAACCACGTTTTTGTCTGCAACTGTCACCGTTCTGTACGTAATGATGGTGGAGTTAAAGAGGACGCTTTGAATATCCATTAATCTGATATTTTAAAAAAATCAAATAAATACGGGAAAAAATTTGAGAAATACTACAAACGTACGTGTAAATCTGTTAGAATATTTCGAATAGCATCAGGAGACATTAAGTATTTGCACATTTTTTCGATTAATTTATCTCTGTAGTTTTCATAAGTTTTTTTGAACATCGAAACATTTCATCTGAAAAATAACTTGTCAATATATATTCCATAACTTGTACATAATATGTTCATAACTTGTTGTTGGTAATAGCACAATTTAGAAATAACACCATACATATTTGAAGATTTTTCGTCTTCTGTGGTAAGAACATCATTTTAAATATTTGCACTATGTAGTGATGTTTGTTTTGCATTTATAGTAAGAAAAAGTGAGATGTTTTGCGTCAGGGAAATTAGAATTAGAAAGTTTATATATGTATAACTAGCTGCTGTCAATTATAAAGTAATTTGTAAATGACATTGATTTTTACATGCATAAATTGTTGTCGTACGTGATGGTATTACAATTGTATGTTCAATTTTGATCGAAACCTGAATTTAGTACTAAAACTCATTACATTTTTATTTATATATAATTTGTATTTCATTTATCATTATATTTTGAGGTTTTATTTATGTCCATGATAATCGATTATATTTCTTGAGACAGTTTATTACATTTACATGGGAAATAATTATCTGATTAATTATTTTTTCAAAATATATTTATAAGAGTAGTTAAAAATCTCTCTTCTGAGAGCATTTGGATGTTTTGAGTTTTTGATATTTGAGTATTATTAATAGTAAAGTTACACAGTTTATGAGGGTAATTATGGGAATAATTATTTTAAATAAATGTATGGATAAATAAATAGCATGTAGTGGAAGATGCAGTAACAAATGTTGGTAAGTATAAATTTTACTTGCATATATGCTTCATTTCCGAGGTAAAATCTTATATAAATTTCTGTCTTTATTTCAGAGTTAATCTGATTTTTTAAGAGTTTTCTTTCTATTGAAAACATAATATTTGTTACTTTCACAGATTTATTTAAAATGTTTAATGTAAGAAAAAAGTATTATAACAATATAGGACAAACATGATCAAATTACCAGTATAATTGAATCAAGATATACAATTCTCATATTCGACAAATACAACATGAATTATTATATTTAAATAAATTAATCTTTTTAGCGCACACAAAGTATATTTTAAATATGTAACTTCCAGAATTACGAAAAACCTATTTACTACGTTTAACACAAAAAAAAGAAAGTTAGATAAAAAAGGGGTAATAGTGCACTATGAAATTTTGCTATACCTTTAGCATTATACTTGCGTATGTATAAATAATAAAAGATGCAATTGTTTGCATCTTTAAAAAATACTTTCTTAAAGATAAATATAACATTAATAAAATGGAAGGAACTTTTCTAAGGGCACACGAGTAGAATATAAATCTAAAGTTTTTTAGAAAGTTGCATTATGTTAGCCATGCATGATTTATTTTTCAAAAATAAATATTTGTCTTCATGGAAGGCAACATTTATTACGTTAATATGGTTCGATTCTTTTTCTTTGAATACTGAACTTTAGAAAAAAAAATAAGAAAAAGAAAACGTGCAATTTCTTTGAAGAATATTTTTCAACATATCTTATCTTCTTATCGATGCCCATCTTCAACAGTATTAAAATAATTTATGTGATTTATTTTTTAACAATATATTTATGTACATGTTTATGTAATTTTCTTTTAATAAAAGAAGAATTCTGTTATTGTCGTCTGAATTATTTTATTTTGGTTCTAATCACACATATTAAATATTTTTTAGGATTCAATAAAAACAGAATTTTACAAAACCTATTTTTAAGGTCTGAGAATACTTTTTAACGATTTTTTATTAAATATTTGATTACAACTGAACGTTTGAGAATAATAAGAAAGTGTTATTATCCCAATTAAAACTCAAAATGCTTTGCTGATTATTTTAATGATAACCATGTGTTTGGTTTGAAAGAGGATGAACAATGTTTATGTAGAATTATCTAAATTATATTGTAAAAACTTTTGTACTTTCAGATGTTCCTTTTTATATTCGTTTTTTTAAATGGATAAACACACTACAAATACATACATGTATGTATTTATTATGGGGAACAATAACCGGTTCTTCCTCAAAGATCATAATGCAACGGGATTCTTTTTAAAACCCCAGCAAACTAACTATAAATGCTACACACTTCATTTTCAATAGCGAACTTGTCATAATTAACATGTATAACATATATCAATTACTTGTCATTCCGAGAATAATTACATGAGTTAGAGCACATAATACATAAGCGAATATGTAAACACATTTCAGCCATGTTGAAAAGTGTTAGAAAGCTTATTGTTTCAGTATTTAGTTAAGTGAACCATTGAATTAGTCATCATCGTATTTGTTGATAGGAAAAAAATCTAAACGCTGCACAAAAACATTCTATTTTTAAGAAAATACTATTATTAAACAATAATTGTAATGTCGTTTTTAGTATAATCAATTTCTTAATATGGGAATAATAATAAAATAGTAGATTAACAGTAGTAAACAAAAGTGGCCTAATTTTTCAGCATTGAATATAGCTCTGAAATTTATCTGAAATTTACAGTTATCAATTCTAGCTCTTTTTAGGTGCGTTCGTAATTATATAAATACGTAGCACCTATTGTCGTTGCTTGATCCGTCCGTCTGTCCGTCCGTCTGTCTGTCCGTCCGTCCGCATATAACAACGCAAAAACTACCCAACCGAATGGTTTGAAATTTAAGATATGTTATCTTATTATCGAGTATATTTAAAATTTTAGGAAATTCGAATCAAAACTTCAGGAGATATTAATAAAAACATTTATTAAGAAATCTGATTTTTTTAAAAATCGGTGCTTTCTTGTTATAGGAGCTTCCGAGGTTGAATCGTCAAGCGACCGAGATACTTATTTTATGACAGAAATTAATCTGCAGACGATATAATTCATTTCGCAGAATAAAAAATCCTCAAGATCTGAATATTTATATAACTAGCTATAGTACGAACGCACCTCGTTTGTCACGTCTGACGTACAATTTCCAACTTGTTTTATTTAGTTCCACATGGGGAACTCTTAAAACACTTCGATGGTCATAATGTGTTTCCTTCTTACACGCGTACTTTTCTTGTTTGACACAGACTTTTGATGCCGAGCAATTGCTGGTGTTATATCCCTGACATCGAAACTCCAATTCAAAGGCTACTTTCTGACAAAAAAATAAGGTAAAGCCAGGAGAGATGGCGCGGTCGGAGAGATAGCGCGATCGGGTAGATTGCGCACATAGAGGTTCTGGGGGAAGGAGTAGAGTGAGCGCGCAGCGACTCCAGGTAGTTGTACAACAGCAGTAGTGGAGTGTCTACTTGAAAGTTCACGTAGATTGTTTTGAGTGTCTAAGATAAAGCATTACTATTTTGTTTTGTTTTCCCAAAGTAAGTGCTTGCATTTTCATAGCTATTCATCAGAATTTCTATACAATGTCAGCAGTAAAAAATATTTTAAACTTAAACGATTTCTCATAAGCTACTAATCTAGACTAACACTGTCAACATCAACGGTTCGTTTTAGTAGCGGCCATGTTTATGGAAAAGGCCGCGTAATCACTCCTACCAAAATTGGAGAGTTTGCGCATCTGCTGCTTAGGAGAGATGGCGCATTGTTACCATTAGTTTCTATGCTAGGACAATCCGATGAAGGCCGTATTGAAACAGCAATTGCTTATAACTCCAGACGTATTTCATCTGCCGAGAAATGAAAAATCATTTGATTCCAAATCATTTATTTAAAAAATAATTATGCATGCAAATGTTATGCTTTTACGTTTGAAAATGAGAAATTAACTGTATCAGGAAAAAACATCTAAGAGAAAGATCTTTACTAGTATTTAATTAATATATTTTTGTTTGTTCATTTGACATATTTGATGGATCCTTTGCTTGAAATCTGAGATAATGTTCGTTTTTGCATTCATTAGTTAGGAATTCGAGGGGCCTATAGCAAAGAGAGATAAAAAAATCACTTACATAATAAATCTATAAGTTTTACTCGCGTACCGTTTTAAGAGGATTCATTGATATACCTGTACATGGTAAGCGGCAAAATATGCACATAAAATAAAAGTAAACTATTTATTAATCTTATGCACACATGCGCACTGTGAGTTTTTTTTTTTTTTTTTTACTTTAATAGCAACACAGACTTAAAATTAAATGAAAGTAATAACTAACTACACATATTAAGTAGCACACATCTTATCTGCCAATAGGCAGTTTTCTGATATATTTGTTCTGATTCAGCAACCCATCTTAATACAGAAATTTTTTACATGTTTTTTTATAGTAATTTTAAGTCAGCGAGTAACCTTCTCAACGTAATGCTGGGAAAACATTAAAAATCTTTTCTTATATGCCGATTTTATTCATACAGTACATTTTTTATATAATTATACAATATTTTTCATTCAGTATCCCATATCCCATAGATAATATTGGGAAACATTAAAAAAATTCTTCATCTACACATTTTATTCACACGTTTACAGAAGTTGTTTGGGGAAAATATGCCCTTAAAATAAAAGTGACGTATTCACTAACCTTAGACACGCAGGTTCTTTAATCAAATCTGCTAATACAAGAGATGTTTTTAAAAGCAATACTAAAATTATGCACAACCATTCACTACATTGGACTTCTATCTCCCGAATAAATTGAGATAGAAAATTGAAATTTGGTATGCACTTAATGGAAAGAAGCTTATTGAATTTCCGTAACCTCGATTATTCGGTACTATTTTTTTCGGACTCTGAAAATATTCGTTCTGTTAAAAGGGTATATAAATTTTTTCGAAATTGTTTATTTTAAGGAGTGAAATTAAAAGTCAATAAAAAACATAAATTTTGTATAAAAAATGAAGTTGATCGGATAATTAGTTACCTAGATACTTGTAATTATATTGTCCATACTCTTCGATTTTTCACGACCCTGTATTTCATTCGAATTTCAATTCAAAAATATATTTTAACCGGAAATGAGACTCTTAATCCGACGCAGTAAATCATTAGTTAATATGATTATCAATTTTTAAGTTATAAGGATGTTTCATTAATGCAATTCAGTAATAGAGCATTTAAAGTTTATGACGTCATCAAGCTATGATTTTATTCGAATTGCAATGCATTTTATAAATAGTTTAAACATGTTTTATTTTCATATTTTATATTATGCATATCCATGATGGGTGCATATGAGGTGCATATGCATATCCATATGGGGGGTATTGCGGTGGTTCCCAACGACTAGTTTTAGAAGACTACGCAAATGAAACAGGAAGTACAGACATTAATCGAAAAGCGATGATTATGAAATAAAAGACATACGCTTTCAGAATTTGTTGTGCGTTTAATCAGTTTGGATTTAATATAGCTGTATTCTGAACTTTGATAAAAAAAAATATTTTTAATACAGTTACATAAATGTCTCAAATACTTTTCATATATTTTGAAAGAAAAATAAAAAAAGAAATAAAAAAAAGCAAATTTTTAATACAGTTACACAAAAGTCTGGAATATTGCTTTTTCTTTGTGCTACTATGCCTTGAATTTCTTATTAAATGATATAAAGTGTCTCATGTGTATAGTCAAGTACATAGCTGCGCAAGATATTACAAATACAATAAAATGTGTAGTTGTTTAGGGCTTTACTTACTTTCCAGCTATGTCGCGAGTTTTTAAACCAAATGAAACCATTTACAAAAATTTCCGGTAACACAAAACGCTAATCACAGCGTTAAAAAGTCGAAAAGAAGCATTTTTCATTAAAAACTAATAAAAAATGCTGTGTGTAAAAAAAAATATGTGTGTGTTTCTAAGAAAAATGCGCACATTTTTCAGCTCGTTCTTACATTTAATAAAAATGTCCGTCATATAATATGCCTATATTAAAAAAAAAAGAAAAAAAAGAAAACTAAAGCACACCCCTTAGTCATACAGCTAATCTTTATAAGTATATCAAAATAGATGTTGCATTAGTTGAAATTTTACTTATAATGTCACTAAGTTTCGCAGCAAAATATTTTAGTTCTTCTTAAAATAAAAATAATGAAATAAATCGTAAAATATTATTCCACTTTGCCCTATAGATAAACGACAAATTACCTAATAAATAAAAGTATTCCCGTTAAGTAAATGTTCCAGTTATAAATCATCGCATGTTCTTTTTTTAGCCAAAAGCTAGGTCATGAATTAATGTAACTTTGTGTGCCATTACCCAATGATATGAGACATCCGGAACCATTTTAGGTAAGAATTAATTCTCAAAAATAGTGGGTTCATAAGAAAACGTTTAGCTTACTGCCAGAGAATATTTATATATCACCCATCAACTTTACTCAGCATATGTATGTTGAAGCATTAGTGTCTGTTTAAAGCGTGATATTTTACTGTATTAACGCAGACAATTACTTTTGTATATAAAACATGTACACGCATATATTTTTACTTATGCAAGATAATTATTTTTAGTATTATTTAAAGTAAAAACAATTTTGTATTGTTTTTAATAATATGTGAAATTTTTAATAATTGGTTATAGTTGTAAAAATATATTAAGTAAGTTTTTGTGTCATTAACCAATCATATGAGACATCTGGAACCATTTTAGGAATGATTTAATTCTGGAAAGTAGTGTGTTTGTGTGAAAACGTTTAGCTTACTGCCAGAGAATATTTATATATCACCCATCAACCTGACTAAGCATATGTATGTTGAAGCATTAGTGTCTGTTTAAAACGTTATCTTTTACGGTACTAACGCAGACAACTAATTTTATATATAAAACATGCACACGCATACATTTTTACTTATGTAAGAGAATTATTTTTAGTATTATTTTAAGTAAAAACAATTTTGTTTTGTTTTTAATGATATGTGAAATTGTTACTAATTCATTGTATAAAATGCGCAATATTCTCATTCGAATATTGCTTATACCCATCCAGACATACACAAATTTCATGCTTGAAAGTTCAGTTTTCATGCTTTTAACAACGTTAAGATGCATTTTCACATTTGGGAAAAGAACCTAGCTATATCTCGGGTCTATGTTATATTTGCCAAAGAGCGTACTAAATATTTGTAAATACGGTTTACATAGTGTTTAATACTATTTTCAGAAATATATTCATCTTTCTGATGTTCGTTAATAAATTAATGATAATTTATAATTGTATTTTGTGATGTGCAAGTATTCTGTTGAATAATGCAAAGTTATACATGTAACTGTGGAGGTAAGTAAACAGTTACATGATAATTAAAGAATTATAAATGCCTATATAGTATTAAACTTATATAGATTATTATGAAACTTAACAAGAGAATAAGTCTGATTTAGATATGGAGTTTAATAGTTTTCAACTATAAATATTCCCAATTATATCTGATGGGAAAGACAAAATGGTTAAGAAAGAATTCACATGAAAGAAAAAAAAATTACAGATAGATTAAAAAATCGTAAACACTATTGTTAAAAATATAGTAAAAAATGAAAAAAATAGCTCATTACAGTGTGCAAAACAAAAAAAAGAAATTTATATATATATACAATATGTGCAATAAATATTGTACTAAAATGTTTTCAAATAACAAGCTTTATTTTATGTTATATTTATATGCATTTAATTATGTCATGTTTGTAATTATTATTATATTTAGCACATTTGAATAAAATTACTTGATTAATGCAAAACTGCTATCAATAACTTTTATTTTATAGTACAAGTGTTTAGATTTGATAAATCAATTTCTAACTAAAGAATTTCAAACTATATTTTTGTTCATAATGACGTACATATTATTTCGAAAACACTTTGTTTACTAGATGATGTTTGTGTTTAAGCTTTTAAGATATCTCACGAACTATGGAAGTAACTATTGTGAACAATCGGCAAACTTTATAGAAATTTCTTTTTATCGTTTTTCATAGAATTATTAATTATTTTTTAATAATATGATAAAAGTCTATTATCAAGAAAAGTAAAAGTTGCTGCCACAATTATTTTTATTTAAAAAATATATATATATATATATATATTACTTTTTCGTACTATAGGTATTGCAATTTTATGTTCATATTTGTACTTTCCTTAAAGATATATCCTGTAATTTGAAATATGAAATTTCAAAAATATTACCTAATTTCAGAGAGCAAAATGTCATGCTATACAAAAGTTCTGAAATAAAAACTATTTACTTCACATTATTATTTTTAAATAAATATTTTATATTCATTCGAATCATATTTATAATTTTAAAAAACATACCATGACGACGTTAATAAAAATCAAATTAATTGATAATTATATGGTTTTAACATTTTCAAAATTCAAATAATTTTAAAAAACATAAATTTAAAAAATGAATTTTGAGTTTAACTATGAATTATTTAAAGAGACATTATTGCAATAAAGATCCTTTCTATTTTATAATAGTTATCGCATTATTATAAAACTTATTTCGATTATAACAGAAGGTTTACATACGTTATCAACATTTGAAAAAGTATAATTTTTTAAAGGAAATTAAATCCATATAGTGTGTAGAATTAAGGGCAAAAATATTTAAAAATAATATCTCAAATAGTAAAAACGATATGAGGATTAATGTGAGCGTCCGCACGATCGATAATACCGACTTCAAAGAAAATATTCTACTAAAGATTCTACCCTCTTATTGAATATGCAGATGGCACAAGAGGGTTCACAGTATGGCGCAGGAATAGAAAAGTAAGTGTAAGTTGAATATATATATATACATGGTGATTATAATTAAAGCCTCACTTTCAAAATTCTGTGAAAAAGGAACCACTGATCAAATTGTCTTCAAATTTGAACTGAATATACTGGAAAAAGAGGGGAACGGTATGGAATAAGAAAGAAAAAGTTCCAAAGTGTATCAATAGATGGCGCTGTAAGCGGCATAACGAAAGTGGATTCGGCTACAAGTGACATTTTTAATCGAAATATGACGCTTTGGCATAAGTTGCGCAGTCAACCAACCGTGCTGTTCAATATGCATGAGTGTTTTGGTTGTTTGACGAAAAAAAAAATTCTAAATCAGTCAACAGTTGTGGTACTTTTAGTGGAAAACCCATCCACGACGGCAAGCTCATACCACATTGGATGGGAAAAATTGGTTTTTAATTGTCCTTAGGCCAAAAACCGCTTAAAAAGCACATAATGATTCGGTTTTTAACAGCGCATTAGTGTCTTTTAATTTGCATAGTATGCCGTTTCCAGCGTAATCTATTGATAAACTTTGGAACTTTATTTTTTTATATCATACCGTTTTTCCCTTTCCTCCAGTATATTCAGTTCAAATTTGAAGTCATTCTGATTAGTGATTCCTTTTTTACAGCATTTGGAATGTGGGACTTTAATTATAATCAGCCTGTATATCAGTATATTTTTTTCTTTTAAAATTTCAAACGCGAATTTCTGGAAACTACTTTTATTCAACATGGGCAGTATGATAACAATATCTAACATTTTTGGATAAAATTTGCGATTATTTAGGCATAATTAAATTGTCTAAGCGGCCTTTTTTTTGAAAACTTTAATTTTTCTATATTTTTTCCAATATGTTTAAAGTTTAAAATTTTAGAGGAAAAATGATTTTATTTCAAAATAGCGCAATTGTATTATTTTTTAAGATTAAAAAAGTGTAGCAGATGACTCTAAGCTACAACTTTATCTTACAAGAAGAAACTGAGATTTCAATATTTTTTTATTTCTATAGAAAGTTAGGATGCTGCTCATCTAGCCCGGATATTTTCGGACATGTCAACACAGCTGCAGGATTCGTACGTAATATGGGACCAAATTTAACAAAAAAAAATATTTTTAGATACTTGAAGCAATATAAAACAACATTGAGTTATTAATTTTTCAATTATTTTTACTTTCTTCCAAAAATAAATTCCAAGAAATGTCAATTTTTCGCCGTCAACAACGTATGTAACCCCTTAAATTCAATACAAAAAGAAAAACAAAAGCTTGAAAAGCGATGATTTTGTAATTTTTTGCTAAAATAAAAGTACCTAGTTCCCATAAAAAAAGTTAACAAAAGTCCGAGAATTTAGTTAGGACAAATTTAAGAAAAGGATATCACGTATTTCACGCAGAAGAAACGTGTTCTGATTTAGAAAAAATAATAAAGATGATGAATGCCTGACGTTTTATGAAATATAAACTTTAAAAAGTAATAAATTGTAATGTTGTGAAAGGTTCCAATTTTTATCACGTTACAAAATAAATGGTCACATTACATTAAACTTGAAAATCGTATGTTTATGTTCGAATTTAATTGCAAAATTTAATTTATTTTTTTACCTATTCTGCAGAGTTAAAAATCAGTTATTTAGCGATAAAAATAATGAATTACAAAATAAAATTTATAAATAAAAATAAACGTAATTAAAAAATAATTTAAAAATAACAATATGATGTAAATAGAATAGAACTCTCAAATATTTGTTTAGTTACAGTACAATGTTTATGTTAATGCAATGTTAAAAATTTGCAATAAACTGTCCGGTCATTTACATAACCGTAATTTAACTCTATTCTGACCATGTTATTGTCCATATTATGGTCAGAATAGAATTAAATTACAGTAATGTGAACATTTTCTATAAAAACGGCCAAATGACTGGACAGTTTGCTGCAAAATTTTAACAGTGTGTATGTATATAGAAATATAATAATATTAATAATAATAATAAAGCATGAAAAAATGTTTTTTGAAATGAGAATCATTTCAATAACAACATTAACATATTTTTAAATATATATTTATTGTTTTTTTTTTCAAGAAGTATAATTGCAAAAGTATATTCTGCTTAATTATTCCAATAAATTATTCAAATTATTCAAATGAACATTTATAAGTGAAATATGATAAACAAACATTGCCAAAATTACATTTATTTTGTTTTATTCTACATTTTCACAAAACGATATATTTATCATTAAAATCCTTTTTATTATTTGCTAAAAGAGTAATAAATCATCACGGATTGAAATACCCAATTAAAACATAATGCTTAGCAAAATGTACAAATCCGTTACTATAAAAAATAGTGAACATACTTTTTACTCCTCATTTTTCTTTTCAAATAATCTTCGTTAACTTAAATTTTGTCATCATTAAACAAAGTTAGCCTTTAGTTGTTAATGTGATGCTAAAAATACATAAAAAAATTGTAAGTTAAAAATAAGGTTCGTAAACATAACTAATATGTTTGTAAAGTGATATTAACTATAAATTGTGTTTAGAGTTTAATAATGTTATAAAATGTTTGCATGATATTGAAATATAGTTAAAAAATCCAGATACAAATATAACATGAAAATATTTATCATACATTTTAGATATATATATTTATAATATTTGTGTTTAGCACAGTTTAGAACATATGTTACAGCTTACATACATTTGAGTCTGCACATTGAAACATGACATATCTTCTTGGTTATATAGTGACGTATGGCACAAATAAAAATAGTCGTTGAGGGCTACCGTAATACTTACCCATCATGAATATGCATAATATAAAATGTGAAAATAAAACATGTGTAAACTACTTATAAAATGCATTGCAATTCGAATAAAATCGTATCTTGATGACTTCATAAACTTCAAATGCTCTGAATCGCGTAAAAGAAACATCTTTATAACTCCAAAAATGTTAATCGTATTAACTAACGGTTTGTTGCGTCGGATTAAGCGTCTCATTTTCAAATAAATTATATCTTTGAATTGAAATGTGGAAGAAATACGGAGTCATGAAAATCGAAGAGTGTGATAAGTTGAAGATTGTGAAGAGTTGAAAATAGGATTACAAATATCTCGGCAACTCATTATCCGATCGACTTCATTCTTCATGCAAAATGTACGTTTTTTTTTTTATTGTTTTTTTATATCCACACCTTAAAATGAACAATTTCGAAAAATTTTATATATCTTTTATAAGAACGAATATTTCGAGAGTCCGAAAAAAAATAGTTCCGTATAATCGAGGTTACTGAAATTCAGTAAGCTTCTTCCCATTATTACACACTAAGTACATACCAAATTTCAAGTCTCTATCTCAATTTGTTCGAGAGATAAACCGTTTACAAACACACACACAGACACACACACAGACACAGACGCAGACAGACGGACAGTATTTTTTTTTCTAAAAATATGTTTTTCGGAATCTTCAGTGTCTGAAACATGTAAATCCGTCAAAAATATCTCGATTTTCAAAACGATTACAAGATTTACACTATACTATGTATGATGGGTAAGTAAAAGGTATTACCAAAAAAAAAAGTTTAAAATTGCTATACTGCTTTCACTTTTAGAATGTTCAACAAATAAATTATAAAAAGGCATATAAATAGCATTTATAAAGTCCTTCTCAAAAGTTTAACATAAGCATAAAATGTCGATTTTTAAAGATTAGTAAAAATTTAGAATAAATAACATTTTTTATTTTGCGGATTTCGCAATTTCGTTTAAATAAATGATATCACAGACGAGAAAATATAACTTTATATATCTTCAAACGAAAACGTCTCAAAAGTGTATTCACAATGGCAAAAGCAACTATATTTATCATTTTTACAAAACTGTTACATACAAATATTTTTTCCTAGATTTCGAATTAGTACAAATAAACGTTCGTCCATAGAAATTATTAGTTTTTGTACGGTTTCCGGTGGCAAAGAGTACGAAGCTTTCTCAATGGATTCTTTGATTTCTTCAGCCATACTGTTTCCCATTGCTCTTAAAATGGCGCATTAAAATGCCCCAGACATTATCAAATGTGTTTATGTCTGAACTTAAAGCTGGTCAGTCAATAATTTTAACATATTTCTGTGAAAGCCACAATTTCGTAGAATGTTATATGTGGATTGAGGCATTATGTTGTTGAAAGATCCATTTTTAACCCCAACAAAATGTCACCTAATGGAATCAAATGTTGGTCCGGCATCTCTTGATATTATTGGGGACTGTCTGTCTTTTGGAAAAGCCAGAGGGGTCTGGCCGTTGAAGCCGAACGCCCCTTTAAACCATAACAGACTCACCGCTTTGCTGCATGCTGCATAATGACCTTTGTCCCTGTCGTAGATCATGCCAATAGGTGTTCCATCCATCAGGGCCATCTAATCTTCATTTTTCCTATTAGAAAATAAAACAGTAAGCCACTTGTCCCGTAGAACATGTGTTTTTCAGCCCAGTTCATGTTTGCCTGTTTGTGGTGTAGTTTGAGACACGGTTTGCGAGCCATTTTCTTTCGTATGGTGTAATCACATTCTTTAATATGTCTATGTGCGTGCAGTGCCTTTGAACACCTGTACACAGAGATTATTTTTAATTTGCTGTATTGGGAAATTTTCTTTAGACACCAATCTCTGTATTCTCCGATCCGTCTGAACTGTCGTCATACGTGGTCGACCACATCTTGTTTTTTGGTTGAAATACTTAATATGAGAATACTTAATATATACATTGCTTTGATCGACTTAAAATTTTTAGCAGTTTCCGAAACAGTTTTATTTTGTGATTTCAATTTAAAAACTTTTAAAATATCCCTTTTTGTGAAGCCTTTATCCTTCGACATTTTTAAAATTAGTGGGAATGATTTCTCTCCTTTTATACTTTTATAAAACTGGAATGCGACGCCGTACAACGTCATTACACTCGTCTGATCCCGTATTTCTAAAACAACTTGCATAAAGTGCTTAAACTTATCAGACAGTGTTCCAGTGTTCCTTAAAAAAAAGTAAATTAAAAAAAATTTAGTGTAATTTTTATTTTAACCAACACAAATTTCATATTCTATTATTTTTATTAAATGTCGAGTATTTATAGTAAATTGGCTTCATATATTTTCTTCTTAAAATTGTTGTAACTAGATTTGCAGAGTGCTTAAACTGTTGAGACGGACTATATTAATCATATTTTCTTTATAAACCATGATAGAGAACATATTATCTGTACAAGTGTTTGGCGTATATTCGCTTGAGAATAATAATAAGAGATTAAAAGAATGAATAAGTAGATATGATTTTTGCTCCAGATACTCAGTTAAAGCAATTTGACTACAGTTTCGATAGCAAATATGTATCAACTGACAAATTCAGATGATTAATTAGAGGGAATAGTAAATCCAACAACTTCTGCAAGGACATTCAGTGATGCAAGTGTCGAAGCGGAAAGCTGTTCCTCGAACAATAAAACTGTCAATGGCGTAGGGGAATGCGTGCACTCTAAAAATAAGACAAATATTTGTTAACATAAGTAAATATAATATATCCACGAACGAAAATATTCAATAACCTCTTCTGAGGTATCCGCAATTTCTAAAAGCGTCCTTTATAACTTTAGAAACTTTAAAAACTACCCAAACTACTATAATTTAAACATTCAATGAAGCATTTATAAAAATAAAGTTTCTTTTACTGCCATCGGAAAACTTTCCGAGTAATTTTTATAGTATATTTGTCAGTTTTCTCAACACGAAATATATGCTTTTCGGATGCTACCAATTCTCAAGTAAACATTTTTATGTTCAACAATCATGTTTTACAGACAAACATGGTACATCTACATAAATGTTAAACTTAAAATTACTTTTTTTACCCTTCAACGTATCAATTCAATTACGCAGATGAAATTGTTTATTTGAGAATTAATAAAATCTTCAAAACCTGTTGTTTGATTTGAGAAAACTTATTGAACCACTATAAAAACTACACGGAAACGTTTCCGAAAATCTGAGGCTGCAAAAGAAAATTCATTTTACAATTGCGTCGCGAAATCTCGAAAATATATATTACTTTGAACTATATAGGGACATGATATTGATAATTATGATGAATATGTATTATGCTGGGGATGTTCTTGAAACACGTGTATAGAGAGATACCGAACTCCTGGCAAAACTTTAAGGGATAGTAGAACACACCTAGACAGGGTAAAAACACATTAAATTTCAGCGTCGGAACTCAAGCAGTGAAGCGTTAAATATCGCTTTCTGATTGTTGAGAGAAACCTTGTTTACTACACAATTATGACCTTTAAAACATTTACAACCACTACACAATGCATGAAATTCATGTTCGCATTTTCTGATTAGTAAAACCGGCCATCATTTTTGTAATCCCCTGTTGAAACGACGATGTGTGTGAAAAACCATTACTTTGTGTGTTTAATGACAACGTCATCTAGCCATTTGCCGCTGATACGCCCATGCACAGTATGAAAATAATAGCTTGTTTAGATATCTTCTATCAACCCTTAAAGTTTTGATTCACCATCAACTTCTCGGAAGGACATTTAGTACAATTTCAAATACAGACACCCCCCCCCCACTCTAGCTCTATGTACTTTGCAATTCCTTTATTTCTTCTTTTAATTTTTATTTCTATTATGATCCTTGTTATTAACACTATTCTTCATAGGTAAAATCAGCAATAATTTCTAACATATTCTGTATAAATATGTTTTTGTCCACAATCTAAAACGCACTGTAGCGTTTTAGATGTTGGGTTACGACCATGCTTTGTATGGTGTTTTGAGCTTGTTTAGTCTTGTTCAATCACCCCGAAAAGTTTTGCCAAGGAGTTTTGAATCTCCCTGTACGCTTAAAATTATAACCGACTGAGGGATACATCCTTCCTGAAACACAGTTCATCATGAAACATCCAAAAAGCTTCGCTAAAAATATTATTTTTTAACGTAATAGAGCACATAGTCATTTTTATGTACAGAATCACGGAAGTAAGATCTAAAATAAGTACTTTTGCATTTACCCTTTGGAATAAGTAACAACTATCGATATTCAAAGGACAGAAATTTAAAATTTTGCACAGTTGAAATCGAAAGAGTTGAATTTATGTTTCACGGTTTTATCCAGCGTTGTTGGATATTTCGCCAGTGTGCCGTGGTAGAAACTGGAATTTAGTTGTCGCATTGTTCGATTTGAGGTTCGATCGCGATTTAAGTCCGCATCTCTTATTTTTTATTCAAATGCTAAAAAAGGGCCTGGGGCTGGATGCATTATATACATCGCATTTCCCCTTCCCATCTAATGCAAGTTGCTTGGAAACCCTCTTTATTGGAAAGTTAATCCAAAATCGTTTAACATTTCTGTTTTAAAATCAAAGATTTGACAAAATCAATTCATACAGTGTTGAATTCAGGGGGTGACCAAGGTATGAATCCCTCCATCGGAATATACAGGGTGAATCTAAACTCTTGGGAAAAACTTTAAGGGGTGATAGTACACATCAAGACGAACAATATTAAATAGGACACTAAGGGTCCCAAACGTATTCCGAAGGAGATAGGCGCCATTAAAGTTTCGGTTCCAAATTTTCAAATTATTATAAAAAACGGAAAAATTGGTCGATTCGTTTGCGGTTTTCGCTAAAATTATTCTTTAAGTCAGTATTTTCTTTTAAAAAAATTTAAAGAAAAAGTTTTAAAAATGTCGATACAGAGCGCTTTAGACTTTGGAGTAACGAACAACTATTTTTTTACCGTTATTTTTTGTATCTGATTAAATGCTTCAAAAGCTTAGACTTAAATTTTGAGCTCAAAATCTGAATCGTTGGGCGTGGTTAAGTAGTGCAAACTGAACTGTGTTCAGGAGTTGAAATTTGAACCCCCTTGAACACAGTTCAGTTATTCCCGATCTTGGTGTCGTAGACCAGGCACAAACTACTACCCCCTATACGTAAAATAAACGATAGAGAAATGAAAAAATTAAATAAAAAATTTATTTTAAAAATAAATTTTAAAGATAAATGCCGATAGAGGGCGCTTTAGACTTTGGAGTAATAAACAACTATTTTTTACCGTCGACTCCGACTCCAACCTGGTTGCGAGGATTGCCGTCGTAGCAAGCGATATCCGGGAGATTCCTGGGCTATTCACTAATGTTCTCAACTCCCTCCGCCGGCGGCGTGAGGCCTGCATCGTTGCTGGTGGTCACTCTTTCGAGCAGTTTTTGCGATTCCTCACGAACATCATGCATGTACCATTTTCTACGTATCAACCTTCATTCATATTGCGCACTACATGCATACATCAAATTGTTTATTTTTATTTTGCGCGGAGAAATTGCTCATGTCTGTTATGAATAAATTTTCTATTTAATTTTGTCATTACTCTATCGTTTATTTTACGCGTAGGGGGTAGTAGTTTCTGCCTAGATTAATTTTAACACAATTATTCAAAATGCTAAAAAAATCATATGAGTTGTAATTTTCCAACTGCACGAAAAATGTCCGGGCCAGGATTCGAACCTGCGATCTCTTGAATGAAGCTACCATGCTCTACCAACTGAGCTCTCCCGGCATGAACTGGATGAATTATGCCCTCTAGATTCAACCGGGATAGCTCAGTTGGTAGAGCATGGCAGCTTCAAGAGATCCCAGGTTCGAATCCTGCCCCGGTCATTTTTCGTCCAGTTGGAAAATTACAACTCATATTGTTTCTGCCTGGTCTACGACACCAAGATCGGGAATAACTGAACTCTGTTCAGGAGTGGGGGCGGGGAGGGAGGTGTTCCAAATTTCAACTCCTGAATGCAGTTCAGTTTGCGCTACTTAATCACTCCCAACGATTCAGTTTTTGAGCTCAAAATTTAAGTCTAAGCTTTTGAAATCATTTCATGAGATACAAAAAATAACGGTAAAAAATAGTTTTTCGTTATTCCAAAGTCACAACAACTAAATGCGGCGCCCTCTATCCGCATTTTATGAACTTTATCTTTATAATTTATTTTTAAGAAAATACTGACATAAAGAATAGTTTTAGCGAAAACCGCAAACTCATCGACCAAGTTCTCCGTTTTTTATAATCATTTGAAATTTTGGACCCTAAATTTTAATGGCGCCTATCTCCTTCGGAAGACGTTTGGGACCCTTAGTTTCCTATTTAATATTGTTCGTCTTGATGTGTACTATCACCCCTTAAAATTTTGCCCAAGAGTTTAGATTCACCCTGTATACCACTTTATACTTATCTATGATCTAAAAGTACAAGCTGCAGTAATCCGTTCCTGATAATAATGCCTGAATGCAGCACTGATTTCATGAACTATCGGAATATTAGTTTCATATCTAACATTTTAAGGTGATACATTTCATGGGATAATTGAATATTTTAGAAATATAGCCTCCTGAGACCCCGTCCATCCTATTGGACATTTTTATTTTTCGTATAAAATACTTAATTTCTGTTGGAACTTGTAAACACTTACTGTCCATTATAATGGATATTCTAGTGATGCTATCTATATACCGAAATAGTAAAAAATTTACAGCAAAATGTGTATTTTAATCATTTGAAAATGGCGGCGAACAGGTGAAAGATACTTGAAGGTAAGTGCACAGTTTTAACTCAAATTCCATATATATATTTTAAGTATTTTGATATTAATTCAGTATATCTTTAATTTTAAATTTAGTATTAATGGAATGAAACCATAGTTTAAGTAACTGACTGTATAATTGGAAGAATAGACGCATGTTTTTATCTATGTCCATTGTATTGGACGTTGGGTATTCATCAGTTGTTTCGTTCATATGAGGATCTTTTTGAACACGGAAGGGAAAGATTGGTTTTTACTCCAAAATCCATACTCTATTGCAAAAAAATGTAATGCAGATGTAGATAATATACATTTCTACTGGTAATTAAATAATTAATTAAATATTATCCTAGAAGTGTACAATTCTACTGATTAAATGCTTGTTCCAAATTATTACATGGTTTAATTTTTTATTTCAGTGAAGCGTGTTTTGTTTTTTTTGCTGTATTTAATAAATAAAGAGATTTAGAAATAAGCTTTTCTTTTAATATGTTTTTCTTTTCATATTCATTGCAATATTTATGTATTATTTTTTCTGTTAGTATGTTGTTTCTAATTAAATTAATTGACTTAATCAAATTAAAATAAAATATAAATAAATATAATATTATAAGCTTATAAATAAACTCATTTTTATTTCTTTGAAATTTCCACTTGACCTTCGATTGCCAATTGTGGTAGTTGTGCCACTAATTATAATTATTATGCTAGAAAACAAAGGGTTATTGTTGAGATAGATTTACAAGATAATTGTAATTGAAAATTATTTAAAAGTTTAGTAAAGTGACCTACATTTTTTCTATTTGATTATGTAAAAATTGAAATTATGCGATGCTTAGAATTGATGGATAAGTAATAAAAACATACTTCTGACGACAGAAAAGCTTGCAGTGAAGGAAAAAGGACTTTGCCTCTAGAAATATGATTTTTGATGTCTATATTTTTTAAGAGATGTTTAGAAACCGGCATTGTTTAGATATACAGAAAGTTGTTTAGACAATTTTGGAAGCAATAAAATGAATTGTGACGTGTTAGAGCTTGATATTAGTGATGAAGGTAAGAAGGAGGAAAAAAACAAAGAAATTGGATTCATGCAAATTCATCCAATTATTATACTTAAAGATGCTTAGTGTGAATCAGGTTTTGAGATAATCGAAGTTGAGTTACTCGAGTCATGACGAAAACTCAAGCCCCAACACTTCTAAACCTTGATCGGACATAAGTATCGAGTCTACCCAGTTCTAAATAATGGACAAATAAAATGCATTGTGAGGCAAAATCAAATTTTAATAATAATAATTTAAAAAAAAATGTGTACATGAAATACAACTTGTATATCTGTTTAACTACCAAAAATATTTTTTTTTGCAGAAGCACAATCATAAAGTGCTGAATTTTAAGTTCATCTATTTATTTTTTGCGTGTAATTAATTTTTATAACAATAATTATTATTATTTAGTGTCTAATTAAAATTTTTATCATTAATTTGTGTCTAATTAAATTTTGTGTCTTTATTTTGCGTTTAATTCATTTTTGAGTCATTTATTTTTGTCCAATATTAAGAATTTACCATTCAGATTCATGTAATAAAATAGTATGTTTTTCACAAGACGAAGACGCAATGTCCATTTTATTGGACACGCTAAAAAACTATATATACATATATGTTTTAAATAAATTAACATATTTATTGATTTCTAGCCGCAAAAGTAGCAATAATCGGAATTATGGTAAAATTTACGCGAAAAATGCGAGCTTTGGTCTCAAGAGGATAGAATAAAATATTTTAAGAAAATGTGAAATATGGTGAAACACTTTATTTTCTTTTAAGGTTATTCTGAGATACAAAATGGATATTTAAAAACACATTCCTGAAATATTTGTTTAATATTTAATAGATTAAATTCAGCAGGCATTCTTTTAGGTAGCTTTCAATACAAAAAAGTATAAAGCTACCTATTGCAGCCGCTCGGAGAAAAGCAGTTCCGGAAAATTTCGATATATTTTCTCTGATCATGACCCCCAGACCCCAAAACCACCCTCCGTTCAAATGTTGATTTATATATATATACATATATATCCATATATATATATATATATATATATATATATATATATACCTGACCTATGTCATACGATAACGCTCGTATTTATAAATCAATTTCGATGAAACCAATTGTGTGTATAAAGCTCACTAATGTCTCGACCGAGTTCGTTGGCCAGCTTAGTCCGCCATTTTGTTTCAAGATGGCGGCCATTTAAAAATTTAAAACTAAAATAAATAAAAAAAAATTTAAAAATTCAAATTTATTTTTTAATTACGTATTAGGCCTTGATACAAAAATTCCAGAGCATTTTTTGGTTTACCTCTATCTTAAAAAAATTGCTGAGATAGAGCAGCTTGAAATTCTAGGGTGGCTGACATTTTGAAACAAAACAGCACATTAACGCGATTACTCTCAAATTATTTTCTTTCATTGTTGCAATAATTTTCCCAATCATACGCATAAAACTATATATTCATATCCGTTAGCGCCAAATTCTCGCCAAAATTGGCGACCAAAATAAGTCTTCATAAATGAAGCCAATTTGGATATTGCTCAATATTTTGGCGAATTTTTTTATTCAAATTCAGTATTAACGAATCGTTTGTAAACGTTTCTTTGCATTTTAACTTGCTGTTTTCGTGTAACATTAGCTAAATATTTAAAACGAAGATATAGGAAAGCTACCTTTTCCTCCCGGTACATGCCGGAAGGACTTTTTAAATAAGAAATAGAAGATTATTTCTCTTTTTTTTCACTAAAGGGAAAGGATCTTTCATAAAATGTAGTCAAAATTGGCAATTTGCAATGATTATTTACACATGATATTTAAGGGAAAGTTCGTTATAATTGATGAATTCAAAGCAACATCCCCCTCCCCCGCTTTATCCTGGAGAATAATGTTAAAACTTAATACTCAGAGATTTATTAGAACTGATACTTTAATTCATTTATAGAAAAAAGCTATTCAATCCCAAAGTTCCAATAATATTAAATAATTTTCATCCGCTTGCCCCATAACAGTTTCAGATAATTTAATTTAAATATAAAATAAACAAGTTTTATTCTATAAATGAAACATATTTTAGAAAATTTGCTTTTAAAGACTGATAATTGCAAATACTCTGCAATGAACTACAAATAAATTATAATAATAATGGAAATGTTATGTTTATAACTTTAAAACAACTTTAAAAGAGGAATTATCTCTCAAATGCAGCTCGTTTATTCTAAAAACTTTTATCTAGTTGTGCTCAAAGAATTTTCCTGATTTAACTTACCCATCATACGTAGTATAGGATAAGTCTTGTAATCGTTTTGAAAATTTAAAAACATTTTTTTGACGAATTTACACGTTTCAGACACTAGAGATTCGGAAAAATATATTTTTAGAAAAAAAAAATTTGTCTTCTGTCTGTCTGTGTGTGTCTCTAAACGTTCTATCTTCCGAACAAATTGAGATAGAGACTTGAAATTTGGTATGTACTTAGTATATAATAATGGAAAGAAGCTTATTGAATTTCAGTAACCTCGATTATCCGGATATGTTTTTTCGGACTTTTGAAATATTTGTTCTCACAAAAGGTATATGAAAATTTTAGAAATTGTTTATTTTAAGGAGTGAATATACAAGATAATAAAAAAACAAATTTTGCATAAAGAATGATGTCGATCGGATAATTAGTTGCCGAGATATTTCTAATTATATTTTCCACACTCTTCCATTTTTCATGACCGTGTATTTCTGTCAAATTTCAATTCAAAGATATATTTTAATTGGAAATGAGACGCTTAATCCGACGCAATAAAACTTTTGTTAATATGATTATCATTTTTTGAGTTATAAGGATGTTTTTTTACGCAATTCAGTAATACAGCATTTAAAGTTTAGGACGTCATCAAGTCAGGATTTTATTCGAATTGCAATGCATTTTATAAATAGTTTACACATGTTTTACTTTCATATTTTATATTATGCATATCCATGATGGGTAAGTATTACGGTGGCCCCCAACGACTTTTTTTCTTTGAAATGCATTTCGATGTTTTTTTATAATTGCAAGGAAAACCTGCAATAGGCAATATCTACATTTTTAGGGAATACTAAAATTACTTATGCTCTATTTCTTTGACTGGTTAACATATTTATTAACTTTTCTCTTAAGTTTCGTAGAAAACTGATAAAACTTGTGTAACTTTCAAATCTCTCTGTTTTGCTGCACTTTTATTAACCCTTTTGGCTCACAAGAATACTTTGATGGTGTCTTTATTTGAGTTTACTATGAATTCTAATTACTATAGATATTTATACACAATTTATCGTTAGTATTTACATTTATTTTTCCATGCTAAAAAGAATTTGAAAGAAGACAATTATTCTAGAATTAGATTAGAAACTGAAAGGTTAAACTTATATTTAAGAAGGATATTTAAGAAGGATAAAGTACTGAAACAGTGAATTTTATGTTGTAGTTCAAGAAATGACATACCATTAATAACATTATAAATTGGAATGTAAAGAAACTTGATTAAAAAATAAAACAATTTAATTTTTTTTGCTACAATAAGATATTTATTGTAGACTAATACGTGTATATATTTAATATATACAGGGTGTTCCTAAAAAAATATATAAAAAATGTAAAGGTAGGTAGAGGGGACCTAAATAAGCATATTTCGTATAGGAATGCGGGTTCGGAAATGCCGCGTTAAGGCAGTAGAGGGCACTGTTGAGTTCGGCGAATGAAAACGTTTCGCTGTGTTTAATCGTCTTTCCTCGCACGGTTTTCGAGCAACAGACATCGTTAAGTCAATGCGGAACTTGCCGACATGCATTTCATGTAGGGGGATGCGCAAGAAGATGCTCAAGGTATGTACATGGAACGATTCCCGGGTAGGAATCTGCAGGATCGCCGAACGATTGAGCGTCTTCATCGGGAGTTGTGCGCGAGTGGATCGTTTTATGCTTCCAGGCGTGATACAGGCACTGGAAAATATCGCAGAATTCCAGCAGTAAAAGAAGAAGCATTATGCACAGTAGAGTATAGTCCTTCAACAAGCTCGAAAGCCGTTGATCGTGCGCATCCTTTGAGCAGCAGCTGCATTTCCTTGCGCGGCCCCACACATGAATTGCATGTCGACAACCCCCGCATTGGTGTAACGATGCATGTTGCTTGAATCGTGCGGAGAATGACGATTCAAGCCAGCGAAATGCTTTCATTCGCCGAAATCAACAGCGCCCTCTGCTGCCTGAACGCTGGATTTTCCGCACCCACATTCATTTCCAAAATATGCTTATTTAGGTCTCCTCTACCTACCTTTACATTTTTGACATATATTTTAGAACCAACCTGTATATTGTGTTTCATGTATTATTATGAAAAATTTGCCAAACATATGTGTATTTTTTAAACAATTGTTATTTCTAATAAAGCTGTCAATTCGCGTACTCTGTTTCAAATTCTTTGGGGAAAAAATACACAAACATTACTATGCAACATGTTAGCAGCATTTCAGTAGAATACTTTCTCAAATATACATTAAAAAAATAATAAGTTCTTAAAATAACTGTTTAAAAAACTATAAAAGTATGGAAAAGATCACGATCAATGCAAACGCACGTGTATGAGGGACCGCGGGAATTCCAATGACAGTTTGGCGGGAATGCGCGCTATATTCTCACAGTCAGGAGAATGTGGGAAGGGAGATGTTTGATTCAAGAAAAAAATACTACTCCGCGGTCTATTTATATCAAATGTCTAGAGTTCTAACACCATCAATCAAGTTTTGAATTAATTTAACTTCACCAATACTTTTATGATTTAAATATTTAATTACATCTTCTGATAAATATGAATGCTCAGAGCCCGTATCTATGACTCCCCGTACAATTTTTCTCTTTATTCTCGTGCTTTACAAGACATTCAAAGTTTGTAATAACACAGTTTGGTTCACTTTGATTCCACTGAAGACAGGTAAAACAAGCTCCTTTTTCAAACTTATACTTCGTTTATGTTCAAAAGAAAGCGAATTAGCTTTAAACAATTTTTCTGATACGTGACACTTGCCACAAATTATACATGTTTCACAATATTTCTTAATTAAATTTTTTGTCTTTTATCACCTATAAATAAATCAGTAGCAGTTGGCACAGGATTACATTCAACATTTTAAAATCTAGTAAAATTCTTAGATTTATCAAAACCAAAACTAGTACGAGCCAATAAAATACGTTCTTCATAGAGTACTTCATATTTAAAGAAATTAAGTACATAATGTAATTCAGACTTACCTTGAGCAGACTTTTCACGCTCCCTTTCACAAATTCGGAGGACATCATGAGGCAAACACGATTCCACCAATGGTAATTAAATGCTCGCTTTTTTATCCTCTGTAACTACAAGGGATTCCAGTGATCTGAGCTTAGTTTCCAGGTTATCATATAACTATGATAAGTTGCGCTCTCTTCTGAATGCATTATTGTTGAATAATACCAGCCGTAGCAGATCCCGAACATGTATCTGTACCAAAGTGTCTTCTCTTCCAAATCTTTCTTTCAGATGTTGAATTACTTTAGGAAAATTATCAGCAGATATAGGATGAATGTTTACTATTTGGGAAGCTTTTGATCTCTGAGTGATTCCATGCAATAAATAAATGAATTTAGGTAGATCGTCTAGGATATTATAATCATGAATTTTCATCAAAGTATTCCAAAATGTTAACCATGGTCTCGGATGCAAGCTCATTTCAGATAATCGAAGCGCGCAGGATCGCATTCTTTCAATTTCTATAGAATTCCGTAAAATAGGTTGATGTTTTTCGGCAGGCTTAACAATTTTTTTTTTCAATTTTACTTGACTGAATCAAGTTTTCATTATATTCTCGAACTCATTAACATAATATTTTTCTGGAAACCCATTTGTCAACATAAAATTCAATATTTAATCATCTGTGGAACGTAATCTAGATCCTTTATCAATCATTTGATCCAATAGTTGTTCAATTACATTAACATCCGGTCTTGACTCGTGTAGAGTTCCATTTAGAAAATTAAAAGACTTCGTAAATGCGCTTCTAAGAGGCATTCTTTTCATTTTTAAAGCTTCGATACCTGAAGTTATGACGGTTCTGTTTTCCACTTAAAAATATTACTTCTACGTCATTCGTTCGGGCGCCAATTATTGCAAACACAAGCAATTTTGAAAATTATTAATCTACCAGATCCAAAACTTTCGTCATTTTTAAAAACGCAGGAAAATAATATTTCAATAAGAGAAAAGCGTCTTTTTAAAACTCAACAAAGAATATATTTATTCTTTCACTTTCGTGCTGATAAACATTCAACAACACCATTTCCTCACATAGCTTAGAAAGAACATCTACAAAAAACATCTGCTGTCATCTCTTATTTCTTTAGATAAACATTAATGCGATTCGCAATTCACGACAATAATTAAATTTTTTATGGAAAAACATTATTTATAAATATGTCCATTATATATGTCGATGTCTTTTTTTTTAATAAATTGAAAAGAACAAAAAAGAAAATTCAAAATACTACATTTTATAACAATAGTTTTATTTCGTATTTCATATTTTATGATTTCATGTATCATTTACTGTAATTTCAAAACCTGAAGGCGTAAGGTTTCATATGTTAAATAGAGTTATGTCAGATACACATGTGAATTTGTTATATCCATTAAATTATTCTTCACACATTCGTTTGAAAGCGTGACAAGTTTTGTGCTAGGCAATGTATGCTTTTTGAATTTCTATCAGATTCTTATTCTTTTGAAGAATGTTAAAATTATTTTAAAAAAATACTCCTCTTCACATGAAAACACATATTTTTCTTGGGGATAAGGAAAACTAGTGTACTCTAGAACTTACCTTTGATTTTTTTCCTGATACATTAAAGATAGGTTTTAAATGTTCTCAAATATATCCATAAAACGGGTATTTATAATATATATATATATATATATATATATATATATATATATATATATATCACTTTCACTGATACTCATAGAAAAAAAGTAATGATTAATATTTTAATCCCATTCAATGTAATGCAGTAATTTGATTGATTTTAGAAAGATATTAATATTTTTCGAAGATTTCCCGGTATAAAACAATCTCTTTACGTTTGTTGGCTTCAATTACATTAGTAACATGTAAATAAGTATTTTATATCGGGATGTAATTTGTAATTTAGTATTTCATTTTCTTTTTTAAATTAAACATTGAAATATATCATATAGAGGTCATAGAACAATGTTCTTTATAGTGATCTATTAACTGTAGCTCCAAAACATTATAAAGCTTTAGTTAATCTACCACCATCGCATCCTACAGTAAATATACAGGGTGTCCAAAAAGTCTGGATACTGTCGAGTAACTCCAGAAGTATATATCGATTGAAAAACGAAAAATACGTGCTCAATATTTTTGTAAAATCTGTTTAGGTATATCAAACTTACCCCACCTCACCTATGTCTAATGGGGAGAAAGGGGGGCGACTTTCAAATGAAAAATGGCAACTTTGATATCCCTAAATAGATTTTTCTAAAATATCGAACACGTATTTTTCCGTTTTCCAATCCGATGTATATTTCTCGACTTATTCGACGTTTCCAGATTTTTCAATGGAAACGATTCTCACTGCATTTTACTCAATTACATCGCCATCTATGATTTTCCGAAGAAAATGTAAAATACAAAAGTTACGTATGTTTTCCCGTAGAATCCAAATTTGCAATAAAAAAGGGGTTATATTTTAAGATTTTAAATTTGCACCCCTTTTTCACCCAGGGGGCAGCGTTGGGGGGGGGGCTAATTTTGATATACCTAAATATATTTTTCAAAAATATTGAACGCATATTTTCCATGTTTCAATCCGATGTATATTTCTGCAGTTTTTAGACTTTTTCTAGAATTTTCGGACACTCTGTTTATGTATACAAACAAACACGTATATAAAATGTATATTAGGAGATCCCATTAACTAGTGTACACCAATTATGTGATAGAAGAAGTTGTTTGCTTTCGCTGAACAGCCGTGAAAAATATTATATACTGCCAATGAAATATACATGATGCATTCCAAATAATAACATATTCAATAACGTTCGAGATGAAAAATACTAATTTGCAGTCAAACCAGCGTATTTTGCATTATTAAAAACAGCAGAGTCCAGTCAATGAAATGAGCGACCATAATTAGTAACACTGCAGTCATATCAGCATAGAACAGAGCGAATGCAAAAGTCGAAAATTTTGGATGCTTCGCGAGAAAGAAACATAAAAATGGAGCACTCTAAAAATAATTAACACGATATTTAACGAAAGTCCAGTTAGCGCCAAATTTCTGTAAAATCAGAAGACATTCATTTGATTTCGTAGCTATGGTTAACAGACGATAGTACTGCAAAAGTTCTGTTCGGAAGTCGTTCATTCAGTTTTAAATCCTGTCGCGAAAGACGACAAAATCCGTACTACAAATTGATTTTATCCAATCAAAACTTCGAATTTTCGGATTGACTGCGGATTAAACAAACTGAGGATCCGACTCACGATATTTCGCCGGAAGAGAGATTATAGAATGCTCTGGACAAAACAGATTTTTAGAATTCGAATACATCGAAAAAGAAAGTTTACTTGAGCAATGTCAAAATGGAAATTAAATACTGGCGCGTAGAAAATATAGATTTATTGAAAAGGAAGAAAATAGTAACAGCATTTTTAAAGACCAAAAAAAGTTAAATTAAGTGATAAAATTTTAGAATTAATTTAAGATATCGTAAAACGTATTTTGAAGCTTTGAATAATGTATTTCGAGTAACAAGTAAATCTAAAAAATCAAACATTACTTGACATAAAATTCATTGCAAAATATGACTTTCTTATTTTTCGTCACTTCTTGCTTTCTTGGCGCCTTTTCTTCTCATCTCCCAAAAAATCAATACACTATTTCTTAATAAAGTATTAAACTAGAATAACTTATTTCTTTATTATCTATAAAAAAAATAGCATGTTAGATTTTTGGTGGCTGTTTTGTTTTTCTTTACTTAAATTATTTAATTCGCTTACAAGTGTAAACTATTGGAGCCATCGGGCGTTTACTTCCATTCTTTTATGTTATGTAATGATTCAATCCATTTAATTACAGTTTGGATTTTACTAATGTAGCATTTAATAGGTCACGAAAAACAATTGCTACAACTCTTGAAAAATTATACTTTTTTGTTAGTTTTCTTTTTTTGAAATTTCATAAGAGTATCTTAAAAATTGCTTTAGTCTGTGTACACGGAAACAAAATTCGTTAATATATTAGTACTTTCTTCTATCTATAATAGAAGAAAGTATTGCAATCGAATATTTTTTTCGACTTCCGGTTTTCAACGGATTTACACATTTTAGATGTCCGAAATTCCGAAAAACATGTTTTTACGAAATATCTGTCTGTCCGTCTATCCACATTATATTATCGAATTGTGTATGAAGTTATGCATATAATTGAACCAAATTTTATTTATATTTTTATGAATATGGCCTGAAGGTGCTCTGTGAATTTGGGAATAGTCCGCCGAAAGGGGGCGCTACGATAGCGATTTGTGTTCCATTTTCGTTATTGCATCATCAAAAAGTGTATGGAGCTATGCATAGAATTTAAGAAAATTTTATGTATATGCTTTGGCCTATGACCTCTTGGTTCCAGTTGAATTTGAGTATATTCCATGGTAAGGGGTACTGCAGTAGTTGCTTAAAAATTTCAAATTTAAAACGTGCACAAACAAATTAGATATCCTAAATGTTTCCAAGGATTCCAGAGCAATTTTATTAGCCTGTATCTTAAAAATTTCTGAGATATAGCAGTTTGAAATATTAGGGTGGCGGAAATTTTGATGCAATATAGCATGATTCCTCTATAAACGGGGATTTTATTTATGAGTTTTACTAAACATGGTTCCGTCAAATTTTCTTTCATTGCTTCAACTATCGTTCCAACTCTTACATACTTAAATCTAAAGATTTATATTTGCCAACGTCAAATTATCGTGAAGCTTGGCAACACTTGGTGAAATATCTCTCAATTTGGTGACGAAAATAGGTTGCCATAAATGAAGCCAACTTGGCTATAGATTATTATTTGACGATATTCTCATTCTAATTCAATATTGGCAAGAACTGGGAATGAACTTTCTGTAATCGGGTTCCAAGCATTTTGCCTTCGTATTTTACAGTAAAATTAGCTAAAATCTTAAAACCAAGGAATAGGGAGGATCTTTTCCTACCGGTACCGTCCATAAGGACTTTCGTAGTTTAGTATATATTGACTGCTCGCATCCAGATAACGCGACGGAATCGTCGACATCAATCGTCTGGAGGCAGCTGACGTACAACAGAATGATGAAAATTTTTGATTTTATTGGCGGTGTGATAGTGAATTTTAAAGTATTCACATGTATGAGATAGAAGAAAGTTTTGGGATTGGCACATCCAACAGGTTTATAATGAAATCTTACTCCAGATGCATATGAGTCAATCAGCATTTAAAACGAAACAAATTTATGTGTCATGCATAAATATTGATACACTTTTCAAAATTAAAGAAATGCCGTTACAAAATGTATATTTTTTGATGCACTGTAAAAGTTCGTAATCATATTATGACTCTCACTCACTAGTAATTAAGAAAATATTCCACAGTTATGATCTAGTGATCATACTTGGTATCACAAACACTATTGGATTGATGCATTTTTATCGGGAAAGGATTTCTGTACCTCTGACAGATATAATATTGAGTACCAGTGATGAGGTAATTTGTACTTATAGTCATTGATTAGCAGAATATTACCATTCTGACAAAGAGTGACACATTGATGCTCCGGAAATTCCATCTAGGTCATTTCCTTAATTTATCTCTGATCACAAAATGTTGTATCACAAAATTTGACTTGAAAGATTTAAATAGTAATTTGTTTTCATCCCCTTTCTCGAAAAACAAAATCATATTTTATCGCCAAAATTATTGCAAAACATACATATATATAGGTTTTGGGCATGGATAATAAAAAAGTGTCCGTTTAATAGCACTGACCGGTTATGTCCGTTATAGAGGTTTTGCTATATTTTATATTAATTCGATTTTTTTTCTTATTAGCATATTTAGTTTTATCTGGGAAATTCTTTTCTGTATAAAATTGTCATTTTTTTAATTTTTACTTATAAAAATATCTTTAAAAGCATTGTGCATAAACTATTTATCTCTGGTCTAGAAATAAGCCATATAAAAACGTTTCTATATGTAATCTGATATATTTGTTTTATTACTGAATTCAATAAAATTATTGTTGGTGTTTTACGGAGTGCAAGGAAAATATATCCATTTTCCGCTTCCACAAGATATAAATATAATATAGAAATGCCAACAGAACTGTCAAAATCGATAAAGTGGAGGGAACTTGATGCTAAAATCAGATATTTATGTTTGAAAAAATAAGCAATATTTACCAAAACTAACCATTCAAAGATTGGGGAAAAAGTTTAAAATTTATTTTTGATCCATAAAAATAAGCCGTTATAGGAAGCAGCTGGTATGAATATACGAAAGCTGTTTCCCGTATAGGTTTTTCGATGCTTCTGCGAATGGAAAATATTATATAGAAAAGTTTACTGATAATAATATAATAACTCTAAACCGTACATGTGCTATTTTTACTTCGACAAGTAGCATTTCTTTTCATAAGTTCAACAGAGTAAACTGCATAGATATATAAAACAGTGTCAATACAAAAAAAGGGACGCTATTTTTAGGTAGGATATTAAGTGCATCCCCCTAAAAACAAAAAAAAATGTATTTCAAATGTAATTGGCATTACAGCACAGACTAAAAAATTAGAAATAACAGAAAAATTAAGTAATTTGTAAGAGAGAAACATTATCATTAAATAAAATCTTTAAGTACAATACTAATAGATATCAATAATGTTTGTTGGAGCTTTGGTATTGCACCATTTTTAAAGTGCGACATATTTAGCATTAATATACACTTCGTCTACTTTAAAAATATATGTGACAATAAAACTGGAGTCCGCCGCACAAATTGCTTGCAATTGTGTCTTGCACTAGGGTGTAATATACTATAGTTTTATTTAAGCACAGGCTAACACAGTACAAAAGATAATATATATAACAGCATATTTCATGTTTTACAGAATAGCAGTGGCTTATGTAATAAAATTATGCAACGTAAGTATATTATGTGATTTTAGGACACAGCTCCTATTTATGTTATTTTCTAAAACTAATGAGAATTACAGCTTATAAGAATCGAATTTGTTCCATAAGCTAATAAGAATTATTAGAAACAAATACCAAACCCGTATAATAGAAATTTCTCTGGTGCTTTTGTTTTGCAATGAAAGAGGATTCATTATGAGCAATTGAGTAGATGATGGGCAATTTGATTTATTAATGCAAGATCAAATGAAAAAAAAATAATTAAAGAAATACACAATAAATATTTAAATAAAGATCATAAAATGATCTTATTAATATAATATATCTTACTATTTTAAAAAGATTTACAGAGATTACACAGCATTTTGCGAATCAAGGAAGCTAAATATTTTCTTTAACCCTTTATATCCTGAATTAATTTTCCAGCTACTTTTTAGATGCTCAGAATCCTCGATATTCCCACCAGTTATTTTTTTTTTTTTTGTAAAGTTTTCCTTATCTAATCATAGCATTTTTGCGATTCAATTAGTTGAAAATTTCTCATTTGAAAAACTGGTGGTAAAAGATTAAAAATTCTGTAAAAAACGCTCGCCGCAAAGGGTTAAAGTGGTACTTATAAGTATCGTCAGGATAAAAAGGGTTAATTCTTGCTTTTATTCTCAGCAAAAATCACTTGGAACAAATGCAGATTGTAATTAGATATGTAGCTGATGGTGTATAACCAAATAATCTATCAAATATATGTGAATATTTCGTTATGTGTTTCGTGATAGGAAGTAGAACCGGTGAAAATTTGCACAACATGGACTTTAGGTATCAACGTAAATTTGTCACATTAGGATTAGAAATTTAAAATACCTGTTAACAAGTATATGATAACGATGTCAATATAAAAGGATACGCGTCAGGATGGCAACAAGTTCTGCAAAACAGTTCAAGTACTTTATATATAACACATGGGTATGTCACAACCACAACTTTGTTTTGAAGAACATCATAACTGTTCATATACAAATACTTCCATTGAAATTCTGCAGTTTATTTACAATTTTATTGCTCCATCTACTGAAAGGTATACGAATTAGAAAATATGTTGTAGATCTTCCGCTTGAACGATGGGGTTGTTGAATTGACAGTATTAATTTTTTACAGTACCAAACTGCTGAACTTTGTAATCCAGTAAATGTGCTTATTCAAACACTGATGATGACCAAGTAAAAATTAATGCTTAAATGTTACTCAGTTAAATGATAAATTAGAGGTTTTTGGCGCCACTATTTTTTGTCACCCCTTACTACATAAAGTAAATTATGTGAGTAAGGAACTTCAGCCTTTTCCATGCATATTGCTGCAAGCTTTCCAAAATCTTTGTAACTTGTAAATTATGGGGTCAACATTTGGATGAAAACGCGATCGATGCTAGTGAACTTGCCAAAGATCTAGATTATTTACCAGTATGCAAGATTTGGAATAAGTGCTTATGATGAAAAATAAAATTATATGGTCAATAATCTGTAAAAAAAAATGGCAAATCCAAAAACAGCCTTTTAAGTGCAGTGCATAGATAAAGCAGTAGACTGCAATTTTATTCAGATTTTTCTGAAAATATCAGAACTGGTTCAAGGAGACCATAAAAATGTACAGAAGATATGAAAATGGAAATGACATAATAGAGCTGACCCAATAAAGGATCACAATACTATCTGATATATATCTATACATGTTTTGTGAGGAAATGGAAACCTTAACGTCAATTCTACCTTCAAAGATTCAAAATATCATGCAGTTGATTGACTTATTTGCTTGAACAATACATCTACCACATTTCAAAATTCATATATTTCTATTTTGATTTTTTTTCTCATTTTAAATGACTATGTAATTTGGAGAAAGGAGTTTTTCTAAAACCAAATCTTATCTGAGATCACCAATTCAGTCAGAGCGTTTGAAAAACTATTAATTGAGTAATTATTATAAGTTGCACCTACCTACAATTAGCACACGCTTCGACAAAATTCTAAAATACTTTTAGAGAGACGCGAGAAAACAAACTTACTCATTATAAAAGACATTAATGAGTAATTTTTTAAAAATATTTTTGGAATGTTAAGTAATATTTATAACTCTATTAAACGAAAATTATTTCGAACAAAACACTTACATTCTTTTCTTTTTCCCTAAACAGAAATGAATTAATATCTTTTATAAAACTTTTTACTTATAATGGAACAAGAAGCAATAAAAGTATATAGATGTGGTAAATTTTTTTAAACTATTTTTAGGCTTCTATGTATGCAATTTTATATTAAGAAGCTTATTACAACCGGTTAATTTTTCAGCTTGCACGCAATTTTGATTGAACACACATTACATATTCTATAATATATATTTCTTTAATTTTATGATTATACGAAAATTGGTATATGTTATCTAGTAGCCTCAGGATGCACAATAAGTATAATTCTGAAAACATTAATTCCGAATTGTCCATTTTCGCAGAGATATTCAAACAAATTATGTAAAGATTACTATTCGAAAAGAGTGGTTCCGAAAAAACACTCTATTCACCCCAGACCTGAGGCCGATCACAATCGATTCTCATCGGTACCCGTCCTAACTAATACAGTCTCTAAATAAAACTGTATTAAATGCTTTGAACACGTGTACAGGAAAATGAAATAAAATATCCCCCCCCCCTCATTCAAATGGTGCACAAGGAAATATCCATATTAAAGTTATAAAGAAAGTGAATCTGAATATTGAAAAAAATAACAGAAGATAATTTTTGAAAAGAAAATAGTAGTAATAACCGAATTTAATTAGATATTTTTGATGTACATTTTATTAAATATTCATATTTTAGTTTCTCTTAATATATTTCAACAATCCGTCTTTCGCTTAATTACGTAAAATGCATAAATGATAAATTAAAACATCATTTTTAAAATCAAAGTTTATTTATCTTATGTAATGATCATTTTTATTAAGCTATTTTCGCAGACATCTAGTCAAAATTTCTTTTAATTCATGTTGTTTTAGAACAATGTTACACGATATGAAAATCATTAAAAAACATTTTGTTATTTGATTAAGGGATTTAAAAATATTTTAAAGTATCTAATTAAAATATGACGATTGAAAAATTTTGAAATCCGCTAACACAAAAATTATAAACATTGATTTATTATTGTATATATATATTTTTAAATAACCTCATTAATTTAAGATTTATCATTTTCAAACGAAATTATTCTTTGTTTAATAATGGAATATTTTAAAACTTTTAAATACAAAATGCAAATTTAAAACACTGTTCATTAATATAAAAAAAATATATAGAATGATATAATGCTATTCATTTTATTGAGGGATTAATATATTTATAGAAATTGTCTTTGCCTGCATTTCAGTATTAACTTGGAATAATAAGTAGTTAACTATATTCAAGCATGCAAGCGATATAAGAATTCTTATTGTATATTTAAAAATAAAATATTAAATGATTTCTAGCTATTTATATGTGTTAAAAATAAATTGTGCATATGTTATAGGATGTAGACATTTTAGTGTCTGCAATAAAAATGAGACAAATCTAATTGAGTATACTTCAACGCTGTATGGATGAAATAATTCTTTGATAGGCATACAAATATTTAGAAACTACCATGCGGTGTACAGAAACAGGATATATTAACTCAATTATGTCCCAATTACCCAAATTATGGCCCAATTGTCCTAATTCGGATCTATCTAGAGCTAGACTGACTGCATCATATTTAGCCTATTTCGACTAGTTTTACCCTATCAAGCATAGTACCAGCCTAGTTAGTTAGTAATCATAGAAAAACCCTATTTATACAAATTATGGCCCAATTATCCTAATTATGGCCCAAATGTTCTAATTTAAGTCCATCGCTACTAGCTGAATCCTATTTTGCTTATTTAGATTAGCTTTATTCTATCTGGCATAGTAACAGCCTATTTAACTAGTCACCATAGTAAAACACTATTTACCCCCAAAAATGCACAGTTATTCTAATTTGGAGATATCTGTACTAGCTGAATCCCTATTTAGTCTATTTAGACGCCTTTTTTCATATCTAGTATTATACCAAACTGCATAAAAAGGATCAAAATCCTAATAATAATAATAATAATAATAATAATAATAATAATAATAATAATAATAATAATAATAATAATAAGATAATTTTGTACTCTGAACCACCACAGGTGGTACATTGGCATTCAAATCAGCATAAAACTAAAACAAAATAAGCTAAATCATTGATTTATACTTCAAAATTCATAAAACAAATGTTAAGCAATACAATAACCATCATCAGAGCACTCACATTTGAATTCTAAATGTATAGATATAGTAAAAAGCACAGCCTACTACACTTACGTTTTTATTGTTGTTGTTGTTGTTGTTGTTGCATTTCAACAAGCTCCAGGATGGGAACCACAAAAAAATATTAAACAATACTTATAAACCTTTATAACATGTCTTAAAAAAGATATATTTAATTTTCTAAACAGATCAGACAAATAATACGATAAATCATCACATATTTTATGTTCCACTTGTGGAACGTTGGCGGGTAAAATGTTAAAGCTATGTATGCCAGAGTTAAGGTGAGATAGATAACTATGACATGAACCATTTTACAATATTAAAGAATGACTGTAACATAAGGTTGGCTCTGCATGTTACGACATGAATGGTGACCATTAATAATATGATTGAGTTTTATTATGGTCTCCCACATTCATTTCCTTTGGTTCTTTATGTGTAGTACGACTTCAAGGCTGATTATGCGAAATGCTCGTTGCTTCTGTCATTATTTTCGCACGTGTACTATTATTGGTATTGATTTATTTGTATTTTAATTGATTTAATTTAATTTAATTAATTTTTTATTTTTTTACATAAATGTTATAGTGGTTTATAAAGTGTGAATTGAAAACTATGTAAAACTTCCGTTAGAATCCTTATATAACTTTTTGCAGTAATATATATATATATATATATATATATATATATATATATATATATATATATATGTGTGTGTGTAATATACATTTACATACGCAGATTTGCAACATTTTCATTATGGTTATACACACACACACACACACACACACATATATATATCCCTCTGAGCGTTCTGAAAAAGGGTAAAATTGTAATGTTGTTTTCTCTGCATTTTGCTTTAAATGCTAAGAAAATATGATTCTTTCAGCATTATAAATAAAACTTAATTACAAATATGAATCTAACCCTTGAGGGTATTAATCATTCGTCAATGTTTTGAAAATTCATTAAATCTATAGAATTATATTATCTTAAATATTGCATATATTGCAATGAAACCTGGAGCTTAGTATACGGAATATTACGTTCTACACGCTTAGAGGGTTAAATATATATATGTAATATACATTTACATACGCAGATATGCAACATTTCCTTATGGTTATTATGTCATGAAGATCTATTCATACAGTAGCTGGCTTACAGATTTTTCTCATGAAGTTAGCATTTTACTATACTTTCTTTTTAAGAAAATAATCCTTTGTTCTGTTTTGTTCAGGGTTTAATATTTAAAAAAAAACAAACATTCAACACGGATATTACATCTGCATTCTATATTAAGTCGCATTATTTATATCTTTCTTTTATCAGGGCATTTTATTCAATAAAACACTTTTTTTGCACTGAGAAAAATATTATTACAGCCATTTTACATCATGTGTTTGTTTATGTGGTAGCATGAAACTGCATGAACGCAATTCTGTATGTAAACTGAGAATATATTTTTTATTACAATATTCCATCATATATATGAAGCTACGTTGTTGTAGGTAAGGAACATATATTCTTATTTTATCTTCCATATTTTATAAATATTTGATATAGAAATGCTTGTATCCGAAATTCCTATATGTTAAAATCAATGGATTGGGAAAAACGTGATGTTAATAATCGATATTTTCGCTCTCAAAAATGAAGACTATTTACCTAAAACTATCCATTCAAAGATTGAGAAAAGTTTTTAATATATTTTAGATCCATAAATATGCGCCTTTTTAGAGAAACAGCTGGCGTGAATGCACCAAATGATGTTCACTTCTTAAAATTTCAGAAAATTATTTGAAACGAAAAAAAATATGGAAAAGTATATTGATAAACAATATAAGAAATCTCATAAATATACAAGTGAAACAGTATTCTTTATAAAGAAGCATCTTTTTAACCCTTTCCAACACACTTGAAAATTTTTTATGATTCCAGTTTGTCTGTCCGTCTGTCCGTCTGATCGTTCGTCCGTACTCTAACTCCCAGAAATGTACTCGGATTTTATGTGAATGAGGTTTACTATAGCAAGTTTGGTATTAAAAATTAAGTATGGGGCGTTTATTGTTTATTTACTAGGATATTCAAAAGAATTCATTTACATTACAGTCTATATCAAAAAACCATTTGCGGTGAATTTTAATGATGTTATTTTATTTCAAATATATTTAAATTGATATATGGTACAGAGGTGCACTACAAGAAGCTAACTATAGAACAAATTGTGCATACATGAATTCGGTTAGAGTACTATCTAAGAACAATAATTGCTGTAAGTGCATTTTAAGTTGTGGTACGTTTTAAAATTAAATTCATTTTTTGCCTATTGCTTGGTCTGTATAAATTCTAAAAGATAATATAAGCACAAAATATCTCGAGTACATTTCCTCTTATTGACGGAAAATGCCCTGAAGGAAACGAAAATAGCTCAATTTTATTTTAGCATCTTATGAAGCATATATACAAATCTATAGATCATATTCAATGCTGCACAAAATAATTCGGATAATTTACTAGTATTTATAGTAATTCTTGAAATTGAGTTTTCAAATGCGTTATGCGTTTCCCATACTGTTTACAAAACCAAACGTTATCTTTAGCCTTATTAAAATGTGAAGTTATGTTATAGACGTGTTTGAAAGTGTTTCATAATCTATGTTTGACGCATGATTTTTCGTTCTTATTTTTGACACGGACTGTACATAATACATTATTTCACTAACAATAAATAAACACGTAACGATTTTATAATGGCACTTACAGTTAAAACGCCTATCGTGAAAATAAAATTTTTAGGGTCATATAAAAACTATGTAAAAATCTTCACCATTTTCATTTCCTATCTCTCTTTTGCAAAATACAAAAATTCTGAAGTGTGAATGCCCTTTAATTTTATCTTTAAACATACAGAAAAATAGAAATGAGAGTAAATAAATTTTAAAAAGGATTTCTCTATTCATTAAATATCCATTAGAAGTCTTTATCATTCCTTAAGAAATTTGAAAGTGACGACAATATAAATTTCTTGCATTAGCATGTAAAAGAATAAAATTCGAACTACGTGAGCCGGAAGCACAAACGAAAGGATATTAATAAAACATTGCAAAAGTATCTCGGGATCTAGCAAGAACAAAATTGTTTGACAAGTACAAATATATGTGTTACACGATCATTTCCATTTAAAAGACGAAGGAAATCGGAAATTTTTATTAAATAAATTGCGTTTTTGTTTCTTGCAGAATTTTAATTAAAAACATGATAAAGAGCATGAACTTCAAATGATATTCCTTATTAATTAAGTAGAAAGAAATTATGTTTATAATATGAAAAGTTTAAAATCTGCTTTGTTATTTTAAATTTTAATCCGTTGATAGTAAATGAATCTATATTTTCTGATTATTTTATCAAGAGGACATATTTGCATATAAAATCAAGAGTGTTTTTAATAACCACTGTAATTGCACAAGAGTTATCTTAAAAAAATAAGGTCATGTAAATTTGTCGCATTTTATGGTGACTATTAAATTGAAATTTCTATTTTTAAAGTTATATCTATAGTTGTTTATCCCTCTAAGCGTGTGGAACGTAATATTCCTTTCACTAAGATCCAGGTTTCACAGCAATATATGCAATGTTTAAGATAATATAATTCTATAGATTTAAAGAATTTTCAAAACACTGACGAATGATTAATACTCTCAAGGGTTACATTTATATTTGTAATTACGTTTTATTTATAATGCTGAAAGAATTATATTTATTTAGCATTTAAAACAAAATGCAGAGAAAACAACATTACAATTTTACCCTTTTTCAAAACGCTCAGAGGGTTATAAATATAAGGTAAAGCCAGGAGAGATGGCGCGGTCGGAGAGATTGCGCACATAGAAGTTCCGGGGGAAGGAGTAGAGTGAGCGCACAGCGACTCCAGGTAGTTGTACAACAATGGAGTGTCTACTTGAAAGTGCACGTTGATTGTTTTGAGCGTCTAAGATAAGCATTGCTATTTTGTTTTGTTTTTCCAAAGTCAGTGCTTGAATTTTCATAGCTATTCATCAGAATTTCTATACAATGTCAGTAGTACAAAATATTTTAAACTTAAACGATTTCGCGTAAGCTACTAATCTAGGCTAACAATGTGAACATCAACGGTTCGTTTTAGTAGCGGCCATGTTTAAATAGAAGCCCGCGCAATCTCTCCTACCAAAATTGGACAGTTTGCGCATCTGCTACTTAGGAGAGATGGCGCATTGTTCCCATTAGTTTCCATGCAAGGAGAGATTACGCAGCTTATTGATAAATTTGCATAAAAAATGAAAAAGGAAAAAGGACTAATTTTAAGTTAAACGTGTTTTCAAGGAACTTAATGCTATTTTGTAATCTTATCTGGACTTGCTTTTTCTGATTCTTTAATTTTTTCCCCTTTAATTAAAAATTTTTAATCGTTTTTAATTTTTTTTCTGATTCTTTAATCACTAGGTTGAAATATTCATTCCTAATACAATAATATTTCTTCACAAAAACCTTACTACAATGTCATTTAAGTGTAATTATTATTGTTAACAATTTAATTGTAGTTATTATTGGTAACAATCTCTTCTACCCATGTGCGCAATCACACCAACCCTGTAAGGACAGATTGCGCAAAATAACTTTCTTGGTTTTATTACAACTGTTCTATTAAATTACAACATAACAACAAAATAGCAATGGAAATGCATAAAAAACAAATGAAGTGAAAATTATTCATGGATAGGTTAGCAAAAAATTAATATTTATATTTTTTATTGTTATTCTTTTGAATCGTGCGCAGATTATCCAAACTTTACCTTATAAATGTTTATAAAGATATGTTAAAATCGCCACCATTTTTTAATTCTAAAATGTGGAACCGCTCGGGTTTGTCTGTGCTAACCATGGGAGGTCGGGTTGATTCTGGATGAAAAAAAAAGTCAACATTTGAAAAATTGTAATAACGAAGCTCTGTGAATTCAAGCCTATAAATTGTAAAACCAACAATGAGAAAAAAAATGACGTTAGATAGACAAAATCATAGTAAAATCCGTCACCTTTATAAATGGCAAAGCAGATTTTGTTTGGCGCGTGTAATTGGAAAAATATGAGATTGTTTTTCACAAAACGGAAATCAATCACCAAATATTAGCATATTGGAGAAGTAGCATTTAGTGAAATTCTATCTCAAATCGCTTGAAAATAAAATTTTTACTTTATAGCTATTCTACATCCATAATAAAAGAAAAGAAAAAAAAACTTACTTTTTTAATAGCTAAATTTTTATAGAGAAATGCGAAAATTCCAATTTGACTGCAATTTATTTCTTTTATTATATTTATGTTTAAAAATTTAAGTTTTACCAAATTTTGATACTTTCAACTTTAATACATAATTTTGCGGAAGATTTTATCTGGGAGTACCAAAAGCAAAGTCCTTCGATAAAATATTTAAGAATGATGTCGATTTAAAGTTTTATTTTTTAATTTTTACAAAACAAACAATCATGCTGATTGTGCTAATGATCTGGCGGCATCCTCTTAAATTTCAGATTGGCATATTTGAAGCATTTAGAAATCGATTTGCACTAACATTTTTATAGGTTACAATACGTATTAATTCTGAATATTAATTTCCATTTATCGAACTTATGATAATAGTATTCGAGAAAATATAGACTTTGTAACCAATAAAAACTTCAGCAGAAATCGATTTCTAGAAGCTTCAAATATTTAAGTGCAAAATTGTAGCTCATTCAGCCAAGTAGTTTTTATGTTATGCTTAAAATCTACCCGCAAAAAAACTACCCTTGTAAAAGTTTGTTTCGAAATTATTAAAATAGATTCTAACATTAAAGTTCATAAATTTACTATACTATTTCACAGAATGGTTTTCTGGTTGGTAGATCAAAATAATGTATACCGAAAAAATCATTTATGATCTCAAAACTGGACATTTATATTGAGAAGTTTGAAGGTTAGTATAAATTAAGTATGAATATTATCTCCTAAGTTTAAATAATATTTCAACATAAATCCAAATAACAAATTACTCCTATAGGAATGGTTATTTTCGCTTTTCTCTAGCGTAATTTAGTACTTAAAATATGTAGGGTTATTTTTTTCTCAACTGTACGTTAATTTGAGAAAAATAAGTGGCTTCCAATAAGCATAAAACATTATTCTCAAATAGAGACTTACATTTTCATTTACAAATATTAAATGTACAATGATATAATTACGAGAAAATTATACAATTTTTATACGATTTTAATCGTGACGTCAGTAGCGAAATTTTATATGAAAATATGTTATCACTGCATCTAAAATATTAAGACACTAAGATATAGCTGTAGTATACACACGAAATAGGAACTAAAACATAACAACCGTTTGTTTCGAATTAGTTTGACATCCCATTAAAATCGTCTCATAGAAAATAACGTCATATTTAGGGAATTATTTTTATTTCGTCCCGTGAATATTTTTGTTTAAGTTGAAATGCCTGTAGTGTAGTAGATGTTTCAACTACAATAAAAGCACTACGCCATTTTATCCAACTTATTTTTTTTTAATGCAAAAAATATGTATAATATGTTCTGTGTGACTTCAATTTCGAATGCAAAAACATAGCGAGAGAGCATGAATTTTTATTGTAGTAACAAAATAGTGCAAGAGAAAGAGGGCTTTTTAGGGCAAGAAAAAAAGTATAATTGATAAAGAAAAAAAAAAAGATTTGCATTCACGCAAATTGTGACAGGTAGTTAAAAAGTGGTAAAGAGTGGTTTGATATTTTTTTTAAGTATCCAGTAATTTTACACTTGCTCTAAAATGTATGAGCAATAAGTTTAGTGCAACGCTGTCAAAAATTTAAGATATGTATAAGAAACATACATACACTGATTTTTATACAGGGTGAGCACAATGTCTTGTCCTGATTGTATATATATATATATATATATATATATATACATTGTACGAAAACTATTATAATTAGACATATGATTGTTTGGATACACAGTTATAAAGTTTTTAATACGATCGCATGCTCCATCAATTTTCAAAGTGCGCATGGTTGGCCGAAAAATGTCAAAGCGGTATCCTAGTTCTCTCCAAGTGTTCGCTAACATGTCTTCTGTAAAAGTACATATAATATATTCTATCCTAGCCTTCAGTTTTTCAGCTTCAGCAAATGTGACAAAGACTCGTCCGTGATATAGCCCAAAAATAAAAAATATCAAGAGAAGTTATGTCACAGGAACGTGGAGTATATGATGCTACAAAGAGGACACGTGTCGGATTGCCATTAAGTATTTGGTCTTATTGAACACTTTATATTATATAATTATAATGTACTTACAATATATTCAAGCAACCATTTGTAGAATTATAGTAGTTTTTGCCCAATACATATTCATAATCTGGGAACAACTTTGTGCTCACTCTGTATGTATAGATATTATTTTCATTTTCAAAAATATATATTAACCAAATGGTTTATTTATGCTTTAAAACTTACAAAAGTGTGAAAATGACAAAAGTGTTTTGAGGAATTTCGATTGTAAATTAAAATACCATTAGGAAATCATTACCATTCAAAATCAAATTTGAAGCTGACAAAATATAAACTTCGTACATTAACATAAAAAATTAATAAAATGTGAAATACGTGACGCGGAAGTAGAAACGAAAAAATGGTAATAAAACAGTGAAAAGATAAATGGATACTTCAAAGGTAGTTCTGTTTTCCAAGAGCATATGCACATATTATTCTATTATAAACATGTTAAAGACAATGGATAGGGGGAATTCGTATTGAATAAAATTCGCTATTTTTCTTTAAGAATACAATTAAAAATCTGTTAAATGTTATGAACATTAAATTAATTTAATATTCATTGATATAATAATTACAAATTACTTCTATAATATGTTTTTTCCATCTTACTTTCATTTCGTAAATATAATACTGCTGCAGATGTTCTTTAATTATATCTTCAAACTAAGAAAAAGTGAAAATGTCAGTAATTGTTTTTAAAAGTTTATTTTATTCTTTAAACCATTATATATTTTTAAAATATTCCCTACAAAATTTGATATTGATAACAATATAATATTGCAACATGCAATTGCATGAACAAGAAAAAAAGGAAACAAATCCAAATTACTGAACGCACAAATAGAATCAAATAATTATAGTAATAAAACATTGAAAAGTGTAAATGGAAACTTCAAAAATAGGTTGACTTGTAATTAGAAATATACATGTGACATTATAATGCTAATTTAAAATGGGAAATTTGTGTTAAATAAATTCCGCAATTTTACTTTAATAATTTATTGAAAAATATGATAAAATACATTAAATTAATTATGTTTTATATTTGCAATTAAAACGTCTTTCCGTGCTATGAAATTCTACTTAGTGAACTTTTCTTGAACTTTCAAGATGTTAGTTTGTATATAAGTTTAAGCATTAAACATATGATATGAGTAATTTGTAACAACAGAAGAATTTTTTTAGCAGTAATAAATTTAACCTTTTGTTATAGAACTGTATTAAATACGAACATACCTTTTTTTCACACAATCAGCCAGAATTTATAATTTACGAAATGTGTTCTAGTGATGACAATATTTAATATTACATATTAAACATTTATAAGCATGTAAAATAGTTTATGTAACAAAACCATATACATAAAATATTTTATCGTAACTGTAAGATATTAAATTTATAATTCATAGAAGACAAAAATTACAATTCCAAATTATTAACATTCAAAATGTCTCAAAACTGTTGACATATTTTAATTTCTAATTTAAAATAAAATATTCTAGTTTTAAAATATACATGTTAAAATTAACACCATAAGTTCCATTCTTTATTTATTTTAAAAAAAAAATTGCTGTAATATATATATATATATATATATATATATTATCCTGAATTGTGGGTTATATAAGGAAACGTATAAAAGAGAAAGTATTTATTGAAAAGTCTCTGTTAATAATTTACCAAAATAATAATAATAATAATAATAATAATAAAAACATTTAAGGTATGTACATAAGGTATGTAGTGTTTACCATTCCTTAACAAATTTGAAATTGTCAATAATATATACTTCTTACATTAACACGAAATGAATAATAGCCAAAATACGTGTTGCGGTAGTAAAAACGAAAATATATTAATAAAACATTGCAAATATATCGGTTGACAATTCACAAAATTGATTTTTCAAATATAATAATTTCGCATTTTTACGTATTGTTGGATAATCTTCGTTTAAAAATAAATTAAAATTGCTAGTCTGTGTTGATTAAATCATACCGAATGTAATTAAAAACATGTTCAATATCATAAGGGAGAAACTTAAGAAAACAAATAATAAATCCTTTAATACAGTGAAATATTTAATGTGCCGCATTTTGCTTTTAAATTGCAAACCGTAGATAAACAAAAATACAATTTTCTTTGCCGAACATTCCAACATGACATTTTAATATGTTTCCATATAAAATCAGAAATGTTTTATGGTCTGCTCATTACTTATTTATGTGTTGTTGTATAAAGTATTTTTCAAAAATGACGAAAATGTGAAATTTCTTGTGAATAAAATAATTCGTTATTTATTTTAATTATTAAACTGAAGAACGTTTTTTGCAATAGCTGCCAATTGTTTAAATGTTATTCTTACCATTAATGTTTAATACTAGTAATTGTTTTCTTATTTGTTCTCCAAAATCTACAATTTAATTAAGTGAATAAAATATTTGGCATTTATATAAACACAAAATGTATAAAACTGTAATAGACAATCTTTAGAGACATTTTATCAGCGCAATGTTTATAAAAAATATTTTTTTGTTTAATTTTTCTAATGTAAAATATTTGCTTTAATAAATAATTATTGAAAGAGAGGGGAAAAAATGTGTCACTCTGCAAAAACAAAAACAAAAATCTTTTTGATTATAAAAGTAAGGTCACTAAGCAGTCAATCAGCTTTTTGATCGATCTATTCGATTGTTGTCATTATTTCACCTTACTTAATCAATTTCATTTTTTTAAAGTAAATTAACTGTTGAGATATATTCACGAAATAGGTTTCTGACATTTCAAAAGAGAAAATATATTGACTCTCATTTATTTAAGAATCGTTTCAATGGAAAAGTAATTTTCAAATCTTTTACGTCTCTAAAAATCTATTTTCTTTTCTTTAATGAGAAGTGCTTTTGGCCTTTTTAAAAAATATATATTCAATAGAATTTTAAATAAATGAATATATTTAAAAGAAAAAAAAAACACTTTATTGAATTTTTCCAAGCACTTCATTATTGTTCATTGGTTTTATTACAAACAATAAACACATATTTATGACATAGCATTGATAGGAATAATAATATGTCCATATAATGCACAGCGTTTTATTAATTTACGCAAAAATGTCATTTTCTAAACATTTATCTAATCAAAAAATCATAATGTCATCTAATCATATGTTTTTCTTGTTAATAATTATCCTATTAAACGGTAATGAATCACACTTTCAAAAGTAAATTATTTCTTCATACAATACACTAGTTTAAACATTTCAAACTGGGAATATGTTTCGATATAAATATGCATAAAAGAATTTCGATTTTATTTAATAGCATAGTTTAAGTTAAGCAATTGTATTTCTTAATGTATCTCGATATGTGCTGAGAAAGTACACTAAATGCGAGAGCATATTATTTTGAAAAATAAAATATTGGTAGTATTCCATGCATATTTAAAAATATTTGCATGTTACGTTCTCAAATATTCCCAGAAAAAAACACACACAAAAAATAAAAAAAATCTTAAGAATACATTCCAAATAAGAAAATGAACAAAAATGTTAATTTTTCATGTCTAAGGTAGATTACCTATAAATCCATTTATATATGTTATCAAATTTACAGTTCAAAGATTGTAAACATTTACAGAAGAAAAGTCCGATTTTTTTTCAGATCAAACGTGAATATCGAATTTTCGATTTTATTTAATAGCATAGTTTAAGTCAAGCAATTGTATTTCTTAATATATCTCGATATGTGCTGAGTAGGTACACTAAATTCGAGAGCATATTGTTTTTCAAAATAAAATATTGGTAGTCTTCCATGCATATTTAAAAATATTTGCATGTTACGTTCTCAAATATTCCCAGAAAAAAAAAATTCTTAAGAATGCATTCCAAATAAGAAAATGAACAAAAAAGTTAATTTTTTATGTCTAAGGTAGATTACCTATAAATCCATTTATATATGTTATCAAATTTACAGTTCAAAGATGGTAAACATTTACAGAAGAAAAGTCCGATTTTTTTTCAGATCAAACGTGAATATTGAATTTTCGATTTTATTTAATAGCATAGTTTAAGTTAAGCAATTGTATTTCTTAATATATCTCGATATGTGTTGAATAGGTACACTAAATTCGAGAGCATATTGTTTTTTAAAATAAAATATTGGTAGTCTTCCATGCATATTTAAAAATATTTGCATGTTACTTTCTCAAATATTCCCAGAAAAAAAAAATCTTAAGAATGCATTCCAAATAAGAAAATGAACAAAAATGTTAATAAAAGTACATGCATTTTGGGATATGATATCTACTTTAAAACTGATAGTGGAACTAAAAAAAAAAAAAAAAAAAAAAAAAAAAACATGTCATCAATTATAACCATTTCGGAATCCGGCTTAATACCTATACATGAATTGTTGAAAATAATGAAGTTAGAAAAGAAAATCAGTCGCAAGAACCGTACGACAGAGTCATGCATGAGTAAAAATTGTCATATATACGTTTGTTAAAGCATAATGCATAAAATAAGTAGCAGAAAGTGTGTATTCAATAGAATGCAGGAGTAGGACAAAAGAAGGTATTGTTTTATGTTTTACACATGGTAGATTACCTATAAATCCATTTATATATGTTATCAAATTTACAGTTCAAAGATTGTAAACATTTACAGATGAAAAGTCTGATTTTTTCAGATCAAACATGAATATTGAATTTTATTTGCATATTTACTATCTCTATTGAATTCTTTTGTATTTTTAAAATTTGCAAATAAATAATAAGTATATGATACCATAATAGTCTCTTTATTTATAAGTTTGTAAATAAGTTAAGCGTAAAACACAGTATAATTAACGTGATAACTTCTAAACTAAATAAATTCCTGCAGAGAAGACTATAACACTGTGGTATATAGTAGACTATAACACTATAACACATACTTTATTATTTAGAGAATTTATTTAAGACTTTAAATATTATATTTTGTAATACTGAACAAATTTTGTAATATTTATTTTGAATGCAATAATTACTGTTAATCTCTAAAAAATCTACTTTCATACTACTCCTTAAAATTGCAATAAATAAGGATATCGTTAAAATATGTTATTTATCCTTTAAAAATCTATGGCGTACAGAAAACACCACATGTGTCTTTATGTTACAACAAACCACTCGTGTCTTTAAGAAATGTTCGAGGACGACATGTTTGTGATTGACTTTATGTCACCTTCACCCATACATTTGAAGTTTCTATGTCTTTCTACGATATTTAATTGCAACCTCCATCCTAAATACTCTACTACTTTCACGCAGATTTTTACTATTTTAGCACAGATGTAGATGCGCATTTCCTAACAGAAGTAGTACATGAAAACTAATGTAAAAGTTATTTTAACAAGAAAAAAAAGATAATTAGCTCAGTTAATCAACATCGGCAATCACATATCCAGCATTCTGCATGAGTTACGATTGTAGACACATTGAACTTGCTTATTATAATATTCTTAAAAAAATAATCTGTATCTTCCTTACATACCCAAATAATTATGGAAATACACAAACAAAATTTCTATCAATATTCTAATTTTAATTTACTATTTTCACATTCTTTAACAAATTTTATTGACAGAATATTAAATATGATAATAATATAATCTACTTCATATTTATGATAAACACATAACTGTATTTCAATATGTTTTTATACTCTTATTTATATTTCATTTCGATTTCAGAATAAAAGGAAAAAGTAATCTGGAGCTAATTTGCGAATGGCGTTAATTAAGTGATACATTGAATATTTCGCTCCTACAGTTAAAGAATTTTCTTTTTCTTTTTTTATCCCCTAAAAAAATTGAAAAATAATCAAAATTAAAGGGATGTATTTTGTCAATCAGGTTATATGATATAATAAGATATACACGGTTAATTTAATAAATTGTCGTTAATTTGTACATTAATACGTACAGAAAGGATAATATATATATATAGGGATATATATATATATATATATATATATATGAAATACTCATAGAAACTATAAAATATGAAATCTGACTATTTTCTTCTCGAATAAAATAAACATAACTTAAATTGAGAATCATTACAATGCCTGGTTTTTCGATTAAAATATATTCAAAGTTGCCAAGTCTCCGGCTTTTTGAACACCAGTATTTTATTAGAGAAAATGTTATTTTTTTAAATCGCAGAGTGCTCCGATTAAAGATGTCAACATTTTCTGTAATAAAATACTGGTATCCAAAAAGCCGGAGACTTGGCAGCTCTGTATATTAAATCATAACTCTTTGAATACGTTTAAAATTCTGTTGTTTAATATCTCCATATTATCTTATATTATGTGGAATAAAGAAGACGTAATTTTATATTTTTAGAAACTATTCTACTAATCCACTCTACTGCTTCGCTATGTAGAATTAATTGCATAAATAAATCCTGTGTTGAATAGATTTAAAATATTGTAAAATGAAGTGTCATTATACAGTATGCCCACTAGAGTCCCTTGCCATCCTCTTAATTTCGGAACAACTGCTGCTATATTCATAAAAGTGGTGTCTAGGTATAGTACAGTGGCCATATGCTACTGAATGAAACCGCCTACGGCACCACCTGGTGGAAAGCTGCGGAGTTAGCATTCCTATCTTGAAAACGGAAAGAGCTAGGGGAAAAAGTGATTTACAAAGTTATTGAGCATCATCGATTTAGTACGAAAAAACACATTGTGAACATTAATGCGAAGAATAGAACGATTAAAACTGACATTTGATTTTTCTTGATTTCCTGCACTGTGGCATGACAAAACGATCTTAGATAGAAACAAGTTGGAAATTGTACGTCAAACGTGACAAACGAGGTGCGTTCGTACTATAGATAGTTATATAAATATTTAGATCTTGATGATTTTTAATTCTGTGAAATGAATTATATCGTCTGTAGATTAATTTCTGTCATAAAATAGGTATCTCGGTCGCTTGACGATGAAACTTCGGAAGCTCCTATAACAAAAAAGCACCGATTTTTAAAAAAAATTCAAATTTCTTAATAAATATTTTTATTAATATCTCCTAAAGTTTTGATTTGATTTTTATACAATTTGAAATGTCTTGACAAAATTCTGCAAAGATAATATATCTTAAATCTCAAACCATTCGGTTGGGTAGTTTTTGCGTTGTTATATGTGGACGGACGGACCAAGCGACGACAATAGGTGCTACGTATTTATATAATTACGAACGCACCTAAAAACAACTAGTTATAACAATATACGTTTATTTGAGATGTTCAAACTTCTCACCCTCAGCTGCAATGCACATTTGGATCCTTGTTTGAATTTCACGTTGCACACGTTGGACCATAGAGAGTGACAAGGTGGCACAAACGTCCGTAATGCGTCATTTTGGTTGGGAATCACAAGCAATACTACTGTGCCACATTGCGGTGTCGTGTTTTGTCCGAAAAATAATCATTTCTCCTTCCGTTTAAGTTTCGTGACGTCACAGTGTAGGAAATCACAAAAAAAAATGCGCGTTTTAACCATTCTATTCTCCCCATTAATGCCCACAAGGTGTGTTTTCGTACTAAATCAAAGATGCTCGACAACTATGAATATCACTTTTTTTTCCCTATTTCTTTCCGTTTTCGAGATAGGAATGCTAACTTGACAGTTTTCCACCAGGTGGCGCCATAGGCGGTTTCATTCAGTAGCGCAGGGGCACTTTACTATAACTAGACACCACTTTTATGAATATAGCAGCAGCCGTTCCGAAGTAAAGAGGGTGGCAATGGACTTTAGTGGGCATACTGTATATTGACTGTACAAAATTCACATGAGTTAATCAGAAACGAATCTTTTTTACTAGATTTTGTACATGGTAGGTTTTGTAAATCCTGGTCTAGAGCTTGTTCAAGAGACTTCTTATCGCCGCCCATTTATGTTACGTTTCTGATAACTGAATATTATATTAAATCCTTTAGATAGGACTTAATTACTTTCATTTATTTTTATGCGACTTTGGCAGTGGTATTCCTGGGGTGTAACTAATAGTGTTTATTTTATGGGATAAAATTCGAAAACAATATTGTTCAACTACACTAGCGATAATGGAAATTTTTACGGACAGAAAGATTTGCTGAACTTTTTTGAAACTTGGACCAAAGCACGTCCGTATGAAAGGTAGTAAGGGATTTGCATTTAAATGGAATACGTATGGTATTAAGTTTATTAAAATACTACGAAGATTTACTGTATTTCTTAGTTTAAAAGTAGTGAAATGGTTTTTTTTTTGTAATAACGTTTTTTTTCCACAGGAGTTTCATGTCCAGGTATGCAAAAGCGTAAAATGAGAACATTGCACACCAGATTTCTGAAGTTGAGAGGATTCGCATATTGGGTGTGTTTGAAGTGGAGGCATCCTATCGTCAAAACGCACGAAAGACTAGACATTAGGGTGGGTCGCAAAATCGAAATGTGGATAATCGAATCGGCGCGGGGTGCAAAAGTTGTCTTTTATGTATGTTAGTTTTCATCTGTTTTTTTTTTTAATTATTATTGAAATCCATTCATATCTTCCGGTGCCCCAAGCGCCCCAAAAATAGTTAAAAATGAATTTTTTATGAAAATTTATCATTGTTTTTATTTATTTTAATTACTTTTGGTGAGTGGTGAAAAAGTTGTATTTTATGCATATTAGTTTACATGTTTTATTGAAATCCATTCATTCACATCTCCCGGTGCCCCAAGGACTCCAAAAATAGTTACAAATTGAAAGTTTTATAAACATTTATAATTTTTTTTATTATTTTTATTTCTTTCTTTAATTACTTTTGCGCGGGGTGAGAAAGGTGTCTTTTAAGCATATAACATGCAAAAAATTTTCAACTTGGATAAATTTCATCCAAGTGGCCGAAGACATTTAAATATTTGCCAAAAATCGATTTTTCTGCAAATTTTGAACTCAAAATTCTAAGTAAAAGTAACAGTTAGATAACCATTTCTATAACGTAAAAAGTAGATCCAGAGGATGAAAAATCGTTTATCGTTTATAATTAAATATATAAAATTATTTTTCATACTATATTTTAGTGTCTTCGTCTATTTTAACCGGATTATTTTTCGATGAAAAAAAAAGGCAATAGAAATTTGCAAGTGAGGAAGAGCACAATGTACTACACAAAGATCACAAAGGAGAAGCATTATTTTCTTGCAAAGGAACCTGGCTCTCTGCATATTGGACACGTTACATTTTCAACAGGGGAAGCTAAAGCCATAAAAGATGCAATAAAAACATTTTTAATCAAATAACATACTTATAAATCGGCTTTCAGTAATTGGATGCGACGGAACAAATGTAAATATTGGGCACAGAGGAGTAGTTATTCGCCTGATGGAGCTGTAATTCAATAGTCCCTTACAATGATGTATATGTTTACTTCATACAAATGAGTTGTTTTTATGACATTTACTAAACTCTTTAGATGGTGCAACAATGGCTCCTAAAGCCTTTCGTGGAGCAGTTGGTACTGCAATCAAAACCTGCGAAGAGCTACCTGCAGCTTCTTTTGATTCAATAAGTGTGGATAATACGTCATATAACATAGATAGACTGGTTCTCAGCAATCATCAGCAATATTTATATGATATTTGCGTAGCAATATCACGTGATGAAAGTCGTTCTGACTTGGCATTTAAAAACCCTGTCCCATTTTTTACTCAAGATGGCTGACGACTGCTGGTAGAATGTTAACGTTGTAGGCTGCCACAGAAAATCCATTTGAGAATCTTATTTTTCTTATAACGTATATTATGAACTTATGAACCTATATAGTTCCATATCAAAACAAAGCCCTCCATAACAGAAGGAGGGCAGTATATTTGGAAATTTATCACATTTTCTAGATATTTGGAACCCAATCTAAGTGTGATTTTAAACGCTGTTGTTCAACGAAATAGCTTATTTTGTCATCCTGAAAATCTGTTATTATAAATACTCTCGGATAACAGAGAGCCTATTAGGTCTTTAGCAATACGAAATCCATTTGTACTAAAAAGGAAAATAGAGGATCACCAGAAATAAGAATTTTTCAACTACCAAAAATACACGTCAAAGCAAGCGATTATTGTGAACTTATTGACCGGCAATGAGTTGGACGTGTTTTGCACCACCTCTTTTGATGAATGTGCTTTGCGAAGAAATTGAGTTAATGGTCAAAATTGAACAAGTGGGTAAGTGTGATCGAAGATCGCTCAAAGAGTTTCGTTTAATATTTCCTTTCAAACACTTCATCCTTTCTTTAATAAATGCAAATAAATTTCATTTAGCAAGAACAACAAAAATAAAGTCATGTTTTTTTATAAACTGAAAATTTAACGGTCTATTTTTTCGTTTTTTCGAGCATCCAAACCAGCCCGATAGCGGGCGAAGCCGGCTATTATATTCTGCTACAATAATATCTGTCATGCGGACTAAATGCGATATAAAAAAAAATTCAAAATTCAAAATGTTGTACACCTTCAAAATGTTAAAATATGCGAATATTTCCATAATCGGATTTTTTTTATGATTCAATATGTTTCTCAAACTCATATATTTACTATTCTCTATTACTCATCTTAGTACTCGCTTTATATTATTCTCAAACATCTGAAAAATTCGTTAAACATCCAATATGACGTCAGGTTTTCTTTTTAATTCTCTAATGACGTGATATTATTCTGCTTTGTGTACATACACATACTCATACTCCTTGTATATTATTGAGAAATTTTAGACATTTACCGTTTTATTATAACTATGACGTCAATCAATTTTATTTCATATTTATCTTTTTTTCAATTGGTGAAACTTTTTATTTCATTTTCATTTATCACGTGGAAATCGTCTGATAGCAAATTAATTATTGTAGAAAGAGTTTCATTGTGGATTTAAAATTTTTGGCATCTCCTATAACAAAAATGTTTAAATTTAATAGGAAAAGGCTGTTAGAATTGTGGTATTTTATCTCTATTTATTAAAATAATACGAATTTTTCAAATTTTAATATTTTGAGCTCTTTACAGCTGGTATTCATCTATATACACAACGTTTTAACTCTGTAAGTTACATAGTTTTTGAGAATGGCTCTGTAACGGACAGACAACCGAACGGGAGTAATAGGGTTTTGTGAGATGAACGAAACCCTAAAACACGGAGGAATGGTCAAAATATCCATGCCATACCCAAGCTGTTAAAAGATGCATTCGCCTTGTGACTGAGGTATCAGAAAGTGTATCTGGATAAGAAAAGGGACACGGTTTCATATCAAATAGAATAAAATCAAGAAGCCATATCAAACATTTTAAACCCAAAAAGGATTACAAACTTTAGAAATATGTAAACATCTAAATTAAAGAAGTAAACAATTTGTTACGCAATTTCAATTTTTATAATTTTTATGATTTAATGCTTTGATTTTTAAATTTATACTTCTTGTATTATTATAAAATTAGTATTACTAACTAAGTGTTTATTAATTAAACACTTCGTCAAAATTGTAAAAAAATATCGTAAAATTAAAATTTTTAACAATTATTTTTTAATTTTATTTTTAACTATACTTGGAGCACCGGATAATATGAATGGATTTCGATAAAAAAATTGTGTAAACTACAGAATTATGTAATACACCCAATACACAACTTTTTCACTCGACGACAAATGGAATTAAAAAAATAAATAAACAAAAAAATTATAAAATTTTATAAATGTTTCAATTTTTAAAAATTTTTGGTGCGCATGGAACGCTTGGAACGCCGGAAGACATGAATGGATTTCAATAATAATAATAATAATAAACATGCTAACTAATATACATAAAAACAACTTTCACATTCTGCGCCAAAATTTATTTAAAACAAATATATATATATATATATATATACATTTTCATAAAAAAAATCAATTTTCAACTATATTTGGGGCGTTTGAGGCACCGGAAGATATGAATGGATTTCAATAAAAAAAACATGTAAACTAGATAAAAAGAAACTTTTGCACCCCGCGCCAAAAGTAATTTCGAAAAAAAAATCTATACTTTTCGATCCACCCTACTGAGCCTAGTGTCATATCAGAACAGAGAGTGACAATGGACGCAAAAATGCTCTAGAATCCGAAGATCCGGCACAAGTCCACGCAGTAAGGATGCCGCCATGTGAGGACCGGGAAATAGTATAGATAGCTGTTGCTGACAGACGAATGACTGCAGCACAAATAAAAAAAAACAGTTGTTGTCACAGTAATACCTAGGAGAATTGTAATCCTTTTGCGTGCAACTGGATTACACTTTCGGACCCCAATGAATTGTGATCCGTTAACCCGAATGCTCTGCTGGACGCAACTGGACACGTAAATGGTAGTCAGTTGTCTTCGGTGATGAATCCTGATTCTGTCTGTGGTTTAATGTATCTGAGAAACATGTCCATCGGCGTGTTGAAGAAAGGGGTCAATCTGGTTAGATTTCAGGGTGGCACAGAGGTTCGACTCCTGACATGATGGTTTGGTGGGCAAGACGTTATGACAACAGGACCGCTTTGGTGGTTGTTTAAGACACAATGACTGACCGCCAACATGTAGACTGAGTGATTAATCCTTTTGTCATATCCTTCACGAGTACCATGTAAACGCTATTTTTCAACAGGATTATGCCCAAGTGAATCCTGCGATCATAACACGAAAAGCCTTGCAAGATATTCCAACCATTGTTTTTCCTGCTCGTTCCCCAGACCCATCGTCGATAAAGCATGTTAATGTCACTCGTAGGTGCAGCAAAAACTGTGTAACAACGGACTGCAGAAGTTATTCAGACATCGACAAACATACCATAGGAAGTCACCCGAACACTTGCCTACAAGGATTCAAGAGTGTGGGTGCGCTCATGGTGGCCCCACTTCTTACTGATGTATGTTCGTAATTGCACTAAATTTAGTCTATTGTTTTGATTTTCTTATCATTTATTTTGTGTAAGGCAATGCACTTATGTGCCAAGTTTCATAACATGTGAACAATTTTTTAAGTGTGTAACAATTTCCATTTCCAGTAGTGTATTTATATCATTAAATAGTTATTTGCTTAAATAACACACAAATAATAAAAAATTGTTCTACAAAAGAATAAGGCTTGACTTGGTGTAATATTTTGTCATGTCTGACATGGAATAGTTTTAGTCATCAGGAATCTTTTTATCAATGTTAGTCACCGGAGAATAAGGAATATCTTACATAAAGTTCTAAAATTATTTATTAAGCCTACTAAAAGGCATACTATATTATATATGGATAATATGAAATTATAAAATAACAATGTTAGTGCATATTTAAAACATGAGAATGGCATGTTCCATAAAAAAATATATTTAGAAGTTTTTTGCATTCGTTCTATGAACTTTATAGAAAAAGAAAAGAATTGGTGTGACATTGTGTTATTTCTGTCCAAAGATATCAGGAACGTATTTTCCAATGTCATTCATCTGAAAATAAAAAAAGATCTTACATAAAGTTTAAATTATTTATTTTAGCCTAAATCAATATATACTATATTACATTTTAATTATACGAAATTATATCGTGATAATTTAATTGCACATTTTAGACACGGATATGGCATGTTCATGAAAAATATATATATAGCTGTTTACTGCATTCGATCTGTAAACGTGAAATAAAATAGATTGATTTGGCATGATATTTTCTTTTTTCGGACAAGGGTAAGCAGGAACCCATTTTTCAGTGTCAATCATAGGGGAATGAGACAGATCTTCCACAAAGATCTTCCAAAAAAAAAATATTTAAGTCTAGCCAAAAATGTACTATATACTATATAGGTGTTATACGAAATTGTACCATAATAATTTATTCGCAAATTAAAGACACGAATACACAAGTTTCATAAAAATAATAAATAGTATTATCAGGCATTCCTTCTACAACAATGAACGGAGAAAAACCTTTACTTGAAGTGACATACTATCATTCCTGTCGCGTTATCAGGAACGAATCTTTCAACATCAGTCACCTGAAAAGAAGACGGATTTAGCTTAGAGATTGAAAATATACTTATTTAGACATAGAACATGTTTTCTATTCCATAAATGGATTAATGAGACTATACTGTAAAAGTTTACAGTATACTCATCAAAAAAAAAGTAATAATAATAATAATAACCTTGCTGGTATTGGTGAATACATTAATTTATAAAAAATAAAAAATATTAAGTTTTATAAAAATATTTACCATAAAGTACCAGAAATAATAATGATAATAATAAAAAAAAATAGTTGTTTCATTTATTATTTCCATAAAAAAAGTAATAACAGTAATAATAAGCTTGCTGGTATTGGTGAATACATTAATTTATGAAAAATAAAACTTATTAAGTTTTATATAAATATTTACCATACAAGTACCAGAAATAATAATAATAATAATAAAACAATTTTTAGCTTTTTCATTTCTTATTTCCATAAAAAAAAATAATATATATATATGAAACAAATAAAAAAAAATCGCCGTTGGCCTCATTAAAACTATAATTCTGTGTAAATCCCATTATTCTAAATTATTTTCTCGCTCCAGTATTTCGACTGTCAAAATTCAATGTAGATAAAAATAGTTTATTCCAAATTCATTCTCTTAAAAAATGGCTCATCGCGATGTTCTATTAAAATTACGCACTTTTATTTCATTAAGTAAAATGCATCCTAGAATTTAATTCTTAAAAAAAAAAAAAAAACAATCTCCCAGCTAAAAATATTTTACTCTCTTGAAATAACAAACTATGTATTTTTATTTATTTTATTTTATTTCCCTATGTTTTCTGACAAAATAATATTACTTCTCAAATTATGAAAGTTACTTTAGTCTCAATGTAAAAATTTATCTTGGCATCTTGCCAGGCTCGATAAAACCTATGTATTTCTTTTCCTTTTCTTTTCTTCTTATTTATTCGAAGGAATTATATTTTCGAGAATATTCTGGAAGCATTTGTTTGCGACGCTTTTTCCAGCTTACGGTAAAATTGCCTCGATATAAGAGCGCCGAAGAAATTAATCCGAACGCGCTGATTGGTCGAGAGACTTTTTAGTGAGCATGTATTCTGGAGAGTTCAGGAAATGATATACGGCGTTTTTCCCGCGAAAAAGGCAGACTGTTCCTGGATCCGGTGGTGCATGCAAACCCCGGCGCGTACTTCACGGTTGCGGAACATTCTCCTTGGCTGCCGATAGATTCGAAAAAACACCTGCCTATACGAACCAAAATGTCTTCTTAATTAATAAATTAAATCATCAAGTTTCTTCACAGTATTAAAATCAGCACGTATGGATTGAGTATCATAAAGAGTAAAGCCTAGCCAGTTTGTTTTTGATTTACGAATAAAAGTGAAATGGAATGGACTGTCTCTTTTTTGCATTCTATACGTACAGTACGAAGTGAGTTCTCGGTGCTCGACTGCAAAATTCCTCGGAGGAAGCCCTTGCCTTGAGTATGATTCTACAAAAATTGTGGTGATACACATTAAATCGTGACATATATATATATATATATATATATATATATATATATATATATATATATTTAAGACTAGCCAAAAATGTACTATATATTACATAGACATTATACGAAATTTTAACATAATAATTTATTTGAATATTTAAGAGACGAACGCAGCAAAGTACATAAAAATAATTTATATATATAGTATAATATTTTTATATATAGTATTTTCTGGCATTCGTTTTACAACAATGCACGAAAAAAACTTGACTGTAAGTGATATACTATTATCCCTGTCGCATTATCAGACGAAAAAGAGACCTATTTAGCTTAGAGATTTAAAAAATATATATTTATTTATACATACAAAATGCATTCTATTTCATAAGTGGATTATAAATACTGTATCATAGTGGAATACAGTTTACTGACCAAAATAATAAAAACAGTGCGAATATTGGTGAATACATTAATTACTTATTAATTTTATCTAAATATTTACCATACAAGTACCACAAATAATAATAATAATAAAACAATTTCTAATTGTTTCATTTATTATTTCCGTAGATCTTCCTAGAAAAATAACTCGTCTTGTAAATTTCGTATACTGTCATTTCTGTCTAGCGTGATCAAAAACTTTCTCAATATCAGTATAATTTTCACACAATCCTTTAAAAATATATATTAGTGTTGATAGTGTCATTAGTGACAAAACTATGCATTTATATCGAAAACAACTAATATTTTTCTTGAGTTAAACTTTCGAATACCATCACAAGATACGAGATATTTTTACCTCTAAAATTAAAATTTATTCTTCAAAGAATGGTCGATACATAACCAAAAATATTCCGTTTATTCCAATGTACTATTTATGAAGCTGCAAATTTTCAAATTATAAAAATTTATTTTAACAATTTTTATCCACTTAATTTAATTTTAATGAAGTAAAACAATGAAATTATTTAGTATAGTTTCTTTACTTATGTAAAGTTATTCAAAAGAAATTACTCTTTTAACAATTAACATTAAAGTATGAAATAATCAATTAACATAGTAACTAAATAAGTAATGTCAGTTTAAACTTAATCAAAAGAACGATCATTTGAAATTATTTAATGATAATTAGTAATTTTAATAGTAATTTTTTGTTAATAATTTTAATTTTTTTGAATTCTTTATAGAAATTTATAGAAATATTAACTTTTCAGTTGAAAGTATTTTAAATTGTATTATAATATTCTGCAAAACGTTTTCTCAAAATTACATTAATCACAAGTGAAGGACAGAAATAATGTGATTTAAACTAGCAAATTACTGTTGAAAATGCATCTTTCAAAAGAATGTTTTATTGTGTAAATTATTTTGTTCTGAAAAGCATTTTTGTTTTTTTAAATTTCTAAAGCGGTGACAAATTATACGGAGACAGCATAACGATTTTTTTATATATTATTTTCATTTAAAATAAATTAATTTATTTTTTTAAATGAAATTAAATTAATTTTAGAATTATTAGTCTAAAAATTTTTTTAATGATATATTTCTATTTGATAACTTGTAACACTTATTTATTTATTTATTTTTTTATTATTATTCATTTACAGGGAATCAAAACAATGTTGAATGTAGGTGAATTATATGTATATTTTTATTTATAATAAAGAAATACCATTTATATCTTTGTAAATGTGTGATTTACAAAAAAAAATTACGCAGAATATTTTTTTTCGTAACTCACATTTTTTTAAACATTATGTGAGAAAATAATACAAATTGTATGCGGACAAAAAATTGCCCAAATTCTCTTTTCAAAACATTTGAAGTAAAGTTTTTTTCAATGAGTCAATTGAGTCATTTTCATTTCTTCTCTGAAAACGGTACATATAAACAGAACCTAATATTTAGTGTCATTTAATTAAGAATGAAAAGCATTAATTCAATTGATTATTTAAGTAGGGATTTACTATTTAAATGGTACTTATGTATACAATTTCTTTTTGTAGCAATAGGAATAGTTTTATTGACTGTGATTTTTTTCGAGAAATTAAAATAAATGTTTTTTTTTCAGTATTGTTTTAAATATATTTTTTATATTCGTTTTACATTCGTATTAAAATTAAAAAACGAATAAGAGGTTTAATACAATATTTAGATACAACCGTTATAAAAATATTTATCTCGTTATCTATACCAAGGATTTAAGTTCAACTATGAAAAGACGAAAATATGTTTTCTATTATCAATATGTAAATTATACATCTTATTAACTCAATATTTCGTTTAAAAATATATTTAAAATTTTGCACACAATTAACGATTTCTATTTTGAAATTTTTAACTAATTTTTATTGCAATGCTCATTAAGTAATAAATAAAATATTTTTTTGGAAAATTCAGATAAAAAAAGGTGCCATTTAAGAAAATATTATTTTTAATTATATCCGGATACCTCAGCACAATCTGTGCAAAACGAAAATAGTCGCCCACAGTTCTTGAAAGTGTCCAAAGCACAATACCTCTAAAACATATAGTTTTCATGAAAAAAGAAGCTTTATTGAAAGTCATGAAACTGAAAGCCGTTGAGAAACAAGCATAAAAAATAAAAATATAGTTATTAGGCTTTCAAAAAGGAACAATTTAAAATCAGATGAATGGCAGGCGCGTGACTAATATGCAAATTGAACGGCCGTCATGATCCGGCAAGCTTTATAAAGCGGCAGCTTGAAACTAGCGTCAGTCTTCGTATATTATTAATGTATTTTCTGTTTGAGTGGATGAATTTTTAACTTTTTTTTAGAAATGCTTATTTATGTGAATTAAGTGTTTAATATTTTATACCATATATTAATCTTTCAGATCTTAGTATTTCTTTTGCAAGTTAAAATTTTCATTTTATGAAAGGTTAGTATTTTAGTTGATTCGTTTATAATTTGTTGTAATTTTTTTTCGTGCCTATATTAAATTACATATTCCTATATAATGCAATGTGCATTTCAAATCCCCTACCATTTTAGTACTATATTAAGTTTATTCTTTAAGAGTACTAGTTACGTCTAACTTCTACAAATTTATAAATATTGTGTTCGTAAACTAGTTCAGAAATACGGACGTTGGTATCAAGAAAAATTACTTTCTAAATACCACAAGAAACCCCAAAAAACCCTGTGCAGTAAATTATGACCAGGTGTCTTTTTGCAACTTCTGAAAATAGTAACAATTTCCGAAGTTTTTATATAAACAACAACACCAATCCGTAAGCAGAATTGTCACTAAGTTACCATTCAATAAAACCGGAATCACTGTCTTATTTTATAGACAGAGGGTATATAATTTATATTTTGTTTTTCTTGGTAATAATAAAACCTTTTATGTATTAACGTCTTCTGCTCTTCAATTAAGATGTCTGTCAAGGAAATTGGAAACATTCTGATCATTAATATAAACGCGTCCTCTGAAATTAGAATCAGACGAAATATATATAATTTAAACATTCAGCTAAAAGTGAAATACAAATGTATTTTGTTACATTTGTGAACCGATGTTTACTGACACCACTGTTGAAATAAAAACTCACACTGTCAAATCTATCTTCACACTCTAAACGTCGTCTTCTGTAATTAAATTATAGCTATATTTTCAGAACAAACTAACTAATCACGTTTATTTATACAAAAAGTTTCGAATTATACTGCTATAACAAGATTAAGTCATTTTTTAAAAATGATGTGACACTCTCAAATGAGATAAGAAAAAAACTACTTGCCGTAGAAGTATAGTAAATAATTTAAAAATAAAATTTGTATTATTTTATAAATGTTTAAATAATACTCCATTTTGCTTTATGATATTTTTTTAATAGAATTAAAATATTCTGCTAATTTTGATAAGTTTGGTATTTATGAATATTTTGAATAACTGGAAAATGTTTTGTGTAACACATGTGTTTGTAAAACATTTGTGTAAATAAGTTTATAATTTTCATTAATCGCATTTATAAAGAAAATTGCATAATTTTTATATTATAATTGGAAATAATTTATATTTTTTTCTTTTGTGGAAAGTTACAAGTTTATGACAAAACAAAGTTAAAACACTAGATTAAAAAAATTCCTTTAAAGACCTAAAAAATATTCATATTTTATATGTTTCTCCTTTATATATCATATTAATTTAGAAGAATTTCAATGTAGAAATATTAAGTAATTATGTAAATAATTTTATTATTTTGTTATTTACTTATGTTTCATATCTTTTTAAATGGCATATCGTATTTTTGTTGTATTTGTAGGAAATGATTATTAAAGTTTTCTATGTAAAATGTAGTCAAGTAGTACCTGGAGGTAAAAATTTAAATCCTTAAACAATAAATCTTAAGCTTCCAGTGTAAAATGCCTTAAAATTCAAAAAGCAATCCTGACAACTATCATTAAATATTAAGCATCGAACATAAAACTTTAAATCTTAAGATTCAAACCTGAAACTTCCAACCTTAAGCCTTATTCCTCCAGCATCAGAATTTATCCATCAAGTCTTAACAAGTTAAAACATATTTTTAATCGGAAACAGTAAGCAAATGAATACGCCTAACTAAGACTATAACTATCAACTAAAATACTTAACTTTTCGGGTATCTATAGTCTGAGCAACAACTCTTGCAGCCAAGTTAAGTGAAACTCATCAGGAGAGGTGGGGAAGGGGGATTAAAAAGTTGCACTCAAATTCTATTTTAATTCTAAAATTTAATTTAATATCTCATTTAAAAATCTCAGTTTCCCACTCTTAATTGCTAATTCTGAATCTGCTGCTATTAAGTTGTTTTCTTGCAACAACAGATATTACTTTTAGATATTAAATTCTCACTTTAAAATTGAAATGCATGATAAGCACAGCCCTCTTCTAAGAACAATAGTGCAACCTCCGGGATTGGCCATCCGTCGCTTGTAGTTAAAGTATCTCATGTCAATCAAAAAATTTTTATTCTAATCATTAAGAATGAAAAAAAAGTAAATTAAAAGTAAGAAACATGCTCGAAGATAACAGATTTTAAATGATTCAGCCTTCCCTTGAATCCATGATGGGATCATTATTAAAATATACGATTCTCATAACAAACGAACATGGTATATTTGACACGAGGGGAGAGGGGGAATAGGGAAGCGGCCAAAATTGTGGTAACTTTTCTGAAAAAGTGTATTTTTATGTTTGGTAGTTCTGAATACAACTTTCTATTTAAGTAATACCATAAACGTATATACCAAATGACAGATAATTTAATTAAGTATGTAATTAAATAATTTTCATTGAAGAGTGTTTATTAGAGCAGTCGTTAAAAAGAAAAAAAGTGCAACATATCGAAAATTTGAGCTATACAAATATTACCACAATGATAGTTAATACTTATTTGGGTAAACTTTACTCTTAGTTACGATCTTATGACGCATTTCCATAGAATGAACCAAGCGTTTAAAGTCAGAAGTTGATTCATATTCCCATTAATCTCACAAATTCTGCTCATACATTTTGGTGAGTAACAACCCCATATCATAAACCTTAGAGGATGTTTTACGGTGTGTGTCGCGATTAAAAAATTCTCCAATTATTATTTTTTATTTATTTATTTTATATCATCACGACCAAACAGAATGATTTTGGTTTCGTCAGACAAATGAACAAAGCCGCATTGTTTCGCTGTCCAGCTAACATGATTTTTAGGAAAGTTTAACCTTTTCAACCTTTGTTGGAAAGTTAAAAATGTTTTTTTTTTCATGGAATTCTAGCATTAAAACAAAATCTTTGCGGTCTGCGTCGAATGATACTTGCGCCCTGCATTACATTGGCTTGCGCAGTTTCACCTTGTATACATCTAGATAATTTTCTTCTGCCAGCTATGCACAGTCTATTAATTCTTCTATTGTCACTTGTTGTAGTAAACATTTTCTTGACTTTACCAGTTTGAGTTTTAGTGACATAGTCACGTTACACCGCTTCAAAAATAACTATAACCTCGTTCACTTAATAGTACTATTTTACATTGCACTTCAAGTGGCAAAACAATTTTTTTCGTGAAATTTCTTTATTTTCTTATGTTTTACATCCAACTCTAATATCAATCACATAAATCACTGACAAATATCATCCTCACAGTCCTCAAATATCCTCCAAAATAAGGCATCAAAAGTCGAATCCTACTGTTACCTGATTTACTCACTGCCAAAGTAGAATAATATTTGATTGGCCCTCTAAACACTCATGCTCATTGGCTGCATTCAAATAAAGAATTTAAATATTGAGATTTAGTGGTAGGTTTTATTTATTAAGATGTTTTCTATATATATTTATATATTACTACAAAAATTAATGTAAAATATCAAAATAAAAAATTTGCCATATTTTATTAAGATAGTTGGTTCAAAGCTATATTATTTCAAAAGTATGTAGGGTAAATGTACCAATAGTCGGCCACTTAACTGTTTTTTTGTATATAAATCTTAACGTAGAATTTTTAAAAAACGACACAACATTTTTAACAGTGATATATGTTAAAACATACGTTTCTTATTATGTTTCAGCAATTATTTTTAAAAAACACGGTAATAGTTTTTTTTCAGACAAAGTTAAGTTCAAAAAGGGCAAGTTCTCCAATAGTCGGCCACTTTAAGTCTGATGTTCGGCCATCACTGCACCAATAGTCGGCCACTTCAGAATTTTGTTTTACCTGAAAAACGACTCTAACAAATTTGACTAAATTTTGCATTCTACCATTTTCGGTTATAAGAAGATGCTTGAGCTATCTCACATGTTCTAGAAACATAAAGAAAGGGGCGGTCCCAACTGTCGCATCACGGCATTCTCATCTAGTTGTTTTAACACTTTTATGCATTTTGAACATGAAATATATTTAGTATGTAGTTATTAGTATACGAGTTCATTTTGAATCCGCAGTGGAAAAGCGTAGGGAGGGGCGGTCCCAACTTCCGCATTCCAATCTAGTTGTTTTAACACTTTTTAACAGAATTGAAAATCAAATAATGGGGGTACCGGCTGTCGCATCTAATCGAGTTGCTTTTAACACTTTTCAACATAGTTGAAAAGCAAATATGCATACATTCGTGCATCAGCGAAGGGGCGGTCCCAACGGCCGCATCACGGCATTCCGATCTAGTTGTTTTAACACTTTTATGCATTTTGACCATGGAATATATTTAGTATGTAGTTTATTAGTATACGAGTTCATTTTGAACCCCGCAGTGGAAAAGCGTAGGGAGGGGCAGTCCCAACTGCCGCATTCCAATCTAGTTGTTTTAACACTTTTCAATAGAATTGAAAAGCAAATAATGGGGGTTCCAAATGCCGCATCTAATCGAGTTGCTTTAACACTTTTCAACATAGTTGAAAAGCAAAAATGCATACACTCGTGCATCAGCGAAGGGCGGTCCCAACAGCCGCATCACGGCATTCCGATCTAGTTATTTTAACACTTTTATGCATTTTGAACATGAAATATATTTAGTATGTAGCTTTTTAGTATACGAGTTCATTTTGAATCCGCAGTGGAAAAGCGTAGGGAGGGGCGGTCCCAACTGCTGCATTCCAATCTAGTTGTTTTAACACTTTTCATTGAAAACCAAATAATGGGGGTTCCAACTGTCGCACCTAATCGAGTTGCTTCTAACACTTTTCAACATAGTTGAAAAGCAAATATGCATACATTCGTGCATCAGCGAAGGGGCGGTCCCAACTGCTGCACACGGCATTCCGATCTAGTTGTTTTAACACTTTTATGCATTTTGAACATGAAATATATTTAGTATGTAGTTTATTAGTATACGAATTCATTTTGAATCCGCAGTGGAAAAGCGTAGGGAGGGGCGGTCCCAACTGCCGCATTCCAATCTAGTTGTTTTAACACTTTTCAACAGAATTGAGAAGCAAATAATGGGGGTACCAACTGCCGCATCTAATCTAGTTTAAGAAAAAGCTACTGTGTACGAGCATTTGCGACTTAAAAGTAACCCCGATATCGAATATCAGTTTTCTATCCCTATTAATTATAAATAAATCATAATTTAGAATGATAAATAACAATTACTATAATTTCAATTTTTTAAATTTCGAATTTTATAGAAACCATTCTTTGCGAGAGTTTACATCTTAAAAGAAACCCCCATGCAAAATTTGAAGTTTCAAAGCCAAACTAATTGCAATTATAGAAAATTTTTAGTTCCTTTTAAATTTCAAATTTTTTAGAAACTGTTCGGCTACGGTCAGACCACTTACGTACGGAAAAGGTTATCCATGTCTAATTTCAAGTTTCTATTCTAAAATTTATAAAAAAAAACATAATTCAGAACATTTTCCTCTCATTTTGGCATTCTAAATTTCCAAATTTTTAGAAGCCTTTCTTCGCCGGTCGTTTATGTCTTAAAATTAACCACAATGCCAAATTTTAAGTTTCCAGCAACAAAACTATCACAGATTTTGAAACTTTAGAACGTAACAGACATGTTAAATTTCAAGTTTATATTCCTAACAATTCTACATGAATTGTAATTTAGAACTTTTTCCACTCATTTCACACTTTTAAATTTCGAATTTTTTAGAAAACAACAACCATGCCAAATTTCAAGTTACTACCTCCTTCAATATCACAAAAAGGGCAAGTTTGGAATGTTTTTTGCTCATCCATCTACTTGCGAAAAGTGGCCCTGGCGTAAAATATAGTCTATGTCGGAGCAGAGACTGCCACCTTTACTTTTGAAATTCTTTCGGTAGTTCTAGTAGTTTCCCGTACAAACAAACAAACAAGCACGTAAAAAAAGATTTTTTTTTACATAATATTATTATAGATGTAGAGATAAAGTTATATCTACCAAACAATTTTTTTAAAAATGTGGCACTCCGGGAGTGCCGGCAGAAGTGAAAACTTGAACAATTACCTGTGTATTTTTTTAATTGTCAGGAAATGTTTTATTGTGCAGGAAATACTTTTAAATCAAGTGTTTTTTAATTCATTATTATAAAGTACTACTACAAAAATTATATAACAATTTTCATTTAATACGCTATTGTACATGAAAAATCATGCATATTATTTTACATACAAAATTTTCGGGAACCAGACTTCAGTCGCACTATACCGCTTACATTCTTCTGCGTTATTATACCGCTTACTATACCGCTTACATTTTTCTGCGTTACTATACCACTTACTATATCGCTTACATTTTTCTGCGTTTACTATACCGCTTACTATACCACTTACATTTTTTCTGTGTCACTATACCGCTTACATTTTTCTGCACTTACTATACCGCTTACTATACAGCTTACTATACCACTTACTATGCCGCTTACATTTTTCTGCGTTACTATGCCGCTTACATTTTTCTGCGTTACTATACCGCTTACTATACCGCTTACTAAACCGCTTACATTTTTCTGCGTTTACTATACCGCTTACTATACCACTTACATTTTTCTGCGTTTACTATACCGCTTACATTTTTTCTGTGTTACTATACCGCTTACATTTTTCTGCGCTTACTATACCGCTTCTATACCACTTACTATACAGCTTACTATACCACTTACTATACCGCTTACATTTTTCTGCGCCTACTATACCGCTTACTATACTGCTTACATTTTTCTGTGCTTCCTATACCTTACTATACCGCTTACATTTTTCTGTGTTATTATACCGCTTACTATGCCGCGTACTATACCGCTTACATTTTTCTGCGTTACTATACCGCGTACTATACCACGTACTATATAGTTTACATTTTTCTGCGCTTACTATACCACTTACATTTTTCTGTGCTTACTATACCGCTTACATTTTTCTGCGCTTACTATATCGCTTACTATACCGCGGTGCAATAGCGCACAAGCAAGCTTGCGGCCCGCCTGTCCCGCCCTACCTCATACCTAACTATACACAATACTTGTACATACTTATATACAGAGGTGTCGGTTACAGTAACAGTGTCGCGAGTTCAATGGTTTTTTCCTATCTCAAAAAATGCCCAACACGCCTAAAGAACTTTTCACTTCAATAAACTCAAAAAAGTACAATAAGTTATGTATTCATTATTCAGCTCCTGGTGGCCGACTTTTGGACATGTAAGTAAAATTAATACCCAATGGTCGGCCACATTAAAATTAATTAAAAGCAACAAATTAATTTACTTTTTATACTCAAAAACATTAGTTTATTTACCCTGCTAATATTGTAGCCTTATAATTTTAGAAAAAAATAAAAAATTAATTAATACTTGCTTTTTAAAAGAATTGCCATCTGTTAACAAAAAAATAGGGAAAATGGTGATTTGACCTCTATCTTGAAAAAAATGGCTGATTACAAATTCAATAAAAATACCCATAATTCTTTGGTGATGGTTTATGACTTATGAAAGATGGCTGCATATAACCAAATTGTAATATTTCATTTAGAACCAAAAATAAGCTATGCGTAAGGCATTTTATCTCAATGTGGCCGACTATTGGGGGGTGGCCGACTATTGGTAACAATCAACTAAGAATATATATAATTCATATTTTTATCCTCTATTAATACTATAGTTTTCAACCATCATCTGATTACGAAATATCACCGCAATTAACTTCAAAATTACCAGTTTTCTAAACCCCAAATAATTTAAGTCCCAAGCTGAGAATTTGAAGATATATATAATATAATCGTATAACCGTATAATCGTTTCCTACTCTTACTCTAGCAAGGACCCGCTGGTCTTACGGTAAATAGCACTCGGCTCATTCCGCTAACGTCCCCAGTTCAATCCTCAGGTCTGGCAGAAAATGTTCTTCCATTATATCAAATATTAAATACTCCCGTAATAATCAATAGATGGCAGCACAAATAGAGATGACATTTTTTAAAACCGAGTTTATTTACAAATAAAAAAATAAAATAAAATAAAAATAAAATTAAAAAAAAATAAAAACATAAATTAAAAATAAATTAAAATTAAAAATTAAAAATAAAAAAATAATAAAAAAAATACCCTTCCTTTATCTTTCAAAACGGAAAATGTACTAACGGGACGGAAAAAGTCCGGCAACTTTGCTGCCAGTAGTTTTACCGTGAATTGACGGATTTATTTTTAACAGTGTATATAGCTTGTTAGTGCAAGGATTCATCACTAGTAAGTCTCGGGCACGATAATCAGAAAAGTTTTCGATTTTTATCATGACAGCATGTTTTAAAGTTTTTTATTAAATAAGATAACATAAAACATGTAAAAATTACATTAAGTAAGTTTTTAAATTACACAAGACGTTTCTGCATCTATATAATAAAGTAATTTGCCTATGTGTTTGTCTATCTGTCGACGATAGCTAGATAAATTTATTGCAAGTAAAGGTATGGAAATCGCCGTAAGAAAAATTTGGATAATGATAGACTAAGTCAGGGAAAAATACACATGAGAGTCTTTTTTTTAATAATTAGACGAGTTATTAATTAAAAATCCTCATAGAACGATAAAGAACTAGCTTCATTTGTTTTTTCAATTTGCGAGCGTTATATTCGCATACAAGCATTTCCGGGAAAAAACGTGGTTTTCAAGCACATTGCTATTAGAAAGGAGGGGAAGATTCCGTTTTTTGTGAATTTTAAAACCTCCGTAGCCGGAGTCCAAATGGAAAACTAAAGAAATCTAAAGGAATTTAAAGAAAAAAAACGTAAAGACGATACTTTTGTGCTACCAAGTGTACTTTTCATTTAAAAAATGAATATTCAACGTATTTAAATGTTTAGCAATATTTTCACGGTACTGACAGTATTCCACATTAAGAAATATGGATATTTAATACTTTAAAAATTTATATTCTGGAAATCGTTGTCGTATTTTACGTTTTTGACATTTTACAATCACAATAGATGGGACTTTGTAAAAAAAAGAACATATATGTAGTCAGTATTTTCGTGGTATTGGTGTCATCTTTTATTAAAAATATATGAATATTCATTATTTAAAAAATATGCCTTGATAGTCGTTAATGAAATACATTTCAAAATAAAAGTGATACATTTTCTCAAAATTATGGTATTGTAGTATTCCTTAGTAAAACTTCTGAACTGTAAAGAAAATTACAAAAAAGGTATTATTGATCCGGAAGTTCCTGTATATTTTATTTTTTTATCATAACTGTTTTTTGCTATTTCATCATATTTTTAAGTTCAATTAAATTCAAATTTTGGTATTTTTTATAAAAACATAAGATGGTTAATAAGAAAAACTTTCAACAAACCCAAATTTATGTAATTAAAACATCTTAACCGAATCAAAATCATATTAAAATAATTGTTTCAGGAAAGAACAGATTTCTGACGTACTGCAGAACTTTCTTTCTTTCTTTTTGTTTTTTATAATTTAATAGAGCATTAAAACGCGAAAAAAAAAGTGCATAATTTCTTTGCAGTAAACGATAATATCAGTTAAACATTTCAAAATGTCCGAAATTCCTTAAGAGTAATCATTAGTTTTAAAAAAATATATATAATCTGGGAGCACGGCAGTGCGTCCGCCAAGTTCGCACAGTCCGTAAGCTACCTCTTCCCTGACCATTTCGGCCTACTTTTCACCCCCTGAGAACTGCGTTTTGGGGAGAGCTAGAGAGTTTTCCTTTTTAACACACATTAATATAATCAAACTGAACTAGGTTCCAAGATTTCTTATTTCTGTATTTAATATTTTTCGAAATATGAGATTCCGAAAAAGGGCTTTTTTGTAACTGACTCACAGGGGATCATCAAATAACTAATGTTGGAGATCATCAAATAACTAAAAAGTTGGTGATCATCAAATAACTAAGGTACTTCTAACAGTCGTAGAATCATAAAATTTGACAAGTAAGTAGGTTTTGTCACACAATTAACCAGAAAAGTCTGAAAACATAGAATTTCTGCCTTTAAACCCTTCAAATAGGGGGGTGCTGATTTGGCTATATACAGTTCGTAACACATTCAATTGGCAAATTAAATTAATTGCATTGTTGCAACCATTTGTGTTTTTTGTTGTACGATAAACATTTAAGTAATAATAGTTGCATAGTCAATCATTTCCTCGCTCATATTTGACGCCAGAATTGGTCGCCAAAGCCGGATTACAGAAAACTAGCCTGAATTTGAAGGTGTTACATGGTTTCAAACAGAATGAATTTTTTATATTCTTTTCCGAAAATGTTGGGAAGGCAAATCTTTTAGTTTATCTGTACGTTTTTCTATTTTTTACTTCCTTAAAATAAATTGTATTATAAATGTCGGTATTCTAATCGCAATAGCACTCAGTCAATCTGGCAAAATTCCAGTGGGTTGTTAGTTGTTCTTTAAGTGCATTTTAATGATGTTAATAAACTTATATATATATATATATATATATATATATATATATACACTGTATTTTATTTGAAATATATACATATATATGCATATGCATCACATATATAATACATATGCATCATTATGACGTCCACATAAACAGGGTATTTTTGTCGCCAAATTTGGCGATATTTCGTTATGTGTCGCAAAGCTTGGAGAGAATTTGACGCTAGAGGCTATTTTTCATTGCGAAATTTTAGGGTGAGTAATCATCTATTAATATTATGCGGTAATTAAATGGCATAACGCACGAATGTTAATAAAGTTTCAATCTTTCGTCACTACACACGACCTCGGCTCTTGCTATTATATTGTACTGTTATTATACTTACTCTTACTATATTGTTAGTCTTTACTCTCTTAAAAGTTTATTATAGAAAGAAAATTTTCAGAATTAAATCATCGAAACTGTCAGTTCTAGATTATTATAATTTTATAACATATATCCAGTTTATCAATATGTACGTTAGAATGAATCTTCTATAATGGGGTTCCTCGAATTTTAGCTTCAGGTTTTCGAGTAAATTTAGCTAAAATCTTAAAACCAAGATATATTGACATATTATCTAAGACGATTAGATGAGAATAATGGTAGATTTTCTAATGGAAGAACGGCAGTGCGTCCGTAGATTTTCTAATCTTCCTTAATCGTTCCAATCTTAGAATGAAAGGGGGGAAAAATTAGCATCAATATGGTTTACTGTAAATATGGATAGCTTAACATGCGTTTAACAAGAACCACTTCTCTTCAGTGTAAATTACAGAAGATTACTTAACAGGATTAAAAATCTCCGTATTAGAGAGTGTAACGATGCAAACGGACATGAAGCGTAAATTCCTAAGTAAATTCAGCGGTAATTGTCAATAAAGATGAAATGGATAACAACACAAAATATAAGATATGCTGCCAATGATCGCAAAGAGAATTTCTCTAACAGAAACTTCCGATTTGGCGAAGGATTGAGCAAGTAAAACTAATGTATGAAAATGAAAATCGGTTTGTCTGTCTACACTTCTATACAAATCAACAGTTTGAAAGCCAGAATTGTGAAATGCTACGTGTAGGTGTATTAATACACGGCCGAGGCAACTAAAGTAATCCGGAATCGAAATAATGTAGAGTTAATTTTTAAATAATAAAAAACCAAAAATCTAACAGCTTTTCCGGGAAGAGTTCCATATCCTGTGCTGGTTCGCGCGATTGGAAAAAAAATGCAAACTGCTGCCAAAAGGGGTTTGATGTCACGTAGATAAGGTCAATTCCAGTTGTTAAGTTAAAACTCCAAAGACTGAATATCGCAACAACCAAATCAAACATTTATCGCCAAAAACAACTCCCCATACCTACCAGCACAGGATATTGAACTCTTCCCGCCTTTTCCTATTAAATTTGAACATTTTTCGTTATAGCAGTTGCCAACAATTAAAAATCCACAATGAAATTCTTTATACAATAATTAATTTTCTATTGTAAGATTTCCACGTGAAAAATGAAAATAAAAATAAAAATCTTCAGCAATGGAAAAAAAGATTAATATGACGTCATATTGGTAATATAACGGAAATTTTCAAACATTTCTCAATAATACAAAGAGTATGAGTATATGTAAATACAGAAAGCAGGTTAATAGGACGTCATTCGATAATTAAAAAAGAAAATTAATATAACATCAAATTGGAAGTTTAACGGACTTTTTCAAATGTTTGGGAATCATACAAAGAGAGTATCAATATGAGTAATAGTGAAAGCAAGTAGGTGAGATGTCAGCAGGTGAGTACAACGTCATACGAGTTTGAGGAACATATTGAATCATGATAAAAACACGATTATAGAAATATTGGCATATTTTAACATTTTGAAGTTATCTATACAACATGTTTAATTTTGAAATTGATTTTTCTACACAAACATTCTTTAAATCTCGAGCACCAGGTATTTCGGCTAGTTATGAATAAAAGTAATATGATGAAGTGCTTAGCATACATATAAGAAAGAATATATTGTTTGCCTGAGACGGCTAGTATTTTGATGTAAACTACAAATAAAAATATAGATTTGTAAAGCATAATAAAATAATTTTAAAATTCTTTGACATTTATACATTTATTATATTTATATCCTTTATACATTTGATAAAACCTACAAAAAGCAGTGATATCCCATCAAAAAACTTTCTGTAAAAAAAAAAAAAAAAAACCCGCTAAGTTCTCCTTAATGTTTCGGCCGTAAAAAGTACTGATATTTGATGTTCGCTCAAGTTAAAAGTCAAACATCCGAAATCTTTCATTCAAAATGGCTTTCTGCGACTTGGACGTTAATGCCTTTTAGAAGGTTTTTCAAATTCTAAAGAATGTATAATGATCTACATGTCTACTACATTTTTTTGAATATCTTACGCATTTTTTTGTACAAAGTACTAAAATATAATACACATTTTTAAAAACATAATTTCGAAATCACAGCTGTCGAGAATGGTCCACTTTGGTTCTCAACGTCTCATATAATGTAACACAATGTGAAATTTGATGAAAAAAATATTCATTGGAATTCGTGTTAATGACAATAGACCGTACAAAATGGTCATTAAACCATGGTAAAACTAAATGATGGTTAATCAAAACTAATGTTTCTTGAAACTCAATGGTATGTATCACAAAGCTTTTAATTACAATATCATCATACGAAATTGCCTATTTGCATTCCGATATTACTTTTAAATGCATAATTTCCAATCATTAATTTTGAAATGATTTATCGACGTAATTATTTATTTCAAATGAAAGATATGGCATGTTTAACATCAATCAGGGTATATGATGTATTCTAATTTATTTTTCTCAGTATTACATTCTTCTAATGTTTTAAACCTAGAATGCATTAACGGCCAAGTCGCAGGAAGCCATTTTGAATGAAAGATTTCGGATGTTTGACTTTTAACTTGGGCGAACATCAGATATCAGTACTTTTTACGGCATAAACATTAAGGAGAACTTGGCGCTTTTTTTTTACAGAAAGTTTTTTGATGGGATTTTAAGATTGTCTACTTATATTTTGTATGTCAGTTTTTTTCTAAATTATTCGATAAAACCCATTCTTTAAGAGTATATTATAGAAGCTGATTAACATTATTAACATTATGTAATATTATTAATCATTTAATAGAAAAATCCTTAAATATGTAGATCATTTATTAACGCACTGAAATTATACAACATGTATCGAAAAAATGAAATTGTAATAAAACTCTTGCGCACAGCTTTACAACTAAATCTGTTTTTTTCCTTCCAATTTAGGTTTACTTTAACGTAAATACATTATACCTTATATTATATAAGTTTAATTTGATAGTTTAGTTTTATTACATTATATAAAAATATTTTAGTACCAGATGATTAAATCACAATAAATATCACATTTTAAAACGCAGTCTAATCACATTGAAAAAAAAGTAGATTGTTTAATTAAATAAATGTATCAGTAGATATTGTGGATATAATCCTTTTACACATACCGGTAAAAGAAATGTCTGTCTGAAAATCGATTTACTTTTTATTTTAGTTTCTCGCAAATACCGAAACAAAGGTTAAAGAAGGACCACCTTGAAAGTTAAAATCAATTATAGTCAATAATTTACAGACTTTAAATTAACTTAATTCTACTTTGGTTACTTTCAAGTGGTTTCTTTTGTTTTATTTAGAATGGTAAATGTAAATAATAATAATAATAATAATAATAAAATATGGAAAACCAAAATTCGCTTTTCGAAGGTTTAACTTTCTCACTATATAAATTTTAGAAAATTTATGCTAAAGATCATAGTGATGATAATAATGATGTTGGAGAAAGTAGAAATAATAAAGTAATTTTTTGTCTTATTTAATGATAAATGTTAGAGAAATCCTGAATAGAAAAATCCTTAAATATGTAGATCATTTATTAACGCACTGAAATTCTACAACATTTACCGAAAAATTAAAATTTTAATAAAACGAAATTATCGTATTTCGTAGACAGCTACGAAAATAATTTATTGAATTATGAATTTTCTAAAGTAATGCAAATTTCTAATTTATGTCTTATGCTGTGAAATTCTTTTATTTAGCGTTTAAAGTATTTCTAAAGAGCTTTTGAAATTTTATTTACAGCATAATGTTTCTTTTAAAAATGGTGAAATATCAATACATATGCACAGTATAAAAACTTTAAAATCCATTCTCATAAAAATCTCAAAGAAAAATAAAATATTGTTAAAAAAATCCGTATTGATGAAAAAAAATATATTATTTTACCACGTTAAATCTCAATAAGCTTAGGAAAAGTAGGAGAAAATAAGATAATATATACAAGTCTATACACACAAGGTAAGTGTAACTAATACTAAATTCAATTTGTCTGTTCAAATAGTGATTGAATAAAATTGTTAGTTTACATGAAATATATACCATGAAAAGAACTTTCTAAACAAACTTCCACAATGCGAATTAATAAACATCACGTAAGTCTATCTAGTACTTGTCAAACGTCTGAGCACACACCTGAAAAGAAGCTTATTTATTGTAAATTTTGCAACTTGTGTATGAATGGTGTATGAAAAACAACAAAAAAAAAAACACGAAACATATTGTTTTCGTACTGATTCTAACCAGGAAATTGATAGAAATGTGTCACAAGAATAGTTTTGTTCTTGGAGACATATTTTCAGAATGCTAGTCGCTCGCTTTCCCTGGAGTTGAATCTCTAAATTGCCATATAGTGGGAATTCCATCTAAAGTTTTGCATTAGTTTTTTTATTATTATTAAGAACAGTCATTTTAACCTATAGTAACGTGTGGTATAATAAAAGTCCTTACATCGATGAAATCAGACTGCCTACAATTACCTAAATAAACCTGCCTAAAATTCAAAACAGGTATTTTTGGTTTTTTATTGTGAAAACAGTTGTTTATATTGTAAACACAGCCAATAAAACATGTTTTATTTCGTTATTGTACAGTGCAAATGAAATTTCCTTAAAATATATATGTTTGCTGAGACATTTCACAAGTACTGTGCATATTTTAGGTTTTAACTACTATTAATACAGCATAATTAAAGCCTGCAAAACAGTACTGAAGAAACATGCTCTAAATCCATTCTTATACTGAATCACAAATGAAATTCAAGAAGGAATTTTTCTTATACATTAACATCGCAAAAATTACACAGAAAAAAAGATCAAAATATTTTTTTATTATAAACAAGTCTATGCACAGCATAAAAAAATAATCAATACCCAAATGAATTTTTGTATTCTTATATTTTTGCATTCTTTCTTATATCTTAATATCGGAAAAATTGCATGTCAAAAAAGAACAAAATAATTTTATATTATATACCAGTTTATACACATTAAAGGAAAATAATCAATACTCAAATGATTTTTTGTAATCGTATTCTCGTTGGATTAAATTGTTAAACACCATAAAAGATATACGTGTCTTATCAGTATCTAACAGATTTAATGAACGTTTTCCTTTTCGGTATTAAAGTGTTAGTCACGATTCCTTTTAAAAGCATTTCTTTTCAAAACTACACACGTTAAGATTCATATATTGTTTTTCTTAAAAAAAAAACACCTACTTAATATTAAATTAACATAGTTGATACTTTTACATATTATTGAATTAACATTTTTTTTTTTTTTCCGATAAACATACTACTCTCTTTTAACACGACAAATGTTAATATTCAAATATCCCTTCTATAAAAGACGTTACTTAATGTGCATTATCATTTGCGATAATTTGTTTAGTAATTCCACTATATATTTTTTAATCTCTATTATCTCATTTTTTTCAAAATGTCTGATTATTTAACAAAAACAAATTTTTAAGGTACAATAAAACTATTGCCAAGCGGAAAGCTATTTTGTAATTAAAACGGCAAGCATATTATCTGCAGAAATCAATTTTCCAAATGTAGGAAGAGATGCGAAAAATGCTATTTGTGCAAGTCTATATACAAAAGATAAAAGTATTTAATACTTCAATGAATTTAATCATTATGATCCTCTCTAGATTAAATTGCTAAACACCATAAAAACTATCCGTGCCTTATCAATATCTGGATCTTTTAATGAAAGTTTTTCCGAACAGAAAGTACTTGTCACGATGTCTTATAAAAGCACTTCTCATTACGTAGTCTCTTTAAGACTTAAATATTTTTCTCTTATTTAATATTGTAATAACCCTATTTCAATAATCTCCACCATCGTATATTCCCAACTTAATAACGAATCGTCATAAACTTTATTTTAAAGCATTGTATTTAATTTTAAGATGAGCTTTCGCATTCTATATTAATTTATTATCAGTGCTAGCTAACTAAAAACATCATTTTACTGCATAACATACATTACCGTAATTTCATTTTTCATATAAATGTTAATTAATAGATATTCAGAAATTTCCTAAGACACTAATTTGCATTCATAATCTACAAACAAAATTTTAATTAGTATAAGTAGCACTTAATTTGTTTCTGATAATTGCTTTTAAGGCTACAAAAATGTTAAATCATACGATTAAAACTTCCAATCTTGTGAATCTAAAGACTTCATTAACTACTTAGTTTCATATCAACGAAGAAAAAGGAGAAAATAGCTAAGGGGTTTCCTTTAATAACTTACCCAGTTAACAGAACTGAATGAAGTACAGTTTTCTTTTTATTAATATCATAGTCGTTCCTGCCTGTGAACAGAATAAAAAGATAATTTATATAAGACATTATTAATATATATATATATATATATATATATATATATATATTAATATTAATAATATATATATTTCCAGAATTAATGAATTTAAGAAAATATTCAATACGATTGAAAGAGTCGATAGACACCAGATATGAAATACACTTTTTTGGTAATGTAAAATTTGGATATTAAAATCCCTCAATGTTTGTATTGTATTGTTGATTTTAGAAAAACAAATTATACATAATATTGCAGTTAGGAGTTATATATACTAAACATAGTGATAATAGAGAATTGTGGTTGTACTATGATGAACAGAACGTGATTTGATATTCTGGGAAACTCCGGCAAAATCTGTGAGTACATAGTCATAAAAATACCAGTTGCATGTGACTATAAGCTCTCCAGGGATATTTATATAACTCCCTGGAGTAAAAGTGTTAGCAAGTGTCTCATTACGTTCACTGCTATTCATATTTCACTAATTACGTCGATATAATTCGGCAGGGCAATTTTATATCACCCGAGAATAAATGTACAAACAACGGCATTGTAGAGCTAGAAATGGGAACAATTTATGATTACGATATCTTTAAATTAATTATACAGTGCATGGATCTAGAAGTGTTAATATCAATAGCTTCCATGAAAAAAAAAAAAGAATGCGTTACTTTAAACACGTTTCAGACAGGGGCAATTTTTAACTTATATCCGCAAAAGGAGGTACAATCGTTGGTATGATTTGTTTTTAATATATCAATGCATAACTGTTTGAACAGTTGTCAGATTGTAATAGTTATTTTTTGTTGCAAAAACATGTTTTGAAGATTTTTTTTATTGAAATATCATCAAAATACGAAAATTGTATGTGTGTCTGAGGTCTGAATCCTCTTTCTCTTGTCTTTATTTTCAAAGCTATAATTTTCATAAAATTTAGCCAATCGTTCCAAAATTTCATTATGTGGATTATATAGTCTCAGAACTGTTTTAAATTTTAAAACTTTCGTTGAATAGTACATAGTTATTCGTACAGGTACACGTCAAAATATTTAATAAATGAAATTTTAAAGCTTGTCATTGGTAAAAATGTTTTTTAAAAGAATGTACATAATAATAAAAACACATAAATATAATAATAACCACATTCATCGAACTATGCCAACTAGCGTGCAATTAGTAGACATTATTATAGATAAGAAGCAGTCCCTTGAAATCAGTTTTCTTTTATTAAAACACCTTTTTAAATTGAAAAAATATATATCCTTGAGGAAAAGACTAGTTTATGGTTCACTACCTTTTCAGAAAATCGCATCAGTAATTAGCAGTCATGTGTTCATAGATTAAAACAAACATTGCTCTGTTAAGAATAAAATTGAGCGTTTTATATATTTTAAGGAATGTTAAGTCAGTGATTTTGGTAAGTTTAATGCATATTATTCGTATAAAATTAATTACCTATAAAACCAAAAATGAGAGAAAATGCTTAATATTCATAAGCATGCTAAACGATGTAGATTTTTGTTTTATTTTTTCTAGAAATAACTGAGATTAACGAATTTGTCATTCTTTTTAATGCATGTTCAGGATTAGTATTAAATTGTATGAAATGATTTTGTAATATATTTTTATGTTAAGAGGTTTGATTTTCATTTTGCTACCTAGTAAATTTTTAAATATTTATATACATGCTTTTTAAATATTTCATCTTATATTTTTCTGATATTCATTTGAATAAATTAAATTACTTTCGTCTTCATAGACTGTCCACAGATTGAATACGTAAACCTTTGGCTACCAAATTTATATTCATCAGTTCCTAATATATTTATACGTTGCGGATATATCACTTATTTGTATATATATTTTTTCAAATTCTTCCGGGTATGGAGCATTATTTATTATATGTATTTACATACAATTTATTTCACTGTAATTGATATTTTGCTGTTACAATTGTTTTATTTTATTTAAAAACGTTGGATTTTATTTCTAATAACAACAAATTTAAGATGGATAATAAAGGTTACTTCTTATCTATTTAAAATAAAATAGTTTCTTATTACTGTTTTAATGAACCTCATTGATATAAAGAAATACTTTACATGTCATGAGTCAAATCAATCAATAATAGTGTAAAAATAACTCAAAGACATAAAAGATATGAATCTGCTGAGTCTTACCCTATATGGCGACGAACGATAGCTCTTTCTAAGAGATAATTGATGATCCGATTCCATTCCATATCATGCATTCAGATTCAGTTGTAATCTGATCAAAGAAACTTGAACATTTTAAGATTTCGAAACTTAACTTATAATTATGGACATGGGTACAAGTCAATTGCAGACATTACATTTATTTTCAGTTTTGTAATGAATTTTAATGTTCATAACAAATGCTTTAACGAGATTTTATAAGATACTCATAAAGTGTAGAATTTTGATGTTGTACTGTCTAAGACTGACATAACCTATTATTTAAAACGCAGTTGTGTTAGTAAATATAAATAAAAGCAAATATACGGTGTATATAAATCCTACCCAGAAATACGAAAAAAATGTTCTTTTTAAGCACAATTGCACAATTCTAGAAAAAAGAACACCTCATACTAACTCTGACGCAAATCATCCTAAGAAATTAAATTAGTACCAATCGTACCAACTTCTTCTAATTAATGATAAGTTCTGCTTAAGGAAACGTCTATATACATAAATTTTTCAACAATTTTTCAACAATCCATTTGCGATTTTTAGCCCTCTTAATCATACCTATTCTATGCTGATAATATCGATAACGTTTATATCACTTTACTTACGAGTTTATGCATTTACATATTTTTTAAATAAAATAATGCTTAAGTATTCAAAGATATTTAACAGAATCACGCACCCTGTATTTCCTAAAATAAAAAATCAAAATTTAATAAGGATACAAATTATTAGTTTTATGTATGTATATTTTTCACTATTTTTTTATAATGTATCGTAAAACTATGATTTAATTTTCCTTAAAGTAGATGATAAGTCTTTTATATTCTTATCTTTAAATATTATATATATATATATATATACAGGGAAATTACCACCACAATGCATTTTATTCCTCTGTTATTAACAGTGATTTTATTTCTCAGTACATATTTCCGGTATTTGACTCTGTGTTATCGCAGGACATTTTCCAAAGTGATACTTTAAGTGAAGACCATTTGAATAAGCTATTATATACTTTATGGCTTTTCTGCAATTCTGCTATGTATAAGAATGTCAGGAAGTGACTATAGAAAAAAAAAATGTTTTATCGATGCCACAGTATAGCCGTAGTATATATGAACATTTTTTTACTTCAGTTTTATATATGTGTTAGATAAAATGTCTGTATCGGATAAAATGTAAATGCGACATAGAAATGTGTAGACAGTTATCTAGAAATCAATGCATTGGAACATAAGGATTTATACATTATTGTATAAATCCAATAAACAACTGAAATATTTCTTAACAATTTCCTAAAAGTAAATTAAGCGTTTTATGTATACATTAACTTTTGTGGAGAGGGGAATTATTTTTTATGTTTGTGCAAGAGAGTAATCATATTATTTCTACAATAATTGTATGCATAAAATATAAAATATAATATTTAAACGTATATCAATGATGTAAAAAAAACTAGGGTAAGAGGGTGAATTGGATATTATATATATATATATATATATATATATATACAGGGTGCAAAATGTTATCTATATCCGACCTTTGATTTCTCAACCGTTAGTTGTAGACATATGGTTCCAATTACAAAAGCATTTAAAATAAGGTAATCATTCATGTTGTGGCGTTAATTAATGTAGAAAATCAATTTTATAAAAATTATGAAATCTAACTTTTTATACGGTCCCCCGGTCCCTATAGTTACATTTAGTAAATGTTTGCACATATCATAACAAATACAACACAAAAAGTTTGACATATGTACGACAAAAATTGAAAGCAGTTATTAAAATTAAAAGTTTGAGATTTTTTTACATGATTTTGTCTTTTATTCAGGGATCGGTTAAAAAATGAATTAGAGTAATTCGAGATCGAAATCAGGGTGCAATGTCTTTTTACGGCAAAACTACCTTTAGCCAGTATTGTTAAATCGGTATATCACCAAAGAGGGTTATTTCATCTAAAAATTTTAGCTGAGTTTGAGGGGTCGTATACAAAGCGAAAAATGAAATTTTGAAATTAAACAGAAAAATAAATATCAATTAATTATCATTTTAGGAAACGGTCTACTATAAAAAATGAATACATCAAATACCGGAATCTACTAGAGATACTTCTCAAAGTGCTCTCCATTTGTGGCAATGTACTATTAAATGCGTGACAGTACTGAGTCCTGGACACGTTGGAGCATAACAGGTGTAACTGTGCGACAAGCAAGGATTATGCGCTGCTTCAGATCAACCAGAGAAATAGGCTCAGTCACATACAGCTGTGCCTTGATGTATCCCCAGAGGTCCAAGGGAGTCGAGTCCGGTGAACGCGGTGGCTACTCTACCGGACAACCATATCCAATAATCTGTTGACCGAATTCGTTGGCCAGATACGCACGGACGTTTGATGCTTTAATCGGAGGGACCCCATCATGTTGAAACCACACCCGGCATGCATTTCGGAAAGACAGCTCTTCATACCTGTCACGTACCGTATTTTGTAGTAGGTGCAGGTAAATTTCGCCCGTTAACGTTCCATCGTAGAAAATATGTACAACAATCTGAGTTCTCCATATACCGCACCACACGTTCGTTGACCTGCGTACTTGGAGTCGTACTGTGCGGGCGATGCGAGGATTTTCCAGAGACCAGTAATGCACATTTTACACGTACACCATGCCACTCTGTGTAAACGTTGTCTCATCTGTCCACAGAATGTCACAAAGGAACGATGGATTTTTCTCCATAGTGTTAAGAAAGAAATTACAATAATCAAACCGTCTTTCGTGGCCACCCAACATCAATGCTTGCACCAGTGTTGTATGGTATGTACACGCACCTTGTGCATGTAATAACTTCCAGATACGCTGACGCGTGTATCCACATGCCTCGCTTTTTGCCACCGTGCTCATTTGTGGATTTAAAAGGGCGAATGCCAGCACTTCCTCCGGTGTCACTCTAACATTACACCTTGCGCGTCTACTTGTATTGGGTCGTGGTGCAACAAAGCAGGTCTCTCTAAGACGGTGCAATGCATCAGTTACTGTTTCATGCGTTCGATGTCGATCACTAGGAAAACGCTCTGAATAAACCCTCGTAGCCGCTCTGGCATTCCTTTGACATTCACTATAAATAAGTATTATTTCGGTATATTGCGTGTACTTATAGACTGTCATCACAATCTCTGCGCTGACTAGCATGTCCACTGCTAGTGGCTCGTGTTTTATCCCGAACGCGTTGTGCTGCGGTACTATTCTAATTTCCATAATCTTCATTTTCAGGGTCATTAAATTTCGGTTGGTTGTTTGCATTCCGCTGCCATTTATCAAGTTTTTAGTGAGTATATTTTATTTTACTAATGTCGAATATATTGTTCAATTTTGAAAACCGCGACTAGCACTCTGGAACGATTATACAATCGAAAGGGGTGTTACACCGATATGAGTATTTTCCGAAGTTCTAGTTTACGTTCTCTTGTAGGCGGTCACTAAGATTGGCATTCAGCCAAAAGCAACTAAACAGACTCGACTCAACCCTATTTTGATAAAATCAAAACAGACTGGACGCATTCGCAAAAGAACGGAAGGTTTCATATTTTGATAACAAACAACACCTACTCTCAGTGTTGAATTTAGACACTTTTCTCTGTTGGGGGGAAATTATAGAGTTCCGGGGAGAAATTGCACTGCTTGCCCATTGAAAACACAAAATCTCACATTTTCCGGTGGAGACATTTCATTGCTTCGGGGGAAGAAGGGGAATGTCCCTCCCGGGCCACCCTCTGAATTCAACAATGTCTAATTTGACTTTTGAATGTTTTTTGACCCCTAAAAGTTAGCGTAATTTTTTAGATGAAAAAAGCCTCTTTGGTGACACCCGGTTTTAGCGATACCGGTTAAAGGTGGAAACGCCTGCTATGCTCCAACGTGTCTAGGACTCAGTACTGTCACGCATTCAATTGTGCATTGACGCCAATGGGGAACACTTTGAGCAGTATCTATAGTAGATTTCGGTATTTGATATATTCATTTTTTATAGTAGACCGTTTTCTAATATGATAATAAATTGATATTTATTTTTATGTTTAATTTCAAAATTGCATTCTTCGCATTGTATACGACCCCTCAAAGTCAGCTCAAATTTTTAGATGAAATAACCTTTTTTGGTGATACACCAATTTAGCGATACCGGCTAAAGGTAGTTTTGCCGTAAAAAAGAATATGCACCCTGATTTCAATCTCTAATTACTCTAATCCATTTTTAAACTGATCCCTGATTGAAAGACAAAATCATGTGAAAAAATCTCAAACTTTGAAATTTAATAACTATGTCAATTTTTGTCGTACAGAAGTCAAACATTTTGTGTTGTATTTGTTATGATATGTGCAAACATTTACTAAATATAACTATAGGGACCTGAGGACCGTATAAAAAGCTACATTTCGCATTTTTTACAAAATTGATTTTTTTCTTTAATTAACGCCTCAACATGAATATTTACCTCATTTTAAACGCTTTTGTAATTGGAATGATACGTCTACAACCAACGGTTGATAAATTAAACGTTGGCGATAGATAAAATTTTGCACCCTTTATATATATGTATATAATCACTTGACTCACATTTAACTTTAGTTACTCAGGACATTATCATTTTAAGCATACGTTACAGTTTTAATTTAAATTAAAAGATATTTTCAGGATAAACAAAAAGTCATATGGAAGATCATCACACAAAATTTCAAATTTTACAAATTTCTTTCAGATGATATTGCCAAATTGAAATCATACTTATACATATATTCGTTTAAGCTACCCACCCCCCTAAATGTACTTCAATGTTTAATCGTACTTGGCAATAATTCCGCATTACGAATTCTATTTACGAAATAAAAATTGAATATAAGTGACAGATTTTATTTATTTAATAGTATAAAGCTTATTACAATTAAATAAATAATAAATGTTCGCGTATTATTGTGAGCAAAACATACAATATTTGTTAAAATTAACAGTTATAAAAGCTAATTTGAACTGTATTTCCTTCAATTGCTGAAAAAATAAGAAATTAAAGATTAATTTACAGCTAATTAATTAAAAGTACATTTTAAAATTTCAAATATGGGTTGATTTTTCAGACAACACACTGTTAGAATTTTGCAGCAAACTGTCCAGTCATTCGATCGTTTTTATAGAAAACGGTTACATAACGGTAATTTAACTATATTTTGACCATATTATTGCCGTATTACGATCAGAAGAGAGTCAAAGTACGGTTATGTAACCGTTTTCTATAAACACGGTCAAATGACTGGACAGTTTGCTGCAAATTTTTAACAGTGCAAGATTTGTGATGAAATGTTTTCCATTTTCCTTTGTTAACTATTTTTCACGAGTTCCCCCTTAATATGTTATAAATCTTCAGACAGTGATTAACATAATGTCTTTTTAAGAAAAAGGAAATTATTTTTAATCTGTTTTAAATAAATTTGATTATTTTGAAATCATTTATCATTTCTTTAAAATAGACACACAATTTTATTCATATTTTGAATAAAATATGTACTTCTTTTATAAATTATCAAACTTGTAAGTTCATATGCCTCAAGATACTTGCGCTCCGTAGTATTTCAAAGGTTTATATCATGAGTACTTCAGATTAGAAATCTTCTCCTACTTTAATCGCAGATTTTGTTGTATTTTTCTGGAATTAAATAAGTTGAAAATATTTATGAATCACCCTGAAATGAAATCACCCTCTCATGGAGATCCAACTTTTCTCCACGAAGAGGAATGTTTATTGAAAATTCACATTTTAGAATACAGATGTTGAATATTGCATTACAGATTAACCAGTATTTACAATACTGGTTGAGATCACAACATTTCTCAATATTTAAAAGTATAAAAGAAAGTAATTAGAAAATTTATGAAAAGAATACTTAATCATAACACAACTAGTAACCTTGCATGGGTCAAACAGTGAGCTGAAATAGGATCAGTATGAGTACACAAATGTGATCTGTATGTGAACTATAAGATACAAATTACAAAAATAAAACATATTCTATTAAAATCAATTTATAAATGTAGGATAAAGGATCCCAGATCCTTTTTAATAAAGGATAAATGTTTATTCAGAATTTTTAACTTTTCTTTTAGTTTATCATAGTTTAAAGGATCAAACAGAGTTATATTCAGATTTTGTCTCACTGTGATATTTTTATTGAAATTGAAAGTATATCTCATTAGAGGACAATTTCCATATATGTAATGTAGAACAGTTCCTGAGCCTTTTTGGCATATACATGTTGGGTAGGAGCGTTTGCCTATTTTATTTAAAAATGATGGGAAGCTACCGTGTCTAGTAATGTAGTAAGCTATGACTGTTTTTTTGCAAATAAAGTTCAGATCCACTTTTCGTCAAATTTCATAAGTATCTCGGCCTTCTGATGAATATGACCAATCTTGCTGACAATCTGTGACTATTTTTTGTCTAAAAATAATGCTTCCAATCTTATTAACACCGAAGAGAAGCATTACGTAACTTTGTGAGTATTTAGTTGCATGTTTTTTTCATAACGCTGCTCTACTATGCTGCTGCTCCATACCAGTATGTAATATTAGTGATGTGTACGGGGTGCTGTTTCTGGATGAGAGGTACCGAGCCTAGATATACTAACCTTTCTGGTGCGGGAAATTTGTAGGAATAGAATGAAATTGTGTAGGAATAGAATATCTAGTACAAGTTAGTCTTCCTCCCTTCCAAAGTTAGTAGTATGAAAGCCTTTCTTTGCCCAGCTTCTTCACACTGTAAAAGAAGACAAATATAACCACGAATGAAAATATACCATAACTTCTTCCGAAATACTAACTATTCTGAAAAGCATTCTTTAACTTTAGACACTTAGAAACTTATGCATTTTGAAGATTTAAAGAAGCATTTATAAAAACAGTTTTTTGCTGTCACTGAGTTTCGGAAACATTTCCGATAATTTTTATAATCAATTTTCTCAATACGGTATATTTTTTAATTCCGGATTCTATCAATTCGCAAGTGCTCTGTTTCATGTTTAACAAAATTGTTCTGCAGACAAATACGAAAATAATAATTAGCAGCAATATAAATTAGCAGCTGTAAAATGAATATTAAAATGAATATTATTTGTTACTCTTGCATGTATAAATTACATCGCACAGCTGAAAATGTTTAATTAATAATTAATAACATCATAAAACCCGATATTACGGCTTGAAAAAATTAATTAATACACTATACAAAATTTCGGTAGCGTTTCCGGAAATAAAGGGAAGCAAAATATGTTTTGTTTATAAATTATTTTTTTAAATCTCCAAAATATATGGGTTTCTGAAGTTTCTAATTATAAAGAACGCTTTTAGGGACATTGGGTAACTCGGAAAAGGTTATTGTATATTTTCGGTTGTGTCGTTACGTTACATTTTCATAGGTTGAGAAACAATTTCATTTTTTTACAGTGAATCTATTAAGTATTTACAGATTCGAATATGTGATGAACCAGAAGTGATTACAAAGAATAACATTATTCGTGTTACGAATCTTAATAAAATGTTTATTATTTTTTTATGATTAGACATATAGGACATAAATTGAATATCTTTAATTATTTTGCATTAAAAATCTTTTAAAACATTAAGAGTAATATAAGGAATGTTATTCTTAACAAAGACATAATAAAGAGAGAAATAAGATTACATATATGAATTTACATACAAACGAATGTCATAATGAGCACAATGCAAATATTTTCGTAAGGCACTCACTATTTTTAAAGGCTGGATGGTCTTATTTAAAGTACATTTTTTGGTATTCCACCTCAGTTGTTCTTAAATGTCTCAAAGGTGTGAAAATTGTTATGGCAACATCGTATTACATGCTGTATACTAGTACGCTCTTAATTCATTAAACGTGTTGAGTGTTCCTCAATTCCCTGTTTAAATGCATCACAAAAAATACTAAGCTCCTTGAATCTGAAGCTCGCCAAAGCTAAATTTATACATCTTTCAATATGTAACACAAAAACACGTAGATTACAGTATGTGCAACAATTTTTAACATTGAAATCAAATACCGATAGCTCTACATACAGTGTAACGATAATGAATGTTTAATCACTTTGTTTTCGTTTTGTAGCTGATAAAATCATTTTGAACAGCGAAGATTCATTGAATTGCAGTTAAAGTACAGTAAGAAACCATTCTGATTACTGAATTTCTGCAGTAACTTTATTGAATGTTCCAATTAAATATGTTTCAAATTGTTATAATAATAATAATAATATTTTTTTTAATTCGTTATCAAATAAATTAATCTATTTTAGCTTTATAAAATACTGAGTTATATAAAAAATATCGTTAGATTACAGTATAGAATAATTTTCTAATAATTCCACATCAACTTATTATAAAAACTTGTTATATACTATACGCAAAAATATGTTACAAAACCGTTATTGTAATAATTATTTAAAAACAACACAAAATGTCACAAAACATATATGTATCATTTAATAAAAAACATTTACTTAAGGTGTTTTTAAAAACATACACAACTGTATTTCACATTTGATAAAACCTAGCGCTTTCGAGCCACCTTAGCTTATCATCAGGGTTAAAAAACACCAACACGTAGACACACACAAAACAAATAATGTAAAACTAGTAAAAACATCATTGTCTGCTGAAGAAAAGGTCAAACTATTACAAAACATGTCACTAGGGGTGGGAAGCATTGGGAGTAATGTGTCAATCTTATTCAATCTTAACTATCTGTAAAAGTTTATACTATAATTTAGGGCTGTTGTAAGATGCCGAATCATTGCATGTTTTAACTTTCCTGGTTAAAATTTCTATGGATTCACTTATTATTGCATGATGAAAGGAGCATGTGGGTTTAATTATTTTAGCTTTATCAAAATCTATTTTAATCGACTGCTCTTGCTTTAATCTGGAAAGTGCCGTTTTACTTTTATTGTATTTGAAATCTGCAATATGTTCTTTTATCCGAATTTTAAATTTTCTTAAAGTCATACCAATGTAGTCTTTAACTTTATAACATTTCATCCTATTTTCAAGTATTTCTATAGTAACTGGGATTCTATAAATTCCTGCTAAATCTTCTATCGGTATGGTATCAATCTTCTTATGTAGTAACGCTTTCAATTTAACTGGAGGGGACGCTACCAAATTTATTTCATATTTCTTTCAATTATATTTTAATTTTTCAAAAAGTTACGGAATATATTGAAATTTGTAAAATGTAATTGGTTTTCCTCTTAATTCTTGCTGTTTTTTATCCTGATATTGATATTGATAAATTAACTTATTGACTAACTTCTCTGAAAAACCATTCTAATTTGCTATAATTTTAATTCTGTCAAGTTCTTCATTGATATAACTAGCAGTACATACTGAAAATGCTCTATGGATGTAAAACCTATATGCAGCCAGCTTATAACTTAAAGGTGATAAAGCATGTCTGGAAATAGTATTATTTGACCGCATATTTTTCCTATAAACTGTCCGATCTAGTGAAAATTACTGTTTTTTATCAGCTCTACATCAAGAAAAGGTAAACGAGTCTGTTTTTCTATCTCCAGGGTAAATTGTATTCTTGTATCAATTTTATTAAGTTTAACCACAAAGTCCTTCAATAAATCCATACTATGCTCTCATATAATAAAAATACCATCTGCATATCTACACCAATATGCAGGTTTTTCACTAAAATCATTCATAACCATATTTTTAATGGGTCTTAATTTAATCTCTGCCCATAAAACCATTGGTGCACCATACTTTTGTTTATAATAAATATTATCAACTGCAAACTATCAAACTGCAAATTATTAATTTATCAATATCAATATCACGATAAAAAACAGCAAGACTTAACAGGAAAACCAATTAAATTTTACAAATTTCAATATATTCCGAAACTTTTTGAAAAATTAAAATATAATTTAAAGAAATATGAAATAAATTTGGTAGCGTCCCCTCCAGTTAAATTGAAAGCGTTACTACATAAGAAGATTGATCAAATAACGATAGAAGATTTAGCAGGAATTTCTAGAATCCCAGTTACTATAGAAATAATTGAAAATAGGATGAATTGTTATAAAGTTAAAGACTACATTGGTATGACTTTAAGAAAATTTAAAATTCGGTTAAAAGAACATATTGCAGATATCAAATACAATAGAAGTAAAACGGCACTTTCCAGATTAAAGCAAGAGCAGTCGATTAAAATAGATTCTGATAAAGCTAAAATAATTACACCCACATCCTTCTTTCATCAAGCAATAATAAGTGAATCCATAGAAATTTTAACCAGGAAAGTTAAACATGCAATGATTCGGTATCTTACGACATCCCTAAATTATGGTATAAACTTTTACAGATAGTTCAAGATTGAATAACATTGGCTCATTACTCCCAATGCGTCACACCCCTAGTGACCTTTTAGGTAGCTTTCAATACAAAAAAGTATAAAGCTACCTATTGCAGCCGTTCGGAGAAAAGCAGTTCCGGAAAATTTCGATATATTTTCACCGATCATGACCCCCAGACCCCAAAACAACCCTCCGTTCAAATGTTGATTTATGTATATAGATATATCCCTATATTCTATATATATAGATATATATATATCTGACCTATGTCATACGATAACGCTCGTATTTATAAATCAATTTTGATGAAACTAATTGTCGGTATTAAGCTACCCAATGTCTCGACCGAGTTCGTTGGCCAGCTTGGTCTGCCATTTTGTTTCAAGATGGGGGCCATTTAAAAATTTAAAACTAAAATAAATATACAAAAAAAATATAAATTAAAATTTATTTTTTAATTACGTGTTAGGCCTTGATACAAGGATTCCAGAGCATTTTTTGGTTTACCTCTATCTTAAAAAATGGCTGAGATAGAGCAGTTTGAAATTCTAGGGTGGCTGACATTTTGAAACAAAACAGCACATTAACGCGATTACTCGCAAATTATTTTCTTTCATTGTTGTAATAATTTTCCCAATCATACGCATAAAACTGTATATTCATATCCGTTAACGCCAAATTCTCGCCAAAATTGACGAAATACCGCCAAATTTGGCGACCAAAATAAGTCTTCATAAATGAAGCCAATTTGGCTATTGCTCAATAATTTGGCGAATTTATTATTCAAATTCAGTATTAAGGAATCTTTTGTAAACGTTTCTTTGCATTTTAACTTGCTGTTTTCATGTAACATTAGCTAAAATTTTAAAACGAAGATATAGGAAAGCTACCTTTTCCTCCCGGTACAGGCCGGAAGGACTTTTTTGTAATGGTGTGACCTTTTCATCAGCAGACAATGATGTCTTTAAAGTTTTAGATTTAGACTATTTGTTTTGTGTGTGTCTACGTGTTAGTGTTTTTTTAACACTTTCCAACCTAGTTGACAAGTGTTTATGACTTGGGTTTGTCTGCCGTATGGCCGTCTGGCCGTCTGTCGTTTGCCGTCTTTCCGTCTGGCGGCCGTCTGTCGTCTGCCGTCTTGCCGTCCGTCCGTCTGTCCGTGCTCTAACTCCCGTAAATATGTTCGGATTACTCTGCAATTTTTATATGTTATTGTCGTTATCTATAGCATGTTCCCTATTTCAAAGGAAGTGTGTAGCACTTATAGTTTTTTTACAGGGACACTCAAAAGAATTCCGTGACATTACGATCTATGGGGGAAAATCATTTGCGGTTTATTTTAATGATGTTACGCAATTTCAAACACATTGTAATTTATATATATCACTAAGGTGTATTACAAGAAGCTTAATATGGAACAGGGTGTGCATAGAACTTATAGTTACTTTACAGGGACAGTCAAAAGAATTCTGTTACATTACATCTATGGAGAAAAATCGTCTGTTGTTTATTTAAATAATGTTTCACTATTTTAAACGCATTGAAATATATATATATATCCCTAAGGTGAATTGCAAGAGGCTTAATACAGAATATTGTGTTTATAGCAGACATCGTTCATTTACAGGGACAAACAAAAGAATTCTCTACTGTCTGTTAACAATAATTCCTGGAAGTGCGTTTTAAGTTGCTGAACGCGATTTTAAATTTAACTCACCTTTTGTCTACTTTGGTTGCTGTATTTCAGTAAATTTATACATTGCAAACACTATCAGTAGATTTAACGAAGTTCAGTTATAAAATATATGACACTACTGAAAATAAATTATATATACTAATATATTTAAAAGCATAGTTTTATGTAGTTAGTGCTTTATATATAGCATGTTTCGCTAGGCAGGGCATTGATACTGGTGTTCGCAAAGTATTTCTTTGAATCTGAGCTTCTCTGGGATAATCAATTTATATATGATTATATTAATGTAAAAATTTAGTTATCCTTGGATTTTACTTTAGATCTGGTGCAGAAAAGATGCACATTTCAATGCGATTATTATGCGAGATTTTTATATTACGATACGAGGTTTTGCTCTCACTATAAATATTGTATGTTTTGCCGTTTAATATATCAATGTGTTTAAATAAACTTCATAAATTCTCTATGGTCTGAGTTTTTATTGGAATTCCTGCAAAATGTATCTTGTTATTTTTCTTGCTCTATGATTTTGCGAGAAAGGTAACCGGTTATAAACTGATGATAATGCTGAAATATTTGACAATAACCTCTTAATCTAAATTTATAATAAAACAAAATATGTTTGCATATCTGTTTGTCTGTTTGTTGGCGATGACTAAATAATATAACGGCGATAGATGTCTGCAAAGCGGATAAGTATAGACGACGACAGTTCCAAATTCACTTGAGACTCAGACGAACTTTTTTATAATTAGATAATATATTAATTAAAAACCACAATGAACGTACTTCAATTATCGGTGAGATCGAGATCTTGGAAACTCAACTAAGAGGGAGATATAAATGGGGAAAATAGGGAAAAATAGTTAACATATGTTTTCGGCGTTGACTTTTCAAATCATTCGGGGGAATACAGAGTGAATAGGGGAAAAATTGCGTTCTGATATATAAACCCAATTTCCGGCAGTTTGCCAGCACGAATATCGCTGCTGCGCATGGCCGAATAATCATTTACATTTCCAACTAGTCGGATGTGTCAATCCCAAAACTTTCTTCTATCTCACACAGGTTTCGCATACACTAAAAAGCAGCACCCATTTATATCAATGTCTAATTGAAGCTCAAGTTTTATTAAATTCTGTGCAGTATTTCTTGAGATATGACTATCGCCAAAATCGTGTAAATCCTTCAAAATGCTGCATAGCAGTGCCACCTGCTGGGTGATTTTTACCAAAAACTAATCAGCACCAAGTTATATCAGGGACTAACTGAATCTAAAGTTTTATTAAATTCCGACCATTAGTTCTTGAGATAGAGCTATTGCGGAAATCGCGAAAATTGCAGCATAGCAGCGCCACCTGCCGGGCGATTTTTACCAAAAACTAATCAGCACCAATTTATATTAGGGACTAACTGAATCTAAAGTTTTATTAAATTCTGAGCATTAGTTCTTGAGATAGAGCGCCCACAAAATTTTTGTCACATACAGACAGACAGACAGACAGACAGACAGACATTTTCTAAAAATAGTCAAATCGTGTTCAGGACCTTCTAAAACGTATAAATCCGTCGAAAACCGGAAGTCGAAAATTTTCATGAATCCAATACTTTCTTCTTGTAAAGATAGAAGAAAGTAACAAATGGAGATACCATTGCGGTGTTATATTAGGGCGAATAATAGAAGGGGGATGTTTTTGCCGAGTTAAAAATGTCATAATTAAATAACTCTACAGCTAATTGACTATTTCGGGGATTTTCATTTATCAATTATTTCTTATCTAAAGAGAGGAAAAAAATAAGATATGTAACATTGTTTTTTTTTTTTTATCATTTAGGTTTTCAACAGGCAATTTTGGTCACAATAATGTATCTAAATATCATAAATTAAATCGGCAATAACCATAACGAAGGATTCTCTGTTCGTTGGAAAATATTTTCATTTAAAATCATACAAATATGAAATATAAACTCATAAAAATATAAAATTATACAAGTTCGATTTCAAATACAACCAGGTACGTGCGTAGGGCGATCGTGTATGCACTGTAGAATGTAGTAAGCCTCCCCCCAACACATAATCCCTCCTGGAAAAAAACTAAATTCAACACTAGATTAGAGGGATTGTTAACAATTTTAAAGTAATAATCGGCTACGCAGGGTTGGTCAACTATTCTAAAATAATAAAAGAATGATTTGGCTGTGGCTGATTGCTTATTGGCGATGGCTACGCACAGAAAAGTCTGCAGTTGATATAAAAGTTGGTTTCGGGTAATTGAAGACAGGTTCTAAAGCACATAAGATTCAGAATATGAATTCGGGATTGTTTTGTCATTCTATGTTAAACAGAACTATTGGCGTATTTCTCTTATATTCTAAGTTTGCCATTGATTTTGACCCTTATTTTAAAGTAATTCAAATTTAAAAAGTTTGACCGATTTAGTAAATTTTGTATTTTTCTGAATAAATTTTATTCGGAATGGACAGCGAATTTTGAATTTTTGCTATTTTTAAAATAAAAAGTTTCGACGAAAATGAAAAGTTTGTTTTTTATGAATCAATTGCTATTTGATTTATCCATCAAATCATTTAATTTGTATCTCTGTATAAAGCAGAGATCCGGGAATCGATTAAAAAAAGTCAATATATATATATATAAAGGGTTATTTTTAAATTAATTATTAAAGAAAGTATGTTTAAAAAGTATGGTTGAAAGTATGATACGATTTTGTCTGTAAGAATGCAGCGAAGATATATAGAAAAAAGTCCAAGTTTTATATTCTTCAAAACGTAGTGGTATTAAAAAATCGAATATAAATAAAAATTCCTAAAACGGTAAAAATTAACATGACGAAAGAATGGAAAACAAAACACAAAAATTTAAATATATTTAAATGTAACATCAAAATAAAATCTCCAGCTAAAAGAACCTAAAGTAAAATATATATATATATATAATTTTTAAGCAAACAACATTTAGAGCGATCTAAAAAAAGTCAGCAAAAATATTTAAAAAATTATTTCAATAAATAATAATAAAAAAAATTCGCTTTTGAAAGAAAAAAATTAAATAATTTTTTTTGCGTTCTGTGAACCATTATGCTTAATGAAAATTTCTTAATGTCTGTTTAATATTTATTAATAGTTTTCCTGTTAAATTCCTGGTCACGAATTCTTTAAGCTGTTGCATTTATAATGATGGAAGCAATTCGGTTAAATAGCAAGACAAATTTATAAAAATTCATTGCTAATGGATTTTATCTTATGAATTTTAAGTATAATAAGGTATGAATTATTGGAGAACCTTTTGCTTGAATTTTGAAGTAGTTTATAATTTTGTATGATTTGATGTTTTTAAAACTATATTTTACTTGTTTTAATTTTTTTTAATTATAGAATTTCATGTTATTGTAGTTTTTTTTTATCTTTCTAATAGTACGAAAAAAGAAAATAAATATAAATAAAAACGTAAAAAACGGTTTTTATTAAATACATTTAATAAATAAACGATTACTATAAATAATAAAACGTAAAACGATCAGCAATAACACATACATTACTTGAATAATTACAAATATACTAAAATATCTTAAATCACAAATAAAAAAGAGGGCTTTTAAAATGTAAATAAGCTCACCGGTAAAAAGAATTAGTCACTTTATGTGTCGCTTTGAGCTATAACATATTTTTGACACTTAGTCACATTTTTCTATGCACCCATTGTAATACTATATTCCCGTATTTCAAAAATACCTACTCACTCAACTTTACTGCTATAATTACAGAAAATATCAGTCAAGACTCAGTTCACCACGTGACTCCTGCGCAACGTAATCTTTATTGGTATGACGAAACCCTTGGCCTTCCGTTAAAAATTACAATTTTGTCCGCTAAGTGTACTATGGCATTAAATAAATAACAAGCCAAAGACTACCAAAAGATACACCTTTATCGAAAATTGCTATCGAAATGTTGAAGGACAGTTATGGGAACCGTTGATATCAATCTAAAAGGGAATTGAATCGAAACGAACATAATATTTTTCGGGCTGCATTGTTATTCTCCATGAGAATTCTCGACAACACACAAAAATGTAAGTGAAAAGCTCCTTCTACAACAACCTTGTGATTTTGCAATTTTCATAAAACGTTTAGAAAACAACCTTTTCCATTGAAGAGCTTAATCACTTCTTTCCGACATGAAATAAGAAATTCGTAATTGGTTTTCGAAGCAACGCACAGTGGACGTTTTGGTGATCTAGGTGGAAAAAATTCATTTTTCCGATATTCTCGGAATTTAACAAGACCGCATATTCTCGTAGCTGAATGTCTCTTTTGTCGAGATCCATACGATTTTTGTCGAAAAAATTCGTGGTGTCAATTAACTACGACCGTAAAGAAGACATTTGTGCAATTGGTTTGAGGGTGTTTCAACGGTTGCATTTATTTGCCTAAGTTTGAAAGCACGTCTTAAATATTCAGTTTCATGTAAAAGCACGAGTTTAGTAAAAATCTATTACATATTTGTCAAGGTAACATTTAACCTATTGTTGTTTGAAAATAAGCGCCATTAAACCAGTTTAAATGTTTTTTTCATAAATTGTGTTTTTGGATGATACATGTTGTTGATTACAAAATTTATCTTGACTTTTAATATAGTATTAAGCATTATTAAGCAATAAGACTTTTTTTACATAAAAGTGTCATTCCTAAAGTATTGGAAATTTAAGAAAACTCCTGCGAAAGATTGCGAATCGTAAAGTTATTATTAATAAATCAGCTTTATATTAACTTTCAGTGTATTTATTACTATTAGTTAACATCTTTCAAGTCAATTTTAAACCTCTTTTAATTATCCGATTGATCTGTTACTTTGAATTCATGTGTAGTTTTAATGATAATACAATATTATTATAATTTTACGAACGTAGAAGTTATACTGTTTATACAGGGTTACACAAAAGTTTAGTTTAAATATTGCAAGTTAATTTATAGCCACTTCCAATTATTCGATTCATCGAAAACTTTCAATACATGTGTAGTTTCAATAACAATACAATATTATTATAATTTGAGTAAAGTAAAAGTTATACTGTATCTACAGGGCTACACAAAAATTTAGTTGAAATCTTGCAAATCAACTTTAGTCCACTTATAAATATCGGATTGAGCTGAAACTTGGCTTATATGTGTATTTTAGATGATAGCTTAATTATATTATAATTTCAGGAACGTAGCAATTATACATTTTTTAAAGGGCCACACAAAAATCTGCGGAAAAATTGTTATTTATAAACAAAAATTTTAATTCAATTTCAACAAAATTAATCTAGATTATCGAGATGCACAATACCATCTTATAAAGTGAAAATAAAGTGCGCAGAAGTTATTTTTCTTTTAAGGGATGCATAATTCGGATACATCACTCAACAGCATTTTTACAACTGAAATAATTTGGGTAGCATTTATATTTTTTAGAGTCACACAAAACGGAAAAGCTTATTTTTAAAAATATGTTTTTATTTTAAAATTTTTATTTTTCAGGATGTCTACACATATTCCTCGACTGTTGTTGACGTATGGGTTGCCAACCAAAAGAAAAGCAAATTCAATGCTGTCCTTTCCTTTTTGTTGGAAAGCTGGGGAATCCATAGTTAACTGAAGAAATATTTAAGAGCTTGAAATCACATGTCCGAACATTTTGTTTTCAAATTCTACAAAAATGGTCTAAATCGGAAAGAAATAAACAACGTTTTAATCAATACAATTCCGCCTGGTTTCAGGAAACATTTCACCTACAGATTTGCGTTATTCAAGCAATATTAAACGAAAAAATCGTAAATAAAAGCCACCGTGGTAGACCAGTGAAACTTTATTATTATTATTTTAATTATTATTTAATCATTAAGTTATATTAACTGAGAGTGTAAATATGTATCTTTAGTTCAAATCTTGCTAGTCAATTTTAAACCACTTTTAATTATCCGATTAAATTGAAACTTTGAATACATGCGTAGTTTCCGTGACAATAGAATTTTATCATATAAATAAATAATAAAATAATACTAATAATAATATAAATAATAATGATAATAGTATAAATAATAATAATAATAATAATAATAATAATAATAATAATATAAATAATTAAATAAACCAAATATTTTTCACTGTTTGAGCATTTTATTAGTGATACATACGAAAAACCAGCAAAACCTAATTAAAATCCAACGCAATAATTTTGTCCACCTAGATCGTCAAAACGCTCCACTGTGCAACGCCAGGACTTTTGCGAGAATGCTACTGTGGAGCAGAAATGCTATTGGAATAAACGCTTCAACATATACTGTAAATATTTTTGAACTAAAATAAATCGTTCCTCTTCCAAGATCGTTGACTCGTAATTAATTATCTATATATGTATTATTTACATACATGAAGAGTATTGGATCTTAATAGAATTATTTTCGACTGAGAAATATGAAGTTGTAACATATGCAGTTTTTTTAATTACATATTTCTTTTAATTAAGCAACTTCTTTTAATATAATATAATTTTAAGACGCACATTAATTAAAACTTCTCCAATTTTAATGACCAACATTAAATAAAACTATTCCAATTTTAGTCACTGTATACAGAGTTATGTGGATGAAAGTTTTACTAACATTGGACACAGACTTTGTAGATCATAGGCTGAGGATACATTTATACATACATTATAAAGACATGTTTGTGGTAAATTCTAAAAACAGCATATTGAAGGAGAGTTTAATAAGACTTTCAACACATTAATTATCTCTTAACGAAAAATACTGATTATTCTCCTATAATACGAGGGCTATCCAGAAAGTAGATTACGTTTTCGTCTGTGTCCGCTAGGGGCGGGGCTAGCGCGGCCATCTTGGGGTCAGAGCGTTGCGCAGCTCAGTCGGCATCTAGCCGTGCTAGTGAGAGGTTCGTGCTGTGCTCCGTTCAGATACTGTGACGGTTTGAAATGTCTGCGTTAATTGAAAATCCCGCGAGCTGCGAGGTGCGTGCAGTAATAAGTTCACAATAACGGAACTTTCTTTGAGTTTTCCACAAATTTCGCGAAGTTTGTTGCACGAAATCATCAGCGAAAAGCTTGGTTACCACAAGTTTTGTGCAAGATGGATTCCAAAAATCTTGACAGAGGACCACAAAAATTAGCGAATGGCTGCAGCGTTGAACTTTTTGGACGCTTACCATAAGGATGGTGACTCTTTACTCGATCGCATCGTTACTGGTGACGAAACATGGGTGAAACACGTGAACTGTTGGTTGAAGGCGCAGGCGGCCGAATTTTTCGACGAAGGCATTTCCAAGCTCGTACATCGCTACGATAAATGCCTTAATTTGTATGGTGACTATGTAGAAAAGTAGTATTTGAGTGTGGCTTTCATCTGTATATAATAAAATTTGTTTCCTATACTTTGTTTATTTTTTATTCCAAAACGTAATCTACTTTCTGGATAGCTCTCGTACTTATAAAAGGATAAATGTGTTTTCAATTGTCTATTGTTTAAGAAATTATGAAGTCAAATTCAATAAAATTCAGGCACGAAGATGCAGGTTTTTAATCACCTATATTTAGTAATTAATGCATTCTGTTAAGATCAGTATACATAATCGTCTTTACTTGTGAATTTTTTATATTTCTAATTTTTTTTTTCTTTAATGGGACGTTTGCCAAATTCAACTTGATCTTTAGAACATTTTAAGGATTTTTTTATTGTTTAAATAATGCACATATATTTTTTTGTATTGAATATACTGTTCTTTTGCCTAAATGTGTCCCTATTTTCATGCAAAAGCGTTGATATTTAAATTGATGTAAATTTCCCAAAAGCTCATTATGGACAGTAAATCAGTGTTCGGGATTGCGTTTTTAATATTCATCTGAAATAAATAATTGACATGAATTCGGGAAAAATATTAAATTAGTTGTAGGGCAAACCTAAAATTCATAAAATAAATAAAACATTCAAAAAAGATAAAACTAATGTCAGAAATTTCATGTAACTTTTTTGTAGACATTTTTAATTTTCTAATCTATTTAAAAAACTAAAATTATGAAAAAAAAAAATTCCTCGAACTGAAAATGTCTAGTTAAAAAAAATAATAAAAAATATAATAAACCTTCACAAAATCTAATGTTTCTACTTCTAGGTAACATAGAATTTGTTTTATATATAATATTAAGTTTTAACCATTTTGCTATGAAATGACCAAAGACGCTCTAAGCAAACTATTGTCAAACATTTCGAGCGCTTGAGAAACAGATGTACCATTTTCTCCCCCCTCGGAAATATCCAAATATTGTACGTATTACTGCAGTCAAGGGGTTGGGGGGGGAGGGGCATTTTGTACTAGTGATCTTAGGAAAATTCCATTTTTCACGATAACTGTTTTCTTATTATGCTGCTGACAAATAGGCAGAGGGGAAAAAATCTTGCAGGAATATTTCAGCGTTCGGATCGTTGAATGGTATTGCGTTTTTAGACATCAGTATTCAAAGGTTTAAACTTAAAAAAAAATGTTTATTTAACTTGTTTTTTTTCCAATTTTTATGACAATGTATGTAATTTTGAATCAAACAAAGCAAACCGTATAAAATTATTCAAATTAGAAACGGATAAATTTAAAATTTAATATTTGCGCATTAACGCAGATCCCAAACGTTTTTTTATTTTTAGTTTCTAAGAGATTTTATCAAGACTATATTTTTGACAGATGTGCGCATCGCACAAAAATAATTACAGAATTGACATATCATATGCTGCGATATGTATAAATATATCTACAATATTCACACACTGTTCCGAATATTAAAAACAAATTTTTATTTTATTTGTTGCGATTAGAATATATATATATTTTTTTACGTGGTACACATTACAATGCAAATTCCAACTAAAATATAACATTTGCATAGTTTAATTGACAACACAGTAGGACAGTGAAGATTATAGATGCGATCCTTTTATGCATATATGTTTAAAAGAAATTGATTGACTGCAAACTTTTTTTTACAGTGAGCGCAAAGACAAAATGGTAGTTTTGAGAAAAGCACATCGAACAAAATGATATAAATCAATTGATGATTGTGTTAAAGTATACATATTCATTTTTAAGTTGATCCAGTATTTTTTTTTAATGTTTCCATTCTTTTTTTATTTGTTCAATTCAGTACAGTATATTGAAAAATATCTATGTGATTAAAAAAATATCCATTTTTTGAAGATTTTAATTAATAATTTTCCGCAAAGAAATTGTAATGCTAGATTTATGTGTGAAAAAAATCTGCATGTTTTTTTAACAGATTTTAAGCTTACTTACATTTTGTTTCAATTCAAAACGTTTTGTCATAATTCATGCGTAAGTAAAAGAATAAAAATAAGACAGCTGGATCCTAAAATAATTTATTTAATATCTCACAGATTGGATTTTAAATGAGTTATATTTATGATTCTATGATAAAATACTGTTAAATATTTTCTTCAGTTCCTGAGATACTAAGATAAAATATGAGGTAATTAATCACGAAATAAGCTATTAGATCAAAATCTCTTAAGTATAAACATTTGATTCCCAGAACAATGATTTGAGATTGCTTATGATCGAGACAATGATTTGAGATTGTCCAAATTAATGGCTTTTAACGAATCAGTATACATCACTGAAAGAAAATATAATTTTTTTCCAAAATAATGGATGTTCTTTTTGGATAAGAACCAAATTATTTTTCGAACAAAAGGCACATTAACTCTAACAAAGTATTATAAAGTATTTTTAAGGTTTTACTTTCGATTTTTTAACCCAAGAGTAGGATATTCAAGTATTACCTTTCAATGAAATTATAAATTTGCAGTGTACTGATATTGTACAATATTCCCGAGAAGTCTGAAACATTGAGGAAGACTACAAATGAACTGACAGCAAGTGATCGTACCGCAAACTTGTCTCCGAATGAAAAATTCACTAATCAATATATACCTAAAAATCGCAGAAATGTATTTCACCTTTTCTTCGAAGGGAGGAGAAGCATATTTAAGGTCAGTTACATGTAATTTTTAAATTGCATTAGTAAAGGCAATTTTATTTGAGGAAATTACCTGATATGAGCGGCGAAATTACCGGCACGCGACTGCAACCAGATAAATAAATATATCATTTCTTAAATTATAAAATAAAACCTATTTTCAAAAACATTTTATTTTATTTTATTTATTTATTTATTTTTTACAAATGATAAATATAATATTTTAAAAACACAAATTGCACAAATTGTGCTTATTAGTTGCTAAAATCAGTGTAAAAATTGTTTTAAACTCATAAAAGAGCTAAAATCCTACATGTTTCGGCTTTAAACTTAAAGCCATCATCGGGGAAGAGGAACAACACAAACGACTACTGATCTTTTAATTTTCGACACGAGAAAATTGAAATCAACAGTATGGAAAAATTTAAATAAAATAAGCGGGCGCTCTCTGTTGCCAAAGAGCGAAAAACAAAACAATGAATTAACAAGGGGCATGAACAAAAATGCAATTTGTGTTTTTAAAATACTAGTTAACAGTGTAGTGTCCAAATGGATTCAATTGTGATAAATATAATTTAGTACTTTTCTTATTTACTAAATATTTCTTACTACTTTTTCGCCCGTTGTTTTAGCTACTATAATAAAATTGCGTTCAACATCATCTTCGGTTCCAGAAACATTAAAATAATAGATCAAGTAGTTAATAATCTAATAAACTATTACATGAAAATATCTTAAGTATAAATAATTGATCCCCAGAACAATGACTTGAGATAACTTCCAAAGTCCAAATTAATGGTTTTTAATGATCTTTAACGTTCAGTTTACATTGCAAAAAGAAGATATATTTTCTTCCAAAATAATGGATATTAGATTTGGATGAGGGCCAAATAATTATAGTAGAAATGACACATTTCCCAAATAGCTTTCATTGACAATTGTTTTTTATGTAAGGTTTGAAATTGTACTTTTTTCACATGTATTAATCATATCATTTGTAATATTCAAACATAAAACCAACTTTCAAAAACATATTTTTAAACAAATTGTAAATATGTTTTTAGTTTTTTTTCTTGTTTAGACAATTTATTTGCAACTTTTCTATAATATTTGCATAGCAAATTTACTTGAAAATATACATTTTTTTAAATTTTCAAATGTCCACTGCCTCATCATTTTTTTAATAGAAATGGGTTTAAATTAAATTTTAAAAAATGAATCATTTAGAAATATAAATTAAATTCCAAAACAGAAAAAGAAAAAAAAAATAATCTACGCGCTGTTAAAATATGCATTTATTATGAGATATAGTATCACATTACTCAGTGAAATGAAATTATATCATATTTAAGACTGTTAATAATATACTTTTTTATCCACCATTGATCAGTCAGTTTTGAAATAAGGACACAATAAACATATTGTTTATTCTGGATGGTCAATCTTACATTAGGTCAATTTAGTTTATTACTAATAATTAAGTGATGATGTAACTTTCGCTAAATGTAAACTTTCTATAGTAATTTTGTTTATTTTTGTTATATGCTATTTTTTGCATTTATTTTATAATATTTCTTTACCATGTATTACTTGTATTAAACTTTTTTTATAACATTCTCTCTATTTTTTGCTATTGTTTCGCAATATACGATATATATAACTATTGCAATATACGACATATATAAATATATATAGTATGGAAAGATGTATGCTAGGAATAACTAGAAGAGACAGAAAGAGAATAACCTGGATAAGGAATCAAACGAAAGTTTTTGACAACATTGAGAGAATTAAACGGCTAAAATGGAAATAGGCTGGGTCCATTGCAAGAAATCAAGACAACAGATGGAGCACAAGCACCCTACAATGGTATCCCACAGATGTAAAACGACCAAGAATACGAACTGAAGTAAGATGAAGTAATGGAATCAGAAAAGTGGCCGGTGTTAATGGAAAGACTAAAGCACTAGACAGGAAACAATGGAAAAATCTGTTGGAGACCTACATCCAGCAGTAGATTGAAAATGGTTGATGATGATGATAATGATGATATAACTTATACATAACTTATCTTATCTGCAACTAACCTATGGATAAATGCAATTGTACTCAAGTTAAGCTTGATGTTGAAAATAAATCCGCATATAGTGTTTCTAATTGAGGATTTTGGTTAGTACACCAAGAACTGTTACTCTGTATACTCGCAGCGCTATGAAACGCGAGATATTTAGACATAGTCCCGTTCACATTGTTAATTATTGCTTTCAGAATTTCGAAATTTTAACATGATAGTATTGTAACACTGCTTACTTAGATAATAAAAAAAAATAAAATGTAATGTATATACTATTAACATTTAAATCTAGAAATTATATTTTTAAAATGTTTGTAATGCTTAGGTTTATAAAGGTTTTAATTATAGTTGAGAATGTCATAATTGATTTACATACACCTGATACAACAATAAGAGTATTTATTATAACAAAAGTTTGCATTTTATTCATAAAAAAAAATACGAATATCATTTTTAAAAAAAGTTGTATTTATTGTTGGCAGATAAAAATGAAGAGCTAAAACGTTTTAACCCCTTCGCGACGAGCGTCCTTTACAGAATTTTTAATCTTTTACCACCAGTTTTTCAAAACAGAAAATTTCGCCTAATTGAATCGCAGAAATGCTGTCATTAAATAAGAGAAATCTTACAATAAAAAGTACAAGGTGGGAATAATCGGGGATTCTGAGCATCTTATGTGTCACGTATACGTGTCCCTCGTCCCCAAGGGGTTAATCAAGATTTATCACTAAAAAGTGTTTATTGATTTGTTTACATATAACATATTAATTCGAACACAAAACTTGGAATATTTTATTATAAATTTATGATTTAGTACAAATTCTTAAGCAAAAATAATGAGATTTATTCAATAATTTTTTTCCAGTTTTCTTTGTCTCTTAAATGAACATTATCTAAAAGCACTTATATATGTACTTGGCAAACCATTCTGTTTTAGAATTATAACCAGATATCTTTTCAATGTTTTATTAATATCCTTTCGTTTTTACTTCCACGTCACGTATTCCGGCTTTTATTCTTTTTTTATGTTAATGTAAGAAACTTATATTATCGTCAGTTTTAAATTTGATAAGAAATTGAAGTAACATCTAATGGATTTTTAATGAAAGAAGGAAACTCTTCAAAAAATACTTAGTGATGGTTAGACGTTATCCTATTTATAAAGAAATATATAACTTTAAAAAAAAAAGGAAAAAGAAAAAGAAAAAGAAAAGAAAATCAAGACACCTTTTCAGTGGTTATGTTAATCCAACAAGATTTTTTTTTCAAAGTCTTTTTGTGTAATACATTAAATAAGTATTCGAAAAAAAAATAAACTATATACTTTCGAATTAAAAAAAAAACATTTTCTCCATTTATTTATTTTTAATTTCGTAAAAGAGCATTATTAAAACAATTCTTCATCCATTTTCATTTTCACATATATTTACGTTCAAAATACAGAAACTGCCAAGAAACTAAACTGTATTCTTATTCTAATTGTATATGATAATAGCCTTTATTTCAAGTTTAAAGACCTTAATCAGGGTTTGTACGTCTCCTGAAATTTTGCGACCAGGAAATTCTTCTGTACCAGTATTTTCTTACGGAAAATCTCTGCTTGAAAGAAGGCGAAGTTTCGCAAGTTTAACCTAGATTTCTTTTTCTATAAAATAAATACTGGTAACACTCCTGGAAAATTCCCTGATCCGTACGAACCCTGTTAATATACCAACATTCCAAAATGGGTGCACAGAATTGTTTCACTGAAGCTTTATTAATTATTCCTTGTATTGTTATTATTTTTACATACAAACGCATGATTAGATTTTTAACTTTATTTAAAATCTTTAAAATTCCCTATGGCTCTATTTATACCAAATTAAAAAATTCAAAGGACTTTTTCATAAGTTTTGGTAATTGAATAAATGGAATTTATTATTAGCTTCCCTTTCTTTGTCTCGATAAAGAAATTACGAAACAAATAGTAATATGAAAATTGTCTTATTAGCAAAATAACGATTTAAATGGCTAATCTTTAAAATATCTATATATCCAAAAATTTTACTCGTGCTAAGCGAAAAATTTCAAAGAACATTTTCACAATTTAAATAAATTGCCTATAATAAGAATCGTAATTGATTATATAGAGTAAAATAACATTCGTATTTGTTAATCAGTGTTATTAACACAGCTTTCGTGGTCTGTAGAGAAAAATAAAACAAAACGCAATATAAAATTTTTTATCGAACAAAATAAACTTTATTAGTTATTTTTTCCTACTATTATTATTATATAGACACTCAAACTCCCTAAATAGTTATTTATTGAAATATAAAATAGTTTTAATATTAGAAATCAATGATTTTTTTCTCGGAATTATATAAAGAATGGTGCTCAAATTATTTCACAAAATGTAAAGGAAATTATTTTAGCTACACAGTATTTTTTTAATTTTATTTCTAGAAAAAAGTGAATTGTATTGTATTTACATAAAGATATATGAATTACTGATTTCTTAAAATTACTGATTGCGTCATTAGTATATTCATTGGACATAAATACAGGGTCATTCATAATTCCCTCCGGGGTTTCGAAACGTTATAGTAAAAAAACGAAGACGAATATGAAAAAAAGAAACATATGAAATTATTCCGAAACTATTCAAGTTTTACTTACATACATTACAGGTGTTCTATGTGTGAACCCTTGGTCACACGGCATACATCCATGCGATAGTCCAGTTCCTGCCATACTCCGTTTCTTTAAATTTCCGGTTGGTTGTAATATTCCAGTTGGTCCCTGTTTTCGATATTTATTACGAAAGGCCCGTTGAACTGACACCACTGATTCAGATTTAAAGAAACGGAGTATGGCAGGAACTGGACTATCGCATGCATGTATGCCGTGTGACCAAGGTTTCACACATAGAACACGTGTAATGTATGTAGGTAAAACTTGAATAGTTTCGGAATAATTTCATATGTTTCTTTTTTTCATATTCGTCTTCGTTTTTTTACTATAACGTTTCGAAACCCCGGAGGGAATTATGAATGACCCTGTATAATAAATATAAAATGGGAACATGATAAATATAATCAAAAACAGAAATTTTGTGAAACAATTAAAACCTGTTGAAATTATACAATACAATTAAACTTTTGTTTCTTATAAAATAAGTTATTTATAATACACATAAGTTCATAGGCATAAATTAATTGAAATAATTTTACTAATTGTTTTTAACAATACATATAGTTAAAGAAGTGTTTTATGATGATCGGGAGAGTACTTTACTTTTATAAGATTTAAATGTACTTACATTTTCTTTCGTTTTATTTTTGTTTCAGATCAAGAAAAATGAATAAGTAGCAATTACTTTAAAATAAAATTATGACTTCCATTCAGAAAAATAACATTTAATAATACAGACAACACATATATGTTGTAACAGGAACATATTTAGCATGAAGGAGTCCGTAAGAAAATATTTGCATTTTATAAATATATAAATTCGTTTAAATATAGTTTAAATATTCCAATAAAAAAATATTTCGGAAATTAGAAAGAAAATGTAATAATAAAATTATTCTAAATTCGTGTAAAACATCATAAATAGCATATATTAATAATTAATCATCTATATGTTTGCTTCTTCATTTTCCAGTGCACGATTGACTGTTTATTGTTAACTAATGCATGGTCACCTGATGTAAACAAATGGGAGGTAAGTTGGAATGCTTTTGAAATTTGTTGAAAACAAGTTCATATGTAGTTTATTGAATATAATTTAGATATTATCGACAATCTTCCACATTATAGTCAGCGCAACAAATATATTGGTACGTACCTACTTTGTGTCTCATCAACTTTTTACCCCTAAATTGTACGTAAAAATGGGGCGCGTCTTGTATAATGAAAGAACAGTTTTACGTTTTGCTGACTCTCTTTGCCATTTCTCATGCTTTTGCGATGTTTATTAGCATTTGTTACGAAAAATGAATATATATATATATATATATATATATATATATATATATATATATGTGTGTGTGTGTGTGTGTGTGTGTGTGTGTGTGTGTGTTTGTGTGTGTGTGTGTATTTAAGGAATGCGTATATTCAGGCGTTCTATTTTCGTCATATCAGTTCTTTTTGTTTCTGATAACACGGACATATTTTGAATTTCTTTTTAAGGTGTAGTCATGGCTGATAAATAAAGACAGTTTTTCTCCGAGGATCTGATTGTATTTCTTATTAATTACATGATCATTTTGCAAGTCAGACCCGGGATGTTTTGCAGTTGATTGATGTTAAAGTCTCATATTTTAGAGTGTTGAGCCTAGCCATTTTCGGACCAAGGCCAAACGGCGGGGGGGGGGGAGCTGCAAGGAATATTAGCAGGTGGAAGACGAAATTAAAAGCTACGTAAAAATGTAGGCTCTGGCTTTTTGTTAAAGCTTAACTCAAATATTTTCGGCTAGAATGCGCAACTGAGAATGGGAGGAAAAAAACATTTAATTGATTAATTAGCTCTCGCATGTTGCCCGGGTTTCTGACAACACCAAATCCTGCAGAACCTGGTTGTATCAAAAACTGCAAGCAACTGCAAAAAGCATAAAACTCAGCACTTTTTATTCTTAAAGTTGGATCAAAATTGATGGAAGAAAGTAATAATTCTGAAAATAGGAAACCAAGATAGTACGGGCAAATTAGATTTAAATACGGATTTATAAGGTTAGAAAAATGTTTTGGGGATTTTAAATTTTAAATTTTAAATTTAAATTTCGCATTTTAAAAGTGTTTAACTTTTTATATTCTTTCTTATATGTATATAATTTGTTAGATTGACTAACGTATTTTATATATGAATAATCTTATTAAATTTTAGAATTTTTTTTTAAATTGATTCTACTAATTATGCTAATATTCTAGCATAAAACAATTTTTAAATGTGTGTTCAGGAGAGACTAATATTGCGATTAAATAAGTATTTCATTTTAATTATATTAAACAACAGCTCACAACATGCTCATAAAGTGTATACGTTTATTCTTGTTTCTCTACAAATATATGTTAAAATATATGTTAGGTATGTCTTGTACAATTTATTAAATTTTAGTCGTAAAATACTAATTTTAATTTTCCGTTTATAGTATGTAATGCTGATACGAAAATATACCTGTGTTTTTTACTAGACTAATTAAAATGAATATGCATATGCTTTAAAAATTACTACGTAATATATATATATATATTCTTTTACAATTATACATAAATAACATGAAGACAAAGTTTAAAAGAAAAATTTTATTTTCTATTAAACTTGTGAATAACATAAGTCCATTTATCAACGTTTCAGGTGTGTTCCTAATGAATACCATACAAAATAGATATTAAATTTTGTAGGTACAACACAACAGCTACAATATGTCTTCTAAAGAAATTTGTCGATAACGAAGAAAAAAAAAAGATGCAGTGTATAGATTTCCCCTGCCTTATATAGTTCTTGCTAATTCCTGTTAATTGTCGAAAGTTGGTAAATTTTCTGATATAATGTTATTTGCCAAAGAGATACGGATAAATAAATATCAAAATTAAAACTGCAGTTTGTAATAATGTGTACATTTAAATAGATTTTCTGTATGTATAATTTTTTTTAATATGTTTAATTATATAATGCTATGTATTATGAAGATTATTAATTTTATGCAGCTTACGGATGTCCGTAAACCTAATTATAAAATATTACTGATATTTATAAGATTGCATTAATATATTAATGAAGCAAAATGTTCCTTTTATAAAGTGTAATCAATACATATATCTAAATGTTTCGAGAATAATATACAATACTTTTATTTATAATTTAAACAATATAAAAACACAATGAAACTATAATTCCATTTTTATTACTAGTGCGTCGAGAGCCTTTATATCTACTAGAACATTTCAATCTATGCACTCAGAAATATGCAATTAAGAGAGTTTAACGTCAAATCCGAAAAATCTTGTATTATTGTTAACCTTATCCATACACTATGAAAAATGTTTAAACACAAAGTTTTACTAACATTTTAACTACACAAAGTTTACGACATTGATTTTGACATGGAAAGTAATGTATAGTTTTTTAAACAATTATTAAAAATATTCCAATTAAATAACACTATATTGAAATTACGAATTTCCTTCACACATTGTAGATAAATATATAACACTAGACGTTTCTAAAAAAAGAAAAAAAAGAAATTTCATGTTAATTTACTTGAAAATTAAGCAATATAGCAGCAAAATATCGCTTTAATTTCATTTTTATTACTTATTATTACTTACCCATTATACGCAGTATAGGGTAAATCTTGCAATAGTTTTAAAAATTGAATTTTTTTTGACGAATTTGCACGTTTCAGACACTGGAGATTCCGAAAAACATATTTTTAGAAAAAAAAAATTGCCGTCCGTCTGTCTGTGTGTGTGTTTGTGTGTCTGTAAACGCTCTATCCCCCGAACCTAAAAACATTTATCTAGTTGTGCTCGAAGAATCTTCCTGATTTTACTTACCCATCATACGTAGTATAGGGCAAGTTTTGTAATCGTTTTGAAAATCAAAAAACATTTTTTGACGGTTTTACACGTTTCAGACACTGGAGATTCCGAAATGCATATTTTTAGATAAAAAAACAATTGGATTCTGTCTGTCTGTGTGTATGTCTGTAAACGCTCTATCTCCCGGACAAATTGAGATAGAGACTTGAAATTTGGTATGTACTTAGTACATAATAATGGAAAGAAGCTTATTGAATTTCAGTAACCTCGATAATTCGGAACTATTTTTTTTGGACTCTCGAAATATTTGTTCTGATAAAAAGTATATAAAAATTTTCGAAATTATTTATTTTAAGGAGTGAATATGCAAGACAATAAAAAAAAAACATAAATTTTGCATAAAGAATGAAGTCGATCCGATAATTAGTTGCCGAGATATTTGGAATCCTATTTTCCCCAAACTTCGATTTTTCGTGACCCTGTATTTCATTCAAATTGTAATTCAAAGATATATTTTAATTGGAAATGAGACGCTTAATCCGACGCAGTAAACTGTTAGTTAATAGGATTATTATTTTTGGAGTTATAAAGATGCTTATTTTACGCAGTTCAGTAATAGAGCATTTAAAGTTTATGGCGTCATCAAGCCAAGATTTTATTCGAATTGCAATGCATTTTATAAATAGTTTGCATGTTTTATTTTCATATTTTATATTATGCATATCCATGATGGTTAAGTATTATGGTGCCCCCCAACGACTAGTTTATATTTAATGAGCTCCTACACCTCTTGAAGCAATTCCATACATCCACTGAGAAAACTGAGATTTGAACGCAACGCTCAAAACGCTTATTTTAATTTTATTTTCCAAAATTTCATTATATTTCAACAGTAAATTACTACATGAAATAAATCGGATCGAAGAAACGTCTGTTCCAGATAGTTTAGCTTTCGCTAATAAAACATATTTTTCTTGCTTTTTGTGAGCTTGGAATTTTGTTAATCTAATTTGTATATGCATCACTGATTATGAAGTATTTTCTACTTCAGTGAAAAGGAACACTGCATTAAATAAATAACATATGCTATATTCTGTTTTCCAAAAGACGATGCAAGCAAACGGTCCTCATTATCCATGTAAAAGTTTTAGAATAAATGCATACATGTTTGACAATAGGGAATACGTAAGTATCAGTATTGATTTATGAAACTGTTGACATAGTTTACTGTTGACATAGATTAAAACAATTGTGCTTGAAGATAATGTTAAAAAGTCATAATAAGGCAACAAATTGAGCGCTATATTTTTAAAACAAATTTCAATTGAAAGTACATTTTGATTGATGTAAAATTTGATATTCTGCAATACTTAGATGTCGAAAATAAAAAAATAAAGCCAAAAGTGAATTACGGGTCGTTGCAACCATCATCATGCATTTCTAAAACTTGTAAACGCCTAATGTCAGCTTTTCGAAATTTAAGTAAATTAACAGAAAATTTTCTGAGTCAAGTCCATATGAAAATAAATAGCACTTTGACGTTAATACTATTTATTAAATAAAAAAGTACTTTGTGGTAATTGTCTAACAATTATTTTTTCTCTTTCAGCATGTAAAGGATGAAATTCAGGTTTTTGCGGATAAACTCGACAATTTTCTGTTTTTAGAAGTCTGATTACACAATTACATAATTTATTCTTGAAATAAAATCACAAAAATACAATTCCGAATTATATTGTTATAAATTATCTTACAGAAATATAATGTTTTTTTTTTTTTTTTAAATCTTATTTCCATTTCTGAAAATAACATAATTTCTTTCTACGTAAAAAATGTGTTTTATATAATTCATTATTATGTAAGTACATGTATAAAAAAATTTCACATCAGTTTTATCAGTTTAAGTCACTTTTCCATAAAATCTCTTTTGTTAAATTATTGAATTTTATGTAAGTTCATTTATACTAAATTATTATTTTTCGAACAGTTATTTTTAAATTCAACTATTCTCAGAAAAAAAGAGTAATGATCATAGCCATGGACAATGTACAATTCACTATTCTCTAATATAATGGAAACTGGTGGATATATTTTAATAAATACATTACCAAAATATCTGTATTCGCACCACGAGTACCATAGGCTATAGAAAAATAACATATGTTCCCTCCTATAACCTGATATCTCCATAATGTTTTAACAGGTTGATATATTAAAAGTATATATTCATGTATGATAATTTTAAAATTATTCATAGACAATTATAATAAATTATTAATCAATAAGTAATCAATAATGGCAAAGAGGAAATTAAGAATAGAATATGTCATTGTATGGATCTACACTGTAAAAAATGACGAATGTTTCTGAATCTACGAAAATATAATATAATGACGAATAAATTTTTAATATAAACTCGTCCTTGTTAATCATGACTCTGAACAGTGTTTCTTTATCTTTAGAAACCTCAGAAATCAATGGCATTTCGAGATTTAAAGAATTATTTAGAAAAACAAATTTTTTCTAGCTGCCTGAAATTTTCGGAAACGTTTACGAGTAGCTTTTAAAGTGTATTAATCGGTTTTCTAAGCCCGGAGTATAGTCTTTTTTATGATATCCGTTCTCAAGTAAGCATTTTCAGGTTCAACAGATATGTTTAACAGACTAACATGCTAAATTAACAGCGTTAACATTAACATTAAAATTAAGATTATTCCTTTACTCTTTTATGCATAAATTAACTTATGCAGCTGAAAACGTTTACTTGAGAATGGATGACATTCGATAAATAGGTATTCCAGGCTGAGGACACTAATTAATACACTATAAAAACTATTCGGAAACGTTTCTGAAAAATACGGGCAGCTGGAGAAATTTTGTTTTTATAAACAATTCTTTAAATTTTGAAAATGTATGGGTTTCTGGGGATTCAAAAGACAATGGAACATGCTATTCGTAATTTCGGATAACTGAGAGGATTATATTATATTTTCGTTCGTGGTTATAGTATATTTTCATAAAATAAGAAACATTGATAATTTTTTACAGTGTAATTATTAAAACGATTTGGTTACATTTTCAAAATGGAATTTTTGTGCATTCCTTTTGTTTTGTTTTCGTTCAAATCAAAGTTGTTAATGCAACTTAACGTGTCATTTTTCAGAGCCTTTTTTTTCAATTACTAATAAAATTTTAATTTCTGGTACAATAATTTAGAATACTTTCTGTGAAATTTGGAAGCAATTTATTTTTTATTTTAAAGAAAGATTGCATTTTTAGAAATTACCATAGTCATTGGAATAATCACATATAAAAAGGATATTAAAAGAAGCAAAATATAATTTTCTATATAAAACAATCATTTTCAATTACTGTTAAAAATTGTTTTATAATGCATGATATTTCTTTGGTTATTTTTATATATATTTTTATTCTATGTACTGAATTTCTTAATAAATAGGATAACTGATTTTGTCTACTTGAAAATTGAATATTTAAACTAAAATATTTATTTTGTATAATTTAGTTTTCATGCTTTACAAATTGATTTTTTTAAGTTTCGAGATGTATTCATTTTTGCCATGATATTTTCTTTCAATAAGAAAAAAACACCTCTTTTAAAGATATTATTTGAATTATTAAACAAATTAATTAGTTTCAATATTCATTCCACGATATTTCAGTAAAAATGTATAATCGTTTAAAAGAGAGATTTTTGAAAAAAAAAGGAAAATACATAAAACTAAAAAACAACAATGTAGATGATAGTACTCAGCTAACCATACAGAAAATAATTTACTCCATTACAGAAATTGTAGCTCATTCATGTCATTTTCCACGGCTACTTAGTTCTGGAAACGAGGCGTGAAATAATTATTGTAATTTTACTTCAGTGTATTAAATAAATGTTATTTCCAAAATATAATTTGACCTTAATCTTTATAAATGTGTAACAGGGATTTTCTGCACTTATATGGTTGTTGATAATTATTGTATGACGTAAAATATTGAGTAATGTGTATACAGGGTGTTTCAAAACTATACGTCAGAAATGTAAAGTCAGGCAGAGGGAACCTAAATAGGCAGATTTTGTATAGGAATGTGGGTGTGAAAATCTAGCGTTGAGGCAGTAGAGGGCGATGTTGAGTTCTGCGGATGAAAGCGCTTCGATGGTTTGAATCGTCATTCTCCGCACTGATTTCGAGCAACCAGCACCGCTACACGAATCCGGAGCTTGCCGACATGCATTTCATTTCTGGGGCTGCGCGAGGACATGACACGATTCCCAGGCAGGAATCCTCTACTGTGCGTATTACTGCATCTTTCACTGCAGGTATTCTTCCAGTGTCCGTATCACGCCTGGAAACATAAAACGGTCCAATTGTGCACAACTCCCGATGCAGGCGCTCAAATGTTCGGTGAACCGGCAGATTCTACCCGGGAATCGCACCATATTTATCATTGGAGCAGCCGCTCCATTTCCTTGCGCAGCCACATAAATAAAATGCATGTAAGCAATCTCTGCATTGGTGTAATGATACATGCTACTCGAAATCCGTGCGAGGAATGACGATTCAAACCACCGAAATGATTTCATCCGTCGAATATAACAGCGTCCTCTACTGTCTCTACGTTGCATTACCACACCCATATTCCTATACGAAATCTGATTATTTAGGTCCTCTACCTGAATTTATATTTTTGACATATAGTTTTGAAAACCATGTTTATTGGGTTGTCAAAACACACGTCTATAGTATTATTTCTAAAAAAACTGCTGATAGAAAGATAAAAGCAAGAACAGTTTATATGTATGGCGATTGATTTACAAAAGACTATAGACGTATTAATACGAAATTAATTGTTTTCTGTCCCTGGGTAATTTATGTTATAGATCAAAATATATTTTAGCGATTCTAAAAAGGACATAGTAAAAATCACATTTTTTACGACCGATAGTTACTGACTTATAGTGTTTTGAAGTCTATATATTTATATAAACATGTTTTCAGAGTACGTCTTTCTGACTTTACTGCAGAAAAGCACAAAGTTTTTTTTTTTTAATTTTATTTTTTATTTTATTTTATTTTTTTAACGTGTATTTTAATTCAAGAAATATTTCTGCAGATTGAAAACTATTATTATCTAATTGGAGGTGTAAAAAAAAAAAGTAAGTGCAATATTTCTTTTTCTTTTCTTTTTTTTTATATGTATATTAATTTAACAAATATTTCCCCAGATTGAAAACTATTTATTATGATCTAATTGGAGGTGTAAAAAAAGAAAAAGTAAGTGCAAGATTTGTTTTGTTTTTTTAAATGTGTAATTTAATTCAACAAATATTTCTTCAGATTGAAGACTATTATGATCTAATTGGAGGTGTAAAAAATGAAAAAAGTAAGCATATTATTTTAAGAAACAAAATACAAATTATTTTTAGAAGTAAATTACTTAATTAAAATTATAAGTATCTGTAGTCGATAATAAAACAATTAAACACTTGTTCACAGAAATAAGGAAATTATGAAGTTTTGGTTATCATTAAATTACTTATTTAAAGTTCAAAACCGAATCGAGGAATAGAAAGCAGATGTAGGTGTTTAACTGAATGGGTTGTAAGGGATCACAAAAATTTGTTTTCCTAAGAAAAAAAAAATCTGGAAAAGGTTTGAAGATCTCTCCGCCATCGTCGAAACAGATATAATCTCAATTGTTTATGAGGATCAGGACTAAATATTTTCTTTTCAATTCATAACGATGTCTAAACAATATTTCAGTATTCCGTTCTGTGAGTTTTAAACAGATTTTGTTTCAGAATAGCGGATTAGTCCCTCAACACTGCTTTAGTGATTGAGTAATAAATTTGTGAATGGATTTCTGCTGAAGGGAGAAAAGTAGCGTTATATACAAATAAAAATATTACGACAGCGTCCATGGAGGGAGGGGTAGCCGATATTCTTGATATGGGCGACTCCGTGTATTCTCTGAATGAAGAAATGTGAATTTAGAAGGCGGAGCTACACTTGTACAAAGTTTTAAAGTTTCTCAGAGTTAAAAGAATTTTTAATTAACTACGGGTGCTCCACCCCCTGCTCGCTACGCTCTCCAACCCCGCCAGTAATCGCTTCAGGCTTCCGTTCGGCATCGAGCAGCAATTCATATTTTCTAGAAGAAAAGAAAAGAAAAGAATCTGGGAAGATCATCACAGATTTTCATTGGTCCATTTCCAAATCGTTTGACACATTTCCAAATATTATGTATGCAAATAAAAATGTATTTTGCATTTGATTGTAATGAAAAAATGGCATCAACAAATGCATAATAATAAAATAAACCCAATGGGAAATATTCCCAAGACGTCACAATAATCCCGAGACGTCACAATAAATATTAATTTGTATTCGCTTATAAAAATAAAGTGCACGCGGATAAATATTTTTACCGACATTTAACTTGCAAATAAAAAGATTCGGCCTAAAGGCCACGTATCTTTAATATTTATTATTTCTCTTTTATCCTCCCAACAGTGAAAAAAAAAGCTTGGAAGATCTACGCAGATTTTCATTGCTCCATTTCCAAATCGTTACTTTTTTTTTTAATATAGAGATATTATCAGAGTTTTACAATTATTCCTTCGAGTCTTGCGGAGCTGTAACTGTACCAAAATTCGGATGTTCCACAAACGTGTTTCAGTTTCGCCGAAGTGCAGCTCAGGAATAGTGGTGGACGTTTTTCATGGTACTGTTCTGCTATTCAGCTGATGCCTAGAAGTGAAAAAAAGAAGTGTATTCTCCATTTGACGGTAGCCGTGTCGTCCAACAGGTGAGAGTCCTATGTCGGCTGAGTTGTGTTACTGGGACGGAGGGTTTCACTAAGGTTATCAATCACATTGAAGGATTTCGTGACCAGGTGAATAGTTTTCTCTAACTGTTTAGTACTGGGACCTGGTCACTCCGAGATATTTTTAAGAGATGCAGGTATGCCCTAAATACCACGGCTAAAATTAGAACTACGAGTTTAGAGTGCCAAAGCAGACAAGCTACTGAGCTCGTCATAAATCTGATTTATTTTCAGCATAATTTTAGCAAAGACTTTGTCTATCAAACAAAATATATTAAAATATGTATTCAGTTATTTGGGACTGGATAATGCCTAATAAATAACATGATAAATGATAAACGTGTACTAACCAGTAAACAGTTGAGTGTTTCTATGGAATTCCCAGTTGCAAATCAACTCCTCTTCCTATGAGTAAAATACTATCGCATCATTGAGGAGACGTGTATTTGTGTTACTCCATGTTATAGCATTTTGTAAGCCAAATATAAATATTGGCGAAAATCTCTATTATTTATTTTTTATGTATCTATGATTCGTTGCGTAATAGTAAAGTAAACATTAACAGGATCACTTAACTTATAATTAAAGTTTAAAAATAAGGCATGTTTAATACTAATTTCGTTTTTAATTTTCTGTAGCTGTCTGATTTTTGCATTAATATCGTTATATTAATAACGTCTAACTTTTAACTGTAAAGGAAATTACATATGCGTATAACGATTACATTAGGAGTTTGTGTGTGAGAGGCGGAGGCGTACTGTTTTTAAATTTTTAGACTATCATGAAGGACAAGCCATTTCATGATTAAGTAAGATTAAACAAAATAAATTGGTCTTGAATTTAGTCTTAATTTATAACTGAATATTTAATTTTTTCGTGTAAATTTTCTGGGTGTAATATATTACCTAAATAATATTATTTATTGTAATGTTGCAAAATTTTATCTAAATGCTTACCCTACATATTAATCTAATCAAATATATATATATATATATATATATATATATATATATATATATATATATATATATATATATATATTTTTTTTTTACTTAGAAATCATATGTCAATTGTGTTTAAACGTTACCAAAAATTTCATAAAACTCAATAAAGTATTCTTATTACTTCCGAAATAGATTACAATTTCAAATTAAATTGTTTTCTTTACAGCATAACTCATATTCAACGTAATGTATGCCCTGAAATCTGTAAACCATGTTAATGAAAATGCCATTAATTTCTTTTTCATTCATAACAGGTAATGATTCCTATATCTTCTCGTTATTGAACTGCTGCATTCTAAACAGTAAATATTGTAATGATAGTTGCAAGTGCAAACATATTTCATATTCTGTGTTCTTCAATATATCAAAATTTTATTTACCTCAAAATAGTAAATTTTGTAAATATTACGAAATTTAAATTTTTACATTCTATTTTCCTATCAATTATAACACATGTATATAAAACTGTTTATATGTAAGTAGAATATTTCTTTTTCTCACTCAGACACTCACGCAAAATCATATATATATCGATATTTTGCTATTGATTTACTGTTTATAAACAAATAAAATATTTTTATTAATAATATTTTTTTATTTAATTTTTATTTTAAATTATCTATTTATAAATAAATAAAATATTTTTGATTCAATATTTTGTGTGCGCGTTTTTGAGATAATAAAATTTTATTCTTTTTAATCCTAGCGTTAATTTCATAGAAACATAAAATCTCTATATTCACAGATATCTGGTAATGTGCATTTATCACCGTCATAACAGAGAAAATGATAATCCGAAGAAAATCAAATGATAGCACAAAAGCTAGGATTGATTATCTTTAAGACGGTTCATTGTCTTATTTATCTATATATCTTTCTCTTAGAATATGGAAAGTGAGCTGGAAAAATGCCATTTGAAAGAAATTAAAATAAAATAAAAGAACTATGTAACATTATGCATCGAGCATAGATTATGAATCACGTTCCAGCACTCTCATAATAGTGTTAAAAATTTTCATTTGTTAAAGAACGAAATGAGATATCTAAATAATGAGAAAAACCCATGTAACGCAGTAAAAATTAATTTTCGGCAATTGCCAGTAAAATGTGTGATTTCTTTCGTAGATCCTTGTATATGGTATATAAAATTTATGCACACCACGTATTGCACTAAAAATGGGTTTAACAATGCCTACGACAGTTGAAGAGGCACTTGCAGCAATTATCGCTCATAATCAGCCCTGTAATGAAATTCGTTTGTCTGCACTCAGAAAAAGAAACTGATTAAAATTACAAAACATATTTTTTGAGTACATTTTGTTGTTTTAGCAAAATTGGAGTAAAATTGAACCATTTTACTTCAATTAACAAAACATTTTTCTGACGATGCAATTTTTTTTTTTTTTTTTGGAATTGCAAAAAAAAAAAAAAAAAAAAAAAAAAAAAATCTGTTGATTCAAACAAAATTTTTATTGACCCATATTTAAACAAAAATTTTGTTTAAATATAGGTCAATGGAAATTTTGTTTGAATCAACAATTTTTTTTTATTGTTGAAAACCACTTTTTTTTGCAATTAAAAAAAAATTGTATCGTCAGCAAAAATGTTTTGTTAATTGAAGTAAAATGGTTCAATTTTACTCCAATTTCGCTAAAACAACCAAATTGTACTCAACAAAATGTTTTGTAGTTTTAATCAATTCCTTTTTCTGAGTGTGTGAGTGAATTATAAATGCTACGCGTTTCATAAAGTAAAGAAAAGATGCTGTAGTGCATCTCAGTGATCCATATCAATACATTTATGTTTGAAGTAGCGTAACATTATTGAAATTCAATGCAAATAATTTTCGCATACACTAAGAAAAAGGAATTGATTAAAACTACAAAACATGTTTTGTTGAGTACATTTTTGTTGTTTTAGAAATTCAAGTAAAATTGAACCATTTTACTTGAATTAGCAAAACATCTTTTGCTGACGATACAAAAGAATTTTTTGAAATTGCAAAAAAAAAAAAAAAAAAAAAAAAAAAAAAAAAATTGTTAATTCAAACTTAATTTCCATTGACTTATATTTAAAAAAAAATTTTTGTTTAAATATAAGTCAATAAAAATTTTGTTTGAATCAACATTTTTTTTTTCAATTCAAAAAAAAAAAAAAAATGTATCGTCAGCAAAAAATGTTTTGTTAATTCAAGTAAAATGGTTCAATTTTACTTGAATTTTGCTAAAGCAACCAAAATGTACTCAACAGAACATGTTTTGTAGTTTTAATCAATTCCTTTTTCTGGGTGTACATCACAATTTAATCGAATTCGTTTGTGCGTTCTTGTAAGCGAACTTTAAATGTTATTTATTACACACACTGTAGAAAACATATTGTAGACCACCCCCGTGATGCATAACGCTATGCATCATTCTAACACCGAAACATTATTAAAATATATTTTGGAAAATGTACATTACTGAAATGTGGTTTAGAAGCTCTACAATAAGCAGTAAAAATATTGTATTTACTGCAAACTTTCCGTTAGTTAAACAGATTTTTAACAGAAATTCGTATTAAATACATATTATGTACTTTAAAAAAATACTTTTTTACGGCAGCCCTGATTGACAGTTATTTTTTTTCCAAGAAAGGTTTTTTTCTTTTCTTTTTTTACATTTTACCACTTGAGTTATAAAATATTTGCATCACCACAACGGTACTTAAGAATTTAATGTATTATAATTGAAAACAAAAATGCTTATGAAAATAAAATTGCGTAGTGGAAAATCTTATGTTTGATTTCAGGTTCTTTTATTCAATAAATTGAGCATGCATAAAATTATGAAATATTTTCCTTGGTTTACTTTGTACAAAATAAAGTTGAAAACACTAAATATCATTTTTGAAATGATAATTATACATAAGGTAAAGCTAGGATTGTCTGCGCACAATTCAAAATAATAGCAATAAAAAATCTAAATATTACTTTTTTGCTAAACTATTCATGAATAATTTTTACTTCATTTGCTTTTTATGCATTTCCATTGCTATTTTGTTGTTATGTTGCAATATAATAGAACAGTTGTAATAAAACTAAGAAAGTTATTTTGCGCAATCTGTCCTTACAGGGTTGGTGTGATTGCGAACATGGGTAGGATAATTGTTACTAATAATAACTACAATTAAATTAGATTAATTTTAACACAATTATTTCAAATTGGTAAAGCAATCATACGAGTTTTAATTTTCCAACTGGACGAAAAATGTCCGGGCCAGGATTCGAACCTGGGATCTCTTGGCTGAAGCCGCCACGCTCTACCAACTGAGCTATCCCGGTAGAATCTGGAGGGCATAATTCATCCAGTTAACCTTATTGATCATAGCATCTGGTCTGATATTTTAACCAGCTCAACAGAATAGATTACAGGTAAAGGAACGCCAGTAAACGCTGGATACGTGATTACACTAGATCTAGTGTAATCACGTATCCAGCGTTTACATATACATTATATATATTTATATATATTTATATATATAAACTAACGATTTGGAAATTGACCAATGAAAATCTGCGTAGATATCCCGGGTTATTCCCATCGCTTTTTTACTAGGGATTTTTTTGAGGAGCGATTAATTTTTTTCTAGCCATCGTACGGATTCGAAAATCATACCACCAGACGCGAAATATAACAAGCTTTAGGAAAATCAAAATATTATCATGGTCGGACAGTAAAAACTCAAAAACTGTTTAAAAATGGAGTAAAAAATCTTTTATTGAAAAAGTCATTTTTTTATATTGTTACCAATTTCTAAATGAGCGCAAAGAATTATGTTTTATCTCAAATAAAAAAATATTTGCGCGAGATTATTAAAAACAATAATGAAAGTTTAAAATAATAATTAGATGATCACGTGTTGAAAGCCGAACGGGGATTAGTGAGCGTAGCGAGCAGGGGGCAGAATCCACTAGTATATATCAAATAAAAAACTTTTTTCTTTTTTTAATGCTATTTTGATCAGAATGAAGGTTAACGGGAATCGTATTTTTTTTATTCTGGTGATAGTTGCAGATTTATGTCTGGCATTGATGGCGGCGACATGTATACGGCGCCATACAAGAGAGCGAAAAAATAATTTGCTTTCAGTTCGATTTTCTTTTATGACACTAGGATATTTTTTAATTGGATATATTTTTTTTTAATTTAGATATCTAAACCGAAAAGAATATTTTTGTTTTTAGTCAACGAGCAGCAGCATGAGGTTTTTTTTTTTTTTTTTTTAAATTTTTAATCTTGTATTTCAGACGAGTACAAAATAACGTTAGTAAGTTTTATATTTATTTTTCATCAGAAGACTGTCCATCCTTAGGCTCTGCTCTGCACATTTACGAAGTCACTTTCATTTGTAAGTAGATATAATTGCCACGTAATTTTATTCTTACAGTAAGCAATTGAGCAGTTCTGTTTAATTTTATCTGATTTTGAAGACGAAAGACTGTTATACGATAGGAATCGATTATAGTTTAAGATATGCACATTTTATAGGAAATCGAAAAACTTTGTTCGATTCTTCAGCATATCAATATTTATTTTTGAAATGCCATTCAATTTTTCATAAAAATGCAAAGCTGTGGACTATTTTTGTGCTAACACTATTTCCGAATCACAATCCTTACTTTATTTAATCGCAGGATTCTGCGATTAAATAACATTAAAATTAGGCAAAGATTTCTATTCGGCCGGAATGATAACAACAAAGTGGAATAATTGACGGCTAAGTAATTGCAGATAGATATAGTAAACTTTTTTATTTTGCTAAAGAAAAAAATTGCTTTGAATTTTGCAACTACATATAATGTATGAAATATAAATGTGCAGACTGGAGTGATCATGGAGGGTCACGCTACGATTACTAGTACTGCAGAATATTAGGGCTCCGGTACGTTTTTTTGTTAGAAATTAATAGACCGGGAGGCGGCAGCACAGACAATCATCTCATCAAGTTTACGGCTGAAATTCCAGAATTATTTAAAACTCGAGTCGCATAACAAAACACAATCAGTCTGCCAAGTCATATCTTGGAGGAAAACACCTTAAAACTCGATTTTAGCGGTTGACTTGTAGGTTTACCATTGTGTTTTCCTGCACGCAAAGGTATGAAATCATGAGGACTGGGAGCAGGAACACACAATGGGAAACCTACGAGTCAACCGCTAAAATCGGGTGTTTTCCACTAAGATATGGCAAGGAAGACCGATTGCGTTTTAATATGCGATTCGAGTTTTACCTAATTCTGGAATTTCAGCCGTGAACTCGATGAGGTGATTGTCTGTGCTGCCGCCTCCCAGTCTATAAGCCATGATACTTAATTTATTGCTTTTAATACTCAACTCTTATTTTTTTGATAAAATAAATTTAAATGCAAATAAAGATTTTCATTTAGAGTTACACAAAAACTATTAAAAAATTGAAATCCGTAATTATATACAAATAATAATTCATAACCGTTTAAAAAACCTACGGTAAGTTCAGGTAATATGGCCATCTTAAGGATAGAAATATTTTAGCTATACTAGTAACTGCTGTAAAAAAAATATATAAATTGTCTAAAAGAGCTGACTCCTTTTAGTACTGGAAAAAAATGAAATTTATTAAGATTCAAACCTGCAGGATTTTTTTAAGTGCACTTGATGAAAGGAATATGCTCATATGCAGATAATATTCCCATAGGTGAAAAAAAAGAAAAGAATCATATTTAACGAAATAAAAACATCAATCAATAAAAAACAAATGTAATTTTTGGAACTTTACAAAAACAAAAATGAATAATTAGGTAAGAAGAAAATTTAGAAAACAATGTTAAACAATTTTAAGCAATTTTAAGTAAACCTTTAAACAATTTTAAACATTTTAAGTAAAAAAAAAATATTTAACTTCACATGTAGGGCGAGTAAAATTTTCTTTATCTTTTTGGTGAGTCCGACACATGACGCATGCACATAATTACGACACACAACACTTTTCCCCATATCCATCACTTTTTCCTTGTTGCAAAACCCGCAAAACCAACTATTTTTATCACTTTTCTTTGATCGGAATCCTTTTCCGCTATTCTTCGCAGAATGACATTTTTGTTTGTTTAATCACTACTGTGATGTTTGAGTGTCTTTATTATTACTTTGAGAAACTTTTGGAAAGAGGTATGTTTTCAAATTTACAGCACGATAGTTCATTGCAGCTGTTATGACACTAGTTGTTTCACGCTTTTTCTGTCTTGATGGCAGTAACTTTTGAAATGCTGAGTCATGAACAGAGGCACTGTTTCTGTCATTATCTTCAGAAAAAGAATTATCACAGCTGACATCTGAAGAAGAGCTAGGAGTATTTTACGGAGGAGGAATATGACGACCCTGTTTTTCAGACGATGTCTCTGCAGTAGAAATTTATTTTCTCTTTTGGCACTATTTTTTGTTGGAGGTGGGTTTTCAGGAACAGAAATTGGAGCAAAAAGTTCCCCAGAGATTACTCTTGTGTTGAAAAGATAGATATATGATGCGAAGATAGCTTTATCGTTGGCAGGTGTCATAGCTTTGTCCCAAATCGGTAAAAATATTCTTCAAATCAAATATTTTTAATAGAGTCATGGTTAGTTTATTCAAAAATTAAAAGCTCTTCTTTGTCCCAGAAATGCTCAAACAGCCCAAAATAGGATTTATTCAAAGACTGCAGCTCATAGGTTCTCTTCGAAGGTAAACAAAGTAGAAGAATGCCATATTTTCAGCCACATCCACAATTGAGTAATCAAGATGTGACCCATTAAAGACGAGAAGACAGCGTCCTTTTGGTTTACTTATCCATTTAACAAAGTTCTGTGTTGTCATACTTCTTTTTGGTATCATTTCACATACAGAACATACAGGAAAATTATCTACCCGCTTTCGTTTCATCATTTTACCTTTATAAACAACATAGGGGAAATAGTAGTGTCATTTGCACTACCGCCAGTCACAAAATATTGTCACTTTCATCATGCTTTTTAGCAACCAAATGCACACTTTTTGAGCCATTTACATCATAAGCAGTTAGATCTTTATGCCAAGATACACCGGGTAGACACCCTTTTTCGTCCATATTAAATATTCGTTCTGGGGAGGTCATGAGACTATTGTCAATTAGAACCTTTCGTAATTTACTAAAACGATCATCAAATATATATTTATTGAGCTTTTCTGCTGTTACAATTTTCATTCGTTGACATTTCCTCCTAGAAACATCCAGATTTCTTACTAAAACAGACATGCCTTTTCAAAATGAAAAAAAAAAAAAGTGGGTTAATTTATTTTCCCTTCGATAGTTAAAAACGCAGAGTTTAATGATATTTGACGAAACAGGATAACCTACATCAGCAAGTCTAAACATTCTTGAGGCAAGATGTTTTCTTTTCTCTGGTGTGAGCATTGGTTCCCTACCCAATAGTAAATTATAAGTCTTATTATTAACAATATAACAACGAATAGTTTCTCTAGGAATTTCAGACCATTTTGACGCAGCATTTTAAGATAATTTACCCTGTTTTATTTCTTTCAAACAATCATTTAGGATTTTCTGTCTCCAAAGGCATCTTTTCATTTCGGGATTCATAGTCTAAAAGAAAAACAAAAAAGAACCTTAGAGAACGAATCTTAGCTAAACATCATACAATTTTATGTAACCTAATTTATTTTTAAGGTTATTATATTTGATTTCTATTGTGTTTACTTGGTATGAAATATATATTTTTTAAAGTTTATTGATTTGTTATTTAATGTCAGTAGTGTAATTAAATTTTAACTGGTTATGTACATAAATAAATAAGTAAATAATATATATGAAAACGAATTAGTTAAATTTATTTATATAAATGTAAAATGGTCATAAATGCAGGTAATATGGCCCTAAGTGCACGTAACATGTCCACCTGCTTCTGCATATTGTCAACGTTTTAAAAAAGCATTCGCAATTCTGCCTGAACGCGAAGATATTTCATTTATACAGTTAAAAAGACCATTAATCCAGCTAAAATATATCTATAACAGTAAATACAAATACATTGCTTAAATAAGAAAAGTAACAAATTTATGCCAACGCAACTAACAACAAATCAAGAATGACTGTCCTCCTGCGCACGTTATTAAGGATTGCGGGCAACTCGGTACTAAACCATATTATTCTGACTAGATTCAAGCGCCGTGTTTTAGATTTTACTGAAAATAATAATAATAATTTTATTATTAAACCGCAGACCAGGCCCCCACCTGCCGGGAATTATGTCCAGCTTAAGGAGATGGTATACCTGGCCGCGGGGCGGAATTCGCCTAATCTCCTAATAGCGGAGATCCACCTGATTAGCTTCTTGGGTGTCCTTGGCTGCAACGCTATTTCGTGAGAGTTACTTAGTTACTGTGTTGGCCTGTTCTAGTTTGTTATTAATTATGAGTTTCTGGGTATGTTGTCGAATAAGGAAAGGGGCTTGCTTTCGGACCATATTCACACTGAGTATGGTTGCTAATATATACAGGTTTATATAATTCAGTTTAAATATTTGTGTTTCCGCTATGTATTACATCTTGTCTATAGTGTTCTATAGTGGTTTGCTACAGTTTCTCTGCTTGACAGTTTCACTGAATGCACCCATCCTCGCTGAAATGGCAGATTTAAAAATTTAAAAAAAAAATTTAAAAAAACAAGAGAGAAAGGAATTGGTCTCATAATTTAGAACCTTTATCAGGTGACGAGACCTTCACCTGACTAGGCACCTCCAGAGGTATAATTCAAAGGGAACTTGGAGGACTTTGCACCCACGACGGATTTTACATGCACCAGGCGCCATTAGCGTACATGGCCTCGTTGATTTTTTGTTTGTTTTTGTGCACATTGTGCTTTTAGTATACATATTTATATTTTTTTTGGTGCAGTAAAAGTATAGTTATTTTAATGGCTTTTTTGTGCAAAAATAGAGGATTCTATTAATTGCTTTTTATTATTTCGCTATGCACGACGCTAGATTACTGTTGCTGCTGAGGAATTAATCTTGTGTGAATGGTGGGAAGGGCGTGTTCAATTTTGCTTTACGCTAGTGTGAAATTAAGTCTATGTTATCAATTAACCATCTGATCACTGTTTTGGCTTTTGCTTGTACATGTTTGTTTTGAGCTAGCTGTCTGTGCCAAAGTTGCTCGTTGTTTGGTGTTATGCCTACCAGATGGAGTGCTTGTGTGAGTGGACAGGGTATGAGGTAGTGTTTGGAAGTTCCCATCAATCCACACTCGCATTCTGGCGTTTCCAACAGTGTGAAACTGTAGCAGATATGCTGAAAACGCGCCATGGCCTGTGTAGACTTGAGAAAGTAGTTTGCAGCTTATTAATCTGTGTGTATCCACTTTAGGGAAGTACCTGTGTGTCAGCCTGCCTGTGTCCCCGTAGTCCCACTCGAATTGCCATTGCTTAATTGTTAGCTCTTTCAGGGTTGTCTTTAGTTTTGTTATTGGTTTCTCCATGTGGTAAGGGATTGCATTGTATGGGTTTTGTGCTGCTTGTTCGGCCAATTCGTCAGCATCCTCGTTTCCTTGGATGCTCACGTGAGCCTTGACCCAGCTGATTTTAAATTTATTATTTGATTTTTTTTACTATTGCGTCTGGGTCATATTACCTTCATTGACCATATTATCATCGCTTATTATATAAATAAATAAAAAATTAAATTATTTTCAATAAAAGAAACATGATCACAGTAATACATGCAATAAAAATATGTAAAATGTCATTTGAAATACTTAAATAAATGTGATGATATATTTTTTAAAATATGTATCATATCATATATTATAATACAACAAAACCTTATGTGTGTATATATGTATATGTTATACACGCAAATTTTATCTAAAAGACGGCTGGAAAGAATTTGACACTATGGGTCGATGTAATTTTATTCATTTAACGGCTGCAATGATTCTGAGAAATGTTTGCATCCTACCTTTTTTGGGGTATAAGAAGACCATTGGAGCACGCAGCAACCCTAGGTAGTTGTACAACAGCAGTAGTGTAGTGTCTACTTGAAAGTGCACGTTGATTGTTTTGAGAGTCTAAGAGAAAGCATTGCTATTTTGTTTTGTTTTTCCAAAGTCAGTGCTTGAATTTTCATAGCTCTTCATTAGAATTTCTATACAATGTCAGTAGTACAAAATATTTTAAACTTAAACGATTTCTTATAAGCTACTAATCTAGACTAACAATGTGAACATCAACGATTCGTTTTAGTTGCGGCCATGTTTAAATAAAAGGCCGCGAAGTCTCTCCTACCGAAATTGAAAAGTTTGAGCATCTGCTACATAGGAGAGATGGCACATTGTTCCCATTATTTTCCATGCTAGGAGAGACTACGCAGCTTATTGGTAAATTTTCATAAAAAAATGAAAAATGAAAATGGACTAATTTTAAGTTAAACATGTTTTCAAGTAACTTAATGTTAATTTGTAATCTTATCTGGACGTGATTTTTCTGATTCTTTATTTTTTTCCCTTTAATTAAAATTTTTTAATCGTTTTTAAAATTATTTCCTTTTTCTGATTCTTTAATCGTTAGGTTGAAATATTCGCTCTTAATACAGTAATATTTGTTCACAAAAATCTTACAACAATGTCATTTAAGTGCAATTCTTATTGTTAAGAATTTAATTGCATTTATTATTAATAACAATCTCTCCTACCCATGTGCGCAATCACACCAACCCTGTAAGGACAGATTGCGCAAAATAACTTTCTTGGTTTTATTAAAACTGTTCTATTAAATTACAACATAATAACAAAATAGCAATAGAAATGCATAGAAAACAAATGAAATAAAAATTATTCATGAATAGTTTAGCAAAAAATTAATATTTAGAATTTTTATTGTTATTCTTTTGAATTGTGCGCAGACTCTCCTAGCTTTACCTTATAGAGTTGAAACGGGACTAAATAAAAAAAAATAATAATAAATTATGTCCAAAATCTTGTGCTTTCACTGTCATTTCGAGTAATTATCAAAGCACCCTCGTATTTGAAAGCAGGTTTTTACTGAAAGATGCAGTTTGTGACACGTCTACTACAAGTCTCGGAAAAAAGTACTGACACCCTATTGTTTAAAAATGTTAATAATTCCCATTGATGCCGGTAAACTTTGTTCATAATTTTCTTTTAAGGTACGGAAAATATATTTGAAAAATTTCATCTTTATATAACAATGAACTATGGATAAAACATTTACTTTGTAACCTGTGGTTACAAAATAATACCCGCGGTTTGTATCTTTCAGATACTTTAAATGAGTCCGAAATCTATGCTTTCTGGAGACCTGGGTATTGAAATAAGTTTTAATATCACACAGTGTGACGTTTTGTGCATGTCCTTTAATGCTCTAGGAGCGACCAACTTCTGAAAAAAAAATCGGTCAAGTGCAAGTATAACTCGCACTCAAAGGGTTCCGTACATTAAATTTATTAATTACAATTTATTAATTAATAAACTGTTACTACCCATATTTTTTGCATAATTTTGGTTTCAGTAGATTCGAAAATAGGAGGGTGTGGGACATATTTTTTCCAGCATACTGTTAGCGATATCTCCGAAAATACAATACCTAAAATTAAAACAAATATGTTTTTGAGTTTGGTGTTACGAAATCATTTGAATGATACCCTACACGATATGTATAAACAACAATTTAAAGTAATTTAATTAATATGTCGGCTGATTACGGCAATGTTTTTCGAAAATCATTATGAAATATCCTTGGATAATTCTGCGTCGATTGACCGCCCGAAAAGTAAAGTTTGTGTGTAACGGAAAATGCATTTTTCTCAAATATTATGTTATCTAAGAAAATCGCTATAGTTCAGCCTGAAAGGTTTAAATAAACTCCTACTGCCACTAATATTATCATAATTTTAGCTTCAGTAGATACGGAAAGAGCTAAAGGGGGCAAACATATTTATTGGCAGTGCGTTTTATCACGACTATATCACGAAAAATATACCACTTAAAATTAAAACAAATATATTTTTGAGTTCGGTATTACAACATCTTTCACACTATCCCACAAACGATAAACAAAAGGAAACATTTTTACTTTCTTCTATCTTTACAAGAAGAAAGTATTGGATTCATGAAAATTTTCGACTTCCGGTTTTCAACGGATTTATACGTTTTAGAAGGTCCTGAACACGATTTGACTATTTTTAGAAAATGTCTGTCTGTGACTCTGTCTGTCTGTCTGTCTGTCTGTCTGTATGTGACAAAAATTTTGTGGGCGCTCTATTTCAAGAACTAATGTTCGGAATTTAATAAAACTTTAGATTCAGTTAGTCCCTGATATAAATTGGTGCTGATTAGGTTTTGGTAAAAATCGCCCGGCAGGTGGCGCTGCTAAGCAGCTTTTTTCGCGATTTCCGCAATAGCTCTATCTCAAGAACTAATGTTAGGAATTTAATAAAACTTTAGATTCAGTTAGTCCCTGATATAAATTGGTTCTGATTAGTTTTTGGTAAAAATCGCCCGGCAGGTGGCGCTGCTATGCAGCATTTTTCGTGATTTCCGCAATAGCTCTATCTCAAGAACTAATGCTCGGAATTAAATAAAACTTTAGATTCAGTTAGTCTCTGATATAAATTGGTGCTGATTAGTTTTTGGTAAAAATCACCCAGCAGGTGGCGCTGCTATGCAGCATTTTGAAGGATTTACACGATTTTAGCGATATTCATATCTCAAGAAATAATGCACGGAATTTGATAAAACTTGAGCTTCAGTTAGATATTGATATAAATTGGTGCTGATTCATTTTTAGTATAGGCGAAACCTGTGTGAGACAGAATAAAGTTTTGGGATTGACACATCCGACTAGTTTTAAAGTAACTTAGTTAGCCCTCTAAATGTTTCCTCAACATATTTGTGAATGGCTAATAATCAGAAAATATGTGGGTGAAATGGCTTTATAACTTTCCCAAGTTTAAACGTTCTACGTCCCATACTTTATTAGAAAAGGTTATCTGACAGACGGCGAGACACAGGAGTGATCTTATAAAGGTTCCGTTTTCACTTTTTAAGTACAGAACCTTATAACAGTGAAAAATAATTAGAATGTGGGAATAGCTGAGCCTAAGAAGGTCATGAGCTATAGCAATAAGAATGGTCTGTGCTAACGCCGGTTATAATAAATTAAATTGAAACAGTTATTCATGTTAGTTAGTGTAGTTTGTCATCAGATTAAACGTTATTTCTGGAAAAGAACGGCCTATTAAAAGTCTACCTGTCCCCCACATTCGCAGGTCAGGCGAAACATCGTGCGGGGCCCTGTGAAACCATCTAGCCAGACCCAACGTCTCCTACTGCAATACTGGACTAATAAAAATCATTTTTTAATTGTATATACCATATAATAATTTATAATTCAGATTATAAATTGTTTTAAAAATGCCAATCAACCTGTTTCACATGTAATGTGCATAATTATTTTTAAATTATTAAAAATATATTTTGGGGGATAGTCAAATTTATACATTTCTCACAATTATATAAAATTTTGTTGTAAGAAATTAGGTTAATTCTTTCTTTTTTCGTTAAAAAATATATAAATTTAAAGCAAAAATATCATTATTTCTCATAGATGCAACATACACTTTAAATATATTATAATATTTATGCCTTAAACATATTTTTCGCGTAGTATTTTTTTCGCAAATATATATGGACATACATTTAGATATCACTATTATTTTCCAAATGTGGAAATTGTCTCTCTGTTTTATAGAATTATAAACACAAAATGTCACAAACGTTTAGTAATAAAAATCTGTTTCACGCTAACAAAATGTTGGAAAAATGCTCTCTAATTATTATTTAAATCATGTTTGTTACAATAACAGTTTTATAAAACCGCATAAAATATTTCAAGTGTTAAGCAAATGTATGTCTTTATATAAATATAATCATGCATTTTTGTAGAATATTGAATCATTAATCCATAATGCAAAATAACAAATAATAACTTATAATATGCATTACATAAACTATAATGAAAACATGCGTCGGTATTTCAATTTCGTATGACATTTGCATAAAGAGGTTTTCCTACTCTCACATAGACTTATAAACCTATAGACTTATATATATGGAAAAGTAAAACGATTATTATCAAAATGAGCCGTGCTTGCACAACAGAGAGCGACACAACTTCCTGTAACTAAACTTGTATGTGTAATAAAGGACAATTACAATGTAAGAGAGTCACTTAGGAAAAGCTGCCAACTTTCATGGATTTTTTAAAGTCGGGTAAGCATAACTTGAACTAGAAAATTTCTCTGTTATTTAAATTGTATCTGTTATCTAAGTAGACTTATATTAATTATGTTTTAAAAACATTGGATCTAGTATGCCCATTTGAATAATAAGAAAAAATAAATAAAAACGGAAAGCTAGCAGATATGTAAACGTAACAAAGTTGTATATGAAATTAATTTACGTATTATAATTTTGAACTGTTCACAACGTTCGCATTACACAAAAAAAACTTCGCAGTGGAAATAATTTTTTTTATAAAAAAAATATTCAGTTATTCATTTAAATTAAATTTTTTAATCACTTCATTAAAATTAAAAATCTAAATAAAGAAATAAAATTCTTCATCATGAAATAAAAGGAATACTTTTTCTACTCTTTATGAATATAAATTTTTTGACTACACATTTTTATTATAAAACTTACATTTAAGCAATAACTTCAGTGGTGTCTTGTAATATTTATATTTCTTAATTTATATCATCACGTAAGAAATATTTCTCTGTCACGTATTCGACACTACAGAAATAAAATACAATGTATTTTGTTTTTTTAATGAAAAAGAATGTCTGTGATGCGAGAACAATCATTCATTTTATTTTCAAACATTATTGCTGACTTATACTAGAAAGTGTGTTATACATTTAAAAAATAATTATAAATTCACTAGTAACTAAACTAGTTATGCCAAATTATGTGTTTAGCCAATTTCTGGAGCAATATTCTGTTATCATTTAAGTTAAAGGACATGTGCATTTTTTTAAAGAAATTTCATGTTTTATGTATACAAATTTAATTACATTCAATTACAGCAATGGTACCGTTTGCATATACATTATATGGATCTTCTCAAGAATAAATAGTCTCTCTGTGAAACTCTTTGACAAGAAAAACTTTTAGTAAAAACGCATTTAACTGTACAAGCGACCTATTCCTATGCCATGATAAATACATTGTATATTGAAGACACAATACATTTGCACTTTAAATAAAAATACTGTAAGTATCCAAAACTTCCATGCAATCCATTTGGGATAAGTTAAAGCCACTAGAGATGGCGCGGTCGGAGAGATTGCGCACATAGAGGTTCGGGGGAAGGAGTGGGGTGAGCGGGCGGCTATTCCAGGTAGTTGTACAACAGCAGTAGTAGAGTGTCTACTTGAAAGTGCACGTTGATTTTTTTGAGCGTCTAAGATAAAACATTGCTATTTTGTTTTGCTTTCCCAAAGTAAGTGCTTGAATTTTCATAGCTATTCATCAGAATTTCTATACAATGTCAGTAGTACAAAATATTTTAAACTTAAACGATTTCTCATAAGCTACTAATCTAGACTAACAATGTAAACATCAACGGTTCGTTTTAGTAGTGGCCATGTTTAAATAAAAGGTAGAGCAATCTCTCTTACCGAAATTGTAGAGTTTGCGCATCTGTTACTTAGGAGAGATGGCGTATTGTTTCCATTATTTCCCATGCTAGGAGAGATTACGCTGCTTATTGGTAAATTTGCAGAAGAAAATGGAAAATGAAAATGTACTAATTTTAAGTTAAACGTGTTATCAATTAACTTAATGTTATTTTTTAATCTTTCCTGGACTTGCATTTTCTGATTCTTTAATTTTTTTTTCCTTTGATTAAATTTTTTTAATAGTTTTTAAAATTATTTCCTTTTTCTGATTCTTTAATCATTAGGTTGAAATATTCACTCCCAATACAATAATATTTGTTTACAAAAACCTCACAACCATGTCATTTCAGTGTAATTATTATTGTTAACAATTTAATTGTAGTTATTATTAGTAACAATATCTCCTACCCATGTGCGGAATCACACCAACCCTGTAAGGACAGATTGCGCAAAATAACTTTCTTGGTTTTATTACAACTGTTCTATTAAATTGCAACATAAGAACAAAATAGCGATGGGAATGCATGAAAAACAAATGAAGTAAAATTTATTCATGGATAGTTTAGCAAAAATTTAATATTTAGATTTTTGTATTGTTATACTTTTGAACTGTGCGCAGACTCTCCTAGCTTTACAACTACAATCTATGAAAAATGATAGGTTTAGGGGACTCGGTACCCCTTGAAACTTTTTCTTATATCAATATTTTATTATATGGCATTGACATATTATTAAATTTTGTTATGAATGAAAATGATTTAATTAAATAAAAAATGCAAATTAGAAAAAATAATTTTAAATCCACACTTTTCCTAATATTTTGAAAAAAAAATTCTGCATAGTTCTCTTGAAAATACTCTCTATGACTGTGAGAATCAGATTTTTAAAATATTAATTAGTTTCATAAAAATAATACAGACATACGTAACTAATACAGTAAAAATAATTATATACTTAGCATTTTATATATTTTAAATAAGGTATTTATATAACAAAATACAATAGTGAGTTTCATTAAATACATTTTACGCATTAGTTTTATTTTAGTTTCATTAAATACATTACACCCAACAACATAGCCAGGGCAAAATATTTATTGAAGATTTGCCAATTAGAACTTACTAATAATTGCAGCATGTAAAACTGCGAAAAATGAATTTCAAGATTCTAACTGGGAGACATAGAAGCAGTATAATTTGTTTTTCTTTTTTGCATTTATTTTTGCATAAAAAGTGAAAAAGTTTTTTTTCTTTCTTTCTAGTAATTTTTTTTAGTTCAAATCATCACGGCCAATCGCGAGAATAAGGTAAAGCTAGGAGAGTCTACGCACAATTCAATATAATAATAATAAAAAATCTAAATATTATTTTTTTGCTAAACTATCTATGAATAATTTTGACTTAATTTGTTTTTTATGCATTCACATTGCTATTTTGTTGTTATGCTGTAATTTAACAGAACAGTTTTAATAAAACCAAGAAAATTATTTTGCGCAATCTGTCGTTACAGGGTTGGTGTGATTGCGCACATGGGTAGGAGAGATTGTTATTAATAATAACTGCAATTAAATTCTTAACCATAAGAATTGCACTTAATCATTTTCCTAAGGTTTTTTTTTTATGTCAGTCTTATCACCTAAATTATTTGTGATTCTAAATCTATATAACGTATAAAAAATTATCGATGTAACCCCAAAGCTATTTTCAAATTAAATATTTGCATGGACGTAAAATATTTAAAATGAATATGTAGAAAAGTGTTGTTTCTTTCATAATTAAATATTTGATTAACATTAATATTATGCAATGCTCTAATGTGTTTTACATTCAATCAAAACTAATGCGAGCTGTATTTTATTATTAAGTTTCACTTAAAATTAGATTTTATTTTTGTAAAATTATATCTACCAATCACTATTATTTGACGACAATATATATATTTCTTTCAATATTTGGTATAACGTCAAGTCATATATCATAAAACATGTTGATCGGTTGACAAAAAACACATATTCTTAGCATGTGCTGTGTTTTGGTTAAGGATTGCGGAAAATTTCTCATTAGTAGTTTTTACTGTCAATTATTAAAAATATGAAATGTCATAATTTTTAGGGTTTGAAAGTTATTTCATGTAGACATTTTATGAAAGTTATTATATATATATATATATACACATAATAACATGTAGCGTGTAGATAATTTTAAACTTACTCTAAACCAACATTGGACGTCAGGAAAATCTGACAATAAAGGATGTCTTCTTTTTTTATCTTATAACATTGCTTCTTTTGGTAAGAATATGTTTTGGTAAGAATTTATCCTCACTTTCCAGCAAAAATCTAGTTTAGTTAAAAATATATTTATTAATCGCTATTATTTTTATCTCATTTAACAATTAAAGAAATTTTCATAATTCCCTAATTTAATCTTTGCAGTCCAATGTGTCTAAAAATGTTATTATACTTATGACGCACAAAATCTTCAAACATTCATTATTTTACTGTAGTTTAATTTTTAAGTAAAAGCTTCTGCAGATGAAATAAATATTATGTACTTTAGTTTTTAAAGTTACGTATTTTCTAAAACGTTTTTTATATAAAATACTTAACAATAGTTAGCTAAATATTACTCTTTGGAATTTGACGGAATAATAAATAATAATAATAAAAGATTAATACGAAAATGGTAAAACCCACTATTAAAAAAAAAAGTTCTATACTATAAACATACATTATTATGAAAGACCGTTAGAAATTTAATTTTTCTTTTACTTTTAACTTTTCACGTTCTTGAATATCCACTATTAAATCCATGTTTTACCTCGTGATAAAGAAATCAGTGACACTTTTTTAAAAAAAAATTACAAAATTGCGTGTTTAAACCACTTGTTTATTCTGTATTCTTTGATAGCAAATAAAGCTCACAACTGATACCAATGTTGAATGTAAACAATGCATATTCGGGTGAAAAATAAATAATGAAAAATCGAACAGAAAGTTTTTATGAGAAATAAATAATAAAATAAGTAATAGAATAAGTAATAGAATAAGTAATAAAACATATACTCTTTTTTCTCAACATCACAATAATTCCTGAGTGGCTGTTTATTTTTTTATTTTAGCATGATATACAATAAAAATAAATTAAAAAAATAGTTGTTATGACAATGAATAAGAAACGTTTACTTAAAAAAAATCATTAAAACATGTTCAATAGTTCAAAATACATTTTAAAGAAATAAGTTGAACTATTGACCGTATATCATGCGAAAATGGAGAAATGTCTGCAATCACACACTTCTTTATCTAAGGCACATGAGTTATTACGCAAAAATAAATATAAGAACACAAAATCTTTATCATTAAAACCAATATGTAAATTAATTTTTAAAAAAAAAGTATTTTCTTATACAGTGAAAACAATTCTAATACTGTGCTATTTTTTAAGTTTTAATAGGAAAAAAGTTAATAAGATAATTAACTACTTTAATTTTCTTCATTAAAAGGTCAATTTGGAACATTATCTGGGATAGCTTCGATTTAGTGCCAGAAACACATTTTGGAAGTAAAGTTAATGCCACAGACCATTGAATAAAATAGTTATGGTGGTAATTTAACAGATATAAACTTCTTAATGATCTCTGTTATTGAAACGAAGCAATGCCGTTATGCGAAATTCATTAAAGAACAGCACATAGCAATCGTTTTTATGCTCATTTCGTAAAAAAGAAAAGAAGGTAATGCATTTAATCCGTTTTCTGTTTTTTCTGTATTTAAATATTGTTCGTCATTAAGAAGTTTGTATTTTTTTTTTCTTATAACATATTGTCACAAATTATCAAACGATCCAACGTTAAAATGCATGAAAAATGCATTCACCAGGTTTTGCTCATTTCGCAAAGGGGGGTGGGTGTATTACAAAATATTATTAAATGGTTATATAAATTTTGTAAATTATCTATAAAGCTCAGATATGTATTTTTTAACATTTTATATCATTTCATGTATAACCTTTTTTTTTCATATTAATTAAAATATATCTGCTAAAAATGGTTACACTTTATATAGCCAAAGATTTATTAGAAATCCCAAGCTTAATTTTATTATATTATACAATTTCAGCTTTAAATGCATTGTATTGACTTCCAAATAATTATAATTTATCAAATTTATCAAATATAATCATGCAATACTTAATTATTTAATTACAATAATGACTGAAACTATTACATTAATGCTATTGTTTAAAACTAACTTTTCTGGTACATTTGCACTTGAAATTCACAAAATATCACAGCAATTAGGAAAATACATACTTACATGTCTAAACCGTATGGCATACTCAGTTTCATTCGTACATATTATGAGTATAAATTAAAATAACTTTGTACATTAAATATGTCTTTTACTGACCACACTTAGCATTCAAATTCATACAAAAGAAAATATAAAATGCAAACACAAAACGGAATTATTTCAACTACTTTTGTGATGTTTTGATAACATTTTTAAGGGGACTGTGGACCTTTATTTGATCAAAAATCACCCCAAAAATCTAAATTTATTTTTATATGTATTATTATTATTCAGTTTGTACTGAACCATTTGAGAAAAACTTCATGCAGCTGTGATAATTTTTCGCATATTTACAAGCGTTTGAATTATGTGCACAATGATTTTTTCGGTGCTTTAGTAAACTTTATACATGTTTTGTTTCAATACAGATTTTACACGCTCTTTAAATTTTTGAAATGCTCCATGCGTCTTAATTTTGGTTCAAAATTCATTAAATTGATAAGGACGAATTCTGATACTGTTTACAAAGAAACTGTGTAGGCATTTTATAATTAAACTTCGTTAAGAAAATTAAATTTGATTTATAACTTATTAAAATACTAAATTTTAATGAAAATCGGAATGGAATTTAGAAAAAATCTCTCAAAAATTAACTATTCGGGGGATTAAAAAACTGATACACAGATTTGTTTGTAATATAGTTTTAAGTGATCCAAATGCTAAATCGGGGAAATATCTTAAAAATTAATACGCAAGGAGCATTTCAAAACTTGGTTTATAAATTAAATTTTTTTTAAATCTTAAAATTATATTAAGATTAGGAAATTTCCTTAAGGTAGTCTATATACTTATGGTGAAATCTATATATGGATAAAATTTCATATATCTATGATGAAAAATAAAATAATTCAATTTTAACGTCCACCGTCCCCTTAACACGGAATAAAGTACAGATAACATATTTACAGAAGTAAGTGTTTTTCCCTAAGATGTTATAGTTAGTTAAGGATCTACTAAATACAACCAATTAGCCAAAAAAAAAAAAAAAAACGCACAATTGTGAAAAACGCACAATTGTGAAAAACGCATAGAAAAATACGATATTTTTTATTGGATTTAATTTACTCGTTTTGTGAGATCATGCAAAGTATTTCTTGTATCTTTTATCCATGAAGAAAATAAGAAGGAGGTTGAATTTTTCTTTTATCTAATGACTTATATTGTTACGCATAATGTTTTATTGATAATAGCTTTTTGGTCTAAATATAATACATTTATGGTTATAATCCTTGCGAATGTATCAATAAAATAAGAAAAAAAAAATGCAGTTGAACTTTAAGTTTCGTAGAAGCATAATTTCTAGTTTTAAAATTACTTTTACAGTAATTCTGAATGTTCTTTATCAACACAAAACTGTTTTAGTTTTCTAACATTATGCAACAGTACAGTTAAAAAGTAAATCATGAAATAATGTAAATCTGTAAATCATAATGATTGCATAAAATACATGTAATAGATTAGAATATTATATTAAAATAGTATTATACAAAAGCAGAAAATTTCTCTTTCAAAATGAGCCTTTATTCATTAAGCTATAATTACCGTACCCTGAATAAAATAACAAGAATACCAATTAAGCAAAAAGTCATTATCGTTCTATATTAAAATAAACTAAAAATTCCGTATTTAAAAAATATATATATTTTACTTTGTTATCAATCTTGAGAAAAACTTATATCGATTTTCTGTTTGACAGTTTCCCATTCTAAGCTTTCTTAAAACTGCCATGTCCAATAAATTTCCGCATGCATGATAAACGCATTTAAACAAAGTATTTACTCATTTTTTTTAATCAAAACTTTAACTTATTGTAATTTTCAAAAATGCAGCAAATTGCATTTTTCCACATGTAATAAGTAATGACATATTTTTCTTTAATGAAAAATTATAACGATGATAATTTGTACAGTTTAGAATGCCTCATTTTCTCATTAAATTTTTTAATTTATTTAGAGATATTAAGAAGAGATATTTTTTACATTTGATTAACAATATGTTACACTACTGACATTTTATTTGACTTTGATTATTTTAACCTTTCAGAAGACACAATTTATATTTTCACACGGATAGGCGCGTACCGTATTTTTTATTGCACAGACGTTAGACTATTACACATATTATTACACATTTAGATATTTTTCTACTAAATAATTGTGATGATCTAAAATTAAAAAATGTCTTTTATCAACGAAATTGATCAATACTTTTCATTTCATCATTAACAATTTATACTCCAATGTTTTTCTCTAATACGCTGTGACAATGAATCCGGCATACAGGAAATTCGTACTAAAACAACTTCGGGATCATATTTATAACTGAATGAAATTAGATAGGAAGTAGATTTTATTATATAGTCTATATAAGTAAGCTATTTAAGTTCGAAGCATGCAATTCAGGAATTTCTTTTTTTATTCATAAATTCTGAATTCAAACCAGAAATTCTGAATTATATATTTTTTATTTAATGTCAGAAGAGTTTTTTTAACACGTTTCATGATTACATAAAGTAAAAATTCTTAGAATTTAAGGATTAAAATAAAAATCCTAAAATGGACGCAAATATGCGTATGTGATGCGAATGGGTTAATGTTGAAGTTATTATACAAACAGTTAAAAAGGTTTTACAAAAATATCTTGGTTGGTATTAGTTTGAAAAAATTAACATTGCAAGTAAACATTACGCTTAAAAATATATAATGATATACGTAAATCATATGTACACATGTATCATGGAATTAGAATGAAGGGATTTTGTTACCTGTTTTTAGAGGGTACTCAATAAGGGATATCTTACGTAATTTTTTTCCGAGAATTCGTACGAAGATTTATAGTTTTCAGAATTTAAATATATATATATATATATATATATTTCTTTTGAAATCAAATTACTATTAATTATGTAATTCTACCTGAAATGTGTTGGGATATATAATTTATAATCTAAACGACGAATTTCTCATAAGTTATAATAATATTTTAGCTAATCAATGTTACCGTAATATTGCGTACTTAAAAAAATGCTTCAACAAAATTGAGATATACCGTAAAAATGTCTAACATATCAAAATCAAATAAAATTGTTACATTTTCGAATTTAATATTTTTGTATAAGTATTTTTATGTAGTAAGTTGATTTATTGTTTCTGACAAAATTTCACGTATTGATTCAAATGGTCTTTCATCTATATATTACTAAAACCTGAGATTCAATACACGTTCCATTATAAAATGGCTTTTACTTTTATACCTTTACCTTTGGCCTTTACTTTTATATCTGGATCACGATCATATCTACCTTTATCCAATATTATTTTTTATATTCAAATAATCGATATGTATTTTCTAAATAAATCAACAAACTATTGTTCTTATATGATTTAATAATTTCAGTTCGTGACTAAAATCTCACATTTTGCTATTATATACTTATTTAATATTTGTCTTTTATGCTTATTTCGAAGTTATTGTTTAGATGAATGTTTTAGAAATGGACATGTTACAAACTGCAATATTGAAAATGAGCATACAATGTAACATGAGTATACTAAAATTGAATTAGGGAGTGAAATACAACCATTTCGTTTAGGAATTCTGTTATGAAATTATTTTTTTTTTTTTTTAAAGCAAGAAATGCTGAAAAACTGGTTCAACATTCATAAACTATTTGCAGAACAATAAATAAATTAATATATATATATTTTTATCTTGCATATTATTCAATTACGAAGCCGAAATTGTTTAATTGAGAATTTATACCATCCTAAACACCGATGATCCGGTTTCAGAAAATCAGTGGAAGAAAGAGAAACTTTTTTTTTATAAACATATCTTTAAAATCTTGAAAATATATCGTTTTTTGAGTAGTATAAAGATAATGACCGCTTTTCAGAATTGTTTGTAACTCCGAAGAGGTAATTGTATATTTTAGTATTTCGATATGTTATATTATCATGTGTCAAAAATATTTGTCTTTTTTAGATTGTAGTTATGTTTTAAAAACGTTCGAGAGGATAGATGGAAAGACAAAACGATATCATAAACATTTATATATATATATATATATATATATATATATATATATATATATATATATAGAGAGAGAGAGAGAGAGAGAGAGAGAGAGAGAGGGGGGGGAGGGGGAGAGAGGGAGAGAGAGAGAGAGACACTGATTGTTGAATTGGTTAGTTAATTAATTACGTGATTAAACATTCCGTATTTAAATTTTCTTAAATAGTGTTTAATGAAATGTATTTTTTAAATTGTGAGTTATTTTTCGCCTTCTGTTTACTAGCAAACAGTTGCTTTTAAAAATTATATTTGTTTCTTTTGTGCGAAGTATCAAACTTTTCACAATTTATATGAACATTCTCTATCATATTACTATATTTGAGAATAGAAAAGCTGAGCTATAAACCATAATATTAATAACTCCGAAAACTAGGAAACACTTCCAAGATTTTATCATATATAAATGTTTGAGTTACATTTCATAAAATTGAACTGTGTCCATGAAAACTTTTATTTGCATTAAGAAAATGATTTATAATAGAAAATCCATATACTTGCAAAATAAATAATGAAACTGGTATAAAAAAGAGTTGAGAAGTGTTATCATATATATTATTTCTCCTCTCAACATCCCTTTTTCTAAGAAAATGTGAAACGCAACGAATGAGATACCATATGAAAGGTTTTAGAACCGGCTTCTGACATAGCCCACTTAACAATTCGTTAAAACATGTTTTTGATTAAAATTTGCTGAAAATTAAAAATTAAATCGGCATTGTTTTCATAAAAGAAATGAAAGGTTTTCATGAAATTATTGTTGCCAAAAAAAAAAAAAATACCACATTATATGATGCTCAGCAATTATTATAAAAAAACACCGCACGGGTTTATTTTATACTTATGATTAAAAAGCGAAATTGAAATTGAAATGTTTAGATTTATATTTTTAAGTCCCATGTTTTTCCCGAAGCGGATGACGTCATCCTCAAAATACGATTGTTAATTATTTTTTCTCGCGCGTGCCTTTAGCAATCTTAAATCAGTTTTTAGTCTAACTTTGATGGAATAAATTAGATGATATTCTGGCTTGACTAACAACTAAATGTTGTTTGCAGATATTTTTATCCTTGCTTTTTCTTTCGAAGTTTAAACCTGCATCTAATAAATATTACATATTGATAAAAAATGATACTTCTCTATTATCCCGTCGACCACTTTTCATAACAAAAAACTATCGCCAAATAAACGGGAGAACGTTGCCATTGGAATATCAAAAAATAAATAAATGAATAAAATATAAGAATTTAAGGACACAATTGTTGTTTTAATTAATAAAATAACTACTAAATCAGTAAAACATAATGAAAAATACACGCAAATGTCGAATGTAAAACCACTAGATGACGTAACAAACACGCATGATGATTCTGACATCAAGTAAATGGACTGCATTTTTGGCGCTTAATCTTACAGTTTGGCGGTAGTTTTTTGTTATGAAAAGTGGTCGACGGGATAATAGAGAAGTACCTAAAAATATTAGATTTCAGTGCGAAATCTTCGCACGGACCCTCTGGTTTCATTTTAATACTGATACGTAATTTCTTAAATTGACAACCAATATTATTATTATTATTATTTTAAATTTCTAATTATAGAGTAAGTCATTATGTTTCAAATGAAATTTTTACGCAAAAAAATATTGAATATTTTATTTTATATTTATTTAACACTATTATATTATATTTAACACTAAATATTTAACTTTGTATAGATTCTTTTACACGAAGCATAAATTTACTGTGTAAATTAAGCTTATTATTAATTATTTTTAACAAACTCCTAAACTAATAAGTTTTTCATTTTTTTCTATTTTAAAAATCTAAAAATGTAATGATTTTTTATTAAATAATCCTTTTTTCAAAAAATATATATTTCAAGGAATAATAAAAGGAAATAACATTCTCGCGTAAATGAATATTTATAACTTCTAAGAGAAGAAAATTCTTTTGCTTATTTCACTATAATTAGGAAGTACAAAAGACTGATTTTCTCTTTCTTTTGTTAAAGAGTATTTTAAAAATTGCAGTTAAGATTGTTTTAAACATGTTCTTTTATGTAAAATAGTTTTTTTAAATACCTACTTTAATTATATATGTAAACTAGTGCACTAGTAATTTTAAGAGTAACTTCCATAATAATCTATCAAAGCAATTGTGATAGAAAAATTATCATTTTAAGGATTTTTAATAATTTTTTGTTTGTTAAATATTTACGCTTATATAAAATTCTGTTACACAAAATCTGGTACATTTGTTTGACTGTACATATTAATTATAGAAGTTATCAAAAATATACTAAGCTTATCGGGTACGCATAAGAAATAGCCTCAATGATTGGAACAATGTTTATGCTTTCGAATATGTAATATTTTAAATATTTATTTATTTAGCTGTACTCGATTGTCTGTACTCACGTAATTTTAACGAATTTGTAAATTGTTCATAAAGAGATAGTTAGTAATATAGTTTTAAAATATATGTGCATAAAAAATAAGAAATGTATTAAATTAGTGCCAATAAACTGGGTAATTAGTGTGTCTTCTAATTTTTTTTTTTATACAAACTTTCTAAAAATCAAATAAAATATTTTAAAAACATTTAAAAATCCAGTAATAAATATAAAATAGCTATAAATATTAAAAAACTGTGAAATAAATTTAGTGCCGTGCTTCTCTTTAAAAAAAAATATTTCTAAATTATATATTTTTAGCATTTATTTTCGAATAAAATACTATTTGTAACGTATGACTTTTTAAAAAGTAGTTGATTTCAAGAAACCCCAAATATGCGAATTCAATATTACAGCAAAATCCTCATCTTCCTCAAAAATTATGCGTTATGCTTAAAAAGCTTCTCTTACAGTAAGAATTGCAATCGTTAAAATTAAATTTAATATTAGGAATTAAAAAGTTTAAAGATGCATAAATCTTAATCTACTTTAGCAAAATACAAGTACTACAATTTTAATTTTCCACTAATTACACTGGAAAACAAATTTGAACTTTTTCTCCCAAACTCAAAATTAGTTGTTACTTATTCAGTTTTTTGCGCTGATTACGATTCTAGTATTAGAATTTCTTCAGCATGTCTAGGTTTTGAGATATTTGCATATAGTAATTTATGCAAATTTTGGAATTTTGTATTATTATATGTAATTTTAAGGCATAAAGCATTATCAGACTGGATTTTTTGTATTAACCCGTCAGCACACGCACTGGGATAATATCTACCCCAGCTTACAACTAGTACTTAAAAATGTGCGAAAATAGTTCGTGATCATTCTGAGCTTTATAGTACATTTCAAGCTGAATGATATCAAGATGTGGCCAAAAAGAATTTACTCCCGGTTGTGTATTTTTCTTTCTTTTGTTATAAAAATGTCACGTGGGAGGAAAATTACCCCACGCGTGTTGTAACGTAGGAAAATGTTAATGCAAATGCTTATGTAAAAAATATAGTGTGCAAATAATAATATGATTTTTGTTTTAAACGATAACAACATTTTCACATACAGTTTCTATATATCGGAATTGGTTTTATGTTTTTTTGTATTTTCATGGCTGAATTTGGATTGTAAATGTTTTGTACGTAATGATGTGCATGATTTTTTTTTCGCTTTATATATAAATTAACTTTTTATTTTAAGTTAAATTATGTCCTTTATTGATGTACAGTTTATTTCAAAATATATTTTTTTGTTTATAATCTAACAGGGGGGAAATTGACTCAAGAAAACCCATTGCGGTAAAATTTATCCCGCGCGTGTAGTAATGTAAAGGAAAGTTATGATTATTGGTCAGTTTGCTTTACAAAAATGTTGTGTCCGAGATTATTTTGACATGTAACCATAAAATATTGTGCCTAATTTATATATTTTCTTTTTTTTTAAATAACATTTTTTGACGTCGAAATATTTCTGCCACATGAAGATAAATTCTGCAACTTTTTTCCAATTGTTTTCTTTGTTATACCCATTTGTGATTATAACCCTGATATGAATCTTATATTGTTCTCCCTTTAGACAATGAGGTACACATACCTAAAAAGCATTTAATATCAAACGTGTGCCAATACAATACAAAGTTGAAATTCATTTTACTCAAAATCTAGACGTGATATAAGGAAACGTATTGCAGAATAGAAATCAACATAATCATCTATTCTAGAAAAAAACATTACGTCAATTCTGTGGTAACAACTTTAAAATTGCAAGTAATTAAAAATTGCACTATTGAAAAATACGCCAATTAAGCTTAGGGAAATGTAAATTTTGAATAAGCAGACTGTGGCATTTATTTGAAGCAAATGGTCCAGTAATCTTAATATAAAATAGGTAATTCAATATGACATTGATTGTACCTAAAAATTCCAGAAAAAGGCAAAAAATAAGGTTTATTCGGAATCTGATCTGGGATAAAGTAATTTTGGTTCTGGGACAGGACCACTGTTGTCCAGCGTTATCAGTTTTAAAAGCTTTTTTTTTTGCATACGCAATTATTAGATTTAATTAAAAAATAAAAATATAAAGCAAGTGTATTTAAGATAGAAATGTCTATTGATGCTTTATTTAGCATATTTATTTCTTCAAAATAAAATAAATTTATTGTCGACATCTGAAACTGTAACTTCCAACCTCAAATATTTTTCTGTTAGATACAGCAATTCCGTTCCATTGAAATCCAATTCATTTTGTCATTCAAAATGCTTAGATAAAGCGTTTTTAAAACAAATAGCCAGCGATTTCCTTACTAAGCATATTTGAAAGTTTCTTACGATTTCAACTCATTATTCTTTAGTAAGTTATTTTATACGCTTTTGAAATCCATATGCAAGCAAATAAATGTACTTAATATTTTCGCCGATTTCAAACATTTGAAAAAATAACAAACATTTCAAACATTTTAAAATATGCATTGTATCGCACATTACATTTAATTATTCAAATGGCATTGTTTTCAGGTTAATCACGTACAAATTATGACTAAAATTCATCCGTAAATTTAAACCACAATTTAAAAATACAGTGTATTTAGAGAATGCGAGATGAAATGCTCATGATAATAATAAAATTAATTAATATTATAATAAATTATTTAGTTGATGTTTAATAATAAATAATGAGAGAACTTGAGAATTATAGAGTTCATCTATATTAGATTGATAATTCCTAGACATTTTTTATGAGAATTACTTATATTTTACTAGAATTAAATATTATACACTTTGTTAAATTTTAATCATTATTTAAAATAACATGATTACTGTCACTTTTTGCACAAAATTCACATAACAAAACATGATTTTCACCATTATTTTGTCAATATTCATTATTAAATTTAAATACTTTAACTCTTGTGTAATCAGTATCTAAAATTGTAGGTATATTTAAGTGTATTACCACATGTCTGAACAACACCAATAGGGTCCGTTAGTACAATAATGAAAGGGGGTGATGGATGCATTTGTTAAAAAATAAAAAAATACTGTTATGTTAGCATGAATTGTGTATACGATCAGCGGAAAACAAAATCCCAAAGACTGTAATTTCAAACTGTAGCAGCAAAAAACGAAAAGTGTTATTCGTTTGGAAATTATAACTTCGTCCAATTTATGTTAAAATAATTTACTTATGGGGCCGTATCCATATTAAAATTGTAACAAACTTTGAAATTTTCAAAACCAACACATACATTATATAAATTTGCTTTTTTCGTTACATTTTACCTACCGATTCCAAATGGAAAGTCATTCGGAGAAGACGTTTGAGAATTGTGCATATATAAGGTTTTTAACCCCAAATATTATATTAATTTTTTATATTTAAAAATAAAGCTGTAGCACGGAATTTTTAAACAGTAATTAAAAACTGCTTGTTGCAATGAGCTGAAACTTTTAATTTACATATTTAAAGTTAAAAAAATGCTCCTTACATTTTAGAGTTTACTAAATATATATAGTAATTCAAATATTAATTTCATAATAATTTTTGTTTGTTTGTAACTATTAAAAATTATATTAACGATAGAAGGTCAAATTTTTCTGTATGTATAATTCCTGAATGTGACTCCAAATGACGTCCCATTTAGTATCCGGTGGTAAAATTTACCAAACAAATAATCTGTATCAGATTTAAATGTTCGTATTGAAATTTTGGTGTGCTTGTATCGGAAGATTTTCTTTTTCATTTTCTATACGGAAACAGCTCCCTAAGCAAATATTTTTAACATAAATTTAAAGAAGGTATATTTCCCAATGAAATAGATACAATGATAGTTTCGTTTTCCACTGCAACAGATTGGATATTAAAATGCATGTGATATTGTTCTTTTTATATTCTTTATTTCTCATTTTTTTTTTGTCAACTGTACCTGCGAGTAATTTTATTACACCGGTATCGTTTTACACGTGTTCATTTGAAGAAATGTAGAAGAAAACTATTATCTAAAAATTTATTGTCAATTTATAAATGTACAAAGTAGTCTCCAAAACTGTCTACAGCATGTCGTCAAAGATAGGGCCTTAAATTCCACCGCATTATCAAATGTATATTTCATGGCTATTAAAATGTCTGGATATTGAAGTTGTATATCGTGGCATTCTTTCCAATTTTCCCTTTGAGATCGAAATCACACGGTGACAAATCAGGGGGTTTCATGAAGTGATTCTAACATTTCCCATGCCCATTGTTGTTCCCACTAAATAATTGTGTAAGAAAAAATAACATAGCCCACATGTTGCATACATCAATCCTCAATTATTGTTGATAAAATAACAAACTCATCTCTGAACTCCATAATATTAGGGAACAGTTTGGAATTCCCACGATTTTCAAGCAAGGTTAACGCAAAGCCCATGTGTACATTATGCGGTTTTGGTAAAGGATGTAACAACAAAACAGCTTTAGAGCTTTGCACTACCGACTGCATTTTTTTGTATACGAAAACATTTGTGTTACTATATCAGGCTAAGTGTTACTATCATAGAAAATGTAAAATTGTATAGTAAAAAGAACGCACACAAACAAAAATACCATTGAAATTCAACGGAAAAACTTAACACTTGTTAATATAAATATTGGAAAAAAGAAATCTAATAGCCAAAGAATGCATTACTAAGTTTCATGTAATATTGAAATGAATAACTTTTGTATTCCTCTCTGAGCTTATTCCAATAATACTTATAAAACCCTTCATAAATTTAAAGCGCTAAATAACTACAATGTTACAAATTTAGGAAAATTAACTTCATCTCATCTTTCATGCTAGTTAGATACTGCATTAAACATATGCAAGTTTTGAACACATAGAACAATTTTATAAGAGAAGAAAATATCCGTCATAATCCATATTTGCTTGCTCACAGCAAGTAATGTTTTCTTTAAAGTCTGCACTATTTGGAGCTGTGAATTGTGGCAAATGTAGGGTATATGGATCAATAGAAAGTATTAGTAGGTTACAGAAAATGTAAATAACCTATGTTTAATGACCTAGTTATTAGCACAGCTGGTATAATTTATAGCCACATCAACGTATAACACATCAGTCATATTTGTTTCATTTATTCCTCTTTTTTTGCACTTCTAAAACTGTATTTGTAAACTGCACATTTAATTCAGTTCCAAATAACCCATACGTAAAACTAATTAAACATTTATAATCTGAACTGTAACAGTGACTATTTACCGTAACGAATTCCTTATGTAAAATGTTAAACAAAACTCACTTTACATTGTCCGTAATGAAACTCCCAATATTCAGTTTTCATTTATGACACAAAGGAGTTGAATATTACGACGAAAACACCTGTAATATCATCTTAAATAAAATTAGTCGAGAAATGAATTCTTAATTTTGGTGAGTACGTTTTTTGTCCACCCTCTATTTATTATGTATTATAAAATGTTTCGTGTTAAAAAAAAAATTGCAAAATGTTTTAAAACCAATTCAGACAGTACCAAAAATAAAATATCATGCCTGGCGTTTTACAGACATACTAGCAGACACGCCCGGTCTTTCCTCGTGTTAATCATCGGGAACTTCCGCGCTGTAGAATGAGATAAATCATGCTAAAAGCTTTAACCTTTTTCTGTGGTTCGTGCAGCAGCAAAAATGCATGATTTCCTTGACAAGCAATAATACAAAATACAGTAAAATGCTTCAAAATTCGATTTCGTATGGCTTGAAAAAAAGAACCCTAAATCCTTGGCATCATTAGCACATAGATGCTTCCATTTCAGAATTTTTGTTTATTATTCCGAAATTCCGAATCCGCACCAGAAATTCCAAAACAAGACTTTTTACTTTATGTAATCATAAAAAGGCTACCATTAAATAAAACAAAAATTATTAATCAGAATTTCTGGTGTGAATTCGAAATTTCTGAATAAAACAGAAATTCCTGAAGTTGATGCTAATATTACAAATATACAAATATGGAAGATACTTTTAGAAGAGAAACTGGGCTCCATTGATGATACAATAATTTTAAACGAAAACTTTCATTTTCATTTATAAAAATTAAATCTATTGTGATTACACACCGCCCCCTGAATAATAGGCCTGCGCGTTGACAAAAATGGCGGCGGTCGCAGGCCGATTTTTTTTTTTTTCAGTATTTGAATGGTCCCTCGAAATTCCACACCAATAATTTCTAAAAGTTTCGCCTTGTTTTTATGAGATAAAATAAGTCAAAGATAACTTTTAAATATTATGGGTGTTGAAGTTCGAGGAACTGTACAAACGATTCCGCCTGCGACAGCCGCCATTTTCTCCAGCGCGCAAGCCTAGTATTCAGAGGGTGGTGGATTACATGAAAGTTGTGTCATTTTCTTCTTTGCTTTTTCAAAGAGACGTTCCTAATTTGAATTTGCATAAAATCCTTTACTCCATCGTATGTTGCGTAATATTTTGTAGATTTCTTTAACTGTTTTCCTGATTTTTTTTTTTTTTTTTCAAATTTAAATGTAATTGTTTTAATTCCAAATACATTTAAATGAAGGAACTATGTCATTTTAATGTAGTTATTTTTTTATTTATTTTTACATTGTCTGCTCAGAATGATGTCAATTTCGGAAGCAAAAATAAAGCGATGAAGTCTGATAACAAAGAAGAAATTGCATTAGGAAAAAAAATGTGTACAAAGATAATCTATGACAGATGTTTAAAAAAGGAGTAAATATTGGTTTAGTAATTTTTTTAAGGAATCAATAATTGTTATGTATTATTAATACGCATCTATCTGACGTTTCTTGAAAATCGGCCAGAAATTGTAAATTTGATTAAGGAACATATACACACTTTACGTTTTGTATTGATAGATTGCCATGAAATTAATTATTGATTAAAGAAAACTCGATTTCAGAAACTGCACGGAAAAATGAATCAGCGAAATATAAAGTTATTTAGAAAACGTTAAATTGATTAAGGAATATTTCGTTTTTAGAAAAAAAATAATAATATAAATTTACCTTGGTAAAAGTCAATGTTTAGCATTTTTGTGATGAAACGAAAGTGTAGGACGTAAAAATTTAGCTCTAAACATTTGTTCAGATGTTAAAAACTCTGCTTCATTCCACAATGTGTTGAATTTTACGACAAAAAAATTGTTTTATTTAAATAGGATAACTTACTGAGTAAGATTTAGAAAACACTAGATCCATTTTAATTTTTACAAACTTTTATATAATATGCGTATTGTTTTATCGTATTATACAATTAAAAAAATAATTATATAAATGGAGTATTATACAGGATAACCACTGTTATCGTTTTCCAATAGTTTATTACTCAACAATTAATTATTCTGGCACGGTATAATTGCAAAAATAATTTCAAATATTGTTCTTCAACCCAACAAAATCCAAGTTTACTTGTTATAAGTTATACTTGTCCATGCTAAAAAAATTTCGATGCTCTAACAAACAAACAAAATGAATACTTTTGTACGACTTACTAAGTTATGATATTTTGATTTTTATACATGTACAATTTTTTAAAGAATTTTCATTTTTTATGTATACAAATTTAATTATATTCAATTACAGCAATGTTACAGTTTGCATATACGTTATATGGATCTTCTTAAGAGTAAATAGTCTCTCTGTGAAACTCTATGACAAGAAGAACCTTTAATATAAACGAATTTAATTGTACAAGCGACCTATTCCTATGTCGTGATAAAAACATTGAAAACGAAGACACAATAAATTTGCACTTTGAATAAAAATACTGAAAGTGTCCAATACATTTGGGATACATTATATGAAAATTGATGGATTTAGGGGACTCGGTACCCCTTGAATCATTTTCTTATTTTAATATTTTATAACATATCATTGACATAGTATTGAATTGTGTTTTGAATTGAAATTTTTGAATTTTTTTTGTTGCATAGTCCTCTTGGAAATATTTTCTATAACTTTGAGAATCAGATTTCTAAAATATTAATTAGTTTCATAAAAAATAATTTAGACATACGTAAATAATACAGTAAAAATAACTATAAACTTAACATTTTATATATTTTTAAGTAAGCGATTTATATAACTGTAAATACGATAGTCAGTTTCATTAAATGCATTTTAAGAATCACCCAATCACCCAGCAGCATAGCCAGGGCAAAATATTTATTGAAGATTTGCCAGTTAGAACTTACAGTTATTTGCAATATATAAAACTGCGAAAACTGAATTTTAAGATTGGAAACTCACTCGGAGAAATGGAAGAAGTATAAAAGTTTATTTCTTTTTTGATTTTTTTTCTTATCAAATCATTACGGCCAATCACGAGAATATACTACGGATTTCTAAATTTAATGAAAAAGTTAGCATTTATTTTATTTCAAAATGAACCTCTAAAATAATATTTATTTTTATCTACCTTATGCAATGCATATATTCAATGAAGTCTTTAAGCTTTTATTTACCATCCTTTAAATTCGTCTCCTAAGTGATGAAAGAGACAAGTACATACATTGAATAAACAAATACATATTCGTAGCATGGGCTGTGTTTTGCTTAAGGATTACGGAAATTTTCTCATTAGTAGATTTTACTGTAAATTGTTGAAAATATGAAATGTCATAATTTTGTAAGGTTGGAAAGTTATTTCATGTAGACATTTTCTGAAAAACTGCTAATACACTGTTAAAATTTTGCAGCAAACTGTCCAGTCATTTCACCGTTTTTATAGAAAACGGTTACATAACCATAACGTAACTCTAGTCTGACCGTAATATGGGCAATAATATGGTCAGAATAGAGTTAAATTACGGTTATGTAACTGTTTTCTATAAAAACGGTCAAATGACTGGACAGTTTGCTGCAAAAATTTAACAGTGTAAAGGATGTATTTTATTTTAAATCTTAAATAACATTTTTTCTTTTGCTAAGGATATGTTTTGGTAAGAATTTATCGTCACATTCCAACAAAAATCTAGTTTAGTTAAAAATATATCTATTGCCTGCTATTATTTTTTATCTTATTTAAATAATTAAGAAATTTTCATAATTTCCTAATTTAATCTTTGCAGTCCCATGTATCTAAAAATATTACATTTATTATGCAGCAAAGCTTCTAAAATTAATTATTTTACTGCATTTTAAGTTTTAAATGAAAACTTCTGGAGATGAAATATTTTTTTGTACTTTAGTTTTTAAAATTTTCTAAAAAGTTTTTATATAAAATACTAAACAATAGTTAGCGAAATATTACTCTCGAAATTTGACGGAATAATAATAAAAAAAGAATTTGATACGAAAAAGATAAAACCCTCTATTAAAAAAATTCTATATTATTAACATACATTATTATGAAAGACCTTTAGAAATTTCTTTTCCTTTTTCTTTTACTGTTAACTTTTCACGTGCTTGAACATCCATTAATAAATCAATAGTTTACCTCGCGATAAAAGAATCAGTGACATTAAAAAAAAAATTTACAGAATTGCGTGTTTAAACCACTTGTTTATGCTGAATACTTTGTTAGCGAATAAAGCTAGCCACAGATACCAATGTTGAATGTAAACAATGCGTATTGAGGTGAAAAATAAATACGGAAAAATCGAATAGAATGTCTTATTGAAAAATATCCTGAATAAGTGATGAAACATATACTCTTTTCTTTCAACATCACAATAATTCCTGAGTCACTATTTATTTTATATTTTAGCATAATAACCAATAAAAATAAATAAATAAATAGTTGTTATGACTATCTATGAATAAGTAACGTTTATTAAAAAAATCATTAAAACCTGTTCAATAGTTAAAAATACATTTTAAAGAAATGAGTTGAACTATTGACCGCATATCATGCGAAAATGGAAAAATTTCTTCAATTGCACACTTCTTTATCTAATGCACAGGAGTTATTAAGCAAACACAAATAAAACTAAAACAATCTTTATCATAAAAACCAAAATGTAAATTAATTTAGAACAATGTATTTTCTCATACTGTAAAAGAGCTAATACTGTGTTATTATTTTTAAGTTTTAACTGGAAGAAAGATAATAAGGTAATTAACTACTTTAATTTTTTTCATTAAAAGGTCAATTTGGAACATTATCTGGGATAGCTTCAATTTAGTTCCAAAAACACATTTTGGAAGTAAAGTTAATGCTACAGACTATTGAATAAAATAGTTATGGTGGTAATTTAACAGATATAAACTTCTTAATGATCTCTGTTATTGAAACGAAGCAATGTCGTTATGTGGAATTCATCAAAAAAATAGCACATAGCAAATGTTTTAACGCTCATTTCGTAAAAAAGAAAATAAAGTAAAACATTTCATCCTTTTTGTAATTGTTTTTCTGTATTTAAATATTGTTCATCATTAAGCAGTGCGCAGTTTTTTTCTTATAACACATTATAATATGACTATTTTTGTATTAAACATTTGGAATAAACGTTTATATAAATTTGATTCAATTTTAACATTTCATTTCATGTACGATTTAGATGGCTTGCTGAATGGTTATTCGGACAGAACTAAATTAAACTTGTTAAAACATTTTCTTTCTCTCTCTTAATCGATTTTATATTATTTAGTTTTCTTAACGTAAAGGTTTTCAACGTAAATTAGTGATAATAACAAGGCATTCGCTATTATCAGTAATTTTCGAACGGCACTACGTAAAAATGCATGAAAACTGCATTTTTTCTATAAAGGGGGGGGGGGTATTGCAGAATATTATTAAATGTTTATATACATTTTGAGAATTATTTATATAGCTCAAATATGGCTTTTTAAAATATTTTAGATGATTTCAAAAATAACCTTCTGTTTTATATTAATTAAACTATTGCTGCTAGCTAAAGATTTATTAGAAGTCTTGCGGCTTATTTTTGTATGTTATGTAATTTCATCTTTAAATGCCTTATACTGTCTTCCAAATAATGATAATTTCTCAATTTTACCAAATAGAATCATGCAATATTTAATTATTAAATTACAATAATGACTGAAACTACTGCATTAATGCCATTGTTTAAAACTAACTTTTCTGATTCATTTGCACTTGAAATTCACAAAATACAACCGCAGTTCAGAAAATACATACTTACATGACTCATCTCTGGCGTACTTGGTTTCATTCGTATATATTATGAGTACAAATTAAAATAATTTTGTACATCTTAAATATATATTCACATCTTAAATATGTTTTTACTGGACACAGTTAGCATCCAAATTCATAAAAATGAACATATAAAAAGCAAATATTACACGCAATCCTTTCAGCTACTTTTGGGATGTTTTGATTACATTTTTAGCACGGGGTAAAGTACAGATAACACATTTACAAAAGTAATTGCTTTTCCATAAAATGTTATAGCTAGTTAGAAACCTATAAAATACATACAATTAGCAGAAAAACTAATACCGAACAATTATGAAAAACGCATAGAACCATACGATATTTTTTATTCGAATTAATTGTTTCGTAATGTGAGATCGTGCAAAGTATTTCTTGTAACTTTTATCCATGAAGAAAATACTAAGGAGGTTGATTTTTTCATTTTATCTAATGGCTCATTACGCATAAAGTTTTATTGATAATAGCTTTTTGGTCTATATATAGGCGAATGTATGAATAAAATAACAAAAACAATGTAGTTGAGTTTTAAGTTTCGTAGAAGCATAATTTCCAGTTTTAAAGTTTTAGTGTTTTATTGTGTTTATGCTCTTACCGAATAATCTTTATCATCAAAAAACTTGTTTACTTATCCAACATTATTCAACAGAACAGTTAAAATGTAAATAATAAAATAATATAAATCTGTAAATCATAGTGATTGCATAAATCACATGTAATTGTTTAGAATATTATATTAAAATATTATAATAGAAAAGAAGAAAAATCTCGCTTTCAAAATAAGACAAAAATTTTGATAATTTGTTATATTATTTATAGAAAAAAAAAGCACTGAAATCGTTTAGGCCTGTAATAAAATAAAACGTACTTTATTCATTGAGGTGTAGTTACTGTACCATAAATTAAGTAGCAAGAAAACCAATTAAGCAAAAACAATTCTCGTTTTATATTAAAATTAACTAAAAATTCCGTTTTGTAAATTTTATTTTATATTATTATAAACCCTGTGAAAAACTTATATAGATTTTCTGTTTATCTGTTTCCAATTTTAATCTTTCTTTAAACTGTCATGTCCAATAAATTTTCGCATGCATGATACACGTATTTTAATTATCAAAAGTTTAATTTACTATAATTTTTTAAAATACAGGAAATTGCATATTTCCACATGTAATAAATAATGACATATTTTCCTTTAATGAAAAATTATAACGATGATAAATTGTACATTCCAGAATGGTTCATTTTTACATTTAAAATTTTAATTTATTTAGAGAATTTAAGAGGATATACATTTTTAATTTGATTAACAACGTGTTACACTAATGATATTTTATTTGACTTTGATTATTTTAACTTTTCACTTTATATTTTCACACGGGTAGGCGCGTATCGTATTTTTTATTGCACAGGCGTTAAGCTATTACAAATGTTATTACATATTTGCATATTTTTTATACGAAATAATTATGAGAATCTAAATTTAAAAAATGGAATTTATCAACGAAACTGACCAATACTAATCATTTCATGTTCAACAATTTTTATTCCAATGATTTTCTCTAATATACTGTAACAATGAAGCCGGCATAAAGAAAAGGTACTAAAACATTCGTACTAAATCAGCTTCGAGATCATATTTATAACTGAATGAAATTAGATAAGAAGTAGATTAATTATATAGTTTATACAACTAAGACATTTACGTCCGAAGCATGCATTTCAGGAATTTCCTTTTTTATTTATAATATCTGAATTCATACCAGAGTTACATATATTTTATTTAATGACAGAAGCGTTTATTAACACGTTTCGTGATTACATAAAGTAAAAATTCTTAAAATTTCAAGATAAAAATGGCAGTCTGAAATGGATGCAAATATGCGTATGTGATGCAAATGGGTTAATGCTGAAGTTATTATATAAACAGTTAAAAATATTTTAGAAAAATAACTTGGTTGAGATTAGTTTGTAAAAATTAACATTGCAAGTAAACATTACGGTTAAAAATATATAATGATATACGTATACATGTCATGCACACATGAATCATGAAATTAGAATGAAGGGATTTTGTAATAATTGTTAGAGGATACTAAATAAGGGATATCTTACTTAAATTTTGTTTAAAAATTCGTACGAAGATTTTTAGTTTTCAGAATTTAAAATATATACAGCATGCCCACTACATTCCCTCGCCATCCTCTTAACTTCAGAACGGCTATATTCATTAAAGTGGTGTCTAGGTATAGAAAAGTAGCCATGCAATACGGAATGAAACCACCTATTTTACCACCTAGCGCAAAACTGCAGACTTAGCATTCCTATCTCGAAAATGGAAAGAGATAGGAAAAAAAAACTGATTCACAAAGTTTTAGAGTAACATCGATTTAGTACGACAAGATAACTTGTGGACCTTAATGCGAAGCATTAAACGGTTTAAACGCGCATTTCTTTTTTCGTGATTTCCTACACTGTATACGACCTTAGAAAGACAAAAACAACTTGTTATAACAAGTTACTTTTATTTGAGATGTTCAGACTTCTCATTATTAGCTGCAATACATTTGGATACTTGTTCACTGATCTCTCCTGCGCTGCATTTCGGATATGCGAGGGCGTATGCAAATACCTCATCCGGTTGAACTTGATGTCCTACCTGAGCTGGTCTTTAACATCGAGCTCGACTAGTCACGCAACCCTTAAACGTTTTACAACAGTTAGGATGGTTTGATGAGAAGGATTCGGGCATGCAGGGAAACTTTGCCGGTACAACCTTGATTGTACATTAATTCCACATTCACCGTAAAGTAAAACCATCTCACAATACTCAGCTTTGGAAAATCGCTACATGACCATGAACATCAACATACAACCCCTAGAAGATGTCTCTTTTATAGTCTCAGGTGAACAGGCGTGACGTTTCTTAGGTATTTACATAATGCAAAAATTTCGCACACCAAGTGTAAGTTACGTTGTGTTGATAGAACACTATTTTACATGATCTACATATTGTCTAATCTGTTTATAAAGACAATCAGTACATGTATAAAGCCCTCGGTGTTTGAACTGCAGTCCTTGATTCGGAATCACAAGCGATACCACTGTGCCACATTGCCGTATCGTGTTTTGCCCGAAATATAATCATTTCTGCTTCCGTTCAAGTTTCTTGACGTCACAGTGTAGGAAATGACGAAAAAAACAAAAGGGCCTTTTAACCAATCTATTTCTTCGCATTAATGTTCAAAAGGTCCGTTTCATACTAAATCGATGATGCTGTAGAACTTTGTAAATCCCTTTTTGTACCTACTTTTTTTCTGTTTTCGAGATAGGAATGTTAACTCTGCAGTTTTCATCAGGTGGTGCAATAGATAGTTGCATTCAGTAATGCATGGCTACTTTAATATAGCTAGACATCACATTTATGAATATAGCAGAAACCGTTCCGAATTTCAGAGGATAGCAAGGGACTTATTGGGCATAATGTATATAGATTTTTTTGTAATTATATTTCTATAAATTATGTAATTGTACCTGAATTGTGTTGGGATATATTATTACTTATAAGCAATACGACATATTTCTCTTAAGTTATAATAACATTTTACCTAATTAATGCTACCGTAACATTGCGATTGCGTTCTTAAAAAAAAAAAAAAAAAAAAAAAATCATTCTTTTAACAAAATTGAATTATACCGTAAAAATTTCTAACATATCAAAGTTGAATAAAATTGTTTTATTCTCGAAATGGAATTTAATAAATTTATATAAGTATTTTTATGTAGTAAGTTGATTTATTGTTTCTGACAAAATTTCACGTATTGCTTCAAATAGGTTTTCATCTTTACATTACTAAAATCTGACTTTCAATATATGTTCCATTATAAAATGGCTTTTACATTTTCTAACTTATATCTGGATTACGACCATATCTATCTTTATCCAATATATATTTTTTTTTTAGATTCAAATATTTCATATATATTTTCTAAATAAATCAATAAACTATTGTTTTATGTGATTTAATAATTTCAGTTCGTGACTAAAATCTCATATTTTGCCATTATATACTTATTTAATATTTTTTATTTTATGCTTATTGAGAAGGTATTGTTTAGTTGAAAGTTTTAGAAATGAACGTGTTACAAACTGCGATTTTAAGTTTTGAAAATGAGCATATATTGTAACATGGGTATACTAAAATTGAATTAGGGAGTGAAACACTACCGTTTTGCTTAGGAATGCTTTTATGAAATGAATTTTTGTTAAAAACAAGAAATGCTAAAAAAATGTTTCAAGATTCATCAAATATTTGCAAAACAATAAATAAGCAATCTAGCATTTTTAAGGAGCTGCAATTTCAGTAACTCAATACCTTATACCTTGAATGTTAACATCATTAACTTAAATTCATGTTCTTTATAGGCATTAAAATAGTTTAATTTTCATTTACTTCTGTAAAGCCTAGCTTTTATTATATTACTAGATGTGTGTCAACGCGTTGTGTTGCATTTTAATTGTTAAATATCTTTGAGTGGTGGGATAGGAAAAGAAACCGAATTTTATTATACATTAAAAAAATGTTTAAAATATTAATTTTTTAAGCAATATGTTTTTCATAATTTTCATCTGTATGATTTTCTAAGAATCCATGGACGACCGTCCTTTTTTGTAAAATAACTGCTGAAAATTTGACTTCGATTTCGGTAATAAGTTAATTTTATATTTGGTGTCAATAAGTTCCACTGTTGTAGACGAAAGGCAAGAATCTCTGCCTTAGATCTAGATAGTTGCAAATATCGCACAAGGTCGTTCAACTCATTTTGGTTTATTAAATATGACGTTTTATCATCTTCAATTACGAATTCGTCATCATTTTCATCCTCCATAAACAGATCATCACTATCTTGGCAACTCGCACATGACATACCTGGACATACGAGATGTGACAGAGTTTCCGAATGTGATATCGGTTTTGAGACTGATGGAATGTCAAGATATTGAATTTAATCTTTATTTTTTGAATTAAAGCCTGGAGTTTTTGTCAAACAAAAATAACAGTTACTTTCGTGATTTGAAGGTTCTCTCCACAGTATTGGTGATCCAAATTGAAGATACTTTTTTTCTTCCGAAGCCCAGCATATAAGAGTAAGCCTACAGCTTTCACAAAAAACATGTGGGACCCACTTTTTATCTTGATTAATCACTGAGAACGCAAAATAATGCACATATGCTGTTTTAGAACATTCCGGTATCGGTCTTCCTTTTTTGGCGAATATCAATTGTCCACAAACGAAACAAATTTAATTTACACACTCTATTAGACATTGTATCAAAAACAAAACCACTTTAGTTCACAAAAACATAAGAAAACATGAATATAGAAGAGAATATAGAATCAAAGTTGACAATGCCGGTTAGTTGAATGCAGTGGCGCAGCCAGGATGGGGGTTCAGAGGTTCAACATACCATTATTTTAGTATTGTAAGCATCGCCTTCTTCAATTCCAGAATTTTTTCTATTAAATAAACTTAAAAAAATTCTTAGAAAAAAGTGGTATCCAGTGCCTCAAAACCCCTACCCTGGCTGCGCCACTGGTTGAATGTGACGTGATAGATATATTATAGAATTAAAAATGTGAATATTGAAAAATGTAAATATTTTTAAAATGTGACGTGATAGATTTTTTTCAAATACCGCCTTTCATTAGTAAGAGGTAGTATAATAAGAAAATAGGTGTTTTATCAAAAGTATATAAAAAATGTTTAAATTTGTAAACCAGTGTAATTAATGAAGCTGGCATAAAAACAGGTTTGAAAAGTATTCTTCCATTTTAACATTGATACATAATTTCTTATATTGACAACAGATATTATTATTATTTATTTTTATTTTACAATGATAGAGTAAGTCATTATGTTTCAAATTAAACATTTTGCGTAAATACGTTTGTATATTTTATGTATTTCTCAAACAATAAAGAAACTTAACAACAAATATTTAACTTTGTATAGATACTTTTATATTAAGCATAAATATACTGTGTGCATTTTGAACAGACAACTAAACTAATAAGTTATTCATATGTTCTATTTTAAAAATCTAAAAACGTGATGAATTTTTATTAAAAAGTCATTAAATATATATATATATATATATATATATATATATATATATATATATACATTTCAAGGAATACTAAAAGGAAATAACATTCTCGAGTAAATTAATATTTATAACTGCTAAGAGAGAAGAAGATTTGTTTGCTTATTTCACTATAATTAAGGAGTGCAAAAGACGCATATTATTTTTATTTCGTTAAAGAGTATTTTAAAAATTGCAGCTAAGAGTATTTTAAACATGTTCTTTTATGTAAAATATTTTTTTAAGTAGCCCTTTTAATTATATAGGTAAACTAGTGTGCACTAGTAATTCTAAGAATAACTTCCATAATAAACTAAAAAAGCAATTTTAATAGAAAATGAACATTTAAGGATTTTTAATAATTTTGTCTTTGTTAAATATTTACGCTTTTATGAAAATCTGTAACACAAAATCTGTTACAATTGTTTGGCTGTGCATATTAATTATAGAATTTATAAAATATATTAAGTTGATCGGGTACGTACAAAAATAACCCTAATGATTGGAACAATGTTTATACTTAAGAATATGTAATTTTTTGAAGATTTATTTAGCTAGCTGTAGATGATTGTCTGCACTCACGTAATTTTAACTCATTTGTAAATTGTTAATACAGAGCTAATTAGTCAGATCGTTTGAAAATATATGTGCATTTAAAAAAAAAAGAAATACAATAAATTATCGCCAATGAACTGGGTAATTAGTGGTTCTTCCAATTTTATTATGCAAACTTTCTAAAAATTGCATTAAATTATTTTTAAAACATTTAAAAATCTAGGAATAAATATAAATTAGCTATAATTATTAAAACTCTATAAAAGAAACTTAGCACTATATTTCTCTTTGAAAAAAAAATCTTTAAATTCTAAATTATATATTTTTGTCAGCTGTTTTCGAAAAAAAAAAAAAAAAAAAAAAAAAAAAAAAAAAAAAACTATTTGTAACATATGATTTTAAAAAAGTAATCTATTTCAAGAAACCCCAAATATGCGAATTCAACCCAAGTAGCACAGTTTCGTTTTTAAATCGTGGAAAAAACGACAACGGGTGTCGTTGAAACAACGTTATTCGTTGACGTTATAAATTCGAAAATATGTCTCGTTGATTCGATTATTTTTCAACGGTAAATACAGCTGTATTTTCAACGCAATAACTACCGTCTTAAAAACGTTGTTCAAGGTCGCAATACTGACGTTTGTTATACTATTTTTCTATGCATTTTAGTGCCGTAAAAAACTTATAAAATGGTAATATGTCCGCAATAAGTCTTGTTTGTTTTACTTTATTTCAACGACATTTTAATACCGTAAAAAGCTTTTAAAAACAGGAATATGTCCGCAATATTGTCTTGTTAGTATTATTTTATTTCAACGGCATTTTAATGCCGTAAAAAACGTTTAAAAATACAGAAAATATAATGACTTTTTCCATGAAATTTCTTTTTTTTTTTTGTTTTTCTTTTTAAAATAATTATAAATAGCAAAATTTTCATTTTTCTTAAATACTTGTTTGTAAAAGTCTTTTACAATTTTCGCTTCCTGAAAAAGAATTACTTTAATTTTTTCTATCAATCAGTTTTCCCACACTACTTTTTCTTTGGAGTAAACATTTAAAAAAATAAATAAATAAATACTGTTTTTTAAACTTTTTATCTAGTAAAATCTAAAAAAAAAAGGCTTTTAAAAATATCTCTAAAGACATATAACTTTATTATAATTACTTTTTTAATAGCCATTTTTCAGTAACTTCTTGTTTTTAAAATTTAAACATTTCACTTTTAATTTCTATTAGTTTATAATTTTACTTTTATCATACTTTTTAAATATTTATAGTAATGTATAAATAATATACAGTCTCATTATTTTATTTCTAACTTTTCTTCCATGCTTTTATTAATTGTATTTATTGACAGATCCTTTGATCCAGTTTGAATTAAAAATATGAATTATTAATTAATACTCTCAAAAACGAAAGAAATTAGATACCATATTAGTCACTTCCATTCCAATATTTCTAAAAAACAAACTTTATGGTAGAATTAATTTCATAAATGTTGTAAAATTCTACCATGAAGATTATTTTTGGGAAAGAGTGTTAGCCAAATAAGTGACATGTGACCAGCAATCTTTACATACTCATGTCTCTCTCCCTTTTAAAAACAGGGACAAAAGCTATAGAAAAATTTACTTACATATTTCAAATTTTAAGCAATTTAATTACAAAACTGAGTATTTTAGTTAAATTAGCGCTTTTCTGTCTCACTTCAAATAATAAATATCCTAGGATAAGAAAAAGCAAGAAAGAAAAATCATGCACCAAGCATAGATTATGAAACACTTTTCAACACCAACAGAATACTTTAAAAAACAATCGCTGTTTAATAAGGTATCTAAGTAAACATTTCAGAAATACACAAAACACATTTGAAAACCAGATTTCATCAATTGCCGTCCACAGCCAAAAAAGTACTCATTCTTTTCTGCAGCCCTATATATAATTTATATATACTCTATAGTATGCTACAATTTAGTTTAGTAATAAAACAAATAACACAGTTGGAAATTCATCTTTCAGCAGTTTCTACAAATAGACAGAAACATACTTGAATTATTTTGTACAGCCCTATGTATTACCTTAAGCTTTTAGTTATAGTTTAATTCAGGGAAACACACGCTGAAATCCCACTTCCAGGAATTATCATACATAGGCAGCCATGTATTCAGTTCTTTGCGTGGCCCCGTATATGATTTTATTTATATTCTACAAATCTTTTTTGGCATACTAAATATAATTCATGTTCAAAATGCATAACTCGATTAAAAACCCATTTTAATCAATTTACGCTGATGCACCGTAATGCTTACAATTTTTTTTTTGTGTAGCCCTGTATATGATTTGTAGCATTTATACATATTTAATAGCATTCAAAAATTTAGTTATATGCATACCTTACTAAAATCCCACATTCAATTATGGCTTATAAACAGCATTTTGGACACAGTACTGTACCCGAAATATTTTGTGTGTCCCTGTAAATGGACGATAAATGCTATACACATAGCAAAAACAAGTATCTTGTAGTAAACCTCAATAATGTATATCAATTTCATTATATTTGAAATGGTGTAACATAATTAAAATACGCTGCAAACAGTTTTCTCCCGCAGACCATTATGTAAAAGAATACATTTGTGTGGCACTGTAAATGAAAGAAAAAAAGCTTTACACTTCATATTCTACAGAAAGCATGTCTTAGTGCATCTCAGAAATATATATTAATTTCATTATGTTTGTTATAGTGTAACATGATTAAAATGCACCGCAAATGTTTTTCAAGATTAAACCATAATGTAACGGAATTCCTTTCCTAATTGTAAGTGCTAAACATACAATGTTTGATAGTAAGCATCTTGTAGCATATTTCAGTGACCTATATAAATTTCAATATATTTGACACAGTGTCACATTATTAAAATGCACTGCAAAGGATTTTTCCCCCGTAGACCATAATGTAACAACACTCTTTTGAGTGCCACTGTAAAAAAAGTATAGGGGCTACACATTTCATTTTCAATACCGAACATGTTATAGTAAACCTCAACAACATATATCAATTGCATGACTATCCGGATAAATTTACGTGAGTTAGAGCATGGACAGACAGACAAACCGAATTCATAAACACTTTTCAACTATTCTAGAAAGTGTTAAAAAAAGGCTACAATATACAGAAAGGATGTGTGCACAGTTTTAGTTAACAACAAAAAAAATCTTTCTTAGAATATACATATTTTTAAATGCAATATGTAATTAAAAAAATATAAATTTCACTGATAATTTATGAAAAATGGGTGCAATTAGCAACTTTGATAAAAAGTCACTTTTTTTGGTCATCAACTAAAATACTTGATTCTACTAAACATGTGCTTATTTTAATTGCTAAAAGGCATAGAACAAAAACTTTATAAACAGTAAAATAAGTTTCATTAGACTGTTGACATGTTTCGGCTCCATCAGAGCCATTATCAAAACAAATAAGAATATTCTACAATTGCACGATCTATGAAGTTATTATTTGAAATGCCACCATTTAATTTTTCACATACTTTTTCAAATTATGCACATTATTATTTTATTTTTACTTGGATGTTTATTTCCGCATTTGTAAAATAGGGATATTGTAAATAAACATCTAAGCAAAAGTTAAAATAATGTTCGTAATTTGAAAAAGCATATGACAAATTAAATGATGGCGTTTCAAATAACTTCATAGACCGTGCAATAGTAGTGCATCTCTCGCCCCGCGGCCATTTCATCTGGCCGCGGGGCGAGAGATGGCAGGCAAGCGGTCATGGCCTAGGAGTTTTTAATTCGTTTTTACCTTTTGAGTTGTCACTGAAGATGGAGTTTAAGGGCTCTGAAACAGCTGTTTGCCATTAGAAATGATTTTAATTTGTGCTAATTTAACGTTGCACATTTATTTTTAATATAACGGCACAAAGTTTTAATCCACCTTTTAGAAATAGTAGAATATTCTGATTTTTTTTTATTTTTTATAATGGCTCTGATGGAGCCAAAACATGTCAACAGCTAAAAAAACTTATTAAAAAAAAATACTATACTACAAACTCATGCAGTGAAATAAACAATTTTTTTGAATTTTTTTCAAAAATTGCATGAAATATGTAGAAATTGTCCAGAAAATCTGAATATTCCGTTATAGACATATTTTGTCTTCACACTCTGCAACTAAACTCAAAGTTTGGAAATTTGACAAAACCTGCATGAAATTGTCAAGAAAATATAAATATTTCATTAAACAAATTCTTTTTTTATTTTTCTGGAAAATAAAACTTTTTTACAGTAACCTCCACTACTGATTTACTGCATAGCTACAAATAAAACAAAATATATATCTTAAAAATAAATGACTTTTTGGAAACTGTTGCCAACAATCTACATTTTTTTAAATTAATACCATTCGATTCCAACCACTTTTTTAAAATAGTGCAATTGGCCTTATTTTTGCATTATTTATTATGTTATTAAATAAGGCAAATACTTCTACTTCAGAAAGTGGTAGCAATCAAGCAATCTGAATTTTAAAAAGTAGCCTACTGGCAACACTGATTGGAAATATGAAATAAAATACCATTGAAATAATAAATATATATATATATATATATATAAGCTAAAAAAATAATTGCACACTGCAATCCCATCACTCTGCCTGCAAAAAATACTAAGATTGCTATGCAGTTTTTTTTTTCTTATAAAACTTTTTATACTTACATATAATTATGTATACATAAAAAAATACTTACCCATAAAGCAATCAAATTAAATGCTGCAACTCAAGATCTTGAAATTATCTTAACTATTGAAATATGTAATTTTAATTTTCAAATCAAAATTTTATAAAGTCTTGATTTTTAAATCTATATTAATTTTATCCTTGAGATGCACACTAAGAAGGAATGATTAATAAAAAGTGCTTATGATTATAAGGTATTCTAATCTCATATAGCTCAATGAACTTTGAGCTATATGAGAGACTATAGGTAAATGATAACATTATTCACGAATAAAATAAGTACTTTTTATTACAGTAGAATATCTTAATAAAAACACTATATTGAATATTTTAAAAGTCAATTAAATGAAATTTGAAAATACTTACATATTTCAATTATATATATATATAAAAAATAGTAAATAATTGTATTTTGTAGTACATATGAAAAGACAACATGGTTTCGATCAACAATTTATTTTTAAAAATAACAAGTTACAAGAAAATAATCTACAAAATAATTTGAAGCAGATTGCTACCCAGTTGAAAGAATTCACCTAATTTAGCCCGAACAGCATCTGAAAAGAAAAGAGATTGTGATGAGTTATAATATAATGAATAGGCAAGGATGGGGAACTGAATAAATATACTCAACACCCCGGCAGCAGAAAGTTCGAGACGGGCAACGCACGTCGCAGAGTTTTTTCCATGGAGCTTTCTTCGGCTCACAGATTCTTTTCCCTACTTCTGCAGATTTTTTTTTACTTCGTCAACGGGCACAGTGCCGCAGCCACACTTTGGCTTAGCATCCGGAGGAGCACGATGATCTACTGCACACAGCTCATCATTCATTGCAAGCTAATTTTTTTTTTCTCCAACATCCCTGCCCAATGGACCAACAGCATTCGCTCATATACGGTGCGTGCATCTCGGCAGCAAGTTCAAAAGAGAAAATCTGTGAAAAGCGGTTCAGGAAATCAGCGAAAATCTGGCCCTGTCTGTTCCGTTATAGCTGCAAATGCACTCAGCCCGTTTTTTAGTTTCGGGGTAGCAAAAAAATTGCTGTTGGCCTATTTCAACCTGCGAATTTCAGCAAAGGTCGAGGAAAAATCTGAAAATTTGTCAATCGCCCACAGAAAAATTTCGCAATCATAATGATAATCCAGATTGCCGTCTTTGTTTATCAAACAAATGCTGAAAATATCGCATTTTAAAAAGATTTTCTTATGATAATTTAAAAAAAGACATAAAACTCAAATTTAAAGGATATTGAAAATAAATAAATAAATAAATAAATACATTTTTCTAAGGAAATAAAGAAAATTGTCGAAATTGTAGTAGTGGCGTAGCCAGGGAGGGGGTCCAAATGCTCTAGATGCCAGTAATATTGTAAAGTTTTCTTCTCTTTGATTATCGCAGAAAGCTCAACAATTAGAGAAGGCAAAGAAAACTTTACAATATTAGTGGTATCCATGGACTACCGCCCTGGTTACACCACTGAATTGTAGGAAAAGCATAAAAAAGGGGATATAAGCATAAAAGTGTAAAAAAGGCCTCAAAAGCATAAAACTAGGCAGGTATGAGAGTTACGAATGGTATTCTAAAATAAAAACTAATAAACCAATTTCCAATACTGAGATCTTTGCGATACTCGCGAACTTAGCATTTTTTTAACGACTAATCGACAACTTTGCATTTTTTAAGCGACTGATGGACAAACTTTGCATTTTTTCTGGGACAGATCGACGAACTTTGCGTTTTTTCTAGGAAAGATTGAAGAACTTTGAGTTTTTTCCACGACTGATCGACGAACTTATCGGTATTTTTAGCAACAGATCGAAAAACTTTGCGGTTTTTCCGTGACAGACCGACGAACCTTGCGGTTTTTCTGCGACAGATCGACGAAGTTTTTTTTTTTTTTTTTTTTTTTTTTTTTTTTTTTTTTTTCGACAGATCGACGAACTTTGCGTTTTCTCTGCGACAGATTGACAAACTTTGCTTTTTTTTTTTTTTTTTTTTTTTTTTTTTAGACAGATTGACGAACTTTGCGTTTTTTCTAGGAAAGATTGAAGAACTTTGAGTTTTTTCCACTACTGATCGACGAACTTATCGGTATTTTTAGCAACAGATCGAAAAACTTTGCGGTTTTTCCGTGACATACCGACGAACCTTGCGGTTTTTCTGCGACAGATCGACGAAGTTTGCTTTTTTTTTTTTTTTTTTTTTTTTGCGACAGATCGACGAACTTCGCATTTTTTCCACGACAGATCGACGAACCTTGTGTTTTTTTTATGATTGATGGACAAACTTTGCGTTTTTTTGGCGACAGATTGACGAACTTGGCGTTTTTCCGCGACAGATCGACGAACTTTGCGTTTTCTCTGCGACAGATTGACAAACTTTGCTTTTTTTTTTTTTTTTTTTTTTTTTTTTTTTTTTTAGACAGATCGACGAACTTTGCGTTTTTTCCACGACAAATCGACAAACCTTGTGTTTTTTCTACAACTGATCAACGAACTTTGCATTTTTTAAACAACTGATCGATGAACTTTGCATTTTTAAGCGAATGATCGACGAACTTTGCGTTTTTCCGTGACAGATCCACGAACTTTGCATTTTTTCTGCGACAGATCGACAAACTTTGCGTTTTTTCTGCAACTGATCAACGAACTTTGCATTTTTTAAACAACTGATCGATAAACTTTGCATTTTTAAGCGACTGATCGACGAACTTTGCGTTATTTAAGCAACTCATCGACGAACTTTGCGTTTTTTCTTGAACAGAACGACGAACTTTGTGTTTTTTCCAGAAAAAATCGAAGAACTTCAGAGTTTTTTCTGCGACTGATCGACGAACTTAGCGATTTTTTCGGCAACAGATCGACAAACTTTGCAGTTTTTCTGTGGCAGATCGACGAACTTTGCGTTTTTCCATGACAGATCGACGAACCTTGTGTTTTTTCCGTGACTGATGGACAAATTTTGCGGTTTTCGCGACAGATCGACGAACTTTGCGTTTTTCCGTGACAGATCCACGAACTTTGCATTTTTTCTGCAACAGATCGACAAACTTTGCGTTTTTTCCGCGACTGATCGACGAACTTTACATTTTTTAAACAACTCATCGACGAACTTTGTGTTTTTCTGGGGCAGATCGACGAACTTTGTGTTTTTTCGAGGAAAGATCGAAGAACTTCCGTTTTTTCCGCGACTGATCGACGAACTTAGCGGTTTTTTCGGCAACAGATCGACAAACTTTGCAGTTTTCCCGTGACAGATCGACGAACCTTGTGGTTTTTCTGCAACAGATCAACAAACCTTGCTTTTTTTTTTGACAGATCGACGAACCTTGCATTTTTTCCATGACAGATCAACGAACCTTTTGTTTTTTCCATGACTGATGGACAAACTTTGCGTTATTTAAGCAACTGATCGACGAACTTTGTGTTTTTTCCATAATAGATCGACGAACCTTGTGTTTTTTCCGTGACTGATGGACAAACATTGCGGTTTTTGGCGACAGATCGACGAACTTTGCATTTTTCTGTGACAGATCGACAAACTTTGCATTTTTTCAGGGACAGATCGACAAACTTTGTGTTTTTGCCAGGAAAGATTGAAGAACTTTGAGTTTTTCCGCAACTGATCGACGAACTTAGCGTTTTTTTTTTTACAACAGATCGACAAATTTTGTGGTTTTTCCGTGACAGATCTATGAACTTTGCGTTTTTTCTGCGACAGATCGACAAACTTTGCGTTTTTTTGGCGACACGACGAACTTTGCACTTTTTCTTTCGACAGATTGACAAAGGTCGCGATTTTTTTTCCTCTGTGTCCGACTGACAAAGTAAAATTTTCTCCTCTGCGTTCGACTGATGAATTTCACGATTTTCCCCACGACTGACTGATCACAATATCCCCCCCCCCCCGACTGAGTGATGAATTTCATCACTTTTTTCCTTGACCGACTGACGAACTTTGCAAATTTTTTCCGTTACCGATTGGCGAATTATTCGGTTTCTTCTGGTGACAGATTGATGAGATTTACTATTTGTTTTTCTCGTGCCTCACTGAAAAATTTCAAAAATTTTTTCCCGCAACTGATTGACGAATTTCGCATTGTTTTCTTGTGACCGATTAGCAAACTTCGCCATTTTTTCCTTTGACTGATCGACGAATTTAGCGAATTATTTTTCTATGAACATAGACATAGATAAATAATTCTAATAAAATAGCCTTTCGAAGAAGAAAATTGTTTCTTGAAAAATGTTTCAAATACAATGTCTGTGTAGAACAGTTGTATTAGTTCATCTAATTTTTCTAATCGTCTGCTTGACCGCCATCGTCTGGTAGGTATAACAGATTTATTCTATGGTATTTATCCGTATGGTTGTTTATAGGTGGCTTTACCTTACCACAGTTGTACACTGGCTGCCATGTAGCCCGAAAGTCGAAAATCGATATTAACACTATTTCGTTAGAAATCCTTATCTATTTCTGTTTATGCGTAAGACGAATTTCATTATTTTATTCCCTCAACCAATTGACTAAATTCACAATTTTTCCAATGACAAATAGACGTATTTAAAGATTCTTTTTCCTGCGACCGAAAAGAGGGAAAAGAACAAAAAAGGGCAGTAAGAGCCATCGGTCGCTGCACCCTGTTAAATTGGCCTACAGTCAGCACTAAATAAAAATGAGATTAGAAGAGCTGCAAAGATCTTATTACTTTTACTCCTTGAGGTAAAGTAATAAACCTTTTTAATCCTTGTGTTTTTTAGAAAAAAATATATTTTTTAATGCATATTAATTATATCTAAAATAATTATATTCTTGATGTTCCATTTTAAAAAAATCATGCCCTCCCTCCATTTTTACCCTGTTTGGCCGCCATTTTGTTTTTGTCGCTTATAGTGGGCCCCAAAACAAAACTAAAAAATTCCTGCTTCCCCTTTTGGCCTCCAACAGTAATATGATTGACAGCTGACCACAACCCAGTCTGCCAATTTGTTTGTCACTTATAGTGGGATCCCAAAACGAAACTAAAAACTTCATGCCATCCTTTTTGGGACCCCCCCCTCCTCACGTCCAACAACATGCACCCAACATGTTATCTCACAGTAGGCTTTGATTGACAACTAGCCACGCCCCCTTTTGGCTGCTATTTTGTTGGCGTTTATTCATGCCCTAGCCCCTCACCATTTTTCTACCTCCAACAGTACAATGATTGACCAATTTTATGCTTTAGCGTTAAAAAATTAGTCAGAAATTGTGTCAGAAAGTTTTACGTTGTTGAGAAGATCATTTTAGAACCACCTTCACAATTAATTTTACATTTTATATGTCACAGAAATTTCAACTAATTAAACACACTTTTTAAACACTTAGATATTCTGATCCATTATATAAATAATAATAATTTTTAGTATAAATTAGATACTTTTAAAAATACGTATTTTAATATTTCCTATTTAAACATTTAATATTTTACTGCCTATAGAAAAATAAAATCGATTTGAATTTCAGAAAGAAAAAAAAATATTACCATTTTGCTGAAGTTTACATTCTTCCAAAAATCTTCAAAACTCCTTATATGACGATTTCAAGAACAGACTGACCTTTTTCTGAAAAGATAAAACAAAACAAAAGATTTTTTTTAAAAAAATTCTTATATATTTACATTGCATTATATCACAATAAACTTTCATGACATAATCACTATAGTCATTTTTCCGAATACCGAATATTCAGCCTTTAAGGAAGTCACTCTTTGAAAACATAATTCTAACTATAAGTCTTATATATTTTATAGTTATGATATATAATTATCACAAAGGAAATTTTTACATTTCAAAGTGGTAATATATAAGGTAATTATATAAGGTTTTACGATATTTGCATCACATTCCTTTTTACGGCCATGATTTTTATTCTCGTGTAAAAAAAATTGCATTCAAAGTTGCAATCATAATTTTTGACCAAAAAAACATGGATGAATGCCTCGCCTGTGTATTCTGAACAAGGAAGATTGTCGGGAAGGTATCCACTGAAAATTAAAAAAATTCTTGATTAATTTTTGCTTTGTAAAAAAAAAAAAAAAAATAGACATTGATGGCAAATCCCTTATGCATGTGTTATTTCAATGCTAACTTTATATTTGTTAGTTTGAAATCTTTTCATTATCCCATCGACCACTTACTTTTAAACAAATTATCGCCAATGGCAATAAACAAATGGAAATACGTTGCCATTGGAATCTCAAAAGAAAAAAAATAATACAAGAAATTTAGAAAAGCGTAGTAATTTTTATAAAGCATCAATTATCTTTAAGTAATAAAATTTATATTAATGAAAACAGAAAAAAATAATCCTGGATATTTATTCACAGAAATGTAGCATCCATGTGAAATCATTTTTTTCAATTATGGGCAACAGAAAAAAGAAAAAAAGCAGTAAATGTTGTGGAAAAATGGAAAATTCACGGTTTTGATTAAAAAAGCAGAAATCTGCCATTCGATGTATCTCTGTAAAATACATGGCCAGATTCAATGTCACCATAATCTGCACATATAATTGAAATGCTTCAGCATGTAAAAGCAAAATAAATAAATAAATAAAAATAAAAATAAAGTTTGTAAAAATAAACTAGTCTTGACAGTGCACAATGCCTGGCGACCCTTTTTGACGACTTTATGTGCTGGCAACCTTTACTGTCGCAACTTTTTGGTATTTTTTTTTTTAATGTTTTCATTCGCAGGGGGAGGGGGGGAGAGCAAAATACATCTGCTAGTCGTGAAAAAACAATCAGAGAATGCATCAATTAATCATAGTAAAAAGAAATTCTTTCTAAATTCGTTAATTGATAAAGGGAGAAAATTGTGAAGTTTCTCGAACAAGTTGACGCAAAAGAAAAAAATAATAATGAATTGAACCAGCCTGTCACAGGGAAAAAATGCTGGGGAGAGAATATCACAAAATTTGTCAATCGGCTGGATTAAAAAAATAAATAAATAAAAAAAAATGTGCGATTCGTCCATTGGTCGCTTGACAAAAATTTCGAAATTCATCAATCAGTTGATGATTAAAAATTGTTCACGTCTTATTATGTCATATATATATATCATATCATATATGAATTACATATGACTAATAACTTGGTTATATACATCACAAAATGTTATATCATCATAGTACATTATCATAATGTCATATATGCTTTATAATTTGGCAATAAATCTTGGTTGCTTAGCAATTAATTCTTGGGGGTCACTATAACACGAAAATACCCAATATCAAAAGAAAATAAGGTCCTTTCAGAAAATATGAAACATTTTGCATTATTCAAGGAATTGTTATAGCAAGTAATAAGACTTTTTGATAGACTTCATTTATCAAAATGAGTAATGGTTAAAGAATCAGTTTTAATTTTATATCTATTGGATACTTGAAATTTTTATATATCAATTCTTTTTTTATATATATATTTTAAATAATGCTACTGTTTTAAAAATTTGGAATTTTAAAAAAATTGTTTTTAAAAAGGTACACAATAAATAAAATTTCAAAAATTGAAATTATTTTTTTAAAACTCAAGATGATGCATGTTTATGAATATTAAACACACACAAATAGAAGTGTTGCCCTTAAGCACACTTCATGTTCGCATCAGTGATTCTTTACTAGACAATTACTTGGTATACTCGATTTCTACTCTGTACTCGGCTACTCAGCCAAAGCACTACTCGGTACAAGAGTTGTATAATATAAGACTCAAGCCGTGTGCGGAAAATTTTCAGGAAAATTTGGAACTTTGCAGTAAACATTTTAGAAAAGAAAAACGTAATTTTTGTTTTAATACCAAAAAATAAAAAATACTCTAATTTTATGAACGATTTATTTATTGTTTGCACACAATTGAAAGTTTAAAGATGCAAAACATTGTTGCGACATTACAGACGCTTGTGAAGAGGTCGAAATATTAAGGATTGGGCTGTTTCTAAGTGCATTGACAAAATAATTGATAAGAATTCAGCTCTTCCAATCATGGATTTTTAGCTTTATTACTTTTTTTAACCAAAATAATTATTCTTTAATATTAATTAAATTTAAATGGTAATTATTTTAAACTACTGTTAATAATTCATATCATCAAAATAATATAACTCATAATTTTATTAAACATTAAATTAATTTGCAGAAAGTTTTTCACCCAATATTTATGTGCGAGGAAAGTTTTTGTTTTTATACAAGTCTGCTCGGTACACCACTACTTCTAATTATAATGAAAGTATGTTTCCATTGCTATGTAGTACAAACAGACACAGATTAAGGGTTATATGTTAAATATATCAGAAAAAGACTGAATTGAAGCTGGAGAAGGAGGGAAAGCTTAAAAAATTTGCTACCAATGGGAAAGATTCCTTTATAAACATACAAAGTGGAAATTGAGGGGGGGAGGGGGGCAAAGTGAGCATATGCCCTGGACGCCAGTGAAAAAACTGAATGGAGCACCTAATAAAGGTTTTATCTGTTGTTTGATGGGAAAAAAAAAAAAAAAAAGAAGAATGAAAACTGGATAAAAGTATCATGCAGTCACTACAGTAATTTACTACACTAAAACATGTAAAAACAGAATGTGTCTATAACCTGTCTTGAATAAAAAAAATTACCTGATTCCAACAGAAAGAACACCGGCGTTAATATGTACCTGCTAAGATGGAAAGTTGTATAAAACGGAATTTTTCCAATTTGTTTCGATTCAGTTTTAAATTTTAAAATAACGTCATGAATATTAGATGAAATTTAAAAAAATACTCTATATAAATGTACCTTCCAGAAGAGAGTGTATGGGGAATTCAAAAAACCGTTTGCCCCAGGTGAAAAAAAAAAAGTTCGTTTTGGCTCTGTATATATAAATATACAATGAGACATGACAGTTTATTAGCAGTACTTTCTAATATAAAAAAACTCAAACGCAAATTTACACAGACAAGATATTATAGGGCACAAAATTTATACAAAATATTTAAATTATAAGCCTACAAACGTCTTCCCAAAGTGAAAATGATTAAGTATCTCTGAGCACAATTCTTTAAATAAAATCTGATTAAAACATTCTAAAAATATAATACATTACAAATATTATACATAAAAATAATAAGACTTGTGATTACTTACGTTTACTAGAAAAAATAGAAGCGGTAAACTTTGAAATCACATAGGGGAAGCAAGCAATGGCGGCAAATTCACTTGTTTATTTTCGTCTTGCCTGGAAAGGTGGAATGGTTGGACGGTTAGCGCGAAATAAGTTAAAAAGATCCAACGTTGTTTCAACGAATTTTTCAGTTAGGAAAAATATCTATTACTTCGTTGAAAAATCACTCTTTCGGGATGAAGCAAAGGAAAACAGAAAACGATTAAAAGACTTATTTTAAAACGTCGAGAGGAGTAACGCAAATATCGTAACCATAAAACACCGTTTTTTAAAAGTCATTTCTATGACGAATTAAATTTCCAATTTCTTTGGTCGAAAATATTGCGATATAAAGTATATTTTTCAACGGACATAAAACAACTTAACCAATTTTCAACAGTGCTGACTTATTTTCAACGCTATAAAAACGTCTGGTGCTACCTGGGAATATTACAGCTCCTTCCGCATAATATTTGCGTTATACTTAAAAGCTTCTATATTGCAATCTGTTTTGCGATGCTTAAAATTGAATTTAACATTAGGAATTAAAAAGTTTAACGGAGCAGAATTCTTAATTTACTTTACCAAAATACTGGTAACCTAATTTTAATTTTTCACTAAATACATTGGACAACACATTTGAACTTTTTTTCTATCCCAAAACCAATATTCGTAGTTTCTTATTCTGTTTTTTGCGCTGATTCCGAATCTAGTTTTAGAATTTATTCAGCACGTCCAGTTTGGAGATATTTGCATATTTTGATTTATGCAATTTTTGTACAATTATACTATTATTATACAAATTTTTTTAAGGTTTCTCAGACATTATTTTATGTTTTATGTTATGATCACTTGCCAGTTTACTTTACAAAAATGTTTTGTCCAAGATTATATTGACATGTAACCGCGAAATATTGCACCTAATTTACATATTTTTATTTTTATTTTTTCTAATAACGTTTCTTGATATCGAAATATTTCTACAACATGAGTACGTTATTAGGGTGAAACCCGCAGTAACAGACACTTTATGGAGTCTTTCTTGTTTAGATCACTATTTCAAAAATTTTAATCTATTTTATACTTACATTTGTTTTTTATAGAGATATAGTAAAAAATTGTTGTTGGCAAAATTTTTAAAAATTATACATTTTATTATTAAAAGTTAATTTTATTCATAAACATGGTCAAAAATTCCAGTAACAGACACCATCCCTATTTTGAAACGCCAATAACTGACACAAAGTGAAGGAGTGACTGACAATTTAATTTAAAAGATTTAAATGGTTTCTAAAAAAAGGTATTATTTATTATAAAAACAAAATACATTAATATTTATTATAAAAAGTTTGATTTGGCAAGTTGTACTGCATTATTAGTAATGCAGAGTATATGGTAAGAGTATATAGGAGTAATAGTTAGTACTGCATTATTAGTAATGAAGATATCCCATAACTGACATTTATGAACCAGTAACTGACATCTGGTGTCACTGGTAAAACAACTTAAATTTAAATGATGTTTACTAGAAGGTAAATTTAATTTATTATTATGCATTTTTAAAATTTTCAATCAATAGATTTCAAATTTCTTTTTTATAACCAATAACTAACACCTCTGTCAGAGACTGGTAAAATAAAACTTCTAGGAACCAATAACTGGCACTTCCCATTAAGCCAAATTGTATAGCTACAAAACCTAAATCACGGTCTAATATGCCATATGCATCTTTAAACTAATTTTTACTAGTATAACTTTAAGAAAAAAGTTTAGGATTGTTGCATTACAAATAGATTAGAAAAACATTTCCTTAAATTTAAAAAGGAGATGGTTGCTTCAAATTGGCATTTTTTTTGTATTCTCAAAAATTTGTTCCTCATTGAATATGTTCTTGGATCTTTAGTGGTGAAAAAATTGACTCCAAATTAAAAATAAGTGTTTAAATTAGCACTAGATGACATTACATTGCAGAATTTTACAACAAAATGCTTATTTGTGATAAATTTTTGCTCAAGTGTCAGTTACTGGTTAGGTGTCAATAACTGGAGGATTCACCATTTGTTTCTAAACCAAACCTTTACACTGATTTCAAATCTGGTGTCCATTTTCTTATATAATGTCCAGTTTTTGAAAAAAATGAAAATTTTTTTTTTGGTAAAGCCAGAAAATGCTTTTTCTGCTACTTTCTGATGTACTTCAACTAATTAGGATAAATTTTATTACATTTTTTACTTGTTTTTTAATTACACGCATTAGTGATTATGTCCCTGATAGGAATCTGACACTGTTCTCCTTTTTGACCATGAGGTACAAACACCTAAAAAGTCCTTCCGGCCTATACCGGGAGAAAAAGGTAGCTTTCATAGTCCATGATTTTAAATTCAACTCATTTTACTAAAACACCCGAAGCTAAAATGCTTGCAACCCGATTATAGAAGATTCAATCCCGGTTTTCCTTAATACTGAATTGTAATGCGAATTTCAGCATGAGAGTTACAGCATAACAAAAATCAGACTGTTTCAAAATGTCAGCCCCTCTAGAATTTCAAACTGCCATATATCAGGCATTTTTTTAAGATGAAGTAAAAAAAAAAAAAAAAAAAAAAAAAAGTCCGGAATCCTAGTATCACGAACTAACACTTAACCAAAACCACTTTTTCAATTTATTTTTAGACATCTCTTTGAATTAAAAAAAATAATAATATCTGGCCGCAATTTAGAAACAAAATGGCGCATGGATATGATAAACGGAATTGGACGAGACCTTGCTATGTTCTGTACACATGATCAGTAACATTCATATCCGTTCATAAATACCAGAGTTACAGCCTAACAAAATCAGTTTGTTTCAAAATTTTGACCACCCCAGAATTTTAAACTGCCATATCTCAGCCATTTTTCAAGATATAGCCAAAACAAAAAATGTTCCAGAATACTTCTAGGACGATTTAATACTTAAATGAAACAAATTTTTCTTACATCTTTTTTTAATTTTAATAATTTAAAAATTTTATCTGGCCGCTATTTTGAAACAAGATGGCAGTTGAAGCTGGCAAACGAACAAGGTCGAGACTTTTGTATGCCCTATACACATACTCAGTTACATCCAAATCGGTTAATAAATAAGTTAGTTACAGCATGACAAATGTGAGATATACACACATATATATACGAAGGCTATTTTGAGCGCCTGGTGGTCATGATCGGTGAATATTATATATATATATATATATATATATATATATATATATATATATATGGAATTGCTTTCCTCCGAACGGCTGGAAAGGGTAGCTTTTTGAAATGAAAGCTACCTAAAATAATTTTATATAAAACGTGTGTCAATACAATACATGAGTATAAATTTATTTTACTCAAAATCTAGACATGATTTCAAGGAAACGTATTGCATATTAGCAATAAACATACAAATCTAGTCTAGAAAAACAATACTTCAGTTTTGTGGTAACTACTTTAAAGTTGAAAGTAATATAAACATTGCACTATGGGAAAATACGCAAATTCGGCTTCGTAACTGAAAGGTACATGTTATAAATATCAAGACTGCGACATTTATCTGAAGCAAATAGTCCAGTAATCCTAATCTAAAAAAAGAATTCAATCTGACATTGATTGTATCTAAAATTTCCATAAAATGACGCTAACATTTTATACGGAAACAGCAATAGACTGATCTAGGATCAAGTAATTTCGGTTCAGGGACGGAACCACTGTTGTCCAGTGTTATCAGTTTAAAAACTTTTTATTTGAATACGCAAGTATTCAATTTAATCAAAAAATTTAAAAAAACATAAATCAAGTGTATTTAATATACAAATGTTTATTGATGCCTTATTTTGCATATTTATTTCTCCAAAATAAAATAAATGTATAGTCGGCATCTGAAACTGTAACTTTCACTCTCAAATAATTTTTCTGTTAGATAAAGCAATTCCGTTCCATTGGAATCCAATTCATTTTGTCATTCAAAATGCTTAGATAAAAGGTTTTTAAAACAAATAGCCAGCGCTTTCCTTACTAAACATATTTGAAAGTTTCTTGCGATTTCAACTCATTACTCTTTAGTAAGTTATTTTATATGCTTTTCAGATCCGTATGCAAGCAAATAAATGCACCTAATATTTTCGCCGATTTAAAACATTTGAAAAAATTAGATATGCATTGTATCTCACGTTACATTTAATTATTCAAATGACAGTGTTTTTTTCATTAATCACGTACAAAATATGATTAAAATGTATCCGTTAATTTAAACAATAATGCGTAAACACAGTGTCTTTATAGGATTTGAGATGATATTTTTATGATAATAATAAAAAATAATTAGTATTATAATAAGTTATTTATTTGATGTTTAATATCCTGAATAATAAAAAGAAATAAATAACTAATGAAAGAACTTGAGAATTATAGAGTTATCTATATCAATTTTATGAGAATTATTTATGTTGTACTATAATTAAATATTATATACTTTGCTAAATTTAAATCATGATTTAAAATTACATGAATACTGTCACTTTTCACACAAAATTCACATAACAAAACAGGTTTTTCACCATTATTTGATCAATTTACATTATTAAATTTAAATACTTTAATTCTAAAATTAGTATCTGGTATTTTAGGTATATTTAAGGATATTACCACGTGTCTGAACAACACCAAGAGGTCAGTTAGTACAAAAATGAAAGAAGGTAATGGATGGATTTATTGGAAAATAAAAAATGCGGTTATGTTAAACTTGAATTGTGTATACGACCGGCTGAAAACAAAATCCCATAGACTGTAATTTAAAACTGTGACAGTGAAAAACGAAAATTATTATTGGATTGAAAATTATACCTTCTTCCAATTTACGTAAAAATAATTTGCTTATGGGAGCGTATCCGTATTAAAATTGTTACAAACTTTGAAATTTTCAACACGAACACATACATTATATTTACAATTTGCTTTTTTCGTTACATTTTACCTACCGATTCCAAATGGAAAGTCATTCGGAAAAAACATTTAATAATTATGCAGATATAAGATTTTTAACACGTAATCTTATATCCATCTTTAATACTTAATAAGCAAGCTGTATCGCGGAATTTTTAAACATTAGTAAAAAACTGCTTGGTGCAATGAGCTGAACGTTTTAATTTGCATATTTAAAGCTACAGAAAAGTCGCTTTTTCTTAAACGTTTTTAGTTTACTAAATATATATTATTTCAAATATTAATTTAGTAATATATTTTTGTTTGCAACTATTAAAAGTTATATTAACGATAGAAGGTAAAAATTTTGTATACGCATAATTCCTGAATGTCTCTCCGAATGGCGTCCCATTTAGTATCCGGTGGTAAAATCCCGTGGTAATACTAACCTGTGTCAAAATTAAGTGTTCGTATTGAAATTTCAGCTTGCTTGTATCGGAAGTTTGTTTCATTTTCTATACGGAAACAGATCCTTAAGCAAATATTTTTAACATAAATCTAAAGAAGGTATACTTCCCAATGAAATAGATTTATTGATAGTTCCGTCTTGCTCTGCATCAGATTGTATTATATTCATATTTAATATTTAATATACAAGCTGTATCGCGGAATTTTTAAACATTAGTTAAAAACCGCTTGATGCAATGAGCTGAAAGTTTTAATTTGCATATTTAAAGCTACAGAAAAGTAGCTTTTTTTTAAACGTTTGAGTTTAATAAATATATGTTATTTCAAATATTAATTTTATAATATATTTTTGTTTGCAACTATTAAAGATTATATTAACGATAGAAGGTAAAAATTTTGTATACGCATAATTCTGAATGTCTCTCCGAATGGTGTCCCATTTAGTATCCAGTGGTAAAATCCGGTGGTAATACTAATCTGTGTCAAAACTAAGTGTTCGTAAATAAATTGCGGCGTGCTTGTATCGGAAGTTTCTTTCATTCTCTATACTGAAACAGATCCTTAAGCAAATATTTTTAACATAAACCTAAAGAAGGTATACTTCCCAATGAAATAGACATATTGATAGTTTCGTTTTGTTCTGCATCAGATTAGCGATTAAAATTTATGTGATAGTGTTCTCTTTATATTCTTTATTTCTCTCTTTTTTTGTCAACTGTACCTGTGAGTAGTAATTTTATAAAACCGGTATCGTTTTACACGAGTTCATTTGAAAAAAATGTAGAAGGAAAATATTAACTAAAAATTCATTGTCAATTTATAATTTAAGGGGTCGGTACAAGAAAGTGCTAAGCCACATTTGTAAACTTCTGAGATATATCAGTTTGAAAGTTAGAAAAGTAAGCTGCGCCGCAAGCGCCCTGAGGGAGCGCCTTGCGCGTTAGACGACCACCGAACCCAAGTCCTGAGGGAGTTATATCGCGCCAGCAGGTTTATCTCCCTGCGGCGCTTCGGTCCAGTTTGAAAGTTATATCAAACACTTAAATCAACTTATATAACGTAAGGTTTTTTAACCAATGTATTAGTAACGTTTGAAATATTCTGAATAAGAATCTGACATTACTTTGATGATATTACTATTACGTTCTTTGTAAATTACCTCTCTTCACTGGGGTCATAAACGTATGGTGTGAAAACGACACTTGCGACATATGCTGCCACCAAGTAACATAGAAACAAATAATATGTACACTGTTAAAAATTTGCAGCAAACAGTCCAGTCATTCGACCGTTTTTATACAAAAGGGTTACATAACCATGATTTAACCCTATTCTGACCATAATATCGACCGGAATATGGCCGGAATACAGTTATAATACGGTTATGTAATCATTTTCCATGAAAATGATCGAATGACTGGACAGTTTGCTTCAATTTTTTAACAGTGTACATATTAATTGTTTCTATGTCCTCGATCCTCAATTATTGTTGATAAAATAACAAAAGCAAAATATCACGGAACTTCATAATAGTAAGGAACAGTTTTGAATTCCCATGGATTTCGAAGCAAGGTTAACGCAACGTCGATGGGTACATTATGCATTTTCGGTGGATGATGTCACATCAAAACAGTTTTGAACGTTCATAGGCTGCAATGTACGCCACGATTAAATGACAAAAGTACTTTTTCAATGGAATGTGTTACAGTGCGTACGAATGCGCAGGAACGGTGCAAACATTGGGAAAACGAGACCCGTGCCAGTCGTGGTATTGTTAGGGGTCACAAGCCTGTCTATATTATTTTAAATAATGTTGCATTAAGGACAAAAAAAATGCTTTAAATTTATATTTAATTAGTTTTTTTTGTGAAAAACAAGCAAGAATTAGCCTCATTTCTTACAACCAAATAGAAGATAATTGTCAGAAATATATAAATTTGACAATCCTGAAAGAAACCGTAAACGCAAAAAATATATTATTAAAAATGTAAAATAATTATGCACATTACAAGTGAAAAAAGTTGCTTGGCATTTTTAAAACATTTTATAATCCAAATTATAAATTATTCGATGGTGTATGTAATTTAAAATAATTTTTATTAGTCCAGTATTGCATTAGGAGACGTTGGGTACCGGTAGGAGATTTGACAGTACCCCGCACGATGTTTCGCCTCACTTGCGTGTGTGAGGAAGAGATGGACTTTTAATAGGCCGTTCTTTTCAGAAATAACGTTTAATCTGATGACAAACTACACTAACCAACATGAATAACTGTTTCAATTTATTTTATTATGATCTGCGTTAGCCCAGATCATACTTATTCTTATAGCGGATGACCTTCTTATACTGTATGTAAAAAAAAAAAAATGTGTCGATCTACTAAAAAATTTTTAGTTTTTTTCATTGATTTTTGCAATTACTAAAAATTTTTTTGTATTCTTACTCAGTTACAAGAAAATCTGTAAGAATTACTAGACAACATCTAGCAACATTACTAGAAAACAGATAGCAATGATTCCGGTTTATAGTACCGGTTACTAACAAAATCTGTGGAATACAAATATACTGAAAAAATTCTAGTAACTCAGTATTTTTTTTACAGTGTAGTCACAGCTATTCCACGTTCTAATCAGTTTGCTCTGTTTTAAGATTCCGTACTTATAAAGTAAAACGGAACCTTTATAAGATCACTCCTGTGTCTGGCCGTATGTCAGAGCAACTTTCCTCATACAGTATGGGACGTGGAATGTTCAAACTTGGGAAAGTTACAAAGCCTTTTTACCCACATATTTTCAGATAATTATCTATTTACAAATATGTATAAGAAACATTTAGAGGGTTGACTAACTTATTTAAAAAGAAAATTTCCTTTTGTTTATCATGTGAAAGTTCTTATAATACCGAACTAAAAAAATATATATATATATTTTTAATTTTAGGTATAATATTTTCAGAGATATCGTCGGAAATGCACTGAAAAAAAAATATGATTCCCCCCCTCTATTTCCGAAGCTACTGAATCTTAATTATGAAAAAATAGTGGCAGTAGGAGCTTATTTAAACCTTACAGTATAATTTATAGAGATTTTCTTAGATAACATAATTTTTGTGAAAAATGCATTTTTCTGTTACGCACAAACTTTTCTTTTCAGGCGGTCAGTGGGGCTGCTGACGGGACCTCGAGGAATTTATCAACGCAGAATCATACAAAGGTATTTAAAAAATATGATAATGATTTCCGAAAAAACATTGTCCGTATTTAGCGAAGATTAATTTACTTGAAATTGTTTTTATACATATAGTGTCGGGTATCGTTGAAAAAATCTCGTAACACCAAACTCAAAAATATACTTGTTTTATTTGCAGGTATTATAAATTCAGATATATCGTTAAAAGTATACTGAAAAAATATGCCCCACACCCTCCTATTTCCGAATCTACTGAAACTATAATTATTAAGATAATAATTAACAAGAACGAAAAATCATGCGTCAAGCATAAATTATGTAACACTTTCCAACACTTCCAAAATAATTTTACAAATCATTACTGTTTAATAAGCTGAAAGATAACATCGAAGTAAACAATTTGGAAAACGCATAACATATTTAAAAACGTAATTTCAGGAATTTCCAACATATACAATATTCGGAAAAATATCCGAATACTTTTATTCAGCCCTGTATATGATCCATAGATTTGTATATATACTACATAGGATGCTAAATTTTAGCTTAGTTAGGGAACGCGTAGCACAGTTTAAAATTCTCCTTCTGGACTTTCTGTCACTAAACGGAAATGTGTTCGCGAACTTTTGTGCTGCAATGTATATAATCTACAGAATTTATACACACCAAGTAATAGACAAAAAGTGAGTTAAATTTAAAATTGCGTTAGGAACTTAAAGCGTACTTCCAGGAATTATTGTTAACAGACAGTAGAGAATTCTTTTGTGTGTCCCTGTGTGTAAACGTGTCACCAACTGCGTCTTTCAGTGAATTCCTGCTTTCAACTTTGAGGCAAGAAAGGTTTTAAATCAGTATATGCAATAAGTACTGCAAAACGTATACTACTAAAACAGTAGTTTAACAGGAGCAGCAGAAATGTCACACTGCCGCCTGTTTCTTGTTTTTAAATTTTCTACTTGTTTAAAATTATTTTTTACGATAAATATATTTATTGATTCAAATGTATTTTATTTATAATGATTTATTATACTAATTAATTACCCTTTTTAATAAAGTTAGATGAGTGAGGAAACACGTGGCTTCCAAATCATTAATTATTTTATATATTTAATTTAAGTTTATGCGATAAATTTGAATATGTTAAATACTCTATTATCTCTTATTCTCAGGGCTTTTAGACATTATTATTCAAACCACATATTCTTTTATCGGTTCTTTAGAGGAACAACTTTTTGAAATTAGTTGGTCTCACATTTGAAAGATTCTTTTCAATTCCGTTTGAAATACGAATACATTTACCGAAATGGAAATAATTACAGTGGAAGTATAAAAGTAACTTAAATGATAATACACATGGGTGAATATAACACCTCTTTTCTTAGCTTAAAACATAGCTTTTGTTCTAAAAGATTTGTCACTAAATTGCATCTTAAAATGTAGTTTGAAATATTAAAATTAAATATTTTATTGAGGATATTTATGGGAAAAGTATTTAAATGTTAAATAATTGTGATACATTTTAAGATTTCTAGAGTAATTACATGCACATTTAAGAATTAATATAAGAAATAATAAATATATTTAAAAAAATTGTTATTTCAAATTTGCAATCATGTGTAAAATATTAGAAATGTTACATTAAATAATTATTTCATTTGCCAATTAATTAATATATTTTTTATCTCATAAGAGTAACTCAAGTGTCACTATTATCGAAAACTTTAAATTTTATAATAAAAACACACATATAGGCAGAAACAAAAGTACCATTAAATTGATATATATATATATATATAAAGTAGCCAAAGAAAATATTACTAAGTTTGAAGTAATCATGAAATGCATACTTTTTGTACTCCTCTCTGAACTTAATCCAATAATACTTTTATAAACCTTCATAAATTTAAAGCACTAAATAAATGCAATGTTAGAAATTTAGCAAAATTAACTCCATCTTACCTTTCATACCAATTAGATACTGCATTAAACGTACGCAAGTTTTGAACACATAGAGCAATTTTATAAGGGAAGAAAATCTCCGCCATAATCAATATTTGATTGTTCACAAAAAGTTTTTTTTTTAATCTGTTCTAGTTGGAAACGGTGAATTGGAGCAAATTCAGGGTATATGGATCAGTATTAGTAAATGAAAGAAAATGTGAACAACATATGTTTAATGATGACATATTTTTTATTGCAACTGGTAAAATTTATAGCCACATCAGCATATAACACATCAGTCATGTTTCTTTCATTTATTCCTCATTTTTAGGTGCGATCGTAATTATATAAATACGTAGCACCTATTGTCGTCGTCTGGTCCGTCCGTCTGTCTGTCCGTTCGTCGCATATAACAACGCAAAAAACTAACCTACCGAATGGTTTGAAATTTAAGATATATTATCTTTGCAGAATTTTGCCGAGACATTTCAAATTTTATAAAAATCGATTCAAAACTTTAGAAAATATTAATAAAAACATTTATTAAGAAATGCGATTTTTTTTTAAATCGGTGCTTTTTTGTTATAGGAGCTTTCGAAGTTTAATCGTCAAGCGACCGAGATACTTATTTTATGACAGTAATTAATCTGCAGACGATATAATTCATTTCACAGAATTGAAAATCATCAAGATCTGAATATTTATATAACTAGCCTTAGTACGAACCCGCCTCATTTGTCACGTTCGACGTACAATTTTCAACTTGTTTATTTTACACTTCAAACACTTCTATAAATGAATTTTTAAACTGCACATTTAATGTAATTCCAAATAACTTATAAGGGAAAATGCTTAAACATTTATAATATCCGTGTGTTTATTCATAACTGTAATAGTGACTATTTACCATAACGAATTCCTTGTGTTAAATGGAAAAACGTTAAATTGTCCGTAATGAAACTCAAAGTATTCAGTTTTCATAAGAGATGAATATTACGTCGCAAATATTTGTAATATCATTCGATAAGGAAATAGTTAACAATTGAAAGCTTAATTATGATAAGTACGTTTTTTGTCCACACTCTATTTATTACGTATTATAAAATGTTTCGTGTCGAAAAAAAATGTGCAAAATGTTTTAAAAACAATTCAGTTAGTACCAAATATAAACTATTACGCCAGGCTTTTGATAGATATACTAACAGACACGCCCGTCTTTTGTTAGTTTTAACCATCGGGGACTTTTCGGCAGTAGAGAGATCATTCGTGCTAAAATCATTAATCTGAAAAAATGAAAATGCACATATTCTGTGGCTCGTGCAACAGCAAAAATGTATGATTTCCCTCCCAAGAAAGTATAAAAAAAAAAAAACAGAAAAAGGCTTCAAAATTATATTTCGTATGTCTTGGAAACCCTAACTCAGGGGTCGGAAAAACTTTTTTTTTATTGTAGCGAACTACTACTACAACTACTTTATCGAAAATGTAGTTAAGTACAACTACAACTACTTGTTTTAAGAAGTAGCGACTACAAACTACTTTTCAAAAGTAGTCACTAATTCGCTACTTTTACTTACCCACCATACATATTATAGGGTTAGTCTTGTAATCGTTTTGAAATCTCGGAAAAAAAAATGTTGACGGATTTACACGTTTCAGACACTGAAGATTCCGAAAAACATATTTTTAGAAAAAATATTTTACCGTTCGTCTGTCTGTGCGTGTGTCTGTAAACGCTCGATCTCCCGAACAAATTGAGATAGAGACTTGAAATTTGGTATGTACTTAGTATGTAATAATGGGAAGAAGCTTATTGGATTTCAGTAACCTCGATTATCCGGAACTATTTTTTTAGGACTCTCGAAATAGTCGTTCTGATAAAAGGTATATAAAAATTTTCGAAATTGTTTATTTTAAGGAAACAATATAAAATACAATAAAAAAAACAAATTTTGCATAAAGATTGAAGTCGATTGAATAATTAGTTGCCGAGATATTTGTAATCCTATTTTCAACACTCTTCGATTTTTCATGACCCTGTATTTCATTCAAATTTCAATACACAGATATATTTTAATTAGACAAGAGACGCTTAATCCGACGCAATAAACTGTCAGTTAATAGGATTATCATTTTAAGAGTTATAAGGAGGTTTTTCTTACCCAATTCAGCAATAGAGCATTTAACGTTTTTGACGTCATCAAGCCAGGATTTTATTCGAATTGCAATGCATTTTATAAATTGTGTATACATGTTTTATTTTCATAATTTGTATTATGCATATCCATGATCCCCCAACGACTAGTCTGATTTTGTGAAAGGATCCAATTTACACTCGAAATGGAAGACATAGATTAAAAATACAGCGACTCCTCCTTATATCGCGTCTGTCCGTATACAATTAAATAAGTGCAACATAACCGATATCATTAAACAATTAAGAAAGATAACATTCAAGAAAATGTTTTGTATATCTCCAGAATGTTAGTTTATACATACATTATAAATTTCGTAGCAAAATTAAGAGAAATATTAAAATCTAGAAAATTACAGAAAAACAACTCTAACTGTAAACAATAAATATAGATGTAAATAAAACAATTCCGATCAATAAAAAATTTGGCGTTAAAACATGAAGACCTGATAACGAGTAAGTAGACAAGTATTGTCAGCAAGAAAATTAATTCTTTTGGAGTGTTAGTACTTGATTTTAGCCATAATTGTCAAACATGGGTAAATGGACTTCATGCGATGGGTTTCTATTCCCTGCAGCTGAGATTTGCAGCTGAGATTCGTAAATCTTTGAGCAGAACAAACTTTGTACAAAAGAAGAAAGTTTCAGCCACCTGATTTGAATAATGGCACATATTTTTTCTCCTGAACTAGCGGTAAAAGTGGCGTCGGTTCTGGCTACAAACTACTGATTTTTTGTATCGTGCTACTCGCTACACTACATTGTTCAAAATGTAGCGCGCTACACTAAAAACTACTCTAAAATGTAGCGACTACTGTAGTTTCGCTACTTGTAGCGCGCTACAACCGACCCCTGCCCTAACTCATTGTCATTATTAGCGTATTAAAGCTTTCATTTCATTTTTTTTTTTTTTTTTTTTTTTTTTTTTTTTTAAGTATTATTTAGAAATTCCGAATACAGACCAGAAATCCAATTACTATTCAGAATTCACTATTACTATTCAGAAATTACTATTCAGAAAATCTGGTATCATTTCGGTATTTCTGAATAATAAAATAAAAAATCCCGAAATGGACGCTAATGCTGCACATACACAGACATGAAATTTGAGTTTAGAAGAGAACTGGGTTCCACTGATAATACAATAATTTGAACCGAAAACTTTCATTTTCATTTTTAAAAATTAAATCTACAGTGATTACAGGAAAATTACGTCATTTTCTTCTTTACTTTTTCAAAATTGAGAGGTTCCTAATTTGAATTTGCATTAAATAATTTACTCCATCGTACGTGGCGTCATATTTTGTAGGGTTTTTTTTTCTTTTTTTTTTTTTTTTTCTTTTTTTCGGATTTTTTTTTTGCTTCAAATTGAAATGTAAATGTCTGAACTCCAAATACATTAATGTAATTAAAAACAGTTTTTTTTATTACATATGTCATTGTCTCCTCAGAATGATGTCGATTTCGGAAGCAAAAATATAGCGTTCGAGTCCGATTTTTAATTGACAAATAAAAGTTAAGTGCACGTGTCACCATTTTTTTAAATTCTTCTACAGTATATTACTTTTAAATGTTAAACGTGTAAAATTAACAACTATAATATAAATTAAAATAAGTTTTATTAGTTGTTTTACATGTTTCAACTCTTTCCGAGTCATTTTCAAAAACAAAATGAGAATATTCTAAAGCTGCACTGGCTTTGAAGTTATTACTTTCATGTACGTTTTTAAAAATTATGCACGTTATCTATTATTTTTTACTTGATTGTTTATTTTCATATCTAATGATATGAAAGCATGATATGATAGGATTTAAAAGTAATGTACTATTACGAGGTGTTATAATTTATTGTATTCTTCTACAGTTTTTTTTAGTGTGTGGAAACGGGGAAGAAAACATTGCATTAGGAAAAAGAATGTGTACAAAGATAATCTAAGGAAGATGTTTGAAAAATGAATAAATATTGGTTTAGTAAATTTTTTAAACAACCAATAATTTTTATCTAGTATTAATACTCATGACGTCATACTATATGACGTTTCGAGAAAATCGGCCAGAAATTGTAGACGTTAAGGAACGTATACACACAACTTTAATTTTTGTATTTATATATTATTATCAAATTACTTATTTTTACTCTTAAGCTGTTATGTTGAATAAAATAATACAAAATGTTTTTAACTATGTAATATTATGGTAAAATTTATACATGGACAAAAATAAATAAATAAATGTGAACGGCATATCAATTTATTGAAGTTGAATTAATAACTACGACAGAACATGATAAAATGCCCTATTGTAGGACACCGTACATCTATAGATATTTTAAATATTATCTAAATCCTTCCACGAGAAATACTTCCATTTTATATACGATATCAATGTTATTATAGAATGGGAAAACATCCTATTACATACATCAGTGGCTTCGATGCATCTTTGCTACGACAATAACGAGAAAAGTTTGTTTCGCATCTGTTTTAAGCATGTCAATAAAATATTTCTCTTGCATTTTCTATTGGACGTGACATTTTACAAATATGAAAAACTTTCAGAAGCTGGATGGAAAAACGAATCAGCGAAATATAAAGTTATTTAGAAAACTTTCAATTGCTTAAGGAATATTTCGTTTTTAGAGAAAAAATAATAATATAAATTTTACCTTCGTAAAAGTTAATGTTTAGAATTTTTATGATGAAACGAAAGTGTAGGGCGGGAAAATTTAGCTCTAAACAGCTGTTTATATGTTAAAAACACTGCTTCTTTCAACAATATGTTGAATTTTACACTCTAAAAAAATCAAAGAAAATTTGTTTTATTTAAATAGGATAATTTACTGAGTAAGATTTAGAAAACACTAGAGCAAGTTTTATTATTTTAAAACTTTTATATATATGCGTATGGTTTTAACGCATTATACAATTTGAAAAAATTATATATATATAAAATAAATATTATACAGGATACCCAGTCTTATCGTTTTGCTACAGCTTCATCATTAACCATTAATTATTCTGGTACGATTTAATTGCAAAAATATTCCAAATCTTGTTCTTGAACCTAACAAAATTCAAGTTATAGTTGTTTTAAATTATACTTGTCCATGCTAAAACATAGTCAGTGCTGTAACAAGTAAAATAATAAAAAAATACATTTGTACGACTCACTAAGCTGTGATATTTTGAATTTTATATATATTTTTATACTAAAAACTGAAAATTCATTTTTAATGCAAGAAAGCTCTGTAAATAAATACAAAAAAAATCAAAGTATCGTAACCTGATGAGTTTTTGCCTTAAAGGAATTGAATTTTTATTAATTACTTTTTAGAACATGTAGAAAGTGTTTCTAAATATAAGCAATAAGACACAGAAAATGCTTACAAATTTTAATTTCCTAACTTTTACAAAAACAAAATTAAAATAAAATAAAATAAATAAAAAATTAAAAAATGCTTTGAAGTAAATAGCTTTTCTTAAAATAGAAAGCAACATTTGAAACTTTTTTCAATAGTTGAACTTTACATGTTAAACTAACGGTTTACAAATATTTTGGCTTCTATCTTTTAATCGAGAATGGGTTTTGCGCTATATTAAAAAAATTTAAAGAGTATATATTTGTGTCAGTAATAAACGTGATATATGCAAAAATCTAAAATTTTTATTTAGATAAAATCATTAAAAATACAATTCGAGCGCATCTCTATTCCCCCACCATGTAGTATACAAAAGAAAACGGAGATTCTTAATGCTGAAAGTAGAAACTGTCAGAAATTCTCATTAACAAACTTGTCATTATTTAAAGTGATTTGTTTCGTTTTTTATCGGGCTTTAAGAATGGTCGATGAATTAAAATTCAAATTTAACTTATAAAAAATTACTATTGTGTGTTAAAAATGCTATTAAAATGATCTGAGATGCTCACTTATTATTGCCTAATCCTTCAATTTACAATTCTTCCGTTGTAGAAATTTTTAAAATGTATTTGATTGAAACTGGGAGAATTCTGATTCAGAGAACTTGACTGAATCTTTGAAGATTTTTCGACAATAATTTAAAAGTATGTTTTACATTTACTTCCCATAATAAATATATATGATATAATATGAGATAATAATATGTAATGTACTTTTTACTGATTAGATAGGCTATTTATAACATGATAGTTTAATTAATTTAATATCTTCTTTAATGAAAATAGATAAAAACAAGTTGAACTTACATGGAATAGAAACATATTATCTAATAAAAATAATATAAGATAATCATATTAAATAGTAATTTCGAATACTTTTATAAAGTTTTTAAAACTTAAATAAAAATTTTGATTGCACAATAAAAAATGGTTCTGCTATTACAAAAATAATAAATAATAATAAACTACCTTTGTACCAGACTAATTAATAAATAAATTCAGAAGTCATTATAAAATTATCTTCAAAAACTAGTAAATTTCAGTAATCTGTTTCCTAGAAATTTTGTGAATGTTAATACACAATTAAAAAAATTTAACTAATTTTTGTTTTTTTAAATAACATATTTCAATTTCAAAAATAAAGTATATTTCATATAAGGCCGCCTTTTAATCTGAAAATTGTGAGTTAAAGTAGAAATGCTATATCTCCATAACCTACTGAAAGTTTTCAAAATGCTTATATTAGACCAAACATTATGTTAAATAAAACTAGTAACGTCTTTACCGTAAAGGAACGTCATAACGACATAGACATGACACAATGTGGCTACGGATCAGGGAAAAACATAGTCGGAAAAAGTGAATGTACCAGTATTTTCTTATAGAAAATTTCGTCTTATTTGTCGCTCAAATAACAATACAAATTTTTCTATAAGAAAATACTGGTATTTTCCACTTGTTTTTATTGTGCTTTTCCTTGATGAGTCGCCACCTTGTACATTAACCGGATCAGTTCAATTTGGAATATGGACGCATCGAAAGTTAAGCATGTCCCACATAAAAGTGTTTAATAATTCTTCTTGTTTAACAACGACTCATCTCATTAAATTTCAAGAAATTTTCAAAAATTGTCATTCCAAAAATTATTATTTCGTGGCGGACATTGAGAAATAAACGTAAATTTTGTTGAAAATTACTTATGTTTTTTTTTTTTTTTTTTTTTTTTTTTTGTCCACAAACATGTTCTCACGGTCAGGTGACGTCCCTACAAAAAGAAAACCAAAATAAATGAAATAACAGAGGATAGTCAGAAAATTTACTTTGGAAATGAGATCTACTTTGTTTACAAGACTATTTGTTGAAATTGGTAAGCGGTTAAAAACAAGAGATATTTCTCTCATTTAAAAAGTAATTTTAAGAGTTGTTAACTAACTAATTTTAAGAGTTGTTTTGGAAACGTTAACGACATTATACATAAAACAAAACTACAATATATATATATATCCATATGATAAATTAAATAAATTGAAAATAAATTAATTAGAATAGCGTTTATCATCTTGATGCAGTAAACATCTCTGAACGTGTAATGTAATTTTATCCCACAACAGATTGCATTCGCATCCCACAGTGATTCTTATTTAAATGGGCTTAGTGTAATGTCAACTGTAGCTGTAATAATAAATTTTTATTAAAGTTGTTTATTTTTTTTTATTCAGTAGGCGTAGTCTGTGATATCTTGAATTTAATTAAATTAAACCAATATGTTTATATTACTGTGCTGTATTTGATATGAATGCATCTGAAACAGACGTTCTATACTAAGTCTGCGAAAGTCATCGCATAAAAATGTGACTAATAATAATCGATTAGTAATAATATATCTTCATTAATTCTGTAATCAAATTTCTCTTACAGAAACTTCTGCATATAGAAATTATAACAATTTTTCAAATTTGTATTACTGACACATAATTTTGACATCGTATTGGATTATTCGGTAAATTTTAGCTTCGGATACCAAACGGGATATCATTCGAAAAAAAATATTTTAGATTTTAAGCAGTTTCAAATTTTGGAACTCCTAATGCTAAATTATTTTTTTATCAATTCAAAACAGCGTGGTGCAATATATTTAATGCGGGTAGATTTTAAAGCATAACTGTATATCTATTTTGGATTCGCATATTTTAGAAATAAATTTCTGTTAAAAAACTCATTGGTTGCAATTCATATTTTATTTTAAACATAATTTTGTAAATATATCACTGATAAATAACAAAAAAATATTTTGTAGAGCATTTCTGTTTTTCTGTCGTGATTATACTTTCTACATAATTTCTCTTTATTATACAGGGTTAGCCTAAACTATTCATCGGCTTTCAAACCACTGTGTATTGAGAGTTATACACTCTACAAAGACGGGTGATAAAAGACAAGATACATGCAGCGACCAAGTTTAACATCCGCCTCGTGGCTTGCGTGCACGCTAGATGGCAGGATAGGTCGCGCTGGTCTATGCAATGTTCCAGTGTTTCCATCGCCCCCTCCCCCAGGTCGCCATATTTCATGCCATGTGATTTCGTCATGTGGGGTTATGTGAAGGACAAAGGTTGTGTACCGACAATGCCAAGAACGCTGCAAGCATTGCAGGAACGCATCACTGCTGTTGCGATGGAGATTGGCAGAAAAATGTAATTGAACGTATGAACGGAACTGGATTACCGTTGGGATGTGTGTCGGGTGACTAAGGGCGTCCACATTGAATATTTGTTGTATGTGCCAGAAACTTGGTGAGAGGCTGCATCTCTTCATGTATCACCCGTCTTTATACGTCGTATACTTGTAACTCCTTTTGAAACCCGATGAATCATTTAGGCTAACTATTGAATAAATTTTCTATTCAATCACAATAATGGTATTATTGGTAAATAAATATTATTAGAGTATTCATTTAGTTATTCATTTATTCAAAATTAAACGTTAACATTACATTTCTTTTAACAATGAAACAGCGAAATTTGAGTTTAAAGGTACACGAGTCTAAAAGTTTCGTAATCACTGATATATATATAATTTACCTTTCGGTGAGAAGATCATGAGCTGTAATATCTTCTAAATCTAATCCAAAATATATTATTTTGTTTATTTTTTCAAGACTATTTTCATTAAAGGCTTTAGGATTCTGAACTGTAAAAAAGAAAAACAAAACGTCCTTTTATTTAATTTATAAGTTATTTTTCACATCAGTAGTTTATTTATTTTTTTTATTTATTACATACCATTTATTCAAACAACTATTAATTTTATTTTTTCAATGCATCACCAAATATGGGTGTCTCAGTAACAGTTTCTCCGAAAATTAATAAAATATAAAGGACAAATTATATTGTATCTAAATAGCATTTTCCCACAATCAAATTCTTTGTAAATCCTGTTCATGTTTAATAACTTACATTTTTTTTTCAATCGTACAATAAGTTCATCTTATGTTTTTATAAGTTTACTTACAGCACATAATTTACATAAGCTGCATATTCATATTCTACTATTATTAGAAAAATAAGTGTTTGTAAAACGAAGAATTCATGTTATAGATTTTTGCATATTTAAGTAAACTGTCACTATCTTTGAAACGTTTATATACTTCGATATATGCTTTGGTAATTGAATTAAAACAAGTTATTTGGTTACCTCATATGGCTAGTGTGCTGATGTGTTGTAATATTAGGACTGAGAGTTTGGCTCTGACTGATTGAGTCAATCATTCTGTCGCCAGGAAAGAGTATACTTCTGAAAGCGTGAAAAATGACTAATGAAATACAATGAAACTGCCATTTTGGAATTCGAAAAATTCTGTACTTTCGTAAACACCACTTTACAATCAATATTTTTAAATCACCTTACCATTATTAAATAGTTTGCCTTTTTAGCCGAGGAATTTTATTTGGAAATAGTGAAAGTAAGTCCTTACAAAATAAAGGGCCATGGAGGAAGTTTTTAATGTAATGTTTATTTTCTTCTATTAGTTTAAAATCCGTAAACTGTTTTTCTGTTATCTTGGAACCTTTTAAAACTAGATGACAAAACACATATTTATGAATATTCCACGTTCTTATCATCAAGCAAAACAATTGATATGCTGCAATAGCTTATTTATGTCAGAGAAAAATACAAAGTGTAACTTTACCATTCCATTTTTTTCCATTCCCTTTACCATTCTTTATTTTTGTGAAAATCCCTTTACCATCTGACATTTTCAAAATAAAAAAAAGAAATCATTTACCCTTAAACATGGAAATTTTTTTATCCTTTCCCCCACCCTTATCTTTTAATATTTTTTCCAACTGTGACTTCAAGGATTACAAAATAGAGATAGTAACTAATTTTGTTATTGAAAGTTCTAATAGATTTTTTCACATTTAATATATATATTTGATACTCCCCTGAAAACACTAAAAAGCATTTTTATGTAAAAAAATACCAATTAAAATAGGCGAAGTAATCGCCAAAGAGTTAGCTACTTACAGCAGCCTTTTTGATTCTGCTATTTTCTGTGGTGTAGGAGCGCATTTCAAGTACACGTCTGGTAAATTTGTGTTTTATTTTTATTATTTGTACTAATGTATTTATTTTATGAAGAAGTTCTATTTCATTTTGAAATATTAATCGGAAACCAATGGTGAACTATTTATATTGTTTTAAGTGCAAACGCGTTAATCTTTCGTAATCAGCTTGCTGGTGATCCATTTAAAAAATATATTTTAAAAACGGTATAAAACAGTAAATTCTTAAAGAGTTTTCAAACATATTGCATGCGAAAGAACATATTTTACCTATTCGACGGTAAAAATTGAAAATAAACTTGAAATTGTGGCATGTTTAGATGTAAATAACGTTGCATTTAAAGCGAAATTTATTGATCAGGTGTTGCCACCGTGAATATGACGTCACCATTAGTCACACCAAATGTTTGCTTTATATTATAGATTTAATCATTGCTCCCGAGATTTTCATCTTACGTAGTTTGGTCATAATTTCTATTAAAATTTATAAATCGGTGTGACCCAAAAATATTTTTTAAAACCTTTTTAAAACCCTCTCACTGACAAGCCTGTGTTAATACGTTCACTAAGCTTCAAGTTTTACTGCAATACAAGCACTCATTAAATTAATATTATTCTGGGTATATAAAACAGTTTTAATACATTGAGTAATAATTGATAATCTCAAGGTTTACATTTATATACACAATTAAGGTTTTTTTTAAAAATAATTTTAGAATAATCAAACATTTTTAGCATTTAAAATAAAATACAAAGAAAACAACATTACAATTTAACTCTTTTGCTGAACAGTCAGAGGGTTAATCAATAAAGATACCTCGCCAAACTCTGTTACATGTGCAGTTTCTTCTCACAGATATTGTGCTAATAAGAGAATAGAAACTTCATATAAAAAATTTGAATATAATTGAATAGCATAAATGTTAATTAACTGCATTTATTTCTCTTTTATGTAAATATTCCATATATTATTTAATGAGAGTTTATATATTTAAGGGTTATGTTATTTTTAGACAGCTCTTACAAAATATTTAGTAGTTTCAATGAGTAAATAAATATAAATCCAATACATCACTATCTTATATATAAAATATTAACATTATGTAAAATATATTTAACTGAGAAATTATATATTAATGTATTATGGTTTTAAAAGTTGACAAACTATTTATTTAATTTTAGACTCAACGAATTGAAGATTGTGGAAATAAAAGATTAACATACATTACAGCAAATAATTCCATATAATTAGTAAGGAAATATAATAGAACTCTCTATCGTAAATATAAGCTATATAATTTCACACCATGTTACATTTAATGACAGTTCATACATTTATGCATTATGCAATTAAACATTTCCAGATAAGTTTAACCGTCGACTTATTATCGAAAATAAAATTAATCAATACAGCAATTTTACTAAATCATGGTGATAAAAACATTGATTTTTCTGAAATTTAAATAAATATTTGATTAATTCGGGTTTATAGAATTAAAACGGTTTCTTCAGGATTATATTGTTTTGAAGAAGAATTTATTTGGTAGCAAGATTTCTTTTTTTCTAATCATTACATTTTGTCTGCTTGACTAAATTAAAATTTGATTTCCGAGCTAAAGAAACCATGTGAAAGAAAAATCATTTACATCTTCTGTTTTATCAAATGCATTTAATAACTTTGGAAAGATTCCTTTAATTATAAATCTAATTAATATTTGTTATTTGCAAGGAGCGAATTGTCTTTTTTCTTCGTGCAACATATGTTCCTTATTCATATTAAAAGAAAATGAGAAAACGCAATGATTAGCAGATATATTGTAATGACATTTACGAAAATGATATTTATTTCTGTTTTAATAAAATATGTTGATCATACAAATGAGGCTATAGAAGATTAGAAATGTATTTCAGAAGCATCTTGTATTTTTACAATTTCAAGATACAAATACATCTCACATACCGAATTTAGAATAAAAATATTAATCCATTTACATCCGAATCGTGCATATCATAAATTTCTATTTAATTCAGAAATTCAAATTCTTATAGAAATGTCTAATTATTAATCTTTGTTTTATTTAATGACGTTTCGTGATTATAATTTTATTTTTATATTTTCGGTATGGTTTTCAGTTTCTGTATAAAAAACAATTTTGTCAAATTGAAGCATATAATGTCTCAGATACAAATAGGGTAAGTGAAATTTCAAATTGAATATAAAATAATGCTAAAATATTAATCAAATGTAAATCATTTAAAATATATATATTCATAAAAACGAATATTACAATTTGAAAACGACAAGAAAATCTGAAGAAACTTGTAGGAATAACAGGGTGGCACATTATATTCTAAAAAATAATAAAGAATTTTTGGTGAAATTTTTATTTAAAAACTTTAGTTGATAATAATATCGAATGTAAAAAATGAGATAAAAGACATATTATAACTTAGAAATTATTTTACAAACTAGTATTGTTAGAAATGCAAAACCGATCATAAATTTTGAGCTAAATTCTTGAAAACGTTCGCATCAATCTATCATTGAATTCAAAATTATTTTGTGATTTAAAGGGAATGAGCGACCAGGTTGGTGTTAAGCATCGGTCAATTTTTGACATAGTGCTATAGTGGAGATACCCTCAGGGATCACTTTTCAAGGGAAATATAACAAATTACTGTTCCCGTACAGGGAATATTTTAAAAACCTTACACAGTCACACAGATCAAACTGTGTGGATTTCGCATTCTCTAATTTTCGTCCATGTTACTCATTTTGTGGCAAAAATTTAAACCACTGGGCTTAGTAGACTCGAATTTTATGTTAAATGTATGAATGATTGATAACTTAACTTGATCGACTTATCGTTACTTAGTAGTATTTTCCACTTTCATTTATTACGACTTGTTATTAATAGTATTTATGTGTTCTACAAAACTACAAACACATTTCTTTGAAAAAATTGTAGAATTAATACATGAACTTCTTTTAGAAATAACTTATTCCGTTTCAGTTATTGTTTTCACTAATAGTTTATAAATAATTAGAAATACAATAAAAATTATTTTTTTTACGTTTTAAACGAATTTTAATAATATATTTCACAGCAAAACTGTCAGATTATTTTTATGCGCAAATCTGCTTTTCTTCGTGCAGTAGATTCACATTTTATTTACATTTTTTAAACAAATTCTTTACAAACAGTTCTTTACAAATTATGCTCAGAAGTAAATGTAAATATTTTTTGCTTTAAAATTACTTTATTAACACTATAAAAGGAGCAATAATATTTAGTTCAGTTGTTCTTTTTGATAACTAAAGAAATAGGCTGTTCATTCCAAAGATATTGTGCTAAAAATTCTAAATTACTGCAGGTCCGTCTCTGTGAAATGCGTTTTTAACAGCTACATTTAACATATTTCTTTGTAAATATCATTTTCTTGAATTAGTATGCTTATGGTTTTTTTCTTTAACAAAGATAGCTATTTTTTAAAGTGCATATATTTTTTTTAAAACATACAAAATATAAACCAGCCCCGTAAATGATTTTGTTAATTAAAAAGTAACTTTAAAAAAAATAAATATATTACTTTCATTTCACTTTAGTTTAGCATTTCAACAATTTCGTCTCAGTAAAAGAAATATATAATAATAATAATAATAACTCAAATTAAATTAATCACGTTATTTCTTCATTATTATTTTCTAGGAATATATATTTTTTTTTTGAAAATAAGGAATAAATAAGTAGAAAATGTTAAGACGTTAAAAAAATGGTATAAATATTTTTAAAAAGCATTATTAAAGTTGAAACGTAATGCTTGATATGCGGCGAAAATTAATTAATTTTATTGAGTATCTGATACTATGTTCCGCTTCTACTATTTGCACCTGCCCCACTTACTTATCGTAAGATTTTAAAATGTCCGCATTTTATGCTTGAATTTAATAAAAATGCGTATTTTTATATTCCACATTTAATAACATATTCGCTATACTTTATAATAAAAAATACTTACAAATAAATCGAGTAATAATAATGAAATATTGTCAAATAACATATAAATATAAATTCTAATCAGTTCATTGCACGAACTTTAAAATATACCCATTGTTCATGCGCTACACACAACCATCTTAAACACACTTTTGTACAAAAGTATCCTACTCTGTCCTACATATTCAACTGTTTACATGGTTATATAAACATATTTCTCTGAAAAAACTATACTTTAAATTAATGAATAGCATTGGTTGTCTGTCTTTGTGCTCAATCGATTCATCGTAAGATCAAAAAGAAAACAAAATATTAAAGTATGGACAAATCAGTTTCAAAATACGTTGCACCACATATTCTACATGTGTCCCAATTGACAACAACTTGAGCATCAGTAACTTATTTTTATTATTAGAAATAAGTTTTATCTTGTTTTTGTGTCTTAGCTTTATTAGTAACTATTAGTAAATGCTTTATAAATTTACACTTTTGCGTGCGATTTTTGGCGTTTTTAAACTGGTGGTTTGATATAAATTAATTATGTTTAAAAAATATTATTTTCCTCAAAGACATTATTTCATACTAAATAGTTGACGCTCTACAATTTTGTAATCAACTTTTCTGTCACTATCTTTTTCTATTTCGAGATTGGGTCGATAAGTTCCAGATTTCGCCAATGGAAGCGCTTTGACGCAGTACTACCCGCAGTACTTTTTTTTTCAGTTTGAAAGTTTTTTCAGGATAAAGGAACTTTCCTATGCATACGTTTAATGCAAAAGTTCTATTCATTCTGTGTTTTATGCACTTTATATATATATATATATATATATATGTGTGTGTGTGTGTGTGTGTGTGTGTATCTGTTATTCCTGTAAACTTGCTACACCGAAAAAGAAAGTTAGTTCCCAAAGGATATAAAAACTCTAGAGGACAAGAATCCTAAATCTTATACTTTCACAATTTTTATTGAAAAAAAAAACTACTTAAGAAAGTTGCACGTCAAAACTGACGGTGAGGGTTTTTTTTATTAACTTGATTTCATTCGAAGATAATTTACCATTCTTTTTCTTCTAGGTTACTTTCTGCTTCTCATTTGATTAAAAAGATGAGACTTCCAAAAAATAAACGTGCTCGGAAGAAATAATTGCTTTGCTGAAATTGCATATCTGAAAAAAATATTTTCTATTGCAATGTTTTGATATGAAAATTTCTCCTAGTTTTCTTTTTTGTGAGTTATTTATTTTATTGTATTCAAATAAAACGATCAAGTAACATAGACTAAATTTCTTTCAATGAAAATTGAAATAATTTCAAAGAATAGCATTTATTAAATAGATTTTGTATCATTTTTCTGCAAAAAAAATGTTTGTTCCATAAAAATAAATTTATTTCCTACTGTAATTATATTATGCTTACTAAAAAAAGTTAGTTTTCTAACTATACATAAGTACATAAGTTAAAACTGTTTTTTTTTGTCTCTATTAATAAAAACATGAAGTATGATCAAGAAGAACTAATATAATGATGTAATTAAAATGTATTTCATTATTCATATTTAATAATATTTTTAAATATGATTTTCAAATATATTTATATTTTGTGCGTGTTTTATGCATTTATATCATATGTATATTATTCCATTTTCATATTTTACGATTCCTATGTATATTTTCCATCCAATTTTCTACGTCTGTGATTCCTCATATATGTCCATGAACTCCTTTTTTCCCTAAACGGCAAGGTTTTTAACCTTACTTTTTAAGGAAAAAAGAGAGTTTTCGAAAGAAATTAAACACTTTGGAGGAAAACATCCTAAATCTAATTATTTTCACAATTTTTATTCTAAAAAAGTGCTTTTGAATATTGAACGGCAAAATTTCCTTTGAGGTTTTTTTTTTATTAGCTTTATTTTTTATGGAATTACTTTACCATTCTTTTCGTTCTTTCGTTCTAAACTAGGTTAATTTTTGCTCGTCATTTGATTAAAAAAGATAAATCTTTCTATAAATAAATTAATCGAAAGAAATCACTGCCTTGCTCCAATTAACTATCCTTCAAAATAGCATTTTACATTCAAACTTCTTGATATGTATATTTTTCTTTAGTTTCCATTTTTTAGTGTTATTTATTTTTCATATATATAAAACGATTATGAATCTTGAACTGCATATTTATACGGAAAACTGAAAATATTTGTTAATAATATTATTTATTGAATATAATTTTTATCACGGATAAATAAATAAAAAATATTTTTAAGTTTTTAGTTCCATGAAAAGACATGTATTGAATAATGTAATTAATATATGCATACTAAAACTGTTTGAAAACGTACATAAGTTTGAAATATAATTTTTAGTTTTATCATAATATGTTTCTTGTTTTGCATAAGCATATTCAAAATATGTCAATGTGAGTTAAATATTTAAATGGACATATTAAAATTAATGATATTTAAATATTATATTAATTTTTCTGATTTGTGCAATTGGCAGAATATATGTCCATATATGAATCCGTAGCGACCGTGCCAAGGATGTTTTTCATTAAAAATATTTATTCAGCCTTATCTGAAAGACTCCATTTTTAATACAACAGTGAAATTTACTGAATTTATTTTATATTACTTCAAAAAAGAATTTAGCATATACTAGTTCAAAGATAAGAAAAAAAAATAATAATAATTGATTATGAAATAAATTTCCTTAAAATATTCCCAGCTTTGAGACAAGTTTAAAATGCAGCAATGTTAACTGGAATTTACAAAGTTAATATTTAATGAATTAGATTCAATCAAATGTAATTCAGTTAAATGATTATAATGCAATCAAATGTAAATTCAATTAAATTCAATAAACTGTAATTTGTTAAAAGTATTTTATAAATTACATCCCTGTGTATAGAATATACAATCCAAATTACTCTAATATAAACAAAGGAATATATTTTATTAAAAGATATTTTTTAATTAAATAATTTGTATACTGTTATATCTGAAACATTATAAAGTTATTTACATCTGTAAAATATACTGTTACACAATTTTGGACTCCTCTAACTTCTAGGGCACACAGTTTTGACATTATTGTCCTGTAGATTACACGTTTTTGACTTTTTCATAATACGTTTATTATTTTTTAAAAATCTTAACCTGATTTTTGATAATGCTATAAAGTGTTCCCATAATTGCATCACACAGTAAGGGGAAAAAAAGTAAGATAAAAAAAAACAGGTTTAATCAAATGTGAAACTTTCAATATCAAAATGTTTGTTATCGTTTTAGAAGCATATCATCTCATATTATCTGTAGTCAACATCAATTGGTCAAGAAATTTTAACAAAATATAAAGGGAAGATATGACCATTAATTTTATTTAAAAATAATATACACATATTCTTAAATACGTTATCAAAAGGAAAGTTTTTTCTTCCTTTTATATAGTGAGGTTAAGATAGTGATTGAATTAAAGAATCTTCATATTTTAAGTTTGCAGTAATCTTTTTAGTTGGACAGCGGAACATGTTAAAGTTAATGTTTCTTTGTGGAGTTAAACAGTTATTGAAAATAACTGTGCATCATTTATAATTCTTATGTTTTCAATTACACTTAGCCACAAGTTGTAATTTGACATAGCAAAGTATCAGTTACCAATTTCACAATTTATTTTAGATTTTGAAGTGTCATTAATAGAAACTATATTTTCTAGACTGCTTCAAAGGTCACACAGTCTTGATTAGTTATACATAGATAGCGAAAGCAAAATTTGTTTCGTATTTCAATAGTTTAAACTTTGTTTGCTGTGCGCACTGAATGAATTCTTTGTGCCCCCTTTACAATTTTCGATGACTGTCTAATTTGTAAATAAATATGCATTTGCATTCGTATAGTAAATAGAAAAATAGAAAAAATATGTAAGTAAAAGTTGATGATAATGGAGATGTGGATATTTATTCTCTAAGAAAGAAGCATTTTACTGTATATGTTGGTATATCTGTAAATAAATATATATTTGTATTCGTATAGTAAACAGGAAAATAGAAATATATATATATATATATATATATATATATACATAGAAATAGCAATTACTTACAGATTTAAAATTTCTGTTCTACATAACACCGAATATAAACATCATTTAAGTTTAATTTCGTTATTCGCTATTTTAATCTTTCTTTTGTGGGAACTTTATATATTTATATTATTTATTTGATATCTAAGTGTAATGTGTAAATATTTTTAACACAACATAAAATGCAAACACCAAATGATTTTTAGCATATGGGGCATCCAGAAGTATTATTTATCTGATATCTAAGTGTAATGTGTGAATATTTTTAACACAACATAAAATGCAAACACCAAATGATTTTTAGCATATGGGGCATCCAGAAATTTGTCATGTGTTTAGTTGATGTTCTAATGCAAGATATTAGACGATAAAAAACTGCTAAAAAGTTAACATTACACCGTCCCTTGATTAGATATAATTTCAGAATCGCGCATTTGAAGCTTATAGATTTCTATTGCAAAAATCCCATGTAACGTATTGATTTGGAAAATTTATTTCGAAGCACATTTAATTTTGCAATTAATTTTCGAAAACAAAAATATGAATTGTAACTTATACATATATTATAAATTGATCTGTAGAATCTTCAAATATGCGAATCTACAATTGCAGCTCATTTCATTATGACATTTTTGAATTATTCCTAAAAAACATCCCGCATTGCAATCTTGTTTGAAACTATTACCAATTAATTTAACATGAAATATTCCAAACTATTATACTTCCTAATTCCAAAACTTCATAATTAAATTACCTCCAGTTTTATATCCTAAGGTAGATTCACCGAAAAAGCCGATTTTGATACCTAAAATAAATGTTTCATTGGAAGTGTCAAAATTTTGTATAATTTCTGTATGAAGACGACCACTTAAGCTTAATTATTTAACAAAAATACAAAAAACACGTATCAGTTCTATTGTTAATTTCGTTATCTCAAGTGACAATTTCTATATTAAAATGTCTGGGGTGTTCTACTTTTGTAAGTAATGCTAATATATTTCTTCAGTTTTATTATAAAGAGGATAATATTGGAAAAATATAATTCTTTGCAATTCGAGAATTTATGTAAAAAGTTCACGTTAACGAACACTGTGTACAGTGATTTGCTTTTGTTTTGACGATAATTTGAAAATATGAGAGAACATAAATAAGATACATATTTTAATTTAAAATTATTTAATTAATTCATTTTTCATAATATTTGCTTACATGAATCAGCTGTTACGTCTATGCTTTTTCCTGTTTTTAAATCATTCTTTGTAAAAATAGAATTTGGTGAATAATATGTATTAAACTCTTTACAAAGTGTAAATATATATATATATATATATATATATATATATATATATATATATATATTTCTTAACTTAATAAAATTTTATTAGTATTACCAACATATTTCCTATTAACTATGCGTAAACTATTCATAGAAGACAAAAAAAAAAGTATCTTAATTTTTTTTTATTTTGAAAAATTGTTTATTGATTGTTGAATGACTATTCTTTTTCACATCCTATAAATTGTAATTCCAAGAAATTGATTTTAATGAGGTCATTGCTGGTAGAGAAACCAATATAAATAACATATTTTTATTTCAAAATGTTTTTTGAAAAAAAAAATTAAACGTGGGTGTATTATTTTAAGATTTCATTAGAGGCATCCATAATATAAATCGAAGTTCATGTCTATAAAAAGGCAAAAGAAATATTTTATTGTTCTCATTTTTCATGTTTTATGAAATTGATGAAGTGAAGAATATGTATTTATTAATGCTAAAGTATATATAAATCATGTTACGATTTATATATGAGTAAAATATGTATTTCATAAATTCATATTTTAATAATTGGAAATTTTTCGAGAGAAAATTTCTCACGACTTGCATTCATAATATTCAAATTTTAATTGCTTAATAGGCGTATAGCCAACATAGTGAAAACGTACTTTTTCACTATACGCCTATTAAGCAATTATTTCATGTTAGTTTTCACAATTTCCAAAACTTGTTTAATAAGGCAATTGTATAATACATTTTAAATGTAGATTAATAAAACAAAGTTTCACTCTGTGTATATGAGAGACTGTCTCTCTGTTGGCAATGACTGGCGACATCTACCGCACGTATAGATCTGAAAATTTGCATGAGGTTAGTACAAGGCCAGTCCTAATGTACCTGAGTCTCAGAATTATTCTTTTTTATAATTAGCTGAGAAAATAATTAAAAACTCATCAAACAAACTATTTTTCTTTCTGAAGTCGGCGGATGCCTTAACGTCCATCGGCCGAACTGTTCCTGATACGAAAAAAAGAAAAAAACATGTTCTTAATGTTCGTACTTTTGCGTCTTAAAAGCCGCAATCAATGAAAATAAATATTGTTGTTAACTCTTTGAAAAAAAAAATCAAAAGCGTCGTTTTCGCGATTGACTATTTCTGACTTCCAGGGACGGTCTCCTGGGGGTCAATTTCAGAGGTAACAATTCACAAAACATACCTATTTAAAGATCAGACATTATTGTTTTTGACGGTCTAATCCAATTTCAAAAGATATGAATTTCCTTTTCAAAATCTTCGCGACTGCAGGTCACTTCGAGCTTCCTGGAGACGATATATTTCCTACGCTAAAAGTAACTAAGCAGCCGTATTTCGACACAATCTTTTTAGGGCATCTCCGCAGATAAGATTTACTACACAAATTCAGAAAAGTTCGGGCTAGTTGAAATAATTAAAAAAATAATAAAATCTGGGATATTTTCGATGAAAGCGGCAAATTTCTGCGCGGTTTCGAGTCATGTTTCCACTATTAAATAGAAGATTTTTATACGAAATTTTAAAGAGAATTTGGATAAAGTTATGGTTATAATCGATTAAATGTCAGAGAGTTTTCGTGATGAGAAAAATTTTATCTCTGTAATGTTGAAGAACCCGACCCGGAAAAAAACGAGGAGAAAACATATTCCTTTTACAACTAGATAACAATATCTTATATCAAAATTTTACACGGACTGCAAAACCAACGGATGAAAATTTGAAAGAATTAGAAAAACAAGAACGTTTTTTAAAACCCATGAAAGTACCCTATGTAAAACCAAGAAAATGTGGTCTTATGAGTACTTTTATCACTAAATATCAATATTTGTTCGTGAATTTTCACCGCTAAATAAAAATTCACACAAAATCTGGTTAAATATACTAAATCTTTAAACAATTGAAGTTAATTTAAGGTTATTATTATGGTCCGGGAAACGACGGGCAGGTAAGATAGTAATAAATAAATGGCAGATTAAATATTATCTTTAAAATTAAATTTATATACTTCAAATATTAATCGTTTGTCTTTGCTCAGATGTATCTCATGAATATCGTTTTATCATTCATATGAAATGCATAGTAAATAATTTGTAAAATATTTAATTTTTTAATAAACATGAATAATAACATGACTAGTAATAATAAACATGAATAATAACATGAATAGTAATAATAAACATGAATAATAACATGAATAGTAATAATAAAAATAATATGACATGAATAATAATAATAACATGAATAATAATAATAAAAATAATATGACATGAATAATAATAATAATATGAATAGTAATAATAAAAATAATATGACATGAATAATAATAATAAAATAAATCCCAAACATAATAATTCGTGCACTAAACTTTTGCTGGTATAATGCTTTAAAAAATGTATTATTTTAAAGAGTTTTAATTTACTCTCTGAGTTAAAGTGATATAAACATATAGAAAACATTTGCATAGATATGACAATGAAATTGTGGTAATTGGACTTTTACTTGTAATACCCTTAAACTCTCCTCAAAATATGTTTTTAGTTATTTGGAAAATAATAAGAACAAACACGTGGAATAATATTTTGTTATTTTGCCCTAAATAACGAACTATACCAGAAAAAAAAATCTAATAAATAGAAGTAATTGTGTTAAGTAAAAGTGCCTCCTGCAAATCATCGCAAACATGTTTATTTTAATTAAGTAGGAAATAAATAAATATACCATTTTATGCCAATATCTGAAAAAAAATAATAAGTAGTGGATTTCATAAGCAAAACATTTTGCTCACTGTCGGATATAACTTCTATATCACCCAGAAATCTGATTCAGCATATGTAATAGAGTTGTATTGTATATTCTGTTTAAATTCTTATATTTTACGATAATAGAAGCAACTAATTTCATATTTAAAACACATCCGCGCATATATTTGCTCTTGAATAAGAGGAATGTATTTAATATTTATTTTAAAAAAATGTCTGTGATATGTTTGCTAATGAGCTAATATAGTAATATATATTTACATGGAAATAAGAGGTAATATTTATTCTACTTCCTCGAACTATACATGAAAATTACTTCATTTCCATAAACGAATAAGGGATAATAAATAATTATATACCTCATCTTTTCTGATGTGCAAATATTTTGTTGATTTATGCAAAAGTATATATTTGTATTGTTTAATATGCAGTATATGATAACTGCAAATAGAGAATTAATACGTCATACAAATACATTAATAACGAAGTGTGCTTTAGATATAAAGTTTAATATTTTAATCTCTCTCTCTCTCTCTCTCTCTCTCTCTCTCTCTCTATATATATATATATATATATATATATATATATATATATATATATATATATATATATTATATATATATATTTCTTTTTTTGGAAGTAATTTAAATTAACAAAGGAAATTTTTGTAAATAAATGTATTTTACACATTATAAAATATCATGTACAATCTTTAAGTCAACATTTATAACAAATGTAATCTTTTCCTGAATTATCCTAAAATTGTGCTTTAAAAATTGTGTAAAATTTAAATATGATCGATTCAGAAAATTTTAGAGACACGTAAATGAAAAGGAAATATATTTTATTATGTAAAATATATAATGAAATATAAGTTTATAGAAAGTCATTTTCAAACAAGAAGCTTTTCTGCATATTTTATACTTATATTTCAATTAATGGTTAGTTATATGTTTATTATATTTATAATATTTGCCAAAATCTCAAAATAAAAGTCATTTATTTAGAAGTAACATATTAAAATTATAATTAATTAATAGAAAATAATCAAAAAATTACCAGTTATAAAAGAATGCATCAGAAATCTTCAGTATTATATTGATAAAAACATAGCACAGGCAATTTCTAAAAAAAAACCAAGAAATATTTCTAAAAAAACTAATTGCAGCAATTGTTTTTTGTATATATGATTTTTTTCAATAAATTGCAGAAAATAAGGCAACACATAATCATTAAATTTAATTTGTGCAATTTGATTATACTTTTTCGTCAAATTATGTGAAAAGATCATATAAATACAGTTAAAATTACATTTATTTTATTTTATTTTTAACCTTCTCACCACCGTGAGCTGATATATCTGTTCACTATGCTGTAGGTTTCATTGCAATAATAGTATTGTTTAAATTAATATATTTCTACAAATATAATGCAGTTTTATAATATTGTGTAATAATTCATACTCTCAGGGCTTCTACTCATATACGTAATTAAGGTTTTTAAATCAAGTTTGAAAATTCATCTTTATTTAGCATTTAAAAAACTAAAAAGAAAACAACATTACAAATTTGCCCTTTTGCTTGGCGATCAGGAGGTTGAAAAGTTACAACATAATACGTTTATCATTAAATCATTTTTGTTATTTGCTCAATGAATTAAAAATCTTTATACTTTTAAATAGCTAATTAAAATATGTTGCTTAAAAATACGAAAATCTGTTATATAAAAATTATAAAATACTTTCCTTTAAAATCATGTTTTATGAAATTAACTTCGTTAACTTAATTTATTTTATAATTAATTTGGATTAGTCTTTATTTACTATTGAGATATTTAAAACTTTTAAAAGTGAAAACATCATTTATATACGATTTATAAAATGATATTGGCTAGTTTTTTTAATTAGAAAAAAAACTATGGAAACTTCGTATAACCTGTAAATACAGTTAAGAAACTCAAACATTAATGCAATATCAGAAATCTTATCATATATTTAAAAGACAATATTTTAAACAATTTTAGGCCGGTATTTATGTTTTGTATAAAATAAACTATAGCAAATGTCATAGCTTATATATATTTGACTAAGCGCATTGAAAATGCAACAAATCAAATTATTTTTACATTTAGAATAATAAATGATTGAGATAATAATTTTATTAACAAAAAATTTTAATATATTATCATTATGTCTAAATATACATGTTAAATCATAACTACTATACATATACATAAAATAAATATATAAAAGAAAATACACATCATTTGTCACTGTAATTCATTTATTTATAAAATTCTAATACATTTTAAAATATCCAAATGTTGGTTGTCTAAGTCAATGGTCTTATTTCATATTTTATGTTTTCGAGTAACATTCATTGCATTTTCTAAGACTGCAGGCATGGTATTAAAGTTGTTTAACATTGTTATGTCAGATCCACATGTATTTTGTTTGTATTAATTGAATTATGATAGCATGTTTACAGATAGCATGTTTTTTGATACCGTGTCTTTAGTTTTGCAATATATTTTCATTCAAGTTGTTACTTTTGAATAATATTACCCTTAATAAAAATATGTTCTTCATTACATTGAAAATATTTTTTATTGGAAACATTTGGTGTTGTCAAGAATTTAACTTTAAACATGTTTCTTTCAAATACTTTAAGAAATGATTCCAAAAAAAAAATCCTTATAAAAATACGATAAATATCAGTATTTTCTTCGGTGAATAAAACTACTAAAAACGAAACAGACATTTTTGTAAACAACAAAAATATTTAAATTTACCATATGTTGATATGTACAGGGTGACAAGAAATAACTTGGACACACATGATACATTATAACTTTAATGCTAATGAAAATATTACGACCAAACTTCAAAATAAGTATGAATACATTATTTCGTCTAATATATTTACAAATTTTTAAAGTGGCTACCTTTAGCCTTAATACAGAGCTTTAAACGTGTCACAAAATTTTCGGCTGTGGGCCGCAACTCACTTACTGATATTTTATTCCATTCCTTGCATAAGGATTTCTTTAGGGATGCCAAAGTTTTATGAGGTTTAGCACACACCTTTGTCTCTAAGATGGACCAAACAGAATAATGCATTGGGTTCAAATCTGGTGACCATTCTTGAGCTCCAATGAAGTCAGGAAAATATGTCTTGCACCAATCTTGAGTGCCTTTAGCTCTGTGAGCAGGTTCGGAATCCTGTTGGACGGTCCATCTTTTGTTTCCAAAGAACTTTTGTGACCAAGGTAATACAACATCTTCCAAAATGCGTTTATGATATGTTTGTTGATTAATCTTTATCCCATGATCAACAAAAACAAGTGCGTTTTCCCACTAACACATATCCCACCCTAAACCATTACAGATTGGGGTCGTTGACGCCGTTCAACAATGCAGGAAAGTCCAGGTGCTTCTGCCGACCAAACTCTATCATTATGGCTATTGTGAGCTTTTTCAATCGAAAACAGTTTCTCATCTGTGAAGACAAATGTTTGCCATCGATCACCTGCGGCCCGCTTTAACTGTTCTTTACACTTTTGAAGTCTTGTGCGTTTGTTCTCTGCTGTTAGCTTTTGAGCCTCTTTCATTTTGTAATGGTGAAGACCAAGCTCTACTCTTGCCATCAAACGTGTTGTTTCTCTGTTGATCTTCATCTCTGTAGCAACCTTTCTCATTGAAATCCTAGGATTTCGTTGAACTCTCTTTTTGATAACTACCTGGTTTCCTGATGTGTTAACTGTGCGATTTCTTCCTCTTCCTGGCCTGTCACCATCATGTCCAAGTTCTTTAAACCTTTTGATTGTGTATGAAACCGTCTGCTTATGCACTTTCAAGCGCTGAAAAATTTCACATTGTTTCATTCCTTGCTTATGTAATTCAAGTATGGCTGATCGTTTGTTAACCATAATGGTTATCACAACTAACTTACTTACACTTGTTTAGTAGCTTTTAAGAATCAATTCCCTATGACAATAACTTTAGAACATTAGTGGAAGTTACAGATTTTTGGTTTGAAACTTCGTCCAAGTTATTTCTTGTCACCCTGTATATATATATATATATATATATATATATATATATATATATATATATGTATGTATGTAATATGTGTACATGCTTACGAATGATAATACAACGTGACTGCAATGTGGACTATTGTCGGCTGTAATTAACGTCTATTTGGAAAAATAAAAATACATATATATCACTACAGTGATTTTCAAATCCTTCATACAATAGCAGTTCATGTAATTCTACTTTTTGAAATTATTGAAGAATTTTTTAAGGGGACTACGTTACAAAATTTTATTCCCCAAAATCCATTATGTTGAAAAAATTAAATAACTTTTTGTTGAATTCGGATATAAAACTATTAAAACAACTAAAATTGCATTTATGTTTAGTTAGAAATTTAGAAAAAGTAAATTCTGAATGGAAATTAGATGATTTTTTATTGTCTATGTCAGTAACATAACTTCAACTTGATATATTTGAACATCCGTTTTCAATAACGGTACTGCGACGTTTTCCTGCGCAATTGTTCAACTATTGCGAAATATATCAAACATTGTCTGAAATTTACAAACATTTATCTTGCTTGATGTTTTTCAGTTTATATGTTTTTAAAATAAAATAAATAGTTTTAATCACAGAACTTCACTTCTAGTTCATTGAACAAATAATTACGTATAAATGAATGTTCGACATTCTATAAGCATGTCATTTTGACTTCTAAATGTTTCTCAAACATAAGTTATTATCAAGACTTTTTTTTAAATTAAAAAAAAAAAAAACGTTCGCATCCATGCTATTCAAAAACAAACTGTCACGTTTTCACCAAATACTTTAAACTCTTAATACTGCATTAAGTATTTTTTTTTAATATTTATACCTAAATAAAGTTTGTAAAACCAAAACACAGCACATTTACATTTTTCTGTATTTCGGTTCTTAAGAGTTAATTTCGGTATATTAAATTAGTGACTATCTTCGGAACTAATAGGTTTAAATGTTAAAATAAATGATTTTTTACTTCTATCTAAAATAGAAGAACGTATTGTAATCTAAATTTGTTTCACCTACAGATTTTCGATGAATTTACACGTTCTGGGGGTCAAATATGTTTATACAAAAGTCTGTCCGTCTGTCTGTGCTCATTATAACGTCGAAAACTGTATGTAGTTATGTATATAATTGAACCAAATTTCATTTATATGTTTTTGACAATGGTCAGCAGGTCCCACTTGAATTTAGGAATATTCCGAAGGAAGAGAGCACTGTGATGGTAATTTTTGGGCAATTTTCATTATTGCAAAATTTTTATTGTAGAAAAGGGTATGAAGTTATGCATAGGCTTGAACCAAACTTTATGTATATATTTTTAATTGTGGTCTGGATGTCCTAGTTTAATGTGGGACTATTGTAACGGAAGAGGGCACTGTAATGGCAGTTTTAGTGCGATTTTCCAGATTTTTCGTAGTTATGTTGGACATAGGCCATTCGTGGAACCCGGCTCTTCGCAAGCAGCAGAAATATAACAGAGTAATGAAAAATATTGATTTTATTGGCGATGTGTTAGCGTATTTTTCAGCATTAATATGTATGAGATAGACGAAAGTTTTGAAATTGGCACATACGAATAGTTGTAATAGCGAATATCAGCTGAGCAAAATCAACGAAACACAGAAGTTTTAAACATTTATGCGAAAATGTTTATTTAAAGCTTAAAAGTCCCCTTTAATAGATTGACGGATTGTATTTTTAGTCTCATACATATTCTGAATTAAGATTCTTTAGATTGATTTCGGCTAGATTAGAGGATTTATTTAATTTATTTGTTTATTTTTTCAACCTAGCCGCCTAGGCCCGGTTATACTGCGACGCTCCAATAACTAAAATATAAGTTTTAATGTACTTACACATATACAACAATCTAATAAATTCCACCGATTTCCATACGCCATGCATTCAGTAGTAGCTGTGGTATGTGGGATATATATATATATATATATATATATATATATATATATATATATATATATATATATATACGCCAGCGAAATGTGACGTCATATAATTTCTGCTACCGACGTGTTTTCGTATGTGTAATGCTAATCATCTATAGGCGTACTGCAAAAGTCGTGGAACTATTTTTTTTACGAATTCTCAATCAGTGCTTCCAGAAGTCTAGGGAAAATCTTTTATTATTAATTTCTTAGAATTTCGAATTCGTAGTCCTTTTTTAAAAATATTTCATTTAAAGCTGCTAAGCGTAACTTCTGTGAAGCAAAAATGGCGTGTCTAGAAATTATAAGATATTTGCCACAGTTGAAATATTGTTTAAAATTGTTTAATGCCTTAATTGGAAAAAGTCCGTTAATCTGGCCACAGCCAATTGACATATATTAGCTACTGTGTTTCTCGAAAATATAAATTCTTTATTTTAAATATGTTATATATTTTAAAATTTTGGAGGGGTTTTAAAAATTATTTAATGGTATCCTAAGTATTTATTTTATTATATAGTAAGAATATAGAAAAAGTTTGATTTTTTTGGAAAACGTTTGCGCAAAATGTGATTAAGTTATCGAAATTTAAAAGTGGTGACATCAAGATATCTAGGCTGTAATTTTTAAAACTTGAAAAGGGTCCAAATCTATATCTTTCAGCATAATTATTATTACATAGAAATTGGAAAAATGATACAATTATAAGACACTTGTGATATATATATATATATATATATATATATATCACAAAATTTAAAATTCCATACCCTATTCAAGTTTCCCTATAAAACATTCGTTTTATTAATATTCCATTTAGAACCTTATTTTATTAAAATATTCCCTTTCTTAAAAATATTCTATTATAGTCTATATTTAAAACACTTTTTATCCTAATATCTTAAATTCACCTATTATTTCCCATGAAATAAGATGTAAAAATCTCGTTTCATAAGTATAATTCTTCTTAAAAAACTATTTTCTTAAATTCTTTATTATATTATATAATTCCTATTTATTCCCTTATTTAAATCTTTTTTTTTAATCTGCGTTAATTTATCATATTTCCTTTCCCAATAGTATAAAAAATGATTTTTTTTAAACTGTTTTGTTATCAAGAAACTTATTTTGTCTTAATACGCAAAAGCCGAAATTGTCCCATTAGTTTTGCTCGCGCTGTTATTTTTCTACGGTATTCGAGAATATTCTTTCTCGACAAAAACATCTGAGAGAAACATCCCTTCAATATTAATTCATAGCTAAAAGGTAGTGCGAGGCGAAATTGAGCATTCATTGATTAAAATAGGTCACGTGTTACGCAATTGTTCCTTCGCGCCCCGAGTTTAAAATGAACTGCGCGGAGGCATGCAGAGGTTTACCACCGAATTGAGTGTCTAATAAAATTATACTTGCGTTGCAGTGAGAAATTATAGACCTTATAGATGTTCTAGTATTAGTTAACATGAAGATTCGTTAATATCATCGTCATTAAGAGAGACATTTCTCAAAGGAAACTAAAATGATGGGGGTTAAATAAATGAATTTTAGTTCAACAGTGTCCTTTTTTCGTCTATTTACATCTTCCTTGGCTACTACTAAGTTATCTTCATGACACGACTGCATTAAAAAATGGGACATATATATTACCTTTAGTTGTTAAAACATTTTTACGAAATTTTCAATAAATCTGTTCCTTAGAACACTTTGGTAATTTAGAAAACAATTAAGACTAATGATAATGATGTAAGTACCATAAATCATTACTCATATTTACGCATACCCCCTTTTTTTAAATATATGTTAATTTATCCTAAAATATTTAACATTATAACTGGTTTTCAACATCGTGTTTTGAAAAGTATAATGGGGCACAGATAATTTATTACGTATCTTATTCGGTGAAGTAGAAAATACCTCATAATCAGTGATCCGTAATGTTAATCGAATTACTAAGCATCCAAGCGCAATGAAAACAAAAAGAAAATTCTCTAAGTTTTAAGTTATACTGTCTTGTATAACAATTTCATTGATACGATATAATTTATTTTGAATTTTAAGCATTTCTGAACATTAAGAAAATTTTTGAAAGCCGGATTTTATGTGTAATTAGTAAAGAAAATAATTTATATTTTTATTGCTTTTTATCGAAACTTCGGGTCAAAATATGTAATAATAAATACAATAATATGCAATACGAGTTTCGATATCTGATATTAAGCACTGTATTGAATCATTGATTAACATTAAGTCCTGTATTTTCCTGTTTTTTCAATATTTTGTAATTGTCTGCATGCGATAGGAACAGATTTTTAAAAAAAAATCATGCTTGAAATTTAATTTAAATGCTATAATAAATCAGTCAATTAAGATTGAGTTTTCAAACAAATTGCATTTGAATGTAGATCTTTCTCGCTAAATAACGGTGTAAAAATTAAAAAAATTATAATGTTTAGAAATTACAAAAATTGCAGTAGCAAAAATCGCAAAGCTGATATTTCATCGTCAAGTGTTGCCATTCGCAAAATGACGTCAGCATTACACACGGACACGTTTATCCTTTATGATATAGATTTAGTCAAATCCGTCCTCTTTTGAAATACATTTTTCTGACCGTAAGTGTTTTCTCGGAATCTCTGCAATTTTTCCATATTATTAAAAGGAATCCGAATTCAGTCTTCTTCCAATATAGTAAATTTTGTTCTTTTTTTTAAACAGCTTATTCGGAATTCGCGCAGCGATTTTTAAACCTTAGTAGCAGCAATGTTTTAATACTTTCATTGTTGATTTCTTTGTCGAGGTAAACAAATGGTCTAATTTTGGAAGCTAGCCAAAACCAAGAGGCAATTTTTAGAAATGTATAGTGATTGTGACTACAAACGGCGCTATTGCTTTCGTTTTAATCGCGCTTACATCACTTCTAAGTACCGTACATACAATTTCAATTGTTACATCACCCAATACAAAAATTTTAACTATGGAATGAAATTTGATAGAAAACTGCCGCTTAATTTAACGACATTTTAAATAGTTTTCCATGAATTATTTTATCAAATTTATCTTAACATTTTTTACCAATTCATCAATTTACTTCAATAATATAAAATAGCCCCTGAAAAAGTTGCCATAATTGAATATTGATTTCCCAATCAACATAAAATGTGAAAAAAAAAAAAACCTTTTAAATCATTAGAACAGATTATTCATAAGATAGATCATTTTGGCGATAATTGAAATCTGTCAATAAAAAAACTGATTTTCAGTTTATGTTGAACATAAATTGATGTCTTGTTGAATTCTTTTATGTATGTGTTGCATTAGAATGTGCTAGGAATTGTATTTTATTATTTTTTTAAATATCTACTGGGGACTTCACTGTAAGAGAGAAAATATCCCAAATTGTGGAAAAGAGATAATCATCCTGGTTATGGAATGGAACCGAAGAAACCATACAAATACATTACACTTGAAAACATAAAAAATGTGCCTCATTTGCAGATTGTATATTATTATTTTAGAATGAATTCTCTATCTTAACATAAAAATTGACTAGCTTAAAACAATGCATTCGTTTTCAAACATATGGATTTGAAAACAAATTGCGATTAAAAAGGAAATTTTATAACTTTTTATTTAAACAATTTTAAAGCTATATTTTAACGTCGAATTTCGACGGTGCCTTTGGGCAGATGCAATGCACATACGCATAAGAGCGGACTCAGTTGCATTATTACAGGGGGAGGGAGTGTACTTTATTTACTATGTTCTTTTATTTACTGAATATGATATCGGTGTAGGAATACACTATTTGCATGATACTACATAGGTCCATAAAACTTTATTTTTTTTAAGTGATGAATATGGAATTAATATTGGCCTATACAAAATCGTAAGTGCTAACAGGTATTCAACAGCATTTTTCAAGGTCGATCTTGGGGTAATTTCCTTTCTTCGTCAACTAGATCTCAAAGTTCTATCTCATATTCTTACTAATAATTTTTCTGATAAATGCATCATTTGATATTTCCAATATGTCGATGGCGTTAGAATTTAGAATGTCCTGGAATAAAATGTATAGCAACTGCGAGTTTCTACGGCAAAGTTCATGAGTACGTAACTCCTCTTCACTAAAGACGTGAGCTGTATTTCATGGGATTCTTCTTTAATCATTAAATTTAATACAGCTAACGTGCCGGAAAGCAGTAATAATTGTTGTTTCAGAAACACCTTTTCATGTGCTGATTGACAAATGTCATGCTCTAGTAGTATTAGTTTCGTAAGTCTCTTCCCATTTCAAACCAAGTATTATACTTTAAAAAAGCATTATCTTATATTTTCATTTGAAACTATTGAATAAACAATAGTGCATTGACTGTAAAAAGGAAGTATTTGGTGTGATACTTCACCGGTATTGATGGATAGTCTGAAGAACAGAGACTTCTATATGTGCCGTGTGATTGTACACTATTAGAAGAGGTTTGAGATTATTTTATGAAAAAACGACTATCTTCCCAACAATGGTACGTAACTATTGCTGGAAATCCAAGCATCGGTGCCAAAACATGGTATCCAGTAAGAAACTTCCGAACATTTCAGGATTTTTTGGAAAAAACCTGGGCTTCAAATACTTAACAGCATAGACAAGTTTTATTATCCAGTCATGTTTTCTGCAATCCAAACTTAAGTCTGTGTTTAGCTTTACTACCTCTAACACATTTACCCCTTTAAATACTAATGTTTTCTCTGCCAAAATCATTTAAAACAAATCAGTTTCTTCATCTTTAAAAAGTCCTCTGCAGCATACCCAGAAAGCAATAATTTCAAGCATTTATTTTTATTGTTTATTTGCTGATGATTAGCTGTTGCTCCATATTCACCACACAGATTCGTGAAACTCATGTCATTTCGTAATTTACTTTTTTGTAACCAACTGTCCCATGTTTTGAATTATTTTATGTACACTTTACTCGAAACAAAGTGCGACATTGAAAATTCTTTACATTCACAATTCTCGTTAATGCATATACATTAGGAAATGAAGAGTTCTCTGTCACAAGGTCGTATATCGAGTCCTGTGAATGAAATTTAAATCTTTAATTGAATCGGTTTATATTCGATCTGAATTACGAGGACTGATTCTGATGTTTTTTTCGCCTCTGATTATACCACATTTACCACATTTTTCTCCCGTATTTGTATTTTATTGTTTTTATTCTCTTCTTTCTTCAACCTTTTCAATCATTTTATTTTACCTTATCCATATACTGGAGTTCCAACTCATGTTGTTTGTTGTCATCTTTCATTTATTGTACACAGTTATCAACTTTTCTTCCTTGAGAGGGGTTGAATGGCACAGATTAATTATATAAGAGTTAAATAATAGAATTTAATGAAAAATAGAGAAGTTTGTATCTTCTGTTATTCAACAGTTTAAGCTATAAATTGAGTAACATAAAGAGACTAGATGCTTTGTTAACTAATATCTTTGTCAAGTCACAATGTAAGCAATATATACTATTATAGAACATCGTATATTTTTATATTTTACACTGAAAATGTGACTTATGTTATTCTAAGCGTCAAATCCTTTGTATGTTATTATGCAAATGTTTAAATTAGTAAAATATTCATACACTGATTTTTGACATTGAATTTCTAAATCATTCTACTAATTTAAATGTTATTTTTAGTTTTACCAATCTTCCGGCATTATTATTTACTAGCTGTTACCCGTGACTTCGTTCACGTATCATTAAATGAATAAATGCATTAATTAAGCAAAATATTTCATTCCCGATAATTAAAAACATAAATAATTAACTAACTCTTTATCACATTCCATAGGAGACAATACAGTATTTCTATGTTATAGAGGCCTTGACATAACTAAGTTTTAAAAAAGTGAAATTTTGTGACAAATAATCACGAAAAGGGAACTGCAACCAATGAAAAATGCGGGACAAATAAAATCGTGGAAATCGGCGAATTGTGTAAAAACATATATCAAGTTTACCTGGTAAACCATTTTACTTTTAACGCCTTTGTGAAACGTTTTAATAGCCATCCTTCAAAGATAATGGAAATATAGTATATTATTTTTCATTAAATTCAATTCTTGTGGCAATAATTCTAGACCTAAATGCAAGGATATTAAATTTGCCTTCCTGATTTAATCTTTAACTGAAAAAAAGATCTTTATGAAAAATTCGTATTATTTTAATAAATGAAGATAAAAGAACAAAATTCTAACAACCTTTTCCTATTAAATTAAAAAAAATTTCGTTATAGCAGATGCCAAAAATTAAAAATCATCGATGAAATTCTTTCTACAATAATTAATTTTCTATCAGACGATTTCCAAGTGAAAAATGAAAATGAAATAAAAAGTTTCACCAATTGAAAAAAAGATAAATATGAAATAAAAATGATTGACGCCATAGTGGTAAATGAACGGAAATTTTCAAAGATTTCTCAATAATACCAAAGAGTATGAGTATGTGTATGTTAACAAAGCAGATTAATATCACGTCATTAGAGAATTAAAAAGAAAATCTGACTTCATATTGGAAGTTTAACGCATTTTTCAAATGTTTGAGAATAATACAAAGCGAGTATCAGTATGAGTAATAGAGAATAGTAAATATATGAGTTTGAGAAACATATTGAATCATGATAAAAATCCGATTATGGAAATATTCCCATATTTTAACATTTTGAAGGTGTACAACATTTTTAATTTTGAAATTATTTTTTATATCACATTTAGTCCGCGTGACAGATATTATTATGATAGAATATAATAACCGGCATTGTCCAGTATCGGCCTGGTTTGGATACTCAAAAAAACGAAAAAATAGACCGGTAAATTTTTACTTAATAAAACAGAAAAAACACGAGTTCTTTTTTTTTTTTCTAAATGAAATTTATTTGGATTTATTAAACAACTGATAAAGTGTTTTGAAAGGAATAAAGGAATATTAAACGAAACCCTTTGAGCGATCTTCGATCACACTAACTCACTTGTTTTAAATTCTGAGAGTTTATGACGACCTCGGATTAATGATAACCGGTGTTAAGTAAATCGCATTGCGTTCGACAATCTGAAAGGAGTAGTTGTGAAATACAAACGGGCACGTGGTCAGATTTTAATATAATAGATTCGTATTTATTTTCTTTTCCTAATAATCATGGTGTGGTTTTTGGCAAAAAATTCTCATCTGTATGTAACTGGTATTCATGCTTAATAATCGGTATAGATAAAAAAAAATAATAATAATTTTTCGTTTTAAATATGGAGTGAAACTCATTTACTTTTTAAACTTACCGATCCATGTATTATTAATGTAAGGAATTGATTCACGCTCTTTGTAAAACGCATTTGAAAATTCACGTTTTATTTCAAATATGACGTCACTTTTCCCTCAGAGAAATCTCTTTTTAATGGCATAATTCTTGTTAATTTTCTTTTTCTGGCAATCAGGTCGTAAATTTTAGCGGAAAACTCACATTTGTATGTAACTGGTATTCAAGCTAATTATTAATCAGTATTGATAAAAAATATTTCAGTTTTTCATCTTAAATATTACTTTCATTATCTGTCTACTTTCATTATACATTGATATTCATGCTCCTTGTATTATTACGAATATTTGAAAATACATGTTTTATTTATAACTTCATATTTGTCTAAGCCGATTAGGATCCTTTTCGTAGCTCCGTGTTCCAAGCGAAATCTATTTTTAATAATATTATTATTGTTCATTTTTCCTTCTAATTATAACGCAGTTTTTGACAGAAAAATATCTTTTTAATGTAACCGATATTCGTACTTAATGTATAATAACAAATACTCCATATTTTTGTTTCAAATATCACAGACATTCATTTTCTTTTGAATTCTTTTTAATTTTCAGTTTTCACGTGAAAATCGTTCAATTGAAAATTAATTGTTGAGGAAAAATTATTTCTCCTTGTTTTTATTTATTGACAACGATCAAAGCCCTAGCAACGATAAAGTAAAATGGTTAAATTGTATGGAAATATGTCCATTTATTGTCTATGAAAACAATGAATTTTTTAATTATTAAAGAAATTATTTGAATAAAATAAATAAAATCTAGCCTATGTTCATTTATGGGTTATAATCAACCTATATTCTTAGATACAGGATAATTAAATTCTCCATTTTGACGCTGGCTTCAGCCAAACATTTACACACAATCAGATTTATAATATTATTAGGATTTTGGAGAGCAGTAGTAGCATACATGTGTCTTTCATATTACCATTATCGTTAAATAACATTACATTTCTCTTAATTAAATGTATTTGTATTGTAAGTAAAATACATTAACATCACATATTATTGACATTACAAATAAATTTAATTAAAAGGCATATATTATTAATTAAATATCATAGTAGTATGAAAAGACATATTTATGCTACTGCTGCTCACCAAAATAAACACTAATGCCTGGAAATTGGTAAAACTAAAAATAAGATTTAAAAATAATATGGCCATTATACAAATGCAATTTTCTCTTTTTTTAGATTGGTTAGAATAAAAATAATATTTAAATTAGCAGAATTATTTAGAAATCCAATGTCAAAAATCAATGTTTAGAACATTCTGCTAATGTTATTAAGATTTAATGGAAATATCGTCGATTTTAACTTCAGGATATACAAATCCCATAAAATTCATATTCTGAGATTGAAATAACTAAATATTTTTTTACGACCTTTACGTAAGCTAGCAGCGAGAGAAACAAAAATTTAAATGTGTAAAGAATCTCGCCCCTAACACCAACACGCATTTTAAAAATGTATCTTCACAGCACTGATGAGTTTAACAATTTAACACATTTGACATATATTTACTAAACAAGAGTGTAAAAATTCTGTCGGATCTAGTTTCAGCTAAATTTTAAACATATTTAAATACAAATACTGAAACAACAGAGAAATCATTATCAGTCACGGTAAAATATACTTCAAATCAAAGAAATTAAATGATCCTTAAAATGAACTAGGAGTACCTGTAGTAAAGATAATCGATCAATGGAATTCAAGAACATATATTAATCAGATGAAGATACCAGGTTCTATTTCAATGATAGTAATAAAAAAACCATGGGTATTGGTAAGATTATTATTTTATTAATTTGAATTTAATTTTTATTATTTTTATTATTATTTTTTTTTTTTTTTGGGGGGGGGGTGAAAAATACATAGTGTAAGGTGTCTGAAAAAGAAGGACGGAGGCACGCCACAATAGGCGTCCTCTATACATCGTGATCAAAACAGGAAGTGACAGAGTCAATTGACATCATTGCCAAATGTTCATTCTTGGCAAAAATATTTCGCATTTTTACAAACATTTTTGGCATGATATTTGAAAAAAAAAAAAAAACTTTGGTTTCATAAAAGATTAATATTATTTATTGACAGGAAAAACCCATATTTATCTAAAGGAAATAAAATTAACTAGGAGTACCAAAAGAAAAAATAATGTTGGAATGGTTACAGCTCTGAGGCAACAACTAAACATTTTACAAGATAATCAAAAATTTGAAATGACAGAAAAGATTAAAAGATTGTTCAACTTCTACAAGAAGTTACGCTTTAATCTGAAATTAAGAAAAACATGCCGCTCAGGGATGGTGATAGAGAAAAAATTCTTCTGCTGTCCTATAAGGAAGTGAAAAGATTCCTGAAAAACCAACATGGAGGGAACATCAAAGAAATTCATGTTGCGGTATAAATCACTCTACAAATGTTATATTATGTTGAAAAAAAAATATTATGCAGTTGAAATAGTCCCGTCATTAATTTTCAAAACCTTCCACTTTTAAATATTTATACAGCCCCTGGACCCATAAAAGTTATTTTTAGAAAACTATTCATCCAATCTCGGCCAGTACAACAGTACAAATACCATTTTTCTATGACGAAAACTCACTGCCTTATGATACTTTAATTTTTATTAATTTTAGAACTTTCCTGTACTAAAATTTCATAAAATAAAGACAGCAATATCTGATACAAATATAAAAAATATTTAACTATATATATGTCGTATTCTTTGTGTCAATTATCTGTTCTAAATCTTCTGTCATTCTGTACATTATTTTTCTTTCTATACAATTCAAATAAACTTTTTTTAACATAAAATGCAAAATTACAAATGACAGTAAAACGGTTTTTTAAAAAAAATAAGTATATATCATAGCTGCTTTATATATATTCAGCTTGTATTCCAAACAGATTTTCTGGACAATTAAAATTATCAGTAAGAAATGAAAAATTATAAATTGGATTTTTTCTTACATTTAAGGTAGTTTAAATCAAGGTAAAAAAAAAAAACTGTCATTTAAAATAAAAGGCACATAAATAATAATGGAAATATGAGTATATACAAATTAACCTTGCGACAATAGCATGTTTCATGTTACAGATAAAACTTATGAACACAATTATGTAATTTGTTTTAGGAAAATTGTTTCTCATTATTTATCACTAGAGATTGATCTAATAAAAACACTCTTACATATTTTTGTATTTTATTATTCAGAGAGATTTATGTGTGGAAGCAAATTAAGTTGCTTCTTTTAAATAACAAAAACGATGTGAAATGTTAAAGGATTTTAAAATTATTTGAAACCTGAACAGTTAATGAAGATTGGTGTTATTTTTATTTTTTACATAATCGATTTCTTCTAATACAAGAAATGTTCTTGGCCGTAAAGAGATTGTATTTTCATTTTTATCTATAAAACATAGACATCGATTTGAATTATTCAGGACTTTTTTTTTGCGTTTAACTTGAATTTCTTTTTTATTTAACTTAAATTTTTCTTTTATATAACTTTAATTTCTTTTTTATTTAACGAAGATTTTTCTTTTATATAACTTTAATTTATTTTTTATTTTACTTACTTAACAAAACGAGCAAATTGTTTTTTGCATATACTTGCCTGAAGATATTTACATTTTCACATTATATATATATATATATATATATATATACATACATATGATTAAATAAACTCCATTCATTGGAGAATTTTATTCAATGGCGGTGCACATAAAGTGTATGTGTGAAAAACATTAATCTATAAGAATATATTATTCTATTCAGATATGATTTCTGAATGGAATTATAAAACAGCAATATTTAGTTTTATATTACTTATAAAAACATTACGTTTGAAAATGTGCCTTGCAAGATACATATATCCGTTCATCAAAATTAAGTTATAAGGTTTTTTATATAAAATTTTAAGTGCAAGTTACTATGTACAAATAAACATAATTGATACATTTGAATGGATATCAATACTAGGGAGGGCTGAAATTTTTTTTTGTTTTTTTTTAATACGCTATACTGAAATACGCTATAGGAAAACTTTGCTCTAGGGTAGCTTAGTAAAATACAAAAACAATATAAATACATTTTTACGTCTGGCGGTAGTGCATCGGCACTAAAATGCGAGAAAATATAGGATTTTTTTCATTTTTCTAAAAAATGGAAATAAATCAAATAACTTCTATTAACAAGTAAATGTAGACATATTTTAGTAGAACAAACTATAGGAATTTTAAATAAAGAAAAAAGTAATACATTTTACAATTTATTAGTAGAGTATTACGTTTATTTATTTATTTATTTATTGTTTTACAAATTTCCATTCAAACAAAAAATATTTTTCTGATTGTGTAAAACTTCAGTTTGTAATGAAATATACTTGGTAGTAAGATTTGCTTGAAAAACTAGTGAGATAAGTGTAGTTTTTATAAAAAAACAACTCCGGATTTGGAGCCGGCGACTTTTTGCGACCCCTCGGTTACGAGCTTCACGCATCGTTCTACTGCTTGGGAGTGACATTGGAATTCGTCAAAGTTCACTCATCCATTGTTCCACCTGATTGAACCATAGAGGAATTTCTTGATCAGTGATTCTTCGCACTAAATGGGATGGTGAAAGTGTAGTAGTATTCCAGTGAATCATTTTGATGTGGTCTTCAGCTAGGAAATTGATTTTTTGTGGTCAAATCTCCTGTTTTTTAGAAGCTAAGTTTCTAGCCTGTGTAATTCTTCTGAAATCTAACTGTCTTATATGATCTTTTTTAATTACTATCATACTCAAAAACAAGTTTTCTGGATGGGCAAAAAATACGTTTCTCTCAATTACTGGGTCAATGACTTTCAGCAAGTTTACGGGCAGGAATCTTGAATATTTTATAACTTCAAATAGCAAAACAGAAGACCACTACGGTGGGGTGTGCGTCTTTTACATTTCAATAAATTCCCCTTTCGGCATTTGATTCAAACTTTAGATGATGAAACGACTGTTGCAAAATCATCTCGTGGTCCGATTGGTACACAGCTCAGTAAATGGAAAAAAAGTGGTAACTTTTAACAGTGTTGAGCGTGAGATTCCAGAAATTGGCAGGCAAATTTTAAGCAATGATCATCTGTACCTGATGGACATAGGTGTTGCTATAAAATCATGCGGCTGTCTTGTAGATTTATCAGTTCGTGAATCTGACACACTTTTCCACTTAAGGTGGTTAACCAAGCCGTCACAAAAAATCGTCGGATAAAATTTCAGAGACAGTTTTATAAGAACTACCATTATCTCAAGAACGTCAATTCCTTTTTTTTCAAGCAAATCTTATTTCAAACTACGAAAGATATAAAGACAAGTAAAGGACTATATGTCTTAACAAACTGAATATTCACACAATCACAAAAGAAATTTTTGTTTCCAATGGAAATTTGCCAATAAAAAAAATGTTTTTTTTAAACGTAATATGCTACTAATAAATTGTAAGATATATTATTGTTTTCATTCATTTATCTTACTATACTATGTTATACTAAAATATGTCTATATCTACTTGTTATAGAAGTTATTTGATTTATTTCAATTTATTACAAAACTGAAAAAAGTCGTACATTTTCTCAAATTTTAGGGATGATTCATTACAGCAAAACGTAAAAATGTATTTATTTTGTTTTTGCATTTCACTAAGCTGCCCTATAGGTTTCGCGGTATAGCGAATCAAAAAATAAAATATTTTTCGGCCCCGATCCGCTAGAAAATTTTTAAATATCGTATATTTTCTAAAATTTTAGGGCCGATGCGCTACCGCCAGACGTAAAAATTTATTAATTTAGTTTCTGCATCTTACTAAGCTACTCTAGCGGCAAGTGTTCATCGGTATAGCGAATCAAAAAACAAAAAAAAATAGTTTTAGGCCCATCCTAATAAATACATTTTCTCGAAGATCATATCGAAAACAAAAATGCTATAGAGAAACAAATAACCTACGTAGTCGTTTCAGAACCTTAAATTGACTTAAATATTTAACATTTTAAATACCAATTTACAGCTATTACATTTAATATATTTTAAATAGATTTTTTAAATACTTGGATCACAGAAGATTCTACTATAGCTATATTAACGTGATAAAATACAAAAATTAGTAATAAATAGCACAGTAAGAATGAATTACTACGGCGATGAGTAATAATAATACTAAAGTCGTTGAATCTGAGAAGATTCTACTGTACGTATATTAACTTGGTAAACTACAAAAGTTAATATTAAACCAGCATAAAAGTATAAATTATTGCGACACCTTTTCGGAAGGGCATATAAACCCTTTGTTTGCACGGGTGAGGATAGACACTTTTTGCTTGAAGACAAGCACCTACTATCAGAATATGTCTAATCATACAACATACGACAGTTTCCATCTAACGAAAGAAAAGGCTTATACTCTATTAATGGATTATTAAAGTATATCGTTCTGCATGTTTATCTTTGTGTGCTGCTTTTATGTGAAAAAATGTGTACCTTTTTTTCACACTTTCCAACATAGTTGAAAAATGATTAGGAATTCGGTTTGTCTGTCTGTCTGTCTGCCCGTGCTATAACACATGTAAATATTTCTAGATTACCATGTAAGGGATATTATGTTATTGAGCTGGTATGTTTGGTAATCAAAATGAAGTGTGTAGCATTTATATTTCGTTTACAGGCACACCCAAAAGAATTCCGTTACATTATGAGATATGGGCAAATAAAAACTGCGGTGTATTTTAATGATGTTATATTATTTCAACCATATTGAAATTGATTTATTTTACAGAGGTATGCAACGAGAATTTTATTATAGAATATGGTATACATAACATTCACCGTTCATTTACAAGACCACATAAAATAATTAGGTAACACTACTGTCTATGAACAATAATTGCTGGAAGTGTGTTTTCAGCTGTGGTACGTTATTTTAATTTCATCTAAGGCTTTACATACCCCTTTAAGTGTATAAATTCTATCGATCATATATAAAAATATTAATAATTTAAAATAGATGAAAAATATTTCTGCGTTGTATTTACTGACGAAAGATTTTTATTATTATTATTTTTTTTTTAAAGTAAAGTTTACAGAAAACTTCTACATCATAAGAAATTGCCTTACATTTATAGGGTTTTTACCAACATTTTTAATTGATCAATTTTATCTACAGAAGTTGTATAAAAATTAAAAGAAGTATATTTTCAAATATTATGGGAAGAATGATAAACGTAATTTATTTAATACATTGTGTAAACACTTTTGCAATTTACATCATTTCTTACACTCAAGTCGGTACATTGTAAAAAATACGCGTCTCTTAATCTAGAAAAATACAATATAACCACGAACGGAAATGTACAATAACCTTTTCCAGAATGCACATGATTGCGGAAAGAGTTCTTTATCTTTAAAAGCCTCAAAACTAATATATTTCCAAGATTTAAAGAAGCATCAATTAAAAAAAAAATATTTTTTGACATTGATTTTCGGCAACGTTTACCAGTACTTTAAAGTATATGAATCAGCTTACTCAACCCGGAATATCGATTTTTTGGATTCTATTGATTCTCACATAAACATTTTCATGTTCAACAATCATATTTTACAGACAAACAAGATAAATTAACAGCATTACCATTAGTATTACATTTTGTTATTCTTGTATATTTAAATTCGATTACTCAGCTGAAAATATTTAATTGAGAATTGAAAAATCCTAAAATTTGATATTCCGGTTTGTGAAATCTGATTAATACACACACACACAAAAAAAAATCAATCTTGGAAACTTTTCCGAAAATCAGTGGCAGCAAATGAAACTTTGTATTTATAAATGCTTATTTTAAGATATATTGGTTTCTGATATATTTTTACAACATATATTGGTTTCTGAAGTTTATAAATATAAAGAACACTTTTCGGAGTCTTGCAATACTCGAATACGTCATTTTATATTTTCGTTCGTGGTTATATTTCGTAGAATTAAGTCTTAAACTTTTTATTTACACTGTTAAAAATTTGTAGCAAACTGTCCGGTCATTTGACCGTTTTTACAGAAAACGGTTACATAACCGTAATTTAACTCTATTCTGACCATATTATTGTCTATATTATGGTGAGAATAGAGTTATATTACGGTTATGTAACCATTTTCTATAAAAACGGTCAAATGACTGGACAGTTTGCTGCAAATTTTTAACAGTGTACAGTGTAAGGAATTCAAGCGCTTTTCAATCTTTTCGGGACATGGGAAGCAAAAAAAAAAAATCGTTTAATTCCGAGTAGTAAACTGTTCGGACTTTCTGAACGTTTATTAGTATGAAATTAGCTGTTATGTTTGCTGTGTGTAAACTTTCTTTTACAATACATCATGGTTGTATGATAAAAGGAAGTACGGTAGTTATGAATGAACAATTTAATAAATGGAATCGCATGAGTTGATAAATTAAGAATGTTTTCTATTTCCCCATTGTTATGTTTATACAAAAACCTAGTTTTGTTCATTCATGTGATAGAGTCGTTAGACGTATGGTCTCCCAGTTGTTTTACGTTACTGATGTTCGTTACTGATATTACTAAGGATTCTTTGAAAATCTTAAAATATATCATATTCAAATATTTTTATATGACATTTGATAGTGGCATTCCTCGTTTATCATAAAACATACTTTGACACTATGACAGATCTGAATAGATTAATTTTTCTTTAATATATTGTCAAACAGTGGAAAAAAATCACAATGCTCCTGACTTTTCCAAACCAACATAAGAATTAAAAACAAATGCTACTTTTTATAGCTGTAATTAATCAATCTGGATATTTAAATTAAACCATTTCCATGGATATTCGTTCTATAATAAGAAAAAACTGAATTAAATATATTATTGTTGATTTGTTTTATAAAATACTGAATTCGTGTCATTTTCAATAATTTATAGCAACCTTATAAATACAAACAAAACTGTAATATGAAATGTGACTAATTTATGATCTCTTATATTGATTAAATATCCAGCGATATAATTTTAATCTGTATTATTAGTTATTTATTAAAATTTAATGTTTTTTTTTTATTTATAAAAATAACTAATAAAAAACATGCAAATTATTTTTAATGTTTTTATCATTTGTAAAATAAATAATTACTCATATTAACTACTCTAATATTGTCATTGTTCAAGTAAATTTGAATTATAATTAAACATTAACATAAATTTGGCAAAAGATTTTCAGAAGCCTCATTTATTAAATTGCTTCTGTTTAAAGACAATTTGCATAATTTATTATGGAAATAAGTTCGGAATGTAATTATATTTACGTCTGTAGAGAGAAACATATTATTACTGATGCTATTCATAATATTTACGAACAAGATTTGAAGATTCATTATAATTTATTTATATTGGCAAAGAAGAAATAAGAAACAGCTTAGATTGAATAACTAATACAAATAATTAATATTTTCTCATTACGTATGTTTATCTTTCTTGAATATGATAATTTTTTACCATTTTTGGATATTATTGTTTTAAAAACGCAATAAGAATTTTGACGTTACAAGAGAGATAACTATGCTGTAACATGTAATGTATAGAGAAAAATAATAGTGATTTAAAATCATATAGCACAATTCTCAGCATCAAAAACGTTGAAAAGGCAATAATAATAAAACATTAACTTAGCGTTAAATTAGCTTAATTTCAGTTCCGTTTTGAATGAGTAAAAAAATATTTTTCAATGTAATCCATTCAGTTTTATGAAACAAATTTAAAGTAATAGATTCTTTCTCAAAATTACTATAAATTCAAGGGCAATTGAAAAATCATATGATTTAAATATTTGAATTAAAGATTCATAAATTTATTTCTATAAATAAGTCATGTTTGCGATTTGAATAATGCCACGAAAAATACCAATTTATGGATAAGCTATTAGGTAGAAATACGTGTAAAAACGGGGTATAATAAATTTAATTAGAATATTCGAAAGGAATAGTAAAAGTAAACGCCACATTTCTGTAAATGCTACATTAACCCTTTCCGACACAGACAAATCTGTTCGTAAAATGAGAAATTACTGACTGACACCGGAATTTACAAACGACTTTTCTAGAAAATAAGAACTCCTTATTTTAAGCTTTCACTGTAGAAACAAAATTTTATTAAATATTCTTGGTGTTGAATGCAAGTTTGGAACTAAATCCCCGCAGTGGGACCACTGTGCCGGAAAGGGTTTAATGTTCATTTAATGTGTATTTTTATGAATAACTGAGATGAAGTTTTTACTGCCAAGAGCAAAAAAATATATATATATTCTTTTTTAAACCTAACCATATTATACAACGAAAATTTGTACTTACTTGAGCAAAGCTGGCGTCACATTGCTAGTGGAAAGGGTGTAAACAAATGCTTTTCGTTTTAACGCAATTTTTATTATTTATAAAGATTGCACAATTTTAATTTTTACACAGTCGACTAGGAATAAAAATATACTTTCCAGTACATTTTGTTTGAAGACTGTATCTGAATTTTATGACATTTGATGAATTTTAAATTACAACCGTCCTCCTAATTTTATTAGCTTACATGAATATATTTTAGTGACAGAAGGTGAGATTTAAAGTTATAATAAATATCACGTTGTAGAATTGTGACTACCTACTCTTTTGAAACGATACTCTGTAGTCAATTGCTTTTCGAGATTTTGCATGCGAAAGTGTTGTCCTGAATTCTAACATTTGTGCGTGAAGGAGCTAGTTAGGTTATATATATATATATATATTTTTAATTTTTGCAAAGTTTGTATGAATATCTGTGAATCTGATTTTCAAGGTTATTTCTTACAATGCTATGATAATTAGGTATCTGTGGTTATGTAGTTGTTACATAACTACATCAAAAGTTGGATTCGGTGAAATTGTCGCATCTCGCCTTCAGTGGTAAATTAGTTTAGAATTTTAACACCGTCGAGTTCTCCACGTGTTGTCTGCAAGTTGCGTTTGCTAATTAGCTGTTTAGACAGAATCTAGGAATTCATCCGTTTTCCTTTCATTGTAAATTTTATTACTTCTAAGAATAGCATAATTTTTTATTTTTATATCGTCTATTTTGGAAAAAAAGTACCTTTAAATGCAATTTGTTTGGAAAATGTATCTAAATTTTGTGATTTTTTATGTTTTCTAAAGTTATTTTCAAGCACAGAGTTTTTAAAAGTATATATATATCACGTGTAGCTGGATAACGAAATATTAACACGTTTGCACTGTAATGTTTAATATAAATAAGACGTAATTGCAATAAGCAGATTGTAACATCGTGTAAATAACATAGAGTTCAATATTTTGCTAAAATGCCAAGTGATATGTTACTTTTATTTTGATTCTGAACTTCTGTACGAGAAATTACATTAATAACATCTGAAAAAACCAAAAAAGCTTTTGCTGTTGATTTAACTGTGCTAAATAATGCTGCAAGGCCAAGTTTCAGACGGAAATCATATTTTTCTTTCATAAATTTTTATCATTTCTTCCATTACTTTTTTGCAGTAAGGAATATAAAATTATTAAACATTTCATGTGCGAGATTGCATGAGAAACTAATGTTTCAGGATTTTCGACCTATATTTCATGCGTCACAGTTACATTTAAATGTATTTGATTAAAACCAGCTATTCAAGAAAAGTGTTCTACAAGCTCATTGATAAATAATATGATTAATTTTAATACATGAATAAAAACTTTTTTAAAGTCACTGAAAATATAATATCTTAATACAACTATTGCGCGCAGTTTAACAGCAGCAAAAACCAATTTTATATTTCCATTAAAATAAATAAATTTGATATAATACTGCTCTTAATTTAATTAGCTTAAAAATATTTTAATGCCAGAAGGTGATATATTTAAATTATAATAAATCTCAAGTTATAACATAGTGCCTCGCTACTCTTCTGTAAATGTACTGTGGTCGAGAAGTTTCGAGATTTTGCGTGAGACCGTATTGTTCTGATTTCTATAATCTGTGCGTTTATGACACAATAATGCTTCTGGTGCACAATAATGCTCTGTCATTTCTTTAAGTATCGCAGAGTATGTCTGAATCTCCAGGAATAGTGATTTTCGAGGTTATTTCTTGCAATCATAAGGTATATATGTTGATGTAATGGCTATATAAGTGCTATAAAACAATTTGTGTATTAAATACTTTTATCTGAATATGTAAACTTGTACAAATAACATTTTATTATATTTTTCTCTGTACTTTTTAAAAAAAATGACCAATATATTTTCAGGAATTTCGTGTAAGTTGTTTTATTTATACACTGAATTTTAGTGCGGCAATAATTTTAAAAGTTCTCCTACGTGAAAAGATAATAAAAAAAATTAGACTTTTAAAAGTTAGATAGTATGTTTAATGAAGAAATAAATAAATTATCAAAAATTTTAATTAAAAATTAAGTAAGGCTTTTGAAAAAAAAAGATATAAAATATTTGAATTTTAACGTGGATAATTTGGAATGAACTGCCATTAGAAGGAATCGTACGAAACATTTTATAATTACATTCGAGTATATATTGCATACATATGAATCTACATACATCAGAAACGTGTAAATAATGCAGAAATGATTTTTTTTTATTATCATTATATCGGATTAAATTCACAAACACCTTAACACACATACGTATCTTATCGCTTTAAAAAAATACAACAGGTTTTTTTTTTTTTTTTTTTTTTTTCCAGAAAAAAATGTTTTGTAAAATACTTGTAAAGACAATTTATTCAACATTAACTTCTTTACGATTAAATTATGTCCTCTCTTGTTTTTCCAAAAGCATTTACTTAATACTGAATTAAAATTATTGATAATTTATTTATTTCACCATTAAACTTGCTAATATTTAGAAGTCCATTTTTTTTTTTTTTTTTTTTTTTTTTTTTTTTTTTTTTTTACAGAGTATCTTTCCACGTAGAAGAAATTAAAAAATTATTACCGCACTAAAATATGTTGTGTAATTAAAACAACTTACACGACATTCGTGAAAATATATTTGTCATTTTTAAAAAGTGCAGGGGGAAATACAAATACATATATATATATATATATATATATAATATATGTTCAAGTTTATATAATAAAATAAAGGCCGTTAATATACAAATCGGTTTTTCCTTTATCACTGTCGTTGGATTAAATTGTTAAACACTATAAAACCGATACGTGTCTTATCATGATCTAATAAATTTAATGAAAGTTTTTTTTTATTCAGAACAGAAAGTACTTGTCACGATTTCTTATAAAGGAACTTTTACTGCATTGTCCTCTTTTAAGACTCAAATATGTTTCTACTAGAATTAAAGAACCTATTTAATTTCGAATTACGCTATTCCTTCTACTGCATTATCCGCCTTAAGACTCAACTATGTTTCTACTAGAATTAAATAAACCTATTTAATGTATAATTAACGTTATTCCTAATTGTTTCTATTGCCATTAAAAATCTCATAACGGCAACTTAGGAGAATATCACTATAAACTATATTTTGAAATATTTTACATAATTTTAAGATGAAGTGTCATATTCTATATAAACTCATTATAAATTACACTGTTAAAAATTTGCAGTAAAGTGTCCAGTCATTTGACCGTTTTTACAGAAAACTGTTACATAACCGTAATTTAACTCTATTGTAAGCATATTATTGCCTATATTGTGGTCACAATAGAGTAAAATTACGGTTAAGTAACCATTTTCTAAAAAAACTGTCAAATGACTGGGCAGTTTGCTGCAAATTTTTAACAGTGTACATTACTAAATGTAAATATTATTTTACTGCGTAACTTCGGTAATGAGGACATCTCATTAAAGAATGCATCACCTGGCCAATAAATTTTGCTTTTTCGGCATTTCTTTTTATTTAATTTCTAAAGAATAGGAAAACACATTTCCTACAAATGCAATTAGTTTGAAACCATATATCAAGAAACTGATTCCTTATGTTTTTAAGTAATTTTCAAGCATGATTTTTTCATTAATCTATCTCTATTGCGTGCAGCCCAATTACGAAAGATTAACACTTTTACAATTAAAACAATATAAATTGTCCATACATTTGTTTCCGGCAAATATTCCATAACGGAATTAAAACCATCGATAAATAGATAAAATGATATAAATAAAACACAAATTTAACAGACATGTAATCGAACTATGCCATTACATAACCGAAATTATCTGAATCAAGAAGGCTGCTGCAAATAGCGAAATCTTTTGCGTTTTTTTTTTTTTTTTTTGCTTTTTATTCCTGGCATCTGGCTAATATGAACGTATAGTTTTAATAAATTTCGAAACATTATTTGAACATATTAGTGATATTCTTCATACAAAAATACGTTTTGATGGTGTTAATCTGCAATCTAAAAAATACATATTATGTAAAATAATAATAATAATAATAATAATATTAAAGTTCTCAATAAAAAAAAAAATCCCCATGTTCCGTAACACGGGAAGCCTGGCTTGCATCTCCTAAAATACACATTTAGGCATTTCATAATACATATGTTTATATCAGTTATTCACAGCAAAAAATAATTAATATGAACAGCGCTTATAATTAACTTGTTTCTGATAATTGCTTTTAATGCATAGAAATAGTGAAATCACATTATTAAACCTTCCAATCTTATCAATGTAAGAACTTTATTAACTGCATAGTTCCATATCAACGCATAAAGAAGGGAAATTAACTAAGGATTTCCCTTTAATAACTTATACAATTGATTAAAATTGAGAAGCACACTTTTGTCTAGTTTAATTATATTATTATCGTTGCTGCCTGTAAACAAGATAAAAATATAATTAATGTGATATTATTAATGATTATATAAAATATCTCTACCGGAATGAATTATAAAAAAAATGTTTAAAGATGGGTAAATATATTAATATAACTATTTCGAAAATTAATAAATTTAAGAATATGTTCATGATAATTGAAAGGGTCAATGAACAAAAGTTGTTAAATCACATTATTTTTTTTAAATAAAAAATGTGCATGTTAAAATTATTTGCTGTTAGTGTAGTATTGCCGATGAATTTGAATTGGCCAAATGAGATTTTAGAAGAATATTCTATAAATATTATGGCAGATAGGCTTTTCAGAGTATATATATATATACGTGAAAGTTATAGAATTGTGAGTGTCCTATGTTTACACGAACGTGCTTTGATGTTCTGAAAGACTCCCGGTAAAAAGCGACACTTGTGATTCATATTCAAAAATAGCTTTAATAATTTACTCAGTTAATAAAAACTGAGCCAGGTACGTTTTGACTTTCTATTTCAATAATATGAATATAGGTGCCACATGCGAAGAATATAAAAAAGTTAATACATATGATATTATTAAAATATGAGGCATTCAGAGCTAAAGTTGATCACTTCCATTATTACTAGTTTTGAGATAAGCAATGTTAAATTTTATTAAGATTAGTTGAATCCTAAAGTGCTTTAGAGGATAATTTTATCGTAATTAATTTTATCGTTGTAGTATGATGGCTAACATAATATACCTAACGAAGTTTTGAGGGTTAATTTGCTCACAACGACCCTGATTTTTTACAAAGGGGGGTCAATGGCATCCCCTATTTTCCAACCGTATATCATTTGAAACAGAGAAGTTCAATTTCCATTTCGCTTCTGTTGAGGTTTCAATATTGTCAGCAGTCCTTTAGTTAAGCAACGCCTACATTCAAGGACGACATGTTTTCTCGCATCTCCACATATGCAATATATGAATTTATATACGTCATTTTCAGCATAGCAAAAAAGAGCCGGTTCCACCACTTTTTCGATTTCCTTTTTCTATGATATATTGAATGCAGCATATCAGCTTTATCAATATCACCGATGTATCTATTGTAATCTTTCACACCAATGGGTGCTGTGACATCAGTTTTGGTACCATATTTGAGACATCATTTCTAGAACTTTCAAAAGTTTTTGATAACGTCAGTAATCATAAAAGAAAAAAAAGAATGAAACAGAAAAGAATACAGAAAAGATAACTACACTGCAATTTACCAATTACAATATAAAGCAGATAATAACCATAGATAACTACACAGATGAAAAGTAAACAACAAGTTTTTCTCCACCACCCAGTGTACTAACGGTACTTAGAAGTACCGCCAAGTAATTCGACTGTTAAATCGATTACATACACCGTTCACTTAAAATAGGTAGTCAAACTGTATTCTAAGATCATAATGAACACATAAAAAAATCTAACACTTAGCTTGCGTCCTTTACTATGTTTGCAGAAATAGAAAGACAAGCGTGACAATCCGTATGAAAAGGAGGCACAAAACTTATTGACTGTTTCATAGATAGCCTCCTTCCTCGCTAAAATAACAGACCTGGAACTACTGCTGCCATCTATCCTGAAACACTGGAGTTAAAAGAGTGTTCCTGCAAAGTATCATTACAATATAGCAAGGTAAGATATTAGAATATTAGTAGATAAAGGGTACTACTGTCAGTAGATAAAGGGTAGATACCAGAATTTTTATCCAGTTATTATAATTTTTGAATTTTTGCGTGCATGAGGTCGTTTGATTGTATACCATTAATAACGTTTTATTACATTTTAATTATTAATATTATTAACATTTTTATTTCAAAATTCATTTATGTTTAACAACATTTAATTTTAGTAGTTATTCATTTAAAAGGATGATTATTTTTGGTTTACAAAATTTGTAAAGTTAACTTATTATTAATAACCGAATGAACGTTGTGAATTTAATGAAGTATATTTCAGATATCAAATCAATCAATGAAAGGGTAAGCATAACTCTTAGGCATAAAACATATTAATTTTCTGACTCGTGCTCTATATGATGATGGATGATAGTTCTTGTTCAGAAGAAAATTAATGATCTGATTCCATCACATATATTGCATTCAGAGTTCCTTTTGTAATCTGATTAAAAGAAAAAAATCTTGAAAATCTGCAGATTTCAAACCGCTTTTGTGTACTTTTGCCCAAACTAAAATGGAAATTAAAATACTAATGGTTCTGTATATTTTTAATTAATTATAAGCATATTTTGTTTAAACAAAAAACATATTAATGAGATATTAAAAGGACGTTTACTTTTAATGTTTTTTGATAGAAAAAGATAATCATAATTTCATTTAAACACAATTATGTTACTAAATAAAAATGAGACTAAATAAACAGTAAAAAAGGGTGATAAATTCAAAATGTTCTTTATCTGAAAGTAAGTATTGTATAAAAAACGAGTGCATGTTATCATATATATCTATGAATTTTCTCAACAATAAATAAAACTATAATCCTGTATCACTAAATTACAAGCATATATATTTCAAAATAATTTCTTTAATAAATCTAAATTAAAAATTCGTAGGAATTTTGCATTAATTTGCATAATAAATTTTACACTGTTAATAAAATCTCTTAGAATGTCCATGTTCTAATTTTTTTATTATTATTTTACTTCAAAATAAGCGGAATGCAGCCATTTTGAAGCACCGGGTGTCCATAAAAGAACTTCGGGGTTTTGAAGATTTTTTTTTTTTTTAAATTCAGTCATAAAATTAGGTTATTATTATATATATGTACTTAAAGGTAAATTTATCAAGATTTTTACCATTTAGTAGATTTTAAAGTGTGCCCCGTTTGTGGCACGGCACACATACAAACGGTATTCTACTTATACATATATATTTTTAAATCATAAACACTACGCCTGATTACTTTATTTTACAGAATATAAGAAGTCACATTTTATCAGATAATTAAATACACTAAACCAACATGAGTTCGAGTCCTGGCCCAGGTCAATTTTTCACTCATGTTGGTTTAGTGTATTTAATTGCCTGATAAAATGTGACTTCTTATATTGGGTATTCTACTTCTTCCGCCTTATGAACAGTGGATATGGGTATGCCCAACTGAAGACTGCCTCGTCTCAACGATTTTTTCGGACTTCGTTCACATTAAGTGCGGATTTTATCGGCGTTCTCTTCTGACACTCGTGGCACACCAGGTAATGTTTGTTTTAACACACTGCCCGTTTCTTTAAACGCACATAGTCACTGTCAAATGGTTTTGTCCGTAGGCGCATTATCCCCATTCTCACGCCAAAAGTCCCGCTGAACAATGGTAACAGATCCGGTTTCTATGCCAGATAAAACACTGAGTCTTTTGTTGTGGCATCGCCATCGCACTACATTAACTGAATGCAATGATGGAATGAGCGTCTGCTACATTACTTCAAGGTCAATGACGCTCAGCGCTACCTAGTGTTGAAAAATACAAACTGAAACTAGTGTGCATAAAATGTAATGAGCTACCGATTTCTTCTAATTTAAGTGACCTGACCTAATTTATACCGTTAACTCGATATGATTTTTTAAAACCCCGGAGTTCTTTTATGGATACCCTGTATTATATATGTTTTTAATAAAATCAAAATATTTATCTCAAAAAGTATAAAAGATATGGGTACCCAGTTTCTTCTCACCAAAATAAAAACATAAATCTCGAGGGAACATTTTTAATAAAAGTATAAGCATTTCAAATTTACCGAACTATACCTTATAAAAAATGTCTCGATTCCACGTGTGAATACATTCATATCGTTATATTTATATAATTCTTGTTTTTGGCACACAGAATTGACCTGTTTGTCTTCATATAAGAGAAGTAAAAAGAGCAGAAAATGATATAATTCATAAATTGGGACAAATGCACTCTTCGAAAATGTAAATAATAAGTAAATTTTGTTTATTATAAGTACTAATATTTAAGAGTCTAGTTAAAAAATATATTTAACACACACGCGTAAGTAAGAAAACTGCATAATAAGAGATTTATTTGTCATTTGTACAATGGAAGTAATTTAATTTTGAATAAAATTAAATATTTTTTATATACCTTTAATTTTTTAAATGATTTTTTTGTAGTAAGAAATCAATAATACATGTGTAGCAAATAACACATGCATAATATATATGCATACCAAAACACATAAGTATAAAAATGAAACCAACCGACAAAAACGAAATTGTGTAAAAAAAAGGGATTTTTTCTTGATTGTTAAATCACGTTACATTAAATCTGATATCCATTGGGTGTATTTGAAGGTATTAAATTGCAGATATATTTTTCCCCAGAGGTAATTTTGTAAGAAGGAAAATTAGTATTGTTTGGATATGTGGATTGTTTTGAGATAGGAGGTGTGTCGTTGAGTTAATGGGAAATGTGTAATTGACATTAAAAGTACATTTAACCTAATTTGCTTCCATTAAGTGACATTAGTTAATTTCTTCTAATTATTATTTTTTGCACATTAAAATACTATAAAAACGATATTATTTAAAGTAGTTGTAACGCGAACTGTATGTTTCTAATTTATTTTTGTACATTTTTCCAGACTACGTATTCATTGTTAGATTAAAGATTATTATCATAAAATAAACAGTTAGTTATTGCAATTGTAAAAAAAGTTCTTAAGAGTTAAGATTGATAGTTCTATTCTATACAATTTCTTACTGTTTGCACTTGCTTTACGCAGCTAATTTTTTATATATAATATGTTCGAACAGTTAAATTCTTACCAAATCTTTTTATCTAGTGTAGTTCATATTAACTATAAGTAATGCGTTTTACTTCTCGAAAAATTATTATTTATTTTTGACTATTTCTTGTTTAACAGTTTTAGGCAAATGTTTCACAATAGCATTTTAAAATTTCGCGATTCATAAAAGTTTTTCCTTATATTTGTTACTAGCTGGCTTCGCACGCTAGCGGGTGCCTAATTTACATCGGTGCCTCGAATCTTGTAAAACCTCGAATCTTTTGAATTCTCCATTTGTATAAAACCTCGAAACGAACGAACCTCCGATCCGGGTCCCCGCTGACTTCGGGACCGTTAAACGGTCCTTATTATCCCTTAATTTGCACATCGAATAGTATAAACATAAACCTATAACTGAACTAATCTCCGATTCGTGTCCCCGCTGACTGCAGCCCCGTATAGCAGTCGTGCTGCGCACGCGCTGCAATATACGTTAGTTCCTCCTTCCACCACCAGGTGGCGCAGTCTGTTCTATACGAACCTCGGACGCTGAATCGTTAGGGCTATAGATATCGAGTCGAATGAGCTATACCCCGTCGTGATCTTTCCTGTAGAACCAAAGATAGGAAAGCGTTCCTGGGTGGTGAAAAAAAACGAACTAAAATCGATACGCTCTATCGATGTCGAGTCAAATGAGCCAAACCGCGTCGTGATGTGATCCATAGAACTCGAGTTAGCTGCAAAGTCCTTTAGTTACACCTTCCACCGCCAGGGGGCGTAATCTGTTCTATACGAATGTAACCGAAATCTGTAAAGCTATAGAAATCCTGTCGAATGAGCCAAACCCCGTCGTAATCGGGCCCATAGAACCCGATTTACGGAAGCGTCTCCTGGTTATGAAACTTGGAACTAAAGTATGTAAGCGTTATCGATATCGAATCGAATGAGCCAAACGAAGTTGCGATGGGACCTATACTATGGGAGATATTTAAAAAAGAAATAGCAAATTCCTTAGCTTTTTTTTTCCTATACAAAAATTGGGATTTTGCTAAAATATAAAAATATGGTCCGAAATCGAAAATTTTTTGAATCCTTGAATTGTCAGCTCACTCTGAGCTAGGATGCATATATATCAGATTCTAAAATCCGATAATTTGGAAAATTTTATATAGCGTATAAAAACTGCAATATTTTTCAAATGCCTCATTTTACCTCTTTCAGAAATAAATTATTCACAGACGATTTGTCTGGATTGATTATTGAAATAAAAAAGCAGGTGTCTTTTTGGAATAGAAAGAAATTCGTTTTCCGTTTCATTAATGAGTTTTAATTGATATCTTTAAAAGTTACTGGTAGATTTTTATGATTTTTTTTCTTGAATTTGCGATTTTTTTTACACATGTTTGCAAATTTTCGTGGACGTAGAATATTTTTTTCCACTTGATTCAAAAAGCGAGTGGAACTATTTGGCGTCGTATGTGTTAACCCCGCAACGTTTACTGCAACCCTCTTTCCTGTCTCGATCAATATTGAAAGTCTGGTCAGTTTTTGACCGAAGTAAAGAAAAGTTACGGCCCGAGTTTCAAAAAATTTGATTTTTTGGAACGACAAAATCGGCTGCCTGTGTACCCCGATTTTCAGATCGATTCCTCCGGTAGATTTTTTTTAAATTCAATGATGCGTTAAAAAGAGACAATTTCCATGTCTGCGATTATCAAAATGGTAATTTTGGATAAATAGGTTTTGCTTCGAGTACAGTTTTAAGACTGTTTTGTTAATTAACAACCCTCTGGATCGGGGTCGGCCCTCTTATCCAGCGAAACTTGGGGATTGCTCTATTTTTCCACATTTTTCGGTACCAAAATCGCGTAGGTACGTCGCCTGCTCGCGGAGACTTTGCGGGTACAGATACACAGACACACAGATACACAGATACGCAAATACACAGATGCACAGACACACAGACGTTTACGTTCATTAATAATAATAGATTTAATAAACGAAATGATAATATATGATGATTATTCTAATGATAACATTATATTTGTCAGAAGAAAAAAATTCATTAATTACCCATTCGAGAATATTTCAGTGCAAAAAGTATATTCATTTTTTAAAAAAAGATTTAGACAAATACAATTAAAATAAATTATAGCACTTTGTTAACCATTCCGAAAATAATTTACTCCATTACAGAAATTGTAGTCATTTCATCCAATTTTCTACGGCCAGTTAGTTCTGAAATCGAAGCGTAGGATGATTATTATAATTTTATGGTATGGTAGCAAATAAATGCTTTCGAAAATTATACATTGTACTTAATTTATAAAACTGTATAATGGAGATTTGCAGCACTTACATGGTTGTTGATTTTTAGAAATGCATGAAGTTAAAAATGGAGTAATGGATATATAGCGTGTGTTTCAAAATAGATGCCAAAGAGATTATTTCTTAAACCGCTGATGATAGAAATATAAAATTGCATACAAATATTAGGTACGTTAATTGTTTTACAAAAGGAGGTATAAAATCAAAATACGAAAAATAATTGTTTTATGTTCATCGGTACTATAAGTTAATGCTATACGGAATATAAGAACGATCTTAAAAAATCCAATTCATTTACGAACAAAACTTGTCACATTATGGTACTTCACTTATTAATAAAGTTTTAATGTTTTGCGTGACAAAAAACGTGTTTACTGTTTTTAGTTCCTGAATACGCTTAAATGTGTGAGTTTTGAAAAAAAGGCTAATTTAATACAATAAGTTATTGCAAAAATAGAAATCACCGAACTTTTAGATTTTTATCGATATACAAAAGGGCTTATAATGGATACGTTTTTTAAACATAAATCTAAAAAATATGGAGAAAAATAAAATTTCGATACTTTATAAACGTACGGAAAAAATGGCTTTTTACAGTTCATCGTCTATAAAATTTTAAAATGTCCAAAAAATACCTTTTTTTCATAAGAATACCATTTCTAAAAGCGGGAATTCCTTCTTTTTGTTAAGTATCAGATGTCATATTCGGACTTCCGATCTCTTATGACTTCTGACATAATTCCTCTTTAAAATATATTTTTCATTGAAAAAATATATTTTTGTCGGATGCATTTACGGTATTTTCGAAATTAGTCTCCCTTTATCATGTATTAATTTGATGCACACTACAAGGTTAATATGAAACAACACGAAAGTCAAATCTAATAAGGGAACCAGTTTTAGTGCACATCCCGCCTAGGAATGAGATCTGGTGCATTTTAAAGCTCTATATTACGAAAGATGAATAACAATATTTTTTTATGTTAAAATATTTTTTTTTTGCAGCAGCAGCAGCATATATTTCTTAAAATGCAATTTTCGACTTATTAATATAGAAGATTTTTTTTTTTTTTTTTAAGCAGATACAAATACAAATTAGTCAATAATAAGCAAAACATATTGAAAAAAATATTAAAAACTCTTTCAAGAACCAACAAATTTCATTTTGAAAAAATAAAACATTATAATTGCATTTTTATCTGCGCGAAATTAGCTTTATTTGTTACTGTAGAATTTTTCAAGCAACCCAGGCCAAATGTCATAATCGTCTGCTGTGTGTGAGTGAGTAACGGCTTGCATTCGTCGCGCCATAGTTGGTGACTTAACTCACTTTTGGCAATACATTAACAGTTAAAACCCAATAATAAAAAAAAAATAAAATTTTGACAAAAATCTATAGAATATTATTTTAACAGAGAAATTTTATCGGTTCCCTAACTTTTATGTATAGGGTTACAGAATGCACCATGTCTCGATGCTAGGTGCGAGCTGCACCAAAAGTGGTTCCCTTGTAAGTTTCATCTACTAAATTGAACACATGAAATTCTACCAGATATTACAAACATTTATGCTCTGATATTACGAAAAAGACTATAAAAATTATTACATTTGAACTTTTCATAAGTTCTGTATGACTATTCTTGTAGTTATCAGGGTTCGTACGCGCGCCTCCTGGAATTTTACGACCAGGAAATTCTTTGGTACCAGTATTTTCTTACAGAAAATCTCTCCTTAAAAGAAGGCGAAGTTTCGCGAGTTTAAAGTAGATTTCTTTTTCTCTAAAGAAAATGCTGGTGAAACTCCTGGAAATTCCCTGATCCGTACGAATCCTGAGTTATTTTATTGCCTCCGGTTTTAACACAATGAAAGTAAACATTATTTAGAGCAATTAGAGATGTTTTTTGAGCTTGAATCTTTTTCAAACAAACTATGTAAAAATCATTTTTAGAAAATCTATTCGATTTTCGTTAATTTTACGTTATGGACATAAGTGTGCTTTAAATTTAAGCTATTATTTATATTTTTAATTATATATAACCCACACGCTATCATATTTGTTAAACTAATTTCTTTTTATTTTCATTCCTAAATAAATCTAATCTCATTAAGAATATCGATTTGATAACCATCATGAATTACATTTCTCTGTTTGCCCGTACACAAAAATCAATCAGATCATTGAAAGGTCCGAAAAACTCATTTAATGAGAATAAAAAATTAAAATGGTTTAAATGCTTTGCTGACTAACCAGAAAAGTTATTCTGAATACAGTGAAAGAGAAATCAATTAGTAACTAGAAAGTAAACAAAAAATATATTCATATGCGCAAATGTTCTTATTGAATTTAACTGATTTACTGAATTCGCACAAAATAGTCTATGAGGTTTTTTTTTTATATAAACAATAAAAAAAAGCCCTAAGTGAAATTTGTGTGAAGCGAAAAAAGGTTTATAGGGGAATATGCAATAAAACATGTAAATCCTGGTTTCATTTTATGTTTAAAATTTGTATACACGTTTATACATTCACACGCTTAAGATATATATTTTTTTCAGTATTTAATTTTCATGAATATTTATAAATTAAACTTTTAAGGTAAATATTTAGCTATTTGTTTCCCTCAGATTTTAGTTTTTGCAAAGAGAAATATGTTACCATGTACGAGACATTAAAATATAATAAGAGAATTGGATGAGACTGTTGAATATTAATCATGATTTACTATTAAATTAAATCTTTATTTATATATTTTATTAGTAAATAATATACATTCAACTTTAAACATATTGAATTTAGCATGCTAAAAACAGATCTAAAATATTAATTTAAAAATAAATATATATGGTGAAATGCATTAATTATGTTAATTGTTATGACAAATTAAAATTGCGAGTAATATTAAAACCAAATATTCTTATTTAAACAATTATAATATTTAAAAATTCATCTACTTTTTCAAGAAAATTGATTTTTTCTTTTATGTGAAACGTAAAACACGTTTTAAAAGATTTTTCTTTTGTAAATACATATTCGCTCGGACCTAGATTTCTCATTTCTCTGACCTTTCCCACACTTCAGCTTTCTATAAAATGTAGGAATACAATAAATGATTTTCTTTTGTAGTGTGTTATCAGCAATAACGTCACATTTGAAATGAAGTACTATGTGGTACAAAATCTTGTAAAATGAATACAGAGGCTGTTCGTACATTTTTTAGACAAATTTGATAAATGATTTTAAAAAATGGAATTATTTTAGAGGAAAACTTAATATTTGTAATTAATATTATTGTCTGATGCTTTCAAATTTATTCTTCTATCAAGATGGCGCATTCAAAAAATCTGAGAATCAGAGGATACTTTTTTTTTGTTTTCCGAAAAGAAATATTCTTATTCGGAAATTTACAATGATTGTAAAGCGCATAGTATAAAAATTTATAAGTGCAAAATAAACTTCAGTATTAATTGGAAAGAGCTATCCAGAAAATCAGCAAAGAATTCTTAGTAAAAAGACTCAAAATGGAAAAAAAATACATTAAAAAAAGAGCCCATTTCAAGGCTGAAAACGAAGTTTCAAATAAGGATTTATGACTGTCGCAAATGTTTCTTACAATGGGAAAATAAAAATAAGAATATTGGACAAAAATGTGGCAATCAATTCATTATATTATTAAGAGAATTTGTTACATCCGATATTTACAGAAAAAAATGCTATTTTCTTTATTTCAACGACTTTTAAAGGGTGAAACTGCATCAAAGGAAAGCTATCGCTCATACTTCAAAAATTACCGCTGTATTCGTTGAAAACATTAATAACTCACACAGTTATTACATTTGTACCTTTCAACATATTCCTAAGAGGTCACCTGGCGTTTCTCGTATGGTTTATTGTGCATTTGGTCTGTTGAAAAGAGTTCTTTCAAAGTGCAAAACCACCACGATTGATTGAAACTGAAAAGTTTTTAAAGAGGCATGGGAAGCAATAACCCTGTAAATTTTACAAAAAACCGTCTACCATCGAAAGCATTACGCGGAATTAGAATCAAGAAACAAAATTATCATACAGACTATTTCAGAAAGCCATATTCATATTTTAAACGTTGTAAAAACAACGCCGAAATCTTCTAAAAATGTGCGAACACCCTCTGTACATGTGCGTATCACCTCGGGTGGGCAACACATCAAGCTTGTTATTTGTTCATATCAAATCATTATTAGTACCGACCTTCTAGAGGTCTGCATATTAAATCATAGTTTAATTGCCATAATTGTCTAGAGCTCTATAATTACCTGACAGAATAAATTTTGTTATTTAGGCACGTTATAATTTTATTACGGAATGACTTTGAATGAGTTTTAATAACATACATTAGTATATAATTGCTGACAAAAACAAACATAATTATGTGCAGAACAAACTTTGAAAATTCTGTATTTTAGAACATCTATTAAAGTGATTGCCACAACATTGTGCATTCATAGTAGCTAACCTCCCGATTTTTTTAATACCAGTAAAATCTTACAAGAATGTTTGTTTTATTAAATTGAAGAAATTGTACGATTAAATAAATGAAGTATTTTTACATAAAAATATTGGTATGACAAAAATCTGGAGGTTGGTAACTATGGCATATTATCGCGCACAATTCACAGTGATCTACACGTATGCTGCTAGCAATTTTTAAAGTTATCTCTCGTTAATTTCGTAACAGGACCCTTACCTTCTCAATTATTTTGTCAAGGAGAAAAGAAATCAGCCTTATGTAAAATGACCTTTGCTATAAGTCTAAAAAAGTTCGACAACTGTATTTAAAAGATATTACTTGTTAAAAGACATTACTATGGACACACTGCAGGGTTATTTCGAAACATATATTGAAGATTAAAATCATGTGAATTATTGTTTAGTAATAACTTTAAATTTGTACCTATTGAATACAAACGAGTTATTTTACACTGGTTACCTTTAAAGTAAAACGAAATGTTCAACCTAATCATGATTTAGACAATTGTGTCATGCATTTAAAAAAATTAATTACTTTAAAATATGTAATTAGCGGTATCATAGCAAAACCAACCACATGATTTCACAAATAAAATAATAAATATTTTACTTTACAAGTGACAACAAAATGTCATAAATCACGAATAATCTGAATTGCACATTCCATTTTGTTTTTTTGCATATAACTATAGGAATATATTTTTTTTGTAAAAAAAAATTATGTTTCGGTACATAAAGTGTACTACTATAAATGTAATAAAAATTGCCGATTACAAATGACATACTCCTTAATTGGTGCAATTTATAATTCTATCATATCCCTGTATAATTTTTCATCTTTAAAGTCATAAAGAGATGGCATAGATCAAGCACATTAATGGCTTTTGGGAAATATGTTCGTTAGACCCAATGATTCTCCATGGATTCTTCTAATTCCTTTCGACATAAATCACATAATAATATTAATAAAATACAATTAGTTAAATATTTCGATAACGAGTAAAATACCATGTACAATAATGTACACTGCGTTTCAAAGTGATTTGTATACAACAAAATTTCATACTTTCAATTAAATTAATCATTTATAATCTTAAATTAAATATTGTACAAATTATTTCACTTTTATAACAGCAGATTATTAAAAACAAATTTTATAACAAATGAATTTACAAATTATAAACAGAAAAAATATATAGATTTACGCACTTCATTAGTTCTCCATAAATTTTAGAATCACTTTAGAAATTACTTTTGAAAATTAAATAATGTGTTTAAATTAATGATTCCATAACACGCCATACAGACAAAACTGTTTGTACTAATTAACTTGTAGAACTGTATTGTTTTCCACCGATTTCTAAATACTTGGTCAGTGTTCTCCACAGAAATTGTATGAAGATTAAATCCGGTTTTAAAATAGGATAGTAAATAACTCTCACACTATTTCGTAAAATCCATTCAAATGTTTGGTTTACAGTGTTATTGATAGTTTTGATGAAACATAAAGATGGCTTTTTAATTTTATAGAAGCGGATAACAAGTGGTAATTAAATACATTTTGGTAATCTCAATGTTTCATAATGTTTTTAAAAATGCATTTTCTGTTTCTCCTTATCATTCAATGTTTGTCTAAGCCATTATCAAACCATCACTTCCTCGCCGTTATAAAAAAAATATGCTCTTCTGTTCTAAATTAATCATGCTCATCTAAAATTAACTCTTTCTCATCACTAAATTGTAATATTTTCCTACTTTCTTCTAGGACATTACTTCTTATAAAACTTGAAATCCCTTTTCATTCTAATTTTTAGTTAATTTTAAAACCGCTACATCTTTAATTGACAAACAGATAATAAAACTCCGTTCCATATGACAGTTGTAAAAAAAATCTTCAAAACATTGCATAACTGTTTTAATATTTCTACCAAACTGGCATTAGATATACCACTTTCTTAAAATCTATAATTTCAATTTTGTCAATGTTCTCACGTTGATTTTTACGAATCATTACATTCGCATTTTTTAATGTGCTACTGAGTACTAAAAAAATGGCATGAATAACCTTGACTTCAAAATATTAATCCAGGCAAATTACGATACTTTTACGATCACCTTTAACCTCGACAAAATTGTAATAGAAGTTCTGTTAACTGATTTTTATTCAGAAACTATAACTGAGAAATATAACCAAAATCAGACAAAATCCGAACACGGGAACACCCTTAAAACGGATTTCAAAACGGACTGGAACTTCTAACTTCACAAAAAAAAGTATTGGATTCATGAAAATTTTCGACTTTCAGTTTTCGACGGATTTATAAGTTTTAGAAGGTCCTGAACACGATTTGACTGTTTTTAGAAAATGTCTGTCTGTGAGTCTGTGATTCTGTCTGTCCGTCTGTCTGTATGTGAAAAAATTTTTGTGGGCGCTCTATCTCAAGAACTAATGCACGAAATTTAATAAAACTTATATTCAGTTAGTCCCTGATATAAATTGGTGCTGATTAGTTTTTGGTTATAGGTGGCGCTGCTATGCTGCATTTTTCGCGATTTTCGCAATAGCTCTATCTCAAGAACTAATGCATTTATTTTCATCAAATTTCGGATTATTTTAGACCGTGACATGAATAGACGCTGATTACGTTTTAGTGTAGATAGGCGCTGCTATACCACTTTTTCTATGATTTTTACGATAGCTATATTTCAAGAACTAATGCACGGAATTTCATCAAACTTCAAATTTTGTTAGACGTTGACATAAATAGATGCTGCTTACGTTTTGGTGTAAATAGCCATACAGGTGGTGCTGCTATGCTACTTTTTTCATTATTATCATGATAACTATATCTCAAGAACTAATGCACGGATATTCATCAAACTTCAGATTCAGTTAGACGTTGACATAAGTTGTTGATGATTAGGTTTTGGTCTCAATCTCCCAACAGGTGGCGCTGCTATGCTACATTTTGCAGGATTGATACGATTTTAGCAATAGTTATCTCTCAAGAACTAATGCACGGAATTGAATAAAACTTTAGTTTCAGTTAGACCTTGATATAAATTGGTGCTGATTAGTTTTAGTGTATGCGAAACCTGTGTGAGATATAAGAAAGTGTTGGGATTGGCATATCCAACTAGAACAATTAAAGTCTGGTTAGAATATCAGCGAATAAACAATGTTGTAAGAAACTTAATAACAGCTGACAGGTTTTGCTCTTGTAATTGCACTTGCGTGCTATGCTGGAGATTTTTCCCCATGTCACTATACCTGTACTTACAGAAAATGTTTAATATGCCTTCTGAAAACGCAAAGGTGTACAAAATGTTTGTAGAAGGTAAATTTATGATAAGAAGAAGTGACAGATTATGGGGTGGACTCGGATCAGATCTTGTAATAGAACAAGTGTTTATGCATTCTCTGAAAAGCAGAGGAGTTCTGATGAGGGGAAGTGGACTTACGGAAACTCAAAGGGCCACATGACTTTTTCCTATGCCTGTTTGTTCGATTTACAACTTAACTATGCAGGAATATTCAGGGGTTTTTATGAAAAGTAGTGACAACATAAAGAATTCAGGGACAGCAGACAGAAGAGGGACAGCGATGACATTAAAAAAGTGACCAATGTAGTACACTGTTAAAAATTTGCAGCAAACTGTCCAGTCATTTGACCGTTTTTATAGAAAACGGTTACATAACCATAATTTAACTCTATTTTGACCATAATATAGGCAATAATATGGTCAGAATAGACTTACATTACGGTTATGTAACCGTTTTCTATAAAACCGGTCAAATGACTGGACAGTTTGCCGCAAATTTTTAACAGTGTAGAACCCATATCGCTCTTTCATTCTGATTCTACTCTACGCAATATTGTTACAGGCGTAACAGCTGAAAAGGGAGTTAATGTTTATGAGTTGCACTTATTTGGTACGAACATAATCTCCAAAATGATAGGGAAAGGTACGTATGATATCCTCAACATGCAGTCTCTGTCAGGACGTGAAAATTGCAACTTCCTTCTATTTCTGCACGCTTTCACGGGCTGCGATACAACATCCAGAGATTTTTCGATTGGGAAATCTTCACCATTTCTCAAACTGATGAAGGAGACAGAGCTCCGTTCTACTGCAAAAATATTTTGTTCAAATTCTTATCTACATTCAGATATCGCTAAGGATGGGAGAAAAGCAATGCTTCTGTTTTATGACTGCAAGACACTGGAATCCACTGGCAAACTACGTCACCAAATGTTGGTAGAGAAGGTAACTACAGCAAAATCATTTGTTACACCTGAACATTTGCCCCCGACCGATTCTTCTACAAAATATCATACTTACTTACTTACAAATAAATATCTGGAAAACTACTGAAGAAAGAATCACGCCAGTAGAATAGGGTTGGTATGTAAAAAGTAACTCATACTACCCAATATTCTGCGACTTACCACCAGCTCCAGATTATCTACTTAATATGATTCGAAACTGTGCTACTTTACGATGCGGATGCAAGCGTAATGGATTACCCTGTTCTACAGCTTGTGGGATGTGCCAAGTCAATGGATGTAACAACAATTACCTAACTTCTAGCTATGAATATGATGAAAGCGATGAAATTTATTGATACAAGTTTTTTTTTCACTGAACACTTCTGTAAAAATGAACTTTAAGCAGTAATTTGTAAGGAATAGTACGCTTTTGTGTACTGTTTAATGTTTTGACTATTCTTCATAGTTAAGTTGTGAAAATGAAGCGAGGTATTTCCATAAGCGATGTATTTTTTGACTTAGTTCCAGAAATCCCCTCTGCCATTTTGAAATCCGTATACAGGGGTGTTCCCATGCCCAGATTTTGTCTGATTTTTAGTATGCTATTAAGCAGTTGTTCCTGATTAAAAAACCGTGTAAAAAGCTTCTATTGCAAATTTGTCGATGTTCATTCATAAAATGCCTGGACTGTATTGCATAATCCAAGAATAGCGGTGCTTCAAAAAACTTGGAACTGGACCTATTTTTAAATTTAAAGGTAAAATATTTTTTTTTTCTTTTTAATAATTTAGTTACACAAACTTAACTCCAAATGTGAGTTGTTGTATAGACTACTAAGGTTTTTCATCGCAAAATGGAATAGCATTTAGAAGTAATGAAAAAAAGCAAATTTTGGAACACCTGACTTTTTTTAAAGGTCTTTGTAATTGAAATTGAAACAAGTAAAAAAAAATCGATTGGTTGTGAATATAAATGAAATTTCTTTAATATTTGCAGATCAGAATGTGTAATCAATTATACCCATCCTTTCTCAAAATACAACTTCAAGCAGTGCTGAGTTTTTGAAAAATATTTCCTGCAGGAATATTATTTTTTTTATAGAGGTATTTTTTCCTTGCCAATACAGCGTTCATTAACTTAAAATTACTATTTCTTGAAGTTGTTAAAAGCCCTAAATATTTTAATGATACAAATACATTTTAATAATACCATACAATTTAATAATACTCTACATATTAACCCATTTTAGGCCAAGCATAGAAATTTTATAAAATGTGGTATTATTTGCATTGAAATTTGCTTAAATTACATTCACTAAGACCCCAAAAAAGTTTCGTGCATGAAAAATAATATTTTATTCAATTTGACGGTACCATTATTAATTTATTATTAATAACTAGCAAGCTACGCCCACTACGCTGGTCAATTTCTCTTAACGAACTTTTAATCAAACAAAATATTGAGATTTCATAATTCACTCTTATATTTTAACAGAATAATAAGGCTACTATAATTTGTGATTCGTGCCAATATACACGTCAGGACACGTCGCCCTTATCATTATCTTTTTACGCATGAAGGTTTCGCTACAGTACTCCATTGTTAAATTTGGTAATCTTTTAAATTGAATATTTGAAAAACGGCATAATCATTAGATTTGAAATTTATATCAAGAAAAATACAATTTTTTACCTTCAAACGCAGTTTGTCTAACAATTTTCTGACAAATACTTTTCGAATTATTGTTTTTTTCAGCAACTTCAAAGGTTTTATCTTCCGAGATTAATCTGTGGCAACAATTAGCGAAAAACCCAGTCGTCAGCATAGCATAGTTTTTTATTAAAGAGGCTGTTGGAACAGGGATTGTCACCACCAATTTGCCACCATCACTTCTGAAATCGGTTCTGCAATTCCAGAGATTCCATAAAAATTGTAATTTAGAATGATTTTAGAACGCTTTTCGCTCATTTCACGCTTTTAAATTTCGATTTTTTTATTATTCTTAGAGAGTATTTACATCTTATAAGTAACTACAATGCCAAATTTCAAATTTCTAGCTCCTTCACTATAAAAAAGACGCAATTTTCTCAAATTTTTCGCTCCTGCACCCCATTAGGGTTAGTGGCACCAACATAAAATATAGTCTATGTTGGAGTAGGGATTGTCACCATCAATTTGCCACCATTACTTTTGAAATCGGTTCTGTAGTTCCAGAGATTCCATAGAAATTGTATTTTAGAATGTTTTTAGAACGCGTTTCGCTTATTTCACCATTTTAAATTACAATTTTTTTTAAATTTGTTCTTAGAGAGCATTTACATCGTATAAGTAACTACAATGCCAAATTTCAAATTTCTAGCTCTTTCAATATAAAAAAAATTCCAATTTGAACGTTTTTCGCTCCTACACCCCCCTGGGATTAGTGGCACAGACATAAAATATAGCCTATGTTGGAGCAGGGGTTGTCACCAACAATTTGCGACCATCACTTTTGCAATCGTTTCTATAGTAACAGAAATTTCTCAGAAATTGTAATTTAGAATGTTTTTAGAACGCTTTTTACTCATTTCACCCTTTTAAATTTCATTTTTTTTATTTGTTCTTAGAGAGCATTTACATGTTATAAGTAACTATAATGCCAACTTTCGAATTTCTAGCTCCTTCCGTACACAAAAAATCGCAATTTTAGAAAGTTTTTCGCTCCTGCACCCCCCTGGGGTTAGTGGCACCGACATAAAATATAGCCTATGTTAGAGCAGGGGTTGTCACCATCAATTTGCCACCATCACATTTGAAATCGGTTCTGTAGTTCCAGAGATTCCATAGAAATTGTAATTTAGAATGTTTTTAGAACGCTTTTCGCATATTTCAACCTTTTAAATTTTGATTTTTGTTTTTGTTCCTAGAGAGCATTTACATCTTATAAGTAACTACAATGCCAAATTTCAAATTGCTAGCTCCTTCGGTATACAAAAAATCACAATTTTAGAACGATTTTCGCTCCTGCACCCCCATGGGATTAGTGGCACCGACATAAAACATAGTCTATGTTGCATCAGGGGTTCTCACCATCAATTTGCCACCATCACTTTTGAAATCGGTTCTGTAGTTCCAGAGATTTCACAGAAATTGTAATTTAGAATGTTTTTAGAACGCTTTTTGCTTATTTCATCGTTTTAAATTTCGATTTTTTTTCTTAATTTGTTCATAGAGAGCATTTACATTTTATATGTAACTGCAATGCCAAATTTAAAATTTCTAGCTCCTTCGGTATACAAAAAATCGCAATTTTAGAACGTTTTTTTCCCCTGCACCCCCCTGGGGTCCGTGGCACCGTCATAAAATATAGCCTATGTTGGAGCAGGGGTTGTCACCATCAATTTGCCACCATCACTTTTGAAATCGGTTCGTTAGTTCCAGAGATTACCCCCTACAAACAAACAAACAAACAATCTTTACTCCTTTATAATATTAGTATAGATTTACTACTAAATTGAAATAAAAAAAATAAAGTTTTTCTTATGCCATTTTGTTTTATTTTTCTTTTATTTACAGAACTTGCAACTTTACTCCATTATAAAAACGTATGATTAATCTCAAGTGGAATAATTATACATTTTCAAAAAGTCGAATTTGTCAATAACCGTTTCAAGTAAAAAAACAGCGTATTTTGAAATTTTCTCAACAGAAAGTGATTACTTCAATTGAATTACTAATATTTTATAGACGTCTCCAGAACCCTTAAAAATAGCAGAAAAATAAAATTAGTGAAAAATATACGTCACAGTGTTAATAAAAATATATTTATTGAAATGGTGCGTTTACGCACCTTTGGCCGAAAATGGGTTAAAAAAATAATAGTAATTAAAAGGAAATATTTGATAAAGGTACTTTATTTTTAACAAAATTATATCGTATTGTATTCTTTATTTTAATTAAATTATGAAATGTGTTTAAAATACAAAAGTATTCCTTACTGAAAATGCTTTATCATTTAAATTACTGTTTGTTTTACACAATATGAAGCCTCATTTTAATAAGAAATGAATTTAAGTAAAAGAAATTGTAAAGTTTAAATCTATTTATTTAGCTTTTAAAGTACTGAACTACTGTGAAGTTTAATTTTGAAATTTATATATTGATGTTTCTGTCCAATACCAGTAAGTCTTTATAATATTATGTTGCATCTTCTTCAATGCACTAAGAAGTACCATACTTAAGAATGTCTAGTTGAATGAAACAGATAGATTGATTTTTATGTTTAGAAATCTTTTACTGTTATGCGTGTTACTTACAATTTTAGATTATTTGCTTCGGTTTCCAATAAACCACCAAAGAAAACACTTTCGATAATTTAAAAGGGTTCAAATATTTTTGGAATAAAGATTTTATTTATTCTGGGATGAGAGGAAATTTTTCTCACCCGCATGCTTATAGATATATCTTTGTTGTAATCTCCTGTTTTTTCTTTGGATGAGAGAACATGACGATAATCTTATGTGAACAAAATAAAAACTAATAATCTAATAGTCTAAATACTCTAATAATGTAAAAAATATTCTAAATTATCTAAACAATATGAAAAATAGTAATTTTTTTATCATTTTTACGCTTTTCCAATCAGCGTTTACTGTAAATCAATTTTGCAAAGTACATCAAAATAAGCTCGCTGTTGAAATATTTGTGTGTGTAAAACGCGTAAATATTAAGGAATGTCAAAGATTTTGTATAAAACAACAATTTGAAATTTTACGTAAAGCATGAATGCATATGTGTTTAGTACACATGTTTATAGATCATATACATGTATGTATTTTTAAAGTTATAAAAATGCCCAAACTTAAGCAAAAATTAAATATAACAGATGTATATAATAAAACAACTTTAAAACATTATGAATTAAAGTTAACTGCTACAAAACAATATTTTACAGATGGATTTGTGGTAATTTTAAATTCACTAAATATACGACTAATATAAATTATATCATCGATTATACTATGCACCACAAATTTTATTGTCCTATTATTATTTCTATTTTCATCATATTGAAATGTTTTAAAAAATTAATACAATTAAATGCCCTTTTTCGTAAAACAAAAAACTGAGTTGTAAAATGTAATGAAAACAAAAAGTATTTCAATTTTGTTTACAAATATATGTGTTTAGGTAATAATTTTAATAAAAAGAACATAAAATATTTCAGAGGACAACTACTTATATTTTTATATATGAAAAATCATAATTCTTTATAGCATGTTGAGGCAATGCAAAGAGTTAAATAACAAATATTAATTTACGATATGCAATAAATAAGCTTTATGGAAACATGGGCGTTGGTATTTTCATTTCACATGACGTATATATAAATTAGTGTTCAGAATTACCACTTAACATTGACTTATTTGATCATACCTATTCGTGTTTGTAATAAAGGAGTGTTAGTACATGGACCAGTCGTAGAATAATTGAATAGATTATAAAACAAACATGCGTATTTCTAATGGGCAAAGAAAGCAAGTTTGAAAAAATATATGTTATATTGATTAATTTTTACAAGAGTTAAATTTAGACTAAAGATCCAAATTGAATATCACAGTATTGATATATTTCAGCATTAATTTTTAAAAAAAGTAACAATTAACGTATTATTTTCCCTTAAGCTTTAAATTTATGAATTTTTTAATTAAACTTTCTTTATAAAACAAACATTTAAGCAATAACCCCAGCCAAGTCTTTTACAATATTTCTCTTTATAATTTAATTCATTCTTGAAAAAAAAAATCGTAAACGTATTTTTTCAACATAAGAAAAACCAATATCTCTGGGTCGAGGAGAATCAATAATTTTATTTCTGATGCCTGAAATTCCACCCAGACTATAAAGTATGTTATATGTTTAAAATATTGAATAAAGTCAGTAGTAACAAAGTTACAAATGACAGATTACGTTATATTAGTATTTTTTTTTTCATTTTAAAACCCCATTACACTTTATTGTATAGTTTTGTGTTTACACTTTTAAATTTAAATTTATATTTTACAGAAAAATATTTCTTTATAACAATGGATTATAGACATGTTAAATCTTGTATCATATGATTGTGATAATATCAAGAATAGTTCCTTTAAGAAAATTTTTGAAGGCAAAAAGCCTTAAAGATAAACGCATATGAAATAAAGATCCTCGGATTCAAATGATTTAAATCTCCTAGTAATCAATTTTAGAAGCAATATAGGAATGTCGGTGAATCTCTAAATGTAAAAGTTACCACAATGAAAGGGATAGTATCGATGGAGTGTCCACGTTTAAAATGACGGACCGTTATGTATGTGTTGTGACAAAGTTAAATGTTATTCTCAGAACATGGTAATTGGCATTGAGCTAAAGTGGCTGGATCTTCCATACTGGATACCTCCAAACAATCTTAGGACTGCCCTCTCCTCCTTAGAGGAACTGAAAACAGCAATCAAGAGTCATCGACGTGGCATGCTATACAAAAGAGTTACTTTTTCCGCATGATAAAGCTCGCCATCATGTGACTGTCATGTGGCTACCATGTGGAAACATTTGTTGCAGCGATTATAGGAAGGACAAGGATATGTATCCGGACATCTTACCGTGTGTTTATCATGTCTTTGGACCACTCAAGAAAGCTTATCATGTGAGGAGATTTGCAAACACTAAGGTTTCAACCGACGTTGCAGGATGGCTTCAGCACCCATTCCCAGATCTTCTTCTCTCAAGATATTTACAGTTTCGTGGTCCACTGGGCACCTATTTAAACACCCATAGCAACTATGTCCAGTCATCATGTTCCGTATGTGTTACTCTTTATTGTATGTACATAAAACACAGACACCATTAAAAGATTTGTCAAAAGCACAAGTCTCATTTTCTTTAGTGTGATTCTTGTATATTCTGTTATTGCAAAGCTCCATAGTATTTCAATTATTTATATTTAAGACCACATAATATAATTTATATAGAATAACTATATATAATAGCATCAAATATATAATAGCATCATGCAATAGCTTCAAATGCATAAAATGTGTCAATTATTTTTCTTTTTTCAGAATTTCGTCATTTGAGAAAATCGAAGTTTTGGACCGCGCGTACGTGAATCTTTAAATCCTTACATATTTATTTTTAAGATAGCATGTTTAAATGAGACAAAATAGTATATTTCTAAGATAACTGATCGTGTCCAATATTTTACCTGTGACAGAAGTTCACGTTAAAAGTATTTTTGTGTGTAAACTGACATTCTTTTGAACCCTGTATATTTTCACCACATATTACAATACAGAGAATATATTTACAAAAGTAAATATAAATTCGTATAGCTGGTTTAACATTTTAAATTTCTGGCATTAGAAATTTTTATTCAATTAGAAAATAAAGTATAACCCTCATTTTTAATAAAACTCATAAAATAATAGTATCTATCACAATAAATAGGGATGTAATGATTTTTTTGTGTGTATGTGCGTTTATTAGAAAAGAGCTTAGATAGATATAAGAAGAATTTTCTGAAAAGTAGTTGTGGGTATCAAATTTTGCACATGGATACCATAATATAAAATTTTCCATTACTTTATTTTAATGAATTATTTAGTTTGAAACTTGATGCCTTTACCCCGTATTACATACGTATACATTTCTTCTTAGCCATTTTTATATAAAATTGAAATTGTATTTTACTAAGTATTTTAATTGTATTTTAGATATATAATAGGTTAAAACATTACATTTATTAATTTTATTTAATGACAGCTTACCTTTACGTTCTATAACTTAGGAAAAAACACTGAAAGTTTACCTAAAATAAAACAACAATACTGGAATTGGTGTAAGTTGTTTGTTCATGGATTGATATTATTCATGCATAGAAAAATGTACATGCTACCCATTTTATGTGCATTTTAATGAGCTATAGTAAAAGAAACGAAAAAACTTTATGACGAAAATGGACAAAAACGGAACTAAGTACTCATTCTGTGTGGCTGTGTGACATACGCAACGATCTTGTAATATATATGATTTAAGGTTTTTAGCATACACTGTGTCCCGAAATGTTTATCCTGATTTCATAATGTTTTTTACCCTTTAGTTATTGTACTGATCTCGAATTTGTTTTCTTTTGCAGAAGCATTGAACAAACCGTCCAGTTTTTCTATTTGTGCGATATTAATATGCAGGTTCATTATTACGGTCACAGCTGTTGCTTAATCTGAAAACATGGTTTCTACACAAGAAAACACACAGTGTCCTGTGTGGCTGGCTGAGATGAAATCACCAAAGCAGTGCAACGGAAATTTCAAATTCGCTATGGAAAACAAGTGAAGTTAATAATATGAGAAGTTAATAAAATCTCGGATGCAACAGTTTTTTTAACAGGTACAGTTGAAAAGGGTGACCATCAACATCTGCAGAGAATGTTGAAGACATTCTTGTAGCTTTCCATGCATCACCTAAGAAATTACTACGACAATGTGTCTGTGCCAAATATGATGACTGTAATTAAAATAGGCAATACAATTATACGCAATCATTTTGGGACATTCTGTATATATAGAGTGGGTCTACTAGGAGACATATTTTCAAAATTCAATTAATAAATGACCTGCACCTTTAATTTCTAAATATGGGAGACACCAAGATCGAAATATTAAAACAATGAGGTTATTTCCTATCGCTGTATTTTGAAATTAATTAACTGATTTTTTTCATCGATTTTGAAAAGTAGTAAAATAATTTACTGTTTTAGAGTAACTTAAATTAAGTAAGCACTAAGAATTTATCACATAATTTAACATCCACTCTTTTATTTTGTCCTGCCTTCAAGAAAATTATTTATTTGTGAGTTAAGTACCACAATGTGATATAATAACGGACTATGAAATTTTAAAGAAAATATTCATAATTTCTTTCGAGAAGAAATTTTCTTTTTCCTACAAAATAACAAATGTGATGTGAGCTTGAGAAAGTCTGCTGATCATATTGTCATGAAAGGTAAATTTTAGACTATAAACTTGCAGAAATAAACCTGTATGAAACTTTTAAAAACTGCATAGGGGAGATAGGGGCTGCATGGGACATTTTCACAAAAATATTTATTTTAAATATTTTATTTAAATTATGTTTATTATTATATATCACAGTTCATACATTCGGTGTTTGTCTCCATCATATGCACAATATTTATTCAAGATTATTATTATTCAGAAATATATTATGGAATAAAAAAAAAAAAAATTCTTCTCTGTCTCAATCATTTTCACAGCCGGAATGAATGGGACACAATTTTTTCTCCCTCTGCATTCAATGATACCAAATTAAAATTTATAATTATAAACTTATATGTAATTATATTTGTAATATATGATCTTATATGGCTGTTATATATCAATATTAGTAATCTAAGAATTGAAAACACAGTTAATTATGCATTAAAAAACTGTAATTTATGTTATATATTTTAACTGAAATTTTAATGAATTATAAAGTTAAAGTTGCACGGATGTGCAAATATCTGTAATAAAATAAATGTGGTCTGTCTAAAATGTTCTAAATGTGGTCTATCGGTCGTCTAAACTGGTATAAAATCAGTTTCAGTTAATGTATTGCTGTTAAAAAGGAAAAGGACAGTTTTCCTAAAACCACTGGTTATGTTTATATTGCTTGTACTAAAAGCTGAGAAAATTGCCTCCTTGGCAAAAGCTGAGAGGTTATAAATTGTAATATGCTCTGCAAGATTATCTGTCAGCCAATCATCTTGGACTGATCTCAGCTTTGTCTTTGAAGGGCCATAAACAGAAACATTTAATGGCAGAAGACATGCAATGGTGGCTACAGAGGTGGCTACAAAGAGGAAATGTTTTAACATTTCCAAATAAAGAATAATTAACATAAATTATTAATTTATCAACTTATATAATATTGTTTAGTTAATAAATTTAATCAATATCCTCTTGGGATTAATGAAGCAGTCCCATTCATCCCCATTTGAAATGTCCCAATCATGCCCATGATGCATATATTCAATTGTCAGTCATATTGTCTCAGAAATTATTTTGTCACAATGGTTAATATTCATTCATTTTAATTACTAATACTGAGTCTTGAAATAAATAACTATAACATACCTTAATTGTTTATAATGCATAAAATATATAAACAACTTCAAATATATATAAAAAAAAATACTTTTAAGCAAAGTTTTCAGGAAATGCAACTTTGAAGGAAAATTGGAAACAGCCATGTGGTCTTGCTTTTGGTTCTTAAACACACTATGATAGTGCCATCTATGAGGATAGGCAGCAACCAAAAAAATGTTTATTGCCTGATATATTGAGAATGTTCCATCCACCCCTAGTCCCATTCATCTCCCAGTTCCCCTATTTCTTTACGAAAACCTTAAGTAATAATTTCCCTTCAAATCACCTGTAGAAACCTTGCAAATAACTGGAAAATCTTGAGTTTAATGTTTTTTGCTCTTTTATTTTACTTGGATGTGACTTTCTTTTTATATTATTATTGAGAGCGATGTATTTCTAAAATTAAATAAGAAGTTTACATACAATTTTCATAGATTATAAATTGTATCTGTAATCTAAAAAAGAATATGCTTATTTATATTATGAATTACAATTAATTATAATTTTTTCATGAAATATAAATTTAAAAAACAAAAAAAATAATAATTTCATACGTATTTTTTTAGTATTCATCCAGAAATTCAAAAATATATAAAATGTGTTCTTAAGATAGAAATATTTATTGTTGCTTTCTTTTCATACGTATTTCTCTAAAATAAACTAAATGTATTAGCGGCATTAGGGAGTGTCCCTATAAATCTTTAAAAAAATAAATGTATAACTCATTTCCGTTCCATTAAAATCTAATTCACTTTGTCATACAAAATGCTTAAAAACAGCGTTTTAAAACAAATAACCAAAGATTTCCTTACTGAGCAAATATGGAAATTTTATACGATTTGAACTTATTATTCTTTAGTAATATATTTTAAACGTTTTCGAAATCGGCATGTTAGCAAATAACTCTAATTAATAATTCTTCGGTTAAAAATATTTGTAAGAAGAAGATATACATGATACCTCTTCTTGTACTTATTTCTTCAAATGGTAGTATATTTTTCTTGAAAACATACGAATAATACGATTAAAAATTACCATAATTTGGAATCATAATTTGGTAATGTGAACTAATACAAAGGAGATTTAAGAAAATTATGCTCAGGGTAATAGAAGGAAATATTTAGTATTATAATATGATTTTAATGTTACAAATCTCAATCAAAATGTAAAATATTGAAAACATGGTTTTGAACATGCAAACGAAAAGATAAGTCATCCATATTAGTTTCATAATTGCTGGCCAATTGTTTAGCTTAACCCTTACAGGACCATAAGATGTCCGAGACTAAATATGCTAATACAACACAATATTTTAGCTATTGTGGGTGTAAAGTAAGCGAATATCACCAGAAAAACATAGCAGGGTGTATAGATTTCCTATAATTTCATGGGAAATATTTTTCCCTATGGACCATAAAAGTATATAAACGAAGAGTTAGATTTATTATATCGGTATTTTATTTATTGCTTTGTAATACAAAAAACGTAATAAAAATTATCAGAAAAGTAAAATAAATAGTTAATTATGGTATTCTAATTTTATCAAGTCCAAAACACTTTCAAGATATTATTAGTTCAGCCCGCGAATGTTTTGGTTTTGGCGCAATAAATTTTGACAGTTCTTTTTTTTATTATTCGTTCAGAAACACATTTGCCGCCTTGGACATACGTTTTATTTTGACATTCAGTAAAAAAAATACCGATTCAATAATAATTGAACAATCGATAACGATTTTTGTAGAAGGGAAAAATATTTCCCTTGAACGTGAAAGGGTGAAAGAAAAAGTAAATATTATAACATTTGATGAATTGTAATCATGATTTGAATTACATGAATTATATAACATTTTATAATATTTTCACCAAACAAAATTTGCCCTTCTATTGTCAATTTTCCCAACTATTTCTAAATGCCTGCTCTTGTTTTTAAATTTTGAAAAATCGGTATGTCAAATGCAAGTTCAAACTTTGTACATAGTTTTATAATTAATAATAAAGACCATATGTTTAAGAACCAAAATAATGAGCATGAGTGCGTACAAGTTTTGGGAGCGAGTTCAGTTTTATCCTTTAGCGCAAATGTTGATGATGTAAAAGTTCCTTTTTTATAAACATTAAAAAAATGTAGCAAGGATACTGATAAATCATAAAGGGTGCCATTTTTCGCATAAGGTAGTATTATCTTTCTGATTCCTCGATATTTTCGCTAAACAATCTCCCTCCTCCACGTAATCGATTTAAGTTTGATATCTATCGCCATTTGCACTCATGACAATAGATAATCTGACTTCCAAAATAATTACACACTGGTACTTAAAAACGTAGTCATTAATCATAATTAAACGCAAGTCACGTGATACATGTTTTTCTGCGTGATCCGTATAGTGGTTAGCGCGCGACATGTTTAAAAAGGTTGTAAAGCTAATCTTATGCAGCTCTTCATTTGACTTTTGTAAAAGAAAAAAAATGAATTTCTCAACCTTTCCCATATTTTGAGATATTATGTATTTTTATTTATACCTTAATTTGCAATTATTGCCCCTGTGAAATGTTTGAGTGGTATATGCGAATATTGTAGTATGCGTCTTATAGTTATGGCAAGCTTGAATATATAATATACCATGTCCTTCACTGTTTACACCACATAAATAGGTAATAAAAAATCAGTTTCCATAACTCAAACGCCAATCGTCGATTTTTCTTGGTCAAATGCCTCAATAATAGATCACTCAACTACACCATAGCAAGGAACTATTTCAAATTTCAAAGGATTACCAAGTACGTATTTTCATGTCGACGGGTACATTATGATATTTTTGAGGAGGAATAAGCAAGAAAAAAAATGTTGCATGTTTTTCATAGACTGCAATGCGCGTCACAGAAAGCAAACTAAAATATCACACAAGAGACAAAAACGTACTGCAAAAGAAACGTTTTATTCGCATTTTATTTTATATATAGATGACACATTAAAAATCTGCTTTTAGTAACTTCAAAACAATAGTATGAACACAGTTTACGGGAATTACCCTTTTAAAATAGTAGAACGGTAGGATATTGCTGTGACATTTATTTTTCAGATTCTTATAGTGAACGTATGAAAATTTGTACCCTTTAAAAATACTTACTTTTAAATATAGAGATTGAAAGATACTTTGACAGTGTAATATAGATTTGATACTGTAGATTATATGTTATTAAAAATTGATTATTAAACAAGAGTATTATCTCAATTTAATTATTACACTGCTTTTTTTTCTGAGTTATAAATTTACTACTAGTTTAAATATATTTACGATAAATAAGTTTGTGATTCAAATATACTTATTAATAATGTATTTTACGGAATATCTCTTTAAAGAAATTGCATTATTAAAGATGCACGTAGATTACAAATCATTAATTATTTGACACATTTAATTTAAGATCATGTTATACATTTTCATACATTAAATACTGCATTATCTCTTATTCTTGAGGCTTTTAGGCATTATCATACAAACCACATATTCTTTTATCTCTTCTTAAGAGACCATCTTTTCGAAATTAGTTGGTTTCACATTCCAGTGATTCTTTTCTATTCCATTTCAAATTTGAATACATTTACTGAGATGGAAATAATTACAGCGGAAATAGAAAAGTAACTTCAGCGATAATACGCATCGTTGAATATAACACCTCATGCTTTAGCTTAAGCCATATCTTTTGTTTTAAAAGATTTGACATTAAATTTCGTCTTAAGGTGCAGTTTTAAATATTAATGTAGTTCGTTTAGAAAATTTATAAAACAATGTGTAGGCACATTTATAGGTGGAATATTTTTGATGCAGTTTGAGATTATTAGAATAATTATACGCGATTTTAAAAATTAATAGGAAAAACGAGAGGATTTTTTTCGCAAATACTATTGATATTTGGATTTTTGAATTATTTCATCATTTTTGGAAATGACATGTAAAATAATTAGCAGTACAACCGTTATTCACACTATCGAGAATAAAATCAAAAACTCATCAACTCTGAACATAGAAAGACACAACCCTTATATTGATGGGAATGATATGCGTAAAAATATATAGGCAGTTTCCATCTATATAAGTGAGACCGATTACAATGATTGTTTAAAGAAGTTTTTGCACATTGCACCTTTATTTTCAGTTTAGAGTAAGATTAAAATAGAAAATTACAAAGATAAAGTCATTTAATTTCCATGGAGAAACGAAGCTGTGAAATAATTAAATGCCAAAATTCAGTTATTTTTAAAAGAAAACAAGCATTTTCATATACAAGAGTTTGAAGCATCTTATCACTAGCGAAAATGACTCATTTTGCCCGACGTATACGGAATCTTAATATAATGTGAAATTAAAGTTATTATTTTCAACCAATTTCACTGAAATTTTGGCGAAACAATTTCACTACATTTTATAAGAACTTAAGATATAATTATTATTATTATTTTAATATTACGGAATTTTTACCAATTAGATATGAAAATATTTTTTCAGTTCATTTCCCTGTAAATTTCCTAAAAAAGTAGAAATGTTGTCAAATATTAACCTGATTTCCTTAAAAAAAGACGCAAGGGGGCCAAGGTGAAAGTGATGTTGAGTTTGGCAGAAAATTTGCATTTATATCCATCCATACTACTAAATATTTCTTGACACATTTTTGATTTCACATGCACTTGAATTAAGATTTAAAAAAACATTAAAGTTTAAAAAATATTAAAATTTAATCTGCAATTACCCTGCCATAATAACAGAGACAATATATTCTAAATTTTGGTCAATTTCATTCCAAATGTTCCTAAAATACCTGGATGCTGTAATAAAATCAAAGCTTAAGTCAATTGAAAACACAAAATATTTTCTATCAAATAGAAAAATAAAATCTCCAATAATCAATAAATTACGTTACAGATTTGAAAGAAAATTCTATATTATAAAGCACAAACGTGTGCATGAGTAAAAATCTCTAAAAATGAAATGTTAAAAATTCAAATTCTCGAAAACACAATGCACATTTAAATATGCATTTTTCTCAGAAAGCAGCAATGTATGATACATTATTTCACATTGGTCACAAAATATTCTTTCATTATTGTTTTAGTTGTTATATGTATATAAGTACTTCAGAAAATTTCGTGTTAAATATTTGTATCAGATTGAAGCGACAAAATATTGATTTTTTTTTTATTTTTTCAATATTCATAAATTCGAAAATTAAAAGATAGAACATTCTTGGCGAGCGTCTGCATCCTAAAAGTTTATTCCACACTGTTAACATTAGCAGCAATCTGTCCACTCATTAGACCGTTCACACCCCGAAAAAGGAATTGATTAAAACTACAAAACATGTTTTGTTGAGTACATTTTGTTTGTTTTAGCAAAATTCAAGTAAAATTAAACCATTTTACTTGAATTAACAAAATATTTTTTGCCGACGATACAAACATTTTTTTTTGGAATTCAAAAAAAAAAATTTTTTTGTTGATTCAAACAAAATTTCCATTGACCTATAATCAAACAAAAATTTTTGTTGGGTCAACCAAATTTTTGTTGATACAACAAAACTTTTTTCTGGGTGCATATATTAAAAAAAAGTTTACATAATGATAATTTAACTCTGTTCTGGCCATATTATTACCCATATCATTATGATCGAAACAGAGATAAATTACGGCTATATAACCGTGTTTTAGAAAATCGGTCAAATAACTGTACAGTGTTCTGTACTATTTTAAGAGTGCAATCAAATGTGGAATTTTTTAAATCGCGATATTTGAGAGTTTTCTCCGTCCTATTCCTTTAAAATTCTTTATACAAAATCATTTAAAGTAAGCACGTAAATGTTAGAAATAAAATACATTCCAATTTTTTGTTTTCAAAACTTTTTATTCCTAAGTTATGAAACAATACCTGGATCATATGCGGATTCCATAATATAGGGAGAGACATAATAAAGACATTTTTATTTGTAGTTGTCGATATGTCCGTCTTCGTAGTCAACATGTGCGTACGAAAATCGTACACATAACTCAAGAATTATCGCTTTCTTCTTCTCCTATAATAAAGTTTTGTCCATAACTGTACACTCCTAAACGCTGTACACTCCAAAATGCTGCATCCCACAAGACTCCTCAACACTGAATGATTATGTACATTTTTAGTTTTTTGCTTTGAGTTACACTATATTTATGTTAAATTTTGGTTGTTTTTTAAATGATGTAATTTGTAATTATAATTTTCTGAAACCAATTACTCTAATTATATAACGATATAAAAAAGAACCAAATTGGATCACACATGGTACGGATTTTTTTTTTTTTACCTGGGATAACATAATTTTATTAATATTTCACTATTATGCTAAAAAAAATGGAGAAACAATGCACTCGTTAGCAGTTTGACTTTTATCACAATTAAAGGCTAAAAAATTATTTATCAGTTTGTTTATATGCTTCTGTTTGGCTATTTTATACACTAGCTGGTTTCTGATCTTGAAAGTCTGCAATTTATCTTTTAGTAAATAAATACCCTATCGTGATAGAAACAACCAAAAATGTGTATATATGTTTAGTATTTGATGTTTTCCCATGATAAAAGAATAACAGATCTTAACATTATTTCAGCCTTAGGTTTAAAAAATGGAGAAACAAAATACAACATTCGCTAGCATTTTGACTTGTATCAAAATTAAAAGCTAAAAAAATACTTATTAGCCTGTTTATATGTTTCTGTTTATATGCTATTTTATATACCAGCTGGTTTCTGATCTTGAAATTCTGAAATTTGTCATTTTTTCAATTAAATACCCTATCGTAATAAAAAAGAACCAAAATTGTTCCTATATGTTAAGGATTTGATGTTTTGTCATGATTAAGATTAAAAAATTTTAACATTATTTCAGCCTCAGGCTGAAACAGACTTTTTGTTCAGGACATACCAAAACATTAAATTCCATAAACAGCAGATTTCTAATATTTTCAAGAATCCATTTCTTTTTTGTCACATGTGTATAGTATAAATGAAATATATATGTCGCATGCTGCATTCTGTAGATGTAAAAGAAATGAGCCTTTATATGAAATATATTCACGTTAAAAATTGTATGTACAAGTTACAGAATTAAATTTAAATATTTTTACCCTGTATAACATTTATATGTAATTAATATACTTTTATCGATTATTTAAATTTTATTCCTTTAAATACTACTGTGTAATCTAGGATATGTGATTATGGAGTTTTATCTGTGTAACCGACATTTTGTTACATAAATGAGAATAACAAATATTTCTTCCTAGAAAATAAAATATGGTACAGTGTAGAAATTGGACTATAGAATTCAACTTATAAAAAAATAAATTTTTGAAAAAAATAAGTAAAATACATGTATTTATATTTTTTTACAATTGAAAGTATTTATAATTTGAAAGTTTGATTCTCAACTTTTGATAGAAACTCCACTTCAAAAATAACCAAAAATATTTTGCTACATTTACATAAAAGTTATGAATTTATAATTTTCTAGTTAATTAGCCCACTTAAGACTTGCACATTTGAGCCTCAGACTGATTTGAAGTCAAAACAGAAATTAAAAACCGTAGATAATTCCCTAAAACGACGTTTATACATTTCTCTAGCTGTTAAATAAATGAATGTGTGTCTACGAGAAGTGTCTATGTTATAAAATGGAGAAAGCTGGGTCTTTGTTGGAAAAGATGCTATGTGGAATGATTGATAATTACCAGTGATAAAAGTAGCAATCACATAATACACAAGTTTGTTTATTTTAAATAAAAAATAAACAATTAATTAAGATGATATTACTATTTTCTTTATTCACCTAAATAGCTTTTCTATTATTCGTCAGTGCTGAGTATAAAGGCAAAATTGAAGGGAAATAAAGATATGTTGAACTATTTGCTCAGTACATTGCTAATCAATGACATCCATAATTTGTTTAACCATTTCACTAAAATCTTAAAGTTGTGTGATAGTCCATTCTTCAAGACATCCATTCATATTAAGTTCCGGTAATGAAAACATATCTAGATATTCTTGCAAATCTGGCTAAGCTATGCGAAATGTTGGAATAATATGGTTATTCAAACGAAATAGAAACTCCACAACTGTTTTCTTTTCTGTTTGACTATCCCGAAGATAAATCCACTTTGTTTAGTTTGGAAAATTGTTTACTCAATAAGTATGATTTAACTTTACTTTCTGACCAATTTATCCGTATAAACCTGCTTATTTAGGTAAATGATATTAGATTAAAACTTCATAAATAGATTTTTCATGTTCTTGAAGCAAAAAGGATTAGGCTTTGAAGATAAAGACGTTTCATAAACATGGGTGAAAATGAAGTCCCGGATATTTATGTTACGAAGATCTTTCCATAAAAATTGAGAGTAACATCACAAAATCCAGTAATATATTTACAGCAAAATATATTTTTACTTTCTGCTTAAACTTTTGTCATACTGTTTAATTATGGATATTTGTGAGATTTTAACAGTAATGATAATGTTAATATTTATTTATTTTCCTATGATTTATTTAAATGATCTTACAGAATCCAATAAATACATATTGTACGTATGTATGAATTTATATTGTTAGTTAGTAACTGACATTTTCAGTTTATGTTTAAAATTTTGAGACAGTTGTAAAACTGGATATTTATTACAATCCAGACAATAAATTATGTAAACTATATGTTCATGGCTTCATTGAAATTATTTTTCGCAATTACAGCAACTTTAAAAATATATTTTTATATAATGTCCTTGTTATTTATTTATTTCGCCCAGTATTGTATTTCACTGAAACAATTTGTATAAACTTTATTTTTTAATTTAATTATGGTTAAAAAGGAACATACGTTATTATAAAAAAATATTGAAATTCATATGTGTTTATTTATTTAAATTTATAAAGAAAAAAGCGAAAACCTGCATCTTTATAACTACAAAAAGTGATTATTCTGAGTCATAGCTAAATTTTTTTAAGTTTTATCACATTTATAAGCATTGGAGATGCAACCATTTTTTTTTAAATCAAGAGTCGTATTTTTGTACTTTTGTTTTAATTGGTGAAAATTTAGTAAATTCAATTATAAGTTCATTAGAAAACAATAGTTAAAATTTTAAATAAAACTTTACGTTTACTTGTTTTCCTTCCTCGATAAAGCGACTAGATTGCTGTTATAAATATACATGTTATAAAGAATTTTAACAATACTAAAACATGCCTTCATCGGGATATATGAGTAATATAATTAAAAAATGTAAAGACCTGTAATTTGAAAAAGAAGTGTTATTTTTAATACGAAGTTAATTCCATGATTAAAAAAGTACAATATATAAAATAATATACTAAAATCACAGATTAGTTCTTAATGATTTTTATTTTGTTCACTTATTTACGCATGATAAGAGGCAGCATATTCAAACAAAGATTATTTAATGGCAATTATTTTAGCTTGAATTTTTTTTTAAATGGATCACTTATTCCGGAATTATTTTAGCAATCTTTAATGAAAATATTCTTCACCAAATCGTTTTTTAATTTAGAGCAAGTACAAACACAATAATTACTATTTACTAAAGAGAAGTTAGTAAGTTAATTTGGAAAGAAATAGAAAACTTATGTTAACTGATTTAATTAGATTTTATAATTACACATGGAAATTATTGTAACTATCTAAACAAAGTTCATTCGAGAAAAGGACGTTTATAATTGTTAATAAGGTAGGATTTAATCGATTAATGTGCCAAAACAATTAGTCTATTTGCATATTTAATGAATGAACTAGAAATTTACTAATTTTATTACATATTTATTTAGCATTTTTCGTCGTTTATTCTATAACAAACTCGTATGAATTATAGAAATAAGGGATGGTATATTTAAAATTAACTAGATGAAATCCGTCAAAACTTGATGGAAAAAAATACTATAACAATCACTAAGATAAGCATCTTTATTAAGCAAAAAGAGATAGAAGAACCAGTGTTGCAACATTTTTATTTTAAAAGTTTTTTCCCCCCCACAAAAATACCTTAATTTTCGATGCAAACTTCATACACGCAATCCAAAAACATTAGTGTAATGCAAATCAGTTCGACATTACCGCCATATTCAACACTGCAAGAAAGAAAATTTCATGGATCTGTGAAGTACCATTCAAATAGAATATTCCTACATCCATATCATATTCAGAAAATAAAAGAACATAGTAAATAAAGAAAATATCTCTCCCCCTGTGATAATGCAGCCGAGTGATCTCCTATGCGCATGTGCATTGCATCAGCCCAATGGCACCGTCGAAATTCGACGCTGAAAAAAGTTTTAAAATGTACTCTTTAGTTATTGTTCCTTTTAAAATCCATATCTTGTAAAACCCATATATTGTTTTAATCTAATAATTTTTATGTAAAGATGGAGAAATAATTTTACAATAATAATGTACAATCTGTAGATGCGGCAGATTTTTTATGTTTCAAAGTGTAATTTATTTGTATGGTTTTTTCGGTCCCTTTCCATAATCTGGATGATTATTCCTTTTCCACAATCGGGGATATTTTCATTCTTATACACTGACATACCCAATGGATCTTAAAAAATATAATAATATACACTTCCAAGCATATTCTGATGCAACACATACTTCAACATGATATCAATTGCATGGTCAACATTAACTAAAAATCGTTTTTTTTTTTTTTTTTGTTTGCTGACAGATTTCAGTTTAATAGCCAAAGTACTCTATCTTATGGATAATCTGATCTTATTATTTATGAGGTTTATTATTTTTTTTTCATTTTTTATGTTGGTTATGCAAATCAATTTCCCACTGCGGCAAATTTTATGTATGTTTCAAAAAACGCCGACAATTTAAAATTTTGATTTTGGGAATTCGCACTTGCGTAGAGTTCACGTGTTACGCCTTCGTAATATGCCTTAATTTTTATGTAATTATTCATTATATGCATTGCATGAAAACGTACACATAGTTCAGAATAGGACATAACGAATTTATATGATGTAGTTCTACTTGTCAGAATTATTATTTTATATATATTCCATAAGTTAATACTTTATATAATAATGTCATGAAAGTTTTACCTTAAACACCACTACAATAATTCATTCGCATCTGAAAAATATTATTATATTATTCATGATAGTTTTTTTTTAATTTCCTGTACAAGAAAAAAAAATCTGCTTGAGGTTTAATAATTCAAATTTTTAAACATTTCATTTTCGTATATAAATTCTGAAATAAAAATTGCTTTTTAAAGCAGAATTTAACTTTCTAGGCAAAATCGTAAATTAATTTATATGGCTAGAATTAACTTTTATTACTGAAAACCTAATACGTCAGCCTACGTAAAACTTTAAAATATTTAATACATATAAAAAATTATCATTTGTTACTGATGTATTTTCATTTAAAATAAACAGAAGTATTTCATAAATGAAATCTTATATGACTTTTACATAATTAACAATAATCATAACAACTGAAATTTTAAAAGATATGCATACAATTTACTTTTTTAATATTTAACGATATGTTTTTTCAAACGATTTGAGCAAAATTGAAATTTGGACCTCCCACAACGATATTGTTTAATAAAAGTTAAAATGTCTGTCGCTTATTTTTGTTATATTAATCAAACGTTGTAGTAAAAGGCATTGTAAGCAGAGGAATTGTAACAGGGGCCATTGTAAACAATGAAAAGGAAGATGGAAAGAAAATTTAAAAAAAACTTTAAAATATACAGCTGCTGTAAAAAAAATATATATACATTATTGATAAAGTGGCTGCGTACTGAACTTTATAAATCACTCGATATTTAAACGAGTTTCTTTTCGATCGGAAGTATTTTCTTTATGGTAATATTAAGTAGAAAAAAATATTTTTTTTTAATTTCATTCATGCGATATACGTCTAACTTTGTATCATTTTGTAAATTAACAAGGCGGAAGAATATTGATATCATTATTTGTACGATTAGATTTAACCTTCTTGAAAGAAATTGATTTCGGATGTACCATCAGATTTCAGCCATCAGTTCAAGTTTTTTAGATATTGTAATATTACAGTTTTTTTAGTATATTTGAATGTGAGTGTCAATTATTTTGCAACTATATAGTTTCCGTTGCTCTCGCAATATGTCGTCGTCGTAGAGGAAACATATAAATAGATAGCAGTCTTTTTATTACATTTCTGGTGAAAATGAGTTTAAAGGTAATCGTTACGAGATTTGTAATAAAAGTTTTTTTTTTAGATATTCATTAAAGACAGAATATAAAGCATGGTGTCCTAATTTGGAGTGCAAATCTTCTTATGAGCCTTTATGCTTATGTGCATTTAAAACAGAAGCTTGTTTGAATAAAGAACACGGATAGCATGACAAGCTCCATCAAACAATCATTTCATGGGTTAATGTTTTTGCTTTCAAATATCACTGGTATCAACTGAAGAAAATTTATCTCAATGAGTGCATCCCAATTTTCCAATCGGTAACAAAGATAATTCAAATTTATAAATATTTTGTAACCTTACAATTGAGTTCTAAGGACATAGATAGGACGCAGATTTACATCCAGAATGCAAAAAAAAAAAAAACAGTTTCTTACTCCCAGAAAATTCCAGCTATTCACCTAAACCATTCGAATAAAATCAGCTAATTGATGTAGAACTTTAAAAGTCAAAACCTGCATATCGGTTACTATATTTTCAGTTAAAACAGAAAAAAATTGATAACAAGTGACAGTAAAATATCAAAAGGCAGAATCAATTAACATCACGTTATACACAAATTAATCAATTATCATCAACTCGTATAAAATATAAGCATCAAGATAAATGCTAGTCACCTATTCCGCTTTCATGAAAATCTTGGTGATTTAGAAGAGATACAGTAGCAAATGCTTCATCGTTTTGCTCGCATTATAAAATAATATTATCAAGAACTCTTGGGAGTGGGTTTCATATGATTACCTACTATTGTGGTTGTCTATAGAGTAGGTATCAGAATATTACTCATGCTGTCTAATCTTATAGGAAGTTTTTTACAGATTATATTTAATAATATCATCTCTATAGCATGTTGAACTTTCTAAAATTTTCATTTTTGTAAAATATAGAACAGTTTACTCTCACGTTCGATATTCCAAAATGTTGAGCTGTCGCAAAATTACTATTTTAATTTTTCAGTATGTGTTAAACTTGTATTCAAAATTATAACTAATATGAGGACTGTAATTATTTTTTCTTCAATTGTACAAAAAGTGGAATTAAAGTCAAATAATATGTATTTTTTTTATGTCAAGCAAACTAATTTAATAACTGAATAATTCTACAACTCCGTCTTGAAACTATCTACCAAAACTGAACGTACTTTTTCACAGAAAATTCTATGTGGTTTCAATATTGTGTCAAATGGCACAAAAGTAATTTTAACGGGGTTTTGCTATAATACCATAAGAGCAAAAAAAAATGTCAACTACATCAGCTTGTAACACAATGTTATCATAATTGAAAATCGTATTCCAACAGCTAAAATGTCGAAGTAATAGTCGGGAGCTTTTTTGAGTTGTTACATTTGTAGCCAAACTCAGATAGAAATAAAAATAACAAACAAACTTGCTACTCTTTCCTGACTTTAACAATATTATCTTAAATACTCGACGTGAGTGGTGTTCATTCATGATAGAATACATCATGAATGAAATATATCGTACTTATGTTCTTCACTTCATTCGGAATTACGTGTCTGTACCATCTCAATTGAACTGTTAATGCCACAATGAATGCCCCCTCCACATTTCTAGACTTCCCATTTCAGTAATGTAATATTCAGTAATACAATTTGTCTGTTTTCTGGTGCAGTAGAACATTTATTTTGATATGCAAAACTATACAAAATCATATCAAATAAAATTGATGTATAGTGGCCTGTTTATAAGGGCATCCAATGGCGTGCTTATTTGCCTTGCTGAATCACACTGTGAGTTGTGCCACACACTTAGTCTGATTCAAACATCGTTGTATGATAAAAATTACTAATATTAAATTGAATATCAATTGATAAAGCTATGTTTCAAGAAAAATACAAGAGGTATGCGCCCGATTCTACACGCACAGCGGTGGCAATATGACTGCCCGACAAAAATACACAGTACTTAGAAAACAGAGTTGAGTCGTTGGAAAATAAATTTCCATACATCACAGTTCAAGTTAGTTAAAGAGTCACAGCAAAACTTACAGTATTTTAGTGGTACCGCGGTACCGGACAATTGTCATTTTATTTTTTAAATCCTTCAGCAATTCCTGCAATAGAACCTGAGTTTGAGCGGTGTCTGGTATGAAACAATGGTAAAAATTAGCCTTTGTAAAAAAAAAATCTCAAATCGACAATCTTCTCCATATTTAGAAATTTATCTATTGTTTGAATTTTTTGAAAAAGCGGTTTCACACCCGAAGGTGTTATGACACATTCAAGGCTAGAAACAACGAAACTTCTAAGAATAAATTTCAATGGATTTAATTGTAATCCATGCTGTCGGAAGCGATTTTCCGAAGATGATACTATGTTCATCCTCATTTTCAGATGCATCAGGAATCATTTCATGTAAGGTATGTAAAAATCTAAGTCATTTAACACATGATGTATGTATCGCTATAAACTGTGTCCTGCATTACGTAGGCTGAAAGTTGTATACACAAACTCAAAAAGGACAAAAGGGGCAGTCACTGCAGTTGTTGGAAAGTTGTCAAGGTTGACAGGGATTTGTGGTTAGCGCGAGCTAAATCTAACTATATAAATAATTATTTCCTTAAAACACTTATCCGCAAAATTGTATATAATGTAGCGGCTGTCAGTCTGATGTCACCTCTGCTGAAAATCTCCGCAGAGGTAACGTCAACCAAACGATTTCCAGCCATATGGAGAGAGCTCTACGATGAACGTTTTGATGGCCACAGTTTTATTCTGCCCTGCTTTAAAACATATAAAGCATCAGTTAGCTCAAGATATACAGTAAAACTTTTTTCGAATGTGTAAAGACCAAGCAAAATATTTTAAGATTGGAAAGATTGCTCATATTCTACCAGAGAGTAGTTGACGATAACGTAGTTTCAGAATCCATTACGCTGCTGCTTTTGCATCAACTATTTAATTAAATTTCCTTAGGTAACACATCGCCATGATTGGCTGAACAAACTTTGGTAACTAGAAAAGACCAAGTGAAATTTCTGCGTAATTTTCTGACAATGGTAAGACGTTTTGTACCGAAAGTTGATATTTTTGTGCCTTTCGCGGCATGAAAGAACAATCTCTATTCACAGTAGCTTTTTAAAAAAAAGTGTTCATGGTGAAACAGGTCAATCAAAAATTTTAATTTTAATGTAGGGTCGGCCAAAATAATACGATTGACACGGCTACCGCTATTTTGACAGCAGTGTGATAGACAGATTCTGGTATCGAAAGAAACACTGGGAAGCGTATTTCCTAGCTTTTGAGTTAAAATTTGTATGATAAAAATATACCCAGACTCCGTTTATCGACTTTTGTAACGCCCACGATTCTTGTTATGTTCTCGAAGTTTACTGACTACGTTGATTTACGTTTTCGTTTATTTCGCTCCCTGCTCCGTCAGCTGCGCAATATGCAACTCCCGAGATGAAGTATCTGTGTGCGCTGTAATTTAAGACACAGTGATCTTCTGAAAGAAACTTTAATCATGTATCTTGTCAGCTAAGAACTCCAGGCAGCGGCAGCGCAACACTCAATGCAACCACAATCATACGTGTTGTTTTGAGAAGACAAAAAATCCAAGGGGATTTCAGCAGTGCTTCCCACATTAAAAAAATTCCTGTTTACATACATTATTCGTTACTTAAAAAAAAAAAACCTACCAATTTTAAAAGAGATTTTTAATTGCCGAAAAGTGTTCCCTTCTGTAAAATAACAATACCTTTCGAAGTGGCGTTTAAATCACAACAATTCGAACAAATCTCTTCACCGTAAACGAGATAGTCAAATTTACAGACATCGTATTTTGCCTTTTCTTCTAAAAATGAGGTAAAACACCACACTTTTGCTTTTGATGCCCATGAGATGTCGCATGAGATGTCGCATGGGCGATATCCCCTAACTCTGTACCCTGAAGTAGAGTACGATTTCTAGATTCGTCACTCTCTGAATGAGCTTCAATTAAACACTTCATTAAAGCTTCATATAGCTTATCGTTTTGAGGATTACTTATAATGTCACTGAATTAAGTAAAGATATTCGCATCAGTCGTCGTCATCCCATAGTGAAATTTAGTGATCTCGCAAGATATATTTGGTGACGTATATTGGGTTTCATGTCAAATAAACTATAATAAGGGATATGTTTTCCAGAAGCGTGGTGGTTTAACACCCACTTGAGAACCTGGCCAATGCTATCGCTTTTGATATCTACGTCTTGAATCATGATAAAAAAAATATACATACACGGGATAAATACAGATAAAACAATGCAGAAAGAAACAAACAATCTCATTTACATTACAGTAAATAAAGCAATTCGATGATGTCACTAACGAATCGGATCATGCTGTGAGATAGAGCAACGCTGTAAACTGTAACTCAATCATTGTTGGATTGTTGGAGACTCTCAACATTATTAACAACTAACAAGATTATATTTCAAAGAAAACTACAAAAGATGTGCATTCGAGACTACAGACACAAAAGTGGCAATCTGACTGCCCCACAGAGATACGGTTACAGATACAGCTTTTAAAAACATTGAGTTGAGTTCCATAAAACTAATTTCAAAAAGTCAGCGAAAAAGTTACAGTTAAACCGCTACAGTCCCTTAGCACCAATATTAGACAAAAATGTCAAGGAATTGTACTGATAGAGACAGCTGAGTAAATAACATTTAATTTTGGTATGTTTCGTTTTATGTATTACGAAACGTTTTGGTTTGTAAAGTAATGCGTGAAAACGTTTTAAACAAACTACGCTAAAATTAATTGAAAAATAAAATTATCATAAACGTTCTCATAAGCGTTTCAATGAAAAAAATTGTCATTGATAAAAAAGTATATAAATAAAGATTAAATTTTTAGTGCAGCGAAAATAATACGAAATATATATTTTTTTAATGTTACATTTTAATCATAAAATATAAATGATTTAAAACTTAGGAAAATATAAATGATGGAAATTTAACAATTTAATAATAATAAATAAATAAATACAATATAACACGACAAATTCCAGCGTTTAGGAAGCTTTATAACTACAGATGTAGGAAATATAATCCAAGGCCTTCGAGAAGAAATATTTCCTTTTTGTACACTATGTCAAATTTATTTATGGTTGAGAGACTTCCTATTATGCACTTCAATAAACTTGATGAAGTTTTGTTACTTCATTTAGTGAAAAGTTTGTTTTGCATTGGTTTTAAGCACTCCAATAAAATATTTTCCTTGCATTTTCTACTATACGTGTTATTTTATAAATGTGAAACTTGCATAAAATGTATTGGGGAATATATCAGCGAAATATCTAAAGTAACTTAGAGTAATTTTAGTTGTCTAAAAAAACTTTTTTTTTTTGGAAAAGAAATCACTGTAAAATTATTTTGTAGCATTAGAGTTTTATTTCTTTTATAAATGATTACTTGTACATCTTTAAACAGACTTTTTTACACACTTAAATTAAAAATAAAATAACCTATGGTATAAATCAATAACTATGTGTTACGAATAAATTTTGTTACTTAATTATGTTTAAAATAATCGCCTTTTAACGTGAGTTTAGTAATAAAAAAGCTAGAACTGTATTAGAATTTTAAATTATTTTAATATTTTACTATCATGACATTCAGAAGATTACCAAATAAAGTAATTTTATATCTTTGAAAGCGATTGACTGGTGAGATTACCATGGAATTAGGGTTGTAGGAATTGCTGATAAAAACACTCCTTGGTTAATTTAAAACATATTTATTTTTAGAAAACAAAATTGTGTTATTAAAAAAGATGTATATAGCCAAATTTTAGAAAACAACGACAATGAAATATATATAATACAAAAAAGAGTAATATATATAAAATATAGGTAAATTACAAATAAATATTACGAAGTTAAAGCACAATTTTTCCAAAATCATTAATCATACATCATTTCGAATACAGGAAAATAAAATTAAGTATCCAGGTTTCGTACATATCATCACAAACTTTCAGTGTCACATCTGTTGTCACATACTACATATTTAAGATGTATTCGAAATCGGACCAGTCATATGCCATGATACCCCTATTAATAACCAGAAATCCACATGCTAATGCAAATATCGAGTTTAATAACATTTTCTGGCATATAACACAAATCTTCACCGATACATATAAAAAGAAGAACCTACATATCTTGGAAGCCTTGTCAATATCGTTAAATAAGCTTCGGAGCAACGTCCAATCCAGCAGGGACAGTGTTGGTTCACATTTGGTCAAAAAACAAGCAAAAGCTGTTGATGCAAAATGTATAAAATCAAATATGAAATTAGATGCCTGGATAATTCATTATCGAAACTGAAATATTTGTGCAATAAAGTGTTTTAAATTCCGAAGAATTATTCATAATAAAAATGTACAATTAGCCAAAAAAAAAAAAGAATAAACAGAGAGAGAGAGAGACCACACCATTTTAATCTCAAAGTGAACACAGAAATTACAAAAATTAAAAAAGACATTCGGATAGACATTACCTCTTATTCATATTTATGTAAAAAAAATAACCTTAAGAAGCCATCTTAACAGTGAAATTGTCTATAAAGAAAACTCATTTTGGCATCATAGTTGCAGTTTTCAGTAATTTGTACAGCAGGATACGAAACGGAAAGACGATCTACCAGGTTATTACGAAATTATGAATGTTTAACATTTAGAATTTTATATGTGAAATTGGTTTGTAATAGTTCCAAAAGAGATTGCAATACGAGTAGTTTAAACATAAATGAAAAATAATTTGTCGGACTTATTTATAATTTTGGATTTTCATATTTGCATGTTGTGGAAATCGATTTCTCTTTGAAAATGTACGGTATTGCTTCGGTTCCTTCTATTTTGCTCAAATTTTTCAGCAATATAGCTCCGACTTTTCTAAACATAGAAACACATTTTATGAATACCATTTGTTGGAAATTGTATTATTTACAAGATAGTTTTGTTTCGCTAAAATGCATTTGTACGTAGTTATTGTTAAAAAAAAATTGGAAAACATTATTTTTCTGACTTTCAACTTTACGTGAAATTTGGTAACGTGTTGGCGCTGTATTATGTATGAGACTTAAACAAAAAATCATGTATAAAATATTTTGTAGGTTTTATTGATTACGTTTCGTAACAGTTGTCATTTACTAAAATGCACTGATAAGACGTAATTGGTTAGGAAATTGGGAGAAAACAAAATTTTAACTGATCCTTTCTAATTTAACCAAACAAATACAAATACTAGTACAAATACAAATACAAATACTTTATTAAATACTAGCTATACCGCCCGTCGTTGTCCAGTCCCGAGATAATTACAATCTCAGATAAAGGCGTTAACCCCCTCCTTCCCGATACCCGCAAATATAATGAATAATTTGTTCAAGAGAACCACCGTGACCTACATTAACGCGATCATTAAAAAAAATTACATTTTTCTGTTAATTAGAACATAACGAAGACGCTACGCTAAAATAGCCGGCAGATGATACCCCTTCCCGACCTCAATTTCAAATCTATATCCTAATTAGTTACCTAAATTTTTGTTCATTAGTAAAAATTGGCTATTATTTCCTTTCATTTTCGCAAACTAAATGGAGATATCGGCCAGAGAAAGATCTCTTTGTAGTTCAGTTTTTAATGAAAACAGATCCCTGTCTGAAACTTTCTCGGATCGTTTTTACTGGCGCCGGCAGAGTTTTGGCAGTTTTTTGCATAAATAAAAAAAAAATTACCGACCGATTTTTTCAAAAATCACATAGTCAGATGCAAAATATTTTTTTACATATGCTCAGAAATTTTCAAATTGATATCTCAATTAGTTTTCTTAAGATTCGCTAATTAGTAAAATAATTTCGAATTCGTTCATTTCCGCTTGCAAATCCAATACGCCGGTTCGTTGCTTTCGCCATTTTGATTTAAAAGATGTCATTTTAGAAGCGATGGTTAATGAGAATTTCATTAATATCTAGGCTAATTATCAAAATATTAAAATTCTGCAGGTAAGGTGCACCAAGAGAGGGTTTGGACTACCTAAATCTAAATTTACAGACTTCTAGGTGCGCTAAATTTTCCTAGCCATCGCCAACAGACAGACACACGGAGCGAAACTTTATTTTATTAGTATAGATACTTCTTACAAATAGTACATAAGATAAGCGAGTGTACCGTAAGAAACATCGTAATAATAAAAAGCCTTTGAAAAGAGAAGGTAAAATTAATTCTTCGAAAGAGGTTGTATCATTTAAAGATCAGCGAAAGAAAATTGTTCAATATATCACTGTGTAAATGCAATGATTTTTTTAATCTTTACATGCAAAATTAAGGTGCCTGTAGCGGAATGAAATTTACAATGGATCACAGAACTAATAGAAGAATGATAGTTGGAAATATTGACATTAAAGTTTTTCAAGCAAAATGCTGGAAAAAAGAATGCAACGCAAACAAAGCACAGTCAAAATACGTCAAAAAGGTTTATTTGCAATACAGAAAATAGATAATATACATTCTCCTTCTGTTATGATACAACATATGGCATTTGGGAATTCTTCACGTTTTTCTTATTAATGCGAAGATACTGAATATAAACAATGTGAAACAAAATACAAAATTATAAATCTAGATTACCCTTCAAATTCGCAAATGAGACCTACACTCGCAAATGTAGCACTGGCTTGCGAAAGAACAGATGGTTCTTATAGATCAACAGCAATTTTTATAAATGAAGCTTTAAAGGTTATGGGAATAATTACCAAAGACGATTCTTCAAACGTATGTGATCGTAACAGATTCAGAAGCGAAAGTATAAAAATATGAAATCACTTGAAAAGAAAGAAAGAAGGACACCACTCTTCATAGAAATATGGGATATACTTTCACACTCGAAAAGTTAAGACTTCATTTCTGGTTAAGGAAGGAGAAAGTATAGTTTGAAGAAAGACAAAAAAATAACAGCATATTTTTCTACTTTCAGAACAAGGATATATATATCTTGATCATGTCAACTCTGTATCAGTTCTGTTAATATTAAAATAAGTATTTTAGCCTTTTTAGAGAAGAACGTTTACCTTTCTAATTTTCAAGCTGTTGGTTGTGATGGAATAGTGTTTAATAAAACTTCTAAAAATATTATCATAAGACAGATACAAATTTCTATGGGACATCCTTTCTGATGGTTTGTTTATTTGTTACATACAAGTGAATTACCATTACGTCATCTATTTCAACATTTGGAAATAAAAACTAGTGTATCAAAAAGGTGCTGTGTAGAAATTGGAAAATAAATGTAGAATATTGTGAACAGATGCCTGTAATAAACTTTGAAAAGATAGAAATAAATTTGCCTAATGTTCCCCTTAATGAACTTAGTACAGATCAACGGTAAATCTACGAATTCTGTATTGGAATTTCAAAAGAAAATATTTCATTAAGCTAGTCATGAAATGATTCAGGAAAAATGAGTCATTTCAGATGGTTAACGACAACAAACAGAATTTTGAGATTATCTGTTTCAACAAAAGACCAATCGGAGGTCTTGAAAGATTTTACAGAATACGCTATTAGAATATACGCATGCACCTGGTTTTTTATTAAGACTCGCAGAACTTCTCGGCATGGGAGTCAACAATTTTTCAGCATAATAAAAAAATCTCGTTTTCTGCCTCAAGAGTTAAGGAGCATAATATATAGAATATTTCAAATAAATTCATTTATTAGTCATCCAGAAAATATTTTGTTTGCAATATTGGCAGCAAAGGGAGTTGGCTATTTGAAGAATCTTAAAATGTAGACAAATAGTGGAAGTAGTAGAAATTGTTCGTCAATTTAAGATTCATACATGAAATTTCAAATAAGACGACTATACAGATCTAAACGACTAGCAATGATTTCCCCATCCTAAATCACCACGTACACTATCTATTTCCGATAATGAACTTAAAGCGATTAATTTGGAAATTCCTGCTGAAATTGATGTTTTGATGGCAAATTTATAAATTTTAAAATGTTATGAAAATTTCAGTGTCAAATTGGCATCCAAAAATTATTTTGTAGAAAGATCAAAATTCACATAGATGATTGCACTTATAGGTAACAACATTTTCGCATATAGGCTAATAAATTGGATAGGCCTTTTTTGGTGAAAAATGCATTAATTTTTAAATGTTTCGGAAATTTTTGTGCCCAATTTGCAGACAAAGATTAATTTTTTTATTGAAAAATAGTCCTATCCCTACATTTAAATCTACCATAGTACTATCCGCCCTTTAACATTACCATTTTTTACTAATATGTCTATAAAAATATCAGACGATAAAATGCGATAAAAATTTTATAACAATTTTAATTCAAAATGTGTTGTTCTTTCCCTCATTCATTTCCAGTCTGGCAAGAATATCTTTAGTGAGGTCAATAGGATTGTGTTATCTCCTAATTAAAATATTTAATAAATATATATATATATATGTAAACGAAAGTCTAATCTCAATTTCGAAATTTTACCTCGCATTAGGAACAGTACTAGGATTTTGATAATTAACAATGTTTACTGCAATGCAAAATTGTCCCAGAAATGACTAAAATACAGAAACATGTTCGCATTTGGTTCTTGAAATGCAGATGTTTGTTTATTTAATATTTACGATTCTTGAAGTAGTATTTTATGTATAAGAACTTTGTCGTATTTACAGGTCATCACATTTATTCAAATTAAACTTACACTCCATATCTATATTTTTACCAAATTGATATTCTGAATAATTATTACATCTATTTCTTTTCCGAAAATAATAAAATTTACCCCCCCTCCTTATAATATATTTAAATTATTTATAATTGAACTAATATTTTTGTACTTGAACTGCAATAAAAATTCGTGTTTGAAATAAATGATAAAATAGTCTATCTGTATTTGTGATAACAGTTTACTAACATATTTTAGAATCTGAATTTAGTCAGAATGAAAATATAATTATTTTGTTTTGTTCCTTATAGTTAAACGTTCATTTTAATTCGCATAACACGACGTTGTGAAAATTTCTTTACCATTTGAAATTGTCAGAAGTTTGGACAAAATGTTTTTAACGTTATAACTAAAAGACATTTTCTGATTTCCTCTCTTATTCTTTTATATTTTATCAGTTTTAATTCTTAATATATTGTCATATTCCGTATGATTATAATATTTTTTAATTAAAAAATCGGCGTTCCGACTCTGATGTGTACCGAAAATTTTATAAAACCCTAATTTCTTTAACTAAATAAAAATATATCGGAATTAGTTGCTATATGTGTGTATTTTATGGTGAAGATAGTGCCACTAAGAAAATATATACATAGCATAAAACACTTAAATAATGTTATCGTTTCTTGTTTAGTATATCAGAAATTCTCAAATATCGTTTAATAAAAAAATATGTATTTATGCATTATGTTACATAAACTTTTTGCTGAAAAAGCTCTTACAAAATAAATAGTAGAAGCAATGTAAATAGTAGTTACACAATTTTAAACTATCTGCATTTTACTAGCATATGCAAACTATTAAATATTTTATCAAAAATCTTTAAATGGGTTTTTATATAAGTTGAACAAAATATTATTTTAAATTTTTGATTCAGTAACATCAAGATTATACCAATAATAGATTGCTATAGCTATTATCAAAACCACATAATATACGAGAAAATGTTATATACCCCTCTTTTTTTAAATGTAAACTGTTTAATTTTACAACATGTTCTGTTTAATAACATTTCGTTCATTTTGCGTTGTGTCATTAAGTATTTAGAGATTAGTTTAACCGTTGATTTATTAGCGGGAATACAATGAATAAATATATTTTATGCTAAACTACATAGTGAAAAAAACATTGAGATTTCAGAAATTCAATTAATTCTTTGATCAATTCCGCTTGTTGGATTGATTACGATTTTTCCAGACTTATCTTTTTTGATGAAGTATTTATTTCGGAATATGATTCGTTTTGTTTCTACACATTACATCTTATCTGCTTCACTAAATTAAAATTTGATTTGCAAGCAAAAACATTAAAGAAAAATCATGTGCATCTTCTGTTTTATCAAATTAGTTTAATATCGCTGGAAAGATTTATTTAATTAGATATCTAATTAATATTGGTTATTTGCAAATTGCGAATTGTATTTTTCTTTCGTGTGACATATTTCCCTTTGTCGTATGAAAAGAAATAAGAAAATGCAGTAATTAGCAGATATGTTGAAAATATATTTATGAAAATTATCTTTTTATCTGTTTTAGGAAAATGTGTTAAGGTAATGAAATGTTAACATTATTTTTGAGTAAATCACAATAACACAAATACAAGCTGCAATTATATCTGAAATGATGAGATCTGAAATGATGATTTAAAAATGAGAATATTAAAGGGAATTTTTAAATAAATGAACAAAAACAAATTAAATAGATTTATGAACTAATAATTGTGTATGCATATTACTCATACAAAGACATTTCTGAAGTATGCATGAATTTATGCAAAAAACAGCATAATAATGTTAAGTAATTTGTCGAAATATTATGACGACAAGCACGTCAAGCATATATTTTATTTTCTGAAAGTTGTTATCGAAAAACTAGTTCGTAATAATAATTCCTCTTATAAATTAGTTAAAAGACATTTTGTGATTTACAAGTTATTATAAAATATAGTACCGTTTGACTCGTGAAACATGTCGTTTTTTTTGTTGTTGTTTTTTTCCTTGGAAAAAGTGTGCATTATTCAGTAACGTAGTTCACATTTTTACTAACATTTTAAGAATAAATGTATAAATAAATGAACATACATAAAACTATTTTTTAGAAAATGTTGTATTCGTTTTAAATTACATTCAATAATACTTTAGAAAGTGTTCCAAGTTGAAGAAAAAATAAAGTCTTAGCTTAATATTAGTTTTAACCTAAGTTTAATAATAACTTTTATATCTAATAGAATTAAACTTTTATTATTATGCTAAGAGTCATTTCGTCCTTCAGCGGCATAAATATTTATTTTTAAAATTTTGAAAAAAAAATGTATTATTAGAAATAAATTTAAACATTTATAGATTAAAATATAATTTTGTTAACTCTAACAATAAGTATGATTATTATTAAATATTAGGTTAAATTTCTTTTGTTGTCTTGTTCTCTTTTAAAAGTAAAAGAATACTGTTGTTATTTGCAAAGATATTGTGTTAGAACATCTAAATAAATTTCATACTGTCCATATGCACTGCGTTTCAAATTGTATCAATTAATATCCCTTTTATTTTTATTACTGTTTTCTTGAATAAATATATTTAAATTTTAAATATAATTAATGTAAAACTAAATCAACCGTAGAAATAAATTGGCCGAAACAACATCCTGAGTAGTTTTTATTCAGAAAGATTGGTGTTTTAAAAAATATATAAATCATTTATAAAGTTCCACACATAAAAAAAAATGTATAAATTATTTCATTAAATAAAATTAACCATTCATTAAAAAAATTCACTTTAATTTCACTTCTGTTTAGCGCGTCAAAAATTTCGACTCAGATAAATGTTACAACTAGAAAATCGAAGCACAAATATTACCTTATTTCAGTTATTTTTATTTTACGGAAATATTAGTGTTTAAAAATCTGCAATAAAACAACTTTAATTATTACAAAATCATTCTCAGAAATTAAAAATGATAAAAAAAATAGTATAAATACTCCAAAATAAAAAACATATTTAAAGTTGAAAGATAAAGATAAAATTGCGAGAATCAATATCAAACATGAAAAGGTAATCTTTAATAATATGTATCATTAATATGTCAGTCCCATTTTATTTACGCAAGTTAGACCATGGACAGACGAACAGGTAGTTGGCCAGGCTAACTAAATTCCTAAACACTTTTCAATTATGTTGGAATGTGTTATAAAAGGTGATTATAAGAACTAATATATCTAATTGAATAAATATGTTATTTATTAGAAAAAAAAAAACTCTTGTCGTTATCAGATTATATAAGGAGTAGTATCTTATATACATTATTTTTTTCTATGTATTTTATAAAGGTCTTTTTGTAAGGAAAAGTGTGTGTGTGTTACGCAGAAATGTACCTAAAAGTGCAAAAACATAGTCTGAAAGTTTAGACTCTAGTCATACGCGGACTATATGGTACTCAGTAATAGTTTGCTCAGTCATCTACCACTAATTGTGAGTAATAGTGTTTTTGTGCTCTAAAACTTATGAAACACAATTTGTACCAAGGTATCTTATTCTCTCCTACGCAATTGAACAACATTAGCTTATTAAAACAAAGAAAATTCATTGAAATAACAGTTTCAAAATTTTACCAAGGCAAACGTACTTGTGAGTGCTCTACACATGACAGAACTTTATTGTTGACCGTTGAACCTTAAAATACTTGATTTTCAATTTCATTTGAGTTTTGCTAAGGACACATACATTGAAATTATATTTATGATCACCCTCTATAGATACTTGCTTCTTCAAAACAATTGACTGATATTTGCAATAAATATATAATAAAATGAAATAGTAACATAAATACATATTTTTTTATTCTATTCAATATTCAAAAAATGTACTAATTATGGATTTATTACTATACTATATGCCCCGATGTAGCAGTAAGAAAATATTATATTTATTTTTTCTAATATATATACACAAATATGTGTATTACATTAATGAATATTTAGTTGATAACTTTTAATAATTCAATTTTAGGCTGATATAAGAAACAAAAAATAATAATTAGTTATTTTATGTCTTATTATCAGTGTTAAATACAATTAAATGTTTATTTTACTTTGCTCGAAAAATTAGAGTTTTTATTCATTATATTTAGAATTTTAAAGGATAGCTTTTAGTTTGAAATAGTTTATCATAAATAAAGAGCTCTCACATATTTTAATAATTAATTTTGAAACAATGTAAAGTTTATTTTAATATTGGATTGAAGTGCCATTATAATTTTTAAATGTACTGATTAGTTGAAAAAGGTGAGTTTTTCATGTATGTTTTAATTACCATTTTTAAATTTTTGCACGCACTTAATAATAATTTTCTAAGCTAAACTTTTTTAACTGAAAAAAAAATCCTTCATGTTTGTTTTTTCTTTAATTTGAATGAACATATATAATCTGATAACGACAAGGGTTTTTCTTTTCTAACAAATAACATATTTATTCAATTAGATATATTAGTTCTTATAATCACTTTTTATAACACATTCCAACATAATTGAAAAGTGTTTAGGAATTTAGTTTGCCTGTCCATATGTCCGTTCGCTTGTCCATGTTCTAACTTGCGTAAATAAAATGGGACTGACATATTAATGATACATATTATTGAAGATTACCTTTTCATGTTGGATATTGATTCTCGCATTTTTAGCCTTATCTTTCAACTTTAAATATGTTTTTTATTTTGGATTATTTATACTATTTTTTTTTTATCATTTTTAATTTCTGAAAATGTTTTTGTAATAATTAAAGTTGTTTTATTGCAGATTTTTAAACACTAATATTTCCGTAAAATAAAAATAACTGAAAAAAGGTAATACAGTCGAACCTCCATTTAACGAAGTCGCTAAATCCCGAAAAAAAGTTCGTTATATAGAAAATTCGTTAAATAGAGATTCACTTTTAAAAATATTTTAAACAACATAAAACATATTTTAAATTCATAAACACTAAATATTATTAAAAAAAGAGTATTTATTTATTTATTTATTTATTTATTTATTGTATAGATAACATCGATTTGCTTTATTTATTTTACCCAAAAAAAGGAATCTGCAATGAAAACAAGAATAAAACAAAACATTCTACGGGAATACACTCTATTTTCAGTTAAGAAAATAGTTTTAAATTAAAATTAATGAATCATTGTTGTATTTATTATAACAAAGAATTTTAAGCATACATTACCGATTAGCACGTGCGTCCTTAAATTTTATTACTGAAAAAGTCTGTTAATTTTGTCTGAGTTTTTTGTTTGAAAAAGTGTTTTCTCTCATAATACGTCTCGCATCTCTGCAACGCACCAAAAACCCCTTCAGGCGTATTTTCTTCAAACTGTAATCCATCTCGGATTGTTTCAAATGATTTTATCATTTCATCATACGAAGGTTTGTTGATTTCTGCATCATGATCATTTCCATATTCATCATCTTCATTTTCTTCGCAATTCATTGCTGGATTGTTTTTATTTTTTACACTGTCCAAAATATCCAATTCAGTTACCGTTTCTGAGGTCTCAACTTCGGAATCAAGTGAAAGAAAATCCACAATCAGCACATCATCGTCAATTTCTTCTTTTTCTCTCAGCTGCATTCACATTTTTTTAAGTTCTAAGGGAATATCATCTTCGTCTTCCGTACTTGCCGAATTTTCATTGCTGACAAAGAATCCAGCTTTGGCAAAACTGTTGCGTATAGTACGATCTGTGACATCATAGTTCCATGCTTTGGAAATTTCTGATATACTTTCCCGTAAGTTGATCTTTGGCATAGATTGATTGTTCTCAAGTGCAGTGATAACTTTTCGCGTTATTCTCTTGCGATACTGTATTTTGAAGCTTTTGATCACTCCTTGATCCATTGGCTGCAGTGTTGATGTAGTGTTAGGTGGTAAGTAAAAAACTGTAACATTTTTCAGTTTTTGGTTGATTTTCTCCGGATGGGCGGGACAATTGTCAAAAACGGGAGCAATTTGGCGACACTCTGCAATCATACGTTTGTCCAACTTTTTAATCCATTTTTCACAAATTTCTGACGTTATCTAAGACTTTTTGTTAAAGTCATAATCAACCTCCAAAGATTTTACGCCTTTTAAACATCTTGGGTTCTTGCTTCTTCCGATAACTAATGGTTTCAGTTTCTGATCTCCAGTCATATTCGCACCTAACATGACAGTTATTCTTGCTTTACTTTTTTTTCCCCCAAAGCATTTTTCCTTTTTAAATGTTAATGTCTTTTGAGGCAAACATTGAAAAAATAAAGCAGTCTCATCCGCATTAAAGATGTTTTCAGGCTTATAGTCTTTTAAAATTTTACTCAGTGTCCCCGTTATCCAGTTTTCACTATCATTATCATCAATGTCTTTATTTTCACCAGATATTAAATTGCTGCAATTCCGTGTCTTCTCTTAAATTTTTCAAGCCACCCACTGCTTCCTCGAAATTCGTCGTATCCCAATGCTTTCGCAAATTTAAGTGCTTTCTCAATTATGAAAGGCCGAGAGATCGGAACATTTTTATCTCGCATTGTGTGTATCCACTTCAAAACTGCCTCATCCACATCTTCATAGACACATGTTTTTAAACGTTTTGAGCAAGAATTCCATGAAACATAATATTGGAACTTATCACGATTTTTTATTATGGTTGATAAGCTATTTGGAGGAATACCAAATTTGAAAGCAATATCCTTTTTCTTCACTCCTTCATCTACCTGATCAAGAATTAAATTTTTTTCTTTGATACTCAAACACTTTCGCTTTGACATTTTCGAGCTATAAGAACCGAAAAAACTAGCACGACTAATCAAAAATCTAGAATACAGGAGACTCTAATTCAAGAACACGGGGCAGATCCATTGAAGGTGAAAGGGAGGGGGGTATTATTGTATATTTCTGCACTTCCGGGATGATGAAATGCAAAGCAGACAGCGATTTTACTGCACTCAGTGCATTAGGCGCCTTGGTAAAACCAATTCAAGGTCACTGATCATCATAAAATAAGCTTAAAGAAAGAATAAGTTGGAAATGTTCGGAAATATTTTGAGAAATAAGGAGAAAAAAAATAGGTCACAAGAAAAAGTTCGTTAAATAGAGAATGCACTTCGCTATTTGGAGGTTATTTTACAAAGAAATTCGCAAAACGTACTTGGTTTCAAGAAAAATTTCGCAAAATAGAAAAATTCGCAAAATAGAGGTTCGTTAAATAGAGGTTCGACTGTATTTGTCATTCGATTTTCTAGTTGTAATATTCATATAATGTTTCAAAGCTAAATATATACACAACTCGTGTGTTAGTGTTCAATTTACATTCATTTTTTATAAAAAAATATGTTGTAACCACTAATGACTACAAAATATATAATTATAGTTTTTCAAAGAAACATAAAAACAAAGATTTTTGAATAGTACTCGTTGAAATGATTGAAATCGGTGTTAATATGAATAAGGTGAAAAACAGTAAAAATCATTCATGATGCATAGTAATGAATAAAATAACTCTAATTATGTTTATAATGTGTTTATGTCGGATTTTAATTGCTTAGAGTAGAAGAATACGTGTTTTGAGTAGCAATTGTATTTTTTGTTCCAAAATTATGTAACGTAATTGCTAGTGTTTAATGCACACCTTATTTTTGATATTAAGAAAACAACTGCATCAAAAAATATATATCTTGTATATTGCGCACCAAGCTATTTAACAGCAGAATATCTGGGAAAACAATTTTGATGTAGAAATCATGTTTCACAGTCTCTTTTCTTTTTAATAAATTTCAGTATCCACTTTCGTACATTTCTTCCCCTTATTAAAATGACATAAAAATAAGGTTTACGCAATGTGTTCGTTCATCAAATTGGAAAATATGTTTAAAAATTGACACCGACAATTGATATCGTATATATCCTCATAATACGCAAGTTACAATGCAAAATATTGCATTTTTTCATTTCTCTTATTTATTACTTTTATTTTTGAAAAATTATATTGCAATTACAAAGAAAAACGCAAGTTTTAAACCGACATTTTTTTTATAGTGTGAGCATTATATATGATTAAAGACTATAAATACTAAAGGAAAACTAGACATTGATACGGGACAAAATGTTTAACTGATACCTAAAATACATACAAGGAAATAATCGACCCCCTTAAATTAGTCTAAATATAAATTTTAGGGAAGTTGAATCAATGATCAATATTTTGCATTCCGATAATTCTGATGTAGATCGTGAATGTGAAATTCGATATAATAAATTTGGTCTTCAACTCACTAAAATACTATTCAAATAAAGAGTGACATCACTTATATAAACTATATTTGAAATTGGATCTAACCAATATCAGACAAAAGTATTTACCCAATAAATAAGCGAGTGCGTAGTAAAAAAATAATATATATACGCAAAAAAGTTTTATATTTCAATCTCTGATGTAGGAGTGCTGCTAATACAAGACATAGACGGAACAAATGAGAAGATATGAAATATGGATTATTATTATTGGTTTATCAAATTTGATTAAAAAAAAAAGTCACATTCATCTTCTTATTTCCACATATATATATATATATATATATATATATATATATATATATATATATATATATATATATATATAATAAGTTATATATATATATATAATAATTTATATATATATATATATATATATTATTTTTTATTTTTCGTTAGCACAAAATTTGTTTTTTTTTCTACGTCTGGTAAAGACTCAAATCTCATTAAATTTTAGAAAATTTTATTTCTGTCTTAAGCCTGTTTGAAATTTCAAAGGGTTGCACTCTCCTCTTTTTTGGCTCACCTCAGAATATAATTTTTAGGGTTTCGTTGATCTCACGAATTCGACTCACTTCTCTGTCTGTCCGTTCTCAGAAACTGTATAAGTTAGAGATTTGAAAGTTTGTTAACTTACAGTTGAATACGTATTGTCCTGTTGAAAATCATAAAATCTTGAAAAAGTTGTATTATTTAAATTAAATGAATTACTTTAATGACATACCACCATTTCTTCTATTACATATCTCCGGTATATGCGTTCCATGGTTGGAACAGTCTGACAAAATGCCGAATTCCGAGGCTTTGTGATTGTACTTCTTGATGAATAAACGCTGATGTGCGCTCTGTTTGGGAGATTATTTTCTTTGCTTTTCCTTTTCATTTAACTTCATGCAGGTATTCGTGAGATGTGGAACATTTTTTGCTTGTGTGATTATACGTATATTATTGAACGCATGGACATAAAAACACTATAGCTTTACAGGGAACTTTTAAAATTATGGGATTTTGGTAAAGTTTTCACAATGCTTTGATGAGTGTAAGTGAAATAGCTTGTTGTGTGGCAAACAGCATTTCCTCCAAGTGTGTAGACGTTACTCCTCCAATTAATAGTTTTGAAGCAAAATTGATTTTGAAGCAAATTCGATTTTTTTTTATACTTGGGGAAATACACTGTGGATTGTGCATTTGCATTACAACTACCATTTTTCACTCTTAACAGTGAGTTAAAATCAAAACTTTTGTCATCTTTTTTCAGGGAAATATGTTTTCTTCAAGAGGAATGCAAGTTGATTAAAAATGGACTGAGTCTGAATAACAAAAATGTCACAGATCTATATCAACAGGATTCTTGGTTCTGTAGCGAGATCTAAATGTGAAAATGTAGCCAAATTTTGTAGGAGGATTAAACAAGACCGGGGATGAAGGATTCCGTGAAAAGAATAGTTCTAAATAGTAGAAAATATAGCGCTGTTTTTTTTTTTGTTGTTTTTTTTTTCCGTGTTGTATAATCATCTTACGGATTCTGGTTCAATTCCCTATCAGATGACGCTACAGAACTCGCTGAGTACTGTCAATATAATTATGACCACCTTCTATATTGGAACTGCAGTTTGCCGCCAAGTTATGAGAGAAACATAGATTCCCGTTTTAAGGTGGACTTAAAATATATCTAAAGTTAAATTGAATTAATTTAATTAAAATTATAAAAATAATTTTAATATCATAAAATATATTATAAAATATTAATTGCACATTAATATTTTGTATGTTTATTTCTATCTCATTACTGACCCGATCACACAATATACCAAAAAGTCGTATGTATGTAATAAAGATTAATTTTATGCACACTTTTGCTGTTTCTAACCGCGTTGAAATCACAGTTAGACAACTTGACTAGCGCTTGAAGATACATTGGTTATACCTTTCGACCACATTATGTTTAGATTTTACATTTTTCTTTACATTTTTTCTGGAACATTTTCTGAGTATTTTTTATTGCTGATTGAGATACTGTAAGTTTTTTTTTTTTTTTTAATAAGGTGAGATGCATTTTTTTAATATTCAAGTTAATATATATTTTTTTATAATTCTGAAAGTGATTTTTGAATCAATCTGATAATTAAACAGATTTTGTTAAAATTTGTTTGGAAGACTCTTAACCGTTACTCTGAATTTTACATTCTATTTTATTAGTTTCCTTGTTCCAAGAATATTTTTAATTCCGTAGTCCGCATATTTTCTGTTAAAAGACAATTTTCGATATTTGGGTTTTGATGTACCCTGAAAATACTTTAAAACTAAAGGAATGTATATGCGTTATTTTTTATTACATGAAATATATATTTTACATTAGAATGTATTTAAAATATAAATTATTAATGACATTTGTTTTATATTTAAAAAAAATGTATTTTTACAAAATTACAAAATGAATTTCATGTAATGATTACAAGAAATAAAAAAGACGTTAACACAAAGTATAAAATGAAAAAATAAATTTTGTTATGTCCTTGGTTAGATCCATATGCAAAAAGTTTATGAAAAAAATTGCTTTCATGTAGAAAATAAACGGACGGATTATCTAAAAACATTGTGCTATTGGAAACATATTATTGATAACTATGACAATTGATGAAACGCATATTACGTTTATTTTATACAGAGAATTATCAACAATTCTCTGAAGGATATAAGTTACAAATAACTGTAAGTGACCATAAATACATATTTCTTTATTCTATACAATTTACAATAAAATTACTATTGATATATAATTTAATAAATACCAGGCAATATACGATGTCTACATATATACATAAATTTTGAAATTTATTTTCTGACATAATCTCAAATAGAAATTTATATAACATTAATAAGTATTTAGTTTTTGATTTTAAACAATGAAATAAAACTTCCAATAGTAGGATTAAAATGTATCTTTAATTATTGAAATGTATCTTTAATTATTTAATGAATCATTATCGTTGTTAAAGTCATTTAAAAAAATTATTATCTTCACTCACAATAAATATAAAAATAGAAGAATTCTCATTCATTATAATTAGTATGTAAAAATGCAGCTTTCAGTTTTAAGTATTTACCCATAAAGGTCGAGATATATTGTTTAAAATTATTTTGACAGAATGAAACGTTAATTTTAATTTTAGAGAGTAGTGAAATTACAATTTTTAAATGTACCTTTTACATAAAAATTGAGCGTTATACATATCTGTTATAATTACATTATGTAAATGATTGCATGTATTCAGAAAAAAAAAATTCTAACTTAATATGTTTAAAAAACTATGAAAATATTTCTTAGAAATAATTTTTATCTAGAAGATAAATAATTTTTCAAAATACATAAACTATAGTATTTTTATTGAAGTGTACTAAGCTAAATATAGAATAAAAGAAGTAAAATGAACGTAAAAGTAATTATTCAGGTTTTCTTTTTTATAGCAAGATATATTCTAAACTCTACAAAATGCAAAATGTATATTTAAAATTTGTTTAAAAAATGAAGCAAACGACATTTGAATAGAATGGCGTATTTATGTTTTAACTTAGTGTAAAACCTCTAAATAATGAATGCCTCGGAAGCAGATAATCTTCTCGTTATTCAGTGATAAAAACATATAAATGACATATATTGTGCGTATTGAAAAATATGTTGTACTCATATAGACGTCCGCTATTCGCGAGTTTCTGTTATGGGGGTTTTACTGTAGATAATGAAAAACAAATTCAATTCGTGAGACCTACTATTAAAATATGGGAGTATAAAATGTGCAGAATTGAGTTTATTGAATATTTTTATCAGATTATAAATGCTGAGAATAAAAACATATATGATATGAGTGGGAATTAGGATTTGTGTTATCTATATAAATAGCAAAGTAGTCATCTTGAAATTGAACAATGTACAAAACTTAATACGTTTACATCTACTATTAATACCATCTTCAAAAAAACCCTTAAATTAGTCTAGATATCAATTTCTATTATAAAACCATTTGGCTAAATATTGTGTGTTACATGCATTGTTTTTTTTTTCAGAAATTCCGTAAGTACTCAACATTTTAAATCGAGATAATTATGGATACAGTAACCAGAAAAGACATTAACTTTATTTTCATTACCATTATTTTCGATGAGAAGTAAGTTGCATTATTTAGTTACATAAATAACTCGATTAAATAAAGCTAATTAGAATAGACGAAAATAGTGATATTCAAATTTCAGATGCCCTGGAACCGATGAGATTCTGGGATAATGTTAAGAATATTATATTGATACGCGAAGGTTTTCTCTTTCAATCTCTGACCAAACGACATTACTGTTGCAAGATATAAAAGCAACAAAATACAGCTATGAAAAATTGCATAATTTTTTATGATGCTTTATTTTATAAAATGTTTTCTTAAATGAATTATATAGAAGGCAGATTACTATTACTGCCTTATATTTTTACAAAAAGTCGTCCGGTAGAAATTATAATATATCAAAAATAAGAAAATATTGTAATTTTCTTATTAAAATGTTTGATTATGTCCATTTTATTCCGATTAGTAATAAATTCTTGAGTAAGATTCCTTTAAAATTATTTTGGTTTTTAGCTCTTTCAATAAACAAAGAATTTTCAAGCATGGGGAATATGTTAATTCAATTTATGTAGGGTAAGAATTTGCCGTGATGCGTTTATAATATGTTTAAAAGAAGGACGCACATATATGCTCTTACTTAGGGTTTATTGTCACCGCAGAAACACCGTCCCCCTTCAACTTATATATTTTTTAAATAATTGCTGAAAAGTAAAATACATATGTCTTCTTTTGTGTAAATCATTTAGCCAAATACACTTAATGTTAAAAGAATTGACACTAATTAACGTTAAATAAAAGAAAAAAAAGGTTATGGCAAATGTAGTGTGTTCTCATAAATATCTTATGTAACTCTATCGTTTTATAAATTTTCGTTAAAATATGTACTTTGAATTAATTTGGTACTCCTTAACACGGATGAAAATTCTGGAATTAAAAGGTACATATGTATAATAGTAAGTTTCTCGTAAAAAAGGTTTCAAAATTTTTACAGTATACAAATTTTTATAGTTGTGAAATACACATTCATTTTTTTTATTTATTTACGAAAGAAATTCTGAATACACTATATAAGACGAAAGCAATGCTTTACTTTTGGAAATATTCATTTACAAATGTACTCATTTTTTTAATGTGTTATTTAAAGATGCTTTCATAAATAAACACACTTTAATGGCTACCTTCTTTATTAATCTTGTATTCAGCATAACATTTACAAGATGTAATCTTAATTTAATAAAGTAGATGATATTAACAATAATAAATAACATATTTAGAGTATTAAGTAAATTAATCACACCTCGAGGCAAATTTAAATTTATTGCTTTAAAAGTACGACCAGGCATAAAATTCTTTAGATTACACCATTAATTTTACTTCCAAATGTCAAATAAAGTAGTATTCATCAAAGAAAATAATGATTTAAATAAATTACCTAATAAAATTTATTTCCGGTAAATCTTTATATTAAATAATAAGAGTAGGAAATAAATTTTAAACGTACATTTTGTGCAATAAAGTAAAATTATTTCTGTTTTAAAATGCATGGAATAAAAAATTCTATACTCATAAAAGAAATCTCTCTCTCTCTCTGTGCTTGTTTGTTTGTTTGTTTGTCTGAGATGGATAGAAAAATCTGTCCCACCTAAAAGCCTGAAAATTTAGATTTAGGTAGTCCAAACACTCTCCGGGTGCACCTGAAACTCAGAATTATAATATTTTAATTACTTACTGAAATATTAATTAAAATGCGCAAAAAACGCTCATCAAAAATACGTTTTTTTTCTTCGGTCGGTTGGTTATATAGAATCTTCACAGAATACATTAAATAAACGATCCATACATAATTATTTATAACGAAATAGTGTCAATATGGATTGGAGTTACCGGCGTACAGACAAGCTAATGTAGCGCCACCTGCTCACGAAAAATTACACAGACGCCAAATGTTTGAAACATTTTCCAGTCATTTTTTTCTTTATGATAATTCGCTGGGTTTAAGTGTTTTTTTTTTTTTTTTTTTTTTACATGATATTATGATAGAGATTTATTATTAATACAGAAAACTTTATTTAACAGATTATTTGTTATATTTGCGGCGAAGAAGAGGGGTAAGAGTTTAATTACATTTCACGGTTTTAACATTTTTAGCGTCACCCGTAGCGTTTAATAGCTGTTTTATATAGATAATACCACTATTTTAAATATTAGCGAATAATATTCCGAACTTCTTCATTTAGTTCCATTTTTACTAAATTATCGTAAAAATCAGCATTTATAGCTTCAAGGCATATATCTAGAAAGCAGTAACCAGTATTTTCGAATAAGAGTCCAGATTCCAAATTAAGTTCCTAGCTAAACCAAATGAATCAATCTTTTAAGATGTATAGTGATCCTCCTAATTAGTAATTTTCTGAAGGGCATTTGAACATCCGCTCCCTCCGTGGGCACTCTTTCAAGGTTTTTTCTCTAACTATGCCCCGTTTCCATATCTCAGCAACTATCTTTCTGATTTCCACACAAGTGATTCCAAAAATTATAATTAACTTAATAGTCACCCTTTATAACATTAAACTAAATTTATGAGTAGCGGTTACCACTATTTCCGAATAATCGTTTAAGCCAAATTTTTAACTAAGTGCCTAGCTTAAACAAACAAACGAATTGTTAAAGATGCAACGTGGTCCTCCTAATCAGTCATTTGCTGAATTTCGCTTAAACATCCCCTCCCCTTAGCCTCTCCTTTAAGGTTTTTTTTTTCCTCTAACTATTCCCTGTTTCCATATGTCCACAACTATCTTTCCGATTTCCAAGCAAGTGATTAAAACATTATAATTATATTAATAGTTACCCTCTATAACATTAAAGTAAATTTATTGGTACCGGTTACCACTATTTCCGAATAATAGTTTAAACCAAATCTGTAATTAAGTTCCTAGCTTAAGCAAACAAACGAATTTTTAAAGATGCATCGTGATCCTACTAAATAGTCATTTTCTGAAGGACACTTTAACATCCCTCCCCCCGGCACGTCACTCTAGGTTATTTTCTCTAACTGTGCCTTTTTTCAATAACTCGGCTTATAATGTTCCTATCTTCTCAAAACAAGCTCAATTTTTTGCAAGCCTGCTATACCCTGCCGTGGGTAGCGGGGACCTGTCTCACAGGTTCATTCCGAAAGAGGTTTGTTTAGAACAGAATGCTCCTCTGGCGGTGGAAGATGGAAATAAAAGATTTTCCGGAGCGTACAAACATGTCCGGTATACGGTGTCGGAACTATCGGAGACAGTGGCAGGGGTTTCGTTTTTTAAGAGATTTACGTTTATTGCATGCGCACGAGCAACGCCGTAAGAGTCAGCTCGTTTTAAATTAAGTAATTAAATCATATTTGTCGGTAAAAGAATAAATGAAAATTAAAATGAAAATTAGTTTATTATATGAAACAAAATTTAAATGCATTAAGTGATAACATAGGTGTAGATGTGCTTAAATCGTAGTAGCACTATTTGTAATTGATCTTTATTTAATCGCAGAATTCTGAGATTTAATATAGGTAATATAGTAAAAGTTCCATTCAACTAGTGGGAGCAAGATCTATTCAATGTTTTATAAAATGCGAACCAAGCTTGCTTGGGAACTAACTTTGTTTCCAAGTAATTTATTATATACAAGTTTCATGTAATGTTGTTTATACACATTTTGCGGGACACATTTTAATACAATCGTTCTAGTCTTTTAAGATTTGCTATCAAAACACATCTCTGATTCTAAATTAATACTTTAAAATAAATTCTACCAGAGTCTTTCAATTTCAAACCTAACTTCATGTTAAAGAAATAGATTTTTAACAGAGTAACTCAATGCAAAATTATAAATATCATATATTCTAATACGAGCAAATCTTGTTTGTGGTTATATATATATATATATATATGCAAAAATTATTTTAAAAACGGCTCGTACGATTTTGACGAAATTTTGTATCCTACCATTTTTGGGCACCAGAAAAACATTGGGCTAGGTCACATGTTCGAGAAAATTCGATTAGTGGGTCATTTTGGGTCATTTTGGGTCATGGTCAAGTTAATTGTATCTAAAAAACGGTTCAAACGATTTTGACGAAATTTTGTACCCGACCATTTTCGGGCACGAGAAGACTATTGGGCTGTATCACATGTTCGAGAACTTTCGATTAGTGGGTCATTTTTGGGTCAACGCGGGTCAGGTTAATTTTATCTAAAAACGGCTCTAACGATTTTGATTAAATTTTGTGTCCTACGAGCTTCCAGCACGATAAAATCATTGGGCTAGGTCACATGTCCGAGAAAATTCGATTAGTGGGTTATTTCTAGGTCATTGTGGGTCAAGATCTAAAAAGCGGCTCAATTTACATTAAATTTTGCATCCAATGGTTTTCGGGCACGAGAAGATTGTTGGGCTGTCATATGTTCGAGAAAATTCAATTAGTGGGTTATTTTGGGTCATTTTTGGTCATGGTCAAGCTAATTGTATCTAAAAAACGGTTCAAACGATTTTTACGAAATTTTGTATCCGACTATTTTCGGGCACGAGAAGACTAGTGGGCTGGGTCACATGTTCGTGAACTTTTGATTAGTGTGTCATTTTTGGGTCAAAGATGGTCAAATTAATTTTATCTAAAAAACGGCTCTAACAATTTTGATTTAATTTTGTATCCTACGAGTTTCGGGCACGCGAAAATCATTAGGCTAGTTCACATGTTCGAGAAAATTCGATTAGTTGGTCATTTCTGAGTCATTGTGGGTCAAGATCTAAAAAGTGGCTCAATTTACACTAAATTTTGCATCCAATGGTTTTCGAGCACGAGAAGCCGGTGGGGTAGGTCACATGTTCGAGAAAATTCGATTAGTGGGTCATTTCTGGATCATTGTGGGTCAAGATATAAAAAGCGGCTCATTTTACACTAAATTTTGCATCCAATGGTTTTCGAGCACGAGAAGATTGTTGGGCTAGGTCACATGTTCGAGAAAATTCAATTAGTGGGTCATTTTGGTCATGGGTCATTATGGGTCAAGCTATTTTATCTTAAAAACGGCTCAGACTATTTACACAAAATTTTGCATCCTATGGTTTTCGGGCACGAGAAGACTGTTGGGCTAAGTGACATGTTTGAAAAAATTCAATTAGTGGGTCATTTTGGTCATGGGTCATGATATTTGAACTCAAATTTAATTTTGACCGAGCATAGCTCGGTCTTCCCTGCTCGTGTATAATAAATTAAAAATGATAATTTGTTTTTGCATGTAGCATTTTGAAAAAAAAATAAAATGTAAATTCTACGATATTATACCGTTTTTAATTTTAAAAAAACTATTAATTGAAAAAAGCATAAAAACCTCAAATAGTAAAACATACATAAAATTTAATTACGAAACAGAGAAATACGCGAGGTAAAATAAAAAATATTTGGATGAAATATATAGTATTTGGTTCAAAATTTGTATACAAAAAAAGAATAAGTTTATTTTTTTTCTTCTGAAAATGCAAAATTAAAATTTCAAAAAAGAAACATCTGTTCCATTACTCAGATAAAAATGCAGTTTTGAGGAATATATATATTATTAAATATTTTCAAGACTTTTGCGCAGATTTAAATGAGGATCATTCTTTAAGAATTCTAATTTGAAAAAAGAAAGGCATACACAAATATTCCTTTTTCGAAATTTTTCTGAAATGAAAGTAATGCTCTTTTGCTTATTCTAAATGAATCAGCATATGTTTTTATTATTATTTAAAATGGAATTTATTTTAATTATGCTGCTGAGCCTTCTACTTCAAAAGTATATATTTCGATTTAGAAAAAATGCTTTAATAAGGCAATTTTTGGAAAATAATATGATATTATATATTTATATTCATAGGTGAAATTTAAATCTGTTTGCATTGAAAATACTGTTTTTTAGGGTTTCGTTCATCTGACGAAATCTTATTCATCTCACTTCTATGTTTGTCTGTTCGTCTGTTAGAGATCGTCCCCGGAAACTATAAAAGTTAGATACTCGAAATTTTGCATACTTATAGCACTGATCATATGGCAAATTACAAAATTTTGTCTTACATTAAAAAAAAAGTCTTACATTATTTTAATTGAATGAATGACTTTAATGGCAACAAAAAAAATATTTTAAATTGCCATTTTAAGGACAAAATTTATTGAAATATATTTTATATTTATAATATATTTATTTATTAAATTTATTTATTTATAATATATTATTATATAATTTTTTTTTGTTGTTTGTATAAAAAATATTTTTTGTTTAAACAATTTGTTTTAATAAAAGTTAAAATTTCAGTGCAAATTCACCTTGTTTAATAACTAACATTCATTAAGATACAACTAAATGTAAATATATTGAAGCTTGCGAAACCACTTGTGCTTGAAGGTGCCTTACGTGCCTTACGAGCCTTACGTGCTTGAACTTGCGTAATCACGCACCTTCAAGCAATATATTTACATTTAGTTGTATCTTAATGAATGTTAGTTACAATTTGTTTTGTTTTGAGAAAATTAGAAATTGTAATCCTTGCTTGAACATCCACTAAATTCTTGAGACATTTCTGCATTTTGAAAATTTCGTTTAAACATTTTTTTGTATTTAGACGTTTTAAGATTTATTTAAACCTCCGCTGTTGTTTTTTAATTTCAGTATTTTGAATTTTACTTAAATACTTTTTTTATGAAAAAAGCTCTTATTTTTAAATATTAAGTTTCCTCTTTAAATTAATAATTGTCATTAATGACTAATGCAGCCCTCTTGCTTGTAATTTATTAATATTTTCAATATTGAAGTAATTTTTAGTTTATCATTGAAAATTTTAAATATTTATTGTAAAATTTTAAATGCGCTTACGCTTGTCGATTTTCACACTAGAAATTCTAGCACACATGCAGTTACAATAGACTGAAAAGCAGTACTTGAATATTTTTGACTATAAAAATAGCTCTCTCTTATAACAATTTTAATATTAAATTTAACGGTGCGGTCATCTGTGTTCTTATTGATAAAGTATATTGACAAACGATAAAGATTTAAGAATTATAAATTTATGATTTGAATACATTAATTAAAGGATAAAGTGTTTCGAAAGGAGTTTTAAAGGAAACCCTTTGAGCGATCTCCGACCCCTTTTGTCAATGTTTAAACACAGCCATAAACAACTCGTATTATTGTAGAAAAATATTAAAAAGTATTTTCATGACCAAGTATTTTCATGTTTTCTTATTTAAAGTTTCCAGAAATCTATATCTGTTAAAAAAGCTTTATTTTTTTAATTACTTTCAAATTGTATATATTTTCAAATTTAACAATGTTAAAACTGAATTTTAACAGTTACACAGAATGAATGGTAAAACGTTACAGTGTGAAAAATTATACATTTGTTTGGACGATCAAATAGCTTGAGCGCCTTCTATTTGTTATAATTATAACAAAAACGAGTAAGCCTATTGAAGAAATTCTGAACATCGGATAAGAATATAGGAAAAAATAAGAACGTAGGAAATGGGATATACAGTGAGGTACGAAGAAGATTGTTAAATAGTCATTTTTTTTCTTAATTAGAAATAAATTTACGATAATTACTATTCTAATCGAAAATGGCGTATAAATTTCAAATCTTTCCAAGATATTATAAACTCTATATAATATGCAAGATTATATATGGATATTGTATTCCGGTTCTAACTATACTGATGTTTATGTTCCCAGTAAAGTTTCTTTTACTTGCACTGGATGTGACATCATACTTTTTCTTCGCATTTTTCTCGAAAACTATGGGTCGTAGTGGTATACTTGTTTTTTTTATGTACTCCAAGCGCGGAATCTCGCTGTGTAGAGTTTGGGCGGTCTTTATGGGACGCCATGTATGTATATTCTATGTCTTTAAAACATTTTAAGGGAAAAAAATCTTAAAATATTAATTCTATCATTTTGAAATTTTGTACTTTCTGTCATCAATGTTTGTAATTTCCAAAATCAAAGTTCATTGTCGAATTTGAAGTTTTCAAAATATTTATCAGTATCCAAAAATTTAAATGCTAACAATTTATCATCGTTGAAAGGCTTTTCTTTAATTAGATAGAGATTAGTTTGTCCGAAATAAAATGTCATTTTCGTTATGATAATAATTTGTTTAATTAAGAGAAATATACCCATTACTCTTAACACTTCCCGCTGATTGCTTGGATTAGTCTAATGAAATAATTGCATGCGATTATATTCATCCGGTGTGACCTTTATAGATACTTTATCTTTATTATTCTAGTTTTTAATAACTTATTTTACGTATGGTAGTGATGGATAGTAAGAGGGAATTCAGAAGGATTATCTATGGCAATAAAAAAAAATTGTTTCCGTGTTATTTAATATTTCTATATTTATTTTGATAGATGAGGTATTTTTTTCACGTTAGAAATTTAATGATAATATGTCTGTTCAAGTTACATATATGACATTCATAATCTGAAAGTGAGTTTTTTTATGTGTGGTTTTATAACAAATTTCTTCCATATATCTTATTTCAGACAGATACAACAGTATATTAAAACATAAAGAACGATGATAATAGTTGTACAGAATCGCAATTTAATCTAAATGACGATTTGATAAACAAATAAAAATGCCCCCATTCGAAGGTGAAAAAAAATTGTTATTTTTTTCAGTTTTTGTATATTGTTTACTATTTTGGATTAAGTTTTATAAAACATTTAAGTGTGCTGCGATTATTAAACACATCATGTTTGGTAGCCAAATATTTTTAATGAATTTTACATGTTACCTATGACCTACCACAAACAGGGAAAGAAGGTATCATTTTGATTTTCATAAATATTGATGTTAGAAATATAAGGATTTATAAATCATTAAAATACATGTCATACTTGTAGTGGCTCATACATAAAAAACAAAAAAAATTACATGATAATTAAAGTTGATATTTTCTGAAAAAAATAGTTTTCAATAATAGTTCACTTACATAGTGAATTTGTATTTTGTTTTCGTTTACGAATGCAGTTACGCATTATTTTTAATAATTATTTCGAATGCCAGCACATTAAAGCTTGGAAATTACCATAGTGATAGCAAGTCAAGTGACGAAAGTAGTAAAATTTCATACGTAAAATCTAAAACTTAAATTATTTACTTAATAAAGTCTTGATTATATAGATATAACAAAAAATGATATTACTGCAATTTCAATAAATAAATCAAATTGATGGTGAGTCAGTAAATAGATTAATATAATAGTGACAGCGTCGTCTGCACAAACCATCATCTTAACCAGTTTACGACTGAAATTCCAGGATTACATAGAACTCGATTAGCATATTAAAATGGAATGAGTCTTCCAAATGAAAAATAAATGTTTCCGTGTTATTTAATATTTCTATTTTTATTTTGATAGATGAAGTATTTTTTTCACGTTATAAATTTAATGATAATATGTCTGTTCAAGTTACATATATGACATTCATAATCTGAAAGTGAATTTTTTTATGTGTGGTTTTATTACAAATTTCTTCCATATATCTTATTTCAGACAGGTACAACAATATGTTAAAACATAAAGAACGATGATAATAGTTGTACAGAATCGCACTTTAATATAAATGACGATTTGATAAACAAATAAAAATGCCCCCATTCGAAGGTGAATTTTTTTTTTCAGTTTTTGTATATTGTTTATCATCTTTTTGAATGCTTAGAATACCAGGTATGTATCATTTTGCTTGGCAATGAGTCAATTAAGCCTAATCAATGATTTCAATTACAGTTAAGCTCAAAATATCAGAACTTATTCTGGTTCAGTTTTTATACGTAAAAGCTCGAATAAATGGATATATTAAAGTCCAAATGAAAGCCCACTGCAGACCTACTATATCAATAAAGAATATGTGAGTACACCACGACTGTGATATACTTTGGTTCCAAAAAGAGTTTCAACTTTTCAGTATTCCCTATACCAGCCTCAAGAAAAATGTGCCTTTTATTTTGATGTATATTGTTATCGAAACACCCACTTCAGTACTGGCTTTCATTTCATCAAATTATCAAATTATCAATTATTGAATTATGAATGCTTACCAACTATTTTTTTAGAATGATGAAGGGCTTATAGTCACTGAGCTAGTAAATCATTCTTAAAATTATTAATATGTATTCATTTCTTTATATACGTTAAAGGCCAGTAATCAGAAATATGCAGTAAAACTTAGTTAAGTTGATGTGTAATTACATTATTTTACTTTAATGTCATGAATGTTTTTTTTTAAACGGAAGTCGGGTATCATTTGTTTGGCAATGGCTCAATCAAGTTAAAGCTAGGATTTCAATTACATAAGAGCTCTAAATAGCCAAACTAAATCTGGCACAATTCTTATATGAAATAATTTGGATAACTGGACAGATTAAAATCAAAGTGAAATCACATTGCACCCACTAAATCGTTACAAAATATGCGATTGCACCATCTACTGTAATATACCCAGGTAGAAACAATAGTTTCAACTATTCTGCATTCATTATACCAGGTACACCTCATAAGACAAGAAAAGATCTATTGTTCTATCTTACGAAAAATGTGCCTTTTATTTTAATGTATATTGTTATCGAAGCTGCCTTTACAGTGCTCTATTTCACTTCCTTCAATTATCAATTTAACAATTGTCAAATTATCAATGTTCCAGCTCTTATTTTATAAGAAAGAATAGATTTAGAGAACACTTATGGCCGATTTTTTCAGTTTATGGGGGATACAGAGGAAAAACATTGTTTGCTGGATAACGCCATTACTATATGGAGGCTGTTTTATCGCATCTTACGGAAATTGCATTCCTCTGTCGAATGAAATTTAATGAAACGGACCATGTACCACTATTTAAACTCATCGAGACATAGCATTTCTATTTTTTATATTATTGCAATTCTAGGGTTATTATTATATTTTATTAATAATTTTTTCTTTAATAAAAAATAAAGCAGGTTTATCTCATAAAAAATGAGATTTATTGAAATTTGGAGATTTAAACGTTAGGTTAGTTGCATTCTGGATAATTGGTGCTAATTGAAATGGATAGAAGTTTTATCTCAGTTCTTTTTATATTTATCAAGTTTGTAAACTTTTATGAACATTTCAATGACTGATCTCGTAAATGATAATAAAATTAAGAACACATCGTATACCGTTGTCCGTTTACCAAAAAAGCGACGTCTAATAGTAAATTTAAGTGAAGAAACAACAGTTATGAAGACATTCTTAGAAAGAAATGAAAGAAAGTTAACAAAGGGTTGTATGAATCGCTAGAAAATATTGGCAAAAGCAGAAAGAGAACACTTAGAGAATTTCAAATCAATAACTGTAGGTAAATAATTAAAGAGGCTGAAATTTTTGCAACAGAAATAAAAATCTTCTTAGTATTTAGAACAGTGTTTCCCAACGGGGGGCGTACGCCCCACAGGGGGGCAATTTGACTTTTCAGGGGGGCAATTTAACTTTTCAAGGGGACAATTCGGAATTTCTGTGAACCCATACCTTCTGAATTGTTTTTCGAATAGTAATGTCGTAGACTGAAAACAACTGAAGTTACACATTCAAATTTAAAAAAAAATAATAACAAAAAAAATAAGTTTTTTATTCAGTTTTTAAAAAGTATCCATTCAAACATTTTAAATACAATTCTACCAGAATAATTATAGATAAAACTTTTAAAGATATTTAGATACCTTTTATATATTTAAAAATTCTTTATAATTTTTCTGATTTATAAGTATTTTAGAATTTTAAACAACTTTTTCGATTATTTATTCAATGAGTCGCACTGAATTATGTCACATAAAAATCAATTTTATACATGACACTATTCAAGTGTATATTTAACAATTACGTGACGACCTTCATTTAGAGAATCTTTTATCACGTTTTATTCTGATTAGAAATTGTTGCGTAATTTAATCGCAGAAATTCTGTGATTAAATAAGAAAAAAATTGTTTTATTCAAAATTATTGATTTTTCTAATCAAGGATTCTGAGCACTCTATGCATCACGCATATGTGGCGACCGTGTGCCAGTAAACTACGAGGAGTATCAGATGATTATAAAAAATATTTGATTCATCCATTACCTTCGGCACGTTTCAGGATCAATGTTAAATGCTTTTTACTCTATCAGGAGTAAATTCTTTTAAAATTTTATAAGAATTATATGTTATAAGGGGGTGGGGCATTATTATTTTAGAGATGTTTTGGTGGGGCGCTGCTGAAAAAAGGTTGGGAACCACTGATTTAGAAGATTATATGACAGACTGTAAAAAAAAATGATGCCAATAACAATTTTCTGTAGTAAATTCATTTAAATGGTAGATTTCCAAAAAAAAAGTATTTTATTTCATCACTCAAACGAAGGTTGAAACAGTTACACGGGAACATAGACAGTGTAATCTGTAGTGATGAAACAAGAATTCCTTTTTTTATAATGACGGCATAAAATTAGCAAATAGAGAAATAGCCCACGCGAAACATCCAGTTGGTGTTATGATCTGGTGTTAAAGAGATCAATAGGTTCGATCTGAATCTGTGTGATTAAGCGGGAAATAAATAAAAAAAGAAGAAGAAAAACATAAATTAGATGCTTGAGCACAAAATAAACCTTATTTTATTAATGATACCGCATTATTTCTATTTCAACAGAATACAGTTCTATATGATATTCGTCATTTAAAAGATTTATAATAATCTCATACCAAAGTTTGAATGACTGGAAGTAGTCGAGACCTTATCTCAATTAAAATTCTATGGGATCAAATGAAGAATCAGGTTCGGTAGTCATATTCTGGATTGAAGTACCTTACACTTGATTAATACGTTTATGTCATTAATTTAAAATTACGGATAGTTATGAGCTATTAAAATTTACAAATCGACTTTTCTAACATGACTCCATGATTTTGGCCTCTACTGCATTTACATTCATTAATGTTTAGATAGTTTATCAAGTATGCATTTTTTATAAATCACTTTATTTGGAATGCGTTCCCTTTTATGTCTCAACATGAATTTTATTATATTTTTTTAGGTTATTTATCTTATGTGTGATTTTTTAGGGTTTCGTTCATCTCACGAAACCCTATTGCTCCCGCTCCGTTGTCTCTCTGAAATAGAGCCATTCTCGAAAACTGTGTTACTTACAGAGTTGAAACTTTGTGTATAAATCAGAATATCAGCTGCAAAGAGCTGAAAATATTAAAATTTGAAAAATTCGTATTATTTTAATAAATAGAGATAAAACCAAAATTCTAACAGCCTTTTCTTATTAAATTTGAACATTTTTTCTTATAGCAGATGCCAAAAATTAAAAATCCATGATGAAATTCTATCTACAATAATTAATTTTATATCAGACGATTTCCACGTGAAAAATAAAAATGAAATAAAAAGTTTCACCAATTGAAAAAAAGATTAATATGAAATAAACTAGTCGTTGGGGGCCGCCGTAATACTTACCCATCATGGATATGCATAATGTAAAATATTAAAATAAAAATGTGTAAACTACTTATAAAATGCATTGCAATTCAAATAAAATCGTGGCTTGATGACGTCACAAACTTTAAAGGCTCGATTACTGAATTGCTTGAAAGAGGTTTTTCCTTATAACTCCAAAAATAATAATCTTATTAACTAGCGGTTTATTGCATCTGATTAAGCGTCAAATTTCCAATTAAAATATAACTTTGAAGTGAAATTTGGATGAAATACAGGGTCATGAAAAATTGAAGAGTGTGGAAAATAGGATTCCAAATATCTCTGCAACTAATTATCCGATCGACTTCATGCTTTATTCAAAATTTATGTTTTTTTATTGTCTTTTATATTCATTTCTTAAAATAAACAATTTCGAAAATTTTTATATACCTTTCATCAGAACGAATATTTCGAGAGTCCGAAAAAAATTGTTCCGGTTAATCGAGGTTATTGAAATGAAATAGGCTTCTTCCCATTATTACATACTAAGTACATACCAAATTGCAAGTCTCTATCTCAATTTTTTCGGGAGATAGAGCGTTTACAGACACACACACACACAGACACACAGACACACAGACGGACGGCAAATTTTTTTTTCTAAAAATATGTTTTTCGGAATCTCCAGTGTCTGAAACGTGTAAATCCGTCAAAAAAAATTTTTCGATTTTCAAAACGATTACAAGACTTACCCTATACTACGTATGATGGGTAAGTAAAATGATTGACGTCATAGTGGTAATAAAACAGAAAGATTTCTCAATAATACAATGAGTATGAGTATGTGTGCATGTACACAAAGCAGATTAATTACACGTCATTAGAGAATTAAAAAGAAAATCTGACGTCATATCGCAAGTTTAACGAATTTTTCAAATGTTTCAGTATAATACAAAGCGAATATGAGTAATAGAGAATAGTAAATATATGAGTTTGAGGAACGTATTGAATCATGATAAAAACCCGATTATGGAAATATTCGCATATTTTAACATTTTGAAGGTTTACAACATGTTTAATTTAGATTTTTTTTTTAAATATCGCTTTTAGTCCACATGACAGATATTATTATGACAGAATATAATAGTGGGCTTCACCCGTTATCGGGCCGGTTCAGATATTCGAAAAACCGAGAAAAATAGAGAGGTTTTTTTTTTTTTTTTTTTTTTTTAGAAAATGAAATTTATTTGGATTTTTTAAAGAAAGGATAAAGTGTTTTGAAAGGAATATTAAACGAAACCCTTTGTGCGAACTTGGATCACACTTACCCACTTGTTTTGTGAAAATATCACCAAGTGTTTAAAAATGAGTTTTAAGACAAAGACTGAAAAAAAAAAAAAAAACGGAGAAATAGTCATAATAAACTTTCGAAAGATTTATATATTGTTATTTAAAATAAAATATTCATTTGTTGTGAAAAGTTTCTGGTTTCAAAACGTCAATGTATTATTCATATAGAATCCGATAAATGTTTAAAAACAAATAAAACCTAACTGTCTAGACATAGAAATTAAAATAAAAACAGCTTTTGTTTTTAAAATGACATCTAAGAAAAGAATCAAATAATGTTTTTACTTAGGTAGAATATTTAAATTCAGTTCTTCTAATATAACTAAGTTTGGATTACTTATAAAAATAAAAATTTCAAAGATAAAATTTCTGCAGTAATCAAAACTTGAATAAGTTCTGCTGCAATAAATGCACATATATTGTAAGTTCAAAAAAGATTACACACACACACACACACACACAAATATGTGTGTATAACATCATGATCATCAACAACTGTGTATCACCATCATCATCACCATCCAATTAATACCGGTCACTTTTCTGATTTCATCACTCCATCCTACTTGTGATGATCTTCTCGGTAGTTTTACTCTCTGGGATACAACTTTAGGGTGTTTGTGCTCCATTCATTATCTTGTCTTCTTGCAATGTGCCGAGCCAATTTCCATTTTAGCCGTTTAGTTCTCACAATGATGTCAAAAACTCTCGTCTAACTTCTTATACAAGTTATTCTCTTTCTGTCTCTTATGGCTATGCATAGCATACATATCTTCATACTTCGCTGTGTTTTTTGTAATCTTTGTATCATCCGTTTTTTAGCGTCCATGTTTCTGCTCCATAAGTTAGTGCAGGTAAAACACACACCTTTCTTTTCAAACAAAGATGCATATTACTCTTCAGAATAATATTGTTCTTCCTAAAAGCACTCCATCCATTTCTTATTTTTCTATTGATTTCATTCATGTTACTGTTCAAGCTACTGTTAAACAATATTCACTGTAATAATATTTCTTTTAATTTTAACTTTTCACATCATCGAAAAGAAAATTTTATTTGTTAAAGCTATAGTTATTTTGAAAATAAAATAATCGATAACCTTTATCCAAGGATAATAATCAGTAATAAATAATAAATTTGTCGTTTAAGGCGCTAATTCTGGTCTTTTAGTGATAAAAAAATAAATATACTAAAATGACGTCATTTAAAAAAAATCTTCTTAATGTTTTGTTACAGTTATCATTCAAAATTGCATTTCCGAGCTTAAAACTAAACAAAATTACCTTATTGAACTGATAAAGAAATTCAAACACCTTAGGAACAGAGACGCAGATACAGACTACTTTCGCAGTCCCAGTGTCAATTACAAACTTCTTTCAGACAAATTCAAGAAAAGTTTTCTGGACACCAGGAATGCAGCAAGGCAAACATTCTGTGGCAATCAAACAAACCCTTTTGGCACGGACAAATTCTTCACGCCTGATGAAATCAAACTTGAGTTTGATTTCATCAGGCTCATGAGTTTTAACTTCAACCCAGCAGGGCGTCCAGACAGCACAATATGAAACAAATTACCTCAGCACTTTTCGGTCCTTCTTCTTACCCCAACGTAGAGAACTCTGATATCACTTTTGACTCCCCTCCAGACAAACCTTTTCAAAAGCTGAAGTTGAAGGTGGAGTTCGTGCAATGCTATGTCTCAAAAGTACTTGAAAAAGGATATAATAAATTTTTCTTACATTTTCTGAAGGTGCTTACTTCAGCGTAATATCCAATTTCATGATTGTAATCCAATGGTAATACAGGAAGGCACTTTTATCACAGTTGTTGTTATTATCACCATCACTGAAAAACTAATTGATTTAATTAAGCTCTGACCACAAAGAAATCGAACTTCTGTACTTTTTTAAACACATTCTTGAATATAACTTTAATAACGCAAAATATAATCAAGCAGGGCGGTCGCTCTGCCAAGTCAAGCTTAAAAAAAAACGCCACACAAACAACGCCAAGAACTGGAATAAAGACCGCTAATGCTTATATACAGAAAGCAACTTCGCAATGTTAAATCGGCAAAACATGCCAGATTAAAATATCAGATATCAAACAAACCAAGCGTCGTAGAAAAAAAACGAAAACTAGAAGAATCTAAGGAAGAATTTCTTCAATTTAAGACCAAACTCATCTTCATAAGTGATTTATAAACAGAGATATAGCTTTTTTTTTAAAACGTCGAGTTACTTAAAATGATCACTATTTTCTTCGTCAAACTTTTTTTTTTCAAACAAGCTACAGGACTTAATATTGGGCAGAATAAAAAAAGGATTGCATTTTTGGACAAGTAATTACGTAATCTATGTGCTTTTATAAAATTCAGTGTAAAAAAAAAATATTTTCTATCCTTAATTAGCAAAAAACTGTTAATTAACTTGGCGATTAAAAAATTATGCCAAAACAGAGATAAAACCCGCCAACGACCATGTACCATCTGTATTAAAATAGCACAAATCAGTTACAGGTTATAATATAACCACATCAAATTTCATCTGCAAGTCAGCCATTTTCTTCTGAAGATATTTTTTAAAAAATAAAACTTCACAATTATAAGAACACATATTTTATCAAATAATTAAATACGACTGCAAACTGTGGCAGATGATTGTTTCTAACATGAATAAGTATGAGAAATTGCCAGGTTTCAGATATGGATCTGGGTAGCTCAGTCGCAGAGCGTCGGCATGGTACGCATAAGGTCCCAGGTTCGAGTCCAGGCCCAGGTCAATTTTTCACTCATGTTTGTTTAGTGTATTTAATTGTCTGATAAAATGCGTGTTCTTATAAATATTATAAAATAAAGTAATCAGACGTACTGTTTATGCTTTAAAAATATTTTAAATATAAAATTTACGTTTTTAGAAAGATCTTTAAAAATAAATTAGTTTTTGAGGGAAGATGTACCTTCTAAAATGTATACATTAAGAGTTATCGCCATTTAAAATTTCTTTCCAAACGTAAACAAAAATTTTGAAATGAATTAAATGTGATTCATTTATTTCTAAAAATAAAAAAACACGGTAAAGGACAGGCATTTCGTTCGCAGGAATACCTTTCACGTCATCTACTATATATACGAGGCTAGCGAAAAAGAAAGGCTACCGCGGTGCTTTACGCGTATCTTTTTTTACAGACCGCGGGAATCACGTGAGGCTCGAATCCACCAATGCAGGTGTACGAAAAGAGCATCACGTCACTCTAGCGGTCTGTAAAAAAAGATAAGTGGAACGCACCGCGGTAGCCTGTCTTTTTCGTTAGCCTCGCCATATATATAAAACACAAACGGAAATTTCGTTCCGTTCCTTTATAACTCGAGAACTGCTGAATGGAATTTGATGGAACTTGCACTGTTCGAGAGATAATTTTTCAGGGAAGGTTTTAGTATGTAACACAACGTTCTACGTATATTAGCTATCGAATTATGATAGAAAGTTCTGTTATTTTGGCCGAAAAGGTTACCATTGCTAATTTTTTGGCGATCATTACTGTTGCAGAAAGAAATGAAAAGGCTATACATCTCGAAAAATAAAAGAAAAACTGTTACTAATTTTATTTAAAAAAAAAAAAAGAAAGAAAGAAAGAAAGAAAAAAAAAGAGTTTTGATGAGAGAACATTATAAAACGAAAATATTTAATTTAAACATGATTAGAAATGTTCATAATGCTTAAAAAATTATTCAAGGGGCAAGATTTCTATTGAAACAAATTTGGCGATTTATCTTTTGTTTTTGGCGATTTTGATTTTACTTTTGACCCCAAACAATTTGATTTTAAGCCAAAAAGTGTCTTTTTTTGTTGCAGAAAGAATTGAAATGGCTATACATCTGGAAAAATAAAAGAAAAAACTGTTACTAATTTTATTTTTTTTTAAAAAGAAAGAAAAGAAAAAAAAGAAAAACAGTTTTGATGAGAGATTTTAGGCCAAAAGGTGTTTTTTTTTCAAGTGTACGACTGCATTTTCGCAGTATTTTTTTTTTTGGTACTTTTTGGTTAGCCGGGTGCCAGTGATATATATATATATATATACATGTATATATATACACACACATATATATATACATATAGACATATATCTACACAAATACATGTATATACATACATATATATATATACACTTATATGTATGAATATATATATATATATATATATATATATATATATATATATGTGTGTGTGTGTGTGTGTGCGTGTTCATAAGCATATATCACTGGCGCCCGGCTAACCGAAAAGTACCTTTTTTATTCAAATGCAAACTATATTAATGGCAATATACTTCTATTTACTTCTACATATATGAAATTTCGTTCCGGCTGCTTATAACTCGAGTTCTGCTGAATGTATTTTCGTAGAACTTAAACTAAGATATTTTTTAAGGGAAGGTTTTATTGTATAACATATCGTTCTACGTAGCTTAGTTATATAATTATTCTGGGAAGTTCTATAATCAGATCAATCCGATTATGAAAGATTAGCCTTTTTAAAAGATTTTGCCGAATGTATTTCAATGGAAACTATACTGTTAAATAATTTTCTAGGGAACGTTTTATTATATAACGTTGCTTAGTTCTAGAATTATAGGGGGAAATTCGAAAATCGGGAGACCATTTTTTTTATCAAATATTAGCCTTTTCAATATTTGATTCCGATTATGAAAGATTAGCCTTCTAAAAAAGTTCTACTGAACGGATTTTGATGAGAATTGTATTGTTAGTTAGATGCTATTTCAGAAATGGTTTTAATGTACTATATATTGTCCTACGTTGCTTAGTCCAACAGTTATGTGTGAAGGTTATATAGTCAAGTGAACCCGATTCCGAAATATTAGCCTTTTTGATAGTTTTTACTGGGCGTATTTTTTGCGACTTGCATTGTTAAGTAGATAATTTGTAAGGATTGTTTTAGTATATTTTATATCGTTTTGTTGTTTTAGAATTATGTGTTAAAGTTCAATAATCAGATTATCAAAGATTAGCCTTTATAAAAACTTCTTCTGAATGGATTTTGTTAGTTAATTTGTTTGCATTGTTATTTCGATAATTTTTAGTGATGGTTTTAGTATATTGCATATAGTTTTATCATTCTTTAGCAAACCCTAAATGTAAATGACCAAATAAAAGAGTTGGTCCTTAACAGCTAAAATTTTGACTGCACATTAGAAAATATAATAGCGCAATCGCGTCATTTTTCAGTAATGTGGAAGGATATTCCACGTAAATATACAGATTGCTTTCAAATATACAAGGGCAAATTAAACGATATATTTCGTTTGATTCAGGGTTCATTTGTAGAAACCGACCAGCGCAGCGGGCGTAGCTTGCTAGTTTTCCTATAAATTAATGAAATCCAGTTGTTAAATTATTTTTGTTTTAGAAGTGAAGTTTCCATTTAAATTTATTGTAACAGTACAATGTTTAATTGAATAAAATAAGGTAAATCTAAGAAATTGCTAAGAAATTCCAAACATGCACAGTGCAACGCAAAAAAATAAAATAATAATAAACAAAAAATAAAAAATAGATAAATAAATAAATAAATAAATAAAAATCAGCTTTCAGAAATTCTAAAAAGTGTTCCGCTATTCATATTATGTATCTTCGGGGTCCATCCTCCCACTTTCAGCCCTCCCACCCAAAGGGGGCACTTTTCTAAATTTTGCTGACACCTCTTATGTGATATATCGTTGGAAAAGTCTCTGAACGCTTAATCATAATATGCAGGGGGGGGGGTATTTTCTAAATTTTGCACATACCCCTCATGTGATACATCGTTGGAAAGGTCTGTGACCGCTTAATCCTATTATGCATCTCCGGTGTTCATCCCCCCTTTTGCCCCCCAAGCGCGATTAGCTTTCACCACCAGGGGACGCTTTCCTATATCTGTTCCTACGAGTCGGATCACGACGGGGTATGGCTCATTCGACTCGACATCAATGGAGCTTTCCGATTTTAGTTCGTTTTTTCACCATCGGGGGCACTTTTCTATCTCTGGTTCTATGGGCTAGATCACGACGGGGTATAGCTCATTCGACTCGACATCTATAGCCTTAACGATTTCAGTGCCCGAGGTTCATACAGAACAGATTGCGCTACCTGGTGGTGGAAGATGGAACTTGAGCGTGCGCAGCACAACTGCTATACGGTGCCGAAGGCAGCGGGTACCCGTGTCGGAAGTTAGTTTGTTTAGAGGTTTATACTATTCGATGTGCAAATTAAAGGATTATCCGGTGCCGAAGGCAGCGGAGAACCAGGTCGGAGGTTCGTTCGGTTCAAGGTTTATCTTATTCGAGGTTTTACAAGATTCGAGGCCCCGATATAAATTAGGGGTCCGCTAGCGGGCGAAGCCAGCTAGTGTAATAATAAAAGAGCGTGATATCACGTTTGATTTCAAATGCAGCGCTGACACGCTATGTACGTATTGCATTTTTATTCATTTCATCGATAAGTCAGTGATATTTTTTAACGGGGGATAACAAGTATTATAACAAGCCACATTTAGTATGTTGTTATTAGTTTAATTTAAAAATCTACTGGTATTTCTAGTTAACCTTTTAAACAATGACTGAAAGTAAAATGTAATTTTAAATTATTTCTCATGTTTAGATTATTTAAATTATGTTTATTCTGTTTTAAAAAAAAGAAATGATATCTACAAAAACAACTTTTCAAAAGTAAAAAAAAAAGCCAAGCATAAAAAAAAAAAGTTGTGGCTAAAAAATGGTGTGATATCAATTTTCCAAGCTATTATATTACTTTTTTAACTTTTTTCCATGAAATAAGTTATCATATATATAAGTCGAGTGCCTACGTATATGTTAATAGAAATCCTTTTCTCCTGTACTAAATACATCCTAACGAGTTTCTGAAAATTCAATTTTTTTCAAATTATGCATGATGGGCTTGGCGGCCATCTTTTCATATTTCTAAGCACCCAAATTTCTAAAGTAAAAGCGTAATATGTTTGCAATGTAATATGTTTATAACAATTTCGAACTTCAGATTTTAACTACGGACAGATAAATTAGATAAGACTGATATTTTGAGAAATTGATTTTTACTAGTTTGAAATTATTAATTACTGTAAAAAATAAATCATAAGATGAATCTTTAAGATAAGTCATCATTATCTTAAGACACAATTTTCAGATCATACAAATCTATAAATGAAACGCTTAAAATATTTGCTTAAATAACAATTTTGAACTTCGGATTTTAGCTACGGATTTGGATGCTTAGAATTTTGTGAATAATATGCAAAGATGACCGCCAAGCCCATCATGCATAATTTGAAAAAAATTGAATTTTCAGAAACTCGTTAGGATGTATTTAGTACAGGAGAAAAGGATTTCTATTAACATATACGTAGGCACTCGACTTATATATATGATAACTTATTTAATGGAAAAAAGTTAAAAAAGTAATATAATAGCTTGGAAAATTGATATCACACCATTTTTTAGCCACAACTTTTTTTTTATGCTTGGCTTTTTTTTTTACTTTTGAAAAGTTGTTTTTGTAGATAACAATTACATGTTACATTTAATTGTAGGTTTAAATGATAAAGTATTATATAATATATTAACATATTTGAGCTTAAACGATCTACGTGTTAGCTGGTTTACATTTTGTTACAGGACTGAAGCATTAAAGTCATAAGTTTTTAGTTCAGAGTTTTTCATTTACGTCATTCTTACGTCAATGGAAATTACATATGTTGCACAAGGTTTCTCCGTAAGCATGTAATCGGACTAATAATGTTCTTTACTTCCTGTTATAATTATTGTTCCAATATCTTTAACATATTTCTCATAATAACAATTTATCAATTTAGAATAGTTTTTGATCATTTACTTGAGGTTGAGTGGCCATTAATCTTAATTCGTAATTCACTAGGCATTGAACGAATAGTCTGTCACTCGACGCTATATCTTCTCTTTTGATGATCAAGGTCTTTTTATTTTCCCCATTGCAAGATGAAATGAAAAGTAGGTTTTTTGTATTTAATTTCTCGTATGAGGTTAATATTTCTAATCTCCCCCCTTAAGCTCCTCCGAGGAATTGATCAAAAACAGTTTCATTGAATTTCTATGTCTTTCCAGTGTAGGCTTTCCGAAGGGTTTTATTAACGCGTCAGCTATCATCTGTTCTGTCGGACGATATTTTAATTCTATAATACATTCTTCTTTAAGCTGTTTTATGTCGTGGAATTTGACATCGATGTGTTTAGAACGCTTACCAAACATTTCGTTACGTATCATCTTTATGCAGCTTTGGTTATCTTCATGCATTATAATTGGTTTTTCTTGAGTTAATCCTAAATCTTCTAATAATTTTATTAACCACTAGGGGCTCTGCCCCCTGCTCGCTACGCTCACCAACCCCCGTTCTGATTTCACAGCCTCTTAAAACCTGGTAATGTATCCTGTTTTAAAAAGATGATGATGATGATGATGATGATATCACGAACGGCGACTGTCTTCTGTAATCAGGTTATAATGCTTTTTCATTTAATTCATTTGGTTTTAAATATTCATGTGTAAACACAATTTTTATGACGTAATTTTCTTTATTTACTGCTTTCAACACGTGGTCATTTAATTATTATTTTAAACTTTCATTATTGTTTTTAATAGTCTCGCGCAAATACATTTTTTATTTGAGATAAAACATAATCCTTTGCGCTTATTTAGAAATTGGCAACAATATAAAAAAATGACTTTTTCAATAAAAGATTTTTTACTCGATTTTTAAGGATTTTTTGAGTTTTTATTGTCCGACCGTGATAATTTTTTAAATTTCTGAAAGCTTGTTATATTTCGCGTCTGGTGGTATGATTTTCGAATACGTAGGATGGCTAGAAAAAAAGTAATAGCTCCTCAAAAAAGTCCCTAGTAAAAAAGCGATGAGAATTACCCGGAATATCTATGCAGAATTTGATTGGTCCATTTCGTTTTTGACTCAGTTCCAGATTACTTTTTTTAATATAGAAGGATAAAGTTTCTTGACAAGCGTTTGCTGCAGCTATTTAGTCAGATTCAGCAGATGATAAGGTGATGCATGACTGCCTTTTTGTGATCCACTGTATTGGGTTGTCTCCCAACAGGTAAATACTGCCAGAAGTTGATTTTCTCGTTTTTGTATCCACCGACTCCGCCCAGTCGGAGTCGGTGTATACTTCTAACTTAGGTTTCTTTTTGTATTTAAAATTAATTTGAAATTTTTGGTACAGTAAATATTTGATTATTCTCTTCACTGCATTCCAGTCCTTGTTTCGCGGTGCTTTATTACGTCTACTAAGGATGTTTACTGGTGCTGATATGTCAGGTCTAGTTACTGTCGCGATGTAAAGAAGTGATCCTATTGCTTTTCTATATTCTGTGTTATTTGGCAACAAATTTTCGTCATCTCCTAGTTTATTAAACCGGGTTCCATTGGTGTTCCGTATGGTTTTGCATTTTCAAGATTTAATTTCTTAGCTAATTCTACAATTTTGAATTTTTGGTTTAGTGCGTAACCGTCCGGTATATTTTTTTATATTTCGGTTCATAAGTATTTGTTAATCTGTCCTAAAATTTTCAATTCATATTCTTCGTTTAGGGTTTTTGCGATTTCTTATATGATTTCCGATTTACTTGCTATAAGAATATCGTCTACGTAAATTATTACGTATGTGACATTTTTTTTTCTTTTCTTATGAATAAGCATGTATCGGGTGAGCTTTGCGTGAAATTAAGTGTTTTTAATGAAGTTTCTATTTTTATGTGCCAGGCTCTTGCTGCCTGTTTGAGACCATACATGGTCTTGTTTAGTTTTAAAACTTTACAATTACAGTTTGTTTCTATGTAACCCTCTGGTTGTTGCATGTAAATTTCCTTGAAGGAATGCTGCGTTTATGGCAACATGGTGTACTTCTAGATTTTAATAAACTGCTGCGGATAAAAATGCACGAATTGTGGTGTGTTGCACTACTGGTCCAAAAGTTTCATCGTAATCTTCACCAAATTTTTGGTTAAAACCTTTAGCTACGAGTCTAGCTTTATATATGGGTGATTTCCCTGAGCTGTCGACTTTTCTTTTAAACATCTATTTTGATCCTATTATTTTTCTATTTGGTGGTGGTTCTACTAGTTCCCATGTTTCGTTTTTCATCAGCGCTTCCATTTCCGCATCTATGGCTTTGAGACAATTTTCCTTTTCTCTAGGATTTTTTATTTCGTTGATTTCTTTCCAATTTTTCTGTTCGATTATTTCATCGTTTTTTACTATACAAATATAACTGTCAGATGTGTATCTATCAGGTGGAACTCTCCTGTTTGTCCTTTCTGACCTTCTTAATGTAGGAATGCTTTGATCGTGTTCTGCTTGTGTTTGTTCTGTATTGTTTACTTCCGTTTAACTATAATTTTTGTTATCAAGCAGGTATTCCGTAAATGTCGACATTCACCATGCACTAATGATGAGTGATTGTCGACATACACCGGTGAGGGTGCGAATATACAAGAATGTGATGAAATATTCGATCTTTCACCGACGTATTTGGTGTTTGTTGACATTCACCGGTGAAAGTCGACATTCTCCAATTTCGGTCTTTCACGGTAACACACACACACACACACACACACACACACACACACACATATATATATATATATATATATATATATGTATATATATATATATATATATATATATATATATTTCTTTCCTTTTGATTTAGTTCTAAGAAATTTCCGAATTTAATTTAAAAAGTAAACTTAACCATTTAACATGACAAAAAAGGACACCTAATTTTAATTCCAAAACTGACAAACGGCATCAAGAATATTTAATTAAAATTTTCCTTTTGTAAAGTAAGGGAAAATCAGCAAGTTATTCTTTTCTAAGGAAATCGTTTGTAAAATCTGGTGTCAGTCCATTATTTCATTATTTTACAAACAGATTTATTCCGCGCCGGAAAGGGTTAAAAGCACACCGTTCTTCTGAGACAATTCTTTTTCAGTTTCAATAATCTTTGAAGGAGGAGTTCAGGCAACGCGATGTCTCGAAAGTACTTGAAAAATGATAAGGTGAATTTTTGTTACATTTTCTGATGGTGCTTACTTCGGCGTAATATCCAATTTCATGATTGTAATCCAATATTAATGCAAGAAGGCACTTTTATCACAGTTGTTGTTATTATCACCATCTAATTGATTTAATTAAGCTCTGACCACAAAGAAATCGAACTTCTGTACTTTTTTAAACACGTTCTTGAATATAACTTTAATAACGCAAAATATAATAACAATTACATGTTACATTTAATTGTAGGTTTAAATGATAAACTATTATATAATATATTAACATATTTGAGCTTAAACGATCTACGTGTTAGCTGGTTTACATTTTGTTACAGGACTGAAGAATTAAAGTCATAAGTTTTTAGTTCAGAGTTTTTCATTTACGTCATTCTTACGTCAGTGGAAATTACATATGTTGCACAAGATTTCTCGGAAAGAATGTAATCGGAGTAATAATGTTCTTTACTTTCTGCTATAATTATTGTTCCAATATCTTGAACATATTTCACATAATAACAATTTATTAATTTATAATTGTTTTTGATCATTTACTTGAAGTTGAGTGGCCATTAATTTTAATTTGTAATTCACTAGGCGGTGAAAGAATAGTCTGTCACTCGACGCTATATCTTCTCTTTAGATGGTCAAGGTCTTTTTATTTTCCCCATTGCAAGAGGAAATGAAAAGTAGGTTTTTTGTATTTAATTTCTCGGATGAGGTTAATATTTCTAATAAAAGTATCATCGGCGCTACACACATTTAAGGACAAGAATGCCCCTAGACCAAATTGTATAGACTTCAAAATTCTAAAAATTAACGTTTAAAATTCTCCCCAAAGTCTTTACAAGATGGACCGACTTGTGCCTAAAAATGAAATACTTCGATTAATATTTATTGTCTGCCCGAGCAATACAGCTGGAACCATCAGCTCGTACTTAAGCTGTAGGAGTATTCTAATCAGTTGGGGACCAGACTCTTCAATTCATCCTCTGCAAAAAGGTTTACCCCAAGCTCTTGTCTGGGTCCATACTTCTGGCTCTTAATAGCTAATGTCATTCTAACAAAATTCGAAAATTTAGGTTTTATTATCTTCGTCTTTGCTAATAATTTCAACGTCATTTCTCGGGACGCCGGCGTCTGGACATTGAATTGGCAGCAGCCCGAACATTCCTCTCATTCTGTCAGCAGTTGACTTGCCTGCCCCTCCAAATCTCCTACAGCAAAACCCAATTTCTAACTTTTGCTAAAAAACGAAAGCGTAAGCGTAAACCCATGATAAGAGTTTTTAATGGGGTGAACGCTCAGCATGTGTCACACGTAAAGCTTTTAGGAATAATAATTGATGGACACCTGAGCTGAACGGAGCACATAAGCCTTCTAAAAACTAAATTAATCAAATTACATCACAATTCCTGTAAATTAACCTCAAAATCATGGGTAGTAAAGCCTACGTTACTAAAATATGGTATCGCACAGTAATAGAAATTATCTTCTACTTTGTGGGCATCTGGGGAGGAAAACTCACCAAATTGGTAAAACAAAAGTTTACATCGATCCAACGGATTTTACTGCTCCAAATGGCTCGTGACTGCAAAACCATCTCCTCGGATGCACTCACAGTACTAACGGGTATCCTTCCTATAACAATAACCATTGATTATGAATATAAAATTTAGGTTCCTCAATATGTAACACACACACACAAGCACACATTTCCCACAAAAATACATACAAAGGAATTTCCACAGCTGGCGTCTGCATCCGTCGTATGCAACATCGCATCATAATGTTAATCAGGCCAAGCACAGTTACACTCCTTCATGGCATCCGTCAATGTACACCGATGGTTCCCGAACAGAAACTGGCGTGGCTGCAGCTTTCTCCGCTATGGAATGTGAGATCGTGACGCATCGGTTGGCATGCAGAATTGGTGATGACAATACGGTCTTTCAGGCGCAGTTGTACACAATTTTGAAGGCTTTGGAATAGTTAGCCGGCCTCCCCTATGCGCCCTCTTTTCGGCTTTTTAGCGTTACCTTGTTGAACCTGGAGGATGTTTTTCCCATAGGGCTAAGCATCCACTAGTCCTCTAAATCAAACTCGCCTTCATCTTTCTCTTCCAAAAGGTATCTCTAGGTAACGTCGCACCTAACATCGGCGTTGAGCGAAACAAACTTGCCGATTCCCTTGCAAAAGAGGCAACCATCCGCCCTGCTGTGGAGATTTCTCTTTCGGTTCTAACTCACATGTACGGCGCGTACTTAAATATAGGATTCTTCACGAGTAGCAAATTTACTGGGATTCATCTAGCAAGAGCCGACACACCCACAATCTAATCACTAGCTTGTCTAGAATCCTCCTGAATCTTTCCCCATGGACAACAGTATTCGTGGTTCTTTTAGGACATATCTAAAATACTTCCATCGTTCATCAATCTAACATTGTGAGTGTGGCGCCCTGGGATCACCGGAACACTATTATTTCACTATAATTCTACACTAACTGCTGCTTGGCATCTTAAAAAGCCCCCCTTACCATCTCCTTCTTGTCCCCAGAATATTCTTTCCCGTCCCAATCTCCTCCGTCAACTAGCAGAAATCTATTACATTTTAATGGGTATTTCAGTTCATACCTCCTGAGATCCAGTGGAATGTCTGCAGTCTCCATTAAACCACTTCCAAGTAGCTCTCGTGGGAACACTGCTCCGTCGTATTTTTATTTTATTTTATTTTATTTTTCTGCTCTAGTCTTCTAGAACTGTTTTTGGAACAAACCTATGTAGGAACTGTTGTTTCTTTCATTGTATAGCTCAAAACAATCACTTTCCACTTCCGCTGCCTTTCGCCTGGGAGCTATATGCTCAAGCGGATGGGCTTTGTTATGTGAATCTGCTTCATTTTCTGCCTATCCCCCGCACCTTGTCGCGTTGATATCACTGACCTGGAACGGTAGCCACTTGGCCTAGTATGCATAAGTCTAACTTTTTTCTCTCTCTGGCCCAAATTCATTGCACTGTTCACCCGGCCCTTGTCGCGCTTGTCGGAGGGTTCAACTTCGGCTTTTTTGCATTTAAAAAAATAAAACTTTAATAAAGTTACCGGGAGAGACATCAATGCTCTACAGACATGGCCTCCTCGTCTGAGCAGTCCCTTTCAGGCAGTTAAAATTCCGTATTTGACGCCCCGTACTTATATATAAATATAGAGGATTTCGTGTTTTTTAATCAATATTAGCATACAAAATGACGCATAATACTTATTGAAAACTAAATCTCTAAATTTATGAAATATAATTTAATGAATGTAAGAAAAATGTATAAAAAATATATATGGCATACATATCTTTTTCTAAATCATCAAAAAATATATACTCTATAATTTGGGATAAATTTTGCAATAAAACGAAAACAATTTAATATCTATATCTATATATATAAGTATGTAAGAAATTGTGTTTTTAACTGAAATTTAGCATAAATAAGGATGTTTCATTTTATTTTCAAAAACTAATCAGTTTATAGAAAAAATAATACGTAAATGTATGAAATATACTCTTGTGAATATTAGACAAAAATGTGTAAAAAAATTATAAAATAAAAACAATTTAAAATTTCTCATGTTTTAAAAAATAACAACCATGATGTTACAATTTTTCACGTGAAATTATTTTGTTTAACATTTTCATTTTATGATATGAACAAAGGTACAAAAAAACAGGTTTTGCCAAAGAAATTAAAAGTAGACAAAATAAAGTAAACCTAGAAATAATAAGAGATGGAAAATAAGAAGAATATATATTTTTTAAATAATACAGTTAAAAATTCATATTATAACAGCAGATTCGATAAAGCAAAGCATTTTGGTTAAGAAAATGTGATTGAACGGCATATATATTAATGTCAGAGTTACATACTTCCGTTTTTATCTAAAACAGATTTTTCACAAATGTCATGTGAAATCATAACTTAGATTACATTTCCGATGCTGTTTTTCTCTTTGTAGAGTTTAGTGTACAATCAAGGTCTTCTATATTAAATATTACATTGAAGTTTGAGGTTTCGTTTCTAAAGGAAACCGATTCTGGATCAAGAAATCTATAAATCAGGATTGTCTCAAAATAAATGGTTAGTTGTAACAGTCTTACGTTATAATTTTAAACCGAATAAAATTATGGATATAAAACCACTTTATAGAAATAAGAAAGAATTGGATTTTAGATAATTCCAAGTTTATTTTATTCTGGAATTAGAAAATTCAATATATATGTATAAATATTAGAAACGTGTTTAAAAAGGAAGTGGTTCTAAGCATATCATAGAAAAAATCGATAAATATTTCTGAAAATATTTAGAAATATATGGAGCAATTGGACGGAGCTATTCCTTTTTAAAAATAGTATAAAAGTTAAGAAAACCTACAATCTAATTTTAAATCGGTTAATCGTGTACACAGACAAAATATCAAATGCGCACTTAGTGAGTCATACGTTTTTGTGATTAAATTACATGGTTATAAAATCTTCAATAATAAATAGATCCAATCAGGGCTATTGTAAAATAAAATTTTAAGCTTTTCAAAGTCATTTTCCATCTGTCTAATTCAGGGATCTGCAAATTTGGAAACATATCGCAGAAAGTAAAACATATCTCCCCCCCGCCCCCCTTCCAACTCTTCATCATCAGATTTGACAATTTTTTCCATATTTTAAAGGCTTGTATTTTTTTTTTAAATACAAAAGATTTTTTCTCATAACCTGCCTCATAATAGACCAATTCACTGTTTCAGATTATCGCTTTACAATGCAACATATTAGGCAAAGATATGTTTCACGATTGCAGCCTCAGTTTGATAGTTCTTAACTCAGGATACTTTAAACCTATTCCAACTTTTAAAAACTTTTAAACATTAGTTATTCCTTAATGCATAAAACCTATTTGAATAATTCACCTAAGATTTTATTTAACAGTTTCACGTCAAATATTTTGAATCTGACAGAAACATTTTTCTTATCTAAAAATTAAGATGATGTAATGTGAATTATTAATGGTTTTTATCTTTTTAAATTTTGAGTTTATTTATAATGACTATAAGTAAAGTGATGAATTATTGCAGAAATATAAACAATGTCCATTTTTTTTTCTAGAAAGATTGGTGCCATTTTTTTCTGTTTCTTACATTAGCCACCATTTTTTCGTGTGTCCCATATTAGACAAGATTGAACCTATGTGTATGAATTAAAACGAAATTTCAAGAAATGTGCAAATAAGTTGACACAAAAAAGTTACATTTATAATTTTCCAATTTAACATTCTTATTGTATGCGTAACATAATTTTGTATTTTATTGTTTTATTCATAATTATTTTAATTATGTCTTACCTATATGATAAATGAAAATAATAATAATATTTTTCGATTGTCGATCTATTTTACAAAGGGAATTCTATAAAAAATAAGAGTTATTTTTTACATACTGGCTACAATCGTGAAACTAAAAAGTTAAATATTCGAAATGAAGCAGACAATATTATTATCCTAGTTTCGTTCTTGTTTCATCGTGCTTGTTTTATTTGCCCTACAGAAAGAGAGGTGAGTGATTCAGAGTTAAAAAAACGAAATGCGTTGTGCCAAAAAATGTTGCTATCATTTGGCCAAAACAGCTCCAGAAACAGTTACGTTAATGAAAGTTGCTTACAAAGAGAAATGTTTTGGTGAGTCTACGATTTTTAGATGCCATGGCGATTTCAAAAAGGACGTTTGATTGCAGAACTGACTTCTAAGCCTGGCCGACCAAAAAGTGTTGTGAATGATAGAACTGTTAACACTGTGTGGTCAATCTTGTAAGAAAATCGGCAAATGGCATGTGAATAGATAACGGCATCATCTAACATTTCAAAAACGTCAAAATTTCATATTCTACGCAACAATTTACACATTCGCGATGTTTATTCCAGATAGGTCCCTCATCATCTTACTATCTGACAAATGCAAACAAGAATTGTCCAATGTTTTGAGTGAAAACAGATGCTTCAAAATGATCCGAATTTTCTAAAGACTGCAATAACAGGTGATGAAATTTGGGTGCATCATTTTGATCCCTTTACCAAGTCCGCAACAAGTGTATGAAAACATACCGATTCTCAGCCTCTGAAAAAATTCCGACAAACTAAATCTGCTTGAAAGTCCATGATGATTATCTTATTTTATCATAAATGTGTAATCTATCAGCATGTTGCGCCTGCAAAAACTATTGTGAATAAAAAATATTATGTTTCTGTTTTGGAATTTTTGCGACAACACATATCGAAGAAGCGTCATGAACTGGTAGGGAATTGAACATTACAATCACGATAGTGGTCGCACGCATGTTGCTACTTGTGTTTCGAAATATCTTAGTAATTACAATATTAAAATCATGACACATCTTCCTTACAGTTCAGATCTCGCACCATGCGATTTTTGGCTGTTTCCGACGTTGAAAGAGAAGTTGCGTGGCAGAAAATTTTATACAGATTCTGATGTTATTTCGGCAGTGCAAGGTTCTTTGAAGCACCTTCCAGTAAATGCCTTCTCTACTTGTTTTGAAATTAGGTTGAATTATGGGACCGTTTCATATCATCTGAAGGAAAGTATTTTGTAAAAGAATGACGTATTTTTGCTGTATATATATTTCTTGATTTTTAATTTTTTACTCTCAGTTTTTATGGTACGCCCTTTGTGTAATCAAAATTGTTACTTTTACAGTAACTAGTATTATAATTTGGAATGTCATTGAATTTTCAGTACAACTGTTGGCATCATTTTTCCCCCAACATTGAATAAAATTATATACTTAAAATATAGATAAAATGTTATTATGTAAAATTATATGTATTACTAAAAACGTAAATGCAAATGGATTACATCGCGTTGCCATACAGCTCGTATTTATATAAAGACATTTTTCCTTCTTTATGTTAAGAATCATTATACACATTTTCAATTTTAGAATGCCTAGCTAAAACACAATGATTAAAAAAGAAATAATGATTTCGGAAATAAATGAGCATCTAACAAAATAAATTAAAAATATGAAAACAACTATTTATGTTCCAGTTATGTAAAGATCGCAATGTTACTTCATTCTAAAACACGTGAAAAAGACACACCATTTCTATAGCCATAGAAATCTTTTTTAGTAGAAATTGCCAATGCAATGGTACATGGATCCCATAAAAAAGATCTTTTATGGAATGTAACTGACAAGGGAACAACTTTTGGTTAACCTCTCACATAGCATTGAGATTTTATAGCAGAGCCTGTTTATTACAGGGGCACACGGGAAATTTCCAGAGTGCCCCAAAATGCATCTTGTTTACTTTCTAAGACACAAATTAAAGCAAATGTCCATTTACACATTTCGTAGAAAAATGAATTTTTCAAATTCATGTAAACTAAACTATGTTAGTATTCTTCAGTAACGACAATGAAATCTAATACAAACTTCAAAATTCCGATTCATTCGTTGATTCCTTAGGTTTAGAGTTTTACCACTCTAACTAGCATGTAGTGCTGATAATTTTTCCTTTCCTTTTATTTAATGAATTTTTACATGTGTATATAATATATTATTTTTTCAATAAAACTATTTTTTAAATTTTAAACTGCGGATAAAGCTTTTTGTCATGTTCATAATGTAATTTTCTTGAGAAAAAGTCCCAACATGGCCTGTGTGCGCCGGATCTCACAACGAGATGATCAAGCCATGCCTATATGCCAAAGATAGGGAATATCGATAAAATGTGTCCGGAAAAATCGTATTATATATATATATATATATATATATATATATATATGTCATGATTTCACTTGGATCACCATAATTTTTGTAGAATTATACTCAAGGCAAGGGCTTCCTCCGAGGAATTCTGCAGTTTTTGACTTTCCAACGATACGTAAAACGTTGACATGTACTTAATTTTCCCATGTACTTAATGAAAGTAATGCCTGCACTATATTTTTAATTACTGTGATCAATGGTATTGTTTCTTCCACATGTAAACTGAGTGAGAAGGGATAAATGTGGAGATATTGTATGAAAATATATTTTGGCCCGAAGAAATTTGGATGTGTATTTAATAAGGAGACACATTTCTCTTCGTCAGTGTTTCATGCAGTGGACGGCTCCATCTGACGTTTTTATATTACCTGAAGAAGCTTATCAGAACTTGATGAGATTTTTTATTTATAGAATTTATTATTCTGTTTTTCTATTTACAAGATTATTGTAAATGTTATTGTTTAAAGTTACTGATAATTGATTCTTTAGTGAATGGGGCTTTTTCTATTTTTTTTTTTTTTTTTTTTTTTTTTGAGATTCCAATGGCAACATTTTTCCATTTGTTTATTGGGCGCAACAGTTAGGCGAATAATTTGGCGATACAAGTATTTTTCTTATTGAAAGAGTTCGACGGGATAATGGAAAAGAACAAAAATATTTTTCTGCATTTTATTGTTATATTAAGAATTATATATTTTTAAGATTTGCTGAATCACTCATTTGTTTACTTTTTCATGCATTACATTAGTGAAGTTTGTCAGTTCTGTTATTATATTTAAATATACCTTACTTATATAAAAATATCGTGTGTTTTCTTTGGTGTTTCGCATATTTGTTGTAAAATTAAGATTATTAGATTTTATCCAACTTCAACTGTCATAACTGCTGATGAAGCAGTCATTTTTGGCGATTTTTCTGTTACCTGTAAAATGTTTGTTTTTGATATAGCCCGAACTAAGGCAAAATTTCCGATCGATGAAATAATTGTAAAACAATTGTGATTAAATCGGTACAGATGTAGCAGAAGCACTGGGGTTTCTTTTTGGCGCCAAAATGGCGATTTTTGCTTCGTATGGCAACCTGATGTTTTATAATAAAATTGAATAAGTGTGAAAGTAAATGAAATAAGTAATATAAAAATAAATAATTTATACGATTAAATGCGTGTGTTTAATAAAATAATATGTGGAAATTGGGGTATCTCACCAAAATGGCGCAATCTAAAAATCGCGCCCATCCCGGTGCATCTGTGACGTCTGTTCCATTAAATCATGTAACTGTATTTTTTATTTAATAAATAATATTTATGTATTTTTAAAAATAAATTTATGAGTAATTTAATATATTTTAATCTTTTTGTATTACTTTTATTGTTTCAGCAAATGTTTAAAATAAATAAATTGATGACATTGATATTTTTATAACGTAATCGATCTTTGATTGCAAATTTACCTTGTGCAGATAGCTAGCTTGAAGTTATGGTCAGAGTCAGACTTCAATTTCTGTAGCGTTCTCTGGCAAATGACTTTATGACGTCATATGCAGAAGTAAAAGCCTAATTACGCTTAATTAATAAAACTTTGAACAAACGAATGTACGATAACAAGTCTGTGTCCAGATATCTTTCATTTAAAAAAAAGGAATAATGTAATTTGATGCATTAGTTTGTTCTCACGGACTGTCGAAAGAAAACGCTTTTCGTTTTAAATATATAGATACATTCAAAATCTCAGATGCCTAGAGATTAAAGTTATGAATATTGTTTGTAATGAAAAAGTTAAAACTTCATACATTGATGAGTAAGAAGATGAAATAAAATATTTAGATGAATAAAAAGTAAATAACGATAACTATGCTAAACTGTTCTGGTTGAAAAATGTATTTTGATAAATGAAGATATTTTTAACGGAATAAATAAAACCAAAAAAGTAAAAAAATAATAATTATCGTTTAAAAGCAAATTGAAATATAAATTGTAACTATTCGAAGTCTAAAAAATAATCTCATTATTGCCAAGATATATTCAAAATAATATGAGAAAAGATATTTTTTTTTTTACATTTAAGAAAAAGTGACTAAATAATTCATTTTATTGGATTTTTGAAGAATTCTTTAAAAAATAATTTTAAATGAAAAAAGTATTTTTAAATGCAATTACGGAATAAATATTAGGGATTACTTTTATTTATTTATTTATTTATTTTTTTATGAAATATAAATTATTTAGAGTAACTACAGAGTAAATTATTTTTCTGTTTTTCCAATAAGTTTTTATAGCTTCAGTCTGAAATCATATAGTAACTTTATTAATACAAAGTATATAAAAGACTGTTGATCTGAAATCATTCGTTTTTACCATAGTGCCACTTTAATAACTACACACTTATCCCAATATAAAAATACCGGCAGTATATTCGATGTACTTGTTATGTGATGTTGTTTATCTTCTTCAAAAACTTCAAAAAAACATTATACATATTATATTTCTTCTTTATATTGACAATCTATGTTTTATTTTGTAAGTAAAATAATTGTCTAGACGAGAAATATTTTTGATTTTTTTATTAGGTGTCTCCCTATGATAGATAAAGTTATATTTGAACAATGTTTCAGCGATTAAAAATTTATATTTTAAACACATTTGCATTGACATTAGCTTTCTATTGTCTCATGTGTGTTAAGTAATTAAACTTCTTAAATATTTTAATAAAATCTGAAAATTATTTCCAATCACACTCAGAAAATTTTTTTGTTGAATTAACAAAAATTTGGTTGGCCCAACAAAACTTTTTGTTTAAATATAGGTCAATGGAAATTTTGTTTAAATCAACATTTTTTTTTTTTTTTTTTTTTTTTTTTTTTTTTTTTTTTTTTTTTTTGCAATTCCAAAAAAAAAAAAAAAAAATTGTATCGTCAGCAAAAAATGTTTTGTTAATTCAAGTAAAATGGTTCAATTTTACTTAACTATTGCTAAAACAACCAAAATGTACTCAACAAAACATGTTTTGTAGTTTTAATCAATTCCTTTTCCTGGGTGCAAAATATAATAAATTTTATATGAAACATAGCGGCGGCCCTCGTATAAACTGACTCCAATTCAAATAGCAGTGAAATAAATTTTAATGTTTTTTTTTCATATACAAAATATCTTAAATCAATCTATAATGCTAATGACAACATAAAATATAATTATACCAAAAGTTTGCAAAACTAAAAATGCACTTTATTCTCATCACTAAAAATGTGCGTGGACACCCGTTAGTCCCCACGATTTTGGTAATGGAATATTTTCTTTCTCTTTATGATTGTCACTGACACTTCATTGATATCTAAAAAATACAGTTTCACCAAATTTTTCCTGAAAAAAATAATATAAGGATTTAGTTTTGATTTTGTCCGGTCACATTGTGGAAAAAAAGTCCATACTATTCCATGCGTAATATGTAATAAGCAATTTTCTTATTGTTAATAACAAATAGAAAATTATAGGAAAACAAAATTGTCCTCATTAACATTTACGTCTTCTTGTACTCACAATGAAGACCACTTTTGGCGAATCTCGCACCTAGAATTGAGAATTCTTGCATTTTAAAGCCCGTTGCCGAAAATTTGACAGGTACATTGGCCTGCAAAAATTGTATTTATTGATTTTACAACAACACAACAGTCTGAAAATGCAAATTTTGAAACCATTCTCGGACTACTAACATAGAAGTTTTTTTTTTTTTTTTTTTTTTTTTTTTTTTTTTCAAAAAAAGTTCTTTAAAATAAATTATTTAATAATAAGAAGGAAATTATCAAAGTTGTTTAAAATGTCTTTCAAGAACTTACGAATTACATTCGGAAAATGTACATTGTTATAATTGCATTTTTGGCGGCGATAAACTTACTGTTATCGTTACCGTAGAAACTTTATCTGTCATCCTTGGCAAAATTTCTTCTGCTGTGTTTGAGTAGTGATTTGAATTTGTAGTACCATATCTGTAGACTTAATTTGCTTTTGGCATAAAATTATCAATTAAAATTGCATTAAGTTATAATTAAAAGTATACAATATATATATATATATATATATATGAAACAAATTAAAAAAATTTCGCCGTTGGCCTCATTAAAACTATAATTCTGTGTAAATTCCATTATTCTAAAATTATTTTTTCGTTCCAGTATTTCGATTGTCAAAATTCCACCGTGCTAAAATACTTTATTCTAAATTCATTCTCTTAAAAAAATGGCTCTGATCGTGCTGTTAAAATTACGCACTTTTGTTTCATTAAATAAATGCATCCTAGAATTTAATTCTTTTAAAAAACACCAATCTCCCAGCTAAAAATATTTTAACTCTCTTGAAATAACAACTTATATCTTTTTATTTTCTTATTTTCTTATTTCCCTATGTTTTCTGAAAAAAAAACCATATTTCTTTCTCAAAATTATGAAAAGCTACTTCAGTCTCAATGTAAAAATTATCTTGGCATCTTGCCATGCTCGATAAAACCTACGTATTTCTTTTTCTTTTCTTCTCTTCTTATTTATTCGAAGGAATTAAATTTTGCGAAAATGTTCTAAGAATATTGTAATCCCGCGCTTTTTCAGATTACGGTCATATAACTTCGAAATTAGGCCGCAGAAGAAGTTAATCCGAGAGCGCTGATTGGTCGAAAGACTTTTTAATGACAATGTATTCTGGGGCGTTCAATAAGAGATATACGGAGAACTTCCCGCGTTAGCGTCAGATTGTTCCTGGATCCGGTGGTGCAAGCAAACCCCGGCGCGTACTCCACGATCATGGAACACTCTCCTCGGCTGCCGATAGATTCGAAAAAACACCTGCCTATACGAATCAAAATGTCTTCTTAATTAATAAATTAAATCATCAAGTTTCTTCACGGTATTAAAATCAGCACGTATGGATTGAGCATCATAATGAGTAAAGCCTAGCCAATTTGTTTTTGATTTTCGAATAAAAGTGAAATGGAATGGACTGTCTCTTATTTGCATTCTATACGTCCACTATGAAGTGACTGCAGTTTTCACAATTTCAAAATGTCTTTTATCAATATTGACAAAATCCCCCTAAAACGATTTGCTGATATTAACGGAATATTTGAAACATAATAGTATAATTTTAAATTTACGTAACGCAATTTTCTATTGAAAATTCAAAGAATTATATAAATGGTAGGTACGCTAATAGAAGGTCACTTCCCATCCCAAGAAGTCATCCAGAATGAGAGGAAATGCACAAATAGTTTATTTTTTCAAAAGAGATATTAAAATCTTCCTATCTGTGGCAATCTTTCAAAAGTCATCATTCATCAACAAGTAATTTTAAGTACTTTTTTTAGATTAGTAATCAGCCATTATTTTCTGGTATAAGCGTCCGAATTCTTAAGTTATGTTGACGACTTATTGGTGTTTAGTCTCTATGTAGTCATTGAAAACCATTGTTTAATTAATTTTGAAGTAAACAACTTTGTACTGGGATTTCTAAAATTGGACTTTGAGAAAATTTATTTGAGATCAAATGTCCGTTTTTTTTTCTGCTGTGAATAGAGTTCAAAATTCCGGTTTATTTCCAAGTTTATTTCTAATAGACCCGGTTTATTCCCAGGTTTATTACCAAAAGGTCTGATTTATTTTTAAAAAAACCAAGTTTATTCCCAAAAATCCTGTTTTATTACCAGGTTTAAAAAGGGTTTTTTCCAGCTTTTTCAACTCTAGCTGCAAATATATAGGGGGAAGTATGGTAAAATATGGTGCATAACTGTTTTCCTTTATTAACAATAATCTAGAAGGGCGGAAAATCGGAACACCCTACAAAAGTGTTTGGGACATTTGCATTACTGAATAACCACACCTGTTGCCACAGAAAAATTATTTTCATCTTGAGAAAAGGCGTTGTCTCGGACCATAGGAAACAGCTCGGAATTTTGGTGGTAGGGTAGAACCGGATACTAATCAGAAATAAAGTTTTCCCACTTCCAGTAACAAAATGTTTTATTATAATAAATTTTAAATATAACTTTAAAACATAATTTTTAAGATCAGCAACGTTTTTCAGGTTTTCAAGCAAATTTTAATGTTGTCTTTTAATGGCTTTCTCAGCTTTTACTGCTTGTGTCTGAGCACTATTTATGTTCCGAATCTTTGCAGACTGAACATTGTTTCAATACTTCGCCACCTGTTGAATGAAGAAACAATTCATTGCAGAATTCAATGCAAAAGCATGTATACGCGCTTTCCCATAACAGACGACCAAAAATCAGCATGGTCGCTATCCTGGATATCTGGCCGTATACACTTCTACTTGACATCACAATGTCGTGCGAAAGTTTTAGAAAGCATCCGTTTGCTTACCTAAATTTATCCGTTAGACTGGATATTTTTGGAGATCAGAAAAGACGACGAAAAATTCAAACTTTTGAGATGAATTTCTTTCCAATATCACTCCACTGACACAGATTAACTCACTTCAAAAACCGATAACACACTGTTAAGGGACGTTAAGGAATGTTGTTAAGATGGGTCCTGTTCTCAGGGCAGCACCCATCATCGAATAAACAGGGAATCGTGGTTTAACTCACCAACGTGGTTTTAGCCTACTCTCACCTACTAGTTTCAAATATGTTTTATCATAATTTTCGATATTTTTATAATTTTCCGTTTTAAATTTATGTGTCATAAAAAAACCTCATTAAATATAATAAGACAGTTGTCTTCAATATTTGTTAAAAATAGAAAATATTTAGATGTAAGATGCGTATTCAGCTATGCGTTATAAATTATCTCAAGGTAGAATATGTCATAGCAAAGTATCATGGTATACAGAAGATTATTGTATTCTACTTTTAAATACACAATAGTAGATTCAGTTGAATATTTTTCCTTAAAACTTCTCTATGTCTGTTAGAATAAAACGAAACATATGAAAATTCATTTTCTGAATTTCTTTTTATTAGGGTGAAACCGCAGTTATTGACACCTAACCCGTAACTGACACTTGAGCAAAAATCTAACTCATATAAGTATTTTGTTGTAAAATTCTGCAAAGTAATGCCATCTAGTGGTAAATTAAACACTTATTTTTATTTTGGAGTCAATTTATTTATCACTAGAATAAATTAAATGAGGAAGAAACCTTTGAGAATACAAAAAGTGCCATTTTGAAGCAACCATATTTTTTTCTAAATTTAAGGAAGTGTTTTTCTAATCTATTTGTAATGCAACCATCCTAAAGTTTTTACTTAAAGCTATACCAGTACAAATTAGTTTAAAGATGCACATGATATATTACAGCCACGATTTAGTGTTTATAGTTATTTAATTTAGCTTAATGGGGGTGCCAGTTATTGGTTACTAGAATTTCATTTTACCAGTCTCTGACAGAAGTGTTAGTTATTGGTTATATTAAACAAAATTGAAATCTATTATTTGAACCACTTAAAAATGCATAATAATAAATTAAAATTATCTGGTGGTAAACGCCATTCAAATTTAAGTTGTTTTACCAGAGTCTGACACCAGATGTCAGTTACGAGTTCATAAATGTCAGTTTTTGGATATCTGCATTACTAAATAATACTGCTATATGCTCTTACTATATACTCTGCATTAGTAATAATTCAATACATCTTACTAAAACCTTCATTTTATATTAATATTATTGTATATTGTTTTTATATTAAAGAATAAAGTTTTTTTAAATCATTTTATTCTTTTAAAATAGATTGTCATTCACTGGTTCACTTTTTGTCAGTCACTGAAGTTTTTGACCATATTTATGAATATAATTAACTTTAATAATAAAATGTATAATTTATCAAAATTTTGCCAACAAGATATTTTTAATATATCTCTACTATCCTTTCAAAGACAAAAGTAAGTATAAAATAGATTCAAATTTTTGCAATAATGATTCGAACAAGATAGAATTAAGGTGTCAGTTACTAGTTGTTTCACCGTATTCTTATTTTTGTCGCTGGATAAAAGTATATTCGATCTCACTCATATTTCGATTGCTTATCGATATACTGAGTTGAAAAAGAAGAAAAGACTTAAGATTAAAGTTGCATTATATAGAAATAGGAACGTACAATAAATAACAGAAAACCTTCTGTCCAATGTGTGGACATGTGTGGACAATGTGTGGACTTGTCTTCTTGTGAAAATACAGAAAACGTTCAAGATAAAAAAATCTCTACAGACATATAACACATAAATCTATTAAATTCTGTTATTTTAAAAAGTTTTGAATTTTAAGAATAGTATTTATTTTATTCAATTATAAAAGAAAAAAAAAACTTTTAAAATTCATTTTCATTGATTTCTATTCATTCTATTATTTTTTACCTATACGGAGATTATTACTTAGATTTTGTTATAATCTTATTTTGTATATTACTGATAGTTTTGGTTAAAACTTATCTTATAGAAATTATATATTTAATATTTATACAATACGTTAATAAAAATAAACTATTTGAACGGTCTATTTTTTGAAATTCAGTTTTTATATAATGATATAAGTTTTCTTATTCTTTTCTTTAATATCATTGAAAAATGCATTAGTTTTAACTTTGACAAATATTAAAATATGAACGGAAATATATATATGTAAGTAAATGATATATAAATAGGCACTTTACTGAACCAATATGACAAATAATCCATGAACAACAAAATATGCACTTTAATTTCAACTAATAACACTTTTGGTCGAAACTATACAACAAATTTACATTACGATAATCCAACCCGGCCTAACGGCTATATCCATTTTACATATCTTGCTTCAATACAAAAAATAGAAAACTGGCTCTTTGTCAAAACTCGTGATCCAAAGTATTTCCAGCTCACGCATTTTAAATCATGGACAATAGCATTAGAGTATCAGTTCATTTGATGAAGTGAAGTGTTGAAACTGAAATCCTACAAATATATATATATATATATATATATATTATAACTACGATCGGCTGAGATAAAAAAATAACATTTTCTTCAGAACAAATGTCTCTTTTAGTCACTCGAATGAGAGCAAATAACAGACAGGAGGCAATGAGTACGCAGTCGACATTACAAACCGCTTAGTAAATCTTTAAGCGGAATAACATATCAATGCAACGAGTGAAGTCTCACTACGAAAACAATTACAAACCAAAATGTTCAACTATAATGTAAAGCCAGGAGAGATGACACGGTCGGAGAGATTGCGCACATAGAGGTTCGGGGGGAAGGAGTAGAGTGAGAGCGCAGCGACTACAGGTAGTTGTGCAACAGCAGTAGTCTACTTGAAAGTGCACGTTGATTGCTTTGAGCGTCTAAGATAAAGCATTGCTATTTTGTTTTGTTTTCCCAAAGTAAGAGCTGGAATTTTCAGCAGAATTTCTATACAATGTCAGTAGTACAAAATATTTTTAACTTAAACGATTTCTCATAAGCTACTAATCTAGACTAACAATGTGAACATCAACGGTTCGTTTTAGTACCGGCCATGTTTAAATAAAAGGCTGCAAAATCTCTCCTACCGAAATTGGAGAGTTTGCGCATCTGCTACTTAGGAGATATGGCGCATTGTTTCCATTAGTTTCCATGCTAGGAGAGATTACGCAGCTTATTGGTAAATTGGCGTAAAAAAATGAAAAATTTTAAGTTAAACATGTTTTCAAATAACTTAATGTTATTTTTTAATCTTATATGGCCTTGCGTTTTTCTGATTCTTTAATTTTTCCCACTTTAATTACAATTTTTTAATCGTTTTTAAAATTATTTCCTTTTTCTGATTCTTTAATCATTAGGTTGAAATATTCACTCCTAATACAATAATATTTTTTCACAAAAAGCTTACAACAATGTTATTTAAGTATAATTATTATTGTTAACAATTTAATTATAGCTATTATTAGTAACAATCTCTCCTACCCATGTGCGCAATCACACCAACCCTGTAAGGACAGATTGCGCAAAATAACTTTCTTGGTTTTATTGCAACTATTCTATTAAATTACAACATAACAACAAAATAGCAATGGAAATGCGTAAAAAAAAATTAAGTAAAAATTATTCATGGATAGTTTAGCAAAAAATTAATATTTAGATTTTTTATTCATATTCTTTTGAATTATGCGCAGACTCTCCTAGTTTTACCTTACACGGTGTGAGTAGTCTTAAACCTTTGTTAATGACTCTATGTCTGTGACATTTCTCGGTTGATGCACATTTATATACTTTTATTTTATCATTTTTCCTGCAACTATGTGCTACATATGTCCATTTTGTAAATAATGTAATAAGACATTTTTTAAGGAAAATCACGTTTTCTCGTACTTTTGATAAGAATTTCTAAAATAATAAGACAGTTTGATACTTTATCTGTGTACGTTCCTGACATTCTTCGTTATATATTCTTAACTTCATTTAAAATCAAATATTGAAGAATACAATCATCTTTTTTAACAAGAATTTAGACTACACTCTCCTCACATATAATAGATTAATTGACTGAAATAGATCCTATGCCAGTTTCTTTCAATCTTTTGTGGACATTTTGTATTACAAAATAGTCAGAGATATGAGATCCCTGCTTACAATATTTAGGGAAGCGATTTTTTCTACAATAAATGCATGTCAATATTTAATTTCAGAATGAAACTGATTAAAGACGTTATATACAGGGTCTGTATCGGTAAAAGTACGCAAAATTTCAGTGGGTGATAGGACGCAGCTATACGAGCAAATTTCGTCATAGAATCTATGACCGCGCGCGCCGCTAGGTGGTGTTGTAAATGTTATTACACATGCCTACGAGAGGTGTTGCCGAAGCTGCTCCATCCGATTCCAACCCCCATCAGGTCAAGAATGTGGTTTCAACACGACGGTTCGCCTGCACACTTTGCCTTGGATATGCGGAACACTTTAGATGCAACGTTCCCAGGACGATGGATTGATCGAGGTGGTCCCATAGCTTGTCCACCAAGATCGCCGGATCTCTCGTGTTTGGAGTGTTTCCTGTGGGGCCATATGAAAAGCCTAATCTACGAGTGCCCCATTGGAACCGATATGGATCTAGTCGCCAGGATTGCCGTTGTTGCCGGGGATATTCGGGAAATGTCTGGTTTCTTCGCAAATGTGCGTCTGTCCCTATCCCGCAGGTGTGAAGCGTGCATTACAGCTGGCGGAAGATCTTTTGAGCGATTTCTTTGAGCATGTACACTAATCACATTGCTGTTAATAATTTTTTTCTGAGGTAACTCCTCTCATTCTTGTGTTAATTCTTTAAATGGGACATTGGAGAACTACCATTTAACTTCTCACCGCTTGCGTTCCGACCATACATTCTATGACAAAATTTGCTCATATAGCTATGATCTATAACCTCGTAAAGTTTTGACAATTTTTCATATATTAAAATATGTTAAAATATCATAAAATTTACAATAAAGTTATTCTGTACACAAAATCAGAGTTATTCGACTGATAAATTAAAAGTAGTGATTTATTTAAAGTATTAAAATGATTCGAGCATTAAATATTTCCAAAAATGTCTCAGAATATATTGAAATAGAAAAACATTTATTTAGAATAATAAATGAATTACAATTATTCTGTAAACTTAAACGTTTTAATCCTTGTGATGGTAACTGCATTACTAATGTTATTGTCAACGGTTTTCCAATTTCTTATTAGATAAATGTGAATTGCATTCGGGATTTAAAAATATATTCGTAAACGCATACTCAAAGGAAGTAATTATTAAAATTTAAAATTGGAGATGTTATCAAATTCACACTTAGCATGGTGAAATAGATTAAACTTACATAACGTGGAATGATATAAAACGTTGAATAGATGTCCAAAATAACAAGGGATTCAGAGACTAAATAATGGATAAAGAAACTTAGTTTTTAAATTATTCCTTATCCCGGAAAAAGTGTAATATTTTAAAGTAAATATTTTCATATTTTTAAGAGGTTAATGTAAGAGCTTATCTCAAAATAATAAAAATAATAATAAATAAATATGGTGCCTATTTTCACAATGCTATCTTGAAGTTTATACAGACTGAAAATTTCCTCAAGTATAGACTTAGCATAATTCACTAGGGTCAAATTGTGACATTTTTAGAAATGGATCATGGACGTTTATTGGAATGCAACAATCATCTTTTGCGCATGAGATTTAAATAGACCACGAGTTTGAATGTTCAAATTGACTGACTACGAGCAAGGTGTTTGCGTGTGCCCAAGCGCGCTTTGGCATTACTGTTTTGAGGTTTCTGGCGAATCTAATTAAAGAAAGTATCCATGTCCCCCACACGGGCATTTGGTTTTTGTAAATTTATATATATAAAAGCCGTTAATGGTATGTATGTATTTTCCTTATACAAATCTACAGTTTTTGTCCGATTGGAACGAAATGTGATGTACATACGTTTTAGAACACGAGTAAAATCACTGTCAACTTAAAAAAAATTCCCAAACCATTCTTTACTACTTTTTTTAAACATCTCCCATAGTTTATCATTACAAAAATCTATTTTCTTTTCAATTTCTAATGCAATTTCTTTCCCGTTGCCATTCAAAGGAACTGCGCATGAACAATATTTTTATAAACCAATTTTGGATTAACTCACTATAATTTGAATTCCAAAAATGACGTCAACTTTGGCAGATGTGATTTTTTTTCGCATATTACAAAGATTACTATAAGTGCTTTAAACGACATAGTACAAATATTTAAATGTGTTTGGAGAAAAATAAATGACTTAGCTCCTAATTTTACAAAGGCAATTTTTTTCCACTGGTTTGTTAATTTAAAAGTAAATGGCAAAATCCTCAAACAAGGGCGACCACCGATTTGGCGATTTTTTTGACACACGCCAACCCAAAACTCGGCAACCTCCAAATTCTACCCAATCAGAACGCATGCTTCCTACGGCAAGCTTCTTCACAAAGTAAACATCGATTTCATTCATTTTTTCGACTATTTACAAAGTTTTAGTAATATTTTCTTCACGATATTTCGATTTTTACAAACTTTTAGCAATATTTACCTGCGTATTTTTATATTTTTATAAACTTTTTGCAATATTTCTTCCGGATATTTCGATTTTTACAAGCATTTAGCAATATTTACCTCTGTATTTTTGTACTTTTACATTTTAGCGATATTTTCCTCCGTATTTTTACAAACTTTTAGCAATATTTTCATCCGTATTTTCCTATTTTTACAAACTTTTAGCAATATTTCCTCCGGATATTTCAATTTTTACAAACATGCGGTTATTAACTTACATATGTACGCTACGCGTACATTTTCCGAAAAAAAACCTCTCGATGCACGAACCTCAACGTGCTGCGGTTCTAGAATATACGAAACTAATACTTCAATAAAATCAACAAAAATTCACTTACCTTTTGTTTGTATTTAATCCATCTTTTAATTAGCATTAATAAACATATACAAGCAAACGTATAGGCATGTATCGAATACAAAAATAAACTGTCTTGTTGCCAAAACGTCTATAGAAAAATAGTGTTGCCACTGCAATAATATATATATAACACCCATATTTCTCATATTTCGTTTTTTTCTTAATTATTTCACAGGAATTATCCTTCTATAACATACCACAAAACGTCAAATCATTAAACTTCAGAAAATACATTCCGAAAACGTAATTCAAAAAATCCCACACACAATAATCCAATCAAAATTCTCACATCTTTGCATTGAGCTCAAAATACAATCCAATCTCCAGAACAAACAACAATAAACCAACCAATTAACCACAGTAAGCGTAGAAGAAACATAACAAACGAACTAGTAGCAAGAAAATCTCATTTATCGCTTCGCCAACTTTGACGCTGCCAAGTGTCGCCCTTGTTTGAGGATTCAACCAAAAAAAGATTTTCGCTTGCTCCTGTTGCTATGAATCTAGATCATTGTCAACATTCTTCGCGGGCCACCCTTCAATTTTCTTCAGAGAGTTTTTACGCCTTCTTCTGAAATAAGCATATCCAAATCACAGTATAAAAATCTTGTGCCTTAGACGCCTGAGCAAGAGTGATGTACATGAAAGTAACACCAGCCTGTTTGTTCCATTGCTTAAGATGTCGCTATCTTAGCGGCCATGTATTCGGTTCTTAGTGTGGCTCTTTGTGTGTTGTAGTGAACTGCAGTGATGTATATCAATTTCAATGTATATGAAATAGTGTAACATCATTTAATTACACTGCAAAATATTTTTCACATAGATCATGATGTAACGGGATTCTTTTAAGTGCTCCTCTAAACGAAGTGTAAGGGCTACATACTTTATTTTAATACCGAACACGTAACTGAAAATCTCAATAACATATATCAATTGCATGACAATCTGAGTATACTTACACAAGTTAGAGCACGGGCAGACAGCAAGACAATCCGATTTAATAAACACATTTCAACTATATTGAAAGTTTAAAAAAAGATGTCCTATAAATGTATGATAATAAATGTTTGAAATGAATGCCACATTCTCCTGAGTGCATTTTAGAGACGATTTAGATGGTTCTTCTCTAGTTTCTAAAAATTGTACTAATCGTATATATTTTCAAAATTGACGCTTAATTATTCTGATTCAAATCTGTTTTTTGATCAATCCATAATTTTTTGCATTTCCGTCAATTTATAAAAAAAGATCTTCGTATGTTTTTTGTTGTAGAAGTATTCAGTTTTCACTGAAATCTTTGGAGAAGAAAAATTTAATTTATAAATATACTTCATGATTTACAAAATAAAACGTAATACACATTTATGTTTTGACATTTCTCCAGATTTTACATAGTTTTAACATATGGTATTTGTGAATACTACAACCAAGTTTTATCTGGTATTAAGATAGTTTAATTAAATCGGTTAAATATATCTAATTTGACAGTATCTTCAGGAACGTAACTGTAATAACATTTCTTCTTTAATTTCGCTGATTTGAACAACTCGTGAATTGTTTTCCCCATACTTGTTTGAATGTTTAATAAAATAAAACACGAATAAGTCTCCAGCTGAGAAAGGCAGATATACGTAATTCGTCTTAGTTATTGTAGGAAACTGTCTTGGTGAATAATGTTTCACTTGCAGAAATTTAATAAAACTGTTTTACTGAAGACAGCTTGCATTACAATGTATTGAATCTAAAGTTTCTGATAGTAAAATCTTGAAATTAATAACACATTTTAATGAAATTAAACTTTTTTGTTAAATTAATTTCATTACCCATTTGTTTTTTATGTATATTCTTCCAGAATCTGTCTTTGTTAAGTTAGTCTCACCTAATTAAACAGATATTTATTTTAATACAGAACGTGTATAAATGTATAGTGAGAAAGGTGATTGTACATATTCAATATTTTATAAAATGCCTTAGTATAAAATACTTTTTCTGACTATATTTATTTTAATACAGAACGTGTATAAATGAATCGTAAGAAAGCTGATTGTACCTATTCAATATTTTATAAAATGCCTTAGTGTAAAGTACTTTTTCTGACTACTTCATTTTCTATTTCCAGATAGTAAAATATTTATAATTTTAAAGTTGTTTCAGTATCGTTGAAAAATGTTTAAACATTTAGGTCAATTTTGCCTACACTTCTCAGATCAAACTTTTGTAATTGTGCATACATACCATCAAAAAGATTTATATACCATTTTCTTTCACTACATCAATTTTATTACTTAAAATGTTGTGGATACCGATTGTTTCTATCACAGACTAAAAATAATTCGCAAAAGAGATAGTCAATTACGCTAGAAGATATTCCATGAGTGTTATTGTTAAAATGTCGTATATACCGGCGTATAAAATGCGGTTGAATCAAACATATTTAGACACATAATTATTATATTATAAATTATAACTTATTGTTGCGTTTAATTACGTCAATTCAGTTAGTAAAGTTATTTTCTAGTTTAAAATATATTTATTTGAGTCGCGTGTTATATGCCAGAATCTATGTAATATATCAGTGGTTCTCAACTGTGGTACGTGGCGATCCGTTTATGGATACTTAGAAACATATTAGTAATGGAGGAAAACACAAAAAGAAAAGTTTTACAGCAGTACAAAAATTTTCATTTGTGGAATTTTTATTTACAAAGGAATACAAAGTCATACAAAGGTACATGAAAGTCTAGAAAAAGTAACGTAAAACCATATATTCGGTTGATGATACAATTTGATGGTAGGATTCAGTTTTGACTCAATTCGAGCAGACCACCAGCGATTAACGGTTGAAAAATTAGCTTCAGACCAGAAGATGAATCGGCCATTACGATATCTCCCTACATGTATATATATAGTTTGCGTGTTTAAAAGTTTATTTATTTTTCATATTTTTACAGTTTTCAAAATTCTTAAATATGAACACATTTGAAGTTACTGAAACTTTTGTTATTATCTGTAGAATTTTTAATAATGATTTATTTCCCACAATGCAAATCTAGCGAGCATTTAAAATGGCATTTTTAAGGCTTGCTTTCCATTCACATTTTCTTGGTGTAACCTAATAGTATACGTGAGATGGAAAAATTTATTGGAAAACAATAATTGAAGCATCAGTAAATGCAGCTTTAAAAAAAGTAAGTGAAACTGCATGAACAAGAGAGATTGTGATTTCTATAAAGCTGATAAATTAATGAATTAATTTGTGTTATTTCTCAAATTCTAATGCAGATAATTGTAGTTTTGTCTTGAAATATTAAAACATTAGACAGAAACTTAAAACCACAATTGAAATAATATCATTTTAATTCCTTAGTTAAAGTTGTAAAATAAAATATATTCTTTTATAAAAGAAAGTCTAAACGTTTCCATTGCCCCTGTGATTAACATATCTTTGCGATTTCCCCCAACCTGCGGGGTAAAACAGGATAAGTTAATTTATTTTTATATAAATAAGCATTTATTAATAAAAATGTGATGAACTAATTATGTAATATTGATGATAATATGGCAGCTGAGTATCTACGGCAAGTTATATTATATTATGGTAGAAACTCTGATTTGAAAAAGCAATTGATATTAATTTATGCTGTTTTACTATACTTTCCTTTGCTCAAAAACTATGGAAATATGCCTTGACATAGCAGCTGGTTCGTAAATCGTTGTCACTAGCCGATTCTTCCCTAATAACATCAAACAATTATATATATTCTCCCACGGTTTATACAAAACTTCACAGTTCAACTTATACTTTTTTTATCTTCCTTACGCTTTTATTGTTATTGTTTTCTTTTTAATTATAGTAATTTTAGAAATATTCAGAAAAAAGCAACTTAAAGACGTATATTTACTTACTATATTATCACTTAGGGTAAAGTACCCAAATATGGTATAGTCGCCTAATATGGCACTACCTTATATCTTGTAGAGGAAAAGTCGCACTGTAGTGAGAAAGTTCTCAAACAATAGTTTTTCAAGTTTACTCAACAGGGTGCAGTGCGTTCGCATTCATTCTGTCGATTTTAGTATTGATACTCCACCAGTTGTGTTTCCAAGTGTTGAATATTTTTAAGGTTACATTTTCAAGAGTAACTTTTTCGAAGAAGGTAAGTGATTTTGGAATGTTTGAACATATATGTAATTTCAGTTTACTTACATGAATGTTTGCTAATGATTGGTTTAGGTTGAAATTCATTTTCTTTTTGTCAGTAACTAGTATTAGAAATCCTTGTGGAGTTCCCAATATGACACGACCAAGGATTACCAAATATGGGTATAGTGCCATATTTGGACCTCCATTTTTTCGTGTATTACCTATTTACTTTATCTTTACATATTGGTACGGATTTTGTAAATAGTTAGTGTTTGTGTTCAAAAATAATGTAAATAGTTCAGTTAAGTACTATTTATAAGCTAATATTAGTTTTCGTTGCATTAAAATATCTCATTTTTTTTATTTTCTGCAAGCAAGTAAACCCTATTGGATTACAATGGAATTTAGTGAAATATTAGAGATATCGCCACGTTGGCGTAACTTTTAGTGACTAATTTTGGTCGCCAAACCTGGCCATATTTGGCGTTTGGCGACAGACCCCCCCCCCCATGGGAGCCCTTCTTATAGGAATGGATATGCATTGAATGCTGTTCCATGTTTTTCAAGGGAATTCCAGAAAATTCTAGCATTAGAAATTTGTGGAATGTCCTTGAACATCCTCTCGCTCCCATATATATGGAAGCAAAGTAGAGTTAGCTGTCAGTGAGTTTGTTAGACGTCGAAAAGCTATTCATATTGAATCATCTGATGATGGTCTCGATGAGGATGACCTACCGGTGATCGACACTGAATCTGACATGGACCCGGAATAGTTCAGTGAAACAGAAAAAAAACATTGAGTGTTCCCTTTGTTGCATCAAAATTATCTGATGGGAGAAAATTGGGCTAGATGCACCAAATGTATTAGGTGGTCTCACGAGGATTGTGGGGAAAGGAAAACTGACTTTGCACCCCATGTTTTGAACTTTTTTTTATCTAATATATTTTCGTATTTTTTTTTTAACTTTTAAGTCAATTATTTGTTTTATTCTGTTGACTTTTATTTCTTCATAACTACTCATTTGAATAGTTTTGATTACCTATCTTATGCTAGTTATCTTAAGTTAGGGAATTTTTTATGCGATTCTTTGCACCAGCTTTATTTAATATTTCAGAAAAATATATTTTTTGTGATTAAATATTCTAGTCTAATAAATTTATTTTACATGAAAGATGTGTCGTTTTATTTTAATACCCTGAAATCTTGATTTTTTTTACATTTTTGGTGTGAGTGCCGAATATGGCGCTGGGTGCCATGTTAGGGACCCATATTAAGAACCCCTTTCGCTGAAACCTGCAAACCACACATTTTTTTTCTCATCAAGCTGTATTAAATTTTGAACAAACTTGACCCCAGAATCTTATACGGAGGAAATTGATCTGCAGCTGGTATTTTTTTGGTCAAAAAAGGGCATATGAAAATAATAAAAAAATTACATCAATAAAAAGTGGTTCATATTTGGGCACATTACCCTAATGCACATATTCATATCTGCACCAACGAAAACTACTTATTTGACCAGCTCTTAGTTATAGTGCTATGAGTGCTGTTAAAAATAAATCCTTTATCAACCGCAATTTCAGAAAATGCAAAATAAATTTAATGATTTATCCTGAAAGTTTCGGTTTCTCACAGACGGAACTCAACTACGGACGATAATAAAATAAAAGCATACATTTCGCTGTCATTTTTGTATATTGAAAACTATATTGAAAGCATTTACAAGAAATAATTTATCGGAAAATGTTAAATAAGATTACATTTTTAAAACAAAGAGTCATCGCTAAACCATTTTTGCAATCATGCTAGCTAACTGTTATATGACAATAAGAAAACATCATATTGTACGAAATTAAATGCATTTTGCATCGTTAAACAGTGTCCAGGGTTGCATTTAAAGCGATCCACTAAAGTTGTTAGATGATTGATCCCAAATCACGAAAATTCAATATAACTATCGTTAAATTTTATGTAAACTCTATTTAGAGATGCGGTTTCGATAAGAGTACTTAAAATAATTTCACATAAAATATCAAACAAATACCGTTGTAAAATAAAGAATTTTATGTATGAATACGGTCTTAAAATGGAAATACATTTTGAGTGTTGTTAAATATTATTCATTTTTTTGCTATTCACTGATGTGAAAAAAGTACTTGCAAAAAATTATTTTTTAGTCTATCAAATTAATATACAACGGTTGCTAAAATTTTACACCATGAACAGAATTCCTCAGTTATCTGTACAGTAAAACCTTTAAAACGCTGACACCCCGTGGCCGTGAAATTTGTCCATTAATTTCAGGTTTCCGTTATTCAGGGGAAAATACACATATTGGGGATTTAAAGAAAGTTCGATCATTGGATAAATCTCATAATCTGAAATTTCAGTTTTAAAAGTTTTAAGGTGCAACCTTATTTCTTTAAACATCAGAGTAGAATACACCATGAATACCAATTCATTTAATTTCTCATCTCCTGAATCACTTTGAAGCAGTAGCTAAAATAACGCCAATCTGTGATTAATCAAGGGAACAAATATTCTTTTTTACATTATGAAATTAGATTTTGGTAAATTCATGAAAAAAATTATAATTTAAATAATGAATATATCCATTATCAATAATTTAATGTAATTTATTTAAGTAAATTTTAGTTGGAAGGACAAAACTAATGTAAATGTGAAAATCAATATTGCACCATTACGAAAACATTATGATTTTTTAATTTAAAAAATGAAATGTTTAAATTAAGTTTACAAATATCATCTTAACATGCTACTCACTTCTGTTAAAATGGTACAGCGCGGCATATATTTTAGTATATAACAATATTATATGTTTTTCACATTTAATCGCAGATTTCATACTATAAAATGAATAATATTGAAACTAAGTACAACTATTTTATGAGTCATTTGAGTTGCAACTATTTATACTATATACAAAATTGTGAGAAATAAATATATGTAATAAATAACAATAATGTGAGTACAATTATATTTAAACTTGCAAAAAGAACTTGTTTAATATTTACGTTTTACTCTTCTTCTTTTATTTTCTCTGGTGGAACTTTTAAATAAGCAGTTTTAGAGCAGTTAATGTTATGGAGCCTAAAAATGCTAATTATTTTTAATTTAAGTAAGTGAAAATTAGCAAACACTTAAAAAAAAAGAATGCGAATAACGAAAAAAACGACTGAAAGAAAATTATATCACATATATTCACTATACAAAAGATTATTTTCCAGACCTGAAAATTATACTTCTGTGTGTTCTTCATCTTTATTTTTATCTCACTACATCATTACTTTCATTTAACTTCACTGATGACATCTAAATAAATACAAAAACATAATTACCTTTAATAGCAGTATTTGGTGCTTGATTATAAAATACTTAAGAAAGATAAAAATAAGAAATTATCTTTTTTTTTAGATTTCTGTACTTTTCACATAGAAACGAAAATGACCTTGAATGAAGTAAATTACACCTTGAAAAACGATAAAAAAATATATTTTTAAAAATAAGTTTGAATTTCAAGAAAATGTTTAATTAGAAAAAAATAGGTAAGAAAATGGGACAAAAATTAATCTTGCATTAAAAACAGATAAAGAAAGAGTATATGTCTCGTAAATAAGCAATATTCTTAGGTTTTCTATTAACAATTTTTGTGTACTAGGAAGCTTTTTTTCCTTTCTATATTCATTAGCAGGTATTAGCAGTAATAGTGTTAATCTGTTTTGCTTCATTCAAGGCCTTATCTGTATCTTCTAAATTAATTTTTCTTAATATCTTTAATTATGTTAAAGAAGATTACTGCTTTTATTTTTTTATATTTTTTGTTAATCTGGTTTTAACCATCAAATAACTAAAAGATACATATTGCTTGGCTTTCAGAGGTTCATAATTGAATTAATCGGATAAATAGAATATTAAAAGTTATGTCATATTTCTCGCACATATAATGCAATTTCTGTATCTTACCCAAGAGAGATCGCGCGGGGCACTGAGCCACCCCAGTCTTAGAAAAACATCAGTCCCGCGAAAAATATTAATCTGTAAACAATCATCCTTTCAGTATCCTCCTGTCTGACTCTCCCCTTGCTAGGTGTAATGTTATTTTTACATTCCTTTCCTTTCTGCGCGTGAAACAATCGTTTTTTGGAATCCATGTAAAAAAAAGGGGTGACTCAGTCTACCCACGCGACCGTTATTGATTCGAAATTTCTCATTCTAAACAGCGTAGTTTACTGTTCTGAAGTGTTCATGTTGTTTTTTGCGTTGAATTATTTAATAAATAAGGGCGTGCAAACGTAAACTTACAGACCATTAAAAATAAATGGAACTTTTGAGAAATTTATTAGATGAAGTTGAATCTTCTGAAGAAGAAATTGATCAACCTGGTGAGGAAATATACAGTTCTCACGACAGCGATGGTGAGTTTGAGCAAAAGGATAAAGATGACGAAAATTCTGATTCAGAAGAAAGTATTTTTGTTAGCAAAAATAAAACAGTTTTGGAAAAAGAAAAAAACAAATCAAAAAGTGAAAACGTGATCTTAAAATGTAATAAGTAATTTAGCAGGAGTAAAAATTATCGCACGCAATATAACAGAACAAAACAGATTTAAAGACAATAATACTACAATTTCTTGCATAAAGTATGATAATTTTACATGTAAAAATCATTCTTCTTATGATTACCATAAATGTATGTAGACTTAAAACTCCTGATAAAAGTATGTAATTATTTTGATTGTAAAGTTTTCTTAAATATTACGAAAGTTTTTTAACTAAAGAAGTATTCTTTCTTAATGATTTAATGAACTTATTGTTAAAATCAAATGATATTTTTCTTGTTTATAGCACAACATTTGTATAAAACTGATTGTCGTGACCCAGTCACCCCGCGCGATCTCCAACGTCAGTGCTGGGTGCGCGCCTTCTGTCGGTTTAACTCTTTCAGGGACAAGCAATTGTGCTCCTGTAACGTCGAATTCACACCGGTATTTACGGAAGAATTTAGTTCAAAATAACGAAAAGCAATTTTTCGACTTTTTCCCGTCAAAATTAAAAAAGTAAAATTTAATTAAAAGTTTCTGGTTCGAATCGTATTAAAATTAGGTGGTATATATTATATGCCACCGCCCCTCAAAGGGTTAAACAATGTAATATGATAAAATTTATATGGCGTTTAATAATCAATAATGTAGTCCTCATATTATTACTAATATTATTAATTATCCATAGATTTTTACTTTTAATTTTAAAGATTAAATTTTGGAAAGGGTTGTGCAGAAGAGAAACGTTTAAAATGAAATTTCTTCTTGTAGCACTTTATGATTGGCTATTATGTGATGCTTTATTTCGAGTATTTGCTGAACATATTTAACGTGCGAATGTTGCTTTATTTGAAAGTTATTAAAAATAAATATTTTTTAAACTAAATGATACACATTTAACCTTATTATTTATTATATATCTTCAGACTAAATGTATGTCGTTTTTTAGTTAAAATATCAAACGTATGTTGTATTATTTAACCACTTAATAGCAAAGAGAAAAGCTGCTTTATATAGTGCGAGATGTATGGTTGGATAATATTAAAACAGCGTTGAACTGTTCAACCTTGCAACTATATTTATTTTGTAATGTTTTATATATTACTTTAATATACATTTTATGTATTTGAAACATGGGCGTCAATAGATAACGAGAACTTTTGTCAGTACCACGTATCCTTAAGTTACAAATTAACCGTTTTCGGGCCCTTTAAATATCTTTAATGTACAGCGGTTGATAAGAACAATCCAGGATAAATCCAATCTAAGTGATGCTTAGTATTCCATGTATAACAATGTCATGTACTAGACTGTTGAGTGTATTGATGAAATATATAGAAAAAAATAAGCACTGTATGACTGCGCAATTGATGTGGTATACTGTGAAAAGAATAATTTGAAATGATTTCTATTGTGAATTTTCTAGTTCCTATTAGTTCTATATTAGTAACGGTGATATGTAAGATGCTTCCAGTAAGCGGTTTTATGCATGTAGTGACTAAAGCTACTTCAGTTGAGTATATTTAATTCTTAATTAACGCTTTTCCATATTTTGTTTTACTGTTATACGACTCCCTCCTTAAAATATATACCAGTGTAATAAGTCTAAGAAAATGCATTAAAAATCTGATGCAATTATGAGGCTGCTTTATATTTTAAAAATACAAGTATCGCATAAGATATAGTTTCCAAAAATAAAGTATACAAGAAAGAAAAATCATTCTTCAGGACTTGATAATGAGATATTTTCCACAATTCAAGAATACTGTATCGAAATCTCAATATTTAATAAGGTAAAAATAAATAAACAAACATTTTAGAAAACGGACCGCACTGTTGAACAATCAATTTCAATAATTAGCCCGCATATTCAACAGTATATTAGAATTCTTTCCAGGAGCCCCGCATATCATATTTTTAATTGTACATCCACCACATGGTTTGCTAATGTATAATTTATCTATAAAACGCAAGACAAATTTAAAAATTTATTTTCTGCATTTACTACTATTACAAAGTAACATAACATTTTCTGTTAAGCCTTGTATATGATCAAGAGATGTTTATATACACTGCATACTAAAGCTACAATTTAATTCAGCTAGGAAATGACTAAGAAAATTTAATAGCACTTTCGAAAATTATCATCCATAGATGACAATATATCCAACTTATTTGCGTAGCCCTGTATATTATTTTTTTTATATTGTACAAACACCGCTTAGTATTCTAAATATAGTTAAAATAGAAAATGCATAATACACATAAGAAAAGCACATCTAAAAAACCATTTTTTAAAATGACAAACATTGTACATCATACACTGTTAAAAAATTGCAGCAAACTGTCCGGTCATTCCGGTTATTTAGCTGATTTTAACCATATTATTGTCCAAATTATGGTCAGAATATCGTTACGTTACGGTTATATAACCATTTTCTATAAACACGGTCGAATGACTGGACAGTTTGCGGCAATTTTTTAACAGTGTAGCAATTTTAAGATGAAATCCCACTTCCTGACTTGAGGTTATATATATTGTATTTTCAAATTTTCAAGGTAAATGTTTATGTTAAGTCAGATGTACAGTCGTGGAAAAAAAAACGGAACACCCCCACTAACTCTGCAACAAATTATAGTAGAAGGACGGGACTGGTAGCAAACTATTGGAAATAAAGTCTACTTTTAAGTGATGTATCTAAAATTTGCTTAAGGGGCCATCTACATATTAAAACCAGCCTAAACTTTAATTTTTTCAATGGCAACACCCATTTTTGACATGATATTTTAAATCTTCGGTTCAAACTATGCCTACATACAAAATTTTAAGTCATTTGGATGATAAGTTTTTGAGTTATAAACATTCAAATTTTAGAGCTTCTAATGTTAAATTACATTTTCATATTTTTATTAATATCTCCTGAAATTATAATCCTAATGTGCTAACGTTTTGTTTGGTTATAAAACTCAAAAACCCAAACATAAATACGTCAAATTTGTAATTTTTAAAATTTTATAATATAAATTATGAATTATGAAATTAATATTCGAAAAAATTATGAATTGCAACCTACAATTTTTTTGATGGATTTATATTTATTATGTCCTGCTTTATGTGTATTCAAAATTTCAATTTTTTTTCCAAGTAGTTTTCAAATTATGCTTAAAAAACGACAAAATGCTGCTTTAAGGGGCCGTCTATAATGTGCATTAAAACATAGTTTGAATAGAGATGGGAGCGCTCCGACTCGAAATCCCGATTGACACCACTAAATTTTAATAGTATTTGTTAGCTTATTCAAGGACAAAATTTCTGAAATTCTTTACGTTGGAGAATACTATTAAAATTTAGTGGTAAGAATCGATATTCGGGTCGGAGAGCTCTCATTCCTCTTTGAGAAAATATTATACTCATAGGCTGGGATTATAGTGACTTGATAAACTTATAGATTAAGTCTGTCTTACACTATAAACAATGCGTAAACCGTATTTCAATTATTCGTGATCTTACGTTAAACAACTCTGACAACGACCTGCGATTGTAGTAAGATATAAGATAGCGAGGCACCAGAACCCCAGCCTTTATTAGTATATATATATATATATATATATATATATATATATATATATCTTTTACTTTTTCAATGTCTGCTTTAAACTTTTTCCTTAAAATTACGTAAAACGTATTTGCATGAGATGTATGTTTACGTCATTTATGGAAAATAGTTTCGCTTTTATTTTTAAATTAATAAAGCTCATTTTTGAAAAATATGATCAGTTCTACCTTAGAAAAAACTTAATCATTTTTGTTACCTTTAAATGGATTTATAGCTTCTTTTCCAGTCTAATAAAGCTATATTGTTTTTTCTGCAGTATATATGTTTGAAGTGAAGTTTATTATAAATGCATATGTGTAGAGTATTTGCTGAAACAAAATGGCCCCACAATTAACTGAAGCAACGAAAGGCCAAATGATTGGCATGTGGCAAGCTGGAAGAAGTTTTCGTTATATAGCTGGGCATTTTCAAGTGTCTCTTCAAACTGTTTCAACATGGATTAATAGTAAGGTTTATATTGGTAGTTTATTGCGAAGAAAAAATTACAATATTTCTTCTATAACTTTCGTATTTAAATCTATTCGATTAAACAGGCTAATTGAAAAAAAATTACAAGTTATTTTTATGGTTTTCTGATAGGCAAGATTATTTCCCAATCGCTAGCAGTGTGCAAAAAAATCTAATAATAATAATAATAATAATAAATAATAAATGTCATATGGCAAGTTTTCTTGCCAGGAGGCATTAATGAGTTAATTGTAAAATTTCAAATGAACTACCAGAATAGGTTTAATCATAGAATTATTACCCCTATTCCGAAGGAGAATAACGGATGTAAAGTTATTCAGATGTCTTTATAACATATATTTAGTTTTAGGTCTTCAAATAAATCGGAATGTAAATTCTGCGAACATATCTCAAAACAAGACACCCCCCCCCCTCTCGCTACTAAAAAAAAGCAATGTCTGGATTTATTTTCAGACTACAAAACAATTTATCTGCGTTTTTTTTTTGTTATTTTTACTTTGTTTCATTACGCTGCTTTATACTATTTTTTTTAAATTCTAAATTTTGTATCTGTCAATATTATTCACGTTTCTGCCAATAAACTAAAGAAAAGGCGAGTTAAATAGATGCAAAATCTGAGAAAAAGCATTATAAAAGCACGTGTAAAATTCCAATAACATTTACATATTCTAAGACTATTTTAATTACAAATAATCTTATGGTTTTTTAATCCCTTCGTGACGAGAGTCTATTACAGAATTTTTAATAATTTACCACCGGTTTTTCAAAACAGAAATTTTCATCTAATTGAATTGTGGAAATGCTAAGATATAATAAGGCAAAGCTTGCAATAAAAAATAACTGGTGGGAAAAATCGAGGATTCTGAGCATCTTATGCTTCACGCGTACGTGTCGCTCGTCCCCAAGGGGTTAAAATCGGATAATTCAACACTTGTAAACATTATCTTACAGCATATAACAATAACCGAAACTTATTAAGTGAGTAAAATGGTCATATCGGTAAAACATAATACTTTAAAAGGTGACATTCTGCAGCATTTCAACAATCGAGTACCGAACTTCAATTTGGATACAGCCCCTTAAATATGTCCATTATAAAGTAATTAATTTCTCAGAAACTAATCGTATGAATTTAATGAAATTTGGTATCTAGGCATAGTTTGAACTGCAGATTTCAAATATGTTGTCAAATTTGGGTCTTGCTATTGAAAAAAACAAAGTTTGGGTGTGTTTTTATATGTATATGGCCCCCTAAGCAAATTTTATATACATCACTTAAAAGTAGACTTTATTTCCAATCGTTTGGTACCAGTCACTTCCTTCTACTATAATTTGTTGCAGAGTTAGTGGGGGGTGTTCCGTTTTTTTTTTCCACTACTGTACATGTTATTTTTATTTGCTACTTGAATTATTCTTTACAGATAATATATACTGATTTAAATAGAGTAAGTCCAGAAGTACGCATTCTAATGTAAAAGTGCACATATATGCTGGCAACAATGATTTTAAATGAAACAACAAATTTATTATATTTTAAGTCAAAAGGAAGAATATCACAGAAACTCGTCGAGGTGTATATATTTTACTAGAAGCATTCGGAAATATCGAAAAATTTTTTGGTTTCTGAAGTTTTTAATGATAAATAACGCTTTTTGGAATCGTGGTTATTTCGGAAGGAGTTATTATATAGTTTTATTCGTAGTAATATTATATTTTCCTAAATTAAAGGAGATCTGCCTTTTTTACAGCGTATATTCGTACAATTTCATTGCAATATATGCATGATGTGTTCAATGATTTAATGATAATAACGTAAATGTGATTCCACATTTTGAAGTACGAGAACAAAGATGATTTTAAATATTTTACTAATCATTGACTATTTTATCCCACAGAATTGTTGGGGCGATGTGGGTAAGCATACATGTAAAAAGAATTTAGCCTAAAATATCGCCACAACTTAATGTAGTTGCGTGTAGAAGTTGTGTGAAGAATCTCCAGACTAATGTAGGTTAATCACTTCTTTATTAACCTAATAAACATAAAAGTAAGAATTTTATAGAAATAAAATTATCGTGCTTTTGCACAGATAAAAAAATACATGAAACCATCATGTCTAGGTTGCATAGAGAGCTCTGTCCTCTACGATGAAAATACTAGTTTAAATATATGTTCATTCGACTGTTGCCATTCACAAAAGAATCTAATGAGTCCAGTCCTGTTGAGAGATCTTGAATCTTATCAACCCGTTCGATTCTGTCATCAGGAAAATTCGCATCGAAAATCATAACCATCGAAGTGGGGTGTCGAGAAATCGAAAGTCCAGCCGAGGCAGCTATAGTGTCTGCATGAATGGGTTTTCCACTGGAGTAGGTTAGACTCATAAGATTGTCCACAGCCAAGGCAGCTATAGTGTCTGCATGAATGGGTTTTCCACTGGAGTAGGTTAGACTCGGTTAGGATTGTCCACAGCAGCAACAGCTAGAGAACCCTGCACGGGGGAGGCGCAACAGAATCATTAGTTTGAAATGAAGAATAAGTTGCTCGCTACATGAGATTATTTTCTTCTATAAATATTTTTATTTTCCCAGTAATTTGTCCTACATACGAAATTGATCAATAAACTGAGTAAGAAATTCACGCAGTAGGTAGTTCTTTTATAATGATTACCATTTGCATATGTCCGCAATCTCTTGGTGACTTTTGAATAACAAAATTATTTTTACAGTTACTACAAAAAACACGCGTTTGCTCTTTTACAAAATCATAAGTTAAACTAGACGTCCGTGGTTCGAGTCTGTACTGGACATTTTTCCGTAGTTCTATTTCTTTCTTGTACAAATTATTTATTAATAAAAAAATAAAATTTGTTGAATAAAATAATAAAGAAGGACTTACTTTCGTTTTGATAAAGAAAAGAAATGGGCATTGTACATAAAATATAAATAATTTTCTGATGTGCCATGTCTGAATCATACAAAATCATTTCTGAGTATATTCTGACAACATATTGTATATTACAATACTCCATCAAATACACGAGGAAGAATTGCGACAGTTAAGTAAAATATCTTGATTTTTAGCTTGCACGTGGTATAAATTATTGATATAGATAAACATAAACCAATGCACTAAAGAAAAGTTGATGCCTGTATCCCATACTTTTTATGTAAAAAATAAGCAGTATCTACCAGAACTATCCATTCAAAGGTTGGAATAAAAGTTATAAATTTACTTTGATATCGATAAAAATAAGACATTTTAGAGAAACAGCTGATGCCAATTTGTCAAATTCTGTCTTCAGAATTTCAGAAAGTTCAGTAAAAATAAATATATTGCATGGAAAACTTGATCGATAAAATAAAGTAGCTAAAAATATATTTTTAAAACATTTGCTTGTAAAAGCGATACCACGTCTATATTCTGCGCAGAGTTAACTTTAAACATGCATACACACATTTTAAAGTATAATACGTTTTAAAATAAAAAAATAAAACTAAAGCTTTCTCTCAATATCATTATTGTAATAAAAAATAATTTATTTCGTTATAATAAATATAAATTTGTAATAAACGATTTATAGAAATATGGAATATTTTACAAATTGTTTTAGGAAAGTTGATAAAAAGAAAGAAAACAGTAATAATCGCTAATAGCAACGATAATCAAGCTAATATCATATAAATTTCGAATATTCCGATTTAATATAAGTATTAGTCAAATATTGATTTTAGATTGGAAATTTGTATAATAAAACGACATTATTACAGAAATATTGAGTTTTTGTTGAAATATTGGCTTTATGCATTTATTTTCTTTTACCTGTACAATAATTGATTTCGTAAAAAAAAAAAAAAATCAACCCCCGGTTTTCAACAGATTCATACGATTTTAAAGGTCTTGAAAACAATTTGAGTGTTTTAAAAATGCCTGACCGTAAGTTTGTCTAACGCACGAACTACTGTGTGGATTAGGATGGAATTTCGTACGAAGTTCTATCTCTGTGTGAATTGTGCAGATAAATTTTTAGTCAAAATCATCAAAGAGGAGGTGTCGGAAATCGATGATTTGTTCTATTTATATGATGCTTATATTTACACTTTATATGGCTGCACATGATTCAAATATTTGTCGTTTTACATTAAATTAAACAAAATATCTTATGTACACACAATCTTACTCAGGACAATACTTAATCTTACACAAGATTAAGGGGTCTCAGGACTCTTAATCCTTCAAAATTTTATTTTATATATATATTAAACTCCTATCATTTCTGAACATTTTAGTGTAAATATTTTCTTGAAATTCTTATTAGAACAGACATTATGGCTTTTAGAATTATACCCACTCAAAGCTGAAGCATACTCAAAGCTGAAGCAAAACATGTTTTTTCTCAGAATGATGTTCTTGGGCACAACGCGCATGATATCTCAAAAACTTTTCAATATTTTTTCATGAAATTTTCCAGAAATATGTGTCATGTTAGTCTACATAAATTAAACCTAAAATTTCATTTTTATTATAAAAAGAATATTTTTTAAAGTGGTTATAATGTTGATTTTTTTTTTATTGTATTAGCTCAATACAACTTTGCATTAAAAATATAAAAATGCTTTAAATACACATTTATTGAGGTTCAGTGTAATTATTACAATATGAAGTATAATTAGACTCCAAAATTTTTTTCTTGATGCAAAAATTATTTTTTAATCGTGCGCGTAAGCTCTCATGTCAATTTTCTGCTCGACAAATGTCTGACAGTTTGAAGCCGCCTATAAATATTAATTCTGCATCTTGCAACTTTTTCAATATGTGAAATGAAAGAACACGCTTATATCTTTTCATCCCAATAAAAATTGTGTTTTTAAATCATATATATTTGAAGATATTAAATGTTAAAAATGGTCATTTTTTTCATTTTTTTCCAATTTTAAGAGTATTGAGACACCTTAAGCATCTCAAACCATACTAAAACTATATAACAAACCAGTTAAACTTGTTTACTCATAAATTGTAGATGACAGAATTAAGATGTTAAAAGATGCAATTGTGTATGTTAGTTACTGGGGTTATGCCATCCTAATTTTTTAGCCTTACAAATTAAAATCTTAATGCAAAATGACATTCGAAAAGCAGTTAATTATTTGTAGTAAACTAGTGACAAAGACATTAAACTAAACTCCCTACAATCTCACTGAAAGCTGTTTAAATTTCACTGATAAATTATTTCACCGTCAATTAGTTTTACTTTAAGCAGCGCATTTAAAATATTGCTTAACATAATGAAACGCAAAATCACAGAAATAACAAATTCTAAAATACATTTTTTATCTTCCTTCTTAAAATTTTTCTATCAAAATGATGACACATCTGAATATTTTAAGAGTGTGTTATATATATATATATATATATATATATATATATATATATAAAACTATAAAACGTTGATAGATGAGTTAGTCATTTAGTCAGACAGTTAATAAAGGCATGTTGTTTCATAAGTATAGATTGAAACCCAACAAAAAGAATCTTTAGTAATTTTTTCATCATATATATTATATATTTTATTACGATTTGCCATTTAATCAGAATTTAAATAAGCAGGGAATAACATATAAAAGTATTGATACAATGCAATTAAAGCAATAGTTGTTTTTTTTGTCTGTAATATACATTTTCTTATTATCATAATAGCGGCCAAACAGTATTTCAGTATTTTTGTAAAAAAGTACCAAGATCACATATAGAGTGGAAATATAAATTAGAATTATATGTAAATCTGTCAATATACAGAGATAGTTAAAAATGCAGCTCAACCTTTCGAAAACTGAATAGTGAGAGCCTCCCATTCTTTTAAAACAGCGAATCTCAGATTTGAAATGAATATCTTTTAACAATGTATTTTTTCTCAAAGTATTACAAAACATACATTTCGTCTTTTTAGCGATTTTTGTTTTTCAAAAATTCGAGTATCAAATTTGTTATTACAATTTTATAAAACGATTGGCGTGATAACTTATCACGCATCAAGTTAAATGTTAAGCTTTACGTATTTTTCTAATAAGAAAATATAATGAAATATAAAGCACTGAAAATGTGATTTTCTTTCTTTTAACTAGGATACTATTGAACAAAACTTTGCTTTTAATAGTGTAAACTTCATCTCTGGCAAAAAAATATAAAGAAAAAATAATGATATAGAAAAAAATAATGATGCAGAAAATTTAAAACTCCCTTACTGTCAATGAGGGTTAATAAATATCCCAAATGTAAATTTTTGTCAGTCTCGCTTTGAAGTCTCGAATTCGTCGTTATGCTCAAAATAAGAGCTAATACGAGTCCGTCAATATGGAGTATGACCTTCTTGGACAGCTATGCGAAATCCAATGAAAGTTGAACAGAGCTGGGGAATTTCTTTCCCATTCGTTTCTCATGGCGATTTTGAATTCCTACATTTCAAGAAGAATTCCACATTTCAGCAATTCATCTGCCGAGTTCTTGTCACATGGGATGCACACGATTTAAATCCTTTGACTAAGCAGGACGCGTCCTACACCCATTACCTTCCTCTACTAGTATGAGGGATACTTCACATATCGTATTTGGGCGGCCATTGTTATCCATGAACAGAAATTTTGAGCTAACTCTAGGAGAAAAACGGATATGATTCCGTAATATCACTGTATCTCATTCAAATTATGTGAAGCGAAATTCTGTAATTGTGCCGGATATACAACCGCGCAATTACTCTTTGGCAAAAGCTATCATTTTCCTGGACATTCTGGTGATGCGAACGAATTCGGATATATTCCCATAATAAGCTGGTCGCCATAATCACCGTTTATAGTGAAGCGTGACTAATAAGCGAATATGACACTGAACCACTGTTTCAGACCCCAGCAAACTTGCTCCTTACAACAACGCAAACTTTCCATGCGATGGTGTACTCGTAGTGTAATGCACGTAATGAGCTTCCGAACATCTAAGTTAATATTATTTAATCACCAAGAAAAGGTTCTCACAGATTATCGAGTGTCCAAGGCTATATGGTCTCAAGTAGCACTTTGGTTTCTTTGGACCATTTGGCAGCCATACAAAAGCACTTGGGCTGCGGTTATTCTTAATTTTATTGTGTTGAACTTTTAAATAATGTATTATTCAGTATTGTTTTCGAAACTTATATATATATATATATATGTGTGTGTGTGTGTATTCACTTAAACTTTATGAAGGAAGCGTTTTGGTTCACAAATTTAAGAATGCAATGTTAAACAACGGCAGTAATAATTTATAATTAGATATTCGAACATCAGTAAGCTACGTAGAATTAATAATCTCACATAACACCTGGAATTATAAATTAAACAGTTTAAAAAAATACCACGTTACGCAGTGTATAGCATCTACAAAGCCAGCCAAAGATTTTTTTAACTGCAAGATAATAATCTACGATTCGCCTTACGCTTTGGCAACTTGAGGGACACTTTCTGCCCAATCTCGAGACATCCAAAACTTCAACTATAAACGTGCTCACTCAAATTATGCCATAAAAAAGTTTGCAGTAAATACGTCATAAAGAAATATTGACATCGGTATTTTCAGAAATCGAAAGTTATATTTCCACCCCAAATGTCACTGCTTGCAGTTACGACTAAAGAAATAACGCGAACGCATTTCCTTTACTAGTACATATAAGTGGTCTCTTTTTACAATATCATATATTGTTATTTTGTTTCGTGATTTTGCGGCTGTCTGAAGCTCCATGTTACGAAAATCGGTTGTTCCCTAGCATTTGTCAAGTAGTGTATAATAATCATTTACTGAAAATAAGTAAAGTAAACAAAATGAAATAATTGAAGCACAATAAAGATTTTTAAATGCTAGAAATACTTTAATCATCGTTCAGAAATTATTTAATATATTTGCATCTTACAAAAATATTATTTGTGTAATGGGAAATATATATTATGTAAATTTCGATCACTCTTGCAATCTTTAAAACAAAATTTGTTATTAGAATATTTTAAACATTTCAAATTATTAAATAAATTAAGGCAATAGAGACAAATATTAGTTGAAATGTGAAAGGATTAAGTTTCATAAATCAATACTCATATTTACGCATTCCCTATTGACAAACATGTATGCATTTATTATAAAACTTTTACTTGGATAACGAAGACTGCTTGCTGGCATCGTATTTTGGAAATTAGAATATAGCATGAATTATTTATTTAATGCAGTGTTCTTATTCATTGAAGTAGAAAATACTTCATAATCAGTGATCCATATATAAATCAGATCAACAACCCTCCAAGCGCACAAAAGCAAGAAAAACATATTTCATTAGTGAAAGTTAAACTATCTGGAACGGCAGTTTATACGATCCTATGTAATTCGTGCAGTTTTTTACTGATGAAATTTAATGAAAATTTGGAAATTTGTATTTTTTAAATAATGTTTAATGTGTAGTTAAAATATTTTTAAATTTTAAAAACTTGTACTTTTCAAGTGAAAATCGCTGACAAATTAGTTAAACTCCGTGTTAAAAAATGTATGATTATATAAAATTAAAATAAGCTTTTTAAGCGTTGACGTTAAAATAATCTATCTGCAGATTTCTCAGTGCATAGATTCAATCACTTCCAGAGATGTGCAGGCTTAAGAAATACAGCTAATAAGTAATAAGAAATTAAAGTTAACAATAATATAATATTTTTCAGAGTTGACGTTAAATTCGCCTTATTGGATATTTTCCATTGCACAGATTGAAATATTTCAGTAAATATAAAGGGTCAAGAAGTACCAGTAATAAAAATGGAATAAAAATTTTATTGTGTTGTTTTGTGTTGAACTTTTAAATAATGTATTATTCAGTATTGTTTTCGAAACTTATATATATATATGTGTGTGTGTGTGTGTGTGTATTCACTTAAACTTTATGAAGGAAGCGTTTTGGTTCACAAATTTAAGAATGCAATGTTAAACAACGGCAGTAATAATTTATAATTAGATATTCGAACATCAGTAAGCTACGTAGAATTAATAATCTCACATAACACCTGGAATTATAAATTAAACAGTTTAAAAAAAATTTTATACGATCAGAAGTTTTATTTTAAAATACACATTATTACAAACTGCAGTTTAAATTTCAATATTTATCTCTTCGTATCATTTCGGCAAACAACACTATATATCATAAAATTTCCCAATTTTTGGGAGATTAACAGAAATTTGCAGGTACGATAGAAGACAGGGCAAAATCCATACACTGTATTTTTTTAAGTAATTTGTTTTACAATTATACACAAGTAACAGCTATACTTAGAATTACACTTAGTAATTTCTTAGGCATATGCATATTCATTGTCATTAGTCTACTAAAATCACAGATATACCTTCTTATCATCATCACGTACTATCAACAAAGAATGGAAAATAATATTTTAGGTATGACATATAATTTTAAAATCTTATTAAAATCATTCGAATAAATGATTGTGATTAAATGTATCACCAATACACAAAATATACATTTAAAATATTTACGATTGTATACTCGTAAATATTATTAAGCCATATTATTAAGCCATATCTAAACTAACTGTTTAACATATATTTTCAGGTTAAAAAAAACAACAAAAAAAACCCATAAAACTATATGCCTTATGAACATGTTATGAAGTGTTGTTCAATAATTAAAATGAAATGCCTATTTAATCGCAGTAATAATGTTTCCTGAACTTGCATTTAAAAATTGTTTTATGCTAGAATTGTATCAACATATTAATAGTAGAATTAATCTATAAAATATTTCATTTTCTAAAATTCAATATGATTCTTTATATATAAACTAGGGGGCCTACCCCCTGCGAGCTACGCTCGCCAACCCCCGCTCAGACTTCGAGGCCTCTAAAAACATGACAGCGTGCTTTATTTTAAAAATATTGGTAAATCTGTAATTGGGTTGCCATGCTTTTAACGTTTTAATGGGGCATTTTTTTATTATCATGGCCTCATACACAGCTGTTGCGACAACTGACGATTGTTTTCGGGATTGATAAGTAAAATCAATTACAACTTGAAAACGAGCTTGTATAAAATGGTTAGGTTTAAATTGTGGCTACCTCTCGGACTTTTATAACAACGATCTGTATTCTATTATTCCTTTGCGTTTAAGGATGAGAAAAATTCCATCTGTTTGTGAATAACATTAAGAACCACAGTATTGAAAAGTACTATGTTATAGACATTTTCAGTAACAGGTTTTAATTTTCTTTCTATTTTAGTGCACAATCATGCATCTTTTCAAGTTATTAAATTCCTACTATTAGCTCACACTCTCTCTATATATATCTTGTTCAAATTTTCAATCGTTAATAAAATCGTTCTATTTATCGTTCTATTCTCTATATCGTTATATCTAATTGTTCTATTCATCCACTCAAGTTCAAATAATTTTTTTTAACTTGTAGTGGACACTTTATGTTAATACAGTTTTTTCAAATATTAATTCATTAATTAAATTAAATTAATTAATTTTAGTTTTAAATGGGGGAAAAAAATCCTCCCATTGTTTTCATAAATGAAATGAAAGATTTATCTCAAATGAGTGATGCCACAGAAATAAAATACCGCAACGATGATTATAAAATAATGTTCAATAAAGATAACGTTTGACATTCCTGCTGCACGGGTTTATTTTATATATTTATGATTAAAAAGTAGGAAATGACTTAAAAAAAATTATATTACTTGTTTTAAATATGTAAACAATTTATTTTTATTAATATGTATATACGAATTTTCTAATAATTATTTATCATGCAAAATTAATTAAATATTTTGTGCATGCATGCCTACATTTATTCGGCATCAATTGATGAGATATTTAAACAAATTTGCTATCCGCGATAATTTTACACCATGTTATGTCACTTGAATATTGTCCATAAGAAAATCGGGTACTTTTCCAGTATAGGATCCTTTGCTTTTAGGTTTGGCGTAATTTGAGCTTCAAAAAGGGATAGATTCGTTAACATACATAGATTTGTTGCCAAAAGTTATGAAAACAAACCCAATGAACATTTGGTGCTTTTCTATTATAGGGGTCTTGACGCTTTTTTAAAAAGCTTGGCGGAAAAAACCAAGCAGGATATTTTATTCTCCTTCCGTTCAGTTGGGCAATTATTATTTTATTATTACCGAATTAGTGATTTTATAAATTCGTTTAATTAAATTTTACAAAAAAAATAACAAAATGATATCAATAAATAATAATTACTATTAATTCCCTCCCCCCCCTTTCTTTTGCGTTTACATAAATGACGTCATTTGAACGAATTTATTCAAAATATTTTCAGTTTATAAATTAAATTAAATGCTGACAGACGATTGAATCCTGACGATATAAATGAGATTTGTTTTTCAAATTTTCCTGAAAAACATATTTTAATCACAATCTTGTCTTCATTATCGATTGAAATAAAAGATAAATTCAATTTCAATTTGAAAATGACGAATAAAAAGAAATCAATAATCCCTATCAAGATCCTTTTCAATTTTTTCACTTTTTTGTCACAAAAAAACTGAGTAATTAGTTGCCATCATTACAGAAATGTCATTAAAATTAGAAAGAAATTAATATCTCGAAAACTAATTCCAATATCAAAATTCTATTACCAGTTTTGACATCCGCGGATTTTTATGGACAATTGGTATTAATTTCACCATCAAGCGTTTAATATTTTATTAAAAATAGCCCTGAAACATAATCAGTCGTTTAATCAGTCGTTTCATAAAATCGTTTCATAAATTCGTTTCATAAAATCGTTTCAGAAATTCCTTTCATTAGCATTTTATATATATAGGGTAGATTACGTTAGTGAATGTAACAAATTATATATATATATATATATATATATATATATTCTTTTTTAAATAACAAACGCGTAACAAATATTGCACAAACATGGGAACCTCCAAAGTGTGCGCAGAAAGTATATCTGTATCTTCATTGTACAAGGCGCACAATTGTTATGGAAATATTTAGGCATAAAAGTTTGTTCAGACGCAATAGGGGTACATATAAAAAAAACGTGTCGCAGTTTATAATGCGGAAGGTTTTCGATAATATTTATAATTAAAAGGTCTTTTATAACATACATATTAACTTTTTTTTTTTTAAATACTAAAAGGTGTAAATTAACAACATAATATACAATAAAATAACTTTTATTAGGTTTGTGCCATGTTGCGGCTCACTTCAACCCATTTTAAAATACATTTTGTTTTGTTTTCGTTTCTTTATTATGACTCGGAGTGAGCCTAAACTTGTCAACAACCTAATAAAAGTTATTTTACTGCATATTATGTTGTTATTTTATACCTTTTAGCATTTAAAAGAAATATATTATTACAAGGTGTTATAATTTATTATATTGTTACATATTAACTTTTTTTCAATAAATTTCGAAAACATACCAACTTATACCTTCCATTTGTTTACATCAGATGGCGCTTATATTAACAATAAACAGTAAACCATCCACAGGAACATAAACGAGCCTACATGTAGATGATTAATTATTAATACATACTATTTATGATGTTTTAAACTAATTTAGAATATTTTTTTATTATATTTTTTTACTAAATTTCTAAATAAATTTTACATTGTTATGTATCCACACACCTTTGAAGTGTCATTTTCGATAAAAATATAGATTTTTTTCATTTTTGCAATAATATTAAAATCCTATCGTTTATGTATCGAATTCTGTATTCCTAATCAGAATTGTAGATAGAGCCGTTTAAAGTTACATCTCTAACTTGCCGAAGAGTTTCGCAACAGTAAATATCGTTCTGCAAACCTGAAGTAAGCTGAAATGTATGTTTACATTCTTCTTTTTCGAGATTTAGCACTTAAATTGAATTATATGTCCAAGAAAATACATGAAGTTAATAATTATACCTTTAAAGTATTTTCTTATTTTTATAGTATGAATCGCGTTTAAAAGTTTTTTTAGATTTTTCCCAAAATGAAATTTTTTCAGTCTTTAACTATATCCAAAACATCCTATAGCAAAGCCCCACAAGTGGCTGTGAGGTTCTGCACTCGAAGCTGGTAGACGGGGGATGCTGAGTTCAAACACCTGTCACACTCGTCGACCTAACCGTTCGGAGTTTTCCGAGGTTTTCTTCGAACCATGCCATAAATACAGGTTAGGATCCCTTAGAAAACCCCCCACGAAGGGCACTACCCCCAAGGGCCTATATCCCTCGAGTAGATGATTGACCGTCATAAATCAACCAACCAACCAACCATCCTATAACAAAAAATTATGCACGAAATGCTTTGATTTTTTTTTTTTTTTTTTTTTTTTTAACATATTTTTCAAATTGGACTACAATCATGATAATGTATTATTTAGTTTTACATTTTCCCTGGTATAAGTTAAAGAGTTGCAACAAATGTTACGAATTTTTCATTACGTTAGAACTTCAAGTGCCACAGCATCTGCTAAAGAGATGCTATTATAATGCGGCTAGTCTATGTCCTAGAGAAAGTTATAATCTTTATTATGCAATTTATAAAATGTGAATCATTGATTTGTTTTAGAGTTGTCATTTTGTGCACAGATTTCCATTTTTTACATAATTTTGACTATTTTTAACTTTAAAAAAATTATTTCTGTGCACTTGTTAAAAAGTTTATATACAAAGTTTTAACTGAAATGTCCTGATAAAAAATTGGTATAAAGAGAAAATTTCAAATATTTTAAAAACTGACCTCCGAAGGTGTGTAGATACCTTAAACTGTATTTAAACGATATTAAACAGTATTTAAACGAAATTATTTATTTCAAAAATTAGAATAAACTTTATTAGGGATACCTTCTTGCTAAATGTTTTCCTGTTGGAACATATTTGTTTTTTCTGTATTAATTAAATTTTATTTTTGTGAATGAAAATCATATTTTTGATTCAAATTATCTGCTACTTGTTTATTTTGCTTTGTATGAAATGAACTTGAATATATCCTTTACATTTTTAAAAAGTAATTGGAGCACCATTCTATATTTGATTCCGTTACCTATAAATTCATTGATTTCTAGTATTAAGACTATTTTATATATTGATACATAAGTAGTTCATGGGTTTGAGTGCATATATAATAATATTAGTAGGCAAAAATAACTAATAAAGCTTATATGTTATTTTCTTTGAAAAAAATGTTATTTTCTTTGAAAAAAATAGATTGTAATTTGTTTTTTATTTATTTTTCCTGTAGTGTCCACGAAAGCTGTGCTAATAATCAATTATGATTCTTATTATATACAATTTATAGAAATAGTGAAAATTTTATTTGCGATTTTTCATTTAGCATGAGTAAAACTATTGAATATATAGACACACACTTAAAAGAATTTTAAATCGTAATTTGAAGCTTAAGAAAATATTCACTATTTGTTTCTTAATTTCTCTATAGAGACAAAGAAAGGGATGCTAATAGTAAATTGCAATTATGTAATTATACTTTTTGAAATGCTTTTTGATTTTTTGTTTCATTTAGTACAAATAAAAATAGAAGCCATAAGAAATTATAGAGTTTAAAGAAAATTACACAAAAAATATCATACATTTGGATATAAAAATAAGAATGATACAAGGACAAATTAATAAAGCTTAATGAAATGACCATGTGCATCGATTTTGGAATGTTGGTATATTAAGGTATTAAATTGGAAATAAATGCTACTAACATACACAATTGTATTAAAAATAAATTTTCTTGCCAGCTTGTGTTATTTTGAACGAAAATGTACATGGGAATAAAAAGGAGTGAAATATTATTTTAAAAATGTGTTTTTACAAAATAATAATAATAATAATAAAATAAAAAAAAAGGAGAACAGTTTTTAAAATTGTAAAACACGCAGCTTTAAACTTTTTCATCTTTTCAGTGAAGTATTTTTTTTTTCCAAATATTTATTCAATTCATTGTACATAAAAACATTGAAGAATGTTTTGTTGGATTAACACAACCACTGAAAAGGATTTTTAAAAGTTAACTATTCCCTTATACGTAGGGAAACGTTAAATCATCACTAAGTGTTTTTTGAAGAGTTTTCTTCTTTCATTAAAAATCCATTAGATAGTAGAATGTCTTTACAATTTCTTATCAAATTTAAAACTGACGACAATATAAGTTTCTTGCATTAGCATAAAAAAGGATAAAAGCCGGAATACGTGACGTGGAAGTAAAAACGAAAATATATTAATAAAACATTGAAAAGCTATCCGGTGACAATTCTAAAACAGAATGGTTTGCCAAGTACATATATAAGTGCTTTTAGATAATGTCCATTTAAAAGGCAAAGATAACTGAAAGTTTTTATTAAATAAATCTCTTTTATTTTTGTTTAAGAATTTATACTAAAACCTTTTTTATAGCCTAAGTTTTCTGATTGAATTAATATGTATTAAGTAAACAAATTAATAAACTCTTACTAGTGCTAAATGTATATTAAAACGTTTTATTTTTTTCATTTTAAACTGGCAATAATGATTTTTTTTATTGAATATATATTTTTTCTAAATATAATGCAAATTATTTTATAATAAATACTCTTATTGTATCAGGTGTATCTAAATCAAGTATGATATTCAGAACTATAATCAAGATTTTTATAAGACATACATATTAAAGCAAAATGTAATAAATGAGAAAGGCGAAATCAGTGCTGGGCGTCGAACCTTGGAACCATTCGTCAATGCTTTTCTTTCACGCCAGGATATGCTCTTGCTCAGGTGTGCCGTGCTAGAGAAACACGTTTAATGGAGAAAAAAAAATGTACGTAAATTGTTCCCTATCAAATTGGTTTTTAGTCGTATTGATGATCAGAAATAAAATTTTCGTGGTAAAGAGTAAGTAGAATGTAATTTTTATAACTGTAGTTTAAAAGGCGGATTTAATTCGTCTACAAAAGGACACACAAAATAAGTGTCTTGCGGGTTCCCTGTAAACGAAACATTCGTAAACATGGTTTAAAAGTGTTTAGGAATTAAAATTGTTGTCAATTTCAATGAATTCTGATTAAAAAGAGAGTTTTTAAAATGTTTGACGGAAAACCCGGTGTTCAACACATTTTACTTTTAACTGTAGCAGTATAGTAAATTCATACAGAAATGAAAAGATAAATACGCCATTTAGAATTTCTTTGTCATAATGTTATTGCCTTGATGACAACTGAAAAAAAATGAATCGAAACAGGCAATTTGTATAAGACAATAAAAATGAAAATGCAATATCTGCAAGAAAAAACAAACACTTTTCTATGTTGCGAAAAAATACAATATTGGAACATAGAAACTACACTAATATTCTTCAAAAAAGATTGTAAAATAGACTCAATAAAAATATGGATTAAAACAGGTAAATAAATTTCAATTGTTATGCAAGTTTATTAAGATATCATCATGTTTTCTGTGCTGACAATTTCAAAAAAATATAGATGCCTAAAAATTATAATGCTATTTTAAAAATCCTATTTAACTCTATAAATAATATACAATATCTGTTTTAGAACGCACTACTTGATTGAATTTAACATAACATACAGCTCGGATGTTCATACGCAGAAGAAACTACCGTTAAACCCATATAATGGGCCACGTCTCTCATTCTGGAAGCATATGATAAATTCTACACGAATGCAGATTTTATAAAATTTTAAACTACAAATCAATTGAGACAAGTTATAAACGTAACTTAATATTTGGACCTACTTAATACTTAACGTAACTTAAAATATACTTAAAAATACGTTAGATTCCATTTAGATGATGTGGTTCATGTATTGGCGCTTAATGGTGTAAAAATTGCTCGTATGATTTATTGTGTATTTAAAGACCTGAAAAAAACAACAATTCCAAATTGATGTACAGATTTCATGCGACATGTATCAATGTTTCTTTTTAGGCCTGTTGGTATTTTTGAAAAAAATGACATTTTGGACAGGATTTAAAAAATGCAATAAATCGGTTTTGCGTAAATTCAATTTTAATACATTATATGATTAGTAAGATTACTCATTTCGAAGAAGAACCGGGTGGTCAGAATTAAATCACCCCTTCTCTGACCTTCCTGTATGTCGAACTACTTAGTATAAAGTCTCGAAATTTTGTACACATAATATACGAATCGTGTGCACATTTTGTACACAAGGCATAGGGAAACAGATTACGCGGAAAAAAAGTTCCAGAGACACCGATAGATGGCACTGTACAACAGAAAATATGAAAAAAGACAACAATAATAATAATAATAATAATAATAATAATAATAACACATGCGAAATGAAAATTTTTCTTTTTACTTTATGTGGCACTTATGGAAAAAAATAAACATATAAATAAGCTTAAATTGCCATTGTAACTGCAATTTCGGGCTGTATGCTTTAAAATATGCGTAATACCATTGTTTGAAACTATGTTCTGTGTATAAAAGAAGATAAACCTTTGGGAATGTCATTCTTATCAGTGATGGATGTCAATCAGTCAGATCACGCTTTGCTTGTGAAGCTCTTTCATGAAAATACAGGAAATGCTGCAGTTGCACTTCTGCAGTTTCAACGACGTAAGAATTTGCGCGAAGGACCAAAGTTAGGATCGAAAGTTACAGTCTGGTATAGATTCACAGCCACATTCATTCTTGACATTTTTTTGAAGAGACTACTCCTAATGGACCTGCAACATGCACCGTGACGGCCAGCAGGTCCAAATAAATGCTAAAAACATTTATTGTGCCCCATTTGCAACAGGAAAATTATTTTAAGTCAATTATCTTTATAAAATATGGACCGCCTTCACACATTGGGCTATGCGCACAATGTAGTTTCATCGGCAACAATTCACAAATAGCAGCATAATTAGCCTTATGTTTCCGACAAACTGGACATTTCGTTTTCGAGATCTGTGTTCCGTGTAATTTTTGGCTGTGGAGACAATTAAAAAACCGTGTCTATTGAGGACTTCTGCTAACCTTCTCAGACTTGAAAGAAGGTGTCACTCTGCTTGTGAGAAGCATCTCAGTCAACAAGTTACGATCCACAGTTGAACAGTGGATAAGCTGTCCACCTACTGCAGATTTTACATTTTCAAGAAGGGAACAATATTGAGCAACATTCTCTGCATCGATAACGTCCTTGAAACATGAATGTATGTATGTTCAAATAAAATGTGTTTAAAATATGTTTTTATGATTTTTCAGCATATATCCAATTGTACAACGCCGTCTACCGGTGCTTTCTGTAGTAATTTTTTGTTTGCGTAATCCGTTTCACCATGTCTTGAGAAGTATTTATATAAAATTCAAAGCTTTTATACAGAGTATTTCAATATACAGAGAGTTCAGAACAGGTGTATTTTAATTATGGGATCCCTGTATAAAAACACACTTTCTGTCCTTGAATGTGGTAATATAATGTGCTAAATATAATTAATAAAAAGCTTAACTCAAACTACAGAATACTGAAATTTTCGTCGAATTTTGCGCTTTTCCAAATCTACCGTGCCTTTAAAGTTATGTAATTATATTGCACTGAATATACAATGATACAATATGTCATAATTAATGCATCGTTTATTTTTGCATAGTTTTTTTGTTATCTTTTTGTATTTTGATATTTATTTTATAATTCTAAATGATTAATTTCTTAAATTTAATTTTAACCCATCTAAATTAAAAGAAAACATGGAGAGTAAGTAGACATTTCAAATTTTAAAAATGTTAATTTTGAAGTAAAATTTGCACTGCACATAATAGATACTGTTCAAATACATTTTCTAAAGATGAAATAAACAAAAAAATATTAACCATTTGTTGAAAAATATATGTTTTTTAAAGTTGGTTTTATATGTACATATTATAAATGATATGATTATTTATATATGTGAAAAATAAACGTTACAATTTGAACGTTACAATAACCTTACATGGCAATAATTTAAATGAGAGTTCTATGAGAAATATATCATTTCTGCTATAATTATTTGACACTTATCCAAAACTAACATCAATTATGTTTGGGAAAAGTATATTTTATTTTTATAATGTAAACTGAACGTGAAAGATCATTAAAAGTCATTAATTTGGACTTTGAAAGTTATCTCAAGTCATTGTTCTGGTAATCAATTATTTATAAGTAAGATATTTTCATATAATATTTTATTCGATTATTAACTACTTGGTCTATTATTTTAAAGTTTCTGCAACTGACGATAATATTTAACGTAATTTTATTACAGTAACTAAAACAACAGGCGAAATAGTAGTAACAAGATGTTAAATAAGTAAGAAAAGTACTTTGTAGAAGTACGTAAGAAAAGTAAGTTATATTTGTCATTTGAAAAGAAAAAGTTTTATTTTGTAATTTAAGAAATGATATACAGTGGAACTTCCATTTAACGAAGTCTCATCGTCACAGTTAAAACTTCGTTATGAAGAAAATTCGTTAAATAGAAATCAATTTAAATTCATGAAAATTTCCCTTCAGATATGACAAACTGGTATTGGATTCAGAAGCATTCGATTCGGTTTTAAATATGAAGCCGTCTTTTACAAAACAGTTGTGTACGGTAGATCAAATCATGTCACATTCCCAAACTTTGGCTCAAGCTTTCATCAAGCTCTGGTACACAGATTCTCAAACTGATGTTTTTACTACATCGTCTTTTTTCAGTCTTTTTCGATAATGTACTTCAATATTTTTTATTATTCCTTAGATTAATGGCTGAAGTTTAGAAGCTGTATTGGCAGGAACAAAAATAACTTTGATGTTCTTCGGTTTGTATTTTGAAGCACGTTGTTGTGGAAGTACAAAGCAATTGTCTATCAGCAATGGTAACTGTCTAACTCTAATTGATATTTTTTGTTTCAATGCATCTTATGCCATTGCGTCACTGCATCTCTTATATCATTGAATGTAAAAAGGGGATTTTAACTTCCCCCAACTGTCAGCGCTGGAGTCTCGGTGTGGGAGAATAATGATAACAATTGTTTTTCTTAGAGTGAAAAAAAATGTTTTATTTAGTACCAAGCAGAATGGAAATCATTTAAATGTGTTCATTTTCATACAATCGAATCCGCTGAAATAAATTCGCATATTCATCGCAACAGTAATCGCTTAGTTTGAATTCTGTACACGTACAAAAGTGGAATAAACTTCGTTATATAGAATATATATTTCGTAATATGGAGATTAATTTACATGCTAATGGTGTTCAAAGTCAAAGTTCTGCAGAAAATTTCGTTAAGTAGAAAATTTCGTTAAGTAGAAAATTTCGTTAAATAGGAACTTCGTTAAAGGGAAGTTCCACTGTATATATTAATCCGGTTGTATTCGCATGTCGGTAATTTTGACGCTCATATCATGTGTTTGTCCCAAACAAATCCACCTTTACGAAAACAATTTTGAAACTCCATGTAACTGAGCTTAAATATGTTGTCCCCATCATACAAAAGGTACCAGACATTTTTACATTTTTAGGTGTATATTGACAAGTAAAGTTGGCATTCAGAGACGAGTTTATGGTACGATCACTAGTGTTAGTCGATTTCTAGTCTTCCCCAATATTTCATATTTATCGAGAATACTGTATTATTTCAGAAAAGTGCAATTTTATAATTAAAATACAGATAAAATGCTTAAATGATAAAAACAGAACACACAAGGACTTATAAGAACCTTTTAATACAATGATTGACAAATCTCGCACGCATAAACGACGCTATTTTCAAGAATTACACTATAAACAAGCATTTCTCGCAAAAATGTAAACAAAAAAGATAAAAAAGAAAAAAAAATTGCGAGAATAGTTTGTTTACCGTGTGGATCTTGTTAATGGCGCCGTATTGTGCGTCATATGATACAACTCGAGGCTAACGAAAAAGACAGGCTACCGCGGTGCATTCCACTTATCTTTTTTTACAGACCGCTAGAGTGACGTGACGCTCTTTTCGTACACCTGCATTGGTGGATTCGATCTTCACATGACTCCCGCGGTCTGTAAAAAAAGATACGCGTAAAGCACCGCGGTAGCCTTTCTTTTTCGTTACCCTCGGATCAGTATATTAAAAGCTCTTTTGTGTTCTGTTTTTTTCTTTCACGGAAGAATTTATATCTGCATTTTAATGAAAATTAGTGATTTTATTATATGATTAGACAAATTTATAATTTCGTTGAAAAAAGTAATATTAGAATTTTAAATGAAAGATTTTTTTTTTCACATTTTCCGCTACCGGGCAGCGGCGCGGTGGTGAAAAGGCCGAAAGCGAGCATAGTGTTTTGAAGTGTTAAAATATTGAAAGTAAATCCATAAAATGACTTTGTAATACTTTGTCAGAGATAAGATTATATAAGATATGTTTCTATTGTTCGAAAAATTGTTGGTGCTTATACAAAAAGAACATCATTTAATTTGCAAAAAAAAAAAGAAAAAAAAAACAGTTATCTTTTTTATTTGCGATGTATACTAATTTGCTAAAAGCCTTTAATTTGCACTGTGAAAGCAATCTCAAATCATTGTTCTGGGAGCCAAATGTTTATACGTAAAATATTTCATGTTATAGATTATTTGGTGATTAACTACTTGGTATCCTATCTTAATATTTCTAGAACTGAAGGAAATATTTAACATAATTTTATCATAATAGCATAAATATAACTTATTTAAAAGCCAATATGTGAGACATTGTATAAAATATATTAAGATCCAACTGTTTTATTTTTGTTTTTTACTTACCGATGAATTAGGGCAAAACCTTTCGAATTTAAAAAGGTACGTAAGGTTAAAATCTATTAAAAGAAACATGCAGGTATATTTCACACATGAATGTAACATTAAAATTTTTTTAGGTACAATCATGAGTTTAAACTTTCAAAGTCGATCTTATCTTTTTCAGATATATTATTTTCAGTATACAATTTTGAATTGAAGAAATAAAAGAGCATGCTAATATTCAAATAAAAATAGCGTCAACTTAATAGTTAAAATGGATACTTTAACAAAACCACTAATAGATTTTTAACTTCTTGTTCGATGAGCTTTTCTCAAAAATGTGCTTTTGTTACTTGCGCACACTGTAGAAAAAAATCGTTTGCAGGCAGTTCATTTCTTTTACACAGATACGAATAATATGATTGCATCTATAATCTTTACTGTCCTACTGTGTTCTCAATTAAACGATGTATTTTTTTTATTAGAATCTGTTTTTAAATGGTTATCACGTTATCTAATCCTTACAAATATAATTTGCATCGTTTAACACTAGAACAGCGGGAAATGTCACTCAAGTTTCATAAAAACATTTCACACCAGAATTTTTATCTAAAACTTTAAAACATTTTTAACTAATTTTTATTCGGTAAAAATTTAACTTATTTATGAAGAAATTTCTGTTTCCAATCGACATTTTTTCATTAGGTGCGGGTCAAAATGACCCTTTACCGCGGTTCTAGTGTTAATATTCAAAACAGTATATGAATATTGTAGATATAATTTTATACTTATCAAAGGAAATGATATATTTTTTCAATGATTTTTGTGCAATGCGCACATTTATCAAAAACCTAGTTTTTTCAAAATCTCATACAAAGTTAAAAAACAATTGGGATGTATGTTAAAGTGCAAATATTAAATATCAAATTTACCCTGTTCTAATATGAAAAACTGCAGTCGATTTTATTTATTTGATTCATAATTTCGTACATTGCAACAAAAATATGAAAAACAAAGCAAATAGCACATTTTTGAAGATTTAACCATTTAAAAACTGAAATCTTAAAACGCAATAGCATTCAAAATACTGCAAACGCTCTAACGCTAACATATTCCTCATAGCTTTTTTTCTCTAATTTTTTTCTGCGTGCATAATTGTCAGCAGCTCAATAAGAAGGCAGCTACATTCTAACATGGAACCTCCCTAAGATCACTAGAACAAAATTCTCCTAACCCATTGATTGCAAAAACCCCTATTCTGAGATAACAGTTGATATTTCCGAGGTGTGAGAAAATTGAACACATCTGTCTCAGTCGAACGGGCAGTTAGCCAGTAGTTTTTTTTTGGCGATTTCGTAACGAAAGGCTTAAAACTGATGATTAAATTTAAAACAAATATTATCGTACATGGAAGTAAATATATTGTATTTTAAGAAGGTCTTCTCTAAAACCTTTCAAAAAATACTTTTTCTAGCATCTTTTGCACGCGTAAGAGGTGTAGAATGTGCTCTCAAAAATTGTTTTTCTTCCATAATACAAGAATTCTTCCAGAGAACTTCCAGAGAACTTTTAACTCTACTTCAGGGTGTGTGTATGTGCGGGGGGGTGTACTATCCATGGGGCCGTAACTTGCTTCTTTCGGGAAAAAAATGTGTTATGCTCAACAATTTGAGAATCTCAATGATAAATGTCAGTTGCAATGTATTGCAACGTATCGCATGACATCATATATTTTCCCCACTGACTGCTAAAGTCAAGTGCTAACGCAACAAAAATAATAATGTTTTTGCTGATAACACTAGTCTATTTACTCGTTATTAGTTCTTCATGTTTTAATGACGGCTATTTTATTATTTCGAACTGCTTTACTTTTCTCTTGGTTTATATTTGGTACAGATTTATATATATGTGGTGTTTTTACGAAGATGGTTTTTTACTCCATGAAAAAATGGCAGTTTGTTCAAGAAGGTGAGTGATTGCAGTCGTAATCAATAATCATGGCGAGAAGTTTAGGCAATGATGAGATACCACAAGAGTTTCGTCAATAAAGAGCAGCCAATTTCCGGATAAATCTTTTATTTATGAAGAAGAGCGATGCAAGTAACAGTTCACACAGTATTCGGTATAAACTTATAGCCCTCAGGCTTCACGATGGCTCACTACATCGTTCACTAGACGTTAAAGAGCTGTATGAACATTCTACGTGACTACAAGACCATATAACCATTTGGTTACATTTCCAAACACGTCAAAAATCTGCTCTCAAAAAGCGTGCAAGCGAGTTTTGTTCACAGAGCGTAGAGATACAGAATACTACGTCACGAGCGCACAAACCAATAAGTGAGAGGCGAGCTCAAGCAAAGCGAATGAGGCGCGAGGGAGAAGATCTGACACGAAATAATTCCTCTCGTAGCCACGCATTAAATTTGAAGTGAAAAATACCCAGCGCACGAAAGCAGAGCATGGAATAAAAAAATGGCTACTAAAAACATTCGAAATGACAAAAGCGTCTCTAGGAATTTTATAGATTGGGGAGCTGATAAATGTTACGAATGAACTTAAAATTTTAGATTAACATTTGGAATAAGATAATTATTAATATACGGGTTATTACTTTTAAAATGACATTAAATAGGCATAAATATTATTAAGAATTAAGGAAATATTGACTATGTCAGAAGTTAGATTATTTTAAACGACTAATGCGAAATAAATGCGAAGGATTTGCGAAGAAATTTTTTTTTTATATAACATATATATATATATATATATATATCATTGATATATATAGCTCAATTTTTCTGCCTTCCACAAAATTAAAACGTAGTTTAAGTTTAATCGCATTTTTGCTTTCGATACACGACTATCGATTTCGTTAGGTCTCGGCGGTGAAGGACGTAATATTTTTAATGAAATGAATGGGGGGGGGAGGGAGAAGTAGTCTTTAAAATACCATACATCTTATTGATAGCAATTTCTCTTGACGTTAGAAATGAAGATTTGTGCATGATGGACGGGTTTTTGAGATTCGCTTCCTTCGTCACTTTGAGACAATTACAATTATAGGTTCTTTTAAAATATTTTACGTCTTGACTTGTTGTACTGAAAAGTTTTCTAACACCCTGTATATTAATTTCCATTTATTTGGGTTGTTTTCCAGAAGAAATGTGCGTAAAGGCAAAATTATTTACTGTCGAAAATTTAACTTTTATAATTAGTCAAACATAAACATTTTAAAATTAATTAATAATTTCCTTTTCTTCCAATGTATGCAGTGCACCATTATTTCATAAAATAAATCAATTGCATAAAAATAAATGTTACTTATTATTTTTAATTTGAAAGAGCATTTATCTTTTAGTATGTGTCAAATTGTTTAACATTGAACATAAGCACCGATATCTCTACATACTATGTAACGATAACAAATGTTTAATCACTTTGTTTTCGATTTGTAGCTGATAAAATCAGCTTGAACAGCAATGATTCATTGAAGTATATTTAAATTAAAGTGGGAAACATTTCTGGCTACTGAATTTCTGGAGTAACGTTATAAAATGCTTGAATTAACCAAGTTTCAAATTGTTATAAGAATAATAATAAATTTAACAACGTAATCAGATATATTAAGTTTATTTTTGAATTATAAAATTATGTATAAATTATAAAATTATTCTATATAAGCTGCTTTTTATAGAATAATTTTATAATAATTTTACGTCAACTTATCAGAAAGACTTATTATATACATATACGCAAAAATATATTTTAAGAAATTTATTGTATACTAAAGTTATCTTTAAAAGTCAAATGAATAAATTCTTGTACTATAACGATTAAGCTACAAATACTTTGGTTGTTTTATTTCAGTAAATTTATATATTTGAAACACTATTAGTAGATTTAATGCAATTCAGTTATAGAGTTTGCGATACATTTGAAAAGAGATGATACAAGATATGAACAATAAGTAGGGTAAATGACCCCTCAAATCGGAAATGAGCACAACCCGATTATCAGTGTCATGTTACGTAATATTCCGATTACAATAGTGCTTTGTTTCGTGCGCCTGTATGTCTCAATAAATTTATTATTGTCATTTTGTCTGTGCGGTGGTTTTGGGACGTGTTGTGGAGCAGAGATTCAATTTGTAATTATTGTACACATTTAGTAAATCAGCAGGTGAAAATAATGCAATGCTGAAATAGATATACAGAGATGAAACCGTGACGTCGAATACTGTGTACGCGTGGTTTAGAAAGTTAGTGATGGACGCGAATATATTTATCAATGTATCCCAGCAAACATGAAACTGCAAGAACTCTTTCAATTTTTGTAATTGTAATTAAAATAAATTTCTAAGGTTTTTAATATGTATTTCAATATTTAATATCACTATTTATCGAGTATAACTGAAATTAACACATCCAGCAATTTGTATCGATAAATTATTAACAAGTTATTCACAGGTGCTGTGTATTTTTTTTCTCGTGTATTTATATATTTATTTATTAATCGCAATGTGCAGTTAGCCAAAAAAGAGTATATATCAACATTTTAATCTTTAAATATTTAAGAGAAAACATAAATTCGCATAAAAAGTATGTCTTCTTTCAAGTTTCTTTCAAGTTGTGTTAAAAATATAATCTTGCGTGGCCGTCACCATATTGAAAGAGTGACAAACTAAAATTTGGGATACAATTACTTTTTTTTGAATTCCTATCTTGTTAATTAGTAAAACAGCAAACCATTGTAACAATGACAGAGCATTCGTTGAAATAATTTAGGAATTATTCAGATTTTTGTTTCAACTCCCAATGTTATGTTTATCTATAGTGGTTGAAAAACACATTGCAATGCGTGGGGCTTTTTAAACATGACTCAAAAACTACACTGACTTCCAAAACTTAAGGTGCAACCAGTTTTTTGAAACTCACTATTAAAAGAATGAAAATAAATGTAAAAAATATGGTTTACATGAATGATGCTAAGTAACTCCAATAACACCATAAAACAATTATACCCATCTCTATTTTTTAAAGAATTGGACACTTATATGGCAGGCAAGAAAAACTGCAAGTATCCCACTTTTGTAAATTTGTGTGGCATTTTGTTTTTGCTTTTCGTCTTCAATTGTTGGTCCTAAAATATTATTGTTCATATGTAAGAGATGTCGTTTACCTGATTTGTTACGATGTCGGGCAATAGGATGGGGAGAAATGGGGATATCACATGTTGATGTTGTTAGATGTCGTAATGTGTCTGGTAATCTGGTTCAAAGGCTCCGGGAATAATTTGAATATGGAAATTCAGTATTAAAAAGACTTGTTCTAGACCGCTCATGATTTACAATGCCTACACAAGATCGCTTTCTGACTCTTTTTGCCCGAAGGAGAAGCATCACTACTATGGTTCAACTCATTTCAGATCATCGTAAGGCTACAGAGATAATAATATATTTTATTACGTTCCACAGACGTCTTCACAATTAAGGACTCTATGCAAGACGATCCGTTGTGTGTGGCACTATTAATCTATAACACAGTAGTGCTCGTTTCTGTTGGCCAAGAGAGCACGTTACCTGGAACAGACAACAATGTGCTTACGTATTTTTCACAGACGAGTTCGAATTGAATTTGGTGAGTGATTGAGTTCGTGTGCTTATCCGGAAAGAACAAGGCATCAGATTCTACCTATGTAACATTGTTGAAAGACACAGGTATAGAGGGGGTGGAACTATGGTTTGGGATGGAGTCTCTCCGGTGGCCACAGTAACCTTCATGTATGCCATGGAAGAGCTCTGACTGCTGTGAGATCCTTGCTGCGTTTGTCATACCGTATGATATTGCTATTGGTGATGAATTAATGTTAATGGATGATAATGTCTGATAGTATTGCGCTAGAGTTGTTGATGAATATATTGAGGATCAAGGTTTGGAGCTAATGAAATTGCCAGATCAATCTTACGGTCTTAATAAGATACAGTATCTTTGGGACTATCTCGGCAGACAGGTGGCTGTCGTAAATTCTCCTCTGAAGTCGTTAAATGAGCTGGAACAAGCGTTTCTCATTCCAGTATCCGACAACTTAATTGCCAGTATAGAAAGTTGATGCCACAAATGCCTTACAAGTAGTGACGGACACAAATTTTACTAAACTCCATTTATTAATTTTTTTTTCACAAAAATGCCGTTTTAAAAAAAAATCAAATAGTGGACTTTCGCAAAAAATGTATTTTTTTATTTGTAAATCATGCTTTATGTTAAAATTAAATAAAATTCGAGGAAGGACCATTTAAAGGAAAATTCTTTTAAAGTTTATGCCTTTTTGTTCATTTGTTTTCTAATTAGACACAAAAAAACTGGATGTATCTTAAATTTTGGAGGCCAAGTGTATTTTGTGAAATGAGTTGTAGTTTTTATTCACATGTTAAAAGTATTTAGAAATAGCTCCATGTTAAATTTATTTTCAGATTAAAATGCACATATTTTTATTCGAATTTTAATTAAACAGTTTATATATTATGTTTTGTCGAAATTTTTACTCTCTTGAAATTTAAAATCACTCTAGAATAACACCCCTTTTATTATTATTATCTTTTAATCTGAAAATTGGTTTTCTTATATTTTATCATAGTGATACAGATATATAAAAAACAATACGTTTAATTTCAATATTTTAATACTTTCTGAAGTACGAATAAAGCTTTTCTTTTGCAAAAGCTGTAAATTGCGGTCATGAATCCAGAATATTTTAAATAAATAAAAATAAACAAATAATAATAATAATAATAATAAACCATGAAAATTTAGTTTTTTCCTCTCAGATTTTACAAGCGTGTCTCTTCGAGTACGTGCCATCTACAAAAAGAATGCTTCATTATTTTCCTAAATATATCAATCGTCTGTAGAAAAATATAAACAATCACTGCATATACGCTACATGTTTAATACAAATTATTTTCAATTATTTTCCAGTTATTTATAAATGTAAAAATGCAATTTATTTACACATGCTTTGTTCTTTTTTCCATTGTGTTTAATTTAATTTCTGGTATTAAAAATGCATACACGACGGTGTTAAAAAAAAATTCAAATATGAATAAAAATTCCTAAAATGAAAATAAAACAAACGCGTAGGAACAAAGTAAAACAAAACACAGAAATTTCAATACATTTGAATGTAATATCAAAAACGATTCACTTGATAAACGAAACTACGATAAAAAACAAACATATGTTTTAAGCAAACTACATTTAGAATAATATAAAACGAGTCACCATAAAGATAAAAAAAATTATTTCGCTAAATAGAAAAAAAAAATCATCACTTATTTGAAAGAAAAATATTATTAAATAATTCTACTAGCATTCCATAAACTATTATGCGTAATGAGGATTCCTTGATGTCTGTTTAATATTTATTAATAGTTTTCGTGTTAAATTTCTTGTCACGAATTCTGGAAGCTGCTGCATTTATAATGAAGGATGCGATTTGATTAAATACTGAATTTTTTTTTTTTAAATCATTGCTAATGGATTTTATTTAATGAATATTAATTATAATAAGGTATGAATAATTGGAGAAGCTTTTTATTGAATTTTGAAATAGCTTATCATTTTGTATGCTTTCATGTTTGCAATAATACTGTACTTCGTATGTTTTTAAATTTTTCTTGAGTTATAGAATCCCGTATTATTATAGATTTTATTACTCTTTCAAATAGTAAGAAATGAGAAAACAAAGAGAAAGAAAAAGACTGTTTTTATTAATTATCTTTAATGGATAAAAAACTACTACAAATAATAAAACATGAAACGACCAGCAATAAGAATTACAAATATTCTAAAAATACATTTTTAATTGTTTTTAATTTATATTTCCGGTGTTCAAAATGCATACGTTACGGTGTTAAAAAATCAAATATAGCATATTATTAGAGATTTTATTATTCTTCCTATTAGTAAGAAAGAAGAAAAGAAAGAGAAATTGAAAAAAAAAAAAAGAAAAAAACTGTTTTTATTAAATACATTTAATGCATAAATGATTACTGTAAATAATAAAACATAAAACTATTAGCAATAATGCTTAAAAATAGTTATTAAAATCAGTATAAGCTGACCGGGGAAAATATTTTACTAACTTTATGTGTCACTTTGAGTAAAAACGTATTTTTGACACGCACATACAGCAGTCTACCCATCAAAAAATTATATATCCGTTTTTCACAAAACGTGCTCTCTACACATTGTTACTATAATTATAAAAAAAGTCCTTCCGGCCTGCACCGGGAGGAAAAGGTAGCATTCCTATATTTTATTTAAAATTTTAGTTAATGTTACACGAAAACAGCAAGTTAAAATGCAAAGAAAACGTTTACAAAAGATTCGTAAATACTGAATTTGAATATGAAAATTGAAAAGAATTCGGAAAGAATAATAAATATATATATAGTTTGATGTGTATGATTGGGAAAATTATTACAACATGGAAAATTTTTGTAATGTGCTGTCTTGTTTCAAAATGTCAGCCACCCTAGAATTTCAAACTGTTCTATCTCAGTCATTTTTTAAGATAGAGGTAAACCAAAAAGTTATCTGGAATCCTCGTATCAAGGCCTAACACTTAATTAAAAAATAAATTTGAATTTTTAACTTTTTTGTAAAGTTATTTTAGTTTTAAATGTTTAAATTGCCGCCATCTAAAACAAAATGGCAGACCAAATTGGCCAACGAACTCGGTATATATATATATATATAAATCAACATTTGAACGGAGGATGGTTTTGGGGTCTGGGGGTCATGATCGGTGAAAATATATCGAAATTTTCCGGAATTGCTTTCCTCCGAACGGCTGAAATAGGTAGCTTTATACTTTTTTGTATTGAAAGCTACCTAATAGCAGTCGAGTCTCAGTTCACCACGTGACACCTCCTCAACGTCATCTTTATCGGAATAAAGAAACACTTGGGTTTCCTTTCAAAAATTACTTTATTGTCAGCTGAGCTTTTATGATGTTCAATAAATAACAAGACAAAGCCTTCCAAGAGATTCCCCCTTTATCGAACACTGCTAGCGAAATGTTGAAGTTTAGTTATGAGAAAACTGTTATCTAACTCTAAAGTGCAATGGAATCGAAACGATTTTAAACTACTACTATTATCCTATTTAATAAAAAGCTATGCGTTGCTGACGACTGGGATTTTCGATAATCGTTGCCACAGATTAAACTCGGAAAATTAAACATTTGAAGTTACAGAAAAAATAATAATAAACCATAATAACTCGAAAAGTATTTGTCAGAAAATTGTTAGGCAAACTTTGTTAGAAAGGTAAGAAATGGTAATTTTCTTGATATAAATTTCAAATCTAATGTTTATGCCGTTTTTCAAATATTGAATTTCAAAAATTAACAAATTTCACAATGGTGTACCATAGCGAAATCTTCACGCGTAAAAAGATAATGATATCGGCCATGTGTCCTGATGTATACTGGCTGTAGCACGAGTCACAAATTATAGTAGCCTTACTATTCTGTTAAAATATAAAAGTGAAATTTGATGCCACAAGTGCAAGATTTTTATTTAAATTTAATGTAATCTTCTTAGAAACCAGGTTTTGGAATTTTGTTTCGAATGGGACTAATAAATTGGCCAATACTGTATATTATTTTGAGTTTAAAAGAACAAAGATGGGGACCGCTTTATATTATTTAGGTTTCCTCAGGAACTTTTGGTCAGAATTGAAAGTTTAATATTTCAAAACGTCAGAAATTAAATCGACATTAAATCGGCAATAACTATAACGACTGTCCTGCAGTTCATTTGGATAGATTTTCATTTAAAAATATAAAATCATTCAACATTGATTTTAGGTATTTTTAAGGTTATTATCATGGGCCCGGGCAACGGCAGGCATGTCTGCTAGTTTGTTATAAAAAGTAGAAACTACAGACTACTTTTCAAAATAAGTCAGTACTTTGCTACTTTCAGATTTAGTCAAAGGAAGACAAGGAATAAATAATACAATGACTCCTCCTTATATCGCGTCTGCTCAGATACAATTAAATAAATGTGATATAACCGAACACTTTACAGAATACTGTATATTCCAATAAATATATAATACTATAACCATAAATAAAAATTTAGATCCTAATTTTACAAAGGTCAGCGCTGTCGACCTGAAAACGTAAAGAAATATTAATATACATGCAAATATCAGCACATACCTATGGAATAATTGAAAAAAAAAATAGCTAAAACAGATTAGGGGAACTCCGAATAAATATACCACTATTTTCCATAATTGGGTTTTATTTCTTGATTACAATATTTTCCTTACAATACAAAAAAAAGTTTTAGTAAGAAAATTCGTAACAGGAATAATGTTATTGTTTGTAATCATTTCTCGTTCATCACAAATTCGGATCATGTCCTGCACTATGAAAAAAGCAAATACTTTTTAATCTACGAAAATATAATATAATGACGAACGATAACACCAATAACCTCTTCCCAGTTACCCAAGATTGCGAAAAGCATTCTTTATGAGTACAGACCTCAGTAACTAAAACATTTTTGGTGAATTTACTAAATTTTGGTGATTTAAAATAGAATTTATAAACAAAAAAAATATTTTGCTGCCACGTATTTCCTGAAACGTTTTCGAAATTTTGTATAGTGTGTTAATCATTTTTTGGAAACTGGAATATCGGGCTCTAGGATGCTATCAGTTCTTAATTAAACACTTTCTGCTGTGTAATTTAATTTATACTGTAACAAAATAATATTAATTTAAATGTTAATGTCAATGCTACTAATTTATTCAATTTGTCTTCAGAACAGTTTTGTTAAACACGAAACTATGTACTTGAGAATTGATAGAATCCGTTAAACACTATATTCCTTGTTGAGAAAACTGATCATAAAAATTACACGGAAATTTTTCCGAAAATTATTGACAGCAATAAACAGTTTTTATAAATGCTTCTTTAAATCTTGAAAATGAAAATGTTCTTTAGGTGTCAAAGAAAGCTTTTCGGAAAAATTTGCAATTCGGAAAAATTTATAGTATATTTTCGTTCGTGGTTATAGTATATTTAACTTATTAAGAAGCATTTTTTTTTTTTTTTACACAGTTAAGAATCTGAAAAAAAGAAAGATGCGACTTCCATACTACAAGTATCCGAAGGTTGAAAGACTAACTTGTGCTAACTATTCTATTTCTACACCACTTTATTCCGCGCAAGAAATGGTGATATCTCTCGGCTTGGTACATCTTGGTACCTTACGTGACAGGATTCCTCACGTCACTAATTTTACATGCTGGTAATTATGTATATGCAGCTTGCAACATGCAGAACAGCAGAAGTGCGTTTTCGAAAATTCATGGAACTAAATACTCACAAAGTTCTGTATTGCTTCTCTTTGGTGTTAAGATTGGAAGACATTTTTTACAGCTTCACTTGTTGGCCTTTGATAGTAATAAAAGGCAACAGTTCATAAGTCTAGTTTTATAATTTTTTTTGTATCGGGGCACGTATGGTCATTAATTTTGTGTACCCCTTTTGTTAAATATAACTTTTCTCTTTATTTAATCGCAGAAAGGTATTGCAAAATCTGCGATTAAAGAAGGCGAAGATTTCTAATCTGAAGTACTCGTCATATAAACTTTTGAAATTCTACGTAGCGCACATAGTTTGTGGCATATGGACTTACAAGTTTGATAAGTTATAAAACAAATTTTATATTTCTTTGAAAATAGAAACAAACTTGTGCGGCTTTTATGAACGGATGTTAAGTGATTTCAAAATAATCAAATTTATTTAAAACGCATTAAAGAGATTTTTATTTTTCTTAAAAATACGTTATGTAAATCACCGTCTAATGATTTATTACATTTTAATCTACAACTCGTGAAAGACAGTTAACAAAGGAAAATGGGAAACATTTCATTATACAACTTGAAGTTTAAATAAAAGAAACCAGTCTTAATATTTTAAAATGTATATTTAAATAATTAAATGTAAATGAATCTCTGATTTTTTATTTATTTAGTATTTTAAGGAAATACATTTCAAATATCCTTTTATAACTGCTAGTTTTCACAATTACTTTTTTCGCACACAATATTGAGTGAACATTTATTATTTAGTTGATTGTGATAAGCTTTAAAATCTGTCACTTGTTTCAAATTTTATTTAGTAAATGTTGAATTATTACGTTGTATATTGTAATGTTGATGTTATGCTATAACATCTGAAAGAAATTTTTAACATTTGAAAGATTCTGTTAATGACTTTTTATTTATCCTTAATTTATGTTTTAATGAAGTTTTAAAAAGAAACTTATGCTAAAAATGATAAAGTTTTGAATAACTAAAGTTAAATGTGAGGCAAGTGTTTATTTTTATATAAAGAGTGTTTCACAATGGACCCCTAACTTTAAAAATAAATAACTCGGGAACGGTGATAGATAGAAAGATGAAACCAGTTGTACGTTTATTAATTAAACCGTAAGAATCTGATGCAGAAACCTCAAAATTATAGTTAAAAAAAGGGCTATAGATGGCGCTTTAAGCAACATTACTGATCCCTATAAAGGGAGCTCAAATGCGGAGAACGAAATTCGTCGGAGATTTCGTCTTTGAAACGTAATCGCTATTAGCATATAGTTAAAGAATTTCCGGAAGTGACATTGAAGCACATTGTTTACCGCAACAATCATTTAACACTCGACGAGCTGGAGGAGACTGTCAAGCTTGTGTGGGAATTTTCGGTGACATACAACAGAGAGTCACTGACTATTTGATTATTCGTTTGCGACATGTGTGTTGTTGGAAAGATGCACATTTTGAAACGTTTTTGATGTGATACAGCCTATTTATGGTTCTACCACATGCAGCGCCATCAATCGGCACAATTTGTTACTAACATTTTGAGTATTCTGTAACATATTTTTATGGTTTCTTTAATAAACATACCACTGCTTTCATGCTTCTATGTATCCCCGTTTCCGAGTTACCTATTTCCAAAGTTAGGGGTCCTTCGTGGAACACCATGTATATGTGTAATATCTGATTCACTCTTTTCACAAAAATATTTCTTTAAAATAATTGATGTACTTTTGAAAATATATATATATATATATATATATATATATATATATATATATATATATATATATATATATATGTAAATTAATTGATGAATAATATGCATGAACGTTTTGTAAGAATACTTTAGATATTCTCTAGTGCAATGATAATAAATAATTCATTTCCACAAATGTTAATGTTATACATAAAACTGTTAATTTACTTTTAGGAAATTCTTAAGAAAATTTTGAGATGTTTATTTCATGTTATCAAGAACCTAAATATTATTTTATAAATCCATATGTTCCAATCTATTGATTTCAAGATATCTGTCTGCACATTTCTATATCGCATTCTCATTTTATCTGATACTGCCATTTTATCTAATACATACACATAAATAGAGCAAAAACATTCAAATTTGCTATAGCGATCATGTGGCATCGATAAAGCATTTTTTTCTATAGTCACTTCCTAGCATACTTCTAAATAGCAGACTTGCGGAAAATCCATAAAGCATATTATACCTTATTCAAATGGTCTTCCCTTAAAGCGTCACTTTGGAAGATGTCATGCGATAACATAGAGTCAACTACCGGAAATGTATTCTGCCAAAGATAATCACTGTTAATAACAGTGGAATAAAACGCTTTCTGTGGGCAATTTCCATTTATATATATATATTTATTTAATATTTCAAGATAAGAAAATAAAAGGCTTTTTATGTAATCTATATTAAGTAAAATGAAACCATTGTTTTATCTATTAAGACAAAAATATGCAAAATATAAATACATAAAAATAATTAATATTATGTTTACTAAATTTTGATTTTTTATTTAAGAAAATTCACGTGCGTGATTCTATTAAATACATTTTAATACTAACGCATTATTTTAAGAAAAATGTTTGTAAAAGTAAATATTAAATAAAATATATAAACGTACTCGACATTATCAGCACGTAGTTCATATATTTAAGGTTGCTAAAATTCGTAAATGAATTGTTTCAAGTGAATAAAAATGCACTATTTATATCCTTAAATGTCTGAAACGTAAAAAACATTATAAATACTCTTATTATAAAGAAGTAATATCAGTTTTTTCCATTGTTTTTATGGGTAATCGCGGGAAATACGGAGCCTATTTCAAATCCAACGGTGGCAAAATTATAGTGTCCATCTCTGCTCCAACATAGTCTACATTTTATGTCGGTAAAAGCTCCACCACACACAATTGGAGTGCAAAAATTATTCTAAAATTGCAATATATATGAGAATGTTGGGGCTAGAAACTTTGAATTTCTTCTAGTGGTTACTTTTAAGATGCTAATGCTCGCTATGAACGGATTCTAAAAAGTTTGAAATTTAAAAGGTGATATGTGCAGACAACTTTCCAATAAGTGACGTTTTTTTTATGGCTAGAAACTTCAAATTTGACATTGTTGTTACTTTAACATTGTTACTTTAACGTTGTTTAATTAACATTTGTAAGTGATATACATTTAAAATATTTATTTTTATTAATTTCTTTTGCAAAACAACAAAAGAGAAAGAAATAATAACATATTTTATTTGACATTAAAAGATTTTTTTTTTTTTTAATTTACGCATGGGACACAAAACTGCTATTGGCGAGAGCAAAAATGCTATTGGGGACACTTACGCTTGTGTAATATAGACGTGCCAAATATTTTAGTTAGAAGTCTTACTATTAAAACATTTTAACAAATATTTAGATGCATTATCCTTCCACTTGTGGAAATAAGAAACAAGAACGAAAAATCATGCGTCAAGCATAGATTATGTAACACTTTCCAACGCTTCCAAAACATTTTTACAAATCATTACCGTTTAATATGCTGTAAGATAACATTTAAGTAAACAATTTGGAAAACGCATAACATATTTAAAAACGTAATTTCAGGAATTTCCAACATATATTTCCAACATATGCAATATTTGGAAAAATGTACGAATACTTTTATTCAGCTCTGTATATGATCTATAGATTTTTATAAATACTACATAGGATGGTAAATTTTAGTTTAGTTAGAAAACGCGTAGCACAGATTAAAATTGTCCTTCTGGAGTTTCTGTCAATAAACAGAAATGCGTCCGCGAACTTTTGTGCTGCCCTGTATATGATCTACAGAATTTATACACACCAAGTAATAAGTTAAATTTACAATCGCGTTTAGCAACTTAAAACGCACTTCCAGGAATTATTGTTAAAAGACAGTTGATATTTTTTTGTGTGTCCCTGTAAATGTACGATGACTGCTATACACACAATATTCTGTAGTAAGCCTCTTGTAATGCACCTTAGTTATAGATAATAATTTCAATGCATTTAAAATAGTGAAACATTATTTAATTAAACAGCAAACGATTTTTCTCCATAGACGTAATGTAACGGAATTATTTTGACTGCCCCTGTAAAGTAACTATAAGTGCTATGCGCACCCTATTCCATATTAAGCTTCTTGTAATGCACCATAGTGATATATATCAATTACAATGTGTTTGAAATTGGGTAACATCATTAAAATAAACCGCAAATGATTTTTCCCCATAGACCGTAATATAACGGAATTATTTTGAGTGTCCCTGTAAAAAACCTATAAGTGCTACACACTTCAGTTGAAATAGGGAACATGCTATAAATAACGACTATGATATATAAAAATTGCAGGGCAATCCGAACATATTTACGGTATTTAGAGCACGGACAGACGGCCAGACGGCAGGCAATCTGAAGTCGTGAACACTTTTCAACTAGGTTGGAAATTGTTAAAAATATGCGAAAAACTTGACGCAATCACGAAAAATCATTTGAAATTCATGAATCAAAATGGATATTTTCTTTTTACACAGTTGTCGTAGTCAGTGTCGAATTTTTCGCTACTGAAATTTTCATTTATCATTTAATGTATTTTATTCTTGGAAACTGAAACAAGATTTTTTTGAATATAAAACATTAATCTTAAGCATAGATATAAATAAATAGAACATTTTAACAATCATATTAATACGATTCAAGATTTCGGATTAAAATGTAGGGTTTCTCTGTTAAAAGCTTTACCACAAACGCATAAAAACAACCATTATTCCCTTTTAACATCAACTGAAAATTCGTTTAATTTCAATTTTGAGATCAGGTGTAGAGAATTTTCTCTGTGCAATAAACGGTCATAATGTAAGTTTTGCTTTTATGTAATTTAAAAATATAGGTGTTGATGGAAAGGGCAATTTGTTGCTTGCTACCATTTAAAAGTAGATATCACTGATAAATCTTTATGAATCAGTTAGTGATTTAAAAAGTTTTCAGTGACGTTAAAATTAGATGTTCCCTTCTTACAGATGTTTAGGATATTTTTAGTTAATAAAACCATGTTTGGTTGATTTCATTTTACGTGTCTAAAGGGAAATTTCCTGCACGATTACAAAGCAGACATAAATGTTAAAGTTTTATGTTTACTAAAATCTTCGTATATTTACATAAACTTTGCCGTTATTTTTAAATGTCTGTTCGTGAATAGTATTCAAACGAATGCTCCGATTTTGAAAATTCCTTTTTCATGAAAAGGAATAGAATATTCTTTTCATCCCGAGTATTTTTTATTGGCAAGTTTGCTGTTTAAATGTGATAACTTAAAAATTGTTTTATAAACATTCATTTGAAAAAAAAATGTGTGACTTTGTTTTGTATAGATTTTTAACTTAAATCTTTTATTGTTGATTGAAAAATAGCAGTTCCAAAATCAATGTTAAACTACCCGGATATAATATCAATTTGTTACAAAATAAAACAATAAGGCGTGCATAAAGTAATAATAGTTCTGCATTATTCTTTCCATCCCTAGTATTTTTAATTGGCAATTTTGCTGTTTAAATGTGATAGCTTAAAAATTGTTTTATAAACATTCATTTGAAAAAATTGTGTGACTTTGGTTTGTATAGATTTTTAACTTAAATCTTTTATTGTTGATTGAAAAATAGCAGTTCCAAAATCAATGTTAAACTACCCGGATATAATATCAATTTGTTATAAAATAAAACAATAAGGCGTGCATAAAGTAATAATTGTTCTGCATTATTCTTTTCATCCCTAGTATTTTTAATTGGCAATTTTGCTGTTTAAATGTGATAGCTTAAAAATTGTTTTATAAACATTCATTTGAAAAAAAAGTGTGACTTTGTTTTGTATAGATTTTTAACTTAAATCTTTTATTGTTGATTGAAAAATAGCAGTTCCAAAATCAATGTTAAACTACCCGGATATAATATCAATTTGTTACAAAATGAAACAATAAGGCGTGCATAAAGTAATAATTGTTCTGCATTATTCTTTTCATCCCTAGTATTTTTAATTGGCAATTTTGCTGTTTAAATGTGATAGCTTAAAAATTGTTTTATTAACATTCATTTGAAAAAATTGTGTGACTTTGGTTTGTATAGATTTTTAACTTAAATCTTTTATTGTTGATTGAAAAATAGCAGTTCCAAAATCAATGTTAAACTACCCAGATATAATATCAATTTGTAACAAAATAAAACAATAAGGCGTGCATAAAGTAATTGTTTTGCATTATTCTTTTCATCCCTAGTATTTTTAATTGGCAATTTTGATGTTTAAATGTGAAAGCTTATAAATTGTTTTATAAACATTCATTTGAAAAAAAATTGTGTGACTTTGGTTTGTATAGATTTTTATTTTACATCTTTTATTATTGATTGAAAAATAGCAGTTCCAAAATCACTGTTAAACTACCCGGATATAATATCAATTTGTTACAAAATAAAACAATAAGGCGTGCATAAAATAATAATTTTTTGCATAACGTTGCGTACATTTTCGTATATTTTAATTATTTTCGCCTTTTTAATTTTATTATAGTCTTATATTAAACAACGTTTCACAGTTTTACTTTATTATAACAATCAATTTATTATAGAACTTTAATTATTAGATATAGCGTTATAAGAAAATATTATAGGAACACCTGTAAAATAATACGAATGTTATCAGTAGGGGGTTGGTCCACCTTTGGCCTTCATTACAACTTGCATTCGACGTGTGGTTAACAAATAAACGTCCAGCACAAAATTGAAGAAAATTCGGTCTTATTCTTCGTGCAGAGCTATCGCGAGCTCAGGTAGTTTGCATGTAAGAGGAAACCGAGCATGTATTTTTTCTCTAAAATTACCACACAGGCTCAATAATGTTGAGATAATGGGGACTGAGGACACCACGTGAGATGTTGCACTTCATCCTCAGGCTCATGCAACCCTGTTTCAACACAGCAAAACGTGTTAACAGAGATGTTGTCACCCTGAAACACACGACGTTCTACAAGAAACATAGTATGAAGCATAAAGTGGAAATGATCTGCAAAATACCCCGATAACGCTTGTCTGTGATCTCCCCCCTCCCTCAAGACTACAAATGGGCTCAAGACCCGCAAGATATGCGTGTACTACATCACCACAGAACCCCTTCCGTGCTTCACTGTAAAAACAAACAGGCAGTCAACATGAAGTGCTTCTGCCGGTGTTCGCCAGACGAACACACACCCGGTGGTTTAAAATAATGAAAATGATTATTAGTCAAATTCGATGCACTGTTCTCATTACTGTTGTGTCCAGTTTTGGTGTCTTGGCACCACTGCCGTCGCTTAATAGATTTTCGAATCGACACTAACGGCTTTAGAATAGTCACTCTCCCTTGAATGGTCGCAGTATGTAACTCCCGTTGAATAGATTCGTTGGATACGGGGTTCCGGAAATAGGTGTTCATCTCAGAGGTTATCTGCAGCAGCGTAGTCTTGTATTTACGAACAACTATCCTGTTCAGTACTAGCCTATCCTGGTCTGTCATATTAAACTTACGCCCACTGTTCAGATTCGCAGAGGGGACATATCTCAGGCTTGTGTAGGCTGTCTCATCACAAGTTATGATTTTAAAAATAATGTGAGGTTCATCATCATAGAATAATTTCCGGTTTCTTTAAAGATTTTGACACGCTCAGCTTTCTGGTGTTCTGTTAAACTATAGGGACAAAGTGACAAACAAATGTTTTCATAAGCAGTGTGTTCTTCGTGAATCATTTTATGTATAGCTGCAAATCCAATGTAGCTACTGTATCATTTCCTAGGTGCAGTTATTGGCATCAATTAACATTTTTCGTACGGCCGTCACATTTTCATTGACTACAACTCTGAAAAGTCTTCCTGCGTGTTCGTAATTTAGGAGAGAATTTAGACTGTTTCTAAATTCTGTAAACCATCTGATTAAAGTGACAGAAAATGGACCCACACTTCCATCTGCTAACTGTAGACATTGAAGGGAAATTCTTGATTTAACTCCACTTTAAAATCATAAAAAATCTTAACTCTGTTTTGCTCTCAACACAACCATTTTTTTCTCTTATATCAAACTTTATTCAACGATGGCTAAATTGCAATTGTTGCCATATATTATTGTCTGCGGACATTACAGATATCAAATTTAAATGTTCGACCAATATTTTGTTTTGCACATTTCTTTTACGCCTGTCATCATAAATATGAGTGTTACTCTCTTATAATAAATATAATGAAACGCATTTTGTTTTCTAAATTTCCTTTTAATTTAAATTATTTTTTGACAAAATTAGAAACACGCAAGTGAATTGAAGGTACACACCGTCATAAATCAGTTTAAAAATAATTATAATATTATGATATTTTCCGCTTCTCTGAAGTATGTAAGGGGTAGATTTAAAGATATGAACCCTGACTAAAATAAAGTTCGTTATTTTGATTACATTATTCTAAATTTTAGAGTGAAAGGTCTAATGCATTCAAACATGAATTCATCATGCTTTTTAAAAATAAGAAAATCATATTTCAAACCAGATTTTTTTAAAATGAATTAAGTAGATTTCAAATGACTGCCACACACACGCAATACACATTCAATTAAAAAAGTCTTCTGGTTTAAAAAAATATTTATTTTAATTACAAAAACCGGAGGTTGGCAATGTTTTGAATTTCAGAACAGAATGATTCTTCAGCATTTTCCCAATTTACAATGATTTTCTTATACACTTGAATTTAAAACATGGATATCTCCGTTATTATCTATGTTATTGAGTATTTCATCCTACACAAAAGTAAAAAAAAAAACAACAATGCTACATTTTAAAAATCGCGTTGATCTCTTAAATTATGAACTACTGATTTTGAAAAAATTTTTCTATGCATGACTATTTAGTTGGGGTTACAAACGTGCTTTGTGTATCTATATCAATCAACTATTTTCGTTTTACTTAATAGTTATATTTCAAAAAAAAAAAAAAAAAAAAAAAAAAAAAAACCAAAGCTATCATGATTTTAAAACTAGAATTTTGGAAACAAATATGATAATATACATAAAAGTAGCTGAAAAGGTATGAAATACAATGAATAAAAAAATTTAAAAATTATATTTTAAATTATAATTTCTGAATAATGCGTCATTATTACTATTACTTAAAATATAACGACTTATTTAAACAAATTCAAATTTACAATAACAACAACTGAAAACAAATTGAGTTTTTACCTATTTAACATTAATAATATTAAATTCGAGAAAGGCTTAACATAAAAATCCATATTTCTAAACTATACAATGTTGTGTATAGTTTAATTTGTTATAGTGCGTTTGAATTTAAACCTTGGATATCTTCGATTATGTTATTGAGTATTTCATCCTACACAAAAGTAGAAAAAAAGCAAAGCTACATTTTAATAATCGCGTTGATCTCTTAAATTATGAACTATTAATATTGAAAATAATTTACTATATATGACTATTTAGTTGGGGTTGCAAATGCGCTTTGTGTATCTCTATCATTCAACTATTTTCGTTTTACTTAATAGTTATATTAAAAAAAACGAAGATTTCATGATTTTAGTACTGGAATTTGGGAAACAAATATGATAATATACATAATAGTAGCTGAAATGTATGGAATCCAACGAATTGCATTAAAAAATTGGAAAATTATATTTTAAATTATAATTTCTGTGTCATTATTACTATTACTTAAAATATAACGACTTATTTAAACAAATTAAAATGTTCAATAACAACAGCTGAAAACAAAATGAAATTTTTACCTATTTAACGTTACTAATATTAAATTCGAGAAAGACTTAACATAAAAACCCATAAAATTCTAAACTATATAATGTTGAAACGCATGTGAAAAAGTTAAAATGACGTTTGAAAAGGTTCATATAAAGAAAAAAAAAATGCCTCTTTCTAAAAATAGGAAAATATGTGAAATCGTTAAATACAAAAGACGTTCTAGAAATGAATTAAGTTTGATGAGAAACAGCAGAATAATCGTAAAATATTCCGAAGTACGATAACAAATATAAAATAGTTTTCTTTTGTCAGTTTTTACATGCATTGTTCTCAAGTAGAATTCGTGAATAAAAATTGGAAAAACATGAGAAAAAACTACCATAGTAATCGTGCCCCCTTATAAAAACTTTTAACTTTTTTTTCTCCCATATTAATAAGAGGAAAAGTATTTCAGATTTTCCTTAATCAACTGAATAAAACACTATTTCATAGGTCTTTTGAATCGATCTATGCAATACTTAAAAAAGAGAACGGATCAATTATATGTTTTATTCGAAAAAATAATTTGAAACTTTTATTTAATGAAGCTTTCAGGTCAAGAGCTGAGGTTAAAATTTTATTTTTCAATCTTACGTTTATGTAAATATGTGTTCATATATTTTAAAGAATGCTTAAATTGTAAAGATTTATTCATTTTTTTCTTAAGAATTTTAAACTAAATATAACGTGTTTCTTCGAAAATAAAGAACGAGTATGATATTTATTTATTCTCCGAATGAAGCACTACGTCCTTTTTTTTTTAGAGATACCTGTTTTTCCATGTGCAACAATTTACATTTTCTTCATATGCAACCATCTATAATTCATTTACCCAATAATTTAAAGTGGTCCAATTAATTTCCACGAGTTGCTACTATTTCCAACTAGGAATTTTCTTTATTTTAATTGTACAACTTCTTAAATTAAATAAGTCAAATATTACTATTCGGAAATAGCAGTAGCTCTATGGCCATAGCTTTACCTCACTGATTTAACCGATCTACATTTATTGATATACAAAAAATCACCTCTAATCGAGTACAATAATGTCATTTTTTTCTAACGATATTATTCATTGACCTAATATCGAAAAGACAAAATAATGATATTATCCGAGGAAACGATGTTATATGTAAAGAATACATCCAGTCATACAACGGAAAAGAAAATGAATATCATCCCGATTTATTCATACTTGATTTTAAACCAAACTTCACAACTTTCAGATGCATTCACGAAGCAATTTTCATTGTAAAACAGTACTTTTCTGAAAAAAAAAGTAATTTTAAAATCATTCATATTTTTAATCAATTATATTTTTAAAGTCAGAGTGCTGTCAAATGACTGTTTTAATAAAGTAAGATAAACCGATTTTCGGAGTACTTCTTTTTTAACACTTTCTAACATAGTTGAAAAGTGTTTATGCATTCGGTTTGTCTAGGTCGTCTACAGTACTGTATCCGAAGCATTGTCTATTAAGAATAAATGCTGGAAGTACGTTTTCAGTTATGATATGCGTTTTTAGGTTTAACAAAATTTTTGCATGCTACGTGGTTTGTATATATCCTATGGATCATGATGTATAGGACAGACACAGAAGTATTCGTAAGTATTACTGAGAATGAGCATGAATTGCTTAAAGGTGTTTTTGAGCTATGGTGGGCATTTTGAAGATCATTTATATTTATACTAAGATATGTTTGCGAAATATATATTAAATCATATAAAGGGGTATGCAAAGAACTTAATACATGGCCCGCTATGAATAGTGATTCCTGAAAGTGTGATTTCAGTAATTTTAGGCGTGTTTTTGAGAGAATTAAATTTTATTTTTATATGTGTCTTATATAAAAAGAATTTTAGGTAATGTACAGAGCAGTACAGAAGAATTCAGGAACGTTTCTGGTACGATTCCGTCTACTGGTAGAAATTCCTGACGGTGAATTTTCATTTGTGTTGCATGTTTTATTACTAAACACTTCTAGCATACTATGTAAAACATATACAAATCTATAGATCATATGCAGGGCTACCAAAAAGATTTCGAGTACTTTTCAGGCTACGGACTGTAATTGCTACAATCAGATCTTCAAATGTGTTATGTATTTTCTAAAATGTCTACTTGGGTATGGGCGGTGCTATTTGAGCTTAAGCCGAAAGATAGGCATACCCGCCCGATTTGACCTTGACCTTGTCTACTTTGGTACTGGGTGGGGCTAGTTGAGCTAAAGCCGAAAGATAGGCTTTCCCGGTGGGTTTCACTTTGACTTTGTCTAGATAGGTATCATCTCCAACTTATTAAACAGCGTTGTTCTGTTAAACTATTCTGGACGTGTTGGGAATTGTTTCATAATTGTTCATGCTTAAAGCACGATTTTTTATTCTTATTTTATTCAGGGCATGTCTTACGAGCATCCGGAAAAATCATGGTAGATTTTATTACCCGTTTATATATATTTCGCGGAAATTCTGTAACTAGATTATGTGTATATTATGTGTATATTATGTGTACATTTCGTTAAAATGAACTGGTTCATTGGTTGTGAATGAAAAAACATACGGTGAGTTTGTGAAAACTGCTTTTTGTTACGGATAAACATATTTATTTGTTTCATTAGACATTGGTTTTTTAAGCATGTTATTCTAAAATTATGGTGGCAGCAAAACTATTGAAATGGAATTAGAATTTGTTTGGGAATTCACTAAATATTTAACTCAAGATAATATATGGGCATAGTTGTATCAAGCAAAATAAAGATAATATTCGTCTAAACAACCTACATTGCTAATTAATTAATTGCATCGTTAATTTGATGGTGTTTGCTTACCCGTTAGCACATGACGCTGTCCTCACATTGAAAATAAATATGTAAGGTTGATTACTGATATGGAAACTTAATCAGTAAAAATACTTTTAAAAACTTTTTTATCGGTAATGATAATGCGTGTTTTCTATGGCTGATATTCAACGACTGAGAGACCTTTTTGTAAAATTAAAATTTCACGAATTAAAAAATTATATTTCGGACAACAGTCACCATCTTGATTAAACAATAAAAAATATATCTTTAAAAATATGGAGCATGTTAAAAACAAATCCGCCGACGAAACATAAAAAAAGAAAATGCAAACAGATTTCTAACAGCCTTAATTGTTACGTAATATAACCGTATAAAGGGATTTATGTCGTTTATACTCTCGATAATTTGCGGTTCTTACATAAAGACTTCTACGTATGTTTTCAAAACTGCAAATGTTCAAAATCTCTTTAGACTATAACCAAGAACTATTGGTGTTAAAAATTGTAGATGTAACAGCGGGTAAATTGAAATGAAGGAATAATAAAAATTAAAATTAAACTTTTTATTAGTATATTTTTGATGCAATGTTCTACACAGTAAATTGCTGCACTATAAAGTGAATTTTAAATAGATAACTATATCAAATTATATTCAGTAAGGTAAAGCTAGGATAGTCTGCGCACAATTCAAAAGAATAGCAATAAAAAATCTAAATATTAATTTTTTGCTAAACTATTGATGAATAATTTTTACTTCATTTGTGTTTTATGCATTTCCATTGACATTTTGTTGTTATGTTGCAATTTAATAGAACAGTTATAATAAAACCAAGAAAGTTATTTTGCGCAATCTGTCCTAACAGGGTTGGTGTGATTGAGCACATGGGTAGGAGAGATTGTGACTAATAATAACTACAATTAAATTGTTAACAATAGTAATTAGACTTAAATGACATTGCTGTAAGATTTTTGTAAACAAATATTATTGTGTTAGGATTTAATATTTCATCCTAATGATTATAGAATCAGAAAAAAAGAAATAATTTTAAAAACGATTAAAAAATTTTAATTAAAGGAAAAAAGAATAAAGAATCAGAAAAAGCAAGTCGAGATAAGATTACAAAATGAAATTATGTTACTTAATAACAAGTTTAACTTAAAATTAGTCCACTTTCATTTTTCATTTTTTATGCAAATTTACCAATAAGCTGCGTAATCTCTCCTAGCATGGAAACTAATGGGAACACTGCGCCATCTCTCCTAAGTAGCAGATGCGCAAACTCTCCTTTTTCGGTAGGAGAGATTACGCGGCCTTTTATTTAAACATGACCTCTTCTAAAACGAACCGGTGATGTTCACATTGTTAGTCTACATTAGTAGCTTATGAGAAATCGTTTAAGTCTTAAAAATTTTGTACTATTGGCATTGTATAGAAATTCTGATGAATAGCTATGAAAATTTAAGCACTTACTTTGGGAAAACAAAACAAATTAGCAATACTTTATCTTAGACGATCAAAGCAACCAACGTGCACTTTCAAGTAGACACCCCACTACTGTTGTTGTACAACTACCTGGAGTCGCTGCGCGCTCACTCTACTCTTCCCCCCCCCCAAACCTCTATGTGCGCAATCTCTCCGACTGCGCCATCTCTCCTGGCTTTACCTTAAATAATGTTTTTGAAAAGTGCTAGTTTAAAAAAATAGTAAAATTAGTGATACGTTTCCATACTAAAAACACTGATGTATGTAGGAATGCTATGGAAGTTTATAGTCTTGTGATAGTATATTAATTAAACTATAAAAAGTCTCTAATGTGAGAACAAAATCGTAATAAGCTGAAATCGAATAAAATAATAATAATCGAATCGTGAATAATCGAATAAATTGCAATTCCCCAATGTTAAAGCCATCATGTGAGGTGTATTTCCGCAAAAGTCCCTACTGGTCACTAGAGATGAATCCGGGTTATCTGTTCGGAGCCCGGGCCCGCCCGAGCCCAATGATTTTAAATCCGAGCAAGCCCGAATCCGAAACATTTTGTGTCATCAGAGCCCGAGCCTGATACCGATAAAAATTGCATAATATTTAAAAATTGATTTAAAAGTAATATCTCATTTTAAAAAATAATTTCGTATGTGAAAATAAATGTTTATCCCGTGCACATAATTAATTTTATGGAAATTTACATTCAATCTTATCAAAAGAGAAGTTTGATATCAAATATAAATATACTTCCTTAAAAGGTTGTAAATAATTTTCTCTCCCAACAAGCAAATTAGATGACCACATTAACGAAGTGCGTTTTATGAATAAATGCATGCAATTTACAGAAATTACTATTTCTATGCCGAAGAATCGAACAACGTTTTGTTATTTCTTATAAAAGGTGTATATCGTAACTTACAATTGATTCCTTGATTAAAACAACATTTTGTTTTCCTGAAAATCAGCTTGAATTAAGAATTTGACACCGTTATCTGAAAGATCCTGTGCTTTTATGGGAAAAGTGGAAACACTCTTCAATCGCTTTCTATCGGAATAACAATACATGACAATTATATAAAATTACGAATGAAAAAAACTTCGTAAATGTTCAGAGCAGAGATTTAGCATGAGCAGAGTTCATGATTAAAAATAGAATCACTAACGTTATTTTCATACGAAGAGCGAATATGACTCGCTCACAATAGAAGACTAAAAATTTGCAAACCTAAGCTAATGCTCATTGACTAAAAACAAAATTATATTCATCTCGCATTAGATCTGAAAAAATAAAATAAAATAATTAGAGCTGGGTCGACACAAGGAAGTAGACGCCACTGAAGAATACAGCGGGAATTCCACAGAGAGTCTACATTGGAATCCTCGAGGTTTGAGCCCAGCTCCTTCTCATAAGCCTGAAAGCTTTATTAGCGGAGTGGTTCCTTAGCTATTCTGCTACGGAGGTCCCCCAAACATTTTGTTTATTAATACTTAGCAAACACACTATTCCATTTAAAGGACCGAAAATTTAAAAAAAAGTAATAATCCAAAATTATTTTATACTTATATGCTACATACTTGTCGGAGAACAACATTGTGTAAAAATTATAAAAATCGATCTTTTGTACCAAAGAAAGTGAAATATATCATTAATCCAAACACATGTTATCAGTATTATCATAATTTACGAAAATAATCAAACAAACATAACATAAATTAATTCCGTTTCTTTTATAATATCTAATCCTTTTTTTAATGACTTATTTAATGGACAATAAAACAATAATTATTGTTTCGTTAATATGCGTTAAAACAATTCTTTTCATCCTGCAACTTTAAAAGGTTATAAATGGAATTTACTGTCATAAAGACTATTATTCACTGTTATTAACAATGACTATATTTGCCAATACACATTTCCGGCTTTTGAATATAAGTTATCGCTGGTAATTTTCTAACGTGATGCTTTAAGTAGAAATCATTTAAAAAAGCTTTTTTATGGCTTATAGGTTTTCTTTAAACTTGCTCTATTTAATAATATTCGGAAGCGAGTATCGAAAAAAGGGATGTGCTTTCTGGGTAATTCGTTACAGTTGCACCATCTTTTAATTCTCGTTCAATATCTTTTGGCACACTTTTGAGTTAAATTTATGTTCGAGATAGAAATTTTTTAATATATCTTTTTTTATTTTTTTAAATTGGACAAAGGAATAATATTTTTACGTAAAACATTGAATTTTAAAGTATTCTATTGGAATTTATTGAAATGTATTAGTAGAGTGTAAACAAAATTTTAATTTTTAGACATTTCTTATTTTTTATTTTTATTTTTTTGTAGTAGGAAAATAATTGTAGTGTATAGAAAACAATGCATAATTCCAAACAACATATGAATAAAATTTCTCTAAATATTTAAAATATACATATTTTACACAAATGACTATAATGAAGGAATCTACATTTAAACATTTTTAAACTATTTTTACAACTATACTACTATGAACACTATTATTTATAAATTACACATAGAACTGTAAGTTTTTTTTCGCTGAATTATTCTCCACGAGAAAAAAAATAATCTGATATCTTTATTATAGTTTTTTTTTCTTTTTTTTTTGTAAATCACATATTACATTTACCTATTGTCATAACAAAAAACATTTTTTAATACTGATTATGTCAATCAACCTATAAATATGATTTTCACCAAGCATCTTAAATTGCATTTATACGTTGTTTAATCACGAGTTAATCTTTTAAATTATAGCCTACATTAAACAAAAGTACACGTAACTTAATAGGTTAAAGAATATATAAAAATACGTAATAACCAGACTTGCCAAGTCTCAGGCTTTTTGGATACCAGTAATTTATTACAGAAAATGTTGTTTTATTTAATCGGAGAATTTTGCGATTTAAAATAACAACATTTTCTCTAAAAAAATACTGGTGTGCAAAAAGCCGGAGACTTGGCAACTCTGGTAATAACGGATTTCAGAAAATTTTGAAAAGTTATCTAATTTAATTTTCAGCAGATCTGAAATTACTGTAACAAATTAATATAACAAAGGATGTTAATTCTCACTTTGTACGCAAAGTACAAACAACAGAGTGAAAAATGTCCAGACTGACAATCGAACTCGGTACCTTGGTTTAACGTACCAATGTTCTACCATTTTGAGCTATCAGGACAACATAAAGTGTCGTATTTTCACACTCCTGTATATTGGCAAGGCTGTAAATTTTCAACACACGATGGAAGGTAATTCATGAACACACATTATTCGATTTTTGTTCTTTTCACTATGTTGTTAGTACGCTACGTAGCAAAGTCAAATTTCCATCCTTTGTTATATTCATTAATTTCCACCTTAATTTTGGCTCTGCTGAAATTTTAATTAGATACATTTATATATTTTCCGATTCTGGTGTTTAGTTTCATTTCATGTATGCCACTAAAGATGTTTGCTCATGAATGACTTTCCGTCTTGTGCTGAAAAGTTGCACCCTTGCCAAAATATAGGGGTGAAAAAAATCCAGACTGGATGTTGTCGGAATTGCTCAAAGGGTACAGCATTGGTGAGTTATATCAAGGTTCCTTGTTCGCTTTCCGGTATAGACATTTTCCACTCTGTTGGTTATATGCTGCGAAGAAAGTGAGAATTCACATACTTTGTTATATTCCTTTGGAATGTTATTGTACATGTTACTCCAAAAGAGCAAAATTGTTATTTACACATATAGAAGAGAATGTTCAAATATAGGCTAGTGTATATAAACGGGATAGTTTTTGTATGAACTTCTAGAAAATCGAAAAATCGAACTATCATATTTGGGAAAAGACAACTGTAGAGGCAGAAAATCAGCTGATTCATCCCAGCCAAACGCAGGCGGTATTTTTTTAAATCACATATTTTTAGACCTTGATACTTTATCAGGTGATTGAATTAGAATTTTTGCACATTTTAATTAATACATGTTGCAAGTTTTGTTTTTACCACGTCATTGATAACATAATAAGTTACAAATTTAATGTCATTGATCAAACGGTATCTTTAACTGATAATGGCTGACTTTCATTAAATTTGAACATATTGTTTGTCTAAAAACGGGATAAATATTTAGATCATATTTCACACTAATCACATATCGTTTTATAAATATTTAGATTTGTATTCCATACAGAAAGTTTTTATTAAATTTTATTTGTTATGTCTCTTTAGTTTATTTGATTGTTAATATTTTATTGTCTGTAATTAAATCTGTTTATTTACCTTCACTGGTGTTCTAAAATATAATTGTATATGAAGATATAGAGAAGAATTTGAAAGATGATAAATTATGCTTTTTCCCATGCTGTGTTATATGTACTTTGTTTAAGCACTCTGTACAGAAAATTTGCACTCTGTGACAATTTCTGACAATTTATGGATAATTTTGAAAAGCATTATACTTATCTGTCTGATGAACTAGTTCAATTTTTTTTTATTATAATGCCAATATTGAAAACCAAGAATTCTCCAAAAAAAAGTGTAGTCGAGAAGAATTTGAGAAAGCTATAACTGATGTGAGGGAGAAGAAAATGGTTACCCTAAAGGCTTTCAAGGTCTTTAATGGCCCATGAGCTACGTTGCAGTCGTTAATCAAGAAATGTGAGGTTGATCAAAGATTCCAAGCGTTCGTCGAATTCATACTTGGAGCAGAAATTGTGGAGGAATAACTTGTTTTTTACCTGCTAAACATGCAGCTGAATTTTGTCTGTGAATCCTGCGAGAACATAAATAAATGGGCCAAAATACTTTTCGAAATAATCTCCCAGTTCCATTTAATAAAGGATGAAGGATGTGCGGCATGAGCCGATCGATTTCTGAATCGTCATAAATATTGTATGTCTTCTAGAAGACAAAGTAGAACATCTTATATCAAATCTTTGCATTACCAAATGGTTTGTCCATTTTGTTCAAGAAATTAAGGTATGTGGAACTTTATAGTTGCTGATAATACTCTCATGTGTAACATGGCGAGGATTAAACACGTAAATAATGTGAGTCTGTCTCAGCACTCCATACACAATTTATAACCACTAGCTGCGAAATCCATGGGTCCATTGAAAGTTTGATATAGCTAGGATTTCCGTGTATGGTTGCAACACTCTCCTCTGACATCCATCCTGTGACGCATTATGGCTCCACATAGCTATTTGAGAAAGCGTATCTCCAAGAGCAGTGAACAGCTTCAAATCTAGAGGGATTTGGCCACTCAAGAACACTGAAGCTGATTTCATTGTCACCGAAATCGACGCTACAAAATCATTCCGCACATCATATTTGAAACTCAACTATCTTAGACCTCAAAATCAATCCTCATAAACACTCTCTCTTTCATCGTCTTATGATGTGGTTCTTCCAACTTCCAATCAGTCTGGTGTTTCATTACAATTCATTATATCACACTCTAATATTCGTCTATAACATTTATTTAAAGCATTCTACGCTTAATGCTTCTTATTAATAACTATTCACAGATTCTCTCTAAATATCTAATGTAGAACTTTCAGGCATTTTCACAAAATAATATTGAGAGCATATTTAATGTGAATTGATATAAAATTGAAAAATAAAATCCGAAATTAATTTTAAATTACAGTGTATGATAAATGACAAAAATTATTATAATAATTTTAAAACATTTGAAACGCATTTTCTATTTTTCCTCAATTTAAAATGCATTATGATATTTTCTCTCTTGATTAACTATTTTTCACAAATTCTATCGTAAATTATCATAAATCATCTGAAGGTGAAAAACTACTTTGACTTTATTTTGAAAGAAAAAATAAATTTTTTTCTGTGTTTTAAATATACGTGTATCTTTTGAAGTAATTTATCATACATCTTTTTAAATATACATTCAAGTTTTTGCTGAACCGCTGTGTTATGCATTGTTTTTCTAAGTACTTATATGTAAAAGAAAATAAATTATGTGTAGTATGAACATTTTCACAATTTAAAGATGAAACATTTTTGTTTTTCTTTTTTTCTGAGAAAAAATAAAGTCTGCTTTTCTGGAAGTATGTAATTTTATTTCCAAATATTTATTTATCCAAATATTAATATTCCAAATGTTATTGTCCTTCATAATTATTTATATTAACATACTTTTATTTTCAATTTATCATAATCCGATATTCAAACATGGCATATACACATTATTGGTCGAATTTACAGAATTTCAAATGTAGAATATGTTAACAATTACAGCTATATAAGAACTTAATAAGGACATAATGAAGATATGATATCCGAATGAAGTTCAATAAAACTGAATGATGCGAACCATAGGCGGATTTTTTTTTTTTTTTTTTTTTTTTGGGGGGGGGGCACAAATTTTTATTAAACACACACGCGCACGTACACATTAGCTATACATACATACATTAGCTATATATAGCTAATGTATATACAGTGGTTTCTTGGTTAAAAATTGCCTCAGTTAACGATGTTGTGGCAATTAAGCTTCAATCTTTTAACACAATTCAGTAAATTTTATACTCTGGATTTTAAAAAAAAATTCGTGACATTTTTATGTGATTTTTTGTTTTTCGCGGTGATTTTTTAAACATTCGTAGGAGAAATCTGGTTTTATTCTTTCAGCTGATAGAGTAAATTTTCTACTCTGCTATTTTTAATTTTTTTGCAAATTTATTATGCAATTTTTTGCGTTTAGTAGCGATTTTTTTTACATTCGTAAATGGAATCCAACATCAATATTTTAGTCCACTATAGCAAATTTTCTTACCTGCGATTTTTAGATTTTTCACGCATTTTTTATGCGATTTTAAGCGTTCTTTAGCGTTCCGCGACGATTTTCTTAAACATTCGTAACATGCATCTGGTTTCAATCCTTCAGCTCAATATATTACATTTTGTCCTCAGCGATTTTGAAATTTTTCGCAAAATGTTTATGCAATTTTTTTGTTTTTTGCTTTTTGTGACATTTTTTTAACATTTGTGATACTAATCTGGTTTCAACTTTTTAACCCATCATAGTAAATTTTATCCTCTGCGATTTTTTAATTTTTTATGAATTTTTTTGTGATATTTTGCCGTTTTCTCGTGTTCTGCTGCGATTTTTAAACACTCATAAAAGGAGTCCAGGTTACTCTTTAAGCCCATTATACTAAATTTTGTACTCTGCGATTTTTTATCGTTTCGCGAATTTTTCATGCGACTTTTTTTTTTCTTTTTTTTTTTTGCGTTTCGCGGAAGTTTTTAACATTTGTAACAGGATTTCAGCTACACCCTTTTAACCCAATATAGTAAATGTTGGCCTTTTTTCAATAAAATTTATTCGGAACTCCTATAGCAGCTTTTGAATTTTTCGCTAATTTGTTATGCGATTTTTAGCGTTTTTTTTTTCACGCTTTGCGGCGATTTTTTGCCATTCGTAAAAGGAATCCAGCTACAAACTTTTAACCCAATATAACAAATTTTTGTTCTGTACAATATTTAAGTTTTCACGATTTTTTTTCAGATTTTACGCGTTTTGCAGCGATTTTTTTAAACATTAGTAAAATAAATCCAGTTTCAATCTTTCAACACAATATGGTAAATTTTGTCTTCTGCGATTTTTGATTTTTTCTTGAATTTTATTATGCGATTTTTCATTTTTTTTCACGTTTCGTGGAGTTATTTTCACATTCGTAAAAAGAATCCGGTTTCAAACTTTTAGCTCAATAGAGTATTTTTTTTCTCTCTTTTCAAAAAGTTTATTCGGAATTAAATGAATGATTTTAATTTTTCTTGCGATTTTAAAGTTTTTTCGCGTTTCGCGACGATTTTTTGACATCCGTAAAAGAATTCCAGCTAGAATCTTTTCACCCATTTTAACAAATTTTGTTCTCTGCTATTTTTAAGTTTTTCGCGATTATTTTTTGCAATTTTTTACGTTTTTACGCGTTTTGCGGCGATTTTTCTAACATTCGTAAGGGAAATCTGGTTTCAATCTTTGAACACAATATAGCAAATTTTGTCTTCTGCGATTTTTGAATTTTTTGTATTTTTTTTTTTTTTACTAGAATTTTTTTTCACGTTTTGTGGAGATATTTTCACATTCGTAAAAAGAATCCGGTTTTTCTTTTAGCCCAATATAGTACTTTTTTTCTCTTTTCAATAAAGTTTATTCGGAATCCGTACAATGATTTTAGTTTTTCATGCGATTTTAACGTTTTTTTCGCGTTTTGCAGCAATTTTTTAACATTTGTTACTGGTATCGGGCTGCAACCTTTTAGCCCAGTATAGTAAATTTTGTCCTCTGCCATTAAAAACTTTTTAGCGTTTTCTCACATTCGGCGGCGGCGTTTTTTAAACATTCGTAAAAGAAAACCGGTTTCAATATTTCAACCCAAATACAGTAAATTTTGTCCTCTGAAAATTTTGAATTTTTCGCGATTTAAATTGTTTAAAAAATTTTATGCGATTTTCTGCGGTTTTTTACGGTTAGCGGCAATTTTTTAACACGTATAAAATAAATCCGTTTGTAATCTTTTAAACCTTTATAGTATATTTTGTGAATTTTGTATATTTCGAGAATTTTTTAGTGTTTTTTCATCTTTTGCGCCAAATTTTTGACATTATTTTTCCGAAATGGAAAGAACTAACTCTCTGTTAAATTTTGATCTGCTAAGATTAAATTAAAGTTGGAAGAATACAAAATCGTCGTCAACGCGAACTACGATTCTCACAATTTTAAACTAATCTCAGTCGAAATAAAAAATCACAAATTTCAAGGTTAGTTTGATTCGAGACCAGAACAGACGTAGCCTGTGCGTTAGGGTGGATCGCTGTTATATGATGAAAAAATAAAATATTACTAATCAAAACCTACCTATGCGGAAAAGATGTTCTATTGGATGGAGATTAAGAGAAAAATAATTAAAAAAATTAATTTCAAAATTTAATACTGCCGCAAAGGGGTTGAAATTTCGAAAAAAAATGAAAAAAATACGTAATTTTGGTTAGATGATTTTTGACTCAAAATAATTGTTTTAATTTTAATCAAAACACACCTATGCTGAAAAGATGTTATATTGTATGGAGATTAAAAGAAGAAAAATAAAAAATAATAATTTCAAAATTTAATACTAACGTAAAGGGGTTGTGTAATATCATGACAGCCGAATGACGCACTGATTCTTCTTTTTAAATTTTAAATACAGAGTTTATTAAAACTGAGAGCTGGTATTTACAATAATATACACTATATACATTTTCACTAATATTCATAAAAATTCCACCTAAACCACATTACTTCTTAAAAACCAAAATATACTCGGATGCATTTCCACATCCTACTTACTCCGAACGAACCACCATTCCTTCTCCTCTTCTCTTCACTTCCGTTTGCTTTTTTAAACAAAAAAGGGTTGGAAGGATATTGGTTGCATGACACCCCCCCGATAAGATTGTGCTACGCAAAGCGAAGCAAAATCTGACAAATAGCAACCATACAACTATACAGCATAAAATATATATAAAAACACAATTCAAAACAGATGTATAGAAGCCTTGTCATAATAGTTATAATGAATATATAATAAACATATAAAAAAACACTAACAATTCAAAACAGATGTATAGAAGCCTTGTTATAATAATTATAATGAATATATAAAAAAAAACACTAACAATTCAAAACAGATGGAAAGACGACTTGATATAATACTGCATACCAAAATTAAACACAAAATAAAGTATCACTTAAATAACCCTTATACAGTAACTAGTCGTGACAGACTATCTGCATTTTTTAATTTTGCACCTGGGCAATGAGAAATATTTATGTTATATCTTTGTAGAGATAAGGCCCATCTTTGTAATTTTGCAGACTGAGGTGCAGATTTCTGAAGATATATTAAGGGATTGTGATCAGTTATTAGTTCAATTTCAGCACCAAACACATAAACTTCAAATTTTTTTAATGCCCACACTACCGCATAAGCTTCACGCTCAATAGTCGACCAGTTTTGTTGCACCTTAGTGAACTTTTGGCTAGCAAAACTAATAGGACACAAATTTTCTTTCTCATCTCTTTGCGATAGACAAGCACCAACTCCATAAGAACTGGCATCACTTTGAATAGTGTAAGGCTTTTTAGGATCTGGTGTATACAGCTTAGGAGCTTCACACAATGAACGTTTTAAAGTTTGGAAAGCCTCTTCTTCAACCTCAGACCACGGAATGATTTCTAGGATTTTCTTTTTTGTCAAGTCGGTTAAAGGCTTGGCGATTTCAGCATAATTTCTTATGTAGTCACGATAATAATTAAATAAACCCAATGCACTTCTGAGGGCTGTTTTGGTTTTAGGCGATTCTATTGTCTCAATGGCACGTAACTTCTCCGGATCGGGCTCATGTCTACCTCCTCCTATGACATGACCTAGATACTTGATCTGTGCCTTTGCAAAAACACATTTTTTAACATTCACCGTGAATTTCAGTTCAGTTAATTTGGATAAAACAGCGTCAAGATGTTTCAGATGATTTTCCCAGTCATTTGAAAAAATAGCAATATCATCCAGATATGCTCGACTGTACTTACGATGTTCATCCAGAGCATTGTTGATCGATTTCTGGAATGTGGCAGCCGCATTGCGCAATCCAAAAGGCATGACTTTCCATCGGTATTGAGCACGATGGATTTTAAAAGAAGTAAGATCTCGACTCTGTTCTTCTAGAGGAATTTCCCAATACCCTTTTAATACATCTAAACATGTAATTATGTTAGCACTTCCTATTTGATTAATTAATTCAGTTGCATTTTCCATAGGGTAATCAAAAGGTTTTGTCACTGTGTTCAATTGACGAAAATCTATACATAATCGCATGCTACCGTCCTTCTTTGCGACACATACGACCGGATAAGCTATTTCAGCTTCACTTTTTTCTATAAGTCCTAGATGCTCTAACTCTTCTATTTGTTTGTCCACTTCATTTTTTAGCGATTCCGGAATTTTATAAATATATGGTTTCTTTCTTTCCGCACCTGGTAATAAACGAATTTTGTGTGCTCCAACGTTGGCAACTTGAATTTTGCCTGAAAATAATGGTGAATGTTTTTGTAGAAGTTTACTTAACTCTAATTGTTTATCAACCTCCAGATGACTAAGGTCTACTTCTATATTATTTTCATTCGAAGTATTAGCTTTAATTGGTGTTGGGTGAATTTCACCAAATTCTACATCGTCTTCAAAAATGACTCCAACAGTCTGTACTCTTACGTTAAATTTCCTTATTTTATTCGCATGAACATGTCTGACACCCCCATCAGGTAATTTCACTTTATACGAATGTGGTTTTATTCTTTCAAGTATTTCTCCGGGTCCTGTCCATCTAGCATATAATTTATTGGTAGAATCAGGGATAAGTAAATATACTAAATCACCTTTTTCAAATTCTTTCATTCTACTTCGACGATTGAAATAGCGAGTGTAATTTTCTTGTTTTTCTGCAGCAGTTAAAGAAGCAATGTCAGCGGCTCTTTCCAAATTTATTTTTAATTCTTGTAAATAGTCTACTGCTGAATTACTAAGATTCAATGGTAAGGGGATTTCACCTGACCATGATGACTTTAGTACTGCCAAGGGACCTCTAGCTTCCCGACCATACATGAGCTTAAACGGTGATACTCCAGTTGTGCAATTTGGCACTTCACGGTAGGCAAAAAGTAGAAAAGGAATATGTTTATCCCAATTAACAGGATCCGTACGAATTACATGATGTAGCATTTGTTTAAACACACGATTAAATTTTTCAATTAATCCATTTGAAGCGGGGTATGATGGAGTTGAAAAGCGAGGACATGCCCCTAACCGGTTCTCAAATTCTTTAGTCAGTTCAGATTTAAAATTAGTGGCCTGGTCTGAACAGATAACTTCAGGAATTCCGGTGCGCATAAAAATATCTAATAAAGCATCACACGCCGTTTTCGCAGAGAGACTCCGTAATGGTACTACTTCTGGCCATTTAGAATTTTGATCAATTAAGGTAAGACAATATTTATGCTTCCTTCCTGACGGCGGAATAATTTCACCTATACAATCGATATTTACAGTATGAAATGGATATGGTGCGCGGACAACAGGTGTAATCGGAATTTTATCTGTTTGTCTCTCAGGGCTTTTTAACTGACAGTTCTTACATGTTCTACAATAATTTTCTACATCTCTTGAAATATTCGGCCAATAAAAAGATAATTTAATTCTTTCTTTAGTTTTTCGCATCCCTAAGTGGTTTCCAAAAATTGAATCATGAGCTAAATCTAATACTTTACTTCTGTAACTTTCCGGTAACACGAGCTGATATATTTTATCACCGCAAATAGTTTCTTTATGATACAATAAATTATCCCGTATCAAAAAATTATTTTTTCCTAATTTAGCGTCCTTGAATGAATTCTTTAAAGTTGCGCAATCTTTTTGTTCTTTACAAAACTTGTTAAACTCTGAAAATTCATCATTTCGATCATTTTGTTTATTCTCGGAAGAAATAAAACAAACATTTAATTTCTCTTCCGCGAGCGGGGGTTCTGAGCTATTTTTAGCTTCGTGACCTTCGAACTCCTGCAGTTGACTATTATTACACAACTCTTCATTTTGAAGTTCAATCAAAGCATTAGACACGTCTGGAGTTAATAAACAAGGCACATTTAAGTTTTCAGTGAAAGCAAAAAGCGTATTTAAGGTAACATAAATTCCGCTGTTAGGTAATTTATAATGGATGGGTATAGTAGCCAAATTTGCTTGTACTTTTTCTTTGAAAGCGGATTGTAACAAAATACTACCTTTAGCTTCGATTTTCAGATCGGGAATTAATGACGTATTTAAAATACTAATTTGGGTACCGGAATCATTAATAGCTTCTATTTCTTTACCTTCTACATAAATAGTGATTTTTTTTAAAGGAAAAAGAGCAACTTCGTTTAATTGATCATTCATGTGTAAATGCCTGGAACTAACATTAGTGACTACTGCATTACTATTTTTATTTGGATTCAATTTATTTGTATCTTGTTGCATTTTCGGTTTTCTCTGACCCTGATCATCATTTTGAGCATAAGATTTATCATACTTATTTCTTCTGTTTGGGCACAATTTTGCTAGGTGTAATGGGGAATTACAAATATAACAATCACGTGATTTTGAGAAGTGTCTGTTCTCATACGTAGCTTGATTTTTCCTTAGTTGTGGGGGAACATATTTAGTATTATTATCATTATTCACTTCACGATAAATAGGTCGTTTCTCAAATTTTGTTTCCTCGAAAGACCTGCCTTTTGCAGTAAAATAAATGTCACAGTCTTTCGATAACTGATCGGGCAAAAGCCAACTTTCTCCTTGCTTGACTGCAATGTGAGTAGCTAGCTCATTATCCAAAGTTTCAAAAATTTTATCTGATATTATTAAATTAATAAGTGAATCGAAATCTTTAACGTTTCGAATTCTACAATAATTTAACCAACAGGATCTTAATCGGGAACCGAACTGTTGATGGGTTTCACCAGGTAATCTTTTAGCGTTTCTAAAATTTTGTAAACAGGTAAATGGGGACGGTTCATATTCTTTCAAAATTAAAGATTTAATTTTATCATAATCGGCTAACTCTTCATCATCAATATAAACAAGAACATTTCCTGCTTTTTCACCTACTAATTTTAGCAAAATTTCCGATTTATATTCCTTAGGAACATTTTTGTGCTTAAACGCTCTTTCTAAAGAATCAAAAAAAAGATTCCATGTTTCATTTTTCTTGGGCACTGGGATTACCAAAACTTGAACTGCTTTAATTAATTTATCTAATGATAATGACGTATTATTTTCCCCTTCGTTATGGGTTAAATTCTCGCTTCTCATTTGTTGTTGTAAACGCAATCTATTTACTTCCTCGCCATTTTTTCTTTCTGACACTGTAGTCGATAAAAATTCAGTTACGAAATCTTTATCTTTTAAGTATTCTTTAGATTTCAATAACAAATCTTTTAATTCGGGTACTCTCTTACTCGCATCAGCTTCTTCACCGATTTCTTCCAGAACAATAAGTAAATCCGCTTTAGTTACGTTTTTAAACATTTTCGAATAAAGTTAACAGTATCTTACTACACAATCAAATGATAAAAAAAAAAAAAATAGCTCACCTCTATTTTGTAATCCAAACACTGCGATTCAAATCACAACTTTTATTATTTTAAATCGTAGAAATAACTCTTGTTCTCGTTATGAGAGCGGGCTGTAATATCATGACAGCCGAATGACGCACTGATTCTTCTTTTTAAATTTTAAATACAGAGTTTATTAAAACTGAGAGCTGGTATTTACAATAATATACACTATATACATTTTCACTAATATTCATAAAAATTCCACCTAAACCACATTACTTCTTAAAAACCAAAATATACTCGGATGCATTTCCACATCCTACTTACTCCGAACGAACCACCATTCCTTCTCCTCTTCTCTTCACTTCCGTTTGCTTTTTTAAACAAAAAAGGGTTGGAAGGATATTGGTTGCATGACAGGTTGAATTTTGAAAAAAATGGCAATTTCAGCTTTCTCAGTCCCCCACTTTATCTTTCCACCCCTCCATAATTTGGAAGCGCTACGTTATGGAATCTTCTCCACGTGATACGATACGCCCACGTAGCTCTGAATAATATTGGATAAACGTGTTCGCACCTTACGTGTCACACTGTTGCAGTGCCTGCGCAGATGATGTTGTTGCAGTCAACAGAGCCATCAGCACAGGCACTGTAACAGCGCCATCTGCTTGATCTCGTTCGACCTCTACCCAATGGTGTATCGGTGTCTTACACGTCCGCGTTCACCTGCTGTGTCGTCTTTCGCCCATAGCCGTTCAACGCTTCGTCCGTATGCAAAGCCCTGATTTTTTCCTGGAGGGCTTTTTGAAGCTTATAAAGCGATATGACAAATGTCTCAATGTACTTGGTACTTATGTGGAAAAATAAAGTTATGTTTTCTCTGTAATGTCTCATTACGTTTTTTGTCTTTCATACACACCTCTGTCCACAGTCACCAGGGGAAACTTATTTTCGAACTGCCCCTCGTAGATGTAACAAAGTTGGTTGCGATCGGTTGCAACAGAACATCTATTAACGCAGGTGTTAAAGAAGGTGTTATGGAATTGATCACGAATCGTTCACTACAATGGTTTGTGTGTCAATTACACGCCAATGAGCTTCCACTACGTCATATTTTTGTGTACGTGGATGGAACCACGACTGAGGCTCATTCATGTCAATAGATTGCACACTATGAGAAATGACTAACAAGAAAGACTTAAGTACTGATAAACTGTACTTAATTGAAATTTGTGAAGCCGTCAACTGTGGAAATTTCAGCGAAAGTCTATCGAATATAAACCCTGGAAATGTTTGCCACTCAAGGTGGCTTACAACTGCGAACAGGATTCTCAGACTTTATGTAGCTTACGAAAATCCATTCGAGCACTTAGTAACATTAACGACGGTCATAGTAAAAGTTTATTCGCCTATGTGGTTCAAGTTCAAAACGAAACAATCGGTAATCTATGGTGCACAGCATTTGCATCAATCTATTTTTCTCTCGCGTTATTTTTTGAGTGATCTGAAGGACGTCATTGACTCAGTTATTTGGAGAAATTGTTTTTTTGGCCATCCTGAAAATATCCTGATATCGATGTTAGCTTACGACAGAACTCCTATAAGGGAATTGGTCCTTCGAAGAATTCTAAACGCACGCGAAGTCAAATGTTCTACTGCAATCCCAAACATTGCAATGAATAATATCCGTATCTTCAATTTACCATCTTTTGACCTTTGTGCGACGGATTATATTGATTTGATTAAATGGGCAAATGTGACAAAACCTCCACTATCTGAACGATTTAGTGACAAGATGATTTCAGAAGCAATAGTAAATCCATCAATTATTACGGCTGAAATTATATCTAGTATCAAGAGGTTTCCGTGCGACACTCAAGCTACAGAACGGATAGTCAAAACAGTCACGGAAGCATCTTCTACTGTCTCTGGACCATATACACGAGACGGTTATATAAGAAATCGCATCGAATCTCGAAACCTCGTGCCGATTTTCAACACCAAACGCGATTGTCGCCAACTGAGATTTCAACGATTTTATAGGTTTTCTGGATTTAAGAATAAAGAAGCTGTTAAATAAGAAGCTAAAGTTTTTTTTCTTGTAACCAAGTAAGTGTCCTAACACTGTGCAATTAACATTTAAAAATACTAAAATGTATGTTTCACTTAACAAAAATCACTTTGACTTTTTACCGTAAAAATACTCAAATACATAAATTCCAACCAACTTGCGGCAGTTTTAAATTTTGAAATTAATTTTTGAAATTATTTTTTCTTAATCCCCATACAATAAAACATCTTTCTCCGCATAGGTAGGTTTTGATTAATATTAAAAAAATTATTTTGAGTCAAAAATCACCTAACCAAAATTAGGTCTTTTTCCATTTTTTTCGAAATTTCAACTCCATTGCGGCAGTACTAAATTTTGAAATTAATTTTTTTAATTATTTTTCTCTTAATCTCCATACAATAGAACATCTTTTCGATATAGGTAGGTTTTGAAATTGTGAAAAAAAAAATTCGATCCACCCTACTGTACGTGCGTACGCTGTTGATAGCATTCCCGCCCCACTACCAGGTTCATTTAATTCAAGATTCACTTGGGAAAAAACCGACCAGGGAAATGAGGAAAGTTCCACTAGAGTTCATTTTATTGAAATTAATTTTTGTAACAATCAAACTGTAAGACATTTTAAATAAGTTTAATCGGCAGTAAGAAATATTAATGATTTAAGATATATGCATACCTTAGATAATTGCACCTTAGATAGCAATGGTTTTGCTTAATAGTGGTATTTCTGGAACGGATTACCACCATTTACCAAGACACGGATGTATATTAACTTTAAAACAATTCATTCAAGAAGACTCACACTTTGAAAAAAAAAATCATAAACACTGCATTTAAAAAATGCGAAGGTATAGTAGAAGATTATGTCCCGTCAATAAAATAAAGAATAATAAATAAGAGAGAGGAACATATTTAATTATGTACAACATATATTTTAGCTATACTGCCAAAAGTGAAATGCCTTTATAGTAGAAGTTTGCATGTCTGGAATTTCTAGACCCGGACCGATGTAAAAACTAAACATTTGGCCCTACTAAAAATCAATGAAATCAGGCACGGACCGAGTCGATTTTTCTTAAAATAAAATCATGATTATTTTAAAGAATACTACATACATATTTATGGGAAAATTTTACCGTATATTTCAAACTATATCTCCACAAACTATATAATACAGGATACCAACATTAATGATCTTTTAGATTCTTATACAATTACTTTCAAATATATATTCCTTAAAAAATATTGTGTAGTTCAGAATAAAAAAAAAAAAAGATGATTAAAATCATAACTTTTGAAGCTGTATATTAAAAAAAAATACTTCTCTGTAATTTATTAAAGTATATTTCCAGAGATTAAGTTAACAAAAGTTCATTATGTATATTATTATTTAAAAATCATTGCCTGTCCGGCACGTTCTGGGAACAATTAAGTCTCGGCTCGGCCCGACAATTAAAAAAAAATATTTTCTCCGCTTTGTCCAACCTTTTTAAAGTTGCTTTATTGTGCCAGTCGACAGCTTAATTTTATTTCTGGGCCTGTCCCGGTTCGTTTATTTTTTTTTCTCTCGTTCCGTCCCGTTAAAAACGTTCTTCCGGCCCGCCACGCTCCGTGCCGGGTATGGGCTTCAAGCCAGGCCCGAGCTCGTACAGACCTCTTCTTTATAGAAGGATTTTTGAAGGGAAATGTCTTGATTTTTTCATTAACGTACAAGTCAATTCTGAAAAACTTCCAGTCAACCCACTTCGCCCAGCTCAGATTTGAACAAGCAATTTTTGGTACCAAATTCATTACTGCAAAGAAAAAGAGTTAAGTTGTCTAGTGATCTGACTTCTGAGTAAATAATAATAATAATAATAATAATAATAATAATAATAATAATAAAATGAGAAATATAAAATGAAAATAAAAGTAGTTATTTCATTTCGATTTTGTGTCAATACAAGACAAGTCTTAATTGACTGTATCATATTTTAGAAATTGATGTCCAGAAAGTTGGGGGGGGGGGACACGTGCCCCCTCCCCCCCCCGAGGCTACGCCTATGATGCGAACAACAATTAACAAGAAAGTCAAAATATTCATAATACAAAACTGTACAGTTAAAGAACTCATATATGTATTGATCTTCATCAAATAACGCTTAATATTAATATATAAAAAAGAAGGCAATAGAAATGATATATTATCAGTGTACCGATAGAAATAAAATTCGGCTCAAATGCAAGTAAACATATATTTTTAGCAAATTACGAACTGACAGCAAAGATATATGTGATCAGTGGAACGATTCGGAATTCTTTACAAATTTTATGTTTAAGTAGACTCTTCTAAATTTTGCTAACTGTTGCTCTTAAATTATATAATACAACTGCTTTTAATTTTTTTTTAATGAATGTAACTTTTTATAAAATCATATGGAAGTGCTGAAAACAAAAGTCACACATAAGAAAACCGACATTTTGGAAATTCCAAAGGTCTTACCTCATTGTAATTTAAACTATAGGAACTCTATTAAACACTTTGTGTGTTGCTTTCAAATGTTTAAAATTCTCGTTTTCTGCAACATTTAATGTTTTAAACTTTAATGAAATGAAATTAAATAAAATGCATTAACCTATTAAAATCCAATAATAATAAGTCAAAATATTCATAATACAAAAACTGTTCAGTTGAATAACATAACATATATATGTATGGATCATCCTCAATAAATGCTTAATAATAATATATAATAATTTTAAAAAGAAGGTAATAGCAATGACATATTAGCAGCGTACTGAAAGAAATAAAATTCGGTTCTAATGCAAGAAAAAAATACTTTTTAACAAATTACTAACTGATAGTAAAAATATCTGTGATCAGTTGAACGAATCAGAACACTTTACAAATTTTAAGTTTAAGAAGAATCTTCTAAATCCTGCTAAATGTTGCTTTTAAGTTGTATAATGCAACTTATTTTCGTTTATTTTTTTTTCAATAAACTAACTTTTCATGAAATCTTATGGAGGTGTGAAAACAAAAGTCGCAGATAAGAAAACCGACATTTTGGACATTCCAAAGATGCTATATAGAAAATCTATTAAAGACAAATGTAATATTTTCAAATGTTTTAAAATTCTCGTTTTCTGTAACATTAAACTTTTTAACTTGTAAAGAAATTAGAGAAAATAAAATACATTAACATATTAAAATTCAATTATATTATATCAAAATATTCATAATACAAGAACTGTACAGTTAAATAACATAACACATATATGTAGGGATCTTCGTCAATTAATGCTGAATATTAATATATAACAATTTTAAAAAGAAAGTAATAACAATGACATATTAGCAGTGTACGGAAAGAAATAACATTTCGATCTAATGCAAGGAAGAATATATTTTTATCAAATTTCGAACTGATAGTAAACATTTATGTGATCAGTTGAACGAATCAGAGTTCTTTACAAATTTTATGTTTAAGAAGAATCCTCTAAATCCTACTAAATGTTTCTCTTAAATTGTATAATACAACTTATTTTCGTTTATTTATTTTTTTTCAGTAATCTAACTTTTCATAATATCATACGGAGGTGCTGAAAACAAAAGTCACAGATAAGTTGGTTGGTTGATTTATGACGGCCGATTATCTACTCTTTGAATATAGGCTTTAGAGTGGAGTGCCCTCCGTGGGGGTCTTTCTAAGGGATCCTAATACGTATTTACGGCAATAGTCACAGATAAAATAACCGACATTTTGCACATTACAAAGGTGGTCTTACCTCATTGTAATTTCAGCTACAGGAACTCAATTAAAGACATATGTACTTTCAAATGTTCAAATATTCTCGTTTACTGCAGCATAAAATGTTTTAAATTTTAAAGAAATTACAGAAAATAAAATACATTAATGTATTAAAATTGAATAATTTGACACATACTGAAAATTTCTACATTAATCTCTTTGGCGATTCAAAAATTACAGTTCTGGGAAAAGCCTTGCCAACTGTATGTGGATCAGGTGACACACACAATTTGAGGCTCGTGTTTTCTCAAATAATCCCAAGTTAAAAAAAATAATACATTGCAAACATAACAGTAAGGTACAGTACAAATTTTACACCATTATTTTATGTTTAAAAAGTGTGCTATTTTGAGTTTATGATGCTATTTAGTTTACTGAGAAGTATGTTTATCTTAATAGGCGATTTCCCACGAATTTCATACGTTATTTTAAGTCTTTTGTTGTTAGCAGCAGTTCAGTGAGGCTAGTTCAGTGGTGACAAATCGGTAAAAATAAGGTGTTATTATTATTTTTTTTGGATTGTACACATAAATTTTCTAAATGTTTCTTTTCTGACGAACCACAAAATGCATTTTAGAGTGCCGTATACACCCTAAAATCGACAATTTCAAAACTGAGCAAAAATTACTCAAATCTGAGAATGACGTATAGTCAAAATAGCTCCGAATCAACATTACTCAAGTTCGAAACATGTATATACTCATTACTGAATACATGCACACACTCCAAAATAAAGCATCATGTACTCATATTTGACTATATCCATGTTTTAAAAATGAGTATGAACTGACTTCTACGTGCTTATTTTTGAGTATTTCTATTTTTTGAAAATGAGTTTGAACTGATTCTAAACATTTTTTAATATGTCCAAGTTTAAAAAATTAGTATGAACTGACCCCTATGTGTTCAGTTTTAGGTATGTCCAAGTTTCAATTTTCTGAGTATTTCTGGTATTTCAGAATTGAAAGAAAAATACTAGAAAATTGACTAGAAAAAGTTTCAGAACAAAATGAAAACATCGATTTACCCAGATTTGAAAGTGTCATTTTAATCATTATAACTATATAAAATGAGCGCATGATCTGTCTGCCATTTCGTTAACCAGGCCCACGTATTAGGTAAATATAAAGTCGTATCACTGTTCAGTGCTCGGTTACTGTCACAAGCCAATAATAATAAAAATAATAATAAAACAGATTTAATATCATATTTTAACTTACTTGCAATGGCAGGATAATAGGTAATAAAGTGTTCTGCATAATAGGACACATATTGGAAAAATGTTTCAATGAGTAATCATAATTAAGAAGACAGTCAAAATTAATTCAGATAATCTAGAGCCGATACTGGGAATTTCAAATATATTGCATAAGAAAGCAATATGATGTAGCAAATTTCAATTAACTTGAAAAAATTCTAAATTTATTTCATAATTATAAATTGGAATCAATTAACGAAGTCAGCTAATACATGAATTATTGGATTAATTATATTATCTATATATATATTTGTCTTACGTGGCGCGAAAAAAGGGCTGAATTTGTAACTTATGGTTTGGCAACAACTGTAGTTTCCAGAGCTCAGACCAATGAACAGACTAGATTGTGTTAGATCAGCTCCGCCTCCGTCCATTATGGCGATCAGTGTGAGAGCAGTGAAACCATAGAATGAAACTCAAACTTGCTATATTAAAAATAAAATAACATGTACGTAATCCAAAGCGTCTGAGATGATTCCTCATTTTAATTATGAGCAATATCGTTAATTTCAAATGAATTCTCAACTCTTATTTAGAATTCATTTACGAATTTCAATCACTCAAAAGACGGAAAAAAAAATCAATTGTCTAGATATCACCTGCCGCCATCTGTTGGTGTATTGATGAAATAAAAAATAATTCATTTTGTAAAAATCTATAATCTATTAGAACAATAAAATTTCGAACGAAATTACAAACTATCAACTACTAACTACTGCTATACGTGAAAAAAACTATCTTCCTATAACGTAGTTGTTTTTTTCTAATGGATTTAAGTCGTGCTGTACAAAAGATCCTTTTTTCATAGTATTTAAATGATTTATATGCCCATTGGTAGCGCCAAATAAATGCATTTTCAGTTGTGTTTTCAATGGAGAATTACTTTTTTACATTAAAATACATTGTCAATTTCATATGTTCAAATGTTTTATCTAGAACTAATTCCGGCTAGAATTGCTGAAAAAAAGGGGCGAGCGAGCGAAGCGGTCTCAATGTGAATTGCTTCGCAATTCACGGGGAGTTGGCGAGCGTTAACGAGTAGGGGGCTGAGCCCCCTAGTTAATTATATTTACATTTCGTAAATAATTTAAAATAATTAATTCTTAACATAGAAAATTTAATTTTTTTTTCGATATTTCCAACATGTGTTTCCGTCGATATAATTAATAGTACCAAAACTTTCATAAGGATCATATATATTATTTTTTTTGTCAACATTCCTTCTACTATGCATTTACAAAACGCACAACAATGAATGAAATATCATTAGAAAGGGTTTGTAACAAGTTACAACATAGCACCCACATTTCGTTAAAACAGGATTTTTTTATTATAAAATACAGTTAATTAAAAATTAAATCAGCGTTGTTTTCATAAATGTACTGACAGTTTTTTCTCAAATCAATGTTGCTACAAAAATAAAATACCGCATTAAATCCTGTTCAACAATGATTGTAAATGAAAATAATAATAATAATAGTACAAAAAAGATAAACTCTGCCGCTTCCAAACGCATTTATTTTAAATTTATGATTAAAAGCAAAATTCAAATGTAAATGTTTAGAAGAAAAAGTCATCATTGATCGATCGAAGAAGTGGTATTTCACATATAGTCTAAAAAGTAAGCTTTGTTATATTAAATTAAATTGTATTTTATATGTATTAACTTTATTTTTGTTTGCCCCATATTTTTAGCGAAGTGGATGACGTTGTCCTCTAATGCAGTTAAAACACGATTGTTAAAATGCTAGCGCGTTTGTATTTTTCTATCTTCGACCAGAGTTTACTGTAACTTTGCTGGAATAAATGAGATGATATTTTGGCGCCACCAATTTTGTTTGCACATATTTTATCCTTATTTTTTCTTTAGAAGTTTAAAACTGCATCTAAAAAATATTAGATATTGCTAAAAATATTAGACTGCATAGCGAAATGTTCGAATAATTTCAAACAGCATAACTGATATTTGAGCAAAAGGAAATAAAACATACAATTGTTTAAAAAATTACAAATGGAATTTAATAAATTTTTGATTTTATCAACTATTTGTAAGGAGAGCAATTTTTTTTTTTCTCTAAAATAATTATATATAATTTAGAAATGCACAGGTGTGAAATTATTAATTATTTTATTTATTTCATACATACCAAATTAAATACATCTGTACAAGAGTGTAGAATGATTTATAAGATTTCCCCTACTTATCTGATAAAACTTTTCTATATTGGGCAACGCTTTTTCCGCAAAATTAGGCTAAATTTGTGGCTTTTATTTTCACGGATTAGAAGAGAAATGACATACTGGATCTAGAAAAACTCTTTCATAGCGTAACCGCAACATTATACCGGAAAATGTTCCTTCATTACAAAAACTAACTTCGCTATTAGATTTACTTTTGAATATTTGCATTTTTATTATTTCATCATGTGACGCTTAATATTATTTTTATATGAATAAATTTTCACAATTAATAAGTATAGGGTATCGACACATAATTGCACATACTTAACGGTATTCAATATAAAAAGAGATGACCACCATAAGCATTTACTTATTTTTAGCATTGTTTAACACCGTCTGAACATCAAACCATATCGATATTAAAAAGTATTTTCATTAATATAGGAAGAAAGACATAATTGTATTAAAGAGTTTTGTTAATATAGTTTATATTAATAGATATGTTAATAATATGCTAATAATATGTTAATAGAGTTTTGTTGTATATATTTATTAATTTAATTATATATAAGAAAATAATTTATCGCTTTTATCAAATTAAATTCACACACACACACATATGTGTATAATTAAAATTTTATTGTCTTAAAATAAGAACCAAAGTGGTATAAGTTCTATGCACATTATAAAACTAATTTCCATACGTCTCGAAAAATTAATCAGATTATACCAAACGTCGAAAAACTCATGTTATATGAATGAATAGCAAAACAAATTTATTACTTTGCTGAGTAAGTAGAAAAGTTTGCAGCGAGTACAATAAAAGTAAAATCAATCAATACCAAGAAAGCAAACATAAAATTCATTCAAATATGAAAATTTGCTGATTAACTTTTACTGATTTACTGAGCTCGTAAAAAGCATTCTATACATTTTTCATGAAATATCAAACTAATGTTAAGTTTTTATTTTATGAAATATGTAGAAGAATGAGCGTTAATAGGTTAATTTTTGTATTGGAGAATAGAAAGCAGAATTGTGTATGATGATTCAGATTTGTTTTATTATTATGAATATTCTGAAAGTTTTAATAAGGATTTGGATACGCTTAGTCTTTCACTACAGATAATCATGTTTCTACAAAAATGAATATCTTACCATACGTGAAACGTACAATATATGAAATTCAATATTCCAATAATCCATGGACGTAGATTATGTTATATTAATCATTTTTAAGGAATATTTTTATTTCGTAATTACAAAGTTTTAAAATAATTTTTTATCATATTTGAACCTCAGTGGCTTACTTTATCTTGAATATTTAACTTGATTATATATTCTTGATTACTTCATTTTGAAATTAACTATAGATTAGATGAAAGAAATATTTTTTTTCAATAATGTGAAAAGTGATACTTATTAAAAAATCTTATTATGGTAAATATAGTTTAAAAATAATAATTGCTTTTGAAGTTAAATTAACCAACGGAAGACAATCATAGAAATATCAATAGAAATATTTTTATAAGTTTATTTTTAGAAATTCATTTAGAAGTTCTTTATTAAACTTTTTCCCATACAATGTCGACCTATGCGAACTCTTAAATAAATGTATTTTAAGTAAACAATTAATACAATATGAAATTTGTACTATGATAATTACTTTTGCAAATTTAAGTTTGCAATTTTATTTTTTTAAATGCTTCTTATATTATAAAATAGTTATATTTAATGAAATCTAATTCATTTATGTTTAAAAAATCGGTGAATGGCTTTCCTATATAAAGTAAAACAATTTTTAACTCCTCTTTAGATAACAGTTTGAGCATGATTATTTACCTATCCAATTTACTATTTAGTGCATTCTACAGAAAAAGTTATTTTTTTGGAACATGCTAGTTAATTTTCGACATACTTCATGATTTCATGTTAACTGGATTTTACATAATATGACACATTCAAAATTCATCGTCCATTTTTTAGATAGCTGTTTGAACTTATTTTTCTTTACCTATGCAATATATTATTTTGATTATTCAACAGAAAACGTAACTTTATTAGTAGTTAATTTATGATATAACAGTTATTATATTTAGTGTTCAAGATGACAGAATAAAAATTTATATTTGGTGAAAATTGATGATTTGGGATTTTTTTTTTTATTTTAGTGAATGAAGGTGTACTTGCACACCTCCGTTACATGTAACGACTTGTACTTCTAATGATCTAAATAGATTACGTTTTGCAGCATATTTATTTTCGTTTTTACCGTTTCTCGTACCGTTTTCTGGATAAACAAGAACGGCAAATCATACGCTTTCCAACACATCCAAAAAAAAGTACCGAAATTTCACCATTAAATAAAGTGAAAGAAGATAAATAATATAGATTATAAATATTATGCATTATAATAGATTATAAATTATTTTTTGCAGTTCTTTATGTGGTATATAGATTTGGTTATATACTACATAGCATGATAAAATTTATTTAATTTAAAAAATTCACATATAGCAATTTTGGCCAATCGAAGGAAACGCACTCAAAATCTTTTGTACAAGCCTTTGTATTATATAAAGACTTTTGTACGCACCACGTATTAAACTAAAATTCAATTCATGGAAAAAATTCATAAGGCAACTTAAAGCTCGCTTCCAGTAATTACCAATCATAAACTACAATGTATCTTGTTCTAATTGTCTAAATGCGCAACACAATTAAAAACTATCCTAATAAATTTACTTCCATAGTGCGAATTCCCTTCTGTAGCCATGTATATGTATATGATCAACAAATTATGCACACCACGTACTATGCTAAAATTTAGTAAAATTTAAAAACGCAAACCGATGTTGAAAGCGCACTTATCACACATAGACTGTAATTATTGCACGTATATTGCAACGGATTTATTTTGTGTGTCCCTGTAAATGAACGATAAACGAAATGTACACCATGCTTTTCAGTGAGCAATTTTTAGTGCGCCTCATTAATGCATAAAAATTTCATTCTATTTGAAATAGTGAAACACCATTAAGTTACACATCAAACGATTTTTCCACGTGGAACAATGTGCAACAGAATTCTTTCGATTGACCCTGTAAATGAATAATAAATGCTTTGAACCCATATTCTAAAAATAGCATGTTTTATTCCACTTCAAAATTGTATATCAATTTCATCATGTTGCAAATGGCGTAGCTTCATCAAAATGCACTTGAAACGATTTTTTCCCATTGACTGTAATGTAACTGAAAACGTTTGACTATAACGGAATACTTTTTACTATAAGTGCTACACACTTCATTTTGAATAAGGCTCATGCAATACTCTTCGACAATAACATACAAAAATTTTATTGAAATCTGAGAATATTTACGCGAGTTGGAGCACAGACGGACGCACAGGCAGCAGCCGGCCAAACAAACCGACGTCATAAACACTTTTCAATTAGGTTGGAATGTGTTAAAAAACTAACTCCGTTTTTCCGCTCTAAGTGGACTGACTCATTGCGCAGCACATAGCCATTTTGCAATACTTAGACCTCATGTTGATGTCTAAAACTATCGATGTTCTGTACGTAATTAGGGTGGATTCAGTGGGCTTCATATATAGTCATTAAACGGATATTGCACAAAAATTTCAATTGACAACAAAAAAATATTTTTTATAGAATGAAATAACGAAACAGAAGACAATCTTACCTGAAAATAATTCCATATTCTTCTAAGCATATACAGGTAATTGCCATTAATTATTACAGAGAATATTAAGTAGGTTATAAAACTACGCATTTTTTGATCAATTATGATTTTAGTTTTCAAAATTTTTTATTTATTTATTTTTTTGTGTGGGGGGAGGGGGGGTGGGTACGTCGCGCAAAGATGTATTTGAGGCAAAAACCTGGCCAAAAAGGCAAAATTTTAAATTTACTCAACAATTGTAAAAAGTATATAATAGCTTTTGGTCGTATTTTATAATTTCTAATTGATGCTTCGATCTATGTTTAAATTTCAGGAGCCTGAAGCATATCCTGCGGTTCATAGCCTCAGTTGAAGAAAAGATATTCTTTGTGAGAAGTTTTTTTTTTTAATATAAAATAATAAAAAAAAACTTTTCAAATCTAATTGAAAGCTTTTTAAAGTTGTATATTGAAAGCTTTTTAAATGTGTGTCATTTTTTGTCGGACCCTTTTTTGAATTATAATCGAATTGGTTATAGTTTTATAGGCAAATAATAATTTTAAAAATGTTCATCATATAGTTGCCATTTTTAAGCATTTTATTTTATTTAAGTATTACATTTAAGTATTTTATTTTATTTTATTTTATTTTATTTATTTATTTATTTTATTTTATTTATTTATTTATTTTATTTTATTTATTTATTTATTTTGGGGAGGAGGGGGTGGGGGGTGGTCTAGTAAATTTTTTCACATACAGATTTCTTAAAAAGTGACCATTTTGCTTCGATGCTTTCGGGAAGAGGTAGCACATCAAGTTCCTGATCGATATGAGTACGAAACAATGCCCAGTCAGCCTTTTTGAAGTTCAAGAAATTCTTGTTGGTTTTTAATTTTTTTTTTACTTTTCCCAATCTCTATCAGGATAGGCAGGTGATTGCTACCAATGTATATAATTTACTTCAATATGGCAGTGCGAAATGTAATAACCTAAAAATTATTACAGTTGGTAAGGATAAGTTATGCTTCCTAGATAAAATATTATAGGAAAATCTGTCCTTACGTCAAAGTTAATCTTTCTTTCTGTTGAAAACATAACATTTGTCAATTTCAAGGATTTATATAAAATTTTTAAATCAAGATCAACACTTTTCTAATAATAAATGGCAAACAGGATCATATTAATGTTATAATTTACTATGGTACACAATTGTCATATTATATAATGAAAATATCTAATTATTACCTTTAAATAAAATCACATATTTAGCACACGTATATTATATTTTTAACAGGTAATTCCCAAAAATATTCAAAAATTACCTATTTACTAAACATAAAATAAAAAGGAAAATTATATAAAAAGGGAGAAATTACGCTACGAGATTTTGCTATAACTTTAGCATTATAAAGGAATGCAATCATTCCTTGCTTAAAAAAAAAAAAATGCTTCTTTAAAGATAAAGCATTAATAAAACAGGAGAAACTTTAAAAAGGGCACACTGGTAGAATATAAATCCAAAGATTTTTAGAAAGTTGTATTATGTTAGTGATGCATGATTTATTTTTCAAAAGAAAATTGCGGTCTGCATGGAAGACAACATTTATTATGTTAATATGGCTCGCTTCTTTTGCTTTGAATACAGAAGTTCAGAAAATTTTTAACAAAGCGTGCAGTTTCTTTAAAGAATACTTTTGAACATATTTTATCATTTATAGATGCGCGTTTCAACTATATCAAAATAATTTATGTAATTTGTTTTTTTACAATTAATTTATATATATGTATATCTAAAATAACTGTAAATAAAGAACAAATATGTTATTAACTTCTGAATGTTTTTCTTGTGATTTTAATCACATAGATTAATTAGTTTTTAGAATCCTTTTTAAGATATGAGAATATTTGTTAACGTTTTTAATATTTAATTACAAATACTTTGCTAAAAATAATATTATCTATTATCTCAATTTAATATATATATATATATATACAGGGTGATTCATAAAAGATGGGCAGAACTTTAAGGGGTTATAGTACACTTAAAGACAAATAATATTAAATAGGAGACTAAGGGTCCCAGACGTATTCCCAAGGAGATAGGGGGCATTAAAGTTTAGGGTCCGAAATTTCAAATGATTATAAAACATGGAAAAATTGGTCGATTCGTTTGCGGTTTTTGCAAAAAATTTTCTTTATGCCAGTATTTTCTTGAAATAAAATTTTAAAGTTCAATTTCAAAAAATGCCGATAGGGGGCGCTTTAGACTTTGGAGTAACAAACAACTATTTTTTAACGTTATTTTTTGTATTTCTTTAAATGATTTCGAAAGCTTAGACTTAAACTTAAATTTTGATCTAAAAATCTGAGTCCTAACGAGTAGTTAAGTAGCGTAAACTGAAATTTGAAATTTGAAACCCTTCTCCCCCCAGAACAAAAATCAGTTATTCCCGATCTTTGTGTCGTAGATTAGGCTCTAACTACTGCCGCGTTTTGCTAAAATTATTCTTTATGTCAGTATTTTCTTGAAAATAAATTTTAAAGAAAATTTTCAAAAAATTCCGATAGAGGGCGCTTTAGACTTTGGAGTAACGAACAACTATTTTATACCGTTATTTTTTGTGTCTCATTAAATGCTTTCTAAAGCTTAGACTTAAACTTAAATTTTCAGCTCAAAATCTGAATCGCTGAGCGTGGTTCAGTAGCGAGGGGAGGGGGTTCAAATTTCAACTTCTGAACATAGTTCAGTTTGCACTACTTAACCATGCCCAACGATTCTGTGCTGTGATACGAGGCAAAAATACAACTTTCGTCAAGGACTGCATAGTCGGAATTCACTCATAAAGGCACTGGCACAGTTGGAAACGTCGCTCATGCAAACGTTAAAGCTCCATTCCTGACGCTAGTCACCGGGTGAAGAAGGAAACAGAAAGTATGGAAATGTCAAATGGGGAAGAAGAAGAACACGTATGCAAAATTTCGACACGATTCAGGCATAAAAACCACTGAACGGTGAGTCAAGTGTAAGTCGCTGTAGTAATGAATCGGAAGATGGTGCCCTTCACGAATAAGGAAAAGGCTGAGATGCATTTAATTTACGGAGCGGCAGATGGAAATGGTGCAGAGGCACAACGAATGTACGGAGAGCGATTTCCTAACAGGCGGTTGCCTAACCGCAAAACTTTCGAGCGCTTGCACAGACAGTTGTGTGAGACGGGATCATTTCTCGCTTCCCGGTCGAATGCAGGTCGTGCAAAAAAGGACGAATCAGTAGTTGTTGCAGAAGCCATTCTGGATGTAGTAGCGGCGCAGCCAAGTACAAGTACACGAACAGTGGCTAGCCAGGTGGATACCTCACAGTCCACGACTTGGAGGGTACTGAAGGATGAACATTTGCTCCCGTTTCATGTGCAACGAGTCCAGAAACTGTCTCCAGGGGATTATCCAAATCGTATTGAATTCGCCTGCTGGTTTCTGCAGCAGAACGCGCTAAATCCACATTTTGGACGAACTGTGCTTTTCACCGATGAATGTACCTTCACACGTGAAGGTACATTTAACACACACAATGCACATGTATGGGCGGATGTCAATCCACATGCTACGTATCCACATGCTCATTAGAGACGCTTTTCCATCAATGTTTGGGCAGGAATCCTCGGAGACCACCTAATCGGACCGTACCTTCTTCCTGAACGCCTCAACGGTAAAACATACCTCACATTTCTGCAACATGTGCTGCCAGACCTGTTAAACGTTGTTCCTCCACGCATCCGGCGGGTCATGTGGTTCCAGCACGATGGAGCGCCAGCCCATTACGTACGAGACGTCCGCAACTATCTGGACATCACATTTCCGAACAGATGGATTGGTCGAGGTGGTCCTGTTGCTTGGCCTGCTCGCTCGCCAGATCTTTCACCCCTCGATTTCTTTTTTTGGGGACGATTGAAGGCTCTTATGTATGAGACACCCATTGAATCCCCCGAGGAACTGGTCGCCAGACTTTCCGCCGCTGTAGGGGAAGTGCTCGAAAAGCCTGATGTTTTCGCGAATGTTCGCCGTTCCATTCGTCGCCGTTGTTCTGCGTGCATAACCTCTGGTGGTCACAATTTTGAACATTTATTGTGATTACATGTTAATAAATATGCTTTGGTAACATAATCCTAATTTGTGTCTTTTTACCTCGTATCACAGCACACAATGTGTGGACATGGTAAACTGAACTGTGCTCAGGAGTAGAAATTTCAAACCCCTCTCCCCAGAAACTTAACCACGTCTAACGATTCAGATTTTGGGCTGAAAATTTAAGTCTAAGCTTTAGAAAGCATTTAATGAGACACAAAAAATAACGGTATAAAATAGTTGTTCGTTACTCCAAAGTCTAAAGCGCCCTCTATCGGAATTTTTTGAAAATTTTCTTTAAAATTTATTTTCAAGAAAATACTGACATAAAGAATAATTTTAGCAAAACGCGGCAGTAGTTAGAGCCTAATCTACGACACAAAGATCGGGAATAACTGATTTTTGTTCTGGGGGGAGAAGGGTTTCAAATTTCAAATTTCAGTTTACGCTACTTAACTACTCGTTAGGACTCAGATTTTTAGATCAAAATTTAAGTTTAAGTCTAAGCTTTCGAAATCATTTAAAGAAATACAAAAAATAACGTTAAAAAATAGTTGTTTGTTACTCCAAAGTCTAAAGCGCCCCCTATCGGCATTTTTTGAAATTGAACTTTAAAATTTTATTTCAAGAAAATACTGGCATAAAGAAAATTTTTTGCAAAAACCGCCCTAAACTTTAATGCCCCCTATCTCCTTGGGAATACGTCTGGGACCCTTAGTCTCCTATTTAATATTATTTGTCTTTAAGTGTACTATAACCCCTTAAAGTTCTGCCCATCTTTTATGAATCACCCTGTATATACTTTGCGACCTTTACTTTATATACATTAAATATATATATACTTTATGTATATATATTTTTTGATATACTTTAACGACCACCGTGTACTTGGTGTGACAGGGAGTGAAAAATGACTTATTATAATTCGCTAAATTCTAAAAGTAAAACGTTTAAACACTGAGTGCTTGCGCTTTTCATTCGATGCAATATTCTTTATTCCATAACGCACAAAAAATATACACATACATTTATTTATTTATTAATTAAAATTTTTGTTTGTATATTCGTTTGTGATTGGAATACACGATGGTTTTAATCTTAGCCAGAATGATTATATCTGAATTTAGAACAAAATCCTATATGCAATTCACGATTCATCAATGTTGTTTGAAATAAATAGAGTCGACTAAAAGAATAAAAATAAATAAAATGAAAAGAACACACCAAACATTTTGATTCTCACGTTGCCCATAAATAAACGGAAATAGCCATCGGATTGTTAATCTCTACTTTCGATTTATAATTAAAAAAAAAAAAAAATGGTTGTCGTCTTTATAGTGAAATTGTACCAAAATCTAAAATTTACAATACGAACGCATATTTTTGACATCATATTTAGTTTAATCCGTAAATTATATTTAAGAATAGCAAATGCATAGTTATTCGGTCAAGTAGTTTAAGATTTAAGAAGGTTTAGAGTGTGAAAGTTGTAAAAGTTGTAAAGTATGTTAAATTATTTTGTAATCGTTTCAAAACAAATTGCAATGATTTTAGTTCTTTAAGTATAACTCACGATCTAAGTCGTGGGGTGAACTGTACTTTTGTATTAGCATATTTGAAACGTAGGAAAATCTATTTCTATTTTTTAAAAAAACCATACGTTATAATTCATATTTTTTTTCAAAAAATCATTTAGAAAAAAAATATTTTTCGAAAATAATTAAAACAAATAGTTCTAACAAATGAATTATTTAACAGAAAACGATTTTTAGAAGATTCCAATGTATAAATTTAAAAGTACCGCTCACATTCCACCAGTACGTTTTTCAGTTATGCATAGTTCAGTCCCTGTTTGGCAAGAATTATAACTGGAATTAATATTAGATATTCCAAACTTTAAACCTTCACAATTCTTAAACTACTTGACCGAAGGACTTCCCGTTTGGTATCAGAAGGTGGCATTTGGACCCCAAGATTGGCAATGGAGCCCTTCGCTTTGTTTTTTTCAACTCCCTTTAACTGGTCACTTGATAAGCTCACGAAAATAAGCTCAACGAGTGGCCGACTATGCTGGGGGCAGTGTTGATCATGGTCTATGTCTGTTGCTAGAAATCATTTTTTCATATCTAACACTTATTGTCGCCTTTTAATATTCGGAGAAATAAATACTAAATTATATCTAGATGAAATGCTGTGTAAACACTCCAGGAAAATATAAATCACAAAATTCTGTAAATCACATATTTATTTATCATCTCCAAAGACAATTCTTTATAAATAAACAATAGTTTTTATAAATTTTAATACTTTAAAATGTGACAATAATCAAATTAACTTTCAAAATAATCTTTCAAAATTAGCCTGTATTACACTTTTTTTCATCTTTAATACAACAAAAAACTAGTAGTTGGGGGCCACCGTAATACTTACCCATCATGGATATGCATAATGTAAAATATTAAAATAAAAATGCGTAAACTACTTATAAAATGCATTGCAATTCAAATAAAATCGTGGCTTGATGACGTCATAAACTTTAAAGGCTTGATTACTGGATTGCTTGAAAGAGGTTTTTCCTTATAACTCCAAAAATAATAATCCTATTAACTAGCGGTTTATTGCATCTGATTAAGCGTCAAATTTCCAATTAACATATATCTTTAAAGTGAAATTTTGATGAAATACAGGGTCATGAAAAATCGAAGAGTGTGGAAAATAGGATTCCAAATATCTCAGCAACTAATTATCCGATCGACTTCATGCTTTATGCAAAATTTATGTTTTTTTATTGTCTTTTATATTCATTTCTTAAAATAAACAATTTCGAAAATTTTTATATACCTTTTATCTGAACGAATATTTCGAGAGTCCGAAAAAAATAGTTCCGGTTAATCGAGGTTATTGAAATGAAATAGGCTTCTTCCCATTATTACATACTAAGTACATACCAAATTGCAAGTCTCTATCTCAATTTTTTCGGGAGATAGAGCGTTTACAGACAGACAGACACACAAACACACAGACGGACGGCAAAATTTTTTTTCTAAAAATATGTTTTTCGGAATCTCCAGTGTCTGAAACGTGTAAATCCGTCAACAAAAATTTTTCGATTTTCAAAACGATTACAAGACTTACCCTATACTACGTATGATGGGTAAGTAAAAAATTCGGGCTATAAAAGTCATAGAAAACTGATGTTTCAAATTCCTATAAAGCAAACTCTTCATCATCACACATTGGTCAATCGATAAGAGAAAACCTGAAAATTCTTGTAACTAAAACTTTGTCGTTGGAGGCCACCGTAATACTTACCCATCATTGACATGCATAATGTAAAATATTAAAATAAAAATGTGTAAACTACTTATAAAATGCATTGCAATTCAAAAATAATCGTGGCTTGATGACGTCACAAACTTTAAAGGCTCGATTACTGAATTGCTTGAAAGAGGTTTTTCCTTATAACTCCAAAAATAATAATCCTATTAACTAGCGATTTATTGCATCTGATTAAGCGTCAAATGTCCAATTAAAATATATCTTTAAAGTGAAATTTGGATGAAATACAGGGTCATGAAAAATCGAAGAGTGTGGGAAATAGGATTCCAAATATCTCGGCAACTCATTATCCGATCGACTTCATGCTTTATTCAAAATTTATGTTTTTTTATTGTCTTTTATATTCATTTCTTAAAATAAACAATTTCGAAAATTTTTATATACCTTTCATCAGAACGAATATTTCGAGAGTCCGAAAAAAATTGTTCCGGTTAATCGAGGTTATTGAAATGAAATAGGCTTCTTCCCATTATTACATACTAAGTACATACCAAATTACAAGTCTCTATCTCAATTTTTTCGGGAGATAGAGCGTTTACAGACACACAGACACACACACAGACACACACACAGACACACACACAGACACACAGACGGACGGCAAGAATTTTTTTCTAAAAATATGTTTTTCGGAATCTCCAGTGTCGGAAACGTGTAAATCCGTCAAAAAAAAATTTTCGATTTTCAAAACGATTACAAGACTTACCCTATACTACGTATGATGGGTAAGTAAAAAAGAAAAAAAAAAAGTAAACATTATTTTTCAACAAAAATCAAACTTTAAATAAATATTGTAGTTACCACATTCCAATAAATATTGCGGTTACTTTTAATAGTGAAACATACTATATAAATAAATTATAAAGTAATCGTAGATAAAAAATTGAAGGTAACTTTATATTCGTAAATATATCATTTTTGTGTTAAATATATAATTACGATAAATTTTTCTTTGTAAAAGCGAAGTTATGCAGTTCTAAATGCAGAAAAAGTCTGAGAACAGGAATACGGAAGCTGATAGCACATTTTTAGACGTGTGTGTTTTGGTGTAGAAACAATAGCCTGCATAGAGAAACTATTTTTCTCAACTAATATGTTTTTGAAATTATAAATTCTCGTCTGGCAACAGAATTTTTTGTTTACATGCAAAATGGATCTTTTAAAAAACTGATGAAAAACTTATGCCGGCTATATTTCTGCACTTTTCTAAGAAATTTATCCGTATCCCGTTATTAATAAACATGATAAAAGGTATGGTTTTTATATATCTAAATCCACAGATGGTAATATAATCAATTAGACAGAAGAAAAAACGTGAATGTTTGGATTTAAGTGGAAAGATTATTTCATATATTTGTCCAAGAACAAACAATAATTCTTCAACTATTGAAAAAGGTAAGATATTTTATAATAAAATAAAATCCTTCAAGTCAAAGGACTGATGCTAAATCGTTGAAACGTTCAGTGTCAACTGTTAACAATATCACTAACCATGATTTGAATTAGAAAAAATCCAAAAAACACAATATACATCGTCTTTCTCCACGAGATATCGCTGAACACAAAAGAAAATTCAAAATTCTTTACGAGAAGCATTTATCTGGAGACAAATTGAAAAATGCCGTTACAATAGATGAAACTTTTGCCTATTTAAATGATTGTAATGAAAGGGGATTCATTTATTATGACCAAAGAGGAGAAACAAATATTAGTAAAACAGGGAATCTAAAGAAAGTTTCAGAAAAGTGTTTATGATTATTGCTGGCTTTGCACATAACTGGAAATTAAAAATTAATATAGTGGGGAAAAATGTTAAGATCAACTACACATACTATCAGAAAGTTATTATACCCACAATCTTCAAACATGAAATAATGCTATCTGTTTACCTCCAGTGGCATTAATCTGTTGAAATGCTTCAAGATAACGCAAGCAGCCACACATTATAATCCAATGTTAATTTTCTGGAAAAGTGGAACGAGGAACGGGTATCAGGGCTATAAACCTTCACTGATATACCTGCTATATCTCGTTATGGATTTTAGCGCATTTGGAATTTTAAAAAACACTTTATACAAACCTCGACCTACAACATTTCATAGGCTTTGGGAAGCTGTTCAAGAGGAATGGGGTAGCTACAAAACGCATTATTGTCATAGAATTTACAGTGTAGAAAGGTAGTTCAGAATAAGGATTACCGAACTGAATATTTAAAACACAAATATAGTATGTAAAATATTTTTGTAAGCACCATGGAAATCGTTTAAAAAAGTACGTGAACACTCTCTGTCTCCCTTAGAACATGTCATTGGTTTTAGATTCATGGTTAAGTATTTAGTATAAAACTAAATCACGACGAAAGAACATATTGCATGGTAATGATCGATGTCATCTGTTGGAATAGGCTATTTTTTAAAATCTAAAATACAGAATGAAAGTTATTGAAAAGTATACAAACATAATTCTTAATAACTCTATGGGCTACTGGCTATTCTATGGAGTATTCTATCTACTACTTAAAGGTGCTAGATAAATTATATTCGTTTAGCAGAAAATGCAAAACAGTAAAATTTATTTTTGATAATGAAATCGAACATTTTAATTGCATTCAGTCTTTCCAGACAAGCCTTTTAAGATTCAGCGAATTATCACAAAAAATAACTAAACCAGTAATATAAAATGGAAATCATTGTTGTATATTTATAGAACACTATGCCTCATGGCATTTCTTTTTTTTTTTTCATTGGTTTGAAACGATGATTTAAATTCGCATTTCCCGTTATTCACAAATAACATATTATATATTCTATAAATTAGAGTTTCTAGAAATACAAATTATAAGCATTCTAACAATAAATGTTATCCTAACGAAGTTCAGTTTATTAATTGTTTTTGCTATTTTTTTCCTTACTATACTGACGTATTATTTAACTCTTTTCCATTTTGAGTGACTATTAAATATTCAATGAACGATTTATCCCAGTTCCTTTATTAATGATCTTTTGGTGCCTCCCATTAAAGTAAAGACTTATTAATATTCATTAAGAAAATTCTTCTACTCTCAATAATGAAATGCGTAAGTATGGAAATAAATGATTAATGCCCATATTCCTGAATCAAATTTTTCTCGAACTTATTCTTAGATAACATTTAGATTCAAAGGAATTGGATAGATTCAGGTAATAAGAATTCATGAAATGAAAGAAAAAAGTATTTTCAGTATATTTTTCAAGAGTTCAAAAGATTATAGTGAGGAAATCAATAAAATTACTTGTTACGAATGTAGAATTATTTTAATGTTTGATGCGAGATTCAGAAATCAAACTGAAATTAAACTTTTCGCTAACAAACTTTTTCAGAATATATTGAAGTAATTAAAAAACTCAAGAATATATCATGTTTTAACGACTTTAAAATTGAACGCTTTATATTATTTTTGATTTTGAAATACGGTTACTTTTAATAATAATCTTTTCTTTCAATTCACAACCGAATAAAAAGTAATTTTACAATATTGTACTTAAAACTTCCTTAACAATTAAAAGAACTTATACCCGCCTGTAAATAAATGCTAATTTAAATAATGAAATACCTAAAACTTAAATATAAAATTTTGTAAAATTTCTTCTGTAAAAATAAATAAATCATAGATATAGCGTATTAAGAGATATGAATGATGAAGTCTTTGGGGAGAAAAATGATATGTCTTTGTGTATTTAATTGGTAATTGAATAATTTTGTATCTGATGGATTGTGACCAACATCAACCTTTTTAAACAAAACTTCTTTGAAAAATGAAACGTTTTCAAAAATTCTCTAATAAAACTATAAACACATGTTTCGTATGCTAAGAAAGTTATAGTATACAAACTGTTATGAAAAGTATGAAAAAAAGCATCAGAACCGCCTATATTTTTCTGTAATGCACTTAACGACAATTTTCTTAAAAAACATTATACCGCTAAAATTAATTTAAAAGTCCTTATTACATCGATTTGTTTTTTTTCTGACTGTTGTCTACATTCTAAAGTATGCGTTAACTGGCTGAAAACTTATGTGTGGTAATATAGTCCACTACAATACTTTCTTCATTAAAAATGGTGGGCATAGCATTAAATTTACGTTTACTGGGATACGCACTTTCCAATGGTCGCAATTGTTTGAATTACATTTTCAGAATTTTTTCCTACTTCACATAAAATTAAAATATTGAGCTACTACAAAGACCTATTTCAGAAAATATGCTCAAAGACGTAAGATGCAGAATTGGTTTGTATGAACAGCAGTATCTTTTGTTAGAATGTTTCTAGGTAAGGTAAAGCTAGGATAGTCTGCGCACAATTCAAAAGACTAACAATAAAAAATCTAAATGTTAATTTTTTGCTAAACTATCCATGAATAATTTTTACTTCATTTGTTTTTTATGCATTTCCATTGCTATTCTGTTGTTATGTTGCAATTTAATAGAACAGTTGTAATAAAACCAAGAAAGTTATTTTGCGCACTCTGCCCGTTCAGGGTTGGTGTAATTGCGCACATGGGTAGGAGAGATTGTTACTAATAAGAACTACAATTAAATTGTTAACAATAATAATTACACTTAAATGACATTGTTGCAAGGTTTTTGTGAACAAATATCATTGTATTAAGAGTGAATATTTCAACCTAATGATTAAATAATCAGAAAAAGGAAATAATTTTAAAAACGATTAAAAAATTTTAATTAAAGGAAAAAAAAATTAAAGAATCAGAAAAAGCAAGTCCAAATAAGATTACAAATTAACATTAAGTTACTTGATAACCCGTTTAACTTAAAATTAGTCCATTTTCATTTTTAATTTTTTTAAGCAAATTTACCAATAAGCTGCGTAATCTCTCCTAGCACGGAAACTAATGGGAAGAAGGCGCAATCTCTCCTAAGTAGTAAATGCGCAAACTGTCCAATTTCGGTAGGAGAGATTGCGCAGCCTTTTATTTAAACATGGCCGCTACTAAAACGAACCGCTGATGTTCACATTGTTAGTCTAGATTAGTAGCTTATGAGAAATCGTTTAAGTTTAAAATATTTTATACTACTGACATTGTATAGAAATTCTGATGAATAACTATGAAAATTCAAGCACTTACTTTGGGAAAACAAAACAAAATAGCAATGCTTTATCCTATACGCTCAAAACAATCAACGTGCACTTTCAAATAGACACTCCACTACTGCTGTTGTACAAGTACCTGGAGTGGCTGCGCGCTCACTCTACTCCTTTCCCCTAAACCACTATGTGCGCAATCTCTCCGACTGCGCCATCTCTCCTGGCTTTACCTTATTGTTAAGCTAAACATTTTTTTTAAGTATCTTTCACAACAAACTATAAGAAAACTGGGATTTCTACTAGTAATTAATTCATTTATGACTACTCTACCAAAATTAAAACGTTATGATTTTTTGGAAATAAATTAGTGTTTTTAGATAGATTATAATTTCTATTTTTATGATTATTTAAGATAATTTACAACCCTAGACGGCCGGCCGTACAATCAGAATAGTTAGAGTATTATAATTTATAAATTATTGTGTTGTTAGTATAGCAGCTATAAATAACAAAGTATTGGAAAGTAAAAACAAGAACGAAAAATCATGCGTCAAGCACATATTATGAAACACTCTCCAACACAGCCAGAAAACTGTAACGAAACTTCACCGTTAAATAAGGTAAAAAAAGATATGTAAGTAAACAGTTTAGAAAACAAATAACACATTGAAAATAACAGTTTTCAAATTTACCTTCCATTGTCAAAAAAGTAGTCGAATTATTTTGTGCAGCCCTGTATAGGATCTATAGATGTGGATATATAGCATGATAAAATTTATTTCTGTTAGGATATTCACATTTAGCAATTTTCGCCAATCGATGGAAATGCACTCGAAATCTTTTGCACAGCTCTGTATATTATCTGAAGACTTTTGAACACAGCTCAAATTAACCTAAAACGTAAATTAAAACTTACTTGCACCATTTACCAATCGTAAACAACAATGTGTATTTTACTTTGCGTAGCCCTGTATATGAATTTATTTATAGTCCACAAACTTTTATATTAGTCTACCAAGTACATTTCAGGAAGAAAATGCATAATACAATCAAAAACTACCATTAAGCCATTCATTCCCATAGTCTGTAATATTTACGGATTCCCTTGTGTAGCCCTGTATATGAACAGCCAAGTTTATAAACACACACGTGCTATGAAAGAACTTAGTTAAACTTAAAAACGCAAACCAAAGTTAAAAACTCACTAATCACACAGACTGTAAATATCACATATGTACTGTAACCGATATATTTTGTGTGTCCCTGTAAATAAACGCAATGCACACCACACTTTCAAGAGAGCAATTTATAACGCACCTCAGTAATGGATATAATTTTCATTATGTTTGAAATAGTGAAATATCACTAAATTATGCTGCAAACGATTTTTCCCCATAGAACAACGTTTAATGGAATTATTTTTATTGACCCTGTAAATGAATAATTAATGCTTTGTTCCCCATATTCTACAAAAAGCACGTTTTAGAGCGCTTTATAATTATAGATCAACTCCATCATGTTTTAAATGACATAGCATCATAAAAATGCACTCTAAAAGATTATCCCCTACTCCCCATTGACTGTAATGTAACGGAATATTTTGGGAGTCCCTGTAAAAAAACTGTAATTGCTACACACTTCAGTTGAAATAGGGAACATGCAGGAATAGGGAACAGTATCAGGAATAAGGAACAGTATTATAATTTATAAATTATTGTATTGCTTGTATAGCAGCTATAAATAACAAAGTAATGGAAAGTAAAAACAAGAATGAAAAATCATGCGTCAAGCATAGATTATGAAACACTTTCCAACACAGCCAGAAAACTGTAACGAAACTTCACCGTTAAATAAGGTAAAAGAAGATATGCAAGTAAACAATTTTGAAAACACATAACACATTGAAAAATACAGTTTTCGAAATTACCTTCCAGTGTCAAAAAAGTAGTTGAATATTTTGTGCAGCCCTGTATATGATCTATAGATGTTGATAGATAGCATAATAAAATTTAGTTATGTTGGAATATTCACATATAGCAATTTTCGCCCCACGACAATACAGTGTATACGACAATAACATAAAAATTTCAGGGCGATCCGAGTATATTTACGCGAGTTAGAGCACGGACAGACGGCAGATTGCCAGACGGCCAGACAAACCAAAGTCATAAACACCTTTCAACTAGGTTGAAAAGTATTAAAAAAAGTACAATTGGATTAATAGAAAAATCACACTTACTCTGTCAATTACGTTCAATATAAACTATCATAGTATGCAGAATAGTTTTTCAGTTTTCAAATTAAACTTTTAGTTTTTTTCGTTTTTCGCCATATCAAATGTTAATTCTGTAACTCGGAGCGTAAATTACACCCAGGTATACGTGTACACGTTGGAAAACGCTGCTTTAGACATTAATTATAGATGGAATTTTTCAGGAAAACAAATCGTAAAATATTTATAAAAAACTTTTTTTTTCTTTAAATATTTTCCGATTTTCTATGTTTTAAATTTTCTTTACATCCAATTAATATTTCCTATGTATGGTGTAACTTTTTTCATAATGATTTCTATCCAGCATAGAAACCCAATGTATTGCACTTGCATTGCACGAGATATTTGGGGAAAAATTATTTTACTTTTGTTCTAAATTAAAAATGTTTTATTATATTATTTATTTTTAATTTCTTACTATCAGCAAGAAACCATATTTACTATGTAAATTATCGGCTAATTTCGAAAATTACAGTTTGAAAGTTGCGTGATTTTATTGCGATTATAGTAGAATGCCTTTTTAAGAAAAAAATCATTGGTCGAAAGGATATGGAAGAAAATATTGGTTCTATAGTGTGGTTTGCTGTGGTTTTCACAATATGATTTAATCAACATACCGTACGTTCAGGCTCCAATCTCGAAACTCAATGTTCTAACGCACTCCATTAATCTACATTTTATATAAATTCGTAAAAACATAATCATAGAGATCTACAATAATGAAATATCTCAGCTTTTTGGTAATACTTTTATGTGGAAGTAAGTTACATGAATATTCTTTACGTTACATTTTTAAAAAGAGAATGTAAACTCAAACTTATTATATCGATTTATAAAAAAATATATCTATATACAGTTGTTCGTCTTATCTGAAAGCAGATGATAGCTCATTATTTCGCTTTTTTTCTTTTCTTTATAATTATTTTTAATACAAAATTATTTTATTTCCAACTATAATAAAGAAGGAAGTTTCTGTGTTTGTGTGTGTGTGTGTTTCTCGGTTGTGTTCTGAAGAGACCGCTGCACGCAGAGTTACAAAATTTCGTGAGAAGTTAACTCTATGCATGTAGTTTTGCACCTCGTAGCCATATTTTTGAATTTTTGAGTAGAACAAAAAAATGCGATTTTTAGTGTTTTTTTCACGTTTAGCTGCGGTTTTTCCACTTTATTAATGGGAATCCTGTTCCAGTCTTTTAGCCCAATACATTTTTTTTTTTTCGTGGGGGGGGGGGGGTGAGTGTTCTGTTGTAGTTTAAATATTGCGTTAATGCTCTGATCTAAACTCCCTCCTTCACCCCTGTCTTCAAAATCAGAACTATTTAATTATTATTCCGATTCAAACGAAATTTTTTCTCAGGTCCCCAGATACTAGATAAATTTCGGTATCATTTTTTCAGCCTTTGGTTACCACTATTTCTGGACATTAATGTCCAGGGAGGGTTATTTTCTTGGGCTCTATAGGCCCAATATCAACGATAATTAGTTTTTCAACTTAACACGAAGTAATTAAGATACAGATTTAGCGCCACCTGGCGGTACAATATGGAAATAAAAGATTTTGCAGCGCGTTCTCAGCACGCCTGCAATACGGTATCATAAGCAGTAGGGACACGTGCCGGAGTTCCGATCGGAAAAAGTTTTATTTAGAACACAGTGCACCCCTAGCGGTAGGAAGTGAAACTAAACAATTTTGCCCCTAAAATTTGTCCGATTCAAACAAAGGTTCCGACTTCAACGACAATTGATTCATTCAACTTAACATGACCTAATCAAGTTATATAGATAATTAATTAATTTTCATAAGCAGCGGGGACACGTGCCGGATTTTCGTTCGAAAAAAGGCTTGCTTAAAACAGAGTGCACCCTCTGGCGGTGGACAGTGTAACTGAAAGATTTTGCATTTAATCTTGGTCCGATTCGAATTAAATATTTTCTGACATTCTTTCGAGGTCTCCCAGGTACTAAATAAACTTGGGTATAATTTTTTCAGCCCTTGGTTACCACCATTTATGAATATTAATATCCAGGGGGTGATTTATTTTTTCGGGTTCTGTGGGTCCGATTTCAACGGGAATTGGTTCATTCAACTTAACATGAACTAATTAAGATATAGCTAATTATGTAAGACATAGATTTGGTACTACCTGGCAGTGGGAAGTGAAATTAAAAGATTTTTCGCGAGTGCACGGCAGGCCTTCTAAACGGTGCCGTAAGTAGTAGGAACGAGTGCCGAAGTTTCATTCGGAAATAGGTTTATTTAGAACAGAATGCTCCACCTGGTGGTAGAAACTGGAAGTACAATATTTTGCAGCGCCTACTATTAACGGTACCATAGGCAGCGGGGACACGTGCGGGATAATTTGTTTAGAATAATATGCATCCTCTGGCTACGAAACTAAAAGATTTTCTTGCGCGTGCGTCAAAAATGACTATTTTTATTGAAACCACAAAAGAAAGTTACCGATTTGATAATCCCAGAAAATGAAAAAGTTTCATTTTAACTCATCGTCGAGTATTAAGAAAAGTATTGGACTATTTGTATCGAAACTCACAGTTTATGTTTCTGATTCCGAAAGTGCAAATTTTGTGAAAATCCGACGGTAACTTTTTAAAAATCTGATCAAAAACTGACCCGTTTTGAATCAAATAATCCAGACATTTGAGGAAGTGCTATTAAATTTACTTTCGCTTCGGGTAAATCTCTCTATTTAATTTCCAAAAGACAAAGAGTTACCAGAGGAAGGGTTTCGTGCAACAATTTTTAGTCATTTTGCGTTTCGTACTTTTTTTTGTTATCGGACCGGGCACGCCCTGCGGATCTGCTAGTATAAAATATTTCTAAAATCTTATCAGAACCATTAATTATTTTCTACTATGACTATGAATTTAAAAAAATGTTAACAGAAGCATTCGGGCTATTTAAAAAAAATAGTTATAAATTCCTCAGGACTGTTTATTTATTTATGTATATACCGATGAAAAATACACAAGTATCTTATAAACTAAGATAATATAGTTTTCTGGGGATTTAACTCTGGGATAACTTTGGTATTTTAACAGAATTAATAATATTAGTGCTAAAACATTTTGAAACAAAATGCTTCGTTTTATCCACGATTTAAGAAAATAGATTCGTTAATCTGAAAAAAGTCACTGCTCATGTTACTACTTGTTGTCAGATTAATCTGTCACTGGGATAAAAAGAGTTGTGAAAGTAGTTCTTTTGAAAATAAACACAAAAGAATATTTTTGAAACGTAAAAAAAAAAAAAAAAAATCCAGCTGCTGTACAAAGAAACATATATCACTTCTGAAGTGGCCGTGTACTAAATGTTATAAATCTTTCGGTGTAAACATGAAAATCCTATATTTTTACAAAATAATTTATTTTCTAGTTTAGATTTTCTTCCTTCTTGTTAGCGTCATATAAAAAATGACATATTTGAACTATATATTCAGACAATGTATGATTAAAACTTTTGCAATGATAATTATATGCGGTGCTTGTTATTTCTTTGTTTTACAAAACTAAAGTGAAATAAAGGTTAAAAAGTTTGCAATAAATGTATGAATGCATATTTTTTACATTAAAGCAAATTTATTTAAAAAATACACATATTTTTCCTGGCTTATAGACATTACTATACAAATATCTAATTTTGCTATATTACATGATATATTTTAAGCAAAACTCGCGAGGAATATTTGGTAATGTTATACCGTACTTGGAAGCAATTACACTTTAGGTGTAAAACGTACACTTTTTGATTTGTTTACACTTTAACACTTATGATACTTAGTTTTGCACTTTTTTAAAAAGTTCATTTTTCTTCAGTTAAATTAGGAATTACTTTCTAGTCTTTTAATTACAGTAAATGCTGCATGCAAGGGGGATTTTAGTATTACCGAAATTATGAGTTTAGTTCTCATTGCCAGAATTACCATAGGATATCAATTCGTTTTTATTATTTGTAAAATACAGTCATGTTTTATATATATTTCCTCACATGTTTTTTAAAATCAAAAATTCGAAAAAGGGAAGCTATTTATATCTCTTTAAATTCAGCTTTTAATGATTGTTATATTTTATTTCAAAATTTCCTCATCAAACTGTCTTTATAATGATCACCACTGTATTGTTTAACAATATCGAATTATTAAGTACTTAAAAAAGTGTAAAAATGTCGTTTTTATATTACTTAAAAATGTATGATATTGGTCTTTGCTATAAAGTTTGTAAAATGTGTTATTTTACAATTAATAATTAGTTCAGAAATAAATTTAAGGACAATGCGTTTTGTTAACTTTTGGTGAGAACGAAGTCCTTTTTAGGTCTAACAACTAGCACGTTCTGCTAAAATATACTAAATTCGAACGTGTGCCCCCTTGGTAGCTCGGAGAACTTCTAAGTGGTATTCTAGTTCTCGCCAAGTGTTCTTTAACATCTTTACGCGTTATTTCACACTTTTCAAAAGTTGGTAAGTATGTAATAATGTGCAGAAGTTTAAAAACAGCTTATGTACAAAAAATGTTTTTTTTTTCTCCAAACGCTGAGTACCAATACGCTAGTATAGTTAGACAGCATTTAATTAGCAGATCTCTTCAGCAATCTCACATTTTGAAGGGAGTAGTAAACTGCAATAAATTTTAAAAAAATATTTACATTTTTAAGCATCCTTATGATCAAACTGCTAAATAACAGATAATGTGTTGCTAGTTGAAATAGGGAGTTATATATAAACATAAAAATATAACTAGAGATGTTCATAACTACAGATGTTTAACTGCAGATGTCAAGGCCACCTTTGACAATTTTTCTTTTAATTTACTATGTTATCTGTTTTGTATACTTAAGAAAACATGCTGTTACACATTTCAGTAACTTCGCTTCGTTAATAACGTGAAAAGATTGTTTTGCATCAGTTTCAAACACACTAATAAATGATTTCCCTTTTATATTCAACTAGAGATACATATTTTTTAAATAAGAAAAGTTTAAAACTCATTAACTATATTTCAGAATACATAAGGTAATAAAACTATTTAGATTAATTGAAGTTGCTTTGAAAATATAGTTTTCATAAATATGAATTAGTCTAAAACTATTTGATATACCGATAAAACCATACATACAAATGTAGATATTAGGCATATGTATTTGAATAAAAAAGTATATTTTCCTCGGCACTATTTAGCTATATATTATAATAAAAAGAAACTTTTTGTGGCGTAGATTGAGAGTACATTACGAAGATTTAAGAGGAAACGTTGGTATTGGTGATAATTCTTCATGCTTATTTTGAGCTTTGTTCGTATTGACGCGTGAATTTTATTAATACTACAGGTTAGAGGCTCGATAAACAGTAATTGTAATTTACTTTTATCAATTTACTTTATTGGTGTGTTATTCATTTAAATAGCCAATACATTAATCGTGAAATTAATTTACGTTTACGTTGAACATGCAACATTTCTCCCTGAAAATTTATCATACAAACAATTAGAAAGTGGGCGTACAGATCGTAACTGATGAATTTCGTGACTCTCGATATTTAGATTGTGTAGTAGTAGAATAAGGATAAAATAACAGTCTTTTACTCGGAAATTTCTTTCTTTTTATTCTTTTATTTCTTTTTAATACATGATGATCTTTTTCTAAATCAGACCTAGGTAATATTTGAGAGTCTCACATCTTTAAGGGCCAAACTTCCGAGCAGTGCGGAGCGGCAAAAATTTTAGGACGAGACGAGCAGCAGGCCGGAAGTTGTTTAGCAATTCGTTGACCGGAAAATACCATTAGAAACAGCGTGCTCCTCGTTTTTGTTAAGCCTAATTTAAATATTTTATGATAGAATGCGACAATGAGAAATGGGAGGAACTTACAGCTAATTGGCCAGAACATATTTATGCATAATGAGGTTTTATGGGTTTGGTTCTATGGGGGTTAACTTGGTTGCCACAAGAAAGGCAGGTCGAGTAATCTCAGCATGTTTACTCTTAAATAAAAGATAATTTTTATGCATAAAAGTTATAAATGTCAGGCTAGGAAAAAAAGTTAACAGGGGCAATTCAGATTTAAATATGGGTTTATAAAGTTAGAGAAAATGTTTTGGGAATTTTGAATTTTAAACATTAAACTTTTAATTTTACTTATATTAAAATCCTTAAAATTACAGACATTAAATTACAAAATTACATAAAACATTAAAAACATATTTAAATTGGACGTTTTGGGTTTACATGAAAATCCCTCATCAGCAAAACTTTCCTTTACGTAAGTCACAATATGTTCTAAAACATCAACACATAGAAACTACACTGCATCAAAATGCCGAGGCCAAAGTTACAGTTATAGTTACACTGAGCATTCATTCGGGTATGAACACGCTTCGTTAAGAGGTAAATCTGTAATTTTTGGATACCATGCTTCTAAGATGTACGACTTCTATAGTTGCTGCACCTCGATCTATTTAGATCTAATTGGATTGCAGTTTTATTTAAATTTAAAACATTTTTTCATAGTGATTGCATGCTTAAAAGCGAGTAAATAATTTTAATATGGAAATTAATTTGAATACAACCATATTCATATATAATAAAAAGATAGCATGTTTTTATACATAAATTAAAACTAATATTCCAGAAAATCTGTTTAGTACAAATTTAATGTTCTAAATATTAAACAGTAACTATTATTTACAATGCCAAGAAAGAGCTGTGACTTTTATAACAGCAGTGCTGAAAAGCTGATGAAGCGCCATGAAAAGCTGAAATTCGTGTTTGAAAGAAGAAATTAAATCAGCTTCACTTCCTTTGTCAGTTATAGATTCCACAAACATTCTTTAGACAAAATTTGTTCAGAATGAATATATTTTTACTTTATTGAATATTTTTATTCTTAAAAGTTTTATTTTCATGCTCAAAATGACACGTTAGTAAAATTTCTTTACCGTCTGACATTTCCAGAATTTTTGATAAAATGATTTATTTTGTTACGCTTGGCAGCCTTTTAACCGTTCCTCGAATTCTTAGAATATATTATATCCTTTTTCTAGCTCAGAGCGTTTTTCTATTCAGTAATTTTGTATCTCTTCCAATAAATATCAATAAGCGATATTTTCACTCTACATTGTCCTCAAAAATCTTTAAATGAATTTTTGTTCATTAAAGATATTTAGTCATCTTTTATTGCATACAAAGAATTTGTTTTGAAGAACATGCCAATAAAAGAATATAAAAAAAGTTTGAAATATTCACAGATAATGAAATAAAATGAATTAAGTGAATGAATTACTCTTGATGAGTAAATTAATTAATTACTCTTTTTTTCTATGTAATGGGAACAAATCAATATTGAGTTAAACATCATTCAATACAATGTCTTATTTATCTATTCTGTTATTTAATACTTTCAGACAGCTTAAAACGTAAATAAAAAACATTAAATAGTTCACTATCAAATATCTCTAAATGATAATTTTTCCAATTATATATTATATTATTTAAGATAAATTAAACAAAATGATCATATATTTTAGTGTGAGTAATATGTAGATTTTGCAAATGTTTGAAATCCAAAGCATCATATTATCGAACGTATTTGTGTAAAAATTATATTTAACTGATATATTGATTATTTAATTTGACATAATATTCACTTAAACTACAGTTTATATCATTACACGCATTAAGATAAATTTAAATGTATAATTATTAACGGAAATAAAGTTTCTCAACACCACATTTCTACTAAAAACGTAATATGAAACACTGTATACGATGAATACAAAGAGTTATATGATTCTTACCGATTTATTGCATTAATAATTTTTGCTATTTTTTATTTACAAAATCTTTATTTAGAAACATGATGAGTTTATTTTCTATACTTTAATTCTGCACTTTAATTAGCTGAATTAAATTAATATTTCATTTGAAAGCAAAATCAATTGAAATTTCATAACACAAATTAATAACTTCTCTTTTATAAAATCAGATCAAGCTCTTTGAAAAAGATTTCACTAATTGATAGAAATCTAATGAATATTTTTCATTTCCGAATTATAATTATATTTTCTTGTGTCGCATATGTCTCTTAGTTATGGAAAAATAAATAACAAAAAAGAGTAATTTGCACATATGTTTATATGATATTGATCAGAATTATTTGTTTTGTGTTCTAGAAATATATTATGATAATAAAATGTGGTAAAAATAAAATTAAATAGTTTTCAAAACTTTATATTCTGATATATACAAGCACAAATATATTGCAAATTTTAAGTTAAAGTAAAATTATTGAAGAAAATTTCTAAATGAACGAATAAAAGTATGGTAAATCTACTATTAAACTAACATTTATTGACGTATTCCACACATATAAAGCATTAAAATTTCATTTGTAAGTAAACGCTATTGAAATTACATAAATGAAAATTACTTTATATAATATGTAATAAAAATACTGTAAAATAATTAAAAATCGCAAAAAAAAAAAAAAAAAAAAAAAAAAAAAAAAACATAATATCATGACAACATAGTCTACTCTAAAAAAAAATAAAGTACTACTCTAAAATGTAATATGACAATTACTGGTAAAAACATCTTAATCCAAAACACTAGACTACGATAAAATATTAAAAGAAAAATATCGTATCTTATAACTTATTTTATCCCTCTTCGAAACGTCAAAAAATGATATTTTTTGTTGTTAAATTCTTTCAAGAACTCTGCATCAATCAAATAAATTGTTCGCCAGATTTTGAAGGAAAAGTTTTAAATGATTTTGTTATTACCAAAATTTTGAAATAATATTCTTACAAAAAATACTGAAAACATAAAATTAATTGGAGATGACTTTATGTTAATTAAACACGTAGATGACTTTATGTTAATAAATTTTTAATTAAAATTTTTTAAGCATATTATTTTATATATAAATCTACATATTATTCTACATATATATGCAAAAGTTAACTGACTAAATAATCTAAAACTTCATTTGATTTGGCTTAGATTTCTTGCTGCTATTCCGTGGATGTTGTGTAAAGTCAAAATATTTTGCTTTGCTGTTCCTATATTCATGCAAATCGACATCATATATTATATAATATTTAACGAATAACTATGTGTTGGAGGGAGTCATTTCAAAATAATATTTTGTAACACTTCAATTTTGGATACCTCTGGATTTAGTTTTAATAATTTTAATATAAGTCTTTAAAAATATTTTGATAAGTAAATTAAATTTTTGTCACGGGAAATTAAAAAAAAGAATGTATATTGTTGAATTATTTAAAATATTTTCTAAACAAAATATGAAACATAGACAGCATATCCCAATACATAATTTCAAAATTAAACTTCTCAATTTTTTATATATAAATATTCATAATAATCTTTCTCATATACCTAATTAGTACAATAGTTCTATTTTATTTCTATAACATTTTCTGTATTATTATTCGTTTCTGATTTTGGATATAACAATGAATAGGAAATTGCAGGCGGAAGCGTTTTTCTCATTGAGCTTAATTGCATGATGTACTTTCTTTTCGGTCAGGAAAGTCCTTTTTTAATGCGTAATAACGGAGGAAAAGTGTTTTTTTAAATGTAGCTATTTTCATATATAATGTTATTGGAGAATATGATATTGCGGAAAATAAAATAAATTATTTATTACTTTCTTCTATCTTTACAAGAAGAAAGTATCGGATTCACGAAAATTTTCGACTTCCGGTTTACGACGGATTTATAAGTTTTAGAAGGTCCTGAACACAATTTGACTGTTTTTAGAAAATGTCAGTCTGTGAGTATGTCTGTGGATCTGTCTGTCTCTCTGTCAGTATGTGACAAAATTTTTGTGGACGCACTATCTCTAAATTTAATAAAACTTTATATTCATTTAGTCCCTGTTATAAATTGGTGCTGATTAGTTTTTGGTGAAAATTGCACAATAGGTGGCGCTGCTATGCTGCATTTTTCGCGATTTCCGCAATAGCTCGATCTCAAAAACTAATGCACTTATTTTCATCAAACATTAGATTCAGTTAGACTTTGACATAAATAGACGCTGTTTACGTTTTGTTGTAGATATCCCAACAGGTGGCGCTGCTATACCACTTTTTTCATGATTTTTACAATAGCTGTATATCGAGAACTAATTCACTTAATTTCACCAAACTTCAGATTCTGTTAGATCATGACATAAATAGATTCTGCTTTGCTCAAAATGGCACAACAATTGGTGCTGCTATGCTACTTTTTTAATTATTATCACGATACCTATATCTCAAGAACTAATGCACGGATTTTCATCAAATTTCAGATTCATTTAGACGTTCACATAGGTTGTTGATTAGGATTTGGTCTAAATATCACAACAGCTGGCGCTGCTATGCTACATTTTGCAGTATTAACACGATTTTAGTAATAGTCATGTCTGAAGAACTAATGCACGGAATTTAATAAAATTTTCGATTCAGTTAGACCTTTATATAAATTTGTGCTGATTATTTTTAGTGTATGCGAAACCTGTATGAGATAGAAGAAAGTTATGGGATTGGCACATCCGACTATTTTTTCATTTCATCTTCATTTTAAAGTAAATTGAGACAAATTTGCTTTGCTGACTACAGTATTAAAATATAAAAGAATATAATTCTCTGAAAAGGAATGCGCAATTTACATAGAAAACCGAAATTCGGCAGACAATCTGTTAAAATATGATGTAAAAATAATGAAAAAAAAACAAACATAAAACTGTATAAAATTATGTAATGATAAATTAGTCTTTCATCATGCGCAAACAGGGCATGCTACCACTTTGAAATTAAGATCATAGGCATTTTTAGTCTTGTTTGCATCTGATGAAGAAATGCTCTTTTGAAACGTTTTGAGAAATAGTATTTTTTAAGTTGATTTAAGCAGTTTTTCATATTGTGCAATATTTCAGTTTTTATTTTTATTATTGTTTTAATGTAAAACGTAAGATCCGGTTCTATTCTTATTTATAAAATAAACATAAAAAATATTTTAGCATAAAATGTCTTTATAAAAACTTTTTTAGATGTATATTGAAGGAGAAATTTTCTCTAGCTGAGGATTCACTTTTTTGTACTTTTTTTTACATATTTTCGTATATAAAGAAAGGCATTAATCAGTAGATATATGTGGTATATAAACATTTTGTCAATATAAATCTTGCAGAGTTTTTAGCAGATTTTGTTTTATTTCATAAAATCGGTATATAATATCATCTAAAAATGTATTTATATATCATTCAGGATTTGCAATATATTTAACGCATGACTTATCACAAATTCTATAAAAATATTTTATAGCTGTATCATTTATTCTCTTCAGGAAATCTCCTAGAAATAAACCTTCACTTGGTGTGATGTATTGGGATCAGCTGATTTGTATGCTGTCACTTCTGTCTAGCGTTATCAGAAACCTATTTTTCAGCGTCAGTCACCTGAGAAAGGGAAATATTTTTTTTTTTTATAATATATGAAAAACTATTTATTTAAACTTGAATAAAATGTCTACTGTACCATAAATGCATTTTACCAAAATATACCATAACAATTTATTTCTTCAAAAATAAAATATGGGCCAAAGATTGTATATAACAAAAGCATTGATAAAATATAAATTATTCAGTTTAAAGAATTAGAAAATAATTTGTAGACAATGATTTTAAAAAAGCACACACTCAATTATTTTTATGACAATATTTAATATGCACACTGTAAAAAAAAAATGTTGGAAATTGTACGTTAAACATGACAAACGAGGTACGTTCGTTTTATAACTAGTTTCACAATGTAAAAAATATGTCCTTATTTTTTCAGTAAAATCAATTAGATAATCTGTTGAGCGAAATGAGCATGCCTTTTTTAGGGTTTCGTTCATCTCAGGAAACCATATTACACCCGCTCCGTTGTCTGTCCGTCACAGAGTCATTCTCAGAAACTACGTAACTTACAGAGTTGAAATTTTGTGTATATATAGCTGAATAGCAGCTATGAAGCTCAAAATATTAAAATTTGAAAAAAAAAATCGTCTTATTTCAATAAATAAAGATAAAAATCCAAAATTATAACAGCCTTTTCCCATTAAATTTAAACACTTTTCGTTATAGGAGTATCGTTCTATTGAACGACTTCCACGTGAAAAATGAAAATGAAATAAAACGTTTCATCAAATGAAAAAAAGGTTAATATGAAATAAAATTGATTGATGTCATAGTGGTAATAAAATGGAAATTTTCAAAGATTTCTCAATAATACAAGGAGCATGAGTGTGTATATGTACACAAAGCAGATTAATATCACGTCATTAGAGAATTAAAAACAAAATCTGACGTTATATTGGGAGTTTAAGGAATTTTTCAAATGTTTCAGAATAATAAAAAGCGAGTATCAATATGAATAATAGATAATATTAAATATATGAGTTTGAGAAAAATATTGAATCTTGATAAAAATCGGATTATGGAAATATTCGCAAATTTTAACATTTTGAAGGTGTACAACAGGTTTAATTTTGAAATTATTTTTTTAAATATCTCATTTAGTCCGCATGACTGATATTATTATGACATAATATAATAGCGGGCTTCGACCGCCATCGCGCTGGTTTATATATTCGAAAAAATGAAAAAATAGACCGGTTAATTTTTTACTTTATAAAAAACATGACATTTTTTTGTTGCTAAATAAATTTAATTTGGATTTATTAAAGAAAGAATAAAGTGTTTTGAAAGGAATATTAAACGAAACCCTTTGAGCGATCTTCGATCACACTTACCCACTTTTTTTCTTATTACATACATAACGTTTACAGATGCGATTTTTTTCTACAGCACTGCAAAATTCACCATGGAGATCTTGCTTTGCGAATGATTACCCCAAGGGTTTAATATTTTTATGACTCATAATGAACTAATATCCTATGTTTATTTACTCTAATGGATTGAGATATTTGGCTGTCAACCTAATTTCCACTGCAGTTATCTCATAATCTATATATTTTTAATGTAACTCATCTCTCAAGCAAATAAATTTTTTGAACGATATTTCTAAAAATGTAACTTTTATGAAATTCTATTAAAAAAATTTACAAAAATGGCTATCTGGCATATGAAAAAAGAAATAGTTTGCCCGCATTTGTTTTCCTCGGTCACATAACTTGCGCTTTTATTTTATAGATTACGTACGATAGGATTTAATAGAATAAAGAAAACTTTTATTAACATCTTTTTAAGTTTGTATTCAATTTTCATAAAATTTTAAATAAATCGACAATATTCCGCAACTAAAATATATATATTAAATTTCAAACCATTCGTTTACGTAGTTTTTGCGCTGTTATATGCGGACGGACGGACAGACGGACGGACCAGACTACGACTATAAGTGTTACGTATTTATATAATTACAAACGCACCTAAAAAGACAAATGCTTCATTAATCTAGGAAAATATAATATAACCTCGAAAGAAAATATGCAATAACCTCCTCCAAGTTATCTACGATTCCGAAAAACGCTCTTTATCTTTAGAAATCTCAGAAAGCAATATATTTTCGAGATTTAAAGAAACATATCTAAAAAAGATTTAATTTTATTTGCTGACATTGATATTTCGAAAATGTTTCTGAGTAGTTACAGTGTATTAATCAGTTTTCTCTACCCGGAATATAGTTTTTTGGGGTACTATCAATTTTCAAATGAACACTGTCATGTCCAAACAACATATTTTACAGACAGACATTATAAATTAAAATTAACAATAAAATAAATATATTTTTGTTACAGTTGCAAGTAAAATTTTAATTACGCAGCTGAAAATGTTTAAATTGTAATTGACTGAATCCTAATATCCGATATTGAAATTTCGGAAAATCAGTGGAAGCAAAAGAAACATTGTTTTTAAATGGTTCTTTAAAAGGTTTTTTAAATCTCGGAAATATAATGATTTCAGAATCTTCTAATGAAAAATAACCTCTTTTGGAATGATGGGTAATTCGGAAGAGGACATTGTATATTTTCGTGTGTGATTGCGTCAAACATTGTATATAGGAAAAATCTTGAACAAATATATTATTTAGCATAAAGCCTGCAATTATGACAAATATATTCGAGCCGGTAATGGGGTTAATCAATCAAAAGTCTGAATTCAGAAAAAAATCCATCGTGTAATTTGTCGAAGTCTTTGATTTTGTGTTTAATTGTATTGTCGTATAGGAAAACCGACAATGGACTGCGATCAATAATAGCTGTTAATGAACTTTTATTTTCGTCATCTTTCGCTCAGATTATCAAAACCATTTGTTCGTGTCACTTAAAAAGTGTGAAGAAAGGATGGGTGAATGTACTTTTCCCGTCTTTGTCGACCCCCCATCCGCGAAAAAAAAAGTACTTTTCTAATTATTTTTATCTCATCAAACAGATTTAAAAAAAAAAAAAAAAAAACATACTTATAAACACTGTGCGAAAAAAATGAAATCAGTAGTCCAACCCACTACCTTTTGCAAACCATTGAGATTGATACACCTGCATAAATCTAGCGGGCACAATTCACTCAGATAAACTTTTAGCGTGGATATGAAGTAACGACATCTTTATTCAGTATAAAAAATAACAGGAATAAAAGTTTGTTTAATGTTTCGTAATTTTTTTAAGCGTAAAGGTAGTTTTTAGAGGGAACTGTGGTTACCTTTGTAGGTCTTCAGATCCCTTGAGTTCTTGTAAAGCAAGTGACGGTCGGGAAAGCCTGACTTAAGGCCTAGTACCTTACTCCCTTATAGGTGCTCAGCTCCGAAGCTGTTTGAGGACTCACACCCGTCCCCAAGTGTTTTCTCGTTGGTCTCCCCTGATAATGGGATCCACCCCGCTTATTGCATCGACCTATGACGCCAATACATGGGTTCAATCGGGGTGATGCGCAGGTGGCGGTGCCCCGACTGGTCGCTGTGCACAGGAGCGATTTCTCCTGGTCGTGCGCGTTATATGTCCGTCAGGACATGGGTGCGACAGTTGTCGAGTTGACGGGCGCCCCCCAGGCTGCTGGCGGCGCAACTCACTTTTACATGAACGAATTTTCGGGAACCACTGCAGTCTTAGGGTAACTAAGCAAAATATGGGATTGATTCTGTGCAGCTCTACAAAATTATTTATTATTTTGCATGAAGAAAGAGCGAGTAAATGCAGTGCCTAGTATGACAAATATATTCGAGCCTGTAATGGGGTTAATCAAACGAAAGACTGAATTCAGAAAAACAAAACAATCGTGTAATTGGTCGAAGACTATCTAATTTCATGTTTATTTACGGTTAACAATTGTATTTATATATATTATACAAAACTGTATTTTTTAACAAGCAAATATTCATGTAAATGCAAATTAAATGGACAAGACTCGTGTATTAGAATTAGACCATTAGACTTCTCCCTTAAATTTACAAATATGATGCGGTATAATAAATTCAGACATTTCAAACTTCGTGAAAATACGACACATTTAAAAATTTGCAGCAAACTGTCCAGTCATTTCACCCTTTTTCTATCAAACGGTTACATAATCGTAATTTAACTCTATTCTGATAATAATATAGGCAATAATATGGTCAGAATAGCGCTAAATTACGGTTATGTAACCGTTTTCTATAAAAAACGGTCAAATGACTGGACAGTTTGCTGCAAGTTTTTAACAGTGGAGTAATGTCTTTGTTTGATATACTTTTTTTTTTTTTACTAAAACGATAAATTTATGTTTAGATGAAAGTAAAATTTTATTTTCGTAATATTTTATGCATTAAAAAGCACAATTATTCACGATTGTTTAATTGTACCACACATATCCAGATAAGATTTCCTAGTCGTATACCCAGAAAACAAATTAAAATTGCAGTTTGTCGGATCTAGTTTCTCAATACTTTTTTACTTTTTTTTTAATGGACATGAAACTCCCTTATATGATTTAAAGTTATCGTGGGATTACCGAATTCCATATTTTTTTCCATATACCTATACAACGTTTACTAGTGCAATTGGCCAATTTTCTAAATCAGGACAAATGGGCAATTTTGTTAACAAAGAGGGGATTAATAACAGGGGAAGTGGCACTTGCACGTGAAAGCATGTAACCGGACGAATACACGAGTTAAATTTTATTTGTTTGAAACTTCTTTCCTTGATTTATTCATGATCTACTTTAAGTCTTCGTCAAGTTAAAATGGTATTTCTCAACCTTCATATACAAATATAAAGATTGTTGGCAAAACATTTGCCACAACAAATACTGCGTCAGCTTCCGAAGACCATATGATTATATCGACTAATAAGATTGCGCATACAATCTGCAAAAGTGTGGGGGATGTTTATTTGTGGATAACTTGAGACCTCTTCTATGCGTGCGTATAAATTCAGATTATTTATCTGAGTAGATGGCTTAAAGCGAAATCAAGTGTCACCTATTCATGAATTCTTTCATTTAAGTTGAAATTTAAGTAGTTTTCGCTCTCTACAGGCCTACCCCAACTTAACGACACATTTCATAGTTTCAGAAGTCAGATATTGTTCCGAACAAAACACACAAGGACATGAAATACTCTTTTTTCTTTTTTTCCTAGATGCATTGCAATATTTTAGAAAATGTATAATCTAGAATAAAGGGGTCGTACAAAAATAATGCCGTTTTTTATCTAAGAAATACATCACATATGATAAGAATACATTTTATATCTAGTGTGGATCTCTAATCCGCGATTTAAAAAAATGATAAACACAAACATAACTCTGAAACAATCAGCATATAAATTTCAGATAAATTTTCGCATTTCCTCATTAATATTTTATTCTTTATTCTTTTACGACAAATTAATAAAATTATTGTACTACATAATTTAATTTTACTGTTCTTTTAATCTAAATCTAAATAAAAAATAAAAATAAGAACATTAATAAATAACAAAATAAAACCTTTATATTTATTAATAAACAACAAACAAGATATAACTGTATTGAAAAGTTCATAAATCCAATTGGTTTCTGATAATTTCTTTCAAGGAATAGAAAATTCGATATCATAAGATTAATACTTCCAGTCTCATGAATATAAAAACTTCATTAACAACTTATATCTATATGAACACAGAAAGAGGAGACGTGGCTAAGGATATGGTTTTATTAACCTACTTATTTAATTAAACTGAGATAACTACGGCTTTTTCTACTTTACTAGACTTTAAAGTCTATGAACAATATAATAAGGTATTTAATATGTATGATTAATATTTATGAGTAAAAAATAATTAAAAAGAACTATAATACCGAAATGAATAGAGAAAATGGTAAAGACGAAAAACTATGTTAATATTAATATTTCATAAAATAATGAGTTTCAGAATTTGTTCATATGTTTTTTAAAGTTAAAAAAATTCAAGATGTGAAATTTATTGACATAAAATTTAATTATTTTTGCTAAAGTAATATTTATATATTAATATTTTTTGCTATTGCTATAAATATATGCTAAAGGACAAACTTGTCCGTGTGTAACACTGACGTCATTTTGATGTTGACAACACCAGGCGGTTATATTTTAATTTTGCTGATTTTTTTTTTCTAAACATTGCCCTTTTTCAATTTTTACACCGTCGAATATGTGAAAAAATGTACTTTTAAAAGAAATTTGTTTGAAAAGTGTATCGCAATTTATTGATTTATTTCCAGTTTTTTAAATAATTTTCAAGCATGATTTTTGTTTCATTTATTTATACCTATCGCATGCAGACGATTAGGAAAGATAAATCCGTTTCTACTTAAAATAATATAAATTATTCAGCAGTTGTTTCCGGTTCATATACTGCGAAAGTATCGCTTTTAATAAATTTCAAAACTTTATTTGAATACATAATCTCTATTTTCCACCTAAAAATGATTTTTGGTGTTGTTAGTGGACTATCTAATATTTGTATTAAACGTAAATATATATATATATGAGTTTTCAATCATAATAATAATAATAAAAGATTTTCATCTATATTCTATAATCGAGGAAGCACTTGTGGTATCCTAATGTTGTGGACTAATGATGCACAAATAAATTTTTTATACCAATCATAAATACTTACTTATGAATACTTACTTCATATACTTACTTATGAATCACCCTGTATTTGTGTAAACGCTACGGAAAAGTAAGTATGGTGCTATTCTGAGCGTTTTATGTTCGTCTTGGAGATTTTAGAGCGCATATTTGTAAGAATTAAGATTACAGATAATGTAACAATGGCATAAGTTGTTAATAATGTTGCCCACCAATTTCTGGAAACTTTAGTAATAATCGCAATGTTTTCACAGCTTTTCTAACAATTTACTAAAGCAAAGAAACCGATTGTATAATCATCATCGTTATGCTAGGGGGATGAAAGTAGTAATTAATCACCACAACTCAAAAATAATCACACATTTTCAATTTGATAAACGCGCACCATTTTATTTACAACGCAGCCACTAGCTTCGGCGAACGAAGACTGAATATGTACAGGTAAAAAAAAATAATAATAATGAACAAAAGCGCCATCTCTTGGCATCTTTCCATATAACGTTGTAACACCGATGAATGTCGGTGAACCAATGAATATGCGTCTTCTCACCGTTAATTAATATACACAATCAAGTAGGGAATTTAATACATTGTATCCATTCGTGGCTGAACTCCAATCTCCGTAAATACTAAGAGACTGGAGTCTGGTATTAATAACGATGAAATTGAATCGGTGTGAAGAAACTTGCAAAGGACTTGTGAAGGATATTTTATGAAAGCTAGGATAATCAAAGTTAATAAGTTTGAGTCTCTTTCTTTCATAATGGTCCTCTAAATGACTTTCTGTAGGTAATGGCTTATGGCGAATGTACCTCCACATTATTAAACCACATGACTCCTTACAAAGGACACTTTTTATACTTTTAAATAGGTATATTTTACTACCAATTGAAATCACTGTATCTTTTGACATGCAGCCATATTATATGCAGCAAAATAAAGATTGTTCACTTGCAGTTAAGAGTAAAAGCCTGCATCTTAAATGATTGTCAATTTTATTAAATAAGAATGGATATATCAATGTACTGTATTATCTGTATATATATATATATATATATATATATAAAACATTTTCTGCTAAATTACATAGGAGCCACATATTTTTAATGTTTATAAATGTTATTATAATAATTATTATTATTTTAATAAAATGCCATAAAAAAACTGAGGTTACAAATTTCCCCAAGTCTGTCTAAATAGGTCCAGTAATAACATAAAACAAATGTTCTAATTTTGGGAGGGTAAAAAAAAAGATGAAAACGATTTTTTTTTATGTTTCGAATATTTTTTGACAAAAAAAATCTATAGTTTAAATAAATCATTATATAATTTTTTATTAAATATTCATTTAAGTAAATTGCATGCCCTGCGTTTGTGCATATTTAGAAAGTTAATTCTTTTATTGCTAAATTTTCATTTATCAATTTAAAAATTAATTTTTATCTCTAGCATAATCTATCGACTTTTGTATACTTGAACTCATTCTAATTGTTGTTGATCCCTTTAACTTCTACATATCTTTTGATTCAATACCGTTTCCTTTTATTCATTTAAATGAATTTAAGATTGGAAATGAAGTTTTTTGATTAGATTTGTAAAAGATGCTTAGTTCATTTCCCAATATTGACTTAATGAACCCTGTGCTTTCAAAGAAATATCTTAATATGTCATGTGTCAAATCAGTCCGTTAAAATAGAAGAAAACACGGATATAAAAAAGAGTAGAATTTGCTAAGTCTTCCTCAATAAGGTAAGGGTTGATGTACATTCTTTGATTCTATAACGTAATAAGCATTTAGTTTTTGTTGCAATCTGATTAAAGGGTACATATGGTAGATTTTAAAAATGTAAATCATACTCCTGACCTTTGGTAAAAAGGTAAATAAAATATAATAAGTAATTTAATTATAAGGGGAATAAAATTCATTTATTTTTAAAGAGACATTACGGACATATTTTTGTGATATTTACTTTGTATTTGTATTTTCTATACTGAAGTTAAGTAAATATATGCATAAATAACTGTGATCTTAAGTTTTATGTTTCAAAATGAAAATTTTTCTACAGAGATCACCATTTGTATGCTATAGTTTAAAAACAAAACAGAAATGATAATAAACATGAATATAAATATCAGAAAATTTATGGCATAACAACTGAGAACATTGAAAAGGAGGTTTTTTAATTAAATTTCTAAATTTTTTCTAAAATTAACACATCGAATTAGTTTAAATGAAATGGGAACACACGAAAAGACATTTTTCCAACTGTGTGAAAAAATGTACGAGACTCGAACTCAAAAATTCTTGCCTAAATTGCAAACACTAAGACTATTGAGATACCTGAACCGACAGTCCGCACAAACGATTCACTCAGACGTTTTTATAATAGCATCTAGTTTTTTTTTATTTGAAACAGCTCAATAGCAATATACCGCAGGAAATGGAGTTCATTTAAACGATAGATACGTAGACACATATTATTATTTCTACACAATAATGCTGACTGATTTATACAATATACCAATGAGCATGGTAGAGTTCAAAAGAACATACGAGAGAAGTTCTCAATTTTAAATTTACAATAACAAATGTAATAACAAAATTGCTGTTGTTATCATATTTAAAATTACTAATTACAAAACCCAGAAAATATAAACGTAAAATAATCACAACTCTCTAAAAAAGGGCAATATTAAAAAATAATAATAATAAACTAAAAGAACATTTTAAAAAGTTCTTACAGCAGAACAAAGACCTTTTTCTGAAAGTACGAAAATATGTTAATATCTATTCCGTAATACAAAAGATTCTCCAGAAGTGAACTAATTTTGATGCGAAAATAGCAGAATAATCGTAAAATATTTCTAAGTAATCTAGCAAATATAAAAACGTTTTCTTTTGTCAGTTTTTACATCCATTGTCCTCAAGTAGAATTCTTGAATAAAAATTGGAAAAACCAGAGTTATCTTGCCCCTCTTAAAAAAAAAATCCCTTTTCATTTATTTTCTTTCCTATTAATACAAGAAAAAAAATACTTCAGATTTACCTTTAATCAAAGGAATAAAACACAGTTCTAGAAGTTTTGTGAATCGATCTATACGTGATAATAAAAATTCATTATTTTACAGGTTTTTCCAAAAAAATTATTTTTTTTACTTAATGATTTTTTAAAATCATGAATTCAAATGAGAATTTCCTTTTTAGTGCGTAATGCCTAGCACATTTACACGTTTTAAAGAATTCATTTTCATGTAAGGCATTCTTAATTTTTGATTCCGATTTTTTTTAACAAACTACATACATTATTATATTAAAAGTTACCGTATAACATACACTTAAAATTAAAGTAAAATCTTACATTGCTTATCAATGAAAATTCCCTTTATGAGCTTGCGAAAGCTTTTTTTTTTTTTGTGTGTGGTAAGAAAATTAATTTCCTTCGGTAAAAATTGCATTTTATTAAGCAAATATATTTTGAACATGGAATTGATGCTAAAACCACTTAATTAAAGTTAGATAAATATGGATTTATTTAATATTTACCTCAACATAATAGTATTCAATTAAATGTATTAAGCTATTCAATATTTTGATGATGTATGCTTATGGAATAACTACATTAAATAAAAATTTTGGTATAATGCTTCTTAATTCTTATAATTGTATCTAAACACTCACTTAATGCCTGAATGTAGTTATTTGAAGTGTAGAGAATATAGAACATCTAGCAAAGTTTTATAATAATAATAATAATAATAATAAGAAGAAGAAGAAGAAGAAGAAGAAGAAAACATAATGCATAATGCATAATGCATAAATTTAATCAACTTATTCAAATGTTATAACAAATGTGATGTCACAAACATTGTGGAATGATCAAGATTTGGAACTTAACGTGATTAGAAATATATTTAGAAAAAAAATATACACATAATAGTTAATTAAAAAATTAAGAACTTTCATTTCGTTTTTAACACTTTTCAACGTGCTTAAAATGCGTTTATGAATTCGGCTTGTCTGTCTGTCTGCAGTGTCTCTGTCCGTGCTGTAACTCACGTAAATATGCATGAAATGACATGAAATTGATATATGTTATTGAGGTGTACTATATGTACACCTCTGTTTTGTTCTGTATTGAAAATGAATCGTTTAGCATTTATAGTCCGTTTACAGGGACACACAAATAATTCCATTACCTGATAGTATACGGGGAAAATCCTTTTTGTTATATTTTTATGATGTGGCACTCTTTCAAACATATTGAAATTGATGTATAGAGGAAGACGGAGTACAATGAAACAAAATTTATTAAATATTTTTTCCTATCCATAATTTTGCATGCTCAAAAAGAAAATTAATGCATACATTTAATCTTGTATTTTTCCTTCTAAATAAATTATATTGGGTTCTAAACAAAATATTTAAGCTTGAAAAAAAATAACAAATAGTAAATGTTTTACAGTGTTTCATTGTATCCCGTCTTCCCTTATGTTTGAGGTGCACTACAAGATGCTTACTGTAAAATAGGGTGTGTATAACGTATATCGTTTATTTACAGGGACAACAAAAGATTTCCTTCACATTACGGTCTACTTCGAAAAATCGTTACAGTGTATTTTAATGTTACACTATTTCAAACATGTTTAAATTGATGTATAGGGTTGTTATGATTAAAGTTTGCCTATTCAGAAGGCTCTAGAGCCGGTTCTATGGCTCCAAACGAAACAAAATATCACTCGTACGTAGTTGAAGAGATGCGCTCTGCGAAAATCGAAAAAAAAAAACATTAGTTACAATTATCGTCAGTAGGAGGCGTTGCGCAAATATTTAAGGCGATGTTTGCAGATTCATTATATCAATTTGAGTCAACCCAGACGAACCAAACTTCGACAAACTGCGAATTGTTATAATTAAAGTTCACCTAATCAGACAGCTCTAGAGTCTGACCTATGACTCCAAACAATACAGAAAAATTAATATAATTTCATGTGATGTAATCTGCATCAACAAAAATAAAACATGTCGCTCGGTAGCGAGGAAATAACGAAGTATAACATTACGCATGCTCATCGAATCCTCCACCATTTTCAATAACGCATTCCATTCTCAGAATTGTGCTTTCTAGAGCATTGCATAAACTGTTCTGTGAGATTGAGCGAATATGAATCCTAATACTTTCTTTCAGATCAGAGATTGTCTGACATCTGTATTTAGATACAGAATCTTTCAAAAATCCTCACAACCAAAAATCGCATGGTGTTAGATCAGGCGATCGTTGTGGCCAGACGGTTTGAAAATAACGACTTATGATGCGGTCTTCAGTAAAATGACTTGTTAAGAAAGTCCGAACTGCTCTAGTAATGTGCGGTGGAACACCGTCTTGCATAAACACGATATTTTGAAGGCGTAGATTCAAATGCTTTTCAGAAACAATCAACTGTTCCAGTGTCAAAGAAATCACATACACACTTTATCAGCAAGTTTTAAATCGTCAGGTAGTTAGAAGGGTATTTCAAGTTTTCGAAGTTGCGACGTCACTTTGACGACGTTCGTCGAAAATTCGAATAAAATGTGATCTGTTTTAAGCGTTGGGTGCAATTTTGTGATTTTGTGTGTTTTATCTGGATTGACCGAAATTCAGATAACGAATCTGAAAAAGTTTTCTTTTACCAACTGTGAAATAAAATTTCCTTTATTTTGTTTTTTACAAAATAAAGGAATCTGCAAATATCGGCTTAGATATTGGCGCAGCGCCACCTATTAAAAGAAATTAACTAATATTTTATTTATTTTTTTCGCAGAGCGCATCTCTTCAACTACGTACTAGTGAAATTTTGTTTCGTTTGGAGCCATCGAACGTTCCTCTAGAGCCTTCTAAATAGGCGAACTTTAATTATAACAACCCTGTATATCACTGAAGGGAAATGCAAAATGCTTCCTATAGAATACAGTGTTCACAGCATTCATAGTTAATTTACAGGAGCACATGAAAAAATTAAGTTACAGTACTGTGGTTTACAATAAATGATAAAAATGTGTTTTCAGTTGTGATACGCGTTTTCAAATTTACATTGTACATTGCTTTGTGTGTATTATCTACAGAGCTGCATAAACGAATTAGGCTATTTTTCGACTGTAGATATTAAGTGCTGAAATTAGATTTTCAAATATTTCCCGGTTTGAACTTGACCTTGTTTACTTGGGTATCAACTTTCACCTTATTAAACAGAAAAGTTTTATTATAGTGAGCTGAGAGTTTTAGAAAATGTTTCACAATCTATCTTGACGGAGGGATTTTGATCTTTGTTTCATTTTACCCACGGGTAAAGATTATAAATTGAGTTTTTCAAATACAGACTTCCAACTTTCTTCATTCAAACTACAACATAAATTGAATGCATTCTGAGTGATCCAATCAGATAGCACATTTTCTTTAAAACATAATTACATTTTATCCTAATATACACAGAGCCTGATTAAACCAAAGAGATGCCAAGTCTTAGTATTCATTTGGGGTCCTTCTTCTTCTGACGTCAGAAAATGTAAATATTTAATACTACGGTGTGCAAAAAATAGTAAGGCTTTTTAATTTAAATTTCGCGCGAAAACCCATTCGTCGAAATATTTTTTTCTAGGTTGGTATGACTGTCAGTGACATCTGTGCCAAATGTCACATCAAAATAATCATTAGTGTTTAGTATACGCTTGTCTTTCTGAAGTACAAAAAGTGCATTCGGCGATTTTTACAATGAGTGAAATTATTCAACAAAGAAGTTCCATTAAATTTTGTGTGCGGAATCAAATTTCTGGTGCCGAAACGTTCAGATTGTTGCAAAAGGCCTTCGGTGATAATTGTTTGTCGCGAGCAAGTGTTTTTGATTGGTACAAGTTATTCAAAGAGGGTCGAGAACGCGTTGACGACGAACCAAGTCCAGGACGGCCATCAACATCAACTGATGATCAACACGTCAATAAAATCAAGGAATTGGTGCTTAAGAATCGACGATTAACAATCAGAGACCTTAATGGCATCGTTGGAATATCGGAAGGATCAGTGAAAACCATTTTGAAAGATGCAGCGATAATGCACCGTCGCATACTGCATTAATTCTTCGTGAGTTTTTCGCCAAATTTTCAACCAATATCGTGCCGCAACCACCGTATTCACCTGATTTATCTGCGTGTGACTTCTGGCTATTCAGCAAACTCAAACGACCGCTCCGGGGAAACCGTTTTGAGTCAATTGAAGACATTAAACCTGAATCGCTACACGCATTGAAGGCTATTCCGGAAATTGACTTTAACAACTGTTTCGAGGATTGGAAGAAACGTTGGCACAAGTGTATTGGGGCCAGGGGGGATTACTTTGAGGGGGACGAAATAGATTTGGAAGAATAAGTTAAGAATTTTAAAATTATGAACAAAGTCTTACAATTTTTTGCCCACAGTAGTATGTCTTAATATGAATATATACATATATTTTTAGATAAAAATATTTTTATTTTTACTTTTTCCTCATCTAAAAGTACAAATTATTGATAATTTTCAGTGCAAGATCAAAATAGATTCTAATTGCCTGTTTTACAAGAATTCCATAACACATTTAAATTGGAACAAAGTCAGGAGTTTTTGGGCCAAGGGCAAGTTGGCCTATATTTTAATCAGCATCACTCATAGAGCGTAACTCATAAAATTGTTATTTTTTAGACCTCCCAATTATTCTTAAGCTATCACAGATTGATTTGACTCCTGACATATAAGTTAATTTTTTAAATTTAAGAAGTTCATTAAGTGAATAATAAGAAATGAACTTTGCAAAGTTATTTCATAAATGTAAACTTCATCCCCTATAATAAAGTGAATCATATTATAACGAAATAAAATGAAACAATTTTGAATAAAATGTTACCTAGAAATGTAAAATTCCATGATATTTATAAAGAAGTAAAATATTGTAAAATTATTCAAATGAAAATATATAATTCAATACTCTCTATGAAAAAATTATATATGGAAACTGCTAATTGGAAGATCAGAAGTCAAGGGTTTATGTAAATAGTTTTTTATTCAGTAGTCCCCGTTGTGTGTGGAGTGTGTGAAGAAAATTCTTCTGGTATGGAGAGAAAAATGGGATTCGAAACCAGCAACAACTATACACACTGTACAGTTCGTATACGACATATCACTGTAGAGTGTGTCTTGATTAGAAGAAGAAGAAGCATTGTGCGCGGTCAGTGAGTTCCAACATTTTGATATTCTCCATGATTTGTTGTTTTGTAATCACTAAGAAAAGGCACTATTTTTAGTCCTTCAATTCATGGTGTTGCTTATATGCTACATTATTTTTTTCGCATGCAAGAAATGGAGCTTTTTTTTATTCTCAATAAATTATTTTTGTATTCATTTGCTTACAATCATATTTCACCACATAATATAAGAGACATTGTAACACAAGACTGGTGTGATCAATGCTCAGCGTAATTGTAACTATGGTAAACTATGGTTGTTTAATCAAATATTTACGAATTGTGCATTGAAGGGTTAATAATGTGGATATTTCTTGATTCTACAATAAAATTCTGTTTATTGAGGTGCAAATTCATAATAATACACATGCTGCGCCATCTGCATAGAACGTATTAGTCAAGAACTTATTTTTGTTTCAAAAACATGAGGCACATTAATTCACGTGAAAGTAAGAAAATATTAAATTTAACAAGTGTTATTACATCAAGCGGTACAGACGGTAGCACATCACAGTTGCCTGCCCTCGCAAAAAATGGCGTAATCATACTCAAAGTACTCTATAAAGACGCTACACTTAGTTTTGACTTCGAAATCATGCATGCATTTAATAATTAACTTAAAAAAATTAAGCATAACGTTTGGATGGTTAAAATAATGTCATTGACACATATATTGTGCATCTGACTGTCATCTATCGATGATTACAAGAAATACAGTGGTGCGGCATCTATCCCGTATGCGGCGACTATCGCGGATTTACTTTATAGAAAATACAACTTTCGACTGCTTAATATAATTCTATAATTCTCAAAGATGCTACATATATTTGAAGATATGACAACTGAACTTGAGCAATGTGCTATAATAATCTATTAAAAATTATAAGCATATAAAATCATTTATAATTATTTGCAAAAACTCCATTTTTAGAACTGATAGATTTAATTTAGTTTATTCTATATTTACGTTACTGCATTGTTAGTATCATATATATATTTGCTTTCAAAAAAGTACGAGTATAGAAATATATATATATTCTCAAAATACATTCAATTACAGTAACTTCCGAAATAAAATTTAAAATAAACACATTCTGAATCACATTCTCTTATTTTAAAACTTCATTTATTTTCTTTAATGTGTAGCAAAACAATATTAACATTTTCTTTAATTCTCTACCATTAGTATTTTTTTTTCTTGCAGTATCAGAAAATTTATAAATGGAAATTACCGTCATAAACTGTTTTATTCCACCGTTCATAACAATGACTCTATTTGCCAATATACATTTCCTGTATTTGACTCTAAGTTATCGTTGGTGATTTTCCAAAGTGACACTTTAAGTGCAGATCATTTAAATAAGCTATTTAATGGGTTATGGCTTTTCCACAAGCCTGCTTTATATAATTATGTTCGGAAGTGATCGTCGAAAAAAGGGAAGTACTTTCTAAATAATTCGTCATAGTTGTACTATTTTTTAACGATCTTTTGATATTTTTTCGTTATTCCTGAGATAAAAGTTCGTTATAGGCATATCTGAGTAATTTATTATCAAATTTATGAATCAAAACTAAATTGTTTTTATTTGTTGTAAAAGTATATAAAATCATTTTCAGAATGCTAAAGGTTAACCTTTAATACATTTTTATATACAGGATACGTCATAAATTCGTGCAAACTTAAAAAAAAACATCATAGTAAAATAAGTAATGATGGAACCATCTCAGCCAAAGCAAGATTAATATCGTTTTCAATTTGCCCACTATTAGAGTTAGAGTTCCACAGAATTATATCGTCGGCGAAAAAACCAGTCTCACACCTCTGAGTAGTAAACCTCTCAATTCCAGTCAAGTACAATAAAAAACATAGTGGGCTCAACACTGAACCCTTGCATAAACCCTGGCTCATCCTGAATCCTCTTGACATAGATTCATTAAACTTGACAAAGATTGATCTGCCCTTCAGAATGTCGGCAATCCAAGCAAGTGCTTTGCCTTTGATTTTGAAATAATTGTAGAGCTTTGTGAGCAGTTTACTAATCCACACCTTGTCAAAGGGTTTCATCAGGTCCAAAAATACTACCACGGTATTGTCCCTGACTCGCTGGCCAAAGTATAAAATTTAATCGATGGTCAAATGTCCTCTTTTAACATCATATTTCTCAATAGGCAATAAGTCATTTGAGTCCAAATAAAATAGCAATCTATTTAAAATCATTTTTTTTCATTACCTTGCAAGAAGAACTTGTCAAAGCATTTGGTCTAAAACCATCTGGAGATCCAGCAGGTTCATTTGGCTTACTGATTGGTATAATAAGAGCACGCTTCCATTAACGTGGGAGTCTACCAAACCTCCAAGAAGTATTAAAAATTTCTAGTAGATAATCCATGCCTTTAGATGTTAGGTTAAGTAACATTTCCTCATGAATATTGTCGGGACCAGGAGATTTTGATGGAGCAATAGATTTCATAGCAATATCCATTTCCTCCATAGAAAAAGCTTTGCTAAAGCAGGTGGTATTGTTTATATCATTCCAACAACCATGGATAATTCACCTGCATCTCTTGTCTAAAGACCTGTCTTCTCTCAAAAAGGCCAGTTTGCTTATCATTTGGTAATGACGTCCCAACAGGTTTGCAGCTGCCTTATCATTAGGAGCAGCCTGTGCAATATTATCAAAAATGGAGTTGCATTTCTCTTGATGAGATTGCTTAGTGTCCAGATGCTTAACAAGTTTCCAAAGTTTCCTATTAGATGCAAGAGCATCAATACTCTTCAGTAACTCATTCCAGCTTTTCTTTTTGAGTGAGGTATAAGTTATTTTTATCACTGCATTAATTTTGAAGAGTTCAACTCTAAGAGTGGGATCTCTCCCATTACGCACTCCAGCCACAAGCTGTTTTCTTTTGTCGAGGATGGGTCTTAGCAAAGGTGAATTGTGAATAAAAAAGGGAGTCAAACTCCTAAAGTTGTCCCTAGGAATGGATTGTTTTGCAGCATGAGTCACATATTTCTTAAAAAGCATCCACTTTGTTCCTGATCGTTATGAGTACGAAACAATGCCCAGTCGACCTTTTTGAAGTTCCCGAAATTCTTGTTCGTTTTTAATTTCTTTGACTTCTCCCAATGTCTATCAGGATAGGCAGGTGTTCGCTACCAATGTATAAAATTTACTTCAACATGGCAGTGCAAAATATAATAACCTAAAAATTATTAGAGTTGGTAAGGATAAGTTATGCTTTCTAGATAAAATATTATAGGAAAATCTGTCCTTACGTCAAAGTTAATCTTTCTCTCTGTTGAAAACATAACATTTGTTAATTTCAAGGATTTATATAAAATTTTTAAATCAAGATCAGCACTTTTCTAATAATAAATGGCAAACAGGATCATATTAATATTATAATTTATTATGGTACACTATTGCCATATTGTATAATAAAAATATCTAATTATTACCTTTAAATAAAATCACCTATTTAGCACACGTATATTATATTTTTAACAGGTAATTCCCAAAAATATTCAAAAATTACCTATTTACTAGACATAAAATAAAAAGGAAAATTATATAAAAAGGGAGAAATGACGCTACGAGATTTTGCTATAACTTTAGCATTATAAAGGAATGCAATCATTCCTTGCATAAAAACAAAAATTGCTTCTTTAAAGATAAGGGCAAGATTAATAAAATAATAAAACTTTAAAAGGTGCACACTGGTAGAATATAAATCTTAAGATTTTTAGAAAGTTGTATTATGTTAGTGATGCATGATTTATTTTTCAAAAGAAAAATGTGGTCTGCATGGAAGACAACATTTATTATGTTAATATGGTTCGCTTCTTTTGCATTGAATACAGAAATTCAGGAAAAAATTAACAAAGCGTGCAGTTTCTTTAAAGAATACTTTTAAACATATTTTATCTTTTATAGGTGCGCGTCTTCAACTATATCAAAATAATTTATATAATTTGTTTTTTTTTACAATTAATTTATATACATGCATGTGTAAAATAACTGTAAATAAAGAAAAAATATGTTATTAACTTCTGAATGTTTTTCTTTTGATTTTAATGACATAGATTAAGTAGTTTTGAAAATGCTTTTTAAGATCTAAGAATATTTGTTAACGTTTTTAATATTTAATTACAAATACATACTTTGCTAATAATAATATTATCTATTATCTCAATTTAATATACAGGGTGATTTTTTTTAAGTGGTGAAAGTAAAACCCTATAACAAAAGAACCACTGATCCAAATGACTTGAAATTTCACAAGTATGTTCCCAAAGCAATGGGTTGGGTTGGGTTGGGTTGATTATTGACGGCCAATTATCTACACTTGAGATATAGGCCCGGGGGAGTGCACTTCGTGGGGGTCTTTCTAAGGGAACCTAACCCGTATTTACGCATGGATAAATCCACGGCTCGAAGAAAACCACGAAAACTCCGAACGATTAGGCCGACGGGCGCGATTGGGAACGAACCCAGCAGCTCCCGTCTACCAGCTTCGAGAGCAGAACCTCTCGGCCACTGGTGGGGACCCAAAGCAATGGGGTTTTTTAGGCGTTATTAAAAAAAACTTAAAAGCGCACCGACAGATGGTGCTGTGTATGCAGTTAAGTCGTTAGACGAACTTGCGCATTATACACGCACAGTGGCGATAAAAAAGGTGAAACAGCACACACTGCGATTTCTGACTCTGGAGGTACCTAAAGAATACTGCGTATTGTGGTGATGTTACGAACTTAGCTGACCTGAAGGCACATGTTCTGCACCAACTCCACAGCATCCAGCCGTTGTGGAAAATGCGGCTTCACGTTTCCAACTCGTAGCTGAAAACGGTGGACAGCACACTGAAAATCACTTGCGCTAGTTTCGCAGTTGACTTTCGCGCGTACAAATGCTTTATTCCAAATTTTCACTTTGTTCTGTTTCTGCGAAAGTGTTCGCAGTTCCTTTTCGCAATTACTGCATTCTGTATGTTCTTGATATGCGTAATAAAGTTTAATTTTTCTCAAAGTACCGTCAATTGTTTTCCTCCCTCCGATGATATTCTTTGTTCCTGTTAACTTACAGAGCCAACTGTCGGTGGTGTTTGAAGTTTTTTTTAACCACGCCTAGAAAATCCCCATTGCTTACTGGAAAAATTTCAGGTCATTTGGATCAGTGGTTCTTTTATTATAGGGTTTACATTCACAACTTTTAAAAAAATCACCCTGTATATATATATATATATATATATATTGTACTTGGTGTGACATGGAGTGAAAAATGACTTATTAGAATTCGCTAAATTCTAAAAGTAAAACCTTTAAACACTGAGTGCTTGCGCTTTTCGTTCGATGCGATGTTCTTTATTCAACAACGCACAAAAAATATACACATACATTTATTTATTTATATATTAAAAAGCTTGTTTGTGCATTTGTTTGTGATTGGAATAAGCGATGGTTTTAATCTTAGCCAGAATGATTGTATCTGAATTTAGAACAAAATTCTATATGCAATTCACGATTCATCAATATTGTTTGAAATAAGTAGAGTCAACTAAAAAAATAAAATAAAATAAAATGAAAATAACACACCATACATTTTGATTCTCACGTTGCCCATAAATAAACGGAAATAGCCACCCAATTGTTAATCTCTACTTTCGATTTATGATTAAAATAAAAAAAAAAGCTCTGGTGGTCGTCTTCATAGCGAAATTGTACCAAACTCTAAAATTTTCAATACGAACGCATATTTTTGACATCATATTTAGTTTAATCTGTAAATTATATTTATGAATAGCAAATGCATAGTTAAAAGTCAAGTAGTTTAAGATTTATGTTTAAGTAATTAAAGTTGTAAAGTATGTTAAATTATTTTGTAATCGCTTCAAAACAAATTGCAATGAATTTGGTTCTTAAAGTATAACTCACAATCTAAGTCGTTGGGTGAACTGTACTTTTGTATTAGCATATTTGAAGCTTAGAAAAATCTATTTCTATTTTTAAAAAACCATACATTACAATTCATATTTTTTTTTTCAAATAATTATTTAGAAATTAATATATTTTTCGAAAATGATTAAAACAAATAGTTCTAACAAATGAATTATTTAACAGAAAACGATTTTTAGAAGATTCCAATATATAAATTCAAAATTACCGCTCATTCCACCAATAAGTTTTTCAGTTATGCTACAGTCTCTGTTTGACAACAATTATAACTGAAATTAATATTAGATATTCCAAACTTTAAACCTTCATAATTCTTATACTACTTGACCGAAAGACTTCCCGTTTGGTATCAGAAGGTAGCATTTAAAGCCCAAGATTGGCAATGGAGACCTTCGCTTTGTTTTTTTTTCAACTGCCTTTAACTGGTCACATGACCTAGCAAAATAAGCTCAACGAGTGGCCGACTATGCTGGGGGCAGTGTTGTTGATCATGATCTATGTCTGTATCTAGAAATCATCTTTTCTTATCTAACGCTTATTGTCGACTTTTAATATTCTGAAAAATAAATAATTATATCTAGATGAAAAGCTGTATAAACAATCAAGAAAAATATAAATCACAAAATTCTGTAATTCACATATTTATTTATCATCACTAAAGACAATTCTTTATAAATAAACAATAGTTTTTATAAATTTTAATACTTCAAAATGCGACAATTATCAAATTAACTTTCTAAATAATCTTTCAAAATTAATCTATATTATACTTTTTTTTATCTTTAATACAACAAAGAGAAAAAAAAGTAAACATTCTTTTCCAACAAAAATCAAACTTTAAATAAATATTGTAGTTACCACATTCCAATAAATATTGCGGCTACTTTTAATATTGAAACATACTATATAAAGAAATCGTAAAGAAATCGTAGATAAAAAATCGAAGGTAACTTTATTTTCGTAAATATATCGTTTTTGTGTTATATATATAATTACAATTAATTTTTCTTTGTAAATGCGGTGTTATGCAGTTCTGAATGCAGAAAAATATACTTGTCTGAGAACAGGAATACGGAACTGATAGCACATTTTTAGACGTGTTTGTTTTGGTGTAGAAAGAATCGCCTGCATAAAGAAACTATTTTCCTCAACTAATATGCTTTTGAAATTATAAATTCTCGTCTGGCAACATAATTTTTTGTTTACATGCAAAATGGATCTTTTAAAAAACTGATGAATGGAAGGCTATATTTCTGCACTTTTCGAAGAAATTTTTCCGTATCCCGTTTTTAATAAACATAGTAAAATGTATGGTTTTTCTATATCTAAATCCACAGTTGGTAATATAATCAATTAGACAGAAGAAAAAAACGTGAATGTTTGATTTAAGTGGAAAGATTATTTCATATATTTGTCCAAGAACAAACAATAATTCTTCAAATATTGAAAAAGGTAAGATATTTTATAATAAAATAAAATCCTCCAAGTCAAAGGATTGTTGCTAAATCGTTAAAACGTTCAGTGTCAACTGTTAACAATATCATTAACCATGATTTGAATTAGAAAAAATCCAAAAAATCCAATATATATCGTCTTTCTCCACGAGTTATCGCTGAACACAGAAGAAAATGCAGATTTCTTCACGAGAAGCATTTATCTGGAGACAAATTGAAAAATGCCGTTACAATAGATGAAACTTTTACCTATTTAAATGATTGTAATGAAAGGGGATCCGTTTATTATGATCAAAGAGGAGAAACAAATAATCTTAAAACATGGTTCAATGTATAAAAAGAAAGTTTCAGAAAAGTGTTTACTAGGACTTCCCTCAAAGGGATTAGTCTGAGTGATATTGCTGAGAACATAGGGTTAACAATTACAATATAAAGAAAAAGAGCAAATTAAATGATAGAATTACAAAACATCATATATAAATTCATATACACCGTTAAAAAAATAGAAAAGAAGTACCGTTCATCAGATGTGTTGTCATAATTTTTTTTAACATGTGGCAAAGAATCTCATTTTCTTAAGCGCGTATTGCGCAAAACGGGAAAAAAAACCCGGATCTTTTAAAACGCCAAGCTTTTTAAAGTTACGTAATTGGATTTGCAGCCAGTAGATTATTCTATCAAGCGTGGCTTAACGCAAATTTAATTTCATTGTTGCACCTTTTTTTATGTGTGAATTAAAAAATTTTCTTCCTTGATTACATATCTATTATTTGTATAACTGTTTATAGTAACTCTTACACTTCAAACCACGTTGATAGCATGCTTTGCTACAAACCAGATTGCAAAATTATAGTCTAAATTACTATTAAATTATACAAAACATCTTTCGATGACTTCTGTAAAATAACTTTTACATTAAATCTCCATATCGGCAAAATTGTAAATTATATATATTTCAAAGTTAAGCTTAACAGATACTTCTTGATTATTCTCTAGGAGGCTCTGCCCCTGAGTCTCACTATCCGTCTGTTTTTGCACCCGACTCGCTACCAATCTCATTACCCGTCAGTCAACTCGTCTCTGTACTCATTTCGCTACTCGTCTCTTTATCTACCACGCTACGCGTCTCGCAACCGTTCTCGCTACATTCCTGTCTACCGGTGTCGCTACCCGTCTCGTGACCCATCTCGCTACCCCTCTGTCAACCCTATTTTTACCTTTCTCTCTAGCCGTCTGTCTATTCGTTTCGCTACCCGTCAGCCTACCTATGTCGCTACTCGTCTCTCTACCCGTCTGTCTACCCGTTTGTTTACTCTTCTTTCTACCTCTCGCCACCTCTTCCCAATATTTAATATACAGAAGCCGTTTATCAGTTATTAAATGCAAACAGAAGTAATTTATCTAATAAGTATAATCAGATGCAATTTTTTTTTAAATACATACATAAACCTGAATAATAATTCATCAGTTTTGTGTTCATAGTTGTTTATATCATTTGACAGTAAATCTCAACTTCTTAAACCTGAATTGTCTCAAGCTTTTAAAAAAACCACAAGGTCTGTATTACTGCAAAGTACCCTGAGGGCTATATTAGCTACATGTTATTAAGTTAAGTGAAAGTTTCGTTATCGCGTTTGCAGCCAATTGCTTATGTCAGAAAGCGTGGCTTACCGCCATTTTAAATTCATTACTGTAACTTTCTTTTCTTTTTTTTGGGGGGTGGGGGGTACGGGGGGAAGGGTTTCAAATATATACATTTAAATTAAAACTTTTGCCTCCATGCTATTAGTGTTGTTTGTATTATTAACTAATACCTTGTAGACCGAGCTTCATTTGAAACGAATGTAAAAGACGTCTTCTACAGTTTTTTTTTAGGAGAAACTTTCGTAATTGGGCCCAAAGCCAATCGGAGCATTTAATATCATTATTGTAACTCTTATAGAGTTAAAACAATATTGTTGCTAGCTTTACTCTTGTTTGAGACCAACCTTGCCTGTGTATCTGAATGGGGAAAAGTTTCGTATCCTAAGTCGGTTGGCGAAAAAAATTTAAAATGGTGCCAAGAGGTAGATTTAGCATCTTACAAAATTTTTCAAGAGAGCGGTAAAACATGTTTTTCAAATATTTACAAACATACGTTTATTAAAGCATGTTTTTGCACCATCTTAAAAATTTAAGCACGATGCTGAAATAAAATTTTATCGCTATATTCGATATTTTAATAAGTAATGAAAATACATAAACAAACTTATTTAACAGACCTAAGAGTGTTTTTTGTGATAAATAATTGTTATTGTCAGGGGGGTAAATTGTAAGCAATTAATAAACGGCTAGTAAATAAAAAATAGCATTTAAAATCTAAAAATGGAGAAGTGGTCCGTATAAAAAATGCAAAACATAACATTATACGCTTGAAATATGTAAATCTTTTTTTATTTTTTAATATTTCCGAAGGCACAGATAAAAAGGTAAAAATCTATTTTCCAAATGCCAAATAGAAAATACACAAAATAGAATGCCAAATATACAAAATAGAAAAATATCTGTAAAAAAATATATTTACATAATACTACATCTGCAAAAAAATAAGATTTAGAAAAAGTAAACCAAATCCTGCAGATCCCAACAATCACATCGAAAAACTTATCACCAAAAAAGAACTCGACAAATCCTACGGCACAGGAGATGGATTTTTCCCTCTCAATGCAGAATATTAGTTTTTTTTCTTGTACGATGGGCGATTATAATATAATTGTTTCATTTCACATACTACACACCGTTTTATATATTGGTACTTTTATGTTATCCTGGCGCAGTTGATAAATCGCCAAATATTGTTCCTATAACATTTTCATATTGAATTCATTTCATTTAAATATAAACCTTTCACTCATTGAATTTAAAATACATGTCTTTCATTAATCCCATTTAAAATGCTAAAAAGCTAAAAAAAATAATGCCATAAATCGAAACCTTTTATTTAAACACCAAAGAATTTTTTTTTTTTTTTATTTACACACGCGAAATAAAAAAAGCTGCTATTGCTGAGATTTGCGGCAAATCTCTAATACCATGTCTAACAAGTTATTGCGGGATTTTTCTTTCAAACAGAAAAAAATCCAGATTAATTTTCGATTTCTACTAAATTGAAATATATTTTAATGTGCTGAATATTAGTGCGTGCATATTTTTTTGCTCCATGTACTCCATGAACTTTTCAATTCCGATTGTCTACGAAAATCTCCAGCCGGTGAAAATGACGTACGCACAAAATTTCGTGACGTATGTACTTTAATTGTGCTTTTTTATCTATTTTTTTTAATATAATTTCCGAACGGTTTGACATTTATTCTTGGTAATAAATAGACGTCGTTATCACCTTTATAGGTACCTGCTGTAAAAATTTGAACGAAATCCGTTAAATATTTTTTGAGTTATGCTTGACGAAAGGTTTTAATATCCATCGTAGCTATATATGGGGCAAAGTAATACTGCGCTGTGTATGAGTCTTCGTTGCACTCAGACAATGATTATTGCTGGCTTTGCACATAACTGGAAATTAAAAATAAATATAGGAGGGGGGGGTAAAATGTTAAGATCAACTAAACATACTATCAGAAAATTATTATACTCACAATCATCAAACATGAAATGCCGTCTGTTTACCCCCAGTGGCATTAATCTGTTGAACTGCAAGCAGCCACATATCACAATCCACTGTTAATTTCCTGGAAAAATGGAAATAGGAACGGGTATCAGGTCCAGACCCTTCCCTGATATACCTGCTATATCTCGTAATGGATTTTTGTGCATTTGGAATTTTAAAAATCACTTTATCCAAACATCTACCTACAACACTTCATAGGCTTTGAAAAGCTGTTCAAGAGGAATGGGGTAGCTACAAAAGGCGTCATTGTAATAGAATTTACAGGGCAGAAAGGTAGTTCAGAATAAGGGTTACCAAATTGAATCTTTAAAACACAAATATTGTATGTAAAATAGTTCTGCAAGTACCATGTAAATCGTCTAGAAAATGTGTCAACAAACTATGTTCCCCTTAGAATATGTAATTGACTGATGAGCAGTTTTAGATTAACGTTTAAAGTATTTAATATAAAGCTAAATCACGACGAATAAACATTTTGCATGGTAATGATCGATGTCATTTGTTGGAATAGGCTATTTTTTATCTAAAATACAGAATGAAAGTTATTGAAAAGTATACAAACATAACGCTATAATAAGTCTACGGTCTACTAACTATTCTATGGACTATTCTATCTACTACTTAAAGATGTAGGAAAAATTCTATTGGTTTCCCAGAAAGTTCAAAACAATAAAATTTATTTTTGATAATGAAATAAAACATTTTAATTTCATTCAGTCTTTCCAGACAAGCCATTTAAAATTCAGCAAATTATCACAAAAAATAACTAAACCAGTAATATAAAATGGAAATCGTTGTTGTATATTTATAGAACACTATGCCTCATGGCATTTCGTTTTTTTTTTCCATTGGTTTGAAACGATGATTTAAATTCGCATTTCCCGTAATAGTAAAGTTATTCACAAATAACATATTATATATTCTATAAATTTGAGTTTCTAGAAATACAAATTATAAGCATTCTAACAATAAATGTTATCCTAACGAAGTTCAGTTTATTAATTGTTTTTGCTGTTTTTTTCCTTACTATACTGACGTATTATTTAACTATTTTCCATTTTGAGTGACTATTAAATATTCAATGAACGATTTATCCCAGATCCTTTATTAATGATCTTTTGGTGCCTCCCATTAAGGTAAAGACTTATTAATATTCATTAAGAAAATTCTTCTACTCTCAATAATGAAATGCGTAAGTATGGAAATAAATGATTAATACCCATATTCCTGAATCAAATTTTTCTCGAACTTATTCTTAGATAACATTTAGGTTCAAAGGAATTGGATAGATTCAGGTAATAAGAATTCATGAAATGAAAGAAAAAGTATTTTCAGTATATTTTTCAAGAGTTCAAAAGATTATAGTGAGGAAATCAATAAAATTACTTTTTACGAAATGTAGAAATATTTTAATGTTTGATGCGAGATTCAGAAATCAAACTGAAATTAAACTTTTCGCTAACAAACTTTTTCAGAATATATTGAAGTAATTAAGAAATTCAAGAAAATATCATGTTTTAACGACTTTAAAAATGAACGCTTTATATTATTTTTGATTTTGAAATACGGTTACTTTTAATAATAATCTTTTCTTTCAATTCACAACCGAATGAAAAGTAATTTTACAATATTGTACTTAAAACTTCCTTAACAATTAAAAGAACCAATACCCGCCTGTAAATAAATGCTAATTTAAATAATGAAATACCTAAAACTTAAATATAAAATTTTGTAAAATTTCTTCTGTAAAAATAAATAAATCATAGATATAGCGTATTAAGAGATATGAATGATGAAATCTTTGGGGAGAAAAATGATATGTCTTTGTTAATTTAATTGATAAATGAATAATTTTGTATCTAATGGATTGTGACCAACATCCACCTTTTTAAACAAAACTTCTTTGAAAAATGAAACGTTTTCAAAAATTCTCTAATAAAACTATAAACACATGTTTCGTATGCTAAGAAAGTTATAGTATACAAACAGTTATGAAAAGTATGAAAAAAAGCATCAGAACCGCCTATATTTTTCTGTAATTCACTTAACGACAATTTTCTTAAAAAACATTATACCACTAAAATTAATTTAAAAGTCCTTATTACATCGATTTGTTTTTTTTCTGACTGTTGTCTACATTCTAAAATATGCGTTAACTGGCTGAAAACTTATGTGTGGTAATATAGTCCACTACAATACATTCTTCATTAAAAATGGTGGGCATAGCATTAAATTTACGTTTACTGGGATACGCACTTTCCATTGGTCGCAATTGATTGAATTACATTTTCAGAATTTTTTCCTACTTCACATAAAATTAAAATATTGAGCTACTACAAAGACCTATTTCAGAAAATATGCTCAAAGACGTAAGATGCAGAATTGGTTTGTATGAACAGCAGTATATTTTGTTAGAATGTTTCTAGGTAAGGTAAAGCTAGGATAGTCTGCGCACAATTCAAAAGACTAACAATAAAAAATCTAAATGTTAATTTTTTGCTAAACTATCCATAAATAATTTTTACTTCATTTGTTTTTTATGCATTTCCATTGCTATTTTGTTGTTATGTTGCAATTTAATAGAACAGTTGTAATAAAACCAAGAAAGTTATTTTGCGCACTCTGCCCGTTCAGGGTTGGTGTAATTGCGCACATGGGTAGGAGAGATTGTTACTAATAAGAACTACAATTAAATTGTTAACAATAATAATTACACTTAAATGACATTGTTGCAAGGTTTTTGTGAACAAATATCATTGTATTAAGAGTGAATATTTCAACCTAATGATTAAATAATCAGAAAAAGGAAATAATTTTAAAAACGATTAAAAAATTTTAATTAAAGGAAAAAAAAATTAAAGAATCAGAAAAAGCAAGTCCAAATAAGATTACAAAATAACATTAAGTTACTTGATAACCCGTTTAACTTAAAATTAGTCCATTTTCATTTTTAATTTTTTTAAGCAAATTTACCAATAAGCTGCGTAATCTCTCCTAGCATGGAAACTAATGGGAAGAAGGCGCCATCTCTCCTAAGTAGCAAATGCGCAAACTGCCCAATTTCGGTAGGAGAGATTGCGCAGCCTTTTATTTAAACATGGCCGCTACTAAAACGAACCGCTGATGTTCACATTGTTAGTCTAGATTAGTAGCTTATGAGAAATCGTTTAAGTTTAAAATATTTTATACTACTGACATTGTATAGAAATTCTGATGAATAACTATGAAAATTCAAGCACTTACTTTGGGAAAACAAAACAAAATAGCAATGCTTTATCCTATACGCTCAAAACAATCAACGTGCACTTTCAAATAGACACTCCACTACTGCTGTTGTACAAGTACCTGGAGTGGCTGCGCGCTCACTCTACTCCTTTCCCCTGAACCACTATGTGCGCAATCTCTCCGACTGCGCCATCTCTCCTGGCTTTACCTTATTGTTAAGCTAAACATTTTTTTTAAGTATCTTTCACAACAAACTATAAGAAAACTGGGATTTCTGCTAGTAATTAATTCATTTATGACTACTCTACCAAAATTAAAACGTTATGATTTTTTGGAAATAAATTAGTGTTTTTAGATAGATTATAACTTCTATTTTTATGATTATTTAAGATAATTTACAACCCTAGACGGCCGGCCGTACAATCAGAATAGTTAGAGTATTATAATTTATAAATTATTGTGTTGCTAGTATAGCAGCTATAAATAACAAAGTAATGGAAAGTAAAAACAAGAACGAAAAATCATGCGTCAAGCACATATTATGAAACACTCTCCAACACAGCCAGAAAACTGTAACGAAACTTCACCGTTAAATAAGGTAAAAAAAGATATGTAAGTAAACAGTTTAGAAAACAGATAACACATTGAAAATAACAGTTTTCAAATTTACCTTCCATTGTCAAAAAAGTAGTCGAATTATTTTGTGCAGCCCTGTATAGGATCTATAGATGTGGATATATAGCATGATAAAATTTATTTCTGTTAGGATATTCACATTTAGCAATTTTCGCCAATCGATGGAAATGCACTCGAAATCTTTTGCACAGCTCTGTATATTATCTGAAGACTTTTGAACACAGCTCAAATTAACCTAAAACGTAAATTAAAACTTACTTGCACCATTTACCAATCGTAAACAACAATGTGTATTTTACTTTGCGTAGCCCTGTATATGAATTTATTTATAGTCCACAAACTTTTATATTAGTCTACCAAGTACATTTCAGGAAGAAAATGCATAATACAATCAAAAACTACCATTAAGCCATTCATTCCCATAGTCTGTAATACTTACGGATTCCCGTGTGTAGCTCTGTATATGAACAGCCAAGTTTATAAACACACACGTGCTATGAAAGAACTTAGTTAAACTTAAAAACGCAAACCAAAGTTAAAAACTCACTTATCACACAGACTGTAAATATCACATATGTACTGTAACCGATATATTTTGTGTGTCCCTGTAAAGAAACGCAATGCACACCACAGAGCAATTTATAACGCACCTCAGTAATGGATATAATTTTCATTATGTTTGAAATAGTGAAATATCACTAAATTACGCTGCAAACGAATTTTCCCCATAGAACAACGTTTAACAGAATTATTTTTATTGACCCTGTAAATGAATAATTAATGCTTTGTTCCCCATATTCTACAAAAAGCACGTTTTAGTGCGCTTTATACTTATAGATCAACACCATCATGTTTTAAATGACATAGCATCATAAAAATGCACTCTAAAAGATTATCCCCCTCCCCATTGACTGTAATGTAACGGAATATTTTGACAGTCCCTGTTAAAAAAACTGTAATTGCTACACACTTCAGTTGAAATAGGGAACATGCAGGAATAGGGAACAGTATCAGGAATAGGGAACAGTATTATAATTTATAAATTATTGTATTGCTTGTATAGCAGCTATAAATAACAAAGTGATGGAAAGTAAAAACAAGAATGAAAAATCATGCGTCAAGCATAGATTATGAAACACTTTCCAACACAGCCAGAAAACTGTAACGAAACTTCACCGTTAAATAAGGTAAAAGAAGATATGTAAGTAAACAATTTTGAAAACAGATAACACATTGAAAAATACAGTTTTCGAAATTACCTTCCAGTGTCAAAAAAGTAGTTGAATTATTTTGTGCAGCCCTGTATATGATCTATAGATGTGGATAGATAGCATAATAAAATTTAGTTATGTTGGAATATTCACATATAGCAATTTTCGCCCCACGACAATACAGTGTATACGACAATAACATAAAAATTTCAGGGCGATCCGAGTATATTTACGCGAGTTAGAGCACGGACAGACGGCAGACTGCCAGACGGCCAGACAAACCGAAGTCATAAACACCTTTCAACTAGGTTGAAAAGTATTAAAAAAAGTACAATTGGATTAATAGAAAAATCACACTTACTCTGTCAATTACGTTCAATATAAACTATCATAGTATGCAGAATAGTTTTTCAGTTTTCAAATTAAACTTTTAGTTTTTTTCGTTTTTCGCCATATCAAATGTTAATTCTGTAACTCGGAGCGTAAATTACACCCAGGTATACGTGTACACGTTGGAAAACGCTGCTTTAGACATTAATTATAGATGGAATTTCTGAGGAAAACAAATCGTAAAATATTTATAAAAATATTTTTTTTCCTTTAAATATTTTCCGATTTTCTATGTTTTAAATTTTCTTTACACGCAGTTAATATTTCCTATGTATGGTGTAACTTTTTTCATAATGATTTCTATCCAGCATAGAAACCCAATGTATTGCACTTGCATTGCAAGAGACATTTGTGGAAAAATTATTTTACTTTTGTTCTAAATTAAAAATGTTTTATTATATTATTTATTTTTAATTTCTTACTATCAGCAAGAAACCATATTTACTATGTAAATTATCGGCTAATTTCGAAAATTACAGTTTGAAAGTTGCTTGATTTTATTGCGATTATATTAGAATGCCTTTTAAAGAAAAAAATCATTGGTCGAAATGATATGGAAGAAAAACTTGGTTCTATAGTGTGGTTTGCTATGGTTCTCACAATATGATTTAATCAACATACCGTACGTTCAGGCTCCAAGCTCGAAACTCAATGTTCTAACGCACTCCATTAATCTACATTTTAAATAAATTCGTAAAAACATAATCATAGAGATCTACAATAATGAAATCTCTCAGCTTTTTGGTAATACTTTTATGTGGAAGTAAGTTACATGAATATCCTTTACGTTACATTTTTAAAAAGAGAATGTAAACTGAAACTTATTATATCGATTTAAAAAAAAATATATCTATATATAGTTGTTCGTCTTATCTGAAAGCAGATGACAGCTCATTATTTCGCTTTTTTCTTTTCTTTATAATTATTTTAAATACAAAATGATTTTATCTCCAACTATAATAGAGAAGGAAGTTTGTGTGTTTGTGTGTGTGGGTGTGTTTCTCGGTTGTGTTCTGAAGAGACCGTTGCACGCAGAGTTACAAAATTTGGTGAGAAGTTAACTCTACGCATGTAGTTTTGCACCTCGTAGCCATATTTTGGAATTTTTGAAAAAATAAAAAAAAATGCGATTTTTAGTGTTTTTTTCACGTTTAGCTGCGGTTTTTCCACATTATTAATGGGAAGACTGTTCCAGTCTTTTAGCCCCATACAGTAAATTTTGTCCTCTTTTCAATAAAGATTATTCGAAATTCATACGACGATTTTCGAATTTTTGGCGAATTTTTTCCTTCGACACTAAGGAATTTTGCCAGAATGCTTGATTGGTTCAGGGGTTTTTATTCCATTTCAGCCTCAGATACGCTCAGAATTGTCATTTATTTTCTATTTTTAGCTTGGAGAAAGTTGATGATTCTTTACAGATAAAAAATCATGATTTTAAAAATACGATTTTTAATGTTTTTCGACGTTTCGCTGTGATTTACCCACATTAGTAACCGGAATCCGGTTCCAATATAGTAAATTTTATTCTCTTTTCAATAAAGTTTATACGAAATTCGTACAGGGATTTTTGATTTTTTGACGAAATTTTTCCTTCCACACTAAGTAATTTTGCCCAGAATGCTTGATTGTTTCTGTGGTTGCTTCCATTTCAGACTCAGATACGCTCAGAATCACATTTTTTTTTTTTACTCTTTTTAGCTTGGAGAAAGTTGATAATTCTTTAGAGATTTTAAAAAAAATTAAAAGGGAAGGGCGTATTATTTATTATCCCTATTTTTTAGTAGATTTTTTTCTTTTAATTTAATTTTTTATGCGTTTTTTAACATTTTTTTTAATGTTTTGGAGCGTTTTTTTGTTTCAAATGACATTACAAATCGCCATTGGGGGAAGATTGGTGAAACACCATTGGGGGAAGATTGGTAGCTGATAGAATTGTAGGCACAGCTGGATGTCAACGGAGCAATTGTGATTCGCAGATGAAAAGTCGTCAGCTGATTACAATTCGAACAGTGAATTGTGAATTTTTGCGGTTTGTTTTACGCGCTTTTTAGAGTCTTTTCATGTATATGCTATTTATGTATTTGATTTCAGAAATTAACAACGGCAACTTACTGTTTTTGTATGTAAAAAAAAAATCATTTTGTTTCTGTTTAGAAAGTTAATGATAATTCCTAATTTTTTAATGTCGTTGGGTAAATTCTGTGTGTGTGTGTGTGTGGGGGGGGTGGTGAGTGTTCTGTTGTGGTTTATATTTTGCGTTAATGCTCTGATCTAAACTCCCTCCTCCTCAAAATCAGAACTATTCAGTCTTCAAAATCAGAACTATTTAATTATTAGTCTGATTCAAACGAAACTTTTTCTGAAGTCCCCAGATACTAGATAAACTTCGGCATAATTTTTTCAGCCGTTGGTTACCACTATTTCTGGACATTAATGTCCATTGAGGGTTATTTTCTGGGGTTCTATGGGCGCAATTTTAACGAGAATTAGTTCATTCAACTTAACACGAACTAATTAAGATACAGATTTAGCGTCACCTGGCGGTACGAAATGGAACTAAAAGATTTTGCAACGCGTTCGCAGCACGCCTGTTATACGGTGTCATAGGCAGTAGGGACACGTGCCGGAGTTTCGATCGGAAAAATTTTTATTTAGAACTGAGAGTACCCCTAGCGGCAGGAAGTGAAACTAAATAATTTTGCACTTACAATTTGTCGGATTCCAACAAAGGGCCCGATTTTAACGACAATTGATTCATTCAACTCAACATGATCTAATCAAGTTATATAGATCACAAATTAATTGTCATAAGCAGCGGGGACACGTGTCGGATTTTCTCTCGGAAAGAGGTTTGTTTAGAACAGAGTGCACCCACTGGCGTTGGACAGTGTTAATAATTTGTTCATCCCTTGGTTACCACCATTTATGAATATTAATATCCAGGGGGTGATTTATTTTCTCGGATTCTGTGGGTTCGATTTCAACGGGAATTGGTTCAGTCAACTTAACATGAAAAATTTGAGATATAGCTAATTATGTAAGACATAGATTTGGTACTCTCTGGCGGTGGAAAGTGAAATTAACAGATTTTTCGCGTGTGCACGGCACGCTTTCTACACGGTGCCGTAAGTAGAAGGAACTTTCCGAGTGCCGGAGTTTCGTTCGGAAATAGGTTTATTTAAAACAGACTGCTCCACCTGGTGGTAGAAACGGAAGTAAAAGATTTTGCAGCGCCTGCTATACACGGTGTCGCAGGCAGCGGGGACAGGTGTGGGATATTTTGTTTAGAATGAAATGCATCCCTTGCGGTGAAACTAAAAGATTTTCTTGTGCGTGCGTCAAAAATGACTATTTTTATTGAAACCACAAAAGAAAGTTACCGATTTGATAATCCCAGAAAACGAAAAAGTTTCATTTTCACTCATCGTCGAGTATTAAGAAAAGTATTGGATTATTTGTATCGAAACTCACCGTTTATGTTTCTGATTCCGAAACTGAAAGTTTTGTGAAAATCCGACGGTGACGTTTTTAAAAATCTGATCAAAAAGTGACCCGTTTTGAATCAAATGATCCAGACATTTGAGGAGGTGCTATTAAATTTACTTTCGCTTCGGGTAAATCTCTCTATTTAATTTCCAAAAAAAAACAAAGAGTTACCAGAGGAAGGGTTTCACGCAACGATTTTTAGAGTCATTTTGCGTTTCGTATTTTTTATTTTTTATTTATTTATTTTTTTTTTATATGGACTGGGCACGCCGGGTGGATCTGCTAGTATAAAATATTTCTAAAAATTCAATCAGAACCAAAAATTATTTTCTACTATAACTATTAATTTTAAAAAAAAATCTAACAAAATCATTCGGGCTATTTAAAAAAATAGTTATAAATTTCTCATGACTGTTTATTTATTTATATATTTACTGCTAAAAAATACACAAGTATCTCATAAACTAAGATAATATAGTACTCTGGGATTTTCACAGCATTAATACTATTAGTGCTAAGACATTTTGAAACAAAATGCTTCGTGTGATTTTATCCATGATTTAAGACGTTTTCGCTTAAAAAAGTGTTCGAAAAAAGAGATTCGTTAATCTGAAAAAAGTCACTGCTCATGTTGCTATTTGTTGTCAGATTAATCTGTCACTGGGATAAAAAGAGTTGTAAAAGCAGTTCTTTTGAAAATAAACACAAAAGAATATTTTTGAAACGTAAAAAACAAATTTTTCCAGCAGCTGTACAAAGAAACATATATCACTTCTGAAGTGAACGTGTACTAAATGTTATAAATCTCTCGGTGTGAACATGAAAATCATATATTTTTACAAAATAATTTATTTTCTACTTTAGATTTTCTTCCTTCTTGTTAGAGTCATATAAAAAATGACATATTTGAAGTATATATTCATACAATGTATGATTAAAACTTTTGCAATTGTAATTATATGAGGTGCTTATTATTTCTTTGTTTTACAAAACTAATGTGAAATAAAGGTTAAAAAGTTTGCAATAAATGTATGATTGCATATTTTTTACATTAAAGCAAATTTATTTAAAAAATACACATATTTTTTCATAGCTTACAGACATTACTATACAAATATCCTAATTTTCTATATTACGAGATATATTTTAAGCTAAACTCGCGAGGAATATTTGATAATGTTATACCGTACTCGGCAGCAATTACACTTTAGGTGTAAAACTTACACTTTTTGATCTTTTTTACACTTTAAAACTTATGATACTTAGTTTTGCACTTTTTTATAAAGTTCATTTTTCTTCAGTTAAATTATGAAGTGAGTCTTTTAATTATGAGTCTTTTAATTACGGTAAATGCTGCATGCAAGTGGAAATTTAGTATTACCAAAATTATGAGTTCAGTTCTCATCGACAAAATTACCATAGGATATCAATTCGTTTTTATTATTTGTAAAATACAGTCATGTTTTATATAGATCTCCTCACATGTTTTTTTTAAATCAAAAATTCAGAAAAGGGAGGCTTAATAACAGATAATGTGCTGCTAGTGGAAATAGGATGCTATATATAAACATAAATATATAACTACAGATGTTCATAACTACAGATGTCAAACTACAGATGTGAAGGCCATCTTTGATAATTTTTCTTTTAATGTACTATGTTATCTGTTTCATATACTTAAGAAAACATCCTGTTACACATTTCAGTAACTTCGCTTCGTTAATAACGTGAAAATATTGTTTTGAATCAGTTTCAAACACACTAATAAATGATTTCTCTTTTATATTCAACTAGAGGTACATATTTTTTAAATAAGAAAAGTTTAAAACTTATAACTATATTTCAGAATACATAAGCTAATAAAACAATTTAGATTAATTGAAGTTGTTTTGAAAATATAGTTTTCATAAATATGAGTCAGTCTAAAACTATTTGATATACAGATAAAACCATAGATACAAATGTAGATATTAGACATATGTAGGTGAATAAAAAAGTTATATCTTACTTGGCACTAGTTAGCTATGTATTATAATAAAATAAACTTTTTAAGGCGTAGATAAAGATTACATTACGGGGCTTTAAGAGGGAACTTTGGTATTGGTGATAATTCTCCATGCGTATTTTGTGCGTTGTTCGTATAGTTTCTAATATGTTCTAATATTTCTAATATGTTCGTATAGTTCTAGTAGTTTTAAACTGACTCATATTTATGAAAATTATATTTTCAAAGCAACTTCAATTAATCTAAATTGTTTTATTAGCTTATGTATTCTGAAATATAGTTACTAAGTTTTAAACTTTTCTTGTTTAAAAAATATGTACCTCTATTTGAATACGAAATTGTTCGTATTACTCATAAATAAGAGATAATTTTGATGCATGGAAGTAATATATGTGAGGCTAGGAATCAAAGTTAACAGGGGCAATTTAGATTTATGTATGGGTTTATAAAGTCAGAGAAAATGTTTTGGGGATTTTGAATTTTAAATTTTGAACTTTTAATTTCAACTATATTAAAATCATTAAAATTACAGACAGTAAATTACGATAACATAAAAACATATTTAAATTGTACGTTTCGGATTTACATAAAAATTCCTCATCAGCAATAATTTTCTTAACGTAACTCACAATATGCTCTAAAACATCAACACATAGAAACTCTACTGCAATAAAATGTCGGGGACAAAGTTACAGTTATACAGTGGTGGACATAATTATAAGACACCTACCTAATTTGACATACAGTGAAAGAAAAGATTCAGAGATTAAAAACGCTTTATCAAATACGACAAAAACATAAATTTATTCTGTTATCACACGTAATTGTTTTACAGAAATGATATTTTTATACAGCTTAACAAACAAAACTTAAAAATACCATGGACAAAATTATAAGACACCCTAACATTTTAATTAAAACACCTGCTTTTTTTCGAAATATGCAAATTTTCTGCACGCTGTTATGACGTCAGCAGTTAACTAAAGCAGACGATAACCGACATCACGCATTTACAAACATGTCACGAGGTACAGAATAAAAAGAAAGTGAAATTCGCGAAATTTGGAGATTAAATGGAACTGGTGCTTCAGTTAATAATATTTCAAAAGTTATTAAACGCTCTAGATATGCAATTTCAAATGTTTTGAAGGAAGAAGTAATGGATCGGTTATTAAAAGATCTGGACGTATCCCTTGCTTGTCCTCGAGAGACAGACGCCATGTGTTTTCGCTCGCTACACAGAATAAGACGACCACTACAGGCGTTAAAAGTGTTTTGAAACTGAATTGTTCAAACAGAACCATTCGCAGGGTGTTGCATAATGCTTCCTATGTGAAATTTTAAAAATTGAAGAAAAAACCACCGCTTCTAAGGCGGCACAAAATGGACCTTTTAAACTTCAGTAAACAAACTATGGCCTGGACCTCTAAATGGTACTCTGTGTTATTTTCTGATGAAAAAAGTTTAACCTGGATGATCCTAACGAGTTTCACTATTATTGGTATGATTTACGGAAGTCTCCTGATGTACAAATGAGACGCCAAATGGGTGGAGGATCAGTAATGGTTTGGGCTGGTTTTTAGGCTCAAGGGAAAACGGATATCGTTTTTGTGCATTCAAGAATGAATTCCGAAAAGTATAAGAATCTTCTTAAAGATCAACTAGCCATATACGGTGAACTTTTTTGTGGCGAAAACTACACTTTCCAGTACGATAACGCGTCGATTAGTACATCGTGCGTAACAAAAAAGTGCTTTTAAAGCAAATTATCAACGTTCATCCATGGCCTTCTCGCTCGCCAGATTTAGATCCCATCGAAAACTTGCGGGAGATCTCAGCTCGTGAGGTTTACCGAAATGATATGCAGTTTACATGTTTCGAAGACCTAACGAATGCTATAAAATGTGCTGGGGCATTTTGTACCTCGTGGCACGTTTGTAAATGCGTGAAGTTGGTTATCGTCTGCTTTAGTTAACTGCTGACGTCATAACAGCGTGCAGAAAATTTGCATATTTCGAAAAAAAAAGCAGGTGTTTTAATTAAAATGTTAAGGTGTCTTATAATTTTGTCCATGGTATTTTTAATTTTTTTTATTAAACTCTATAAAAATATCATTTCTGTAAAACAATTACGTGTGATAACTGAATAAATTTATGTTTTTGTCGTATTTGATAAAGCATTTTTAAGCTCTGAATCTTTTCTTTCACTGTATGTCAAATTAGGTAGGTGTCTTATAATTATGTCCACCATTGTATTAACACTGAGTATTCAATCGGTGTTGAACCCGCTTCGTTAAGAGGTAAATCTGTAATTTTAGTATACCATTCTTCTAAGAAAGTACGAGTTCTATACTTGCTGCACCTCAATCTAATTAGATTGCAGTTTTATTTAAATTTTAAACTTTTTTTCATAGTTGTTTCCACAACAAGGAAGCTGTGAGTGTTTGCATGCTCAAAAGCGAGTAAATTATTTTAATATGGAAATTAATTTGAATACAATCGTATTCATGCATAATTAAAAAATAGCATGTTTTTATACATAAATTAAAACAAATATTCCAGAAGTTCTGTTTGGTACAAAATTAATGTTCTAAATATTAAAAAGTAACTGTTATTTCCAATGCCAATATACAAGCTGTGATCTATTAAATTGGTGAAACATCACTTAAATCTTTAAATATTTGTAATAAAGTGAAAAAAAATTGCTATGTAAAGCGTTATTTAAATTAAAAACCTAAGCAGTTCAAATTAATTAGTCTGAAAATAAGAAATTTATTAAAATTACATAAATTATCTAACTCCATATTTCGACTAAAATATTTTACTGAAACATTCATAGAAAACTTTCCTTCCGAAAATAATGAAAGTTTCCAATTTCAATAATATTTTTATACTTTTGTAACAGCAGTGATACCATGAAAAGCTGATGAAGCGCCATGAAAATCTGAAATTCGTGTTTGAAAGGAGAAATTAAATCAGCTTTACTTCCTTTGTCAGTTCTAGATTCCACAAACATTTTTGAGACAAAATTTATTCAGAATGAATATATTTTTATTTTATTTAATATTTTTATTCTTAAAAGGTTTATTTTCATGCTCAAAATGACATGCTAGTAAAATTTCTTTACCGTCTGACATTTCCAGAATTTTTGATAAAATGATTTATTTTGTTACGCTTGGCAGCCTTTTAACCGTTCCTCGAATTCTTAGAATATATTATATCATTTTTCTAACTCAGAGCGTTTTTCTATTCAGTAATTTCGTATCTCTTCCAATAAATATCAATGAGCGCTGTTTTCACTCTACATTGTCCTCAAAAATCTTTAAATGAATTTTTGTTCATTAAAGTTATTTAGTCATCCTTTATTGCATACACAGAATTTGTTTTAAGAACATGCCAATAAAAGAATATAAAAAAAGTTTTAAACATTCACAGATAATGAAATGAAATGAATTAAGTGAATGAATTACTCTTAAGGAGTAAATGAACTAATTACTCTTTTTTCTATTTAATGGAGACAAATCAGTATTGAGTTAAATATCATTCAACACAATGTCTTATTTATCTATTCTGTTATTTAATACTTTAAGCAGCTTAAAACGTGAATAAAAAACATAAAAATGTTCACTATCAAATAACTCTAAATGACGATTATTCCAATTATATATTACGAGCAGGGAAGACCGAGCTATGCTCGGTCAAAATTAAATTTGAGTTCAAATAGCATGACCCATGACCAAAATGACCCACTAATTGAATTTTCTCGAACATGTGACTTAGCCCAACAGTCTTCTCGTGCCCGAAAACCATCGGATGCAAAATTTAGTGCAAATAGTCTGAGCCGTTTTTAAGATAAAATAGCTTGACCCATAATGACCCATGACGAAAATGACCCACTAATCGAAATTTCTCGAACATGTGACCTAGCCTAATAGTCTTCTTGTTCCCTAAACCTGTAGGGTGCTAAATTTATTTCAAATCCTCTGAACCGTTTTAAGATAAAATAGCTTGACCCATAATGACCCATGACTAAAATGACCGACTAATTGAATTTTCTCGAACATGTGACTTAGCCCAACAGTCTTCTCGTGCCGGAAAACCGTAGGATGCAAAATTTAGTGTAAATTGAGCCGCTTTTTAGATATTGACCCACAATGACCCAGAAATGACCCACTAATCGAATTTTCTCGAACATGTGACCTAGTCTAATGATTTTCGCGCGCCCGAAACTCGTAAAATACAAAATTTAATCAAAATCGTTAGAACCGTTTTTTAGATAAAATTAATTTGACCCGCTTTGACCCAAAAAGGTCCCCTTAATCGACAGTTCTCGAACATGTGACCCAGCCGAATAGTCTTCTCGTGCCCGAAAATAGTCGGATACAAAATTTCGTCAAAATCGTTTGGACCGTTTTTTAGATACAATTAGCTTGACCATGACCCAAAATGACCCAAAATGACCCACTAATTGAATTTTCTCGAACATGTCACCTAGCCCAACAGTCTTCTCGTGCCCGGAAACCATTGAATGCAAAATTTAGTGTAAATTGAGCCGCTTTTTAGATCTTGACCCACAATGACCCAAAAATGACCCACTAATCGAATTTGCTCAGACATGCGACCTAGCCCAATGCTTTTATCGTGCTCGAATTTCGTAGGACACAAAATTTAATCAAAATCGTTAGAGCCGTTTTTTAGATAAAATTAATTTGACCCGCGTTGACCCCAAAATGACCCACTAATCGAAAGTTCTCGAACGTGTGACCCAGCCCAAATGACTTCTCATGCCCAAAAATGGTCGGATACAAAATTTCGTCAAAATCGTTTGAACCGTTTTTTAGTTACAATTAGCTAGACCATGACCCAAAATGACCCAAAATGACCCACTAATCGAATTTTATCGAGCATGTGACCTAGCCCAATGGTTTTCTGGTGCCCTAAAACGGTAGGATACGAAATTTCGTCAAAATCGTTAGAGCCGTTTTTAAGATAATTTTTGCACACATATATATATATATATATATATATATATATATAACCACCCACAAGATTTGCTCGTATTAGAATATATGATATTATTTAAAATAAATTAAACAAAATGATCATATATTTTAGTGTGAGTAATATGTGGATTTTGCAAATGTTTGAAATCCATAGCATCATATTATCGAACGTATTTGTGTAAAAATTATATATGACTGTTATATTGATTATTTAATTTAACATAATATTCACTTAAACTACAGTTTATGTCATTACACGCATTAAGAGCCTACATCAGTCACGCGAAAAAACTCTCCAACTAATGTTAAGTCTATGTGAAGGTTATCGCGCGATTTCTTGTTCGCATTTTAATATTTTTAAATGATTTTTTTGCATAGGATAGCTGAGGTCGATCTCTAACGTTGTTAGTTTTTACTTTTTCGATTTGGGTTCCAGTTTTTTTTATATAAGGGTAATTTCACTTTCAGAACCGGTTCCAACCGGTTCCAAAATTGAAAATGTCCGCTTATAAAAAAACCGTAACCAAAATTGAAAAAGTAAAAACTTACAACGTTAGAGATCAACCTCAGCTATCCTATGCCAAAAAAATCATTTAAAAATATTAAAATGCGAACGAGAAATCACGCGATAACCTTCCCATAGACTTAACATTAGCTGGACTAGCGTAGGCTCTTAAGATAAATTTAAAAGTATAATTATTAGCGGCAATAAAGTTTCTCAACACCACATTTCTGCTAAAAACGTAATATGAAACAATGTATACGATGAATACAAACAGTTATATGATTCTTACCGATTTATTGCATTAATACTTTTTGCTATTTTTTATTCACAAAATCTTTATTTAGAAACATGATGAATTTATTTTCTATACATTAATTCTGCACTTTAATTAGCTGAATTAAATTATTGTTTCATTTGAAAGCAAAATCAATTGAAATTCCATAACGATAAATAACAACTTCTCTTCTATAAAATCAGATCAAGCTCTTTGAAAAAGATTTCACTAATTGATAGAAATCTAATGAATAATGTCAATTTTACAATTTTATTATGTACACATTTGTGTACATCTGCGCAAAATGTACTGATGTTGTGTTTGAATTTTCCTTGTGGTTCTACTCGGCTGGTCCTAGTTTTTTTTTTTTTTTTTTTTTTTTTTTGCCCATCAAGGGAAATTCTAACTTGACAGTCATGTTGTGAATTTTACCTTTTTACTTGTTATTTGCATATATATACACAATGTTTCTCTCATCACATTAAAAAAATAAGAAGAAGAATAAAGCCTAACTCTTCTCAATTTTTCATTCAAATATTTACAATAATTGATAATAATAATTGTCACATTGATTTAATTCTAAATTATATGTTATATTTATTAATTAACGACAGTTAAGTATTTTTTTAGAGATATATGTCCGCATCTCATGACTTGTTACACTTACCGATTTTGACAAGCCGTCTCTCATTACTCTAGGACTTACTTTTCATTTAACATATATACAATGTATATATATATATATATATATATATTTTTTTTTATAAGTATTCCCTTTCGGAGTGGTGATCTGTTCAAAATTACAGCCCTTAGGATCCTCCACTTCATTGTAATGGGAGACATCTTCGAATTGGAAATACAATTCATTTTCAAATTCCCTGTAGAAATGAATATACGAGACTGCTCCTCAGTTTGTTGCATCACTGCTGCGGGAGCAAGGAGGCTTATATTGTGTCTAAAGGCAACAATATAGATCTCTCCCTAAATACACTGCTCAAAACAATTAAAGGATATTTGAAGTTTTATATAAAATAAAGATATAAACGAATTTTTTTTTGCCGAAAATAGAAGAAGAGAATCACAAATGCAAATTTTTCTGGTTTTCAAACTGTGGAGTATGCAAATTTTGAGTTCGACGTCAAAAACGTCGCTTCAGCGGCAGCGAATGAAATTTGATTTTCAACTGGATAAAAGAGAATGAAGACAAGGATGATCGGCATTCAGTGATTGCTTTGTTTCGATGAGTACGATGTCTCAGCGAAGTCATTTGACAGATTCAGAAGCTTGGAGAATTGTTGGTAGGTTAGGAGGGGGCCAAACTCAAGCCTAAGTAGCGCAAGCCGTTGGAGTGTCACAAAGTGTCATTTCCAGGATCTGGAACCGTTTTTTGGAGAGTGGATGTGCAGGCCGAAGACCAGGGCAAGGTTGTAGACGGGCAACAACGCCCAATGAAGATCGGTATTTAGCGTTAACAGCTCGGAGACACCGAAACATGAACGCTACTCTTCTCCAACAACACCTTCGCTCGGCTACAGGCACGACGATTTCAACTCAGACTGTTCGAAACCGGCTCCATGATGTAGGTCTGTATGCTCGCCGACCGATGGTATGTGTTAGATTAACATCAAGGCATCGTCGCGACCGCAGGGAGTGGGCAACCGAGCATGTCAACTGGAGGAGAAATGAATGGAGCAATATTCTGTTTTCTGACGAGTCCCGTTTTTCTGTGCATCCGGATAATAGGCGTATTTTCATCTGGAGGGACCGTGGCAGTAGGAATAATCCTGCGTTCGTGCACGAAAGTGTCAGATTTGGCGGTGGAGGAGTGTTGGTGTATGGTGGCATCTCCATTGACGGGCACTCTGACCTCTACATCATTCGAGATGGAGCTCTGACTGGTCGCCGATATAGGGATGAGATCCTCAGACCTATTGTAGTCCCTTACGCTGCAGCAATCGGAGATAACTTCATTTTAATGGACGATAACTGCAGGCCACATCGTTCAAACCTGGTGGAGTATTTCCTTTTCGAGGAAGGAATCGTTCGAATGGAATGGCCAGCGTGTTCTCCAGACATGAATCCAATCGAGCACGTTTGGGACGCTCTAGGAAGACGAGTTTCTGGCCGCCAACAACCCCCACAAACTCTCCAAGAACTGGAAAGAGCTCTTCTGGAAGAGTGGGGCAGAATACCCCAACTCGTCATTAATAGCCTCATTGAGTCCATGCCTCAAAGGTGTTCAACGTTGCTGGCCGCCCGTGGAAACCATACCCCCTACTGGAAATGATTTTCTTTGAAGAAAACACCTTTTCTTATTCTTTTTTCCTCATATGCACAAATTGTGTTTTTTTCCTTTTGTACACAAATGCGCAATAAAATGCATTTTTTTCTGCCAAACATGTGTAATTTATTCTCATATAACCTACTATGTCTGTCGACCATGTATCAATCAGCTAAAAAGTTTCCCAGATACAAAATCTACCTAAAACTGCAATATCCTTTAATTGTTTTGAGCAGTGTATTTCATACTCAAAAAAGGCAATTGTCTTAAACTTGCGCCAATACACTTGTCCTTTGACAAGAATTAGGGCAGATATTTTTTTTTTGGATCGTGGTTCACTTTCCTTTCCTGTCCTGTGCGAATGCACAAATTTTTTAATTATATGCAATCAAACCTTTTCATATTTTTATGCTTTTTATACACATGTGAACCTGTATTTTTTTACATTTTATACTTGCATTTATATGTTATTTTTATATTTTTATTTTTTTTTGCCATTATATGTTATACTATATCAGTGTTTTTATTTTATTCGAATAAGCATCATATATTCAGGAGGTAAATACATAATCAAAATAAATTAGTTGTCTTTAATAACATTACAAAGTATAATAGTCTTGTGTTTATGTGTTGTATCAGTTGGATAAATTTTTGGTGTTGTAATAGGATACATGTTGCCATATAGATATTTTTATTTATAACGAATTGCCCTTTCTTTTTAACATATGCTTTGGATGCATAGTTACAGTAATTCAAAAATTGAGTGTTGACATTAGAGGTGCTCGCACAAAATAAACAGGTAATGAGGAATGGCAATGTTTGCATACAAACATATTACACACTTACAGTTTCTTAATAGGAATTCCATATTCGTAGGACGTTATCAAATTTTTTTTTATCTTAACTTTATTCTAAATTTATATTGTGTTGAGGGGATATTTTCCTTGCATCTTTTTCACGGTACCAGAAAAGAGTGTAAGATTTTGTCATTTTGTATTGATTTGAATTTTTAGCGCTAATTTTCCATCAATTCATTCGGATCAATCTTTGATGATAAACTTGGTATCACTTCTTCACAATACACTTTTTAGTTTTTTTAATTCATCGATTCTTTTAGTCGTTAAATTTAAATAATTATAATATTGCAGTTATCTTTTGATAAGGAAACCTAATTATTACACAATCTAGACATGATACACTCTGTTTATTACAAAATTTATACACTTTAACTTTTTTTCAAAATTTCTTCTTTAAACTTTATTTGGTAAATAGATAACACTTGATATAACACATTTCTTTGTATTATTGATCGAAGTTCTGATCTACACATGAGTAAAGATAACTTTGCTTAAATTAACATGTTCTTTACACTTTAAGGTCACTTTTGTCACGTTAAAACAATTTGCAGTACTTATGTGTCAGATATTTCTGGCCATGTATAAAATTACCTTTTAAGTTTTTCCCAGTGCTGATCCCATGTTTTAATAAATATATAAGGTTTTGTGTACAACATTTTTGCACATATATATACTTGTATTAAAGGTGACTTTTCCTTCTCAATTTTTTTACACATATTTGTTTATGCCATATTTATTGCCATAATTTCTAAGAAGTTTAAATTTTTCAGGTTTGTATGTATTTAGTAGTTTAATACATAATTGACATTTTTCTTGTTTATTAATATTTTGAGCATTAACCCTCAAATATATTTTTTTTTCTGTTTCAAAAGAAGATAGGATATATTTTAAGATGTGTTTTTCATTATTAGATACAGCCATGTTAAAAAAATTTTAAGGAATCATTAAAGTAATATTTTTCTTCGTTTATAAATATATGGCAGTGCTTACCGATATTGCAACTAATTAATTAAAGACATTTTCACTATTTTATTTATACATACCATATTTTATTTTATTTAGATAAATTTTATTTGTATGATGGCAAATGTTTTTGTGTATATTTTTATTAAGTTGATATATTTTAATTCATGTGTATCGTTTTAGTAGCATTATTCAGGAACTTTTTAAACAACCTAAGTAGACTTTGAGATCTATTGCAATCTTGCGTTATTTTACGCTACTTTTCTATATCCAATAACCAGTTTTATAATCTGCAATGGTTCCTCTTTTAATTAATTACACATCATTCACTCTCCATGTCAAAGTTACTAGTCATTATTCAGTACCAGTTAGTACCAATCATTGTTATAATTTTTACCATTCATTTATATAGATATTAAAAAAAAAAAAAAATCTGCTCCTTTTCATGTTATTTTTCCCTGTCACATATTCTGCATTTGATAATTTCATGGTTTATATATAAGTTAGTTACACCAAACTATATCAATTAGGTACATAACATCTGTTATACATACCATTGTTGGTAAACAACTAGACTTATTTACCAGTTGCATTCTCAATAATGCTGATATTTTCATTGTGGGTTAATGGTGATAGTTTTCTTTTTTTATATAAAATGCATACAACAATCAATATTCTTCTTCATCTTTTACATACTTTTTTACTTCTAACTCCAGTTTAATAAACAAACATAACTTTCATTAAATTAAATATGTTTACTGATGCAAAATAAATGGTGCATTACTGAATCAGGCCTTAATGTTAATTATATTATATTTAATATTACGATTCTTAGAAATCTACTCAGATTTCTGTACAATGCACTCATTTCAGGAAACTTTCATGATTAAAGCATCAAGTATTTCATCCTGTAAATTTACACAAACATCTTACACATAATTCTATCATCTATACTTAACGTATTCTGTTTTATCATTTATTTTTTTACTAGTCAATGTTACACAACCAATCAATGTTTCAAATATTACCAGTAAATCAACGTACACAGTTTACCAATCTAGGATATAAATACATAAATATTTTGTACCAGTCAAAGTATTTGCTCCACCATTCAATGTACAACTAGTCTTTTCACATTCATTTTTTTTAATTAACATCTGTTTCTTTGACATTACATACTTGTAGGGGTTCTAATTACACTACTCGTAATATTCAACATCATTCGTTAACACAATCTTTGCACATGTATCATCTCATCATGTTTTCCATGTAACTTTAAATTAGGTACTAGTTATACCATATTATTATTGGAGGAGTTCATAGAATTCGCTATATGCACCAATTATGGTAAACAACAATGTACTTAGTTACCTACTGCAATCGCAACAATTTTGATAATGTTAGTTATCATGGTAACGTACTTTTTCATTATTTATTTCATCACTTACTTTACTTCAACATTTTCAGTCATATATTTACATTATCACATATTCTTTTTAATAAAAATAAGTTAAATAACCTTTTTCTTGCTAAATTTTGTCTACAGTTGAAAAATTAAAAAAAATTTACACTACTGAATCACGCCAGTATGGCAATATTATTATTTTCATAATAATAAGATTTTGTAGGAATTTACTTCCTTTTCTTGTAGTGCACGTCGCTTTCATAAAATTATTGAAATGGAGACATCATTTTTCATTCTGTGGACGCACACAATATTTTTACACATTTCTATTCTACATGTATAGCACTGCATTTCATCATTTCATCAGCTTTTTTTTTTTCGTATTTAATTTTCTACCTGACATATTCTTTCAAATTTTTAATTCATTTTTCTTTTAGTGTTTAGAGGTATTTATTCAGTTCTAATGTAATTGCAACTTTGTTGGTATTAAACCAGTTAAATCTTCTGTCGAAGATACATTAATAGTTGCAATCGAACAGTACATACATACTTTCTAATACACTTCTCAGTTATATTTTATTTTACATTTTTTCTCTGTTATAATTAATATGTTTCTATTTCTTTTAATTGATAGCTTCTATTTCATACAATCACACTTTCATACATAGCAATACTCAATTTATTGTGTTCACATTTTTCAAAACAATTTTTACATAAATGTTGTGTTTCTCCACTTTAATCGACATTTTTATTCAATTTTTTTTTTCTTTTCATTATAAAGGATTTTAACAAACATTGCATGGTTTTTAATGTTGCTCATACTTAACATACCACCTTTCTCTACATAAACAATCATAATATCACACACTTTTTTTTAAATTTAAATTTAGATTAATTTTCTTAAAACAACAGAGGTCAAATTTTATTTCTTTTTCAAAATATCGTAGATTTTTTCTAACATTATTATCAAATATCGAGTTATTTAAATTTGTCCCGTATCTTACCATTAGTGCAGAACAACTTATGTTGTTATTCTCATGTGTCATGTTGACAACATGTTTGTAGATGGTAGGTTGTGATGAGCATTCCTAGATATTATCCGTTATGGGACAATTTTTCCAATTTACACATTTCACTCTTTCCCAATATTAAATAAAATAAATAAATAAATAAAATAAATAAATAAATATTTAAGATATGCAGATCTGCAGTATGATTTACAAAGTAATACCAAATTTTTGAATATGCTACAATATTCCATATTATTTTCCTTTTCTTCAATACACTTAATATAAAAGATATACACACTATTTTATTTATATATTACTCATATTTTCAGTTATTGTTTATATAGCACGGTAGGTGCTATTTAAAAAAAAAAGTCTCATATTTTATGGCCTTTTAACTAATTAAACAGTTTTTCATGCTTCGCCAAATGACCTATTAACTAAATCTAAATTGCATACAGTACATGCAATATAGGTCAAAAATAGTCTAAAAGGACTATATTAAGTATAAATGTGCACTATTATATCTATTCTTATTATATTGCTGCAGCTGATTTTTGTATGAGACATATATTATTATTGAAATATTTCACCGGTGTACATATTGAGGTACCTCATCAAAAGAAGAACGTTCACATTTATGTTTCATGTCATATTATTCAATTACATGCTTTTTTTGTATTTTATACCAGGTTTGCACGCTTTTTTTATTGCTTATAAAGTACATGTTTCTATTATAGTAAATGTGAAAATATTATGTAATCTTTGAACAGAGCATACATACCATGTGAATTTTTTTTTTTTCAATTCTACACAAGGAGGAGAAATATATGATGTCGCATCATATATTATTCAATTTTAGTAATTATTCCCCTCTCATTTAATTCCCTTTTCCAAATTTGTTTCCTTTTTCATTATTTTAACGCTCACCGTTCTACAAAAATACTGTTTCATTTTCCTTTCCCACCATTTTGTTAAATTCAATGTAACAAATTTCATTCCGTTTATTCTAATATCCTTTTAATTCAGTTACACTAAAAATATTTCTATTCTGTGCTATGTAAAGGAAAACCGCTACATTTACCCTTTCAAACAGCTAGCATAAGATTTACCATCTGCCATCTCCTTATTTGGTCACACAGTTCTGTTGCTAACTGATTTCTTCATACACACCTTTTTTAATTACAATGATTCCCAAGCGCATCTGAATAACTCTGGTCCAAAATATCCAACGTACATGTCGAAGTCATAACAAATTCTAAGGTTCGCGGGTTCAAGAATGCGAAAACTCTTTCGATCCCCATTTGTGTGGTTTTGCATTCCCACACATGTTGGCTACCGCCGGAATAGTCGTTAGGATGATTTATGCCAAAAATGGCTCTGTTCTCTAAATTTTTAATTGTCTTTATGCTCTGTTTGGAGAAATGATCGCCATATTGTTACCTTTTGGCGAAATGTAATTTTCATTCGACTTCATGTCATGATACGAGAAACAATCACTTCTCTCGTTAATCATCTTGCTTTCAACATGTAGCTTTTTCACGAATTGTGTTGCGGGCCCGAGTGCCCTGCGCTGCCGTGGGCGGAAAACGTTTGCCTGTGCATGTGCATTATCTATAGAACCTGGGATTTATTAAAATACCTTCATCTACTCATGTCTGCCTATTCTTCCAAATGTGCCTATCCTTATTTCTTCTGAATTTCTAGATTTCTTAGAAGGTAATGTTGATTTTAGTCATCGAAACACTCATCGTAACAAATCCACTTTACCACGATCAAGAACTTCATATTACAATAGTCTACTCTAAAAAGAAATAAAGAACTAATCTAAAATGTAATATGACAATTACTGGTAAAAACATCTTAATCCAAAACATTAGACTACGATAAAATCTTAAAAGAAAAATATCGCATCTTATAACTTAATTTATCCCTCTTCGAAACGTTAAATTCTTTCACGAACTCTGCATCAATCAAATATATTGTTCGCCAGATTTTGAAGGAAAAGTTTTAAATGATTTTGTTATTACCAAAATTTTGAAATAATATTCTTACAAAAAATACTGAAAACATAAAATTAATTAGAGATGACTTTATGTTATGTAGACTTTAAGTTAATTAAACATGTAGATGTCTTTATGTTAATAAATTTTTAATTAAAATTTGTTAAGCATATTATTTTATACATAAATCTACATACTATTCTACATATGTATGCAAAGATTAACTGACTAAATAATCTAAAACTTCATTTGATTTGGCTTAGATTTCTTGCTGCTATTCCGTAGATGTTGTGTAAAGTCAAAATATTTTGCTTTGCTTTTCCTATATTCATGCAAATCGACATCATATATAATATAATATTTGACGAATAACTATGTGTTGGAGGGAGTCATTTCAAAATAATATTTTGTAACACTTCAATTTTTGGTACCTCTGGATAATTTTAATATAAGTCTTTAAAAATATTTTGATAAGTAGATTAAATTTTTGTCACGGGAAATAAGAAAAAAGAATGTATATTGTTGAATTATTTAAAATATTTTCTAAACAAAATATGAAATATAAACAACATATCCCAATACATGATTTTAAAATTAAACTTCTAATTTTTTTATATATAAATAACCATAATAATATTTCTCATATACCTAATTAGTAAAATAGTTCTATTTTATTTCCTTCATATTTTCTATATTATTATTCGTTTTAAATTTTTAATTAAAATTAGTTAAGCATATTATTTTATATATAAATCTAGATATTATTCTACATATATATGCAAAGGTTGTCAGACTAAATAATCTAAAACTTCATTTGATTTGGCTTAGATTTCTTGCTGCTATTCTGTGGATGTTGTGTAAAGTCAAAATATTTTGCTTTGCTGTTCCTATATTCATGCAAATCGATATCATATATTATATAATATTTGACGAATATCTATGTGTTGTAGGGAGTCATTTCAAAATAATATTTTGTAACACTTCAATTTTTGGTACCTCTGGATTTAGTTTTAATAATTTTAATATAAGTCTTTAAAAATATTTTGATAAGTCGATTAATTTTTTGTCACGGGAAATAAAAAAAAGAATGCATATTGTTGAATTATTTAAAATATTTTCTAAACAAAATATGAAACTTAAACAGCATATCACAATACATGATTTTAAAATTAAACTTCTCAATTTTTTATATATAAATATTCATAATAATCTTTCTCATATACATAATTAGTACAATAGTTCTATTTTATTTCCTTCACATTTTCTATATTATTATTCGTTTCTGATTTTGGGACATAACAATGAAAAGGAAATTGCAGGCGGAAGCGTTTTTCTCATTGAGCTTAATTGCATGATGTACTTTCTTTTCGGTCAGGAAAGTCTTTTTTAATGCGTAATAACGGAGGAAAAGTGATTTTTTAAATGTAGCTATTTTCATATATAATGTTATTGGATAATATGATATATTGCGGAAAAATAAAATAATTTAAATTATTTATTACTTTCTTCTATCTTTACAAGAAGAAAGTGTTGGATTCACGAAAATTTTCGACTTCCGGTTTACAATGGATTTAGAAGGTTTAGAAGGTTATGAACACAATTTGACTGTTTTTAGAAAATGTCTGTCTGTGGATCTGTCTGTCTCTCTGTCAGTATGTGACAAAAATTTTGTGGACGCACTATCTCTAAATTTAATAAAACTTTATATTCATTTAATCCCTGTTATAAATTGGTGCTGATTAGTTTTTGGTTAAAAATTGCCCAATAGGTGGCGCTGCTATGCTGCATTTTTCGCGATTTCCGCAATAGCACTATCTCAAGAACTAATGCACTTATTTTCATCAAACATTAGATTCAGTTAGACTTTGACATAAATAGACGCTTTTTACGTTTTGTTGTACATATCCCAACAGGTGGCGCTGCTATACCATTTTTTCATGATTTTTACAATAGCTATATATCAAGAACTAATTCACTTAATTTCACCAAACTTCAGATTCTGTTAGATCATGACATAACTAGATGCTGCTTACGTTTTAGTGAAAATAGCACAACAAGTGGTGCTGCTATGCTACTTTTTTAATTATTATCATGATACCTATATCTCAAGAACTAATGCTCGGATTTTCATCAAATTTCAGATTCATTTAGACGTTGACATAGGTTGTTGATTAGGTTTTGGTCTAAATATCACAACAGGTGGCGCTGCTATGCTACATTTTGCAGTATTAACACGATTTTAGCAATAGTCATGTCTGAAGAACTAATGCACGGAATTTAATAAAATTTTCGATTCAGCTAGACCTTTATATAAATTGGTGCTGATTATTTTTAGTGCATGCGAAACCTGTATGAGATAGAAGAATGTTATGGGATTGGCACATCCAACTATTTTTTTCATTTCATCTTCATTTTAAAGTAAATTGAGACAAATTTGCTTCACTGGTTACAGTATTAAAATATAAAAGAGTATAATTCTCTGAAAACGAATGCGCAATTTACATGGAAAACCGAATATTAAATTATCATGTAAATATAATGTAAAAAAAAGAACTGTATAAAATTAAATAATGAGAAATTATTCCTTCATCATGCGCAAACAGGACATGCTACCACTTTGAAATCACAATCACAGGCATTTTTAGTTTTGTTTGCATCTGATGAAGAAATGCTCTTTTGAAACGTTTTGAGAAATAGTATTTTTTAAGTTGATTTAAGCAGGTTCTTTATACTGTGCAATACTTCAGTTTATATTTTTATTATTATTTTAATGTAAAACGTAAAATCAGGTTCTATTCTTATTTATAAAACTAGGGGGCTCAGCCACCTACCCGCTAACGCTCGTCAACCCCCCGTGAATTGCAAAGCAATTCACATTGAGACCGCTACGCGATCCCAGCTCGCTTTGCTCGCTCGTTCCTTTTTATTTTTCTAGTAATTCTAGCCGGTATAAGTACTAAAATAAATCATTTGAACATATGAAATTGATAATTTTTTAATGTAAAAAAGTAATTGAAAACACAACTAAAAATGCATTTAGTTGATGCTACTAAAGGGCATATAAATCATTTAAATACTATGAAAAAATGATCTTGGAAACATAATTAGTTTAAAACTTATTGCACCTATAATATTGTACAGCACGGCTTAAATTCATTAAAAAAAAAATCTACGTGGTAGGAAGATAGTTTATCATCAATGATTGTTTAAATTTCGTTTGACATTTTATTATTCTAATTGATTCTAGATTTCGGAAAAAGAAATTATTTTTACTTCAATAAAACAGCAGCAGATGGCAGCAAGGGCATTCTAGAAAATTTATATTTTTTATCTCCGATTTTTTGTGCGAGTGAAATTCGTAAATAAATTCTGAATAAGAGTTGAGAATTAATTTGAAATTAACAATATTACTCATAATTAAAATGAGGAATCATCTGAGACGCTTTGGATTACGTTCATATTATTTTATTTTTAATAATTGCTAGCTTCAGTTTCACTGCTCTGACACTGACCACCATATTGGAGGCGGAGCCATATTGGAGGCGGCTAAACAGTCTTGCCTGTTCATTGGTCTGAGCTCTAGAAACTACGGTTGTTGCTAACGATAAGGTAGAAATTCAGCCCTATTTCCGCGCCACGTAAGACAAATATATATATAGATAAACATGAAATTTATTTTAGCATAAAATGTCTTTATAAAAACTTTTTTAGATGTATATTGAATGAGAAATTTTGTCTGGCTGAGGGTTCACTTTTTTGTACTTTTTTACATATTTTCGGATATAAAGAAAGGCATTAATCAGTAGATATATATGGTATATAAACATTTTGTCAATTAAAATCTTGCAGAGTTCTTATCAGATTTTGTTTTATTTCATAAAATAGGTATATAATATCATATAAAAATATATTTATATATCATTCAGGATTTGCTATATATTTAATGCATGACTTATCACAAATTCTATAAAAATATATTATAGCTGTATCATTTATTCTCTCCAGGAAATCTCCTAGAAATAAACCTTCACTTGGTGTGATGTATTGGGATCAGCTGATTTGTATGCTGTCACTTCTGTCTAGCGTTATCAGAAACCTATTTTTCAGCGTCAGTCACCTGAGAATAGGAAATATTTTTTTATAATATATGAAAAACTATTTATTTAAACTTGAATAAAATGTCTACTATACCGTAAATGCATTTTACCAAAATATACCATAACAATTTATTTCTTCAAAAATAAAATATGGGCCAAAGATTGTATATAACAAAAGCATTGATAAAATATAAATTATTTATTTTAAAGAATTATAAAATTATTTATAGACAATGATTTGAAGAAAGCATATATTCAATTATATTTTGATAATATTTAATATGCACAGTGTTAAAAAAAAAAAAAAAAAAAAAAAAAAAAAAAGTTGTAAATTATACGTTAAACATGACAGCGCGAAATGAGCATGCTTTTTTTTTTTCTTAATACGTATGTCACGTTTACAAATGCGATTTTTTTCTACAGCACTGCAAAAATCACCATGGAGATCTTGCTTTGCGAATGATTACCTCAATGGTTTAATATTTTTATGACGTATAATAAACGAATCCCTTGTGTTTATTTACTCTAATGGATTGAGATATTCGACTGTTAACCTAATTTCCTCTGAATTAATTTCAGAACCTATACTTTTTTAATATAACTCATCTATCTCTCAAGCAAACAATTTTTTTGAACGATCTTTCTAAACATTTAAATTTTATTCGAAAAAATAATTTTAAATAAAAAGGGCACCCTGACATGGGAAAACAGAAGTGGTTTGTCCGTATTTGTTTTCCTCAGTCACATGACTTGCGCTTTTATTATACAGATTACGCACGATAACATTTATATATAGAAAACTTTTATTAATATATTTTTAACTTTTCCTTCGAATTTCATAATATTTGAATTGACTCGACAAAATGCTGAAACGATAATATATATTAAATTTCAAACCATTCGGTTGCGTAGTTTTTGTTATATGAAAACGGACGGACAGACGAACGGACTAAACGACGACTATAGTTGCTACGTATTTAAATAATTACGAACGCCAATAAAAAGTCAAATGTTTCATTAATCTAGAAAAATATAATATGACCGAAAATATGTAATAACATTCTCCAAGTTACCTGCGATTCCCAAAAAGCTTTCTTTATCTTTAGAAATTTGATAAACCAATATATTTTCGAGATTTAAAGAATCATATATAAAAACATTTTTTTTTTTATTTGCTGACATTGTTTTTCAAAAAAGTTTCCCAGTAGTTGTTACAGTGTATTAATCAGTTTTCTCAACAGGGAATATATATTTTTTTGGGTACTATCAATTTTTAAATGAGCATTGTTCTGTCCAAAGAACTTATTTTACAGATAAACGTTATAAATTAACATTAACACTAAAATGAATATTATTTTCTTACTCTTGCAGGGGAAATTTCAATTGAGGAGCTGAAAATGTTTAATTCATAATCGATTTCATCCGATGTTGCAGTATGAGAACAGTGAAATTAATGACTGACATCTACTGACAATATTATAGAAACCACCGCGAGAAATTTCTGAAAATCAGTGGAAGTAAAAGAAACAGTATTTTTAAATGGTTCTTTAAATCTTGGAAATAAAATGTTTTCTAAAGCTTCTAAAGAAAATTAATACATTTCGGAATGATGAGTAATTTGCAAGAGGTCATTGTATATTTTCGTCTGTTATTATGTTATGTTTTTGTAGATTCAGAAGTATTAGTCTTAGTCTTTTTTTTTTTTTTTTTTAATGCATATAAATTATTTTTTTTATAAATAAAATATGCGTCAAACATTATATAGACGACAAAATTTGAAAAATATATATATTATTTAACATAAAACCTCTTTTAAAAGACTTAGAAAATAATTTGTAGACAAAGATAGAAATCAAATGTTAAATTATTTATACGGAAATATTTAATGTATAGTTGAACGACGAAATCACTTCAATTTTGCTAATCATTTTAAATAAAACAATGAAAGTACTACTAATAGTATTGTTTGAATTGAAATTAAATTTTATCATTTATTACTTTTTCCGAAAAAAAAATAATTTTGGATTTTCTACAACATTAAATTAATCGTGTATTTTTGTTACCCGAAACACAATTTATTTTCGCATTCTTTATATCATCCTCCGATAATTTCTGGACAAAAAGGTGCGTTTAGTAGAACCTTGAAATGTGTTTAGTAGAATGTGAAGAATCTCATCGTTCCTAAACTGTTTCAATCTCCAAATTTTGATAATCTTGCTTCTTTCTAAGAGGTATAAATGCAATGCAATAAAATAAGTCCAGGAATAAAAAAATGTATATAGGGACACCGAAATATAAACATTTTATATGTGAAATTCAATTTCATAGTTTAAAAAATACTCTAGATTACGTAAAAATTCCTAGCTGTATTTTTCAGTTGAGGAATTTTTCAAGCCAATGCAAATTCCAAATAATTAATTAAACGATGTGGTGATAGTATATAACGGGAGAAATAGTAGTATATTAAGCTTGAAGGCAGTGCAACGGGTTAATAAAAAGGAGTAAAATTTAATCAATATTCAAGTGAATTTATATGATTCTATAATGATTTGATTAATACGTTAAACATTAAAAAATCTGTACGTGCAATATTACAATTTATAAAATGTACAAAGGTGACAAAGATAAACATAACTTGAATTATTTAAAATGATGTAAACTTCAATTGAAAATGCGTGATACAAATTTTACACACATATTACTGGAAATTGCATAGAATAAGTTCTCCGAATTCTCTGTGAATATTGTAATTCTGTTCTCAAAGAAAAATTCTTTTTTGATCATTTCACGAGCCAGGAAACATTTATATAGTACACAGAGCATCTATAACAATATTGGTTATTGAATTTAAATCGCAATCCTCGTTTAATTGGAAATCATTTTGTACACCGCAGTTGAATGCGGATTTTCATTCATTTTTTTAATACAGTAAAAACACTGTTAACTTAATTAGAAAAAAATATAATTTTTTTAATGAAAACAGGGATGACAATGTGTAGAATTTAGGAAAGGCAAAATTATTACGCCGGTGACACCAAAGGCACCAACAACATTACGGAAAAGGAACGGTATAGTCGATTTTTGGAAAGTAGGTGGTTTTAACTTTTGCATTATCGTGATTTTCACAAATAACACAAATAAAGTTATTTCTGTTAAATATTTGTTATTATTTTTTCTTTTTTTTTTGTAAAAATTAATCTACGAAAGTTTGGGTTGAGACTCCTCTAAAATTTATATTTTTATTTCTAGAGAAAAAGAATAAAAGACCGAGGCATAATGACTTTATTTGTATTAAATGAATATAATTTTAATGTTATTTTTCTTTTTTCTTTTTTTATAAAGTTTAGGTCATTTGAATGTGCGCACATCTTTATACTTACACAGCTCTTTCTGGTGGTCAAACGATTCAATAGATTCCTTATCAAGGAGAGTATTGTCGTATTGGAAAGCCGACAGCAATAATAGCTGCAAATGAACTTTTTATTTCGTGATTTTTGACTCAGATTAACAAAATCATTTGTTCGTGTCACTTAAATAGGATGCAGGATGGGTGAATGTACTTTTCGCGTATTTGTCGCCCCCCCCCCCCAATCCCCTAAAATCCCCGTTACTTTATCTCCATGCCAAATTTTTGGCATGTAGATAAAGTAACGACATCTTCCAATAACCTGACGACATCATTATTCAGTATAAAAAATAACAGGAATAAAAGTTATGTTTGGTAATTTTTTAAGCGAAAATGTAATTTTTAGATATCTTCTACATATGAACGAATATGAGGGGATCACTGCAGTCTTAGGATTACTAAACAAAGTGTAGGGTTACTTCTACTAAATTATTTATTCTTTTTCTATTACTTTTCATGAAGAAAGGGCTAGTAAATGCAGTGCCTAGGATGACAAATATATTCAAGCCGGTAATGTGGTTAATCAAACAAAAGTCTGAATTCTGAAAAGCAAAATAATCATGTGATTTGTCGAAGACTTTTTGCTTTTGGGTTTATTTATGGTTAATAATTGTATTTATATATCTTATACAAAACGGTTTTTTTAACAAGCAAATATTCCTGTAAAGGCTAAGTTAAATGGGCAAGAATCATGTATTAGAATCAGACCGATAGACGTATCCCTTAAATTTAGAGATATGATACGGTATAATAAATTCAGACTTTTTAAACTTAGTGAAAATGTGAATAATATCTTTATTTGATTTATTTTATTTTATTTTTTACTAAAAAAATATTTATTAATAATATTATATGCGTTACACAGTTGTTTAAGTGTACAACACATATCCAGATAAGCTTTCCTAGTGGTATGCCATAGAAACAAATTAAAATTACAATACATTGAGGATGTTGGATCTAGTTTCTCTATTCTTTTTTTAATGCACAGGAAACGTACCTACATTATTTAAATTTATCGTTAAATTACAGAATTCCATATATTATTCATATTCCTATACAACGTTTACTAGTGCAATTGGCCAATTTTCTAAATCAGGACAAATGGGCAATTTTGTTAACAAAGAGCGTATTAATAACAGGACATCTGGTACCTGCACGTGAAAGCATGTAATCGGTCGTATACGCGAGTTAATTTTTTTTTGTTTAAAACTTATATCCCTGATTTATTCAAGATCTACTTTAAGTCTTCATGAAGTTAAAATGGTATTACTCTATATTCATAGATAAATATAAAGAATGACCGCAAAACATTTGCCACAACAAATACTGCGTCAAACTTTCGAAGATCATGTGATTATACCGACCAATAAGATTGGATTTGCAATTTGCAAAAAAGTGGGGGATGTTTATTTGTGGATAACCTAAGACCTTTTTCATGCCGGCGTACGAATTCAGATTATTTGTGTGAAACGGTGGCTTAAAGTGGTATGAACTGTCACCTAGTCGTGAATTATTTTTTTAAGTAGAAATTTATGTAATTTTCAATCTCTACAGGCCTATCCTAACTTGGCAACAAATTCCAGTTTCATAAGTGAGATATTTTTCCGAACAAAACTCTCAGGGACGTGAAATACTCTTTTCTTATTTTTTCCTACATGCATTGAAATGTTTTTGAAAATGTATAATCTAGAATAAATGGGGCGCCTTTAAAAAATAATGACATCTTAAACCTAAGAACTACATATGATAAGAATGCATTTTATAATTAGTTTGGATCTCTAATCCTCGGTTTAAAAATTAATAGCCACAAACATAACACTGAAACAATCAGCACATAAATTTCTGATTAATTTTCGCATTTCCTCATTCATTGTTTATTCTTTATTCTTTTATGACAAATTAATAAAATTATTGTACTACATAATTTGCTTTTACTGTTCTTTTAATCTATATATAAATAATAAATTTTAAAAAAAGAATTAATAAATATAAAAATAAGACCTTTATATTTTTTAATAAACAACAAACAAGATATAACTGTATTGAAAAGTTCATAAATCCAATTGGTTTCTGATAATTTCTTTCAAGGAATAGAAAATTCGATATCATAAGATTAATACTTCCAATCTCATGAATATAAAAACTTCATTAAGCACTTATATCCATATGAACACAGAAAGAGGAGACGTGGCCTAAGGATATTGTTTTAATAACCTACTTATTTAATAAAACTGATATAAGTACGGTTTTTTTCTACTTAACTAGTCTTTGAAGCCTATGAACAATATAATAAGATATTTAATATGTATTATTAATATTTATGAGTAAAAAGTAATTAAAAAAACTATAATACCGAAATGAATAGAGAAAATGTTAAAGACGAAAAACTATGTTAGTATTAATTTTTCATCAAATAATGAGTTTCATAATTTGTTCATATGCTTTGTAAAGTTAAAAAAATGGAAGATGTGAAATTTATTGACATAAAATGTAATTATTTTTGCTAAAGTAATATTTTTATAGTAATATTTTTTGCCATCGATTTAAATATATACTAAAGGATAAACGTGTCCGTGCGTAACACTGACGTTATTTTGATGTTGGCAACACCAGACGATTAAATTTCGATTTTGCTGCATTTTTCTTTTTTATGTTTAATCATCGCACATTTTCAATTTTAACATCCTAGAATATGTGAAAAAATGTACATTTAAACGAAATTTATTTGAAAAGTGTATCGCAATTTATTGATTTATTTCTAGTTTTTTAAATAATTTTCAAGCATGATTTTTGTTTCATTTATTTATACATACCGCATGCAGACGATTAGGAAAGATAAATCCGTTTCTACATAAAATAATATAAATTGTTCAGCAGTTGTTTCCGGTTCATATACCGCGAAAGTATCGCTTTTAATAAATTTCAAAACTTTATTTGAATACATAATCTGTATTTTCCACCTAAAAATAATTTTTGGTGTTGTTAGTGGACTATCTAAAATTTATATTAAACGTAAAAAATATATATATATATGGGTTTTCAATAATAATAATAATAATAATAATAAAAGGTTTTCATCTATATTCTATAATCGAGGAAGCACTTGTTGTATCCCCCCAGTTATTAATAGCGATGAAATTGAGTCGGTGTGTAGAAACTTGAGAAGGACGGCCTAGATATGTTATGAAAGCTAGGTCAATCAAATAGTAAAATACAGAGTGATCCATAAGTAAGGATACAACTTTCAGATAATGTAAAACAGTAAACGTTTAAGGCACGTTCCCCAAATGTAAGCCGTAATGTAGGTATACAAATTTTTCCCGCTGCTGTGCCAAGTGACATATGCATTATCTAGCGTGTCTTGCGAATATCAGTAGAAATGGCTGGGTTTTCAGTGGAAGGGCATTTTGTATTCTTGATCCAAGCAAAATCACCCTCTGCCACCATTGTGCAACGGCATTTTCGAGTACGAATTGGAAAAGATACTCTAACCAGAAAGGCATTTATGATTACTTTAAAACTTTTGAAACTACGGGCTGTTTGTACAAAGTGGACTGAAATAATTACCGGTTTTGTGTGTGTCATGTGACTAATGATGCACAAATAAATTTTTTATACCAATCATATATTGATTTTCTGATTATAAGTTTCTTTCCAAATCATGTTCGAAAATGCCATTGCTCAATGGTGGCAGATTCCGTTTTGCTGAATTCAAGAACAGAAAATGATTTATCCACTGCAGACACAGCCATTTCTACTGATATTCGCGTGACACTCTAGGTTTCGCCTATGTCACTTAGCACAGCAGCGTGAAAAAAAAAATCTATAAGTACACCTACATTATGGCTTGCATTTGGGGTACGTGCCTTAAACAGTTCCTGTTTTACAGCATCTCGAAGTTGTATACTTACTTATGAATCACCCTCTATTTGTATAAACGCTGCGGAAAAGTAAGTACGGTGCTATTCTGAGCGTTTTATGTTCGTCTTGGAGATTTTAGAGCGCATATTTGTAAGAATTAAGATTACAGATAATGTAACAATGGCATAAGTGGATAATAATGTTGCCCAACAATTTCTGGAAACTTTAGTAACAATTGCAATGTTTTCACAGCTTTTCTAACTATTTACTAAAGCAAAGAAACCGATGAATGTCCGTGAACCAATGAATATGCGTCTTCTCACCGTTAATTAATATACACAATCAAGTAGGGAATTTAATACATTGTATCCATTCGTGGCTGAACTCCAATCTCCGTAAATACTAAGAGACTGGAGTCTGGTATTAATAACGATGAAATTGAATCGGTGTGAAGAAACTTGTGAAGCACTTGTGAAGGATATTTTATGAAAGCTAGGCTAATCAAAGTTAATAAGTTTGAGTCTCTTTCTTTTATAATGGTCCTCTAAATGATTTTCTGTAGGTAATGGCTTATGGCGAATTTACCTCCACATTATTAAACCACATTACTCCTTACAAGGGACACTTCTTATACATTTTAAATAGGTATATTTTGCTACCAATTGAAATCACTGTATCTTTTGACATGCAGCCATGTTATATGCAGCAAAATAAAGTTTGTTCACTTGCAGTTAAGAGTAAAACCTTGCATCTGAAAGGACTGTCCATTTTATTAAATACGAATGGATATACCAATGTAATATATTATTTGTATAAAGAGAAAATTGTCTACGTAACTACATACGAGCGACATATTTTTAATGTTTATAATTGTTATTATTGTTATTATTATTTTAATAAATTGTCTTAAAAAACTGAGGTTACAGAATTCGCTAAGTCTGTCCATATAGGTCCAGTAGTAACATTAAAACGAATCTTCTGATTTTGAAAAAAATATGTACATATAAAATAAAAAAGATGAAAACGATTTGAATTTCCTTTATGTTTTAGTATTTTTGACAAAAAAAATCTATTATTTAAATAAATCATTATATAATTTTTTAATAAATATTCATTAAAGTAAATTGCATGACCTGTTTTTATTCAGATTAAAGGTTAATCCATTTACTGCTAAATTTTCATTTATAAATTAAAACATTTATTTTTATATCCAGTATAGTCTATCGACTTATATCCAGCATAATCAATCGACTTTTGTATACTTGAACTCATTCTAATTGTTGTTGATCCCTTTAACTTCTACATATCTTTTGATTCAATACAGTTTCCTCTTATTCCTTTAATGAGAATCAATTTAAGATTGGACATGGAGTTTATTGATTAGATTTCTAAAAGTTATTTAATACATTTCTCAATATTGACTTAATGAACCCCGTGATTTCAAAGAAATATCTTAATATGTCATGTGTCAGATCAATCAATGAAAATAGAAGAGAACACGGATACAAAAAAGATTAGAATTTGCTGAGTCTTACTCAATAAGGTAAGTAATGATGGACATTATTTAATTTCATCACGCAATAAGTATTTAGTTTTTGTTGTAATCTGATTAAAGGGACTTGTACATCTGGTAGATTAAAACATATATATAAATCATATTCCTTTCCGTTGGTAAAAGGTAAAAGAAAGATTCGCCGCCAGTGGCCTGAGGAGCGTCCGGTGCGTATGCGACCACCGAACCCAAGTCCTAAGGGACTTTTAACGCGCACGACCGAATTTGTCTCTCCGTATGCGCTTCTAATGTTCAGAGGATCGCCACCTGCGGATACTCCAAACTTAAAACCACGTGTCGACGACGTAGGTCGCTGCGATACGCGATGCAATCCAATAGGGGGATAACCACGAGACACTTGGGGACAGGCCGGCGTCCTCCAACAGCTTCGGTGATGAACACCCAGAAAGAAACCGGGCCCTAAAAAATAAAAAAATAATAATTAAATGGTGAATAAAATAAATTTATTTTTAAAAAGACCTTACGGGCATATTTTATGATATTGAGTTTGTATTTTTATTTTCTATAATAAAGTTAAGTACATAAATAAATAAATATGAATAAATAACTATGATCTTAAATTTTATGTTTTCAAAATGAAAATTTTTCTACAGAGTTCACCATTTGTATCTTATAGTTTAAAAACAAAACAGAAATGATAATATACATATAGATATCAGAAGATTTATGGCATAACATGAGTATGATTCAAAACTTTGAAAAACGGGTTTTTTAATTTAATTTCTAAAATTTCTCTAAAATTAATTAACACATCAAATTAGTTTAAATAAAACAGGAACATACTAAATGAAATTTTTCCAACTGAGTGAAAAAATGTACGAGAGTAGAACTCAAGACTTCTTGCCTCAATTGCAAACACTAAGGCTATTGAGCTACCTAAACCGACAGTCGGCACACACGTTTAACTGAGACTTTTGATAATAGCATCTAGTCCTTTATCTGAAACCGATCAATAGAATATACAGCAGGTAATGCACGGTTAAAAATTTGCAGCAAACTGTCCTGTCGTTTGAGCGTTTTTATAGAAAATGGTTACATAACCGTAATTTAACTCTATTCTGACCATATTATAGCCGAAATTATGGTCAGAATAAAGTTAAATTACGGGTATGTAACCGTTTTCTATAAAAACATCGAATGACTGGACAGTTTGCTGCAAAATTTTAACAGTGTGGATTTCATTTAAACGAAGCATACGTAGACACATCTTATTATTTCTATCTCAATCATGCTGATTGATACATATAATTTACTAATGGACATGTCAGATTTCAAAAGAGTAACATACGGGAGAAGTTCTCAATTTTAAATTTACAATAACAAATGTAATAACAAAATTGCTGTTGTTATCATAGTTAAAACTACTAATGAATATTCCCAGAAAATATAAACTTAAAATAATCACAATTTTCTAAAAAAAGCAATATTAAAGAAATTTGAATAAACTAAAAGAACATTTTAAAAAGTTCTTACAACTGAACAAAGACTTCTTTCTGAAAGTACGAAAATATGTTAATCTATATTTCGTAATACAAAAGGTGCTCCAGAAATGAACTAATTTTGATGAGAAAATCGCAGAATAATCGTAAAATATTTCTAAGTAATCTAGAGAATATAAAAACGTTTTCTTTTGTCAGTTTTTACATCCATTGTCCTCAAGTAGAATTCTTGAATAAAAATTGGAAAAACACTAGAAAAAATACCAGAGTTATCTAGCCCCTCTTAAACAAATCCCTTTTGATATTTTTTTTTCTTTCCTATTAATACTAGGAAAAAAATACTTCAGATTTACCTTTAACCAAAGAATAAAACAGTTTCAGAAGTTTTGTGAATCGATCTATACGTGAGAATAAAAAGTCATTATTTTACATGTTTTTTGAAAAATATATATATACATTTTTTAATTAATGGTATTTTTAAATCATGAATTCAAATGAGAATATTCCTTTTTAGTGTGTAATGTCTAAGATTGATTGATATATAATTGATTGATTGATATATAATTGATTGATATATAATTGATATATAATTGATATTTTTTTAAAAATGGATTTTCATAAAAGACAATCTTGATGTTTGCTTCGGATTTTTTAACAAACTACATACATAATTATATTAAAAGTTACTGTATAACATACGGTTTCGCAACTTATTAAAATAAAATCTTAATTTTTTTTATCAATGGATATTCCCTTTATGAGTTTGTGAAAGTTAAATTTTTTCTTGTGTGGTAAGAAAAATTATTAACTTCAGGAAAAATTGCATTTTATTAAGCAAATATATTTTGAACATGGACTGATGCTACAACCACTGAATTAAAGTTAGATAAATGTGAATTCATTTAATATTTACCTAAACATAACACTATTCAATTAAATGTATTAAGTTTTTCAATATTTTTATGGTGTATTCTTACAAAATATTTACATTAAATATTTTTTATAATGCTTCTTAATTATTATAATTCTATTTAAACATTCCTTTACTACCTGCACGTATTTATTTAACGTGAAGGGAATATAGAACATCTAGCGAAGTTTTATAACTAAAAAACAATCTATAATAAAAAAACCACAATGCTTAAATTAAAATAACATTTTCTGATGTTATAAAAATATTATGTCCAAACTTTGTGGAATAAAAGCCATCAAGATTTGGAACACAACATGATCAGAAATATATTTAGAAAAAATATATACGCATAATAGTTAATTAAAAAATTAAGAACTTTAATTTTATTTTGAAAACTTTTCAACATACTTAAAATATGTTTATGAATTCGGTTTGACTGTCTGTCCATGCTTTAACTCTCTTAAATATACCTGGATTGACATGAAATTGATACATGTTATTAAGGTATTGTTCTGTATTGAAAATAAAGTGTGTAGCATTTATAGTTCATTAAAAATAGGTGCTCACTTGTTAATGTCTGTACATATAATACTTATACATTTTACCAATTTTTTCAGACATTATTTATAAAGAAGCATGGTTAAAAAAATTTCATTAAAAACGTCTTTCATTTAAAAAAATTAAAAACAGTCTCCAATAAAAATCTCCACCATCATTGGAGATTGTTTTTAATTTTTTTAAATGAAAGACGTTTTTAATGAAAATTTTTTAACCATGCTTCTTTATAAATAATGTCTGAAAAAATTGGTAAAATGTATAAGTAGCATTTATAGTTCGTTTGCAGGGAAAATCAAAAGCATTCCATTACTTGACAGTATATGGATAAAATCATTTGTGATATATTTTAATGATGTTGCACGCTTTCAAACATCTTGAAATTGATATACAGGGAAAGACGGGGTACAATAAAACAAAATTTACTAATATGTTTTTTATCCACAATTTTGCATGCACAAAAATAAAATTAATGCATACTTTTAATCTTGTATTTTCCAATCTAAATAAATTTTATTAGGTTCTAAACAAAATCTTTGTGCTTGCAAAATAACAAAAAGTAAATGTCTTGCAGTGCTTAGAAATATATTTAGAATATGATTAGAATTTGTATTCCTTTACAGTGGACAAAAAATGGCAACATTGTATCCCGTTTCCCCCTATATTTGAGATGCATTACAAGATACTTACTGTAGAATATGGTGTGCATTTCATATATCGTTTATTTACAGGGACACTCGAATTAATTCCATAACATCACGATCAATTTCGAAAAATCGTTTGCGGTAAATTTTAATATTATACTATTTAAAACATGTTGAAATTGATATATATCACTGATGGAAATTGAAAAATGCTTCCTGTAGAATACAGTGTGCATAGTATCCATCGTTAATTTACAGGGGCACACGGAATAATTAAGTTACAGTGGACAATAAATGGTAAAAATAAGTTGCCAGTTGTTGTGCGCGTTTTTAAATTTAACATTCTTTTTTTGTTGATGACTTGGTGTGTATAAATTCTATACATTATATACAGGACTGCACAAACGAATTACGATATATTTTTTACTATTGATATTAAGTGCTAAAATTATGTTTTCAAATGTTTTATGAGTTTTACAAACTGAAAGGTAGGCCTTCCCGCCACGTTTGAACTTGACTTTGTTTACTTAGACTTCATCTTTCACATTATTAAACAGTAAAGTTTTATTATAATATTCTGAATGTTTTAGAAAATGTTTCATAACCTATCTTGACGCATGGATTTTTGTCCTTGATTCATTTTACCCACGGGTAAAAATTATAAATTGAGTTTTTCAAATCTACAGACTTTCATCTTTCTTCAGTCAAACTACAACATAAACTGAATGATTTTTGAGTGATGAAATCAGATAGCACATTTTCTTTAAAACAGAACTACGATTTATCCTCATATACACAGATCATGATCAAACGAAAGAGAGGCCAGGTCCAAGTATTCATTAAGAGGAGGAGGGGGGGGGGCTTCTTCTTCTGACGTCAGAAAATGATAATATTTTAAATGTCTTAGTATAAATATAATAACATATTTTTAGAGTTTTTTCTGTTCTAAAAGTACACAGTAATAATTATTTTCAGTTCAAGACCAAAATAGATTTTAATTGCCAGTTTTACAAGAATTACATAACACATTTGAAGGGGAACAAAGTCAGGTGTCCCTATGCCAAGGGACAGTTAGCCTATATTTTAACCAGCCTAACTCATAAAGCGTAACTCATAAAATTGTTATTTTTTAGACCTCTAAATTATTCTTAAACTATCACAGATGGATTTGACTCCTGACATATACATTATTTCTTAAAATTTAAGAAGTTCATTAAGTTAATAATAAGAAATAAACTTTGTAAAGTTATTTTATAAATGTAAACATCATCACCTAAAATAAAGTGAATCATATTATACAGAAATGGGATGAAACAGTTTTGAATAAAATATTACCCAGCATTGAGGGTGAGAGAGTGCTAATCCACATTTTTGAAATTCTGAGATATTTCAATTTGAAATTTGATCAAATACTCAAATGAAGATATATAACATAAAGTTTTTCGCAAATCTCTTTGTAACATTTGATATATTATGAGTAACAATATGGCATTACTTTAATGATATTACTATTAGGTCCTTTGTAAATTAACTCTCTTCATTGGGGACATAAACGTCTGGGGCAAAAACGAAACCTGGGACATATGCTGCCGCGAAGTGACATTAGAAACAAGTTATATGTAGGATATTATAATTTACAATATTAAGCAACAGATTGCAGTGTTAGATTTATTTCTCCAAAAATGTGGCTTGGCACTTTCTTGCCATGCCCTCCTCAATTGTAAAATTCCATGATTTTTAGAATGAAGTAAAATATTGTAAAACTATGCGAATGAAAATGTCATATATACGCACTCATTGTTATAATAATTCAATATGCTTTAGTAAAAATAATATATGGAAACTGCTAATTGGAAAATCTGAAGTCAAGGGTTTTTTGTTAAATGTTTTTCTTTCAGTCGTCCCTGTTGCGTGTGGAGTGTGAGATGCAAGGTCTTCTGATATGAAAAAAAATGGGTTTCGAAACAAACACGAACTGTACACACTGTACAGTTCGTATACGACGTAGCACTGTACAGTGTGTATTGATTGTCTTGATTCGAAGAAGCAGAAGCATTGTTCGCAGAAAGTGAGTTTTAATATTTTGATATTCCCCACGATTTGTTGATTTTTAATCACTAAGAAAAGGCACTATTCCTAGTCCTCCTACTCGTTGTTTTGCTTAAATACTGCATTTAATTATTTGCATACATGAAATGGAGCTTTTTTTATTCTCAATAAATTAATTTTGTATCGATTTGCTTACAATCATATTTCCCCACATAATATAAGAGACATTGTAACACAAGACTGGTGTGATCAATGTTTAGAGTAATTGTAACTATGCGTTCTGAAAACGACATTTTCAAACCTGAGCAAAAAATGCTGAAATCTGACTATGTTGCTTAGTCAAAATGGCTCCGAATCAAAATTACACAAGTTTGAAACATGTATATACCCATTTCTGAAAATATGCACACCTGCAAGAATAAAACATCATGTGCTCTTTATTGAGTATGCCCATGATTCAAAAATGAGTATGAAATGATCTCTATGTGCTCAGTTTTGAGTATGTTCATGTTTCGATATTCTGAGTATTTCTGGTATTCAAGAACTGAAAGCATTGGTTCGTTATATTTGAAACAAAAAGTTTCATAACAAAATGAAAACATCGATTTACTAAGATTTGAAAGCGTCATTTTTCTCAGTGTCATAAGCTATGTGTGTTCAATTAAATATTTAAGAAATGTGCATTGAAGCGATAATAATTTGGATATTTCTATATTTCTATATATATTTATATATATTTCTATAATTCGTATCTACAATAAAATTCGGCTTATTGTGGTGGAAATTAATAATAATACACATGCTGCATCATCTGCATAGAGCGTATTAATCAAGAACTTATTTTTGTTTCTAAAAATATGAGGCACTTTAATTCACGTGAAAGCATGAAAATATCAAATTTAACAAGTGATTAAAAATATTTTCTTCGAAATTCTTTATCTTTCCAAAATTCTAGGGAATAGTCACAGGCTAATTTTTAAAATATTCAAATATATAATTATTTTAAATGTATAATTTAAAAATATAAACACGGACGCTTTTTTCATCGTATTTATTATAGGAATCTAAATTGTAACAGTAACCCAATACTCTGACAATATATGGTGAAATTTCAGCTATAGATGGGAAACAATTGGGAAATTGCAATAATACAGTACAATAATTAAACAACTGTGTAAGTGTGATCGAAGATCGCTCAAAGGGTTTCGTTTAGTATTCCTTTCAAAACACTTTATCCTTTCTTTAATAAATCCAAATAACTTTATAATACTATTATATTCCACTATTATATTCTGTAATAATAATATCTGTCATGCGGACTAAATGCGATATTTAAAAATATAATTTCAAAATTAAACAGGTTATACACCTTCAAAATATTAAAATAGGCGAATATTTCAATAATCGGATTTTTATCACGATTCAATATGTTTCTCAAACTCATATATTTACTATTCTCTGTTACTCATATTGATACTCGCTTTGTATTATTTTCAAACATTTGAAAAATTCGTTGAACTTTCAATGTGACGTCAGATTTTCTTTTTAATTCTCTAATGAGGTGATATTAATCTGCCTTGTGTACATACATATACTCATACTCCTTGTATTATTGAGAAATCTTAGAAATTTTCCGTTTTATTACCACTATGGATAAAATTAATCCACTATGGATTAAATATATTAGGAAAAGGATGTTAGAATTTTGGCTTTTTATCTCTATTTCTTAAAATATTACGAATTTTTTAAATTTTAATATTTTTAGCTCTTTATAGCTGGTATTCAGCTATATAAACAAAGTTTCAACTATGTAAGTTACATAGTTTCTGAGAATAGCTCTGTGACAGACAGACAACGGAGCGGGAGTAATAGGGTTTTGTGAGATGAACGAAACCCTAAAAAAGTCACTTTCAACAAACACATTCAGAAGAAAAATATAATAAATTAACAGAATTTACAAACTAAAAAAATATTAAAATATTTTTTTTTTCACTATAAATATTGTAACTGCTGAAACTATGTACTTGAGAATGTATAGCATCTTAAAACCGAAATTCTGCGCGTTAAGAAAACTAATTAGTACACTGTAAAATCTACTTGGTGTTGTTTCCGAAAATCACAAGCATCAAGATAAATTTTGTTTCGGGAATCATCCTTTAAATATCTGATATCGATCTTTTGTGGTATTTCTAAAGAAAAAGAAACGCATTTTTTCAATCGTGGATTGCCATAATCCTTCTTGATAGTTTTCTAAATAATACAATACAGGAAGTGGCAATATATTGACTATAGAATTTTCGATTGCATGAACATCTTCCCTAATTCAATTATTTTTAAAACCTGTATAACAATTTAAATTACATTTAATGCAAATTGAGATAAGCAAAAAAAAATTATCTGCAACTTAGAATTTTGGATATATTTATCAACTTTTCAGAAAGAAATCGGAAAACTGGTATTGAAAGAAAAATGTTTGCACTACCAAGAGATTTATTTTCATTGAGCATGCCTTTTTTTTTAAACATGCAAAAGATTTTTTTTTCACAAAATACTTTGTATTTTTTTTTATTTATTATAGAGTAATTGCGATAGAGTATATGTAGTAATTGAGATAGATAGAGATAGATAGAGAATATAATATAGGTATAAGAGATAAATATAGAATATAATATAATATAGAATATAATAAAATAGAATATAATATAGAATATAATATAGAATATAATATAAAATATAATATATAATATAATATATAATATAATATATAATATAATATATAATATAATATGTAATATAATATAATATAATATAGAATATAATATAGAATATATAATAGAATAATATAATATAATAATATAATATAGATATAGATAGAGAATATATAGTAATTGCGATGCATATGCGAAGAGTAATTGTATAGTTTCTAAGATCCGGCTCTTCTCATATATATCGTTAATTTGTGTATAAAATCCCATGGTGCATATAAACTAAAAAAAATCATGCTGTGCTGTTTAATGTTAAATGTACATGTGTACTAAGGCTGTAAAAACATAAAACAATAATTAATAAAAAAAAAAATCCTAAAATTTTACATTGCGGCGTTTTACCCATATGTATTTAGGATGAGACAGAGCAATTGTGCGGGAGTTATGCCGTGCTTATCATAGGAACATAATGAAATTATAAATAAAAAATATTAAAGCAGATATTTATATCTGGACTATAATTAACTACGTTAAAATAAAATGAAACTAAATGAGTACAGTAGTACTTACTAGTAGGTTCAAATCAATATTAGTCTACACTGTAAAACAAATTGCAGTAAAATTACTGGCAGAGGCCAGCAGCAGAGATTCCAGTCATACCCCGTAAAAGAAAAAAAAAATCCATGCCCATCATTTTGTGCAGCCCGTAATTTTATGGGGCAAAGTAATATAGCATTATAATGCACAGGATATAATGCACTTTAAAATGCAATAACACTTTGCCTGCTGTTCCGTAGAACGTAGCACGTTAGATAATCATCACAGAATCGCTGTTAGGCCGGTTAAAATTTTCGAAACACGAGTAAAATAAAGGGTTAAACCCTAGCGGAGGACAATGTATGGGGCTGTATATCATGTGGGCTAGAACTGTAAGAATATGTGAATTGCTCTTATTTTTCTAAGTATCTAAGGGATAAGGCCACTTATTTAGTGGATCAGACTGTTTTTCATCAAATAAGGCTGTTGCAAGTGAAAATTGAAGGGCGAACGCTCATAAATTTACAGTTTTTTCTGAAAATGTACCTACTTTGTTTAATACTAAAACGCACCTACACTGTGCGTCTGACTGTCATCTATCCATAATTACAAGAAATATAATGAGTGCGGCATCTATCCCGGATGCGGCGACTATCGCGGAATTACTCTATAGAAATTACAACTTACGTATGATTAATATAATTCTATAATTCTCAGTTATGCTACATATATTTGAAGATATGACAATCGAACTGGAGCAATGTGCTATAATAATCTATTTGAAATTATAAGCATATGAAATCATTTATAATTATTTGCAATAACACCATATTTAGAATTGATATATTTAATTTAGTTTGTTCTATATTTACGTCACTGCATTGTTAGTATCATACATATTTGCATAAAAAAAGCACGAGTATAGAAAAAAATATATGTTCTTAAAATACATTCAATTACAGTAACTTCCGAAATAAAATATAAAATAAGCACATTCTGAATCACATTCTCTTATTTTAAAACTGCATTTATTTTCTTTAATGTGTAGCAAAACAATATTAACATTTTCTTTAATTATCTACCATTAGTATTTTTTTTTTAATTTGCAGCATCAGAAATGTTATCAATGGAAATTACCGCCATAAAATGTTTTATTCCAACGTTCATAACAATGACTCTATTTGCCAATATACATTTCCTGTATTTGATTCTAAGTTATCGTTGGTGATTTTCCAAAGTGACACTTTTTTTCATTTAAATAAGCTATTTAATGGGTTATGGCTTTTCCACAAGCCTGCTTTATATTATTATGTTCGGAAGTGATCGACGAAAAAAGGGAAGTACTTTCTAAATAATTCGTCATAGTTGTACTATTTTTTAACGATCTTTTGATATTTTTTCTTTATGTTTGAGATAAAATAAATGTTCGTTATAGGCATATCTGAGTAATTTATTATCAAATTAATCAATCAAAACTACATTGTTTTTATTTGTAGTAAAAGTATAACTACGGTAAATCAACAATACTTTAATGACTAATCTAATCAACGTAAGAATAGAAATAGAGTATATAAAATCATTTTCAGAATGCTAAAGGTTAACCTTTAATACATTTTTATATACAGGGTGCGTCATAAATTCGTGCAAACTTAAAAAAAAAAAAACATCATAGTAAAATAAGTAATGATAGGACCATCTCAGCCAAAGCAAGATTAACATTGTTTTCAATTTGCCCATTATTAGAGTTAGAGTTCCACAGAATTATGTCGTCGGCGAATAAACCAGTCTCCACCTCTGAGTAGTAAACCTCTCAATTCCAGTCAAGTACAATAAAAAAAGTAGTGGGCTCAACAGTGAACCATCGGGTAAACCCTGGCTCATCCTGAATCCTCTTGACATAGATTCATTAAACTTGACAAAGATTGACCTTCCCTTCAGTATGTCGGCAATCCATGTAAGTGTTTTGCCTTTGATTTTGAAATAATTGTAGACCTTGTGAGCAATTTACTAATCCACACCTTGTCAAAGGGTTTCATCAGGTCCAAAAATACTGCCACGGTATGGTTCCTGACTCGCTGGCCAAAGTATAAGATTTGATCGATGGTCGAATGTCCTCTTTTAAAACCATATTGCTCGATAGGCAATAAGTCATTTGAGTCCAAATAAAATAATAATCTATTTAAAATCAGTTTTTCCATTACCTTGCAAGAAGAACTTGTCAAAGCAATTGGTCTAAAACCATCCGGCGGACATCCAGCAGGCTCATTTGGCTTACTGTTTGGTATAATAAGAGCACGCTTCCATTCACGTGGGAGTCTACCAAGCCTCCAAGAAGTATTAACAATTTCTAGTAGATAATCCCTCCCTTTAGATGTTAGGTTAAGTAACATTTCCTCATGAATATTGTCGGGGCCAGGAGATTTTGATGGAGCAATAGATTTCATAGCAATATCCATTTCCTCCATAGAAAAAGCTTTGCTAAAGCAGGTGGTATTGTTTATATCATTCCAACAACCATGGATAATGCGCCTGCATCTCTTGTCTAAAGACCTGTCTTCTCTCAAAAAGGCCAGATTGCTTATCATTTGGTAATGACGCCCCAACAGGTTTGCAACAGCCTTATCATTAGAAACAGCCTTTCCATTATTATCAAAAATGAAGTTGCATTTATCTTGTTGAGATTGCTTAGTGTCTAGAGGCTTAAAAAGTTTCCAAAAGTTCGTATTAGATGTACGAGCATCAGTACTCTTCAATACCTCATTCCAGCTTTTCTTTTTGAGTGAGGCATAAGTTAATTTTATCACTGCATTAATTTGGTATAGTTAAACTCTAAGAGTGGGATCTCTTCCATTACGCGCTCCAGCCACAAGCTGTTTTCTTTTGTCGAGGAGGGGTCTTAGCAAAGGTTTTGTGCATAAAAAAGGAAGACAAACTCCTAGGAATGGCGTGTTTTGCAGTATGAGTCACATATTTCTTGAAAAGCATCCATTTTGCATCGAGGCCCTCGGAAAGAGGTAGCACATCAAGTTTCTGATCGATATCATTACAAAACAATGCCCAGTACGCCTTTTTGAAGTTCCAGTAATACTTGTTGCTATTTAATTTTCAATGACTTCTTTCAATGTCTACTAGGATAGGCAGGTGATCGCTACCAATGTATATAATTTACTTCAACATGGCAGTGCGAAATGTAATAACCTAAAAATTATTAGAGTTGGTAAGGATAAGTTACGCTTCCTAGATAAAATATTATAGGAAAATCTGTCCTTACGTCAATATATGTTACGTCAATATATGTTACGTCAATATATGCCAATATATGTCTTTATGTTTTTTTAAGTTAATCTTTCTTTCTTTTGAAAACATAACATTTGTTAATTTCAAGGATTTATATAAATTGTTTAAATCAACATCAACACTTTTCTAATAATATATGGCAAACAGGATAATATTAATGTTATAATTTATTATAGTACACAATTGCCATATTGTATAATAAAAACAAACCTAATTATTACCTTTAAATAAAATCACCTATTTAGCACACGCATATTATTTTTTTAATATGTAATTCCCAAAAATATTCAAAAATTACCTATTTACTAGACATAAAATAAAAAGGAAAATTAAAAAAAAAATGGAGAAATGACGCTACGAGATTTTGCTATAACTTTAGCATTATAAAGGAATGCAATCATTTCTTGCATAAAAAAAGAATTGCTTCTTTAAAGATAAAGACAACATTAATAAAATAGGAGGAACTTTAAAAAGTGAACACTGGTAGAATAAAAATCCAAAGATTTTTAGAAAGTTGTATTATGTTAGTGATGCATGATTTATTTTTCAAAAGAAAATTGCGGTCTGCATGGAAGACAGCATTTATTATGTTAATATGGCTCGCTTCTTTTGCTTTGAATACAGAAGTTCACAAAATTTTTAACAAAGCGTGCAGTTTCTTTAAACAATACTTTTAAACATATTTTATCATTTATAGATGCGCGTCTTCAACTATATCAAAATAATTTATGTAATTTGTTTTTTTTTACAATTAATTTATATATATGTATGTCTAAAATAACTGTAAATAAAGAACAAACATGTTATTAACTTCTGAATGTTTTTCTTGTGATTTTAATCACATAGATTAATTAGTTTTAAAAATCCTTTTTAAGATCTGAGAATATTTGTTAACGTTTTTAATATTTAATTACAAATACTTTGCTAAAAATAATATTATCTATTATCTCAATTTAATATATATATATATATATATATATATATATATATATACTTTACGACCTTTACTTTATATACATTAAATATATATATATACTTTATGTATATATATTTTTTTGATATACTTTAACGACCACCGTGTACTTGGTGTGGCAGGGAGTGAAAAATGACATTTATTTATTTATTTATTAAAAAGCTTGTTTGTGTATTTGTTTGTGATTGGAATAAGCGATGGTTTTAATCTTAGCCAGAATGATTGTATCTGAATTTAGAACAAAATCCTATATGCAATTCACGATTCATCAATGTTGTTTGAAATAAGTAGAGTCAACTAAAAAAATAAAAATAAATAAAATGAAAAGAACACATGATACGTTTTGATTCTCACGTTGCCCATAAATAAACGGAAATAGCCATCCAATTGTTAATCTCTATTTTCGATTTATGATTTTAAAAAAATGCTCTGGTGGTCGTCTTCATAGTGAAAATGTACCAAACTCTAACATTTTTAATACGAACGCATATTTTTGACATCATATTTAGTTTAATCAGTAAATTATATTTATGAACAGCAAATGCATTGATATTCGATCAAGTAGTTTAAGATTTATGAAGGTTTAAAGTGTGCAAGTTATTAAAGTTGTAAAGTATATTAAATTATTTTGTAATCGCTTTAAAACAAAATGCAATGATTTTAGTTCTTCAAGTATAACTCACAATCTATGTCGTGGGTGAACTGTACTTTTGTATTAGCATATTTGAAGCTTAGAAAAATCTATTTCTATTTTTTTTTAAAAACCATACATTATAATTCATATTTTTTTCAAAAAATTATTTAGAAAAACTATATTTTTCAAAAATAATTAAAAGAAGTAGTTCTAACAAATGAATTATTTAACAGAAAACGATTTTTAGAAGATTCTAATATATAAATTTAAAATTACCGCTCATTCCACCAATAAGTTTTTCAGTTATGCATAGTACAGTCCCTGTTTGGCAACAATTATCACTGTTACTAATATTAGATATTCCAAACTTTAAACCTTCATAATTCTTAAACTATTTGATCGAATGACTTCCCATTTGGTATCAGAAGGTAGCATTTGGAGCCCAAGATTGGCAATGGAGCCCTTCGCTTTTTTTTTTTTTCAAATGCCTTTAACTGGTCACATGACCTAGCAAAATAAGCTCAACGAGTGGCCGACTATGCTGGGGGCAGTGTTGTTGATCTTGATCTATGTCTGTTTCTAGAAATCATCTTTTCTTATCTAACACTTATTGTCGACTTTTAATATTCTGTAAAATAAATAATTATATCTAGATGAAAAGCTGTATAAACAGTCAAGAAAAATATAAATCACAAAATTCTGTAAATCACATATTTATTTATCATCACTAAAGACAATTCTTTATAAATAAACAATAGTTTTTATAAATTTTAATACTTTAAAATGCGACAATTATCAAACTAACTTTCTAAATAATCTTTCAAAATTAATCTATATTATACTTTTTTTTTATCTTTAATACAACAAAGAGAAAAAAAAGTAAACATTCTTTTCCAACAAAAATCAAATTTTAAATCAATATTGTAGTTACCACATTCCAATAAATATTGAAGCTACTTTTAATATTGAAACATATTATATAAATAAATCGTAAAGAAATCGTAGATAAAAAATCGAAGGTAACTTTATTTTCGTAAATATATCGTTTTTGTGTTATATATATAATTACGATTAATTTTTCTTTGTAAAAGCGGTGTTATGCAGTTCGGAATGCAGAAAAATATACTTGTCTGAGAACAGGATTACGGAACTGATAGCACATTTTTAGACGTGTTTGTTTTTGTGTAGAAAGAATCGCCTGCATAGAGAAACTATTTTTCTCGACTAATATGCTTTTGAAATTACAAATTCTCGTCTGGCAACAGAATTTTTTGTTTACATGCAAAATGGATCTTTTAAAAAACTGATGAATGGAAGGCTATATTTCTGCACTTTTCGAAGAAATTTATCCGTATCCCGTTATTAATAAACATAGTAAAATGTATGGTTTTTCTATATCTAAATCCACAGTTGGTAATATAATCAATTAGACAGAAGAAAAAAACGTGAATGTTTGGATTTAAGTGGAAAGATTATTTCATATATTTGGCCAAGAACAAACAATACATTTTCAAATATTGAAAAAGGTAAGATATTTTATAATAAAATAAAATCCTCCAAGTCAAAGGACTGTTGCTAAATTGTTACAACGTTCAGTGTCAACTGTTAACAATATCATTAACCACGATTTGAATTAGAAAAAAATCCAAAAAACACAATATACAATGTCTTTCTCCACGAGATATCGCTGAACACAGAAGAAAATGCAGAATTCTTTACGAGAAGCATTTATCTGGAGACAAATTGAAAAATGCCGTTACAATAGATGAAACTTTTACCTATTTAAATTATTGTAATGAAAGGGGATCCGTTTATTATGATCAAAGAGGAGAAACAAATAATCTTAAAACAGGGTTCAATGTATCTAAAGAAAGTGTTATATAAAGAAAAGTGTTTATGATTATTGCTGGTTTTGCACATAACTGGAAATTAAAAATAAATATAGTGGGGAATTTTTTAAGATAAACTACACATACTATCAGAAAATTATTATACTCACAATCTTCAAACATGAAATGCCGTCTGTTTACCCCCAGTGCTATTAATCTGTTGAACTGCTTCAATATAATGCAAGCAGCCACATATCACAATCCACTGTTAATTTCTTGGAAAAATGGAACTAGGAACGGGTATCAGGTCTATACCCTTAACTGATATACCTGCTATATCTCGTAATGGATTTTTGTGCATTTGGAATTTTAAAAATCACTTTATCCAAAAATCTACCTACAACACTTCATAGGCTTTGAAAAGCTGTTCAAGAGGAATGGGGTAGCTACAAAAGGCATCATTGTAATAGAATTTACAGTGCAGAAAGGTAGTTCAGAATAAGGGTTACCGTACTGAATATTTAAAACACAAATATTGTATGTAAAATATTTTTGTAAGCAACATGGAAATCGTTTAAAAAAGTGTGTGAACACACTCTGGTCCCCTTAGAACATGAAATTAGGTGATGGAAAATTTTATATTATGATTAAGTATTTAGTATAAAACGAAATCACGACGAAAGAACATTTTGCACGGTAATGATCGACGTCATCTGTTGGAATAGGCTATTTTTAAAAATCTAAAATACAGAATGAAAGTTATTGAAAAGTATACAAACATAATGCTATAATACTTTTACGATCTACTGACTATTCTATGGACTATTCTATCTACTACTTAAAGATGTAGGAAAAATTTTATTGGTTTCCCAGGAAGTTCAAAATAGTAAAATTTATTTTTGATAATGGAAACGAACATTTTAATTGCATTCAATCTTTCTAGACAAGCCTTTAAAAATTCAGCGATTTATCACTGAAAAAGAAACACATTCTAAGAAGAATTGATCCAGTAATATAAAATGAAAATCGTTGTTGATTTTTATAGGACACTATGTCCCATGGTATTTCGGAATTGTTTTCATTGGTTTGAAAAGATGATTCAAATTCGCGTTTCCCAAAATAGTGACGTTATTAACAAGTAATCTATTATATATTCTATACATTACAGTTTCTAGAAAATCAAATTATAAGCATCCTTGCTATAAATGTTTTCCTAATAAAGTTCAGTTTATTAATTGTTTTTTTGCTATTTTTTTTCCTTACTATACTGACGGATTATTCAACTCTTTTCCATTTTGAGTGACTATTCAGTAAACGATTTATCCCAGTTTCTTCATTAATGATCTTTTGGTGCCTCCCAATAAAGTAAAGACTTATTAATATTCATTAAGAAAATTCTTCTACTCTCAATAATGAAATGCGTAAGTATGGAAATAAATTATTAATGCCCATATTCCTGAATCAAATTTTTCTCGAACTTATTCTTAGATAACATTTAGATTCAAAGGAATTGGATAGATTCAGGTACTAAGAATTCATGGAATGAAAGAAAAAATGTAGTTTCAGTATATATTTCAAGAGTTCAAAAGATTATAGTGAGGAAATCAATAAAATTACTTGTTACGAATGTAGAATTATTTTAATGTTTGATGCGAGATTCAGAAATCAAACTGAAATTAAACTTTTCATTGGTTTGAAAAGATGATTCAAATTCGCGTTTCCCAAAATAGTGACGTTATTAACAAGTAATCTATTATATATTCTATACATTACAGTTTCTAGAAAATCAAATTATAAGCATCCTTGCTATAAATGTTTTCCTAATAAAGTTCAGTTTATTAATTGTTTTTTTGCTATTTTTTTTCCTTACTATACTGACGGATTATTCAACTCTTTTCCATTTTGAGTGACTATTCAGTAAACGATTTATCCCAGTTTCTTCATTAATGATCTTTTGGTGCCTCCCAATAAAGTAAAGACTTATTAATATTCATTAAGAAAATTCTTCTACTCTCAATAATGAAATGCGTAAGTATGGAAATAAATTATTAATGCCCATATTCCTGAATCAAATTTTTCTCGAACTTATTCTTAGATAACATTTAGATTCAAAGGAATTGGATAGATTCAGGTACTAAGAATTCATGGAATGAAAGAAAAAATGTAGTTTCAGTATATATTTCAAGAGTTCAAAAGATTATAGTGAGGAAATCAATAAAATTACTTGTTACGAATGTAGAATTATTTTAATGTTTGATGCGAGATTCAGAAATCAAACTGAAATTAAACTTTTCATTGGTTTGAAAAGATGATTCAAATTCGCGTTTCCCAAAATAGTGACGTTATTAACAAGTAATCTATTATATATTCTATACATTACAGTTTCTAGAAAATCAAATTATAAGCATCCTTGCTAGAAATGTTTTCCTAATAAAGTTCAGTTTATTAATTGTTTTTTTGCTATTTTTTTTCCTTACTATACTGACGGATTATTCAACTCTTTTCCATTTTGAGTGACTATTCAGTAAACGATTTATCCCAGTTTCTTCATTAATGATCTTTTGGTGCCTCCCAATAAAGTAAAGACTTATTAATATTCATTAAGAAAATTCTTCTACTCTCAATAATGAAATGCGTAAGTATGGAAATAAATTATTAATGCCCATATTCCTGAATCAAATTTTTCTCGAACTTATTCTTAGATAACATTTAGATTCAAAGGAATTGGATAGATTCAGGTACTAAGAATTCATGGAATGAAAGAAAAAATGTAGTTTCAGTATATATTTCAAGAGTTCAAAAGATTATAGTGAGGAAATCAATAAAATTACTTGTTACGAATGTAGAATTATTTTAATGTTTGATGCGAGATTCAGAAATCAAACTGAAATTAAACTTTTCATTGGTTTGAAAAGATGATTCAAATTCGCGTTTCCCAAAATAGTGACGTTATTAACAAGTAATCTATTATATATTCTATACATTACAGTTTCTAGAAAATCAAATTATAAGCATCCTTGCTATAAATGTTTTCCTAATAAAGTTCAGTTTATTAATTGTTTTTTTGCTATTTTTTTCCTTACTATACTGACGGATTATTCAACTCTTTTCCATTTTGAGTGACTATTCAGTAAACGATTTATCCCAGTTTCTGCATTAATGATCTTTTGGTGCCTCCCAATAAAGTAAAGACTTATTAATATTCATTAAGAAAATTCTTCTACTCTCAATAATGAAATGCGTAAGTATGGAAATAAATGATTAATGCCCATATTCCTGAATCAAATTTTTCTGGAACTTATTCTTAGATAACATTTAGATTCAAAGGAATTGGATAGATTCAGAGTACCTGAATTCATGTAAGATTTCATGGAATGAAAGAAAAAATGTAGTTTCAGTATATATTTCAAGAGTTCAAAAGATTATAGTGAGGAAATCAATAAAATTACTTGTTACGAATGTAGAATTATTTTAATGTTTGATGCGAGATTCAGAAATCAAACTGAAATTAAACTTTTCATTGGTTTGAAAAGATGATTCAAATTCGCGTTTCCCAAAATAGTGACGTTATTAACAAGTAATCTATTATATATTCTATACATTACAGTTTCTAGAAAATCAAATTATAAGCATCCTTGCTAGAAATGTTTTCCTAATAAAGTTCAGTTTATTAATTGTTTTTTTGCTATTTTTTTTCCTTACTATACTGACGGATTATTCAACTCTTTTCCATTTTGAGTGACTATTCAGTAAACGATTTATCCCAGTTTCTTCATTAATGATCTTTTGGTGCCTCCCAATAAAGTAAAGACTTATTAATATTCATTAAGAAAATTCTTCTACTCTCAATAATGAAATGCGTAAGTATGGAAATAAATTATTAATGCCCATATTCCTGAATCAAATTTTTCTCGAACTTATTCTTAGATAACATTTAGATTCAAAGGAATTGGATAGATTCAGGTACTAAGAATTCATGGAATGAAAGAAAAAATGTAGTTTCAGTATATATTTCAAGAGTTCAAAAGATTATAGTGAGGAAATCAATAAAATTACTTGTTACGAATGTAGAATTATTTTAATGTTTGATGCGAGATTCAGAAATCAAACTGAAATTAAACTTTTCATTGGTTTGAAAAGATGATTCAAATTCGCGTTTCCCAAAATAGTGACGTTATTAACAAGTAATCTATTATATATTCTATACATTACAGTTTCTAGAAAATCAAATTATAAGCATCCTTGCTATAAATGTTTTCCTAATAAAGTTCAGTTTATTAATTGTTTTTTTGCTATTTTTTTCCTTACTATACTGACGGATTATTCAACTCTTTTCCATTTTGAGTGACTATTCAGTAAACGATTTATCCCAGTTTCTGCATTAATGATCTTTTGGTGCCTCCCAATAAAGTAAAGACTTATTAATATTCATTAAGAAAATTCTTCTACTCTCAATAATGAAATGCGTAAGTATGGAAATAAATGATTAATGCCCATATTCCTGAATCAAATTTTTCTCGAACTTATTCTTAGATAACATTTAGATTCAAAGGAATTGGATAGATTCAGAGTACCTGAATTCATGTAAGATTTCATGGAATGAAAGAAAAAATGTAGTTTCAGTATATATTTCAAGAGTTCAAAAGATTATAGTGAGGAAATCAATAAAATTACTTGTTACGAATGTAGAATTATTTTAATGTTTGATGCGAGATTCAGAAATCAAACTGAAATTAAACTTTTCGCTAACAGACTTTTTCAGAATATATTGAATTAATTAAGAAACTCAGAATAAGATCATGTTTTAACGACTTTAAAAATGAACGCTTTATATTATTTTTTGATTTTGCAATACGGTTACTTTTAATAATCTTCTCTTTCGAATCACAACCGAATGAAAAGTAATTTTACAATATTTTATTGAAAATTTCCTTAACAATTAAAAGAACTAATACCCGCCTCTAAATAAATGCCAATTTAAATAATGAAATACCTAAAGCTTAAATGTAAAATTTAGTAAATTTTCTTCTGTAAAAATAAATAAATCATGAAAACATTAGGGAGAAAAAATATATGTATTGGTTAATTTAATTGGTAAATGTATGAATTATTGTATCTAATGGATTGTGAACAACATCCACCTTCTCAATTATGCTCAAAGACGTAAGATGCAGAATTGGTTTGCATGAACAACAGTATCTTTTGATAGAATGTTTCTAGGTATTGTTAAGCTAAACATTTTTAAAAAGTATCTTTCACAACAAAGTATAAAAAACTGGGATTTCTACCAGTAATTAATCCAATCATGTCTACTCACCCAAAATTAAAACATTATGATTTTTTTTTAAATAAATTATTTTTTAGATAGATTATAATTTCCATTTTTATGATTATTTAAGATAATTTACAATCAGAATATTAAGAGTATTACAATTTATTAATTATTGTATTGCGTGTATAGCAGCTATAAATAACAAAGTACTGGGAAGTAAAAAATAAAGTACAATTGTATTAATAGAAAAAGCACACGTGCACTTTCAATTATGTTCAATATAAATCATAGTATGCAAAATATTTTTCAAGTTTTCAAATTAAACTTTTAGTTTTTACGTTTTTCGTCATTCCAAATGTTAATTATGTTACTCAAAGCATACATAACACCCAGATATACGTGTACAAGTTGGGAATCTATGTTTTAGACAGTAATTATAGATGGAATTTCTCAGGAAAAGAAATCGTAAAATATTTAGAAAAAACTTTTTTTTTTGTTTAAATATTTCCCTATTTTCTATGTTTTAAATTTTCTTTAAATCCAATTAATATTTCCTATGTATGGTGAATATAGATATATTGAACTTTTTTCATAATGATTTCTATCCAGCATAGAAACCCAATGTATTGAACTTGCATTGCACGAGACATTTGAGGAAAAATTAATTTACTTTTATACTAAATTAAAAATGTTTTATTATATTATTTATTTTTAATTTCTAACTATCAGCAAGAAACCATATTTACTATGTAAATTATTGGCTAATTTCGAAAATTACAGTTTGAAAGTTACATGATTTTATTGCGTGTATAGTATAATGCCTATTTAAGAAAAAAATCATTGGTCGAAAGGATATGGCAAAAAAAAAAAAAAAAAAAAAAAAAAAAAAAAAAAAAAAAAAAAAAAAACTTGATTCTATAGTGTGGTTTGCTATGGTTTTCACAATATGATTTAATCAACATATACCGTACGTTCAGGCTCCAAGTTCGAAACTCAATGTTCTAACGCACTCCACATTAATCTACATTTCACACCTAATACAATCTACACATAAATAAATTCGTAAAAACATAATCATAGAGATCGACAATAATGAAATCTCTCAGCATTTTGGTAATACTTTTATGTGGAAGTAAGTTACATGAATATCCTTTACGTTACATTTTTAAAAAGAGAATATAAACTCAAACTTATTATATCGATTTATAAAAAAATATATCTATATATAGTTGTTCGTCTTATCTGAAAGCAGATGTTAGCTCATTATTTCGCTTTTGTTTCATTTCTTTATAATTATTTTTAATACAAAATGATTTTATTCCCAACTATAATAAAGAAGGAAGTTTCTGTGTTTGTGTGTGTGTGTGTTTCTCGGTTGTGTTCTGAAGAGACCGCTGCACGCAGAGATACAAAATTTGGTGACAAGGTACCTCTATGCATGTAGTTTTGCACCTCGTAGCCATATTTTGGAATTTTGGAATAGATTAAAAAAATGCAATTTTTAGTGTTTTTTTCACATTTAGCTGCGATTTTTCCACATTATTATTGGGAATCCGGTTCCAGTCTTTTAGCCCAATACAGTAAATTTTGCCCTCTTTTCAATAAAGATTATGCAAAATTCGTACGATAATTTTTGAATTTTTGGCGAATTTTTTCCTTTGACACTAAGAAATTTTGACAGAATGCTTGATTGGTTCAGGGGGTTTTATTCCATTTCATCCTCAGATACACTCAGAATTGTTTTAGCTTGGAGAAAGTTGATAATTCTTTACAGATAAAAAATCATGATTTTAAAAATACGATTTTTAATGTTTTTTGACGTTTTGTTGCGATTTACCCACATTAGTAACCGGAATCCGGTTCCAATATAGTAAATTTTATTCTCTTTACAATAAAGTTTATGCGAAATTCGTACAGGGATTTTTGATTTTTTGCGATTTTTTTTCTTCGACACTAAGTATTTTTGCCCAGAATGCTTGATTGTTTCTGTGGTTGCTTCCATTTCAGCCTCAGATACGCTCAGAATCGTCTTTTTTTTACTATTTTTAGCTTGGAGAAAGTTGATAATTCTTTACAGATTAAAAAAATCATAATTTTAAAAATACGATTTTTAATGTTTTTTGACGTTTTGTTGCGATTTACCCACATTAGTAACCGGAATCCGGTTCCAATATAGTAAATTTTATTCTCTTTACAATAAAGTTTATGCGAAATTCGTACAGGGATTTTTGATTTTTTGCGATTTTTTTTCTTCGACACTAAGTATTTTTGCCCAGAATGCTTGATTGTTTCTGTGGTTGCTTCCATTTCAGCCTCAGATACGCTCAGAATCGTCTTTTTTTACTATTTTTAGCTTGGAGAAAGTTGATAATTCTTTACAGATAAAAAATCATGATTTTAAAAATACGATTTTTAATGTTTTTTGACGTTTTGTTGCGATTTACCCACATTAGTAACCGGAATCCGGTTCCAATATAGTAAATTTTATTCTCTTTACAATAAAGTTTATGCGAAATTCGTACAGGGATTTTTGATTTTTTGCGATTTTTTTTCTTCGACACTAAGTATTTTTGCCCAGAATGCTTGATTGTTTCTGTGGTTGCTTCCATTTCAGCCTCAGATACGCTCAGAATCGTCTTTTTTTACTATTTTTAGCTTGGAGAAAGTTGATAATTCTTTACAGATAAAAAATCATGATTTTAAAAATACGATTTTTAATGTTTTTTGACGTTTTGTTGCGATTTACCCACATTAGTAACCGGAATCCGGTTCCAATATAGTAAATTTTATTCTCTTTACAATAAAGTTTATGCGAAATTCGTACAGGGATTTTTGATTTTTTGCGATTTTTTTTCTTCGACACTAAGTATTTTTGCCCAGAATGCTTGATTGTTTCTGTGGTTGCTTCCATTTCAGCCTCAGATACGCTCAGAATCGTCTTTTTTTACTATTTTTAGCTTGGAGAAAGTTGATAATTCTTTACAGATAAAAAATCATGATTTTAAAAATACGATTTTTAATGTTTTTTGACGTTTTGTTGCGATTTACCCACATTAGTAACCGGAATCCGGTTCCAATATAGTAAATTTTATTCTCTTTACAATAAAGTTTATGCGAAATTCGTACAGGGATTTTTGATTTTTTGCGATTTTTTTTCTTCGACACTAAGTATTTTTGCCCAGAATGCTTGATTGTTTCTGTGGTTGCTTCCATTTCAGCCTCAGATACGCTCAGAATCGTCTTTTTTTACTATTTTTAGCTTGGAGAAAGTTGATAATTCTTTACAGATAAAAAATCATGATTTTAAAAATACGATTTTTAATGTTTTTTGACGTTTTGTTGCGATTTACCCACATTAGTAACCGGAATCCGGTTCCAATATAGTAAATTTTATTCTCTTTACAATAAAGTTTATGCGAAATTCGTACAGGGATTTTTGATTTTTTGCGATTTTTTTTCTTCGACACTAAGTATTTTTGCCCAGAATGCTTGATTGTTTCTGTGGTTGCTTCCATTTCAGCCTCAGATACGCTCAGAATCGTCTTTTTTTACTATTTTTAGCTTGGAGAAAGTTGATAATTCTTTACAGATAAAAAATCATGATTTTAAAAATACGATTTTTAATGTTTTTTGACGTTTTGTTGCGATTTACCCACATTAGTAACCGGAATCCGGTTCCAATATAGTAAATTTTATTCTCTTTACAATAAAGTTTATGCGAAATTCGTACAGGGATTTTTGATTTTTTGCGATTTTTTTTCTTCGACACTAAGTATTTTTGCCCAGAATGCTTGATTGTTTCTGTGGTTGCTTCCATTTCAGCCTCAGATACGCTCAGAATCGTCTTTTTTTACTATTTTTAGCTTGGAGAAAGTTGATAATTCTTTACAGATAAAAAATCATGATTTTAAAAATACGATTTTTAATGTTTTTTGACGTTTTGTTGCGATTTACCCACATTAGTAACCGGAATCCGGTTCCAATATAGTAAATTTTATTCTCTTTACAATAAAGTTTATGCGAAATTCGTACAGGGATTTTTGATTTTTTGCGATTTTTTTTCTTCGACACTAAGTATTTTTGCCCAGAATGCTTGATTGTTTCTGTGGTTGCTTCCATTTCAGCCTCAGATACGCTCAGAATCGTCTTTTTTTACTATTTTTAGCTTGGAGAAAGTTGATAATTCTTTACAGATAAAAAATCATGATTTTAAAAATACGATTTTTAATGTTTTTTGACGTTTTGTTGCGATTTACCCACATTAGTAACCGGAATCCGGTTCCAATATAGTAAATTTTATTCTCTTTACAATAAAGTTTATGCGAAATTCGTACAGGGATTTTTGATTTTTTGCGATTTTTTTTCTTCGACACTAAGTATTTTTGCCCAGAATGCTTGATTGTTTCTGTGGTTGCTTCCATTTCAGCCTCAGATACGCTCAGAATCGTCTTTTTTTACTATTTTTAGCTTGGAGAAAGTTGATAATTCTTTACAGATAAAAAATCATGATTTTAAAAATACGATTTTTAATGTTTTTTGACGTTTTGTTGCGATTTACCCACATTAGTAACCGGAATCCGGTTCCAATATAGTAAATTTTATTCTCTTTACAATAAAGTTTATGCGAAATTCGTACAGGGATTTTTGATTTTTTGCGATTTTTTTTCTTCGACACTAAGTATTTTTGCCCAGAATGCTTGATTGTTTCTGTGGTTGCTTCCATTTCAGCCTCAGATACGCTCAGAATCGTCTTTTTTTACTATTTTTAGCTTGGAGAAAGTTGATAATTCTTTACAGATAAAAAATCATGATTTTAAAAATACGATTTTTAATGTTTTTTGACGTTTTGTTGCGATTTACCCACATTAGTAACCGGAATCCGGTTCCAATATAGTAAATTTTATTCTCTTTACAATAAAGTTTATGCGAAATTCGTACAGGGATTTTTGATTTTTTGCGATTTTTTTTCTTCGACACTAAGTATTTTTGCCCAGAATGCTTGATTGTTTCTGTGGTTGCTTCCATTTCAGCCTCAGATACGCTCAGAATCGTCTTTTTTTACTATTTTTAGCTTGGAGAAAGTTGATAATTCTTTACAGATAAAAAATCATGATTTTAAAAATACGATTTTTAATGTTTTTTGACGTTTTGTTGCGATTTACCCACATTAGTAACCGGAATCCGGTTCCAATATAGTAAATTTTATTCTCTTTACAATAAAGTTTATGCGAAATTCGTACAGGGATTTTTGATTTTTTGCGATTTTTTTTCTTCGACACTAAGTATTTTTGCCCAGAATGCTTGATTGTTTCTGTGGTTGCTTCCATTTCAGCCTCAGATACGCTCAGAATCGTCTTTTTTTACTCTTTTTACCATGGAGAAAGTTGATAATTCTTTCGAGATTTTAAAAAAAATTAAAAGGGAAGGGCGTATTATTTATTATCCCTATTTTTTAGTAGATTTTTTCTTTTAATTTAATTTTTTATGCGTTTTTTAACATTTTTTTAATGTTTTGGAGCGTTTTTTTGTTTCAAATGACGTTACAAATCGCCCACTACAAGTGAAACACCATTGGGGGGAGTTGTAATTGGTAGCTGATAGAATTGTAGGCACAGCTGGATGTCAACGGAGCAATTGTGATTCGCAGATGAAAAGTCGTCAGCTGATTACAATTCGAAAAGTGAATTGTGAATTTTTGCGGTTTGTTTTATGCGCTTTTTAGAGTCTTTTCATGTATATGCCATTTATGTATTTGATTTCAGAAATTAACAACGGCAACTTACTGTTTTTGTATGTAAAAAAAATCATTTTGTTTCTGTTTAGAAAGTTAATAATAATTCCTAATTTTTTAATGTCGTTGGGTAAATTCTGTGTGTGTGTGGGGCGGGTGGTGAGTGTTCTGTTGTGGTTTATATTTTGCGTTAATGCTCTGATCTAAACTCCCTCCTCCTCAAAATCAGAACTATCCAGTCTTCAAAATGAGAACTATTTAATTATTAGTCCGATTCAAACAAAACTTTTTCTGAAATCCCCAGATACTAGATAAACTTCGGCATAATTTTTTCAGCCGTTGGTTACCACTATTCCTGGACATTAATATGTCCATTGAGGGTTATTTTCTGGGGTTCTATGGGCGCAATTTTAACGAGAATTAGTTCATTCAACTTAACACGAACTAATTAAGATACAGATTTAGCGTCACCTGGCGGTACGAAATGGAACTAAAAGATTTTGCAGCGCGTTCGCAGCACGCCTGTTATACGGTGTCATAGGCAGTAGGGACACCTGCCGGAGTTTCAATCGGAAAAAGTTTTATTTAGAACTGAGAGTACCCCTAGCGGTAGGAAGTGAAACTAAACAATTTTGCACTTACAATTTTTCCGATTCCAACGAAGGACCAGATTTTAACGACAATTGATTCATTCAACTTAACATGACCTAATCAAGTTTTATAGATAACAAATTAATTGCCATAAGCAGCGGGGACACGTGTCGGATTTTCTTTCGGAAAGAGGTTTGTTTAGAACAGAGTGCACCCCCTGGCGGTGGACAGTGTAACTAAAAGATTTCGCATTTAATCTTGGTCCGACTCAAACGAAATCTTTTTCTGACATCCTTCCGAGGTCGCCCATATACTAAATAAATTTCGGTATAATTTGTTCAGCCCTTGGTTACCACCATTTATGAATATTAATATCGAGGGGGTGATTTATTTTCTCGGGTTCTGTGGGTTCGATTTCAACGGGAATTGGTTCAGTCAACTTAACATGAAAAATTTGAGATATAGCTAATTATGTAAGACATAGATTTGGTACTCCCTGGCGGTGGAAAGTGAAATTAACAGATTTTTCGCGTGTGCACGGCACGCCTTCTACACGGTGCCGTAAGTAGAAGGAACGAGTGCCGGAGTTTCGTTCGGAAATAGGTTTATTTAAAACAGAATGCTATTTCTAAAAATTCATCAGAACCAAAAATTATTTTCTACTATAACTATTAATTTAAAAAAAAAAATCTAACAAAATCATTCGGGCTATTTAAAAAAAATAGTTATAAATTTCTCATGACTGTTTATTTATTTATGTATTTACTGCTAAAAAATACACAAGTATCTCATAAACTAAGATAATATAATACTCTGGGATTTTCACAGCATTAATACTATTAGTGCTAAGACATTTTGATACAAAATGCTTCGTGTGATTTTATCCATGATTTAAGACGTTTTCGCTTAAAAAAGTTTTCGAAAAAATAGATTCGTTAATCTGAAAAAAGTCACTGCTCATGTTGCTATTTGTTGTCAGAATAATCTGTCACTGGGATAAAAAGAGTTGTAAAAGCAGTTCTTTTGAAAATAAACACAAAAGAATATTTTTGAAACGTAAAAAACAAATTTTTCCAGCTGCTGTACAAAGAAACATATATCACTTCTGAAGTGGCTGTGTACTAAATGTTATAAATCTCTCGGTGTGAACATGAAAATCATATATTTTTACAAAATAATTTATTTTCTACTTTAGATTTTCTCTCTTCTTGTCATATAAAAAATGACATATTTGAAGTATATATTCATACAATGTATGATTAAAATTTTGTAATAGTAATTATATGAGGTGCTTGTTATCTCTTTGTTTTACAAAACTAAGGTGAAATAAAGGTTAAAAAGTTTGTAATAAATGTATGATTGTATATCTTTTTACATTAATGCAAATTTATTTAAAAAATACACTTATTTTTGCCTGGCTTATAGACATTACTATACAAATATTCTAATTTTTCTATATTACGTGATATATTTTAAGCAAAACTCGCGAAGAATATTTGATAATGTTATACTGTACTTGGCAGCTATTACACTTTAGTTGTGAAACTTAAACTTTTTGATCTTTTTTACACTTTAACACTTATGATACTTAGTTTTGCACTTTTTTACAAAGTTTATTTTTCTTCAGTTAAATTATGAATTACTTTCTAGAGTCTTTTAATTAAGGTAAATGCTGCATGTAAGCGGAAAATTAGTATTACCAAAATTATAAGTTCAGTTTTTATTGCCAAAATTACCATAGGATATCAATTCGTTTTTATTATTTGTAAAATACAGTCATGTTTTATATATATTTCCATACATGTTTTATAAAAAATCAAAAATTCAAAGAAGGGAGGCTATTTATATCTCTTTAAATTCAGCTTTTAATGATTCTTATATTTTATTTCAAAATTTCCTCATCAAACTATCTTTATAATGATCAGAACTGTGTTGTTTAACAATATTCAATTATTATGTACTTGTAAAATTGTAAAAATGTCGTTTTTATGTTACTTAAAAATGTATGATATTGGTTTTTGCTGAAAAGTTTGTGAAATGTGTTATTTTACAATTAATAATTAGTTCAGAAATAAATTTAATGACAATGCGTTGTGTTAACTTTTGGTGAAAACGAAGTCCTTTTTAGGTCTAATAACTAGCACGTTCTGCTAAAATATACTACATTCCAACGTCTGCCCCCCTGGTAGCTCGGAGAACGTGTAAGTGGTATTCTAGTTCTCGCCAAGTGTTCTTTAACATCTTTACGCGTTATTTCACACTTTTCAAAAGTTGGTAAGTATGTAATAATGTGCAGAAGTTTAAAATCCGCATATGTACAAAAATGTTTTTTTTTCTCCAAACGCTCAGTACCAATACGCTACTATAGTCAGACAGCATTTAATTAGCAGATCTCTTCAGCAATCTCTCATTTTGAAGGGAGTAGTAAACTGAAATAAAGTTAGAAAAATTATTTTATCTCGAAAATATATTTAGTAGTTTGGTTATGCTCATGATGTTGAAACAGTAATATCTATTTCGATATATGTTTTTCACATTTTTAAGCATTCTTATGATCAAACGGCTTAATAACAGATAAGGTACTGCTAGTTGGAATATGGAGCTATATATAAACATAAAAATATAACTACTGATGTTCATAACTACAGATGTTCATAACTACAGATGTTCAACTACAGATGTCAAGGCCATTTTTGACAATTTTTCTTTTTTAATATGATATGTTATCTGTTTTGTATACTTAAGAGAACATTATGTTACACATTTCAGTAACTTTGCTTCGTTAATAACGTGAAAATATTTTTTTTGTATCAGTTTCAAACACACTAATAAATTAATTCCCTTGTACATTCAGCTAGAGGTATATATTTTTTATATATGAAAAGTTTAAAACTCATTAACTATACATAAGCTAATAAAACTATTTAGATTAATTGAAGTTGCTTTGAAAATATAGTTTTCATAGATATGAATAAGTCGAAAACTATTCGATATACAGATAAAACCATAGATACAAATGTAGATATTAGATATATGTAGTTGAATAAAAAAGTATATTTTACTTGGCACTAGTTAGCTATGTATTATAATAAAAATAAACTTTTTGTGGCGTAGATTAAGAATACATTACGGGGATTTAAGAGGAAACTTTGGTATTGGTGATAATTCTTCATGCGTATTTTGAGCGTTGTTCGTATTGACTTTGAATTTTATCAATACTACAGGTTAGATGCTAGATAAACAGTAATTGTAAATTACTTTTATCAATTTACTTTTTGGGTGTTATTCATTTAAATAACCAATACATTAATCGTGAAATTAAATTACGTTTACGTTGAACATGCAACATTTCTCCCTGAAAATTTATCATTCAAACAATTAGAAAGTGGGCGTACAGATCCTAACTGATGAATTTCGTGACGCACGATATTTAGATTGTGTAGTCGTAGTATAAGGATAAAATAACAGTATTTTACTTGGGAATTACTTTTATTCCTTTTTACTACATGATGATCTTTTTCTAAGTCAGACCTAGATAATGTTTGAGAGTCTCACATCTTTAAGGGCCAGACTTCTGAGCAGCGGAATGCAAACACAGCAAATACAGTGCGGAGTGGCAGAAATTTTAGGACGAGACGAGCGGCAGGCCGGAAGTTGTTTAGCAATTCGTTGACGGGAAAATAACAGTAGAAACAGCTTGCTCCTCGTTTTTGTTAAGCCTAATTTAGATATTTTATGATAGAATGCAGCACTGAGATATGGGAGGATTTTACAGCTAATTGGCGAGGACATATATATGCTTAATGAGGTTTTATGGGTTTGGTTCTATGGGGGTTATCTTGGTTGCCACAAGAAAGGCGGACCAAGTAATCCCAGACATTTTACTCTTAAATAAGAGATAATTTTGATGTATAAAAGTAATAAATGTGAGGCTAGGAAACAAAGACAACAGGGGCAATTCAGATTTAAGTATGGGTTTATAAAGTTAGAGAAAATGTTTTGGGGATTTTGAATTTAAAATTTTGAAATTGTAATTTCAACTATGTTAACCTCATTAAAATTACTGACATTAAATTACAATTACATAAAACATTAAAAACATATTTAAATTGGACGTTTTGGATTTACATGAAAATCCCTCATCAGCAAAACTTTCCTTTACCTAAGTCACAATATATTCTAAAACATCAACACATAGAAACTATACTGCATCAAGATGTCGAGGCCAAAGTTACAGTTATAGTTACACTGAGCATTCATTCGGGTATGAACCCGCTTCGTTAAGAGGTAAATCTGTAATTTTTGTATACCATGCTTCTAAGAAAGTACGAGTTCTATAGTTGCTGCACCTCGATCTAATTAGATGTAATTAGATTGCAGTTTTATTTAAATTTAAAACATTTTTTCATAGTGATTGCATGCTTAAAAGCGAGTAAATAATTTTAATATGGAAATTAATTTGAATACAACCATATTCATATATAATAAAAAAATAGCATGTTTTTATACATAAATTAAAATTAATATTCCAGAAAATCTGTTTAGTACAAATTTAATGTTCTAAATATTAAAAAGTAACTATTATTTTCAATGCCAATATACGAGCTGTGATCTTTTAAATTTGCGAAACATCACTTAAATCTTTAAGCATTTGTAATAAAGTGAAAAAAATATTGTTATGTAAAGCGTTATTTAAAATAAAACATAAGCGGTTCAAATTAAGTAGTCGGAAAATAAGAAATTTTTCGTTCGAAATTCTCCATATTTCGACTAAAATATTTTGCTGAAACATTCATAGAAAAAGTTTCCTTCCGAAAATAATGAAAGTTTCCAATTTTAATAATATTTTTATACTTTTATAACAGCAGTGGTGAAAAGCTGATGAACCCCCATGAAAAGCTGAAATTCGTGTTTGAAAGAAGAAATTAAATCAGCTTTACTTCCTTTGTCAGTTATAGATTCCACAAACATTTTTTAGACAAAATTTATTCAGAATGAATATATTTTTACTTTATTGAATATTTTTATTCTTAAAAGTTTTATTTTCATGCTCAAAATGACACGTTAGTAAAATTTCTTTACCGTCTGACATTTCCAGAATTTTTGATAAAATGATTTATTCTGTTACGCTTGGCAGCCTTTTAACCGTTCCTCGAATTCTTAGAATATATTATATCCTTTATCTAGCTCAGAGCGTTTTTCTATTCAGTAATTTTCTACCTCTTCCAATAAATATCAATGAGCGATATTTTCACTCTACATTGTTCTCAAAAATTTTTAAATGAATTTTTGTTCATTAAAGATATTTAGTCATCCTTTATTGCATACAAAGAATTTGTTTAGAAGAACATGCCAATAAAAGAATATAAAAAAAGTTTGAAATATTCACAGATAATGAAAGAAAATGAATTAAGTGAATGAATTACTCTTGATGAGTAAATGAATTAATTACTCCTTTTTTTTATTTAATCGGAAAAAATCAGTATTGAGTTAAACATCATTCAATACAATGTCTTATTTATCTATTCTGTTATTTAATACTTTCAGACAGCTTAAAACGTAAATAAAAAATATTAAATAGTTCACTATCAAATATCTCTAAATGATAATTATTCCAATTATATATTATGCTATTTAAGATAAATTAAACAAATTACTTATTTCTTTAGTGCCAGTAATATGTGATTTTGCAAATATTAGAAACCCCAGCATCATATTATTCGACGTATTTGTGTAAAAATTACACGTAACTGTTATATTGATTATTTAATTTGACATCATATTCACGTAAACTACAGTTTAAGTGAATATGATGGAAGAACAATTTTACACGCATAAGATAAAATTACAGATAAGTTTAAAAGTATAATTATTAGCGGAAATAAAGTTTCTCAACACCACATTTCTGATGAAAAGTAATATGAAACACTGTATAAGATGAATACAAACAGTTATATGATTCTTTCCGATTTATTGCATTAATACTTTTAACTGAGGCATATTTTTTATTCTCGAAATCTTTATCTAGAAACATGATGAATTTATGTTCTATAGATTACACTTTAATTCTCTCATTCAATTAACATTTCATTTCAAAGTAAAAAAATTGAAATTTCATAACGATAATTAATAAATTATCTTCTATAAATCCAGATCACGCTCTTTGAAAAAGATTTTACTAATTGATAGAAATCTAATGAATATTTTTCATTTCCGAATTATAATTATATTTTCTTGTGTCGCATATGTCTCTTAGTTATGGAAAAAGAAATAACAAAATAGAGTAATTTGCACATATGTTTATACGATATTGATCAGAATTATTTGTTTTGTGTTCTAGAAATATATTATGATAATAAAATGTGGTAAAAACAAAATTAAATAGTTTTCAAAACTTTATATTCTGATAAATACAAGCACAAATATATTGCAAATTTTAAGTTAAAGTACAATTATTGAAGAAAATTGCTAAATGAACGAATAAAAGTATGGTAAATCTACTATTAAACTAACAATTATTAACGTATTCCACACATATAAAGTATTAAAATTTCATTTGTAAGTAAACACTATTGAAATTACATAAATGAAAATTACTTTATATAATATTTAATAAAAATACTGTAAAATAATTAAAAATCGAAAAAAATAATAAGAAAGCATAATATCATGACAACATAGTCTACTCTAAAAAGAAATAAAGTACTACTCTAAAATGTAATATGACAATTACTGGTAAAAACATCTTAATCCAAAACACTAGACTACGATAAAATCTTAAAAGAAAAATATCGTATCTTATAACTTATTTTATCCCTCTTCGAAACGTCCAAAAATGATAATTTTTGTTGTTAAATTCTTTCAAGAACTCTGCATCAATCAAATATATTGTTCGCCAGATTTTGAAGGAAAAGTTTTAAATGATTTTGTTATTACCAAAATTTTGAAATAATATTCTTACAAAAAATACTGAAAACATAAAATTAATTGGAGATAACTTTATGTTATGTAGACTTTATGTTAATTAAACATGTAGATGACTTTATGTTAATAAATTTTTAATTAAAATTTGTTAAGCATATTATTTTATATATAAATCTACATATTATTCTACATATATATGCAAAGCTTAACTGACTAAATAATCTAAAACTTCATTTGATTTGGCTTAGATTTCTTGCTGCTATTCCGTGGATGTTGTGTAAAGTCAAAATATTTTGCTTTGCTGTTCCTATATTCATGAAAATCGACATCATATATTATATAATATTTAACGAATAACTATGTGTTGGAGGGAGTCATTTCAAAATAATATTTTGTAACACTTCAATTTTTGGTACCTCTGGATTTAGTTTTAATAATTTTAATATAAGTCTTTAAAAATATTTTGATAAGTAGATTAAATTTTTGTCACGGGAAAATAAAAAAAGAATGTATATTGTTGAATTATTTAAAATATTTTCTAAACAAAATATGAAACATAAACAGCATATACCAATACATGATTTTAAAATTAAACTTCTCAATTTTTTATATATAAATATCCATAATAATCTTTCTCATATACCTAATTAGTACAATATTTCTATTTTATCTCCTTCACATTTTCTATATTATTATTCGTTTCTGATTTTGGACATAACAATGAAAAGGAAATTGCAGGCGGAAGCGTTTTTCTCATTGAGCTTAATTGCATGATGTACTTTCTTTTCGGTCAGGAAAGTCTTTTTTAATGCGTAATAACGGAGGAAAAGTGATTTTTTAAATGTAGCTATTTTCATATATAATGTTATTGGAGAATATGATATATTGCGGAAAATAAAATAATTTAAATTATTTATTACTTTCTTCTATCTTTATAAGAAGAAAGTATCGGATTCACGAAAATTTTCGACTTCCGTTTTAAAACGGATTTATAAGTTTTAGAAGGTCCTGAACACAATTTGACTGTTTTTAGAAAATGTCTGTCTGTGAGTCCGTCTGTGGATCTGTCTGTCTCTCTGTCAGTACGTGACAAAAATTTTGTGGACGCACTATCTCTAAATTTAATAAATCTTTATATTCATTTAGTCCCCTGTTATAAATTGGTGCTGATTAGTTTTTGGTGAAAATTGCCCAATAGGTGGCGCTGCTATGCTGCATTTTTCGCGATTTCCGCAATAGCTCTATCTCAAGAACTAATGCACTTATTTTCATCAAACATTAGATTCAGTTAGACTTTGACATAAATAGACGCTGTTTACGTTTTGTTGTAGATATCCCAACAGGTGGCGCTGCTATACCACTTTTTTCATGATTTTTACAATAGCTATATATCAAGAACTAAGTCACTTAATTTCATCAAACTTCAGATTCTGTTAGATCATGACATAACTAGATGCTGCTTACGTTTTGGTGAAAAGAACACAACAAGTGGTGCTGCTATGCTACTTTTTTAATTATTATCACGATACCTATATCTCAAGAACTAATGCTCGGATTTTCATCAAATTTCAGATTCATTTAGACGTTGACATAGGTTGTTGATTAGGTTTTGGTCTAAATATCACAACAGGTGGCGCTGCTATGCTACATTTTGCAGTATTAACACGATTTTAGCAATAGTCATGTCTGAAGAACTAATGCACGGAATTTAATAAAATTTTCGATTCAGCTACATCTTTATATAAATTGGTGCTGATTATTTTTGGTGTATGCGAAACCTGTATGACATAGAAGAATATTATGGGACTGGCACCTATTTTTTCATTTCATCGTCATTTTAAAGTAAATTGAGACAAATTTGCTTCACTGGTTACACTATTAAAATATAAAAGAGTATAACTCTCTGAAAACGAATGCGCAATTTACATGGAAAGTCGAATATTAAATTATCATGTAAATAAATAAATAAATAAATAAATAAATAAATAAACTGTATAAAATTAAATAATGAGAAATTATTCCTTCATCATGCGCAAACAGGGCATGCTACCACTTTGAAATCACGATCACAGGCATTTTTAGTTTTGTTTGCATCTGATGAAGAAATGCTCTTTTGAAACGTTTTGAGAAATAGTATTTTTTAAGTTGATTTAAGCAGCTTCTTTATATTGTGCAATACTTCAGTTTTTATTTTTATTATTATTTTAATGTAAAACGTAAAATCAGGTTCTATTCTTATTTATAAAACTAGGGGGCTCAGCCATCTACCCGCTAACGCTCGTCAACCCCCCGTGAATTGCAAAGCAATTCACATTGAGGCCGCTACGCGATCCCAGCTCGCTTTGCTCGCTCGTCCCTTTTAATTTTTCTAGTAATTCTAGCCGGTATAAGAACTGCAATAAATCATTTGAACATATGAAATTGATATTTTTTTAATGTAAAAAAGTAATTGAAAACACAACTAAAAATGCATTTAGTTGATGCTACTAAAGGGCATATAAATCATTTAAATACTATGAAAAAATGATCTTGGAAACATAATTAGTTTAAAACTTATTGCACCTATAATATTGTACTGCACGGCTTAAATTCATTAAAAAAACGTTTATCATCAATGATTGTTTAAATTTCGTTTGACATTTTATTATTCTAATTGATTATAGATTTCGGAAAAAGAAATTATTTTTACTTCAATAAAACAGCAGCAGATGGCAGCAGGGGCATTCTAGAAAGTTTATATTTTTTATCTCCGATTTTTTGTGCGAGTGAAATTCGTAAATAAATTCTAAATAAGAGTTGAGAATTAATTTGAAATTAACAATATTACTCATAATTAAAATGAGGAATCATCTGAGACGCTTTGGATTAAGTTCATATTATTATTTTTAATAATTGCTAGCTTCAGTTTCACTGCTCTGACACTGACCACCATATTGGAGGCGAAGCCATATTGGAGGCGGCTAAACAGTCTTGTCTGTGTCTGAGCTCTAGAAACTACTGTTGTTGCTAACGATAAGGTAGAAATTCAGCCCTATTTCCGCGCCACGTAAGACAAATATATATATATAGATAAACATGAAATTTATTATAGCAATAAATGTCTTTATAAAAACTTTTTTAGATGTATATTGAATGAGAAATTTTGTCTGGCTGAGGGTTCACTTTTTTGTACTTTTTTTACATATTTTCGGATATAAAGAAAGGCATTAATCAGTAGATATATATGGTATATAAACATTTTGTCAATTAAAATCTTGCAGAGTTCTTATCAGATTTTGTTTTATTTCATAAAATAGGTATATAATATCATATAAAAATATATTTATATATCATTCAGGATTTGCTATATATTTAATGCATGACTTATCACAAATTCTATAAAAATATTTTATAGCTGTATCATTTATTCTCTCCAGGAAATCTCCTAGAAATAAACCTTCACTTGGTGTGATGTATTGGGATCAGCTGATTTGTATGATGTCACTTCTGTCTAGCGTTATCAGAAACCTATTTTTCAGCGTCAGTCACCTGAGAAAGGGAAATATATATATATTTTTTATAATATATGAAAAACTATTTATTTAAACTTGAATAAAATGTCTACTATACCGTAAATGCATTTTACCAAAATATACCATAACAATTTATTTCTTCAAAAATAAAATATGGGCCAAAGATTGTATATAACAAAAGCATTGATAAAATATAAATTATTTATTTTAAAGAATTATAAAATTATTTATAGACAATGATTTGAAGAAAGCATATATTCAATCATTTTTATGATAATATTTAATATATGCACAGTGTAAAAAAAAAAAAAAAAAAAAAAAAAAAAAAAAAAAAAGTTGTAAATTATACGTTAAACATGACAGACGAGGTGCGTTCGTTCGAGGTTGCGACTAGTTTCACAATATAAAAAAAAAAAAATCATCCTTATTATTTCAGTGAAATCAATTATATCGTCTGCTATGAGCGAAATGTGCATTTTTTTTTTTTTTTTTTTTGTCTTGTTACATATGTCACGTTTACAAATGCGATTTTTTTTCTACCGCACTGCAAAAATCACCATCGAGATCTATCTTGCTTTGTGAATGGTTATCTCAATGGTTTAATATTTTTATGACTCATAATGAACGAATCTCCTGTGTTTATTACTCTATTGGATTGAGATATTCGACTGTTAACCTAATTTCCACTGAAGTTATTTCAGAATCTATACTTTTTTAATGTAACTCATCTATCTCTCAAGCAGACAATTTTTTGAACGATCTTTCTAAAAATGTAAATTTTATTCAAAAAAAATAATTTTGAATAAAAATGGCGCCCTGACATGTGAAAACAGAAGTGGTTTGTCCGAATTTGTTTTCCTCAGTCACATGACTTGCGTTTTTATTATACAGATTACGTACGATAACATTTATATATAGAAAACTTTTATTAATATCTTTTTAACTTTTCCTTCGAATTTCATAAAATTTGAATTGACTCGACAAAATTCTGAAACGATAATATATATTAAATTTCAAACCATTCGGTTGGGTAGTTTTTGTTATATGAAGACGGACGGACTAAACGACGACTATAGTTGCTACGTATTTAAATAATTACGAACGCCAATAAAAAGTCAAATGTTTCATTAATCTAGGAAAATATAATATGACCGAAAATATGTAATAACCTTCTACAAGTTACCTGCGATTCCCAAAAATCTTTCTTTATCTTTAGAAATTTGATAAACCAATATATTTTCGAGATTTAAAGAAGCATATATAAAAACATTTTTTTTTAATTTGCTGACATTGTTTTTTCAAAAAAGTTTCCCAGTAGTTGTTACATTGTATTAATCAGTTTTCTCAACACGGAATATATATTTTTTGGGGGTACTATCAATTTTAAATGAACATTGTCATGCCCAAAGAACATATTTTACAGATAAACGTTATAAATTAACATTAACACGAAAATGAATATCATTTTCTTACTCTTGCAGTATGACTTACTCTTGCAGAAATTTCAATTGCGGAGCTAAAAATGTTTAATTGATAATCGATTTCATCCGATATTGCAGTTTGAGAACAGTGACATTAATGATTGATATCTACTGCCAATATTAGAAACCACTGCGAGAAATTTCTGAAAATCAGTGGAAGCAAAAGAAACAGTATTTTTAAATGGTTCTTTAAATCTAGGAAATAAAATGTTTTCTGAATCTTCTAAAGAAAAGTAATACTTTTCGGAATGATGAGTAATTTGCAAGAGGTCATTGTATATTTTCGTCTGTTATTATGTCATGTTTTTGTAGATTCAGAAGTATTAGTCTTAGTCTTTATATATATATATATATATATATAATGCATATAAATTTATTTTTTTATAAATAAAATGTGCGTCAAACATTATATAGACGACAAAATTTGAAAAGAAAAAATAGTATTTAACATAAAACATCTTTTAAAAGACTTAGAAAATAATTTGTAGACAAAGATAGAAATCAAACGTTAAATTATTTATACGGAAATATTTAATGTATAGTTGAACGACGGAATCACTTCAATTTTGCTAATCAGTTTAAATAAAACAATGAAAGTACTACTAATAGTATTGTTTGAATTGAAATTAATTTTTTTCATTTATTACTTACTGTATTGTTTTTCAGAAAAAAATAATATTTTGGAGTTTCTACAACATTAAATTAATCGTGTATTTTTGTTACCCGAAATCCAATTTATTTTCACATTCTTTATATCATCCTCCGATAATTTCTGGACAAAAAGGTGTGTTTAGTAGAACCCTGAAATGTGTTTAGTAGATTGTGAATAATCTCATATTTTCTAAACTGTTTCAATCTCCAAATTTTAATACTCTTGTTTCGTTCTAAGAGGTATAAATGCAATGCAATAAAATTAAGTCCAAGAATTAAAAAAAATGTATATAGGCACACCAAAATATAAACATTTTATATGTGAAATTCAATTTCATAGTTTAAAAAATACTCTAGATTATGCCAAAATTCCTAGCTGTATTTTTCAGTTGAGGAATTTTTCAGGCCAATGCTAATTCTAAATAATTAATTAAACGATATACCTTTAAAAAAGTTATTTTTATACAAACAGAGAAAAAAATAAAACAAAACTAAAAATAAATTTGGTGATTGATTATAGTATAAAAGGAAGAAATGGTAGTATATTCAGCTTGAAAACAGTGCACAAAGGCTTATACACATGAGTCAAATTTAATCAATATTCAATTGAATTTTTTATATGTTTCTATAATGATTTGATTAATATGTTAAACTTGATAAAATCTGTACCTGCCATATTGCAATTTATAAAATGTACAAAGGTGACACAGATAAACATAACTTGAATTCTTTAAAATGATGTTAACTTCAATTGAAATTGCGTGATACAAATTTTACACACATATTATTGGAAATTTCATAGAATAAGTTCTCCGAATTCTCTGTGAATATTGTAATTCTGTTCTCAAAGAAAGATTCTTTTTTTTATCATTTCACGAGCCAGGAAACATTTTCATAGTGCACAGAGCATCTATAATAATATTGGTAATTGAATTTAAAACGCAATCCTCGTTTAATCGGAAATCATTTTGTACACCGCAGTTGAATGCGGATTTTCATTCATTTGTTTTTATACAGTAAAAATACTGTTACCTTAATTTGAAAAAAAAAAAAAATACTTTTTTAATGAAAACAGGGATGACAATGTGTGGAATTTAGGAAAGGCAAAATTATTAAGCCGGTGACACCAAAGGCACCAACAGTAACATTACGGAAAAGGAACGGTCTAGTCGATTTTTGGAAAGTAGCTGGTTTTAACTTTTGCATTATCGTGAATTTCACAAATAACACAAAGGAAGTTATTTCTGTTAAATATTTGTTACTTTTTTTTCTCTTTTTTTTGTAGAAATTAATCCACAGAAAGTTTTTGTTAAGACTCATCTAAAATTTATATTTTTATTTCTAGAGAAAAAGAATAAAAGACCGAGGCGTAATTACTTTATTTTTATTAAATGAATATAATTTTAATGTTATTTTTCTTTTTTCTTTTTTATAAAGTTTAGATCATTTGAATGTGCGCAAATCTTTAGACATACGCATCTCTTTCTGATGGTTAAACGATTCAATAGATTCCTTATCAAGGAGAGTATTGTCGTATAGGAAAGCCGACAGCAATAATAGCTGCAAATGAACTTTTTTTCGTGATTTTTCGCTCAGATTTTCAAAATCATTTGTTCGTGTCACTTAAATTGAATGCAGGATGGGTGAATGTGCATTTCGCGTATCTGTCGACCCCCCCCCCAATCCCCGAAAAAGTTGTACTTTCTTATTTTTTATACCTTATCAAACAGATTGATAAAAAAAATCATACTTATAAGAACTGTGCGAAAGTAGCTCATTTCAAGAATTCAAGCCACTATCTTTCGCATACCATTAAGACTGAGACATGTGCTCAAATCTAGCGGATACAATTTACTCAGAGACAAATTTTTGGCATGCAGATAAAGTACCGACATCTTCCAATAACCTGACGACATCATTATTCAGTATAAAAAATAACAGGAATAAAAGTTTGTTTAATGTTTGTTAATGTTTTAAGCGAAAAGGTAATTTTTAGATATCTTCTACATATGAACGAATATGAGTCGATCACTGCAGTCTTAGGGTTACTAAACAAAGTGTAGGGTTACTTCTACTAAATTATTTATTCTTTTTCTATTACTTTTCATGAAGAAAGGGCTAGTAAATGCAGTGCCTAGGATGACAAATATATTCAAGCCGGTAATGTGGTTAATCAAACAAAAGTCTGAATTCTGAAAAGCAAAATAATCATGTGATTTGTCGAAGCCTTTTTGCTTTTGCGTTTATTTATGGTTAATAATTGTATTTATATATCTTATAAAAAATGTTTTTTTTAACAAACAAATATCCCCGTAAAGGCTAAGTTAAATGGGCAAGACTCATGTATTAGAATCAGACCGATAGACTTATCCCTTAAATTTAGAGATATGATACGGTATAATAAATTCAGACTTTTAAACTTAGTGAAAATGTGAATAATATCTTTATTTGATTTATTTTATATTATTTTTTACTAAAAAATATTTATTAATAATATTATATGCGTTACACAGTTGTTTAAGTGTACAACACATATCCAGATAAGCTTTCCTAGTGGTATGCTATAGAAACAAATTAAAATTGCATTACATTGAGGCTGTTGGATCTAGTTTCTCTATTATTTTTTTAATGCACAGGAAACGTACCTACATTATTTAAATTTATCGTTAAATTACCGAATTCCATATATTATTCATATTCCTATACAACGTTTACTAGTGCAATTGGCCAATTTTCTAAATCAGGACAAATGGACAATTTTGTTAACAAAAAGCGTATTAATAACAGGGCATCTGGTACCTGCACGCGAAAGCAAGTAATCGGTCGTATACGCAAGTTAAATTTTATTTGTTTAAAACTTATATACTTGATTTATTCAAGATCTGCTTTAAGTCTTCGTGAAGTTAAAATGGTATTACTCTGTATTCATAGATAAATATACAGAATGACCGCAAAATATTTGCCACAACAAATACTGCGTCAAACTTTCGAAGATCATGTGAGTATACCGACCAATAAGATTGGATTTGCAATTTGCAAAAAAGTGGGGGATGTTTATTTGTGGATAACTTAAGACCTTTTTCATGCCGGCTTACGAATTCAGATTATTTGTGTCAAACAGTGGCTTAAAGTGGTATGAACTGTCACCTAGTCGTGAATTATTTCTTTTAAGATGAAATTTAAGTAATTTTCGCTCACGACAGGCCTATCCTAACTTGGCAACAAATTCCAGTTTTATAAGTGAGATATTTTTCCGAACAAATCTCTCAGGGACGTGAAATACTCTTTTCTTATTTTTTCCTACATGCATTGAAATGTTTTTGAAAATGTATAATCTAGAATAAATGAGGCGCCTTTAAAAAATAATGACATTTTTTACCTAAGAACTACATATGATAAGAATGCATTTTATAATTAGTTTGGATCTCTAATCCTCGGTTTAAAAATTAATAGCCACAAACATAACACTGAAACAATCAGCACATAAATTTCTGATTAATTTTCGCATTTCCTCATTCATTGTTTATTCTTTATTCTTTTATGACAAATTAATAAAATTATTGTACTACATAATTTGCTTTTACTGTTCTTTTAATCTATATATAAATAATAAATTTTAAAAAAAGAATTAATAAATATAAAAATAAGACCTTTATATTTTTTAATAAACAACAAACAAGATATAACTGTATTGAAAAGTTCATAAATCCAATTGGTTTCTGATAATTTCTTTCAAGGAATAGAAAATTCGATATCATAAGATTAATACTTCCAATCTCATGAATATAAAAACTTCATTAAGCACTTATATCCATATGAACACAGAAAGAGGAGACTTCTGTGTTCTCCGGCAGTTGTTTCCTAAGGATATTGTTTTAATAACCTACTTATTTAATAAAACTGATATAAGTACGGTTTTTTTCTACTTAACTAGTCTTTGAAGCCTATGAACAATATAATAAGATATTTAATATGTATTATTAATATTTATGAGTAAAAAGTAATTAAAAAAAACTATAATACCGAAATGAATAGATAAAATGTTAAAGACGAAAAACTATGTTAGTATTAATTTTTCATCAAATAATGAGTTTCATAATTTGTTCATATGCTTTGTAAAGTTAAAAAAATGGAAGATGTGAAATTTATTGACATAAAATGTAATTATTTTTGCTAAAGTAATATTTTTATAGTAATATTTTTTGCCATCGATTTAAATATATACTAAAGGATAAACGTGTCCGTGCGTAACACTGACGTTATTTTGATGTTGACAACACCAGACGATTAAATTTCGATTTTGCTGCATTTTTCTTTTTTATGTTTAATCATCGCACATTTTCAATTTTAACATCCTAGAATATGTGAAAAAATGTACATTTAAACGAAATTTATTTGAAAAGTGTATCGCAATTTATTGATTTATTTCTAGTTTTTTAAATAATTTGCAAGCATGATTTTTGTTTCATTTATTTATACATACCGCATGCAGACGATTAGGAAAGATAAATCCGTTTCTACATAAAATAATATAAATCGTTCAGCAGTTGTTTCCGGTTCATATACCGCGAAAGTATCGCTTTTAATAAATTTCAAAACTTTATTTGAATACATAATCTGTATTTTCCACCTAAAAATAATTTTTGGTGTTGTTAGTGGACTATCTAAAATTTATATTAAACGTAAAATATATATATATATATATATAGGTTTTCAATAATAATAATAATAAAAGGTTTTCATCTATATTCTATAATCGAGGAAGCACTTGTTGTATCCCCCCAGTTATTAATAGCGATGAAATTGAGTCGGTGCGTAGAAACTTGAGAAGGACGGCCTAGATATGTTATGAAAGCTAGGTCAATCAAATAGTAAAGTACAGAGTGATCCATAAGTAAGTATACAACTTTCAGATAACGTAAAACAGTAAACGTTTAAGGCACGTTCCCCAAATGTAAGCCGTAATGTAGGTATACAAATTTTTCCCGCTGCTGTGCCAAGTGACATATGCATTATCTAGCGTGTCTTGCGAATATCAGTAGAAATGGCTGGGTTTTCAGTGGAAGGGCATTTTGTATTCTTGAGCCAAGCAAAATCACCCTCTGCCACCATTGTGCAACGGCATTTTCGAGTACGAATTGGAAAAGATACTCTAACCAGAAAGGCATTTATGATTACTTTAAAACTTTTGAAACTACGGGCTGTTTGTACAAAGTGGACTGAAATAATTACCGGTTTTGTGTGTGTCATGTGACTAATGATGCACAAATAAATTTTTTATACCAATCATATATTGATTTTCTGATTAGAGGTTTCTTTCCAAATCATGTTCGAAAATGCCATTGCTCAATGGTGGCAGATTCCGTTTTGCTGAATTCAAGAACAGAAAATGATTTCTCCACTGCAGACACAGCCATTTCTACTGATATTCGCGTGACACTCTAGGTTTCGCCTATGTCACTTAGCACAGCAGCGTGAAAAAAAAAAATCTATAAGTACACCTACATTATGGCTTGCATTTGGGGTACGTGCCTTAAACAGTTCCTGTTTTACAGCATCTCGAAGTTGTATACTTACTTATGAATCACCCTCTATTTGTATAAACGCTGCGGAAAAGTAAGTACGGTGCTATTCTGAGCGTTTTATGTTCGTCTTGGAGATTTTAGAGCGCATATTTGTAAGAATTAAGATTACAGATAATGTAACAATGGCATAAGTGGATAATAATGTTGCCCAACAATTTCTGGAAACTTTAGTAACAATTGCAATGTTTTCACAGCTTTTCTAACTATTTACTAAAGCAAAGAAACCGATGAATGTCCGTGAACCAATGAATATGCGTCTTCTCACCGTTAATTAATATACACAATCAAGTAGGGAATTTAATACATTGTATCCATTCGTGGCTGAACTCCAATCTCCGTAAATACTAAGAGACTGGAGTCTGGTATTAATAACGATGAAATTGAATCGGTGTGAAGAAACTTGTGAAGCACTTGTGAAGGATATTTTATGAAAGCTAGGCTAATCAAAGTTAATAAGTTTGAGTCTCTTTCTTTTATAATGGTCCTCTAAATGATTTTCTGTAGGTAATGGCTTATGGCGAATTTACCTCCACATTATTAAACAACATTACTCCTTACAAGGGACACTTCTTATACATTTTAAATAGGTATATTTTGCTACCAATTGAAATCACTGTATCTTTTGACATGCAGCCATGTTATATGCAGCAAAATAAAGTTTGTTCACTTGCACTTAAGAGTAAAACCTTGCATCTGAAAAGATTGTCCATTTTATTAAATACGAATGGATATACCAATGTAATATATTATCTGTATAAAGAGAAAATTGTCTACGTAACTACTTAGGAGCTACATATTTTTATTGTTTATAATTGTTATTATTGTTATTATTATTTTAATAAATTGTCTTAAAAAACTGAGGTTACGGAATTCGCTAAGTCTGTCCATATAGGTCCAGTAATAACATTAAAACGAATCTTCTGATTTTGAAAAAATATGTATATATAAAATAAAAAAGATGAAAACGATTTGAATTTCCTTTATGTTTTAGTATTTTTGACAAAAAAAAAAATCTATTATTTAAATAAATCGTTATATAATTTTTTAATAAATATTCATTAAAGTAAATTGCATGACCTGTTTTTATGCAGATTAAAGGTTAATCCATTTACTGCTAAATTTTCATTTATAAATTAAAACATTTATTTTTATATCCAGCATAATCTATCGACTTTTGTATACTTGAACTCATTCTAATTGTTGTTTATCCCTTTAACTTCTACATATCTTTTCATTCAATACAGTTTCCTCTTATTCCTTTTAATGAGAATCAATTTATGATTGGGATTGATTAGATTTGTAAAAGATTTTTAGTACATTTCTCAATATTGACTTAATGAACCCCGTGATTTCAAAGAAATATCTTAATATGTCATGTGTCAGATCAATCGATGGAAATAGAAGAGAACACGGATACAAAAAAGATTAGAATTTGCTGTGTCTTACTCAATAATGTAAGGAATGATGAACAGTATTTGATTCTATCTCGCAATAAACATTTATTTTATGTTGTAATCTGATTAAAGGGACTTGTACATCTGGTAGATTAAAAAATATATATAAATCATATTCCTGACCATTGGTAAAAGGTACAAAAAAAGATGCGCCGCCAGACTCCTGAGGAGCGCCCGGTGCGTATGCGACCACCGAACCCAAGTCCTCAGGAACTTTTAACGCGCACGACCGAATTTGTCTCTCCGTATGCGCTTCGAATGGCCAGAGGACCGCCACCTGCGGACACTCCAAACTTAAAACCACGTGTCGACAACGTAGGTCGCTGCGATACGCGGTGAAATCCAATAGGGGAATCACCACGAGACACTTGGGGACAGGCCGGCGTCCTCCAACAGCTTCGGTGATGGACACCCAGAAAGAAACCAGGCCCTAAAAAATAAAAAAAATAATAATTAAATGGTGAATAAAATAAATTTATTTTTAAAAAGTCCTTACGGGAATATTTTGTGATATTGAGTTTGTATTTTTATTTTCTATAATAAAGTTAAGTACATAAATAAATAAATATGAATAAATAACTATGATCTTAAATTTTATGTTTTCAAAATGAAAATTTTTCTACAGAGTTCACCATTTGTATCTTATAGTTTAAAAACAAAACAGAAATGATAATATACATATAAATATCAGAAGATATATGGCATAACATGAGTATGATTCAAAACTTTGAAAAACGAGTTTTTTAATTTAATTTCTAAAATTTCTCTAAAATTAATTAACTCATCAAATTAGTTTAAATAAAACAGGAACATACTAAATGAAATTTTTATAACTGAGTGAAAAAATGTACGAGAGTAGAACTCAAGACTTCTTGCCTAAATTGCAAACACTAAGGCTATTGAGCTGCCTGTACCGACAGTCGGAACACACGTTTCACTCAGACTTTTGATAATAGCATCTAGTCCTTTATCTGAAACCGATCAATAGAACATACAGCAGGTAATGCACTGTTATACATTTGCAGCAAACTGTCCTGTAGTTTGAGCGTTTTTATAGAAAATGGTTACATAACCGTAATTTAACTCTATTCTGACCATATTATAGCCGAAATTATGGTCAGAATAAAGTTAAATTACGGGTATGTAACCGTTTTCTGTAAAAACATCGAATGACTGGACAGTTTGCTGCAAAATTTTAACAGTGTGGATTTCATTTAAACGAAGCATACGTAGACACATCTTATTATTTCTATCTCAATCATGCTGAATGATACCCATAATTTACTAATGAACATGGCAGACTTCAAAAGAATATCATACGGGATAAGTTCTCAATTTTAAATTTACAATAACAAATGTAATAACAAAATTGGTGTTGTTATCATAGTTAAAACTACTAATGAATATTCCCAGAAAATATAAACGTAAAATAATCACAATTTTCTAAAAAAAAGCAATATTAAAGAAATTTGAATAAACTAAAAGAACATTTTAAAAAGTTCTTACAACTGAACAAAGACTTCTTTCTGAAAGTACGAAAATATGTTAATCTCTATTTCGTAATACAAAAGGTGCTACCGAAATGAACTAATTTTGATGAGAAAATAGCAGAATAATCGTAAAATATTTCTAAGTAATCTAGAGAATATAAAAACGTTTTCTTTTGTCAGTTTTTACATCCATTGTCCTCAAGTAGAATTCTTGAATAAAAATTGGAAAAACACTTGAAAAAATACCAGAGTTATCTTGCCCCTCTTAAAAAAATCCCTTTTCACATTTTTTTTTTCTTTCCTATTAATACTAGGAAAAAAATACTTCAGATTTACCTTTAATCAAAGGAATAAAACAGTTCCAGAAGTTTTGTGAATCGATCTATACGTGAGAATAAAAATTAATTATTTTACATGTTTTTTGAAAAATATTTAATTTTTTTTACTTAATGGTATTTTTAAATCAGGAATTCAAATGAGAATATTCCTTTTTAGTGTGTAATGTCTAAGATTGATTGATATATAATTGATTGATTGATATATAATTGATTGATTGATATATAATTGATTGATATATAATTGATATATAGTTGATATATTTTTAAAAATGCATTTTCATAAAAGACAATCTTGACGTTTGCTTCGGAAAAATACTTCAGATTTACCTTTAATCAAAGGAATAAAACAGTTCCAGAAGTTTTGTGAATCGATCTATACGTGAGAATAAAAATTAATTATTTTACATGTTTTTTGAAAAATATTTAATTTTTTTTACTTAATGGTATTTTTAAATCAGGAATTCAAATGAGAATATTCCTTTTTAGTGTGTAATGTCTAAGATTGATTGATATATAATTGATTGATTGATATATAATTGATTGATTGATATATAATTGATTGATATATAATTGATATGTAGTTGATATATTTTTAAAAGTGCATTTTCATAAAAGACAATCTTGACGTTTGCTTCGGAAAAATACTTTAGATTTACCTTTAATCAAAGGAATAAAACAGTTCCAGAAGTTTTGTGAATCGATCTATACGTGAGAATAAAAAGTCATTATTTTACATGTTTTTTGAAAAATATATATATACATTTTTTAATTAATGGTATTTTTAAATCATGAATTCAAATGAGAATATTCCTTTTTAGTGTGTAATGTCTAAGATTGATTGATATATAATTGACTGATTGATATATAATTGATTGATATATAATTGATATATAATTGATATATTTTTAAAAATGCATTTTCATAAAAGACAATCTTGATGTTTGCTTCGGATTTTTTAACAAACTACATATATAATTATATTAAAAGTTACTGTATAACATACGGTTTCGCAACATATTAAAATAAAATCTTAATTTTTTTATCAATGGATATTCCCTTTATGAGATTGTGAAAGCTAAATTTTTTCTTGTGTGGTAAGAAAAGTTATTAACTTCAGGGGAAATTGCATTTTATTAAGCAAATATATTTTGAACATGGACTGATGCTACAACCACTGAATTAAAGTTAGATAAATGTGAATTTATTTAATATTTACCTCAACATAACACTATTCAATTAAATGTATTAAGTTTTTCAATATTTTTATGATGTATTCCTATAAAATAGCTACATTAAATATTTTTTTATAATGCTTCTTAATTATTATAATTCTATTTAAACATTCCTTTACTACCTGCACGTACTTATTTAACGAGAAGGGAATATAGAACATCTAGCGAAGTTTTATAACTAAAAAACAATCTATAATAAAAAAACCACAATGCTTAAATTAAAATAACATTTTCCGATGTTATTAAAATATGATGTCACAAACTTTGTGGAATAAAAGCCATCAAGATTTGGAACACAACATGATTAGAAATATATTAAAAATATATATATACGCATAATAGTTAATTAAAAAATTAAGAACTTTAATTTTATTTTGAAAACTTTTCAACATACTTAAAATATGTTTATGAATTCGGTTTGACTGTCTGTCCATGTTTTAACTCGCTTAAATATACCTGGATTAACATGAAATTGATACATGTTATTAAGGTATTGTTTTGTATTGGAAATAAAGTGTGTAGCATTTATAGTTCATTAAAAATAGGTGCTCACTTGTTAATGTCTGTACATATACTACTTATATATTTTACCAATTTCTTCAGACATTATTTCTAAAGAAGCATGGTTAAAAAATTTTCATTAAAAACGTCTTTCATTTAAAAAACTTAAAAACAGTCTCCAATGATGGTGGAGATTTTTATTGGAGACTGTTTTTAATTTTTTTAAATGAAAGACGTTTTTAATGAAATTTTTTTAACTATGCTCCTTTATAAATCATTCTTTATAAAAATTGGTAAAATGTATAAGTAGTGTTTGTAGGGAAAATCAAAAGCATTCCATTACTTGACAGTATATGGGTAAAATCATTTGTGATATATTTTAATGATGTTGCACTCTTTCAAACATCTTGAAATTGATATACAGGGAAAGACGGGGTACAATAAAACAAAATTTACTAATATGTTTTTTATCCACAATTTTGCATGCACAAAAATAAAATTAATGCATACTTTTAATCTTGTATTTTCCTATCTAAATAAATTTTATTAGGTTCTAAACAAAATCTTTGTGCTTGCAAAATAACAAAAAGTAAATGTCTTGCAGTGCTTAGAAATATATTTAGAATATGATTAGAATTTTTATTCCTTTACAGTGGACTAAAAATGGCAACATTGTATCCCGTTTCCCCCTATATTTGAGGTGCACTACATGATACTTACTGTAGAATATGGTGTGCATTTCATATATCGTTTATTTACAGGGACACTCGAATTAATTCCATAACATCACGATCGATTTCGAAAAATCGTTTGCGGTAAATTTTAATATTACACTATTTAAAACATGTTGAAATTGATATATATCACTGATGGGAAAAGTAAAATGCTTTCTGTAGAATACAGTGTGCATAGTATCCATCGTTAATTTACAGGGGCACACGGAATAATTAAGTTACAGTGGACAATAAATGGTAAAAATGAGTTTTCAGTTGGTGTGCGCGTTTTTAAATTTAACATTCTTTTTTTGTTGATGACTTGGTGTGTATAAATTCTATACATTATATACAGTACTGCACAAACGAATTACGATATATTTTTGACTATTGATATTAAGAGCTAAAATTATGTTTTCAAATGTTTTATGCGTTTTACTAACCGAAAGGTAGGCCTTCCCGCCACGTTTGAGCTTGACCTTGTTTACTTAGACTTCATCTTTCACACTATTAAACAGTAAAGTTTTATTATAGTATTCTGAACGTTTTAGAAAATATTTCATAACCTATCTTGACGCATGGATTTTTGTCCTTGATTCATTTTACCCACGGGTAAAAATTATAAATTGAGTTTTTCAAATCTACAGACTTTCATCTTTCTTCAGTCAAACTACAACATAAACTGATTGAATTTTGAGTGAGGAAATCAGATAGCACCTTTTCAACAGAACTACGATTTATCCTCATATACACAGATCATGAACAAACGAAAGAGAGGCCAGGTGCAAGTATTCATTAAGAGAATGGGAAGGGCTTCTTCTTCTGACGTCATAAAATGATAATATTTTAAATGTCTTAGTATAAATATAATAATATATTTTTAGATTTTTTTTTCTGTTCTAAAAGTACACAGTATTAATTATTTTCAGTTCAAGACAAAAATAGATTTTAATTGTCAGTTTTACAAGAATTACATAACACATTTGAAGGGGAACAAAGTCAGGTGTCTCTATACCAAGGGACAGTTAGCCTATATTTTAACCAGCCTAACTCATAAAGCGTAACTCATAATATTGTTAATTTTTAGACCTCTAAATTATTCTTAAACTATCACAGATGGATTTGACTCCTGACATATAAATTATTTCTTAAAATTTAAGAAGTTCATTAAGTTAATAATAAGAAATAAACTTTGTAAAGTTATTTTATAAATGTAAACATCATCACCTAAAATAAAGTGATTCATATTATACAGGAATGGGATGAAACAGTTTTGAATAAAATAAAGAATTGAGGGTGTTGGGGTGAGAGAGTGCTAATCCACATTTTTCAAATTCTGAGATATTTCAATTTGAAATTTGATCAAATACTCAAATGAAGATATATAACATAAAGTTTTTCGCCATTCTCTTTGTAACATTTGATATATTCTGAGTAACAATATGGCATTACTTTAATGATATTACTATTAGGTCCTTTGTAAATTAACTCTCTTCATTGGGGACATAAACGTCTGGGGCAAAAACGAAACCTGGGAACACGAAGTGACATTAGAAACAAGTTATATGTAGGATAATATAATTTACAATATTAAGCAACAGATTGCAGTGTTAGATTTATTTCTTCAAAAATGTGGCTTGGCACTTTCTTGTCCTGCCCTCCTCAATTGTAAAATTCCATGATATTTAGAATGAAGTAAAATATTGTAAAATTATGCGAATGAAAATGTCATATATACGCACTTATTGTTATAATAATTCAATATGCTTTAGTAAAAATAATATATGGAAACTGCTAATTGGAAGATCTGAATTCAAGGGTTTATGTTAAATGTTTTTCATTCAGTCGTCCCTGTTGCGTGTGGAGTGTGAGATGCAAAGTCTTCTGATATGAAAAAAAAAAAGGTTTCGAAACAAACACCAACTGTACACACTGTACAGTTCGTATACGACATAGCACTGTACATACACTGTACATAGCACTGTACGACATAGCACTGTGTGTATTGATTGTCTTGATTCGAAGAAGCAGAAGCATTGTTCGCAGAAAGTGAGTTTTAATATTTTGATATTCCCCACGATTTGTTGATTTTTAATCACTAAGAAAAGGCACTATTCCTAGTCCTCCTATTCGTTGTTTTGCTTAAATACTACATTTAATTCTTTGCATACATGAAGTGGAGCATTTTATTCTCAATAAATTAATTTTGTATCGATTTGCTTACAATCATATTTCCCCACATAATATAAGAGACATTGTAACACAAGACTGGTGTGATCAATGTTTAGAGTAATTGTAACTATGCGTTCTAAAAACGACATTTTCAAACCTGAGCAAAAAATGCTGAAATCTGACTATGTTGCTTTGTCAAAATGGCTCCGAATCAAAATTACTCAAGTTTGAAACACGTATATACCCATTTCTGAAAAGATGCACACCCTCAAGAATAAAACATCATGTGCTCATTATTGAGTATGTACATGATTCAAAAATGAGTATGAACTGATCTCTATGTGCTCAGTTTTGAGTATGTTCATGTTTCGATATTCTGAGTATTTCTGGTATTCAAGAACTGAAAGCATTGGTTCGTTATATTTGAAACAAAAAGTTTCATAACAAAATGAAAACATCGATTTACTAAGATTTGAAAGCGTCATTTTTCTCAGTGTCATAAGCTATGTGTGTTCAATTAAATATTTAAGAAATGTGCATTGAAGCGATAATAATTTGGATATTTCTATATTTCTATATATATTTATATATATTTCTATAATTCGTATCTACAATAAAATCCGGCTTATTGTGGTGGAAATTAATAATAATACACATGCTGCATCATCTGCATAGAGCGTATTAATCAAGAACTTATTTTTGTTTCTAAAAATTTGAGGCACTTTAATTAACGTGAAAGCATGAAAATATCAAATTTAACAAGTGATTAAAAGTATACACTTCGAAATTCTTTATGTTTCTAAAATTCTAGGGAATAGTCACAGGCTGATTTTTAAAATATTCAAATATATATATTTTTTAAATGCATCATTTTAAAATATCAACACGAGCGCTTTTTTCATCGTATTTATTATAGGAATCTAAATTGTAACAGTAACCCAATACTCTGACAATATATGGTGAAATTTCAGCTATAGATGGGAAACAATTGGGAAATTGCAATAATATAGTACAATAATTAAACAACTGGGTAAGTGTGATCGAAGATCGCTCAAAGGGTTTCGTTTAGTATTCCTTTCAAAACACTTTATCCTTTCTTTAATAAATCCAAATAAATTTATACTACTATTATATTCCACTATTATATTCTGTAATAATAATATCTGTCATGCTGACTAAATGCGATATTTAAAAAGATAATTTCAAAATTAAACAGGTTATACACCTTCAAAATATTAAAATATGCGAATATTTCCATAATCGGATTTTTATCACGATTCAATATGTTTCTGAAAGTCATATATTTACTATTCCCTATTACTCATATTGATACTCGCTTTGTATTATTTTCAAACATTTGAAAAATTCGTTGAACTTCCAATATGACGTCAGATTTTCTTTTTAATTCTCTAATGACGTGATATTAATCTGCCTTGTGTACATACAAATACTCATACTCCTTGTATTATTGAGAAATCTTAGAAATTTTCCGTTTTATTACCACTATGACGTCAATAAATTTTATTTCATATTTATCTTTTTTTCAATTGGTTAAACTTTTTATTTCATTTTCATTTTCACGTTGAAATCGTCTGATAGAAAATTAATTATTGTAGAAAGAATTTCATCGTGTATTATTAATTTTTGGCATCTACTATAACGAAAGATGTTTAAATATATTAGGAAAAGGATGTTAGAATTTTGGCTTTTTATCTCTATTTCTTAAAATAATACGAATTTTTCAAATTTTAATATTTTTAGCTCTTTATAGCTGGTATTCAGCTATATACACAAAGTTTCAACTATGTAAGTTACATAGTTTCTGAGAATAGCTCTGTGACAGACAGACAACGGAGCGGGAGTAATAGGGTTTTGTGAGATGAACGAAACCCTAAAAAAGTCACTTTCAACAAACACATTCAGAAGAAAAACATAATAATTTAACAGAATTTACAAACTAAAAAAATATTAAAATATTTTTTTCACTATAAATATTGTAACAGTTGAAACTATGTACTAGAGAATGTATAGCATCTTAAAACCGAAATTTCGCGCGTTGAGGAAATTTATTAGTACACTGTAAAATCTACTTGGTGTCGTTTCCGAAAATCACAAGCAGCAAAATAAATTTTGTTTCGGGAATCATCCTTTAAATATCTGTTATCGATCTTTTGAGGCATTTCTAAAGAAACAGAAACGCATTTTTTCAATCGTGGATTGCCATAATCCTTCTTGCTAGTTTTCTAAATAATACTATATAGGAAGTGACAATATATTGACTATAATATTTTCGAATGCATGATCATCTTCCCTAATTCAATTATTTCTAAAACATGTATAACAATTTAAATTACATTTAATGCAAATTGAGATAAGCGAAAAAAATTTATCTGCAGCATAGCATATTGAATATATTTATCAACTTTTCAGAAAGAAATTGGATCCTGAAAAAAAAAAAAATGTTTGCCCTACCAAGAAATTTCTTTTCATTGAGCATGTATTTTTAAAAAAACATGCAAAATATATCTATATATTTTTTTATCCCAAAATATTTTGTATTTTTTTTAAATTTATTATAGAGTAATTGCGATTAGATGCTTCATATATATTATTTAATTTGTGTATAAAATACCATGCTGCATATAAACTAAAAAAAAAAATCATATTGTGCTATTTAATGTTAAATATACAACATGTGTACCGCGGCTATAAAAACATAAAACAATAATTAACATAAACAAATTCCTAAAATTTTACTCATTTGCATTCAGTATGAGAGGCAGTAATTGTGCGGGAGTTATGCCGCGCTTATCATAGGAACATAATGAAATTATAAATAAAAAATATTAAAGCAAATATTCATATCTGGACTATAATTAACTATGTTAGAATAAAAAGAAACTAAATGAGTACAGTAGAACGTACTAGTAGGTTCGAATCAATATTAGTCTACACTGTAAAAAAAAAATTGCAGTAAATTACGGGCAGAGGCCGGCAGCAGAGATTCCAGTCATACCCCGTAAAAAAAAATAGAAAAAAAAAATCCATGCCCATCATTTTGTGCAGCCCGTAATTTTACGGGTCAAAGTAATATAGCATTATAATGCACATAATATAATGCACTTTAAATTACAATAACACTTTGCTTACTGTTCCGTAGCACGTAGCACGTTAGATAATCATCACAGAATCGCTGTTTTGGCGTGTTAAATTTTTCGAAACACGAGTAAAATGAAGGGTTACACCCTAGTGGAGGACAATGTATGGGGTCGTACCGTATTTTTGCTAACATATGGGCTAGAACTGTAAGAATATGTGGATTGCTCTTAATTTTCTAAGTATCTAAGGGATAAGGCCGTTTATTTAGTGGATGAGACTGTTTTTCATCAAATAAGGCTGTTGCAAGTGAAAATTGAAGGGCGAACGCTCATAAATTTTCAGTTTTTTTCTGAGAGTGTACCTACTTTGTTTAATACTAAAACGCACCTACACTGTGCGTCTGACTGTAATCTATCGATAATTACAAGAAATACAATGAGTACGGCATCTATCCCGGATGAGGCGACTATCGCGGAATTACTCTATAGAAATTACAACTTACGTATGCTTAATATAATTCTATAATTCTCAGTCATGCTACATATATTTGAAGATATGACAACCGAACAGGAGCAATGTGCTATAAAAATCAATTTGAAATTATAAGCATACGAAATCATTTATAAATATTTGCAATAACACCATGTGTAGAATTGATATATTTAGTTTGTTCTATATTTGCGTCACTGCATTGTTAGTATCATACATATTTGCATTAAAAAAAGCACGAGTATAGAAAAAAATATATGTTCTTAAAATACATTCAATTACAGTAACTTCCGAAATAAAATATAAAATAAGCACATTCTGAATCACATTCTCTTATTTTAAAACTTCATTTATTTTCTTTAATGTGTAGCAAAACAATATTAACATTTTCTTTAATTCTCTACCATTAGTATTTTTTTTATCTTGCAGCATCAGAAATTTTATCAATGGAAATTACCGCCATGAAATGTTTTATTCCAACGTTTATAACAATGATTCTATTTGCCAATAAACATTTCCTGTATTTGACTCTAAGTTATCGCTGGTGATTTTCCAAAGTGACACTTTAAGTGCAGATCATTTAAATAAGCTATTTAATGGGTTATGTCTTTTCCACAAACCTGCTTTATATAATTATGTTCGGAAGTGATCGTCGAAAAAAAGGAAGTACTTTCTAAATAATTCGTCATAGTTGTACTATTTTTTAACGATCTTTTGATATTTTTTCGTTATGCTTGAGATAAAAGTTCGTTATAGGCATATCTGAGTAATTTATTATCAAATTAATGAATCAAAACTAAATTGTTTTTATTTGTAGTAAAAGTATAACTACGGTAAATCAACAATACTGTAATGTCTAATGTAATCAACGTAAGAATAGAAATAGAGTATATAAAATCATTTTCAGAATGCTAAAGGTTAACCTTTAATACATTTTTATATACAGGATACGTCATAAATTCGTGCAAACTTAAAAAAAAAATCATAGTAAAATAAGTAATGCTGGGACCATCTCCGCCAAAGCAAGATTAATATCGTTTTCAATTTGCCCACTATTAGAGTTAGAGTTCCACAGAATTATATCGTCGGCGAAAAAAACAGTCTCACACCTCTGAGTAGTAAACCTCTAAATTCCAGTCAAGTACAATAAAAAAAAGTAGTGGGCTCAACAGTGAACCCTTGTGTAAAACCTGGCTCATCCTAAATCCTCTTGACATAGATTCATTAAACTTGACAAAGATTGATCTGCCCTTCAGAATGTCGGCAATCCAAGCAAGTGCTTTGCCTTTGATTTTGAAATAATTGTAGAGCTTTGTGAGCAGTTTACTAATCCACACATTGTCAAAGGGTTTCATCAGGTCCAAAAATACTGCCAAGGTATGGTCCCTGACTCGCTGGCCAAAGTATAAGATTTGATCGATGGTTGAATGTCCTCTTTTAAAATCCTATTTCTCAATAGGCAATAAGTCATTTGAGTCCAAATTAAATAGCAATTTATTTAAAATCATTTTTTTCATTAGCTTGCAAGAAGAACTTGTTAAAGCAATTGGTCTAAAACCATCCGGAGATCCAGCAGGTTCATTTGGCTTACTGATTGGTATAATAAGAGCACGCGTTCATTCACGGGGAGTCTACCAAACCTCCAAGAAGTAATAAAAATTTCTAGTAGATAATCCCAGCCACAAGCTGTTTTCTTTTGTCGAGGAGGGGTCTTAGCAAAGATTTTGTGCATAAAAAAGGGAGACAAACTCCTAAAGTTGTCCCTAAGAATGACTTGTTTCGCAGCATGAGTCACAGATTTCTTAAAAAGCATACATTTTGCATCGAGGCTCTCGAGAAGAGGTAGCACATCAAGTTCCTGATCGATATGAGTACGAAACAATGCCCAGTCAGCCTATTTGAAGTTCCAGAAATTCTTGTTGGTTTTTAATTTTCTTTGACTTCACCCAATCTCTATCAGGATATGCAGGTGATTGCTATCAATGTATATAATTTACTTCAACATGGCAGTGCTAAATGTAATAACTTAAAAATTATTACAGTTGGTAAGGATAAGTTATGCTTCCTAGATAAAATATTATAGAAAAATCTGTCCTTACGTCAAAGTTAATCTTTCTTTCTGTTGAAAACATAACATTTGTTAATTTCAAGGATTTATATAAAATTTTTAAATCAAGATCAACACTTTTCTAGTTATATATGGCAAACAGGATCATATTAATGTTATAATTTATTATGGTACACAAGTGCCATATTGTATATAAAAAATCTAATTATTACCTTTAAATAACATCACCTATTTAGCACAACCATATTATATTTTTAATATGTAATTCCCCAAAATATTCAAAAATTACCTATTTACTAGACATAAAATAAAAAGAAAAATTATATAAAAATGGAGAAATGACGCTACAAGATTTTTCTATAACTTTAGCATTATAAAGGAATGCAATCATTCCTTGCATAAAAAAAGAATTGCTTCTTTAAAGAGAAAGGCAACATTAATAAAATAGGAGGAACTTTAAAAAGGGCACACTGGTAGAATATAAATCCAAAGATTTTTAGAAAGTTGTATTAAGTTAGTGATGCATGATTTATTTTTCAAAAGAAAATTGTGGTCTGCATGGAAGACAACATTTATTATGTTAATATGACTCGTTTTTTTTTGCTTTGAATACAGAAGTTCAGAAAAATTTTAACAAAGCGTGCAGTTTCTTTAAAGAATACTTTTAAACATATTTTATCATTTAGAGATGCGCGTCTTCAACTATATCAAAATAATTTATGTAATTTGTTTTTTTACAATTAACTTATATAAATGTATGTGTAAAATAACTTATATATAGGGTGATTTTTTTAAGTTGTGAAAGTAAAACCCTATAACAAGAGAACCACTAATCCAAATGACCTGAAATTTCACCAGTATGTTCCCAAAGCAATGGGTTTTTTTAGGCGTTGTTAAAAAAAAACTTAAAAGCGCACCGACAGATGGCGCTGTGTATGTAGTAAAGTCGTTAGACGAACTTGCGCATGACACACGCACAGTGGCGATAAAAAAGGTGAAACAGGCACACGCTGCGATTTCTGACTCTGGAGGTACCTAAAGAATACTGCGTATTGTGGTGATGTTGCGAACTTAGCTGACCTCAAGGCACATGTTGTGCACCACAGCATCCAGCCGTTGTGGAACATGCGGCTTCACGTTTCCAACTCGTAGCTGAAAACGGTGGACAGCACAGTGAAACTCACTTGCGTTAGTTTCGCAGTTGACTTTCGCGCGTACAAATGCTTTATTCCATATTTTCACTTTGTTCTGTTTCTGCGAAAGTGTTCGCAGTTCCTTTTCGCAATTACTGCATTCTGTATGTTCTTGATTTGCGTAATAAAGCTTATTTTTTCTCAAAATACCGTCAATAGTTTTCCTCCCACTGATGATATTTTTTGTTCCTGTTAACTTACAGCGCCATCTGTCGGTGGTGTTTGAATTTTTTTTTTAACCACGCCTAAAAAATCCCCATTGCTTACTGGTAAAATTTCAGGTCATTTGGATCAGTGGTTCTATTGTTATAGGGTTTACATTCACAACTTTAATAAAATTACCCTATATATATATATATATATATATATATATACTTTACGACCTTTTCTTTATATACATTAAATATATATATACTTTATATATTTTTTTTCTGATATACTTTAACCACCACCATGTACTTGGTGTGACATGGAGTGAAAAATGACTTATTAGAATTCGCTAAATTCTAAAAGTAAAACATCAAACACTGAATGCTTGCGCTTTTCATTCGATGCGATGTTCTTTATTCAACAACGCACAAAAAATATACACATACATTTATTTATTTATTTATTAAAAAGCTTGTTTGTGCATTTGTTTGTGATTGGAATAAGCGATGGTTTTAATCTTAGCCAGAATGATTGTATCTGAATTTAGAACAAAATCCTATATGCAATTCACGATTCATCAATATTGTTTGAAATAAGTAGAGTCAACTAAAAAAATAAAAATAAATAAAATGAAAATAACACACCATAGATTTTGATTCTCACGTTGCCCATAAATAAACGGAAATAGCCATCCAATCGTTAATCTCTACTTTCGATTTATGATTAAAATTTAAAAAAAGCTCTGGTGGTCGTCTTCATAGCGAAATTGTACCAAACTCTAAAATTTTCAATACGAACGCATATTTTTGACATCATATTTAGTTTAATCTGTAAATTATATTTATGAATAGCAAATGCATAGTTAAAAGTCAAGTAGTTTAAGATTTATGAAGGTTTAAAGTGTTCAAGTTATTAAAGTTGTAAAGTATGTTAAGTTATTTTGTAATCGCTACAAAACAAATTGCAATGAATTTGGTTCTTAAAGTATAACTCACAATCTAAGTCGTGGGGTGAACTGTACTTTTGTATTAGCATATTTGAAGCTTAGAAAAATATATTTCTATTTAAAAAAAAAAAAAAAAAAAAAAAAACATACATTACAATTCATATTTTTTTTTCAAATAATTATTTAGAAATTAATATATTTTTCGAAAATAATTAAAACAAATAGTTCTAACAAATTAATTATTTAACAGAAAACGATTTTTAGAAGATTCCAATATATAAATTCAAAATTACCGCTCATTCCACAAATAAGTTTTTCAGTTATGCATAGTACATTCTCTGTTTGACAACAATTATAACTGAAATTAATATTAGATATTCCAAACTTTAAACCTTCATAATTCTTATACTACTTGACCGAAAGACTTCCCGTTTGGTATCAGAAGGTAGCATTTGGAGCCCAAGATTGGCAATGGAGCCCTTCGCTTTTTTTTTTCCAACTGCCTTTAACTGGTCACATGACCTAGCAAAATAAGCTCAACGAGTGGCCGACTATGCTGGGGGCAGTGTTGTTGATCATGATCTATGTCTGTATCTAGAAATCATCTTTTCTTATCTAACACTTATTGTCGACTTTTAATATTCTGAAAAATAAATAATTATATCTAGATGAAAAGCTGTATAAAAAATCAAGAAAAATATAAATCACAAAATTCTGTAAATCACAGATTTATTTATCATCACTAAAGACAATTCTTTATAAATAGACAATAGTTTTTATAAATTTTAATACTTTAAAATGCGACAGTTATCAAATTAACTTTCTAAATAATCTTTCAAAATTAATCTATATTATACTTTTTTTTATCTTTAATACAACAAAGAGAAAAAAAAGTAAACATTCTTTTCCAACAAAAATCAAACTTTAAATAAATATTGTAGTTAGCACATTCCAATAAATATTGCGGCTACTTTAAATATTGAAACATACTATATAAATAAATCGTAAAGAAATCGTAGATAAAAAAATCGAAGGTAACTTTATTTTCGTAAATATATCGTTTTTGTGTTATATATATATAATTACGATTAATTTTTCTTTGTAAAAGCGGTGTTATGCAGTTCTGAATGCAGAAAAATATACTTGTCTGAGAACAGGAATACGGAACTGATAGCACATTTTTAGACGTGTTTGTTTTGGTGTAGAAAGAATCGCCTGCATAGAGAAACTATTTTTCTCAACTAATATGCTTTTGAAATTATAAATTCTCGTCTGGCAACAGAATTTTTTGTATCCGTATCCCGTTATTAATAAACATAGTAAAATGTATGGTTTTTCTATATTTAAATCCACAGTTGGAAATATAATCAATTAGACAGAAGAAAAAAACGTGAATGTTTGGATTTAAGTGGAAAGATTATTTCATATATTTGTCCAAGAACAAACAATAATTCTTCAAATATTGAAAAAGGTAAGATATTTTATAATAAAATAAAATCATCCAAGTCAGAGGATTGTTGCTAAATCGTTAAAACGTTCAGTGTCAACTGTTAATAATATAATTAACCATGATTTGAATTAAAAAAAATCCAAAAAATCCAATATACATCGTCTTTCTCCACGAGTTATCGCTGAACACAGAAGAAAATGCAGATTTCTTCACGAGAAGCATTTATCTGGAGATAAATTGAAAAGTGCCGTTACAATAGATGAAACTTTTACCTATTTAAATGATTGTAATGAAAGGGGATCCGATTATTATTATCAAAGAGGAGAAACAAATAATCTTAAAACATGGTTCAATGTATCAAAAGGAAGTTTCAGAAAAGTGTTTATGATTATTGCTGGCTTTGCCCATAACTGGAAATTAAATATAAATATAGGAGGGAGGGGGGGTAAAATGTTAAGATCAACTAAACATACTATCAGAAAATTATTATACTCACAAATGCCGTCTGTTTACCCCCAGTGGCATTAATCTGTTGAACTGCAAGCAGCCACATATCACAATCCACTGTTAATTTCCTGGAAAAATGGAACTAGGAACGGGTATCAGGTCTATACCCTTCACTGATATACCTGCTATATCTCGTAATGGATTTTTGTGCATTTGGAATTTTAAAAATCACTTTATCCAAACATCTACCTACACTTCATAGGCTTTGAAAAGCTGTTCAAGAGGAATGGGGTAGCTACAAAAGGCGTCATTGTAATAGAATTTACAGTGCAGAAAGGTAGTTCAGAATAAGGGTTACCAAACTGAATCTTTAAAACACAAATATTGTATGTAAAATAGTTCTGCAAGTACCATGTAAATCGTCTAAAAAATGTGTGAACAAACTATGTTCCCCTTAGAACATGTAATTGGCTGATGAGCAGTTTTAGATTAACTTAATATAAAGCTAAATCACGACGAATAAACATTTTACATGGTAATGATCGATGTCATTTGTTGGAATAGGCTATTTTTTTATCTAAAATAGAGAATGAAAGTTATTGAAAAGTATACAAACATAACGCTATAATAAGTCTACGGTCTACTGACTATTCTATGGACTATTCTATCTACTACTTAAAGATGTAGGAAAAATTCTATTGGTTTCCCAGAAAGTTCAAAACAATAAAATTTATTTTTGATAATGAAATAAAACATTTTAATTTCATTCAGTCTTTCCAGACAAGCCATTTAAAATTCAGCGAATTATCACAAAAAATAACTAAACCAGTAATATAAAATGGAAATCGTTGTTGTATATTTATAGAACACTATGCCTCATGGCATTTCGTTTTTTTTTTTTTTTTTTGAAACGATGATTTAAATTCGCATTTCCCGTAATAGTAAAGTTATTCACAAATAACATATTATATATTCTATAAATTTGAGTTTCTAGAAATACAAATTATAAGCATTCTAACAATAAATGTTATCCTAACGAAGTTCAGTTTATTAATTGTTTTGGCCATTTTTTTCCTTACTATACTGACGTATTATTTAACTCTTTTTCATTTTGAGTGACTATTAAATATTCAATGAACGATTTATCCCAGTTCCTTTATTAATGATCTTTTGGTGCCTCCCAATAAAGTAAAGACTTATTAATATTCATTAAGAAAATTCTTCTACTCTCAATAATGAAATGCGTAAGTATGGAAATAAATGATTAATGCCCATATTCCTGAATCAAATTTTTCTCGAACTTATTCTTAGATAACATTTAGATTCAAAGGAATTGGATAGATTCAGGTAATAAGAATTCATGAAATGAAAGAAAAAAGTATTTTCAGTATATTTTTCAAGAGTTTAAAAGATGATAGTGAAGAAATCAATAAAATTACTTGTTACGAATGTAGAATTATTTTAATGTTTGATGCGAGATTCAGAAATCAAACTGAAAGTAAACTTTTCGCTAACAAACTTTTTCAGAATATATTGAAGTAATTAAAAAACTCAAGAAAATATCATGTTTTAACGACTTTAAAAATGAACGCTTTATATTATTTTTGATTTTGAAATACGGTTACTTTTAATAACAATCTTTTCTTTCAATTCACAACCGAATGAAAAGTAATTTTACAATATTGTACTTAAAACTTCTTTAACAATTAAAAGAACTAATACCCGCCTGTAAATAAATGCTAATTTAAATAATGAAATACCTAAAACTTAAATATAAAATTTGGTAAAATTTCTTCTGTAAAAATAAATAAATCATAGATATAGCGTGTTAAGAGATATGAATGATGAAATCTTTGGGGAGAAAAATGATATGTCTTTGTTAATTTAATTGGTAATTGTATAATTTTGTATCTAATGGATTGTGAACAACATCCACCTTTTTAAACAAAACTTCTTTGAAAAATGAAACGTTTTCAAAAATTCTCTAATAAAACTTTAAACACATTTTTCGTATGCTAAGAAAGTTATAGTATACAAACAGTTAAGAAAAGTATGAAAAAAAGCATCAGAACCACCTATATTTTTCTGGAATACACTTAACGACAATTTTCTTATAAAACATTATACCACTAAAATTAATTTTATAGTGCTTATGATATCGATTCGTTTTTTTTTCTGACTGTTGTCTACATTCTAAAATATGCGTGAACTGGCAGAAAACTTACGTGTGGTAATATAGTCCACTACAATATTTTCTTCATTAAAAATGGTGGGCATAGCATTAAATTTACGTTTACTGAGATACGCACTTTACATTGGTCGCAATTGATTGAATTACATTTTTCAGAATTTTTTCCTACTTCACATAAAAATAAAATATTGAGCTACTACAAAGACCTATTTCAGAAAATATGCTCAAAGACGTAAGATGCAGAATTAGTTTGCATGAACAGCTGTATATTTTGAAAGAATGTTTCTAGGTATTGTTATAAGCTAAACATTTTTTTAAAGTATCTTTCACAACGAACCATAAAAAACTGGGATTTCTACGAGTAATTAATTCATTTATGTCTACTCTTCCAAAATTAAAACGTTATGATTTTTTGGAAATAAATTATTTTTTCAGTTAGATTATAATTTCCATTTTTATGATTATTTAAGATAATTTACAATCAGAATATTCAGCGTTTTATAATTTATTGATTATTGTATTGCGTGCATAGCAGCTATAAATAACAAAGTACTGGGAAGTAAAAACGAAAGTACAATTGTATTAATAGAAAAAGCACACTTGCACTGTCAATTACTTTCAATATAAACTATCATAGTATGCAAAATAGTTTTCCCGTTTTCAAATTAAACTTTTAGTTTTTACGTTTTTCGCCATTCCAAATGTTAATTCTGTAACTCAGAGCATAAATAACTCCCAGGTAACTCCCAAGTTGCGAATCGCTGTTTTAGACAATAATTATAGATGAAATTTCTCAGGAAAAGAAATCGTAATATATTTGGAAAAAACATTTAAAAAAAATCCGTTTTTTTATGTTTTAAATTTTCTTTATACATCCAATTAATATATCTTATGTATGGTGAATATAGATAAATTGAACTTTTTTATAATGAATTCTATACAGCATAGAAACCTGATCTATTGCATTTGCATTGCATGAGAAATTTGGGGAAAAATTAATTTACTTTTATTCTACATTAAAAATGATTTATTATATTATTTATTTTTAATTTTTTAGTATCAGAAAAAAACTATATTTACTGTGTAAATGATCAGCTAATTTCGAAAATTACAGTTTGAAAGTTGCGTGATTTTATTGCGATTATAGTAGAATGCCATTTTAAGAAAAAAATCATTGGTCGAAAGGATATGGAAGAAAAACTTGGTTCTATAGTGCGGTTTGCTATGGTTTTCACAATATGATTTAATCAATATACCGTATGTTCAGGCTCGAAGCTCGAAACTCAATGTTCTAACGCTCTCCATTAATCTACATTTTAAATAAATTCGTAAAATTATAATCATAGAGATCTACAATAATGATATCTCTCAGCTTTTTGGTAATACTTTTATGTGGAATTAAGTTACATGAATAACCTTTACGTTACACTCTTAAAACTGTGCCTCTGATTTAAGAGGTACATTCTGAATTTTTGTGCCTCGGAATATTAAGAGGCACGTGGTGTCTTTGAAATTAAGAGGTACATAGTGCCTTTGAGATTCAGAGGCACAACGTACGTGCCTTTGAAATTAATAGGCACAATGTGTCACTGAATTTATATATTCAAGTGCCTTTTATTTAAAAATACATTCTGTGCCTCTTATAATGGTGGTACATGCATGTGCCACCATTATGTGTGTTATTTTTCGGATTATATGGGCCCAATTTCAGCGAGAATTAGTTCATTTAACTTAACACGTACTAATTAAGATACAGATTTAGCGGTACGAAATGGAACTAAAAGATTTTGCAGCGCGTTCGCAGCACGCCTGCTATACGGTGTCATAGGCAGTAGGGACTCGTGCCGGAGTTTCATTTGGAAAAAAATTTATTTAGAACTGAGTGAACCCTAGCGGTAGGAAGTGAAACTAAACAATTTTGCACTTAAAATTTGTCCGATTCCAACAAAGGGCCCGATTTCACCGACAATTAATCCATTCAACTTAACATGACATAATCAAGTTATATAGATAACTAATTAATTGTCATAAGCGGGGACATGTGAAGGTTTTCTTTCGCTCGGAAAGAGGTTTGTGTAGAACAGAGTGCACCCCTTGGTGGTGGACAGTGGAACTACAAGATTTTGCATTTAATCTTGGTCCGATTCAAACGAAATATTTTCTGAAATACTTCCGAGGTCTCCCAGGTACTAAATAAATTTCGGTATCATTTTTTCAGCCGTTGGTTACCACCATTTATGAATATTAATATCCAGGGGGTGATTTATTTCCTCGGGTTTTGTGGGTCCGATTTCAACGGGAATTGGTTCATTCAACTTAACATGAACTAATTAAGATATAGCTAATTAAGCAAGACATAGATTTGGTACTCCCTGGCGGTGGGAAGTGAAATTATCAGATTTTTCGCGTGTGCACGGCACGCTTTCAACACGGTACCGTAAGTAGAAGGAACGAGTGCCGGAATTTCATTCCAAAATAGGTTTATTTAGAACAGAATGCACCAGCTGGTGGTAGAAACTAGAAGTAAAAGATTTTGCAGCGCTTGCTATACACGGTATCGTAGTCAGCGGGGACAGGTGTGGGATAATTTATTTAGAATAAAATGCATCCCCTGGCGGTGAAACTAAAATATTTTCTTGCGCGTGCGCCAAAAATGACTATTTTTATTGAAACCACAAAAGAAAGTTACCGATTTGATAATCCCAGAAAACGAAAAACTTTCATTTTCACTCATCGTCGAGTATTAAGAAAAGTATTGGATTGATTTTATCGAAACTCACAGTTTATGTTTCTGTTTTCGAAAATGCAAATTTTGCGAAAACCCGACGGTAACTTTTAAAAAATCTGATCAAAAACGGACCCGTTTTGAATCAAATGATCCAGACATTTCAGAAGGTGTCATTAAATTTACTTTCGCTTCGGATAAATCTCTCTATTTAATTTTCGAAAGTCAAAGAGTTACCAGAAGAAGGGTTTCGTGCAACGATTTTTAGAGTCATTTTGAGTTTCGTACATTTATTTTTATGGGACCGGGCACGCCGGGCGGATCTGCTAGTATAAAATATTTCTAAAAACTCATCAGAACGAAAAATTATTTTCTACTATTAATGTAAAAAAAATGCTAACAAAATCATTCGGGCTATTAAAAAAATAGTTATAAATTTCTCATGACTGTTTATTTATTTATGTATTTACCGATGAAAAATACACAAGTATCTCATAAACTAAGATAATATAGTACTCTGGGATTTTAACAGAATTAATACTATTAGTGCTAAAACATTTTGAAACAAAATGCTTCGTGTGATTTTTTCCATGATTTAAGACGTTTTCGCTTAAAAAAGTTTTCGAAAAAATAGATTCGTTAATCTGAAAAAAGTCAATGCTCATGTTACTATTTGTTGTCAGATTAATCTGTCACTGGGATAAAAAGAGTTGTAAAAGCAGTTCCTTTGAAAATAAACACAAAAGAATATTTTTGAAACGTAAAAAACAAATTTTTCCAGCTGCTGTACAAAGAAACATATATCACTTCTGAAGTGGCCGTGTACTAAATGTTATAAATCTCTCGGTCTGAACATGAAAATCCTATATTTTTACAAAATAATTTATTTTCTAGTTTAGATTTTCTTTCTTCTTGTTAACGTCATATAAAAATGACATACTTGAAGTATATATTCATACAATGCATGATTAAAACTTTTGCAATGGGAATTATATGAGGTGATAGTTATTTCTTTGTTTTACAAAACTAAAGTGAAATAAAGGATAAAAAGTTTGCAATAAATGTATGATTGCATATTTTTTACATTAAAGCAAATTTATTTAAAAAATACACATATTTTTCCTGACTTACAGACATTACTATAAACGCATAAAAAATTAAATTAAAAGAAAAAAATTTACTTTTTAAGTCGGGATAATAAATAATCCGCCCTTCCTTTTTAAAATTATGATTTTTTTTATCTGTAAAGAATTATCAACTTTCTCCAAGCTAAAAATAGTAAAAAAAGACGATTCTGAGCGTATCTGAGGCTGAAATGGAAGCAACCACAGAAACAATCAAGCATTCCGAGCAAAATTACTTATTGTCGAAGGAAAAAATTCGCCAAAAAATCAAAAGGCCTTGTACGAATTGTGCATAAACTTTATTGAAATGAGAATAAAATTTACTATATTGGAACTGGATTCCGGTTACTAATGTGGGTAAATCGCAGGAAAACGTCAAAAAGCATTAAAAATCGTAGTTTTAAAATCATGATTTTTTATCCTAATTTTGCTATATTATGTGATATATTTTAAGCAAAACTCGCGAGGAATATTTGATAATGTTATACCGTACTTGGCAGCAATTACACTTTAGGTGTGAAACTAACACTTATGATACTTTGTTTTCCAATTTTTTACAAAGTTCATTTTTCTTCAGTTAAATTATGACTTACTTTCTAGAGTCTTTTAATTACGGTAAATGGTGCATGCAAAGGGAAATTTAGTATTACCAAAATTATGAGTTCAGTTCTCATTGCCAAAATTACCATACGATATTAATTCGTTTTTATTATTTGTAAAATACAATCATGTTTTATATATATCTCCTCACATGTTTTTTAAAAATCAAAAATTCAGATAATGGAGGCTGTTTATATCTCTTTAAATTAAGCTTTTAATGATTCTTATATTTTATTTCAAATATCTTTATAATGATCATCACTGTATTGTTTAACAATATACAATTATTATATACTTAAAAAAAGTGTAAAAATGTCATTCTTATGTTACTTAAAAATGTATGATATTGGTTTTTGCTGAAAAGTTTGTGAAATGTGTTATTTTACAATTAATAATTAGTTCAGAAATAAATTTAATGACAATGCGTTGTGTTAACTTTTGGTGAAAACGAAGTCCTTTTTAGGTCTAATAACTAGCACGTTCTGCTAAAATATACTACATTCCAACGTCTGCCCCCCTGGTAGCTCGGAGAACGTCTAAGTGGTATTCTAGTTCTCGCCAAGTGTTCTTTAACATCTTTACGCGTTATTTCACACTTTTCAAAAGTTGGTAAGTATGTAGTAATGTGCAGAAGTTTAAAATCCGCATATGTACAAAAAAAATGTTTTTTTTCTCCAAACACTCAGTACCAATACGCTACTATAGTTGGACAGCATTTAATTAGCAGATCTCTTCAGCAATCTCTCATTTTGAAGGGAGAAGTAAACTGAAATAAAGTTAGAAAAATTATTTTCTCTCGAAAATATATTTAGTAGTTTGGTTATGCTCATGATGTTGAAACAGTAATATCTATTTCGATATATGTTTTTCACATTTTTAAGCATTCTTATGATCAAACGGCTTAATAACAGATAAGGTGCTGCTAGTTGGAATATGGAGCTATATATAAACATAAAAATATAACTACAGATGTTCATAACTACAGATGTTCATAACTACACATGTTCAACTACAGATGTCAAGGCCATTTTTGACAATTTTTCTTTTTTAATATGATATGTTATCTGTTTTGTATACTTAAGAGAACATTATGTTACACATTTCAGTAACTTTGCTTCGTTAATAACGTGAAAAGATTTTTTTTGTATCAGTTTCAAACACACTAATAAATTAATTCCCTTGTACATTCAGCTAGAGGTATATATTTTTTATATATGCAAAGTTTAAAACTCATTAACTATACATAAGCTAATAAAACTATTTAGATTAATTGAAGTTGCTTTGAAAATATAGTTTTCATAGATATGAATAAGTCGAAAACTATTCGATAAACAGATAAAACCATAGATACAAATGTAGATATTAGATATATGTAGTTGAATAAAAAAGTATATTTTACTTGGCACTAGTTAGCTATGTATTATAATAAAAATAAACTTTTTGTGGCGTAGATTAAGAATACATTACGGGGATTTAAGAGGAAACTTTGGTATTGGTGATAATTCTTCATGCGTATTTTGAGCGTTGTTCGTATTGACTTTGAATTTTATCAATACTACAGGTTAGATGCTAGATAAACAGTAATTGTAAATTACTTTTATCAATTTACTTTTTGGGTGTTATTCATTTAAATAACCAATACATTAATCGTGAAATTAAATTAAGTTTACGTTGAACATGCAACATTTCTCCCTGAAAATTTATCATTCAAACAATTAGAAAGTGGGCTTACAGATCCTAACTGATGAATTTCGTGACGCACGATATTTAGATTGTGTAGTCGTAGTATAAGGATAAAATAACAGTATTTTACTTGGGAATTACTTTTATTCCTTTTTACTACATGATGATCTTTTTCTAAGTCAGACCTAGATAATGTTTGAGAGTCTCACATCTTTAAGGGCCAGACTTCTGAGCAACGGAATGCAAACACAGCAAATACAGTGCGGAGCGGCAGAAATTTTAGGACGAGACGAGCGGCAGGCCGGAAGTTGTTTAGCAATTCGTTGACGGGAAAATAACAGTAGAAACAGCTTGCTCCTCGTTTTTGTTAAGCCTAATTTAGATATTTTATGATAGAATGCAGCACTGAGATATGGGAGGATTTTACAGCTAATTGGCGAGGACATATATATGCTTAATGAGGTTTTATGGGTTTGGTTCTATGGGGGTTATCTTGGTTGCCACAAGAAAGGCGGACCAAGTAATCTCAGACTTTTTACTCTTAAATAAGAGATAATTTTGATGTATAAAAGTAATAAATGTGAGGCTAGGAAACAAAGACAACAGGGGCAAATCAGATTTAAGTATGAGTTTATAAAGTTAGAGAAAATGTTTTGGGGATTTTGAATTTTAAATTTTGAAATTGTAATTTCAACTATGTTAACCTCATTAAAATTACTGACATTAAATTACAATTACATAAAACATTAAAAACATATTTAAATTGGACGTTTTGGATTTACATGAAAATCCCTCATCAGCAAAACTTTCCTTTACCTAAGTCACAATATATTCTAAAACATCAACACATAGAAACTATACTGCATCAAAATGTCGAGGCCAAAGTTACAGTTATAGTTACACTGAGCATTCATTCGGGTATGAACCCGCTTCGTTAAGAGGTAAATATGTAATTTTTGTATACCATGCTTCTAAGAAAGTACGAGTTCTATAGTTGCTGCACCTCGATCTAATTAGATGTAATTAGATTGCAGTTTTATTTAAATTTAAAACATTTTTTCATAGTGATTGCATGCTTAAAAGCGAGTAAATAATTTTAATATGGAAATTAATTTGAATACAACCATATTCATATATAATAAAAAAATAGCATGTTTTTATACATAAATTAAAATTAATATTCCAGAAAATCTGTTTAGTACAAATTTAATGTTCTAAATATTAAAAAGTAACTATTATTTTCAATGCCAATATACGAGCTGTGATCTTTTAAATTTGCGAAACATCACTTAAATCTTTAAGCATTTGTAATAAAGTGAAAAAAATATTGTTATGTAAAGCGTTATTTAAAATAAAACATAAGCGGTTCAAATTAAGTAGTCTGAAAATAAGAAATTTTTCGTTCGAAATTCTCCATATTTCGACTAAAATATTTTGCTGAAACATTCATAGAAAAAGTTTCCTTCCGAAAATAATGAAAGTTTCCAATTTTAATCATATTTTTATACTTTTATAACAGCAGTGGTGAAAAGCTGATGAACCCCCATGAAAAGCTGAAATTCGTGTTTGAAAGAAGAAATTAAATCAGCTTTACTTCCTTTGTCAGTTATAGATTCCACAAACATTTTTTAGACAAAATTTATTCAGAATGAATATATTTTTACTTTATTGAATATTTTTATTCTTAAAAGTTTTATTTTCATGCTCAAAATGACACGTTAGTAAAATTTCTTTACCGTCTGACATTTCCAGAATTTTTGATAAAATGATTTATTCTGTTACGCTTGGCAGCCTTTTAACCGTTCCTCGAATTCTTAGAATATATTATATCCTTTATCTAGCTCAGAGCGTTTTTCTATTCAGTAATTTTCTACCTCTTCCAATAAATATCAATGAGCGATATTTTCACTCTACATTGTTCTCAAAAATTTTTAAATGAATTTTTGTTCATTAAAGATATTTAGTCATCCTTTATTGCATACAAAGAATTTGTTTAGAAGAACATGCCAATAAAAGAATATAAAAAAAGTTTGAAATATTCACAGATAATGAAAGAAAATGAATTAAGTGAATGAATTACTCTTGACGAGTAAATGAATTAATTACTCCTTTTTTTTTTATTTAATCGGAAAAAATCAGTATTGAGTTAAACATCATTCAATACAATGTCTTATTTATCTATTCTGTTATTTAATACTTTCAGACAGCTTAAAACGTAAATAAAAAATATTAAATAGTTCACTATCAAATATCTCTAAATGATAATTATTCCAATTATATATTATGCTATTTAAGATAAATTAAACAAATTACTTATTACTTTAGTGCCAGTAATATGTGATTTTGCAAATATTAGAAACCCCAGCATCATATTATTCGACGTATTTGTGTAAAAATTACACGTAACTGTTATATTGATTATTTAATTTGACATCATATTCACGTAAACTACAGTTTAAGTGAATATGATGGAAGAACAATTTTACACGCATAAGATAAAATTACAGATAAGTTTAAAAGTATAATTATTAGCGGAAATAAAGTTTCTCAACACCACATTTCTGATGAAAAGTAATATGAAACACTGTATAAGATGAATACAAACAGTTATATGATTCTTTCCGATTTATTGCATTAATACTTTTAACTGAGGCATATTTTTTATTCTCGAAATCTTTATCTAGAAACATGATGAATTTATGTTCTATAGATTACACTTTAATTCTCTCATTCAATTAACATTTCATTTCAAAGTAAAAAAATTGAAATTTCATAACGATAATTAATAAATTATCTTCTATAAATCCAGATCACGCTCTTTGAAAAAGATTTTACTAATTGATAGAAATCTAATGAATATTTTTCATTTCCGAATTATAATTATATTTTCCTGTGTCGCATATGTCTCTTAGTTATGGAAAAAGAAATAACAAAATAGAGTAATTTGCACATATGTTTATACGATATTGATCAGAATTATTTGTTTTGTGTTCTAGAAATATATTATGATAATAAAATGTGGTAAAAACAAAATTAAATAGTTTTCAAAACTTTATATTCTGATAAATACAAGCACAAATATATTGCAAATTTTAAGTTAAAGTACAATTATTGAAGAAAATTTCTAAATGAACGAATAAAAGTATGGTAAATCTACTATTAAACTAACAATTATTAACGTATTCCACACATATAAAGTATTAAAATTTCATTTGTAAGTAAACACTATTGAAATTACATAAATGAAAATTACTTTATATAATATTTAATAAAAATACTGTAAAATAATTAAAAATCGAAAAGAATAATAAGAAAGCATAATATCATGACAACATAGTCTACTCTAAAAAGAAATAAAGTACTACTCTAAAATGTAATATGACAATTACTGGTAAAAACATCTTAATCCAAAACACTAGACTACGATAAAATCTTAAAAGAAAAATATCGTATCTTATAACTTATTTTATCCCTCTTCGAAACGTCCAAAAATGATAATTTTTGTTGTTAAATTCTTTCAAGAACTCTGCATCAATCAAATATATTGTTCGCCAGATTTTGAAGGAAAAGTTTTAAATGATTTTGTTATTACCAAAATTTTGAAATAATATTCTTACAAAAAATACTGAAAACATAAAATTAATTGGAGATAACTTTATGTTATGTAGACTTTATGTTAATTAAACATGTAGATGACTTTATGTTAATAAATTTTTAATTAAAATTTGTTAAGCATATTATTTTATATATAAATCTACATATTATTCTACATATATATGCAAAGCTTAACTGACTAAATAATCTAAAACTTCATTTGATTTGGCTTAGATTTCTTGCTGCTATTCCGTGGATGTTGTGTAAAGTCAAAATATTTTGCTTTGCTGTTCCTATATTCATGAAAATCGACATCATATATTATATAATATTTAACGAATAACTATGTGTTGGAGGGAGTCATTTCAAAATAATATTTTGTAACACTTCAATTTTTGGTACCTCTGGATTTAGTTTTAATAATTTTAATATAAGTCTTTAAAAATATTTTGATAAGTAGATTAAATTTTTGTCACGGGAAAATAAAAAAAGAATGTATATTGTTGAATTATTTAAAATATTTTCTAAACAAAATATGAAACATAAACAGCATATACCAATACATGATTTTAAAATTAAACTTCTCAATTTTTTATATATAAATATCCATAATAATCTTTCTCATATACCTAATTAGTACAATATTTCTATTTTATCTCCTTCACATTTTCTATATTATTATTCGTTTCTGATTTTGGACATAACAATGAAAAGGAAATTGCAGGCGGAAGCGTTTTTCTCATTGAGCTTAATTGCATGATGTACTTTCTTTTCGGTCAGGAAAGTCTTTTTTAATGCGTAATAACGGAGGAAAAGTGATTTTTTAAATGTAGCTATTTTCATATATAATGTTATTGGAGAATATGATATATTGCGGAAAATAAAATAATTTAAATTATTTATTACTTTCTTCTATCTTTATAAGAAGAAAGTATCGGATTCACGAAAATTTTCGACTTCCGTTTTAAAACGGATTTATAAGTTTTAGAAGGTCCTGAACACAATTTGACTGTTTTTAGAAAATGTCTGTCTGTGAGTCCGTCTGTGGATCTGTCTGTCTCTCTGTCAGTACGTGACAAAAATTTTGTGGACGCACTATCTCTAAATTTAATAAATCTTTATATTCATTTAGTCCCCTGTTATAAATTGGTGCTGATTAGTTTTTGGTGAAAATTGCCCAATAGGTGGCGCTGCTATGCTGCATTTTTCGCGATTTCCGCAATAGCTCTATCTCAAGAACTAATGCACTTATTTTCATCAAACATTAGATTCAGTTAGACTTTGACATAAATAGATGCTGTTTACGTTTTGTTGTAGATATCCCAACAGGTGGCGCTGCTATACCACTTTTTCATGATTTTTACAATAGCTATATATCAAGAACTAAGTCACTTAATTTCATCAAACTTCAGATTCTGTTAGATCATGACATAACTAGATGCTGCTTACGTTTTGGTGAAAATAGCACAACAAGTGGTGCTGCTATGCTACTTTTTTAATTATTATCACGATACCTATATCTCAAGAACTAATGCTCGGATTTTCATCAAATTTCAGATTCATTTAGACGTTGACATAGGTTGTTGATTAGGTTTTGGTCTAAATATCACAACAGGTGGCGCTGCTATGCTACATTTTGCAGTATTAACACGATTTTAGCAATAGTCATGTCTGAAGAACTAATGCACGGAATTTAATAAAATTTTCGATTCAGCTACATCTTTATATAAATTGGTGCTGATTATTTTTGGTGCATGCGAAACCTGTATGACATAGAAGAATATTATGGGACTGGCACCTATTTTTTCATTTCATCGTCATTTTAAAGTAAATTGAGACAAATTTGCTTCACTGGTTACACTATTAAAATATAAAAGAGTATAATTCTCTGAAAACGAATGCGCAATTTACATGGAAAGCCGAATATTAAATTATCATGTAAATAAATAAAAAAAAAAAAAAAAAAAAAAAAAAAAACTGTATAAAATTAAATAATGAGAAATTATTCCTTCATCATGCGCAAACAGGGCATGCTACCACTTTGAAATCACGATCACAGGCATTTTTAGTTTTGTTTGCATCTGATGAAGAAATGCTCTTTTGAAACGTTTTGAGAAATAGTATTTTTTAAGTTGATTTAAGCAGCTTCTTTATATTGTGCAATACTTCAGTTTTTATTTTTATTATTATTTTAATGTAAAACGTAAAATCAGGTTCTATTCTTATTTATAAAACTAGGGGGCTCAGCCATCTACCCGCTAACGCTCGTCAACCCCCCGTGAATTGCAAAGCAATTCACATTGAGGCCGCTACGCGATCCCAGCTCGCTTTGCTCGCTCGTCCCTTTTAATTTTTCTAGTAATTCTAGCCGGTATAAGTACTGCAATAAATCATTTGAACATATGAAATTGATATTTTTTTAATGTAAAAAAGTAATTGAAAACACAACTAAAAATGCATTTAGTTGATGCTACTAAAGGGCATATAAATCATTTAAATACTATGAAAAAATGATCTTGGAAACATAATTAGTTTAAAACTTATTGCACCTATAATATTGTACTGCACGGCTTAAATTCATTAAAAAAACGTTTATCATCAATGATTGTTTAAATTTCGTTTGACATTTTATTATTCTAATTGATTATAGATTTCGGAAAAAGAAATTATTTTTACTTCAATAAAACAGCAGCAGATGGCAGCAGGGGCATTCTAGAAAGTTTATATTTTTTATCTCCGATTTTTTGTGCGAGTGAAATTCGTAAATAAATTCTAAATAAGAGTTGAGAATTAATTTGAAATTAACAATATTACTCATAATTAAAATGAGGAATCATCTGAGACGCTTTGGATTAAGTTCATATTATTATTTTTAATAATTGCTAGCTTCAGTTTCACTGCTCTGACACTGACCACCATATTGGAGGCGAAGCTATATTGGAGGCGGCTAAACAGTCTTGTCTGTGTCTGAGCTCTAGAAACTACTGTTGTTGCTAACGATAAGGTAGAAATTCAGCCCTATTTCCGCGCCACGTAAGACAAATATATATATATAGATAAACATGAAATTTATTATAGCAATAAATGTCTTTATAAAAACTTTTTTAGATGTATATTGAATGAGAAATTTTGTCTGGCTGAGGGTTCACTTTTTTGTACTTTTTTTTTTACATATTTTTGGATATAAAGAAAGGCATTAATCAGTAGATATATATGGTATATAAACATTTTGTCAATTAAAATCTTGCAGAGTTCTTATCAGATTTTGTTTTATTTCATAAAATAGGTATATAATATCATTTAAAAATATATTTATATATCATTCAGGATTTGCTATATATTTAATCCATGACTTATCACAAATTCTATAAAAATATTTTATAGCTGTATCATTTATTCTCTCCAGGAAATCTCCTAGAAATAAACCTTCACTTGGTGTGATGTATTGGGATCAGCTGATTTGTATGCTGTCACTTCTGTCTAGCGTTATCAGAAACCTATTTTTCAGCGTCAGTCACCTGAGAAAGGGAAATATATATATATTTTTTATAATATATGAAAAACTATTTATTTAAACTTGAATAAAATGTCTACTATACCGTAAATGCATTTTACCAAAATATACCATAACAATTTATTTCTTCAAAAATAAAATATGTGCCAAAGATTGTATATAACAAAAGCATTGATAAAATATAAATTATTTATTTTAAAGAATTATAAAATTATTTATAGGCAATGATTTGAAGAAAGCATATATTCAATCATTTTTATGATAATATTTAATATATGCACAGTGTAAAAAAAAAAAAAAAAAAAAAAAAAAAAAAAAAAAAAGTTGTAAATTATACGTTAAACATGACAGACGAGGTGCGTTCGTTCGAGGTTGCGACTAGTTTCACAATATATAAAAAAAAAAATCATCCTTATTATTTCAGTGAAATCAATTATATCGTCTGCTATGAGCGAAATGTGCATGTTTTTTTTTTTTTTTTTTTTTTTTTTTTTTTGTCTTGTTACATATGTCACGTTTACAAATGCGATTTTTTTTCTACCGCACTGCAAAAATCACCATGGAGATCTTGCTTTGTGAATGATTATCTCAATGGTTTAATATTTTTATGACTCATAATGAACGAATCTCCTGTGTTTATTACTCTATTGGATTGAGATATTCGACTGTTAACCTAATTTCCACTGAAGTTATTTCAGAATCTATACTTTTTTAATATAACTCATCTATCTCTCAAGCAGACAATTTTTTTGAACGATCTTTCTAAAAATGTAAATTTTATTCAAAAAAAATAATTTTGAATAAAAATTATGCATGTGAAACCCTGGCATGTGAAAACAGAAGTGGTTTGTCCGAATTTGTTTTCCTCAGTCACATGACTTGCGCTGTTATTATACAGATTACGTACGATAACATTTATATATAGAAAACTTTTATTAATATCTTTTTAACTTTTCCTTCGAATTTCATAAAATTTGAATTGACTCGACAAAATTCTGAAACGATAATATATATTAAATTTCAAACCATTCGGTTGGGTAGTTTTTGTTATATGAAGACGGACGGACTAAACGACGACTATAGTTGCTACGTATTTAAATAATTACGAACGCCAATAAAAAGTCAAATGTTTCATTAATCTAGGAAAATATAATATGACCGAAAATATGTAATAACCTTCTACAAGTTACCTGCGATTCCCAAAAATCTTTCTTTATCTTTAGAAATTTGATAAACCAATATATTTTCGAGATTTAAAGAAGCATATATAAAAACATTTTTTTTAATTTGCTGACATTGTTTTTTCAAAAAAGTTTCCCAGTAGTTGTTACATTGTATTAATCAGTTTTCTCAACACGGAATATATATTTTTTTGGGGTACTATCAATTTTTAAATGAACATTGTCATGCCCAAAGAACATATTTTACAGATAAACGTTATAAATTAACATTAACACGAAAATGAATATCATTTTCTTACTCTTGCAGTATGACTTACTCTTGCAGAAATTTCAATTGCGGAGCTAAAAATGTTTAATTGATAATCGATTTCATCCGATATTGCAGTTTGAGAACAGTGACATTAATGATTGATATCTACTGCCAATATTAGAAACCACTGCGAGAAATTTCTGAAAATCAGTGGAAGCAAAAGAAACAGTATTTTTAAATGGTTCTTTAAATCTCGGAAATAAAATGTTTTCTGAATCTTCTAAAGAAAAGTAATACTTTTCGGAATGATGAGTAATTTGCAAGAGGTCATTGTATATTTTCGTCTGTTATTATGTCATGTTTTTGTAGATTCAGAAGTATTAGTCTTAGTCTTTATATATATATATATATATATATATATATATATATATAATGCATATAAATTTATTTTTTTAATTCAATTTTTTTAATTCAATATATTTTATAAATTCAATTTCATAGTTTAAAAAATACTCTAGATTATGCCAAAATTCCTAGCTGTATTTTTCAGTTGAGGAATTTTTCAGGCCAATGCTAATTCTAAATAATTAATTAAACGATATACCTTTAAAAAAGTTATTTTTATACAAACAGAGAAAAAAATAAAACAAAACTAAAAATAAATTTGGTGATTGATTATAGTATAAAAGGAAGAAATGGTAGTATATTCAGCTTGAAAACAGTGCACAAAGGCTTATACACATGAGTCAAATTTAATCAATATTCAATTGAATTTTTTATATGTTTCTATAATGATTTGATTAATATGTTAAACTTGATAAAATCTGTACCTGCCATATTGCAATTTATAAAATGTACAAAGGTGACACAGATAAACATAACTTGAATTCTTTAAAATGATGTTAACTTCAATTGAAATTGCGTGATACAAATTTTACACACATATTATTGGAAATTTCATAGAATAAGTTCTCCGAATTCTCTGTGAATATTGTAATTCTGTTCTCAAAGAAAGATTCTTTTTTTTTATCATTTCACGAGCCAGGAAACATTTTCATAGTGCACAGAGCATCTATAATAATATTGGTAATTTAATTTAAAACGCAATCCTCGTTTAATCGGAAATCATTTTGTACACCGCAGTTGAATGCGGATTTTCATTCATTTGTTTTTATACAGTAAAAATACTGTTAACTTAATTTGAAAAAAAATATACTTTTTTAATGAAAACAGGGATGACAATGTGTGGAATTTAGGAAAGGCAAAATTATTAAGCCGGTGACACCAAAGGCACCAACAGTAACATTACGGAAAAGGAACGGTCTAGTCGATTTTTGGAAAGTAGCTGGTTTTAACTTTTGCATTATCGTGAATTTCACAAATAACACAAAGGAAGTTATTTCTGTTAAATATTTGTTACTTTTTTTTCTCTTTTTTTTGTAGAAATTAATCCACAGAAAGTTTTTGTTAAGACTCATCTAAAATTTATATTTTTATTTCTAGAGAAAAAGAATAAAAGACCGAGGCGTAATTACTTTATTTTTATTAAATGAATATAATTTTAATGTTATTTTTCTTTTTTCTTTTTTATAAAGTTTAGATCATTTGAATGTGCGCAAATCTTTAGACATACGCATCTCTTTCTGATGGTTAAACGATTCAATAGATTCCTTATCAAGGAGAGTATTGTCGTATAGGAAAGCCGACAGCAATAATAGCTGCAAATGAACTTTTTTTCGTGATTTTTCGCTCAGATTATCAAAATTATTTGTTCGTGTCACTTAAATTGAATGCAGGATGGGTGAATGTGCATTTCGCGTATCTGTCGACCCCCCCCCCCCCAATCCCCGAAAAAGTTGTACTTTCTTATTTTTTATACCTTATCAAACAGATTGATAAAAAAAATCATACTTATAAGAACTGTGCGAAAGTAGCTCATTTCAGGAATTCAAGCCACTATCTTTCGCATACCATTAAGACTGAGACATGTGCTCAAATCTAGCGGATACAATTTACTCAGAGACAAATTTTTGGCATGCAGATAAAGTACCGACATCTTCCAATAACCTGACGACATCATTATTCAGTATAAAAAATAACAGGAATAAAAGTTTGTTTAATGTTTGTTAATGTTTTAAGCGAAAAGGTAATTTTTAGATATCTTCTACATATGAACGAATATGAGTCGATCACTGCAGTCTTAGGGTTACTAAACAAAGTGTAGGGTTACTTCTACTAAATTATTTATTCTTTTTCTATTACTTTTCATGAAGAAAGGGCTAGTAAATGCAGTGCCTAGGATGACAAATATATTCAAGCCGGTAATGTGGTTAATCAAACAAAAGTCTGAATTCTGAAAAGCAAAATAATCATGTGATTTGTCGAAGCCTTTTTGCTTTTGCGTTTATTTATGGTTAATAATTGTATTTATATATCTTATAAAAAATGGTTTTTTTAACAAACAAATATCCCCGTAAAGGCTAAGTTAAATGGGCAAGACTCATGTATTAGAATCAGACCGATAGACTTATCCCTTAAATTTAGAGATATGATACGGTATAATAAATTCAGACCTTTTAAACTTAGTGAAAATGTGAATAATATCTTTATTTGATTTATTTTATATTATTTTTTACTAAAAAATATTTATTAATAATATTATATGCGTTACACAGTTGTTTAAGTGTACAACACATATCCAGATAAGCTTTCCTAGTGGTATGCTATAGAAACAAATTAAAATTGCATTACATTGAGGCTGTTGGATCTAGTTTCTCTATTATTTTTTTAATGCACAGGAAACGTACCTACATTATTTAAATTTATCGTTAAATTACCGAATTCCATATATTATTCATATTCCTATACAACGTTTACTAGTGCAATTGGCCAATTTTCTAAATCAGGACAAATGGACAATTTTGTTAACAAAAAGCGTATTAATAACAGGGCATCTGGTACCTGCACGCGAAAGCAAGTAATCGGACGTATACGCAAGTTAAATTTTATTTGTTTAAAACTTATATACTTGATTTATTCAAGATCTGCTTTAAGTCTTCGTGAAGTTAAAATGGTATTACTCTGTATTCATAGATAAATATACAGAATGACCGCAAAATATTTGCCACAACAAATACTGCGTCAAACTTTCGAAGATCATGTGAGTATACCGACCAATAAGATTGGATTTGCAATTTGCAAAAAAGTGGGGGATGTTTATTTGTGGATAACTTAAGACCTTTTTCATGCCGGCTTACGAATTCAGATTATTTGTGTCAAACAGTGGCTTAAAGTGGTATGAACTGTCACCTAGTCGTGAATTATTTCTTTTAAGATGAAATTTAAGTAATTTTCGCTCACGACAGGGCCTATCCTAACTTGGCAACAAATTCCAGTTTTATAAGTGAGATATTTTTCCGAACAAAACTCTCAGGGACGTGAAATACTCTTTTCTTATTTTTTCCTACATGCATTGAAATGTTTTTGAAAATGTATAATCTAGAATAAATGGGGCGCCTTTAAAAAATAATGACATTTTTTACCTAAGAACTACATATGATAAGAATGCATTTTATAATTAGTTTGGATCTCTAATCCTCGGTTTAAAAATTAATAGCCCCAAACATAACACTGAAACAATCAGCATATAAATTTCTGATTAATTTTCGCATTTCCTCATTCATTGTTTATTCTTTATTATTTTATGACAAATTAATAAAATTATTGTACTACATAATTTGCTTTTACTGTTCTTTTAATCTATATATAAATAATAAATAAAAAAAAAGAGAATTAATAAATATAAAAATAAGACCTTTATATTTTTTTAATAAACAACAAACAAGATATAACTGTATTGAAAAGTTCATAAATCCAATTGGTTTCTGATAATTTCTTTCAAGGAATAGAAAATTCGATATCATAAGATTAATACTTCCAATCTCATGAATATAAAAACTTCATTAAGCACTTATATCCATATGAACACAGAAAGAGGAGACGTGGCCTAAGGATATTGTTTTAATAACCTACTTATTTAATAAAACTGATATAAGTACGGTTTTTTTCTACTTAACTAGTCTTTGAAGCCTATGACAATATAATAAGATATTTAATATGTATTATTAATATTTATGAGTAAAAAGTAATTAAAAAAAACTATAATACCGAAATGAATAGAGAAAAGGGTAAAGACGAAAAACTATGTTAATATTAATTTTTCATAATATAATGAGTTTCTGAATTTGTTCATATGTTTTGTAAAGTTAAAAAAAATGGAAGATGTGAAATTTATTGACATAAAATTTAATTATTTTTGCTAAAGTAATATTTTATATTAATATTTTCGCCATCGATTTAAATTATATACTAAAGGATAAACGTATCCGTGCCTAACATTGACGTTATTTTCATGTTGGCAACACCAGACGATTAAATTTCGATTTTGCTGCATTTTTCTTTTTAATTTTTAATTATCGCACATTTTCAATTTTAACACCCTCGAATATGTGAAAAGATGTACTTTTAAACGAAATTTATTTGAAAAGTGTATCGCAATTAATTGATTTATTTCTAGTTTTTTAAATAATTTTCAAGCATGATTTTTGTTTCATTTATTTATACCTATTGCATGCAGACGATTAGGAAAGATAAATCCCTTTCCAATATAAAATAATATAAATTGTTCAGCAGTTGTTTCCGGTTCATATACCGCGAAAGTATCGCTTTTAATAAATTTCAAAACTTTATTTGAATACATAATCTCTATTTTCCACCTAAAAATAATTTTTGGTGTTGTTAGTGGACTATCTAAAATTTATATTAAACGTAAAGAAATATATTTATGGGTTTTCAATAATAATTTTAATAATAAAAGGTTTTCATCTATATTCTATGATCGAGGAAGCACTTGTTGTATCCCCCAGTTATTAATAGCGATGAAATTGAGTCGGTGTGAAGAAACTTGAGAAGGACGGCCTAGATATGTTACGAAAGCTAGGTCATTCAAATAGTAAAATACAGAGTGATCCATAAGTAAGTATACAACTTTCAGATAATGTAAAACAGTAAACGTTTAAGGCACGTTCCCCAAATGTAAGCCGTAATGTAGGTATACTCATTTTTCCCGCTGCTGTGCCAAGTGACATATGCATTATCTAGTGTGTCTTGCTAATATCAGTAGAAATGGCTGGGTCTTCAGTGGAAAGGCATTTTGTGTTCTTGAGCCGAGCAAAATCACCCTCTGCCACCATTGTGCAACGGCATTTTCGAGCACGATTTGGAAAAGATACTCTAACCAGAAAGGCATTTATGATTAGTTTAAAACTTTTGAAACTACGGGCTGTTTGTACAAAGTGGATTGAAATAATTACCGGTTTTGTGTGTGTCATGTGACTAATGATGCACAAATAAATTTTTTATACCAATCATATATTCATTTTCTAATTAGAGGTTTTTTTCCAAATCATGTTCGAAAATGCCATTGCTCATTGGTGGCAGATTCCGTTTTGCTGAATTCAAGAACAGAAAATGCTTTCTCCACTGCAGACACAGCCATTTCTACTGATATTCGCGTGACACTCTAGGTTTCGCCTATGTCACTTAGCACAGAAGCGTGAAAAAAAAAATCTATGAGTACACATACATTATCGCTTGCATTTGGGGTACGTACCTTAAACAGTTCCTGTTTTACAGCATCTCGAAGTTGTATACTTACTTATGAATCACCCTGTATCTCTCTATATTAAAAAAAAAAGTAACCACCGCTGCCGCCGCTGTCAATTAAGATTTTGTGCCTTGAAGTCTTTCTGGACTAATATCTAGAAAACTATTGCATGTAAAATTTTAAAAATTGGTAGTTTTATAAAGAAATGTTCGATAAACACGCTGAAGCAAACAGTTTTTAAATCGAAGAATTATTTTAAGAGATATTTAAAATCAAATTTCGTCAAAACAGTTTTTTGAAAAAAGTTTTATAGGAACGAAAACTATCCGCAGGAATTTAACCATAATTTGTAAGGATATAGTTGACAAGTTTGCGGAGTGCAGACTGCAATCACTTTTTTAATTTGAGTAATTTTTTCAGGTTATATTTCAATTTTTTATTCAAAATTTTCATTATTTTAACGAAGATTTATTTCATATTTCATAAATTCCATTATTTGAACCGTTGCCAATTTTTTATTCAAAATTTTCATTATTTTGACGAAGATTTATTTCATATTTCATAAATTCCATTATTTGAACCATTGCCAATTTGTAAAATGGCGCACGTAATAAGATTCCCTTTCAATTAAGAAATGTATTTACACGAGACTATTAAAAACAGAAATAAAACTTTAAAATAATATTTAAATGATCACGTGTTAAAAGCAATAAATGTAGAAAATGACGTAATAAAAATATACTTGCGCGTGAATATTACAAAGAGAAATACGAGTAACTAGGGAAATTCACGTCACATTTAAAATGATAAAAAAAAAACAATATTTCCGAACAATTTCAATTAATTATTATATTTTCATGAGAGATCAATTTATTTCGACATATCTTTTACCCATTATTGCAAATTTTAAAACAGCGTAAATAATAATATTTCCTTTCCAATGTCAAAATTCTTCTATTTGTTTATTTGGTGTTACAGTTTAACGATAGTTTTTTTTTTTTTTTTTTTTTTTTTTTTTTTTTTTTTTTTTAATGAAAATTGATTGACGGGGTAATGGAGAAGTATCAAAAGACAAATAAGCGTTGAATTAAAAATTCCTCGATGAAAAAACTAACTCGTGTAACGCATCTGATGTCAACTGAAAGTGACGCGACGCCACGATTATGCACGTTTGGCGCTAAATCATATATTTTGGTGACAGTTACAGTTGTAATCTGTTTCAACAGCAGTTGATTCGACCTTAAAATCCCTCAGTCAAAGGAAAATGAATGGAAACCCTGTTACAGCAGATCGCCACTGGTTGTTTAATTATAATACAATCTTCCGTAATCGTTTTAGAGATGATCAAATCAGAGTGTTTTCAAATCATGTTGTGTCAGAACGGGGGTTGGCGAGCGCAGCTCGTAGGGGGCAGAGCCCCCTAGTTTGTATAATCGCTGCGGAAAAGTAAGTATGGTGCTATTCTGAGCGTTTTATGTTCGTCTTGGAGATTTTAGAGCGCATATTTGTAAGAATTAAGATTACAGATAATGTAACAATGGCATAAGTGGATAATAATGTTGCCCAACAATTTCTGGAAACTTTAGTAACAATTGCAATGTTTTCACAGCTTTTGTAACTATTTACTAAAGCAAATAAACCGATGAATGTCCGTGAACCAATGAATATGCGTCTTCTCACCGTTAATTAATATACACAATCAAGTAGGGAATTTAATACATTGTATCCATTCGTGGCTGAACTCCAATCTCCGTAAATACTAAGAGACTGGAGTCTGGTATTAATAACGATGAAATTGAATCGGTGTGAAGAAACTTGTGAAGCACTTGTGAAGGATATTTTATGAAAGCTAGGCTAATCAAAGTTAATAAGATTGAGTCTCTTTCTTTCATAATGGTCCTCTAAATGACTTTTTGTAGGTAATGGCTTAGGGCGAATTTACCTCCACATTATTAAACCACATTACTCCTTACAAGGGACACTTCTTATACATTTTAAATAGGTATATTTTGCTACAAATTGAAATCACTGTATCTTTTGACATGCAGCCATGTTATATGCAGCAAAATAAAGATTGTTCACTTGCAGTTAAGAGTAAAACCTTGCATCTGAAAAGATTGTCCATTTTATTAAATACGAATGGATATACCAATGTAATATATTATCTGTATAAAGAGAAAATTGTCTACGTAACTACTTAGGAGCCACATATTTTTATTGTTTATAATTGTTATTATTGTTATTATTATTTTAATAAATTGTCTTAAAAAACTGAGGTTACGGAATTCGCTAACTCTGTCCATATAGGTCCAGTAATAACATTAAAACGAATCTTCTGATTTTGAAAAAATATGTATATATAAAATAAAAAAGATGAAAACGATTTGAATTTCCTTTATGTTTTAGTATTTTTGACAAAAAAAATCTATTATTTAAATAAATCATTATATAATTTTTTAATAAATATTCATTAAAGTAAATTGCATGACCTGTTTTTATGCAGATTAAAGGTTAATCCATTTACTGCTAAATTTTCATTTATCAATTAAAACATTTATTTTTATATCCAGCATAATCAATCGACTTTTGTATACTTGAACTCATTCTAATTGTTGTTGATCCCTTTAACTTCTACATATCTTTTGATTCAATACAGTTTCCTCTTATTCCTTTTAATGCGAATCAATTTAAGATTGGGCATGGAGTTTATTGATTAGATTTGTAAAAGATATTTAGTACATTTCTCAATAATGACTTAATGAACCCCGTGATTTCAAAGAAATATCTTAACATGTCATGTGTCAGATCAATCGATGAAAATAGAAGAGAACACGGATACAGAAAAGATTAGAATTTGCTGAGTCTTACTCAAAAAGGTAAGTAATGATGGACATTATTTAATTTCATCACGCAATAAGCATTCAGTTTTTGTTGTAATCTGATTAAAGGGACTTGTACATCTGGTAGATTAAAAAAATATATATAAATCATATTCCTTTCCGTTGGTAAAAGGTAAAAGAAAGATTCACCGCCAGTGGCCTGAGGAGCGGCTGGTGCGTATGCGACCACCGAAACCAAGTCCTAAGGGACTTTTAACGCGCACGACCGAATTTGTCTCTCCGTATGCGCTTCGAATGGCTAGAGGACCACCACCTGCGGACACTCCAAACTTAAAACCACGTGTCGACGACGTAGGTCGCTGCGATACGTGGTGAAATCCAATAGGGGAATCACCACGAGACACTTGAGGACAGGCCGGCGTCCTCCAACAGCTTCGGTGATGGACACCCAGAAAGAAACCAGGCCCTAAAAAATAAAAATAATAATAATTAAATGGTGAATAAAATAAATTTATTTTTAAAAAGACCTTACGGGCATATTTTGTGATATTTAGTTTGTATTTTTATTTTCTATAATAAAGTTAAGTACATAAATAAATAAATATGAATAAATAACTATGATCTTAAATTTTATGTTTTCAAAATGAAAATTTTTCTACAGAGTTCACCATTTGTATCTTATAGTTTAATAACAAAACAGAAATGATAATATACATATAGATATCAGAAGATTTATGGCATAACATGAGTATGATTCAAAACTTTGAAAAACGGGTTTTTTAATTTAATTTCTAAAATTTCTCTAAAATTAACTAACACATCAAATTAGTTTAAATAAAACAGGAACATACTAAATGAAATTTTTCCAACTGAGTGAAAAAATGTACGAGAGTAGAACTCAAGACTTCTTGCCTAAATTGCAAACACTAAGGCTATTGAGCTACCTGAACCGACAGTCGGCACACACGTTTCACTCAGACTTTTGATTATAGCATCTAGTCCTTTATCTGAAACCGATCAATAGAACATACAGCAGGTAATGCACTGTTAAACATTTGCAGCAAACTGTCCTGTCGTTTGAGCGTTTTTATAGAAAATGGTTACATAACCGTAATTTAACTCTATTCTGAACATATTATAGCCGAAATTATGGTCAGAATAAAGTTAAATTACGGGTATGTAACTGTTTTCTATAAAAACATCGAATGACTGGACAGTTTGCTGCAAAATTTTAACAGTGTGAATTTCATTTAAACGAAGCATACGTAGACACATCTTATTATTCCTATCTCAATCATGCTGATTGATACATATAATTTACTAATGAACATGTCAGAGTTCAAAAGAATAACATACGGGAGAAGTTCTCTTTTTTAAATTTACAATAACAAATGTTATAATAAAATTCCTGTTGTTATCATAGTTAAAACTACTAATGAATATTCCCAGAAAATATAAACGTAAAATAATCACAATTTTCTAAAAAAAAGCAATATTAAAGAAATTTGAATAAACTAAAAGAACATTTTAAAAAGTTCTTACAACTGAACAAAGACTTCTTTCTGAAAGTACGAAAATATGTTAATCTATATTTCGTAATACAAAAGGTGCTCCAGAAATGAACTAATTTTGATGAGAAAATAGCAGAATAATCGTAAAATATTTCTAAGTAATCTAGAGAATATAAAAACGTTTTCTTTTGTCAGTTTTTACATCCATTGTCCTCAAGTAGAATTCTTGAATAAAAATTGGAAAAACACTAGAAAAAATACCAGAGTTATCTTGCCCCTCTTAAAAAAATCCCTTTTGATATTTTTTTTTCTTTCCTATTAATACTAGGAAAAAAATACTTCAGATTTACCTTTAATCAAAGGAATAAAACAGTTCCAGAAGTTTTGTGAATCGATCTATACGTGAGAATAAAAATTAATTATTTTACATGTTTTTTGAAAAATATTTAATTTTTTTTACTTAATGGTATTTTTAAATCATGAATTCAAATGAGAATATTCCTTTTTAGTGTGTAATGTCTAAGATTGATTGATATATAATTGATTGATTGATATATAATTGATTGATATATAATTGATATATAGTTGATATATTTTAAAAAATGCATTTTCATAAAAGACAATCTTGATGTTTGCTTCGGAAAAATACTTCAGATTTACCTTTAATCAAAGGAATAAAACAGTTCCAGAAGTTTTGTGAATCGATGTATACGTGAGAATAAAAATTAATTATTTTACATGTTTTTTGAAAAATATTTAATTTTTTTTACTTAATGGTATTTTTAAATCATGAATTCAAATGAGAATATTCCTTTTTAGTGTGTAATGTCTAAGATTGATTGATATATAGTTGATTGATTGATATATAATTGATTGATATATAATTGATATATAGTTGATATATTTTAAAAAATGCATTTTCATAAAAGACAATCTTGATGTTTGCTTCGGATTTTTTAACAAACTACATACATAATTATATTAAAAGTTACTGTATAACATACGGTTTTGCAACATATTAAAATAAAATCTTAATTTTTTTTTATCAATGGATATTCCCTTTATGATATTGTGAAAGTTAAATTTTTTCTTGTGTGGTAAGAAAAGTTATTAACTACAGGAAAAATTGCATTTTATTAAGCAAATATATTTTGAACATGGACTGATGCTACAACCACTGAATTAAAGTTAGATAAATGTGAATTTATTTAATATTTACCTCAACATAACACTATTCAATTAAATGTATTAAGTTTTTCAATATTTTTATGATGTATTCTTTTAAAATAGCTACATTAAATATTTTTTATAATGCTTCTTAATTAATATAATTCTATTTAAACATTCCTTTACTACCTGCACGTATTTATTTAACGTGAATTGAATATAGAACATCTAGCGAAGTTTTATAACTAAAAAACAATCTATAATAAAAAAAAACCACAATGCTTAAATTAAAATAACATTTTCAGATGTTATAAAAATATGATGTCACAAACTTTGTGGAATAAAAGCCATCAAGATTTGGAACACAACATGATTAGAAATATATTTAGAAAAAATATATACGCATAATAGTTAATTAAAAAATTACGAACTTTAATTTTATTTTGAAAACTTTTCAACATACTTAAAATATGTTTATGAATTCGGTTTGACTGTCTGTCCATGCTTTAACTCGCTTAAATATACCTGGATTGACATGAAATTCATACATGTTATTAAGGTATTGTTCTGTATTGAAAATAAAGTGTGTAGCATTTATAGTTCATTAAAAATAGGTGCTCACTTGTTAATGTCTGTACATATAATACTTATACATTTTACCAATTTTTTCAGACATTATTTATAAAGAAGCATGGTTAAAAAATTTTCATTAAAAACGTCTTTCATTTAAAAAAATTTAAAACAGTCTCCAATGATGGTGGAGTTTTTATTGGAGACTGTTTTTATTTTTTTAAATGAAAGACGTTTTTAATGAAAAACTTTTAACTATGCTTCTTTATAAATAATGTCTGAAAAAAATTGGTAAAATGTATAAGTAGCATTTATAGTTCGTTTGCAGGGAAAATCAAAAGCATTCTATTACTTGACAGTATATGGGTAAAATCATTTGTGATATATTTTAATGATGTTGCACTCTTTCAAACATCTTGAAATTGATATACAGGGAAAGACGGGGTACAATAAAACAAAATTTACTAATATGTTTTTTATCCACAATTTTGCATGCACAAAAATAAAATTAATGCATACTTTTAATCTAGTATTTTCCAATCTAAATAAATTTTATTAGGTTCTAAACAAAATCTTTGTGCTTGCAAAATAACAAAAAGTAAATGTCTTGCAGTGCTTAGAAATATATTTAGAATATGATTAGAATTTGTATTCCTTTACAGTGGACAAAAAGTGGCAACATTGTATCCCGTTTGCCCCTATATTTGAGGTGCACTTCAAGATACTTATTGTAGAATATGGTGTGCATTTCATATATCGTTTATTTACAGGGACACTCGAATTAATTCCATAACATCACGATCTATTTCGAAAAATCGTTTGCGGTAAATTTTAATATTACACTATTTAAAACATGTTGAAATTGATATATATCACTGATGGGAAATGAAAAATGCTTCCTGTAGAATACAGTGTGCATAGTATCCATCGTTAATTTACAGGGGCACACGGAATAATTAAGTTACAGTGGACAATAAATGGTAAAAATGAGTTTTCAGTTGTTGTGCGCGTTTTTAAATTTAACATTCTTTTTTTGTTGATGACTTGGTGTGTATAAATTCTATACATTATACACAGGACTGCACAAACGAATTACGATATATTTTTGACTATTGATATTAAGTGCTAAAATTATGTTTTCAAATGTTTTATGCGTTTTACAAACCGAAAGGTAGGCCTTCCCGCCACGTTCGAGCTTGACCTTGTTTACTTAGACTTCATCTTTCACATTATTAAACAGTAAAGTTTTATTATAGTATTCTGAACGTTTTAGAAAATGTTTCATAACCTATCTTGACGCATGGATTTTTATCCTTGATTCATTTTACCCACGGGTAAAATTTATAAATTGAGTTTTTCAAATCTACAGACTTTCATCTTCCTTCAGTCAAACTACAACATAAACTGATTGAATTTTGAGTGATGAAATCAGATAGCACCTTTTCAACAGAACTACGATTTATCCTCATATACACAGATCATGATCAAAAGAAAGAGAGGCCAGGTGCAAGTATTCATTAAGAGAATGGGGGGGGGGGGCTTCTTCTTCTGACGTCATAAAATGATAATATTTTAAATGTCTTAGTATAAATATAATAATATATTTTAAGATTTTTTTTTTGTTCTAAAAGTACACAGTATTAATTATTTTCAGTTAAACACAAAAACAGATTTTAATTGTCAGTTTTACAAGAATTACATAACACATTTGAAGGGGAACAAAGTCAGGTGTTCCTATGGCAAGGGACAGTTAGCCTATATTTTAACCAGCCTAACTCATAAAGCGTAACTCATAAAATTATTATTTTTTAGACCTCTAAATTATTCTTAAACTATAACAGATGGATTTGACTCCTGACATATAAATTATTTCTTAAAATTTAAGAAGTTCATTAAGTTAATAATAAGAAATAAACTTTGTAAAGTTATTTTATAAATGTAAACATCATCACCTAAAATAAAGTGATTCATATTATACAGGAATGGGATGAAACAGTTTTGAATAAAATATTACCAAGAATTGAGGGTGTTGGGGTGAGAGAGTGCTAATCCACATTTTTGAAATTCTGAGATATTTCAATTTGAAATTTGATCAAATACTCAAATGAAGATATATAACATAAAGTTTTTCGCCAATCTCTTTGTAACATTTGATATATTCTGTGTAACAATATGGCATTACTTTAATGATATTACTATTAGGTCCTTTGTAAATTAACTCTCTTCATTGGGGACATAAACGTCTGGGGCAAAAACGAAACCTGGGACATATGCTGCCGCGAAGTGACATTAGAAACAAGTTATATGTAGGATATTATAATTTACAATATTAAGCAACAGATTGCAGTGTTAGATTTATTTCTCCAAAAATGTGGCTTGGCACTTTCTTGTCCTGCCCTCCTCAATTGTAAAGTTCCAAGATATTTAGAATGAAGTAAAATATTGTAAAATTATGCGAATGAAAATGTTGCGTGTGGAGTGTGAGATGCAAAGTCTTCTGATATGAAAAAAAAAGGTTTCGAAACAAACACCAACTGTACACATTGTACAGTTCGTATACGACATAGCACTGTACATACACTGTACATAGCACTGTACGACATAGCACTGTGTGTATTGATTGTCTTGATTCGAAGAAGCAGAAGCATTGTTCGCAGAAAGTGAGTTTTAATATTTTGATATTCCCCACGATTTGTTGATTTTTAATCACTAAGAAAAGGCACTATTCCTAGTCCCCCTATTCGTTGTTTTGCTTAAATACTACATTTAATTCTTTGCATACATGAAGTGGAGCTTTTTTTATTCTCAATAAATTAATTTTGTATCGATTTGCTTACAATCATATTTCCCCACATAATATAAGAGACATTGTAACACAAGAATGGTGTGATCAATGTTTAGAGTAATTGTAACTATGCGTTCTAAAAACGACATTTTTAAACCTAAGCAAAAAATGCTCAAATCTGACTATGTTGCTTTGTCAAAATGGCTCCGAATCAAAATTACTCAAGTTTGAAACATGTATATACCCATTTCTGAAAATATGCACACCTGCAAGAATAAAACATCATGTGCTCTTTATTGAGTATGCCCATGATTAAAAAATGAGTATGAACTGACCTCCATGTGCTCAGTTTTGAGTATGTTCATGTTTCGATATTCTGAGTATTTCTGGTATTCAAGAACTGAAAGCATTGGTTCGTTATATTTGAAACAAAAAGTTTCATAAAAAGATGAAAACATCGATTTACCAAGATTTGAAAGCGTCATTTTTCTCAGTGGCATAAGCTATGTGTGTTCAATTAAATATTTAAGAAATGTGCATTGAAGCGATAATAATTTGGATATTTCTATATTTCTATATATATTTATATATATTTCTATAATTCGTATCTACAATAAAATTCTGCTTATTGTGGTGGAAATTCATAATAATACACATGCTGCATCATCTGCATAGAGCGTATTAATCAAGAACTTATTTTTGTTTCTAAAAATTTGAGGCACTTTAATTAACGTGAAAGCATGAAAATATCAAATTTAACAAGTGATTAAAAGTATACACTTCGAAAATCTTTATGTTTCTAAAATTCTAGGGAATAGTCACAGGCTAATTTTTAAAATATTCAAATATATATTTTTTTAAAATGCATCATTTTAAAATATCAACACGAACGCTTTTTTCATCGTATTTATTATAGGAATCTAAATTGTAACAGTAACCCAATACTCTGACAATATATGGTGAAATTTCAGCTATAGATGGGAAACAATTGGGAAATTGCAATAATACAGTACAATAATTAAACAACTGGGTAAGTGTGATCGAAGATCGCTCAAAGGGTTTCGTTTAGTATTCCTTTCAAAACACTTTATCCTTTCTTTAATAAATCCAAATAAATTTATACTACTATTATATTCCACTATTATATTCTGTAATAATAATATCTGTCATGCGGACTAAATGCGATATTTAAAAAGATAATTTCAAAATTAAACAGGTTATACACCTTCAAAATATTAAAATATGCGAATATTTCCATAATCGGATTTTTATCACGATTCAATATGTTTCTGAAAGTCATATATTTACTATTCCCTATTACTCATATTGATACTCGCTTTGTATTATTTTCAAACATTTGAAAAATTCGTTGAACTTCCAATATGACGTCAGATTTTCTTTTTAATTCTCTAATGACGTGATATTAATCTGCCTTGTGTACATACAAATACTCATAATCCTTGTATTATTGAGAAATCTTAGAAATTTTCCGTTTTATTACCACTATGACGTCAATAAATTTTATTTCATATTTATCTTTTTTTCAATTGGTTAAACTTTTTATTTCATTTTCATTTTCACGTTGAAATCGTCTGATAGAAAATTAATTATTGTAGAAAGAATTTCATAGTGTATTATTAATTTTTGGCATCTACTATAACGAAAAATGTTTAAATATATTAGGAAAAGGATGTTAGAATTTTGGCTTTTTATCTCTATTTCTTAAAATTATACGAATTTTTCAAATTTTAATATTTTTAGCTCTTTATAGCTGGTATTCAGCTATATACACAAAGTTTCAACTATGTAAGTTACATAGTTTCTGAGAATAGCTCTGTGACAGACAGACAACGGAGCGGGAGTAATAGGGTTTTGTGAGATGAACGAAACCCTAAAAAAGTCACTTTCAACAAAAACATTCAGAAGAAAAACATAATAATTTAACAGAATTTACAAACTAAAAAAATATTAAAATATTTTTTTCACTATAAATATTGTAACAGTTGAAACTATGTACTAGAGAATGTATAGCATCTTAAAACCGAAATTTCGCGCGTTGAGGAAACTAATTAGTACACTGTAAAATCTACTTGGTGTCGTTTCCGAAAATCACAAGCAGTAAAATAAATTTTGTTTCGGGAATCATCCTTTAAATATCTGTTATCGATCTTTTGAGGCATTTCTAAAGAAACAGAAACGCATTTTTTCAATCGTGGATTGCCATAATCCTTCTTGCTAGTTTTCTAAATAATACTATATAGGAAGTGACAATATATTGACTATAATATTTTCGAATGCATGATCATCTTCCCTAATTCAATTATTTCTAAAACATGTATAACAATTTAAATTACATTTAATGCAAATTGAGATAAGCGAAAAAAATTTATCTGCAGCATAGCATATTGGATATATTTATCAACTTTTCAGAAAGAAATTGGATCCTGAAAAAAAAATGTTTGCCCTACCAAGAAATTTATTTTCATTGAGCATGTATTTTTTAAAAAACATGCAAAATATATCTATATTTTTTTTTATGCCAAAATATTTTGTATTTTTTTAAAATTTATTATAGAGTAATTGCGATTAGATGCTTCATATATATTATTTAATTTGTGTATAAAATGCCATGCTGCATATAAACTAAAAAAAAATCATATTGTGCTATTTAATGTTAAATATACAACATGTGTACTGCGGCTATAAAAACATAAAACAATAATTAACATAAAAAAATTCCTAAAATTTTACTCATTTGCATTCAGTATGAGATGCAGTAATGGTGCGGGAGTTATGCCGCGCTTATCATAGGAACATAATGAAATTATAAATAAAAAATATTAAAGCAAATATTCATATCTGGACTATAATTAACTATGTTAGAATAAAAAGAAACTAAATGAGTACAGTAGAACGTACTAGTAGGTTCGAATCAATATTATTCTACACTGTAAAAAAAAAATTACAGTATAATTACGGGCAGAGGCCGGCATCAGATATTCCAGTCATACCCCGTAAAAAAAATCGAAAAAAAATCCATGCACATCATTTTGTGTAGCCCGTAATTTTACGGGTCAAAGTAATATAGCATTATAATGCACAGAATATAATGCACTTTAAAATACAATAACACTTTGCTTACTGTTCCGTAGCACGTAGCACGTTAGATAATCATTACAGAATCGCTGTTTTGGCGTGTTAAATTTTTCGAAACACGAGTAAAATGAAGGGTTACACCCTAGTGGAGGACAATGTATGGGGTCGTACCGTATTTTTGCTAACATATGGGCTAGAACTGTAAGAATATGTGGATTGCTCTTAATTTTCTAAGTATCTAAGGGATAAGGCCGTTTATTTATTGGATGAGACTGTTTTTCATCAAATAAGGCTGTTCCAAGTGAAAATTGAAGGGCGAACGCTCATTAATTTACAGTTTTTTTCTGAGAGTGTACCTACTTTGTTTAATACTAAAACGCACCTACACTGTGCGTCTGACTGTAATCTATCGATAATTACAAGAAATACAATGAGTGCGGCATCTATCCCGGATGAGGCGACTATCGCGGAATTACTCTATAGAAATTACAACTTACGTATGCTTAATATAATTCTATAATTCTCAGTCATGCTACATATATTTGAAGATATGACAACCAAACTGGAGCAATGTGCTATAATAATCAATTTGAAATTATAAGCATACGAAATCATTTATAAATATTTGCAATAACACCATGTGTAGAATTGATATATTTAGTTTGTTCTATATTTGCGTCACTGCATTGTTAGTATCATACATATTTGCATTAAAAAAAGCACGAGTATAGAAAAAAAAATATATGTTCTTAAAATACATTCAGTTACAGTAACTTCCGAAATAAAATATAAAATAAGCACATTCTGAATCACATTCTCTTATTTTAAAACTTCATTTATTTTCTTTAATGTGTAGCAAAACAATATTAACATTTTCTTTAATTCTCTACCATTAGTATTTTTTTTATCTTGCAGCATCAGAAATTTTATCAATGGAAATTACCGCCATGAAATGTTTTATTCCAACGTTTATAACAATGATTCTATTTGCCAATAAACATTTCCTGTATTTGACTCTAAGTTATCGCTGGTGATTTTCCAAAGTGACACTTTAAGTGCAGATCATTTTAATAAGCTATTTAATGGGTTATGTCTTTTCCACAAGCCTGCTTTATATAATTATGTTTGGAAGTGATCGTCGAAAAAAAGGAAGTACTTTCTAAATAATTCGTCATAGTTGTACTATTTTTTAACGATCTTTTGATATTTTTTCGTTATGCTAGAGATAAAAGTTCGTTATAGGCATGTCTGAGTAATTTATTATCAAATTAATGAATCAAAACTAAATTGTTTTTATTTGTAGTAAAAGTATAACTACGGTAAATCAACAATACTTTAATGTCTAATGTAATCAACGTAAGAATAGAAATAGAGTATATAAAATCATTTTCAGAATGCTAAAGGTTAACCTTTAATACATTTTTATATACAGGATACGTCATAAATTCGTGCAAACTTAAAAAAAAAACCATCATAGTAAAATAAGTAATGCTGGGACCATCTCCGCCAAAGCAAGATTAATATCGTTTTCAATTTGCCCACTATTAGAGTTAGAGTTCCACAGAATTATATCGTCGGCGAAAAAAACAGTCTCACACCTCTGAGTAGTAAACCTCTCAATTCCAGTCAAGTACAATAAAAAAAGTAGTGGCCTCAACAGTGAACCCTTGTGTAAACCCTGGCTCATCCTAAATCCTCTTGACATAGATTCATTAAACTTGACAAAGATTGATCTGCCCTTCAGAATGTCGGCAATCCAAGCAAGTGCTTTGCCTTAGATTTTGAAATAATTGTAGAGCTTTGTGAGCAGTTTACTAATCGACACATTGTCAAAGGGTTTCATCAGGTCCAAAAATACTGCCAAGGTATGGTCCCTGACTCGCTGGCCAAAGTATAAGATTTGATCGATGGTTGAATGTCCTCTTTTAAAATCCTATTTCTCAATAGGCAATAAGTCATTTGAGTCCAAATTAAATAGCAATTTATTTAAAATCATTTTTTTCATTAGCTTGCAAGAAGAACTTGTTAAAGCAATTGGTCTAAAACCATCCGGAGATCCAGCAGGTTCATTTGGCTTACTAATTTGTATAATAAGGGCACGCGTTCATTCACGGGGAGTCTACCAAACCTCCAAGAAGTAATAAAAATTTCTAGTAGATAATCCTAGCCACAAGCTGTTTTCTTTTGTCGAGGAGGGGTCTTAGCAAATATTTTGTGCATAAAAAAGGGAGACAAACTCCTAAAGTTGTCCCTAGGAATGACTTGTTTCGCAGCATGAGTCACAGATTTCTTAAAAAGCATACATTTTGCATCGAGGCTCTCGAGAAGAGGTAGCACATCAAGTTCCTGATCGATATGAGTACGAAACAATGCCCAGTCAGCCTATTTGAAGTTCCAGAAATTCTTGTTGGTTTTTAATTTTCTTTGACTTCTCCCAATCTCTATCAGGATATGCAGGTGATTGCTATCAATGTATATAATTTACTTCAACATGGCAGTGCGAAATGTAATAACTTAAAAATTATTACAGTTGGTAAGGATAAGTTATGCTTCCTAGATAAAATATTATAGAAAAATCTGTCCTTACGTCAAAGTTAATCTTTCTTTCTGTTGAAAACATAACATTTGTTAATTTCAAGGATTTATATAAAATTTTTAAATCAAGATCAACACTTTTCTAGTAATATATGGCAAACAGGATCATATTAATGTTATAATTTATTATGGTACACAATTGCCATATTGTATAATAAAAAAATTCTAATCATTACCTTTAAATAAAATCACCTATTTAGCACACTCATATTATATTTTTAATATGTAATCCCCAAAAATATTCAAAATTACCTATTTACTAGACATGAAATAAAAAGAAAAATTATATAAAAATGGAGAAATGACGCTACAAGATTTTTCTATAACTTTAGCATTATAAAGGAATGCAATCATTCCTTGCATAAAAAAAGAATTGCTTCTTTAAAGATAAAGGCAACATTAATAAAATAGGAGGAACTTTAAAAAGGGCACACTGGTAGAATATAAATCCAAAGATTTTTAGAAAGTTGTATTATATTAGTGATGCATGATTTATTTTTCAAAAGAAAATTGTGGTCTGCATGGAAGACAACATTTATTATGTTAATATGGTTCGCTTCTTTTGCATTGAATACAGAAGTTCAGAAAAATTTTAACAAAGCGTGCAGTTTCTTTAAAGAATACTTTTAAACATATTTTATCATTTAGAGATGCGCGTCTTCAACTATATCAAAATAATTTATGTAATTTGTTTTTTTACAATTAACTTATATACATGTATGTGTAAAATAACTTTAAATAAAGAACAAATATGTTATTAACTTCTGAATGTTTTTCTTTTGATTTTAATCACATAGATTAAATAGTTTAAAAAATCCTTTTTAAGATCTGAGAATATTTGTTAACGATATTAATATTTAATTACAAATAAATACTTTGCGAATAATAATATTATCTATTATCTCAATTTAATATACAGGGTGATTTTTTTAAGTTGTGAAAGTAAAACCCTATAACAAGAGAACCACTAATCCAAATGACCTGAAATTTCACCAGTATGTTCCCAAAGCAATGGGGTTTTTTAGGCGTTGTTAAAAAAACTTAAAAGCGCACTGACAGATGGCGCTGTGTATGCAGTAAAGTCGTTAGACGAACTTGCGCATGACACACGCACAGTGGCGATAAAAAAGGTGAAACAGGCACACGCTGCGATTTCTGACTCTGGAGGTACCTAAAGAATACTGCGTATTGTGGTGATGTTGCGAACTTAGCTGACCTGAAGGCACATGTTGTGCATCAAATCCACAGCATCCAGCCGTTGTGGAACATGCGGCTTCACGTTTCCAACTCGTAGCTAAAAACGGTGGACAGCACAGTGAAACTCACTTGTGTTAGTTTCGCAGTTGACTTTCGCGCGTACAAATGCTTTATTCCATATTCTCACTTTGTTCTGTTTCTGCGAAAGTGTTCGCAGTTCCTTTTCGCAATTACTGTATTCTGTATGTTTTTGATATGCGTAATAAAGTTTATTTTTTCTCAAAATACCGTCAATAGTTTTCCTCCCACCGATGATATTCTTTGTTCCTGTTAAATTACAGCGCCATCTGTCGGTGGTGTTTGAAGTTTTTTTTAACCACGCCTAAAAAATCACCATTGCTTACTGGTAAAATTTCAGGTCATTCGGATCAGTGGTTCTGTTGTTATAGGGTTTACATTCACAACTTTAATAAAATTACCCTATATATATATATATATATATATATATATATATATATATATATATACTTTACGACCTTTTCTTTATATACATTAAATATATATATACTTTATATATTTTTTTTCTGATATACTTTAACGACCACCATGTACTTGGTGTGACATGGAGTGAAAAATGACTTATTAGAATTCGCTAAATTCTAAAAGTAAAACATTCAAACACTGAATGCTTGCGCTTTTCATTCGATGCGATGTTCTTTATTCAACAACGCACAAAAAATATACACATACATTTATTTATTTATTTATTAAAAAGCTTGTTTGTGCATTTGTTTGTGATTGGAATAAGCGATGGTTTTAATCTTAGCCAGAATGATTGTATCTGAATTTAGAACAAAATCCTATATGCAATTCACGATTCATCAATATTGTTTGAAATAAGTAGAGTCAACTAAAAAAATAAAAAATAATAAAATGAAAATAACACACCATAGATTTTGATTCTCACGTTGCCCATAAATAAACGGAAATAGCCATCCAATTGTTAATCTCTACTTTCGATTTATGATTAAAATTGAAAAAAAGCTCTGGTGGTCGTCTTCAGAGCGAAATTGTACCAAACTCTAAAATTTTCAATACGAACGCATATTTTTGACATCATATTTAGTTTAATCTGTAAACTATATTTATTAATAGCAAATGAATAGTTAAAAGTCAAGTAGTTTAAGATTTATGAAGGTTTAAAGTGTCCAAGTTATTAAAGTTGTAAAGTATGTTAAATTATTTTGTAATTGCTTCAAAACAAATTGCAATGAATTTGGTTCTTAAAGTATAACTCACAATCTAAGTCGTGGGGTGAACTGTACTTTTGTATTAGCATATTTGAAGCTTAGAAAAATCTATTTCTATTTTTTAAAAAAACATACATTACAATTCATATTTTTTTTCAAATAATTATTTAGAAATTAATATATTTTTCGAAAATAATTAAAACAAATAGTTCTAACAAATGATTTATTTAACAGAAAACGATTTTTAGAAGATTCCAATATATAAATTCAAATATACCGCTCATTCCACCAATAAGTTTTTCAGTTATGCATAGTACATTCTCTGTTTGACAACAATTATAACTGAAATTAATATTAGATATTCCAAACTTTAAACCTTCATAATTCTTATACTACGTGACCGAAAGACTTCCCGTTTGGTATCAGAAGGTAGCATTTGGAGCCCAAGATTGGCAATGGAGCCCTTCGCTTTTTTTTTTCAACTGCCTTTAACTGTTCACATGACCTAGCAAAACCAGCTCAACGAGTGGCCGACTATGCTGGGGGCAGTGTTTTTGATCATGCTCTATGTCTGTTTCTAGAAATCATCTTTTCTTATCTAACACTTATTGTCGACTTTTAATATTCTGAAAAATAAATAATTATATCTAGATGAAAAGCTGTATAAACAATCAAGAAAAATATAAATCACAAAATTCTGTAAATCACATATTTATTTATCATCACTAAAGACAATTCTTTATAAATAAACAATATTTTTTATAAATTTTAATACTTTAAAATGCGACAATTGTCAAATTAACTTTCTAAATAATCTTTCAAAATTAATCTATATTATACTTTTTTTTATCTTTAATACAACAAAGAGAAAACGTTCCAATAGATGAAACTCCACGTTTCAATAGATGAAACTTTTACCTATTTAAATGATTGTAATGAAAGGGGATCCGTTTATTATGATCAAAGAGGAGAAACAAATAATCTTAAAACATGGTTCAATGTATATAAAGAAAGTTTCAGAAAAGTGTTCATGATTATTGCTGGCTTTGCACATAACTGGAAATTAAAAATAAATATAGGGGGGGGTAAAATGTTAAGATCAACTAAACATACTATCAGAAAATTACTATACTCACAATCTTCAAACATGAAATGCCGTCTGTTTACCCCCAGTGGCATTAATCTGTTGAACTGCAAGCAGCCACATATCACAATCCACTGTTAATTTCCTGGAAAAATGGAAATAAGAACGGGTATCAGGTCTATACCCTTCACTGATATACCTGCTATATCTCGTAATGGATTTTTGTGCATTTGGAATTTTAAAAATCACTTTATCCAAACATCTACCTACAACATTTCATAGGCTTTGAAAAGCTGTTCAAGAGGAATGGGGTAGCTACAAAAGGCGTCATTGTAATAGAATTTACAGTGCAGAAAGGTAGTTCAGAATAAGGGTTACCAAACTGAATCTTTAAAACACAAATATTGTATGTAAAATAGTTCTGCAAGTACCATGTAAATCGTCTAAAAAATGTGTGAACAAACTATGTTCCCCTTAGAACATGTAATTGGCTGATGAGCAGTTTTAGATTAACTTAATATAAAGCTAAATCACGACGAATAAACATTTTACATGGTAATGATCGATGTAATTTGTTGGAATAGGCTATTTTTTTTTATCTAAAATAGAGAATGACAGTTATTGAAAAGTATACAAACATAACGCTATAATAAGTCTACGGTCTACTGACTATTCTATGGACTATTCTATCTACTACTTAAAGATGTAGGAAAAATTCTATTGGTTTCCCAGAAAGTTCAAAACAATAAAATTTATTTTTGATAATGAAATCAAACATTTTAATTTCATTCAGTCTTTCCAGACAAGCCTTTTAAAATTCAGCGAATTATCACAAAAAATAAATAACCAGTAATATAAAATGGAAATCGTTGTTGTATATTTATAGAACACTATGCCTCATGGCATTTCGTTTTTTTTTTTTTTTTTTTTTTTTTGAAACGATGATTTAAATTCGCATTTCCCGTAATAGTAAAGTTATTCACAAATAACATATTATATATTCTATAAATTAGAGTTTGTAGAAATACAAATTATAAGCATTCTAACAATAAATGTTATCCTAACGAAGTTCAGTTTATTAATTTTTTTTTGCTATTTTTTTCCTTACTATACTGACGTATTATTTAACTCTTTTCCATTTTGAGTGACTATTAAATATTCAATGAACGATTTATCCCAGTTCCTTTATTAATGATCTTTTGGTGCCTCCCATTAAAATAAAGACTTATTAATATTCATTAAGAAAATTCTTCTACTCTCAATAATGAAATGCGTAAGTATGGAAATAAATGATTAATGCCCATATTCCTGAATAAAATTTTTCTCGAACTTATTCTTAGATAACATTTAGATTCAAAGGAATTGGATAGATTCAGGTAATAAGAATTCATGAAATGAAAGAAAAAGTATTTTCAGTATATTTTTCAAGAGTTTAAAAGATTATAGTGAGGAAATCAATAAAATTACTTGTTACGAATGTAGAATTATTTTAATGTTTGATGCGAGATTCAGAAATCAAACTGAAATTAAACTTTTCGCTAACAAACTTTTTCAGAATATATTGAAGTAATTAAGAAATTCAAGAAAATATCATGTTTTAACGACTTTAAAAATGAACGCTTTATATTATTTTTGATTTTGAAATACGGTTAATTTTAATAATAATCTTTTCTTTCAATTCACAACCGAATGAAAAGTAATTTTACAATATTGTACTTAAAACTTCCTGAACAATTAAAAGAACCAATACCCGCCTGTAAATAAATGCTAATTTAAATAATAAAATACCTAAAACTTAAATATAAAATTTTGTAAAATTTCTTCTGTAGAAATAAATAAATCATAGATATAGCGTGTTAAGAGATACGAATGATGAAATCTTTGGGGAGAAAAATGATATGTCTTTGTTAATTTAATTGGTAAATGTATAATTTTGTATCTAATTGATTGTGACCAACATCCACCTTTTTAAACAAAACTTCTTTGAAAAATGAAACGTTTTCAAAAATTCTCTAATAAAACTATAAACACATATTTCGTATGCTAAGAAAGTTATAGTATACAAACAGTTAAGAAAAGTATGAAAAAAAAGCATCAGAACTGCCTATATTTTTCTGTAATACACTTAACGACAATTTTCTTATAAAACATTATACCACTAAAATTAATTTAAAAGTCCTTATGACATCGATTCGTTTTTTTTTCTGACTGTTGTCTACATTCTAAAATATGCGTGAACTGGCTGAAAACTTATGTGTGGTAATATACACTATATCCACTACAATATTTTCTTCATTAAAAATGGTGGGCATAACATTAAATTTACGTTTACTGGGATGCGCACTTTCCATTGGTCGCAATTGATTGAATTACATTTTCAGAATTTTTTCCTACTTCACATAAAATTAAAATATTGAGCTACTACAAAGACCTATTTCAGAAAATATGCTCAAAGACGCAAGATGCAGAATTGGTTTGTATGAACAGCAGTATCTTTTGTTAGAATGTTTCTAGGTATTGTTAAGCTAAACATTTTTTTTAAGTATCTTTCACAACAAACTATAAGAAAACTGGGATTTCTACTAGTAATTAATTCATTTATGTCTACTCTACCAAAATTAAAACGTTATGATTTTTTGGAAATAAATTAGTTTTTTTAGATAGATTATAATTTCTATTTTTATGATTATTTAAGATAATTTACAATCAGAATAGTCAGAGTATTATAATTTATAAATTATTGTATTGCTTGTATAGCAGCTATAAATAACAAAGTAATGGAAAGTAAAAACAAGAACGAAAAATCATGCGTCAAGCACATATTATGAAACACTCTCCAACACAGCCAGAAAACTGTAACGAAACTTCACCGTTAAATAAGGTAAAAGAAGATATGTAAGTAAACAGTTTAGAAAACAGATAACACATTGAAAAAAACAGTTTTCGAATTTACCATCCATTGTCAAAAAAGTAGTCGAATTATTTTGTGCAGCCCTGTATAGGATCCATAGATGTGGATATATAGCATGATAAAATTTAGTTCTGTTAGGATATTCACATTTAGCAATTTTCGCCAATCGATGGAAATGCACTCGAAATCTTTTGCACAGCTCTGTATATTATCTGAAGACTTTTGAACACAGCTCAAATTAACCTAAAACGTAAATTAAAACTCACTTGCACCAATTACCAATCGCAAACAACAATGTGTATTTTACTTTGCGTAGCCCTGTATATGAATTTATTTATAGTCCACAAACTTTTATATTAGTCTACCAAGTACATTTCAGGAAGAAAATGCATAATACAATCAAACACTACCATTAAGCAATTCATTCCCATAGTCTGTAATACTTACGGATTCCCTTGTGTAGCCCTGTATATGAACAACCAAGTTTATAAACACACACGTGCTATGAAAAAATTTAGTTAAACTTAAAAACGCAAACCAAAGTTAAAAACTCACTTATCACACAGACTTTAAATATCACATATGTACTGTAACCGATATCTTTTGTGTGTCCCTGTAAATAAACGCAATGCACACCACACTTTCAAGAGAGCAATTTATAATGCACCTCAGTAATGGATATAATTTTCATTATGTTTGAAATAATGAAATATCACTAAATTACGCTGCAAACGGTTTTTCCCCATAGAACAACGTTTAACAGAATTATTTTTATTGACCCTGTAAATGAATAATTAATGCTTTGTCCCCCATATTCTACAAAAAGCACGTTTTAGTGCGCTTCATAATTATAGATCAACACCATCATGTTTTAAATGACATAGCATCATAAAAATGCACTCTAAAAGATTATCCCCTACTCCCCATTGACTGTAATGTAACGGAATATTTTGGCAGTCCCTGTAAAAAAACTGTAATTGCTACACACTTCAGTTGAAATAGGGAACATGCAGGAATAGGGAACAGTATTATAATTTATAAATTATTGTATTGCTTGTATAGCAGCTTTAAATAACAAAATAATGGAAAGTAAAAACAAGAATGAAAAATCATGCGTCAAGCATAGATTATGAAACACTTTCCAACACAGCCAGAAAACTGTAACGAAACTTCACCGTTAAATAAGGTAAAAGAAGATATGTAAGTAAACAATTTTGAAAACAGATAACACATTGAAAAATACAGTTTTCGAAATTACCTTCCAGTGTCAAAAAAGTAGTTGAATTATTTTGTGCAGCCCTGTATATGATCTATTGATGTGGATACATAGCATAATAAAATTTAGTTACGTTAGAATATTCACATATAGCAATTTTCGCCCCACGGCAATACAGTGTATACGACAATAACATAAAAAATTAAGGGTGATCCGAGTATATTTACGCGAGTTAGAGCACGGACAGACGGCAGACGGCCAGACGGCCAGACAAACCGAAGTCATAAACACCTTTCAACTAGGTTGGAAAGTATTAAAAAAAGTACAATTGGATTAATAGAAAAATCACACTTACTCTGTCAATTACGTTCAATATAAACTATCATAGTATGCAGAATAGTTTTTAAGTTTTCAAATTAAACTTTTAGTTTTTTCGTTTTTCGCCATTCCAAATGTTAATTCTGTAACTCAGAGCGTAAATTACACCCAGGTATACGTGTACACGTTGGAAAACGCTGCTTTAGACATTAATTATAGATGGAATTTCTCAGGAAAACAAATCGTGAAATATTTATAAAAAACTTTTTTTTTTCTTTAAATATTTTCCGATTTTTTATGTTTTAAATTTTCTTTACATCCAATTAATATTTCCTATGTATGGTGTAACTTTTTTCATAATGATTTCTATCCAGCATAGAAACCCAATGTATTGCACTTGCATTGCACGAGACAATTGGGGAAAAATTATTTTACTTTTGTTCTAAATTAAAAATGTTTTATTATATTATTTATTTTTAATTTCTTACTATCAGCAAGAAACCATATTTACTATGTAAATTATCGGCTAATTTCGAAAATTACAGTTTGAAAGTTGCGTGATTTTATTGCGATTATAGTAGAATGCCTTTTTTTAAAAAAAAAATCATTGGTCGAAAGGATATGGAAGAAAAACTTGGTTCTATAGTGTGGTTTGCTATGGTTTTCACAATATGATTTAATCAACATACCGTACGTTCAGGCTCCAATCTCGAAACTCAATGTTCTAACGCACTCCATTAATCTACATTTTATATAAATTCGTAAAAACGTAATCATAGAGATCTACACCCAGAAAAAGGAATTGATTAAAACTACAAAACATGTTTAGTTGAGCACATTTTGGTTGTTTTAGCAAAATTTGAGTAAAATTGAACCATTTTACTTGAATTAACAAAACCTTTTTTGCTGACGATACAATTTTTTTTTTTTTTTTGGAATTGCAAAAAATTTTTTTTTTTGCTGATTCAAACAAAATTTTTATTGACCTATATTTAAACAAAAAGTTTTGTTGGGACAACTAAATTTTTGTTGATTCAACAAAACTTTTTTCTGGGTGTACAATAATGAAATATCTCAGCTTTTTGGTAATACTTTTATGTGGAAGTAAGTTACATGAATATCCTTTACGTTACATTTTAAAAAAGAGAATGCAAACTCAAACTTATTATATCGATTTATAATATATATATATATATATATATATATATATAGTTGTTCGTCTTATCTGAAAGCAGATGATAGCTCATTATTTCGCTTTCTCTTTTTCTTTTCTTTATAATTATTTTTAATACAAAATTATTTTATTTCCAACTATAATAAAGAAGGAAGTTTCTGTGTTTGTGTGTGTGTGTGTTTCTCGGTTGTGTTCTGAAGAGACCGCTGCACGCAGTGTTACAAAATTTGGTGAGAAGGTAACTCTTTGCATGTAGTTTTGCACCTCGTAGCCAAATTTTGAAATTCTTCGATAGATTTTTTAAAATAAAAAAAATTATGCAATTTTTAGTGTTTTTTCGCGTTTAGCTGCGATTTTTCCACATTTTTAATGGGAAGCCCCATACAGTAAATTTTGTCCTATTTTCAATAAAGTTTATGCTAAATTCTTACAGCGATTTTCGAATTTTTGGCGAATTTTTCCCTTCGACACTAAGAAATTTTGCCAGAATGATTGATTGGTTCAGTGGTTTATTCCATTTCAGCCTCAGATACGCTCATAATTGTCGTTTATTTTCTCTTTTTAGCTTGCAGAAAGTTGATAATTCTTTACAGATAAAAAATCATGATTTTAAAAATACGATTTTTAATGTTTTTTTGACGTTTCGCTCTGCGATTTACCCACATTAGTAACCGAAATCCGGTTCCAATATAGTAAATTTTATGCCCTTTTCAGAAAAGTTTATGCAAAATTCGTACAGGGATTTTTTATTTTTTTGGCGATTTTTTTCCTTCGACATTAAGTAATTTTGCCCAGAATGCTTGATTGTTTTTGTGGTTGCTTCCATTTCAGCCTCAGATACGCTCCAAACCGTATTTTTTTACTCTTTTTAGCTTGGAGAAAGTCGATAATTCTGTACAGATTAAAAAAAAAATCATAATTTTTAAAGGGAAGGACGGATTATTTATTATCCCGATTTTGTAGTAGATTTTTTCTTTTAATTTCATTTTTTATGCGTTAAAAAAGATGTTTTGCCGCGTTTTTTGTTTCAAATGACGTCACAAATCGCCCAGTGCAAGTCAAACACCATTGGAGGGCAGTTGTAACTGGTAGCTGATAGAATTGTAGGCACAGCTGTATGTCAACCGGGCAATTGTGATTCGCAGATGAAAAGGCCGTCAGATGATTACAATTCGAACAGCGAATTGTGAATTTTTACGATTTGTTTTATGCACTTTTTAGAGTTTTTTCATGTATATGTCATTTAAGTATTTGATTTCAGAAATTAACACAGGCAGCTTACCGTTTTTGTATGTAAAAAAATATCATTTTGTTTCTGTTTAGAAAGTTAATGATAATTCCTAATTTTTTAACGTCGTTGGGTAAATTCTGTGTGGGGGGGGAGGGGGGGAGTGTTCTGTTGTAGTTTAAATATTGCGTGATCTAAACTATGCTCTGATCTAAACTCCCTCCTTACCCCCCTGCCTTCAAAATCAGAACTATTTAATTATTGGTACGATTCAAATGAAACCTTTTCTCAGGTCCCCAGATACTATAAAAAAATCGGTATCATTTTTTCAGCCCTTCGTTACCACTATTTCTGGACATTAATGTCCAGGGAGGATTATTTTCTCGGGTTCTATATCAACGAGAATTAGTTCATTCAACTTAACAAGAACTAATTCAGAAACAGATTTAGTGCTACCTGGCGGTACGAAATGGAACTAAAAGATGTTGCAGCGCTTTCGTAGCACGCCTGCTATACGGTGTCATAGGCAATAGGGGCACGTGCTGGAGTTTCGATCGGAAAAAGTTTTATTTAGAAGTGAGTGCACCCATAGTGGTAGGAAGTGAAACTAAACAATTTTGCACTTAAAATTTGTCTGATTCCAACAAAGGGCCCGATTTCAACGACAATTGATTCATTCAACTTAACATGACCTAATCAAGTTATATAGATAACTAATTAATTGTCATAAGCAGTGGGGACACGTGCCGGATTTTCTTTCGGAAAGAGGTTTGCTTAGAACAGAGTGCACCCCCTGGCGGTGGACAGTGTAACTAAAAGATTTTGCATTTAATCTTGGTCCGATTCAAACAAAAAAATTTCTGATATTCTTCCGAGGGCTCCCACGTACTAAATAAACTTCGGTATCATTTTTTCAGCCCTTGGTTATCACCATTTATGAATATTAATATACAAGGGGTGATTTATTTTCTCGGGTTCTGTGGGTCCGATTTCCACGGGAATTTGTTCATTCAACTTAATATGAACTAATTAAGATATATCTAATTATGTAAGACATAGATTTGGTACTCCATGGCGGTGGAAATTGAAATTAACAGATTTTTCGCGTGTTCACGGCACGGCTTCTACACGGTGCCGTATGTAGAAGGAACGAGTGCCGGAGTTTCGTTCGGAAATAGGTTTATTTAGAACAGGATACTCCGCCTGGTGGTAGAAACTGGAAGTAAAAGATTTTGCAGCGGCTGCTATAAACGGTATCGTAGGCAGCGGTGACACGTGTGGCATAGTTTGTTTAGAATAAAATGCATTCCCTGGCGGTGAAACTAAAATCATTTCTTGCGCGTGCGCCAAACATGACTATTTTTATTGAAACCACTGATTCCGAAAATGCAAATTTTGTGAAAATCCGACGGTAACTTTTTTTAAAAATCTGACCAAAAACTGACCCGTTTTGAATCAAATAATCCAGACATTTGAGGAGGTGCTATTAAATTTACTTTCGCTTCGAGTAAATCTCTCTATTTAATTTCCGAAAGACAAAGAGTTACCAGAGGAAGGGTTTCGTGCAACGATTTTTACAGTCATTTCGCGTTTAGTACCTTTTTTCATGGGACCGGGCACGCCGGGCGGATCTGCTAGCATAAAATATTTCTAAAAACTCATCAGAACCAAAAATTATTTTCTACTATGACTGTTAATTAAAAAAAATGTTAACAAAATCATTCGGGCTATTTAAAAAAATAGTTATAAGTTTCTCATGACTTTTTATTTATTTATGTATTTACCGATGAAAAATACAAAAGTATCTCATAAAACAAAGATAATATTGCACTCTGGGATTTTAACAGAATTAGAACTATTAGTGCTAAAACATTTTGAAACAAAATGCTTCGTGTGATTTTATGAATGATTTAAGACGTTTTCGCTTAAAACAGTTTTCGAAAAAATAGATTCGTTAATCTGAAAAAAGTCACTGCTCATGTTACTATTTGTTGTCAGATTAATCTGTCACAAGGATAAAAAGAGTTGTAAAAGCAGTTCCTTTGAAAAGAAACACAAAAGAATATTTTTGAAATTTAAAAAGAAAAATTTTTTCCAGCTACTGTACAAAGAAACATATATCACTTCTGAAATGACAGTATACTATATGTTATAAATCTCTCGGTGTAAACATGAAATTCCTATATTTTTACAAAATAATTTATTTTCTAGTTTAGATTTTCTTCCTTCTTGTTAGCGTCATATAAAAAATGACATATTTGTAGTATATATTCATACAATGTATGATTAAAACTTTTGCAATGGTAATTAAATGAGGTTCTTGTTATTTCTTTGTTTTACAAAACTAAAGTGAAATAAAGGTTAAAAGGTTTGCAATAAATGTATGATTGCATATTTTTTACATTAAAGCAAATTTATTTAAAAAATACACATATTTGTCCTGGCCTATAGACATTACTATACAAATATCCGAATTTTGCAATATTACGTGATATGTTTTAAACAAAACTCTCGAGGAATATTTGACAATATTAGACCGTACTTGGTAGCAATTACACTTTAGGTGTAAAATTTACAATTTTTGATATTTTTTACACTTTAACACTTATGATACTTAGTTTAGCACTTTTTTACAAAATTCATTTTTCTTCAGTTAAATTATGAATTACTAATGCAAGGGGAAATTTAGTATTACCAAAATTATGAGTTCAGTTCTCATTGCCAAAATTACCATAGGATATCAATTCGTTTTAATTATTTGTAAAATACAGTCATATTTTATACATATTTCCTCACATGTTTTTTAAAAGTCAAAAATTCAAAAAAGGGAGGCTATTTATATCTCTTTAAATTCAGCTTTTAATGACTGTTATATTTTATTTCAAAATTTCCTCATCAAAATATCTTTATAATGATCATCAATGCATTGTTTAACAATATACAATTATTATGTACTTATAAAAATGTACTTGTAAAATTGTAAAAATATCGTTTTTATGTTATTTAAAAATGTATGATATTGTTCGTTGCTGAAAAGTTTGTGAACTGTGCTTTTTTTTAAATTAATAATTAGTTCAGATATAAATTTAATGACAATGCGTTGTGTTAACTTTTGGTGAAAACGTAGTCCTTTTTAGGTCTAATAACTAGCACGTTCTGCTAAAATATACTAAATTCCAACGTGTGCCCCCTTGGAAGATCAGAGAACGTCTAAGTGGTATTCTAGTTCTTGCCAAGTGTTCTTTAACATCTTTACGCGTTTTTTTCACACTTTTCAAAAGTTGGTAAGTATCTAATAATGTGCAGAAGCTTAAAATCCGCATATGTACAAAAATGTTTTTTTTTCTCCAAACGCTGAGTACCAATACGCTTCTATAGTTAGACAGCATTTAATTAGCAGATCTCTTCAGCAATCTCTCATTTTGAAGGGAGTAGTAAACTGCAATAAAATTAGAAAAATTATTTTCTCTCGAAAATATATTTAGTACTTTGGTTATGCTCATGATGTTGAAGCAGTAATATCTACTTCGATATATGATTTTCACATTTTTAAGCATTCTTATGATCAAACTGCTTAATAACAGATAATGTGCTGCTAGTTGAAATATGGAGCTATATATAAACATAAAAATATAACTACAGATGTTCATAACTACAGATGTTAAACTACAGATGTCAAGGCCATCTTTGGTAATTTTTCTGTTCCTATACTATGTTATATGTTTTGTATACTTAAGAAAACATTCTGTTACACATTTCAGTAACTTAGCTTCGTTAGTAACATGAAAAGATTGTTATGCATCAGTTTCAAACACACTAATTAATTATTTCCCTTTTATATTCAACTAGAGGTACATATTTTTTAATTGAAGTTGCTTTGAAAATATAGTTTTCATAAATATGAGTCAGTCTAAAAGTATTTGATATACAGATAAAACCATAGATACAAATGTATATAGTAGACATATGTAATTGAATAAAAAAAGTATATTTTACTGGCACTAGTTAGCTATGTATTATAATAAAATAAACTTTTTAAGGCGTAGATAAAGAATACATTACGGGGCTTTAAGAGGCAACTTTGGTATTGTTGATAATTCTTCATGCGTATTTTGTGCGTTGTTCGTATAGTTCTAATATTTTTAATATATTCTAATATTTATACTATGTTCGTATAGTTCTCGTAGTTTTAGACTGACTCATATTTATGAAAACTATATTTTCAAAGCAACTTCAATTAATCTAAATTGTTTTATTAGCTCATGTAATCTGAAATATAGTTAATAAGTTTTAAACTTTTCTTATTTAAAAAATATGTACTTCTAGTTGAATACGAAATTGTTCGTATTACTCATAAATAAGAGATAATTTTGATGCATGGGAAGTAATATATGTGAGGCTAGGAATCAAAGATAACAGGGGCAACTTAGATTTAAGTATGGGTTTATAAATTTAGAGAAAATGTTTTGTGGAATTTGAATTTGAAATTTTGAAATTTTAATTTTAACTATATTAAACTCATTAAAATTACAGACATTAAATTACAATTACATAAAACATAAAAAACATATTTAAATTGGACGTTTCGGATTTACATGAAAATCCCTCATCAGCAAAACTTTCTTTTACGTAAGTCACAATAAGTTCTAAAACATCCAACCATAGAAACTGTACTGCATCAAGATGTCGAGGCCAAAGTTTTAGTTATATTAACACTGAGTATTCATTCGGGATTGAACCCGCTTCGTTAAGAGGTAAATCTGTAATGCACCTCGATCTAATTACATCTAATTAGATTGCAGTTTTATTTAAATTTAAAACTTTGTTTCATAGTTGTTTCTACAACAGGGAAGCTGTGAGTTTGCATGCTCAAAAGCGAGTAAATAATTTTAATATGGAAATTAATTTGAATACAACCATATTCATATGTAATAAAAAAATAGCATGTGTTTTTTTTACATAAATTAAAACTAATATTCCGGATGTTCTGTTTAGTACAAAAATAATGTTCTAAATATTAAAAAGTAACTATTATTTCCAATGCCAACATACGAGCTGTGATCTATTAAATTTGTGAAACATCACTTAAATCTTTAAACATTTGTAATAAAGTGAAAAACATATTGCTATGTAAAGCGTTATTTAAAATAAAAAACCTAAGCAGTTCAAATTAAGTAGTCTGGAAATAAGAAATTTATTAAAATTGCATAAATTATCTAACTCCATATTTCGACTAAAATATTTTACTGAAACATTCATAGAAAAACTTTCCTTCAGAAAATAACGAAAGTTTCCAATTTTAATAATATTTTAATACTTTTATAACAGCAGTGAAAACATGAAAATCTGATGAAGCGCCATGAAAATCTGAAATTCGTGTTTGAAAGGAGAAATTAAATCAGCTTTACTTCCTTTGTCAGTTATAGATTCCACAAACATTTTTGAGACAAAATTTATTCAGAATGAATATATTTTTATTTTATTTAATATTTTTATTCTTAAAAGTTTCATTTTCATGCTCAAAATGACACGCTAGTAAAATTTCTTTACCGTCTGACATTTCCAGAATTTTTGATAAAATGATTTATTTTGTTACGCTTGGCAGCCTTTTAACCGTTCCTCGAATTCTTACAATATATTATATCATTTTTCTAACTCAGGGCGTTTTTCTATTCAGTAATTTTGTATCTCTTCCAATAAATATCAATGAGCGCTGTTTTTACTCTACATTGTCCTCAAAAATCTTTAAATGAATTTTTGTTCATTAAATATATTTAGTCATCCTTTATTGCACACAAAGAATTTGTTTTGAAGAACATGCCAATAAATGAATATAAAAAAAAGTTTGAAATGTTCACAGATAATGAAATAAAATGAATTAGGTGAATGAATTACTCTTGATGAGTAAATGAATTAATTACTCTTTTTTCTATTTAATGGGAACAAATCAGTATTGAGTTAAACATCATTCAATACAATGTCTTATTTATCTATTCTGTTATTTAATACTTTCAGACAGCTTAAAACGTAAATAAAAAACATTAAATAGTTCACTATCAAATATCTCTAAATGATAATTATCCCAATTATATATTATGCTATTTAAGATAAATTAAACAAATTACTTATTTATTTTAGTGCCAGTAATATGTGATTTTGCAAATATTAGAAATCCATAGCATCATATTATTCGACGTATTTGTGTAAAAATTACACGTAACTGTTATATTGATTATTTAATTTGACATCATATTCACGTAAACTACAGTTTAAGTGAATATGATGGAAGAACAATTTTACACGCATAAGATAAAATTACATATAAGTTTAAAAGTATAATTATTAGCGGAAATAAAGTTTCTCAACACCACATTTCTGATGAAATGTAATATGAAACACTGTATACGATGAATATACACAGTTATATGATTCTTTCCGATTTATTGCATTAATACTTTTAACTGAGGCATATTTTTTATTCTCGAAATCTTTATCTAGAAACATGATGAATTTATGTTCTATAGATTACACTTTAATTCTCTCATTCAATTAACATTTCATTTAAAAGTAAACCAATTGAAATTTCATAACGATAATTAATAAATTATCTTCTATAAATCCAGATCACGCTCTTTGAAAAAGATTTCACTAATTGATAGAAATCTAATGAATATTTTTCATTTCCGAATTTTAATTATATTTTCTTGTGTCGCATATGTCTCTTAGTTATGGAAAAAGAAATAACAAAATAGAGTAATTTGCACATATGTTTATATGATATTGATCAGAATTATTTGTTTTGTGTTCTAGAAATATATTATGATAATAAAATGTGGTAAAAACAAAATTAAATAGTTTTCAAAACTTTATATTCTGATAAATACAAGCACAAATATATTGCAAATTTTAAGTTAAAGTACAATTATTGAAGAAAATTTCTAAATGAACGAATAAAAGTATGGTAAATCTACTATTAAACTAACAATTATTTACGTATTCCACACATATAAAGTATTAAAATTTCATTTGTAAGTAAACACTATTGAAATTACATAAATGAAAATTACTTTATATAATATGTAATAAAAATACTGTAAAATAATTAAAAATCGAAAAAATAATAATAAGAAAGCATAATATCATGACAACATAGTCTACTCTAAAAAGAAATAAAGTACTACTCTAAAATGTAATATGACAATTACTGGTAAAAACATCTTAATCCAAAACACTAGACTACGATAAAATCTTAAAAGAAAAATATCGTATCTTATAACTTATTTTATCCCTCTTCGAAACGTCCAAAAATGATAATTTTTGTTGTTAAATTCTTTCAAGAACTCTGCATCAATCAAATATATTGTTCGCCAGATTTTGAAGGAAAAGTTTTAAATGATTTTGTTATTACCAAAATTTTGAAATAATATTCTTACAAAAAATACTGAAAACATAAAATTAATTGGAGATGACTTTATGTTATGTAGACTTTATGTTAATTAAACATGTAGATGACTTTATGTTAATAATTTTTAATTAAAATTTGTTAAGCATATTATTTTATATATAAATCTACATATTATTCTACATATATATGCAAAGGTTAACTGACTAAATAATCTAAAACTTCATTTGATTTGGCTTAGATTTCTCGCTGCTATTCCGTGGATGTTGTGTAAAGTCAAAATATTTTGCTTTGCTGTTCCTATATTCATGCAAATCGACATCATATATTACATAATATTTAACGAATAACTATGTGTTGGAGGGAGTCATTTCAAAATAATATTTTGTAACACTTCAATTTTTGGTACCTCTGGATTTAGTTTTAATAATTTTAATATAAGTCTTTAAAAATATTTTGATAAGTAGATTAAATTTTTGTCACGGGAAATTAAAAAAAAAGAATGTATATTGTTGAATTATTTAAAATATTTTCTAAACAAAATATGAAACATAAACAGCATATACCAATACATGATTTTAAAATTAAACTTCTCAATTTTTTATATATAAATATTCATAATAATCTTTCTCATATACCTAATTAGTACAATAGTTCTATTTTATTTCCATCACATTTTCTGTATTATTATTCGTTTCTGATTTTGGACATAACAATGAAAAGGAAATTGCAGGCGGAAGCTTTTTTCTCATTGAGCCTTATTGCATGATGTACTTTCTTTTCGGTCAGGAAAGTCTTTTTTAATGCGTAATAACGGAGGAAAAGTGATTTTTTAAATGTAGCTATTTTCATATATAATGTTATTGGAGAATATGATATATTGCGGAAAATAAAATATTTTATATTATTTATTACTTTCTTCTATCTTTACAAGAAGAAAGTATCGGATTCACGAAAATTTTCGACTTCCGTTTTAAAACGGATTTATAAGTTTTAGAAGGTCCTGAACACAATTTGACTGTTTTTAGAAAATGTCTGTCTGTGAGTCTGTCTGTGGATCTGTCTGTCTCTCTGTCAGTATGTGAGAAAAATTTTGTGGACGCACTATCTCTAAATTTAATAAAACTTTATATTCATTTAGTCCCTGTTATAAATTGGTGCTGATTAGTTTTTGGTGAAAATTGCCCAATAGGTGGCGCTGCTATGCTGCATTTTTCGCGATTTCCGCAATAGCTCTATCTCAAGAACTAATGCACTTATTTTCATCAAACATTAGATTCAGTTAGACTTTGACATAAATAGACGCTGTTTACGTTTTGTTGTAGATATCCCAACAGGTGGCGCTGCTATACCACTTTTTTCATGATTTTTACAATAGCTATATATAAAGAACTAATTCACTTAATTTCACCAAACTTCAGATTCTGTTAGATCATGACATAACTAGATGCTGCTTACGTTTTGGTGAAAATAGCACAACAAGTGGTGCTGCTATGCTACTTTTTAAATTATTATCACGATACCTATATCTCAAGAACTAATGCACGGATTTTCATCAAATTTCAGATTCATTTAGACGTTGACATAGGTTGTTGATTAGGTTTTGGTCTAAATATCACAACAGGTGGCGCTGCTATGCTACATTTTGCAGTATTAACACGATTTTAGCAATAGTCATGTCTGAAGAACTAATGCGCGGAATTTAATAAAATTTTCGATTCAGCTAGACCTTTATATAAATTGGTGCTGATTATTTTTAGTGCATGCGAAACCTGTATGAGATAGAAGAATGTTATGGGATTGGCACCATAGACTTGAGATAAGATAGACCGATATTCCCCATTCAGCGGGGACGGGAAAAGTGAGGCAGACATGTGTTACGTGTGTTAGGGAATTAGTTAGGGAATAGGTTTCCAAATTGGCGATTTTTCGTTTTATTGGCGTTACTCATAATTCATACTAAAAGTAATTCTCATGAAAAAAAATTTCTCTTATTTTGTAATATTTATTTTCATTTGAATATATGTTTCGATCCTCAGTTTAATCAAGAGTTTAGAAAAGTTGGATTGGATTTTATCGAAAGTCCGGTTGGCTGTGTGACAAACATAAACTCGTATTTTGTTGCCTTCAAACTGAGAAGAAAATTTCTACTAAAGACAGAAATCAAAATTAGAAAACTTTAATAATATTAAAATTGAATAAAATAGAATATTTTATGGCTTCTTGAAATTAAGATCCTTCTCAAATCCGAACTAGGTACTTTCTGACACATTTTTTAAATCATTGCTTTTCGCAAACGTATCACACTGACACGTATTCTTATTAAGAAACTATGTAATCGAACCGTTTCTTCCGTTTTTTTTAAATGTAAAGGTAGAGTATTTTTCAGAAAATGCTGTCGAAGTTGGCGTTTTTAACCGAATTTCCAGACGCAACAGCGCAGGATAGGGGAAAAAACCTGCCGCCATGAGAAAGCAATCGCTCATAACTCAAGTTATAATTCATTTATTGGAAAATGATAAAACTGTTCGATTACAAATCAGTTCAATAATCATTTCTGCAAGTGTCATGCTTTCATGTTTAAAAATGAGTCAGGAAATGTGTCAGAAAGTTTCGCGTTGTTGAGAGATGAAAAATATTTTTTAAGAAATCCTTTTTTCTTATTTTATTACTCCTTTTTTATTTTTTTGCCAGCCCTTTCCGCGACTCATTGAATACTAAATATTTAAAGCCACACGAAAAAAGAAAAAAAATGAACACGTTTTGTTATTTGAAACATTTTGTTTTGAAGAATATGTATAAATATACAATAATCATACATACATGACAGTTACAACTTGTACAGATATAACTTGAGTTATGGGCGATTAATTTCTCACGGCGGCAGGTTTTTTCCCCTGTCCTGTGCTGTTGCGTCTGGAAATTCGGTTCAAACCATGTTAAAAAAGTAAACGCGCTCCTATTTTTATTACCATTGTTATTTTAAGCACTATTTAAAGTAGAAATAGGTGAAAATAGTTCTGTCAAAAAAGTTTTATAAGATCAAAACTCTATGAATAGCAAATTAACCTTCTTTTATAGATGCATACATTAGACTAGATTGCGGTGTGCAGTGTCCAATCATTTTTTTAATTTGTCTAATATTTTAGGATTTTTTTTTTCAATTTTTTTATTCAAAATTTCATTTTCTGGATAGAAATTTATTTCATATTTCGAAAAAGTTTTTAATTTATTGTTGTCAGATTTTAAAAAAGTGCAAATAATAATTCCAAATATTTTTCAATTCAAAAATATATTTACGTGAATATAAAACGAGTAGGAAAACTTCAAAATATTTCCATTATTACGTGTGAAGAGCATTTGATGATAAACATTGTGTTATATCTAAAACAATATATTTAAAAAAAATTTCTTATAGTATCTAAAATAAAACTGTTCTTCTAAAACATTATCGTAAAAGTCCAAGAGGCAGCGATATTTTTTACTAAACCATTTTGGACACAGTCATATAAATAAAACAAGAAAACGTTCTATAATAAATATGCGAAATGCTATTTTTCTTCTTTTATTTAAAACCCTTATTTTTCAAAAAAAGGATGGAGTAGGTAGTGTCATCTAATTCATATGATCTCAATACTGCTAATGAAAATTTTAAATTTACTGTAATATTTAAAAAAAAATCTTCATTAGCCTAAGCATTAATTTTCCTGGTATTCTTTGTGTATAACTTTTTTTTTTCTCTTTGGAATAAGAAAATTGTCGTTTGGTGCAAAAAATTGCGATAATTTATAACATTAATTATATATTGAAACTATTTCCTCAATTTCTTAAATTCTTAGAAAATGTTTCTTTTTTATAAAGATAATTTCTCGAAAAACGTATCAAAAAACAAAATTTTAAATACTCATTTTTAAAATTAAATACGCATTTAAAAATTATTTATACCTGAACATTACGAATAATTTAAGAAACACTTACAGTAGTCAGAAATATAAATGCATTGCATGGGGAAAGAAAATTTTAATCTGGCGTAAAAGAATGTTGCCAAGATAGAAAACGGGAGCTTTTCATTTTAAAATAAATAATAATAATAATAAAATGATTTAAAACTTATATAAATTACATCTAATAAAAGTACATACATTATTGTAAAATATTTTGTTTAAGAAACTAATATGCTTCATTTACGGTGAAAAATACCAATCATTATCAAATAATGACACTGCTTCAAGTATGAATTATTATTATTATTTAAAAGAAAACAAGCTTTTAAAATAAATCTAAGACTCCTGTATGAAAGTTTATGCTTCCTTTTTTGACACATCTTGATTTACATCCATATGCTCTGCAATTTGTCACCATTATTATTTACAAAATAAGAGACAAAACTGTATGTGTGTTTGTTTCTGAAGCAACCCCATGTAAATCCAATGGACGAAAGACGCGGGCAAACGCGTGTGGGAGAAAGAAGTCCATATGTCATGTGACTTTATGTGTGCTTCAGAAAAAGGTTGCGATAGCCCTCTCCAGTTTATTTCATCTCGATGATTGGCACATCCAACTATTTTTTTCATTTCATCTTCATTTTAAAGTAAATTGAGACAAATTTGCTTCACTGGTTACAGTATTAAAATATAAAAGAGTATAATTCTCTGAAAACGAATGCGCAATTTACATGGAATACCGAATATTAAATTATCATGTAAATATAATGTAAACAAAAAAAGAACTGTATAAAATTAAATAATGAGAAATTATTCCTTCATCATGCGCAAACAGGGCATGTTACCACTTTGAAATCACGATCACAGGCATTTTTAGTTTTGTTTGCATCTGATGAAGAAATGCTCTTTTGAAACGTTTTGAGAAATAGTATTTTTTAAGTTGATTTAAGCAGTTTCTTTATATTGTGCAATACTTCAGTTTTTATTTTTATTATTATTTTAATGTAAAACGTAAAATCAGGTTCTATTCTTATTTATAAAAATAGGGGGCTCAGCCACCTACCCGCTAACGCTCGTCAACCCCCTGTGAATTGCAAAGCAATTCACATTGATACCGCTACGCGATCCCAGCTCGCTTTGCTCGCTCGTTCCTTTTTATTTTTCTAGTAATTCTAGCCGGTATAAGTACTACAATAAATCATTTGAACATATGAAATTGATAATTTTTTAATGTAAAAAAGCAATTGAAAACTCCGTTGAAAACACAACTAAAAATGCATTTAGTTGATGCTACTAAAGGGCATATAAATCATTTAAATGCTATGAAAAAATGATCTTGGAAACAGAATTAGTTTGAAACTTATTGCACCTATAATATTGTACAGCACGGCTTAAATTCATTAAAAAAAAAACTACGTGGTAGGAAGATAGGTTATCATCAATGATTGTTTAAATTTCGTTTGACATTTTATTGTTCTAATTGATTATAGATTTCGGAAAAAGAAATTAATTTTACTTCAATAAAACAGCAGCAGATGGCAGCAAGGGCATTCTAGAAAGTTTATATTTTTTATCTCCGATTTTTTGTGCGAGTGAAATTCGTAAATAAATTCTAAATAAGAGTTGAGAATTAATTTGAAATTAACAATATTACTCATAATTAAAATGAGGAATCATCTGAGACGCTTTGGATTACGTTCATATTATTTTATTTTTAATAATTACTAGCTTCAGTTTCACTGCTCTGACACTGACCACCATATTGGAAGCGAAGCCATATTGGAGGCGGCTAAACAGTCTTGTCTCTTCATTGGTCTGAGCTCTAGAAACTACGGTTGTTGCTAACGATAAGGTAGAAATTAAGCCCTATTTCCGCGCCACGTAAGACAAATATATATATAGATAAACATGAAATTTATTTTAGCATAAAATGTCTTTATAAAAACTATTTTTAGATGTATATTGAATGAGAAATTTTCTCTGGCTGAGGGTTCACTTTTTTGTACATTTTTTACATATTTTCGGATATAAAGAAAGGCATTAATCAGTAGATATATATGGTATATAAACATTTTGTCAATTAAAATCTTGCAGAGTTCTTATCAGATTTTGTTTTATTTCATAAAATAGGTATATAATATCATATAAAAATATATTTATATATCATTCCGGATTTGCTATATATTTAATGCATGACTTATCACAGATTCTATAAAAATATTTTATAGCTGTATCATTTATTCTCTCCAGGAAATCTCCTAGAAATAAACCTTCACTTGGTGTGATGTATTGGGATCAGCTGATTTGTATGCTGTCACTTCTGTCTAGCGTTATCAGAAACCTATTTTTCAGCGTCAGTCACCTGAGAAAGGGAAATATTTTTTTTATAATATATGAAAAACTATTTATTTAAACTTGAATAAAATGTCTACTATACCGTAAATGCATTTTACCAAAATATACCATAACAATTTATTTCTTCAAAAATAAAATATGGGCCAAAGATTGTATATAACAAAAGCATTGATAAAATATAAATTATTTATTTTAAAGAATTATAAAATTATTTATAGACAATGATTTGAAGAAAGCAAATATTCAATTATTTTTATGTTAATATTTAATATGCACAGTGTAAAAAAAAAAAAAAAAAAAAAAAAAAAAAGTTGTAAATTATACGTTAAACATGACAGACGAGGTGCGTTCGTTTTATAACTAGTTTCACAATGTAAAAAAAAAAAAAAAAACATCCTTATTATTTCAGTGAAATCAATTATATCGTCTGCTATGAGCAAAATGTGCATGTTTTTTTTTTTTTTTTTGTCTTGTTACGTATGTCACGTTTACAAATGCGATTTTTTTTTCTACCGCACTGCAAAAATCACCATGGAGATCTTGCTTTGTGAATGATTACCTCAATGGTTTAATATTTTTATGACTCATAATGAACGAATCTCCTGTGTTTATTTACTCTATTTGATTGAGATATTCGACTGTTAACCTAATTTCCACTGAATTAATTTCATAATCTATACTTTTTTAATATAACTCATCTATCTCTCAAGCAAACAATTTTTTTGAACGATTTTTCTAAAAATTTAAATTTTATTCGAAAAAATAATTTTGAATAAAAATGGCGCTCTGGCATGTGAAAACAGAAATGGTTTGTCCGTATTTGTTTTCCTCAGTCACATGACTTGCGCTTTTATTATACAGATTACGTACGATAACATTTATATATAGAAAACTTTTATTAATATCTTTTTAAGTTTTCATTCGCATTTCATAAAATTTGAATTGACTCGACAAAATTCTGAAACGATAATATATATTAAATTTCAAACCATTCTGTCGGGTAGTTTTTGTTATATGCAGACGGACGGATTAGACGACGACTATAGTTTCTACGTGTTTAAATAATTACGAATAAAAAGTCAAATGTTTCATTAATCTAGGAAAATGTAATATAACCACGACCGAAAGTATGCAATAACCTTCTCCAAGTTACATACGATTCCAAAAATCTTTCTTTATCTTTAGAAATTTCCTAAAGCGATATATTTTCGAGATTTAAAGAAGCATATATAAAAACGATTTTTTTAATTTGCTGACATTGTTTTTTTTTCAAAAAAGTTTCCGCGTAGTTGTTACAGTGTATTACTCATTTTTTTCAACACGGAATATATATATATTTTTGGGTACTATCAATTTTCAAATGAACATTGTCATGTCCAAAGAACATATTTTACAGATAAACGTTATAAATTAACATTAACACTAAAATGAATATCATTTTCTTACTCTTGCAGGTGAAATTTCAATTGCGGAGCTGAAAATGTTTAATTGATAATCGATTCCATCCGATATTGCACTTTGAGAGCAGCGACATTAATGACTGACATTTACTGACAATATTTTAGAAACCACTGCGAGAAATTTCTGAAAATCAGTGGAAGCAAAAGAAACAGTATTTTTAAATGGTTCTTTAAATGGTTCTTTAAATCTCGAAAAAAAATTGTTTTCTGAAGATTTTTTTTTACAATGCATATCAATTTATTTTTTTTATAAATAAAATATGGGTCAAACATTATATAGAGGAAAAATTTTGAAAAAAAATGTATTATTTAACATAAAACCTCTTTTAAAAGACTTAGAAAATAATTTGTAGACAAAGATAGAAATCAAACGTTAAATTATTTATACGGAAATATTTAATGTATAGTTGAACAACGAAAACACTACAATTTTGCTAACCATTTTAAATAAAACAATGAAAGTACTACTAATAGTATTGTTTGAATTGAAATTAAATTTTATCATTTATTACTTACTGTATTGTTTTTCCGAAAAAAAAATAATATTTTGGATTTTCTACAACATTAAATTAATCGTGTATTTTTGTTACCCGAAACCAAATTTATTTTCACATTCTTTATACCATCCTCCGATAATTTCTGGACAAAAAAGTGTGTTTAGTAGAACCCTGAAATGTGTTTAGTAGATTGTGAAGAATCTCATATTTTCTAAACTGTTTCAATCTCCAAATTTTAATACTCTTGTTTCGTTCTCAGAGGTATAAATGCAATGCAATAAAATTAAGTCAAGGAATTAAAAAAATGTATATAGGGACACCGAAATATAAACATATTATATGTGAAATTCAATTTCATAGTTTAAAAAATACTCTAGATTATGCCAAAATTCCTAGCTGTATTTTTCAGTTGAGGAATTTGTCAGGCCAATGCTAATTCTAAATAATTAATTAAACGATATACCTTTAAAAAAGATATTTTTATACAAACAGAGAAAAAGATAAAACAAAAATAAAAATAAATTTGATGATTGATTATAGTATAAAAGGAAGAAATGGTAGTATATTCAGCTTGAAAACAGTGCACACGGGTTTATACACATGAGTAAAATTTAATCAATATTCAACTGAATTTTTTATATGTTTCTATAATGATTTGATTAATATGTTAAACATGATAAAATCTGTACCTGCCATATTCCAATTTATAAAATGTACAAAGGTGACACAGATAAACGTAACTTGAATTCTTTAAAATGATATTAACTTCAATTGAAATTGCGTGATACAAATTTTACACACATATTACTGGAAATTGCATAGAATAAGTTCTCCGAATTCTCTGTGAATATTGTAATTCTGTTCTCAAAGAAAGATTCTTTTTTTTTTATCATTTCACGAGCCAGGAAACATTTACATAGTACACAGAGCATCTATAACAATATTGGTTATTGAATTTAAATCGCAATCCTCGTTTAATCGGAAGTCATTTTGTACACCCCAGCTGAATGCGGATTTTCATTTTTTTTTTTTTTTTTATATACAGTAAAAATACTGTTAACTTAATTAGAAAAAAAAAATATTTTTTTTTAATGAAAACAGGGATGACAATGTGTGGAATTTAGGAAAGGCAAAATTATTAGGCCGGTGACACCAAAGGCACCAACAGTAACATTACGGAAAAGGAACGGTCTAGTCGATTTTTGGAAAGTAGCTGGTTTTAACTTTTGCATTATCGTGAATTTCACAAATGACACAAATAAAGTTATTTCTGTTAAATATTTGTTATTATTTTTTCTTTTTTTTTTTTTTTTTTTTTTTTTGTAGAAATTAATCTACGAAAGTTTGGGTTGAGACTCCTCTAAAATTTATATTTTTATTTCTAGACAAAAAGAATAAAAGACCGAGGCATAATGACTTTATTTGTATTAAATGAATATAATTTTAATGTTTTTTTTCTTTTTTTTCTTTTTTTTTATAAAGTTTAGGTCATTTGAATGTGCGCACATCTTTATACTTACACAGCTCTTTCTGGTGGTTAAACGATTCAATAGATTCCTTATCAAGGAGAGTATTGTCGTATTGGAAAGCCGACAGCAATAATAGCTGCAAATGAGCTTTTTCTTTCGTGATTTTTCGCTCAGATTAACAAAATCATTTGTTCGTGTCACTTAAATGGAATGCAGGATGTTTGAATGTACTTTTCGCGGATCTGTCGACCCCCCCTTCAATCCCCGAAAAAGTTGTACTTTCTTATCAAACAGATTGATAAAAAAATCATACTTATAAAAACTGTGCGAAAATAACTCAAATCAGGAGTTCAATCCATTATCTTTCGCATACCATTAAGACTGAGACATCTGCACAAATCTAGCGGATACAATTTACTCAGAGACAAATTTTTGGCATGGAGATAAAGTAATGACATCTTCCAATAACCTGACGACATCTATAAAAAATAACAGGAATAACAGTTTGTTTAATGTTTGGTAATTTTTTAAACGAAAAGGTAATTTTTAGATATCTTCTACATATGAACGAATATGAGGGGATCACTGCAGTCTTAGGGTTACTAAACAAAGTGTAGGGTTACTTCTACTAAATTATTTATTCTTTTTCTACTTTTCATGAAGAAAGAGCTAGTAAATGCAGTACCTAGGATGAGAAATATATTCAAACCGGTAATGTGGTTAATCAAACAAAAGTCTGAATTCTGAAAAGCAAAATAATCATGTGATTTGTCGAAGCCTTTTTGCTTTTGGGTTTATTTATGGTTAATAATTGTATTATATATCTTATACAAAACGGTTTTTTTAACAAACAAATATTCCTGTAAAGGCTACACTGTTAAAAATAAATCCTCAAATTCACGGTAAAACTACTGGCAGCAAAGTAGCCGGACTTTTTCCGTTCCGTTCGTAGATTTTCCGTTTTGAAAGATAAAAGAAGGACAAACTCCGTTTGCAGAAGCGCTAACTTTCCGTTAACGATCTCAGAAATCACGGAAATATACCTGGCTGCACTGGCAGGAAAGGAAATTATCCGTAAAGAATACACGCGGCTTTTAAAAAATTACCTCTCTACATGTGCTGCCATCTGTCGACTATGACTATTGTGGGAGTATTTACGATCTAATATACTTGAAGAATATTTTCCGGCCGACATCGGGTTTGAACCAGGGATGACCAAGTGTCTTGCTTGTTAAACCAGTGGGCGCTTGTTAGAGTAGCAGTTTTAAAGGATGATATGGGGTTTTTCAAAATGGCTGCTTAGAACTTGGAAGCTTGGTAATTTTGAAGTTAATAGCGGGGAGATTTCGTTATGAGATGATGTTCATGTTTTAAAATTGTAATATTAATAGAGGATAAAAATATGAATTATATATATTCTTAATTTGATTGTTAGATGTAAAATATGAATGTTATATTTTGAAATAAATTCGATAAAAAATGTTTGCTTTTTTGAGAAAATCGATTTTTTTTTCAACTATTATATATTTTTAAAATGTGTTCGCTTAGAATATATTTTCAGTGCGAGTGCTTTTTATTACTTTAAAAAATAAATTTCGAATAATTTTAAAGGAATGAGAAAACTGTTATTATTATTTTTTTTTATTCGAAAGCATTATTATTATTATTTTTTTATTAAAATCGATTTTTTTTTTTACTTAATTTAACTTATTATATATTTTACTTAATGTATATTTTTTAATCTGTTTGTTTAGAATTTATTTTAAGTGCAAATATTTTCTTATATCTTTAAATATTCCCATTCTTAATGGGAAAATTGTTCTTTTTTTAATTCCAAAGCAATATTTTGTTGTTTTAAATAAACTCGAAATTTTAATTTATTGAATTTTTAGTTTTTCTGTGCAGCAACATGTCAGTTTAATTTTTGTTTTTTTTAAACATGCAGCAGATAACGGAATATCTCCGTTGGCCTCTTTCGTCTCCGTCCGTTCTGTTGTTTTCAGGAAATATGAGGAAATTTTCTGTTTTTTAACGGAAAATACCCTTTTATCGCGAAAAGGGACTTTTTCTGTGAAATTCAGGAAAAAAATACCCGTGAATTTCAGATTATTTTTAACAGTGTAAGTTAAATGGGCAAGACTCATGTATTAGAATCAGACCGATAGACTTATCCCTTAAATTTAGAGATATGATACGGTATAATAAATTCAGACCTTTTAAACTTAGTGAAAATGTGAATAATATATTTATTTGATTTATTTTATTTTATTTTTTACTAAAAAATATTTATTAATAATATTATATGCGTTACACAGTTGTTTAAGTGTACAACACATATCCAGATAAGCTTTCCTAGTGGTATGCCATAGAAACAAATTAAAATTGCAATACATTGAGGATGTTGGATCTAGTTTCTCTATTCTTTTTTTAATGCACAGGAAACGTACCTACATTATTTAAATTTATCGTTAAATTACCGAATTAGATATATTATTCATATTCCTATACAACGTTTACTAGTGCAATTGGCCAATTTTGTTAACAAAGAGCGGATTAATAACAGGGAATCAGGTACCTGCACGTGAAAGCATGTAATCGGTCGTATACGCGAGTTAAATTTTATTTGTTTGATACTTCTATCCTTGATTTATTCAGGATCTACTTTAAGTCTTCGTCAAGTTAAAATGCTTTTACTCTATATTCTTACATAAATATAAAGAATGACGGCAAAACATTTGCCACAACAAATACTGCGTCAAACTTTCGAAGATCATGTGAACATCCCCATCAATAAACATCCCCCACTTTTTTGCAAATTGCAAACCCAATCTTATTGGTCGGTATAATACCAATAAGATTGGGATTGCAATTTGCAAAAAAGTGGGGGATGTTTATTTGTGGATAACGTGAGACCTTTTTCATGCCGGCGTACGAATTCAGATTATTTGTGTGAAACAGTGGCTTAGAGCGGTATGAACTGTCACATAGTCGTGAATTATTTCTTTTAAGATGAAATTTAAGTAGTTTTCGCTCACTACAGGCCTATCCTAACTTGGCGACAAATTCCACAGTTTCAGACGTGAGATATTGTTCCGAACAAAACTCTCAGGTACGTGAAATACTATTCTCTTATTTTTACCTACCTGCACTGCAATGTTTTTGGAAATGTATAATCTAGAATAAAGTGGTCGCACAAAAAATAATGTCGTTTTTTTACCTAACAAATACATCACATATGATAAGGACACATTTTATATCTAGTGTGGATCTCTAGTCAACGATTTAAAAAATAATAACCACAAATATAACTCTGAAACAATCAGCATATAAATTTCAGATAAATTTTTGCATTTCCTCATTAATTTTTTATTCTTTATTCTTTTATGACAAATTAATAAAATTATTGTACTACATAATTTAATTTTATTGTTCTTTTAATCTAAATCTAAATAAAAAATAAAAATAAGAGCATTAATAAATAACAAAATAAGACCTTTATATTTATTAATAAACAACAAACAAGGATATAACTATACTGGAAAGTTCATAAATGTAATTGGTTTCTGATAATTTCTTTCAAGGAATAGAAAATTCGAAATCATAAGATTAATACTTCCAATCTCATGAATATAAAAACTTCATTAAGCACTTATATCTATATGAACACAGAAAAACGAGACGTGGCCTAAGGATATTGTTTTAATAACCTACTTATTTAATAAAACTGAGATAAGTTCGGCTTTTTCTACTTTACTAGTCTTTGAAGCCTGTGAAAAATACAATAAGATATTTAATATGTATTATTAATATTTATGAGTGAAAAGTAAATAAAAAAACTATAATACCGAAATGAATAGAGAAAATGGTAAAGACGAAAAACTATGTTAATATTAATATTTCATAAAATAATGAGTTTCAGAATTTTTTCACATGCTTTGTAAAGTAAAAAAAATTCAAGATGTGAAATTTATTGACATAAATAATTAATTATTTTTGCTAAAGTAGTATTTATATATTAATATTTGTTGCTATCGCTATAAATATATGTCAAAGGGAAAATGTGTCCGTGCGTAAAACTGACGTCATTTTGATGTTGGCAACACCAGACAATTATATTTCGATTTTGCTGATTTTTGTTTCTTTTTTTTTCTTTTTTTTTAATCATCGCACATTTTTAATTTTTACACCCACGATGAGGTGAAAAAATGTACTTTTAAACGAAATTTGTTTGAAAAGTGTATCGCAATTTATTGATTTATTTATAGTTGTTTTAAATAATTTTCAAGTATGATTTTTGTGTAATATATTTGTCCTTGTCGCATGCAGCCGATTACGAATGATAAATCCGTTTTTACTTAAAATAATATAAATTGTTCAGGATTTGTTTCTGGTTTATATACCACGAAAGTATCGCTTTTAAAAAATTTCAAAACTTTATTTGAATACATAATCTCTATTTTCTACGTAAAAATGATTTTTGGTGTTGTCAGTGGACTATAAAGTTTATATTAAACGTAAAAAAAAATATGAGTTTTCAATAATAATAATAATAATAATACAAGTTTTTCATCTATATTCTCTAACCCAGGAAGCGCTTCTTGTCCCCTAGCTATTAATAGCGATGAAATTGAGTCGGTGTGAAGAAACTTGAGAAGGACGGCCTGGATATGTTATGAAAGCTAGGTTAATCAAATAATAAAATACAGAGTGATCCATAAGTAAGTATACAACTTCCAGATAATGTAAAACAGTAAACGTTTAAGGCACGTTCCCCAAATGTAAGCCGTAATATAGGTATACTCATTTTTTCCGGCTGCTGTACCAAGTGACATATGCAATATCTAGCGTGTCTTGCGAATATCAGTAGAAATGGCAATCTTCAGTGGCAAGGCATTTTGTATTCTTAAAGTGAGCAAAACCATCCTCTGCCACCATTGTGCAACGGCATTTTCGAGCACGCTTTGCAAAAGATACTCTAACCAGAAAGGCATTTATGATTAGTTTAAAACTTTCGAAACTACGGCTATCTGTATAAAGTGGACTGAGATGATTACCTGTTTTGTGTGTGTCATGTGATTAATGATGCACAAATAAATTTTTTATACCAATCATAAAAGGATTTTCTGATTAAAGGTTATTTTCCAAATCGTGTTCCTCAATGCCATTGCTCAATGGTGGCAGATTCCGTTTTGCTCAATCACAAGAACAGAAAATGCCTTCTCCACTGCAGACGCAGCCATTTCTACTGATATTCGCGTGACACTGTAGATTTCGCCTATGTTACTTCGCACAGCAGCGTGAAAAAAACTTCTATGAGTACACCTACATTATGGTTTGCATTTGGGAAACGTACCTTAAACTATTCCTGTTTTACAGCATATGGAAATTGTATACTTACTTATGAATCACCCTGTATTTCGGTAAACGCTGCGAAAAAGTATGTATGGTGTTATTCTGAGCGTTTTAGGTTCGTCTTAGAGATTTTAGAGCGCATATTTGTAAGAATTATGATTACAGATAATGTAACAAGGGCATGAGTGGTTAATAATGTTGCCCAACAACTTCTGGAAACTTTAGTAACAATTGCAATGTTTTCACAGCTTTTCTAACTATTTACTAAAGCAAAGAAACCGATGAATGACCGTGAACCAATGAATATGCGTCTTCTCACCGTTAATTAATATACACAATCACGTTGGAAATTTAATACATTGTATCCATTCGTGGCTAAACTCCAAACTGCGAAAATACTAAGAGACTGGAGTCTGGTATTAGTAACGATGAAATTGAATCGGTGTGCAGAAACTTATGAAGGACTTGTGAAGGATATTTTATGAAAGCTATGGTAATCAAATTTAATAAGTTTGAGACTCTTTCTTTCATAAAAATCCTCTAAATAACTTTCTGTAGGTAATGGCTTATGGCGAATGTACCTCCACATTGTTAAACCACATTACTCCTTACAAGGTACATTTTTTATACTTTTAAATAGGCATATTTTGCTACCAATTGAAATCACTGTATCTTTTGACATGCAGCCATGTTATATGCAGCAAAATAAAGATTGTTCACTTGCAGTTAGGAGTAAAAGCTTGCATCTTCAGAGATTGTCAATTTTATTAAATAAGAATGGATATACCAATATAATATATTATCTATATAAAGAGAAACTTCTCTACGTAACTACATAGGAGCCACATATTTTTAATCTTTATAAGTGTTATTATTGTCATTATTATTTTAATAAATTGTCTTAAAAAATACTGAGGTTTCAGAATTCGCCAAGTCTGTCCATATAGGTCGTGTAATAACATTAAAACGAATGTTCTGATTTTGAAAATATATATATATATATATATATATATATATATATATATATATAATAAAAAAGATGAAAACGATTTGAATTTCCTTTGTTTCAAGTATTTTTGACAAAAAAAATCTATTATTTAAATAATTCATTATATATTTCTTTATTAATTATTCATTAAAGTAAATTGCATGACCTGCTTTTGTGCAGATTAAAGGTTAATCCATTTACTGCTAAATTTTCATTTATAAATATAAAAATTTATTTTTATCTCCAGCATAATCTATCGACTTTTGTATACTTGAACTCATTCTAATTGTTTTTGATCTCTTTAACTTTTACTTAAATTTGGATTCAATACAGTTTCCTTTTATTCCTTTTAATGAGAGTCAATTTAAGATTGGGCATGAAATTTATTGATTAGATTTGTAAAAGACATTTAGTTCATTTCTCAATATTGACTTAATGAACCACGTGATTTCAAAGAAATATCTTAATATGTCATGTGTCAGATCAATCGATGAAAATCGAAAAGTACACGGATACAAAAAATATTAGAATTTACTGTGTCTTACTCAATAATATAAGGAATGATGAACAGTATTTGATTCTATCCCGCAATAAGTATTTATTTTTTGTTGTAATCTGATTAAAGGGACTTGTACATCTGGTAGATAAAATATATATATATAAATCATATTCCTGATCATTGGTAAAAGGTAAAAAAAAAGATGCGCCGCCAGACTCCTGGGGAGCGCCCGGTGCGTATGCGACCAACGAACGCAAGTCCTGAGGGACTTTTAACGCGCACGACCGAATTTGTTTCTCCGTATGCACTTCGGTCGGCAAGAGGACCTCCACCTGCGGACACTCCAACCATAAACCCACGTGTCGACGACGTAGGTCGCTGCTATACGCGGTGAAACCCAATAGGGGAATCCCCACGAGACACTTGGGGACGGGCCGGCGTCCCCCAACAGCTTCGGGGATGGACACCCAGAAAGGAACCAGGCCCTAAAAAAATAAAATAATAATTAATTAAATGGTGGTAACAATAGTATGATTAAAAACTTTGAAAAGAAGGTTTTTTAATTTAATTTCTAAAATTTCTCTAAAATTAATTAACACATCAAATTAGTTTAAATAAAACAGGAACATACTAAATGAAATTTCTCCAACTGAGTGAAAAAAATATACGAGAATAGAACTCAAAACTTCTTGCCTAAATTGCAAACACTAAGGCTATTGAGCTACCTGTACCGACACTCGGCACACACGTTTCACTCAGACTTTTGATAATAGCATCTAGTCCTTTATCTGAAACCGATCAATAGAACATACAGCAGGTAATGCACTGTTAAACATTTGCAGCAAACTGTCCTGTCGTTTGAGCGTTTTTATAGAAAATGGTTACATAACCGTAATTTAACTCTATTCTGACCATATTATAGCCGAAATTATGGTCAGAATAAAGTTAAATTACGGGTATGTAACCGTTTTCTGTAAAAACATCGAATGACTGGACAGTTTGCTGCAAAATTTTAACAGTGTGGATTTCATTTAAACGAAGCATACGTAGACACATCTTATTATTTCTATCTCAATCATGCTGAATGATACCCATAATTTACTAATGAACATGGCAGACTTCAAAAGAATATCATACGGGATAAGTTCTCAATTTTAAATTTACAATAACAAATGTAATAACAAAATTGGTGTTGTTATCATAGTTAAAACTACTAATGAATATTCCCAGAAAATATAAACGTAAAATAATCACAATTTTCTAAAAAAAAGCAATATTAAAGAAATTTGAATAAACTAAAAGAACATTTTAAAAAGTTCTTACAACTGAACAAAGACTTCTTTCTGAAAGTACGAAAATATGTTAATCTCTATTTCGTAATACAAAAGGTGCTACCGAAATGAACTAATTTTGATGAGAAAATAGCAGAATAATCGTAAAATATTTCTAAGTAATCTAGAGAATATAAAAACGTTTTCTTTTGTCAGTTTTTACATCCATTGTCCTCAAGTAGAATTCTTGAATAAAAATTGGAAAAACACTAGAAAAAATACCAGAGTTATCTTGCCCCTCTTAAAAAAATCCCTTTTCACATTTTTTTTTCTTTCCTATTAATACTAGGAAAAAATACTTCAGATTTACCTTTAATCAAAGGAATAAAACAGTTCCAGAAGTTTTGTGAATCGATCTATACGTGAGAATAAAAATTAATTATTTTACATGTTTTTTTGAAAAATATTTAATTTTTTTTACTTAATGGTATTTTTAAATCAGGAATTCAAATGAGAATATTCCTTTTTAGTGTGTAATGTCTAAGATTGATTGATATATAATTGATTGATTGATATATAATTGATTGATTGATATATAATTGATTGATATATAATTGATATATAGTTGATATATTTTTAAAAATGCATTTTCATAAAAGACAATCTTGACGTTTGCTTCGGAAAAATACTTCAGATTTACCTTTAATCAAAGGAATAAAACAGTTCCAGAAGTTTTGTGAATCGATCTATACGTGAGAATAAAAATTAATTATTTTACATGTTTTTTGAAAAATATTTAATTTTTTTTACTTAATGGTATTTTTAAATCAGGAATTCAAATGAGAATATTCCTTTTTAGTGTGTAATGTCTAAGATTTATTGATATATAATTGATTGATTGATATATAATTGATTGATTGATATATAATTGATTGATTGATATATAATTGATTGATATATAATTGATATATAGTTGATATATTTTTAAAAATGCATTTTCATAAAAGACAATCTTGACGTTTGCTTCGGAAAAATACTTCAGATTTACCTTTAATCAAAGGAATAAAACAGTTCCAGAAGTTTTGTGAATCGATCTATACGTGAGAATAAAAATTAATTATTTTACATGTTTTTTGAAAAATATTTAATTTTTTTTACTTAATGGTATTTTTAAATCAGGAATTCAAATGAGAATATTCCTTTTTAGTGTGTAATGTCTAAGATTGATTGATATATAATTGATTGATTGATATATAATTGATTGATTGATATATAATTGATTGATTGATATATAATTGATTGATTGATATATAATTGATTGATATATAATTGATATATAGTTGATATATTTTTAAAAATGCATTTTCATAAAAGACAATCTTGACGTTTGCTTCGGAAAAATACTTCAGATTTACCTTTAATCAAAGGAATAAAACAGTTCCAGAAGTTTTGTGAATCGATCTATACGTGAGAATAAAAAGTCATTATTTTACATGTTTTTTGAAAAATATATATATACATTTTTTAATTAATGGTATTTTTAAATCATGAATTCAAATGAGAATATTCCTTTTTAGTGTGTAATGTCTAAGATTGATTGATATATAATTGACTGATTGATATATAATTGATTGATATATAATTGATATATAATTGATATATTTTTAAAAATGCATTTTCATAAAAGACAATATTGATGTTTGCTTCGGATTTTTTAAGAAACTACATATATAATTATATTAAAAGTTACTGTATAACATACGGTTTCGCAACATATTAAAATAAAATCTTAATTTTTTTATCAATGGATATTCCCTTTATGAGATTGTGAAAGCTAAATTTTTTCTTGTGTGGTAAGAAAAGTTATTAACTTCAGGGGAAATTGCATTTTATTAAGCAAATATATTTTGAACATGGACTGATGCTACAACCACTGAATTAAAGTTAGATAAATGTGAATTTATTTAATATTTACCTCAACATAACACTATTCAATTAAATGTATTAAGTTTTTCAATATTTTTATGATGTATTCCTATAAAATAGCTACATTAAATATTTTTTTATAATGCTTCTTAATTATTATAATTCTATTTAAACATTCCTTTACTACCTGCACGTACTTATTTAACGAGAAGGGAATATAGAACATCTAGCAAAGTTTTATAACTAAAAAACAATCTATAATAAAAAAACCACAATGCTTAAATTAAAATAACATTTTCCGATGTTATTAAAATATGATGTCACAAACTTTGTGGAATAAAAGCCATCAAGATTTGGAACACAACATGATTAGAAATATATTAAAAATATATATATACGCATAATAGTTAATTAAAAAATTAAGAACTTTAATTTTATTTTGAAAACTTTTCAACATACTTAAAATATGTTTATGAATTCGGTTTGACTGTCTGTCCATGTTTTAACTCGCTTAAATATACCTGGATTAACATGAAATTGATACATGTTATTAAGGTATTGTTTTGTATTGGAAATAAAGTGTGTAGCATTTATAGTTCATTAAAAATAGGTGCTCACTTGTTAATGTCTGTACATATACTACTTATATATTTTACCAATTTCTTCAGACATTATTTCTAAAGAAGCATGGTTAAAAAATTTTCATTAAAAACGTCTTTCATTTAAAAAACTTAAAAACAGTCTCCAATGATGGTGGAGATTTTTATTGGAGACTGTTTTTAATTTTTTTAAATGAAAGACGTTTTTAATGAAATTTTTTTAACTATGCTCCTTTATAAATCATTCTTTATAAAAATTGGTAAAATGTATAAGTAGTGTTTGTAGGGAAAATCAAAAGCATCCCATTACTTGACAGTATATGGGTAAAATCATTTGTGATATATTTTAATGATGTTGCACTCTTTCAAACATCTTGAAATTGATATACAGGGAAAGACGGGGTACAATAAAACAAAATTTACTAATATGTTTTTTATCCACAATTTTGCATGCACAAAAATAAAATTAATGCATACTTTTAATCTTGTATTTTCCAATCTAAATAAATTTTATTAGGTTCTAAACAAAATCTTTGTGCTTGCAAAATAACAAAAAGTAAATGTCTTGCAGTGCTTAGAAATATATTTAGAATATGATTAGAATTTTTATTCCTTTACAGTGGACTAAAAATGGCAACATTGTATCCCGTTTCCCCCTATATTTGAGGTGCACTACATGATACTTACTGTAGAATATGGTGTGCATTTCATATATCGTTTATTTACAGGGACACTCGAATTAATTCCATAACATCACGATCGATTTCGAAAAATCGTTTGCGGTAAATTTTAATATTACACTATTTAAAACATGTTGAAATTGATATATATCACTGATGGGAAAAGTAAAATGCTTCCTGTAGAATACAGTGTGCATAGTATCCATCGTTAATTTACAGGGGCACACGGAATAATTAAGTTACAGTGGACAATAAATGGTAAAAATGAGTTTTCAGTTGGTGTGCGCGTTTTTAAATTTAACATTCTTTTTTTGTTGATGACTTGGTGTGTATAAATTCTATACATTATATACAGTACTGCACAAACGAATTACGATATATTTTTGACTATTGATATTAAGAGCTAAAATTATGTTTTCAAATGTTTTATGCGTTTTACTAACCGAAAGGTAGGCCTTCCCGCCACGTTTGAGCTTGACCTTGTTTACTTAGACTTCATCTTTCACACTATTAAACAGTAAAGTTTTATTATAGTATTCTGAACATTTTAGAAAATATTTCATAACCTATCTTGACGCATGGATTTTTGTCCTTGATTCATTTTACCCACGGGTAAAAATTATAAATTGAGTTTTTCAAATCTACAGACTTTCATCTTTCTTCAGTCAAACTACAACATAAACTGATTGAATTTTGAGTGAGGAAATCAGATAGCACCTTTTCAACAGAACTACGATTTATCCTCATATACACAGATCATGATCAAACGAAAGAGAGGCCAGGTGCAAGTATTCATTAAGAGAATGGGAAGGGCTTCTTCTTCTGACGTCATAAAATGATAATATTTTAAATGTCTTAGTATAAATATAATAATATATTTTTAGATTTTTTTTCTGTTCTAAAAGTACACAGTATTAATTATTTTCAGTTCAAGACAAAAATAGATTTTAATTGTCAGTTTTACAAGAATTACATAACACATTTGAAGGGGAACAAAGTCAGGTGTCTCTATACCAAGGGACAGTTAGCCTATATTTTAACCAGCCTAACTCATAAAGCGTAACTCATAATATTGTTAATTTTTAGACCTCTAAATTATTCTTAAACTATCACAGATGGATTTGACTCCTGACATATAAATTATTTCTTAAAATTTAAGAAGTTCATTAAGTTAATAATAAGAAATAAACTTTGTAAAGTTATTTTATAAATGTAAACATCATCACCTAAAATAAAGTGATTCATATTATACAGGAATGGGATGAAACAGTTTTGAATAAAATAAAGAATTGAGGGTGTTGGGGTGAGAGAGTGCTAATCCACATTTTTGAAATTCTGAGATATTTCAATTTGAAATTTGATCAAATACTCAAATGAAGATATATAACATAAAGTTTTTCGCCATTCTCTTTGTAACATTTGATATATTCTGAGTAACAATATGGCATTACTTTAATGATATTACTATTAGGTCCTTTGTAAATTAACTCTCTTCATTGGGGACATAAACGTCTGGGGCAAAAACGAAACCTGGGAACACGAAGTGACATTAGAAACAAATTATATGTAGGATAATATAATTTACAATATTAAGCAACAGATTGCAGTGTTAGATTTATTTCTCCAAAAATGTGGCTTGGCACTTTCTTGTCCTGCCCTCCTCAATTGTAAAATTCCATGATATTTAGAATGAAGTAAAATATTGTAAAATTATGCGAATGAAAATGTCATATATACGCACTTATTGTTATAATAATTCAATATGCTTTAGTAAAAATAATATATGGAAACTGCTAATTGGAAGATCTGAAGTCAAGGGTTTATGTTAAATGTTTTTCATTCAGTCGTCCCTGTTGCGTGTGGAGTGTGAGATGCAAAGTCTTCTGATATGAAAAAAAAAAAGGTTTCGAAACAAACACCAACTGTACACACTGTACAGTTCGTATACGACATAGCACTGTACATACACTGTACATAGCACTGTACGACATAGCACTGTGTGTATTGATTGTCTTGATTCGAAGAAGCAGAAGCATTGTTCGCAGAAAGTGAGTTTTAATATTTTGATATTCCCCACGATTTGTTGATTTTTAATCACTAAGAAAAGGCACTATTCCTAGTCCTCCTATTCGTTGTTTTGCTTAAATACTACATTTAATTCTTTGCATACATGAAGTGGAGCATTTTATTCTCAATAAATTAATTTTGTATCGATTTGCTTACAATCATATTTCCCCACATAATATAAGAGACATTGTAACACAAGACTGGTGTGATCAATGTTTAGAGTAATTGTAACTATGCGTTCTAAAAACGACATTTTCAAACCTGAGCAAAAAATGCTGAAATCTGACTATGTTGCTTTGTCAAAATGGCTCCGAATCAAAATTACTCAAGTTTGAAACACGTATATACCCATTTCTGAAAAGATGCACACCCTCAAGAATAAAACATCATGTGCTCATTATTGAGTATGTACATGATTCAAAAATGAGTATGAACTGATCTCTATGTGCTCAGTTTTGAGTATGTTCATGTTTCGATATTCTGAGTATTTCTGGTATTCAAGAACTGAAAGCATTGGTTCGTTATATTTGAAACAAAAAGTTTCATAACAAAATGAAAACATCGATTTACTAAGATTTGAAAGCGTCATTTTTCTCAGTGTCGTAAGCTATGTGTGTTCAATTAAATATTTAAGAAATATGCATTGAAGCGATAATAATTTGGATATTTCTATATTTCTATATATATTTATATATATTTCTATAATTCGTATCTAAAATAAAATTCGGCTTATTGTGGTGGAAATTCATAATAATACACATGCTGCATCATCTGCATAGAGCGTATTAATCAAGAACTTATTTTTGTTTCTAAAAATTTGAGGCACTTTAATTAACGTGAAAGCATGAAAATATCAAATTTAACAAGTGATTAAAAGTATACACTTCGAAATTCTTTATGTTTCTAAAATTCTAGGGAATAGTCACAGGCTGATTTTTAAAATATTCAAATATATATATATTTTAAATGCATCATTTTAAAATATCAACACGAACGCTTTTTTCATCGTATTTATTATAGGAATCTAAATTGTAACAGTAACCCAATACTCTGACAATATATGGTGAAATTTCAGCTATAGATGGGAAACAATTGGGAAATTGCAATAATACAGTACAATAATTAAACAACTGGGTAAGTGTGATCGAAGATCGCTCAAAGGGTTTCGTTTAGTATTCCTTTCAAAATACTTTATCCGTTCTTTAATAAATCCAAATAACTTTATACTACTATTATATTCCACTATTATATTCTGTAATAATAATATCTGTCATGCGGACTAAATGCGATATTTAAAAAGATAATTTCAAAATTAAACAGGTTATACACCTTCAAAATATTAAAATATGCGAATATTTCCATAATCGGATTTTTATCACCCTACAATATGTTTCTCAAACTCATATATTTACTATTCTCTGTTACTCATATTGATACTCGCTTTGTATTATTTTCAAACATTTGAAAAATTCGTTGAACTTTCAATATGACGTCAGATTTTCTTTTTAATTCTCTAATGACGTGTTATTAATCTGCCTTGTGTTATTGAGAAATCTTAGAAAATTTCCGTTTTATTATCACTATGACGTCAATCAATTTTATTTCATATTTATCTTTTTTTCAATTGGTTAAACTTTTTATTTCATTTTAATTTTTACGTTGAAATCGTCTGATAGAAAATTAATTATTGTAGAAAGATTTTCATCGTGGATTATTAATTTTTGGCATCTACTATAACGAAAAATGTTTAAATATATTAGGAAAAGGATGTTAGAATTTTGGCTTTTTATCTATATTTCTTAAAATAATACGAATTTTTCAAATTTTAATATTTTTAGCTCTTTATAGCTGGTATTCAGCTATATACACAAAGTTTCAACTATGTAAGTTACATAGTTTCTGAGAATAGCTCTGTGACAGACAGACAACGGGGCGGGAGTAATAGGGTTTTGTGAGATGAACGAAACCCTAAAAAAGTCACTTTCAACAAACACATTCAGAAGAAAAACATAATAAATTAACAGAATTTACAAACTAAAAAAATATTAAAATATTTTTTTTTCACTATAAATATTGTAACAGCTGAAACTATGTACTTGAGAATGTATAGCATCTTAAAACCGAAATTCCGCGCGTTAAGAAAACTAATTAGTACACTGTAAAATCTACTTGGTGTTGTTTCCGAAAATCACAAGCAGCAAAATAAATTTTGTTTCGGGAATAATCCTTTAAATATCTGATATCGATCTTTTGTGGAGTTTCTAAAGAAAAAGAAACGCATTGTTTCAATCGTGGATTGCCATAATCCTTCTTGATAGTTTTCTAAATAATACAATACAGGAAGTGGCAATATATTGACTATAGTATTTTCGAATGCATGAACATCTTCCCTAATTCAATTATTTCTAAAACCTGTATAACAATTTAAATTACATTTAATGCAAATTGAGATAAGCAAAAAAAAATTATCTGCAACTTAGAATTTTGGATATATTTATCAACTTTTCAGAAAGAAATCGGAAAACTGGTATTGAAAGAAAAATGTTTGCACTACCAAGAGATTTATTTTCATTGAGCATGCCTTTTTTTTTTTTAAACATCCAAAAGATTTTTTTTTAATCACAAAATACTTTGTATTTTTTTTTTATTTATTATAGAGTAATTGCGATAGAGTATATGTAGTAATTGAGATAGATAGAGATAGATAGAGAATATAATATAGATATAAGAGATAAATATAGAATATAATATAATATAGAATATAATAAAATAGAATATAATATAGAATAGAATATAGAATATAATATAAAATATAATATATAATATAATATATAATATAATATATAATATAATATAATATAATATAGAATATAATATAGAATATATAATAGAATAATATCCCTTAGCAAAAAATGACATAAAATTACCATAAAAAAAACCATAAGGGAAATCTTATGGCGTTTTGCCTATGGTAAAAAATATCCTATGGAAAACCATATAATCCTATGGAAAACCATATAAACATTAAGTGTATCATACACTTGATACACTTAATGTTTATATGGTTTTCCATAGGATATTTTTTACCATAGGCAAAACGCCATAAGATTTCCCTTATGGTTTTTTTTATGGTAATTCTATGTAGACGTTTACCATACACTGTGACTTAATGTTTATATGGTTTTCCATAGGATATTTTTTACCATAGGCAAAATGCCATAAGATTTCCCTTATGGTTTTTTTTATGGTAATTCTATGTAGACGTTTACCATACACTGTGTATGGTAAACGTCTACATAGAATTACCATAAAAAAAAACCCATAAGTGAAATCTTATGGTTTTTTGCCTATGGTAAAAAATATCCTATGGAAAACCATATAATCATTAAGTGTGGTAATTTTCATGGCACTGTATGGTAAACGCCTAAGGAGTTTTTGGGATGAAATCTTATGGCATTTTTATGGTGTTTTTTAATGAAATCTTATGGAATTTGTATGTCACAATCTATGGTGTTTTAGAATAAAATCATATGGTACCATATGATAAGGTACAACCTATAGCAATTAAATAAAAATATAGCATTTATATTAATCCTTTACAGGGACAAGCAAAAGAATTCAGTTACAATACTGTCTATGAGCAATAATTGCTGGAAGTGCGTTTTTAATTGTGGTATGCATTTTAAATTTAACTATTTTTTTTGCATATTACTTGCTATGTGTAAATTTATAAATCATATACAGAGTTGCACAAATGAATTTCAGTACATTTCTGCTTATTGACAAAATTGCTGAAGGAGAATTTTTAACTATGTTATACGTTTCGTAACTGAACAAACTTTTTGCACACTTCGTAGTATATATCCCAATTTATAGATCGTATACAGAGCTGCACAAAAGTATTCATATATTTTCCTACTATTTGATGGCAGTTGCCGAAATAGAGTTTTCAAATATGTTATGCGTTTTCCAAATTGTTAGCCACTTACTTCTATCCATTGTTATTATTTACTCCAGCATCTTACAGTATTATTACATGGTAGTATTATTGCTCAATATCACATAGTAGTATTTAGTACTGCTAAGTAGGATTGGTAAATTGTATTTTCAGAATAAATATGCATTTCAGAATTACATAGCATAATTATTGCTGAATATCATAAAGTATAATTAGGTAAACAAACCTGCTGGGTGGGTCTAGTATCTAGTTGAGCTTAAGTTGATAGGTAGGCCACCCTGCCCAGTTTGACATTGACATTGTTTACCTAACCATTACATTTCACAGTATTAATGAAATCTTATGGAATCATAAGCGTGATAATTTATGGGTTTTTTAATGGAAATCTGAAGGAAAAAAACATAAAGAAAAGTACTAGAAATAATTTTCATAATTATAGAATAAAATCGTGTCTCAATATTTAAAAGAAAACAGTAATAAAATATCAAAAGATTTTTCTAAAGACAATAAATATATGTATAAATATTTAAAAATGCATTTATTAAAAAAATTACCTGGGTTTGGAAAGACAATTTAAACAAATCCAATTTTATATAGCTAGAAAAAAAATATGGATTTATGATATCACTGAAATATTACATTTAGACAATTATAAATAAACTAGGGGGCTCAGCCCCCTACTCGCTAACGCTCGCCAACCCCCCGTGAATTGCGAAGCCATTCACATTGAGACCGCTTCGCTCGCTCGCCCCTTTTTATCTTTCAGCAATTCTAGCCGGAATAAGTTCTTCCATAAAACATTTGAACATATGAAATTGACAATTTTTTTTTAATCTAAAAAAGTAATTTTTCGTTGAAAACAGAACTAAAAATGCATTTACTTGGCGCTACCAATGGGCATATAAATCATTTAAATACTATGAAAAAAGGATCTTGGAAACATAATTAGTTTAAAACTTGTTGCACCTATAATATTGTACAGTGCGGCTTCAATTCATTAAGAAAAAAAATGATTATAGATTTTTACAAACAAAATTATTTTTTACTTCAATTTACAGCAACAGATGGTGGCAGGTGCCACCTAGTCAGTTGATTTTTTTTTTTCGATTCTTGAGTGAGTGAAATTCGTAAATGAATTCTAAATATGAGTTGAGAATTCTTTTGAAATTAACGATATTACTCATAATTAAAATGAGGAATCATCTCAGACGCTTTGGATTACGTACATGTTACTTTATTTTTAATAATTGCTAATTTTGTATGGTTTCACTTTTCACTGCTCTCACAATGACCGCCATATTGGATTGGAGGCGGAGCTGATCTAACACAATCCAGTCTGTTCATTGGTCTGAGCTCTAGAAACTACGGCTGTTGCCAAACAATACGCTACAAATTCAGCCCTATTTTCGCGCCACGTAAGACAAATATATATATAGATTACACAGACTTAGAATTTTTAAACCATTAACTCCATTTTATAGGTAGTGTAAATTGAGTGTGCCATGCGACACAGAAATAGCTATTATTTTCCCTCAAACCAAATTATCAATACCTACCCCACCCTCCATTTATTCTTTTAAAACCCTTCTTTGAAAATATAACAGAATAATCTATAATCAAGAATCCATCCCCCCCCCCTTTTTTTTCAATTATTTAGTTAGAAAATCATTATTAGCACTATCACTGTATATGCAAAATACACATAAAAATAACAATAAATCTGTGAAACCTGTCACACACAGCCTATCGAAAGCAACAACTTGCTTGAAAAAGATCAAAATAAAGTAATTTGAAAATTTTCATTTTTTTTTTTTAATTAGATAAATATTGTTCACACAAAAATATCTCATACACGCATAATTAGAATATAATAATTTTCACCCCCCCCCCTCCTTTCAAAAAGAAAAAAGAAAGGAGAATCTGAACCTTTTAAATTATTTACATTATATAAAAATGTTTTTAAATACTCTTGGCGTAAAAACATAAAATTGGCACATTATGTTATATTCCCTACAAAACTTTGTTTTAACCAAATTTCTTTATTAAAAATTTTAAAATAATTTCAATGTAACTGCAAAAATTATTTGTTATTAAACTGTTTAAAAGAAACACCAATTCTCTAGCTTTATGAATTTCTAGTGATTACAGAGTTCAGAGTGAATAAAAGTTGGATTTATTAGATTTAAATAAAAGAATTTTAAAATCAGGTCTTTATATATTTTTTAAAAACTTTAGTTGCTAATTAGCTTACATTTATAAGTAATTAAGATTAAAATTATATTTAATAAAAATATAGTGATGGCACTGTGCTACATAAACTCTCAGAAGCAAACTGATTACTTTGAAACTGCATTCTGTTTCAAGAATTAAATAGGGACTTGTGAAATGTAAGTACTTATAAAGCTTCTTAGAAATGCAATACAAAAATTAGACATTAAGCACTTTCTTAGGACAGCAGGGACCCTGTAAAAATATTTTTTGAAATCAAAATTTTGTTATGATTAATCAGAGAAAAAAAATGTTTGCAATTTTTTATCCATCAGTGGCAGGCTATAATATTAAAAATTTCATCGACAATTTGGAGGAAATATATCATAAATACATCTTCTTTAAAATTTAAACTTAGTAAAATAAATTATAAAATTTAATCTGCTCCAATACATTAAACTACAGACATTAACAATAAAAACTACTATATTTAAAATTAAAAAAATTTTAAACATTACTAATATAATAATGAAAAAATAGAAACAATAGAAAAAATAAAAAACACTTATACTAAAAATTACATTTATTTCCAATAAAACTAATATATATATATAGAGAGATTTTTTTTTTTTATAACAGACCATTTACAAGGTTACATTTTGAAATTGGTGCTAATGACATTTCATCTTTCAGAGCCACAGGACTGATTAAGAATGCAGGCCTTGATTCTGCCACAAACTATGTAAAAACTGCAATACATGTTAGCAACTACAATACTGCCATAATAGGACATTTTTCTTTAAACACTATCATGCTGTCAAAATGTAAGAATAGCAAAGTATCTTGCTTCATATCCGCAATTGCAAGTAGACAGAGATAATCTATCCTGGCCAGAACATCATTCACAGCATTATTATCCTGTAATAATAATATTAGTTAGAAGGAAATGTGTTCTTTCCTAATATAAATTCTAATATGATTATGATAAAATTTTGTATGTTAAACTGTCTTAAAACAAAATGTTCCAAGTGTGAGGCATGTATACTGGTCATGCAGGATCTGAAAACCACAAGCCTCAGCACCTATATCGGTCGCTCATCCCAAAGGGGTTAAGCTGCATTAGTTTTTTTTTTTTTTTTTTTTACTTTGCAAAAGATTTTCAAAATTTTAATATTCTAAGAACTTATACCTTAAAATATTAATTTAAAAAGGTTTCCATCAATCAATCACAGGTTATAAATTGCTGACTATTGTTTAGGGTTATTAAAACTGTATACAAGTTACAAACAGCAACAATGAAGTTAATTATGCACCAAACCACACGCTTTAAAATAAGCCAATAGGCTCTGAAACTACAACAATGAAACATTTTAAAGACTGCAAAGTAAAACAAAAAGGTACTTTTCTGTTATACCAATGCTAATGTAATAGTTGGTGCCAAATGAAACATTTGAAATATTTTTTTTTACCATTGTTAGTACGAAAGTGATCATTTAAAATATATAACATTTGGAAATTTCAGACTTTCACGAACTATTTTAGTATTAAATCAAAACAAATACATATACTTAAAATACAAGAGCTAATAAATATTCTAAAATAAAATAACAATTTAAAACTCAATTTAAACTGCAGACATGTAACTGTCTTTTAATTTCAAAAATAGCAAATTAAGATTTTTCGCAGACACTATTAAATAATAAAAAAATGAGGTATTTTTCCACTATACCAACACCATTGTCGCCAAGTGTAATAGTTGATGTGTAAAATGAAAATCACATGAAATGAATCATTTGGAAAAAAAAAATAATAATAATAATAACATTGATGGTATGGAATTAGGCATTTAAAATATCACATTTGAAAACTAGGACTTTCACGGATTATTTTATTAATCAATACCAATATATATTTAATTAAAAGAACAAATAAATATTATACAATAAAATAATGAAACAAAACTCAATTTAAACTGCAGGCATGATGATGTGAATGATGCATGTAAATGTCTCTTAGCATTGAAGTAAACATTTCATTTTTTGAATGAAGACATTTATGATAATTTTTAATAAAAACTATTTTTATATACCTAAAGTCCTGAAACAATTTCATTGGTATAACCCCAATATAATGGTAAAAACCATCTCAGCGTCAATGATAAATGTAAGTTATAACTTAATAAAAAATTATTTGTAATCGAAAAATAGCAAATTAAGATGTTTTTGCAAGGTTACGATTAAATGGCATAATCCTATTTCACTCCACCATTCGGCGCTTTTTAAATTGTTTACTTACATTTATCATATTGTAACACAAATTATCATTGCTCAGCCTTTCCAACAATAAAAGAGCTATATCTGGCTGACTATCGACTATTTGGCAAAATTTCGCCAAATGGTAGAGTCAAATAGGAACTAACCTGATTAAATAATATTAATTAAAAAAATTATTCATGTTCAATAACTAGCAAATTTTAATGTTTGGCATGGTTTGCAATAAAAATCCTTTGCACGGTCAGGGTTGAAATAAATGGCTTATTTACATACATTTTGGCATGGTGTTGGTATAGCAGAAAAGAATACTTTTAAGTTAGCTGGGTGCCAGTGATAACTCGCCAAATCTTGTTTCAGGCATCATTTGAATTGCAACCCTTTCAATCCAAATGATTTGAATTCAATGAGTTGAATTTCAATTTCAATTCAATTCTTGAGATTTTGTTATTTGTGTTGATGTGTTTGTGTTTACTTATTTTATTACGATTATAATTTAGCCATTTTTAAGTAAGCTTTTTAAGATATTACATTGCAATGTTAAAATATCGGTTACTAGCTAATGTTAAAAGATTGTCAAAAAAAAAAAAAAAAAAAAAAAAAAAGGTTGGCAAGAATAAACAATTTTGGTGATCGTTGGTGCCCGGCTAACACAAAAGTACCGAAAAAATACCAAAAATGATTTATGTTAAATAAATAGCGAGTCACAGTATTTGGCAGGGTTTTCAATAAAAATCTCACTTGGATGATCAGGGTTAATATAAATGGCACATTAGCGTACATTTTTGCATAACGTTCGTATAACAAAAAATATATAAATACAAGATATAGTACTATTTAAAAAATATATTATGCTTTTTAGTTTATAGAATCTCTCAGAACAAAACATCAAAATAAATATCAATTTTAAATTTAATGAAATAAATTTGATCATGCTTAAATTATTAAATATTTACATTATCTCAACAAGCATCAATTAATTTAGCATTAAAGGGATTTTCTGAAATAATTTCCACTGGCATCTTAAAAATACACCAAACATATGTTTGCAACAACAGGCAGACTGCTAACACTTATAAAAGGGTTAAAAACAAAAACGAGTAATTAAGATTGCGAGTTAAAAACAAAGATGAGCAATTAAAATTGTCAGAGATAACAAATACAACAAAGTTAACATTACTAGTAGAGTTCAACTTTTGTCTTGGAAAAAAAAAAAAACTATTTTAACACCATTTTATCCAAACAATAATCTTAAATATATAAAAATATGCCATGTAGTTTTGTTGTTTGGAAATCCTGGTGTAATTTACAGTATGTTACTAAAATGTGTAAAGAATATAATTACCTATCTTTTGATTCTTTGCAGCCATGCATAAACAATAACTGGTGTTAGCTCCATTACTTTCTTCATAGTCATGTGATGAACAGTTGCAATAATTTGCCAAGTAGTTAAATTGTTTACCACCTCTAGGATTAGCATTCGTTTTCTGAAAAAATCACAAGTAGAAATCATATATTCAACCTTGGCAGTATTGTTTATTTTCAGAAATCACATTCCATAAAAAAAAATAATAATAATAACACTCAGAAATAGCATACATATTGTGCAGGATACAATAAGGCGAATTTTTGCTTTACATACACTAATTTAGTACATCAAAATCATAAGTAATAAAATTTTATTTATTAATTAATCAGCTTTAATAGACAAAACAACATAATTAACAAAAATTTTGTAAAAACACTGATCACTGTTGATTTCAGTGCCATTTAGAATTTTGTTCCTTCAACTTAACTGTAAATTTCACTGTTTACATCTCCAATGATACATGGATTTGAGAGTTTTTTGTACAATCAAATTTGGCTAAAATAAGTTTCTGGAATAATTTTCGTCGTCACACAACCCAATCCGAACCAGAAAATTGAAGTTAACACGAAACCTGACCCGAACCCGACAAAAAAAATCCATCGACCCGTAACCTGATCCCAACAAAATAAATTCCTTCATGTCACAACCAGATCCAAACCAGAAAATTCAAGATAACCTGAAACCTGACCCGAACCCAATAAAAAAATCTATCGAACTGCAACCCGATCCAAACACAACAAATTAAGTTTTGTAGTTACGCAACCCAATCTGTAACTGAAATTTTAAGTTAACCCAAAAACCGATTTGAACCGGAAAATTTAATTTAACACGAAACACAACCCAAACCTGAAAATTAAAGTTAACTCGAACCACAAAGTCGAAACGCAACCCAAAACAAAACTGAAAATTGAAGTTAACCTAAAACCCGAACCCGTCAAAAATTTCATCGAACCGTAACCCGATCCAAACCCAACAAAATAAATTCCTTCGTGCCACAACCCAATCTAAGCCAGAAAATTCAAGTTAACTCGAAACTCGACCTTAACCCAATAAAAAAATCCATTGAACCGTAACCCGATCCAAACGCAACAAAATAAATTCCTTCGTTTCTGGTTTGGGTTGGGTTGTGACATGAAGGAATCGGGTTTGGATCCGGTTATGGTTTAATGGATTTTTTGACAGGTTCGGGTTTCAGGTTAACTTCAATTTTCAGTTTGGGTTAGATTTCGGGTTAAATTAAATTTTCAGGTTCGGGTCGATTTTGGGTTAACTTAAATTTTCAGTTTTGGTTTGGGTTGCATGACAACAAAATTTATTTTTCGTGTTCGGATCGGGTTACAGTTCGATGGAATTTTTTTCTTGGTTTGGGTTAACTATTATTTTCAGGTTTGGGTCGGTTTGCGACAAAAAGGAATTTATTTTATCGGGTTTGGATTGAGTTACTGTTCGATGGATTTTTTTATCAGGTTCGGATCAGGTTTCGGGTTAACTTGAATTTTCTGGTTTGGATTGGGTTGTGACACGAAGGAATTTATTTTGTCGGGTTCGGATTGGGTTATAGTTCGATGGATTTTTTTACGGATTCGGGTTTCAGGTTAACTTAAATTTTCAGTTTGGGTTAGATTTCGGGTTAAATTAAATTTTCAGGTTCAGGTCGATTTTGGGTTAACTTAAGTTTTCAGATTGGTTCGGGATGCGTGACGCTGAAATTTATTTTTCGGGTTTGGATTGGTTTACAGTTCGATGGAATTTTTTTCTTGGTTTGGGTTAACTATTATTTTCAGGTTCGGGTCAGTTTGCGACACGAAGGAATTTATTTTATCGGGTTTGGATTGAGTTACTGTTCGATGGATTTTTTTATCGTGTTCGGATCGGGTTTTGGGTTAACTTGAATTTTCTGGTTTGAATCGGGCTGTGACACGAAGAAATTTATTTTGTCCGGTTCGGATCAAGTTACGGTTTGATGGATTTTTTGACGGGTTCAGGTTTCGGGTTAACTCCAATTTTCAGTTTGGGTTAGGTTTCGGGTTAAATTAAATTTACAGGTTTGGATCGGTTTTGGGTTAATTTAAATTTTCAGTTTTGGTTTGGGTTGCATGACAACAAAATTTATTTTTCGGGTTCGGATTGGGTTATGGTTTGATGGAAAAAAAATTTCTGGTTCGGGTTAATTATTTTCGGGTTTGGGTTGGTTTACGACACGAAGAAATTTATTTTATCGGGTTCAGATCTGGTTACGGTTTGATGGAATTTTTATGTCTTGTTCAGGTTAGGTTACTGGTTAACATTGAATTTTTAGGTTCGATCAACCTTTCTGTCGGGTTCAGGTCAACTTCGAATGTAATGTTCAGGTTCGAGTTGGGTACAACACCATATTTTGACAAAGATCTGGTCATTTTCTAAATAGACATTGTCATTTTTCAATTAGCCTAATGTTATCTAGACTCTTTGCAATTAGCCTGAAAAACACCAGGCTGATTGGGAAAATGGAAATGATTCTCCAATTAGACCGGCTCTTTGCAAAGAGCCGGATTTCCCAATTAGCCTACGACATGTACATTAAGGTGGGTCAAAAAAACCGAAATTTATATAATCGAAACATAATAGTGCGGGAAAGTTGCAATTGGTAATAATGAATAGATTCGCAAAATATTACACCAAAGAGTCAATATCTTTTACTGCCGCAGAAGGGCCAAAGTTTCAAAAAATTACAAAAAAAAAAAAAATATATAAAAAAAAAATAATTATCCAACCATACCAATTCAATTTCAAATGGAACAGCTACATCAAGATGTTAGTAATGTTCCAATAAAATTTCATTATGGTGAAATCATTTCTATTACTGCCGCAGGGGCGGCCAAAATTTAAAATAAAAATGGCAAAAATTTCAATTATCCGTTTTTTACAATTTTTATTATATGCCTCTATTAAAAAAATTTACATTATATCTAGTAATAACTTATAAATGTCTAGTAATTTTGATCATGGGGATTGCCAACCAAGGGCGATAGGGGCCCCCCTCTCCTAAATTTGAGAAAAAGGGGCTTTTTGAAGAAATTTTGGGGATTTTCCGGTAAATTTTGGTGATTTTTTTGGTAGGGGGGGGGGGGGGGCTCTTACATAAATTCCCCCTCATTTTTCACTTTTGCCTCCTCCCCTACAAAAAAATTTCCAGAAAATCCCCAAAATCCCTTCAAAAAGCCCCTTTCTCTCAAATTGGGGGGGGGGGGCTCTCGCCCTTGGTTGGCAATACCTATGATCAAAATTACTGGACATTTATAAGTTATTACTAGCTATAATGTAAATTTATTTAATTGTAGACATATAATAAAAATAGAAAAATTTAGAAATAACGAAAATTTTAAATTTTTGGCGTTTTTTTTTTTTTTTTTTTTGACCGTTCTTGTGCCGGTAATAGAAATGATTTCACCATAATGAAATTTTACTGGAACGTTACTAGCATCTTGATGTAGATTTTGCATTCTATTAGAAATTGCATTCGTATGGTTAGATAATTTTTAAAAAAAAAACAATTTTTTGGCGATTTTTCAAAATTTTGCCCTTGCAGCGGTAAGATTTTAACCATTTGGTGTAATATTTTGCAAATTTATTCCTTATTACCAATGACAACTTTCCCACACTATTACATTTCGATTATATAAATTTTGTTTTTTTCGACCCACCCTAATATATATATATATAAACGCACATACACAGGGCATTAACTCTAAGCCCACTTCATGAGTACATCAGCGATTCTTTCTTACACAAAGTTACTTGTTAGTACTTGGTAACAATACTCTGTACTCGGTAGAGTAGTTAATAGCCAACAGCCAAGTACTCAATAACAAGGCCAAAGTAACATTGCGCTTTAATGTTTTGAAATAAGTTAAACATGGGATTTCTGAAATCGGGGAGTTTCAGTGGAGTGGCCCCTTAATATAATATTGCTATATATTATCAATTAATATGCTTAAAAAAAATAGTAAAATGTTATACTACTATTTCTGATTGATTCAGCCAAGCACAATCAAAATGTGGCTGCTGAACAATTATTCTGAATTAGCCTAGTACCAAATATACACAAAGTACTTAGTCCAAATACATGTCTAATTATTTTTTAAGTTTGAAAATAAAAAATTGCAGCATTATGAATTTAAAATAGTGTAGCGAGTACTGTTTTGGCAAAATAAACGAGTACCAAATACTAGGACATGTACAAATATCAAATAATACAAGAAAAAAAGCACATAAAAGCGAGCTCAGACGTAACACTCAGAAAAATAATCTTACAAACCAACTGCATATAGCATAACTAATTGCACACACTAAGTTAAATGCAAAAGTTGTGCCAGTGCCATTGTGACCATGCATCTTTTTGAGAAAATTTCTACATAAATCATAAAACAGCAGCATTTGAAAAAGGAATGATTAAGTAAAATTTACAACTGAAATAATTTAACCAAGCTAAGCTACATGTGTAGATATATCTATTAAAACAAAGTGTTATTCAACATTTATTGCATTCACAAACATTTTAAATATGTTTATGTTTTCTTTCTCTCTGTATATATACAATATATACTGCATTAAAATAGTTGAATAGTTCAGGTAATCAAAAATGTCCCAGCGAACACAAAAACCATTTTCGTTTTAATGGAATTCATTTAACTAAAAATGTATATTTATTTATTTTAGAAGTTTAATTTTTAAAACAGCAAAATTAAACTACAGCATCTCAAACTGACGCAAAACTTCACTTTCCAAAGATCAAAATAGGCTTGACAACATAGCGTGTGTCGTTTCCATCCCAAATCAGAAAGTAATCACATATTACCGGTTCAACCCTTTTAACACCAAATGTCCATTAAACAATGACGTTTCATACCGTTACATCTTCATTAAGCTGATAAATTATAAGAAGTAGAATTAAAAATAGAATATAACTTAAAACTAATCACAATAATACAACTTTTGGAACTGCCAACATGCAAAAGCTTTTATTAGAACATATTTTTAACGTGATTACTGAAATCAAAAATGATTACATAAAGTAAAAAACAGACAAATACATACCTAAATAAATCCAGTAAACTAGCAGTCTTGAGAGTCGATCACCAGATAAACATCAAGCCTATACACTTCACTGTGCTTCACGCCAGACGCAGCCGAGCCGGAAGCGAGAGAAGTAAACATTTCTAACCGTTGCCATTTCTTCAAATACAAATAATTACCATATAATTACCATACATCATGCTATGAAACACCATTGAATGTATGGTAAATTGCATTACCATATAATTTTACCATATACCTTGCTATAGAGTACCATATGATATATGGTAAATTGCATTACCATATAATTTTACCATATACCTTGCTATGGAGTACCATATGATATATGGTAAACTGCATTACCATATAATTTTACCATATACCTTGCTATGGAGTACCATATGATATATGGTAAACTGCATTGCCATATAATTTTACCATATACTTTGCTATGGAGTACCATATAATATATGGTAAATTGCATTGCCATATAATTTTACCATACACTTTGCTATGGAATACCATAGACAGAAGAATTATTACCATATGAATACAGTAGTTTTACATATAATGACATAAAATTTTTATGGTTTTCCATATAAAACCATATGTTTCCATAAAAAATCCTATGTCATTTTTTGCTAAGGGATAATATAATAATATAATATAGATATAGATAGATAATATATTGTAATTGCGATGAATATGCGAAGAGTAATTGTATAGTTTCTAAGATCCGGCGCTCCTCATATATATTTTTTAATTTGTGTATAAAATCCCATGGTGCATATAAACTAAAAAAAATCATGCGGTGCTATTTAATGTTAAATATACAACATGTGTACTGCAGCTATAAAAACATGCAACAATAATTAATATAATAAAAATTCCTAAAATTTTACATTGAGGCGTTTTACACATTTGCATTAAGGATGAGACGCAGTAATTGTGCGAGAGTTATGCCGCGCTTATCATAGGAACATAATGAATTTATAAATAAACAAGAACGAAAAATCATGCGTCAAGCATAGATTATGTAACAATTTCCAACGCTTCTAAAATAATTTTATAAATCATACCGTTTAATAAGTTGAAAGATAACATCTAAGTAAACAATTTGAAAAACGCATGAAATATTTAAAAACATAATTTCAGGAATTTTCAACATATACAATTTTCTGAAAAAAAATCCAAATACTTTTATTCAGCCCTGTATATGATCTATAGATTATCGTATTATAGTTTATCGTATATATACTACATAGGATGCTAAATTTTAGTTCAGTTAAGAAACGAGTAGCACAGTTTAAAATTATCCTTCTGAAGTTTCTGTCAATAAACGGAAATGTGTTCGTGAACTTTAGTGCTTCCCTGTATATGATCTATAGAATTTATACACACCACGTAATAGACAAAAAGTGAGTTAAATTTAAAATCACGTTCAGTAATTTAAAACGCACTTCCAGAAATTAGTGTTAACATACAGTAGAGAATTCTTTTGTGTGTCCCTGTAAATAAACGATGACTGCTATACGCACAATATTCTGCAGTAAGGCTCTTGTAATGCACCTTAGTGATATATATAAATTTCAATGCGTTTAAAATAGTGAAACATTATTTAAATAAACCGCAGACGATTTTTCTTCATAGACGTAACGTAACGGAATTCTTTTGACTGTCCCTGTAAAGTAACTATAAGTGCTATGCACACCCTATTCCATATTAAGCTTCTTGTAATGCACCGTAGTGATATATATCAATTACGATGTGTTTGAAATTTTGTAACATTATTAAAATAAACCGCAAATGATTTTCCCCCATAGACCGTAATGTAACGTAGAACTTTTGAGTGTTCCTGTAAAAAAACTATAAGTGCTACACACTTCAATTGAAATAGGGCACATGCTATAGATAACGACAATAACGTATAAAATAATAATATAAAAAATAACATATAAAATATTTCAGAGCAATCCGAGCATATTTAAGGGTGGATTGAGCACGAACAGACGGTCATACGGCAGATAAACCGAAATCATGAACACTTACATAAATACTTTTCAACTAGGTTGGAAAGTGTTAAAAATATTAAAGTAAATATTCATATCTGGACTATAATTAACTATGTTAGAATAAAAAGAAACTAAATGAGTATTGTAGAACGTACTAGTAGGTTCAAATCAATATTAGTCTACCTACTTTGTTTACTACTAAAATTATCGACTTATTAAAATATATATATAAACGCTAAAGTGATACATACAGAACACAAGTAAAATAATCTCATGGCGCACCTATACTGTGCGTCTGACTGTCATCTATCGATAATTACAAGAAATACAATGAGTGCGGCATCTATACCGGATGCGACGACTATCGCGGAATTACAACTTACGTATACTTAATATAATTCTATAACTGTCAGTCATACTATATATATTTGAAGATATGACAACCGAACTTGAGCAATGCGTTATAATAATCTATTTCAAATTATAAGCATATGAAATCATTTATAATTATTTCGAATAACACCATGTTTAGAATTGATAGATAAAATTTAATTTGTTCTATATTTACGTCACTGCATTGTTAGTATCATACATATTTGCATTCAAAAAAAGTACGAGTATAGAAAAATATATATATTCTTAAAATATATTCAATTACAGTAACTTCCGAAATAAAATATAAAATAAACACATTATGAATCACATTCTCTTATTTTATAACTTCATTTATTTTCTTTAATGTGTAGCAAAACAATATTAACATTTTCTTTAATCCTCTACCATTAGTATTTTTTTTTTATCTTGCAGCATCAGAAAATTTATAAATGGAAATTACCGTCATAAAATGTTTTATTTCACCGTTCATAACAATGACTCTATTTGCCAATATACATTTCCTGTATTTGACTCTAAGTTATCGTTGGTGATTTTCCAAAGTGACACTTTAAGTGCCGATCATTTAAATAAGCTATTTAATGGGTTATGGCTCTTCCCCGAGTCTGCTTTATATAATTATGTTCGGAAGCGATCGTCGAAAATAGGGAAGTACTTTCTAAATAATTCGTCATAGTTGTACTATTTTTTAACACTCTTTTAATATTTTTCCTTTAGCTTTTGAGATAAAATAAATGTTTTTTAGGGGCATAACTGAGTAATTTATTATCAAATTAATGAATCAAAATTAAATTGTTTTTCTTTGTAGTAAAATTATAACTATGGTACATCAAGAATACTTTAATGGCTAATCTAATCAATGTATGAAAAAAATAGAGTACATAAAATAATTTTCAGAATGCTACCTTTAAAAATTTTATATACATGGTGCGTCATAAATGCTGCAGAGATCGAATGACGAATAAATTTCCAGCCAGGTGTTTTATTGCTTGCTTGGTTTGCATAAAACGTCTCCATATGACGTTTAGGGGCCCTATTTTGGTTACTTTTGGAATAATATTTTTACACATGGAAATACATCCAATGCCTTTCTGATCATATTCGTTCAAACGGAAATTTTTTCTTAACATTACTTCTTTCATTATGAATTTGTTTATTTTACATGAATTAATGACGCACCCTGTATATATAATGCAAATGAATACAATGTCTAAACATACGTGCAATGTTTTGAAAAATAATATACAACTTTATAACCATGAAGATTTTTGTTTACAAATCATATGTAAACTAAGAAGTTTGTATCCCTAAATCATTGTGAACACACAACCACTCGAAAACAGAATACAGATATCCTTACTACGGTTTTATTTTTGTAATGTGGATAGAACATTTGGCATTTTTCATAATAAAAGGTTATTTATAAAAAGAAAGCTTTATCCTAGATTCACATTAATAGAGAAAGTTTAAAGATTTTTAAAAAGTCATTCTAAATAGTAAAATTAATGTGCGTATATATAACTAACATCGTAATCGGAATTAGACTTATTTGTTAATATTTAAAATTGTTAAAGAATAATTTCAAACATGTCAGATTATCACTTGTTACAAAATATAGACACAATGAGTAGTCAAACTCGGGCTACCAGGGTTACTGAATATAAAGTGAAAATCATTATTATTTATTTTCTACATTTCCTATATATCTTTATAGATTAACAACTATTAACAACAAAAATAAATTTATCTGAAAAATAGTAATAATATATTTAAAAAAAGATTTGAAATTTATTAAAAGCGATACTTCCGTATTAACCGCATGCCAGAATTTAATAGCCGAAGAAACCGCCAAAGATTTTGTTACTTATAGTAGCCTTTTTGAAACTCATAATTTGAGTGGGTTAAGCCCGTAGTTCTATTACATGTCTGTTAAATTTGTATTTTATTTATATTATTCCATTAATTAATATATTTATTGATGGAGTAAGTAATGAATTATTAGCCAGAAACAAATGTTGAACTATTAATAGTTTTACAGCTTAATATTTTGCGGTTGGTTTGAACGCCATAGAGATAATTTAAAAAAAGCTCATGCTTGAAAATTATTTTAAAACCATAAAATTTTTCGACTTCGAGAAACACTTTTAAAACAACTTGCGTTTAATTGGACATTTTTTTTCTATTCGACCGACGGTGCAAAAATTGAAACTCTGTCATTATTACAGTTTAAAAAATAACTGTGAAAGAAACATTTATTTGCCTGGCGCCAGGCGGTGTATGCTACTATCGAAATGACTTCAACGTTACTCACGGACATATGTTTTTCTTTTATAATATATATATAATGTTATGCTACTTTTAATGATTATTATAAATAATTAATAATAATTACTCGTCTATATTATTGATATGCATTTTTATAAAAAGAAGAAAAAATCAGAAAAAACCTTTTTTTTAATATTTAAGTAAAAACATAAAACTGATAAAAAGAATTATAATAATTTAAAACAGTATATATATAGTGTATCACAGTTATTATTTTTCTCCAACGTTAGTTCTTTTTAACGATTTCTATCTTTAAAAAATCACAAATCATATATCGCTGAAAAAAACAACAACAACAACAAAAAAAAAACATTCCATATTTATTTTTGAAGAAAAAGAAAAGAAACAGCAAAATATTTTTGTGTGTTTTAAATCAACTTGTATCTGTTAAAATCATTTCGCTTCAACTTTTGAAATTTATGCTGTCTAGTTTTCCAGATTTTATTGAACCCATTTGGAAAGAGATTTTTTCAACGTTACCTTGACTTAAAGAAAAACATCAGAAAAACATAGAAAATTATGATAATAGAAATATTAAAATATTAAAATAGAGACATTTTATAGCAATTATACATACCAATGATAAAAATTAAGGTTTAGTTTTGGTACTATTTGTGAGAATATATGGTAAGATAAATCAAGTTTGACGAAAAAACAAATTAAGTTACGTCAGCTTCTTTAATGAAAGTTAAGGATGATGATTTAGATTTAAATATGTAATATTTTATTGAATAAACAATATGGTAAAAGGTAGTATTAATAAAATTATTCGCCCATATCGGCACATCTATATACAATTAAAAATCTTTTGCAAGGTATATTACTGAAAATTACAATTGATACGATATTGATGATAGAAGGACGGTTATTGACGGTTATTACAGGCAGAACAACTGTTCCTAATGCAATGGAATAAATATTCTAAGCTCCATGCTATTACTGCTTAGGACCGGTTCCCAAACTTTAAGCATTATAAAAATGTTTGTTTTACAACGTGCAAATTAGAGAGTTGGGACAAGAAAGTGCCAAGGCACATTTTTCGTGAATAAAATATAACACTGTAATATGTTGCTTAATATTGCAAATTATAATATCCAACATATAATTTGTTTCCAATGTCACTTAGTGGCAGCATATGTAACAGGTTTCGTTTTTGCCCAATGAAGATAGCTAAGTTCCAAATAACGTACTAGTAATATCATTAAAGTAATGCCATATTGTTTCTCAGAATATCTCAAATGTTACTAAGACATTGGAGAAAAAACTTTAGGTTATATATCTTGATTTGAGTATTTGATCAAATTTTCAAATTGAAATATCTCAGAAGTTCAAAAATGTGGCTTGGTACTCTCTTGCCCCGACCTCCTCAAATGATCGCCGAAAGGTTGAGGTATCAGCCAATTAAACTCCAGAAAATGTTCACTGGAAAAGGTTGTCATTACCGCTGTATTCATTAATTGTTAAGACTTCAGAACACCATTTATTTAGCTCGATGCAGCGTGCACTTTCTGAGTAGCGGTTCAGTTTTCATGAAAGAAACATAAATTGCTTTATTTGCGGATTCTCTAAAAATTTCCAGACCTCGCATTCCAAAATCCACTGATAACTGACACATGATCAAATGTAGAAACTTCTGACGATGAATATTATAGATAAAACTTTTGTACAATGTTTAGAAAAATATGTATTTTCATTACATCAAAATGACGGAGTCAAAGTTATAAACTTAATAGAAAGATTTATATTTTCTTTATTCATTTCTAAACAAATATTTGGAAATGACAACTATGTTTGGTCTATTTTTTATGAAACATTTTAGCATACTTTCTGGATACATTTTATTTTCGTTGATTTTGATGAAATGAATTTACTAGACCTTAAAATACTCGGAGAAACTTTTAAAAGTTTGACATTTTTTCAGTTCCGTTTTGTAAAACATTTTATTTTCCCCAAGACATTCTTTTATTTTTAGCTACTTTGTTTCACCTATTGTGTGGAAAATGCCATACTGGATCTGGCAACCCTCATTCAAAGATAGACCGGCAAATATTTGATGTAAATAATACTTCTTTTCACAAAATCTAATTTCGCAAACAGAAATATTTTTCAATAATTGCATAGATACATTTTTAAAATCATGCGTCATTTATTTTTTTTATATAAAAAATATACAGCAACGACATAGAATCGTTATGTATTATTTAGTTGTATTCTCTATCATCAGACTTCAGCATGTATTTAGTGTACTGCAATGTATTTAGTGGTATTCTATATCAACAGACTTCAAAATCCTCAGCATTTATTTTTATTTTTCATTTACCCGTGATAGCTTCACCCATAATCTGTTTAAATAAATGAAACTTTCAATATCACAGAAAGAAAGATATATTTGTATGAAACGGTTTATCGCTATTTATTATTTAATTTAGACTCAAAATAAGCTTATCCCTGTTATATATGTATATATAATTATTAAACCAGCATTATCTTATTGGAATAAGATATATATATCACTATATTATACGTTATATATACAGTATATGTTAAAAATTACAGTTTTCGTGCATATCAAAAAAGTTAATCAGATCATTTAAAGCATCGAAGTACATATTTCATAGCATGAAATATGTAAAACAAATGTAATTATTTGCTCAATATGTGTAAGGTTTGCACTATCAAAGATAATCTAATTACTAATACCCAGAAGCTAAACAAAAAATTTATTCAAATATGAAAATTATCTGATTACATTTTACTGATTTACTGTACTTCTACAGAACATTCTTTTTATTTTTTCTATGAAATAATAAATCAATAAATAATCAACCCCAAACGATTTGTTTTTCTTTGAAGAATGACGAAGACGGAATAATTTGCATCCAATGCAAAATGGAAGCCAATGTTTACTATGCTGTTGATAATGTCAATTGACATTGTCATTGCTTTAGTATTGTCGTATATTTGTTGTTACGTTACTTTCACATTTTCAAGTCAGCATTTATGTGGATAATTAGAAACATACTAATGTTATAGATATGGTTAATCTTTATCACAATGTTTTGCAAAATAAAATAACATAGTAACATGTATAAAAGACAAAATATTTTAATTAAAGTTTGATTAATATATAGATGAAGGTGTTGAATATTATTAATTTCCACTGACAAAACTTTTGACTTTATCTTGAACTAATATCCTCCATAATGCTAAAAATTACAATGGAGTACCTCCTTATTGATGAACAATAGCAAATTACTGGACCGTTAGTTTTAGAAGTATAGTTCCAATTGCAAAAATGTTTTAAAATTTTTGTTTTCTTCTTCATCATACAAAAAGTCAGATATATCAAAAGAGATATTAAAAAATACATAATTACAATGATTAAATCTTTCCTGGGTCCTATGTTTAAAAATGGTTCCTCTATTCTCTTTTCAGAAAATATTTCTAATAAATAAACACCATTTATAAAAACAACATTAATAAATAACATTTCTAGTAAAAATTATATTTTTGTACGACCAAAACTTACCGAATTATGATCCTTTGAATGTTATGAATACAGAATTACAATGATTAAATCTTTCCTATGTCCTATGTTTAAAAATGGTTCCTCTATGCTCTTTGCAGAAAACTAGTGAAAATTCTATTCTTGTAGGACCAAAACTTATCAAATTATGATCCTTTGAGTGTTATGAATTTTAAACGTTTTAAAAATACAGTATTACAATGATTAAATCTTTCCTGTGTCCTATGTTTAAAAATAGTTCCTATATGCTCTTTTCAGAAAACTAGTAAAAATTTTATTCTTGTATGACCAAAACTTACCAAATTATGATTATTTGAATGTTATGAATTTTAAACGTTTTATTGCACTAAAAGCGGAAAATCGCTCCTTTAGTACCACACAATTCTTGAAGTTTATAAAATTTAAAGTATGTAACACGGTACGTAAACACGGTAAGTTTTCATTGTACAGAAATATAATTTTGTTGTTTTGCATTATAGAGCTAGGAGAACGTTTCTCGAAATATAACATTTAAGATCTAGGAAATATATACAAATTTAAATTTCGAAACATTTAAAAAAAGAACAATTTTTACGCAAATAAAGAAAAAATTTCAAGAACTGTAGCAATTGGAATCATACCGTTAATACTAATGGTTTAGGAATTAGCAGTTCATCAACGATAAGGAGATTAAGTTAACAACTACTTAATATATCAAAAAAGTAACGAGTATAACCAAGAGGCAGAATTTGGTAAATAGTGTGTGCTTGTAAATAAAAGAAAAATACTGTTAATTAATTTTAGCAAATGTTAATTCATTTGCTAATTCGCTGTTAATTTGCTTGTTAATTCTCTATTGATTAGTTTTAATAACAAAAATTACTAATCAGAAATTGATCCGAGACCCTCAACCTCTCTTAAGCGAAAGCCTATTCCGTGACCTTCTTCAAATTTTGTAAATATGTCAAAAGAATTGTACTTTTGTGACCAATAATAAATGATATAATTATGATAGGAAATTATTGGCTTTCTAGAAACAAAATAACACGAGAAACTAAAGTGTGGAGTTACAACAACTTGTATTTTTTGTTTACTGTTTTTGAAATTAAAAGAAAGTTTTTATAAATCAGTACCAGAAAAATGTAGCAGTAAGTATATTTATTAAAAGACTAAAATATGTGTATTTTGAGCCACTTTTTTAAATCTTGAGGAAATCAAGCAGCATATCTCTACCCGTGAGGCTAGTAGAGGTAGCGTTATAATAATAACAAATCAATTGCTCACTCTTAGGATTAGGTTATGTTCAGCACATAATTATTATAGAAGCTTTTTCCACTTTAAGTTTCCTTACATTGAAAAAATGTAAATAACCTCTTCTCTATGTGTTAGGTCTTCGTTATTGTCATATCATTCACACTATGCGTTTATTCTTCACGTAATGTGCAATTCAGATATACCTGCGACCTTTTTTTCGTCTAATGGGCAGGGAATGCTTAACTGGATCTGACATTGCTGATACAAAGATAAACCGTTGATCTAAACCAGACAATTGTCTTCCATTACAAATCCTATTTTCGCAATCAGAAATATTTTTTAATCATTATCTATATATTTTTTGAATCATTATATATATATATATATATTGATAATTCATTTCTACCTTGCTAAGAACACAATATCGACAAACAGCCATACTTAGAATGGACAATAATTCAACATACAGTACTTACAACATACAAATTATTTAATGTCATAAAATTTCTTCATCTTCATCATTTATTTTTATTTGTCAGTTACACGTGTGCACATTACACATTATATGTTTTTAGAAAATCATATTTTTTAAATAATATAGGGGATAAGAATATATTACACAGTTTTATTGCTGTTTACAATATGCTTTTATGTGTATATTATAATTGAAATATTATGAAATTAAATTGAATATTTTATTTCATATTGCATTTTATTATATTACCGAAATAAGAAGCTCTATGGAATAGTAACTTCCATCCACAATTTAAATTGAATTTTCCTCTTTTTACATATAAAAAAATAATCGGATTACTTCCAAACATTGTGATTTTTATAGGAAAAAAAAATAAAACAAATTGATTACTTTGCTGAAAAAGTTGAAAAGTTTGCAGGGAGTAAGTACTATGTAAGAGAAATCAATTAATACCCAGAAGGAAAACATGAAATTTATTCAAATATGCAAATGTGCTGATTAAAGTTTACAGATTTACCGAGTCTGCACAAATTCTGTACATTTTTTATGAAATTTATTAACGGCCAAAGGTAATTTTTCACTATTCCGAGTATGACAAAAATGATGTTTATTTATTAACACGTAATGAACTATAGAAGCCAGAATTTCATATTATGTTGATAATTTCATATGGTACCGATACCACTCGTCAATTCCACATGCTTGTGTGGTTTCTTTCAGCATTACTTTAATAGGAAATTTTAAATGATTTAATAAGCATATGGGAATGGACAATCTTTACCGCAGTGTATGTTTCTTTTTTAGGTGCGTTCGTAATTATATAAATACGTAGCACCTATTGTCGTCATCTGGTCCGTCCGTCTGTCTGTCTGTCCGTCCGCATATAACAACGCGAAAACTAACAAACCGAATGGTTTAAAATTTAAGATATATTATCTTTGCATAATTTTGTCGAGACATTTCAAATTTTGTGAAAATCGAATTAAAACTTTAGAAAATATTAATAAAACATTTATTAAGAAATTTGAATTTTTTTTAAAAATCGGTGATTTTTTTGTTATAGGAGCATCCGCGGTTTAATCGTCAAGCAACCGAGATACTTATTTTATTACAAAAATTAATCTGCAGATGATATAATACATTTCAGAGAATTAAAAATCATCAAGATTTGAATACTTATATAATTAGCTATATTAGGACCGCACCTCATTTGTCACGTTTGAAGTACAATTTCTAACTTGTTATTTTCAAAAATTAATATGTGAACATGTATGAAACCAAACATATTATACTAAATATTTGGATAATAGATGGACGGAGGTTATGAATTATTAATCATATTCAGTTGATCATTAACTATTTTTCTTCCATATAATCAATATAATTAAAATACAAGTATGTTTGTTGCGTAATCTTTCCTGGGCTGTCTACCCCACCAATTTAATAATTAACTTTAAACTGATATCTATTTATTTGTAGAATAACCAGTACTGTCTATTTTCTAATATATTTCATCCTTATATATATATTTGAAACTGCAATATTTTCCAGTAACTGCGTAAAATTGACATCAAATTTGAAGATTTTTCATCACACCAGCTCTGAAGGTGGAAGCCAAATTTTTAATGGAAGACCTTTGAACTGTGAAAACAGTATTATTAATAATAAATGAACAACGTGAAATAGCACAAATAAAAATCTATAAAATGTGACCCATCATCAGTGACAATTCAAGAGATTAAAACACGATTTAAAAGTTTAAGCCATGTAAATATGCTTGCGTCTTTCGCACTCGTGGCTTTTAGAATCTCAAAGAATTTTCTAGTTATTCTCAATTGGAGATATTCGATTGGTGGTCTACTACGGGTATTTGGTACCGGTATTTTGGGTCACTACGGGTCAGCCCATTTCAAAGGGAATGAAGGTTGAAACAATTATTAATTTCTTGAATAGTTGGCAGTAAACAAATTCTCAAAGTTGCAACATTTCACCAAATTTGGCGATATTTAATGGAATGTTGGCGACAATTGTGAAATTTGGCGGAAAAATTGAATTTTAAAATTACCAATGCTAATACACATGCTTGGTGCCAAATGAAATAATGTCGCCAAATTTGGCGACATTTGACGAAAACATGGGCGCTTTTAGAATCTGAAGGAATTTTCTAGAAATTCTCAATAGGAGCCAAGATACGTGATTCAAGCAATCAAAGTTCATAGAACGTTCTCGAAAACCGAATTCAACCAATCAAGGTACAAAGAGCATTCTGAAAACATGTTTGGCTCCAAATGAAAAAATGACGCCAAACTTGGCAATATTTAGCGAAAAATTTGGCTTTCAGAATCTGAAGGAGTTTTCAAGAACGTGACAAACTAAAAATGTAGTTTGGAATAATATTATCTAAATGTAATATGAGTAAATGTAAAACTAAGTGTAAAATTTAGAAATATGTTCATAATTTTAATATTGATTGTTTTTCTAAATAATACTGTTATAAAATAAAATGCTTTCTAGCAATAATACAGTGAGAATTTATTGTTATATCGAGTTGAATGCAAAGCTAATTTTAACCGAGCGTAGCTCGGTTTTCTCTACTGGTATTTATTATCGGTCATACATTATCTTTAGTATTGAAAATGACACAGAATAATGCTTAAAATAAATATAATCACGCAATATATATATTTATATTGCATAAGCAATTTCCTAAACCAAGAGATCAAACCCGTGCTTTCCAGGTTCCAGAACGTACCCTATATGTAATGTATATGAAAAAGTTGGAAACTGCACGTCAAACGTTCGCAATGTTATTATTTCAGTGAAATTAATCATATCGTCTGTTATTATGATATGAATAATTTCAGTAATAAAATAAGTACGTTTTAAGTGGCCAACATTTTATCTTTTGTTGATATGCGCGGAAAATATCAATGGGGAACTTAAGCCTAGCTTTGAAAATTCCAGAACTTGAAATCCATACTTAAACTCTTTTTCCATTTAATATCTATTTCTCCAAAAGCATCTATCCAAAGCATTAGCGCTAGATTATATCATTGCTATAACTAAGCAATTTTAGTGTACAAATTCGGTTTTTAAATTAAGTCATACGGAAATAATATGATTCCATCTTAAATACGACGTAATCACCATGGCAATCTAGACGCATTACCTAACATGAGATATTATTGAATTAATTACGTATGAGAGGATTTAATAGAATAAATAAAGCTTTTATTAATACATTTTAAAAATTTTAGTCGATTTTCATAAATTTTGAAATGACTCGTCTAAATTCTGCAACGATTATATATATTAAAATTCAAACCATTCGGTTGGGTAGATTTTGCGCTGTAATATGCGGAGAGGCGGACGGACCAGACGACGACTATAGGGGCTAAGGATTTATGTAATTACGAACACACCTAAAAATTATTGGCCACAATTTTATTACCCGCATTTTTATATTGCCCACAAATAATACCAAAAAGCGTTTTTATATTATAAATATCATTTAAATTTTCAATTTCAATTAAAGTATTGAAAGTTTTATTACTGTATACTTTCGTATCAAAAATCTGTATTCTCGTAATAGCCGCATGGCGGAGGTTTAATAACCGAAGAATTCGCAAAATATCGTTAATTACAGCAGATATTTATATTCTTATTATTTCATCGTTTAAGCCCATTTTCGTTTTTTTTTTTTGTTATATTTTTTTTCTTACTTATTGATGAAGTTTTAATTTCGTTAGGGTATATTAACCGAAAATAAAGCTAAATTATTTATATTGTTTTAAGTGCAAACTGGTTAATAATACGTAATCGGGCTGCATACAATAAAAATAGAGTTGAAAAATATCATGCTTAAACTAGTAAATTAAATTCAGCTTTCAAACAAATTGCATTTTAAACTACATTTGCTTATCTATTCGAATTATTAAAATTATGTGGTATTTTGAAGATTAAAAAAATCGGATAAAGCATAATTTATTACTCACATTGTGGTCATACTCAATATGACATTCGCGTTACTCACGATATGTTTCTGCTTTATAATACAAACTGGGTGCGTGTGTTTCAGCTTTATAATACAAATAGTGTGCGTATGTTTCTGCTTTATAATACAAACAGTGTGCGTATGTTTCTGCTTTATAATACAAACAGTGTGCGATACAGAATGATAGATATACGCCAAATCCATAGAGAAATCCAAATTTTTCCACTTACTCTAAATGAAGTACCAAATCCACTTATGAAATGTATCATTGCTTTCAATTCAATGTCTAATATCGAGATCTCTTCAAAATTTGTGAAGATCATATAAAGCTTTTGTTTCACACTGAGGTATGTCGGACAAAAACAACAAAGTCTTCTGGATATAACGGAGAAACTTTTTGACTTTATTGCATTTATAAAGTTTTATTCAAATCATGTGTGTGTTTGACGAAATTTTACCTGTGTGTTAAGATAACAAATTGTGAAATGATTTGACAAAGTTAATGTTTTTTAGGCTGTATACTTTTGGAAATAATTTCACGTTTTAAGAATTATAATTATTTTTCTGTTTATTTTCTATTTTTGATTGAGTAACACTTTAATTTAATGAATTATTAAGCCCGTTAACCACCTTGAAGGGCGGTGGATCATTTTTGATCATTTGCACTTAATTTCTAAATGCTACACTGACACCAGAATTTTGGAACGAAAATTATTCTTCGATTAACTGCGTGAAGAAAATATTTTTCTTTTTCAAATAAATTTGTTTGTAAAGCCTGGTGTCATTCATTCATTTCAGCATCTTACGAAAAAAAGTACTTTAACCCTGAAAGGTTTACAATATTTAACTAAATTGATATCAATGACAATTGCATTATATTAATCTCGACAAAAATAAATAAACAACGTTGAACATGGTATTTTGTTATGTTCAATATTAATATTTAATTGATTTCAGCAACTTCATAATTAATCAAACGTTAAAAGACTAAATAAAATACTACTACAGAAAAAGCATATGAACCGTAAAAAGAAACATCACATTTATAAATATTGGTTTAATAAGTTACGAGCAGGGAATACCGAGCTATGTTCGGTCAAAATTAGCTGTGATTTCAAATATCATTACCTATGACCAAAATGACCCACTAATAGAAATTTCTCGAACATGTGACCTAGCCCAATTGTCTTCTCTTTCCCTAAAACTGTAGAACACAAAATTTAGTGCAAATCGTCTGAGCCGTTTTTAAGATAAAAATAGCTGGACCCATGACCAAAATAAACCACTAATCGAATTTTCTCGAACATGTGACCTAGCCCAACAGTCTTCTCGTGCCCGAAAAAAATAGGATGCAGAATGTAATCGAAATAGTCTGAGCCGTTTTTAGATAAAATTAGCATGACCCGCGTTGACCCAAAAATGACCCAATAATCGAAAGTTCTCGAACAAGTAACCCAGCCCATTAGTCTTCTCGTGCCCGAAAATGGCAAGATACAAAATTTAGTCAAAATTTTTTGACCCGTTTTACAAATACAATTAGCTTGACCCTGACCCATGATGATCCAAAATGTCCCACTAATCGAATTTTCTTGAACATGGGACCTTGTCCAATGACCTTCTTGTGCCCCAAATTGGTAGGATACAATATTTCGTCAAAAGCGTTAGAGCCATTTTTAAGATAAAATTTGCATATAAAAACACGAACACGTAAGATTTGTTCGTATTAGAATATATGATTTAAGATTTTTTGCAAATACACCCAATATGGAATAACGACGGCAGAAATCAAGATTCATTTGAAGTTACACATTTTCTCCAGAAGTATGCTTTTGTGAAATAACAGTAATGCATTTGTGAAATAACAGTAATGCATTTGTGAAATAACAGTAATGCATTTGTGAAATAACAGTAATGCATTTGTGAAATAACAGTAATGCATTTGTGAAATAACAGTAATGCATTTGTGAAATAACAGTAATGCATTTGTGAATCAGATTCTACGTCTCTCATATACGAATTTCCTATTCTTATTCAAATAAGCAGTCTGCGTTTGTTTGTACTGCATCTCCAGATAATCCCTCTATACATAAAACATAAGCCGCATTTTATCTTCATCTGCCCTTGAAATTCTAATGAACCCACTTCTATACATACGTATTTTATTAATTGAAAACTATTCATTTCTGGATGTGCCTGTATTAAATATATTTTTAATGTTTTCATTTTTATAATTTACTGTCATTTTATTTAATGAAGTTATGTTAAAATAGTGTGCAATTGGTACTTCCATTGTTACAGAGAAAGGGGAAATAATGAAAATTACTACATCTTTTCAGATGTTTTTTTTAAATTATAAATAAAGGTACCTTTTTGTAATATTTAAATAAAAAATGATTACTATTTTAAAAAACACGAATTTTCATTCAAAAATCTGTTTAATTTCAGTAATTTTTCATTCAACTGATACGGGGTTTGTTACGCTAATCTCAGAGACAGTCGAAATGTCTCAGTGACTGAAAATGACGTGACATTTAAAAGGAAACGGTCATTTTATTTGATAAAACTAAATATTTTATTTATTATATGAATATTATACTTATCAGAGGTGAATTTCTGGACTTTTTACTCCCCACTTCTCAGACTTCAACCGCAGGTCAAGTGTGCGAAAATTTATATGCAAAGTTGTAGGTGAGAAATGTGACGTAAAGTTTCGAAATATATCTATTCATAACCTATTACGCGTTATTATTTTTTTTAAATGATGAATATGAATATGAGAAGTACGTATGTAAATTTTGCGATGTTGAAAATGGCACTACACTGTAAAAAATGACCAATTTTTCTTATTTTATGAAAATATACTACAACCACGAACGAAAATACAATATAATCTTCTGAGTTATCCAAAATTCCGAATAGCGTGTTCCATTGTCTTTTGAATCCCCAGAAACCGATACATTTCCAAAATTTAAAGAATTATTTATAAAAACAAAGTATTTTTCAGAAAAGTTTCCGAAGGGTTTTTATAGTGTATTATTTAGTGTCCTCAGCCTGGAATACCTGTTTTTCGAATGTCATCAATTCTCAAGTAAACGTTTTCAGCCGCATAAGTTAATTTATACATGAAAGAGTAAAGAAATAATCTTAATTTTACTGTTATGGTTAACGCTGCTAGTTTTGCATGTTTGTCTGTTAAACATATTTTTTGAGCATGAAAATGTTTACTTGAGAATTGATAGCATTCAAAAAACAGGTATTCCAGTCTGAGGACACTAATTAATATACTGTAAAAACCCTCGGAAACGTTTCTGAAAAATTCGGGTAGCGTAAAATACTTTGTTTTTATAAATAATTCTTTAAATTTTGGACATCTATTGGTTTCTGGGGATTCCAAAGACAATGGAACATGATCTTCGGAATTTCGGATAACTCAGAAGATTATATTATATTTTCGTAAGAAACATTGGCCATTTTTTACAGTGTATGTGTAGATTTCGCTTAAAACAATTTATGATTGCGATAAATCACGTAAATTTTGCTGATGTTTCATCCCGTAGAACGAAATATCAAAGCCTCAATTGAATTAAAATCTCTTATCTTGATTACATGTTAGTGATTACTTATACAAAAAAATAAAATTCTTTTGATAATTTTTTTGAAAAGTCATGATTGATGAAACTATTTATTTTTGTAACTTTGGTTAAAAATATTATTTTTTTAGCGCTAGATTAGCTAATACAAGATTGATATTTTGTTGTCGTAATTATTTTTGTAGGCTTGTATTTAAATTCAATCTGAAAGTTCCTTTTTAAGAATTTTCTTTCGTCTAATTTAGTCGGATTGATGTTAATAAATTAATCAGGATATACATTTCAAAAATTCAATTGTTAGAAAATTAATTATTACATTTTTTTTTTTTTAATCTTCTTTTTAAAACATGTAAGTTACATATTCATTATGTATATATTTCAAAAATACTTTTATTATATAAATTAATCGAAATAAGACTATCTATTTACTAAATCTAAAAAGAGAAGAAAAGTTAGATAATAAATAAAATCGGAACAAAAGTCCACTATAACATTTTGCTAAACCTTTGTCATTATACTAGCTTATAAAAGAATAATGAAACATCACAATAGTTTGTTGCATAATAAAACGAACTTCTATTTTTAAAATACAGGTAGCATTAATAAAATGGAAGAAATTTTACTTCCGGCACAAGAGTAGAATATATTTCGAAAGTTTTTTAGAAATCTGCATTCCGTTAGTTATGCATGATTTATATTTCAAAAGTAAATTTCGTCTGTATGGAAGACAACATTTATTATGCTTACATGCTTCGTTTCATTTGCTTTGAATATATGAGTTTAGAAAAAGTTTAAGAAAACGTGTATTTTCTTAGAAAATTAATTGTCAACATATTTTATGTTTTTATCGGTATGCATTTTTAGCCGTATGCATATATATTTTATATGATTTTTTTTTAAATCGTTTTCTTTATTTAAGATTTTATACGAAATAACTTTACAAAAGAGCAAATATGTTATTATTGTCCGAATTGTCTTTGAATTGTCTTTGCATTTGAATCGAAGATATTATATAATGACGGATTCAATAACAAACTTTTTTTTTACTTTCTTCTATATACATAAGAAGAAAGCCGTTTTAGAAAAGTTAGTTTTAGTGAGTTTTGAAAAAGTTTAAGAAAACGTGTATTTAGAAAATTATATTAGTATCTTAGAAAATTAATTGTCAACATATTTTATCTTTTTATCGGTTTTTAGCCTTATGCATATATATATATATATATATATATATATATTATATGATTTTTTTAAAATCAATTTCTTTATTTCAGGTATTATAATAAATACCTTTACAAAATAGCAAGTATGTTATATTCATATATATGTATATTAATATACATATATATATATATGTGTGTATATTAATATATATATGTATCATATGTATATTAATATATATATATGTATCATATATATGTATATTAATACACACACACACACACACACACACACATATATATATATACATATATATATATATATATATATATATATATTAAAGCAAAACCACTACGTCTGATTACTTTATTTTACACAATATAAGAACACACATTTTATCAGACAATTAAATACACTAAACCAACATGAGTTGAAAAATTGACCTGGACCATGACGTGAACCCAGGACCTTCAGCGTACCGTGCTGACTCTCTGCCACTAAGCCACCCAGATCGACGTCCTAGCTCGGCTGTTATATTCGTCCGAATTCTCTTATTTGTGTTTGAATCGATGATATTATATAATTACGGATTCAAGAACAGTTTTTTTTTCTTGTATATGCATAAGGAGAAAGCGCTGGAATTGAAAAAAATATTCGAAATCTTTTCTGATGAATTTATATGTTTTAGGGTGTACTGAGCACGTTATAACTATACAGCAGAACCTCTATTTAACGAAGTTCTGTTTAGCGAATTCCTCTATTTAATGAATTTATTTCCGGAACTTTGAAGCTTTAAAAAAAATGTGTAAAATAGCTTCCATATAGCGAAGCAAAACTCCTGTTTAACGAAGCCTCATGGCCACTATTCATCTGAATGGCCTCTTCAAACGATGACATGAGCAGCGCTTTTGAAACAACTAGACATGGATTTCAATTTCAAGGAATTGTGCCAATTGATGTATTCAATTTAATACAAAAATTCGAGTTGAAACCAATTACTTGAGCAAATATCTATTTTTAATAACTAACATCTATTTTACGAAGTCTTCCATTAAAAAAGTTTTTGTCGGGGTTTAGCTACTTTGTTAACATGAGGTTCTACTGCACTTCCAAAAAGTTCTGTCAGCTAGAAAATAGTGTCAACGCTCTATTTCAAGAACTAAAGGACGGAATTTCATAAAAATCTGTATTCTTTTAGACCATAAAATGATTTGATGCTGCTGAAGTTTCAAAGTATAACGCCCAACAGGTTCGCAGCTACGCTGCATCTTGTACGATTTCTGTAATAGCTACACCACAATATTTGATTCACGGAATTTCACAAAATTGCACATTTCCTTAGCCTTTACCATGAATAGATGATGATTAGAGTTTGGTGTATATTGCCTTATAGGTGGCGTCGCTATGCTATCTTTTGCATTATTTGCAGCATATATGCATATATAAAAGGAACTACGATATGGGACTATTCGCATATAGGGGAAGACACTTCACCAAACTTCGTATTAAGCTATACCCACACTGTAAACAATTTGCAGAAAAATAACCGTTCATTCGACCGTTTTTATAAAAAACGGTTACATAACCATAATTTAATAGTATTCTGACCCTAATATGAGGAATATTATGGTCAAAATAGCGTTAAATTACGGTTATGTACGGTTAAGTACGGTCATTAGATCGTTTTCTATAAAAACGATTGAATGACCAGTTACATTGGTGCAAATTTTTTTACAGTGCAAAAATTTTCTATAAATATTCTATCAAGGCTACGTAGCAATAATTAGAATATCTTCTTTAATAGATCTTGTACAACGTTATAAAAAGGCAAACATCAGAGAAGTAATTATAATAAGAGCCATTAATTTGATCATGTAGTATTACATTTGAAAGTAAATTAAAATAACAGAGAAAAAATGAGCCTAAATGCAGTTTTGGAGAAAAAATAAAAGTAAAATCGATTTAAATATGTACAAAAATATATTATGTAGTTATTGTCAAATTATTAAAGATGAAATTAAACTAGAAAGCAGTCAAATATATTTTAATTTACATTTGTTTAGGAATGCCTAATTTATAAATGAAAATATTAAATGTAAGAGAGAAACATAGACAGTACTACATAATTAAGACAAAATTCAGATACTAATGTTTTTTATTCACTTTATTTATGTACATTTTCTGAGACGTAACACAATAAAGTTAATGTTTATTTCCTTTAAATGTTTTAGCGTAATTTCCAATTTCAATGACCATTTATTTCTTGTTTTATTTAACAATTATTACTATTAACAATAATTCTCTTCGGTAAAATATTCTTAAATAAAATCAGGTAAAAACGCATAAATTACCTTTTGCTAATGACAAGTAAATTCGTCAATTAAATTGAAAATTAACTGAACAAAAACGTTAATTGATTTAATTAGATTTTGCAATTTCCTTTGAGAATTATTCTAAATGTTTAAACATATCTCTTAATATATATTCAATGAATAACAAAAAAATAATAATAACATAATCTTTAAAGTACATAAAATAAATTTGAATTGCAAATTATTTGTAGATGCAATTAATATGTCATTCTAATTTCATTAAAGATATAATTTATTTTTAATAAGCATATGCTACACTCAAATGAAAAAAAATGTAAATACAACGATGAATTAAACATGTTTATTAAGAAAAAACATAGTTTTCCATTCGGCAATGCATTCAATTATATATTTTGATAAAAATTAACTTATTTCATTTTTTATTTAAGTTACAAAATCTATGAGTATACAAAATATGCTATTTTTCGATTTTCGGAAAAATGCAATTTAACAATTAAAACTGGAGTTGAGGCGATTACCTTCAGATTTTAAGCACATAGGACTTTCGAAGCTTCAGAAAATCTACCGTTTAATGATTGTTACGTCAAACGTAATTCCACAGAATGAAATTATTGGACTGTTTATTTTATAATATTATTAAATTAAAAGTTTTTTTAAAATCCTGTGGGCTTTACCACTGTTTCGTGAACATCCCATTTTCTCAATAATTTCAAGTTCATAATTTAGAAAAATTGTGCTATTTCAGTATTCCAATGTACCTACGGGTTTGGTTTACACTGTGAATTTCTTAAAATAAGCTCCTCGTTGAAAACTTTCCGGTACTAGTAATGATACATATTATATAATGCCATATTTAGAGACATACATATGTAAAGACATATAGTATGTGGCAAAAGTTTGGAGACAATATGTTTTTCAGTCCTAACTTTATCTGTAAGCAAAATTTCTTAATGATGTAAATTAGTAATTTGTAACCTTTTTAAAGCTCAACAAAATGCAACATTGGAACAATTGAGACGTATGCATAAATTACAAATAATTCCAAAATTCGCAAAATTACTTAAGCAAAAATTTTAGGGGGATTCAGTTTTTGAAAATTTTTATTGGAATAAAGTGCCGTAATGTAACAAAATACAGCAATATTTAATATTTAGTTGCATATCATGTTGCTTTGAGGATTGCGGCATATCGTCTGGGCATGGAATTAATAAGGCTTTCTAAGGAGGACATAGGGATTTTCGCCCATTCCGATTGAAGATCCTGAAGGAGTAGAAACACATACTGACCTACCTTTAATGAATGCTTCAGTGTCCCGATTTTTCTTCCGATGTGTTCCCAAAGATGTTCAATTGGATTGAGGTCAGGTGATTGATTCAGCCAGACCAAAACTTTGATTTTCTTAGCTGTAAACCAATTTCTTACAATTTTGCGGGTGAGCTTTGAATCATTATCCTGCTGAAACATCCATCCATGAGGCATCTTTTTACGAGCATAATACGGCATGTGATGTTCTAAAATGATTTTATAAATATTTTGATTCATAATATCATCGATGTGTACGACGGGGATGACGCCATCATGATGGAAAGCTTCCCAGGCCATTACTGATCCGTTTCCGTGCTTCACTGTTTCACGTTGGTACCAGGAATCCATTCAAGTGACTTTTGGGCAACGAATATAATGTCGGCGATTACTTCTAAACAAATTTGATTTTGATTCATGGCTCCAATGAACCTACTTCCAATCTTTTGGCTGTCTTCTTTCGTGCTCCTTAGCGAATTTCAATAGGATTTTCCTGTTCTTTGCCCGGAGGAGGTTTTTTTTTTATTTTGCAGTGACCCGTGCACACAATCTACGGCATCCAGAGGACGTCTTAGGGTGCCCTTACTCACTCTGAGTCCATGTTCGGTGGCCATCTCCTTACATATTTCCACCTCCAAACTGGTGACAAATTGATTTACAGCTAAGAAAATTAAACTTTTAGACTAGCCGAGTCAGTCACGTAACGTCAGTCCAGTTGAACATCTGTGGGAACAAACACATCGGGAGAAAAGTGAGCGAAAATCCCTAGATCCACCTTAGAAAGCCTTATTAATTCCATACCCCTACGATGTGAAGCAGTCATCAAAGCAAAAATATATGCAGCTAAATATTAAATAATGCTGTATTTGGTTACATTAAGATGCTTAATTTGAATAAAAGTTTAGAAAAACTGAATCGTCTCCAAACATTTGCTTTAATAATTTGGCAAATTTCCGATTTATTTTTAATTCATGCATGTCTCAGTTGTTCTAATGTTTCATTTTATTGAGCTTTAAACGAGGTGCAAATTACTAATTTACATCATTAAGAAATTTTGCTTTCAGAAAAAGTTAGGACAGAAAAACATTTCATCTCAATTTTTTTGAATTTTTTTCCATACATTACAAGGACAAAAGTTCTAAATTATCTTATGAAATAATTTATAATTACGCATGCGCGAACTATACTAAATATTTCTTTTTTAGGATATGTAAGTGAACTCTATAGAACAACTAATATTAAAAGACTAATCGAATATCTTGGAAAATTAATATTGAAATTGGCGATATAGTGAGCTGAATTTCGAAATATAGCCGAAAAATAAGGAATTTGACACAAATTGTCATTTGTTTTATAATTGAGATCCAACAAGGGAGTTATTACGAGGGTCGATCCAGAAATAAGGTTCCCAAAAAGCTCCAGCCGCGAGGTGCGAGGCGAAATACGGCAACAGCGCTTTGCGCGGCTGTTCCCGCACTCGCAATTCCCTCGGCCACGTTTTGCTGCGCAGTTCATTCTTGGCTCAGCAGCCATCCGAGATGGAGGTTCCCATTGTTGATTCCGCCAAGTGCGAGATTCGTTCTATAATTCGTTTTTTGCACGCCAAAGGGACTCCATCAGTGAATATTCAGCGTCAGTTGACAGAGGTGTATGTCGAGCAGTGTATGTCCCTTCAACACGTCCGAAAGTGGTGCAGGGATTTTTGACACAATTTGGGTGGACTGTCATGCCACACACACCTTACAGTCCAGACCTCGCACCTAGTAATTATCACTTGTTCCCCATGTTAAAGAACACTTGGGTGGCCAACGCTTCCAGAGCGACGATGACGTCCAAGAAGAGGTAAAACGCTTCCTCAAAGTGTTGGCGACAGAATTCGACGACATTGGGATACAGAAAGTGGAGCACCGTCTACAAAAGTGCGTAGAAAAAGATGTCGATTATGCAGAGAAATAGAGGAAACTTTTTTCTTTCCAACGATGTAAATTTCTATGAGAATAAACAATGTTGTCTATTTGTAAATTTTATGGGAACCTTATTTCTGGATCGACCCTCGTATTTAATGAGTGTAAACGAGTAAATTTGAAACGGATGCTTCGATCTTGATAAATATTTTTTGTTTTAATAGGTAAAAAAAAATCTTAAAAATATATTTAAAAGAGCTAAAGAATTAAAGTTTAATAAATCTATCGACTAATAATGTTGAATACATTGCAATCCATTGGGAGTATAATAGCGTGATTTGTTGTTTTTGAAAATATCCTAGAGTAAATACAAAAATTTAAATCTATAGTATAATATTTAAATCTTTATTTGTTAACAAAATAAGTAACTGGATAAACAAAATGAAAAAATAAATTCAGAAATATTATACTAATATTTTTGAAAATAGTAATCTTAGAATAATGATATTTTATGATATGATAAGGATTAGATATAAATAACATAATGATATGAAAATGTTCTTTTTCATAACAAATTTGAAACGAATTTATGTAAAAATGAACATACATTATGTCGAAAAGCATATCAATGTCTATAATTACAGTTGCAATTCATGGAATCATAAATGGGACTTACCATTTTTATTTGTAAATGTTTTGTGTGTATAAATTGTTGTTGGTTCATTTCACATAATTACCATTGCTCTTACTTCAATTTTTAAATGGTAACACCCACTTTAAACAAATTAGTGAGTTGTTTGGAACAAGAATACTTGAAGAAACTACTTTGTTTATGCACGTTGGTTCATAAATCTTCATACAGATAGAAGTGCTCATTATTTAGAGAATGTCAAATTGACGTAATGAACTCATATCAAGAGTAAAATGTTTGTCACGGTAATCGCTGGAAATGCGTGCTAACCATTAAAAATATTGGGAGAAAGCTTCTAACCTACAATTTTACTTAGTTTAAAATTCTATATCTATACAATAAAAATATCAACGTAATAATAAAAGAATATGTAATATACCTAACATTTTTTAAGTTAAATTTTTTTTTAACCTAATACTATGTATATTATGTTTGATTAATCTATTATTTTTTAATCCTATATTTTCATCCAACAATAGACTTCTCTTATTTTAAAATGAAGATTTAAATAGCACGGCTTTTTTTCTTTCTTTCTTCCTTATTATTATTATTATTATTATTATTATCATTATTATTATTATTATTATCATTATTATCATTATTATCATTATTATTATCATTATTATTATTATTATTATCATTATTATCATTATTATTATTATTTGGAACTAAAAAGCATTAGATTTTTAGATCAGGGAATTTAAAAGAAACATTAAATTTCGGATCTCAAAAATTCTAATAATTTATCATGCTTAACTTCATATATGTTTGTTTTATAATTTCTTCGCCAAACATCGAATTGTTATGAAACAACACAGCATGGTGAAACACCACAGCATTATTGAAGTGAATACTTAAGTTAAATCGTTAAAATGTTATCCTAAAGGGTAATGACCAAATCCGCAAGCTTTTTAAAGAAATCAACAAAGAAGTTAAATAAAATGTTAACAATAAATAGTTATCTCTTCCAGACAAATCGAACGTCCTAAACACGTAAAATAAATAATCTAAATGATTGAAACAGGCTAATGTTAAAATGAAATATTTCTTTATTTCTAAGAAAAAACTCGAGAACTTGAAAAATGTGTTTGGCTGCCAGCGACAGTCAATGTGTTGTATTCAGGGCAGCCAAATGGTTGCTATATATCTGGGCGCCTAATTTATGACAAAGCATTAGGAGATGGTCTCTGCCCATGCTCAATAAGCGCCTCATTTTGTTTGTCTAAATTTAAGAACAGTTGGCTTTCATTTGATAAACGTCAGTTGCAATTAAAATATTCAAAACAAACTTTATTAAGAAAAAAATTACCAAATATAATTTTTTATCAATTTTCAATTCAATAAAATTGAGGCATTTTTGAAAATTTGCAAATAATTATCACGAAAATTCGCGTTAAAAATTACGTTTAACCGTAATCTTGTCTTATAAAAAAGAATGCGTTGTACGGTTAACGTTTCAATGAGATACAATGAATAGACCCAAACATAAAGCTAGGCATTTTTTGATTCAAATACATAAATATAATTGTGAAAATAATTTATACATTCGTATTTAAAAATTAAGAAATTGTAAACTATATAATTTTGTTATGAAAAAAGAAACATGGACATGTGAATTTTGTTCTATCAGTACTTTTAAGACTGTCTAAGCAGGTCGTTTACGTTGTTGTTTGCATCTTCAGAAAAGAAAATCGTACAAAGTAATAGGAATAGTCGTATAATTTCTTCATTATAATATTGCATTAAATCTATATTTTTTGTAAAATATTTACTGTTAATAATTAAATAAAATTGGTACTTTTCGCTATAGGATATTAATTTTAATTATTTATTTTTATTTATAGAAAAAATAAAAAGTAAAAACAAAATTTTACGTTGCACATACTTTATGAAATTATTCCTAACGTTACTTTTCGTAAGATCAGTATTGATCTGAATGACTTCAGCATGATGAGGTCAACGTCCATCTTAAAGTGTAAACGCGGAGTAAAGTTCACATTTTCGAAATTCATCCCTTTCGCTGTCATTCGCAAAAAACTGTATTTTCCGAAACTGATAAAATCGTATAAAGCAATGACATTAGATAAGAGTCTCTTCTGAAGTGTCATAAGTGTTGTCAAACACTCATTTTTAGGTGCGTTCATAATTATATAAATAGGTAGCACCTATTGTCGTCGTCTGGTCCGTCCGTCTGTCCGTCCGTCCGTCTGTCTGTCCGTCCCTCCGCATATAACAACGCAAAAACTACCCAACCGAATGGTTTGAAATTTAAGATTATTATCTTTACAGAATTTTGTCGAAACATTTCAATTTTTTTTTAAAAATCGAATCAAAACTTTAGAAAATATTAATAAAAACATTTATTAAGAAATTTGATTTTTTTTTTAAATCGGTGCTTTCTTTTTATATGAGCTTTCGAAGTTGAATCGTCAAGCGACCGAGATACTTATTTTATGACAGATATGAATCTGCAGACGATATAATTCATTTCACAGAATTAAAAATAATCAAGATCTGAATATTTATATAACTAGCTATAGTACGAACGCACCTCGTTTGTAATGTTTGACGTACAATTTCCAACTTGTTCCTGGAAGGTTTCGGATGCTGTACTAATCGGATAAAACGCTATATCCTACATACAGCTATATCCGATGACGTATTCATCGGATATAGCTTTATGTAATTAGACAATATGTTCTCATAATAGTCTTTTACCACAACGCAATATGCCTGCATCAAATAAAAATGTATTTAACTTTAAAAATCACACCAGATCATCTACAATATTACATTGATGTAATAATTTTAAAATGCCCGTGAGATTACAGATGACAACAACTGATGATTTTTCTATATGTATTATTATTATTTTTTTAACTGGAATTATAACTTTTATTTGGCATTAGTTTTTTTTTAACATTGATAAATTAAATTTAAAAAAAATCTTTCACATCAATTGAAAACTTAAAAGGTAAAATGTATCTTATTTACGGTATATAAGTAAACTCAACTAAAATCAAATTACACTACAATATAGATTTTAAATTAACAGATTACAATAGCTTCAATCACATTCATAAAATACATTTTCTGTATTTTATTACTAATAATTATTCCCGTAATTATTCCTAAACTTGTAGTCTTAATTTGTTATGTAACGTATCTAAATTTAACAGCAGTTTAACGTGTGCGAATAATATGAAAATGATTACCTCACATTCGATTACGTCTATAGGAATTTCAAAAACATCAACTAGCGTCATGCAGTAATCAATATATAGATTTGTTTCAAACATAAAATGATAAGTGAAAATCAATACCTGAACAGATGTATTTTATGTTCGGAGATACTGAATCGCAAATTATGTAAAATGTATATTTTTAAATAAATCTCTTTAGCAGCTTTTTATAATAAATATTAAAACGAATGAATGATGTATGTTGAAAAACATTTACTGCAGCATAAATATTGTTGAATTTAATACTTTATGTGTATAAATTGTCTTGCATAAAGAATAACTTTTGAACTGTTATCTTGTTAAGACTTTTTAGGATTTCTAACTATGGTTATTATTTAAGGATAATCTACGACAAGAAAAAAAAAGTTTCTTTAACTTGGGCTTCTCAAGTGAATTCAAAATACAATGCGTACACTAAGGAAAATTCAGAAAACAATTTTTTGGAGATAAATTATAAAATTGATAATGGATTAGAAGCCCAAAAGAACGCTGTGTTATTCAAACCATCGCAAAATGAACGAAAATCGATGAATCTTGGTAAAAAGATAAAAAATGAAACTTATATTGTGTTGTTTGATGTTATTGCTTAATGTTATTGTTGAGTTTGAAACATACCCTAATCGCCTCGGAAAAGATTTGTCCAACAATCACCTGCTTTAGGGACATGTGTTAATATAAAGTTTCTGATCACTGCCAGCTGTCTCTTGTTGTGAAATATAGTTCTTAAATCACATCATATTTATTCTTGTTTCGTACGCCAAATGCGGTTGCTTATAGAATATTATAAATAAGGAGAGTTCTTCTACATATAAATGCATTAAATAATATCATAACAAAAATAAATTGAAAAATTATATCACTTTTAGATTCAGAAATTTAACTATATAGTTTTCGTAAAATAGACATATTAAAAAAAAGCCTTGGCTTGGTATGTTTTTTTTTCTAATTATTTTGGCTAAAAATTATTTGTTGCTAATAGGAGCTAATGCTCAAGATATAAATAATGTTTACGTAGTGAAAATGATATAGTTTGTATTACAAACTATGTAAAGTTTCTCGAATCTCTAATTCACATAATTTTGAAAAACCTCTTTTTACATTTGGAACAGTTTATGAAATACAAAGTAGTGAACTCGACCTCCGGTTTATAACCTTTTTAACGATTTTAACCCTGATGATGAACACGTTAGTGTTCGAAAGTGATTGGTTTAAATATTGTTATTTGGAACAGTGTATAATAAAACACCTTTATGTAATTTAATTGGAATTTCACTTTTACGAAATTATTTATATGTTTTTTACAAAATTATTTAAATATTTTTTGTTAAACAAAATAAAGTATGTGAGTGGATGATCTGGTCACATTCGAAAGACTTCTACTATCATCTTACACATATTTATCAAAAATGTGCACAGTAACAAAAGAAATTCAAACACTATATCCTTAAAGTATTAAGCTTCTTGTAAAGAAAATAGAATTTGAGATTTGAAAAGATTTGAAAAGGAAAACTTAAGGTTTTCTGGAGATTTGGGATAGGTGATGGGATACATTTATCAAATAATATGCAGCATAATTTAAAATAACAGTACAATCTACGATGCACAATTGATCCAGAAAAAAAAGAAGAAATTGTGAATAGCTAGAAGGAATTATATATTTACACCAATGTCATCTCTTAAACTAGAATGTTGTGCAAAATGCCGTACTGAACTCTTCTTTCCTGAAAAGTCAGTTAAAACGCAGAAGAAGCAGGATAGAAAAACTAAGGTCAGTGTCGACTTCTGTACTCACCTATGTTGCTCAGATCAGCCAAATAAATGAAATATGTTATACCATAAGAGATTGCAAATGGTTGGATTTTTAGTAGGATAATATAGTTCAAAGAAGATTTGAACAATTATTAAATTTGACCTTTCCTTGTTATAATATACCATTGTGTGTGTGCACAAAATGTTTGTCCATTGTGGTGAAAGAAACGTTTCTGAGAAACAAAATTATGTCTGAAGAGCCCAAGTAACTACGAATAAGAATTTTAAAATAACTAAAATGGATTTTTCCAAGGAGGTTTTAAAATATAATAATTTAAATGTCAAATTTAAAATGCTCCTACAATCATCTTACCCCTACTCAGAACCGCAGTAACCGTGGTACGAGTGATGCACGTGGTACAAGTCGTTAAGCCCGATATACTCTTTATTGGAGTACAATTCATTAATACCGAAGCACTTACCATCGGTAGATTTGTATTTATTTATTTTTTTTTGTTAAACGCGCTGAAAAGATTTACTGCGGTGCTGCCTCTACATATCAACAATGTGCACGGTACCAAAAACAAAAAAGTTCAAGCACTACATTCTTGAAGTATTAATGCTTCTTGAAAGCCCCATAACACTTGAAATTACAAATTTTGCATCCAATGAATTCTCTTTTGAATCTGAAAATATTGAATCCACTGAAGATGATGAAATATAAATATTCTCTAAAATTTCAAACAGAAGGCATTGCAATAAACAAACGTATAAAAACCATTAAACTAATACTGTTTTGAAATTTTTCAAATATCAGGATGTAAAATTTGTAGTTTTACTTAATTTTGAATATTTGATAATATACATATATATATATATATATATATATATATATATGTAGTACTATATGTTTTTTACAAAAAGTACAATTTAAAAGAAACAAAATATTGTTTAAATATATATTTTTCTTTTACATTATTTTAAATTAAAATAATGCAACTGTATATCATATAAATGTTAAAAATATTAACCTCATCGAGTAATTTATTTTCAGAAAAAAAACACTCATTCACTTCCTCTTCGAAAGAAGGAAAGACCTTGAAAGTAAGCTTCACAGTAATCAACATTTCTTTCGACGCATAATAAATTGCCTAGTGAAATTTATGACCACACTCAACTTCAAACAAATGTTTCCGGAGCAATTCTAAATTGATAAACTGTTATTATATGAAATAGACTAAAAAACATTAGAACAATAACTATAAACATTGTTATACTGATTGCGTTCTTGCTCTGAAACCGTGCAATGTGTAACTTTTCCACTGACGTATGAGTAATTCCGATGATGCAATGATGAACTATGAACTCTTCATTTTGACTTTAATTTCGTCAGTCTCCACCAAAATGTAACCGAGTAAACAGGAGCATATGCTAGCTCCAATATAATGTGAATCAACTGCTATTAATGTTTAAATGTAACTTGTAACGTATATGTAATATTAAGTGTTTAATTATAATATCTTAAATCGAACAATCAGTCTACTTACTCCGTGTCATCTAATTAAATAATTAGTTTTTTCAGCCTAAAAGTAAATGATTCTGAACATATCGTGCCATTAATTAATTCTGGATTAATCGTCAAGAATTTATGGATAAAACCAACATATGGATAAACAACTGGATTAAGCCATGAGAAGCACCTTCAGAAAAGGTAAGAAAATGTACCTTATTCTTTTGTCAAAAGTACTTTAATCTTCCTGAGACAAGATCCGCGCTCGATCGGTGATATCGAACTCCTCCTTCAAAGATTATTGAGACTGAAAAATTGTCTCAGAAGGAAGGTGTGATTTTTAAAATTTAAAAACTGAAAACATTTACAAAGCATACAAAAATCAATTAGAACTAGTTCGAAAGAACGAAAATAAATATAAGAATCTTTATAGAAATAATTAAATAAAACTTAATAAAAACAATAAAGAAACATCAATCGAAGAAATGGCTTATTCAAAAGAAAAACAGATAATCGAAAAATTAAACTCAAATAACTATTCAATTTGGAAATTCAAGGTCCAAATGTTATTAATCAAAGAAGATTTATCTGAATTAATAACAGAAGAACCGCCAAACCCAATAACACCTGATTGGCAAAAGCGGGACAAGAAAGCAAGGGCAATAATAAATTTAAGTCTTGAGGACTCACAATTCGTTCATATAAGAAATTTAACCACGTCAAAGGAGACGTGGGACACATTAAAAAATATTCACGAAAGAGGCAATCTGTCAAGCAAACTTTATTTACTCAGAAAATTATATGGAGCTAAATTACAAGAAAACGGAAATATGCAACATCACATAACAAACATTCTTGAAACCATCGATAAACTCTCCGCAATTGGAGAAAATATCAGTGAATCGCTTCCACCTAGTTACAACACACTCATAACGGCTCTGGAAGCCAGGCCGGAAAATGAATTAACACCAGATTATATTAAAAATAAACTTGTCGACGAATATATTCTTGAAACCATCGATAAACTCTCCGCAATTGGAGAAAATATCAGTGAATCACTTCCACCTAGTTACAACACACTCATAACGGCTCTGGAAGCCAGGCCGGAAAATGATTTAACACCAGATTATATTAAAAATAAACTTGTCGACGAATATACTAAACGAGTAGAAAACTCAGAACCAACCGAAAATTCGGCAAAAGCGTTTAAAACACAGAAAAAGTACGTAAATAATGATTATAAAAATCATAATAAATATTGCACGTATTGTAAACAGAACAATCATAACTATAAAGAATGCTGGCACTTAAAAAAAGGAAATTCACAAAAAGCTACACCAAAACAAACTTTTAAACCAAAGAAGTTTACATCATCGCTCTGCTTCGAAAACACAATCGGTGATAGTGAAAATGAGAGGTACGAAACGAAAAAATAAAAAATAAAAAACGTACAAATAAATCATAACAAAAATCAAGATGCAGCATTTATAATCGAAAAGCCCGGAAAACTTACCTGGATTATTGATTCTGGAGCATCTTCCCATATTGCGAACAACAAAGAAATATTTACTGAAATAAACAACACCGAAAAAACATCCGTAATAATCGCGAACGGAAACACACTTAATTCCTACGGATCCGGTGAAGTTATGATTACAACAAGAACATCAAACGGGGACTCAAATAAAATAAAATTAAAAAACGTGTTATATGTTCCAGATTTGGAAACAAACTTAATTTCTGTGAGTAAAGCAACTCAACACGGTTACAAATTAATATTTGAAGACGAAAAATGCATGCTATCCTGTAACGGCAAAACGTATCTGGAAGCGAAAAAGAAAAATAATTTATATGAGGTAATTCTCTCAGATAAAGATATCCCAAACACAGCAAATATCGCAAACAACTGCAAAAATAAAGAATGTCTAGAACTTTGGCACAAACGCCTAGGTCATAGAAATTACGAAAGTATAAAACAAATGATGAAAAACAACTTGGTCAATGGCATAAAAATAAACAACTGCAGTCATAATAAACTCTGTGAAACATGCATAAAAACAAAAACTACTGATGCACCATTTCCGAAATTATCTGAAAATAAAACGACACAGGTACTCGACTTGATACATACAGACGTCTGTGGACCGATTAGAACAACCTCTTTAGGGGGAAAAAGGTACTTCGTCACATTTATTGACGACCACTCAAGATTTACTGCTATATATTTACTATCTCACAAAGATGAGGTCTCAGACAAAATAAAGGTCTATACTCAAATGGTTCACACACAATTCGGGAGATATCCCAAAGCATTCAGATCAGATAACGGGGGCGAATACATCGGTAAAAATACGGAAGACTTTCTTAGAAAAAGAGGTATAAAACACCAATTTACTATTCCACACTGCCCGAGCCAGAACGGGATTGCTGAAAGAAAGAATAGGAGCTTGATAGAAATGACCCGAGCTATGCTCTCAGAAGCTGGGTTACAACATAGATTCTAGGGTGAAGCAATAAATACAGCAACACATCTCCAAAACAGACTACCAACAAAGGCTACAAATAAAACTCCGTACGAAATTTGGTTCAAGAGAAAACGAAACTTACATTACCTTCGAGTATTTGGCTGTAAAGCTTATATATACATAAACAAGATACATAGAGGAAAATTAGATAACACAGCCAGGGAAGGAATATTTATGGGATATGATAACCACTCAAAGGGTTACAGAGTATTCACTAAAAATAATGAAATCATAATCGGGAGAACTGTAAAATTCCTAGAGAATAACACACACATTCTGAATGAAGAAAATAATGAACCAGAATGCCTGCTTGATAACAAAAATTATATTGAAACGGAAATAAACAATACAGAACAAACACAAGCAGAACCCGATCAAAACATTCCTACATTAAGAAGGTCAGAAAGGACAAATAGGGGAGTTTCACCCAATAGATATACTTCCGATAGTTATATCTGTATAGTAAAAAACGATGAAAAAATAGAACCGAAAAATTGGAAAGAAATCAACGAAATAAAAAATCCTAGAGAAAAAGAAAATTGGCTCAAAGCCACAGATGCGGAAATAGAAGCGCTAATGAAAAACAAAACATGGGAACTGGTAGAACCACCACCAAATAGAAAAATAATAGGATCAAAATGGATCTTTAAAAGAAAAGTCGATAGCTCAGGAAAATCACCCATATATAAAGCAAGAATAGTTACGAAAGGATTTAGCCAAAAATTCGGTGAAGATTATGATGAAACATTTGCACCAGTAGTGCAACATACCAACCAGCATTCGTGCATTTTTAACCGCAGCCGCTTACAAAAATCTAGATGTACACCATATTAATATAAACGCGGCATTCCTTCATGGAAATTTACAAGAAGAAATTTACATGCAACAACCAGAGGGTTACATAGATAAAAACACTAATTATAAAGTTTGTAAACTAAACAAGACCATATATGGTCTCAAACAGGCAGCAAGAGCCTGGCACATGGAAATAGAAACTTCATTAAAAGTACTTAATTTCACGCAAAGCACAGCCGATACATGCTTATTTATAAGAAAAGAAAAAGAAAACTTCACATACGTAATAATCTATGTAGACGATATCCTTATAGCAATTAAACCGGAAATAATAAAAGAAATCGTGAAAACGTTAAAAGAAGAGTATGAATTGAAAAATTTAGGACAAATAAAGAGATACTTAGAAACCGAAATAGAAAAAAATACCGGACGGTTACGCACTAAACCAAAAATCAAAAATTGAAGAATTAGCTAAGAAATTTAATCTTGAAAATGCAAAACCATACGGTACACCAATGGAACCCGGTTTTAATAAAATAGAAGATGACGAAAATTTGTTGCCAAACAATACAGAATATTGAAAAGCGATAGGATCACTTCTTTACATCGCGACATTTACTAGACCAGACATATCAGCACCAGTCAACTTAGTAGACATAATGAAGCACCGCGAAACAAGGACTGGAATGCAGTAAAAAGAATAATCAAATATTTACACTGCACGAAAAATTTAAATTTAGTTTTAAATACTAAAAAGAAACCTATATTAGAAGTCTATACCGACTCAGATTGGGCGGGAGATACAAAAACGAGAAAATCAACTTCAGGCAGTATTTACATGTTGGGAGACAATCCAATACAGTGGATCACAAAAAGGCAAACATGTATTGCCTTATCATCTGCTGAAGCAGAATATATATCTGCAGCAGATGCTTGTCAAGAAACTTTATGGTTAATTAAATTACTGGAAGATTTAGGATTAACTCAAGGAAAACCAATAATAATGCATGAGAAAATCAAAGTTGTATAAAAATGATACACAACGAAATGTTTGGTAAGCGCACCAAACACATAGACGTTAAATTTCACGCCATAAAACAGCTTAGAGAAGAAGGAATTATAGAATTAAAATATTGTCCTACAGATCAGATGATAGCAGACGCGTTAACCAAGCCCATACCCAAGACTGCACTGGAAAGACATAGAAATTCAATGAAACTATTTATGATCAATTCCTCGGATGAGCTTAAGGGGGAATGTTAAAAATATTGACCTCATCGATTAATTTATTTTCAGAAAAAACACTCATTCACTTCCTCTTCGAAAGAAGGAAAGACCTTGAAAGTAAGCTTCAAAGTAATCAACATTTCTTTCGACGCATAATAAATTGCCTAGTGAAATTTATGACCACACTCAACTTCAAACAAATGTTTCCGGAGCAATTCTAAATTGATTAACTGTTATTATGTGAAATTGACTAAAAAACATTAGATCAATAATTATAAACATTGTTATACTGATTGCGTTCTTGCTCTGAAACCGTGCAATGTGTAACTTTTCCACTGACGTATGAGTAATTCCGATGATGCAATGATGAACTATGAACTCTTCATTTTGACTTTAATTTCGTCAGTCTCCACCAAAATGTAACCGAGTAAACAGGAGCAGATGCTAGCTCCAATATAATGTGAATCAACCGCTATTAATGTTTAAATGTAACTTGTAACGTATATGTAATATTAAGTGTTTAATTATAATATCTTAAATCGAACAATCAGTCTACTTACTCCGTGTCATCTAATTAAATAATTAGTTTTTTCAGCCTAAAAGTAAATGATGCTGAACATATCGTGCCATTAAATAATTGTGGATTAATCGTCAAGAATTTATGGATAAAACCAACATATGGATAAACAACTGCATTAAGCCATGAGAAGCACCTTCAGAAAAGGTAAGAAAATTTACCTTATTCTTTTGTCAAAAGTACTTTAATCTTCTTGAGACAAGATCCGCGCTCGATCAGTGATATCGAACCCCTCCTTCAATAAAAGCATAAAACTCCAAAAAATCATTTTCAGCCAGGTTTTTCTCATCACCCTTCCCCCCACCACTGTGTTTCATGAACTGTTAATAAAGCGTAATGTACTCTGGAAATGCTATTCATGTCACCAGAAACAGATTGCAGTGATTACTAAACAGAAAATAAATACCAGATAAATTTAAATATCCGCATTGTTCTTTTTTTAGCAAATAAAAAACAACATATTTATTTTTTTCTTTCATGAATTAAAATAAATACTAACATCTTAAAAACCATGAATAATGTCTATAAAATGGGTTTTAAACTTTAAAACGTGCTGAAATATATATGAAAAAACTTTCAAAATTTTGAAATATGTACAAGAACATCCATTGCACAATATTTAAATTAAACATCGTTATCAGTGAATTTGAGGCGTGCCTGTGATGTTCTACAATCGCAAGTTTTATTTTAAATTCCTCTATGCTATTAACTCCAGAAAGCTACAGCAGGACAAGCCTTGTCTTTTTTTCTTACCTAAGTGACAAAAAACAAAACATATTAACATATCAAGAGCTTATAAAAAACTGATTTGAGAAGTGCCATGTTTCTATATATTACGTAGCTTTCAATACAAAAAGCTACTTATTGCAGCCGTTTGGAGGAAAGCAATTATATATATATATATATATATATATATATATATATATATGTGTGTGTGTGTGTGTGACATATGTCATGCTGTACCTCTCTTATTTATGAGCCAATTTGGATGTAACTGAGTATGTGTATAGGACATACCAAGGTATCGACCGAGTTCGTTGGCCAGCTTGTTTCAAAATGGCGGCCAGTTATTTTTTTTTATTCCAAAACATGTACAAAAACATTATAAATTGAAAATATTGTTTCTGTTAAGTGTTATAATGTGATACAAGGATTATGGAACATTTTTTGTTTTTGCGATATCTTATAAAATGACTGAGACATGGCAGTTTGAAATTCTAGTGTGGCTGAGATTTGAAACATTCTGATATTTGTTATGATGCAACTCTCGTATTTTTGAACTGATATGACCGACTGAGCATTTGTACAGAACATACCAAGGTCTCGACCGAGTTTGTTGACCAGCTTCATGTGCCACCGTGTTTCAAAATGTCGGCAAGTTAATTTTTTTTTATGAAAAAGATCTATAAAATTTATAAATTGAAAAAGTTGTTTCCGTAAAGTGTTAGATCGGGATACAAGAATTCCGGAAATTTTTTTGTTTTGACTTTATCTTAAAAAATGGCTGAGATATGGCAGTTTGAAATTCTAGGTTGGCTGACATTTTGTAACAATCTGATATTTGTTATACTGTAACTCTCATACTGAAATTCGCAGTCAAATTCAGTATTAACGAAAACCGGGATTGAATCTTCTATAATCGGGTTCCGGGCAATTTAGCTTCAGATGTTTGAATAAAATAAGATCAATTTTTAAAAACATGGCCTATGAAAGCTACCTTTTCCACCCGGTACAGGCCGGAAAGACAAGTTTTTTTCCTTTAAAAAAACTAAAAAATTTGTTTTTTTAAGACAAAGTATAACGCCCACCTTTTTTAAGTGCTGTTACTTAAGCTAATTAAGCAATGTCTTATACAGTATTTTATTTATGCAAGAAAATCAGAATAAGTACGTTAGATATGTAATAAAAGTGAAGCAGTTTGACTTTGAAAAGTATTATTTTTTAACATAGAAAAATATAAATTATAAACATAACATCTTAAATATTCCTTACAAAACATATAATGGCATTCTGTTGAAATTAGATGCTCGGAATTTACATATGTTGTACAGTTGCATATAATATATGTAATAGATAAAAAGTCATAAGAAATCATTGTGTCTGGAATATAAATTACTTTTCTGATGTACTTTTATAAAAATAAATGAAAGCAAAATTTATATAATTTTATATGGACAGTAATTTCGTTTCATATGTACTGTAAAAATAAATGTTCCACAAAGATATTTTTTCATATTTAAATTAATATTTTACTTTCAAGGTATTAGATTAATATGTATTTTTATATTACAAAGGTATTTTTAAATTAATATTTCTATAGATTTTGCGAGAACTGAAATGTAATTTCATGTATCATTATGTTTTTTTAATGTTAGCATAATATTTTATGGTATGTCAAATAATATTTAATTTTTCATATTTATAAAAGTATGGCATGCTCATTATGTACTTAATGACTAAAAATATTATTATTTTATAAACGAAAAAGGCATTTATATTTGTAGTTGTATGTCATTTCAACAGTATCCATAGTATCAATATCAATTCATTTTTATTACAAAATGTGACCGATATATTTTTAAATATTTAAATATTTTTCATTTCAAAATAGTACTTAAAATTTCGAATTGCACTAAAAATGCATTGCTTATACAGCTACGTGCTGTCAGAATTATATGTCACTGGGACAAAAAGATTTTTAAACACAGTAAATTAATATTTTACTTTCGGAGGTATTAGGTTAATATGTATTTTTATATTACAAAGTGATTTTTTAAAATAATATTTCTATAGACTTTGCGATAATTGAAAAGTAATTCCATGTATTATTATTTTTTTAATGCTAGAGTAATATTTTATTGTATGCAAATAATATTTAATTTTTCATATTTATAAAATTATGACATGCTAATTATGTACTAAATGATAAAAAATATTATTATTTCATAAAAGAAAAATGCATTTATATAAGCAGTGTTATGTCATTATAACAGTATCCATAGTATCAATATCAATTCATTTTTATTACAAAATGTGACCGATATATTTTTAAATATTTAAAGATTTTTCATTTCAAAATAGTTCTTAAAATTTCGAATTGAACTAAAACTGCACGGCTTATGCAGCTACTTGCTGTCAGATTAATATGTCACTGGGACCAAAAGATTTTTAAACACAGTAAATTAATATTTTACTTTCGGAGGTATTATGTTAATATGTATTTATATTACAAAGTGATTTATAAAATAATATTTCTATAGACTTTGCGAGAATTGAAAAGTAATTCCATGTATCATTATTTTTTTATGCTAACGTAATATTTTAGGGTATGTCAAATAATATTTAATTTTTCATATTTATAAAATTATGACAGGCTAATTATGTACTGAATGATAAAAAATTATTATTATTTGATAAACGAAAAATGCAATAACAGTAGTCATAGTATCAATATCAATTCATTTTTAATACAAAATGTGACCGATATATTTTTAAATATTTAAAGATGTTTCATTTCAAAGCATTTCTTAAAATCTTGAATTGATCTAAAATATGCACTGCTTATACAGTTAATTGTTGTCAGATTAATTTGTCACTGGGACAAAAAGAGTTATAAACACAGTAAAATTGAAAAGAAATTCGAAAGAAATCTTTGAAGCTTCAAAAGTAATATTTCCAGATGTTGTATCAAAAAATATATAGATATATCAATGAAAAATGGCTGAGTACAAAACGTTATAAATCTCTCGATATTGAAAAGAAAATCTTATACATTTACAAAATAATTTGTTTTCTGCCTAAACGTTATATATCTCGTTATCTTACAAAGAAAACCTCACATTTTTATAAAATAATTTATTTCTCAGTGTATAATTTCTTTCTTTTATGATTGATAACTTCATACACAAAAGTGTATATTCCCACAATGTATGATTAACGTTTGTGTAATCGTAATTTTGTAAATTCCTTGTTTTTTTTTTTTTTTTTTTTTTTTTTTTTTTTCAAAACAAAAATTTAATATAAGTAAATCAGCTTGCAAGACTATTATATATTACATTTATGTTTATTTAAAATAAAATAAAAATTTTATTTTATTTGAGATTTACAGATAATAGATTATACACATAAACATTTGATTTAAAAAACGATGTGTAATATTATTGTAAAGAAACGTCTCTAAATTAATTTTATAATTATACAAGAAAGATAAATCATACATCATGCATAGATTATGAAACACATTCTAACACTTCCAGAATACTATAATGAAACCCCACAACTAAATAAGGATATTTAAATAAAAACCACAACAGTACACATTAGTTTCATTATGTTTGAAATAGTGTAACATCATAAAAATACACTGAAAATATTTTCCCCCATAGGTCGTAATGTAACGGAATATTTTGTTTGTCCCTATAATTGAATGATTGATGCTATGTATTTTATATTCCACAAGCAAAATACCGCATTACATCCCAATAATGAATACCAATTCCATTATGTTTGAAACAGTGTAACTTTATTAAAATGCACTGTAAACGTTTATTTGCCGTATACCGTAATGTAAGGGAATTCTTTTGCGTGTCGCTGTAAACTAACTATAAATGCTACACAATTCGCTTTCAATGAGGAATGCCCCATGGTAAACATTAATAACATATGTCATGCTCATGGTAATTCAAGTATATTTATGCGAGTTAGAGCACGGTCAAACAGACAGACAGACCCACGTCCCGACAAACCGAAGTCAAACAGACTTTTCAACTATAATGGAAAATGTTAAAAACTGCACAAATATTTTCTTAAACGATGTTATGAGCAAATATTTTACTAATACCTTTATTTACTCAGAAATTCAAAATTATTAAATCATGTAGATAGGTAAAGTATTGAAATATATATTTTATCTGCAAAATGAATCGTAAACCCAAAATAACGAGATTCATTTATAAATAAAACAAGTATCAGTTATATAATATTAACTTAATAAAATTACAGCAAATAAAATGTAAGATGGCTTATGGACATTTTAGAACTGCATATGATGAGATTGCAGGAATTGGCCTTTTCAAGAAATATTTACTTATCTTATACTACGTATGTTAAAGCTTTTTTACGGTTGAGAAAAAATTCTATTACACATATGAGTAACTTCTAATAAGTTTCGATATGTCAATAATGAGAAATGTTTTCTTCCCATCAGTTTTATACACATTAATAAATTATGTCTTTTTCATTTTATACTAGAGGTACCATTTTATAAATATAAAAATTTAAAAACTCATAAAAGATATTCCACATTAAAGGAATAAATAAAGCAATTCAGAGTAGTTCAAAGTGTTTAAGAAAAATTTTGTTTACAGAAATATGAATCACTTTAAAATTATTGCATATTTATATATTTATAAAATAGTAACTCAAATATCTCAAATTACAACGAAGTTGTTAGATACGGTTTTTTGTGCGTAAAGTGCAATTTTGTATAGTTAAACGTACTTTAAAAATGAGATACGTCTTATACAATAATGGTGCGGTTTTTTTTTTTTTTGAGCAATCCCTTTGGTTTTCTTTCGTGTTTGTATAATGAATAAAAAAAATATATCCCAAAATTAAAAATAGGAGAATCAAAATAGGAGAGCCCTCATCATAGGTTCCTATACTTTTCCATCAAACGTAAAGAAGTTACTCTGTATGATCAGCTGTAAGCCACACTTTATAATCAGTTTCATACTGTCACAAAATGTTTCAGAATTGTCCATCATATCATTAATACCAGAACTTACTTTCAGCTATGTCCCAATTGACGGAAACATTGACTTAACGTCGATACTTACCAAAATCCAACCTTGAGGAATTTTAAGTGTTTTAATACTTTCAACAAATAGTAATTCCTTTGTTGGAACTCAGTTAATAACAATTTGTGAAAAATCCCCTACGACACCATTCTGAATTTTCACGATATTCAAATGGCTTCTATTTGACTTTTATAGTTGAGCTTTATAGTTGACTATTGAGTTATGCAAAAACAATGTTTTCTCCAGATCATGCGCAGTTAAAAATACCTCCATTCTGATGCTCATAATTTATGATTCATTTAATATATTTCTATTTTAATTGTAGTAAGTTATTTCAACTTTACTTTGTCAAGTGTTCTAAATGTCACGTTAAATCTTGTAAAAATTCTGCATGCTATAAACAAAAAACATTTCTTGATTTTACTTCTTTTAACTTCTAAAAAACATATTGGGTCTCGAATTACTCCATGGTTTTCAAATATGGAAATAAACATCAAAGTAAAAATAAAAAATAACGTGCATAATTTGAAAAAGTACGGGAAAAATAAAATGATGGCGTTTCAAATAATAACATCACAGACTGTGCAATTGCAGAATATTCTTATTTTCTTTGATAATGGCTCCAATGTAGCCAAAACATGTAAACAGTAAAATATAATTTATTTTACTGTTTGTAAAGTTTTTATTTTACGCCTTTTACCACTTAAAAGCAGTATATTATTAAAAGGTCTTATAATATAGTATATTTCTTGAATTTTTTAAAGTAACTTTTATGTAGCCATGGATATACATCTTATTCTTACACGAATGAACACAAATGTTGTACAAGATCCACATAGACATGTTCTGCAGCTACACACTTTTACAGCATTGCAGGCTGATCGCAAATATTACTTATTGTCTTCAATTTGTAGTTGGTTTCCTAAATGCCCCCGTGATCAAATCTCCGTTAAATATCAGTCAAACATATATTTTTTAACTCTTAAAGTTCCAGAAGAAATCGTCAAGTATGTCTGTAGATATTCGACAAAACGTGTAAAATCGAAAGTGTCCGGTGATTTTTTGCCTTATAGCGCACATTCTTATAAAGCCTGCAAACTGAAAAGGCTGTAATTTGTGCGATGGATGTTGACATATGGTGAATATCAAGCCATAGTAAGAAAAAATCTAGAATATTTCACAATTAGGGATTGAGAGTTTTATTGAACATATCTTTTGGTTTTCGAGGAAAAAACATTATTTGTGACCAGTTCTTTACATCCTACGTTTTAAATCTAACGCTGTTCAGAAGAAATATTACAATGATTGGCACAGTAAAAAAAATAAAAACATATATCCCTACGCAAATTTTGCAATCAAAAGTAAAAAAATGAAAAACTGTCTAACTTTTGAATTCGCAACAATTGTGTTTTACATTACGAAAAATAAGTGGGTTGTTTTGCAATGAACATTACAGATATAAGAATGAAGTAAACAACAAAGTGTTCAAAGAAAACCAATTATCATAACTAATTATAATAAAACCAAGGGAGCCTTAACAGTTGGCAAAGTTTGATGCAACTTATATAGCAAAAAGAAAGACAAATCATTGGTCTGTTGTATTGAGCAATATATTAGCTATAACAACATGTAACGTTTTTATGCTTTAATATAAAATAAACACATCGTGTAACTAAAATTGTCTTAGTCGACGATGAGTTTTTTTGAAAACCCCGTGGAAAAAAAATAAAAACGCAAATGAAAAAATAATAATATTTCAAGATATGAAACATCAAAAGAGATTACTATTATTTCAAATTATTTGGATATTGCAAAGAATCAATAATGATAAAATCAACGAAAAAAAAAAGATTTGAAGTATGGGCTTAATGTAAATTTTTGTAATAAAAAACCCATTACAAAAGCGATTTTGATGACTGTTATTAAGAATACAACATTTAAACATATTTAATATTCATGTGAGTCTTTTGCATTGCCTAATAAATCTAATTGTGTTGGTATTTTTAATTTTTATTTATAATCAATCCTTTCGTCTTAAGAGCTTATGAGAATACTAAATAGAAAAATAAATTATGTTATTAACTTTATTTCTTTGAAAAAAAGCAAAATACATACTAGGATTAGGCATGGATATTTTTGGATCTGGGGGAAAAATTCGTATATACTACGCGAAGAGTGATCGAAGGTTAAGTAGAAAAGATTTATGTATATAAATACCGCTATCTATATAAATAATTTAAATATCAGAATATATTTTAGAGCGTATTAAAGCACAAAATGATTTTTACTAAAAAACAATTGTTTTTTTAATAATAAAATTCGTAACATAAAAAATAAAAAAGTTTTTACATATAGTCATATTTTATTTTTAAAATATTCAGTGTTTTAAATTGACAGTTGCATTTGTCACTTTGATAAAGTACACTTCTGTGGACGTGATTTAGGCGCATCAGAATTGTAACAGTGCGATAATTACTTTGCAAAACGCGTTTATCCGACTGCACACTGCATTCGCATCCCGTAGGGACTTTTATTGAAACTACTATGGACTTAGCACAAAGTAATTTGTAGTCATGATAATTTATTTTCAATTAAGATGATTAAATTTTCTAATTAAGTCTCTAGACTTAGTCTGGGAAATGTAAAATAACTAATTTAGTTAAAACAGTGTGTATATTTTACTCTGATGTATATGCAATGTGTAATTTTAGTTACATTGTTGCAAGCTATCGAAAGTTAATAAAAGTGGACATATTCATAATTTTATTTGTTATTATTTTATTGATTAAAAAATATTTAAAACTTATCGTATATAAGAGTATCTATATTGAAACTGGTGATATTCTTAATGATAGTTATTTAAAAAAAAAAAAAAAAAAAAAAAAAAAAAAAAAAAAAAAAACTTGAAAATACTGAGCTGTGGGGTAATTTATGTTTAAAAGTATAAATAAATTAATAAATTATAATATAGCAATGAAGTTGAAGTATTGTTTAAACAACAATATTCAGGCATCATAAAGTACAGCACGTCTTTAGATATAATATATCACTGATATTTCACATATCATAAACTACATCACATCTTTAGGATTCTGGGTCAATTCGTCGCGCACAATTCATCGCAGCGTCAATTCGTCGTGGTATCAATTCGTCGTGGTGTTAATACGTCGCGATGTCAATTCGTCGCATCGAAAATATATTTGAAGGCTATGATAATAAAAGTAAAGATAATTTAGTAAAATGATTTAATGGTAATATGTTTTTTAGATATAGAGAATTATAAGTAACAATTTACAAGCGATAATAATTCTATTAAATTCGCTTTACTTTAATCATCATAGCATTCTAAATCATTTTCGTTGCTCCGAATTGACGCTGCGACTAGTTGGCGCTGCGATGAGTTTTCGCCGCGACAAATTTTCGCTGCGACGAGTTGACACTGCGATGAGTTATCGCTGCGACAAATTGACGCTGCGATGAATTGTGCGCGATGAATTGTTCCGCGATAAATTTTGCTCGACGAATTGACGCGACACCCATCTTTAGATATAATTTTACTGATATTACAAAAATCCACTATGGTACAAAATTAATCACCTAAATATTTTAAATGAACCATTAATTGTATTGTCAGTTCAGAAGATGTAACGCATTAACGATGCAATACTTAATTGTTTTGACATATAGAATAAAGTTTAAAATATTAATTGTTATGTAAAACTTTACTTTAACAAAAAGTTCTATCTATTCCAATTAAACAATTTCCATATCACAAATTTAGTAAAATGATATAAATAATTCATAGTTGCATTTCTACTCAAATGATTTTCTGAAAATTTCACAAAAAAGTTCCTTTTGGAGAAATAAGTTGAAGTTTTTTATAATACTAGCCGATCCCGCGCAGAGTATCTGCACTCTAGTGTCTACTGTTTTAAATACTATATGCATATTAGAATACACGAATTTCAGCATTATATGTATAAATATCATACATAAAGTCTTCTCCACCTAGGACTGGGTACGTTGAAATAAAAATACATACACATCATAAGATATGGACACCATTTAGAAATATGAAAACAGATGTATTTTTTCAGCATCGTGCATATAAAAACCTTTGCATGCACACAATAGTTGCTGGATACTCTTTAAAATTAAAAAAGTGTGTACATATTATATTGAAAATATCTACACCATTCACAATTAGGAAAATATTTCTGTCTTTTTTTCTGCATATTATTATAAATTTCAATTGACAAATTGTTTGTCACTGTTAGTATGGCTCGTCCTTTAAGTTTTTGAGGTGTCACCGCTAAAAAATCAATGTTACTGAAAAGTTGCTGCACTGGATCTTGTATATTTGGATAGTAAATTGGGGGCAACTTAATAGTTTCCCCACTTTGACATTCGCCAAACTGTAACAGCCAACTTGCTGCTAACCCTCTATCTGTTTGAGAACACGCATATTTTCTGTAAGTTGCATAATGTAAATCTTCTCTTCTTTATGCAACATGAAACTGTTAGTGATCTTGAATCTCTAAAAATGTTAGGTAGGACTGACTTGACGGAAATCCTTACCCAATAAGTGTATTTTATTCATTTATCAGTATTTATTATTATTATTTATTTGTTATTACTCAATCTGTATTATAAATAACAATTATGTGCATAAGTAACATTGACGTCATAACGATACGGACAACAATGAGGTTAAAGTGCATAAGGTACAACAAAATGGCGCGTTTCTCGGTTTGATGTCGCACTTTATTTTCTTTCCTTTTTAGAAAGTAGCTAGTTTTTTAAAATAAATAAGAAAAATTATCGTCCAATTTTTACAAAAATTGTATTTCGGATGCAAAAAAAATTCTATATATGTGTGGTGATTTTTAAATTGATACCTCAAATACTTTTCTTAATATTTACAAATTAGTGAAAACAAACCTCTCGTTGCCATCGGCAAATGATAAATAATCGCGATTTATGTGCCACGTACGATAGCCTAATATATATATAGATTTTATGTGCATTTTATCGGCGATATTACTCAACCATGGACAAACGAAATTCGTACATGAATGTACAAAAAAATCAACTTTATATTTGTTGCCAATAAATGCACAAAACAGTTAAGAATCGGACTTTATTCAGAATGAAAATATTTTAAAAATATTTAATATCTTGTTAAATCTTGTTAAATCGTGTAATCTTGTTAAAAGTCTTATTTTCATTCTTAAAATGACACTTTGTGAAAATTTTTTACCTTCTGCCATTTTCACAGATTTTGATTTTAAAAAAATGCTATAGTTAGAGTTAAAAATTTTAAAATTTTTCTCTATTTTTTTAATGTATTTTATTATGTTTCTTGTTGCACTGGTTTACAACTTCTGTAATATTGTATATTTACTATTTAACATTCAATTTTCGAAATAATCGATTTTTTAATCGTTAAAAAAAAAAAAAAAAAAAAAAAAAAAAAAACTAGTGATTTTTTATAACCTATTAAGCATTGCCAATAAGAGAATACAAATATACCATCAAATAGTGGCACATAATAAGCGGAAATATGTGCCATACCCGTTCCTGCTTTCGCATTAATGTAAGCAAATCCGAATTGCAATAAATATCGTTTGATGTTATTTTATATATTGATGTACGATTTCATTTAATATTTTAAGATAGTTCTAAGAGAATGTATCAGATTATGTACGTAGTATGTCCTATTATACTTTTTTCTGTTTAATACAAACTATCTACCAGTAAATGGAATATCTTTAAGTGCTAGATTATAAATTTATGTATTTCTTTATGTATTATGTTATTTATGATTAGATAAACAAAATAATTATTTAATTTTAGATTGAATAATATGAAGATTGTTCCAACAACAAAATACCATTATTAGTATCAAACAATAGGAATGTGGAATAATATTGTGTATAATTCCTCTTATTTTTCCTAATGCAAACTATTTAATTTTCCGCTATATTTCAGTTACAGACACTTATACATTTATGTATTATGTCAGATAATATTGTATGATTAATTTCACAGCCTCGTTTCTAGAAGAAACATAATTAATTAAACATTTAATATTTTAAGATATTTCTAAGAGAACATGGCAGATTATGTACGTAGACAAATGCTATGTACTGTTTTATTTTTCCGTTTAATACAAACTGTCTAACAGTATATGGAATATCTTTAAATGCTAGTTATAAATTTATGTACTTATTTATGTATTATGTTATTTATGATTAGATAAACAAAATAATTATTTAATAATAGATTGAATCTCTATAATAAAACTGTAAGTCATGTGACTGTCCTCAACAGTTCCGGGATGCCGCATCGCTTTTTCATATGCCAAGCGGCCATTTTTATTCAAAATTATTTTTTCGAATAAACTGCATAAAAGTTACATTTTAAGAAAGATTGTTCAAAATAAATTAATATTTGAGAGATGACTTGCGTTCAATTATGTATATATTCTGCAATAACTTCAGTCGAAAGATTCGCAGTTCAAATTCTCTATTCATAAAAGTAAACAAAAAAAAAAGATTGATTCGTCGTGAACATTTAAAATATTAAATCATGGAGGTAATCATTCGCAAAGAAAGTTCTCCGCGAATGAATTTTTGGACCGCTGCCTCGCGTCAAAAAAATAATTCGCACCAGTGAGACAATTAAAGTTTACCATAATTATGTGCTATACAACTCAACTTTCGGACCTTTTCTTGACGTAAATTGAACTCATGTAATAATATTTAATGAATCAGATTTTTAGCATTTTTAAAATCGCTAATACAGCTTTTATTTATCGCGTGTACAAATTAGAAATGATACTTTGATTTTGAAATCAAATGTTTTGATTTATGATATTATTTCTTATTTATTTATTTATTTTCTCTTTTTAATGAAAAGTGTGAAGTATTTTAAATTTATGTAATATAAGCATTTTAGATTAAAGTTAAGTATTTTAAATGAAATGAGTGACAGGTTTATAATTTAAAATTAAATTAATTGTAGTATGAATGACGGTGATGGGAACGATATTTGGCGAATTATCATCTGCTCCCGGCTAACAAAAATACTCATAATTAAAAAAAAGAATAAAAATAAATAAATGATAGTTTGTTGTAAATAAATATTGATATACATATCAAAAATAATTTATAGAATTAAAATAAAAAATAAAAGTAAATAAACAACAATTTCCATAACAAAGTTTTCGCAAAATTGGCGGGGGAGGGGGGGGGGGGAATCGCGCCAACGTGCGTATGTGACATTTGTGCCCAAAAAATATGCGAAATGCTACCATGATCGCAAAAGTTCATGATTTGTCTATTAGAATCTTCCGATTTGGCGAAGGATTAAGGGAAAATTAAATTATGAATAAATGTAACGTGTTGCAATGTTTAACATACATTTAAGGGAGACCAAACTGGTCGCCAGTGGCGGCTAGTAATATGAAGATTGTTCCAATAACAAAATACCATTGTTAGTATCAAACAATAGCACATGAAATGTGGAATAATATTATGTATAATCCCTCTTATTCTTCGTAATGTAAACTATTTAATTTTTCCCTATATCTCTTGTAGAAACATTTATACATTTATGTATTATGTCAACTAATATTGAATGATTAATTTTACAGCCTCGTTTCTAGCAGAAACAAAATTAATTAGCACACGATTTCACGTAAAATCATCATATTAAATATATATTAAATATCAATTTTGATCTTCGAGAAAATTAATTAATTGCTTGATAAATCCAGTTTCATGGAATTATTGCTAGTTGTTGAGGTTTTTTTATTCACGAAATATTTATTTAAAAAACTGGATACGTTTCTGTCATACACTTTGTGATTAACGAAATGAAAATTGATTTTTAAGCAAAAGCAACCATGTTGAATAAAATTCATTAACATCTTTTGTTATATCAAAATAGCTCAATTTCTTTGAAAAAGGTTTCACTAATTAGAGAAAAATCTAATTACCATTTGTTATTTGCGAAATTACTTTTTCGCTTCACTTATGTTCTTTGTCATACGAAAAGAAAATAAAGCAGTAATTATCACATATGTTGAAAAGTCATTTATTACAGTGATATGTTTTCTATTTCAGAAAGAGAACATATGTTCATAATACAAATAAAGTAATAAATGAATACACATATTCCAGAAACCACCACATTTACATACAAAAAGCAAATACAAGCAATACACGTCCCGAATACCGAATTTAATTTTATATATTAATAATATTTATATATGAGTAAAGAAAATTAAGATAAATTGGTTATAATGTAAACGAAAATCCTGAACTAGAGATAAAAGCGCGTCAAGTATTCTTTGTGAACGATTTTTTGTCAATCTAATGTTTTAATTTAATATATTAAAAATAAATGCAAAATTCAAATATTTCTGCATTGCTATATTATATTGTATTATATATATATATATATATATATATACATAACAACTATGAAAAAACAGAAATATTGACAATATATAAATGAAACTTATATTACGAAACTCGTTATCAAGGGCAATATTCCACATTACGTGTATTACGGAATGTGAATATATATTTTTAAAAAGGCCTTTCAAATGATAAAATATCATCGTTGTGCGTGTCGAATTTATAAATAAAAAGGAATGTTGACATCAGAAATAATATATGTGATCAGTGTATATATGTGTATATATGTGAGCAGTATATCAGTGCGAGATTTATTTGCTGCTACGTTTGTTGATTCTTTTTTAATTAATTGCAAGTAGTTATCAAATATGTGTATTGAATGTGAGAGTATTACGTCAAAAATATGATCAAAAACTTTTAGCATAATACCTTAGTCTTCGTTGTGCTTTTGTTACGCGTATTTTAAAACAAACTGTTGCCACCAGACATATTATATATGATAATTGCATTTAATGAATTCGTATTTCTCCGGTTTTTATTTCTGCTGTGTGCAATGTAACAATAACTTTTCAGTTATTTTGTTTCTAACACAGATCACAATAATAGGATTAAAAATGTTTTTCTAGTCGAATACAACGTTTTACATAAAGTAGAAGAATTTTACACTTGTTAAAGTGAAAATGAGTGTATGTCAATTTAGATGCATCATAATCACATTATTAAGTTTTATTTATTAGAATTTACTATAAAAAATGTATGCACGTTATAAAAATAAGTATGACATCACTTGTTACTTTTAGAAACCATATATTAATAATTCACAATGTATCAAACTATTTTTTTTTACTTGCTAACTTTCTTTCTGAAATGTGAATGTAATTCGAACGTTAGTTCTTATATAGGATAAAAAGAAGCCTGACTGTGTTGTTTTTGCTGTTATAATCCACTTATGTGGAAAGTTTAAAAGTAAATTGTGATTTGAGTAATGATGTCTTTGTCATTTGTTTGTCATGGAATATATGATGACATTTAAGCAAATCAATGCTATTTGTCTGAAATTATTCTGTTTCCGTGAACTTATTTTCCCGTATTGTTTTACTTAAATAATTTTTAATTAAGTGCATTTTTAAATGAAACAGCGTGCTTTAAAAACATGTGAGTTCACTGTGCCGCTTCAAAAACCTTTCGCATGATACGATTGTTATGGTACTTTTCCGTTATATCAAGACCATGACAAAATATATGATAAGGGACATTTATTTCCATTTATTTCCACCCTGACCGTGCAAAGGATTTGTATTCCAAAGTGACAAACATTGTGACTCGCTGTTTATTGAACGGGTATCTCTATTATTTATTATTATTAATATTACTTAATTATAATCCTGCAGAACATCCTAATTTGCTATTTTGTTAGTGGAAAATTTTTTTGTTAAGTAATAACTTACATTTAGCGCTGACGTCAAGATGGATTTTAAAATCTGACAGTTACCTGGTAATGCGGAAGCTACAATAAAATTGTTTTAGTGATACATACAAAGAAATATTTTTTCCGAGATGCCGATCAAGAGTATTTAACAATAAATCACAAATTTAGTTGACTCTAACACTAGGTGTCATATCCAACCTGTTAAGATATTATGGCATCCCAAAATGGCAAAATAAAAGATAGCGTGATTTAAAATTCTATCCTATCCTATTCAAAGTCCCATCTCATTGTGTGCATGTGGATATGTCTTTATTAAAAAAATTAAATGGTTACTAAAATGCAAAGAGACATTTGTATTTTTATGCGTGCAGTTTAAATTGATTTTATTTTAATATTTTATAGTATAATATTTAATATTTATCTGTTATTTTAATTTTACGTATATATTTGTATTGATTAAATAAAATAGTTCGTTAAAGTCGGTAATTTTGAAATGTTATACAGTGAAACTTCCCTCTAACGAAGTCTCATCGTTACACTTAAAAACTTCGTTATGAAGAAAATTCGTTAAATAGAAATCAACTTAAATTCATGAATGAAATTTTTTCTTCAGATATAACAAACAGGTATTGGATTCTGAAGCATTTGATTCAGTTTTAATTATGAAGCCGTGTTTTACAAACCAGTTGTGTACGATCGATGAGATCTTTGCCTCAACTTTCATCAGCTCTCATACACAGGTTCTCAGACTAATGTTTTCACTACATTGTCTTTTTTCATAATGTACTTCAAGATTTGCTATTATTCCTTAGACTAATGGCTGAAGTTTAAAAGTTGTATTGGAAGGAACAAAAATAACTTTGACCATTTTCGATTTGCATTTTGAAGCACATTCTTGTAGATGTACAAAACAATTGTCTATCAGCAATGGCAGGTCAGAATGGTAACTGTCTAACTCTAATTGATATTTTTTGCTCAATGCATCTGCGTCACTGCTTTTGCTATCATTGCGTCAATGCATCTTCTCTATCATTGAATGTAAAAAGGGGATTTTGACTCCCCCTAACTGTCAGCGCTGGAGTCTCGGTGTGGGAGAGTAATGATAACATGTGTTTTTCTTATTGCGAAAAAAAATGTTTTATTTAGCACCAAACAGAATGGAAATTATTTAAACTAGATGGAACCCGTCAAAACTTGACGCAAAAAAAATACTATAACAATATCAGTAAAATAAGCTTCTTTATTATTTATGAAGGGGTGCGTATAAAACAGTCTTTCAAATAATTTTTTCCCCAGTCAAATACAGTACTATTTCCGATGCTAAACTCCAAACAAACAATTCGTAAATAACTGTGTAATGCAAATCAGTTTGACATTACCACCATATTCCCCACGGCTAGAAAAAAAATTTTATGCACCTATGAAGTATATACAAATAATATATTCCTACGTTTATATCATATTCAGTAAATAACAGAACATAGTAAATAAAGCACACATCTCCCCCCCCCCTGTGATAATGCAACCGAATGAGCTCCTATGCGCATGTGCATTGCATCTGCCCAAAAGCACCGTCGAAATTCGATGTTAAAAAAGTTTTAAAATGATTAAATTAAAAGTTTTAAAATGTCCTCTTTAATCATTTTTCGTTTCCAATCCATATCTTCTAAAACGCATCCATTGTTTTAAGCTAATCAATTTTTATGCAAAGATTAAGAAGTGTTTTACAGTAATAAATCTATTTGCAGATGAGGGAGATTTTTAATGTTTTCAAGTGTAATTTATTTGTATGTTTTTTTCGGTTCCTTGACATAATCAGGATGATTATACCTTTTCCATGACAGTCGGGGTAGTTTTCCTCTTATACAGTTGGCAAATGTAAAAAAAATTAAAAAATGCAATTCCTAGCATATCCTGATATCTGATGGAACATATTCATTGACGAATTCAACATATCAATTTTATGTTCAACAATTTTTCCCTGGCAGATTTTTGTTTAGCGCCAAATTGTTCTATCGTATGGATAATCTGATCTTATAATTTATCACTTTTTTTTCTTTTTTTTTTAAATTACTATTCACTTTTTATGATGGTTAGGGAAATCTATTTTCAATTGTGGCAACTTTCCCAGGGGCTATTTTACATTATTGAAGTAAACTGGTGGTCACTGATAAGATAGAATCGAAAAACTTTTCATGCTTGGAAATTATTTAAAAAGTCGTTAAATTAATTGGCAGTTTTCAAATAAATTTCAATCGAAAGCTAATTTTTTTTCTAATTGATGATGTAACACTTGAAATTGTAAAATGTAGTAAAAAATAGAAATTTGTAGTATTTCGAAGTGATGTAAGCGCGATGAAAGCTAAAGCGATAGCGCCTTTGTTGTCACAACTGTTGTACATTTCTAAAAACTGCCACTGTATTTTGGCTGGCGTCCAAAAGTGGAAAAACATTTTTTGACATCGAAAGAGAAATTCACAGTGAAAGAAATAGGACTTTGCGCCAATAAGGAACTGTTAAATGAAATAATAAATCTACCAAAATAATTCCTATGAAATATTCGTCTTACGTTGTTTATTCTAGCTAAAAATACAATCATTATTTCAAGATTTTTTTTTGCCATAACACTATTTTTAATAACTTTAAATTTCCTGAAATCCTTTATTTTTGTGATTTTTTTTTATTAAAAAAGGAAATCTTCTATCCTATAATTAAAAAAAAAGCAATTGGTAACATGTAATCAAGGTATGCAATCAAGATGAAGAAATCAATGACGGCTCCAATTCTAATCTTTATAATTATGAATGCAAAAATCAGTAAAATTATGTCATGTTAACACAATCATATACATTTTTCTGTTTAGTTTTATCAATGTTAAAATGCACTTCAAGCTAAGCATAACGTCATTTTCACCGGCGCAAACTTTTCACACGTACTTCATATACCTTAAATTAATGCTTAAACACCATGCACAGAAATATAAATATATTTTGTATTTAATTGTAATGAAAAAATGGCATCAACAAAGTTATAATGCATAATGATAAAATAAACCCAATGGACAATATTCCCGTGACGTCACAATAAATATGAATTTTTATTCGCTTATAAAACACGCGGATAAGTATTTTTACCGAAATTTAACTTGCAAATTAACAAATTCGGCCTTAAAACAGGGTCCTTTTAATATTTATTATTTCTCTTTTATTCAACCACAGAGTTTAAAGATTAAACTCTGTGTTTCGCAACAGTAGGCGTTATCCGATTATGACGTCATTAGCAGAAGTAAAAGTTTAATTGAAAATTACGGTTAATTAATTAAATTTTCGAACAAACGAATGCACGATAACAAATCTGTGTCCAAATATCTTTCATTTAAAAAAATAATGATGTAATTTGATGCAGTAGTTTATTCTCACGGATTGTCGAAAGAAATCGCTTAGCGTTTTAAATATATTCTGTACACGTACAAAAATGGAATAAACATCGTTATATAGAATATATTTTTCGCAATATGGAGATTAATGTACATGCTAATGGTGATCAAAGTCAAAGTTCTGCAGAAAAATTCGTTAAGTAGGAAACTTCGTTAAATAGGGACTTCGAGAAGGGAAGTTCCACTGTATTTTTCAATGACCACTTTCTAATCAACAGTGTTTATTTGTTTTTTAAATGTTTCATTTGGCGCTAACTATTACGCTTGGCGACAATGGTGTTGGTATAACAGAAAAGTACCGCGCTTATCATTGTGCATTTTGTATGTGCATTCTAGTTATAATAGCATATAAGTTATCTAAATAACTGAAATAATTCATATGATAATAATATTTTTTTGCCTTTTCTCTCCATATATATATATATTACATATCACTGTATAGGACGAAAGGAATACCTTTAATGAAAAAAAAAAATTATGAAAAGTGTAATTTTAAAGAGATTGAAAACTGAAGGCGACAAATATCCTTTAGTGGATTTTATTGCTACATCTAAGTAGAGAAGTGGGTTAAATACACACATTATAAAAAATAATGTATTCACAAATCTCAAGCATTCAAGCTCAATGCGTACATTATGTTCATTTAAAGCCACAATAAACTTAAAATAAAAAAAATAATGTAGTTACTAATCCCAGCCATTCGGTAGCTTAAATCATATCTGTCAATAAAATAGTTTAAATGTATTTTGTTTTATATATATACGGGAACCCATATCCTGTCCATATTTCTGAGAAAAATTTTCAAACTCCGCCTCATCCGCAAATTTTATTGAAACTTCTTGACATGGTGTTTGCGCAAAATATACTCTTAACATAAAAATGAAGCAATCAGTAAACTTAAACACTCAGGCTAGTAAAGAAATTCTGTCAATAACACAGTTTCTTGTGTTATTGACAGAATTCTTTATAATGTAGAATGACGTCTTTGCTTTTATTGCGTTATAATAAAACTACTAAATCACGCGGCTTCGGACGCATGGTTGTTGAAATATGCCAAGTTGTGTTTGTTTACGTACATATATTAGTAGAAATTATACTCCTGCAAATAATTTAAATACTATAACTAATGGAGTCACGTTTTGAATAAATTTATTCTGGTATCGCATTAGGTGAACGTCAGTTTAGAATTAATCAGAAAATATGCATTCCAACGAATTTTCAGCACCCATTTCATAAACAAGATACAATGGAGTGTGCGTGCGAAATCTGTTTATCAACTATTATCAGCGTACAGTGAATTAATTTTAATGTCGTTTCAGTAGTTTTACAATTTATTTCCCATAAACAAATAAATGCATCATTTTACAGTTCTGGTATACCTGATTCAACATAACAAACAAAATACCCAAATAAAAAGTTGGAAAACACTATCTTAATAGATTTAGCCTTTATTTTTGTACGGCGAAAGGCTCAATATGAAGTACTTCTTTACCGAGTTGGCAAGCATGTTTCTTTACTACTTATCTTATAATTATTTATAGCAATTTCTGTTACTTACGTTTTATTCCACTTCTCAGAAAAATTATATCTGACAATGGTCTGGCAAATAACTGAATTTTCATGTTTTTAAAATTTTTACTTATGTTAAATTAAACGAAAAAAAAATAGTTCATACGCATTACGCCTTTATGCCTGTCTTTATGTTAATTTAAGGACAGTTTCAGAGAAAACATGGTGAAAATATAACTGTACAACGTTTTATTCCACAAAACATCAAAACACAAAACACAAAATTGCATCTGTACAATATTCTCATTCGTCTTGAAAAAAGCTTCGATGAAGCCGAAAAATGTAGAGAGTTTGTATGTAAATATAATAGTTACTGTTTTATTTAACACCTTTTTAGCAATTATAAGTTAAATTTTAGTTCTTTAAAATATTACTATAGATTTTGAAAAATCTTTAATACATTGGGTATTACAATAAACCTGGTTGTTTGGACAAACAATTGGTCATTTTCTAATACACCTGAAGCTGTCTATAATTTTTAAAATAATTCCAAAAAATATCAGGTTATTTGGAAAATGGCTGATGATCCACCAATTAGCTCTCTTTGCAAACAGCAGAAACAGTTCTTTTCGCAAAGTGCTGAAATGTGTAACACTGTTCTTAAACCGAAAATCTTAATGCAGGCATCTCATATAAATACTATATAATGAAATATTCTGAATTCGGGAACAATACGCTGAACATTTTACTACATTAAAAACGTTTTCATTAAAAGAATGTCACATTAAAATACACGTCATCAGTTATCAAGCGTATCCATAACTCCCTAATCTATAAAAAGGAATCACGGTTCAGTTTTTATAATTTTTAATATCTAATATCCCCATTCACGTCAAGGCTTCGTTCTTCTGTTTCTTCTACCTATAATAAAATCGGGGAATGGCGGCACGTTATCAAAATAAAGCTTTTTTTTTTCTACGAATTGTGATGACTGATTTTTTATCAGAGACCAGTTAGTAAGAAGTCGGATCCATCACTTTATTCCCATCTCCGGAAGAGTTTTTATAGTTTTACTAAGGTAAGTTTGTGTGGTATTTTCATGAATTGTATTGAAATGCTGTTTAAAGCAGAAGTTGTGATTACTTATATTTTGTTGAATTATTAAATTTGGAATTCCCCCATAACCCTATACTAGAGCTTTTTTTCGGCTGGGGTGGTAACTGTCTTTTTCAAATGATAAAAATAGAAACATACATGTATTTAAAATTTTTATAACAATATGACGTAATAATCGCAGCGTATATTTAGGCAAAGAATAAAGACATATATGATTCCTTAATTATATAATATTGTTATATGATGGAAGATCTTCTAATCCTTGTGCAGACTGAAAACATTTCAATTTGAAATGAATTTAAGAATTCTGGTATTTTTCCATTCAATCTAATTTGCAGTGGAAATATCATATTTCGATCCCAAAGCTCTTTAGAACAATAAAAAATACAAATCTACAATGATGAATTAATTGGATGAAATATTTCTAGACGATATATACCTAACAAAAATCTGTATAAGGAGAGTTCAGCTATTGGCGATAATTTGTGCTTGTACCATTTCCTCTCTCTAAATATGTTTTTTCCTATGATTTTAAAGTTTATGGATCAATTAGTTAAGTATGATTTTCCAGTTAAGGGGGATAATATTTCTGTTGATTTTTAAGTTTTCGATGATTTAATAACAGTGGCTAAAAGGGACATATCAAGTAATGTTGACTGCTCCTACAGCACAAGCTTTCAAAATGAGCATATTGATGGTAGCAGTACAATTTCTCCATATAATGTGATAGTGTCTGTCCAAGCAAATTTCACATTGGACTGTGAATAAGATAAGATTTTGATAACATGTGATTTTGCATTTTTCAAACAGTTCATGCATATAAAAAATATACTAATAACAGGAAAAACATGTCCAACTGGTGAAAACAGAATCCCAGTCACAAATATCCATTTTGATAAAGCTAGTACAACACATGCTTTTAAAAGCTGTTTTTATATTAGGTTATTAGTATAATAAGTAGCTCAATAACAATATGTTTCAACTTTCAGTTTTATATATTTTGACTCTTTATTAAGTATTTCATGAAATGAAATAAGTAAAGTAATATTTAAAATGTACTGACTTGCATAAAATTTCATTGTCACATTAAGGTATTTTGGATATCTCCTTGATGTTTTAACTAGTGTTAGTATAACAAAAATGACCTATCTGTGACTGACAACCGGGTATTGTTTTCCGACGTTACATACAAGGATTCAATGCTTATATTTCAGACAATGACTCGAACAAAACAAAGTGAGTTTTGAATGACAATCATAATCAATATTTTTCTGCTTAGTAAAATACATATTTATGTATACATAAAATTCCAAATAGATCCAAAAGTGACAAAACATTGTGATATCACATTCCCTCTAAGCTCAAAAAACCTATGTATGTATATACTGTATCTTTATTATAAAATGATTATAAATCTCCCTTTTCTGATTAAGTTATGAAAAATATTTTTTCTTGCATTGCTATCTTTTCTAATTGTGATTAATATTTTCACTTTAATTCAAAGTCCAATTTGAATTTTTCTAAAATACTTATTAATAGCTTTAACTTTAGAAATTAACAATTTATCATCATCTCATGCAATTCTATTAATTACATGGAGATTAGCTTATGTGAAATATAATGACGCTACCATTGTGACTGTAAATTTGTTTAATTAAGAGAGTGATGTCAATTATAGTTAATCTTCTTCGTTGATTACTTGGACTATATATAATACAATACTTGATCGGGATGATAAATGTGCAGCATGAACATTTCATACATTTTATGTAATTTAGTCTGAATAGAAATCGTTTATTTTACTTATTAAAGGGATACATAAAAGTTAATAAATTACATTGGTAAGAAAAACATTTTTTTGTCGTTGTTTTTATAAAAAAATTGTGCGCAATTTTACATTGATCGATGATATTTGTTTTTTATTTATTTATTTATTTAACTCATTAAATGCACTATATATATTAACCTTTTTTTATGGAACTGTTGTTATTTCTTGATTAATAGTAATTGCTTAAAGTATACTTCTGAAAAAATAAATTTTAAATATTCGAAAATTTAGAAAAAATAAAGCATATTACCAAAAGGAGAACAATAACGCCAAATGGAAATAGAAAAGAATAATTAGAAGAAGTGGAGACAGTGGTATTTGATCACGTAAAGTGCAGCCTCAAGCCCACCGCCCTAACCTCTTCGCCAAACAGCTTTTCTGGCTGATGCGACAATACGCGTTAAGTAGATGTAACTGTATTTGCAACAGTTTATAATTTAGTTTTTAATTATTTTTTAGCGTTGGCTTCTAATTACTTCAAATTTATTTTCAACTTTTGGTCTTCTACTAAAGATAATTGTGGTAGACATATAGTGTGAGTCGAACGTCTGATGGTTTCCTTGTTAGATAAAATTGATTTATTAGAAAAAAGGAAAACTGGCAGATATAAATTGACGGGGCATATTACCATTAAAAAATGTGTTTTAAAATCTTTTAGATTTTTAAGTAGAAAATAAAAGCATATTCAAAACGCAAAGAGAAAGGGTAGCACTAATAACCGCGTGCTTTTATTTTTAAAACAGTATCACAATGAGTTGGAAATAATAGTGGTCGTATTACTCTCAGTTACCCTCAAAACAGCATATTGGGAAATAGAAATGCATATCACAGAGAAAAATATTATTGAACGAGTATATATAAATGTCCAAGTTATATATTTTGTTTTTATCTAAAACAGATTTTTCAAAAATGTCATTCCTAATCATATCTTAGATTACATTTCCGATTCTGCTTTTCTCTTTCCAGACTTTAGTGTGAGGGACTATTACATTAAAAATTAGAATCAGAGGTGAGGTTTCTTTTTTGTAAGGAAACAGATTCCAGTACAAGGAAGTTATGAATAACGCTATTCCCAAAATAAATGGTTTGTTATAGTACTGAAATGTTAGATTTTAAAAGAAATAAAACTCTGAAGTAATTAAAGCTCTTTTTATAGAAAAAGGGCTATTTAAAATTTTACGTATTTATAATCAATGCGTGAATGAATACATTTTGAATCTTTATAATCAATGAATTTTGAAAAAAAAAATTCAAAAGATAAATTGCTGTGAGCACATTATATAAAATGAATTTAATTATTCCTTAAATCATGACAAATATAGTGATACTCTAGTGTGATTTACACCAATAAGGTTTTCGCGTATAAAATTGACTATGAATTTTATTGTTTTGAATGTATGTTTTTGTATTTTTGAGCAAATATATAGTGGAGATTAATTTAACAGTGCATCGAGTTATGTTGAGCCTTTAGGGCGATATATACTTCCTCAGCCAACCTCATATCGAGTCTAAGCAAGAGCTTTTATTGGGAACCGTGGGTGAAATACTTTAATTGTAGTTTAAGTAACTATAAACAATGAAAAGGGTTTATTTAGTAATAGATACATGTTTTCGTGTCACACATTTTAACTTTTTTAAAACTAAAACTTTATTATTTTATTCTTTGCAGTACAAAGAAATACTATTTACATTTGGAAAAAAATAGTGTTGTGTCCATAAAGTAATTCTTTGCCGTAAGAGTTTGAGTTGAGTAGTTTGTAGTATATGAAATAAATCATAAATAAATCACAATACAGGAAACAATGACAATTACTATGAAGTCAAACTATTGTTTTCTTAATTAGAAAAGTTACATTTCGATAATTTCCGAAACATTATAAGGTTTATATCAAGTACTCATCACGCCATTATATATTTTAAGGAGTGCGATTGTTCTCGGATTAGCATCTAACTTTTATACTACAAGATTTACGTAAAAACAGAATATGTTTCGAAAGTTTATTTCAATAGCGTGAACAAAATTTTATCTTTATAAAAAATGTTTTTAAGTTATTTGAATTCATCAGAAAAAAAAAATAGAAAAAATAAAACGAATTTTAGATAAAATTATCTGCTACCGAATAGAGCTTTATTACTTAAAACAAGAAAATTGAAGTGACATGTTTCGGTTTAGTACGAAAGTGCATTTCAAAATTAGCATTTCATGGCTAATCTGATAAGGAAATGTGATTTGGTGCAAATGTATCGGGTAGAAAATTTAGTGGTATTCACAGTCATTTTAATGGGCATTGTTGCCATCATCGAAGTGGATACAATTAAAGAATCATATTGTTTAAAAGAAATACTTTTTTTTAAATTTGCTGTAGTTAATCCATTGCCAAATGTGGCAACTTATTTGTCACTATCTGAATTTAACTAGTGAAGCAAAGAAATTTTCACTATTGAGGTTATTTTGTTTTTTAATCATGCTTGCATATTATTACAAAAGTTGTAAAAAGGTTACTGAATTGAGAAACAATTTTAAAGGAAAATGCAATCGAAAATACATTTTTCCCAGTTTGTTGATGTAAAACTTGGAATTATGCGATGCTTAGAAGTATTGTAAAAACGATAAAAGCAACATCAATAGCAGTAATCATTCCCACTATCAGTATATATTTCGAAAAATAGCTACTGGTTTTTGGCAGTAGCCCAAACGTGTGCTATGGATTTATGGAGACGACAGATGAGTCTGACGTGAACGACCGATTCACATTGTAGTTTTTATTTTTTACCACACATTATTCGTCCATATCAGAAATTTTCTGTTTTATTAAGTACTTACGAATCCATACTGAAAATTTAGAATGAAGAATTTTCACTTTATGTGATCACGAAATGTCTTACATTAAATAAATAATAAAGTATTATTAAGATTTTCTGGTATGAAAAATTAATTTAATATGTATTAAAGAAATTTCTGAAATGCAAGCTGCGGATGAAAAGTTTTTGAAAGCAAAGTGCTAAATGCAATTATTTTTCACTTCTCTGTTTACTAAATTCTCATATAATTAACATATTTTTTAAATTCTATATGTCTGAAAATAAAAAGAAGCAAAGTGAATTTTATTTTCCGCAATCGTATAATTACCTTCAATTATATATCTGAAGAAACGTATGTTTCATCTTTATTTCCATGTTATATCGGAAGGCCGTGTTAAAAAAAGTTATAGAGTTTAACGTTGGAGTTGTGATATGTATAAGTTAAAAATAACCATTAGTAAACTCGGTGATACCTATCTACGTCTATTTCGTTTAATTTTATGTTGTTTTCTTATGCGACTATAAATAATGTTAACGAGTAAAAAAACTAAAGACGCATAAAATTCTAATAGATTCAATTTAATCTTTGAATTTACTTTTTAAAATAATTATTTTTCTAGTCACTAATTTATCTCCTATTTCTCATAATTTGAGATTAAAAATAAGCGTTACTCATCTGTGTTATTCAAGTTTAATGTCAAAACTTTTTCTTTTAACTAAGCAAATCTGTTACGTTATTTAACATGTTAATGCCTTTCTGACATTCTAAGATATTCTGTTGCTTTATGCGTACACTGTTAAAAATTTACAGCAAACTGTTCAGTCATTTGACCGTTTTTCTAGAAAACGGTTACATAACCGTAATTTAACTCTATTCTGACCATATTATTGCCCATATTATGGTCAGCATAGAGTTAAATTACGGTTATGTAACCATTTTCTATAAAAACGGTCAAATGACTGGACAGTTTGCTGCAAATTTTTAACAGTGTACGCGTATTTTTACTGTTCATTCAACGCCGTTACTTTCATAAATTATTAATTTTTAAAATTCAAATTTATGGGAAATTATGCACTTTCTAACACCTTTCTAACAATACATCCGCAAGTAAATGAAAAGAAAATAATCTTCTACTAAACTCACAGCTGTAACAACTCGAATATTGTAGATAAAAGTTATAAAACTCGTAAAAGTCTGTTCAGAGTATGTTGCTTTAATTCCTCATTGATGAAAATAGACAAATGCATTAATACAGTTGCACAACGATTTTTTTTTTTTTTTTTACATTTAAAAACAATACAGCTTCACATAAACTTGAATTAATAGGTAATTGGAAGATTATAAATTAACAGATTAAAAATTGCAATTTATTTAAATATTTAAATTATATAGAAACTGATTATTTTTTCTAAATAATTTTTCCGAACAAATTCAACAAAATAAAATTCTAGTTAGAGCAATACATGTACATTAAAATAATACCTTTAAATTCAACGTTTTAATCAATGTAATGATAACTATATTCTCAATATCACTGTACCCCGTATTTCAATTTCCTAATGCGATAAGTGTGAATTCCATTTGGGATTTCAATAGCGTTGGGTTTTCGCACAATCAAGGTAATTAATTATCAGGATGTAAAAGGATGTTATCAGATTTCAAAATAGGTTTGTGAAATGTACCAAAGTGATGAAACTTACAAAAATTAAACAATGTATATGGAAATTTAAAAAAAAAGGATATTTAAAGTTTAAAATATGCGTTTTTCCTGCAAAATCTTTTCTACTTTATTTTACATGATATGAAAAAAGTACTAAAAGGATTTTCCATTTTTTTTAAAATTTGTTTTCAAGTAATTGTCCTAAAAAAGTTTCAGAGAAAAAAAAAAGAAAACTTCTGCTCATTTTTAAGAATATTCTTACCTTTTTTGCAGTTTAGAAGTCTACATAAGGATAAATAATGAAAAATTAAGATATTATGAAAAAAAATCAGTAATGACGTAATAAAAGGTGTGGCATTCTAAAGAGAACGTTATTAATTTTCATTCATATATATATATATATATATATATATATATATAAGTATATGATATATAAACAGTCACTTTACTGAACCAATATGACAAATAATCGATGAACAACAGAATACTAACTTTAATTTCAACTAATACACTTTTAGCTGAAACTATATAACAAAAATTTAGCTTACAGCAATCCGGCGAGGCCTAATAATACCTTTCTCCGGCTAATTTTCTTTATATCTTGCTTCAATATAAAAAATAGAAAACTGGCTCTTTGCCAAAACTCGTGCTCCAAAGTATTTTCAGCTCACTTATTTAAATCATGGAAATAGCATTAGAGTATCAGTTCATTTGATGAAGTGAAGCGTTCAAACTGAAATCCTACAAATCGGTCATCCTGACATGATGGCGTCTCGACATCAGCATGTTGATTTGTTATGTTTTTTCATACCTATTGCTTCTGGAATTATAAGAATTTGAATAAGTTTCTCGTCCACTATAATCTTCTTTAAATCCATGATGAGAAAATTTTTTATGTGATGGTTGTGAATATTTTGGTTCATTATAACTAGCCTTGTCTGATCGTTGGCCACCATAATTATAATTATTTTGACCATAATAGTAGCCTCTATTCATGTATCTAGGGGGAAAATCTGGATTGTACCTTGCTTTTGAATTATGTGAAGTATTTTCTGTTATGTCTTGAGGTTTCAAAGAACTCTGTTTCCCATATCTATATTTATTGTAATTTCCAGGGTTAAATGACTGTTCAAAATTTCTCTGGCGATATCTATTATCGCTTCTGTTTTCAAATGGTCTATTAAAATTTCTGTTCTTTCCCTTATGATCGAAATTCCTATTGCGATCTTTCACATAGTCTTTTCTACCACGTGCAGGACTATTATTTTCGTAGTTTTCTTCTGGAGATGGATAGTCAACATTCCATTCATCGGATAATCTTGTATCTTTTTTTTTTTATTCAGCTTACATGGTTTTACTACTTTTCTTATTTTTTCTCTTATTTTAATGTATCCTACTCTTACTGTGTTGCCGCTTGTTATTCTAACACCTTCTTCCGTTACTTTTAACGTCATGCCTTCTACTGCTTCTCTACCTATTATTAAATCGCAGTCCGTCTCTTGTATCACGTAAAATTTATCCTGGATTTCTATTTCATCCACGTAGACTTTATGCCAGAAAAATCCTGTTGGCTTAATTTCTTCACCACCTATGCCTGATATGTATATATTGTCGCTGGTTAGTTTTGGCCCATTTATTGCAGTATGATATCTTGAACTGGCGATTGAAATATCGCTTGCTGTATCGATTATTACGTTTGCTTTTACTCCGCTAATATCTAAGATTCTTCCTTTTTTACCATTTAACATGCCCATATTATCTATTTTTCTTTGCGTGTTTTGGGTCTCATTTTGGTATTTTGTTTCTCGCCAATTTTGATTACGTTGCGGGTAAAAATTTGAATATTCTTGTTCTGTATTATTCGCCATGGCACATTTCGCACTCACGTGACCAGGGTTGCCACACGCAAAACAGATTACAGTCATCTCTCACTTATGTGCGTCTCAGTTATACGCGTCTCTCAGTTATACACGAATTTCGTAAGGTCCCGGCACGAGGAATAGGAAAATAATGCTATAGATCTCTCACTTATAAGCGCCACTTTGAATTTTCTCTCTCAGTTATACGCGGAAATGACAACGCAATTCACATTTTTTTTTTAAATCGATAAATAATTTTCTGCACCTGTCAAGGTCAAAAGACCGTACCGAAAAGCGGGGTGGAGAGGGTGGAGAGGATGTTACAGTTCGACTTTACACTCACCCCCTCAGTTCTAATGGTTGCTTCTTTTCTTTCTGTTTTAATTTTATCAAGTCACCTGCGTGTTACATTTCGTCCTTGCCTTTACGGTAGCATCTAGATTCTTTCTTTTATTTATTTTTTTTTAAATAAAAATGAGCAAAAGAAAGTTAACAATTTCGTTCAAAATGGAAGTTATAAAAGCAGCAGAAAATGATCCTAGACTGTCAAAATAAATTTAGCTCGAAAATTCGATTTGCCAGAATCAACACTCAGAGGGATTTTAAAGAACAAGGACTCGATCAAAACAATTAATAGTGAATATTCTGCACAAGCGAAGAAACGATCAAGAATTCAGAATGGAAAATTTGAGATTTTAGAAACCACTTTAATTTAGTGGTTCAGAGAAATGAGAGCTTCTAATTTACCCATTAGCGGTGAGTTATTTAAAGAAAAGGCACTCACTTTGTCATCCAAAATGGGAATCGAAAATTTTTCAGCTTCTTCGGGATGGTTAGAAAAACTTAAAAAAGACACGGTTTAACAAATCATTGTCTGAGTGGTGAAAGCGCAGCCGTTTCAGATTCAACTGCTAATGAATGGATCGCAGACCTTCCAAATTTAATTCAAAACTTTGATCTTAAGAACATTTTTAACTGTGATGAAACAGGCTTATTTTATCGTCTTTTACCAAACAAAACGATGGATTTTAAGGGAGAAACATGCCATGGTGGCAAACACAGCAAAGAAAGACTGACTGTGCTTTTATGTTGCAATGGGGACGGATCAGAAAAGTTACCGCCAATAGTGATTGGTAAATCCAAGAATCCACGGTGTTTAAAAAATGTCAAGAAATTGCCATGTTCTTACGCAAATAGCACCAAAGCCTAGATGACATCGAAAATTTTTTTAGACTTTTTGAAGGAATTCGATATGAAGATGGCTAAAAAAAATAAGAAAGTTTTGTTATTTATGGATCAGTGTCCCGCCCATCCTTCTTATCTCCCATTGCTGACACATGCACGAGTTATATTCTTCCCTGCTAACTGTACTAGCAGACTCCAGCCCTTAGATCTCGGTATAATAAGGTCAGTTAAAGCGCAGTATAGGAAAGATTTGGTGCGAAGAATGTTTATATCACTAGAGCAGAAAAAGGAATTCAAGAAAATTTCGATTCTGGATGCCATGCATATGTTGGTTTCTCCTCTTGGAATAACGTAACAGCCATGACAATTTCTAACTGCTTTAGGAAAGCGGGTATTTTTCATTCAAATAATGCTGAAGTTATTCCATTACAGGAAAATGAAAACAACAGCAATGATTTTAACATAGACGAAGAAGAATGGAATAGAATAAGCCAAGATTCTCTTTCTTTTCAAGATTTCGTCAGTGTTGATGAAAACTTAACATCAACGGCAATTAGAGATATTGAAACTGTGTTTGATAATGTGACAGCTGAAAGAGAAGGAGATGATGATGATAATGATAAAACTGATACTGTAATTGTCCCATCTTATGCTACTGCTTTAGGAGCCCTGGACACTTTGAGATGTTACCTACAAAATGCTGATAGAGCATCAAATACAATGACGCACTTTAATGCATTAGAAAAGGTCGTTGTACAAACGCGGCCTAAGCAAAAACAAACTACCATTGATGACTTCTTAAAAGAGGACTAATTGGCATTTTTTTTAATGTAAGTATATCATCTTCTATGTCAAATGAAAAAAATTTACTTTATTGTATTTTTTGAAACTAAATTTTATAGTGAAAGTGTAAGGATATATATATATATATTTTTTAGTACACTATACTAATATTACACCCCTTTTATTTTATAAAATATCATTAATCATAATTCTTATATTTCAATATGTCTTTCTTTCGAATAATGTGTATAATGTGTATAAGGAATTACTACATACAACGTCCTCTCAGTTATGCGCGGCTCTCAGTTATGCGCGATTTTAAGTCAGTCCCTTCAAACGCGCATAAGTGAAAGGTGACTGTATATGCGACTCTTTGCTTCTATAATTCATAATGTGTCTATTGTCAATTTGGCGTCTTTTCAAATTGGCGTAATCAGCCACTCGCGATCTTCCGTCATCAAAATCGGTACTTGTTTCCTTAACTGACTGTTTGTTGTAAACCCTTCGTGCTGTTTCGTAATTATCTAATTTATTAACTAATTCATCAATTTTCTTTATTACCAATAATTCCTTAATGAAATGTGTCTTTGTTTCCGTAGGTAAATTATATCGGATTTGATTAACAATAATTAATTCAGATAAATCTTCAAAGTTATTTACTTGAAGACCTTCAATCCATTGTTGAAAATAAACCTTTATCTCATAAGCGAAATCTCGCCAATTGGCTGATGGCTCCTTTTTAGATGAGACAAATTTCAGCCTAAACTCCTCTGGTGATAGCTTGTAGCGTTTTAGTAGAATATTTTTTATATAATCATAATCGTGAATTTCAGGTTCGTTTTCCCTTGTTATTATATTGATCACATCTAACGGCATTAGATTAATTAAATAATTTACCCATTATTTTTTATCAATGCCCGTTTGCGTCATTTGCCTTTCGTACATAGATAAATATAAACTAATATCATTTGAGCTATCATATTTAGTTAATAATCGTAGCAATTCAAATTGCTTACCTGGATTTGTCCTTGGGTTATCCTCAATGTGTTCTCTTGAATTTTCTTGTATCAGCATTTTCTTGATTTCAAAATCTCTTTCGCTTTCGCTGTTTTTTTTTCTCCATTTCTACTTTCCATTTTCTCTCTTCCATTTCCATTTCCATTTTCAGTTTATTTTCTTCAATCTCTGCTTGTAATTTCTTCTCTTCTCTTTCTCTTTCTGCTTGTAATTGCTTCTCTTCCAGTTCTGCTTGTAATTTCTTCTCTTTCTCTTTCTCTTCTCTTTCTTCTTTCTCTTTTCTACTTGATATCACTACTTCCAATCGATCTCTTATGAAATCTTCTTCGTAACTCTCCCAACTCTTGATCAGCTTTATTAGGACAGGAATTGTCGGTTTTTCTGGTGCTTCAATTCCGCATTCCTCGCAGAGGTTTATTAGATCAATTCTCTTGGCTTTATTTAGAGTTCCCATCTTTCAAAAATTGTACTTGAAGTGATACGATTACAGTTTCACCTTGCTAATTCGTAACCTAACTTTTGATACTGGCGTTTTACAATACTTTACGTTTGGTTTCCATTTCACTACTAGTGGCTCTTACTTTTAATAATCTTGGCATCCGAGCCCCCAAAATGTAAGTAAATGATATGTAAATAGTCGCTTTACTGAACCAAAAATCGAAAAACAACAAAATACGAACTTTAATTTCAACTAATACACTTTTGGTTAAAACTATATAACAACAATTTAGCTTACAATAATCCAGCCAGGACTAATAATACCTTTCTCCGGCTAATTTTCTTTATATCTTGCTTCAATATAAAAAATAGAAAACTGGCTCTTTGCCAAAATTCGTGATCCAAAGTATTTTCAGCTCACGCATTTAAATCATGTACAATAGCATTAGAGTATCAGTTCATTTGATGAAGTGAAGCGTTCAAACTGAAATCCTACATATATATATATTAAGATAATTCTATTGTAAGTTTGTAAATATTTTGTTTAATGTTACAATTGTATAAGCAATACTATATAAGTAAATTTAGTTACTTCAAAATACATATCAATTTCATCAACAATTAACGAACTTAAATGTCGGATAATTTTTCCGATTTCTAATAGCATGTAGGTTTAACAAATATATAAGTAATAATGAATGACCTTATAGCATAATTATGGTCGTACCTTTGGCAAATCTAAACAAGCCTATTTTCATTATTATCAAAACAAAATTGAATCTTTTTTCTTAAAGGTTTTCAAAAACTATCCTTCTGTTAATTTTCGATTCGTAAATTAAATTTATTGTACTGTGTTATCACAATTTTGTAGCTATATAATGTAAAGATTTTCCTTTTATAGAAGTTAAAATTTAAATATTTCTTATATATAGCGTTCCAGTAACGTATGTAATTACTTTTATTAATACATTTAAATTGACCGGGAATTTGGTATTTCTTAGTTAAGGATAAAAACCAGTAATTATATAAACATAAGATTTTGTCACTTTAATGATGACAACAAGATTAGTTTTATTTCATTAGTCCACGAATAAGTACATTGTAAATTAATATAGATATATAGAGCAGGATAACAAAATATTGAGCATTTTTTTAATAAAATATTTTACATAAACTTTACCCTGTTTTGCCTTAAAGTATAATTTATTCATATTATGAAATACATAATATACTTAATTACTAATTCTAAGATTCTTTTTCCTCAAGAAATTGAAAGGTTATTTAAGTAAATCATCGCAACAATGAATTTTCTTTTATACTTTATGCTTGTATGTAAAGTTTTTAAAGAATTGTTTATCATTTTAAACAGCATATTTTGTTTTTTTCAATTAATAAGCATTTATTGTAACAATTTGTGATATATTGTACTATTTACATGACACATATATTTACATTATATTATAGAGTTAGCTACCGTCTGCTAAATTCCGTTAATATGATTACAAATATCTGGAATTTTATGTTTCTTTTCAAGGTTCTCTATTAAAGTGCAAGAAATACAAAATTATAGTGTAGTGTTAATCTAAAACAAACTGTCCAGTCATTCCACCGTTTTTAAAGATAACGGTTACTAGAACATATTAGGAAGCGCATCGGCCCATATAATTGAGCATATAATAGTCAAAATAAAATTAAATTACGGTTTTGTAACATTTTTCTTTTAAAACGGTTGATTGACTGACATTTTGCCGCAAATTTTTAACAGTGTACGATAGATTTCCTGACATTTCAGGTTGAATTCACTTTAATATAAAACTAAACCTTTGAAGAAGCCCAGTATAATTAAAAATATATATTAATCATCTCAATATATAAGCTTCATTATTTTTTAAATATGACCATGTTTAATGTTTAATATGAAAAAATAAAATGTATGTCGTGGAAAGTTCGAGCTCTACTAAAGTCGCCATAATCATATGTGGATAAATGTAACTCGTACTGTATAAAGACAGTAAAATGTTTGTTTGTGAGAATAAACTGGGAAAGCCAATGGGAGTTTAAAACGAAATTTTTCTCCAAAAAAAAACGCTTCTAAATGCAGTTCTTCCTCTAAATTATTAGTTTTGCTATAAACACAGTTTAATTTAAAACCTCATCAAATCCTAAACCAGTCAATATTTGAAACTGTTAAATAAAGTAGCCTTAAACTACAGATATATGTACTTAAAGCGGTAAAACAGAATACATAAAGGCCTATAAATTCTTTTAATATAAAGATCGACATGGTAACATTTTGAAGATCAAAATGATAATCAAACTATTTGCGCATAAGTTAACAATGTTCAACTGTAAAGGTGACAATTTATATTTTTTATTGTTTTTTTTTTAATTTGTAAAGCATATTGGTTCGAAATTTAGGAGTTTCAAAAGGGTCTGATTCATTGCATACCCCTCTACGTATATTGATTTCTATTGATTCACGGATAATGGAAAGCAAATAAAGTCTTAATGGACAAATTGTTTTACTATTCTGAAAATCATTTTGAAAAGTCTCTATCGTATGTAGTATGACCAAAGCTGTACTCTCATGTTTGATTTTCTTATTTAATGTGATGAAGTAGCCTTGTGCGCAATTGAACTCAGATTTTTATAATGTATCTCTTGAAAAACAAAATAATTCCATAAAGTAGTTATCATCTTATCAAAAATTTACTCAGGATTGTTACTAAAACACCCCAAGCTCATTTAATGACATAAGAAGACTAAAATATGTTACACCTTCTCATTTAGAATCATGTAAGAGATATACCAAACTCTAATAACATATCTATAAAGTCTCTTGCAAAGTTTTTTTTCATTTAATAAACTCATTCTATCTCCGAAAATTAAAACTTCGATAGTAAATATATCAACAATTCTCTACATTAAGTTTATAATGCAGGGCCGTCTTTGCATATTCACGCAAAATGCTTGAATTCAGCAAATATCCAAACTGAAAAATAAAGGTGACAATTAAATGCCTAATACATTTTTTTTACCCTACTAAAGCAAAAAAAGCAAACTAAAGTAAATATAAAATGTAGCAGAAATATATAAATAATTAAATTAGCTACCGAGCATACTGTTAAATTCACAACGCAAATCGTGCTAAATTCCCTACGTTTTGACAAGGTAAAGATAAAGATGTTTTTTCTTTCTATTTAAAAATGAACAAAAGATTCCATTTCTTTTCACTAACAAGAACGAAAAATCATGCGTCAAGCATAGATTATGTAACACTTTCCAACGCTTCCAAAATAATTTTACGAATCATACTCTTTAATAAGCTAAAAGATAACATCTAAGTAATCCGAATACTTTTATTGAGCCCTGTATAGGATCTATAGATTTGTATATATACTACATAGGATGCTAAATTTTAGTTCAGTTAGGAAACACGTAGCACAGTTTAAAATTCTCCGTCTGGAGTTAAATAATACGGAAATGTGTTCCCGAACTTTTGTGCTTCCCTGTATAGGATCTACAGAATTTATACACACCACGTAATATACAAAAAGCGATTTAAAATTAAAATCGCGTTCAGTAACTTAAAACGCACTTCCAGGAATTATTGTTAACATACAGTAGAGAATTCTTTTGTGTGTCCCTGTAAATGAACGATGACTGCTATACACACAATATTCTGTAGTAAGTCTCTTGTAATGAACCTTATATAAATTTCAATGCGTTTAAAATAGGAAAACAGTATTTAAATAGACCGCAGACGATTTTTCTCCATAGACGTAATGTAACGGAATTATTTTGTCTGTCCCTGTAAAGTAAGTATAAGTGCTATGCACACCCTATTCCATATTAAGCTTCTTCTAATGCACCTTAGTGATATATATAAATTTCAGTGCGTTTAAAATAGTGAAACATTATTTAAATAAACCGCAAATGATTTTTTCCCATAGACCGCAATGTAACGGAATTCTTTTGAGTTTCCCTGTAAAAAAACTATAAGTGCTACACACTTCCATTGAAATAGGGAACATGCTATAGATAACGATTATAACATATAAAAATTGCAGGGCAATCCGAGCATATTTACGGGAGTTAGAGCATGGACAGACGGCAGACGGCAGACGGCCAGACGGCCAGACAAACCGAAGTAATAAACACTTTTCAACTAGGTTGGAAAGTGTTAAAAACTATCATCTTTTATGAACAATTTACTTTTTAAAGAAACAGTCTTTTGAAACTCAAAAAAGAATGATAAATTAATAAATGGAACGGTGATTACATACCTGATATCTCTGCAACAAAAGTTTATTTTTGTTATTTTCGTTTTTGTTGTTTAGCGGGGAAAAAAAATCCCTGAAAAAATAGTGTTCTTTAAATATTTTCGAACTCTGTCAATTTGCTTTGCTCTTTTCTTTCGCATTATTGTTTATGCATATTATGGGATTTGCTTTAAATGGGTATGAATATTTCTTATTAAGCTTTTTATCGGTTCAAATAAAAAAAGAAATGTAGCGGAAACAAACGGTTGACATAAGGAAATTAATTAATCATATCTTTATGTTAAGTATGGATTTAATTTTTTATAGATGGATATTGTTTGTCAAAAAATAACAGTATATATTTATAAAATTAAAAAGAAGCAGAATTCAATAGTTATATTTTAAATAATAGATTGTATTCATGCTATACATTTCACTTGTATGCATAACTGTATATAGATTATATAAATATTTTTTATTGTAAAAGAAAAAAAAAATGTGAAGATCTACATTTAGCTAAAGATTTTCATTCAAATAAATATATTTTCATCGTAATATAGGATAAATTATTTTTAATACATTTTTTTAAACAAATTATTTGAAAAAAAAATGTTTTTCGCTAAGAAGTAGTAAAGATATTTAAATATGTGTATAATGAAATATGAAATTTCGCTATCAAAAAGCAAAAAAAAAAAAAAAAAAAAAAAAAAAAAAAAGTTTTTAAAATTAAAAAAAATTAAAATCCTTACTATTAATTTTAAAAATTACGAGAAATTTGAGTGGTATTTTTCTGAAACTGTTTCAGCATGGCAATTATATTTTCGTGCAGCTAAATTTTCGATGATGCGCGTATTTGGTTTTCAAAAATGTCATAAAAATATGAATAAAACAACAGTCACATATTATGTGTAACAATTTTTAACAATACGTTGAATTAAATTTCAGTACAGTTCACATGCTTCTGCAAGAAATATAGATGTAGCATTTTGACGAGGTTGAGATATTACGATCAATACTATTCGATGATATAGCAAGTTGCAGTCGAATTTAGCGAGTATGGCGAAGTAGTAAGGCAATGAAATGAGATCACAGAATTTCTCCAGTAAATCCAGCCAATCTCCCGACAAATAATTTTATTAGAAGACGAACAACATATAAACGATTCCCAAAGGGTCTAAAACTTATAGCCCTCGGGCTAACGTTGCTTCACTTCATTGAATTAAGATGTTATTGGGCCAGTTGAATATTCTACGGTCATACAAATACCAGACACATATTTGTTTAGCTTCCGAAAACGTCAAAAATCTGCCGCTCCGACCGGCGCGGGCCAGTTTTGATCTCTCCGCGGAAGCATACACAGAATTACGTCACGAGCGCTCAACCCAATGAGTGAGAAGCTAGCTCCAGCCCAACGAATGAGGCTAGAGGGCGAGGCTAAAACATTAAAGAATCCCTTAGTTTGGTGCGGACCAATTTAGAAAAATATTAATGCGAATAAAATGGAAGGATACGAAGGAAATAAATTTTTATATAACATTATCCCCCCCCCTCTAAAAATCCGAATGACGGGTAGATCCGATGATCTACAAGTTCATTAAGGCAAGCAAGAATTTGGATTACAAAATATTTATCTGGTATTCTAGTTAATGCCAAAAATTCTTCGATTTTATTAAAGTTAATTCAATAGTTATTTTTGTAAACGCGAACCTCTGGGAATTGTTTAAATACAGAAATACATACAATTACAATATAAATAAGTTAGTAACAAATATATATTTTTTTTCACTTTTCAAACATAAATAGTGAAAAGGATGAATATGAAGTAAACAAAGCATTTCTGTCTAAGCAGTGAAAAGTATAAATGTCTAATAGTCCTCTTAATCAGTAACAGTCTGAGTCATAGACCTCTCATTTCCAATAAAGTTTGAAGGCACAGATATGTCAAGTATTAGCCAGTAATACAGTTTATGGCAATACAGTGTATTGATTCTGTAGTAGGATAATTCCAGTTAATCATAAAGTCCAAAAACATAAGAAAGTTCCATCACTACTAAGTTCAATAAACAATAAAAGTGCTTGTTTGTGATGCTGGATAAGTTTTGTGCCTTGTTAGTGCACTTATTAAGTGAAGTCCAGTCAGTTAATAATGTTCCATCAATTAGATATGAGTATTAGATGTTTTGCTAGTAAGATGTGACTGTTTATCATCAACTAATATACTATCAGTGGTTCTCTTTTATCACAATTCTCAAGAATATTCTCTTTTATAATCTTATCACATAATAAATAACAACAACAAATTTATAATAACAACATAATAATATCAACAATAACAAACAACTTCAAAATAATACTAAATCAGTAATTCATCTGTATATAATTTTAATTCCTCATTCTTTTTCAATACCAGTGAGGAATGAAACTATACTTAATAAAATGAAACAAAAATAATAAATAGTAAACTAAGAAATATCTGTGAAAAATTATCAACAATTCAGTAAGATAATGTGCTCTCTGTTTTCAGTCAAACAAGAGAAACATAAGCTGCTCAATGAAAATAAGACCTTGAAGTGTATGGTGGATAATAAGTTTAATTATTACTATTAGTAGAGAGTTTTATTCTATTATTATAATTTAATTTAATCCAGTTAATTTTTATTCAATTATTTTAATTTAATGTAGTATTCTAATCTAATTTGCTATTCCAATTTACTTTATTGTTCTAATTCAATTCAATCAAATATAAAAAATTCTTAACTCAAATCAACTAATTTACGCCTGCATAAAAAGTTAACTCAAGCAAAAACATTGGCAGTAATATTCTTGGGAATTCCTATATTCAAGAACATACTGTTATACAGAAGAGAATTGATTAGTCAATTATAATTTGATTTAATTAAATTTAGTGAATTTTTGCTTTACTAAGTTTAATATTAAGCTATTGATTTAACATTAGTTTGTTGTTGCTCATGGGATAACTTTAATTTGTCAGCAGGGTAATAAGGGCGTAATTTTGATACATGGACTATTTCAGTAAATTTATTTTGAGTCTGTCTATTAATTTCAACATTTACATCAGATAATTTTTTAAGGATTTGATAGGGACCACTAAAAACTTGTGAGAGCTTTCTGGTATTGGGATAATGGAATTCTTCATAGATAACAAGATCTCCTATCTCAAATTTTGGCTCCACATAATTTCTATCATAATATTTTTTACTTTTCCAGTAAAATTCATCCGTGCGTTTTTTAGCAATGTTGAGGGCTTCCTGGACAGGAGGGTAATAATTTTGCTTAAGAAGGGAATCATAGGGTAATTTGCCAAAAAGTAAATAAGCAGGAGGGAATTTGGTTATGGAATGGGGTGTATTATTGTATTCATTAACTACTTCAGTCAGAAGTTTGGTCCAAGGAATTTTGGAGGTAGTAGAATTAACTTTACACATTAATCTTGTAACTATTGTTTGATTCACTCTCTCACACTTGCCATTCGTTTGAGGGTGATGTGATGTGGTTAAACGTTGCTTAATATTGTGATTTCGCAAAAATTTTTAAATCTAGGTGAAGTAAAGGCTGCATTCCTATCACTTAATACCTTTTGAGGACCCTGTATATCGAAAATTTTGTTGAAACAGAATAATTGTTGAGGGAATTGAATATTGAAGACGTGTTTTAAGCAATTTGTGTATGTTTCTGTGGTAACACTTTTGGAAGGAAATGCCCAAACATATCTGATTGCATGGTCGATGAGGATGTGTAAATATTTTTGGTGGAGTTATAATAATTGAATCCTCCCACAGTATCAATAGAAAGACATTCAAAAGGTTGATCTGTGGTGGGCATAGCTTGTAATAAGCCAATTTTTTTCTGTCTGGGTTTTTTATTCTTTTGACAAATATCACAATGTTTTACAAAATTGGTTATATCTTGCGTCATGTCAGGCCAATAATAATTACGGGAGATTAAATTTAACATTTTTTGGATACCAGGATGACCAAATTTTTCATGAGCAACATTTAGTATTTTTCTCCTTAAAGACATGGTGACTACTATTTTTCGAAATCCTTTCCTTTTAATAATCATAAGTCCATTTTCATTTAGATAATTTTTACCACACACATTATCTTTTTCCTGCCTCTCTATAATTTCTTTAACGTCCAGAAGAAAAGTAAGTGGTTGAATAAAATGTGAAACTGGGTTTCTCGACAACATGTCGGCTTCGACATTTGTGGATCCCTTTTCGTAAACTATATTGTATTCAAACATGCTCAACTTCAAAGACCATCTAAATAACCTGCCTCTCAAATGTTTAGTATTTTTTTACCATACAAGAGATGCATGATCAGTATGAATGGTAAAATTTACACCATGAAAATAATGATAGAATTTGTCTAACGTGTCAATGATGGCAAGACACTCTAACTCGGTAATAAAATAATTCTTCTCATAACTTCTCAATCCTCTAGAGTAATAAGCAATTGGATGTAAAAAATTATTACTATCAGGTTGTTTTAAGACTGCACCTACTGCCACCTGTGAGGCATCAACAAACATATGGAGGGGTAACATAGGGTCATAAATTTTTAAGATAGGTTTGGCTATTAAGGCATCTTTTAATTTTTGAAAAGAATTTTGACTATCTGTATTCCATTCCCATAATGTATTTTTCCTGAGTAATCTGTTAAGAGGGACTCGAATTTCGGCATATTTATCTATAAACTTGTGATAAACATTGATAGATCCTAAGAATCTCTGAAGTTCTTTTACATTTGAAGGGGGTTTTAGTTTTTTTATTACCTCAATATTAGCATTAGCAGGAGTTAATGTGCCATTCTGGATGGTATATCATAAGAAGTTATTTTTATTTTGAACAAAATTGTATTTAGAGAGTTTAAGTTTAATGTTTTCGCGTCTACATAATTCAAATATTTGGTTTAAATGTTGCATATGTTCTTCTAATGAGGAAGAAAAAATAATGATATCATCAAAATAATGGCAAGCAAAGTCTATTTTGTATTTAGTAAGTATTCTTCTAAGGGTTCTATTAAATATCGGGCGGCCTAATTTAATCCCGAAGGGCAGAACTAACCATTCAAAGAGCCCAAAGTTGGTAGCAAAAGTCAATTTCTCAGTATCGGAAGGATGTATGGGTATGTGCCAGTAGCCAGAGGCTAAATCTAAAGTTGAAAAATACTGTGCACTACTCAGTTTATCTAAAATTCCATCGATACGAGGTAGTGGTTTGGCGTCATTTTTCATTATTGCATTTAATTTTCTATAGTCAACACATAATCTAGTTTTTTTACCTTCTTCTCTTTTCATTACTAATGTAACAGGGGCAGAATAGGGACTATTGCTCTCTTTAATTAAACCAGCATCTAATAGTGAATGAATTTGATCCGAAATCTCTTTTTCTTCTAAAGGGGAAGTTCTGTATGGCCTGAGAGATATTGGTAGGTCAGAATTAAGAAAAATACGTTGCGGTTCAACATTAATTCTCCCGACATCAAATTTATTTTTAGAAAAAATGTCTAAATAATCCCTTATACTTTCCCTTAAAGTTTCATTTTCTATAGAATTTATTTCCCCAATTAATTTAGAATTATCAACATTAGATGGAACAAAGGATTGAGGAGATATGATCTTTCCATAATCGGGTTGCACTCTCTGATAATCATAGTTAACATTAAAATGAAGTAATCTTAATTTATCACTGGATATGCTCTTAGATTCATTTAAAACAAGGTTCCTTGTAATACTCGACATGTAGCACAATCAATAATTAAATTAAACTTACAGCATTCTTGTATACCTAATATAGCATAATCTAAATTTGTATTACATATCAAAAATCTAATATTTTGTTGCACATTACCTAATTTAAACAATAAATTACAAGCTTTATCTATTACAACAGTTCCTTTGGCTTGGCCAATAATAACAGGTGGAATATTTATAACTTTAGCATTTAACAATTTAACAAATTTAAAAGGTAAAATACTTATGGTTGAGCCAGAGTCAATCACACAAGGAAGTTCCCTGTTATTTACATATCCTGATACAATTAACTGTCATATATTATCAGTAGATGGTTGGGGTTGTCTAAGAGGGGGTGCATAAGATTGCAAAGGGCTCACATTGAATACACAATCCCTCTCCCAGTGGTAAGCATTTTGGATACCTCTATTTAAACACATTCGACATGGTCTACTTGGATAATTTCCCTGAAAATGGGTAGTAAGCAACCTAGGATTGATAAATCTAGAATTTGGAGCATTAAAATTGCTCTCTGAATGAAATTTGGAATTTGGCATATGAAAATTTCGACTTGGGCGAACCCAATGTCTAGGTGCCTGATCATATTGTGGCAATGATCTACAATTCTGAAAATTACTCCTAGAATTACTATTGTTGACATGGGAAGTAGGAATTACTACTAATTGTTTAGCCATTAGGTACCAGTCTATTGTATTTTTTGGAGGATTACTAATCATATAATTCTGGTACTCAGGTTTGAGACCGTCTGTTAATCCCTGTACTATTATAGTTTCACATAAACAAAGTTATCTACCTATTTCAACCTTTTTTCGAAAGTACTTATCCAAATCATTGAGATCATTTAATTTCATAGAAGCAAATTCTGAAAATCGAGGAACATGAACAGTTATGAATTTTTCAGTAAGAATATCAGTTATTTTGTCAATAGCTTTACATTCTAAACATTCATTGATAAATACCTTCAGAGCCTCTCCTTTCAAATATTTTGAAATATTTTTAATCTTCCAATTTTCATCTTTCTTTTCAGAAAGGCATGTTTTGTCAAAATGGTTTAACCAAGATTGAATGTTCATTCCAGATTCGAAATCAAAAGGAATGATGTTTATTTCGTTTTCACTCATTTTGTGATCACCAAGGACTTTTACAAGTCCAGATCACAATAACATTAATATAAAAATTAAAGAGAATTAACACAACAGATGTAAAATAAAATTTAAATTAAATAACAAATGTAAATACCTCCATCTCTAATAAATAATGATAGCAATAATAATAATACAACAAATAAGAAAATCTGAGCGAAACTTAAATAACATAAAAATAAATAAAATAATAAATAATACATACAATAATAACTTTTTTCAACTTACGTAATTCCGTTCACAAGTTGTCTGCCTTTTACTTTTTGAAATTTTAATACGACCAATAATTTTATTAATTAATTTGTAGAATGATAATTTTTTATCATTTTTTCCTGTAAAAGAAAATATTATTTTGATCATTCCGTCATGATTGAGAGGTGGTTTTGTAGAACATTCACACTGGTCTGCATCTGGTATTTCCAGGGATAAATTATTCCAACACTTTTTGAAATATTCGATGCATATTTTGATGAGTATCAGTTGCACACACCACAATAAAAATATACAGCATCCGCATTCAGCAACATATCACAGCTTCTCCGTTTATCAGACGATCAGAAGAACACTAATCAACATACTCTTTGCGAGAACTAGACGCACATTCTTCGCTATGAAGATGTACAACAGTAGCCGGCAATACATTCGCAGCTCATCCGTCCATCAGAACATTGGCATAGCTCAGCGCAAGTTCATGGAATCCTGACCGGCTTTTTTGTAGCATTTTGACGAGGTTGAGATATTACGATGAATACTATTCGATGAAAAGATGGCAGTCCTTCAATGATATAGCAAGTTGCAGTCGAATTTAGCGAGTATGGCGAAGTAGTAAGGCAATGAAATGAGATCACAGAATTTCTCCAGTAAATCCAGCCAATCTCCCGACAAATAATTTTATTAGAAGACGAACAACATATAAACGATTCCCAAAGGGTCTAAAACTTATAGCCCTCGGGCTAACGTTGCTTCACTTCATTGAATTAAGATGTTATTGGGCCAGTTGAATATTCTACGGTCATACAAATACCAGACACATACTTGTTTAGCTTCCGAAAACGTCAAAAATCTGCCGCTCCGACCGGCGCGGGCCAGTTTTGATCTCTCCGCGGAAACATACACAGAATTACGTCACGAGCGCTCAACCCAATGAGTGAGAAGCTAGCTCCAGCCCAACGAATGAGGCTAGAGGACGAGGCTAAAACATTAAAGAATCCCTTAGTTTGGTGCGGACCAATTTAGAAGTTAAAATCCCAAGCGCGCGAAAAATTCAGAGCAAAAAAAATAATAATAATAAAAAGAAAATGGCTTTAAAAAACATTCGAAATGAGAACGCGTCTCAGAATTTTATAGATTGGGGAACTGATAAAAGTTACGAATGATCTTAAATTTTAGATTAAGATTTGGAATAAAATAATTATTAATATACGGATATTTACTTTTAAAAGGACTTTAAATAGGAATAGATATTATTAAGAATTAAGGAAATACTGACTATGACAGAAGTTAGATTAATTTTAAAATATTAATGCGAATAAAATGGAAGGATACGAAGGAAATAAATTTTTATATAACATATATATATATATATATATATATATATATATATATTTTTTTTTTTTTAATCATGTAAGTTTGGTGAATTTTACTTTGCTGTTTAAAACATTTTTTTTTTTTTACTTTGACAGCATTAAAAATATCATACGCTTTTCGTACGGCAAAACTTTCTTGATTGTCCTTTTATTATTAATAAATTTCATTTTTTTAAACTGATTTTCGAAAGTCTTCTATAATTTTCGTGTAGTCTGATATAAGTCTTCCTATATTGTCTTCGTTTTGCGTGTTGCATTAAATATATAATAAAAAAATTACTAAACACTACACACTAAACATTTTGGTTATAAAATGAGTATGAAATATTTTTCGTGTTTAAGTAGTTTTGGAAATAAGATATAATAACATTTTATAAAACAAACATGCCTTAATTATCAGAAATTTAAAAGTTATAAAATCATGTAAAATATATATTTTATCCTCGTTTACATAAACATTTATTTTCATATAGCTTATTTTTATCATATTATATTGAGATTCAATCTACATTATAAAGCAGGAACATGCCCGTGAATACTGAGGACGTCATATTGACGATGGTAATAACCAAAAAAATATTTTTTTCTCTTTTTCAAAATTATTAACTTCTAAGCATTTCCCAATTCCAATTTTTACACTGTCAAATAGGGCAAAAATGTACAGGGTGTTCCAAAACTCTCTGTACAACTTCAACAATTTATTACAAAAAAAATAATAGGCCTACAGCAAAAATAATTACAACAATGCATAGCGTAACTTAATTTTTTTTTCTACTGCCTTAGTAAACTTCAACATGAGATCCTTTCGTAGCACAAAGAATATCAAGACGATATTCCCATTCAATGATTTTTTCATGCTAACATCAACAGTAGCTACTGCTGTTTGGATCTTTTATTTCAATTCCGTGAGACTGTTAACTTTTGTTCAGATTTCATCAAACTGTTGTAACTACTGTTGATGTTAGATGATGTTAGATGTTAGATGTTAGATGATGTTACTGTTGACGTATGATGCTGAAACGCACGTGGATGGAATTGGAATATCGACTTGATGTTCTTCGTGCTACGAAAGGATCTCATGTACAAGTATACTAATGTAGTAGAAAAAAAAAACTTTTTAAGTTACTCTATGTACTGTTGTAATTATTTTTGCTGTAGGCCTGTTATTTTTTTGTAATAAATTTTTGTACGGAGACTTTTGGGACACCCTGTATTTTCAAATGCAATCGGTTATAAAATTTTATCTCAATTTGCTGCATTTCATTATCTGTAAAATAATTTTCAAGCATTTATTATTATCACGAATAAATTTGTATCACTTTCAGCCCGCTTATGGCAGATTGAAACGTTTGCACTTTAATCAATATAAATAGTTCAGTATTTTTACGGATAAAATTCCATTTCGTAATTAAAGCTCCACCAATAATAAAATAAAAGCATAATGTAAATGAAACACAAATTTAATGTATATTTTATCTACTTGCGTGCTTAAGCACATAAATAATCAATATCAAATACACTGCAAAAAAAATTGCAGTAAAATTACGGGCAGAGACCGGCAGCAGAAATTCCAGTCATACCCCGTAAAAAAAAAAAAAAAAAAAAAAAAAAAAAAAAAAAAAAAAAAAAAAAAAAAAAATCCATGCCCACATGCCCATCATTTTGTGCAGCCCGTAATTTTACGGGGCAAAGTAATATAGCATTATAATGCACAGGATATAATGCACTACTTTAAAACACAATAACACTTTGCTTACTGTTCCGTAGCGCCGTAGCACGTTAGATAATCATCACAGAATCGCTGTTTTGGCGGGTTAAAATTTTCGAAATACGAGTAAAATAAAGGGTTACACCCTAGCGGAGGACAATGTATGGAATCGTACCGTATTTTTGCTAACATATGGGCTAGACCTGTAAGAATATGTGGATTGCTCTTAATTTTCTAAGTATCTAAGGGATAAGGCATCTTATTTAGTGGATCAGACCGTTTTTCATCAAATAAGGCTGTTGCCCGTGAAAAGTGAAAGGCAAACGCTCATAAATTTACAGTTTTTTTTTCTGAGAGTGTACCTACTTTTTTTACTACTAAAATTATCGACTTATTAAAATATATATATAAACGCTAAAGTGATACACACAGAACACAAATAAAGTAATCTCATTGCGCACCTACACTGTGTGTCTGTGTGTGAAGGGCAACGCTAATAAATTTATAGCTTTTTGTGAGAGTGTAGGTTTCTTTAAATAGTGAAAAATTTGGTGATTTCTTTTTTAATTAAATGGCCAATCATCCGGCTAATCATAAACTACCGTTTTTAATAAAGTTCAGAACTTAAAGGTTTTAAGGGCTAATTTCCGGTTACCTTTTCTACAAATATTATGGATTATATTTATATCCTATGTTATTGTATCTATCTGCTGTTAATTATCTTATGAGGAGATTTCTTAATTAATAACTCTCGAAACTTAAGTTCTTTTCCTTTATCATTATATGCTGAAAAAAATGACCACTTCTGTAACATATGCATAACATTTCTGTAACATTTTATATATACAAGGAAATAGGAATATCAGTGTGTATATTTGCAAGAAAAATATTCTGTGGAGGCTAAGAGGGATTTTCATCACATGCTATATTGTTTTTGATCATTTACTTTACATATTATGCGTGAATATCTTTACAATCTATTTTAAAAACTGTGTTTTCCTTTAAATACTTGTTCCTTTTTTGAAACTGATGATTTTCTTTTTCATATTCAAACATATTTTAAATGTATTTCCCTTATGCAATTATTCAGAAAACTCAATTTCTCAAAATATATTCTTTAACATGAAAAGATTTTTCAAAATACATATCTCAGTTTAAATTATAAAGTTGTTAATTCATTTACTTTTTTGTAAATATTTTCAAATTTAACGCATTAAAGACACAGTAGATTTTTTTTCTCCCAAGAAAAACATTTTTGAAAAGACATAGCAAGTAAGTGATATTTTTAAATATGCTTGCTGATTAATAATATTTTTTAAATATTTTCACATTTTATTGCTATTTAAATTTGTATGTTAACAGAATTGTTAAAGACCAAGCCAAAATTTTTAATAATAAGCAAATTATATTCGGCCGACGTTTCTTCAGCTTATTTCAATTTTGTATGGTTGTTGGTATGGTTTAGTGGTATCACCTAACATACTTCGGTATTTGTCTACTTTACCGTCGATCACTCTTTATTTAAAAAAAATTCCCCAAGGAATACGATTTAACTTCAAAAATACAAATGTGAGACGTCAAGTTGGATTTCAAATGCAGATGTGAATCCCAATTATAACGACGGAACGATATAATCACATGCCAGAAAAAAAGACTTTTTCAAATGTTTACGAGTAAAATAAGATTATCGATTTCTGATATTGCTCTGAGAAATCATATTATCGACATAATACAATGTGCATGTTATCATCTGTTTCTTAATTTCACTTTTTCTGCATTCAATATAAATATTCAAAATTAAAACCAGAAAAATTATTTCCTAAAATGCTAAATTATAAAATAAATACATTTGTGCTTATATTTTTTTTTTCATCCTTAGTAATCGGGTTAACTAACTGTTCTTTTGTGGCAGTTAGAAAAGCTAGAATTGTACTTAAGATTGGAGAGTATGGCAGCGCCCAGGAGTATGCAAGAGTTTAAACAGCTACCTTAGTTTATTATGTTGATAAAAGTTTAATGAAATTGATTATGTGATTTATCTGTGGGCACAAAAATGCGCTAAACAGATTGTTGTATTTGCTTAGAATTTATACCAACCAGTAATAATGATAATTGTAAAACTTTATAATTTTGTTAGTCTTATTTATTTTTAGAAAATATTGCGCTGTTTCATAGTATGAAAAATTCGATCATTAGAATAGAAAATAATTACAAATGATGTCATTGGGATGGGTGCATATGACACAGAAAGCAAAAGCGTCACATATGTCAGCATACCATTCACGTCTGGCGCGCTGAAATAAATCAAAATGAAAAATTTTTCAATATTTTTAGACGATTTTATTTTAAATCACTGATTGTATTCTCTTACTTAAACATTTCCTTTATTTATTTATTTATTTATTTATTGAAATATTTATTAACTATATTATATGACTAAATTACAAATATAATTTCTCAGAATACTCTTTGCCGGATAATGCTTGACACGAATAGATTTATTAACTTAGCACATTTGTGAACGTAAATAATACATTTACTCATGCTAAAACAAGTATTTTAAATTATAATCTTAAAATAGAAAATCTTAAATTACATCTTAACAAAGTTCATACTTTGCTTTTTATTTGAAATAATGTTCGCAATCCACATCTTTTAAGAGATAGTAATATAAATTTTTATTCTGTTCTTACGTATAGCTCGTTAATCGACAGAGTCTCAACAAACGATTGTTAGAGTGACAAAAATTATATGTTATTATAGATTATTATTATTTAATATATACTTAAAACAATAGCTTTTTTTTATTATGAGTCAGAGAATGAAAATTGCAGAAAGAAAAGGTGTCGTGTGAATAGATAATCATATTTTACATCTTAATAAAGCTCACAAACTGAACTTTTCACTTGAAATAAGGTTAATAATTTACGCCTTTTAAGCACTAGTAATATAATTCAAATTTCGAATACAAAATGAATTAAGATACTGGAAACATGAGTTGTGCGTGAGTGAGCACAAAAAGTTCAGAGATAGATATTGGTTTGGGACGAAGCTAAAAATGTAGCCCTGAAACCGGTGACAAATCGTCCCAAACACTAGCAGCTCGTTTTGAAAACATCTCGTCGTACAATAAATTCAGCTTGTCTTCCCCGTGCTTGCCGAACGACTTCATCGATAACATATCTCTATTCATATTGCAAGCCGTGTTGACGGTACATAGTTCATCTTAATTTTACCCAGAACTTTGTAGTGAATGAAAGAATGAACTCGATAACCTGTGTTTCCGATTGAGTTCCAATCTGATGGATGTGTTATAAACCATTGTTGGAAAAACTGTATAAATTTTTATACAAACAGACAGACTCAAGTTTTGTTTTGGTTAGTATATTATAACTTGGTGTGTGTTGAACGAGGCAGTTACTAATGAGAACTTTACAGGATTTTTTTAGGAATTAAAGTGATTTAGATATATTTTGTATGAGCGATAATCCAAACCATGATAACTTCCAATTTCATAGACATTCCTACCATAAAAAGGACATTGCAAAAAAGAGAAACAATCAACAAAAGCAAAATCTATAGCTACATAACACATCATAATTGTAAATAATCTTTCTTTTAAAGAAGATGAATGAAAATTAATGCATGGAAGTCTAATATTACTGTGAACGCAAAAATTACTAAATTATTACGAAAATTGAAAAATTTAAAACTGACATTTATACATATATCTATCTATCTATCTATCTATATGTATATATATATATCTGTTTATCTATATGTATATCTATTTCTATCTATCTATCTATATATATATATATATATATATATATATATATATACACACACGCACACACACGCACACACAAGTACACACACAAACACACACACACGCGCACACACATACACATATACATATATATATATATATATATATATATACATCCATCTATCTCTCTCTCTATATGTTTATTATTCTCACTTATACCTCGTTTCTCTACAGAGTCGTAACAGATGTTTTTAGAGAGTTCTGTCACAAACTGTCATGTTTCTTTTTTTCTAAATTTATTCTTAAAACAACAGCTATTGTTAGTGATAATACATAATGTAAAATTATAAAAAAAACAGCGTTTGTGTGCTTTTCTAAAAGTACCGGAGGGGTAATGGATGGACAAAAAAAGGCATTTTCAACATACTGTAACAAAGAAAAATACATATTCCTATATTAATAGCAATATATGAAATACATAATACCTGCAATATGTATAATATCGAATGTTTTTATAAAGTTATTTTAATTATCAAATAAACAGTAAAATATATTTATTAAAAGGTATTTATTTATAACAAAATAAAATTCAGCAATATCATTTAAATTTAAAAAGTTGAAATATATATATATATATATATATATATATATATATATATGTATATATATATGTTTATGTAAGTATCGTCTGCAGCGAGCTAAAGCTGCATGTTCCTTGGTTTCATGTGCTCCGAATTCATGTAAGTTTCTTTTTCTTACTTCCCGCGTTTGGCAACACTCAGTGTTCTGTTTTCTTCTTGTTTTTTTGGAATGGGAAAAATGGTGTTATAGAATAAGCCGTGTGATGGCTCGCTTTTCTTTATTTGTGAATAAACCGCTTTTACAGTCCATTGTGTTGTTTTATGTAATAACCAGCAGTGTGTGTGTGTAGTGAAAAACGCAAAAACATTCTTGGTATAAGTCTAGCCGGAGCGCTAGTGAAAAAAAAGTGTAGAATCGAACATTTTTCTGAACTGCCGTGATGTCGTTTGTAGCGAAAAATTGCCTCAGCCTGTGAGGTTAGTTAACTTTGAACATTATATTTCGTGTGTAAAAATAATTTGCTATTTAAAACTGTAGAATTGTGATGAGAATATAGTTTAGATTTAAACTAAATTTTGTATTAACATATTTTAGAACTTGTTTTGGGTTGGATTAAAGTAAAAATGAGTGAACTAACAACTTTTAAAACAAAAAGAACTGCTCTACGGAGAGTTGTAACGAATTACAATATGAAAATTGAAAGTACAATCGCAGATGGTGACATTAATTTAACAGAATTAAAAGAAAATATTGAATTGTTAAAACAGAAAGAATCGGAACTAAAAAAACTTGATAGGGAAATCGAAAGTTTAATTACAGAATCTAAACAATTAGAGAGAGAGAGAGAGAAATAGCGCACAGGAAATCTCAGATAAAATTGATTTGTGGAAATTTAAAGGTGAGAAAGTATTGAAAATCGAAAATGCTAAGTTAAATAACAGTGAAAATAAATCTGATAGTGTAATTTCAGAAAACATTTTTGAGTATATTAAATTACCTAGGTTATCATTACCTACTTTTGGAGGCAATATCACTGAATGGATAGCTTTTAAAGATCTTTTCAATGCATGCGTAAACAGTAATACGACTATATCTAATGCTCAAAAATTGCAGTATTTGAAGGCTTCATTGAAAGGAGAAGCGTATCGCGTCCTTCAGTCTATTTAAATTTCGGATTCTAATTTTGAAATTGCATGGAATCTACTAGACGAAAGATATTCAAATAAGAGAGAACAAATTTTTGCATATATTAAACGGTTTCTAAGTTTACCAACAATTCAAACAGAATCAGCTATTGCTACTTTAATTCTAGTTGATAACATTAATGAAGTCATTTGCTCGTTAGAAGTATTGAACCAAACCATTGGCAAATTTGGTGATACATTAATGACTTATTTAATTTTGCAAAAATTGGATCATTCTACAAAATTGTGGTGGGAACGTCACCTTAAAAGCAATGAAATTCCGAAACTTAAGAACTTAATTGAATTTCTTAAGAATTACGCAAGAACTCTTCAAAATAGCAAGTTAGTGGTAAATAAGGTACCTAAATCTGTATTTCCAAATAAGAGTAATGCTTTTGTAGCTACTTTGGGTTGTGGTTACTGTAAAGAAGAACATTGTTTAGCTAAATGCTCAAAATTTCTTAATTTGCCTGTTCAACAACGAGTAGATTTGTTAAAACATAATCATTATTGCTTCAATTGCCTATCTAATATGAATTTTCTCAATAAATATAAGAGTCTAAATACATGCCATCATTGCTTTAAGAAACATCATAGTATTTTACACATGGTAAATAATTCAAGGAATAAGACGCAGTCGAATATTATGTCCCCACACGCACAAGAATTTATCCCTAAAAAGTTGAGTCAGCGAGTGATAATGTTTCGTCTACAGTCTGTGCCTCTCATTATGAATCAAACGCAAAGAGTAGTCAAACGATTCATATTTTGTTGTGTACCGCATTAATATAAGTTCAAAATTGTAAACAAGAGTTTGTAAAATGCAGATGTTTATCTGATACTGGTTCTCAGAAGTCAATTATTTCTAGAGAATGTGTAAACAAATTATGATTGAAGGTAAAAGATAGTTCTATTTCTGTGTCATGTTTGGGAACATTTAATACTTGAGTAATGGGGATGTCGATTTATTATTCACTTCTCACTTCAAAAGTGATCTTAGAATATCAACATCAGCATTCATAATGGATAAAGTGACAGATAATATTCCCTATGTGTCTTTACCTTCAGTCATTTGCGATAATTTCAGTGATTTAATGTTAGCTGATCCAATGTTTTACAAGTCACAAAAATTTACATTTTATTTGGTGTAAATGTATTTATGCATTTAATGACTGGGGAGATTGTCAAACGTGAACCTAACCTTCCATTCGCCTTAAATTCGAGACTTGGATGGATAACTTCGGGTACTACAAATTTTGAAACGCTGGCAACTGATCCAGTACATGTAAATCATTTAAGTACAAAACCTGTCGAGTTAGTAAATTCATTCAAGGAATTAGAAAATTTTCCAAATGTGCAACCTTTAACAGTTGAAGAAAAACATTGTGAAAAATATTTTGAGAGTTCTCATTTTAGAGAAAAATCAGGCCTCTATTCAGTCGCATTACCATTCAAACAGGATCGAGATATTTTAGGTGATTCACGCCAAATGGCGCACAGAAGATTTCTTTATCTTGAGAAAATACTAATATCTATGCCAGAAATTTACAACCAATATGTTTAATTTATGAAAGAATATTTATTTCTGGGCCAAATGGACTTTGTTTCGAATACAGATCGTGAATTGGAAACTAAACATCATTACATCCCACACCACTTCGTCTTAAACAATTCTAGTTTAACTACCAAATTAATAGTAGTTTTTGATGCGAGTGCTAAACCAACAACAGGTGTTTCTTTAAACGACTCTCTAATGGTAGGTCCCAAAATACAAGATGATTTAATTTGAATTTTATTAAGGTTTAGATTTCATAATATTGCAATAACATCTGATATAAGAATGATGTATAGGCAGGTAAAAATTCATGATAATGATAGGGATTTTCAGAGAATATTATGGAGAGATAGTCCAGATAAACAAATACAAGTCTTTCGCTTAATTACTGTCACGTATGGAACTGCTGCTGCTCCATATCTTGCAACCAAAGCTTTGAGTCAGTTAGCAATTGATGAGGGTTTTAATTTCCCAAAAGCAAAGACTATAGTTTTAAGATATTTGTTTTTCGACGTTGTTTCAACTGGTGTTGAGAATAATCAGGAAGGTACTGAATTGATATATGATTTGCAAAAATTCTAAAAAGAGGTGGGTTTGAGCTACATAAATGGTCCACAAATGAACCATCACTATTGAAAAATGCTGGGTTGGAAACACAATTAACGATAATATACATAGTGTAGTGGGCAAAAAGGCCGCAGAAGTTCTAGGAGTTTTTAGTGACTGTGTAACCAACTTCAACGATGCAGAAAAAGAAATTAACAAATATATTTTGCAGCAGAATGAAGAAATTCTCAAATTTTTGCCGTCAGAGGAAATAACTTGTAAATTTAATCCGTCTTCTGCTCCACACTTTGGTCGACTGGGGGAATTTGCAGTAAAATCAATGAAATCGTATCTGAAGAAAACCGTTGATGACACTGTATTAACCTATGAACTGTGTCTTCTTCCTATAGAAACTAAAAACTGTGAACTGAGAACTGTTTAAGATTTTTTTTGTATTAATTTGTTTGTGTTATTAATTGTTTTTTTTTTCATTATAGTAAGAAATTGTAAGCAACTAACCACTTGTTGAAATCTCAGGGGATTTCAACATGGGCCAGAATGTTTATGTAAGTATCATCTGCAGCGAGCTAAAGCTGCATGTTCCTTGGTTTCATGTGCTCCGAATTCATGTAAGTTTCTTTTTCTTACTTCCCGCGTTTGGCAACACTCAGTGTTCTGTTTTCTTCTTGTTTTTTTGGAATGGGAAAAATGGTGTTATAGAATAAGCCGTGTGATGGCTCGCTTTTCTTTATTTGTGAATAAACCGCTTTTACAGTCCATTGTGTTGTTTTATGTAAGAACCAGCAGTGTGTGTGTGTAGTGAAAAACGCAAAAACATTCTTGGTATAAGTCTAGCCGGAGCGCTAGTGAAAAAAAAGTGTAGAATCGAACATTTTTCTGAACTGCCGTGATGTCGTTTGTAGCGAAAAATTGCCTCAGCCTGTGAGGTTAGTTAACTTTGAACATTATATTTCGTGTGTAAAAATAATTTGCTATTTAAAACTGTAGAATTGTGATGAGAATATAGTTTAGATTTAAACTAAATTTTGTATTAACATATTTTAGAACTTGTTTTGGGTTGGATTAAAGTAAAAATGAGTGAACTAACAACTTTTAAAACAAAAAGAACTGCTCTACGGAGAGTTGTAACGAATTACAATCAGAAAATTGAAAGTACAATCGCAGATGGTGACATTAATTTAACAGAATTAAAAGAAAATATTGAATTGTTAAAACAGAAAGAATCGGAACTAAAAAAACTTGATAGGGAAATCGAAAGTTTAATTACAGAATCTAAACAATTAGAGAGAGAGAGAGAGAAATAGCGCACAGGAAATCTCAGATAAAATTGATTTGTGGAAATTTAAAGGTGAGAAAGTATTGAAAATCGAAAATGCTAAGTTAAATAACAGTGAAAATAAATCTGATAGTGTAATTTCAGAAAACATTTTTGAGTATATTAAATTACCTAGGTTATCATTACCTACTTTTGGAGGCAATATCACTGAATGGATAGCTTTTAAAGATCTTTTCAATGCATGCGTAAACAGTAATACGACTATATCTAATGCTCAAAAATTGCAGTATTTGAAGGCTTCATTGAAAGGAGAAGCGTATCGCGTCCTTCAGTCTATTTAAATTTCGGATTCTAATTTTGAAATTGCATGGAATCTACTAGACGAAAGATATTCAAATAAGAGAGAACAAATTTTTGCATATATTAAACGGTTTCTAAGTTTACCAACAATTCAAACAGAATCAGCTATTGCTACTTTAATTCTAGTTGATAACATTAATGAAGTCATTTGCTCGTTAGAAGTATTGAACCAAACCATTGGCAAATTTGGTGATACATTAATGACTTATTTAATTTTGCAAAAATTGGATCCTTCTACAAAATTGTGGTGGGAACGTCACCTTAAAAGCAATGAAATTCCGAAACTTAAGAACTTAATTGAATTTCTTAAGAATTACGCAAGAACTCTTCAAAATAGCAAGTTAGTGGTAAATAAGGTACCTAAATCTGTATTTCCAAATAAGAGTAATGCTTTTGTAGCTACTTTGGGTTGTGGTTACTGTAAAGAAGAACATTGTTTAGCTAAATGCTCAAAATTTCTTAATTTGCCTGTTCAACAACGAGTAGATTTGTTAAAACATAATCATTATTGCTTCAATTGCCTATCTAATATGAATTTTCTCAATAAATATAAGAGCCTAAATACATGCCATCATTGCTTTAAGAAACATCATAGTATTTTACACATGGTAAATAATTCAAGGAATAAGACGCAGTCGAATATTATGTCCCCACACGCACAAGAATTTATCCCTAAAAAGTTGAGTCAGCGAGTGATAATGTTTCGTCTACAGTCTGTGCCTCTCATTATGAATCAAACGCAAAGAGTAGTCAAACGAGTCATATTTTGTTGTGTACCGCATTAATATAAGTTCAAAATTGTAAACAAGAGTTTGTAAAATACAGATGTTTATCTGATACTGGTTCTCAGAAGTCAATTATTTCTAGAGAAAGTGTAAACAAATTATGATTGAAGGTAAAAGATAGTTCTATTTCTGTGTCATGTTTGGGAACATTTAATACTTGAGTAATGGGGATGTCGATTTATTATTCACTTCTCACTTCAAAAGTGATCTTAGAGTATCAACATCAGCATTCATAATGGACAAAGTGACAGATAATATTCCTTATGTGTCTTTACCTTCAGTCATTTGCGATAATTTCAGTGATTTAATGTTAGCTGATCCATTGTTTTACAAGTCACAAAAATTTACATTTTATTTGGTGTAAATGTATTTATGCATTTAATGACTGGGGAAATTGTCAAACGTGAACCTAACCTTCCATTTGCCTTAAATTCGAGACTTGGGTAGATAATTTTGGGTACTACAAATTTTGAAACGCTGGCAACTGATCCAGTACATGTAAATCATTTAAGTACAAAACCTGACGAGTTAGTAAATTCATTCTGGGAATTAGAAAAAATTCCAAATGTGCAACCTTTAACAGAAGAAAAACATTATGAAAAACATTTTGAGAGTTCTCATTTTAGAGAAAAATCAGGCCGCATTACCATTCAAACAGGATCGAGATATTTTATGTGATTCACGAAAAATGGCGCACAGAAGATTTCTTTATCTTTAGAAAATACTAATATCCATGCCAGAAATTTACAACCAATATGTTCAATTTATGAAAGAATATTTATTTCTTGCTTCAAATGGACTTTGTTTCGAATACAGATCGTGATTTGGAAACTAAACATTATTACATTCCACACCACATCGTCTTAAACAATTCTAGTTTAACTACCAAATTAAGAGTAGTTTTTGATGCGAGTGCTAAACCAACAACAGGTGTTTCTTTTAACGACACTCTAATGGTAAGTCCCAAAATACAAGATGATTTAATTTGCATTTTATTAAGGTTTAGATTTCATAATATTGCCATAACATCTGATATAAGAATGATGTATAGGCAGGTAAAAATTCATGATAATGATAGGGATTTTCAGAGAATATTATGGAGAGATAGTCCAGATAAACAAATACAAGTCTTTCGCTTAATTACTGTCACGTATGGAACTGCTGCTGCTCCATATCTTGCAACCAAAGCTTTGAATCAGTTAGCAATTGATGAGGGTCTTAATTTACCAAAAGCAAAGACTATAGTTTTAAGATATTTTTATGTCGACGATGTTTTAACTGGTGTTGAGAATAGTCAGGAAGGTACTGAATTGATATATGATTTGAAAAAAAAGCTAAAAAATGGTGGGTTTGAGCTACATAAATGGTCCACAAATTAACCATCACTATTGAAAAATACTGGGTTAGAAAACACAATTAACGATAATATACATAGTGTAATGGGCAATAAGGCCACAAAAGTTCTAGGAGTGGAATGGCATCCTGATAATGATATGTTCAAATGTAATTTCAGTGATATAAATTATCAAGGGGTACCTACTAAAAGAATTATTCTGTCATTTGTATCAACGCTGTTTGACCCATTGGGGTGGATTGCACCTTTTGTGATTCTAACTAAAATGATCCTTCAAGAACTGTGGAAATTACAATTATCATGGGATGTCCCAGTACCAGAAAATATTGACCAAAGTGGAAAATTTTATGCCAAGAAGTCAAACTCTTAAATTTCATATATATACCTAGAAAAGTAATCTTGCCCAATTATTCTCGATGTGAACTTCACGGATTTTGTGATGCGTCAGAAAAGGGTTATTCAGCAGTTATTTACTTTAAAACTTGTGATAGCTCTAACATTGGTGTGAAACTTTTAACAGCTAAAACTCGCGTAACACCCCTAAAACCTGTCACGATTCCAAGACTTGAATTTTGTAGTGCAGTATTACTGGCACACTTAATACAGGCGGTCAGAGCTGCATTACATATAAAACCTGATTCTGTGCACGCATGGAGTGATTTGATTCACAAATTGTATTGTCATGGCTAAGATCAAATCCTAAAAGATGGCAAGTCTTTGTAGCCAACAGATTATCTGAAATTCAATCCATTTTACCAGCTGAGAATTGGAACCATGTGGACGGAAAAGAAAATCCTGCTGATTGTGAATCACGTGGGTTACTTCCTGCAGAACTACTGTCCCATGACTTGTGGTGGAACGGCCCACTATGGTTAAGAAGCAGTGAGGTTCCCGTGCGTGAATTATTCCCATAAATGAAGATGAATTACCAGAAGCACGTAAAACCTTATCATTTGTAGCTTCTGAAACTGTAAAAGAAATTGATGTTATATAAAAAATATCTTCGTTTTCCAAGTTGCAACGCATATTTGCTTAGTTATTGAGATTCATCTCCAATTCAAAGGTAACACGTGTAGTCAGAAATACTTCCTTTTCATCAAGCAGTGAAATTCATGCCGCAACACGCTGCATTATTCGGATAGTTCAACAAGTGAACTTCAGTAAAGAAATTCAGTATTTAGAAGCTGGAAAAGAGCTACCGGCAAATAGCAGTCTCATTTGCTTGTGTCCAATTTTAGATGATAATAAAATATTAAGAGTAGGAGGAAGATTGAATAACGCACAGCTGTCGGAGAATGAAAAGCACCCAATCGTATTACCATCACAGCACCATGTGACTAAGATCATAATTAAACATTTTCATGAAAATTTTTTACATGCAGGTCGAGAACTTCTTCTTTCTTTAATAAGACAGCAATTTTGCATCATTACTGCTAGGTCTGTTATTCAGAAAATGGTAAGAGCTTGTGTTACGTGTTGTAGATATAAAAAGCTCAGACTGCAAAACAAATAATGGCTGATTTTCCAGCATCCAGAGTAACACAATCGCGACCATTTCATCGAGTTGGAACAGATTTTTCAGGGCCATTCATGATTAAATATCGTGCAGGACGCGGAACAAAATCATTTAAATCATATGTGTGTGTATTTGTCTGCTTCGTCATCAAAGCAGTCCATCTTGAAGTCGTCGAAGATCTTTCAACAAAGGCATTCTTAAGTGCATTAAAACGATTTATTGCAAGAAGAGGGAAAACTTTGGAGTTTTTAGTGACTGTGGAACCAACTTCAACGGTGCAGAAAAAGAAATTAACAAATATATTTTGCAGTGCAAGCAGAATGAAGAAATTCGCAAATTTTTGCCATCAGAGGAAATAACTTGGAAATTTAATCCGCCTTCTGCTCCACACTTTGGTGGACTGTGGGAATCTGCAGTAAACTCTATGAAATCGTATCTGAAGAAAACCGTTGATGACACTGTATTAACCTATGAATTGTGTAATCTTCCTATAGAAACTAAAAACTGTGAACTGAGAACTGTTTAACCTTTTTTTTGCATTAATTTGTTTGTGTTATTAATTGTTTTTTCATTATAGTAAGAAAATGTAACCAACTAACCACTCGTTGAAATCCCAGGGGATTTCAACAGGGGCCAGAATGTTCATGTAAGTATCGTCTGCAGCGAGCTAAAGCTGCATGTTCCTTGGTTTCATGTACTCCGAATTCCTGTAAGTTTCTTTTTCTTACTTTCCGCGTTTGGCAACACTCCGTTTTCTTTTTTCTTCTTGTTTTTTGGAATGTGAAAAATGATGTTATAGAATAAGCCGTGTGATGGCTCGCTTTTCTTTATTTGTGAATAAACCGCTTTTACAGTCCATTGTGTTGTTTTATGTAAGAACCAGCAGTGTGTGTGTGTAGTAAAAAACGCAAAAACAATATATATATTGTACTCATTATAGTCTATAACAATTAATAAAACAAGGTGATTACAAATGAATATCCCAACTTGTAAGGGCTTTATTAAAAAAGTATAGAAAATATTACCGCTACGTCTGTTATTCGGAAAATGGTAAGAGCTTGTGTTACGTGTTGCAGATATAAAGTTAGAGACCATGCATTTGTGTTAAATACATAAAAAAGAAAATTGTGAAATTGCTAATAGCAAAAATTTTGAAATGTTCACTGAGACCACCAACAGAAACACGAACGACATCCACTCTGTAGGAGAATTCGTCCCACACGGTTTTCAGCATGTCGGGTGTTGCAGTTGAAACAACTGCAGTTATCATCATTTTCAGTTCAGCAGTGTGAGCTGGCAGAGACGGAAAAAACACTTTATCTTTAATGTATCCCCAAAGATAAAAATCGAACGGAGTTAAGTCCGTGCTCCGTGGGGGGGGGGGGGGTTGAAGAAGAGCAGCGTCGAAATCTGTTCTGCCACCACCAATTCACTGTTGCGACAGTTGCTCGTTCAAAAAGTCTTTTACAGAAAGGTGCCAATGGTTGGTGCACCATCGTGTTCGATGATGTCACAACGGAACATGCCGGTAAACTTTCAAGCCGCCCGCCGCTCGTTGCGCCATCTCTCGCCAAAAACATTTATGAAACTGCAAATTTTCTTACTTTCTTCTTATGTACGAAATGAAACACTACCTTTTATTGTTCAGGACATATAGTCCTTCAAAAATAGGATACTCATTTGTAATCAACCTGTATAATTCACTCTACAAAATTGATACAATAATTTTATGATACTTCGTGACGAATTAGCGTTAAATCTATATTCTCCGAAACGCATTTTAACAATAAATTTACTATTACCCAATGTTATGTGCATTGACAAAAATTTTTATACATCCAACGCCTTGTTTTTCTGTAACGTCAAATCAAAATTTCAATAAATTTACCGATGTAAAGTCTATTTTTCATTATTTTGTAACAAACGAAATACGTATATAGGAACCATAGATTACACCAAATTTGTGTACAGATATTTGAAAGTAGTAAAAGCCTTAAAAACAATCATTTTTCTAAAAACTTATAGTAAACAAACATGAATTGCTTATAAAATCCTCTCGTGTAAAACATTAAATAGTGCTGAAGTGTCTGGACACTTTTGTAGGTTTCCTTGTTGCATAACAACTTTCCAATATCTCTACACTGCAAAAAAGGACCTAAAATGTAATAAAACGAGGTACGAACACATACAATAACAACTTCCGAGTTACCCACAATTTCGAAAAGCTTTTTTATCTTCAGAATCCTCATAAGCTATTACATTTTCGAGATTTAAAGAAACATTTTTTAAATCTGTGACTCAATTTATGCATGCAAGGGTAACAAAATAATATTAATTTAAAGTTTATGAGTTTATGTTAATGTTCTTAATTTATGATTAATGTTTGTAACATATGTTTGTTGATCATGAAAATGTTTACTTAATAATTGATGAACATCATGAAAACATTTATTCTATGTTGAGAAACTGTTGAATACCAGTTAAAACAACTCGTAAAATTTCTTGAAAATCAGTGGCAACAAACGAAACTTTGTTTTCATAAATTCTTCTTCTTTAATTCTCGAAAATACTTTAGTTTCTGAGGTTTATCAATATAAAGAACGCTTTTCGAAAGAACTTGGAATTCGTTTATGGTTATATTATAATTTCCTAGATTAAGAAAAATTTGTCTTTTTCCACAGTGTAGAAGTAAGTGTCTTGGAAATTCTTAACTAACTATAAAAGTTCAAGATTAACTTTACTTTAAAAATAATTGCACTAATATAAGCTTATAATAATAAATAATTCTAAAAATTTTATTTTGAAATAAACAAGAAAATTAATTAACATCACTGTACTTTTTACTTAAAAATTCTATTCTTTTACAAAAATTATCGGTAATTCTATATATCCATAGAAGTATATTGCTATACGCTCAAGAGTATTAACTAAAAAAAATATGTCACTTTAATGGAATTTTTAAAATAGTATCTAAAACATGTCTTACAAATATATATATGTATATATTTTAAATATTTAAAAAAAAAATCAATATGTTCATTACAAGATATTTTAAAATACAGACGAAAAATACTTAATTCAAACAAATAAGTTAAATCATTTTTTAATAGTTATAAACTATTTTTTAAATACGTTTAAAAAATGCTTTAATTGCTTTAAAATGAAATGAATCTGCATTTAGTGACAGAAAAATAAATACGTTTCTATCTTTGCTTATTTTTTTCTGTTACTTTGTTTCTTTTATTTTAATAATTAAGTGGTTAACCATAGCTTCTGCAAACCAGTGGTGTTCTTCCTAAGTAAATACGAAAGAAAATTAATTTTAATCGAACTATTTATCATATTTTGTGTAAAAGTTTGCAAACAATTATTAATCTTAATTAATTTCCTTTATCACAAATTTGCTCTTTTATGTTTGACAAATTGAGATATTCTTTCTGATATATATTATATGAAGACAAGAAACCCAAGACAAAGTACAATCATTCTTGGAAATGGAACATGATTGGAAGTTTTGTGATTAAATATTACTCATCACAAAGAAAAAAACTGTAAGTGTTTATTTCATTTGTACAAGCATCGTAAGTTGATTATCTTATTTTTTCATATTTTCTTCAATGTGAAAAATGCAAAGATAATTCTTGTACATGCTGTACATTCTGCCGTTTTGTTAATGGATCAAAAACATTTATTAAAAATTAATGTGTAAAAAATACGCATAAATAAACTTCCTATAATATTAAAACATTTAAATATTTCTGAAACAATTAATAAAACATATCTTTATAATTTTAATAAATTCCATCTATCGTGATTTCAAACATCTTTTGAGTTTAATAAATTGAGGTATTCAGAATAATATAAATGAAATGAAGTCAAGAACCATAGCATAAATTTCAGATATTCCCGTAAATGGAACATAATAGAATTTGTGCTACTACATAATTCCCCACAATACACACACACACACACAGATATATATATATACAATATTTTCAAATGTACAAGCAACATATGTTGATTATCAGTACTAATAAAAGAAAGTTTCGCTCACTCTCTCTCTCTGTGTGTGTGTGACTGTGCGTGATTCTCTGTGTGTGTGTGACTGTGTCTGAGTCTCTCTGTCTCTCTCTCTCTCTCTCTCTTTGTGTGTGTGTGTGCGTACAATTGTTAGAGAAATCTAGCGCACCTAGAAGTCTACAAGGATAAAAAAAATCCCGATTTAAAAAATTAAATTTCGAAAAAAATCGAAAAAGAACTAACTCTTCAAGATATAAATTAATTTTTTTCCAATTTCCGTTAAAAAAATATGTGTATTTATTTCAAGTCCAGACACGTGACTTTGAACAAATCAATTTGGAAACAAGAAATGCAAGAAAGAAAAATCATGCACCAAGCATAGATTATGAAACACTTTCCAACACTAACAGAATACTTTAACAAACCATCGCTGTTTAATAAGGTGAATAACGTATCTAAGTAAACATTTCAGAAAAACACTAAGCACATTTGAAAACCACTTGGGAGCATTGCACCCACGACGGATTTTACATGCACCAGATGATATTAGCGTACATAGATTTACATACTTACCATGTCTGTTGGCTTATCACGTTCATGGTGGGTTGTCGCTGTAGTATTTATCGTCTCTTTTATGGGCTGATTTCACTTCTTGTTGTATTTGTCTCTGTCAAGGTTTTTTGACGTGTTTATAGGCTCACCCCTGTTGTGGGTTGTTTTTTGTCTATCATTCATTGGGTTTTTGCTTTTTCCTTGATATATTGTTACCTCTAGCTTGTGCTAGAGCTGGTTGTCACATTTTGAATCTTGTTTTTCTTTCGAGAGTTTCACTGGTTATTATGCCACTATCGTGGGTTTTGTCACGATGTAACTTTTGTTACTGGTGGTTGTCACATTGTAACTTTTATAACTGGTGGTTGTCACATTGCAACGTTTGTTACTGGTGGTTGTCACATTTCTGTATGTTAAACACTCATTTTTGTTGTCTTTGTCACTTTATCTCACTCAAGCATTGGGGGTTTCGAATTTTTCCCTTCGTGAATACGCTTTTTGCGAACAGTCCATTGAATCCTAATGGCTGTTATCACTGCTTTTCAATTTTTTGCAACTTGTTGATTTGTTGTTTGAGAAACTTGTCGCACTAATGAAGTGGGGCTTGTTCCGTGGTCGTTAGTCCGTCATACATCTATGAGGCTGTATTCACTTGATGTGACACTGTTTTTTCCTTATTCACTTTCTTTGGCAGTTGTGCTTTGTGCATTCACCAATTAATTATTTTGATGTGTTTTGTTCACTTTTAGCTGGCTATTTGCCTTCATCAGTTGGTGAAATTCATAATCGAGTTCAATCCCAATATATGCTGATGCACCATAATGCTTATGAATTTTTTTATGTAGCCCTGTATATGATCTGTAGCATTTATACATACCTCATAGCATTCAAAAACTTAGTTAAACGCAAACCTTACTAAAATCCAACATTCAATTATGGCTTATAAACAATACTTATAAACACAGTACTGTACCCGAAATATTTTGTGTGTCCATGTAAATGAACAATAAATGCTATGCACATAAAAAGTTTTTTTAATAAACCTGAATATCAGTTTCATTATATTTGAACTGGCGTAACATAATTAAAATATGCTGCAAACAGTTTTTCCCCGTAGACCAGTATGTAAACGAATACTTTGTGTGGCTCTGTATGTGAAAGAAAAAAAAATTACACTACATATTCTACAAAAAGCATGTCTTAGTGCATCTTAGAAACTGATATAAATTTCTAATAGTGTAACATGTTTAAAATGCGCCGCAAACGATTTTCCACATTAAACCATAATGTAATGGAGTTCTTTTCAGTTTCCCTGTAAACTAATTATAAGTGATAGACCCTACCATGATCGATAGTAAGCATCTTTTAGTGTATTTCAGTGATGTATATCAATTTCAATTTATTTGACACAGTGTCACATCATTAAAATGTACTGAAAAGAATTTTTCCTCGTAGACCATAATGTAACGGCATTCTTCTTAGTGCCCCTGTAAAAAGTATAAGCGCTACACACTTCATTTGCAATACCGAACATGCTATAGTAAACCTCAATAACATATATCAATTGCATGATTTTTGGATATATTTACTCGATTTAGACAGACAAACAGACAGACAGATAGACCGACGGCAGTCAGACAGACGGCCAACAGACAGACGACAGACAGACAGACAGACATACCGAATTCCTAAACACTTTTCAAATATGTTGGAAAGTGTTAAAAACTACAATTTATTATAATTGGATAATACGGCTCAATTAAAACATTTTTAAATGTAGCATTTATTGATTTGAAAACTATGCATTTGTGCATATGTCATAACAAGGAATCTAAATATCTTATTTTCATTATGGTAGCATTATTAGAACAGAAAATAATAATTAATTTTTCATTAATGATTTTTTTTCTTTTTTGAAAAAGAAAAAAAAAAGGTTTTATATACAGGAAGTAACTTTATCAGATGCAAATAGGGATGTTTGTATTATTTTTTAATCACTGGGATGGGAAGGGGGTTGCGACTTTTTAATAAATATCGCTTTTAGTGAACTGCGCTACCTAGCGGCGGGTTTATCGTTATTTGACTCCATTTTTAATAGATACATATCTAATACCCCGATTTTAACAAAACTAATTCCATTTAACAAATTTAACTTTTGTAGGTTCATCAGTAGCGTTTAATTGCTGTGATGTATAGATAATTACCACTACTTCCTAATAGTAACTTTAGTAATATTTTTTAAGTTCCAAGCTTTACTACGATTCCCAGTTTTTGTACAAGAAGTCCGGTCGTTTTAATTTTTTGTTTGACAAAAATCAGTCTCATCTCTCATCCTCCGTTTCCATAACTCATCAACTAACCTTCCAATTTCAACGCAACTGATTCCAATCATTATAATTAACTTCCTGTATAATTCTTCCATTATAATTAATTACCCTCCATAACATTAAAGTGAACATATGAGTTGCATAAACCACTATTTTTGAATAATGACATCCGATATTTTAAATTAAATTTTAAAGTATCTGGGATTTCACGAGTCCGATTATGACGGAGTTGGGTTCATCTGACTTGATATCGATAGCATTAAATGTTTTAGTTCCACTTTATACCACCAGGGAGCGCTTTTCTATATCGGGTTCTCTGGGCCCGATTATGACTTTATTTGTCTCATTCTATTTGTATTCCATAGCCTTACATATTTCATTCATGTGCTTATAGACCTGACTGCGCCCCCTTGCAGTGGACGATGGAACTACAGAAGTATATCAGGTTCTATGGGCTCGATTACGACGGAGTTTTACTCATTTGACTTGATATCGATAGCCTTATTTATTTTAGTTCCACTTTTTACCTGCAGGAGGCGCATTCTTTTTTCGCATTCTATGTACCCAATTACGACCAGATTTGGTTCATTCGACTTGAGTTCGATCGCCTATGAGATTTTAGTCCCACTTTCCCCCGCCAGCGTGTATCTGCAAAATGTTAATAAATTTTAAATAATATTTTAATGGAATATAAATTATTAAAATGTAAATACATGAATTAAAAAAAAATTAGTAATAAGTAAGTATATGGATCATAATTACACTACTTTGTTGATGAATAAATTAGCATCATCGTTTTAAATGACATTTAAAATATAATTTTATACGATATCGGGTTAAAGATATAAAATCATACAAACTTAGATTTGTTTTAATCTATTACCACGGGCTTCATCAACGCCAGGTGGGTCAGCTATCTCATATTTCCCATTTTATTTAATGGGAAAAATGAAAAGGTAATTTTTATACAAGCCCTATTTTCTACCATTTTTTTAATGGATAAGAAACATTCATTAAAAATTAGTGTATAAAAAATACCCACAATCAATCTTCTTTTAAATATTCGAACATTTACTTAATTTCTCATCTTAAAGAAAAGTAATCTGCATCTCTGCCATGCTCACTTAACTCTGAACCTATTTAAGAAAATATATTTAAGTGCTCAAGAATGAAATTATAACTCAAACATCTTAAATTAAAATAAACGTTTTTATTTAATTTCCTGACGTGTAGCTTTTTCTTCATAATTAAATAAGATTACAATTTAATTCGTGATCGTGGCATTGCTTTCTTTAATAAAATAAACATTTATGATGATGTAACTTTTAAAGGATTTTATTTTCTTTAACCGCAGATGGAATATTTTACTTTAAATAAAATAATATTTTAAATTACAAAGACCCAATAGAGGATAAAATTTCAAAAGTATCTTACATTTAAAATTACGAAATATGTTATATTTTTATTTTATTTTCTCGTTCTTCAGATATTTACATACACAAGTCTTTAATTGGATTTGGAGATAAGGCGGAAATTTAAATTTCGCATGATTGAATTTTATAGTTTATTAAGTTACGTGTGTAGAAAAATCTAATTTCTAAAATGAAAAGCAGGTTTTTATTATATAAATTTCAAAAACTGTTATTTTTTACTATATTTCATTTCAAAAACAGATGGAAAAAATTATTTTTACATTTATGTATTTTCATTTTTTGGAACTTGTTTTAATGCCAATAATAATAATAATAAAATGAACCATGATATTTTTATCATTTGCAATTTCTTTTTTATAACGTTTTAAATTTGAAAAAGAGTACTTGTAATTTTTTCTTCTGTATTTTCCCCCTTTTTTGCCAGAAAAAAAAATAAGTGGTGTCAGATAAATATTGTAAGTTACTCTAAGACAAGTTTGTTACCTTTGCTCTAGTTCAGGGGTTCTCAAACTGTGGTACGCGTACCAGTACTGGTACGCAAAGCTTTGGCTACTGGTACGCGCAAGTGCAATGCTGGTACGTAAAATGAAACATCAGCATCGTATTACAAAATCAAAAACGGCATAAAATTCTTACTTCGGAAATTTTCGAATAAAAATGAGAGAATGTAAACAGTTTTTTTCTTTTTTGTTACTAGAAATGTTTGTTATAGCAAACTCTCTGAAATCCTCATCTCCACTTATGATACAACCAGTTTTCCAGAAGTAAACACATGTAATTTTTACATTTATACGGGAAAAAAAGACATAATTTAAAAATTATCAATGAAACAGTTTTAATTAGCAGAAAATTGTTTTAAACATGGTTTTTAAGTTGTATTATCTGAAGGTAAAGTCTGAATCCGTGAAAGTACAAGGAGCTTGTACAAATAAGAGAAATTAAAGCATTTTTTTCCTGGTTATTTCAGTGTCGAAATTTTATTTAAAACATATTCCATTATTTATTTAAGTCTGTCGTTTGTAATTTTTCTCTTCTTTTGTACCAAATGTGTAAGTTTCCTTCTATTTCATGGAAATATGTTTTTAAAAGTGTAAAGTTATTTAAAATGGTGATATTTGAAATCGAACAAATTGTGGAAACTCCACTTTCGCAGTTTTTTCAATAGGTTTTGCTTTACGTTTGATACTTGTTGGTACACGGAAGTATGAACTCCGATTTAGTGGTACGTCGGTCAAAACGTTTGGGAACCCCTGCTCTAGTTAGTTAAATGTAATGTTGTACTTTATGATAAAAAATAATTATACTATGATCCTGGTATTAAATTATGAATATTTTTCAAAATGGTTGCTTTTCAGAAGAGGCCTTCCAAGCCTATACTGGGTTATGTTTTCTTTAGAGTTGTTTGATTTCTTTTTAATTAGGGGCATTTGTTCTTCGTTGAATTTTTCGATAACGATGGCACAGGCAAATACTAGCCTCCAATGAAAATTAAATGCTTATAACTATATTTATGAAAATTTAGTGAAATCAGGATTCTGGATGATTGTACAGTAAAATAAAGGTATCCTTACGTACTTGCGGACAATAATTCTGTGGAATTTACGCCACAGTGTGGAGTGGCAATAAAACACATTTTTTTTTCGAAAAGAAAATCTACGCATGATTCAAAATATGACGGCACTTTCACCTGTGATAGCTTTTTGTACGAACTAATAGTTTCAAACAAAAAAATATCTTAATGAAGATTGTAGAAATGTCCATTTTTATTTATTTGAAACATCAAAGCATTTAAAAATTTAGTTTTCCTGTCAATATTTAAAACACAATTCTAAGCATGAATTAAAATACTGTTCGTTATATATATATATATATATATATATATATATATATATATATATTATGGAAAATTAAAAATTATGATTTACAAAGAAAAATGCACTAATGGTGTCAATTTTGGCATATAAAAACCACACAAAAAAATGTTAAAATTTAATGCGCGGTTATCAATATTAACAAAAAATATGTTTATGGAAAATCTCGCAATTCTTATAGAAACAACGTAAATAATTGTGTTCATATTATAACTGCAATTGGAAAGTTTTTGTAAATGTACATCTTTCATATAACATTTTAGGTAGATTTCGTAAGAAATACTACTTTTTACATTCTCTTCTAAGTTGGAATTTTTTAAATGTTTTGGCAGATCTACGCCGGCAGAACTCTTAGAATCCGAAACCACCCCCAGTTCAAAACTTTTTCTATTTATCTATCAGATATATCACTTTTTTATGGACACGATAACTACCATAATTCTGCACAAATCTCTTCCAAACTGATACATTAAATCAAGTGGCATAAAATCTGAGTCAAGTTCGTTAATGGGCAAAATTGGACAGCGGGGGGGGGGGGGGAGGCTTTCTGTGAAAACAGAAAAAAATCCCGTAACTTCTTAATCTTGATCGAATCCGTTTAAAGTTACTATTATTTCTAGGAAAAGGGCCAAAAATATATTTATGACAGATTTGTGATACCATTAAAAATGGCCTCAAGGGGAAAAAATAAGTGTTTAAGAAGAAAAAAAGAATCATAACATAGTCAATTCACAAGATATTAAATCCGTTTAAATTTATTATAAATATTTTTAATATTACCTACAACTTTTATATTGACATTTTTTATAGTACGAACTCCCTATAGGCACAGGTATATTTCGAAGTCGGCGGTCCCAGCTGTCGCATCATGGCAAAAAGTTCTTTCTTCTGCAACTTCCAATAAACAGGCGACTCACGGTCTGCGCCTTCGAAATCCATCTGTTTTTGTAGGCCGAACCGTCAGAGATTTTTTAATATTAGAAAAGCTACACCTGTAAAAATGGTTTAGGAAATAAATAACTTTACAAATATTTAGCTTCAACTGTTTGTCTATTCTTTCTAATTGTGGTCGGGCAAAATATTTAGTACGAAAAGTATTTTTTTTTCATCAAGAAGTATCAATTAAATTTTATATCCGTCTTCAATAGTACTTAAAAGTATTGTCGGAGCTTAAAGGGTTAATGTTTACAAATATGTACACACTACTTTTTCAGACTTTATTGATTTTGTATAAAAACCAATACAATTTTTTAAAATATTTTTTTTTTCCGAAAGCAAGAACTTTAAAAGAATACAAGATTAGAAAACAAAAATAAATTTCTTAATCTCGTTAAAAACTTTTATATTCCAGTATGTTAAAAACATAATTAATACACATGTCAGTAAACACGGTCTGCTTCACAAACGTTAAATCAGGAATTTTGAACATTGCATGAATAAACAAATGCCTTTTTTTGTAGCTTTTAAAATAAATAAAAAAAACAAACTCTTTTTAAGATGTAATTTATTTCTTAAATAAGATTTAACATTTGTTTTAATTAATGTCTTATTGAGAGTTAATTAAAATTCATTTTTCAGATAAAGAATGTGGGTGTCAGTTTTGTTTTTAGAAATACATTAAATATATTTATTATTTCTGTTAATAAACATTTTTGTTGTGTAACATTTTAATTTCAGAATCAATTTTATTTTGAAAAATGTCTATCATTCAATTAAATATATATATCATAGAATTGCAAATTAAAACAAAAAGGAAATATTATAATGCAAATTATGAAAATGAGAAAACTAGAAATAAGATTTTAATTTTCCAAATACTTGATTGATTGTATATTTAAATTTTTAATAGTTTATCTTCTTATAGTTCTTTTTTTTGTTTTTTTTTAACACTTCGCCATATTTTTTATGCATTTTTAAAAATGTGTAAACTTCTTTAATAGCTTTTTCTACAAGAAAAAATATTTTTACAGAAAACTATGGTACAATTATTTTTTCATTTACATAAGGCGAAATTTTCTCGGACGTATGTGAAGTTATTTTTGCATGTGAATACGATTTCAAAAATTATAGTTTTTATTCTAAAAAGGATGTGTAATGTTATTGGTTCCCAAGGTAATTTGAAAAAATGGAATTATAATAAATTTCCTTTTTATAACTAAATTTATGAGACTGTGGTATCTCAAATATTAATAGAAAATGCCCTGCTTGATAAAATTTCTTTGGAAAGGAATTTTCTTTTACAGAAATAATAAAAATACATTTTTATTTGTCTGTAACTCGTTAATAATATTTGAGATCTTTTACCATTAACGAATTAAAACAAAAGTTAAAATTGTCACAAATAAAACATTTCAAAATTGTAAATAGCCTTACTGATGTAAACGAAAATAACCGGTACTTACGTATTACCTGGGTCAGGTGACAGGTCACAGAAAATCTTTTCCATCTTAATTATCGTTGTTAATCATGTACAAAACAGTAATTCATTAAATACATAACATTGTTAAAAATGGTAAATTAAATAAGATATATAACTAAATAAAATTTTATAAATGAACAATAATAAATTAATAACAAAAAACTATAAACTATAATTAAAAAAATAAATATAAATTATAATAAACAATAAACAATAAACCATAAAAAATATATAGACTATGTAGATGATAAAAAGTAGCGGTTACTGTAATTATATTTGGCGCCATGCTCGGCGCAGTTTTATGTAACCTGGCCCGAATAATACGTAAGTACAAAATAACTTTCTAAAACTGATGAATGTGTATATGTTACTGTCAATATGATTAATCTGGTAATTATTAATAATAATCGGTTATAATTAATAGGGATCGCATTAATCATATTGACCTGAACATATATACAGAGCTACGAAATGGGCAGTATTTTTAATACCACTTCTTCCAAGCAATATTCTTCTTTTCTAACTTTTTATTCCAATTTTGTAGAATCTTACCCCGAAGGGATTTTTATTTTTATTTTTTATAAATGTTTCAGAAATCTATCAGAAAAAATATCTTAGGAGATACTAGTATTAAAAAAGCATAATATTTGGGAGCCTGTAATTATAGTAAACTTGGAACATCGTGCTGAATTAGTAAGCATGGTGCCATCACACTACATGAACATTGGATTGATAGTGAAATTTTTAGTAAAGCTCACATAATAATAAAGAACTTGTTTATGAATACGCAGAGAAGAAAAAAGAGCGCACAGCTCATTATAAGATTAAAAGATTATCCCTAAACGATTGCAAGATTTGCTTGTGCGAATTCGTTTAAAAATAACTAGGTTGTGAAGCTTGTTTTTAACCAAAATTATACTGAGCATTGAAATTTTATCGCTTTCATGCGATTATTCTTTTATGAAGTTACTCTACTTAATGTTACTTTTCGGTAAAAGGATAATCGGACAACCCCTCCCTTCCCACATAGCACTTGGAATAAATATGGCGCTTATTTAACAACCAAAAATAATATGTTTTAATAAATAGATATTTGTATGTTTACTATATTAATTACAGAATTATGGATTATTTAATTCAAAAGGTAAGACAATGTAACTCTAAACATGTATTTAGTTTCCATGTGAGCATGTATCATGGAGAATTTGTGCTTATGTTTCTTAGTATTATATATGGAGATTGTAAAATTACTTCTATTAGTAACACACATATACAGGGTGTCCACGTAGGGAAGACTTGGGAGACTTGATCCCTAGGTCTAAAACCAGGGAAAAAATGCAATTAAGTCCCTGAAACCGGCAACACTAATAAAGTGATTCCATATCAACAGATCTGGCAGCAGAATTTCATTTACCCTTTTTTAACACTTTCCAACCTAGTTGAAAAGTGTTTATAACTTCGGTTTGTCTGGCCGTCTGGCCGTCTGCCGTCTGGCCGTCTGTCCGTGCTCTAACTCCCGTAAATATGCTCGGATTGCCCTGCAATTTTTATATGTTATAATCGTTATCTATAGCATGTTCCCTATTTCAACGGAAGTGTGTAGCACTTATAGTTTTTTTACAGGGACACTCAAAAGAATTCCGTTACATTGCGGTCTATGGGGAAAAATCATTTGCGGTTTATTTAAATAATGTTTCACTATTTTAAACGCATTGAAATTTATATATAAAATTAAGGTGCATTAGAAGAAGCTTAATATGGAATAGGGTGTGCATAGCACTTATACTTACTTTACAGGGACAGTCAAAAGAATTCCGTTACATTACGTCTATGGAGAAAAATCGTCTGCTGTTTATTTAAATAATGTTTCCCTATTTTAAACGCATTGAAATTTATATAAGGTTCATTACAAGAGACTTACTACAGAATATTGTGTGTATAGCAGTCATCGTTCATTTACAGGGACACACAAAAGAATTCTCTACTGTATGTTAACAATAATTCCTGGAAGTGCGTTTTAAGTTACTGAACGCGATTTTAATTTTAAATCGCTTTTTGTATATTACGTGGTGTGTATAAATTCTGTAGATCCTATACAGGGAAGCACAAAAGTTCGGGAACACATTTCCGTATTATTTAACTCCAGACGGAGAATTTTAAACTGTGCTACGTGATTCCTAACTGAACTAAAATTTAGCATCCTATGTAGTATGTATACAAATCTATAGATACTATACAGGGCTGAATAAAAGTATTCGGATTACTTAGATTTTATCTTTTAGCTTATTAAAGAGTATGATTCGTAAAATTATTTTGGAAACGTTGTAAAGTGTTAGATAATCTATGCTTGACGCATGATTTTTCGTTCTTGTTATTTTTGTTGTAAGAAAAGAATATCTGATTTCTTACAATCAAACTTCTTTTTCAGTAGGTAGTTTATGTTTTTTAGTTTTTGCTAAATATAACTAAATTACTTAAGTTGATTGATATAATTTACTAACATTCCTTACTGCTTAAATGTCATTATTTAATTTCAATACAGTTTCTTTATTTTTGATTTAACAAATATTTTTCCAACACATGCACATTAGGGACACTTGATCCCCATTGTATGGGGACACTTGATCCCGAGGATCAAGTGTCCCCAATGTTAAACTAAATTAATGTTAAATTTTATTAACCCCTACTCCTAATTGTAATCACTTTCAAGACACATTTAGACAATATCAATATTAGTTAGACTATGTAGACTATGTTTTCCTTGATTTTGGATGGTTGACAAGGATAGAAAGTTACCATATATCTGCAGATGATGGTTAGCAAGCACATGGTGACTGTGCAAGGTTTGTTTTGTTGTTACTTTTGGATTATTTTTAATTCAGAAACCTATTTATAAATTAGAAACGTATAATTTCATTTAATACGTGTTATGTAACCAAGTCTTAAACACCCTATGTCCATATATATATTGAGTTAAAAATTTAATTTGTGCAATAGAGGTCTCATTTTATTGCAGTGATTAAGAACTCTGTGTTTATCTTTACTTTTTACAGTCATGTTACGTATTTATAAACCTAAAGACGTGTTCCACCCAGAAAAAGCATCAATGTTGCAGATTTGATCCTAAGCCAGCTTTGCTATCCTAAAGCAAAGATGCCAACTAACATAATAAATGGATTTAAAATCACTGGCATATTCCTTAAACAGGAATATTTTTTCTAAAGATGATTTTTTATCATCTTTCGTCACAGATCAACCATTAACCCCAACAAGCAGTATTACAATTACTGTTAAACCAAACATATGAGACCAGAAGACACACAAGCCTTCTCTAAAGTTTAATTATCCAAAACGGGAAAAAAGGATCTTCAAAAATTTTGGCAAGTACACCAACTAAAAGACAGATTGAAGAAGAAATACAAGATCTCTGACAGAATAAAAAACATAAATCAAGAAAAACTCATTTCATCTCAAGAAAGAAAAGTAAAAACACTAAAAATGAAAGCCCCCGAATCTTCAGAAAGTGAGAGCAGTTGTAGTGTTCATGATTCAACAGAGATCATGATGAAATTATCGCAGATCCACAAAATTTGTCAATTGATGAAAGTGGCAATGTCATTGTGCGATTTTTAGGAAAGAAGAAAATTAGTCATTTCGAAAAATTGTAAAGAAGATTTCATCATCTTAATGTAAAATCAATTTTCTAAGAAAAAGAGGGCTTAATTCCGACCAACTTATTTATCCAGAAAATATTTACATTAGTGTTGTGGGCAATACGAAAATTGTCAAAATAGTACCTAAACCAGTCATGCTTTGTGGAACTCTTCAAACAGGTACACTTTTAACAGTTGCGTTTGACTTTTAAAGCTTTGAAAATGTTTTTTGATCATTAATTTTAGCAATAATAATCATTCATATGAAAAACAGTGATTTTTACCAAATGTAGAATTTTTTGTGTGTTTTTATCCTTTTTTTACATGCTAGTGAACAATAAATTTGATTTCTACAACTTAATTTGAATCATTTCAATGCATGTGTTTCAAGGATCAAGTCTCCCTTGGAAAGGGATCAAGTCTCCCTGTAAGTGGGGAGACTTGATCCTTTTTTTCTTTTTTGGAAAATAATTTATATTTATTTTAAAAAGGGTTTTTCAAAAAAAAAAATACTACAACATTAAAGACACATAAGCCTATAATAATAACTAGAAATATTTTTTAAATATTTTGTTTTTTTCCTAATAAAAATTAAAAACTGAAAAAGGGATCAAGTCTCCCAAGTCTCCCCTATAACCTGACCGACCTTTACTTTCGCAACCGTTGGTCCTAGATGCGTACTTCCAATTACAAAAATGGTTTAAATAAGGTAAAGAATTATTTTTAAAGCGATTTGGGTCAAGAAAAACATTTATTAAAAAATTACGAAATTTAAATTTTCATACAGTTCCCCTGTCCTATAAGTGATATTTAGTAAAAAATTACTGTGACACTAACAAGTAAGATAAAAAAAAAAGTTCCACTCATCTAAAATTAAAATTGACCGAATTATGAAACTTTGAAATGCATGACTTATACCACTTTTTTTCATCTCAAAACAGATGATTTCGGCCGTGCTTTCAGGGGTCGTATATAAAGTACTTAAACATATTTCAAGGTTATCTGCACTTTTAAAGAAATCGTACAAATATTATGATTGACTTAAATTTTATTAGTTAAGTTTCAGATTAGTTAAAATAATTATATTTTAACATATGTTTTATTTTGTAAGGATTTGAGGCTATGATTTATTTTAACAAAAATTATATTTTCATAAGGTTTTATTTAACTTGCAACGATCGTCTTTCCAGTTTAAAATTTGTAATCGAACTTTAACTCACTTTCAAATGTCCGATTGAAGTTAAATTTTACAGTCTGACTTAAATCCGATGACAATGTAATATTATTATGATTTTCGACGCTTACCATCTTAATAATACTCATATTAGAGGATAACACAAATATTTCGGATAGATTACCGTCAACAAGTTTAAGAAAAAGCTTTGGATTAGATAACATAAACTTGCGATGGTTGTGTTTTTTACCTTTTATAATTACGTTTTATGCATTTTTTAACGCTGAATAAAAAAATTAACTTCACTTTTAACCATCATGTTAAGATTTTTCGCAAATCGTAAATTTCAAGGTTAAAAAATAGCGAAAAATCTGATACTATAAAATCGATGTAAGACTTTTTTATTCAGTTTAATTTTATTTAATTCAATAATTTATTCAATTTTCTGGCTTACACTGGGTTTTTTTACAACTAAATAGCTCAGGGGTCCGATGAAGTTGAGAGGGGAGGGGGGGATCGATTTTAACTTTGAAATTTTCGATTTGAGAAAAATCCTGACGTGATGGATTAAAATGAAGGTCATTTTCAGATTTAGCGCTAAAAATACTTTAGAATCAATTTTCGAAAGCTAAAAAACATGGCACAACCCAAAATTTGAAACACAGTGTAATCTAACAGTATTTTAAAATCTTAATTGAGGCTGTTGTTTTTCATCCTTTTATTTAACAAAAATTCTGTTATTTTTTTTCTCTTATATGTTCAATACAAATTGTATATTTTGCAGTAATATGTCAGAATGATTATAGATTTCACATTTATATTAGATTGCAATGTTAATTTTGCTCTCAACTATTTTTTGGATATATCTGACGATTATTTATACTTCTACTACATTTGTGAATGACAGCTATTTCGCAACAAAAAATATACTCCAACTTTAAACAGCTATTACTTGCTCAGTTTTAATCGTAGATGAATGGGACTTCTTTTATCTGACTTGTTAGTGTCACAGTAATTTTTTACTAAATATCACTTATAGGACCGGGGGACCGTATAAAAATTTAACTTTCGTAATTTTTTAATAAATGTTTTTCTTGACCCAAATCACTTTAAAAATAATTCTTTACCTTATTTAAGCCATTTTTGTAATTGGAAGTAAGCATCTAGGATCAACGGTTGCGAAAATAAAGGTCGGTCAGGTTTTACGTGGACACCCTGTATATATATGCTCAAAGATTACACAAAATCGACTTTTACTATGTGTACATCATCAACCATTAAAAATTTTACTATTTCCGCGGATATATACATATTTTAATATCACTTGTAAATTCCTTTTTTCTATCACTCTTTTTTAAAATGTTGCTGTTTCAAATATTTAATAATGTATTTTTAATAATATTTAACATTATTATTTTATATGAAATTTATCTGCCAAATAATTTAAAAAAATTGAAATTATTATTTTGAGGTAATAAAATTTAATAATATAAACCCAATTTTTTACAGACACACATAGTGCACTAAGTGCGCCCCTTAATTAAAAAAAAAAAAAATGCGAACAACAACAGTAAATACGTAATTATACAAGTGCCTCAATAATATTCTTTAGGAAATACTTTCAGTGTTGAACGTATTAAGTGCGTTCGTAATTATATAAATACGTAGCACCTATAGTCGTCGTTTGGTCCGTCTGTCTGTCCGTCCGTCTGTCTGTCTGTCTGTCCGTCTGTCTGTTCGTCCGTCTGTCTGTCTGTCCGCATATAACAACGCAAAAACTACCCAACCAAATGGTTTGCAATTTAATATATATTATCTTTGCAGAATTTTGTCGAGACGTTTCAAATTTTATTAAAATCGAATCAAAACTTTAGGAGATATTAATAAAAATATTTATTAAGAAATTTGAATTTTTTTTTTTTTTAATCGGTGCTTTTTTGTTATAGGAGCTTCCGATGGATGTTAAATCGTCAAGCGACCGAGATACGTATTTTATGACAGAAATTAATCTGCAGACGATATAATTCATTTCACAGAATTAAAAATCATCAAGATCTGAATATTTATATAACTAGCTGATACATATATATCTGAATATTTATATAACTAGTTAAGATATTTGAATGAACAGTGTCATAAAATATATACTTAACTAGCTGTTTAACCCGTTCTAGGCACGGGATATCATGAATTTAATTCTAAAACGTGCGTACGAACACACCTCGTTTGTAACGTTTGACGAACAATTTCCAACTTGTTTAATGTTGAAGTTCCCAAGGTTCGCTCGTAATTATATAAATAAATAGCACCTATAGTCGTCGCTTGGTCCGTCCTTCGACCTATCCGTCTGTCATCATATAACAGCGCAAAAACTACCCAATTGAATGATTTGAAATTTAAAATATATAATTGTTGCAGAATTTTGTCGAGTCATTTCAAATTTTATGAAAAACGAATCAAAACTTAAAGAGATATTAATAAAAGTTTTCTTCATTCTGTTAAATTCCATTACACCTAATCTAGTATATAATAATAAAAATGCAAATCATGTGACTGAGGAAAGCAAATGCCAACTGACCATTTCTTTTTTCATATGCCTGGAGGTCATTTTTATTCAAAATTATTTTTTCGTATTAAATTACATAAAAGTTACATTTTTAGAAAGATCATTCAAAAAAAAAATGTTTGTTTGTAGAGATGAGTTACATTCAAATATGTAAAGATTCTGACATAACTTCAGTTGAAATTAGGTTGAAGGCCGAATATCTAAATCCGTTAAAGTAAATAAACACAAGATATTCGTTCATCAGTCATAAAAATATTAAACCATGGAGGTATTCATTCGTAAAGCAAGATCTCCAAGGTGAATTTTACAGCGTTGTTTAGTTTCGAAAAAAAAAATCGCATTTGTAAACGTTGCACACGTAAAAAGAAAAAAAAAAGTCATGTTCATTTCTCTCATAGCAGACAATATAATTCATTTCACTGAAATAATAAGTCTGATGTTTTTACATTGTAAAACTGGTTATAAAACGAACGCATCTAATTTGTTACGTTTAACGTACAATTTTCAACTTGTTTCTATTCTATTTAAATATTTTTATTAATGAGTAACCACTGATTGACGAGATACATACCTGCGTATATGTGTAAAATATGCATTTAATTTGTATGATGATGTATGTTCATGTATGTATTTTGAGAGTTAATTTATGCTATGTATGTAAGTTTTGTGTTTATTATTTTTATAGTCTTACTAGACATTACATTGAAGGACAATATGATAAAAAAAGTCCTTCCACTTGAGTTTTATATAATTGTTATTATTAACAAAAGGTTTTTCAATAAATATAGCTCTAGAAATGAATTGCAGAAAAATATCAATTGTCAATATTATTTTCATCGTGCACCAAATTAAATGAATGATTTGTTTTATGTTTTAATTTACAAAAAGCCATGAAATTGGATTTATTAAGTATCTTTTATTTGTTAAATGAACTTCTTCAATTTATCGATTTTGTTTTCTTGATTAAGAAATTCCTGTTTTTATGTTTTAGAAAATTTTCATTCGAGCTGAATGAATTTCCTTTAACATATGTTTTTTTTTTCCAGAAATCTTTTAATTAAGAGAAAGTTTCCTTTAAAAAATATATTAGGTTGCTTTATAGTTTAATCAAATACTTTTTTATAATGATTTTTTTAAATAAAAAAAAATTTTCAAACTTTAAATTTTTTTTCCACACAACTTCTAATAACCTAAAACTATAAAAACCGCGTTTATGATATTCTGAGTTAGGCCCGTAAAATAAATTTAAAATCCTCCTGTGAAATAAAATGATAGACAAGTAAAAATAAAACATAATTCAGGTGTTTGTATAACCGCTGAATCAATGTAAATATAGTTAATCAAGCTTACATTAGATTATAATCCTACTCCAACTTAATTGCATAAACGTGATTAAAGTATGAGAAAATGTCCATAAACGGTTTCATAATCCGTTACAATGTTAATTGCAAATATTATGTTGAATGAAATCCTTTTTGTAAAATATTAGTACAATAAAAGTGATTAATTGAATCACAGGCAGTAAACCTTAATAAAAAAATAATTAGACAAATTAAATTAAATTGACAGAAATACAGTTTAATAAACAGAAGGTATAATCAACTGTATTTAGGAAATTAAGATTCCCAGTTCTGTCTAAAATTCTTTCAGTGCATAGATAGAATTTTGAAAAATAAACTCTGTATTACTCGAAACTGTGCTGTGTTATATGAAACTGCACTGCAATTAACATGCTTGGGGATGCATTGAATTCAATATCACTAAAATCAAATAAATACAAAATCCTTTTGTTTTTAATAAAAAAAATTATATATTTCATATGTAGATTCGTATCATATTTTAGATGTAGTCCATTCACTCGCACTGGAAGAAAATTCAAAGTAAATCGTTTTCTATTTAATTAAAAAAAATAATTTACGTATTTATGTGTCTATTAATATCATGACATTTAAGAAAATATAATAGGTGAAAGTAGCATGTTATTTATATTTTTAAAATTAGATTTTTAATTATAATTTTGAATATATATCTTAAAGTATCGGAGAAAACATTCATAAGTATTAAAAGTTTTTAGTTAAATAAAGGTGTCTGCAATTATTTTGAAAAATATAAATTAGTTTCTTTTTCAATATTTAATCCGTTTTACTTTCGTCTTGAAAAATATGTCGCCATTTTCACTAATTGTAATCAAACACTTACAGCGGGAATACCGTTTTTATCAGTTTTACTCTTTATTTTTCGAAAAAGCAATGAAGAAAGCTGTTATTGCAAGTAATTACTCTCAACGTTTGTAATGACATTTATCTTTCTTCAAATCCCTTTTGTGTTAATTTCACTGGGACACGAAACTTAGAAACTTAAATATATAAAACGCAAATCCCGTTTGATATAGCAGTATATTTTCATACATCAGTTGCAACCTTTTAAAATTGTTTTCTAATTATATTTAAATTTCAAACTATGCGTTTCATAATGAACAGAGGAGAGTATTTTCAACTAGGTAAATTATATTCAACGGTTGGAGTATCATAGTTGAGAATTATTCCAAGAGAGCGAAAAATGCCACGGCCAGTGCTTGAACCTGGGTACTTTGGCTTGTCGTGCCAACGCTCTTCCTACTGATCTATCAGAACGATATCCCGGTTGGCATATTTCACTCTTATTTGTTGGACAAGGCTGCGTTTTCTTGTTATTTCAGATTCATCATGTAAAATGCTATAGTTATAGCTCAGATGAATGAAATTAGCGCTGCAGTTCGCCGTCGTCTCCAGCAAATAAGAGTGAAATAGGCCAGCCAAGATAGCGTTGGGATAGCTCAGTAGGAATGCTCTGCCACGACAAACCATAGTACCCGGGTTCGAGTCCTCGTCCAGGCGTTTTTCGTTCTGCTGTAAAAAATCTCAACTATGATACTCCTATCATTGGATATGCGTTTCATTCTATAAAATTATTTTTTTTGTTTTTTAACTGCTAAAATAATCACAGTAAATGTGTTTTTAAAATTTAAGAAAGAAGCGAAATAGCTCCACGACAACAGAAATTTTTCATAAATTAAATACCATCATGCTTTATAGTTTATAAATTGGTGCTTGTAAGTTTACGCGCAATGACATTTTAAACTACAGTAGGATATTATGTTCCAAGTATTTTTTTTTTATTTATCATTGTACACTTGCCCATCGCATCGAGTATTAAAAAATTCCTAAAAACAACATTTCATGTACCACATCTCTATTATCACATTTTTTAAAATATTGTTTTCTTTACTATGTTTGCATTGTTAGATAAAATTATATAAATAGGCATTGTTATATAAAATTATATACCTAATGGGATTTTTTAAATTTCAGATTTATTGTCCCATAATATACAGGGTGATTATAAATGAATATCCCAAATTTACAGGGCTACTAACAGAAAACCAAAAAAAAGTACAACCTTGTTGTTCATCGGAAATCAAACATAACAGTTGAAAGTTTAATTTCAACACAGTTAAGTTATAAGTGTTAAACGTGAGCCCCTCCAGGAACACAAACGGTATCGAGTCGGCACAATAACTCACCCCACAATTTTTTTTCTGCATGTCTGGTGTGACTCTCTGAATGGCTGCAGTTATGCGTGTCCTAAATTCCTCAATGTCGGTTGGTAGCGGTACACCAAACACCTGATCTTTGATGAGGTCCCACAAGAAAAAAATCACATGGAGTGATGTCAGTGATGTTATCGTACCGCCTCGATATCGTTCCTGTTTCTACAGGGGCTCACATTGATCACTTATAACTGTGTTGAATTTAAACTTCAACTGTTAGTTTTAATTGCTGATTAACAACAAGGTTGTACTTTTTTTTATTTTCTTTAAATAGCCCTTCAAACTTGGGATATTCTTTTGTAATATCCTGTTTATTTACAAATAACTTTTTGACGACTCAACGATAGTTTTGTTATTATCTATTTATTTTCAAAAGTGCATGTAAATATTGTAAATATAGTGAAATCTTTCGTAATTTTTTAACAAACGTAGCACGTCTGTGTTCCGTGAATAAAGCATCCTCTTTAATAAAATGCTATGCGTTGCTGACGACTGGGATTTTCGATAATCGTTGCCACTGAATAATCTCGGAAAATGAAACATTTGAAGTTGCTGAAAAAATTAATAGCTCGAAAAGTATTTGTCGGAAAATTGTTAGACAAACTTCGTTAGAAAGGTAAAAAAAAATGTATTTTTCTTGATATAAATTTCAAATTTAATTATTATGCCATACTTCAAATATTGAATTTCAAAAATTACCAAATTTCACAATGGAGTACCATAGCGAAATCTTCTCGTGTAAAAAGTCCTCTTTAATAAAAAGCTATGTATTGCTGACGATTGGGATTTTCGATAATCGTTGCCACACATTAATCTCGGAAAATGAAACATTTGAAGTTGATGAAAAAATAAATAGGTCGAAAAGTATTTGTCAGAAAATTGTGAGACAAACTTCGTTAGAAAGGTAAAAAAATGTATTTTTCTTGATTTAAATTTCAAATCTCATGATTATGCCGTTTTTCAAATATTGAATTAAAAAAACCCAAATTTCACATTGGAGTACCATAGCGAAATTTTCACGCTTAAAAAGATAATGATAACGGCCACGTGTCCGGACGTATACTGGCTATAGCTCGAGTTACAAATTATAGTAGCCTTGTATATAAAATATATAGTAGCCTTATATATAAAATATAAAAGTGAATAATGATGCCATGAGTGCATGATTTTTATTTAATTTTAATAAAATAATCTTATAAACAAGGTTTTTGAATTTGTTTTCGAATGGGACTTATAAATTGGTCAATGCTGTATATTAGTTTGAGTTTAAAAGAGGAAAAGTGGGGGCATGCTTTATATTATTTAGGTTTCCTCGGGAACTTTTGGTACGAATTGAAAGTTTAATATATCAAAACGTCAGAAATTAAATCGGCAATAACTATAACGACTGTCCTTCAGTTTGTTTGGATAGATTTTCATTTAAACATATAAAATCATTGATTTTTGATATTTTGAAGGTTATTATCACGAGTCCGGGAAACGCCGGGCATGTCCAGTATAGTGATATAACTAAATAAAGGGAAAATTGATAGTATATTTGGAATATGCAAAATGCATATTTTGTAACTAAAATTAGAGCTATTGAAGTTTTGTTTTCAATACTGGTGTATCTACACGAATATTCTGTCTCTCTACTTTTGATCTGAAAGCCGTGATGATTTTTGCGTATTTTAATATATTGTTTTGTATTTCACTAAATAATTTAAAATTTAAAGAATTTATTTTTTGCTCATGTTATTATACACAGAGATAAATTATTCTTTCAACTAAAACACTATCATCACGTAAAATGATTACACAATAGTTTATTATTCATGAAATCACCAATTTTAATTTATCATGTTATTTACATATCCATATTACAATAACATATTTCAATTTAACATTCCATAAATTAAGATATTTATGTATATTTATGTGGTTGTACAAAAGCTTGGAATAAATAAATAATAAAATAATAATGCGTGTTTGAATTTGTATTTAATTCATGAAATTATGTAATTAATATTCATGATAACTTAGAATGAGGTATTGAATTCCATTATACAACGATTAAAATATTTAATAATGTCGATATAACTTAAAGCATTTCAATAATTGAGTCATAATAATAACTTATGATTAAATTATTGGATATCTTATTTCTTTCCGAGCCATTCACGGAACGAAATATATAATCATTATAAAGTTAAAATATTGGATAATATCTACAAAATAAATTCACTGCAAAATTAATTACATCAGCACGTGAAATACATAATTCATTGTTAGAAAATTTCATTTCAAAATTATTTTCTATCTCCTTGTTGTACACAATATTTATCATAAAATTTCGCCTACAATAACTCTTATTTTAAGCATAGAACATTTAGCTTTCTTTCATCTAATCGTCACATGATGCTGTAGTTGAGAAATTTTATTTTCCAATAAAAAAAAAAAAATCATCAAAGAGTGCAAGGTATAAAATATTAATACTGAAACCGGATTATTTATAAATATTCGCCTTTCTGTTATAAATTCTGTTTAAAAATTATTAATTTTTGTTATGCAAAATAAATATATTAATAAATTTTCGCGAATTTCAATTAAGTTTCTATCGCATAAGTAATTTCTTTTGGTCACATGTTGTAATCCTTAATCCTTCTTTTAAAAGTACATATAAAACTAGTCGTTGGGGGCCACCGTAATACTTACCCATCATGGATATGTATAATATAAAATATAAAAATAAAACATGTGTAAACTATTTATAAAATTCTTTGCAATTCGAATAAAATCATGGTTTGATGACGTCATGAACTTCAAATGTTCTATTAGTGAATTGCGTAAAAGAAACATCCTTATAACTCCAAAAATGATAATCAAATAAACTAAAAGTTTACTGCGTTGGATTAAGCGTCTCATTTTCAATTAAAATATATCTTTTAATTGCAATTTGAATAAAATACAGGGTCAGAAGAAATCGAAGAGTGTGGATATTATGATTCCAAATATCTCGAAAATTTTTTATACCTTTTATCAGAATGAATATTTCAAGAGTACGAAAAAAATAGTTCCGGATTATCGAGGTAACTGAAATTCAATAAGCTTCTTCCCATTATTACATACTAAGTATATATCAAACTTCAAGTCTCTATCTCAATCTGTTCGGGAGATAGAGCGTTTACAGATACACAGACAGACGGACGGCAATTTTTTTTTCTAAAAATATGTTTTTCGAACTCTACAGTGTCTGAAACGTGTAAATCCGTAATTTTTTTTTCGATTTTTAAAATATACCCTATACTACGTATGATGGGTAAGTAAAAAGGTAGCATGCAATAATACAGTAGAATACCTGCAATGTCTACCTTATTTTAAGCATTAATATAAATATTTGTTTTATTTATGACAATATTTTCCAATTAAATATGACAAAGTTTCCATTCAGCAAAATGTGTAATATAAAGACTCCAGGCATGGCAAGTATACAACAGATTTAAGGACGCGATTTGTTAAGGTTTATCTATACGAAAATTCGTTAGTTTAAATATAGTGAATATAAATATACTTCCTTAAATCTATCAAAAATGGGGATTTTTTATGTCTAAAAGTGCCCAAGTTTGAAAAAAAAATATGTCTTTAATCGAAATATATTTTTTGGAGTTATATTCATTGATTTCACAATAACATTTATTGTATAATTTCTTAGAGACTGTACATTTTTAAATTTCAGGTATTTGCGCTTACAAGAATAAACAGCGTTTCTTAACCCCTTCGGCCCTGATTTTTTTTTTAATTTCGGGAAAAAATTACTGTTATGCTAACAAAATGAAAAATAGCAATCGGAATCACAGAAGTTAGGGTTTAATGAAAGTTAACGAATGCGCTCTTTAACAAAACCTCACAAATGTAGTTATTCTGCGTGTTTTTCATATAAAAATAGTTTAAGGAAGAATTTTTGAAGACGTTTGTAAAATGTCGTATTACAACTAAATTAAACACGCATAGAAATTTAGTAATATTTTTTATCTTTTATCACAAATTACCAATTCGGAAAAGGATTCCCAAATTTTAATTTACAGAGTGAAACGTATGTTTTAATTAAAAGAAATGCCAACGGCTTGCTAATAATTATGAAAATTATTATTATTAGGTAGCTTTCAATACAAAAAGGTATAAAGCTACCTATTGCAGCCGTTCGGAGGAAAGCAGTTCCGGAAAATTTCAATATATTTTCACCGATCATGACCCACAGACCTTAAAACCACCCTCCAAATTGAAAAAAAAATCAGGGCCGAAGGGGTTAATAAACGCTGTTTATTCTTGTAAGCGCAAATATATATATATATATATATATATATATATATATATATATATATATATCTGACCTATGCCATACGATAACGCTCGTATTTATAAATCAATTTTGATGAAACTAATTGTGTGTATTAAGCTAACCAATGTCTCGACCGAGTTCGTTGGCCAGCTTGGTCCGCCATTTTGTTTCAAGATGGCGGCCATTTAAAAATTTAAAACTAAAATAAATATACAAAAAAGTAAAAAATTCAAATTTTTTTTTTAATTACGTGTTAGGACTTGATACAAGAATTCCAGAGCATTTTTTGGTTTACCTCTATGTTAAAAAATGGCTGAGATAGAGCAGTTTGAAATTCTAGGGTGGCTGACATTTTGAAACAAAACAGCACATTAACACGATTACTCGCAAATTATTTTCTTTCATTGTTGTAATAATTTTCCCAATCATACGCATAACTATATATTCATATCCGTTAGCGCCAAAATTGGCGACGTTGGCGTCAAAATTGGCGACATTTGGCAAAATATCACCAAATTTGGCGACCAAAATAAGTCTTCATAAATGAAGCCAATTTGGCTATTGCTCAATAATTTGGCAAATTTCTTATTCAAATTCAGTATTAACGAATCTTTTGTAAACGTTTGTTTTCTGTTTCTTGCTGTTTTCGTGTAACATTAGCTAAAATTTTAAAGCGAAGATAAAGGAAAGCTACATTTTCCTCCCGGTACAGGCCGGAAGGACTTTCATTATTTTTATTACTAAATGCTAAACATAAGTGAAGTCATAATAGGTAATGCAGAGATTCATACTACGCTATTAGGTGCTGGAATTAATAGAAATAATGTTTAAGACAAAATAATGCTCAATAAAAGATATGTCCTATTAGTAGGACGTCAGGGCGGAAGGGGTTAAAAAAAAGTTTACATTAATTATATATAAGTCTAAAAAATATACATACTGTTAAAAAATATATAAATATATACATAGATAGCATATATGTGTTATTATTATCTAATAATATCGGAAAAAGATGGCATGTTATATTTAATAAATATTCAGAAAACTATTGGATTTCTTTTTACATCAGTAATAATGTAATACGTTCTTCCCTCATTTTTTTCACATGAGCCCCAAAAATATGGCTTTTCTACGCTCAAATGTAATTTTAAGTTTTTTTTTATATTTTAATATTACATAGCTTCGAAAAGAACAATAAAAAATGGAGTAGTTTTTCGCATGATAAAAACGTATTTCCTTTTTAGTTGAATAATATATTAGTAAAATGGGAAAATTACATTACTAAAGAAGCACGAGTAGAAAGTATTTGAAATGTTTGGAAGAATGGAAGCATTATTATGTCATTGTTGCATGATGTATTTTCTAAAATAGTTTTTAGAAGAATGGAAAGAAACTCATTTGTTATATTGTTGTGGTCTGTTAAATTTGATTTGAATAAGTTAAATAGGGAATTTTTTTAAAAGAAATGCTTATCATTTCATAACAAGCATTGTATTATGATTTATGCTATAAGCCATATTATGTATTTAAAATTACCATATTTTATTTTTAAATATTGATTAACATTGCACAATAGCTCTTCAAATTTTTGTGTATTGCATCGATTTTAATCCGCCAATGATAATTATTTATGAGGTAAACTGAAAGAATAAAAAATAAAAATAAAATCTTCCATGTATAGTAAATTTAATGTTTTTGCTTTAGTATACATTATACGTATTATAAATTTTCCATTATTCTGTTATATGTATTCTATGAAAATATTGTATATGCCGTACTTTGACATATATTGCGTAAGGATATATTTATTGTAAGACCATATATTAATGATTTAGGAAGGAAAACATATTGTAAATGAGAAATATCTAAATATGGTGAATGGATAATAAAGGTAAAGTGTATTAATATGTTTGACAATAATTTTAAAATAGCATTAATATTCGCTACACTACAAGTAAAATCTAAAAATAATGCCGTTTTATATTTTATTATTTTTCTTAATACTATAAAATATTATATTTGTTTTATGATATTTAATCTTAATAAAAAAGTTGAACTCTGTACTATCATATAATTAACGTATACTCTATTGGGAAAATATTAATTAGATTACCGATTAATTATAGTGAGTGTTATTTTTCAAAGTCCATTGTCATAAAAAACAAGTAAATTAGTTAAAAACTGGGGATCAACGATAAAATAAAAATCTACCATTTGTGAAACCATGTGTGAGTTCTTTTCAGCAGTAGAATTAATATTTCGTCTAAAGTGACCTTAAAAATTCCGGAAATGGAACAGTGTATTTAAGTCTCTCAAACGTTGGTAATAATGAAGAGTTCGGATATATGCAGTCTATTCTTGTGAGAAGTCATTTTTCATGTCTTTGGATCCTGAAACCTAGGAAACTAATAATATTTGATGAAATAGATTCATCCCAGCGACTAGAGGCAACTTATAAGACACAGGAAACTAATAACAGTTAATAAAAGTGTGTTTATTAAGAACACACTCCTTCAAGAAAGTTAAATTATAAAAAGAATTGGATTTGTGCAATCTAGAACAGTGGTGGACATTTGGTGAAATATTTTTTAGCATGCCGAATTGAATAAAATTAATACCAGTTGTGAGAAATAGCTTTTAAAAGGGAAAAATATATTTTTTTGGAATTAAAGTAGTTAAAAAATACTAATAACATTCGTATGATCCAAAAGTTGCATTGTTGTTAAAAATTCAAATTTTGAATAACTATTTCTAGAAGAAAAAAGGGAGAGGCTACATGCGGTCCATTGAAAACAATAATTATTAATGAGATTTTAATGACACAGGCGTCAAAATAAGCTATGTCTAGTCGCTGGGATAAATCTATTTTATTTAATATTAAACTGTCATTATTATTATTATTATAAAACCAATGTTTATGTGTAAAGCAAATGTAACTTTAAAATATCGTGTTGGTGTTAAATAAGTTCGTTGAAATGGATGTAGGGATTATTTTTATCTTATTTTATTATATATTACCTGAATTTTAAAATAATACTTGAAAAGAATGAAAGTTGAGCTCTGTACTATCATATAATTAATACATATTCTTTGAAAAAAATAATAATAGGATTACCGATTAATTATAGTGAGTGTTATTTTTCAAAGTCCACTGTCTAGTGGATTCATATAAAACAAGTAAATTAGCTAAAAATTGGGGATCAACGATAAAATAAAAATCTACCATTTGTGAAACCAGATATATAAGTTATTTTGGATGTTAAATAAGGTCGTTTTAATGGATGTAGCGATTATAATAAATATCTATCTGGTTGATATTTAATGATCATTTCTCATAGGTATTGTTGTTATATCTCTTGAAACTCGAATAACTTCAAATGATTCGATTAGTTATAAACTGTCAAATAATCATCAAAAGAGTTTGGAAAAAAGATTGAAGCAGATGGTTATATTGAAAATCAATAATGTAAGATAAAGAAAACTCACAGTGTTTGCTCTATATCCACAAACTACTCACTAAAGATCAGCAATCTCTTGGCAAACCCCTCGCTCAAGGTTCATAATAATAAAATGATAATTCCAGTCCAATTATATAATACCAACGAATGATTCTCAATAAAGATGAAGCCTTGTAATATTTTTCCAAAATAGAATCATTGTCTACACTTAAAAAAAAAAATTCAAAAACGTTTATGAAAGTAACTGAGACTGCGCTGCACGATACTAACAGAAATGTTTCTGATTCGATCAGAAAAATGTTTCGGCTAAAACACGGAACCTTTTCCGATTCGTAATGAAACCGTCATGAATACATCTTAAACCTTCCTGCATATATCTAAAACCTTTTTGAATATATCGGAAATCTTTCGTCACGGATCGGAAAAGTTTCTGAATATATCGGAAAACTTTCATTAAGGATCGGAAAAGTTTCTGAATATATCGGAAATCTTTCATAATATATTGGAAATATTTCTGAATATATATGAAACGTTTCTGAATATATCGGAAATCTTTCATAATATATTGGAAATATTTCTGAATATATCTGAAACGTTTCTGAATATATCTGAAACCTTTCTGAATATATTTTTATCTTTTTTTATTATATATTATCTGAATTTTAAAAGAATACTTGAAAAGAATGAAAGTTGAACTCTGTACTATCATATAATTAATACATATTCTTTTGAAAAAAATAATAATAGGATTACCGATTAATTATAGTGAGTGTTATTTTTCAAAGTCCATTGTCTAGTGGATTCATATAAAACAAGTAAATTAGTTAAAAATTGGGGATCAACGATAAAATAAAAATCTACCATTTCTGAAACCATGTGTGAGTTCTTTTCAGCACTAGAATTAATATTTCGTCTAAAGTGACCTTAAAAATTCAGGAGATGGAACAGTGTATTTAAATCTCTCAAACGTCGATAATAATGAAGAGTTCGGATACATGCAGTCTATTCTTGTGAGAAGTCATTTTTCATGTCTTTGGATACTGAAACCTAGGAAACTAATAATAGTTGATAAAATAGATCCATCCCAGCGACTAGAGGTAGCTTATCAGACCCAGGTAACTAATAACAGTTAATAAAAATGAGTTTATTAAGAAAACACTTTTTCAGGAAAGTTAAATTATAAAAAAAATCGATTTGTGCAATTTAGAAAAGTGGCGTACATTTTACAAAATATTTTTAGCATGCCGAATTGAATAAAATTAATACCAGTTGTTAGAATTAACTTTTAAATTTTTTTGTAATTAAAGTAGTAAAAAAATACTAATAACATTCGTATGTTCCAATAGTTGCATTGTTGTTAAAAATTCAAATTTTGAATAACTATTTCTAGAAGAAAAAAGGGAGAGGCTACATGCGGTCCATTGAAAACAATAATTATTAATGAGATTTTAACGGCACAGGCGTCAAAATAAGCTATGTCTAGTCGCTGGGATAAATCTATTTTATTTAATATTAAACTGTCATTATTATTATTAATATAAAACCAATGTTTATGTGTAAAGCAAATGTAACTTTAAAATATCGTGTTGGTGTTAAATAAGTTCGTTTAAATGGATGTAGGGATTATTTTTATCTTTTTTATTATATATTACCTGACTTTTAAAAGAATACTTGAAAATAATGAAAGTTGAACTCTGTACTATCATATAATTAATACATATTCTTTTGAAAAAAATAATAATATGATTACCGATTAATTATAGTGAGTGTTATTTTTCAAAGTCCATTGTCTAGTGGATTCATATAAAACAAGTAAATTAGTTAAAAATTGGGGATAAACGATAAAATAAAAATCTACCATTTGTGAAACCATGTGTGAGTCTTTTCAGCAGTAGAATTAATATTTCGTCTAAAGTGACCTTAAAAATTCCGGAGATGGAACAGTGTATTTAAATCTCTCAAACGTCGATAATAATGAAGAGTTCGGATACATGCAGTCTATTCTTGTGAGAAGTCATTTTTCATGTCTTTGGATACTGAAACCTAGGAAACTAATAATAGTTGATAAAATAGATCCATCCCAGCGACTAGAGGTAGCTTATCAGACCCAGGAAACTAATAACAGTTAATAAAAATGAGTTTAATAAGAAAACACTTTTTCAGGAAAGTTAAATTACAAAAAAAAATCGATTTGTGCAATTTAGAAAAGTGGCGTACATTTTACAAAATATTTTTAGCATGCCGAATTGAATAAAAGTAATACCAGTTGTTAGAAATAACTTTTAAATTTTTTTGTAATTAAAGTAGTTAAAAAATACTAATAACATTCGTATGTTCCAATAGTTGCATTGTTGTTAAAAATTCAAAGTTTGAAGAACTATTTCTAGAAGAAACAAGAACGAAAAATCATGCGTCAAGCATAGATTATGTAGCACTTTCAACGCTTCTAAAATAATTTTACAAATCATTACCGTTTAATGAGCTGAAAGATGACATCTAAGTAAACAATTTGGAAAACGCATAACATATTTAAAAACGTAATTTCAGGAATTTTCAATATATACAATATTCGGAAAAATATCCGAATACTTTTATGTAGCCCTGTATATGATCTATAGATTTGTATATATACATAGGATGCTAAATTTTAGTTTAGTTAGGAAACGCGTAGCACCGTTTAAATTCTCCTTCTGGAGTTTCTGTCAATGAACGGAAATGTGTTCGCGAACTTTTGTGCTGCCCTGTATAGGATCTACAGAATTTATACACACCACGTAATAGACAAAAAGCTAGTTAAGATTAAAATCGCGTTTAATAACTTAAAACGCACTTCCAGGAATTATTGTTAACAGACAGTAGAGAATTCTTTTGTGTGTCCCTGTAAATGAACGATGACTGCTATACACACACTATTCTGTAGTAAGCCTCTTGTAATGCACCTTAGTAATATATATAAACTTCAATGCGTTTAAAATAGTGGAACATTATTTAAATAAGCCGTAGACGATTTTTCTTCATAGACGTAATGTAACGGAATTATTTTGACTGTCCCTGTAAAGTAACTCTAAGTGCTATACACCTACTATTCCATATTAAGCTTCTTCTAATGCATCTTAGTGATCTATATAAATTTCAATGCGTTTACAATAGTGAAACATTTTTAAAATAAACCGCAAATGATTTTTCCCCATAGACCGCAATGTAACGGAATTCTTTTGAGTGTCCCTGTAAGAAAACTATAAGTGCTACACACTTCAGTTGAAATAGGGAACGTGCCATAGATAACGACAATAACATATAAAAATTGCAGAGCAATCCGAGCATATTTACGGGAGTTAGAGCACAGAGAGACGGCCATACGGCCAGACAAACCGAAGTCATAAGCACTTTTCAACTAGGTTGGAAAGTGCTAAAAAGGGAGAGGCTACATGCGGTCCATTGAAAACAATAATTATTAATGAGATTTTAACGGCACAGGCGTCAAAATAAGCTATGTCTAGTCGCTGGGATAAATCTATTTTATTTAATATTAAACTGTCATTATTAGTATTAATATAAAACCAATGTTTATGTGTAAAGCAAATGTAACTTTAAAATATCGTGTTGGTGTTAAATAAGTTCGTTTAAATGGATGTAGGGATTATTTTTATCTTTTTTTATTATATATTACCTGAATTTTAAAAGAATACTTGAAAAGAATGAAAGTTGAACTCTGTACTATCATATAATTAATACATATTCTTTTGAAAAAAATAATAATAGGATTATGGATTAATTATAGTGAGTGTTATTTTTCAAAGTCCATTGTCTAGTGGATCCATATAAAACAAGTAAATTAGTTAAAAATTGGGGATCAACGATAAAATAAAAATCTACCATTTGTGAAACCATGTGTGAGTTCTTTTCAGCAGTAGAATTAATATTTCGTGTAAAGTGACCTTAAAAATTCCGGAGATGGAACAGTGTATTTAAGTCTCTCAAAAGTGGGTAATAATGAAGAGTTCGGATATATGCAGTCTATTCTTGTGAGAAGTCATTTTTCATGTCTTTGGATGCTGAAACCTTGGAAACTAATAATAGTTGATAAAATAGATTCATCCCAGCGACTAGAGGTAGATTATAAGACACAGAAAACTAATAACAGTTAATAAAAATGAGTATTTTAAGAAAAAACTCCTTCAAGAAAGTTAAATTATAAAAAAAATTGAAACTGTGCAATCTAGAAAAGTGGCGTACATTTTATGAAATATTTTTAAGCATGCCGAGAATAAAATTAATACAATTTGTTAGAAATAACTTTTAAAAGGGAAATCTTTCAATACGGATCGGAAAAGTTTCTGAATATAACGGAAATCTTTTATAATGTATCGGAAACCTTTCTGAATATATCGGAAACCTTTCTGAATATATCTGAAGTGTTTCTGAATATATTTTTATCTATTTTTATTATATATTATCTGAATTTTTAAAGAATACTTGAAAATATAAGAATTTCTGTTCTTTTAAATACTCTAATCAAGCTTTTTTTTATAATGATTCTTTTTTCAAGGCGAAATTATTCGGTATATTGCGTGATATTTTTCAATTTATATCAATATTTTCATCAAATATGTTTTAACCCTAATATTTAAGAATATTTACGCAGTGAATATTGGGGAATGGATCTATTTACCTTGTTTTATAACAACATATGAAAAAAAATATGAGATTAATACAGCTCCACAAATCAAATATTTATTTTAAAATATAAAAAAATAGCATGTATACTTAGAAAGAAAACTTTCAAATATTTCATTAACATGAAATAAACATACTAAAGCTATACTAATGTATTTTTGATACATTTCAAATAATCTTACTCCCAACAACATAAAATGATTTAAACTTATGTATGAGCTTACCAAAAGCAATGCAGCTTCAGAGATCTGTTTAAAAAATTTTCGGTCCTTAAAGGTTAATTTTTAATATTAAAACAAGACATTTCACAAAAATTCTCATCTTAGAACTGGACCCTTTTCAAAATTTTTCGTTCCAAAACTGGATCCTTCAGAAAATTCTTTGTCTTAAAAACAAACCTTCCACAAAACTTTAACACCTCCAAACTGAACTTTTCATAAATTTAATCATTTAAAAATAAAATCTGACCTATCACAAAACATTTGCACTTATCAAAGTGCATAGCTTTTTTATGTGTAAAGGATAGATACAAAGGAACCTGGTATAATGGTAATTTCAAATTCACAAAATTATGACTGGAATTATCCAAAATATTAAAAAACTTCACAATTTCACAAAATCAGGAATCTGTGAGAAAAATCTGCACATAACCCTGAGATTAATAAAAACTACCGGATTTTTTTTTTTTTTCAGAATTAGAATAAAATAAATAAATATAGCTTGTTTACTTTAATACAATATTTTTAAAGTCAGACAAGTCAATTTTCAATATATAGTATTATAAAAGTTAGAGTTCTGAAACATCGTTAAAATATATATATATATATATATATATATATATAAACAACAAAGTGGTTTGATGAAAAACTAGACACTTTTGAAAAAGACTAATGCCATTCGCTGCGATTTTTTTAGAGGCAAAGGAGTTTATTTACATCTTTTAGTATGTTGTGAAAGATGAAACATTGCCCCGATGAAATAAGATGTATCATGTTCAGAAATTTATAAAATGAAAAATAGTTAAACTAGAATCACTCCCACCAACTTCCCCCAGAGCAGCAAAATATGGTATTTCAAAACTGGTTTTAAATATTCTCGGTAATAATTTGGGTGTTTGGGTAATAACCAGGCTCTTGAAGAAGGGATGGAATGGTTTAGACGACTTCTGGGAATGCAGATTGAGATAAAACTTTCGTACGTCCTACTGATCAAGTTCCCAATGCTGCTGTTTCAACTCCAGTTTAAAAAGTTGAGTCCTGTGTGCAAATGAGAGAATGCACTGAATCATCAAAAATGAAGTTTTTGATTTACTTGATGAAATTCAGGCTTTACAAGTGTTGCTTAATGATGATGATAGAACATCTGGATATGAAAAAAACTCCCGCCTGCAAGATGAGGCTGAAGCATTTGACAAAAACGATCCCTTCATGCACGCTCAATAAAAATATTATGTTCGTTTATTTTCTGCAATTTACCAACATCTTTAATATAAATTCACAGGAGGGAATGAATGTTTGTTTCGTCAAACGGTAATAAGTTTTTATTCGATTCAGTATGCAAAATGTGTGAAAAATGAAACCCCTACACACTAGATTCCACAAACCCAATTTTTCTCTATTTCACTTCAAAATGTACCATTTTCTTTACGAAAGTCATTTCTATGAATTGTTATTGTTTTCTTTGTTTACAACATTCAAATTACGTGATAAATAATGTTCCCTAAGACTTGTCCCTGAATCGAAATATTTCATTATTACAGCTATCTGGCAGCTCTAAATGCACGGTCCCACTCCGTAATTTTGATATGCATTTATTTTTTTTATTTTAGTTCTGAAAGTAACATATCGCACTTTCAATAAATGACTAATTTTTCGTTATTAAATCTGTAGTTTACATGCTTTAATACGATATAAAGCAAATTTCTGTGTTTAAAAAAAAATTGAATATGTTATTATTTTCACCGAGTGCATATTCCTTTTGAACTGTATCTTTCGCATTATAAATTACTAGCGGCCCTCCCTCGCTTTGCTTCGGGTTAGCGTTGAAAACCTTCATCTCTTTGTGTTTTCTGTAGACCTTTTTAATGTGTACAATAATTAGTACATTATTTTGATAAATCTTGTAGGGTTCAGCCTGCGCGCGTTTGCAATATATAAGCGGAAAAAATTAAATTATTTACGACATCACATTAAAAACCTCAAAAATAACAGTATTTCTCAACTATTTAATGGCTATACATATAAACCTTCCTCTTGAATCACTCTATCTATTAAAAAAACCGCATCAAAATCCGTTGCGTAGTTTTAAAGATTTAAGCGTACATAGGGATATAGGAAAAGAAAAAGCGACTTTGTTTTATACTATGTAGTGATGATTTATCTGAAATTACAAAGCAAAACATATGGTTATTATACATATAAACGTTCCTCTTGAATCATTCTATCTATTAAAAAAAACCGCATCAAAATCCGTTGCGTAGTTTTAAAGATTTAAGCTTACATAGGGATATAGGGACAGAAAAAGCGACTTTGTTTTATACTATGTAGTGATTCAAACTACATGCATAATTCCTTCCTCATTTTTCTATCATTGTAGAAATTCATATAAATATTGCTTTCTGTGCTTTAATTTCTTTCTTTTTTAATAATCAAGCTGTAAAAAAAATTATTTAATATTTTGCCTACATTCATGTGTGTAAAATATAATTTTTTATTTCCAAAACAAAATTAAACATATTAAAAGAACCCCCCCCCCCCAAAAAAAAAAAAAAAAAAAAAAAAAAAAAAAACATATTATTATGCAATATATAGATTTAGGTTCAAGAAATACTTTTACATTTACTTTTTATGAAAATGTGATCACTATACAAAATGGAAAAGCTTGTAAGAAAAATGACAAATATATTGTAGGAAATACAAAATAAATTGTTTGAGCTATCATAGAAGATGTGTACACTATGTGATATACTGATAGAATATTCTTCTGAGTAAATGTCTGAAAATGAAAAAAAAATAGTTACAGCTTTTGATAAAAGTTTCGTTTTAAAAATATATTTTTAAATGTTAGTTTTCTTCATATAAACGGAAAACACTCAATAAATGTATGATACAACTTCCTTTTCTGAACAAAAAACGAATTATTATGTTCTTTAGTTTAGAAAGCTTTTCAAGAACTATATGATGTTTACGGTATATACAAATATTATAAGATAAATCTAAACTATATATATATTTAGGAATATATGCAACATATACAAATTTTATAGTTATATTTATTAATAATCTTAGATTCCTCGGACGACAGAACAGAATTCGGAGAAAAGTGCAAAATTACATTTAAAGTTATTTTATTATCGATTTTATTTTATTTTCTCAATTCAAGAGCAATTTTTAAAATAAGCATTTAAAAGTAACTTTTGTTTTAATATGTTTTTCTCGAAAATAGTGCATTTCCATTTTGTTTAATTCTCTAGAGCCATACGAAATTTTTTATTAGTGATTTTAAATGAAATAATCCATAATTTCATTACAAATAGTTTTGTAACATATACTAATTGTTACAACCCAATTTCCATCCATCCTACCTCCCGCCACCTTAATGAATGAGGAAAAAGACTTCTTCTAGACATTTCTAGACTCTACTAGCTGTTGTGAACAAAACTGACAACAATAGTTCGAATACAATAAAACTTACACGCGAAATTACCAAAGCTTAGTAATTGCATATTTTTCTCTCATTCACAAATAACTGTTTTTTTCTATAAAATAAAATTGGTAGCTGTAATTTTTGCGTAAGTTTTTTTAAAGCTCATTATTGTCATTCATATAAACTATGAAGTTTAATCTGACTGCCATTTTTTGTCTGGTGAGCTTCGAAAAACATGTTGAGCCTTAACTTTTAGCGGCCAGTGTACACAATGTTTAGTGTACTTGAAAGGTGGATAATTATGTCAAAAACCTGGAATACACAATCTCGGAAAAACTGCAAGAATACGCTACAAAGCGAGAAAATTTTGGTGAGTCAAAGTAAACTCTCAGCAGATGAGTACTTTTTGTCCTGATATCATAGTTCCTGCTACAAAGAAATCGTACATGTTCAAAAACTCTAGAAGGATTCAAAAACAATTTAACGAAGCTTCACCTATGGCAGTAAAAAAGGGTCGACCTTTCGCATCCTCATCGGAGATGGCCGATTGTACTGAAAATGCTAAATCTACACGAAACCTTGAACGTGTTAAAGAGAAGCGATGTATATTTCAATGTACAACACTGATCGAGAGTGAATTATTTTTTGTTTCTACCAAAAATATAGGAGAGACATTCCTATTCATTCAGGAAAATACAGAAAATAATAACATTCGTGCAGAGATAGTAATGATAAATGAACAACTTGATTACAAGGCTTTGGATATGACCTATCATTGTGACTCTCTGCGCATGAAGAAATGACTTGTCAACGAAAGATCAAAAAGAAGAAGTTGCCAATAGTACTGCTTACTTGATTGCTAAAAATGGCATAGTGAATATTATTAAGTGCTATTTGTCATCTGGTGGAATTTTTACAATGAATGCAGTGAATGACATAGAAAGCTCTTGAAACGACTGAAAACTACACATATTCCTGAAAAAGAATTTGTTAAGTCTCATTACGTATATGAAAGTGAAGAAATAGTGAGCAAGCTATAATTGTCAGAAGAAGTGACATATCTCCGCGAAACTGCAAGGAGTGAAGAGGAATATATTAAATGCCTTCAAAAGCAGCAGCCATTTTGAGAAGGATAAGTAGTTGTAGCAATAATTGGAACTTTAGTAGTTCAATGAGTGTTTACGAGCTTCCTCTCAAAAATTATTCATTCATAAAATGGATTTTAGCAGGAAAAAGTTATCGCAAGTTCACAGAAGGTCATAGTTCTAAAACTGTGCCGTTTGTCAAGCGTGCAGTCAATGTAGTTAATCATATTTATCATAACTAGCGTCCAGACTAACAGACAAGTAACATTTTAGCCATAGTCAGAATTAGGTTTTCAAAATAAAAATGAAAAATCTTTCTGTGTTGGATTATCACTGGCTGTTCGCAAAAAGACAAGAAACAAATAATTGGTTAACACTATGTTTCCGTTGAAAATTGGATCCAGCTATGATTACACAATACAACTTGAAAAGTGGGAAGCTTCAGCAGTTTCTGAACGACTATCCAAAACCGGAGGATTTTGTATTCCCCAATTTATCAAAGAAGGTGACAATGTAGCGTTAACAATATACAGGGTGATTTTTTTTAAAGTTGTGAAAGTAAAACCCTATAACTGAAGAACCACTGATCCAAATGACCGGAAATTTCATCAGTATGCTCCCAAAGCAATGGGTATTTTTTGGCATGGTTAAAAAAAACTTAAAATCTCACCGACAGATGCCGCTGTATATGCAGTAAAGTCGGGAGAGGAGCTTGTGCAAGACACACCCACAGTGGATACTCTTCACTCTGTTGTGGAACATGCGGTTTCACGTTTCCAAATCGTAGCTGAAAACATTGGACAGCACACTGAAAATCGTATGCGTTAGTTGCGCAGTTCTGTACGAATATTTTACTCCATATTTTTATTTCGTTCTGTTTCTGCAGGTGTTTGCCGTTTCTTTTCCCAATTACTGCATTCTGTATATCAAAAACATACAGAATGCAGTAATTGGGAAAAGGAACTGCAAACAACTGCAGAAACAGAACGAAATAAAAATATGGAGTAGAACATTCGTACAGAACTGCGCAACTAACGCATACGATTTTCAGTGTGCTGTCCAATGTTTTCAGCTACGAGTTGGAAACGTGAAACCGCATGTTCCACAACAGAGTGAAGAGTATCCACTGTGCGTGTGTCTTGCACAAGCTCCTCTCCCGACTTTACTGCATATACAGCGCAATCTGTCGGTGAGATTTTAAGTTTTTTTTAACCATGCCAAAAAATTCCCATTGCTTCGGGAGCATACTGGTGAAATTTCCGGTCATTTGGATCAGTGGTTCTTTCGTTATAGGGTTTTACTTTCACAACTTTAAAAAAAATTACCCTGTACAATATTGATTTCCAAGAAATTACTCCTGATGGTCAAAGAGCTCTACAGGGGACTCTGATAGTTATTAGTCCAGATGAGAATGATGATATAACGGAGATGAATGATCCTTTAATGATTCCCAAAAACCCTCATCGTTGAATGTGCAACTGTTATTTGAAAGAGTGCCATGTACTGAAAATTGGAAGTAGTGGCTTTGATCTCATATCTACTGAAATTGATTTGTATTCTCCTGCAACAATTCATCAGATTTTTGGCGGGAAGAAATACGCTAGAGGCACAAAGTTTCACAACATAACTATGGTGTTGCATGCTACGAACTTCTCTTTGAAACTTTGCCACATTTTGCAGACATTATTTCCCTGGAAGAAAAATGCAACTCACTACATGAGAAATTGCACAATTTGGAAGTTGAAGATACAACTTCGTTTGAAGAGATGAAAGCAGTGGTTGAAAAAGTTTATCTTCCACATATTACACAATGCAGTGGTGATATGGTAAAGTTTCTTCTACAGTATATGAACCAATTTGAATTTTTTTGCGGTTTATACGGCATTGCATCATTAGAGGAACAAATCGAGTATTATTTTGCTTATAACGTATTTCATTATGCAAGATACATTCCAGTATACATAGCACAGGTGAAGGACCTTCAAAAAACATATCCAGGACAATGGAATGCTCTTGAAGCTGGTAGTTTGGTAGTATTCAAATCCAATTTGTCGTTTACGAAACTATTTGCAGACCATAAAATCGTAGTCCTGAAGAACATTGGTGAAGCTATTGGTTTAACTCAGAATGAAAGCTCTTTCGAAAGTTATTTCTTGTGTGCACCAGAAATATTACGCATTGTTTCAATTTCTTTGAAAGTATTGTCCAAATAAAGTCTCTAAGCAGCCCAAGAAACACTATAAACTCCTCCAGACCTCCATGTGGCTATGAATTTTTTTAAATGAAGCTATTGTCAAGGAGAGTATTCGTGATCATTGTGAAGGAAGGCCTTTCCAAGACAATACCACACTAATAAATATTCCATCATCTATGAAGGTTCCAGAATGTGTGAAAGATGATATTCTGAATCGTGACCAAAGAGACCAATTGGAATTCGAAGAATGTGTAAGATATATACTACAGTGTGGACTCGCTAAACTGTCAGTTTCGCATCCAATGAAAAAAAATGAAATTACAAAACATTCAGTACCTGCAACAAGCAGTCTGCATTTGAGATTGGTGATAAATTGGTTAATATACATGAAAATATGCAATTCCTTGCTCATTTTCTTATTGTTAAGGAGTCCAGACCTCAAATGTCTACAAACCTAAAAGATACAATGGGAAAGTAAGAGTTTTCTGTGATACCAAGATCATTATTTTCTTCTAATGGATATCTTCATATTTCATCTGACAAAAGTTCATTATAAGTTCATCAATAGAACAATATAAATGTTCTCTCATACTTGAATCATTAGAATACTCGATTACTTCTCCGATAGAAAAAGTGTGTAATATAGATGGAATGGTAATCGTACAATCATTTAAAAATACACCTGACATAAAATCTTGTGAAGAGTTCGCAAATGCTTTCACTGATATCATTATGAAAATGACAAATGGATACACTGAGGGAAGAATAATATTTGACCAATACATTGAGCATTCACTGAAGAAGCAAACTTGTAAGAAACAATTAGGAGACATAACCTATTAGATTAGCTATTACAAATAGTACAAATATAACGTTGATGTCATTCAAACGTTTCTTTCACACAATGAAACAAAATCACAACTGACCGAGTATCTCGGAAATAAATTACTACAGGTTTTATCTGCTAGTGAGAAGAAAATTGTTGTTGTTTCTGGCAGGTATACAGTAACCACACGAAAATTTTCAATTCATATTTATGTGATCATACACATGAAGAAGCAGCCACCATTATACCTCTTCATGTACATTATATAGTGAACCATCATGATAATTATGAGATTGGTGTGTTTTCGCAAGATACTGACAATTTCATATTGCTGATTGGCTTGGTTTCAAGTCACCTAGTAAAAGAGGAAATTAATTTCGTTACGGGTAGACGCAACAAACACAGAAAAAGTAATATTAATGAAAGATGTCGAGCAGTAGCTGTTCATAAAAGCAAAGGGATTAAAGGTTTACATTCATTTACTGGTTGAGACTGGGGAGGAAAAATTGTAGGAATTTCTAAACAGAAGTGGATAAAAGTGTTCCTCAATCTTCAGTGTGATGATGATATTATAACAGCTTTTGTAACTGTAACCATACATAGAACTCTCAATATAACCACATCGACCGTACTGATTTAGAAGAGGATATATAACATATCAGTACCGTATATACATACAAATGCTGCTTTTAATAATTCTGTTCAATAACTTCAATTATTTATGTTATTTCATTTAAATATTTTGTTTCTGTATAATTGGTTAATAAAAACACAGTCAATGAAATAGAGTGTGCCCGCTAAAGTCCGTTGTCAACCCAATAATTTCTGAGCGTCAAGAGATGGGGTCTAGGTACAGTGAAGTTGGCATGCGCTACGAAAGAAACCGTTTGCAACGCCACCTGACGACTAAATTTGAAGTTAGAGTTCTTATTTCAAAAACGGTACGACGTACGAAAAAAAAACTCAATTACAAAGAAGTTCAGCATCATCGATTTAGTAAGTTAAGACACCTTTCCATAAATTAATGTTAAAAATAGAAGGTGTAAAATGCATATTTATTCGGATCATAGCTCCCGAAATTGTAACGCGACATAACGCGGAAGTAAAGAGTAAAGATCAGACTCCAGAGCCTTCCTTTTCGTAGGAACTGGTGGTGTGCATGGTTACAATACGAGAGGACACCGGTTCAAGTTCGGGCTGGAGTATGCTGTCCTTACAAATTTTGTAACAAAATTAGTAAACGATTCAGATTGTGAAATATCGTTTAGCAAGCGCATCAACTCAACTCAACGCTCATTTGGTCTGCGAATCGCATAAATTTCGGTAATATGCAAATAAATATGACACGTCATACCTCTGCGTAAGACACAAGTATAAGTGAAAGAGTTCCGTGAGGGTCGTATGTTGAATTCGTAATCATGTCGAATGTTTCTAGCAATAAGTATTGCGAGTAGGTCTTGATATACGGTGAATTTGGGCGAAAGGCTCAAAAGCGGCAGAGCTACTATATCGTGAAAGTTTTCCCTGAGGGCCACATACCTTATGGCAAGTCATCGTAAAATCGATTGAGTGAGACGGGCAGTGTGAAAAACTGACAGCAATCCTGCAGACCAAGAAGAGTAGTACCGCAAGTGCAACCAGAAGGCGTATTAGCGTTTAGCCATCCTCAGATAAGCACAAGAGAGATCAGTGCACACTGTGGCCTCTCGTAATTCCGCATTTGAACTATGATGAATGAACTAGGTGATCATCCTTTCCGGCCTACATCTGTGCATGCACTAATGGCAGGGGCTGCTGAGAGACACTATGATTGGTGCAACTTCATGATAAACCGCTCAGAGGTACAGGCCACGTTCTTGCCGACTTAATTTGGACGGATGAGGCATACATTACCCGTAATGATATGTACAATAAGCAGAACATCCATTTTTGGTTCTCTGGATAAGTTCGCTGGTCGATAAATGTCTGCTGCGTAATATTCAAAAACAACCTGATTGGACCGGTGTTTAACGAGGGCACGTTTGTGATATCCCATTACTTAGAACGTCTGAAATATGCAATATCCGATTATCTAGAGAATTTGCCGTTGAGTGATCATCTTGAATGTGTGGTTCCAATACGATTGCGCCCCGCCGCACAAGGAATCAAGTATCCAACAGTACATTAGGGACACATTCCAGCAACATGTCATCGGATATAGTGGTTCCGTAGAATGTGCTTCCACGTTCAGCTGACCTGATCACTTTGGACTTTTATTCTGTGGGAATACATTAAATAGCGACACTATGCAACCCCTCCAACAACACTGCAGGAATTTCGAAACCGTATAACGGATGATTGTGCCAACATGTCAGCATGTTATACAATGTGCAGCGCGAAGTGCAATTCCGTGTCCAGGTGTATATTGTTGCTGAATGACACCATTTTGAGCATCACAGATAGATGAACCTCATTTCCAATAAGTGCAGTTTTGTTCAACGCAGTCAAACACATGTGCGCTTTATGCTTTTCATTTGTATCATTTTTGTGAGCAATATGGTTTTTGCAACAAAACGATGATGCTGAACAAATTTGTAATTGAGTTTTACCCGTATCTCGTACCGTTTTTGAAATAAGAACGCTAAATGCAAATTTAGCCGACAGATGGCGCTGTAAGCGGCTTCCTTGCGTAGCACATGGTAACTTTACCTAGACACCACTTTTTTACCATAGCTATCGTCGTTCAAAAATTATTGGGGTGACAACTGACTTATCTGGCACACTGTATATAATGCTTTTCATATTTTTTGTACTTTATTTGCATCTTATCACATAAAATACGTGAAAAACTCAATTGACTTAGATTTGGAATGTAGATTTGTTATTCGTGACCCCAGAAACATATAATTTGACATACTGGTCATTAATATACCATAAATATTAAAGAAGTCAGTAAATCGCCGTCATCTTGGACCCCATGTTGAAAATCGCCTCAAAAAATTTAAGAAAATAATTTCACCTATGATATTTGGAATATACATGTCAAAACCTACAGAATAAAAAAAATATATCAAACTTGGTATGTCAATGCAGCTGGAGCTTCATTTTATTACATATACCCTAGCAGGTTGTTAAGTTTGCATCTCATTTAAATCTAATTTTTGGGATTTAGATAAATTTTGATTTTTGATGGTACAAAGGGACCATTTGCTGTTATCAAAATATCCTCAAAAAAGAAAATATCAGAAAATAGAGTATTTTTCAAATTTTCATTCTTAAAAAGTGTGTTTATTTTTGTATAATTTCAGTCAATTTGTTCAGTCAATTATGCGTTCCAAGTATTTTTCTTTGATAGATTGTTGCATAAATTTTCTAAATTTTTTAATAAACATTTGACACGTTATATTTTGAAAATTTAGAAAGGCTAAAGAGAAAAAATAACTTTTTCCTGGCTGTTTTGAATTAAGGAACGCAATTAAATTGTCAAATGGGGTTGATATCATTTCAATCATAAATGTTGGTGGAAAATTTAAATGAAGCATTTTAAAAAAATTGGCATTCGTATTCAGAAGGCAGACACAATTTCCAGTCGCATCTTCTTTAGATAATTGTTTGAAGGCATACAGTGGCGAGTTTTTTCTTCAAAGAAATGTACTTGTTTTGACTCTGTTGACACATATTTTTGTTACATATTAAATGAGATGTAACTATCTTTTTTTAGTTAATGATCATATTCTCCATCCTCTTTGTTTTTCTATAACCACATTTGTGTTGTTATGTTGTATCATTTTTACAGGAATTTCAATGCCGTTTAAACATAAACTGTAGGATATTTACAGGGCCACGATGACTTTATTAAATGTAAAATATTAAGATAATGCATTAAAAAATTTTTTGCAGTAAATATCTTTTATTAATTTTTAAATTTGAATCATTATTATATTTTTGTAAATTTTAATGTACGCAGTTTATGTAGATAAGATGATCGTATTTAGGAAGTTTCGGGGGGGGGGGGTAGGGCGCTGGGAAGTTCAGTTATAAATGTTAATATAACAAAACGAATATAGTGATTATGGTGTTCTAACACTAAACTATTTAGAAATATTTCAAGGTCATAAGAAGGAATTGAAGTTCGATTTTTGTATCAAATGATACCCCAAATATTAAATCGAAAGAAAATTTATTCATATATTTCTAATTTAATGACACGATTTAAGTTTTATATTCTTTCAAGCTGTGGAACATTTCAAAAAACTATTTAATAGGTATACCTTCCTTGTAGGTGCAAGTTTTACATTACTTTTTGATTTCACCTCTTACTCCTGGAATTTTGTGATTCGAGCGTTATAAAAAGTCTTTTTTTAATTCCAAAACACATGATGTGATTTTTTTTTCATTTATGTAATCATCATAGCAATCACAACATAAGTTCTTCCTTGACATTTTTTCACCATTTGAAAATCTCCTACAACATGATCAGCTTCGTATTTCTACTACAAATGTATGTTATACTAAACAAGACTTCGTTTCATTCACAAGTCATAAAATAACAACCATACAATAAAACTAATAAAGTACAATAATTCCTTAACATTCGCGAGGGTTACGTTCCAGGAAAAGCTCGCGAATGTCAAATCCGCGAATGTTGAGTCTATCTCTCTGCACTAAAAAAGTAGTAACGTTCTATAACATTTTAATTAGAGTGGCTCAGTATTTCAAAGAACAAAAGAATATATGTATTAAGAGTACGTTATGCATAACATATATGTATGAATATATTCACACATATGCATAAATATGAAATTTACTTACTGAAGATAATTGAAATTAACTGACTGGAGAAATAATTACAACTAAAAAGCATAGGTATTTTTTTTTTTAATAAAGTGATTTCGACTCTCTCTCTATTCACAAAGAGATGCTAATATATGCAGCTTCAGCTCCATCTCTACGAAAACCTACACAAGCACATTTTAAATTAATAGACTGAAGATTCCGTTACCTTACCTCTTCTAATATCCCCATTGCAATGAGTATTCTGCTGTTCTTATTATTTTGTTTTCCTAAAACACTCGCTCCTTTTTCAGTAGACAACTGAAAATTGATTTGTAAATACATACTGAGAAACACAGGGGAAACAATCTTTAACCACTGTAAATTCTGAAAAGCAATGATATAATAAAAATAAAGTGAATAATCAAGTCAGATTCTCGCGAATGTTAAGTTTTCCGCATATTCATGTACGCGAATACTCAAAACTCGCGAATGTTAAATCCGCGAATGTTAAGGGATTACTGTATATCAACAATGTTAAAAAAATAATACAGTTTAGCGGCATTCTCCCTAAGAAATACAAGTCACGTTTCTTGTATTTTAAGTCATTGCACTCTTAAATGATAAAATACGCTAATTTTTAGTATACTATAAAAGTAATGTAATTAATACTATAGAAATGTCCTAAAAATGAAGAAATTAAATTTTATTTTATACATAAATTATTCTTAAGTTTAACTCCACAATCACCGTCATTATTGTGTATGGCTTGGGAAAATTTTCGTGAACTATCTATATTTATACAGGTTGTTTCATAAAAGATGGGCAAAACTTTAAGACGTGATATTACACATCCAAACAAACAACTTTCATCATAGAATGCATGGCCACAATTAAAACGCAAAGGTGCTAGAGGGCGTCGAAGGTGAATTTGTTATACGAGACAAAAACACTCAAAGAACGATTATGGAACAAAATCAAGTTTAATGGCAAGTGATTACAATAAGTGTTCAAAACAGTGACCGTCAGTGTTCATGCATGTGGTACAACAGCGAAGGAAGTTTTGGCGAACTTTTTGAAAACAACAGGCATATCACGCACTTTCCCTGCAGTGGGAAAAACACGAGGTCTTATGCATATTCATTAGGAGTCTCATACATAAGAGACTTCAGCTGTCCTCACAAAAATATATCGAGACATGAAAGATCTGGCGAGCGTAATGGCCAAGCTACAGGACGACCTCACCTAATTCATCGGTTGGGAAATGTTATATCCAGATAGTTTCGCACGTCTCGAACATAATGGGCTGGTACTCCATCTTTCTGGAACCAAATTACCTGCCGGATGTGTGGGGGAACGGCGTTCAACATGAGTGACAGCACCTGTTGCAGAAACGTGAGGTATTTTTTCCCGTCAAGGCGTTCGGGCAGAAGATAAGGCCCGAGTAGGTGGTCTCCGATTCTCCCTGCCTGAACATTGATGGAAAAGTGTCGCTGATGAGCATCTGAATGAGTGGCATGTGGATTTATATTCGCACATGCATGTTGATTGTGCGTGTTAAATGCACCTTCGCCTGTGTAGGTACATTCAACCACGAAAAGCACAGTTGTCCAAAATCCAAATTTACTGCGTTCTGCTGCAGAAATCAGCGGGCGAATAATCCCAGTGGGCAATAATCCGTTTGAGTCAGTTTCTAGACTCGTTGAGCATGATAATAATGCAAACGTTTATCTTTCCGTACTCACTAGGCCGTAAAGTATGATACAAGGAATTGCCTAGCCACTGCTTGTTTACTTGTACTTGGCTGATCAGCCACCATATCCAGAAGAGCTTCTTCCACAACTAACATTCCGTCCGGCTTTGCACGGCCTGCATACGACTGGGGAGCGAGAAAATATCACGTCTCACACAACTGTTAGTGCAAGCGCTAAAACGGATTACTGTAGGCAACTGCCTGTTCGAAACCTTTCCATTCGCAGGTCCATAGATAAATTGTATATCAGCCTTTTACTTATTAGTAAAGGGCAACATATCCCGATACGTTCCTATCGTGATTGACAGTTGCACACTTGGATCAGTGGCTTTTATGTATTAATAGAGGTGAAATTTCGCATAAGCGTTCTTCTTCTTCCCCATATCACATATGCTTGCTATTAGTGTCGTTCTTCTACTCGCAACAGGAGTGAGTTTTAACGTTTCTATGGACCAAGTTTCTAAATGCGACAGCACCTTTCCGTTTTATTTCTGACCATGCATTCTTTGATGAAAGTTGTTTGTTTGGATGTGTACTAACACCTTTTAAAAAATTTTCCATCGTTTATAAAACAACCTATATATGTTGTCTGAAATTGCTAAGATTCCAAGAATGGATCTTTGCGGGAAAATGTTCAAACATCAAGATTTTCTAAGCGAACTGCTTACAGGATCACCGAACATGTTCACCATTCAAAAATAGTGCTAGAATAATTTCGTTAAAGTTTGAAGCTATGTATGTCTTGTGACTGTATGTCACAAGCTATGTATGTCTTGTGACAAGTCTAATGACTTGACATTAAATCTAATTAAAAACGCAGGTTTAAGAATTGTCATAATTTTAAATGTTTAGAAGATTAATTCCTGTAGTCAGTGGTTTGGTAAATCAAAAGCTTGAACATACATTTCACACCAAAACTATTACTGTTAATAATGCATACATAGTTACATTAGAATAAATATTTTATTGCAATAAAATTACTTAAAATATATTTATATAACCCATACGCACCTCTATCTGTTCATTACAGCAACACCTTTTTCTAAATAAGTTAGTTTAACATTCCGTTGAGTCTATTAAAACGTAATTGAAACTGGAATAAATTCACTGAGTTGGAAAGAAATATATAATGGAAATTGAAAATTGTCTGCGTTATAATACGCATCGGTGACAACAGCATATCTTTCCTTTGTTTAATCCATGTTTTCTTCTTCTTTGTTGCATCTCATTTTTTTAAATCTTAAATCAGAAGTAATGGTATTAAAATATTATTTTTTTCTGTCTTGTTTTTAAAATATTCTGAACGTTTTTCATTCCTAAATATTTAAAATATTTTATGGATTAAAATTTAATAAGAATTTATGTCTCAATTTCATGTATGCATAATCTATATTAATAAAAGACAAAATCGAATCGCTCTATATATGTGCGTGTCTGTGTGTCTGCGATGGCCAGCAAAATCTAGCGCACCCAGAAATCTGAAAATTTATTTTTAGGTAGTCCAAAGCCTGTTCTGATGCATCTGGAACTCAGAAATTTAATATTTTGATAATTACTCAAGATATTAATTAGAATCTCATTAAACATCGCAACGAAAATGTCATCTTTTTTATCAAAATGACTAAATAAAAGAAAACCTGTTCTCAATTTGCAAGCAAAAATGAACGAATTTGAAAATTATTTATGAATTAGACAACTTTAAAAAACTAATTAACATATAGATTTGAAATTTTCTGAGCATATGTAGAAAAAAATCAAAACTAATTAACTTATCGATTTGAAATTTTCTAAGCATATGTAGAAAAAAATTCTGCATCCGACAATGAAATTGTTGTAAAATTTGGCCGGTAATTTCTCTTAATTTTTGCAAAAAACTGCCAACAATCTGACTGCGCAAGTAAAAAAAAAAAAAAAAAAAAAAAAAAAACGAGAAAGTTTGAGACAGGGATCGGCTTTCGTTAAAAACTGAACTACAAAGAAATCCGTTTCTCTGGGCGATCCCTCTATTTACTTTGGAAAATGACAGGAAATAATTGCCAATTTTTATTAATGAACAAACTAAGATATAGATTTGAATTTGAGGATGGAAGCTATGCCATCTGTCGGCTACTTTAGCGTAGCGTCTCCGTTATATTCTAATTATCAGAAAAAATGTCATTATTTTTTTAATGATTGCGTTAATGTAGGGGAAGGGGGTTTCTTGAACAAATTATTCGTTATATTTGAGGGTTTGTGGAGGGGAGGGGGTAACGTCTTGCTTTGGTTTTCACAAAACTAATTCCATTTAAGAAATTTAAACTTTTTAGCTTTTCATGTAGCGTTTTATAAATGCTATATATAGATAATACCAGAATTTTCAAATAAGTATTTTCGTAAAATTTAAATATATCTTCCTAATAAAAGTACACAACCTGTATTTACTCGATGCATACCAACAATCAAAGTGAGTGGTCGAGTTCTTGACTTAGCGTCCCCTGGCGGGCAATTCTACAAGTTCTTTTTCTATCTGTGCATTCTTATCTCGGGTTCTATGGACCCGAGCACAACGGGGTTTGGGTGATTCTTCTTTGTTTTCGATCGCGTTACAGACTTTAGTTCCTGTTTCCTCCCCCAGGAGGGACATTATTTTCTCGAGATGTTTGGGCCCGATTTCGATGGGAATTGGTTCATTCAATTCCCTTGATACAACAGGTATCCACGGTCGATTTTCGTATAGAACAAATTGCGCCTTCTGGCTGTGGAAAGTGGAAATAAATGATTTCTCGTCGCGTGCGCAGCACTTTTAAGCAAATAATTACATACAAATTTGTGTTAACAACATAAAATCATACAAACTTTAGGTTTATATTATTTTATTATCATGGGCCCGAGCAACGCGGAACGGGCCAGCTAGTACGCAACAAAACCTTATCCAATATTCTTATGATAAAACGCAATACATAGTTATTTTTTGACATCTTAAAATAAATATTTACATCGCTGCAAACTATTACAGGTATGCGGATGCAATTGAGGGTGTCGGGGCAAGAAAGTGCCTAGCCACAATTTTGGTGAAATAAATCTAACACTGTAATCTGTTGCTTAATATTGTAAATTATAATATACTACATATAATTTGTTTCTAATGTCACGTGGTGGAAACATATGTCACATGCTTCGTTTTTTCCTCTGACGTTTATGCCCCCAATGATGATAGCTAATTTACAAAGAACGTAATAGTAATATCATTAAAGTAATGCCGTATTGTTACTCAGAATAACTCAAATGTTACTAAGACATTGGCGAAAAAACTTTATATTACATATCTTGATTCAAGTATTTAATCAAATTTTCAAATCTCAGAAGTTTAAAAATGTGGCTTAGCACTCTCTTGGCAGGACCCTTTCACTCCTAATCCTAATAATATTATAAATCTGATTGTGTGCAAATGTTAGGCTGAAGCCAGCGTCAAAATGGAGCATTTAATGATCCTGTACATTTGCATACAGGTTGATTATAACCCTCAAATGAACATAGGCCGGTGTTTGTTTATTTTAATCAAATATTTTTCCTAATAATTCAAAATTTCGTTAGTTTCATAGAGAATAAATGGACATTTTTTCGTTTAATATTTTAAAATGGTTAAATTTACCGTTGCTAATACTTTATCGTTGCCAAAACTAATTCAAAACCTGCAATAATAATCTTTACTCAACAATTTAGTTTTAATTGAAAAATTTAAAGGTGAAAAATGAAAATGAAATAAAAAAAATTAAAGAATTAAAAAGCAGATTAAATAATATTATTAGAAATAAAACGTACTGTTTTTAGTTTTTGATAATAAAACAAGGTTTCAATACGGGTAACCATAGGAAACAGGCGAATATGACGTCATACATCGAAAATAAAGCGGATATGCTTTGATTGGTGAAATAAAATGATCTTGGGTTTTTCTTTCATTTGTTGCAATTTCATTTTCGCGATCATTTGGCACAAAATTTCACTTTTTTAAGACTGAGTTATGTCAAGGTCCCTATAACAAAAAATACCGTATTGTCTCCTATGAAATGTGATAAATAGTTAGTTAATTATTAACGTTTTTAATTATCAGGAGGGAAATATTTTGCTTAATTAATGTATGTATTCTTATTTTAATGTTGCGTGAACGAAGTCACCGGTAACAGCTAGTAATATTATAAATCCGATTGTGTGCAAATATTAGGCTGAAGCCAGCGTCAAAATGGAGAATTTAATGATCATGTATCTTTGCATATAGGTTTATTATAACCCGTAAATGAACATAGGCTGTTTTTTGTTTATTTTATTCAAGTATTTTTCTTAATAATTTAAAATTTCATTATTTTCATAGAGAATAAATGGACATTTTTTTGTATAATATTTTAAAATGGTTAAATTTATTTTACCGTTGCTAATACTTCATCGTTGCCAAAACTAAACCAAAATCTGGAATAATAATTTTTACTCAACAATTTGTTTTCAAATGAAAAATTTCCACTTGAAAAATGAAAATGAAATTAATTATTTAAGAAACAGAATATGAAATGACGTCATATTAGAAATAAAACTTGAGTTTTCAAATATTTGATAATAATACAAGGTGCATAAATACGAGTAAGTATGGAAAGCAAGCGAATATGATGTCATATATCGAAAATAAAACAGATTTGCTTTGATGTTGAAATAAAATGATCTTGGGTTATCAAATTATTTGTGATTAATTTCTCTACTTTTGTTATTTTTCTATTTCACATGAAATGAATTATTTTAAAAGTATGTGTTGTAAATTAAAGTTCTGTGTTTTAAATGAAATGAGTGAGAGATTTATATTTTAATACGAATTCAATACGAATGATGGTGAAAGGAATAATACTTGGCGGTTTATCGTCTGCACACGGCTAACATAAAGGTACCATATTTTTAATTTAAATTAAAAAAAAAAAAACTTTGAAAAGATATTGGACAGCAAATGTCAATAATATGCACCTCAAAATTATCCGTATAGAAAATGAGAAAATCTTAATAAAAATAAGTTTATTTTTTAAAAGAAAGTTGCATTTTTTCATAAAAGCTAAAGATTTAATATGATTGCGTCGAAGTAATAGCATTTTCCCTCTATCATTTTCCCACAATCAAAACACATTTGTAAATGGTCGTTTCGAACCGGAATTTAATTTTACATTTCTTTTAGCTTTAAAATAGTAAAAACTTTGTTGTCATTTTTAAATATAGCTTTTTTTAAGTTCTGTTTCATAATATATTTTTGTAAAGTCTTGTAGTTTGAAAAAAATGGCATAGATTTTAAAGCAATGTTTAAATAAAATTACAATATTTTTAAAAACTTAAAAAGCAACAATGTTATCGAAACGAAAATCAATTTTACCAACAAATTCGCGTAATGCAAAAGCAAAGAAGAAATAAAAAAGTAATGAAACTTTTCTTTCAGCCGAAACTTAAACAAGCCGATCGTGCCAATTCATAATATTATAAACGTGAAAGCGCGTTGTATATAGTAGAAAAGGTTTTCACATATAGGTAGAAAATTTCCGAGAATAGGAAGGTTAGGGATCTGTAATCGGGTCCATAGCCAATTTGCTTTATTATATCAAGTGAAATTTGGCGCAAAATTAAATACATTGTTGTAACCAGATTTGTTTTGCGTGGTAAACACTTAATGGTATTTTAGATGATCACCTCGCTCACCTTTGATGCCAACTATGACTGTAAAACATATTAAAAAATATCAGATGATAATTTTCTAATTTTCTTGCTACCTCAGGGTGTAAATAGACACCCTGGTTCATCCTTTAAACATAAATTAACCATACCATTGTCGTCCAGTTTATAATCTTAATCCTAACCCTAATCGTATCCTATCATAATCCTAATAATAACTTTAAACAATATTCTTTGAAACGAATATGTAAATTAAATCAATATCCATAAATGGAATGAATGGAAAATAGAATAAATAGAAATGGCAAAATAAAATAACAAGAACGTACATTTATTCAACACTTAACCCTAGAAAAAGCGTAAAAAATTTCAACCGCACGAAATAAATTAAAATAATCCTATATATACTAACAAAAATATGTAAATTTAGATCATCAGATTGGTGTTGTCGGTAGTTATTTGTTTAGAGTGTCCTTGACACGATAGAAAAAATATCGAGGTTAAATTGGGCAGAATTTAAAGTACTTTCTAGCAACCTTTATTTACATTGTAGAATCGCATCAGATTGTTATATCTTTATGAAATATCTATCAATGTATAAAATCCACAAGCAGTTTGTTCAATATTTACACCACTTAGTGAGAAGCACTTTATTTAATATACACATAAACAAAACATAAAATAATAATGTAGTAAGAAATATATAACACCACATGTCTATACAACTGAACAATATAATAATGCCCATTTAGAAATGAATACATATACAAATTTCACACCAAATACCACTAAAAATGCACTGTTGTATAAAAGAATTCTCTCAGTGTTATTTTTCGTTTTACGAAGAGGGATTTTTCGATTTTCACGATTTTACTGGGCCCTTCTTTTTTCATTGGTTGCAGTTTCATTTTCGCGATTGTATATATTATTTGGCATGAAATTTCACTTTTTTAAGACTGGGTTATGTTAAGGCCCCTATAGCAAAGAAATTCCGTATTGTCTCCTATAAAATGTGATAAATATTTGGTTAACTATATATGCTTTTAATTATCGAATGAAATGCTTTGCTAAATTAATGCATTTATTCTTTTTTTAATGTTACGTGAACGAAGTCACGGGTAACAGCTAGTTATATTATATGAGTAAAATGAATCCTTTTTAATCGTATATTTTCTTTGAATATTTAAAGGTAATTTTACGCTAAAAAATACTGCTTGCAAAAATTCGTAAAAGTTTAACACTATGTATGTATATTACAGGACATTCCATGTATATCTAAATAAAGAACATTGAATTTCATGGAATATTTATAACGATTTTTCTTAAATTAATAAAATGAATTTATGTATGTGTCTTGCCCACTTTTAATTCATTTGATTAGTACTTGTTTAGTGATATTAGGAGATTAGATAGATAGATAGATAGACAGACATAGAGACAGATAGCTATTATAAATAGAAAGATAAATAGAAATATAGACATATAGAAAAATAATTGTACATATTAACATAGAACATTGAATATAATGAAATTTCTATAAAGATTTTTTCTTAAATTGGAAAATTGAATTATGCATCTGGATCACTGTTAAATCATTTATCTAGTATTTTTAGTGTATTATATAGACAGATAGTTACCCATATATATAATCTAAGTACGAAGGTGTATCCATAAAAACGATTGCAAGCAGCTGCATTTGAAAAGTAATTATTTTGGAGGAAATATTTTTCCGGAAGTGGTGACAGATGGCGGTTGTTGTCTTACAGCGGTTGTGTGGGTAGGTAGTGTAATTTCGTAGACGTGTCAGAGCAATTGAAATGGCAAGATGTTTTGAAAAGTGGTATCGCTTGGTGCGAGCGTGATTCGTTTCTTATGGGAAAGAACGTGCCCTGGCGTGTTGAATGATGGTGTCATATTCCTGCAGGACAATGCTAGGCCACATACTGCTTACCAAACTCAAGAATAGCTGCAAAAGTGCAAGTGGGAAATCTGGAGACCCCTCCCACATACAGTCGAGATTTGGCATGCAGTGGCTATTTCCTTTTGCCAAAAATGAAGGAACACTTATCAGAACAAAGTTCTCTTCAGACAGTGATGTAAAAACTGCTGCCGAGAACTGGCTCAATGGGCAGGGAAGTGATTCTACGAAGTCGGATTATACAAGTTGGTCCTGAGTTCAGATAAATGCCTAAATATGTTTAGTGATTGTGTAAAAAAGTAATCGGCAAGTATGTCCTTTAAGTTTTTTTTGTATTTTATGTCTATTGTTAATAAATAATTTTTTATTACCCTTGTAACCTTTTTTTGGATCCATCCTCGTATAAAGATACATAGAAAGATAAATATGTAGATAAGACCGACATATATATATAAAATGTATATGATAGATGCATAGATACAAAGTAAGATATATTTACTCATACATTAAAAAAAATAAGATACATGGTTTCATTTAAAGTACAATTTGAAAATAATTTTTAAATTTATACCTATTAATCTTTGATTTTGTATCAATACATAAGATAGAGATAAAAAAAATGGGTCATGATTACATTTTATGAAATATCCCTTTTTTGAGGAAGAAGTGCGTTAATATTAAAATACCATAATTTATGTTAAAAATTTATACTATAAATTCCAATAAATGCGTAATGTCTATTTAAAAGACGAAAGGATGTAATTATATCTTAACATAACTCTTTAGTCAGAAATTATTCTTAAACTTTAAGGTAAAATGAAAATTCTATGTAATAAAAATGGTAGAAACATCCAAATAATACAATCATATTTTACAACCAAAAAAAAAAAAAACTTTTGGGAAAAAAGTCAAAAGTTTAAATAATCTATTCCGTAGAATGCTCTTGTAAACAGATTTTCTCTCTTTCAAAAAGTAATCCTTCGAACTTTTTAATATTTTATTCACACTTCAAATTCTTTGAACTTTTAAAATTTTTTTTTTAAAAATGTGAGATTTAAAGCTTTTGTTAACAGGGGATTTTTTGTTAATAAAACAACGAATAAAGATAGCAGAATTTTATGTAAAGCTATTGTTTCGTTATAATAACTTAAGAAAATGATAATAACTAATTTATGTTTATGTTTTCTTCTTTTACGTTGTTGGTCGATAATTAATGGCATTTTACTTTCCAGAAGAAGACTTTTCGAAGTCCCTTTCTAGTTTTGAATTATGACTTGAATGAAGGGTGAAAACAGTTCTTGAAAATAAATTAGATTTAACTTTAGAATTGCAATACATAGAAATGTGCACTACAATTATCGCAAAAGATAGAATTCATTTATTAATTAGAAATGTGCCTTCGTGTCATTTTATTGTTCTCTTCTCAATTTATCACGTTTTTCAGTTTCATTAAGCTGTCCGTAACATGCAGAAAAAGACTAAGTGTCAGGTTGATTCATCTTGCCAATGGAACGGAGAGTTAAATTTTCAAATTTATCTTGATATTAAAATGTATGTCTCTTTTGAATAGAAAAAGACTTCTAGAAAACGCTATAATATAAACGGTAATCAGCATATTTCAAGTGTAACGTCATATGAATTTTTTTTTTCCATTGTTTTACACGTATACTCATGTTGGAAATTAGATTTGTCACTTTTGTTGATTATTGATGGAAATGATGACCAGATTATAATGGAATTTGTTTTGGGTTCATGTTATACACCCAATAACAGTCATAGCACACAAACATGATCGTCGATACGACTCATCATTACAGGAAGTGACGTACAAACAGATTTTATTACTAATAGATAACAACATACACATTTATCAGTGAATCGCAGAATATCAGTGAATCACAGTGAATCACATATATAAATGTTTAAAAAATGTAGAAACTGATAGAAACATAATTATAATTTGATTTCTTAGAGAACACAATGGTATTTTATGAAATGTTTTACCAATGTAGCGTATAATGTGCTTCGTATATTTCACCATGATCCCCTTTCATTGCTACATTCAATTTTTTGAATAATTTGTTTAAAATGCAGTGAGTCTTAGTCTTTCACGAATAACTTTATATACTTAATATGTAGAGTTATTAACGAAAGGCTAGCATAACAAATGGATTTGTTGGAACCGGGGTTACGTCAGCTTTATTTATAGCAGAATAATGTCACATTACGCCTATGTGTAACTTTGAACAACAACACACTTTTTCTTTTAGGTAAGCGATCATGTAATAGGTTGATGTTTTTCTGGATTTTAATAAAATTCCTGGTTCAATTGTTCATAATTTTGTTTGAAGTTTTTTTTTTATTTTCAATAACTTTAATACGCACACTGCTTTAAAGCTAATTTATATGTGAAAGTTGTTTAAATATGACAATCAAAGCAAATTAAAATCAGAATGATCCTCTGTATGCCCTAATCTACCTACATTGCGCCCGCTGATGTAAATATTATTTAAAAAAAATATCATGGAAAATCTCTATTAAATGATTTAACATTAAGATACTAAAATACTTAAATTTTTGAACTGCTAAAAAAACTGCTTTTTGAAACTGCTGAAAGCGATCAGGTTGTTAAACTGAAAACTAGGACTTTTCAATTGCACGGACTAAATTTCTTTAAAATAAAGTAAGAACAATTCTCTATTGTTGCTACATATGACAGTAATAATGTTTGGACTAAAGACTACAGGATACACAAAAATATTCAAATTCGCTTTAATATTTTATTTGTCAAAAATACGTAGGCAATGTAAACCAAACTCATTTTCAATAGATTAGATTATGATTATGTTTATGAAATAGTATGGCAGTTAAATAAAAAAAATAACCTCTTATGCTGTGTCCTCTGTTATATATTTAGCGATATTTTTTCCATCTTCCACAAGTAAAACGCTACAAATACCATTCTTATACGAACAAACTCTTCGTGTTATGATATTTTTCATTTATTGAAATGTATTATAATTTCGAAGCTTTCCATTATTGCGATTGCAGCTTATCCAACAGTTTATTTTGCTGCATTTGTTATTAAACTACGTTTGTTGAGTCTCTGGCTACTCCACAGAGTTAAGGCTGAACGCCAGTGAACCGCACGATTCATCTCGCTAATGTTAATCCTATGGGCATAGGGTGCATTCGTATATTTAAAATATCTCGTCAGGAACTTAATATTTTAAAATTATGTTTTCTGTATACACTTCGTAAAGGATGTTTTATTTTCTTATTTGTCAAAGTGTTTCTAAAATATATACTTAATTTTATACGAAATGTCAAAATCTTATGCAGTTTCGCTAAAATTTTAACACCTAAAATTATAAATTAAGCACATATTTTAGAAATATTTTAATAACTAAGAAAACAAAACATCCTTTAAGAACAGTACATAGGAAACAGAAGTTAGAAATATTAATTTCCTGAGGAGATATTTTAAATATACGAATGCATCCTACGAACATACAATTAACATTAGCGAGGAGAATCGAGAAGTTCACTGACGAGCAGCTTTAACATCTACTTGCGTGCATTCACAAATCTTATCCATCATCTCCGCTAATTTAATTTAACTGTCAGAGGTTAGCGAAACCCTCCTTGGCAAAATTTCGCCATCTCTCGCTAACATAGAGATGCGCTAGCTTTCTTTCCGCTGAAAGAGAAAAAAAACTTGACGCCATAGATTACGTACTAAGAGTTCTCTTGAGCTAACTTGCTCTTCGCCTGCGAATCAAGATAATAATCTTCGCCTTAAATTAATAATCTTCGCCTTAAATAGATCTTCGCCTTAAATCTTCGCCACAAATCTATGTACATTCGAAATTAATATAGCGTACAAAACGTTCAAAATCAGTTTAAGGATTTTCCTAAACAAAAATATAACAAATTATAACACCTTGTTATAATATTCCTGTTTTAATTGCTAAACGTCGTAAAATAAAAACTTTATAAGCATCAAAATAAGTTTTATGTTGACATGTTTCGGCTCCATCGCAGCTAATATCTAAACAAATAAGAATATTCTACGATTGCACTGTCTATGAAGTTATTATTTGAAACGCCATAATTTGATTTTTCACGTACTTTTCAGATTACGCCCATTTTTATTTTATTTTATTTTATTTTATTTATTTTTTTATTATTTTACTTGGATATTTATTTCCATATTTTTAACCATGGAGTAACGCGAGCCACAATTTTGCTAGGTTAAATGATGCTCCATCATTAGATATTCAATTTTTACCTGTTACAAACTCTTATAATGGATTTCTTTGTTTATCTTATAATGAGTGGATAGAGTATGGATAAATAGATTGGAGGAGAAAATTATCTTATTTTCATTTAAATTTATTTAGATGGTTTCTTCATGATATAATCTTGCCAGGGCTGTCGTTTTCTTATTATACTTTATATCAGCTATATGCTTATTTTTACTATACCTAAAGGTGCTGCTTGTCATGAAATATGGTAATTCTTTGATCAGCATTCTTTAACAAAAGTTATTTCATATACTACTTCAGAGTAATTCTCAACAGTAATTGGGTCAAGTTTACTGCAAACGATATTCATTAATTTATGAGATTAAATACATAGACATTTTTCAACTATCTTGAAACGTAATTCAGGATTATATGAAATTACCATTTATTAATGAAGACGGATGAGAATTACTATATTGGCCTGACAAGCAGGAAATTTAGTTATAGAATAAAGGAGTACACTCTCAAAAACAACTGTAAATTTATGAGCGTTTGCCCTTCAATTTTCACGGGCGACAGCCTTATTTGATGAAAAACGGTCTGATCCACTAAATAAGCGGCCTTATCCTTTAGATACTTCGCAAATTAAGAGCAATCCACATATTCTTACAGTTATAGCCCATATTTTAGCAAAAATACGGTAGGACCCCATACATTGTCCTCCGCTAGGGTGTAATCCTTCATTTTACTCGTGTTTCGAAAATTTTAACCCGCCAAAAGAGCGATTCTGTGATGATTATCTAACGTGCTGCGGAACAGTAAGCAAAGTGTTATTGTCTTTTAAAGTGCATTATATCCAGTGCATTATAATGCTATATTACTTTGCCCCGTATTAGATTGCCCAAGATTATATCAAGAAGAAAACATCCAAATAAATTTAAATGAAAGTAAAATAATTTTTTCCTCCAATCGATAATATCCATCCATTACAATAGAAACCATCGATATTGCAACGTGTAAAAATGCAATAAGTAACGATGTTGCATTCTTTAACGTACCAAAATTGTATCTCGCATCACATCATGGTTACACATATGGAAATAAACATCCAAGTAAAAATAAAAATAATGGGCGTAATTTGAAAAAGTACATTAAAAATTAAATGATGACGTTTCAAGTGAAAACTTCATGGACCGTGCAATTGTAGAATATTCTTATTTGTTTTGATAATGACTCCGATGGAGTCGAAACTTGTCAACAATCTAACAAAACTTATTTTACGGTTTATGAAGTTTTAATTTAATGCTTTTTAGCAATAAAAATACGTATATAAATTACGTTTAATAAAAGAAATAATTCAAAATATCATTAAAAATATCGCCATTAAAAATATTTGTTAAATATTAGGCCACCATGCACATTTTAAATCTGAAACTACTAAAAGTTAAAGAAAACAGCACGTTATGTCGAACATCAGCACTTTTCAATTATTATGCCATAGACATTTAATATGTTATAACCTATGATGTTTATTTTATAATATATCTATTACATCATCTTTATATCCATAAATTCAAACTTTCTGAGCAATGATGTTCCCGATACTAAAAAGTACGGAACCATTATATTTATTATAGAAAATTAATAAAGTTATAAATGTTTCAGGAATGATTTAAGAATGCATGGCCTTTAAATATAAGCTGCTTTGAAAATGATATCCGTGTTACAGAAAGTAAAAGGATTTTACATTTTTTATTTTGAATATTTTGTGAGTACAAAGTTGATATCCTTAAAAAAATTTAGTGCACTGAAATTCCTAAAAGGTTTTTCAAAATTTTATAGAAGTCTCTTTACAAAAGAGTTTTGGACTGAAAAGAGACATTTTTGTGACCATATTCAAGGATCATCATTTTTGTGTGCTATCAAATACATATTTCCATTATTCGTTGAATATTTTTAATAATAAAAAGTTATACTACATTCTTTTACTTTTGTGGGATATTTATAATGACACGTTAAATGCTTTTTCTAAAGATAAATTTTAAAAAAAAAAGAACTTTACAATACACATTTAAGTTTACACCTGTCAGAAAATACAATTAAATTAGCATGACAAAACTTTAAGTTAAAAGTTTAAATCATGATATAATTTGAATCGTGATGTTTAAATATCATAAAATACATTGTAATATTGCAGTTGAAATAATAATTAAAAGGTATGATACTAGAATTAGGGATTATATACTAATAAATGAAGTTTATCTCTATCTGTGTGTGTGTGTTGGCGATATGTAGCAACAGTAAGAAAATATTAAGAAGATAGTCCAAGGCATGTATTGCTGCGCTTGAGGCTCAGATATTTAACGATAACTAGACGACATATTAATAATATTTTTTTAAAGAGATATTTTTCTGCAAAAAATGTAAAACTACATATCATATGTTTTTCCACTGCTGATGACCGAGTAACGGTTGAAAACGTTTTGGAATTTTTTTAAAAGGACTTTAATGTGCTTTTAAATGTTTTATGTATGTTTTACGCACCTTCAAGCAATATATTTACATTTAGTTGTATCTTAATGAATTTTAGTTATTAAACAAGGTGAATTTACACTGAAATTTTAACTTTTATTACATATCAACAGTTTGAAATTCGATGGATAATGCATTTCTTTATATATGGCAGAGATTTTTATACTGCAAAAGAAGACAGATGTTTCTTAATCAAGGGAAATATAATATATCTAAGAACGAAATGAAACAATATCCTCTTCCGAGTTACCCATGATTCCGAAAATATTTTTTTCACCTGCAAAAATCTTAGAAGCCAATATATTTTTTAAATTAAAGAAGTAGTTATTAAAACAATTTTCTTTTGCTACCACTGACTTTGAAAATATTTCCGATTAGATTTTATAGTGTATTAATGAGTTTCTCAAAGCGGAATATCGGTTTTTAGGATCTTATAAGTTCTCAATTAAACATTTTGAGCTACATAATTGAATTTACGCATGGAATTAATTTTAATAAAAAAATGTTTTTCTATAAAACATGTTTGTTAAAAAAAAAAAAAAAAAAAAAATATATATTTAATTGAAAATTGATTGCATCCGAAATATATATTTTCCGGGTTGAGAAAACTGTTCAATACGCTATAAAAAAACTACTCGAAAATGTTTCCGAAAACCAGTGGCAGCAAAATAATCATTGATTTTATAAATAGTTCTTTAAATCTCGAAATCATATTGGTTAGACAGGTTTCTAAATTACGCTGTTCGGAATCGTCGATAGCTAGGAAGATCGGATTGTATATGTTCGTTCGTGGTTATATTATATTTTCCTACATTAAAAAACATTCGTCTTGTTTACAGAATGTAAAAAAGTACCCAACTACTGTGTAAACGAGAGACCAAATTCAGATAAAATTATAATAATTGAATTAATAATTAGATTTTTAATTAATTGCATGTTATTAAATTACAGTATTACTACTAATAGTTCTATAGATAATTTAAATAATAATAATATAAAGAATAAAATTTGATGTGTTTTTGCATATTAGAAACTAAGAAACTTATTTATGTTCATTGCTATAAATATAAGAAGAACAGCAAAACCGTCTTTTTATGTGCTCAGGGAAAAATAAATTGGCATATTTCTTCATGATAAATATCATATATTCAATTTTGGTGGAATTCTGTTTCACAGATGTCGAGAGATTGATGTCACGCAAATCCTAAAAAAAACACGATATGGAAGCGCCAGCAATTGAAATGTATAAAATCTAATAAGCACGATTGTGTGTTAAAGTCCTAATATTATTAAATAACTATCGCTCACACGCATTGAAAATATGTCCTACCCAATGCCCTTTTGTGTAGTATGAAATGGTGTAAGATATAAATCTAACTAGAAACGGGAAGGATTTTCTATGGAAATGTGCGAAACTCCAGTCATCGAATTTTATGTGCTAGATGCCAAGCACTCCAAAAAAATTAAATGGTACTTCTGATATATCAAAACCTATTAATCCAATAAAAAATGAAAAACTAGTCGGATGTGTCACAAAACTTTCTTCTATCTCACACAAGTTTTGCTTACACTAAAAAGAATCAGCACTAATTTATATCAAGTTCTATTATTATCAAGTTCTAGTTCAAGTTATTATCAAGTTCTAAAATTAAATTCCGTTTATTAGTTCTGGAAATATGACTATTGCTAAAACCATGTGAACCCTGCAAAATGCAGCATAGAAGCGCCACCTGTTGAGAGATTTAGACCAAAACCTAATCAAGAACAACTTATGCCAACGTCTAAAGGAATGTGAAGTTTGATGGAAATCCGTGGATTAGTACTTGAGATATAGTTATCGTGATAATGAAGAAAAAAGTAGCATAGCACCGCCACCTGTTGGGCTATTTGCACCAAAACATAAGCATCATCTATTTATGGTAAGGTCTAACAGAATCTGAAGCTTGATGAAATTCCATGCATTGGTTCTTGAGATATAGCTATCGAAAATATAATGAGAAAGTAGTATAGCAGCGCCACCTGTTGGGATATCTACACCAAAACAAAATCAGCCTCTATTTATGTCAAGGTTTAACTGCATCTGAAGTTTCATGAAAATCAGTGCATTAGTTCTTGAGATGGAAAGAATTGCGGAAATCGCGAAAAATGCAGCATAGCAGCGCTACCTGCAGGGCGATTTTCACCAAGACGTAAGCAGCATCTGTTTATGTCAAGGTCTAACGGAATATCAAATTTGATGAAATTTCATGCATTGGTTCTGGAGAATTAGCTATCAAAAATATAAAAAAAGTGGTATAGCAGCGCCACCTGTTGGGATATCTACACCAAAACAAAATTAGCGTCTATTCATGTGAAGGTATTACTGAATCTGAAGTTTGATGAAAATAAGTGCAGTAGTTCTTGAGATATAGCTATTGCGGAAATCGGGACAAATGCAGCATAGCAGCGCCACCTGTTGGGCGATTTTCACCAAAAACTCATAAGCACCAACTTATATGAGGTACTAACAGATATAAAATTTTATAAAATTTCGTGAATTAGTTCTTGTGATAGAGCGCCCACAAAATTTTTGTCACATACAGACAGACAGGCAGAGTCACAGACTCACTGACAGACATTTTCTAAAAACAGTCGAATCGTGTTCAGGGCCTCCTTAAAAAGTATAAATCCGTAGAAAATCGGAAGTGGAACATTTTCATTAATCCAATACTTTCTTCTTGTAAAGATAGAAGAAAGTAAAAAACAGAGGTCGAAAATTTTCACTCAGCCAATTCCTTCTTTCTTCTTCCGAGAAAGAAATGTCTATTATTTCTATTTTCTCCATTAATTCGCACATATTTCCAATTTGATTTGTGAAGCCTTTCTCAAAACATGAAAATTATAACAATGTGCTTAAAAAATTTCCTGAAATATTTAAATTTAACCTGCATTTCTCCAACTGACAATTGTTCTAAGGAAATTCTGCTGCCAGCAATCTATTGTATTAGAAACTGAAGGTGTGTATTGTACGGCAACTTTCTGACAATAAATTTTACGTTTTTAACACTTTCCAACCTAGTTGAAAAGTATTTATGACTTCGGTTTGTTTGGCCGTATGGCCGTCTGCCGTCTGCCGTCTGGTCGTCTGCCATGTCTCCATGCTCTAACTCTCGTAAATATGCTCAGATTACCTTGCAATTTTTATATGTTATTGTCGTTATCTACAGCATGTTCCCTATTTCAACTGAAGTGTGTAGCACGTATAGTTTTTTTACAGGGACACTCAAAAGAATTCCGTTATATTATGGTCTATGGGGAAAAATCATTTGCGGTTTATTTTAATGATGCTACACAATTTCAAACACATCGTAATTCATATATATCACTAAGGTGCATTAGAAGAATCTTGATATGGAATAGGGTGTGTATAGCACTTATAGTTACTTTACAGGGACTGTCAAAAGAATTCCGTTACATTACGTCTATGGAGATAAATCGTTTGCGGTTTAATTAAATAATGTTTCACTATTTTAAACGCATTGAAATGTGCATATATCACTAAGGTGCATTACAAGAGGTTTACTACAGAATATTGTGTGTATAGCAGTCATCGTTCATTTACAGGGACACACAAAAAAATTTTCTACTGTCTGTTAACAATAATTCCTGGAAGTGCGTTTTAAGTTGATGAACGCGATTTTAAATTTAACTCACTTTTTGTCTATTACTTGGTGTGTATAAATTCTGTAGATCATATACAGGGCAGCACAAAAGTCCGCGAACACATTTCCGTTTATTGTCAGAAACTCCAGAAGGAGAATTTTAAACTGTGCTACGCGTTTTCTAACTAAACTATAATTTAGCATCCTATGTAGTATTGATACAAATCTATAGATCATATACAGGGTTGAATAAAAGTATTCGGATATTTTTCCGAATATTGTATATGTTGTAAATTCCTGAAATTACGTTTTTAAATATGTTATGCGTTTTCCAAATTGTTTACTTAGATGTTATCTTTCAGCTTATTAAACGGTATTGAATTGTAAAATTATTTTGGAAGCGTTGGAAATTGTTACATAATCTATGATTGACGCTTGATTTTTCGTTCTTGTTTGAAGAAAATATAATTTTTATGAATAACTATAGAGTAAATGAACAATGGCGTTCCGCTAAGTTTTTCGAGGCATTCCTACATGCTATGAGAAACAGAGCTCTGCCAATAAAAAAAGTTGAAGTTACTGAGTTATTTTATTTTATTTATTAAAAGGTCATTCACATTTTGTCATATCATCCATTACTGTAATGCAAAAATAAATAAATAAACTAAAATGAAATAAATAAACTCAATGTTAATGGCTGTATTTCATGTTGATCAATACATGTTTTTTGAACATATAAATTAATATTATAGGAAAAAATTCAATTAAGAAGTATTTTTTCATATTTTTTTTATGTTCTAACTTCTATTATATTCTATCTTTAAACCATCACGAAAATTGGTTTCCTTCTGAATTATGGTGATAAATGAACAGAATGAATCGTACATTGTCATTATATCCGTTTTATTTCCGTCTAATGACATTTCTTTAGTAGGAACGCTCAATTTAAAATCATTTATACTTCTTTATATTTTTAGAAAAGAAAGGAAAATAATTATTATACTTATGCAATAAATTATGAATTGTTATTCATTTGACAGACCATTAAAACCCATGCAGAAATTATAAATTATGGATTTCTGAAGCTGGTAAGTAAACATTTATATTAAGGAAATAGATTTATTTTGGCTTTTGGTTGTAATTTAAAATACATTTTCGTGACAGTATTTCTGATAAAAGCCTCCTCAAAATTTTGACGTTTTATTCGGTTTCACGAAAAATGTGAATGACAAACAATTTAATTCATTAAAATTATTAATGGTAGATACGTGAATTGTGTTGCATATGTCAGAGCATTACTCAGAACAACTGCGAGTACTGGTTGGCCCTGTTATGAAATCTTCGTATAATGTAAGTACAGTGCAAAACTTTGTTAGAAAAAATGATTTCTTCAGCGCATATGTGTCTAGTCTAGCTGCGAAGTCTGTTGTATTAATACGGCGTTTGAGGATTAATTTGTGTATCTCTTGTAAAATACTTTATTAATTTAACCTGAATTTGTAATATTTGATCATTTGATTTGGGAAGAACAAAGTAAAAAAAAAAATATCACTTAAAGTCCAAATATAAACATAAAAATTAAATTTCTTTAAACTATGTTATACATAAAGAATTTTTATTCACCATGCCGACACACTGACGTAATCTACGAACGAATAAATGGCCTTGGTCCGACCCAGTCTTGCCATTTCGTAATTTGCTCTGATTATACGCTGCATTTTTATAAAGGACTTATATTGCGATTTTTTTTCCTTCCTAAAGTCAAATTTTATAAGCATAATTAATAATAGAATTAAAAAAACAAACATAGCATTAAGCACGATAGAACAGTTGCAAAATCACATGTAAAACATCTGACATTCATATATAAAACATGTTTTCCGAGAAATACTGGAGTGATTTCAATATGTTATTTTCATTAGTTTTGACATTAGATAAACTATAAAGTGACCGTTCGGCAAGAAATAAAGTGTAATTTTGTAAACAAAATAAACTTAATTTTTTAAATAAACAAAAACTATGACAAAAAAAAGTTACGGAATGATAAACGTACTGGAAAAACATTCGTGTATATAATATTTTCTTTTGTTTTTGTCAAATAATCCGTTTTTTGTATACCTTCGTTTCTACGTATGGAAATGTTCCGGTTTTGAAGATTGTAATTTCCCCTTTTAAAAATGAATATGCGCAGTATTTAAAGAAAAATATAGATAATAATTTTTGAAACACCTATGCATCGATTCCAATTTGACAATGAATGGACATGATTTATCGGTAATGGATGGATAACTTATAATGTAGTTAACCACAGACATAGATTTTAGTACGACAGAAGAAGTATCGAGTCTCGATTTATTAAATTCGATCTCTGGTCTGAGTTATTAAAAATTAAAGTTCAAAGTACTTTCAAAAGCGATTTCGATTCAAGGAAAAATTCAATCATTTAAATGCAATATTTTTTCCCTGTTGCCACAACTTTAAAAGAAATTGCGCAAGAATTAAATATATATGTTATGGTAAATATGATCAATCCGGTCATTATCAATAATAACCGGTTTTTATTAATAATGACCGGTTATTATTAATAATAACCAGTTATTATTAATAATGACAGGGTTACTCATATTGACCGTAACACACACACACACACACACACATATATATATATATATATATATATATATATATATATATATATATCGAATTTTTTAAAAAACGAAACTTTGGCCAAGGTCTCCGATGGCTTCGACACCGTATACCGGGCACGCTCGCACGCTCCGGAAAATCTTTTATTTCCACCTCCCACCACCATGGGAGCAACCTCTGAGAAGAACCTCTGAGACAGGTCAACGATGTCTACGGTACTGTATAGTAGGCGTGCGACAAAATCGAGCTGGTTTCGAGAAAATGAGAACATTATAAGCCGAGTTATTGAAATAAGGCTCAGTTACAGAAAATAATCATGAGTGAAGTGCCGGGTGAATGGGATGTTCAAGTGTCCTTCAGAAAATGACTAATTAGGAGGACAAGTATGCATCTTTAAAAATTCGTTCAATTGGTTAAGCTAGAAACTTAATTACGAATTTGGCTTAAAATATTATTCGGAAATAGTGGTAGCCTCTACTCATAAATTTAGTTTAATAATATAAAGGGTGTCTATTAAGTTAATTATAATGTTTGGAATCACTTGCGTTCAAATCGGAAAGATAGTTGCTGAGATACGGAAACGGGGCATAGTTAGGTAAAAAACTTTGAAGGAGGGGTCGGGGGGGAGGGGAAGTTCAAGTGCCGTTCAGCAAATGACTACTTAGGACAACCACTATGCATCTTTAAAAATTCGTTCATTTGGTTAAGCTAGGAACTTAATTACAAATATGCCTTAAACTATTATTCGGAAATAGTGGTAACCGCTACTCATAAATTCAGTTTAATGTTATAAAGGGTGATTATTAAGTTAATTATAATGTTTGGAATCACTTGCGTTGAAATCGGAAAGATAGTTGCTGAGATATGGAAACGGCGAATAGTTAGAGAAAATTTTGAAGGAGGGCCCCGGAGGTGGGGGGGGGGGTCGGATGTTCAAGTGACCTTCGGCAAATAACTAATTAGGAGGATCACTGTACATTTTTAAACATTGATTCATTTGGTTAAGCTAGGAACTTAATTTGAAATTTGTCTTAGGCTATTATTCGGAAATACTGGTAATTGCTTTTTAGAAATACAACTTGAAGCAATGAATGCTGATTTTTACGATAATTTAGTAAAAATGGAACTAAATGGATAAGTTCGGAAAAATATTACTGAGATATTACTGAGAAACTGATATTTAAAATAGCGGTATTCTGTATATAAAACAACAATTACATGCTACGGGCGAAGCTAAAAATGTAAAAATTGTTAAATGTAATTAGACCCTTACCCCTCGTCATTACCGAAAATCTATAACAAATAATATGTTAAATAAAGTGTTCTGCATTAATAGTCTCTATCATAATAATATATGTCCTGTTTAAAAAAAAAAAAAAAAAAAAAAAAAAAAAAAACTTAAACCTAGATAATTATAATGAAGAAAAACGTACCTGATAATGTCTTAAACAGGTGGCGTTTGTGTAATTTGCCGTGAGTAGATGGCGCTACATTAGCTTGGCTGTATGCAGGTAAATGCAATCCTTGTTGGCACTATTTCATTATAAGTTCTTATCTATGCATCGTTACTCTGATTTATTTAATGTGTTCTGAGAAGATATTCTACACAATCAACAATCCGAAGAAAAAAAGCGTATTTTATATGAGAGTTCTTGTAGATATTAATTAATATTTCAGAAAGTAATTAAAATATTAAAATTCTGACGTTCAGATGTACCAGGAGAGGGTTTGGACTACCTAAATATAAATTTCCAGCCTTCTAGGTGGGCTAGATTTTGCTAGTCATCGCCAACAGACACACACACACACACACACACACAGAGCAAAACTTTCTTTTATTAGTATATATATATAAGAATGTATTGAAAATTGTCAGATACGTAGATTTAAGAACTTATTGCATGTATTATTACGGTAGACATATTTAAACACGTGTAATTTTGTTTTATATGCCAATAAAATGTATATTCACTATGACGTTACTAGAATATTGTCTATTAATTTAACATATACATATTTAATCGTCATATATTATTACATTGGATATATTTAAGCACGTTTAATTTTGTATAAGTTAATAAAAAGTTATATTTATGCTATCTCTGAGATCAGGAGAATGTCCCCAGTGTTTTAAAATTTAATAGATGGTTAACGGGCCAAATGCGAGTGAAGCTTTTATGTATCTAGTCCAATATGACAAATAAAAGTACATGATTTAGCGTCGATTTCTACGCCAATTACAGCGTAATTACCCCCAGACATAAATCTTAGTAAAAAAAGTGTTAATAACGTGGTCTAATTTTTGAAATGTTGTCCTTGGCTCAAAGCCGCTTATAACGTATAGCAAGAATCTAAAAAACAAAGTTATAATACAAGTTCCACGAATGACCCTCTGTATCTAGTATATCCCATAAGTATTCATCGATCACAGAGACTTAAATTTAATACAGCAGTTGTGGCCATTGGTAGGAATGATCCTCACTTGGCCTTACATAAATCATGTGATCACGGGTAAAAAATCTGACTGATCTACTTTTTGATTCGTGTCCTTGAATATTGATAGTTTGTTGAAAATTAACTAAAAAAGTTCAGTATTCGGGTTTGCAGAGAAGATTTAAGTCAATGACAAGTGATTTTTATAATAACATGATATATTTAAATTGTAGGATATCAGTTGTATAAAGATGGGTGCAAATGTTTTAATACAAATCATGTATTATATTGTGATAAAAAATTGTGTGTGTGTATGAATGTGCAATGTGTAAATTTTATCTTAAAAACTGCTCTACTATTTTCAGGAAATTTTGTATCCTACCGTTTTGGGGTGTTATGAGGGGAACATGTGACAATTGGCCTAGGTCACATGTTTGATAAAATTCGATTAGTTGGTCATTTTGGGGTAACTACGGGTTAAGCTAATTTTATTTACAAAATGGTTGTAACGATTCTGACTAACTTTTGTATCATATCGTTTTCGGGCACGAGGAGATGATTGAGCTAAGGTCACATGATCGAAAAAATTAGATTAATGGGTCATTTTGGGTCACTATGGGTCAGGGGCAAACTAATTTTATGAAAAGAACGTCGGAAACGATTTTTACCAAATTTTTTATTCTACCGTATTGGATTACGAGATCATTGTGCTAGGTAACATATTCGATATATTGGAACTATTTGATTAGTGGGTCACTTCCGGTCACTGCATTCCAATGGGAATGAAGGTTGAAACAATTATTAAGAGCCTACGCTAGTCACGCGAAGAAGCGCTCAAGCTAATGTTAAGTCTATGAGAAGATTCTTGTGCGATTTAATGCTCGCATTTTGATATTTTTAAATGAATATTTTGCATTGGATAGCTGAGGTCGATCTCTAACGTTGTTAGTTTTTACTTTTTATATTTTGGTTACAGTTTTTTTTTATAAGCGGACATTTTCAATTTTGGAACCGGTTCTGAAAGTGAAAGTATCCTTATTTTAAAAACTGGAATCAAAATCGAAAAAGTAAAAACTAACAACGTTAGGGATAGACGTCAGCTGTCCTATGCAAATAAAAAAATAATTAAAAAATATTAAAATGTGAGAGAGAAAACGCGCAAGAACCTTCCCATAGACTTAACATTAGCTTGCGCGTTTTTTCGCGTGACTGATATAGGCTCTTAAGTCGTTGAACAGTTGACAATAAAGGAAGTCGCAAAGTTGTCAACATGAACGAAATTTAGCCAGAAAATTGACTTTCACGATTACTAAAGCTCAAACATATCAAACAAATTATATAGTATTTTTTTTAATCTTACTAATATTTTATAAACATACATTTAAAATTTCTATGTCATGGAATTTATATAAATAAATTGCATTTAAAATATATCTTCTATGATAGTGTCTTAATAAGGAAGATAAAAAGTACCATTTTATTAAAAGGGCTTTGAATTTGCTGTAAGTTTATAGAAAAATCTAAAATACTTATTAAAAACTGCAAAATGCAAAATGCAAAATGCAAAAGAAAAAAAAAACAATGTACAAGTAAAAATTATTGCTTATTTTCTGATAATCACAATTAGTATTTTATGGACTGTACTTATAATTTCACCTTGCAGCTTTGAAGGACAATATTTTGTAATTTAGAAATGATTCTATTAAAATACATTCTATTAAAATCCTTCACATACATTCTTAATCAATGTGTAAAGCATTACTACGTTATTAAATAAAATAATTCGATATTTTGAATAGAAAAAGTTTTATTGAGGGCAGGGATCTAAAAAAAAAATAAAACTTCGTACAACATATAGAATACTTTGGAATTAAAAACGGAACAAAATGACTTTCTTAGTTGCGTAGATTTTAGGAGCGTTCGTAATTATACAGGGTCATTTTTTTTAAGTTGTGAAAGTAAAACCCTATAACAGAAGAACCACTGATCCAAATGACCTAAAATTTCACCAGTATACTCCCAAAGCAATGGGAATTTTTTTGGCATGGTTTAAAAAAAAACTTAAAATCGCACCGACAGATGGCGCTGTACATGCAGTATAGTCGGGAGACGAACTTGCGCCCGGCACAGGCACATTGGCGATAAGAACATGAAGTACCTCGTGTTCAGAATTTTACGGAAATCCTCACAATGACTGCGCCATTGACGGACCGTGCATTGTTAGTGAAACTGTATCATCAGAATAATGACAGCGCAGCGACTGCTCTTAGGAGATTTAGGACACTTAAGACTTTAAGAAAATGACGACAGAGGGCCTACGGATGATGGTTTTTCAAAGTACCGTCCATTGTTTTCCTCCCACAGACGGTATTCTTTGTTTCTGCTACCTTACAGCGCAATCTGTCGGTGCGATTTTAAGTTTTTTTTAACCATGCCAAAAAAATACCCGTTGCTTTGGGAGCATACTGGTGAAATATCAGGTCATTTGGATCAGTGGTTCTTTTATTATAGTGTTTTACTTTCACAACTTTAAAAAAAATCACCCTGTATAAATACGTATCACCTATAGTTGTCCTCTGGTCCGACCGTCTGTCAGCATGTAACAGCGTAAAAATTACCCAACCGAGTTGTTTGAAATTTAATATCTATAATAAATGCAGAATTTTATCTAGTCATTTCAAAATTTATGACAATTGAATCAAAACTTAAAAAGTTATTAACAAAAAGTTTTTTATTCTATTAAATCCTATCATACGTACTTAATTCATTGATATTCCATGAATGATAGGTAATGATGCTAGGTTGTCATGGTGATTACGTCATATTTAAGATGGAGTCATTTTATTTCCGTATTACTTAATTTTAAAACAAAATTTCCATACTAAAATTGTTTAAGTATAGCAATCATATAAGGTAAAGCCAGGAGAGATGGCGCGGTCGGATAGATTACACACATAGAGGTTAGAGGGGAAGGAGTAAAGTAAGAGCACAGTGACTCCAGGTAGTTGTAGAACAACAGTAGTGGAGTGTCTACTTGAAAGTGCACGTTGATTGCTTTGAGCGTCTAAGATAATGTATTGCTATTTCGATTTGTTTTCCCAAAGTAAGTGCTTGAATTTTCATAGCTATTCATCAGAATTTCTATACAATGTCAATAGTACAAAATATTTTAAACTTAAACGATTTCTCACAAGCTACTAATCTACACTCTAAATTTGGGAGGAGTGAGAAGTTGACTCTTTGGAAGAGTGAGAGACATTTTCACTCTTTTTGGAGTGAATTTTATAAAAATACACTCCTTAAAGAGTGGAATTTTCCACTCCCTAGAAAGGAGTGAAATATGTCACTCCGTTGTCGAGAGTGACTGTCTCACTCCTTTGACAAGAGTGAAATATTTCACTCCGTTGAAGAGTGAAAGCCTGGCATTATATAATTTTGTCCATATTTATTTATTGAGAAAAACGAAATTATCATTTTTTCTTTTTCCTTTTAGGTAGATTTCGTAAGAAATACTACCTATTACATTCTCCCCTATGTTGGAATTTCTGAAAATTTTTGCAGATCTACACCAATCATGACCCCTAGAACCCCAAACCACCCGCCAGTTCAAAACTTTATCTATCTATCTATCTGTCTGTATAGCTATATAATTTTTTATGGACACAATAACTTCAATAATTCTGCACAAATCTCTTCCAAACTGATGCATATAATCAAGGGACATAAAATCTCGGTCAAGTTCGTTATTGGGCAAAATTGAAATGTGTGTGTGGGGGGGGGCGGGTTGTGAAAACAGAAAAACCCATAACTTCTTAATTATGATGCGTATCAAATCCGTTTAAAGTTATTATTACTTCTAGGAAAAGGACCGAAAATTTATGTATGACAGATTTTTGATATCATTAAAAATGGCCTCAAAGGGGGGGGGGGATAGGAGTTTAAGGAAAAAAATTCATAACTTCGCCAATTCACAAGATATCCATCCGCTTCTTGGAAAACATGAAAAAAAATTGAATGCACTTAAAATAAAATTTAATATAACAAAGCATACCTTTTATTATACACGTGAAATACCACTGCTTCGACCGATCGATGGTGTCTTTTTTTTTTCTTTTAAGCATTTCAATATCAATTTTGCTTTTTAACCATAAATATAAAATAAACCTATGTGGAGAATTGATGTTTTATCTTTTTTGTACTACTATTTATTTTTTTTTTAATCATTGTTCAGCACTATATAATGCGGTTATTTTATTTTTGTGGCAACACTAATTTGAGGAAAAATCTTGCATTTGATTTATAAAAACAATGCCGATTTAATTTTTAATTAATAGAAATATTTAATCAAAAACCATGTTTTAACGAAATGTGGGGGTAGTACCATGTCAGATGAAGCTGCTTCAAAAACCTTTCGAAAGAGGCTACCCCATTTGTTGTTGTGTGCACTGCAAATAGAAGCGTCTTAAATTCAGACAGATATGTGTCTAAAAAGCAATTCCGACACTTAAGTGTCTGAATGTAAAATTTCAGACATCACAGATGTCTGAATTTAAGACACTTAAGTGTCTTAATATGATCATGGTATAAACGAACTGAGAAACATGTCTGAAAAATGATGATATGTCTGAAATTAAGACATTTAGAAATTTAGGCATTTAAATGTCTGAATGTGATATAATTGTAACATAAGCGTAATGACTGTGATACAATTGTATCTTTATGTATGCCAGCACCATCAGAGACTTTTCAAACAGATGAAAGGTGTTTAAAATACTTTCCCATCCACTAATTTTGTATTACTTTATATTAAAAGGAGTAACTTGATTAGAGCATAGAACGTGTGTTTAAATTGTACAAGTTCGCTTACTTGGTTATTTTCGGAGTATTAAGCAGTTAAAGAATTCACTTTCCACAAAACATAAAATTCTCCAAAAATTACTTACACACTCGTGGGTGTACGAAGGATGAGTGCAGTGAAGGGTTGCCTCCCTTCTTCCAAAATCTTTGAAAATACTGAGATATATAGCTTAAAATACTAAGAGATATGAGAGTCGGCAGAAAGAAACGTAGGGAGGGGCATTATTTTGGAACAGCTGTGCCTGTGGTTCCACAGTCTAGTCAACTTTTTTAAATGCAGAATATAAATATGAAACAAACTAAGAATCTTGTGGCAGAACAATTTTTAAGCATACCGATATAAAAAAGACAATACAAAAATTTAACAATTAAGAAACACATCAAATATTCAAAAATTAGTTTCTATCAGTTTTTTTCTACATATCGTAGAATTGAAATAGTTTATTCTTTTTTCCGTTAGAAAGTTTCATTCCCCCATAGCTTTCATTTCAGATAATAACAGGGAAAAAAATAAACTTATAAATAAAAAATAAATGACTACTATGGTGGAATCAGAGGGACAGAGTCACCCTCCCATAACGAAAAAAATCTCAGTCTCTTATTATCTTGGTGTTTAATTATTATAAATTTAGTGGGGAATAATGAGTTTTATCATTTTTTAAAACAATTTAATATCATATTTTTAAAATAATAATTTTTAGCTGATATTTTAAACAGAACCGGGGTTCCAAACTTTTATAAGCGAACGTATAACAATTCTAATAATAATAATCAGATAATTGGTAAATGTAATGCTTCACAAAAAGTTCTAAAGAAAGGAAATAAAAAGGTTTCGAAGCTGATAAAAATTTTAACGAGTTGCTATTTGCGTGATGCGTAATTCATCAGTAGAAATGCTTACACATCTATTTCTTTGCTAGAGACACGTGTGTTTGTCCGCAGATGGCTGAAACCGTTGGCGGGCTAATGTTGTTTTCGATTTTAAATGTTTCTTAAACGATTTGTTTAATGAACATATCGTGATTTCAAAAGGTGCAAGATACGATTATTACATTTTTGTGGATTTATGTTTCTTCTTCATTTTTCTCTAATGACGAATCTACTTCAGGTTTGTGATCAGGCTTTGTGAAATATGGCGTGCTTGCTCCTGATATATGTGAAATTAATTGCGTGAATAATACGGATCATATGAATATGTAATGATTGTGGATTTTTTTTTTTCTTCTGGCGAATCTACTTCATCGAGCTTTGTGAAATATGGAGTGCTTGCTCCTGATATATGTGAAATTAATTTCGTGAATAACATGGATCATATGAATATGATATTATAATATTATTAACAAGATTTTGATCGATATATTTTTTTAAATTTTGATAATCATTAGAAGATTTCAAAAAATAATATTACATCAACGTTAGTGTATCTTATGAATATTTTTTTAAATGGGCACTAATTTGTGCACTTCCGGTTATTTGTGTATTATCCAAAATAAATAAAAGATTGTGGATTTTATTACTGCTTTATCAGGTAAGGATCCTCTTGTGATATTATTTACGATAATATAATTTTCATTTTCAAATGAAATTTTTACTTCAATATTATTATTTATGTAACATCATTTATTTATTATTTAAATTATTTTTAAAAGAATAATGTGTATTTATAATATTTGTATGTGTAATAAATTTTTTTTATAATTTTAAAAGATTTGTGTATTTATTTGTGTTTTTGAACTAAATTCTTATCATTTTAAAACTAAAGAATTTTGTTTAATACTTCTCTAGGTTCCTGCTTTATATATAAAAGATTTTTTATTGTAACGAATCTTATTACTGATTAAATCGTAATATTGATTTTATTGCTCATGTATCCATACACAAATTAGCCAATATTGCTCGTATTATATTTTTGTGCACCCCATAGCCCCCCTCCCCAAACAAAAAACAAAAAAAAAAAACGGATTTTTTTTTTCTTATGTGATTGTACGCTGTTAATCTTACTGTAAAAAGGGCAGTAATATTATATTAAGAAAAGTGCTTAATTTAAAATAGCTATTTTAAGAAAAAGAAAAAAACGAAAAATTGTGAATTTTTTTGATGAAGAAGAATTGCTGTGTTTAGAACTTTTTAATTGTTAGTTCGCTATGTAATTCACTCAATATTTAATATTGAAAAAAATTCTAAAATGAACAAAGAATTGTTGTGACCTAATTTTTATATTTTATAATTATAGATGAACAATTTTCTGGGAAAAATATCTTTTTAGATATATTTTTTGTCTTCCGAGGGACAAAACTGATTTTTGCCGAATCTGAAATGGCAAACATAAATAATAATAATAATATATCTTTAAAATATATTAAGTTCCACATAATAGCATTATTTTGATTGAAATTTTAATTGTATTGCATATCATACATATATCCTCTAATCTACATAAATGACAGTTAAAAATATATATATTGTGACTTTGTGATTATTATTAATAAAATAAGTTTTTAAAACTTTGTTTTCTTAAAGTTAATTTTTGCACAATTTTTTTTAGTAATTTAATTTGCTTTAAAATAAGTAAATAAATATATCATTATTTACTTTGATTTATTGCTCAAAAACTTAGCTTTCGGTTTTGCAAAACTTGAGATATTAATAACTAAATTTTAATATTTATTTCTTCATTATCTTTAGTAAAAAACTGACTACAAATTTAAAATGAAAAATAGTAAAAGCTAGAATTTTATATACTTACTTCTTTATTTCTACAGATTTATTTACTTGTATTTTGTACATAAAGCTGCTTTTTTTTAGTTTATATGCATTTACATGAAAAATAAAGAAATAACAAATAGTCCAGTTAAAATGTTTATTTAAGGCGAAAGAATTTTTGAAACTAAAAGTCATGTATGTTATTAAATAATATATTTATTTATTTATAATAGTAGATTAATAGCTCTGGTGATTGTTATCTGATGTATAAAATAAATTGGTCACATGGAAATATAAATTATCTCCAGCGATTTCCAGTTACTGATGTTATTGATATAATTTTCGTATGAATTTCCACTTTTGGTGGTGACATATCATTTAATTCTTTTTCAGATTATATTTTCAAAGTTGATGTTTTCGTGTTAACAACATTAAATTTATGTATGGGAAATGTTATGAACATTTTTGCTTCAGATGGTGAACATAGAACATGAATAAGAAACATAAAAGTATCAGAATGAAGTTTATCATGAAATTCTCAATATTTTATGCATACATTTTCAGTTTTACTTACGAGAAATAAACCTCTATTTAAAAAATTCAAAATTGCCCTATTGTATTCAATTGCAAGCCGAAAATATTTTTTAAATATTGCCTTATGAAAACTTGTTTAAAATACAAAAACTATATTTAGATATTTTTTTCGTGTTGAATCTCAATAACATAATCAAATTTCAAGACACAGAGCTATTTTGAAAATATACAAAGATTAAAAATGGGTTTACTTAATCCAATATGAACTGGGAAAAAAAAAATATATATATATATATATATATATAACTTTAAGTAAAATTTAACCATATATATATATATATATATATATAACTCTGAATAATATCCCGAGTAAAAAACAAAAAAAAGGAAAAAATAGGGCGGAGGGGGGGGGGGCATGGGTGGATAAGATTAATTTTTGGTCCATGATAGGGCCAAATATTTTTACTAAGGAGTTTCCATTGTTGTAATAAAATTCGAGATTTAAATTTACTGGTTCGATAATTTTATCTTTCTTTCTTTCTTTTTTTTTTTTTTTTTCATTTACTCTAGATTGTTTAATTATATATTCAAAATTTTATACTTATAGAAAAGGATGAGGTTAAAGACAGAGGATTTATCTAAACATGTATTTATATGTTCATATATATTTGAGGTAATCGAATGAATGTATTTAATTTTTTGCGGTAGTATGGGAAGAGGGGGGGGGGTGGTAAACCACTGGATCTGGAATTCTTTTGATGCACATTTTCTATACTATGACAAAAAATAAAACACTTTCTATGTTTTAGAATACATACACATATTTGGCTATAACGCAGGATTGGATTTCTTCCAGAAGCAAGACTTGATTATAGCATGGGTATGGGTAAACTGGGTTGTAGCCCTGGCCCCTCTGATTTTAGGGATTCTGAAATTTAGTGTGCAATTTTCGTAAAGCTGATATTTTATATCTGTTTCGAAGTTGCACTGATTATAATCAATATTTTGAATTGTTAGAGCAAGATAAGTTTAAAATATATTCATCGAAATACAGTAAAACCTCTCAATAGCGGACACCCCAGAACGACGGAATTTGTCTGTTATTCCGAAGAGTCCGCTTTCTCCGAATAACAGACAAATTCTGCGATGCTACGGTGTACACTATTGAGAGATTTTATTGTATTTAGATAAATATGTTTTTTGTTTTTAAACTTATCCTATTCTAACACAGAAAAAAATAAAACCCAATTTCGGTCGAAAGATTCTTAGGTATGTGCCCAAATTGGGCCATGCTTGTTTTGGTTACCACTGTGTATCCATTTTGGGCACTGTTAAATACCCATTTAATTTTTTTTTTGAAAATGGGTATTTAACAGTGCCCAAAATGGATACACAGTGGTAACCAAAAAAGACATGGCCCAATTTGGGCACATACCTAAGAATCTTTCGACCCAAATTGGGTTTTATTTTTTTCCGTGAAAAGTTCGAAATATTGGTTATAATCAGTACAATGTCGAAAGAGATTTAAAATATCATCTTTACGAAAATTCCATACCAAATTTGGGAGCCCCTAAAATCGGGGGAGGGGGGTCCTCACCCAGTTTGCCCATGCCATCAAGTTCTGCTTCTGGAAAAATCCCCAGCCCTGCTTTATAGTCAAATATTTTCTCATTTATTGAGGATTCAATGTGGCTGCATTTAATGCTTAAAAAAAGTTAGATCAGAAATGACTGCCTATTGCTGACAAATCAGAGCACAAAAATGGCCACGATTAAGACGTTTCAAGTGTCTGAAATTCAGACACTATTAAGTGTTTTAAAATTTTAAGATACTTTAAAGTTTCTGTTTTTTAAACCATCCGTTTCACACGCTTAAGTGTCTGAATTTCAGACATTTCATTTTACAGTGTGTTTTGTAAATTCATACAGAAAGGGATGCTGACAACAGAAATAATATGTATGATTTTAGAATAACAAGACTTTGCAAAATAGCGCTAATTTACTGAAAAGTGCGGTCAAAATATAAGAGTTTATATTTAAAACAAAAATTAGTGAAATCAGACATATTTAGTCATAGAATATCCATCTATTAAATAGTTATTAATAAAACTTAAAAAAAAAACTAAAATACAGTAAACAATAATGTTTGATTAGATTTAAATTCATTAGCAATTAATACAGAGATCTAAAGATTTAAATTTTGAATTACACATGAACCAAAAAATAATAATAATAACGTACATCACAGGAATTATTAAAATACTAAATACAACTTAATGGGTATTTGAAAAAAGAAAGAAATAATATTAACTGATTAAGATTTTGGTTAATTACTTGCCCTTATGGGCATTTTAAAACTATCATATCTTTATAAGGAATGCAATGAAAGCTAACATAATAGTGATAAGCTTGGAATAAAATATTTTAGTTTATTTCTGTCAGTAATCTAATTTAATTCATTATGTAACTCTAATTGAATTTTTCCTGAAGAGTTCAATTACCGTTACAAACTATGAATTAAATAAATATTGCCAATAAAGTATTTTATTCCAATCTTTACCACGCTTGTGTCTATTTTCATTGCATGCTCTAAAATATATGATTCTTTTAAAATGCCCATAAAAGAAACAAAAAAAAAAAAATTCACTCCATAAAAGGTGAACAGTCACTCCTATGAAAGAGTGGCTATTCACTCCTGTCAGGAGTGAGAAATCCACTCCTTTTGCAAGAGTGAATAGTCACTCCTATGAAGGAGTGGATAGCCACTCCTATGAAAGAGTGACTATTCACTCCTATCAGAGTGAAAAAACCCACTCTTTTTGCAAGAGTGGATAGTCACTCCTCTGAAAGAGTGAGTATCCACCCCTGTTTAGAGTGAATATTCACTTCTCGGGAGTGAGTATTCACTCTTTCGGAGAGTGAACAATTTCACTTTTGCCTAGAGTGAATAGTCACTCTAAAGAGGTTGGGCAAATTTTGACTCTGCGATAGAGTGAATATCCACTCCTCCGGAGTGAATAGTCACTCTTTCTTATTTAGAGTGTAGACTAACAATGTGAACATCAACGGTTCGTTTTAGAAGCGGCCATGTTTAAATAAAAGGCCGCGCAATATCTTCTGCCGAAATTGGAGAGTTTGCGCATCTGCTACTTAGGAGAGATGGCGCATTGTTCCCATTAGTTTCCATGCTAGGAGAAATTACGCAACATATTGATAAATTTGCATAAAAAAATGAAAAATGAAAATGGACTAATTTTAAGTTAAACGTGTTATTAAGTTATATAATTTTATTTTGTAATCTTATCTGGACTGGCTTTTTCTGATTCTTTAATTTTTTTTCGATTAATTAAATTTTTTTAATCGTTTTTAAAATTAATTTATTTTTCTGATTCTTTAAGCATTAGGTTGAAATATTCACTCCCAATACCATAAAATTAGTTCAGAAAAACCTTACAGCAATGTCATTTAAGTGTAATTATTATTGTTAACAATTTAATTGTAGTTATTATTAGTAACAATCTCTCCTACCCATGTACGCAATCACACCAACCCTGTAAGGACAGATTGAGCAAAATAACTTTCTTGGTTTTATTACAACTGTTCTATTAAATTGCAACGTAACAACAAAATAGCAACGTAAATGCATAAAAAACAAATGAAGTAAAAATTATTCATGGATAGTTTAGGAAAAAATTAATATTTAGATTTTTTATTACTATTCGTTTGAATTGTGCGCAGACTATCCTAATTTTACCTTAATCTATCGACAGTTTATTTAATAGATTTTTTCGGAGAAATAGATATTAAATGGAAAAGAATCTAAATGTGGATTTCAAGTCCTGAGATTTTTCAGCTAGCCTTAAGTTTTACTTTGAAATTTTCAGTAAATGTCAACGGAAGATAAAATGTTGCTAATTTAGAATGTACTTATTTTAACTACGGAAATGAATCATATAATAAAAACAGACGATATACTTAAATTCGCTGAAACTAGTTAAAGTACGATCAAACCTCATGTCTCGCGTTTGACGCACAATTTCCAACTTGTTTAGAAAAAGTCATGAAAGTATTTGGGAGTCAGAAAATTTTGTGAAATTTGAATATTTTTATATATAGAATAATACAAAAATCTGATACTGCAAAATTTACATGCTTTCGGTAGACACACTAAAACAATATATATTCAGAAAATTAAGAGACATAAACGTTCAAAAATATTTTTTTATTGTTTGATATGACAAGGAATGGCACAAAAATATAGAAATCGCGCAATAGCTTCCGAGAAAATTATTTATCAACGTCAGCTGTTTTACATGTGATTTTGCCACTGTGGCTATCCTCTTAATCTTACGTATTGATGTCTTATGAATAATATATGGTAAAAATGTCGAAACAGAAAATGAAAATAAACTCATGGAAAATTGCTAATTAACATATTTTGTGTTTAGTATTTTACAATTTAAACTGAAAATAATTCATTTTATACTTTTATAATTTAACAAATACATATAAAAAGTAATCAGAATTTTTTCCAATTTCCTCTGATAAAGCTAATGTATAATAATAATAATAATAATAATAATAATAAAGAAATAAATCTTGCTTTATACTATTCTGCGCCATATCGGAAGAAAAATCCATTTTAAATATCTAGACTAGTATATTCATTCATTATTCTTTCACAAATTAGCTTATTTTCATAACTGATACTCAACTGGTAGTACTCACAATTCAAAGATTAAAAATACATTTGTTTTCGTTTTCCCTTTTGTAAAATCTGCTTAATTCTTTAAAAATTCATTTGATTTTTTTTATCTGTTTCTTAATTGTGAAATATTGTTTTTCTAAACTTAATTTTTAGATAAATTTAAATAACGTTGCAGAAATTATTTATTTTTTCAAAACATGATATAACAGAAATAACTCTAGCACAGAGATATAGTTATTAAATAACATTATTTTTTTCGACCGCATAACAGATTGTGAATTGACAAACAAACCAAAGTTATTTATAATCAATTGAGTACGATTTTATTTTACGAAATGTCCTATTAACTTATTGTTCACCATCTGTATTATTATTTTTCGAAGATTTTAGAAATCATTTTGCCAGGAAGGATTTTTTCCAAATAAAGAAAAAGGTTCATCCGTAGAAAATGAATTATCACTTCTACAGAGCTGTAGAACAGACTGAAATCCTGTCACAATTTGTTTACAGATGAATCTGTCAATGAAGTATATAAGCGCTAAACAGAATACATTTTTAGAAGGAAGAATTAAGATTGAGATTGAAATTTTGAATAAAAATAATTTTTCAGTTGATGTATACAGTAATAAATATCACCAAGTGAACTGAGAGTATGAAAAAAGAAATAAATCTCACAGTAGTGAAAAAAGAGACTTCCAGTTTAAGAACGAACAGATATTACTATCTTTTAAGTACTGAATTTATTTTCTGGAGCTGAAGTTTTTCTTTAATATACGTTTTAAATAAATTCTCTTGTAATATATTTTTAAGAAAATATTCATAAAATACATTTTTTGTTCTATAGAAAGTAGTACACTGTAGTTAACAAGATCAAATATTTTTTTTATTTATTAAAAAGGGAACACTAGAGTTTTAAACAATTTATATAAAGTATATGCACAGGACCCTTCTATAGCTTCAAAATATACCTAAATATTTATCTTGTGAAGTTATATGTATGAGCATTTAACGAAAGATATCGAACATATATGTGCAAGACCACTGCCGACAAAAAAAAAAAAAAAAAAAAAAAAAAAAAAAACTTATTAACCGAGGCATAATGTCTTTCGCAGTATTTACTTAATTGAGTAAGACGGCTTTTGGGAAAACATAATTCTGAGGATGTATCAAGTCAGAATGAAAAGCTAGGTGTAGAAAACATCCAACAGAAAGTAACCTATATGCAGAGGATCACTAGAATAATTGCAGGTGAAAATAATTTTTTTTTACCCTAAACTATGTCAGTGATTTACATTATAAACATACTTAAATGATCGGAAAGAGGTCTAAAACTCTAATATGAAATGTACATAAAAAGAAATTGAACACTGAAAAGATATGTATGGATTTTGAAGAAAACTTCTTTAATAACACGATTAATATAATTCACTCCCATACTGTCTTCTTGAGATAGATAAAAAGATTTTTGTATCATATAATAGAAATGCTCACTACGTTTCCATGATTCTAACGTATATAGTGGTAATCATCTTTGAGCAAAATTCAGATTCCTTTTTCGTAGTCTAAAATCTAGCATTTCTATTACGTGAATAAAATACAAGCAATTCAAGTCGCGAAATGATTTTTAATTTAAAGTAATTAGAGATAAAAAACCTAAACATAATATAATAAAATCACTTGTTAAGGTTAAACTAAAGATGTACTTAATGCTTAAAGGGATAAAAATTTACAGAAATGTCTTAAAAATATATTTTAATATGAAGATGACATGTTTTCATACCCTCAAACAGCGACTTCTTCAAGATAAAAAAAATGATAAATAAACTTTATTCGCAGAGGTTTTTAAATGATAAACACACATCAGGGGATCATATATATAATGCAAGCAGGTGTATAAATTGGTCAAACTGTAAACGTGAAAAACATTATTTTACTTATTACTTTTTTTAAATTTTATAAATCAACTCGTGCGAAATTTCGGGTAATTCAAAATAAGCTGATTCATTGCAAATGCTCTCGTTTCGCAAATATATTTAGAAAAATTCATGGATAATGGATGGGAAACAAACTCTTTATGGAAAAATTACTTTACTATTATTGAAATTAATTTCCAAAATCTCTATCCTATATAGTCTGGCCAAAGTTGTAGTTCTGATGTCATATTTGATATCGGCCATGTTATTTTATTCTCGTTTCAAATTTTATGTTTATCATTCCTATACAATACTGTAATCTTCCATGCGCCCTCATGAATGGAATTTCATCAGGCTCTATTTTATTTATTTTTCTTCATACTATGTTTTTTATTATTATTATTTATGGAAGGTTTTGCAATTACAACTAGATTGCAATTGTTTTTAATGAGCTCATAATTCTTTCAGACTCAATTAAATTTTAAATATCTGAGAATTTTAACATATTCAGTATGATTTTTTAATTTTAATTAGGCATTAGTGATTTCGAAGGTAATTTTCAACTATTAAAAATACTAAAATTATATATAATCTCTGTACAACATGGCTCCATTCTCAAACATAATGGTACTAGTTAAAATGAAATAAAAGGCACGTGTGTCCGACTATATTTGTGACTACTTTTATTTAGGGTACTTTAACACTAGAACTGCCGTGAGCTGTCATTTTGACGGTTACCAAATGAATATATTCCGATTCAAACCAGAATTTTCTTTTAAAAATAAATTAGATGTAAAACTCACAGAAATACGTTACATGATTAAGTTAAGTAGTTTTAAATAAAATTTCTGGTGCGAAATAGTTTAAAAAAACTTGAGTAAAATTTCCGGTAGTTCTAGTGTTAAAAAGACATATTTCTTTTCTAAACTTTCATTTCTAAAGGCATTTATTTCTTTTAATTTTTATTGTTTATAAAAATTAAAAGAAAAAAATGCCCTACATTCAAAAACCAACATTTATTCAAAAACCTACAATTTTAGTATATGTGACAAATTTCTGTTTATTAAATTACAAATCGAAAGACAAAACAATACTCAAGAATGTTTAACAGAACATTATTATACAAATTCAGTATTAAAGCACTCAACAAATATCTAATAAAGATTACAATCGTGAATTATATCCATGCTTCGAATCATATTAAGGATGTAATCTACTATATAATAGTATAATACGATTATACCAGTTATGTAATCGTATTGTATCCTAACATGTCACAACCATTAGTAATAGTTTTGGTGGCAATGCAACCATCACAAAATTTGAATAAGAAAATCATTTTGCAGCTCTCAACTTGTGCATAAAAACTAAATTTGAAAATAATTACTTGTAAATAAGTGATTTCAAATTTGTTTGGCAATGTTATTTCATAATACATTTGATGTAAATCATCTATTTTTTTAAACTAAAACCAAAATTCTTGGAAAATAGTTTTATTTACATAGTGTACAAGAAGTTTAGCTGTTCGACGCTATGTAAAGCAAAAAGCAAAAAAAAAAAGAAATTCATAAATATATATATATTTATATAAATATAAATATATATATATATATATATATATATATATACAGGGTGATTCATAAAAGAATTGCAGAACTTTAAGGGGTTATAGTACACTTAAAGACAAATAATATTAAATAGGAGACTAAGGGTCCCAGACGTATTCCCAAGGAGATAGGGGGCATTAAAGTTTAGGGTCCGAAATTTCAAATGATTATAAAACATGGAAAAATTGGTCGATTCGTTTGCGGTTTTTGCAAAAAATTTTCTTTATGCCAGTATTTTCTTGAAATAAAATTTTAAAGTTCAATTTCAAAAAATGCCGATAGGGGGCGCTTTAGACTTTGGAGTAACAAACAACTATTTTTTAACGTTATTTTTTGTATTTCTTTAAATGATTTCGAAAGCTTAGACTTAAACTTAAATTTTGATCTAAAAATCTGAGTCCTAACGAGTAGTTAAGTAGCGTAAACTGAAATTTGAAATTTGAAACCCTTCTCCCCCCAGAACAAAAATCAGTTATTCCCGATCTTTGTGTCGTAGATTAGGCTCTAACTACTGCCGCATTTTGCTAAAATTATTCTTTATGTCAGTATTTTCTTGAAAATAAATTTTAAAGAAAATTTTCAAAAAATTCCGATAGAGGGCGCTTTAGACTTTGGAGTAACGAACAACTATTTTATACCGTTATTTTTTGTGTCTCATTAAATGCTTTCTAAAGCTTAGACTTAAACTTAAATTTTCAGCTCAAAATCTGAATCGCTGAGCGTGGTTCAGTAGCGAGGGGAGGGGGTTCAAATTTCAACTTCTGAACATAGTTCAGTTTGCACTACTTAACCATGCCCAACGATTCTGTGCTGTGATACGAGGCAAAAATACAACTTTCGTCAAAGACTGCATAGTCGGAATTCACTCATAAAGGCACTGGCACAGTTGGAAACGTCGCTCATGCAAACGTTAAAGCTCCATTCCTGACGCTAGTCACCGGGTGAAGAAGGAAACAGAAAGTATGCAAATGTCAAATGGGGAAGAAGAAGAACACGTATGCAAAATTTCGACACGATTCAGGCATAAAAACCACTGAACGGTGAGTCAAGTGTAAGTCGCTGTAGTAATGAATCGGAAGATGGTGCCCTTCACGAATAAGGAAAAGGCTGAGATGCATTTAATTTACGGAGCGGCAGATGGAAATGGTGCAGAGGCACAACGAATGTACGGAGAGCGATTTCCTAACAGGCGGTTGCCTAACCGCAAAACTTTCGAGCGCTTGCACAGACAGTTGTGTGAGACGGGATCATTTCTCGCTTCCCGGTCGAATGCAGGTCGTGCAAAAAAGGACGAATCAGTAGTTGTTGCAGAAGCCATTCTGGATGTAGTAGCGGCGCAGCCAAGTGCAAGTACACGAACAGTGGCTAGCCAGGTGGATACCTCACAGTCCACGACTTGGAGGGTACTGAAGGATGAACATTTGCTCCCGTTTCATGTGCAACGAGTCCAGAAACTGTCTCCAGGGGATTATCCAAATCGTATTGAATTCGCCCGCTGGTTTCTGCAGCAGAACGCGCTAAATCCACATTTTGGACGAACTGTGCTTTTCACCGATGAATGTACCTTCACACGTGAAGGTACATTTAACACACACAATGCACATGTATGGGCGGATGTCAATCCACATGCTACGTATCCACATGCTCATCAGAGACGCTTTTCCATCAATGTTTGGGCAGGAATCCTCGGAGACCACCTAATCGGACCGTACCTTCTTCCTGAACGCCTCAACGGTAAAACATACCTCACATTTCTGCAACATGTGCTGCCAGACCTGTTAAACGTTGTTCCTCCACGCATCCGGCGGGTCATGTGGTTCCAGCACGATGGAGCGCCAGCCCATTACGTACGAGACGTCCGCAACTATCTGGACATCACATTTCCGAACAGATGGATTGGTCGAGGTGGTCCTGTTGCTTGGCCTGCTCGCTCGCCAGATCTTTCACCCCTCGATTTCTTTTTTTGGGGACGATTGAAGGCTCTTATGTATCAGACACCCATTGAATCCCCCGAGGAACTGGTCGCCAGACTTTCCGCCGCTGTAGGGGAAGTGCTCGAAAAGCCTGATGTTTTCGCGAATGTTCGCCGTTCCATTCGTCGCCGTTGTTCTGCGTGCATAACCTCTGGTGGTCACAATTTTGAACATTTATTGTGATTACATGTTAACAAATATGCTTTGGTAACATAATCCTAATTTGTGTCTTTTTACCTCGTATCACAGCACACAATGTGTGGACATGGTAAACTGAACTGTGCTCAGGAGTAGAAATTTCAAACCCCTCTCCCCAGAAACTTAACCACGTCTAACGATTCAGATTTTGGGCTGAAAATTTAAGTCTAAGCTTTAGAAAGCATTTAATGAGACACAAAAAATAACGGTATAAAATAGTTGTTCGTTACTCCAAAGTCTAAAGCGCCCTCTATCGGAATTTTTTGAAAATTTTCTTTAAAATTTATTTTCAAGAAAATACTGACATAAAGAATAATTTTAGCAAAACGCGGCAGTAGTTAGAGCCTAATCTACGACACAAAGATCGGGAATAACTGATTTTTGTTCTGGGGGGAGAAGGGTTTCAAATTTCAAATTTCAGTTTACGCTACTTAACTACTCGTTAGGACTCAGATTTTTAGATCAAAATTTAAGTTTAAGTCTAAGCTTTCGAAATCATTTAAAGAAATACAAAAAATAACGTTAAAAAATAGTTGTTTGTTACTCCAAAGTCTAAAGCGCCCCCTATCGGCATTTTTTGAAATTGAACTTTAAAATTTTATTTCAAGAAAATACTGGCATAAAGAAAATTTTTTGCAAAAACCGCAAACGAATCGACCAATTTTTCCATGTTTTATAATCATTTGAAATTTCGGACCCTAAACTTTAATGCCCCCTATCTCCTTGGGAATACGTCTGGGACCCTTAGTCTCCTATTTAATATTATTTGTCTTTAAGTGTACTATAACCCCTTAAAGTTCTGCCCATCTTTTATGAATCACCCTGTATATATATATATATATATATATATATATTAAGAACCATTTGTACATTTGTATCATATCTATTTATATTTAAAAACATATAGGAATTTTGATGCCCCATAATATACCCTAGTGAATTATAAACTTTGTATGAATATATCAGTAAAAGTATGAATATATCAGACAAAGAAAATGGAAAACGAATTTTCTATCAGTATTCACAGTTCAATGTATATTAGATTTTTTTTGTTTAAATATTAATTTGTAAATCTTTATTTGTTTTTTATATTGGAGACACCTTTCTATCTAAATTTTGTGTTTGCCATACGATTTTACATCGAAAAGAACATCACGATTTTATGTAAAAATAAGATATTTCACACATAAAATGAATATTTTCATAAATACCAAAATTGTATTTTTCGTTATAAAATTGATGAGCTACAGTCAATTCCCCCTTTACATTATATATAATTATATATAGCTCTCAACTATTAACTCTTAATAATTCATTCAATTATGCTTATTTTTTTTTTCAATTTAATGATACAAAATATCACTCTGATCAATAATAAACATTATGACAAAATTTTATAGTTTGCGATGTCGAATATTAATTATGCCAGAAATATTTATAACTTACAGCTATTGAGGAAGATAATTAGAAACCGTGTACAGCTAATACCCACTAATGATATATCAAAATTTGTTTAGTTCATGCCCAGTTATTTAACGGACTGTTTCCAAAGTAAAGGTGAATACAATTCTTATTAAAATTGTAGATACGCAAATTTCAACACTACGTTCTTACAAATATCAGCTTTCATATATGGTGCGTATTTTATTTAATAATTCTCCTAGCACCTAAGCAAGGCAGTTGAACTTTGATTGTAACTAACAGTAAGAAATATATAGCATTTATTATTCTCTGCATTTGTTGTTTCTTTATCTATTTGGACAGAAATGTATTACATTTTTCAAATCATTTTGTCAATTTAAAATAAACATAGATATTCTGATTGTTATCACTAATCAGTTTAAAAATAGAATACACCAATAAACTAAAATAGACTTTATGTGAGAATTTTTCACTGCAAAATATAGCATTTTTCCTCTTTCATATATATGTATATATATATATATATTATATTACGATGATTTACCGTCATATGTTGTAGTTGCAATAACGTTGATTATAGAAGCAGGAGCACACATGGTCGCACAACGAAGTTAAGAACGTTGGTTGTTATTGATGATATAAATATTTAGAAGCAGTCGTAACATTTTAGTTGCAGTTTCGACGCGGCCATAGCGGCAGTAGAATTTAAAACCCAGAGGCGTTTCTCCATGAATTCAAACGAACAAGGCTTTCAATTTCAATCCTTTATTAAATATTTCTCTTGGGCAGTTTCCACCATAACCATAATAGCCGTGCATCACTACGTCATCAAGGTATAGAGGGTAAGTATCAGAACATATCGATGATTCTCAAAACGAGCAGCCAGGGAGTTGTTTACAAGTGAAAATACGACTTAATTCTGAGGGAGCGCCGCAGGTAGCTGCTTTTTGTTACCCAGCGCAATAACACAAATTATGTCGTAGAACGCGCACTGAACCAATGAGGAATTAAAGAAGACGCGTCATGCTACGTTACGACCAATGAAAGATAATTAGTAAAAGAGTTCGGACAGAGAGGTAGTGGATTAATTTTGTAGTAAAGTGACTTTAGAGCGGGAAATTAATATTCGGAATAAAAATGAAAATGGCTCTAAAAAAAACATTCTAAAACCCAGAAATGATCGGGGATCATGATAGAAATTAAGAATAACTAAAAGCTTTATATTTAAGTAAATTTGGACAATTTAGAATTAAATAAAAGGGAATTTAACAGAGTTAACGATAGAGCTAAATTAAGAATAAGTATTTAATGAATATAGAGTAGTAAATTGGAATAAAACAGGGGTAACAAAATTAGAATTGTAAGAATTTGGAATAATTTAATTAAGGAAAACTGGCGAAATTTTTTTATTATTATATATATATATATATATATATATATATATATATATATATATATATATATATATATATATATATTTCAAAGTTCATATTATTATTGGTAAATGTTAAGTGAGTAATCCATCATTAAAATACAAGCATCAATTGAAACAATGTAGCCATTTTCAATATTTTTTTCAATTTTATTCCTTTTCTAAGGATTGTTAGAATCATTAATCTTATTTAGATTCTTAAAAAGTATTCTCAAGTGAAATTTCTACCATTATGTTTTTCTTATATTTTATTTTCTTTCGCTTAGATGAGTTCTGAAACGTTACATTAATATTCTACTGGTATACAACTTGAAAGTCTACCATTTCAATCAAAAAATGAAATATTAACACTTAAAAAATAAGGATTTGAGTGAGTTTTCATAGAATTTTTCAAATTAAGTTTGGATTTGAAAAGCATTTGGAAAGTAATGTAAGAATCAAATAACTTAAATGTTAAAATAATAACTTCAAACTTGATTTAAGTAAATCAAAGAATTAAATAACTAAATGCATTGCATTTTAAAATGCTGAATGCATAATCTACAAATTCAGTTGAACTCGGTTAATACGAGAAGTGAGGGAATTATATAAGGACTTCTATGAATTGTTGCTGGTAAAGATATATGTCAAAAATGTCTTTACCGTTTCTGGTAAAGATATATCTTAAAAAAGTCTTATTCTGAAAAGAATAAGAAAAGTGTACATTAAACCTCTACAGACATTCCGCTAATTACTAACTTTTCATAGCTGCCAACCTTTACGCTTTTTTCATAACACTATTTCGTAAAAGTAAAAAAAAATGTCTTAGTTCATCGCCGAAAATTTAGGATTAAATGAGGTAAACTGTTCTTTTCGAAAATTGTGATAGAAGAGATAGTGTAAATATTTTTCAGCTATGCATTTTGTCAGACAGTTGTGATGTAGAAATTTATCGCAGAGTGATAACAGTGTTCGTTTTGAAATGTATTTATTACCTAATGCTACCTCACTTTTCGCAGTAAATTATATAGGAATAAACAGATGTGTTGCTCGTATTTGACGTCATGCTGCTTTTGTAACTCGTAAAAAGCGTCTTATATATTTTGGATTGGGAACTATTATTATCATACAAATTGCTTATTTTAACCGTGTTTTCATCTAAGCCGCACTATTGTTAAACAAGTTCAACCGTATATTCTTATTAATTCTATGCGTTTCACTTTTACTTTGAAATTATACGTATTATTTTAATATTATATTTATAAAGCTTAAAAAAATGACCCAAGGAAATATACAAATCCTGAAGCTACAAATAATTAACTCTCATGTTTCCCCAATTTTTATTCAAGAAAAGTGCTTAGGATAAATGAATCTAAAAACTCCAGGGGAAAGTTTTTATACTACCTAGATTTCTAGCAGATATTTTACGATTATTCAACTTTTTTTGTTTCCAAATTAGGTTACTTTCTTCTCGTCATTTGAATAAAAAGATAAAAATTCTCATACATTTGCAGTTTTAGAAATATTTCTTTTTCGTTGTTCCAAAAACATTTCATTAAAAAATAACTTTGGAATTTTTTTTTAAATTCTATTTTCAATCTTTTAGAAGATTTAATTTTTTGGTTTTTTTCACATAGTTATTTCTTAAGTGAATACTAATTAGTATTATTAAAGATATAATATATAATTAATATTATATAATATGATATAATATATAATTAATATTATTACAGATTAATATTATTACAGACCAAGAAATGTCTGTATCAAATTATAACGTTAAAGTTGGTTTAAGTTGGGGTGCAAATCTCTAGATTTATTTAGATATATATTCTTTTTAAAAATATCAAATCATACAAATTCGAGGGTCCACATTGCTGAAGCTCGCAACACTAGATTCGTTTGGAAAGATTTTCGTTTACAAATATACATTCATACAATTTTCGGTTCGCTTTCAAGAACAGGCTGGAGTGTGTGTAGCAAACTCGGGTGTACGTTGCCGAAGTCTTCAACTTTAGCTTTGTGTGGATAGATTTTCGTTTAAAAATATAAAATCGCACAAGTTTGTCAGTGTCCATTTCTGAAGGCGTTAAAAGAAAATTTGAAACGGAAATCCCTTACGGAGAAAAATGTCTGAATTAAACACTGTTTTTATGTATATTTAAGGTTATTCCTGAACCAGAAAACGCCGGACTAGGTAGCGAATACAGCTATATTTTTAAAGGAAATTAATAAAAATGTCGAGAGTAACAACTCATTGTAATTTTAAGAAAATTTACTCTCAGTAAAATATTATCTTTAATCAAATCACAGACAATTTCTTCTTGTAATAAAATGATAACATTTCACTGAAAACTTATGCATCTAATAAAATTACATAAAACCTCGGATTAAAAGACTAAAAGTTTCACATGCATTTAGTGAATTTAATACAGTTGTAATACTTATTAAATAGACAATATATCCAATGAATTAACCTCTTAACCCATTGAAGGGCACCGGTATATTATATATACTACTTAATTTTAATCCCAAAATGCCACAATGACACCAGAATTTTATAATCAAATTTTGAATTTATAAGGTACATGTAGAAAAGCATTTACTTATTTTAATATAAATTCAATCGTGAATCCTGGTGTCAATCAATCATTTCAATATTTTAGCTACAAGGGTACTTTGCCCCTGAAGGGGTTAAACGCAATTGTGTATATTTAAACTACTGGATGCATTTTAAATAGGAAAAAAGTACTGAATAAACCAGTCACAATTCTAATAGTCAAGTATAATGAATTTCTTAGGACATTAACACGTAAGTCGGGCACTTAACATATGCATAATGTCACTTATATTGTGTACTTTAAATAAATCCTCCTTTAGAAATAAATTCGTTTTAAATCGGAAAATGATTACTTTTAGTTCTTAAATTTGCATTTAGCAGAATTTAAAATGTTAAAAGTTAAAGAGTACTTACTTTTATTTCTTAAATTTCGTATAGGAAAATTTTAAAAGTTAACAGTTAAAGAATTAATATATATATATATATATATATATATATTAGTCATTTTAGTATAGTAGTATAATACTGGAAACAAGACTTTAAGAATAATACTTCACAATTACATGCAAAGTTTTTTTTTTTTTTTGTTTTTTTCGAAAATAAGTATAATCATTTTAAATATAGTAATATTTCGAAAGTATTTTCATAGACAATTTTCTCATGCAATTAATAAGACGACAACGAGTAATTAACCCTCTGAAGGCCGAGAAAAAGGGCAATATTGATTGCAATGTTATTTTCTCTGTATTTTTTTAATGGTAAAAAAGAGGATGTTCTCAACGTGATATAAAAAAAACTTAATTGCGTATATAAATATAACCCTTGAGAGTATTACTCATTACTCAATATTTTAAAAGTGCATTATATCTGTAGAGTTATATTAAATTAAATAATGCTTCTACTGCGGTAAATCCTGCACACTCTCAGAAAAAACTGTAAATTTATGAGCGTTTGCCCTTCAATTTTCACGGGCAACAGCCTTAGTTAATGAAAAACGGTCTGATCCCCTAAATAAGTGGACTTACTTAGAAAATTAAGAGCAATCCGCATATTCTTACAGTTCTAGCCCATATGTTAGCAAAAATACGATGCGACCCTATACATTGTCCTCCGCTAGGGTGTAATTGTTCATTTTATTCGTGTTTTGAAAATTTTAACCTGCCAAAACAGCGAATCTGTGATGGTTATCTAACGTGCTACGTGCTACGGAACAGTAAGCAAAGTGTTATTGTGTTTTAAAGCGCATTATATCCTGTGTATTATAATGATATATTACTTTGCTCCGTAAAATTACGGGCTGCACAAAATGATGAGCATAGATTTTTTCTTTTTTACGAGGTATGACTGGAATCTCTGCTGCCGGCCTCTGCCGGTAATTTTACGGCAATTGTTTTACAGTGCAGCTTAGTGAACGGATATATACATTTCATTGAAGCTAACATCTTATCTTTATCCTTAACGTAAAAAAAGTTTTATTTTGTTAAGAACCATTATTCATATGAAAGTTCCCTCTCATCGGATAAATTAAAAACTTTTGCACCAATCACCTTTAATTAAGGACTTACTTAAATAATATTAGTTTGAAAATGCCATTTACATCCTTTGTAACACAGATTAAATAGACAATACTTATAAAGACTGTCTTTATTAAACTCTTGAATGCAATGCACTAATTTAAACTTCGGGATATATATTGAATTACAAATAATTTACAGAAATAGCCTACGGTATTCCCAATTGTAAAAACAATGAAGATTCTTAAACTTAACCTATCACATTATTTCATTAATATTTATTAAATAAATACTGTTCAGTGATTGAAAACATATTTTTTCGTATTAAGCATATTGGTTCGTAACATTGTAAACAAGATTTCTTCAAGAAGTATGAAAGTAGGGAGACAAAGCGATAAAATTTGAAGCACACTTTTATTACAGTACTTTTGTTTCTAAACATTCTTCAAAAAGTTCTGCTTTATCTACAACAGATTTTCATGATTCTATCAAAAATTTCCACGATTCTATCAAAATGATTCTATCAAATGATTCTATGAAAAATCTCCTAGAAATTTGATGCAATGTAGCAAAAAAGTACAACAGTGATAATCAAATACAAAATAAAATCTACAATTACTTTTACGTATATTTGAAATGGGAATAATGTATTTTATCGCTTTAATATAAACGAAAAAAAATTTGAAATATTTTGGTGTCATCTTAGTCTGTAATTTTGCAAATTTATTTAAGAAGGCATAACAACTATATGTTATGTCAATAACGTGTATACTAGAGTTTTAAAATGTTATTGTGAGGGATTCTATAAAATATTAAGAAAAAAAATATATATATATACACATTTTTAAAAGAATGGGTTCGTAGAAAATAATCAATAAAATTTTTGCAAGCTATTAGCATCAATGATATACATGGAGATGAAATATTCTGTTCTAAAGACAAATCGAATCTGTGAAAACAATTTTTGAAATTAAGTCTTCATTAACAACATTAATCACTTTCATTGTACTACTACATAGTTCACGATGAATATCATGTAGAGAAATTAAGACGTTTAATTACATAATTAGTAAATTCTCGTAATTATTCTCAGATTTTAAAGTTTTGGGGACATTTAATCGTATCGCTTAATTATTTTCTGAGCGATTGCTTTCAGGTTAACGCCATACAGCTATGTGTTCAGAGTAGAAGGTTTCAAAATAGGATTCTCTGTAATAAATCATGTCGATAAAACTAATAGGTTCTCTTCGGGATATAATGCAAGTTTGTGTCACATTAAACCGCTTTAAAATAGATAGTAACTTTCCTTTCAATTTGAATGCAAAATGTATGATACTACTACGCCTACTTAATCTCTCATGTCACAGTCAGTCTAAAGTTTAAATGGCTTATAAATCTCTCCAAATTCCATGTGCTGTAAAAGAGGATATATTTAAATAAAATAAATCTCCTTTCCAAAAGAGTGTTTAAAGTTCATTAATGATATACTTAAATAAAAATGGAATTTCATTTTAATTCGTTATTTATGAATTATACAATTTCAACATTAAAAATATTTTATTTATGCTAATGCTAACATTTTAGCGTATTTAAAAGCATCAAAACCTTTGAAATAATAATAAAAAATTATTTATATGTGTAGACAATAGAAGACCCATGTGGAAAACGTTGATAGCGACAAATATTTATATGATAGACATTTCTAGCTTTTCCTTTAACACGCGTCGACATTCGCTACAATTCCCCTTTATATTTATATTCAACTGCATTTTGTCAATCATCTTTCACCATTCTTCTCTTTTTTACGAATTTATGACTATTTTTGGAAATAACTATCTTGATTTTTGTCTACATTCAATGTTTCAAATAATGGTACAACTTTTAATCTAAAAAACGATCCTGTCATTTCAAATTTCACAATAGTGGACTTTGATTTCTCTTTTACCTTTCAATTACTTTAGTATGGGATGAATATTTACCTCATTTTTATGTCATTTTCACGTTTGAAATGATAAATCCCATTCATTTCTAACAAATAATTTGTTTTATTCTATACGTGTCTAATTACACGAGACGAAAAAATGATTTTCAAATTAAAATTTAAAATTTCCCAAAATTTGAATGTTACGAAAAAATATAAAAATTTTAATTTTCAAAAAAATATTATCCAATTATTTTCTTGTGTATATATTCACCCATTTTCCAGATGTTTTGTGAAGCTTTAAATAATTACAATATCATTTAATTTTTATCTTCAGACTCAACGCAGCATAATTTCTGAGATTATTTTTTATTTGCTGCCAAACAAAAAAAGTATGGATCTTCTAAATTAATGTCTACACAAATTTATCTATAATACTCACAGCTTCCTATTTTTATGTTATTATTTAAGGGGTCTCAGGAGTCTTACTTTTCCTCCAAAGATGCAAGTTTGCATCATGTCACATTTTATTTTATATCTGATTTCATATAGCACACAATAAAATGAAATTTTTACCACTAATAGGTGTCAATATCTGCTTGATTTAACATAATTGTTTCAATGTTGTACAATTCATATTTAATTATTTTAAAAAAAGTTTAAATTTAAAAAAAAGTAAAAAAACTTTTTTGCCTGGTATCCACTGCGCGCAAGGTTGTAGAAAAAATATTGCTTCAAAAACAACAAATAAAACTGATAATGATGTAAAATTGATGTATCTTGAACTTATACTTCAATTTCAAGCAATTAAGAATTAAATTTATTTTAAAATTGGCATTTTTCAACAAAAAATGAATTTTAAAAAAAATTACAGTTTAAATTTAAATTTAAGAAAAATTAAATTTTTAATTTCTTGAAATTGAAGTATAAGTTCAAGATACATCAATTTTACATCATTATCAGTTTTGTTTGTTATTTTTGAAGCAATATTTTTTCTACAACATTGCGCGCAATATATACCAAGTGAAATTTTTTTTAAACTTTTTTTAAACTTTTAACTTTTTTAAATAATTAAATATGAATTGTACAACATTGAAATAATTAAGTTACATCAAGCTGATATTGACCTATTAGTGGTAAAAATTTCATTTTATTGTGTGTTATATGAAATCAAAATAAAATAAAATGTGACATGATGCAAACTTGCATCTTTGGAGGAAAAGTAAGACTCCTGAGACCCCTTAAATTTAATTCTGTCTCATTTCTTCCTATACATAGGTATTTGGCCTCACTAACGTCCATGTAGAGTCCCCATTTCTGATATTCTTCTTTAATTTTTATCGTCATTTCTCTAAATCAATTTTTCCTTTTTACAATTGTAACTTGATCATCTACAAATTCCAGAATGAAAATTGATGTTCCATTATTTATAAAATATTTATTTTACTTTATAAGGAATGGAAGATTATCTTATGTATAATAAGATAGTTAGGCAAATAATTTTAGAGCTAGGAAGAAATTTTTTTTACATATATTTTAAAATTAACTTTAGTATGTTTAAGCATATGTTAAACGCGCATTTTATCGTATATGTTAATGTTTACAGCGTGAAATTTAAAGTAATGCATGCTGCTTACATGAGGAAGTGTTTCATGGTGATTGATTATAACAGATTGCAAATTTTAGATCACTTTTGCATTTTATGTTTTAAACAATAGACATGGAGTAATCCAGACAATATTTAACACAATTAGGCTTATATTTTATATATTTTTGGCATAAAGCATATAGTATTGGCATTAAAGTGCATCTATATATTAAACTATGTCTGTCTGCTTGAATTTCTCCACTACTGCCACTACAATAGAGAACATTGAACGATAAAATTAACATTCGTTATGAACATGTCTCCACGGATCCGTGGAGACGGTCTTTTAATATAAAGTCTCATTTTTTTGTAAATGAATTATGTTACCAGATATTATATTTCATGACATGATATTATATTTAATTACTGTAATGGTGGAACATAAAGTACTGCATGTTTGACGATAAAAGGAAGAAATGGAGAAACTATAGGGATTATTAAAATTTTGTGTGTCAATTGCTCACTAAAATAGAACAAAAGAAATTATTTTCAGTTTAAATAATTGCGAAAAAAAAATCTTTACTTAAATTATTTTTTCAAAAACATTTCGAAGAAATAAAAACATACTTTTACATTTTCAAGTTTTATGAAACAATTTATTCTACAGAAACAACAATTGTCTGCAGGCATATTGAAATTTCGTAATATTTAAATTAAAGAATTTTTTCGGCCTTACATTCAATCAATGAGGATGCTTTAAACTCCGTGCTTTTAGATAGACAATTATCGACTTTCATTCACAAGAGAAGCATTATTCCATTCTCAATTAATTATTTTTGAAATATATCGATTTAAGCGTTTCACAAAGAGAAAATTTTGAAAATATTGTTTATTGGTATTTATCTTAATTTATAAAGCTAAAATATATTTTTCATACTAGCTGTCCCACCCAGCATTGCCCGGGTAGACTGTCATTGAAAAATATAACATTGGAGTTGACTGAATAATATTTATTTATCTAAAAGATTGTAAAAAATTTAAATAAGAGCTAAAATTTCAAAAGTATAACAGTTACTTTTCAAAAATTTAAACGGTCAGGGAAAATTATTACTCTTACTTTTCCATTTTTACTAAAAACCTCTTTTTAATTTTATATTGCTAATTGTAGTTTTTAAATTATAAATATTAAATGCTTACAAAAATCAATATTTCAAATGAAAATGTATAAAAATATATCTATTTAATTGTTTATTTGCACTATAATCAATAAATCATTGTTTGTTTCGCTTTTATACCTATAGATAGCACCAACCAATGAGATGCGTTTCATTCGGGAGTTGCCATTAAACAATTAACACATAATCGCGATTTCTGTGCCACGTACGCTAGCGTAATATATTTTTTCATATGCTTTGAAATTAGAAACAAAATCTTAAAAGACCAATATACGTTTGACAAATAAAGTTTAGCATCACACATCACGTAGCCTGCAAAATGTAATTTTCCTAATTTCTTTTTTACCTGCATTGTAAATATGATTTCTTACACGAAATTTTGTATTTAATAAAATGAATCGTGATTTTTTAAAATTATACAATAACATTGGATTTAATTTCCCTGGAGAAATCAGAATATCTCGTGCAACGTACATGTCGGGTTGCCACACAGGTAGTGTATATAAAGTTTCGATTAAATTAAAATATGTACTTGTTTTTTTAATGGAGATTAGCATCTCATCTAGTATAATTTCAAACGCAAGTGGGCAGATACATACTTTAATATACCGTTTTCTATACTTCTTTTATTTGTTAGGTATATTGTATATTTTTTTCTGTAGCGTTAGATAAGGCAGATATTTCAAATAGATATATTTTTGTTAATTAACACCAGAAATATTTCTTTTTTTTATACTGTAAACAAATAAATGTTTAAGCAAACTATATGAATATTTATTCAATGCAAAGGAGTTATTTGTGTTTGATGAATTATCAAACTTATTTTAGCGAAAGACGGTTACACTAAAGATGCTAAATACATTTATGAATATTTTATTTTTACTATTAATGGTAAAAAAAACATATATCAGACATAATAAGATTATAATGCAGATATTTTTTAGCTCACAGGCTATCAAAGCCTGAGAGCTAATGTGCCCGCCCGTTCTGTATGTATGTGTGTATGTACGTATGTATGTGTGTACGTAACGCGATAACTCTTGATAGAAATAATCGTTTTGCTTCAAATTTTGTTTTTAGGTTCATTGGGATAAGGCGCTTCCCTAATTAGTTTTTGGGGTTCATTGGTTAACTATAAAGGGGGAAACGGGGGGCTAACCCCCCCTCCTCAAATTGGATAAATGGGTTTTTCATGCAGAATTTTCCGATTTCCTTTAAATTTTGTACATAGGTTCATTGTGGTAAGGAGCTTTCCTGATTAGTTTTGGGGGTCCATTGGTTAAGTATAAAGAGGGGAAACGGGGGGGGCTAACCCCCCCCCCCCTCAATTTAGATAAATGGGGTTTTCATGCAGAATTATCCAATTTTCTTCCAATTTTGTGTATAGGTTCATTGTGGTAAGGCACTTCCTTGATTAGTTTGGGGGGTCCATTGGTTAAGTATAAAGAGGGAAAAGGGGGGGCCACCCCCTCAATTTAGGTAAATGGGGTTTTCATGCAGAATTATCCAATTTTCTTCAAATTTTGTATATAGGTTCATTGTGGTAAGGCCACAAATTTGAAATAAGCGTATAATATACAATTATTGTGATTAGCCTGTGAGCTCAATGCCCTCAGTTTAACTCGGCAGTTTTCTTTTTATTAAGTTGGTAATTACATATTTTTAAATAGAAGAAAAATAACAGAATTATCATACATGTATTTTTAATTTAATTTTGCATTTAAAAGGATATATATTAATAGCATGGTGAAATGTGTCCCTCAGAATTACAATTTTCAGTTGCAATAAATGCATCTTGCCCACTTAGCGTACGTGTGTAAATTTGGCTTTTTCCAGCGGCTAGAAACTTTTGTTATAGCATATAACATTGTTTTTTAACGTACATGTACATTCAATACAGTTTCAGGTATTTACATATGACATATAATACCGAATACATTAAAAGTACTATTAAATACGGTCTATTTTAGCACTAGTAAATCTACAGATCAGAGGCCTCAACGTCAGCTCAAAAAATCATTGTTCATTAATCTTATTAATTTTTAACATTATCTGAAAAATATTTGACACACTAAAATTCAATCTTTTTAAGTTATTTATACATTGATAAGAATATAAATTTATCGAAAGTTTCGGAAATTTTAGAAGTATCCCCTTAAACACAATGTTATGCAATGATAGGATAAACTACTTGTTACTGTATTTTTTCAGAATAACAATACATTATTTCAGGGGGGCTCCGCCCCCCTGAACCCCCCGTTGTCGCTTTAATATTCTATTCTCAATTTCCGGTAATTGTGCTATTTTATTTCTTGAGTATATGTCTGAATGTATTTGCAATTTTCATTTCATTAGAATAACCATATCTTTGTACAAGAGATTTTATCCTATCCTTAAAAGAATAATTATATTTCAACTACTAAACATCATATGTTTCTGAAGTTGAATAAAATTTCGTGTATAATTATACTTATACAAATTTAAATTCCTCTTATTTGACCTATATTCAATTTACGCATTCAACGTTTTTATTATTTTCATTTGGAAAACCGATTTGGTAATCATTTTTTAGTACTTAAAATAAATTCTCATCTATTTCATTAAAAAAAAGTCCTTCCGGCCTGTACCGGGAGGAAAAGGTAGCTTTCCTATATCTTCGTTTTAAAATTTTAGCTAATGTTACACGAAAACAGCAAGTTAAAATGCAAAGAAAACGTTTACAAAGGATTCGTTAATACTGAATCTGAATAAGAAATTCGCCAAATTATTGAGCAATAGCCAAATTGGCTTCATTTATGAAGACTTATTTTGGTCGCCAAGTTTGGCGATATTTCGCCAAATGTCGCCAAGTTTGGCGAGAATTTGGCGCTAACGGATATGAATATATAGTTTTATGCGTATGATTGGGAAAATTATTACAACAATGAAAATTTTTGTAATGTGCTGTCTTGTTTCAAAATGTCAGCCACCCTAGAATTTCAAACTGCTCTATCTCAGCCATTTTTTAAGATAGAGGTAAACCAAAAAATGCTCTGGAATCCTCGTATCAAGGCCTAACATTTAATTAAAAAATAAATTTGAATTTTTAACTTTTTTGTATATTTATTTTAGTTTTAAATTTTTAAATGGCCGCCATCTTGAAACAAAATGGCGGACCAAGCTGGCCAACGAACTCGGTCGAGACATTAGTGACCTTAATACACACAATTAGTTTCATCAAAATCGATTTATAAATACGGGCGTTATCGTATGATATAGGTCAGATATATATATATATATATATATATGGAGATATATATATATATATATATATATATATATAAATCAACATTTGAACGGAGGGTGGTTTTGGGGTCTGGGGGTTATGATCGGTGAAAATATATCGAAATTTTCCGGAACTGCTTTCCTCCGAACGGCTGCAATACGTAGCTTTATACATTTTTGTATTGAAAGCTACCTAAAAAGCACATTAAAAACTTAAAACCCGAAAATTGGCAATTTTTAATAAAACTTCGCGTAAAAATAATGCGATCCACTTGAATTTTCCTTTGTTGATATTCTTTGAAATATAGTTGCTTAGCAACCATTTATTGAAAGAGAGAAAAAAAATGCACTGGAAATTTTTGTAAAAAATGATAGAATAAAATGTATTATATTATTAGAGAAGATGTATAAAATTGCACCAAACATTGTACACCTAATTTAAAAAATATGACGAATGTAATAACAAAATTTCAAATTAATTTGAATAATTTAAGACCTGACTTGATAAATTTTAGCCTTCATAACTTACACATTAAATACATTAATCAAATGCGCCATTTTATTTCAATTGATGAAAATTTTCAAAATCGTCTGAATTCCCATAGGAAAGCATTATGACCTAAAAAGAAATGTTTTCCGTAATCTTATTAAATTTATATTCGTGATTTCCTATTGTTTGTGTGAATGATTCTAGTATATCTTGGATTTCGTTCTACTCAGTGGTTTTATTAGGATAAGCAAAAATTCAGAAAATAATTTCATGCTATCCTAGTACCTAAATAGCAATATTTACTTACGTGCCAACCACGAAACACTCGCATCTGATAGATAAGTTGAATAATATCTCGTGTACAAAAGCAACTTATGGAAATGTAAACTGAATCTACTGTATTTCACTTATATCTATTGCAGAAATCTAGTGTTATTACAATTTTTGTTTCGGAAAAACAGTTTTGATGGTCATTCTATAATATTTATTTTACATACGTACATCTTGATCTAACTCGATGGCAATAGCATACTAAAATCTCTCAATAAAATATTAAAAGCACCCAATAAAATATTGTAGAAAATAGTCTGATTTATTTGAATTTTATTATTTTGATATTCTTTAAAATTTAGTTGCTAGGTTACGGTTAAATTAAAGAGGTAAATATAAATAAATGCATTTTAAAATTTGCAGAAAATGATAGAATAAAATGTATTATATTATTAGAACAGATGTATAAAATTGCACCAAAAATTATACACCTAATTTAAAAAATCTGACGAATGTATTAACAAAATTTCAAATTAATTTGAATAATTTAAGACCTGACTTGATAAATTTTAGCCTTCATAGCTTACCGTTTAAATACATTAATCAAATGCGACATTTTATTTTCAACGACTGAAAAAATTCAAAATCGTCTGAAATCCCATAAGAAATCATTATGATCAAAAAAGAAATGTTCTATATTTTCCGAACGAATGAACCAAATGTAACTAAAAACTATACAGCTAATTCCGGGTATCTCACCAATATACCTACCAAAAATCAAACTAATCGGATCATTTTTACGGCAGTTATCGCGGAACAGACAGACAGACAAACAGACAGACAAACAGACAGACAGACAGACAGACAGACAGACAGAAACCAAAAACTTTTCGGGTCTCAACAGTAAGCCTTCACTGACGTTTCGGCAATTAATATTTATTATAAATGTTATTACTTATTAAAAAATGTTATGAAAATGCACACACTGAATTATCAATTACATGCAATTAGATATTTTTGATAGCATATATAAAATTTTATGCCTCTAAACATTTATTAATGAATGGGTACTTTTAAGTTAGCCGGGCGCCAGTGATATATATATTGTCATATATACACATATACACAAACACACACACACACACATATACATATATATATATATAATGCATATATATATGTATATATATGTATATATATATATATATATGTGTGTGTGTGTGTGTGTGTATACTATGTGTGTATATATATATAAGATTGTGAACATATATGCATATATACATGTATATATATCACTGGCGCCCGGTTAATATAAAAATACCAAAGAGGGTTATATTTTTTACTTGTGTGATCCACAAATATTCTTTAATATCATTATATAAAAGCGAATTAATGTACAGATATTTTTTTCTTTTACAAATTAGTCCACAAATGTTTTATAGACTTACGTCAAAAAGATTAGTTGAGATAATATTTATCTCCTAAGTAACTTTTAGTACGTTTTTACTCACTGTATCAGATTTGGAAAGATTATACGGGGTAAGGTAATGAAAGTTATCTGTTCTGGTAGTTTTGTAAGTGACAATATTTAGAAAGAGAATAATTAATCACATTTCTTTACTGCCAAAATTAGAAATTTTTCTGAAAATTATCTAGTTATTCTGAGTACTTTTAAATATAATAACAATATTGTTTCAGGTGAATCGTTTAAGAAGATTTCACATTAAATAATTGATTTTAATTTAAACTATGTTCAGTAAATAGATAGATGGCACGTTTTATACGTTGTGAGAAACAAACGTTGTCATTTTTTTTTATGAAATGTAACAGTACATGTTTAAATATTATCCGTATTTTACATTAAAATACACCTTTCTACATCAGGAATTACTCTGTTTAAAGGATATCCCTGAATATAAAATTCAAGTGCACAAAGCGCATATGACATTTCCTGTGTAAGCTTAAATCTGGAATCCTAGTTCAACGATGTATTCTAATATATTTTATTTATATTATTTTACCAGTTACCGGTAGGTATTTTAACAAAATATTTGAGTATTGGTCATTTTTTGTTACGAATATTTAAGATTAATAAAATAATAGCTAATTAATTTACAAATATGTATATCGGTACTTAAATGCCTTCCATATTATTTTTTTTCATGCAGAAGCAAAAATAAACGTACGTATAAAAGAAATGTTATATGCGTTTTGTAATACTTTATCTACACGAGCGAAATAGACTGGTGAAAATTTCATAGTGCTAAAGAAAGTGATATGATAGAAAAATAAAAATAATTTATTATTTAATTATTCATTTTACCAATGAATACTCTTTAGATATGTCTTTACCTTTGTTTTTAAATAAGCGTTTTCAAACGTTTAAAATAGGTGTTATGCTTCAGATAACTACAATCTGTTAAATTATAAAATATAAGGTCATTGTGCCTAAATGAGATGCTATTCTACCTAGTTTTGTCACATTTAGAGTAAATATAGCATTTTATTAAATAAATATATATTTTACTAAGCAAGCAATTATTGAGTTTTGTCTCCTTCGTGCAAAATGAACTTGTTTTGTAGAAATTTAGTCATTATCTGTAAAATAAGCAATCAATATACGATTGTCTCATTTCGGTCATTTTTGTCGCATTCACAGTAGTTAAAACCTAAATGATACGCACAAAGTATCTAAATGTGACTGCATTTTATGCATGAAAGTTCATCTTAAAATATTTATTTAATTGCTATCAATTTTCGAAATATGTTGTAAAAAGTTTAAATATTTATAATTTGGAGTTGAAACACTGATTATTGAATTAACTAATATATTAGTAACTTAATAGCAACCTAAATTATAAAGAGATAACATTAAAAGATACATAAAATTGAATATATTATAACTAAATAATGAATAAATAAAACATTCATCCATATGCAAAAAAGGAAGTAACTAATGAATGACAATTCAATATGAATTGCATCAGAGCACTGATTTTACTTGATTTTAGCTTTAAGTTGAAAACGTGTAGTATTTTAAAGAATTGAACTTCAGGTAAAAGTCAAAATGTAAAAACGCCAGGCGCCAAGAGGAGCGCCCGGCGCGTAGACGACAACCGAACTCAAGTCTTGAGGGACTTTTTTAGCGCCAACAAAAGATGCCTCCCACGGCGCTTCGGCAGGCCAAAGGACCGCCACCTGCGGACACTCCAACCTTAAACTTACGTGTCGACGACGTAAGTCGTTGCGATACGCAGTGAAACACAGTAGGAGAGTCACTACGAGACACTTGGAGACGGGCCGGCGTCTCCCAACAGCTTCGGAGCTGGACACCCAGAAGGAATCCAGGCCCTAGGCCTTAAGTCGGGTTTTCCCGACCCGTACTTGTTTTACCAGAACTCGAGGGATGTGAAAACCTACAGAGGTAGTCACGGTTCCCTCTCGTAATTCAACTTCAGGTAAATAAAAAATATGTCCAATGCCTTGACGTTTATAAATTTAGTTGACATTCAAAGTTACAAAATTGAAATTGGGATCCATTTTCGTGATTATTCGCTGCATTTAAGTAGTTATGGGGGCGCTTCATAATGAACAACGTACATGGAAATATGTATTTTTTTTTTAAGAAACCGTTTTAAATGGAGTGAAATGTTTCGCGTTTTGTTCCGGAAGTTCGGATGTTTCATTATATAGCATATATATATATATATATATATATATATATATATATATACGATTCTTGCATTGAAGTTTTAAGTGGAAGAACATTGTCGCATTTATAAGTTGTCACATTTAAGCACAATGACTTTGTCTTAATTCTGAAAATTTCACGAATTAGCATTTATGTCTTTTGCTTTACAGATACTTTAACATTACATACACGTAGTTGAGAGCTGAAAATATTTCAATAAAAAATAATATTACGTTCGATTATTTATTTTAATATAATGTTTTTGTGCCGGTCAGATTAGATTAAATAAAATTGGATTTATAGCACTCAAGAATTTGTATTTTTTTATTTTTAAATCCAAAGAGTTCTATTTTTCAAACTCTAAATGTTTAATCGAATATCACTTCTGTACGTTTAAGGAAATAGAAGAAATGCTTTAGTGCTGCTTCTTCAAATATGTATAAAGTATGACACTATCAGTAATTTTATGATAATGCTTTAAAATACTAGAATAGTAAGAGTTATTAAATTATTTAACAATACGCATTCTTCAGAAAACATTCAGATTTTTTGCATGAACATTTTAGTTAAAAATAGGTTTTAATGAGATAAATTATAGAATAATATATTATTAGGGAGAATACCGTATTTAGTATTTATAATTTTAAACATAGAGATATTTTCCCTTATTTTACATATGTCATCAGAGTATAGTTTAATGTAGCATATGATTCAATACATTACATGTCTTTATGAGTGCATGGAAGATTTTTGTAAATTATACTCAATATTGATCAAAATATGGTTACAGATTCGTGTACGACCGCAAACATTTATTTACTAGTTTCATGAATTTCTGACCCTTGTACTAAATCGATCTACATTTTCCTACACTTTTAGATAACCACACTGTCGAATTAGGAAAGTTAAATGTCGATGTTCTGATCTTTCTATTAGGAAATATAAATTATTTTTTGTTAATCATTCTGGAAAAGATACCATCAAGCAGGGCGGTCGCTCTTCCAAGACAAGCTTAAAAAAAAAAAAAAAAAAAAAAAAAAAGCCACACAAACAACGCCAAGAACTGGACTAGACCGCTACTGCTTACTTACAGAAAACAATTCCGCAATGTTAAATCGACAAAACATGCCTGATTAAAATATCAGATATCAAATAAACCAAGCGTCGGAGAATAAAAAAACGAAAACTAGAAGAATCTAAGGAAGAATTTCTTCAATTTAAGACCAAACTCATCTTCATAAGTGATTTATAAACAGAGATATAGATTTTTTTTTAAAACGTCGAGTTACTTAAAGTGATCACTTTTTTCTTCGTCAAACTTTTTTTTTCAAACAACCTACAGGTCTTAATATTGTGGGCTTAGATGCTTTACACTCACGCTAAAAAAAAAAAAAAATTAATCGGTTAAAAAAAAGAAAAAAGTCGCCAAATTTAGGGGATTTTTTCCTTTAATGGCAACCTAGCCATTGTATTAAGTTATTCGTTTGGCGCAGTCTTGGAAATCGCGCCAACCAAACAGTCGCCAATCTTTTGTTTACATTTTAGCGTGAGTGTAACACATCTGTTCCATATTGTGCAGAATAAAAAAAGGATTGCATTTTTGGACAAGTAATTACGTAATCTATGTGCTTTTATAAAATCCAGTGTAAAATAAAAATATTTTCTATCCTTAATTAGCAAAAAAAGTTAATTAACTTGGCGATTAAAAAATTATGCCAAAACAGAGATAAAACCCGCCAACGACCATGTACCATCTGTATTATAATAGCACAAATCAGTTACAGGGGTTATAACCACATCAAATTCCGTCAGCAAGTCAGCAATTTTCTTCTGAAGATATTTAAAAAAATAAATAAAACTTCATAATTATAAGAACACGCATTTTATCAGACAATTAATATGACTGCAAACTGTGGCAGATGACTGCTTCCAACATGAATAAGTATGAGAAATTGCCGCTCAAGGGTATCGGTCTGGGTGGCTCAGTCGCAGCGCGTCAACACGGCACGCTCAAGGTCCCAGGTTCGAGTCCTGGCCCAGGTCAATTTTTCACTCATGTTTGTTTAGTGTATTTAATTGTCTGATAAAATGCGTATTCTTATAATATTGTAAAATAAAGTAATCAGACGTAGTGTTTATGCTTTAAAAAATATTTTAAAAATATAATTTTCGTTTTTAGAAAGATCTTTAAAAATAAATTAGTTTTTGAGGGAAGATGTACCTTCTAAAATGTATACATTAAGAGTTATCGGCATTTAAAATTTCTTTCCAAATTTTTCGCAGGAATACCTTTCACGTCATTTTCCTATAAATTAACGAAATCCAATTGTTAAATTATTTTTGTTTTAGACGTGAAATTTACATTTAAATTTATTGTAACAGTACAATGTTTAATTGAATAAAATATTATAAATCTAAGAAATTGCTAAGAAATTCTAAACATGCACAGGGCAACGCAAAAAAATAAAATAAATAAATAAACAAAAAATAAATAAATAGGTAAATAAATAAATAAAAATCAGCTTTCAGAAATTCTAAAAATTGTTCGTATATCTTAATTACAAGCTAAAGGAGGGTTTATTTCTATATTATTCTATACATATAATCAAGCAGGGCGGTCGCTCTGCCAAGCCAAGTTTAAAAAAAAAAAAAAATAGTTTTTGAGGGAAGATGTACCTTCTAAAATGTATACATTAAGAGTTATCGGCATTTAAAATTTCTTTCCAAACGTAAACAAAATTTTTGAAACGCATTAAATGTGATTCATTTATTTCAAAAAAAAAAAAAAAAAAAAAAAAAAAAACGGTAAAGGACAGGCATTTTGTTCGCAGGAATACCTTTCACGTCATTTTCCTATAAATTAATGAAATCCAGTTGTTAAATTATTTTTGTTTTAGAAGTGAAGTTTCCATTTAAATTTATTGTAACAGTACAATGTTTAATTGAATAAAATAATGTAAATCTAAGAAATTGCTAAGAAATTCCAAACATACACAGGGCAACGCAAAAAAAAAATAAAATAAATAAATAAATAAAAATAAAAATAAAAAATGAACAAAAAATAAATAAATAGATAAATAAATAAATAAAAATCAGCTTTCAGAAATTTTAAAAATTGTTCGTATGTCTTAATTACAAGCTAAAGGAGGGTTTCTTTCTATATTATTCTATATATAATAGTAATTTCAGCAAGTACTATTAAATTCCAATGCGATCTGTTTTAAACTTTTAGTTTATAACACATGATAAAAAAATTATAAAAAAGAATGGCGCGTCACATTTCGGGGAGGGGATGGGGAGGGGCGTGAACAAAATTAGGAAGTATAATAAGGCTATCTGTTTGAAACTATTATTTAACTATTATTGAAACTATTATTAACTATATTTTATAACACATAATATAAATTTTAAAAATAAAGCCGCGTCAAAAATTATAGGGAGGGGCGGAGCGCGATTTGCCTACACAAAGGGGGACACTTTTCTAAATTTTAACAATATCCGTCATGTCACATATCGTTACAAAGGGCTGTGACCACTTATTCATGTTATGCATCACAGGTGTCACCCCCACATTTTGCGACACCCACCCGACACTATTCATGTGATATATTGTTCGAAAGGCCTGTGACTGCTTATTCATATTATGTATCTTCGGGGTCCATCCTCCCACTTTCAGCCCCCCCCCCCTCCTCAAAGGGGGCACTTTTCTAAATTTTTCCGACACCTCTCATGTGATATATCGTTGGAAAGGTCTGTGAACGCTTAATCGTATTATGCAGGGGGGGTGGGTTCGGTATTTTCTAAATTTTGCACATACCCTTCATGTGATACATCGTTGGAAAGGTCTATGACCGCTTAATCCTATTATGCATCTCCGGTGTTCATCCCTCCACTTTTGCCCCCAAACGCGATTAGCTTTCACCACTAGGGGGCGCTTTCCTATCTCTGTTTCTGTGGGTCGGATCACGACGGGGTATGGCTCATTCGACTCGACATCGATAGAGCTTTCCGATTTTAGTTCCTTTTTTCACCACCAGGGGGCACTTTCCTATCTTTGGTTCTATGGGCTGGATCACGACGGGGTATAGCTCATTCGACTCGACATCTATAGCCTTTAGTGCCCGAGGTTCATATAGAACAGATTGCGCTACCTGGTGGTGGAAGATGGAACTTGAGCGTGTGCAGCACGACTGCTATACGGTGCCGAAGGAAGCGGGGACTCGTGTCGGAAGTTCGTTTGGTTAGAGGTTTATACTATTCGATGTGCAAATTAAGTGATTATCCGGTGCCGAAGGCAGCGGGGAACCAGGTCGGAGGTTCGTTCGGTTCGAGGTTTATCTTATTCGAGGTTTTACAAGATTCGAGGCCCCGATGTAAATTAGGGGCCCGCTAACGGGCGAAGCCAGCTAGTGCTAATAATAAAAGAGCGCGATATCACGTTTGATATCAAATGCAGCACTAACACGCTATGTACGTATTCCATTTTTATTAATTTCATGGATAAGTCAGTGATATTTTTTAACAGATGATAACGAGTATTATAACAAGCCACATTTAGTATGTTGTTTTTAAGAGTTTAATTGAAAAATCTACTAGTATTTCTAGTTAACCCTTTAAACAATGACGGAAAGTAAAATGTAATTTTAAATTATTTCTCATGTTTAGATTATTTAAATTATGTTTAATCTATTTAAAAAAAGAAATGATATCTACAAAAACAACTTTTTAAAAGTAAAAAAAGCCAAGCGTAAAAAAAAAAAAAAAAAAAAAAAAAAATGTTGTGGCTAAAAAATGGTGCGATATCAAATTTCCAAGCTATTATATTACTTATTTAATTTTTTCCATTAAATAAGTTATCATATATATAAGTTGAGTGCCTACGTATATGTTAATAGAAATCGTTTTCTCCTGTACTAAATACATCCTAACGAGTTTCGGAAAATTCAATTTTTTTCAAATTATGCATGATGGGCTTGGCGGCCATCTTTCCATATTTCTAAGCATCCAAATTTCTAAAGTAAAAGCGTAATATGTTTGCAATGTAATATGTTTATAACAATTTCGAACTTCAGATTTTAACTACGGACAGATAAATTAAATAAGACTGTTATTTTGAGAAATTGATTTTTACTAGTTTGAAATTATTAATTACTCTAAAAAATAAATCATAAGATGAATCTTTAAGGTAAGTTATCATTATCTTTTCAGAGCATACAAGTCTATAAATGAAACGCTTAAAACGTTTGCTTAAATAACAATTTTGAACTTCGGATTTTAACTTCGGATTTGAGTGCTTAGAATTTTGTAAATAATATGCAAATATGGCCGCCAAGCCCATCATGCATAATTTGAAAAAAATTGAATTTTCAGAAACTCGTTAGGATGTATTTAGTACAGGAGAAAACGATTTCTATTAACATATACGTAGGCACTCAACTTATATATATGATAACTTATTTAATGGAAAAAAGTTAAATAAGTAATATAATAGCTTGGAAATTTGATATCACACCATTTTTTAGCCACAACTTTTTTTTTTACGCTTGGCTTTTTGTATTTTTAAAAAGTTGTTTATGTAGATATAAATTCGATAAAAATATTTATTTGTTGCATTGATGTATAGTTATTTCTTCTCGTTTTTCTTAACATGCCTTTAAACAGCTATACATCATCATACAACCCAAATAAAACAAATTGTTTTATTGAATAAATATATATAAATTCATTAAATTTACAGACATAAATTTGTATATGTTTACTTTCTTTTAACTTTATATATGTAACTAGATAATAGGATTGTTTGTGTTTCAATCTATTTTGAGACAGGTCAGATTTCATTTTAAGATGATTAAATTTCTGAATTTTTGGCAAGAATATATCCAAAAGAAATCATCCAAATAAATGCCAACAAAAGTAAGATAATTTCCCCCTCCAACCTATACAATTCATTCATTATAACAGAAACCATAGAGATTATAACATTAAAAAAACCACTGTGTAACGGTGCAGCATCATTTAACTTACCGAAATTGCGGCTCGAGTTACTCCATGGTTACAAATATGGAAATAAAAATACAAGTAAAAATTAAAAATAACGTGTGTAATTTGAATAAAGTGCATGAAAACCTAAATGATGGTGGTTCAAATAATAACTTCATAGACCGTGCAATTATAAAATATCCTTATTTGTTTTGATAATGGCTCCGATGTCGTCGAAACATTTGAACAGTCTAAGAAATATTATTTTACCGTTTATAAAGTTTTGATTTTACGCCTTTTAGCAATTAAACAAAGTATATTATTACGAGGTGTTATAATTTGTTATATCCTTATAAAAAAAGTTTGTGAAAGGTCCTTTTTAAAATAAAGAATTTTGTGAAGGGTCCTGTTTTAGGATGAAAGTAATTGTGATGGGTTCTTTATAGGACCAAAATTTTCCTAATCAGATCCCTGATAATTCATCGAAGAAACAGAAATTCAATGTCAGGGGTCGTGTAGGCAAAGAACAAGTTAACCTGCTGATGACAAAAACATACATCCAATTACAAAAAAGTACACCAGAAAATGTATTTAAGAGATACAGCATTTGTTCAACAGGTGTTGTATGTATAAGAAAACACGAAATTGAATTTATTACGTGTCTAGATATGCTTTATATTTTGAAACATGTCCCCCGAAAAGACATTAAAAAACTGGCATCCTTTTATGACCAAAATTTAACGAGTTATATTACTTTAAATTTTATGTATTTTCAGCGTTTCTCGGTTCTTAACAGTGAAATACTCTTAACGAAAACACTGACAACTCATAATATTCAAAGTACAATAACCTGATATATTTCGGCCGTAAAGGAATACGAATTTAGTATATGTTCTTCTTAGAGGTGCACTGCTAAAAATTTGCAGCAAACTGTCTAGTCATTTGACCTTTTTTATAGAAAACTGTTACATAACCGTAATTTAGCGCTATTCCGACCTTATTATTCCACATATTATTGTCAGAAGAGAGTTAAATTACGGTTTTGAACCCGCCTTCTACAAAAACTGTCAAATTACTGGACAGTTTGCTGCAAATTTTTAAAAGTATGGGGTAACGTTTTTATAAATAAAAAATATAGGGGAAGGAACTCGTCTAAAAAAAATAATTTTGTATGTATACTTCTTTGAAAAATTGCCATTATTAAAAGTTTTTTTTTTATTTATTTATATAATAAGTGTAATTAAAAGTATATTCGTATTATCAGTGGTTGTCAAATAATAAGTATCGGCTCTACTGAATCATTGCTATAAACATACATGATATTAAAAAAAAACTTATTACTGTAATAGTATTTATAAATAATATTTTCTTTATAATTTATAAATAGTATTTCCTTTATAATTTATAAAGAGTATTTCCTTATATTCCTTTATAATTTATAAATAGTATTTCCTTTGACAAATTATCTGCTTATATCTGTCCGACTGTCAGTGTTTTAATTCGCTTAAACGTACACACAAGGGAACCACTTTTGGTGCAGCTCGCACCGAGCACTGAGAGCTGGTGAATTTTAAAGCCCTATATTACGAAGTTTGAGAATTTTTCTGTTAAAATCATATATATTTATTATTTTATTTTACAGCAACACAACATTTCTGAAAATGCAATTTTCGAGACCACTTATCAGACTTTAAGTTTTTTTTAAAGTATCTGTTAAAAATACAAATTAGTCAATAATAAGTATAAAATATTGAAACAAAAGTTTAAAAATCCTTCAAGAACCAATGAATTTGATTTTGAAAAAAAAAAAAATACAACATTATAAATGCATTTTGGTTACGCAAAATTGGCTTAATTTGTTACCGTAGAATTTTTCTCACCATCCTTGGACAAATACCATATAGTTGTCTGTCTGCTGCGTGTGAGTAGTAGTTTGGATTCGTAGCACCATGTTTGGCTACTTAACTTGCTTTTGGCGTAAAATTGACAAATAAAAATCTAATAATAAAAAATTAAAATTATAAAAAATATATATAAAATATGATTTTAACAGAGAAACTTTATCGGTTCTCTAACTTTTATGCATAGGGATAAAAAATGCACGAGGTTTCACTGCTAGTTGCGAACTGCACCAAAAATGGTTCCCTTGTCAGATTGACATGTAATTTTTAGGCTATATTAATGAGATTAATTAAAGAATGTTCGCTTTTGAAAATTCCGTTTGTAGTATTTATAATTTGTTTACATGGACACACAAAATATTCTCGTCTCATTACGGTCTATATCGAAAATCGTTTGCGGTGAATTTTATTTTAATTTTCTTATTTAGGTATTTTATTTCACTATATTAAAAAGGGGGATTTTTTAAAAATAATATTGCATTATTATTAGAAAGCTATTCAAAGTCTATGCCTCATGCTTGATTTTTCGTTCTTTTTTTAACTCCAAAATGGTTATACTTGTGTGTTTATTGAAAATCGAAATTACCAAATTGAAATGACTAACGCATTTTTTTGCAGGAGAATAAAATGATTTATAACCATGAAAATCTATATGCTTTATTCACAGGACTAAATCACTCACGAGAAAAATCAATCCGTCGATAACCGATAAAAAAGTATCCAGACAGTAATCGTAAATAGAAGAAGATTTAAAGGAAATGAAAGAGAAACTGTGAAAAAAAAAATTATGAAGGGAAACTTTTATTTAATCATCGGTAAAATTGTGGAGTACTGTTGTATGCGTATAATCATGAAATTATAATAAAACTTTAATTATTAGGCTTAAACCATTAAAACTTAAAAAAGGCAAACTTTTATGCTCAACCAAGTGGAAAATATGATAAAAGGTTTGATCTTATTTTTATATATATTATTTGTCATATGAAATATGCTTTTTCCAATTTTTAAGTTGCTTCTTTCTTAATATGTCTGACATTCCGTTCATCGTTTAAGGTAATATTTGTAAGAAATACGTTCATTCTGATTATTAAATCTTTAAGTTCAACAAACAAAACGTAATAAAATTACATAAAATTTCATAATTTCAAATTTTATATAACAAATTTTATATAACAAATTTATTGTATAGAATCCTTTCAATTATTATTTTAATGTAATATTTATATTTACACAGTATTAGATACTACGTTTTATGTCCAGGTAGATGCAAAATTAAAATGTTTATTAGGTAACATATTCATTGCATGTGAATGCGTCCTGATACGCTCACCCTAAAAAAATCGTAAAAAAAAAAACGTAAAATTACAGGCTACAAGTTGCTGGAACATGCCTGCGATTGGAAGAGATTTTTCTGCAATTTGAAGAAATTTCCATCATTTGAACAGGCAATTTACAGAATTTTTAGCTTCGATTTGCGTTTTGTTTTCGTATTTTGATGGAAAAAGCACATGCTTAAAAATTCCGTTTCTAATACGAAAAGACTAAGCAGTACAGGTTCAGAAATAATCATATGATTTGGCAAAAATGCTGTTTAAGATTAGATGATTTAAGATAACATTACAATAGACTTATGAATTTTCTGTATCTTGTGAGAAAATGGGCAAATCAACGTGGACATTTTCTATTCTTAAGGAAATGTGATAAACGAATTATTTTCTTTTTTTTTCAAAACACAAATATTTTTTAGAGTGTCGTCTGAAAGTTAATAGAGATTCAGAAGAAAAAGAAAAATAAACATTTATATTTCAGGCCACTGATGAATTTGAGGAAACTTTTTTAAACTGATTTTTTAATGTAGTGGCGAAATTTTGTAGAGTGTTTTATATAAATATTCTCAATGTTCCATTTTTTCAATACTAGTATTTCTGCAGAAATTTTTTCGTGCTTGTTTTTTAAAACATTTAGAAGAACAATTATCTTCCAGGGAAGTGACACAAATTTTGTAGGAAGGGAATTTTTTTTTTTTTTTTTTAAAGCGGTATTAAAAGCCCGGAGGGGATGTGTTCGCAAATTTCAAAAGAGATAATTCAGTGTTTTACGACATTTAGATAACTCTACCTAAGTTACATGTAATATGAGAGTAATTTAATAAACTTGTATATATCAGTAATGTTTTGGAATTATGGTTTTAAAATCCTTTGAGAATACCACTGATTTACACATATAAATAATTTCTATTCATTTTCTTAATTCAAAAGATCTCCTGCCATTATGGATTTAACAAAAGCAGAAATGGCAAATCTAAAATCACTGAGGTAAACATTTTTCTTGGAAAAAAAACATGATTTAAACCATGAAAATTTCCTTTTTCACTGGATCTAATCACACAGAAATAATATACATATTTCTCTACCCAAGAAAAAGTATCCAAATTGTAACTGAAAATACCAATAGGTTTTGGAAAAATGGAAGAAAAACAATTAAATTCTGAGTGTCAAATATTCTTTAATGGTGGGGGATTATATGCATTAGGAGGACTATATTGCAAGGCTATTATACGTATATTATTGCTGTATTCTAAAAATACAGTAACTAACACTGCTGCCGTAGTTGAATTTAATGTGGTCTTTTGACTTATTTTGCTCATAATAATTACTATGCATTTTCGCTACATTTAATGGCTCAGAAATAAAATCTATCATTCAATGCCAGGCAAAAAGAATGTCGATGCTATTTGAAAATAGATCTAGACTTAAAGTCCGTCAAAATGTTAACATCAGCCAAATTCGTTCAATTACAAACGTATTAAAGGAAATAAAACTATGCAAAACAGTTTAACCATTTCTTGCAGGCACATACTTGTATATGTGCAATATGCAATCATTTTTTTGAAATATTTATTCAGAATTTTATTAATTAAACACAGATATAATTCATATTTTAAAATAACATTTTTATCTACCGATGCCAGATTTTAAAAAGCATAAATAATAATAATGCTAAACATTTTTCAATTAAAAAATATATTTGCACGTGAATTTATAAAAAGAAAGAAAACTTTAAAATAATTTAGCACTCGAAACGCAGTTAATGATGAAAATTGCGTCATATTTAAAAGATATATTTAAAAAGGTCTTATTTAAAACCATTTACTTACAGCATTGCGAAAGACTGCCTTTTTAAATGGAATATAATATTTACAAGTGAATACTGAAAAATAAAGAAAACATTAAAATAATTAAAATATTTACGTTCGAAAAACATTAAATGATGATAAATACATCATATTTAAAATTGTATATTTAAAATGTCATATTTGATACGATTTTCTCATAGCTACTAAGAGAAAAAATTTCTTCTTTATAAACCCTGAGAGGCAGTGGCATTTTATACAAGCTGATATTCAAATCTGTAATTGATCTTTTTTATTCAATCACAAAATCCGTCAGCTGTCACCAGAACGATGGATACTGAGAAACTTCCGCAGCCAAAGGAAGTGAATGATAACCCGATTACAGAAAACTACGAAAGTGTGTCATAATATATTTAACCGTCCCTAATTCTGTAATATTTAATATCAGTGCAAATTAGCGTGTTAATAGAGCCTGCAATATCTGGACGGAGATTAACGAGCATAAATCATAGGGGCCAGGCGCGCCTAGTTTGATAAGAAAAGTAAAATAACAAGTTATACATGTTATTTTTTTCAATGAAATATACGTGCTTCTATCGTTTCTATGATTGTTTTACATGTCTGATATTTCGCTCGTGGAAGAATATAAGAACAGACCTATTAATCTTCATGCTGATTGCTAGATTTTCAAATTTAAAATAAATGTTTATGGAACCATTTGCTAAAATTATACATTTGTAATTTTCGATTACATTTTATCCCTTCTTTTTTTTAATCTCAAAAACTCATACGAGTACGAATTGAATTTTTTCAACTGAGTAAAAAAATTCCAGCCTGTGAGTCGAACCCAAGATATTTGTCATAAATTGTCAACGCTCAACCTATTGAGCTGCCTGAGTCACAACCGACAAACGCATTTAAGTCAGGGACCTTATTGGCAATAGCATCTGCTCTGGTATGTTAACAGCCCGACAGCAACGAAAGTCCATAAAAAGCAGATACACTTTATTATTTTTAACAGAATCATATTGATTGGAAAATATGTCACACGAACTGAATTTTTCCAACTGCATGAAATATTAGTACTGTTGAGTTTAAACTATAAAGTGTATCTAAATTTCCATCGTTTAATGGAGTTCTATCATTTGCGATATATTGTGTTGAGTTGTCGACATGGCATACCAGATGCTATTTCCGATAAGGTTTTTGAGTAACAAGTGTCCACCGATTGTCGGCCAATGTAGTTCAATAGGTAAAGCGTTGACAATTTAAGACAGAGGTCTTGGGTTCGACTCCCGGTTTGTGCTTTTTTTCTCCCAGTTGGAAAAATCATTTCGTATGATATCTTTATAAATGCAGATGATTAAGTTAAAAATAAAAAAAAACTGATACAAGTAGTTTATCTAAAATGTAAGTGACCAATCTGAAATTACTAACGTAAATTTTGCTGATGAATAAAATTATTTCAAACAGTACTATACGTTTTTGTTGGACTCAATTCCTCAACAATAAAATCTATTTGTCAATACCAGACAAAATTCGGGTGCTATTTGAAAATAGAAGTACATATAAATAAAACAGAAGAGAAACGATGTAAAAAATCAAGTACTGGGCGGAAAATTTTATTTAATCATGAATTATATATATATATATATATATATATATATATATATATATATATATTATTTGTCCCATGGATACACTCTAAAAACGGCATTTGCAAAAAATATTCAAATCTGAGTATGTTGCATAGTCAAAATGGCTTCGGATCAAAATTTCATTTTTGAAAACATGCAAACACTCAAGAATAAAACATAAGGAGTTTGAACTGATCCTAATCTTTTTTGAGTGTGCCCATGTTTCCAAAATGAGTATGAACCTCCATGTGCTCAGTTTTGAGTATGTCCATGTTTCAATTTTCTGTGTATTTCAGATATTTCAGAATTGAAAGAATTGGGTCGTCATATTTTAAACAAAAATATCATAACAAAATGAAAGCATCGATTTACACAGATTTGAATGTGTCATTTTTCTCAGTGTGTGCCCGAAGTACCGAAATACCACGTCTACATTGTCTTTACGGGTTTTGCCTTCACATGCGGGGGAAAAAATGTAAAATTTAGAATATTAAACTTCATGCTAATTGCTAGAATTTCAAGTTAAAAAAATATGCAGGTAACAGAAAAAATTCAAAAATAATCTAAATTGAAATAATAAATTCGCCTTGTATTTACAATTATGAAATAATCCAGCTCCTGAACGCATATACCTTTCATAGATCCTACAAATTAATCGACTATTTTTTGTTCAAAATCCGTTACGTAACAGCACAGAGGAAGCGAACAATTCTATTATCAATACTAATTAAAATCAACAAAAATGTCAAAAAATCATATACATACCATTTCGTAAAATATTTTACTGAAGGTGTTTTGACGTCATATACAAAACTGTACTATACATAGTACATGAAGTCAAAACACCTTCAGTAAAATATTTTATGAAATGGTATGCATATGTTTTTTGGACATTTTTGTTGATTGTAATTAGTATTTATAGTACAATGTGAATATAGATTCTAAAAGTATGTTTTATCATAACTCAAGTTTTTAATTAATTCTATTATCAGTCCACTTTTTTCCCCTTGAAATTGGACGCGTTTGTTTTCGAAACATTTCGAGATTAAATATGTTATAATATTTTATACATATATCTGTCTCATTTCAGCAACTTTTAAGCCTATTTTTAATAAGTATTTTATAAGCAGGTATTATACACTTTTACATATCGGAATATACTTGCACATATTCTAAACTAATTACAATTTTAATTTTATAAAAATACGTAAGACTTTATTAAAACATTTTTTTAACTTAAACTTTTTGCATGATAAAAAGAAACTCATTTACTTTTATCCTATGAACAATTGCAGTAAAAAAGTAATTTCTTTCTTACTGAGGATCTTGAAGATATTTCAATATTTTACTACCACCATTATTCTCGGCTGACACTAAAAATTATTTTCCTGTTAACTTTTATGTCATGATAAATGTGTTTAACATATTATAGAACAAAACATTTCTTTGTAATTTTTCTTCTTAAGTTTCTTTCACAAGAAATATCTTTTTAGAAATGTATTTCTGTGATATATATGCAATGCATGTAACGGTCGAAAATGATTTTGATTTACAATCTTTATTTAGTTGAATTTAAAGATTAGTTAAAATATAGGTGTATGTTGAATGAATGAAATGAATTTAACCATAAAATGCTATTGAATTATAGAATTATATAAGCATTTATGTTTACTGCAATCACTTTTAACATATATATTTTTAATTCTTATTTTAATCATGAAACTCTAACTAAATTTAAATCATTCAAATTAAAATAAATTCCTATTGTCATTACTAAATGCATTTCCACACGTTATAATATTTGATTGATACAAAACATTAAAATAGGAAAATTCAGTGAAATATTTATTCGCAAAACTAACATTAATTTTCAGAAAACGATTATTCTTCTCAGATTCTCATTAAGCTGTGATTACAGGTACTATATGATCATGGGTAACATCAGATAACTCTTAAAAACATTTTATGTTTTTCAAGAAACGAACGATTGAAATCGTACTGTGTGGTGTTTAGCTTTTGTGACTTCGTCAGTGAATTACTATCTCTATGTTCGTATCCTACAATAGTCTCAGCTCAAAATTGACCTATCGGAACACTCTGAAAATAATTGTCTTCCGTTTTTGTGAGTTAAACTGCTTTTTAAAGCACTTAGCAGCGTTTACGCACCAAATATTCCGGCTGTTGCTTACATTTCAGATTTCCGTTGATCATTGGAACCCTACTTGCATTGCGAAACTACAATCATGCAAGAGGCAAACGTTTATATTCCAGATCGTATGATAGTACATGTGGTTAAAATAAACACTACGAACATTTGTTCTTACAAATTAACCCGTATTTTTTAAATGTGTAGTCTATATTTTCTGCATTATTTAAAAAAAGAAAAAGAAACAAAAACAAAATACTTTAAACGCTAATGGTAATACGTTACAAAGAAAAATATTTACCGTTCTGGCTGTCTGTTACTATCTTTTAACAAAATAAAATAAAATACATTTATTTATTTAAAAAATGTATCATTAGAAAGCGTTACCTTCTATTGATAAACATTTTTCTTTACGGATAATCTTTTACTTCAAAATAAAAATAATGATCTTTAGTTCATTTCTATCTGAAAAAAAGAAGATTATTAAATAATCGAAACACTGATTTCATGCCTGATATATAACAAAAGATAATTTTTTTGTTAAACGAAAACCAAATTATTTTTAATTCTATGGCGTTATTGTTTTTATAGATAATGGGAAGTGTGAATATTTTTACTTAGTATTAAAAAAGAGCATAAATCAAAATCATTAGTAAAAAATTAGCATTAGTAAAAAATATTTAATATTAAATCATCCTTTATTTACAGTTTCATGTTAAGTATGTATTTTTGAATTGATGTTTGTATTTTGAAAATACATTTGAAAAAATTCGGAAAATTAGCTGAACAAATTCTTAAAGATCAAAATATTTTTTTTTTATAAAAAGTTTGTATATAAAGAAAGGAAATAAAAACTTTATGTTAAAATTTAAAATAAAACTCAGATATAATAATCAATTTTATCTGTTAAATCAAAATATTTTTATTATAATTTGGATATCGTAGTATATAAAGTGTGACCTAGTGTAGACCTGCTGAAACAATGTGCTAGAAGTGCCTTCAATGGCGACCTGACAGATGTACCGCTCCGATGACAAATTGCCATTAATGTACACAAATGTGGTGCAACATGGTGCATCTTCAAACGATTATACTTGGTTTGGTGACAGTATCACACACGGAGATATGGGCTGTCATGTAGCGTCGTCCTGCAAGCCACCCTCCCCCAAGGTCATCGTAGTTCATATACAAAAACGAAATACCGCCCTAGGAATAATACCAGATGACATTCGTTGGTCCAATTGCGATAGCGACCCACCAATCCAGTCGTGGAGCGCTATGTCGAGCGCTTAACGGAATTTCAGTAACAGGTTGCCGTTACGTGCTGTGACATCAGATTAGTAACGCATTGTTGCTTCTCCAGCCATTATAAAGCCTGCCACGTGCTAAAGCAAGAATTAAGCAAGTCTTCAGAAACATTTTAAAACAAGCTATTTTGGCATGATTCTCTATTAAGAAATACCGAATTAATACCAGAAATTCAGAAAGAATAATGCTTACTTTACGTAATCACGAAATGTTCACCGTTAAGAAAATCAAAAGTTAATCTTCTTACTTTCTGTTATATATTTAGAATTTATAAATAAAGCAGAATAAACTAGCAACCCTGCTTCGAATGTAAAGCATGTCTTACGTTGGTTAAGAATTCTTATAAATTAGTTAAAATCTCTGATGTGGGATGACTTGCTTGCATTTCCTTTTCAAGATTATACGAAAGATGTCGAATGGGATTTAATTTCCGAGATTATCGATGGTCATTTCTGTAGGCAGACTTGAATGGAAATCTTCATGAACTAAAGTATTGATAGACTGGCATATACAGGAGTATTAATTCTGTTTGTAAATCTATATATATATATATCTGAATTTCAAAAAAATCTTAAAAACAGTTGAAACTGTTTGAATATGTTCCAATATATGCCTTTGGATGTTGGAAAGGGAGCGATTTTTGCAAGTACAAAACTCCAAATATTTTCAAAAGAAGCAGTAAATACGGCAATCGCTGAGCCATTGTAACTTGAAACACCTCTTACCTAGCATAAGATAACACGGTTTATGAGCGTGACTATGCCCTGAATACTCACAATTCAAGTTTCAATCAGTATTTTTTAAAGTATTTTTCATCATTTTTAAACTTAGAACTCTGCGATTTAATTAGAATAAAATTCTTAATAAAATAGATGAAACATTGTTTAACGATAATCAGGTCTTGATCGTCACGCCATAATCTTACCCAAATATCAGCATCAAGCAGTCCAGATGGATATTTCTCACTCGCTACTATACTTCATGCTACTATGTTATAAGTAGCCCAGTCACGTTTTTGGCACAGTCACGACATTTTCTAACATATGCTAGACGCTGAAAGCTGTTGCGTGCATTAATAGTAGATTCCACTGTGAAGATTCTGCTTTTCAGGCCTTTTTGATGCACTGAGTGCTCCGCAACTCACTAATCACTATTTGTATGGTGTCGCCATTTAAATAGGTACCCACCTGATCTTAAAATTCCTGTCGAAAACTCCATATACTGCATCTAAATCCTAGATGGTCAAGCCTATGTAAACTTAACTGTATTTATCCCTCATAAAATTAGTACTTTTTTTCTCGCTATCATTCCGCGAGCAGATACTAGATATTACATTTAGGCGAAGTGTTTAAATCTCGAGATATTCCCAACATGTAATATTTAACAGTTACTCATAGCGTCCTGTATATACATTCACATATCCTATAGGACAGTGTCTAAATACACATAGAAATCGAACAGCAAGACTTCAAATGCGCTTCAGTATATTACATACTTACATAATTAAAAATAATAAAATATTGTCAACATCCATATTAATGTAAGTGAAGAGTTATAATAATTTTGTCGTATAAAAGTTTTATCGCTTCTTAATTCTTATCCTACCGGAAGCATTAACAAAAACCGGAGAAAGAATTTAAAAAAAAAGTGGGTAGGTATTAACATACGAAGCAAAAGTATGGATTTTCAATAAAAATATTATAAGATATTCAAAATATATTTCTTCAACGGGTTTCATAATTTTGAATTAGAAATCCTAATGAATTTAATACATATAATATTATTTATCATAGCAGAGAATAACAAATATTCATAAAATTTGAATGGGGAATTCGAACTACGATATAATATTAGTAATTTGCAATTAAACAAACTTATGTAATTAAATTATCGCTTTTGGTTAGCAAATTATACAGTTAAACCTTAAAAATTTATGTCTAGGATATTACTATTATAGAAGCATTTCTTAAATAGTCTATAGAGAAAATATGCTAATATTTGGAAAGTTTCGATAATTCTATAAAGTATTTCGCGTGGGATTGTTTGGGTTGTTCCACGACCAGCTGAATTTTGAGGAATGCATGATTTCATATTCTTGGAACCATTCTTTGAAAATGTTTATTCGTAGAAATCCAATTCGCCTTGGACTCAAAATTTGGATGACTGGATGATTTGTGAAAGAAATGGTAATCAATATAAAATGGAAATTTTTTACAAGAAAGATATTTTATTAAACAGCTAATCTTTGTACTATATTTGTAATAAATTTTCTGTATTTTGTATTCTTGAATTTGAAATATTGTTTGATATATTTTTTAATACCAATGATTTAATAAATGATCTTGCACGAAGTAATATTGGAACTATCGGAGAACATCGAATTTAAACTTCCCAGTAATGCCTTGAAAAGAGAAGAAAAAATCTAGAATAATGTACATTTCATTACATTGCAATGACATTGCAGGACATTGCTATGAATCTGGAATGACAATTATGTAGTTTCATCAAATTATTTCGATCATCTTCCAATTCAGTCAACTAAAAGATGTTCACTTAATAATCAAAATAAAGTGCGCATACTACAATAAAATTTATTACATAAATATGATACTGGAATGTGTGGAGTTGACCTACATGGTAGAATGTTAACTCTCTCACGTTTCGCAATAATAAATAGTTTCGAATTTAATTGTTAATGTGTTAACCATTCTGTCAATGACCATTATTTGCCTTTGTATTCAATGGCCGGGAAACACGAGTTGCGATTTTAATATGCGCGCTGTAACTTCTATTGAAAACACCCCTATTCCATTGAATGTAACTGCCCCGCTAAGTGAGAAGAGGAGGTGGGAAAAGCAAGGGGGACCGCAAACAATCCCATCCCCACAGAAATTTTATAAGATCTGACAAATTTTAATGTAAATTTAATTTATATTATGTTGCGTTTTAAAAATAAATTTGTCAGACATTTCGCCCCTCCCCCCACACTCAAAAGAAATTCTGGCTACTTCACCGTGTTACTTGAATATGCGTAGAATAACCAGAGTATTATTTATTTGCTTTTGCCGTACCTCTTCACAAAATTATTAATTACAGATTTTATTTTTTTATTTATGCATTGTTACTATTGAATAGTGGAGAAATTAATAAATATAACAAAGGATGTGAATTATACTTACTTTCAGCATACAACCAACAGGATGTAAAAATGTCCAAACTGAACTCGGAACACTTGGTATCACGCACATAAGCTCTACCGTTTGAGCTATCCAGACGACATTCAGTCTAGCATTTCTCACTTATATATGTTGGCAAGACCTCATCTTTGCGTCACAAGATGGAAAGTCAATCCTGATCACATATCATTAGTGGCATGCATGAGACGAATTAAATCCCAGTATTGGCGAATGTATATAACTAATTAAGATTTTCATCAAAGCTGAAATTACGCTGGAACTTAATGAATATAAAAAAAGAATGTGATTTTCCAATTACTACACAGTGTACAACAAACAGAGTGATAAATGTTTGACTGGAAGTCGTCCGGTTAGCTCAAATTGCATAGCCCCGTTGCGTGATACCAAGGGTTCCGGGTTCGATCCACGGTCTGGTCATTTAAGTGATAATTCACATCCTTTGTAATATTCAGTAATTTCAGATCTGCTGAAAAGTGTAATTAAATAAAGTGCATTTTTTTTCATTTAAAACAAAATGAAAAATGTAAGTTTATAAACATATCCTACGTGATAGTTTCAATTTTGTTATTTTTATGTTTATAAAAAATAACTTTAGAAATTACAGATTTTTTTTTAGGGGGGGGGGGGAGGGGCGGTGAATTTTTCAAAGGTCCGAAATCCGGAAAACCTCTGATATTGAGGTTTACGCTGGACTATACACCGGATAAACACGTACATACCGTAAAATAAACCAAGGTGAAAGAGTTATGAAAGACATGGAATTCTCATTAAAAGATTCTGGCCGAAACACCAACATGGACAAAAAAATTTTTCTCTTTCTTTGGCCAAGGATTTATTATCCTAGAAACTCACAATGGTTGGTACATTGAAAAGAAATTAACGATATATTCCACAAGAAATGATGCCATGTAAATAACATCATGTTTTATCCAGAGAATTTCGATTTCATGATAATGCACGGATTTGTTCTCATGTTCCAAAAAGGAATAAAAGCTTTCATTCTAATGTCTACTATACATTATGATAAAACCATTATGGGACCGAAAGAGAAACTTGAAATGATTCAGTTTTATAATAAAACGAAATCTGGAGATAATATTATGGATAAGTTATTGGGATGATAATACTACACATAGGTATAAGCAGATGGCCACTCACATAATTTTTTAATATTATGGTTATAACAGCACTTGCTGCTTACATTATACGTACTGTAAATAATAATATGGTTTATTCGCTTGGTTTTTGTGGGAATTAAGCGAGAGCGTGAACCTTCCAGTAATTCAAGATCAATCCCAAAATGGCTGTGCTGCTGGCGCTGTAGGTTGTGAGACATTTTTCGACCATACCGGGAGTTGAAAGTATACAGAAAGGATCTTTGCCAGTATTTGAAGGTTCAGAAACCAGCCCAACGAGCGTAAAGCGAGATGAAACAAGAAGGATAAAAGTAGTTGGTGTTTGTTAAATGCGCTTGTTAGAATTTCAAAAACGGAGCAGAAAAAACAGAAAATCATGTTAAAAATGTGGAAAGCCGGTATGCAACATACATTTGTACACACATTTTGCTATTGTGAAACTTATCCCAACATGTAAAATTTCAGGTAAGTAAAATATTATTTACCTTAAAAAATAACATTTTTATTAAATTACTTTATTTTTTATTGATCTAAATTTAGATAATCTATCAATTTATGTATTTTTTCCACTGATAATTTGCATGGCACCCAATTACCCTGGTGATTGCTGAAAGACATAAAAGTGTTCAATGCCCCAAAATAATAATAAAATAAATGCGAAAATTTAAAGTGATTGTTCTGATACACAATGAATACTAGAAATAATGGGAATCTCAATTTATTTTAGTTTCTTTTGATATTACCATCCTGAAATCGCGATGAAAAGAGCAAAAAGGTTCCCGGGCAAAAGTGCGAGTTCCCTTTTGCATGGTCAATGACATAAGGGCTAAATATGGTTGTTGTTGCTAGTTTAATTTTACATTCATAAGCTCATGAAACAATAACAAGCTGACTCAGCTGTAGTTTTGTCTATAATTTACAATTGTTCTTCTAACAAGTACACCAATAAACTGATGGACATTTCTTTGTATAAACAATACAATTTCGGTGTGTACATTGCACTATAAATGAAAGATTAGCATAAAATGAGTGCAAGAAAAAATCGCATAGAATTGCTTCCCATAGTAACATTGAATAAATGTATAAACACTTACATTATAACAATTTTTATTTATGTGCAAGAATATATTTTTATTTAAATTTAGAAATATTTAACTTAATATTTATCAGTTCTTAAATTTTAAAATATATATTTCATTAATATTTAATACTGCGTTTTTTATTTAATCTACGTATCACTATGCTCGATTTTTGTATTCAGTGTTAAATAGTAAAAAAAATTAAATTTTTATTATTGAGAACACCATACACATTGTATATAATAAAATTTCGGAATTTAAATCACGCATATCTTCAAAATAAAGCATTACAGCGTGAAGTATGCAGCACATAATTTAAAATATACCGGGGTCACAAAGCAGTGTGTAAAAAGTTAAACAAGTGTCTTGTAATTTTAAATGTGTGGTCTACATTTTCTAAATTAGTTTAAAAAAAAATGAATATTTTAAACGTTACCGAAAACACGTTAAAAAATAAAATATTTACCATTGTGGCTAAATTTTCCTATTTTTTGATAAGATAAAATAAAAGATGTTTATTTTTTCATTAAAAAATGATTACAATGCATTACCTTCTAGTGACAAAATATTGTTTTTATTCATAAACTTTTTCGCCAAAAAGACAAATAAATATCTCCAGTTTTTTCAAAGTGGAACAAAGGGAAGATTATTAAATAAAAGTAAAGCAGATTACATACCTGATATCACACGAAAACGATTTTTTCCTAAGTTAATTTAAATAATTTTCATGTCAATTTGTCTTCTTTATTTCTTTTGAATACAGTTTACGTATATAATGGGTATTCATTAAAGAGACTTGAATATATTTTCCTTAATACTTAAAAAAATTATTTAAATAAAAATTGCATTAGAAATCATTATTTAATATTAGATGATTCTTTATTTGTGATTTCATGTTAATTTGAGATTTTATTTTTTTAGTTCAAAATTTTAAAAAGAAAATAAACCTGAGAATGTTATAAAAATGAGATGAGCGATTCTGTTTCTCTTTAAGACCAAACAATTTTGTATATAATGAAGGTAATTAGAATTAATGTAAAACAATATGGATCGGATTTAAAATAATACATGTTTATCGTAATTTAGGGAAAGGCAGTCTTTAATTTCAGTGGCGTTGGGCAGTTTATTAACGCTTGAGTGAATTCAAAATAATGCACTCATACAGTAAAATCCCGTTACAACGAACTTCACGGGACCGCAAATTTTATTCGTTGTAACGGGAATTTCGTTGTAACGGAATTCAATAGAAAATTAAACATTTCAATTCAGATCCTCATATCATAGTTAATTATAAAAATATAGTAGTATAATACAAATTAGTAGATAATTAATTATTAAAAATAGTAATAAAATTAGTAGTACATTCTAATAACGTAAAGTTAGTATAATACAATGTATAATATTTTTTATAGAACTGAAAAATTGACTTACCACCATTTCAATGATCTTCAAATTGTACAAGAAAAAATTTAATGCAGAAAATCAGTGATTTTTTTTTGTACAAGGGAGTTTGAAGCTGCGGACAATACAAAATTATGTACATGATTAATATTAGAAAAAATGTTATCTGGTACACTGCTCTGTAAAGAAATAAAATTGCGCACTCTTTCTAAGCTTTCTAAGGCTTCAGCAGATGTAACTTTTGAAACCTCATTTTCTTCATCTTCAGAACTTTCTTCATCATTTTCTAAAATGCGATCATCAACAATAGACTGCACAATATCTGTCTCTGTTAATGAATAACAAGTTGCAGCATTGTCATCTGCAGTTAAAAAATCTTTAAAGCTTATGCTTTGAGACACACCAGATTTTACTTTTACTAAGTTCCAAGTGGATTCGATCTCATATTCGACTGTCTGCTCCTCATCATGTACTACATCGCTAGATCCTTGAGCCGTCGATTCTTTATTTAAATCCTGGTCAATCTGCGCGTGTTTCCAACAGTGGGCTATTGTTTTCTGGCTTATATCATCCCACGATCCACAGATCATATCAATTGCCTCTTTCATGTTGCACTTTCTGTTTACGTTATTTTGCAGATCACAGAGAATGCGTTTTAATAACATAGTTTTGTATCGTGATTTTACTGCTCTGATAATGCCTTGGTCAAGAGGCTGAAGTATTGCAGTACAGTTAGGCGGGAAATACTCTACACGAATGTGATTCAATATAGGAGGATCATTGTGTGCTGTGCAGTTGTCTATGAGTAGAAGAATTTTACGTTTTTGTTTTTGCATATCTTTATCAAAATTTATCAGCCATTCATTAAAGAATCCTTGCGTCATCCATGATTTTTTGTTGGCTTTGTAGATGCATGGTAAGGACTTAAAATGTTTGAAACAACGGGGTTTTTCAGATTTGCCGATTATGAGTACTTTTCGTTTTTCTGTTCCTGATTTGTTGCAGCAAAATAGGGCTGTAATCCTTTGTTTGGAAAGCTTTCCTCCAATACACTTGTCTCCTTTTAACGCTAAAGTCTTCCTTGGTTCTAACTGAAAAAATATTCCGGCTTCATCGGCATTAAAAACATCGTTAGGACTATACGTCTTGATTATTTTTTGTATTTCACCTTTACGCCATTCGTTTACAAATTCAACTGGGACGTCTTTTGCTTCTCCTGAAATGCATTTTGCCACTATACCGTATCTTTCTCGGAATCGATTCAACCATCCGACACTGGCTTGAAAATTTTCAATGTTTAGCATTCTTGCAAATTCCAAACCTTTTTCTCTAATTAAAGGGCCACTTAGAGGGATGTTTCTAGAACGAACATCCATAAACCATTTGTAAACAGCACTATCCACATCTTGAAACTGGGCATTTCGAATTCGTTTTCTGCTTGGATCAAAGACTTTAACTTGAATTTTTTTCAAAATGCTTTCTTTATCTTTTAGAAAAGTGGATAAAGTAGACGGCGAAATTCCATATTTGCTAGCAACATCAGATTTTTTCATTCCTTTCTCAACTTCAGAAATTATGGCTTTTTTTTCTTCCAAACTAAACTGTTTTCGCTTAACAGCCGCCATTTTATGACCTACTGGTAAGATGAAAATTTTCAAACTGATTTCGAGCTTTGGAAATTCCTTTGCGAAAGTTATTCAGGTAGGGAGGAGAGGGAAGGGGGAATGTGCAATACTCATTTCACGTTTTGTTAAGTTTGCCTACATTGGTTACAGCTTACTTGGACTTCCAAGAAAAAGGGGTGGAGAAAAGGGGAGAGCGAACAAAGGAAACATTCCTTCTGCAGTGAAATGCCTATGCACACCGATTTTACAACAAAGCTCGGAGAAAAGCGATTGCTTTAGAGATAAGCTTGATTGTCCCTAAGACTAGGCATCGAAAACAAAAATTGTCAAGCGATAAAAATGTACAACTGAAAGTATTTGCCGTGTCATATTATTTCGTTCTAACGAGATTATAAAAAATTGAATATTTCGTTATACTGAGATTATGTTAACATTATTTGAATACATTTCAAAACGGGACTCGCTTGCATTTCGTTATAACGGGATTTTTCGTTGTAATGGAATTCGTTGTAACGGGATTTTACTGTATATAGTTGCTACCGGAGTATAAGTGTACAGTTTTCTGTGCTTTTGCAAATAAATAGAACGGATTTTATTTGAGCCTCAAAAGATACGTAATGAAACTCGAATAAGTTTAGTAAATATATTACGTTATTTAAATTAGAAAACTTCAGGTTAGTTTTTAGAAAAAAATAAATGCTGAACAAATCCCCAAAATGTAATTTTAAGACTATTTAAGGTTTTTACCTTTACTGAAAACGTTGCTACGATTCATAGACACTCGTCATCCTTCTCCATGTTTATGCTTCTATATAATTTAAAACGTCGCAAGCGTTTTCCTTATCTGAAATTAATCTGGAATTAATGAATGTCTGAATTTATGAAAATTATATCTTCAAAGCTATCACACTTATTATAATGAGTGATATATAAAAATAAAGAACAGCATTCCAATTTTTTTTCAGTTACAAATGTTCAATAGGTAAACCTTTAGTAACACGACAAACATGTAATCTATAATCAATTTCATTGCACACATTTAGCAATTTTACACTGTCAAAAATTCTTAATTTAGCACGGAAGTGTTCTTTTAGTACTTTGAGTGTTTTCTGCAATAGTATTTCATAAACAAGATTTTTTGTGTAATCCCATAAAGCTAAATCAAATAGCGTAAGGTCTGGGGATTTTGTTGGCCAAGTGTGTAAGGGACAACAATGTCCCGTATATCAGAGACCATTATATCTAAGTGCTGAACATATGGTTTGAAATTGCCAAAGTCCAAAGGGTGAGAATTATTTGCAAAATTGACAAGATGGTTTCCACTGAACGTGTATCTTCAAAATGACTGACTGTGCTTGGGGAATATTTTCAAATTTTATCCCTATTTTTTAATTTGCATTTATGTTATGTAAACTAAATATGCATTGAAATATAGCATACGGTATGGGTTGTTCCGGACATACGACACACATAGTCGCCTCGAGTTAATTGGTCATGTTGATTGCGTGTGATGCTTCTGTGCAACTATGCATTTATATTCATATTTTAAGCAAGGAACTGCGTACTTGCACCGTCTAATTCAAACGAGTCTAATTTCTCAACTGACAAAACCAACTGGTTATAAAAAACTATTAATTGCATACTTGCATACTTGAAAATGTGAAAATTTTAAAACAATTTGAAGAATACGCGTTTATTCATATCTTTTTTTCTTTTAGTTGACTTTTTGTAAGAATACATATTTAATTTACACAAATGTACTTCTTTTTCCTTTTTAAATTCATATTTTATGTGGCAAACTAGAAAAAACAAGTTTTAAATTTTCACTTCATCATCATATTTTAATGCTGCTTAATAAGTTATTGTAGAACGAAATTCAACCATTTATTTTAGTACCGTTTAAGTTAAGTTAGCCATTTAAATAATAACAAATTCCTAAAAATACCAGCACAATAAAATAAAATTATATATTAACCACAAGTCATTTAAACAATATATGACCATTATAGTAAATGAAGAACCTAAATTTAAATTTTTAATTAAAAAACGCTTTTGAAATTCCATTCATATGTAAATTTTTCAATAACTGAAGCTTAGTTAAAAATATATATATACTGCAATTGATAAAATATTTCGTTAATGTATTTTTTTCTGTTGCAATTATTAAATACATACAAAATGAAATAATTGAATAATTATTGAACGATGTATAATTCAGTAGATTAATATTGAAACCATTTTTTTTATTTTACTCAAATGACGATATTAATTTACAAAATTGCTTTATGTAGCAGTATTGTATGCTAATATATCTAAACATCACTGTGGTAGAAACATTTATAAGGTTTTTTTATTTTATTTTTTTTTATATTTACTCTTTGCAAAAACGATAAACCCAATATATATATTTCAAAAGGTTATTGTTAAACTATCATTGTTTTAACTATTTTAAACCGATTGTGGGTTTAAAAAAAAGAATCACCAAAGCATGGTTCAATTTCGTTCTCCAAATTACCCGATTATTTCGAGACTTCAACAATTTTTCAAAATTTTAACATTTTAGCGCAGATACTTAATTGACAACCAGAACAACTATCCTTTTTTTCCACCATAAGTTTTTAATAAGCGAAAATGTTAATTTTCAAAGAGACGATTTAACCGTGAGTGGTCAATAAAAATTCTATAAAAGGCATATTTTTGTAATATCTAGTATCTAAATAGTACAGCCAGTCGAATGTAACTTAATTGTAACGTCACAAAGTATCACAAGCATCACATTCTCCTACAGTGAACCAAGTGTGACATGTTTTATTAATTTATTGTTACACTCCAGTAACAATATATGTGACTGGCATTTGGTGAAGTATCCATGACTGTTGCTTTAAGATGCGTCACCGGATGACGTTTTAATTACGTTACCAGGTAACTCTCACGTTACTTTCATATGTAAATTTCACTGTGGAAGTCACATTTAGAGTTTTCCTTGTGTCGAGGCCCCAGTTGGCATCAAAATGATGTCATCTGGTAATCTTAAGACAACGCTTATCGTGACCATAATACAGTCGTCAATTTTAGGTCCCTGAAGAGTCACAATGTGGTGTCATTTGGTGACTTGTCACAATATAATCGCAATGGTGACTTCACAGTAGAATTCCTAAATGTCGGTCACATAAGGCATAATAATTTGGCGTAATACGTATGTATAAGTATATCCCTTCTTATTTTTAAATCTCAAATTTTTCTGAAAGGTAAACCATAATATAAAAAGATTATATGCGAAACAATTTAATAAGTAACAGAGTCTCTGATATTTTTGTTTTAAACTAACTTGAAACAAAACAGTTTATGCAACTGTTAATTGTTATATTCCAACATAAATCCAATTTCAACATGTTATTTGTCTAATTAAAATATTTAATACGATAGGCAAATGTGTATATTAGAACAAAATATTTAATATTGTGTAATCATAATTGCCTACATAAATTATAAAATAATGTCATTATATTCATCAACATTTCAATTTTTCTACATATAAAGAAGAATAGATTGTATATAATCGGCAGCAAAATGAAGTAAACAAATAAAAAATCCATTTAATAATCAAATGTACTTTCTATTTGTGTTTTATTAAATTAGAACAGAATTGAACGAATGTATTGTTCTATTCTCTAGGAGGTGACGTAAGCCGTAAACCTTTATCAATTTAATAACATAACGTAATTTATGATGTATTTATTTAATATTAAGTTTTGAATAGAAACTGATTCACTAAGAATCATTTAATTATAACTTCTAAAAAGAAAAAAAAAGACCAAAATGGAATTCTTAAAATAATAAACATGAACAATTTGATATGAGGGAAATTAGGATAAAGGGATTTCACTACTGCTGTTTCGAAGAACAGAATCATACTGCTCTTAAAGATCACCTACTTGCTTTTACAAATTAAAAAAAGCAATTGAAAAAAAAATTATATTAATAAATAAAAATGTAGCGAGAAAAAAAATCATTGTACCGTCACTGTTCACTATTGGAAACACCGTAAAGAAAAAGCAATATTAAAATAAATTTTTATGAATATTTACATTAAAATAATTTGAAGTTAATAACAAAAATGCGACTGGATTTTTTGAGATACAGAATGTGTCCAAAAATTTCCCGGACTGATTCTATACACAAAAAGAATTGGAACTGAAATGAAACTTTTGATGTATGTTTATTCGAAATAACCCCCACTGGATACAGCACACTTTTTACAATGAATGTAATGGTCATTAAAGCAGTTCTGGAAGTCCGCATTTGCAATGTTCGTCAAATTGTCGGTCGCAGTCGTTTGGGGCCGTCCCCTTTAGGTGCAATTTCAACATGGGGAAGATAAAACTGTCACAGGGGGAGAAATCTGGGGAGTAAGGAGGATTGTCGGGCACTGGGACCCTTTTAGAAGCCAGACACTCCCGCAGAAAGTACGAAGTGTGTGCTGGTGCGTTGTCGCTCAAGAACGACCAACAACCTTGCTGTCGGTACCGAGGTCGAACTCTGCGTACTCGGACCATGAAACGTTCAACACATCCAAATAGCAACGTTCAGTAACAGTGGTATTTTCAATTATATGTTCATTCGTTGTTGGACATTCGCGAGATCCGACATGATCACGTTACACTGTTACAATAAACCGGATGTACTTAGCATCACACAACAGACAGTAAACCTTTATACTACGAAGTGTAGTCATGCTTTCGACATCATCTGCGGACACGCGGCGTCATCTATTGACCGGTAATTTAACCAGTCCGTAAAATTTTGGGACAAACCGTTCTGTATATATATATATATATATTTCGCAAAAATTTCCGGAAAATTTTCATTTTTCCAAACCAACATTATAATTTCCATAAATGATAAAAGGAGATTTCAAATCCGTAAATATACAGAGTCAGATAAATTTAATGGAATGTTTCTGTTTTTTTTTTTTTTTTTCAAAAGAGTACAATGTCCTTATTTCTTCAAAATAGTGCAATTTTCATAACTGACGTTTAGAGTTTTGAATAAATTGTCGAAATAATAGTTTGTATAATAATGTAACTTGTTGTTTCATTGCAAAGGTCAGTTTTAGTATAGTTTTGTGCAATAGATGGCGTGAATAGGATTAGAAGGATTGGACCAGCAGCCACTTGGCCTCCGCGCTTTCCATATATTACTCTTCTGAATTGTTTTCCTTTGTGGCTCTATCAAGGACAAAGTCTTTGACACACCAATTGCTGACGTCGAAGAACTGAAGACTAGGGTACAAGCTGCTTCGTGTACATTAACAGAATACATGTTAAAAAAACACTTGACGGGAACTAGAATACCGTTTACATTCTCCGAGTTACCATGGGGGCACACGTTGAAATCTACTGAGGTATAAATTTAAAATATATATATAACAGTATCCAAACGAATATATGCCTAATTATAATAGTTTCAGCACTATAAATATTTATAATCAGGGCATGACTTTTGTTTCACTTTATATAATAATGCAATTTATTATCAAATTGGTTATTTACATAAGTTTTTTAAAATAAGAGATAAAGAAAAATTACTTTAATAGCATGTAATAAATACGTCTGCTTAAGATAAGTATTGTTTTATAGAAAATGATAAACAGATCATCAAACAAATAACTGAAAATGTATATGTTCGAAAAAGGAAAATATTGTTACTATTTCAAAAATAATCAATCATTATTCTTAATACAATGTTTCACGCATATAATACATAATAAGTTATTTTTTTTCTGTCAGCAGATATCAAATAATAAAGCAAACTAATGAAAATTATGAAAAGAAAATATTAAAAACATTGGAACTCTGAAAAAATCTACCGATGAAACCTTCAAATTTTTGCACCAAAAACGCGACTAATATATTAAGTATCCATATTGGAGAAAACGGCGTGTCCATTCACAGCGTAGTGGTCTAGACCGCCAGTTTAGCAAACGGAAGATTCCGAAATCGATTCCCCTCGTGGCAAGTGTTGATTATTTATTGAGAACTCACGCCGAAATAAATAAGAAAAAAAAACTGAAATGTATCAATCCCTTATGTTCTTGAAAAGTAACTTGTTTTTCTTTTTTGATCTTATAAAGTTTATTTTAACGAGATAAAATTTTCTAAAAATTACGGAAGATATCTCTTATAACACGCAAAAGTTAAAAAGAGACATTTCAGAAAATTCGGAAAATTTCCTGGAATTTACAGATTTTTTTCCGTTAAAATACTTAAATTGTGTTGTCCATTACAATTTACGTTTTTTTTCAGGATTTTTTTTTACAGTGTGTGTATATATATATATATATATATATATTATTTATTTATTCTATACTGAGAAACGGAAATTATTTGTAAATAATAGTCTAACATAGTTTAAATGTTTCTTCTCTCGAAATCCTGGCAAATATGTATTTTCGTATTATAAAACAGACATTTCTTTAATATGATGAAAATGGTGTGCGTAACACTGATCGCTCGTTTACAGAGAGCAAACGAAACAATTTTTATCTAAAAGATGTCCCGTACATTCGTTCATATTTCACAAAAAAAAAAAAAAAAAAAAAAAAAAAAATTGTCGTATGAAAATGTCTTATTTTTGTGGCAAAAGCAAAAAATAGTTGACATTTTTTACACTATTTTTACCTCAAAAATTCCGACAGTTTGTCAAGTGTTATGATAAAATCCACAATCCAATATCACAATGTGTTATTTTTTTATGATTATTTTTTCAAATTTAAATGAACAAAAGTTTATTTTTTTCTTATTATCCATGATTAGAATTAATTGATTTATAGCGCTTTCTTTTTATCCGTTATTTCTCCTGATATCAGGTATTTTATTTAGTAAAAAAGTATTGATATATATTTTTTATTATTATTAATTAAATAAAATACGTAAAATCGCAAGAAATAACGGATAGAAAAAATACACTATAAATAGATTAATTCCGATCATGGATAATAAGAAATAAAGAAACTTGAACGAGCGAAATTCCAAGATATATAATTTACAATATTTTCCTAGATTGTTTGAAAGATTGAAATAGTCACTTAAAAAAATCAATATCTGTGTCACTGCAAAACCTTCCATTAAAAAAAAAATAGAGAGGAAAAAACGTAGTCTGTAAGATAATAGATTAAAAAAAACTAATCAACTTTGGGGTTATATGAAAACCTGTTTACAAAGTCGAAGGAATATTGCAATTTTACATAGTAATGACGAATAAAATATATAAAACTAGTTTGAAAGAATATATTAGCAGATATAAGTTACAAGAAAATTACAGCTTTAGCCAGACTACATAACAAAAAGCCTTTAGAAATTAATTTTAAAATAGTAAAATAATTTATCCAACAATTTTTTTCTTCACATCCATTATTCGTGAATTGATGGAAATGTATATGTGGAGAGATAGCATATGCAATGAATGACCTTCCTTTACGTTACATAGAATGTTGCGCGACCTGACTCATAAATTTAAAAATAAGATAAAATAAATCAAGTTTACAGATGATCATTTTATTAAAGCATCTGTTTTCGTTCTATCTGGTATCTTGTGAAATTTAATTCTAAAGTTCATATTACAAAGGTTTTTTGCCAAAATATTTTATTTATCTTTTACTGTTCTTGAGAATATCACTGGTCGTATGTACGAAACTTCTCGCATGTTTATTAAAAGCTTTTTTTAAGCATTTAGGCAGATACTTGTAATCACTGTAAACTCTCTTAGCGTATATATTTATATTTTAATGATAATATATTATTTTTTTTATTATTTCTGTAAGAAGATTATATATTACTATGTTTTAAAGCAAAAAGCAGATTAGCGCTCATATCTGGGGAAAATGAAATTTTTAGAATTCTATGTAATTATTTTAGCTTTAGCAATCCTTAAAACCAGAGAAATTGTGGTATATATTTCGAAAATGCTTTTTCAGAAAACATTTGTAAACAATTAGTTTGAAGGCGTAAATGGCGAATGCACATGAAATAACATTAATTGATACTGAATTTATTTTGAGGAGACAAATTGAAACAAAAAATCTTTGACATACATGCAGCTAATTTTCTGACCTTAATCCTTATTATGTGCTTATCTAATTATTAATATGTCAAAGAAAAATAATTTAAATATTTGAATAATTAATATTTTAATTGGAGAAATATGTTATAAAATTGAGACTTTTTATACATTTCTATATGTTACCTGACATTTAAATAATTAATTGAAGAAAATTTTGTTTATATGTGCAGTTTTAGCATTCTATAATTTTTGTCTCTGATGATTGTGAAAATTCAAACAAGTTGAATCTGATATTAAATTAAATCGAAATAATCAGTTACGTATTTCCACTTTGACTGTATGCTTAGGCGCCTAATTATAAAAACATGTCTTCTGTAACTTTCCTGATTTGAAAAGTTGAAACGTGTTCTCCTGAACAGTCGCAATGTTTAACAAAATGAAACACGAAAATGCTTCCAGCTGAAATAGACAGAAATATAAATATTTGCCTTAATTTTAATGTAAAAGTGTCTTAGAGATTAAGTTTTGAATAAGCGAAATTTAATAAAACTGTTTAGCTGAAGACAGCTTGACATTACAACAGTTGCATTCAAACATGATCAAAGTATATCTTCGAAATAATGAAAAGTTTTAATGAAAATTCCCTATCAAAATAATATGTTCAAAAGTTGTCCTTTTAATTTTAATATATGTATTGTGTGTTTCTAAAGGTTGTATTTAACTTATTACACTCTGTTTGTTCAGCAAAGTTTTTAAAATATCAAAATGTGTTATAAATAGGCGAAAACCATTCTTCTCCATTTATATATATATATATATATATATATATATTGATAGAAGTAAACTTCTCTGTTCGAGAAATTCTTAATATAGTAATTAATATTGTTAATAAATTATTAATTTTATTAATTTTAACTCTTTTAAAAGCTGCTAAAAGGTGTCGTCGCTTTTTCTGTGTCTTATGTGTACGTTATAGAAAAAAATATTTTAATGTTGTGCGTAGCGTTCTTATTTCTTTTAAACAGTCATAAATGTAATTCGCTTTAATTAAAATTTAAGCAACTGTACTGTGAAAACAAATGTGATTTATAGTACTTTAAATATTTTTAAAAAATGTAAAGAAACCTATCTATATTATTCAGATGCACTATAACATGTAATTGATAGAAAATGGTTTAGTAAAATTGTGTTTGATTGATGTTAAATTTCGTCAAATCGGTAACATTTTCATAATCATGTTCATTTCCTCCAATAACGTAAGTGGAACTATAGAGTTGAATAAAGAGTGCTAAATTGCCATTTTGCATTTTGTTTATCTTGTTTCAAGACTGCATAGGCATTTTATATCTGCACAGTTCAGATATTAAATATACGAGCTCAGCAAAGCAATTATAGAATCACACTAAAAGCTGTTAAAATAAAAGTAATAGCAGTGTGTTCAATTTTAAATCTATTTAATATGATCACCCAATTTTTAATTGCAATAATTATAATATACTTAAAAAAATTATAAACATTTTCATTGCTATTGTTTGTTTTATTATGTATCCTCTTTCAAAAGAAAAGCTATCAGTAATTGTGCCTTAAGTATCCATATTATTAAGTATTTTATAAACTTATTTTTCATTTTTATTCGTGTATGAAATGCATAAATACTATTCTATCTGTATAAAGTAAACTGAATCTGTTTTAAGTAAAAGTTGATTAACACTTTATGTTGGTATTTAGTAATGTCGCGATAATTATATATATATATATATATATATATATATATATATATATATATATATATTTTCTTGTAAATTAGAAACTCCTTATTTTGGAAACCTCATTCGTAAAGACTTTTACCATTTGTAACACAACTTATATCATAAAAAAAGATATCTTAATCTAAAAGAATATATATTAATAGAAGGCATAAATATATCCAATAGGCATAAATATATAGCCTTAAAGGAATTTCTCATTTACGTGAAAAATTTAAAAAATGTAAGTAAGTGAATTATCATTATCATAACTATGACAAAAATAACCAAACATTTGATGTATCTGTTGGAAGCATTTCTGAATAAATCCACTAAGAACATTTCACTTTCATAATTCACTTTACATATAACAAATTATAAAAAAAGTTTAAGAACTTTTTTCTCAAAAATACACTATAATTTATGACATAAGAAAATAAAAATATTTATGCATGAGGTTTCACTGTCATAATCTTCAGAAATGTACATATATGCAAAGAAGATACTTCATTTCATTTCTACTTGTCAAAAAATTAAATATAAATGTAAGAACGACATTTTATAGAAAAAAAATACTTATAAAACAGAAAAAAAATTACGCTTAAAGTGGTATATTACTTAAAAGATGCTGAACTCGTATAAGTTTTTAAAACCACATTAACGTTATCCAAAACATTCGAGTATTTTCTGCTATGCACAAAACCTTAATCAGGGATAAAATACAAACTATTATTACTAACGCCATGCTTTCAAAATGTCTGTCTCTTGATTCGGGAACTAGAGAAAGTCCATATCTACACATTGCTGGTTTATGGGTGAGGGGAAAGGAAAAGGGTTGACGGAGAGGGGGCTAGAGTATTATTTCTTTTGCACTACTTTAAATAAATTTTCCCATATACTGGGTATGTTATATGATAAAACGTCATTTCAAACTCTATTTTATTTAGTGATAATTTCCATTGATTCAGGGATAATTAACTCATGATAGTTTTCCAAAGAACATATGATTTTCGCTTCCTTTAAATTAACTTCGATATTCTGTTTTCGACTAGTCTTGATATGACTGTTGGTGGTCGCTTGTACTTCAGGTCTTCCAAATGTTCTGTAATATGTGCTTAAATTTACGAGTAGCCATTCTTATGTACTCAAGATACGTAAAATTTTCAGTTTTAAGCGGAATCGTGTATACACCAGCGACCTCACCCTTCGGGATCGGGTATATTTTTTGCTAACTAAGGTGCTTTGGTATTCTTTTGTAATGAGTTGATTAGTTTATTAATAATAAGTTTTGGAAAACCGTTCTCAAATCCGCTGCTTCTAATGATATTTAACTCATTTTCCAGATGATTATTAGATCAAACGTTAAACGCTCTTCTTATATAAAAGTTAAACACAGCATGTTTGTAGTTTAAAGCTAATTCCCTTTCAAAAGAAATGGTTCCTGAATATGTAGACCGGCATTGAAGTTAATTTAGAGGATGCGAAAATTACATACCCTTTCAAAAATTATCATGAGTTTGTTAATTATCCGCTAATCAAATGAAATTTTCACTAAAGAAAATGGAATTTTGCAATATGTTGTATTACTAGGTGTAACTTTTGGTACTTTCCTATTCTTTTTAAATGAGTTGATTAGCTTATTAATAATGCGCATTGAAAAACAGCTATCAACTGAAATATTTATAATGGTACTTAATTCATTTTGTAGATGATTATTAAATCAAACGTTAAACGCTCTTCATATATAAAAGTTAAAAGCAGCGTGTTTGTGGTTGAAAGATAATGCACTTTCACACGAAATGGTTCTATTAGACTTGCATAGAAGTTAATTTAAAGGATGCGAAAATTATATGCCCTTTCAAAATTTATCACGAGTTAATTATCCGCTAATCAATTGAAATTATCACTAAAGAAAATAGAATTTGCAATAAGAGTTTATTATATAAAATACCCAGTATATGGTTAAAGTTGCTTAAAAAGTTGGAAAATGATTAATATTCTATCCCCATCATCCCTCCTTTTTCGACTGTCATCCGTACACCAAAAGTAATTGGTATCACACCACAAGCCAGAGTGTCCGATCAAGAGACAGAAATTTTGCAGAAAAGCGACTATCTCTATAGCTGAAATTATTCGTAAGTAATTGATATTGGATAATGTCAATGTTTAATATATTTTTACGAATTTAGCATCTTTTAAGTAATAAAGCACATTAAGTGTAATTTATTTTTTAGGATTTTTAAAGATAAAATTCGGCATTCTACTCATTTATTTGCTTAAGAATATATTGTAAGTATCTGAATTAATGTTGATGATCATAGGTAACGATCATTTGAAAGGAAATATGTTCCAAATTTTATATAAAGAATGGTTCTTGTTTTATCATGTTTAATATATATATATATATATATATATATACATACATATATTCTGTATATCTCCAATATACTATATTCCATTTAATTAAAAAAAATGTCAACCAAATTTAATTAAATTAAATTGAATCAAGTATTTATGAAAAAGCATCTGAAAGTCAAGAGTTAAAATTACTTTGGACGGATTTAGTAAATGAATTAAAAATTCGCACTCCTTAAAACATGATTCTATGGGTTATGATTATTAGTTTATTTTTGAAAGTTTTTTTTTTTTTTTTTTTTTTAATTTGAGAAAAGATTAAATGACCAAACTTTTTAAAGAAGTGTACAAAAAATATCTTGCAAAAGGTTAAGGAAACTGTTAAAAAGACAAATGAATGAAACAAACAAATTTAACATAAATAAATATATTAATATCGCTGCTTTATAAGTAAAACGTATTATTTTTTAAAGTAGAATTTATATTATACCACAAAAATAAAATTGTGTCAGACAAAAACCTTTTTATTGGCTTGAAATATAATATAAGATAACATGTAATATTTAATTTCAAACACAATTGTTGGTAAAAGCAATAATTTATTAACCCATTTTCGGCCAAAGGTGCGTAAACGCACCATTTCAATAGATGTATTTTTATTAACACTGTGACGTATATTCTTCACTAATTTTACTTTTCTGCTATTTTTAAGGGTTCTGGAGACATCTATAAAATATTAGTAATTCAATTGAAGTAATCACTTTCTGTTGAGAAGTTTTCAAAATACGCTGGTTTTTTGCTTGAAACGGTTATTGACAAATTCGACTTTTTGAAAATGTATAATTATTCCACTTGAGATTAATCATGTGTTTTTTTAATGGAGTAAAGTTGCAAGTTATGTAAATAAAATAAAAATAAAACAAATGCCATAAGAAAACTTATTATTATTTTTAATTTAATGGTAAATTATTAATAGTAAATTAATAATGGTAACGTGAAATTAAATAAAATATTATTTTTCATGCGCGAAACTTTTTTGGGGTCTTAATGAATGCAATTTAAGCAAATTTCAATGCAAATAATACCACATTTTATACAATTTCTATGCTTGGCCTAAAATGGGTTAATTGGCAATAAAGTTGTACAAAAATATACTCTGGATAAATATGCAACATGCTTATAGTTTATCTCAATTCACACAATTAATATTTGAAATACCTTCATCTTAAAAATATTAGCAAAATAAAATAATCGAGATGGAAACAGCAAAGGAATTATTTATCATATCACTTTTATGGTTCTCAGCGTTAATGGGATTTATTACGTTCATACTTCGTTAATTTTCTGACACTTGGAAACGGTACAGTGTACATTTAATTTTCTTGCGAGATTTACTCATTACTTCGAATTACAATAAATGCAACGATTTCCGAGATGAGGGCTATTCGTTTTATCTGGAAGTGTTAATTAATGCTTGCTAATTAACAAAATTCTTCTCGTGAATAATAAACAATTTTATCCCTTTGGAAACTAATAAAATAATATATAATTCACTGCTTATTTGCACAATTTACGCATATATCGTTATAAATAATTCTGGTTCTTTGTACCGTATTTTAATGTTTGCAGAAAATGTGCAATATAACGTTTATAGCGTTGCTTTTGAGAAAGACGATATCTTTAAAAATGATTAATGGACGCAACTTTGTTTTCATGGAAGGGGACTGTAAGAATATTTTTAAAAATAAAATTTATTCAAATATGTTCTCGTATTTTGCCTTACGATACGAAACTTTTAAAAACTTCAGGTATAATTCACCATTTATTAAATTTTAAAGACAGAATTCTTGCAAAATATATACATCCGAAGTAGGAAATTTAAAATAAAATATTTATCAATTTCTTTTTAAGAGATTTTAAAAGAAAAATACCTTAATATCATATTTTTGTATCATAGCAATATATATATGAGGACATAATATGAAATATATTTTTTTATAAAATATTTCACGATCATTAATAGACATACACTGATTTATACAATATCAAAGTATTGAATTTTAATTGTAACCAGTTGGAAATTGTACGTTAAACATGACATATGAGGTGCGTTCGTTTCGTGCTATAACAAGTTTTACAATGTAAAAAATCATTGTAATTATTTCAGTGAAATTAATTTTATCGTCTGCTATGAACGAAATAAGGATACTTTTTTTTCTTATCACGTATGCCATGTTTACAGATGTGATTTTTTTTTCGACGCCAGGAGGAGCTGTAAATTCCCCATGAGATCTTGCTTTGCGAATGATTACCTCCATGGTTAATATTTCTATGACTCACGATGAATTAATATTTTGTTTGTTTACTTTAATGGATTGAGATATTCGGCCGTTAACATAATTTTCACTGAAGTTGTCTCAGAATCTATACATTTTTTAATGTAACTCATTTCTCAAGCAAACAATTTTTTGAACAATCTTTCTAAAATGTAACTTTTACTCAATTTTATTCGAAAAATAAATTTTGAATAAAAATAGCCTCTTGGCATATGGAAAAAGATATGGTTAGCGCGTATTTGTTTTCTCCAGTCACGTGAATTGCGCTTTTTTGATATAGATCACGTATGATAATATTTAATAGAATAAAGAAAACTTTCAGTAATATCTTTTTAAGTTTTGATTCGATTTCCATAAAATTTGAAATGACTCAACAAAATTCTGTATATTACATTTCGATTATGCATATTACATTTCAAACCATTCGGTTGGGTAGTTTTTGCGCTGTTATATGCGGACAGACAGACAGACAGACGGACGGACTAGACGGCGACTATAGGTGCTCCGTATTTATATAATTACGAACGCACCTAAAATGGGTAGAAATTGTTACATTTTGACAAAATATATTCCATATATTTTGCCGACTTTTATTATTGAAAATGCGTGTACGTTCCATGTATTATTTATAATAAATTTATATTTCATTTTCCAAATGAAATATTCTTTTAAATAAAAATGAATTTAAATATTTCGAAATTACAATTGAATTGGGCATTTCAAAAATCACATAAATCATAGAATCAGAACATTTCAGAAATAATAAAATATATATATATCATTCACAAGTAAACAAATCTGTGTGGGGTTTTTTGGGTTGATTATAGAAATTGGACTTCAAAGTTTGTAAATATTGAATAAATTTTGCAATTTATGAATAATTAAACGAAGAATAACAGAAAATAACTGTTCACGACTTATTTTGTTTTAGCAACAAACAATGTTAGGTGGTATTTAATTTGAACAAAACAGTCATATTCAACATATTTCTAATCAAAATTAATGAAGATACTTATTCAGGAACACTTATTCACTTATTCAGGAAAAGTTTACTGTTTTAATATGCTATTGCATGCAAATGATAATATGGCTCTAAAAATATGGTATCTGCATGTAATCTGGTATTCCATGCAAAAACCACTCAAATGTGGACTTTAAGGTAGTTTAAGTAATGAGCGCAAATTAGAAGGTATTGTTCAAAGAAGAAGGAATACACTGACTCACGTAGTTATTACTCAGATCATGGCTTTACCTTTATGCATTTGCGACAAAATATGTATATTTGAAAACAAAAACCTCGACTTAAGTGGTTTTTGAAATGACCGATTCAAATAAAAATTTATATTGATCATAATCATCATGTTTTAAAAACACATATCTCTTACCACTAAAAAATTCTTGATTTTTTTTTATTCGTGAAAATGCTTAACAGAAGCAATTTCTGTTGTTATTAAATGTACTACGTTAATTGTAACACGCTACATACGACATCTTCAAAACTGAGCAAAAAATACTCAAATATGAGTATGTCACATAGTCAAAATGACTCCGAATCAAAATTACTCAACTTTGAAACAAGTATATACTCATTTCTGAAAACATGCACACACTCAAGAATAAAACATCACGTGCTCATATTTGAGTATGTCCGTGCCTCAAAAATGAGTATGAACTGACTTTTATGTGCTCATTTTTTAGTATTCCCATGTTTGAAAAATAAGTTTGAACTGATTCTAATCATTTTTGAGTATGTCCATCTTCCAAACATTAGTATGAACTAACCTCTATGTACTCAGTTTTGAGTATGTCCATATTTCAATATTCTGAATATTTCTGGTATTTCAGAACTGAAAGCATTAGGCCGTCATATGTGAAACAAAAAGTTTCTTAACCCTTTAACGGGCCAAACAATTCTGTTGCTGAAAGGTTTAAATAATGGACAGCCTCCAGAATCTACGAAGAAATTGATTTTAAAATAAGTTTATTATAAAAGTAGAATATTATTTTTAAAAAATCTAGTATTAATCTAGCAAATGGTAATTAAAATTGTGGTAAATAGATTACCACTGCCTGAAAATTAAGTGGCAAATATATTACCACCACCTGGCAAAGCGTTAACAAAATTAAAACATCGATTTACTCAGATTTGAAAGTGTCATTTTTCTCAGTGAATAAATATCACCATACTTTTTTTTCTCGTTTTGTTTACATTTCCCTCATTTTTTTTCTTAGGAAACAGTGACCATTTTCGCCATTTTATCTTCTTTTGAGTCACATGTTTTCGAAAATAATGATTCTTGCCATATTCTGATTACGACTAAGCTTTTCTACACAAAATGTTCTTTTTAGTGAGTTGTATATACCCTCAAAGTCTGTACACACAGTAGCAGATTACCCTGTATAGTTACATACTAATATTTATCAATATGCAAAATGATTTTACTTTTAAGGATTGTGTATATTTCGGAATGAATTTAGACACCCTGTATTTTTGACTAAAGAAATGGATTCTGAACTTAGATTTCTATTCAACATTTATGAGTTGTTGTATTCTCTAATTACTCTCAAACATATATTTGAAATTTTGAAATAAAGTATTTATGCATGCTTAGAGATAAACATATAAAGAGATAGACAGATAAATATAGACTCAAAAGATAGTATATAATCCGTGTTATGCAGATGTACTCACTATACACAAAAATATATTGTATTTTTGAAGGACAGGTGCATTTTGACTTTTCTTTTTAAAACTTTTTTACGCGTTTATCTGGATATGAAAAGTCTAAATCATTTTATTTCTGTTAACACACATCTATACAATGGTTCAAAGTCATTAATGTATCCATGTTTGAACCACACTTTTTAAAAATTCAACGGCTAAAGGCATATTAAGTCTGAAATTAGGAAATAAAATGAAAATTGATTTACACATGGAATGGCTCTATCTGAAACGCACAATACTGTAATGAATTCAGTTGCGACATTACCACTAATATTTTGCGAAAAATGCATACGTACTGGAATTGTTGTTACTTCCAGCATTATCGCGTTTTTCAGTAATAGAAAAAAAACAGTTATATATATATATATATATATATATATATATATATATATATGTTACATTATTAAATCTTCCTTCGCGATGTTTCTCTGTTTTATAATAAATTATCACCAGTTTCACTATTTCCTTATTCCTTAATAATATCTATCATTAATTCTATTTAATTATATTAAATTCCCCTTAAATTCATTATTATTTTGCCGAATTTACTTAAATATAAAGCTCTCAGTTACTCTTAAATTATATCATAAATTCTGATCATTTCTGTGAATTAGAATATTTGTTTGAAATCCATTTTATTTTCTTTTTCTTTTCTTATATCCGAGTTTCCCGCACTCGTTCTGTTCACTATAAAATGCGTCCGCTTAGAATATGTTAGAACTATTTACTTTATCATCCTCATTGGTCATGACGTAGATTGTACACATATTCCAAATTATCTCTGTCGGGGATTTATTTTAGTTTTATTTTTAAAAAAACTATTTACCTTTTACCTACATGAATGTATGCAAATTACCTAAGTTTGAAATTGAAATTAATCCTCTCAATATATACATTTACAAATTTATTCTAAAACTTAAATAAATTTAGAAGAAAGCAAATGAAATGAATTAAACAAAAACATTTAAATAATTTAGAGTTACCTGAATTCTAAATCTTGAATTCATAACAATACTTGAATTAATCATTTAAAAATCACTGACAAGATTCTCAATTTGCATTACATCCAAGTCCCCAACAATCAGCATTGTGAATTCGAGGGTTAATATGGTATATCATTACTGGAAATTTTCCTAAACACAATAATTTGGACAAAATGAAAATTTTGAAATAAAGGGACCAAAATATTTCTTTTAAAGAAAGTATAAAAAGAGGGAGGGTAAAAATTAATGATATAAGTTAAACAAAAATAACATTTAACAAATATTAGAGATACTATATTATTTTACGAATTCGCAACACTGAGACTGTGATCATATAATGTTTATTAAAGTTTAAGAGACCATAAGTAAATAGTTAAATTTTGAATAAGGTAATTCATCATGACAAAAATACTCCTCATAAGATTTTAAATTAAAATATTAAATTTACTTTATATATCAATTCAGACATGTGTCCCATGTATTTCATTTAAAGAAAAAGAAAAATGTCTCATTTAAATAAAAAGGAATTTGAATTCATTAAACTTCACATTCAGTAAAACACAAGCTCATTTTTATCCAGTTTAGTGCTAAAAATATTGTTGAAACTCTCAAAATTTAAGAATCAAGATTTATGAGAACAAAACCCAACTTAGATTTTAAAATTAAGAAAAAAGTTAAATAATTTGTTTCCCATAATACAGAAGAACTAATAAATTTTTATTTCAATTCTTAGATATTAATCTCATGATTAGTGAATACTATAGTTTACTTTAATTAGTTTAAAGTTTTATTAAGATTAATATTTAAATCAATAATAGAAAAGTAAAAGACCAATATTTATATATATATATCTTCAAATTGATAAAACAATCTATATATAGTATTCCAAATTAAATTTTAATGATTAAATAAAAAGATATTGAAAATAAAACTTTTTGAAATAATAATTAAAGAAAAAGAAAAAGAAAACAGAAAGAATTGCCTGAATATTATATTTATTAACAGAAACATATCATCAATGATTTTCATTAAATAAGATAATCACTCAATTTAAGTGATGCATCATCACTATACTCATGGATAATAAGAGCCATGAATATTTACGGAAGAAACATATTTAGAATTATAAATATAACACAAATAATCATATTAAATCAGTTAGAAATATAAATCATATATTTACCATAGAACAGAAGTTGGTAACGATGGTTATTGTACGTCAGACATAACTGGATTTGACAATTCTTTGATTTGTTTTTAGAATTTTCCACAATGTCTCTAGCTATGAGTCCAAGAATTCAGATCCACTAAAACAACATTCATAATGACTTCTCTAATGGTAGTCGCACAAATGTTTTTATGTTCCTTTTTTGTTTGTACCGCAACTTAACTAATAAGCAACATATTAGTTTCTAGGAATTTTAAGGTATAATAAAGGTCTATCTTTATACACATCATCTTAATAAGTATTCGGTTAATTATCGGAGAGGTTGAAATTGTTTTGAAACCATTCGTGACGAAAAAAAAGATAAATCCGCAGTAACTAGAGTCCAACAACTTGTTATAAGCTAAAAGGCTGCGTAGGTAATTATATTTATGTATGAACACTACTAGATTGATAACGTGCTTCCGTAAAGTAGCTGCAGTTCTAGAATGCTGTTTAGATGCGTAATTTTAATTAAGTGCATAATATAAGATATGTATCACTATTCTGTGCATCTATATTCGTTTGAGATATCAAATCATTATGTTTAATTGAACAGTCGTTCGCCGTATGAAAGTAACGCTACTCGAAACACAAATATTCGCATGAAGTTACACACCGACACTTGAGTTGAGTCGTGGGTGATGTTCAATGTAAACAAGTGTAGAGACACCAAATCTCACAGCATTGGTATATTTCATTCCCAATTTTCCACCACGGCAAAACTATCTCACCAACAAAAAATTATCACCTCTTCGGTCATTGCATGCTGCTTAACGAAAGATGTATTCCTCTCTGCGTGCATCTTTTTCCAAAACGTCTTCTTGCTACTTCTACTGATGGACTATCGTACTTCACTCTCTAGAAAACATTCCGTACTCCCTGAGCAGGCGGGGTGGGGGGAAAGAGTCCCCTAACCCGCACCCACAACCTTCTCTTCTTTTCGTTCAAAACTGCATGTACCAGCTCAGTCGTATCACCATGGTAACGCGGACAAAAAGGGTGATAAAAACCCACGGTTATTGGCTGTGGTCACCCTCTTTTTTTTGGAGGGGAAACCTCCTACTTTTTCTCCGAAATCATCTAGTTAGCTTTTCTGCCTTCCAAACAACACAGCTGTCGTGTTAATTTTCACCTGCTAAAGTCGTAAAAACTAGGGTGCAGTACTTCTGTTGTTATTTTCGTAACAACATACTAGCACCGTTTTATGGCTATCTTTCTCAGGGTAATAAAAACTGCCTATAATACAAGTGAAATGGGGCTCTCAACTATTCCCATGAACTCTCACAAAGGGTGTTTGTGTTCGTTGTCCAAATTTTCGTAAGTGTGTGGTCCAAATTACTAGTAATGAAGGTAAAATCTGCAAAATACTGAGGTGTGGGAAATTATCTCAACCAACCTCTTGTGAGGTCTAAAAAAGGGAAAGCAAAGTCTTGGGTGTTCTCTTTAGTTACAGAAAAACAAAGATATTTAAAATTTGAAAATATGAATTTTCATTAATAATGTTTAAGATATATAAAAAAAGGGGAGGGGGGTTAATTAAATACTAAAAAAGAATGAGTTTATAAAAAGGAAATGTTTTAAAATATTAAAGAAAATTTAAATATCAATACTTAAATTAAAAAAACCTCTAACATCTCATTGGTTAGAACACGCGTTACGTCATGATCTGGTACCTTTCCGCTTATTCACAAAAAGCGAGTGTAACCGTGCGTGTAACCGTAACATTTTAGAATACATTTAGGTATATTATATAGTAACATTACAATTTATTTCCTAATTAAGTGTAATACTTACTTATGCTTTTAAATTTGCTTGTTTTAAAACATCTAAACATATGTGCATGTGCAGGCAAAAAACCTTTACTTTAATCTGTCCAATATTAATTGTAAAAGAAATATATTCTTTCCTTGCTTCATGAGCTTTAGGATATTTTAACAATTTAAAACCATCATTCTTCTAGCTGACAGACGCAAAAAAAAAATGTGTGGCTATTATCTTCCATGTCATGATAAATGTGTTTGAAAGTAGGCAAAAACATTTATCGACCATTTTTCATCTTAAGCTATCTTGCAAGGAATAGCTTTTTAAAATTTTTGTGTAACATAACTACTTTGCTTGCAATCTTAATTTCATCGAATTTAAAGTGTTACTAAAATAAAACGCTCTGCTTATATAGGACTTTAGAATTCTAAACAAAATAATAAAAATTTTAAAGAAATTTTTATTTTCTTTTTTGAATGTTTGTCTACTCACTCTATTCATTTAAACAATCCATTAATGTTTGCTTTATGTATTAAAATGTAGATTAAATACACTTCAAAATTATCTGGAATTATTTGTTAGTTGTTTTTATTGAAATTTCCTTTGATTGTGCTATGGTAATCTGATACATAGGGATTAATGTGATAAATTTTATTAAAATATTTTCTGGAATATTTAATTGTGAACTTATTGAATTGGATATCTGTTTTAACAATATTTACAACCCAGGCATAAATTAATTAGTAAAGATTATATATATATATATATAATATATTCAGTGTTTTTTAAAACTAATCATTTTGTCTAATAATATTTTGGAATTTTTTCATCTATGAATATCTCAAATTAACTGTTACTTTGATCACGGTTTATTGCTTTGTCATGCGCTAGGTTCACTTTTGGCTGTAGCAAATGTATGCACTGTGTTGTATAGATTAATTTGTTAGTAATTTGTATTATCTTTATTTTCTCTCCATTCGTTTTCTTGTATTTATGCAATATTTCTGGCAGATATATATTATCTTAGCATATTTGCCAGTATATATTATGAAATATTGCAGTATTTTTTAGACATGTGCAAGGTTCTGCCAGACTGATGATTAAGCCTTGCACATGTGTTTTTTTTTTTCATTTTGATTTCCATTTTAATTTCATTTGATATCCAAATTCCAATTTTCTGGCATTATGTGGCATATTATATCATTATTTTACATACATTTATTTCTAACTTTTCTTTACATCTTTTTGTATTGTGGGCACTTGTTGTATTAACATAATTGTATTCTGTATACAGTTTATGATTACCTATCTTGAAATAGGAGAGTAGGTTAGATTTGTTGCAAGAACTTGTTTAATGTCGGGAGACTAATCTGATCACAGAAGATTGCCACTGGTCGTTATATTAACATTCCATCTTCCATATTAGAATAATTTATATTAGCAATTTTTATAACAGCAAGCGTAGTCCGAAAGGACATACTCCCTAGTCTGAAAAAAAAATAATAATGTACGAATGATGAAGATTAATTATAGTTTTTATTAAATTATTTCGCATGAATGTAAAAAAAAATTCAACAAACTAACCTTAAAGTATGAAGATGTATATTGCACTCCACATTACCCAAGACATTTTTCCTCTGATGAACGATGTTCTTCCAGAGAAAATTTTCTTAAGGCACGTTAGAGTCATAACAAACACATAATAAAAAGAGATGAATACACCATGAATAAGTTTACATTTTCTTTGTCTAAATTGTTTTCACGTAGATGTCCAATTTTATGACAAACGGCGAATGGGTATTAAATTGGCCATGCCCTTTTCTCATTTGAGTAATCAAACGGTCTTTAGACAGTTTTTTTTTTAATGTGACGATTGAAAAGTCACATTTTGGATCCCTTTGTGACGGTAAGAAATGCGACATTTTGTAATGTATATATAACATATTTTATTCTGGCTATTATTCTTGCTATCATATATTCTGGATATTAGAATATGTAAGCCAAACAGATTAGTAACAATGTTTGTTTTTCACATTTTAGTCAGAACATTTAATTATGGATGATATCTTGCACATACAGCGTAAATTACTAGTATATATGAGTCTGGTAATTGCACTATATTGTAAAGAGAAATTTCTTTTTTCTTTTTCTTTCAATTATTATATATATATTTTTTAGTTATTAGTAGTAAACATATAAAGATGCAACATTTCCATCAATGAATATGGCATGATCCATAAAAGGGAAAATTATTACAAGATTATTTAAAGAAGATATACTTTGAATTTCTGTTAATATTTGAACTACTTGTATATTACTGGATTATATTTCCTGTGCCATGTACATTATTATAAATATCTATTGAACTAATAATTAAGAAAACATTAATATACCAATATTTATAGTATGAAAAAATCTAAAATATATACAACTTTTGAAAATTAAGATTAACTAGATTTTATTAAATAAATTAAAATATTTAGTAACAGACTAAAGAAAGAACGTTTAAAAATAAAATATTTAAAATAATTCATGTATTTTAGTTTTTTAATTCATATTTATCATTTAAAAACAAATTAATTCATATAAAAAAATATCTGTGACTTTTGTTAAAAGCATATTTTAAATTTCGTTTTCTAAACATTTCTAACTGTACTTTAAAAAAAGGAATTTGGAGTAGTCGTAAATGCAGTTTATGCAGATTATCATTATTTTCTGCACCAATTTAGGAAAGCACCAGTGACTACTTAGAGTCTAATGCCGAAATTACTTTTGGCAAGGAGGGCCATATCTAATAACCTTCAAATAAAAAACATACTTAAATAAATGTATTTTCTAAACATTAACTTTCTTAAATTATGTACTGGCGATAATCATGATTATATAAGAGAAGTTTTAGTATTTTATTAACAAAATGTATCATTCAAAAAATGTGGGGTTATCATAATTTTTATAAATTTAAATAATTTATTAAATTTTTAAAATGCGCTTGTATTACTTTTACAATTAAAGTTGTTTTACATTCTTAATCTTTTATTACTTTTATTTCTGTTACATTTTATTTCAAGCGTATAAAATCTTCTATAGCAAGTAAATATACGAATATCATATTTTATATGATAATATTACATTTATGTTTAATTTAGCACAAACTTAAAGATCCAGATCAAGAAAATTTAGTTTTCATTATCGTTCTTATCATTATTTTACTGACTTTTAATTGTACATTGAGCAAAAGGAACTTAATAAATTTTATTTTAACTAAAACGATAAAGAGTTTACATGAAAAAAATGAGGAAAAGTAATATTTAAAATTTTGCATATTGAATGAATTGAAAATTTAAGTATCAAAATTGTGCTTTGAAAACAACAGTTGCCATATAAACACATCTTTTGAAATTTACGTTAGACACTTTTTCCACAAAGTATTATTTATACGATATTCTTTTCGTAAATAATAAATATATTTTTAAAAATATAAAAAACATATTTTTAAAAATATATTATTTTAAAAGCTACAATAACACAAAAACTGCAAATCTAAACATTCTACCATGTTTGTTATAGTTTTTTTTAACCATATATAAGATTAAATTAATTTCTGATGTATGTCCTTTTTTTGTCAAAGTATTGCATATTTACACTGCCTACTAAACGTTTTGATAGTAAATGATATCTGAAGTGTAAATAATAAAAGTCAATGTAAACAAACATTTCGAGGGCCTACATAATATCACTACATATATATATATGTTACATTATTAAATCTTCCTTCGCGATGTTTCTCTGTTTTATAATAAATTATCACCAGTTTCACTATTTCCTTATTCCTTAATAATATCTATCATTAATTCTATTTAATTATATTAAATTCCCCTTAAAATCATTATTATTTTGCCCAATTTACTTAAATATAAAGCTCTCAGTTACTCTTAAATTATATCATAAATTCTGATCATTTCTTTGAATACGAATGTTTTTTCGAAAGCCATTTTATTTTATTTTTCTTTTCTTATTTCCGAGTTTCCCGCGCTCGTCCTGTTCACTATAAAATGCGTCCGCTTAGAATATGTTAGAACTATTTACTTTATCATCCTCATTGGTCATGACGTAGATTGTACACGTATTCCAAATTATCTCATTGGTTAGAACACGCGTTACGTCATGATCTGGTAACTTTCCGCTTATTCACAAAAAGCGAGTGTAACCGTGCTTCCCTCAGTTTTCTGGTCGTTTTGTAGTTGTTAACAGTCCCCTGGCTGCGTCTTTTAGTCATCTTGTATTCTAAATAATTCTAATTGTAGTGGTATTCTAATATTTGTCACAAGCTGTTGTTATAAAACATCGAATATGATCATACTTCTCGACAACTATTAGAATGTGAGAGACGGCACTGCACATTTGAATCATGTGAGAACTGCTTCCATGTCGATTTTTGAAATAAAACATGGAACTCTGAAAAAAAAAAAATAGAATACTACTACAATTAGAATTATTTAGAATACAGGGTGAATAAAAGACGCAGCCAGGGGACTGTTAACAACTACAAAACGGCCATAAAACTGAGGGAAGCACGGTTACACTCGCTTTTTGTGAATAAGCGAAAAGGTACCAGATCATGACGTAACGCGTGTTCTAACCAATGAGATAATTTGGAATACGTGTACAATCTACGTCATGACCAATGAGGATGATAAAGTAAATAGTTCTAACATATTCTAAGCGGACGCATTTTATAGTGAACAGGACGAGCGCGGGAAACTCGGAAATAAGAAAAGAAAAATAAAATAAAATGGCTTTCAAAAAAACATTCGTATTCACAGAAATGATCAGAATTTATGATATAATTTAAGAGTAACTGAGACCTTTATATTTAAGTAAATTGGGCAAAATAATAATGAATTTAAGGGGAATTTAATAGAATTAAATAGAATTAATGATAGATATTATTAAGGAATAAGGAAATAGTGAAACTGGTGATAATTTATTATAAAACAGAGAAACATCGCGAAGGAAGATTTAATAATGTAACACATATATATATATATATATATATATATATATATATATATATATATATATATATATATATATATATATGTATATATATATATATGTAGTGATATTATGTAGGCCCTCGAAATGTTTGTTTTCATTGACTTTTATTATTTACACTTCAGATATCATTTACTATCAAAACGTTTAGTAGGCAGTGTAAATATGCAATACTTTGACAGAAAAAGGACATACATCAGAAATTAATTTAATCTTATATATGGTTAAAAAAAACTATAACAAACATGGTAGAATGTTTAGATTTGCAGTTTTTGTGTTATTATAGCTTTTAAAATAATATATTTTTAAAAATATGTTTTTTTATATTTTTAAAAATATATTTATTATTTACGAAAAGAATATCGTATAAATAATACTTTGTGGAAAAAGTGTCTAACGTAAATTTCAAAAAATGTGTTTATATGGCAACTGTTGTTTTCAAAGCACAATTTTTATACTTAAATTTTCAATTCATTCAATATGCAGAATTTTGAATATTACTTTTCCTCATTTTTTTCATGTAAACTCTTTATCGTTTTAGTTAAAATAAAATTTATTAAATTCCTTTTGCTCAATGTACAATTAAAAGTCAGTAAAATAATGATAAGAACGATAATGAAAACTAAATTTTCTTGATCTGGATCTTTAAGTTTGTGCTAAATTAAACATAAATGTAATATTATCATATAAAATATGATATTCGTATATTTACTTGCTATAGAAGATTTTATACGCTTGAAATAAAATGTAACAGAAATAAAAGTAATAAAAGATTAAGAATGTAAAACAACTTTAATTTTAAAAGTAATACAAGCGCATTTTAAGAATTTAATAAATTATTTAAATTAATAAAAAATACTATGATAACCCCACATTTTTTGAATGATACATTTTGTTAATAAAATACTAAAACTTCTCTTATATAATCATGATTATCGCCAGTACATAATTTAAGAAAGTTAATGTTTAGAAAATACATTTATTTAAGTATGTTTTTTATTTGAAGGTTATTAGATATGTCCTTCCTTGCCAAAAGTAATTTCGGCATTAGACTCTAAGTAGTCACTGGTGCTTTCCTAAATTGGTGCAGAAAATAATGATAATCTGCATAAACTGCATTTACGGCTACACCAAATTCCTTTTTTTAAAGTACAGTTAGAAATGTTTAGAAAACGAAATTTAAATATGCTTTTAACAAAAGTCACATATATTTTTTTATATGAATTAATTTGTTTTTAAATGATAAATATGAATTAAAAAACTAAATTACATGAATTATTTTAAATATTTTATTTTTAAACGTTCTTTCTTTAGGCTGTTACTACATATTTTAATTTATTTAATAAAATCTAGTTAATCTTAATTTTCAAAAGTTGTATATATTTTAGATTTTTTCATACTATAAATATTGGTATATTAATGTTTTCTTAATTATTAGTTCAATAGATATTTATAATAATGTACGTGACACAGGAAATATAATCCAGTAATATACAAGTAGTTCAAATATTAACAGAAATTCAAAAGTATATCTTCTTTAAATAATCTTGTAATAATTTTCCCTTTTATGTATCATGCCATATTCATTGATGGAAATGTTGCATCTTTATATGTTTACTACTAATAACTAAAAATATATATAATAATTGAAAGAAAAAGAAAAAAGAAATTTCTCATTATAATATAGAGCAATTACCAGACTCATATATATTAGTAATTTACGCTGTATGAGCAAGATATCATCCATAATTAAATGTTCTGACTAAAATGTGAAAAACAAACATTGTTACTAAACTGTTTGACTTACATATTCTAATATCCATAATATATGTTAGCAAGAATAATAGCCTGAATAAATTATGTTATATATACATTACAAAATGTCGCATTTCTTACCGTCACAAAGGGATCCAAAATGTGACTTTTCAATCGTCACATAAAAAAAAAACTGTCTAAAGACCGTTTGATTACTCAAATGAGAAAAGGGCATGGCCAATTTAATACCCATTCGCCATTTGTCATAAAATGGGACATCTACGTGAAAACAATTTAGACAAAGAAAATGTAAACTTATTCATGGTGTATTCATATTTTTTATTATGTGTTTGTTATGACTCTAACGTGCCTTAAGAAAATTTTCTCTGGAAGAACATTATCGTTCATCAGAGGAAAAATGTCTTGGGTAATGTGGAGTGCAATATACATCTTCATACTTTAAGGTTAGTTTGTTGATTTTTTTTTTTTCAGATTCATGCGAAATAATTTAATAAAAACTATAATTAATCTTCATCATTCGTACATTATTATTATTTTTTTCAGACTAGGGGGTTTATCCCTTCGGACTACGCTCGCTGTTATAAAACGATTATCCTAATATGGAAGATGGAATGTTAATATAACGATCAGTGGCAATCTTCTGTGATCAGATTAGTCTCCCGACATTAAACAAGTTCTTGCAACAAATCTAACCTACTCTCTTATTTCAAGATAGGTAATCATAAACTGTATACAGAATACAATTATGTTAATACAACAAGTGCCCACAATACAAAAAGATGTAAAGAAAAGTTAGAAATAAATGTATGTAAAATAATGATATAATATGCCACATAATGCCAGAAAATTGGATTTTGGATATCAAATGAAATTAAAATGGAAATCAAAATGATAAAAAAAGACATGTGCAAGGCTTAATCATCAGTCTGGCAGAACCCTGCACATGTCTAAAAAATAATGCAATATTTCATAATATATACTGGCAAATATGCTAAGATAATATATATCTGCCAGAAATATTGCATAAATACAAGAAAACGAATGGAGAGAAAATAAAGATAATACAAATTACTAACAAATTAATCCATACAACACAGTGCATACATTTGCTACAGCCAAAAGTGAACCTAGCGCATGACAAAGCAATAAAACGTGATCAAAGTAACAGTTAATTTGAGATATTCATAGATGAAAAAATTCCAAAATATTATTAGACAAAATGATTAGTTTAAAAAAACACTGAATATATAATCTTTACTAATAAAATAAAGTTTTGCTCTATCTGTGTTTTTGTGTCTGTTGCCGATGGCTAGCAAAATCCAGCCCACCTAGAAGTCTGAAAATTTTAATTTAGGTAGTCTAAACCACCTCCTGGTGCACCTGAGCCTCAGATTTTTAATATTTTGAATATTAGAGTAGTTATTAATTAAAAACTGATCAAAGATCGCAAATAAAAAATTTCTCTTCCGGAAATAGCTCGCACATGCCCAGAAGCCATTTATTCGTTCCTCCGTTAAAAGAAGAAACAAAGCGTGAGTTATTCCAAGTTTAAGTAGTTAAGTTTTTCTAAATTCGCCATAGGCGAACGGCTGGAAATACGGAAAAACCGTCTACATATTCTCGAAGAACATACTTTTACGTCTCGAACAATCCGGTTTGTTTGAAAAAAATTCACATTTAACCCTTTCAAAAAAAATAATCAATAAGCATCGAATTCATTTTTTTTATTTTCTTCCGTTTTACGAGCCTTGCATCCACTGGAATACAAAAGATAAGGAAAAACGATGGTCACCAAATTAAAGAGCTAATTTTGCCCTTTTCAAAGCCACATTTGGTTTTAAAAATACGAAAATTAACTCTCCGAAAAAGTATATTTTCTGTATGCCGTTTGCGATTTTGGCAATATCTAAAAATTCGCATCGGCGGTTCAGAGAAAGGTACGAAAAATTAAAAATACCAGACAATATTTACATTTATTACTTTTTCGATATCTGTATTTGTTTTAGAAAAATCGAATATTAACCCTTCGATAAAAATTTGCGCGCAAGACTCACTTTTACAAATTCCAATTTTCTGCGATATGTAAAATCTGGCATCGGCTCTCTAAAATAACCAAACAAAAAACAAACATAGCTAAAGACATCTACGTTCTATCGGGTTCAGGCAGAAACCTTTAATTTAAAAAAAAATCAAGTTAAACCTTCAAAAAGGTTTTTTACCGTAAGTCAATTTCGCTTTTTAACTATTTGTTCTATTTTTAAAAATTCGAATCGTCGTTTATAAACAAGACACGAAAAACTAAAAATACCGAGCCTAATATACATCCCTTTGCTTTTTAAAATCTGGTATCCGCTTTGAAAAATATTTTTTTTTAACCCTCCAAAAAAAAAATCCTTCCCAAAACTTCCTTGCGCAGTTTTTCGGCCCAGGTTTAAAAATAGGCATTTACTCGGGAAATGTGAATACGGACAAACAATAGATTCCAAATCATAGATACGTTCATTTTCTTCAAAATGAATTGTTGGGTTTTAAAAAATATCTACATTAAGCCTGTCGAAACCGATCGATTACGTAACCAATTTCGCAATTTCCGCTATTTTGGCAATGTTTACCGGGGGTTAAATTTCAATTCTACTGGGAAATTTGGTTGGGTCGAGTGTTCTGAAAAAGCCTCTTCAAGAACACATTGGGCTCCTGGCGGTGTAAGGTGGAACTGTGGGAGTATCTCTGGTTCTATGGCCCCGATTACGGTAAGGTTTGGCTCATTCGACTTGATATTTATAGACTTAAATATTAAGTTGCACTTTCGACAGCCAGGATGCGCTTTACGATCTTGGGTTCCATGAGCCCGATTCGGACGGAGTTTGCCTCATTTGACTTGATTTCGATAGCCTTACAGGTTTCAGTCATATTCGTATAAAACAGATTATTATTATCTCGGGCCCGGGCAACGCCGGGCGGGTTAGCTAATATTAAATATAATAACATATTGAAAATTGTGAATACAAATATCCGAAATAATTTACTAATTATTATAAATCAAAAATAATATAAAATGACAATTTACTGCCACCTATAAATCAATTAAATAATTTTATCTATATTTATACTATTACAGGGAACTGCCACCTATAGGACAAGAAATCCTATACATTTAATAGACCCTACAAGAAAATTATTTTAAATATATTGGTTTATATACGACAACATTTCCTCAATTCATTTTTTCAATTGAAAAGTGTCTCGAAATATTATTATTTCGGATTTTTAAACATGACGTTCGAAAACGGTTCCGAAAGTAATAGTATCTTTGTTAAAAAAAAAAAAAAAAAAAAAAAAAAAAAAAAAAAAATCCACAAAGAAATCGAAAACGTATAAAACTGCCGTTGTAGAGATCGATCTCAGCTATCCAATGGAAATAAAAAGTTTAAAAATATTGAAATGCAAACGAGATCTTAGAAAATAACATTATCGAGCGAGTGTTTTTGCGCGAGGGGACAGTATCCTTAAATGTTTTTCCTATGTAATAATTTAATTAAGTTAAAGTGCTCTTTCTCTTTTAGTATCCACGTGTAATATATTTTTCAACATGTGTGGAATTTTTATTATTTGCTCTTTTTTTATAATTTAACATCAGTAGGTTAAAAAAAAAAAAAAAAAAAAAAAAAAGTTATTTTTTACAAATGTATAATAAATCTCTTTTCAGGTACTGACATTTTGCATGAAAGTTGAAAAAAAAGAGAAATATTTTATTTTATTTTTTTAAGTTTGGACACTATGGACCGCAGTCTAGTATAGTATGTGTCTACAAGAGATGGTTAAATTTCTATGCTTACTTTTTGATCCTATGAAACTTTTTAACGTAACTATTTTGACTGAATTTAACATTAAATTTGCTTAAAATAGCTATTCGATTTTTTTTAAAAGTGTGCTTCAGCGTGCTTATCATGTATATCTCTAAAAAAGTACCAGGTTCCACAGTTTTATATGCAATACTTTCTATTAATATAAGCCGAAAAGATATGGTCAGAGTAAATTTGATTACGCCAGACACAGCACCGTTTATTACTTTTCATGGAATATGGAAATTTATCGGCACATATCCGTATGTTCAGTTTTGTATGCATAAAGAAAGCAATGTCCTTATAATTAAAAGAAAATAAGCAAGCAAAAATTAAAACTAATTTATGCTAGGCAAAAATAATCGCGGAAACAGCCTGTAGCAGTTTTATATAAACTTAAGTGATCTTTTTTTTTTTCCTTATTGAAATAAAAATTTTGTTTTCAACAACTTAATAAAATATTTCATCAATTTAATTTTACAGTTGAAAACATTATGGTACTACATTGCTTAAAAAAATACGACTTTTATTATTATGAAAATCGATTAAATTTATATATTAATCTATAGCAAATATATAGATTCCAGAATTAATGTTTAACCACCGGACGAACGTATTTTGACCATTATACTTTCGAAATATAAGCGTGGTTGAAAAAAATTGAAAAAATGGTTGAAATAGCAAGGTTTTACTAATATATATATTCTGTATTTAAATATGGTACGTGGAATCATTCATGTATTCAGTAATACTTGGTAAACGTGTGAGAAGAAAATTAATAGGATGAATATGATTCTAACATATGATTATATGGGTTATATCTAACAAATTGAGATGTAATTTAATGATATTACTGCATATATACTGTACTTTCAATTTCATATATTAATATTGATAGATTTTTATTGAATATTGGTTACATATAAAGTAGTTTCAGAAATGCAGATATGTTTTTCCTTGTTAAACTGTTACTAAACGTATGAAATATTGTGTACAGATTAACATATACCTATTTTTTGATTCAATGAAATTTTTACGAATGTATTTCCTTTTAAAAACGCTCGTACGAATTTTCTTTCACTATTTACTGACAAGGGGTTGACATACAATGCTACTTTTGGTGATGCTAGTATATAGCATTGAGATCACGCGAACTTTATGGCCCTGTTTGACAATGTTAGAAAAATGATAACCAAGGCTTAGTTACGACTTTTTAACACTTTCTAACATAGTTAAAAATTGTTTATAAATTCGTTTTATCTGTTCGTCTGTCCGTCTGTCTCTCCGAGCTGTAACTCACGTAAATGTACTCGGATTGCCATGTAATTGATATTTGTTATTGAATTTTTCCATGTTATGTTCGGTGTTGAAAATTAAGTGTGCACACTTAATACTCCATTTACAGGAGCAATAAAAAATATTCTCTTACATTATGGTCAATAGAGAAAAATCATTTGCTTTTTAGTTTAACAATTTTACACTATTTGAAACATATTGAAATTCATATACACTATTGAGGTGAACTGCAAAAATACTATTTAATAATATACTATGTGTAGCACTTACAGTTTATTTAAAAGGACACTCAAAATAATTCAGTTATATTATGATATATGAGGAAAAATGTTTGCGCCATTTTAATGATGCAGTACTGTGACAAACATAATGGAAATGATATGAATTTCTCGGGTGCACTAAAACATGCTTTCTGTAGAATATGGAGTGGAAAGCATTCATCATTCATTTATAATGTCAAACAAAATAATTCGGTTATATAATGGCCTATGGTGAAAAACTCTAAACAGAGTATTTTAAGTTATGCTACACTATTTCAAGCATCATAAAACTGATGTACATTACGGAAGTTTACTACAAGATGCTTGCTGTAGAACATGATGTGCATAGCATTTATTTTAATTTTTCATATACGTAAATTTTAATCTCTAATCTATCCTTACACATGTATAGTAAAACAATCAATACAGCTTAAGACGAACGGTTAAAATAGTTTAAAATCGGATACTATATTATTAGTTTTTTCTTGAAACCTTGACTGTTTACTGGACTTAATGATAATCAGATCTTACCCCTCGACAACGATATCATTTTAAACATGTGGGTTTTTCGTAACATTCTTATCAATTAATAATTTTATAGAAAAAGGATAATCATAGGATGTTACTCCGCCAGTCTGGTAAGATCACATGGGTTAGTCTTACAAGAAATTAACTAAATTAGACTTAAAAAAAAACAATATGTTTTACTTCACAACTTTAAATAAAATTTTTAACTATCAATGTTTCAATTATAATACTAATGACTTAATATTTAAAGAAAAAAATGATAGTTATTATCATTACAATTTGAGAAATTGCAGGTTAGAAGTTCTTCTCTTTACCAGCTATATAGTTCTCCGAACCTCCGGGTGGTCCTGAATCAGCCTATTGAGTTGGGAAGATGAACGAGAGCCCGGAATTGCGCGCAGTAGCGTCGACACGACGGGGACCGGTGACTGACGAATCCCAATCTCATCGTGGTGAGCGGGTGGTAAAGCGGTGTCTGATTAGCCGACTGGGGGCTGGGTATAGACCGACCCACATTCCTCAGGTCCCCTCCTTTGGGACGGTTTTCGGCTGCAGGAGGTTTGCGCCCTTGGTTGTCCTTTGAGACCTCATGTGCAGAGATTCGCTTCCACGGGGTCTTGGGGCAGCCGGGTGGTAAAAGGAACCGCGTAGTCAGAACCTTCGTGCCTAGGTGGTCGACTGTGTGACGACCGCCGAGGATAGGTGACGTGAGGGCAAAGGCTAACAAACTAAGATAGGACAGTCACCATATTTGTCTAAGGCAAGACGGAGGTGAGGTCTGACCTTGTATGACAAGGACCGCACGGGTTCTACTGTGACGTCTGTCGGTGGGAGTGGCAGCATGCAGCAACCCCCTTCAACGTGCAGGCTGTAGAACGTAGATGTGACGGAGAGGTGTAGAGGTGCCTTTCCCGATCGTCTCTTGAGAGTCCCTCTGTATCTGAAGTAGTTGTGAGTCGCCCTCAGGGTCGTTCAGGAAAGAGATTACCCGTTTGCATCAAGAGCGGTTCAAGTCACGGAGGGCCCTCAGGTCCAAGGTCTGTGGCTCGTGTCGCCTTCTCTCGGAGGGGTCTGAACCTTCTCGGAACTGTTCGACTGCGAGGAACCGGGCCGGAGGCTCGTCTTAAGATGGCGACCAAACCTTCGTTCGAACATTGGGCCGAAACCAGCCCAGCGCGTCTTTGCGTAGTCAGAGCTTTCTGTGCCTGACAAGGTTGGGGCTAGCAGACTTCTCCTAACAATAACTTCCTTGTACTATCCTCGACAGGGTCAGCTTCTTTAGCGCACTTGAGGGAGTTTTCCACGACCCTCAGAGTCCGGTAGTGGTCCTTCGTTCTTCCTGTAAAGTGTGTACATATGTGCATGATCTCATCGAATGGGGTCGCTTGACCACTTCCTAGTTTCGCCTTGGGGGTTCTACCTCGCGGGAAGCCATTCGGTGGGGGACAATCCAGCCAAGGCGTGTCTGCGCGCCAGGGACAAAGTTTCTCAATGCGAACACGTAATTTGGACACCGGATTTTGAATGTAAATTATTTCTGTAAATAGAAGTATGTGTTTTATCATAGTTTTTTTCTGCTCACTGAATAGAGAAAAAGGGGGGTTATTAAATTTATTATTTTATATATAATGTTTACGAGTTTATTGTTACAATTTTCATATATACACTGTTCATGAGTTTTTAGCATAAAACATGCAATGACAATATACGCATGGATGGCACAGTTTTCAATTTTGAGTACTGCTAGTTTTCATTTATTATCTTCCCCATATTTAAAAATAGAGTTTCTGTCATTAAAATGCAAAGATTATTTTTTTATAAAGAAAATAATGGAAAATTAGAAACCTTGCGAACCCTGCACATATACCATACCTCTAAATAGAAGCAATTTATTTTCATTAACATTTTATACAACTTTTTACTAAATATCCAATGTGAAAAACTTTATAGAAATTGAATACACAACATGTTTCCATACCAATATACGAATGGGACGAACAAAGATGACAATAGAAAAAAAATATTTTATGAGTAAAAAAATAATATACCATACAATAAATTATGAATAATACGACAATAGCTATTTACTGAAACACTGAGATAGTAGTACGTTGAGAATTATGAAAAGATTATTTATCACTGAATGAGATATTTGTACCATTGTCGACGATTAATTTTGCGTTTTTTTCCTTTAATCATTCCATTCCATTGAGTTCTCTTGCATTCAAACAGATATATCTTAGATGATGCTTTTTAAAACATACCCATATATCCTGAATACCAATTACATCCATTTATAAAGAGTTTGTTCATTTGAGTATTTTACTAAATTTAACTAACATTCAACTATTTATTTTTTTACAAATATTCGGACAATGAAACGTATTTAACTTAATATTTATGATAAAATATCACTGCATTCAATTACGTTTTTTGTTTATCTGGATTATTTTAATGCCAACCACCTTATACCTGCCAACTGTGAAAATTGTAACTTCAAATCTTCAACTAAGTTATGACACATGAAGAAGGATATTGACAGAAACTACTCTTTCACAATTTGTGATAAAAATGCTCATTTGTCAAAATGCGTTGGAATAGCGAAGAAATATCTTTTTAAACTTTTTATATCGAAACATAATTATAATTTTAAAAGAGATATTTAAAAGTTTAAAAATTACCTTTTTTGAGAAATTTAATAGCAACATAGGAAATATAGCTAGTGTATAAAAATTACTATTGCAATGTTCTAATTGAAAATTGCTCTTTTAACAAAATAAATTATGACTAAAATGAATAAAATATTTTTAAAACATATAATTTAACATTTAATATATTAGAACGTATTTTTAATCTAATATTAAACTGTTTTATTATTTATGTTTTTGCTACATATTTTTGTAAAAATTATTATATTTAGACATATCTGTAATATTTGTGCAAATTAAGAACAGGATAAATGGAATTCATAAAAGTATTTTTTATTGTCTTTAGTTCATAAGACTCCAAATAATTTAAATTCTGTCAATAGTGAGAATTGTTCATTTCCCAGATCAAGAGCGAAATTTTTATTTGCATAAATTAAATACACTATAAAAAAAAACAAATATTTTTAAAGTAAGAAAATGTACTATACCATGAACGAAAAGTATGCAATAACCTCTTCCATGTTACCCATGATTTCGGAATGAGTTCTTTATGTTAAGAAACCTCAGAAATCATTACATTTTTGAGATTTAAAGATACATTTATAAGAACACGGTTGCTTTTGCTGCCACCAATTTTCCGAAACGTCTCCGTATTGTTTTTTTATACAATTTATTTTTTTTTTTGTTCAAAGGGGAATATCGGATTTTCGGATGCTAGCAATTTTCAATGTCCAACAATCATATTTTACAAACATGATGAATTTAAAACATTAACGTTGATATTAAAATAAATATTACTTTGTTACTATTGCGTGTATAGATTCAGTTACGCACCTGAAAATGTTTAATTCAGAAATGATATCATCCTAAAAACTGATATTCTTGTTTAAGAAAACTGATAAATGCCCGAAAGAAACCACTCGAAAAGGTTTCAGAAAATGGGTGACAGGCAAACGAAGCTTCAGTTTTATAAATGCTTCTTTAAATCTCGAAATATATTGTTTTATCAGAATTCGGAAGATAAATAACGCACTGTAAAAAATGACCAATGTTTCTTATTTTATGAAAATATGCTATAACCACGACCGGAAATATAATATAATCTTCTGAGTTATCTGAAATTTCAAATAGCATGGTACATTGTCTTTTGAATCCCCAGAAACGAATACATTTTCAAAATTTAAAGAATAATTTTTAAAAACAAATTATTTTTAGCTGCCCGAATTTTTCAGAAACGTTTCCGAAGGGTTTTTATAGTGTATTAATTAGTGTCCTCAGCCTGGAATACCTGTTTTTCGAATGCTATCAATTCTGAAGTAAACATTTTCATGCTAAAAAAAATGTTTAACAGACAAACATGCAAAATTAACAGCATTAACAATAACATTAAAATTAAGATTATTTTTTTTACTCTTTCATGTATAAATTAACTTATGCGGCTGAAAACGTGTACTTGAGAATGGATAACATTTGAAAAACAGGTATTCCAGGCTGAGGACATTAATTAATACACTATAAGAACCCTTCGGAAACGTTTCTGAAAAATTCGGGCAGCTAAAAATAATTTGTTTTTATAAATTATTCTTTAAATTTTGAAGATGTATTCGTTTCTGGGGATTCAAAAGACAATGTAACATGCTATTTGAAATTTCGGATAACTCAGAAGATTATATTATATTTTCGTTCGTGGTTATAGCATATTTTCATAAAATAAGAAACATCGGTCATTTTTTACAGTGGCGCTTGTCTAAACCGTGGGTTACACATAAAAGGTTATTTTAAATTTTCGTCCGTGGCTATATTGTATTTTTGTAGATTAAGAAATTACAATTCATTACAGTAATTGTTTTACAGTGTACATGAGACCTGACTGTGACTGACTCGTGATTTTATTATGTGAAGAAACAAATCCAGATTCCAAAAAGCAATATATTACTGAGTAAACGTAACATTTCAATTCACAAAATTTTCTGCTTCACATATGTTGAAGGAAAAAAATGATACCATTAATATGTTTTTATAAGCCACGCCGCTGTACAAAACTGCTTTTATCAGTGGGAATGAATTAATAAATTTCAATATTTTGAGTCACAAGAAATTCTTTATGAAATAAGGAATGTTATTTATAAGTCAGCCAGACAATAATTAATAAATTTTATTTTAAGTTGACCTCAGCAATTTATGCCTGGGTTGTAAATATTGTTAAAACAGATATCCAATTCAATAAGTTCACAATTAATTATTCCAGTAAATGTTTTAATAAAATTTATCACATTAATCCCTAGGTATCAGATTACCATAGCACAATCAAAGGAAATTTCAATAAAAACAACTAACAGATAATTCCAGATAATTTTGAAGTGTATTTAATCTCAATTTTAATACATAAAGCAAATATTGATGGATTGTTTAAATGAATAGAATGAGTAGACAAACATTCAAAAGATAAAATAAAAATTTCTTTAAATTTTTTATTGTTTTGTTTAGAATTCTAAAGTCCTATATAAGCAGAGCGTTTTATTTTAGTAACACTTTAAATTCGATGAAATTAAGATTGCAAGCAAAGTAGTCATGTTACACAAAAATTTTAAAAAGCTATTTCTTGCAAGATAGCTTAAGATGAAAAATGGTCGAGAAATGTTTTTGCCTACTTTCAAACACATTTATCATGACATGGAAGATAATAGCCACACATTTTTTTTGCGTCTGTCAGCTAGAAGAATGATGGTTTTAAATTGTTAAAATATCCTAAAGCGCATGAAGCAAGGAAAGAATATATTTCTTTTACAATTAATATTGGACAGATTAAAGTAAAGGTTTTTTGCCTGCACATGCACATATGTTTAGATGTTTTAAAACAAGCAAATTTAAAAGCATAAGTAAGTATTACACTTAATTATGAAATAAATTGTAATATTACTATATAATATACCTAAATGTATTCTAAAATGTAAATATGTTTATAACGTGAAATTCTTAAAATTAAAAACCTTTTATTTCGCATAAAAGTTTAAATTTTAAATATTACATTTTACATCATATGGATAAAAAGCCGTAAATATATTGGAAAAAGCCTATTTCGTGGCACAAATAAGATATAGAAGAACTATTTAAATCACTGATAATCTTCTCTACTTAAATCTAATATCTATAATTACTTTTCAGTAGTTTATCGTTTAATTCAGCTGTTCTTAAAATGTGGTCAAGGGATCCCAAGGTGTCAGAAATGGATATGAGGGAGTAAGTGCATATCTCACAGTAAATGTAAATGTGTTTACTTACAGTACTTCGACAGCGGCTCTGGCTGTCGATTGCCATTACGCCTAATCACGACAAAATGTATCATTTGGCTTGAAAACTAAAGATTAAAAGTTGGGAGAAATTTATTTTTTTTTTCTTTTGGCGACACTCTCTATTATGTCATCGTACGATTAAAAGTATTCTGTATAAGTTGTTATTTGTGTATTGGTATTTTTCAAAACTCGTTCATATTTAAAAACATGCATATTATTTTATTTCTTTGTTTTTTTTAACTACTAGCATGCTATCCCGAATAAAAATTTTAACTCGCGGTTTGTTTCATAAAACTATTTAGAAATAAATTGGGCTAGAATTTTTTTCCGTAGTTTCAAAGTTTCTATAATACACTTCTTTATTTTTTCTGTAACCGCTAGTTTAATTTAGAAGAGTAGGTATTCTAAAAAACAATTACAACTAATTGAAACACATATTAAAAGGGAAAATGAGGATCAGTTAGAGAGTGTAAAAAGCGATTTATAATCAGTATTTCACGACGAATATAGTTCTAACATTACTGGAATATGGCGATGGTTTTTCGTAAATGTTATATATATTGCTGAGTATAATCAAAATCCCCACAACAAGAAAGAAATCTCGTGTCTATTATGTTGAAAATATTGCCGTAGGTCTGAATAGTGCAACACTTTCAACACAGTGGAATAAGGACCACCAAATGTCCATGTACGTATCTACAGTTTGAGAGAAATTGTGACAGCAAAATGAAATGAACACCAAGAGTACTGTAAAAATACCGTTTAACTATCTTAGAAAATTTTAATTTTTTACATATATTTCTCCAGTATTTTAAAATATGGTCCATACTTCCTGTTTTAAGTATTGGCGGTCCTCGAAGACTGAAAAAATACAAAAACGGGTACGTGGTAACTAAGAAATTTAGAACGGCCAGCATAATTTATTATTTTCTTGATAATAAATATACAATATGTCTGTACAATTTTAAGATGATTAAATAAAGTTTTTCTTATACGATATAATCATTTTATTTAAATCCATTACTTCCATTTTATTAATAACTATTTCTATTTTCAATTAAATCTATATGCTTTTTAAATTACAATTTTTTTCTCTAGATAAATCTAACATTTGGTTTACTTTATTCCTTTTTAATAGTTTTCTTTATGCAAAATAACTGTTAAATATTAGTGGTATCAAAAAGCTTTTAGTAATGGTAAAAGCAAACCCTTCCCGCCCGAGCGTCGTTCGAGCAAAACTTCTAAGTTAAATTTATTTCTTTCCTGCTAATAAATATATAATTGTGTCAAATACAATATAACGCTCTAGATATACAATATACCTTTCACAGTTTTACCGATTAAAAATTGCACGTTACTAATTAATCATTTCATTTAAATATATAACTTCAATTTTATTTATTTCTACTAATTCCATTTTATCATTACATTCGTATACTTCTTATCGGGTATTGAGGGACGGATTTTACTTCCGAGTTATTCATTCCAGTGAATATTTTAAGTTTTGTTGTTTATGTTTTAAATATTTTTATTCCACAGTAAATTTAACGTTAGTGATTTCCTATTGGTAATTTCGATTTTTGATAAATTACAAAAGGTTTGCGATTAAAATAAATTATCCTTAGCAATAAATCGATGTTCTTTTTTTTCATATTTAGAAATTATAACTTTATAAAAATTATTTTCAAACTTCATACAAATTAATATATTGCAAACAGTTTTCTAATATTTTTAGACGATTTTCCTGGTACGTACAGAACTATTTACCATATAATATTTGTCAATAAAATAACTTTACCTTTATAAAGTGTAATTGAAACGATTTTCCATATTTTATAATATTTTTGTTTAAAATGTTTAGTTTGGTAACCTGAGCGACCTTTCTACACCGTAATTTCTATGACAATACTGCCTTTGGTAGTTTTGGAAGAGGTCTTTTAGTCCATTCCTCTTAAAGAACTTTCCAAAAGCCATGAAGTGTTGAAGGAAGACGTTTGGATAAGATGCTATTTAAAAGTCCAAAAATGCAAAAATCCATGAGTTCCATCCATCAGGGGATTTATTGGGTATATCAGAGAAGGGAATAGCCCTGATACCCGTTTCTCGTTCCATTATTTCCAGAAAATTTACAGTGGATTATGATGTGTGGCTGCTTGCTTTATCTTGATGTAGTTTTCAACAGATTGGGTAAAGATATGGTAGTATTTCATGTTTGAAGATTGGTAGTAAAATATGTTTGTGATAGTATGTGAAGTTGATCTTATCAATATTTGCCACTCTCTTTATTTTTTAACTTTCCGTTATAGTCAAAGCCAGCTATAATTATACATCATTTGCTGACATTTTCTTTAGATACATTGAACCATGCTTTATGATTTTTCCTCCTCTTTGATGGTAATAAATGGATATAATTTTATTACATTCATTTATAGAACAAAGCTTCATCTATTATAAAAAAAATTGAATTTTTTTGGATAAATATTTTTATTATGAATTCTACATCGCGTTCTACGTTTGGTGGTATGCCGTTGAGAAAGGGGGTGAACATTCTGTCTATTGTCTTTTTTTAAATTCAATTCATTGTTAACTAATTTATTAACAAATGACACTGAGTATTTTAACGATTTAGCAACAGTCCTTTGATGATGATTTTTTTTCTTTTATGATAAAAAGTTCCTACATTTGCAATATTCGAATAATTCCTTTCGTTCTTGGGTACATATTTAGAACAATTTTTCCACTTAAGGCCAAACATTCAAAATTTTTCTGTGTCTTATTGAAAATATTACCTACTGAGGATTTAGATATAGATAAAACATGCTTTTAACAGAATTTTTAATAACCGAATACGAATAATTCATTTAGGAAAAATACAGAAATATAGCCTTCCATCCATCGGTACTTTAAAAGTGCCATTTTGAATGTAAGCTAAAATTTCCGTTGCTAAATGAGAATTTATACTTTCAAAAATATATTAGTTCTGAAATATAATTTCTCTATGAAGACGACATTTTTATTTGCACAAACAGAAACTCGTATAAAATGTTCTGAACAGCTTCTGTATACTGTACTCTGTACATGTAACTTAAGTAAGCATATATTCCGTATATTCGCGCGATGTCGCGCAAAAGTGTATAACGTGCAGAAGTCCTTTTTTATTATTTTTTATTTTTTGTATATTCGGCGTATAACGCGGATCTCATTATTTTCAGAAGAAAACAAAACGACATTAAATACATAACAAAAAAATAAAATAAATATTCCCAAATGTCATAACTTTTAATTTTGATACAATCTAATATCGACTTTTTTTTTTTTTTTTTTTTTTTTTTTTTTGTAGATAAATATCAGGTTTATTTAATTACAAAATCTTTGTTCTGACGATCAATTTTTTAAAATAAATTTTTAGGCTATCATTTTTATAACCAGAGTGTAATTTTCAATCAATTTCCTTTTTTAAAAAAAGTTGAAATATACGGTAAATGTCAAAAATCACAGATCTAATTTCTAATTAAGATTTCTTCACCAAAAATATACTAACATATAACTTATCTCTTTGCAGCTAATATGTTTAAATGTTTTTTTTTCCATAAAAATAAACACACAATAGGCCTAAACAATGTTTCCTATAATTTAAGAAAATTTGTCTCTTAGTATATATTGGATTACATAGTTTCTTTTTCCGTTTTATTTAAATTTATCTATATATTTAATTAGCCCCTGGATGTTTTTTATCTGGTACGGAAGGATGAATTTTATTTCTGAGTGATCAAATTCAGTTAATAGTGCATATGAAAAGTCATGCTTTAAATAATTTTATTTCACAGTAAAATTTACGTTAGTGATTGCATAATGGTCATTTTGATTTTCGATGTACTCCAAATGGAGCAATTTGGGTTAAGATAAATGCTTAGATATTCTCCGTAGAAATAAACAGATGTTTCAGAAGATTTCAAAATAAAATCTTCATAAAAATATTTTTAAAATTCATGTCACTTTACTTATTTCTTTACCGTGCTCTGTACATATCCGTTAAGTGAAAATATATACATTCCAGAACTGATGTATATAATTAGTATTTTTTTCGCACATAACATATTTTTATATAAATTATTTGTACCCAAAGTGTATATATATTTTTTCGAAATAATGAACACACACACTGAGAAAAATGACACTTTCAAATCTGAGTAAATCGGTGTTTTAATTTTGTTATGACCATTTTTGTTTCAAATATGATGATCCAATGCTTTCAATTCTGAAATACCAGATAAACTCAGAATATTGAAACATGTACATACTCTAAACTGAGCACATATAGGTCAGTTCATACACATTTTTGAAACATGGACATACTCAAAAATGATTAGAATCAGTTCATACTCATTTTTGAAACATGGACATTCTCAAAAATGATTAGAATCAGTTCATACTCATTTTTGAAACATGGAATTACTCAAAAATGATTAGGATCAGTTCATTCTCTTTTTTGAAACATGGACATACTCAAATTAAATTGCACATCATGATTTATTCTTGACTGTGTGTATGTTTTCAGAAATGAGTATATATATATATATATATATATATATGTTTCAAACTTGAGTAAGTTTGATTCGGAGCCATTTTGACTATGCGACATACTTAGATTTCAGTATTTTTTGCTCAGTTTTGAAAATGTCGTTTTTAGAGTGCAGTAATCCTGAGCAATTTTCCCTACAATGCAACAACATTTTGCGCTTATTATTCAATAGTTTATATAGTTCCACTTCAATTTTATTTAAATCTTTTTTTTCTGAATTATTGACTAGATGCTTTTTATCTGATTTTGAAGGTCGAGTTTATTTCTGAGTGATCCAGTTCAATGAAATATGTATATTGATTTTTATGGTTAAAATCATTTCAGTCCTCAATGCAATTTACGAAAGTGAATTTTGATTGGTCATTTCGATTTTCGATAAACCACAAAAGGAATTCTTTAAGACTTAACAAATGAATAAGATTCTCAAGACCTATAAATCCATTATTTTTTCAAACGATCTGGAAAGAATAATTTCACAAAAATAAACATTAAAAGTGTCTATGTAAATGACTTATATACCTCTGTACTCTTCTTTATGATACAATAGAGTAACGTATGTGAAAATATTTCTATATTTAAGACAAAATTATAATTCCACTTTATCTAGATGTAATTGATCTTGTTGTCAATAAGATGTCTAAATTCTTTTACATAAAATCAATATGAAGAATGTTTACTGTTAAATAAAACTAATTAATTCAACAATTTTGTACATAATTCTATATTAGCCCAACTAATAATTTATTTGTTTATTTATTTTGTCACAAAAACTCTGAAAATTTATTTTCTTCTATTTCAGAAATTTATTAAAGAAACCTATTGATTTCAGAATTGATCATTCAAATTTTCAATAAATTGCAAATGGAACTCTTTGGCATAAAAAGGATAAACAGTAATTTTTGAGAGAAAAAAAATAAATTATTTTTGAAAATGATCTGAAACAAGCAAATTAAAATTAGGTAAACTATATTTTTTGTGTATTTTTAGTGCTCTGTAAATAAAAAAAAATATTAGGTATAAATATTACATTCAATTATAAATAAAGACATATTCACTAATCAATTGGTTTAATATATATTTTTTCTCATTAAACTTAAAAATCTATTAATCAACATGAAGTTTATTTATTTATTTATTTATTTTTACGACATATGTAAAACAAAATCTTATATACAGAAACACCATATTTCATTCGCTAAATATCAAACATTAAAATATTCATATCTATGACAAATTTTGCAACTTAAAACTGTTTTTTTATTTCTTTGTTGTTTTAGTTTCCATTATTAAATCGATTATTTTAAGTCTTTTTTTTTTCATAGCAATGAACGTAGAATAGTCACTACATTTCCAAATAATGAACTATTACCGCCACCCCACTCCCCTTCTCCAGTACCTAATCCATTTTACCTAATAGTCCCCCTTCTATTTATTTTTATATTCATTCATCATTCAGGTAGTTTTTATCAGTTACTAAAGAAATAATTTTATTTCTTTGTGATTGAGTTCAGTGAATAATGTATATCGAATTTAACGATTGAAATAATTTTATTCCTCGTTAAAATTTACGTTAATGATTTTAGAGTCACTACGACTTTCAATAATACACAAGTGAAACTATTTGAGATTAAAAGAACTACATAGGAGAATATACGATATAAGAACTACATACTATTTTAATAACTACATACAATCTTCTTGTCATAAAAACAATAGTTTTTTTTTATGTTTTAGAAGCAATTTTCATCTAATTTTTTTTTTAACCAATTTAAATTTATATATTATAATGTGTTATTTACGTGTAACTTAAGTAAATATATATTTGGCATAACTTGAGTAAATATATAATTTAAACTTAGCATGTAACTTAACATGTAACTTAAAGAAAAAATCGGAAATCGGAAAAACAAATGTACTTTTTATTTTATAATTTAACTCATTTCAATTAACTGAAGTGTAAAGCTTATTTTTACAATTTGAATGCGCTATTTAAAAATAAAAAAGCCATCTGAATAATAATTTTTGATAACCTAAAGATTAAATTATTTTCCTTTTTATACATTATTACTGTCATAAGTGCTGAACTCGTTTCTTGTTCGTGATGTAGATATCGAATAATGAGGCTGCTGAACTATTTTCAAATGTATTTAGATGTTTACAATCTAAATACTAATATTAATGTATTAGATAAATAAATACGTAGAGTAATTAAATTTCTATCTATATATCCATAACATGGAATACTATTATCTTATGAAGCTTTAAAAAGATATGCCAAAATATTAGCGTTTAAATGATATGGTAAAATATTTGCAAAGGGACCTGTAAAATAATATCGAAAAATTATTATATATTATTTTGTTCATCAAGGAACAGTTTCTAGTTTGATCTGAAAAGGGGTTTTATATACCAGTTTTATGAACATAAATTTTATATTCAAAAATATCACTCAAAGTAATGCCGGAAAGAAGATGGTTAATTGTAATTTATGCAACACTACGTTTTATTAGAGAAAAAAAAAACACTTCTGTTTCTTCGAATGTACGAAACGTAATAATTAACGTTTCATTGAACATAGTGTGATTGCACATACCATTAATCAAACCACAGTACTTGATGGATTATTCTTCTTATTATTATATTATTAATTATTAATATTAATTAATATTAATTAAAAATATATCCTTTCTAATAAACTGTTTTGCCTACAGTAGTAGTTAGGACTTTTTTTTTAGGTGTATGAATACCGTCTATATCATGGTCAATTATCATATAGGCGTCACTAATCAACAATTAAAGAAACTCGAGTTTTAACACAATAACAATTTACGGACTAAGTGTAGACAAATGTGACATACGCAGCTTCGTACAACATAACAAAATCGAAGAAAAGTATTATGTCTACATATTTTTACAGTGAAAGGGTTAGATGAGAGGTGCTCTCAAACTGGAACTCTTCTTATATTATCACACACGCGTGTACTTCAAAGTAAAATGAAATATTTTATTTTAAAATTCTTTAAAAAATTATGACAATTTTGTTACAACATATTCAGATTATCTAGACATATTTTCGATGTTAAAGAGACATGATTAATTAATCTTTTTTTATATGTTGTTCCTTACAAAATTATTAGACAGAATAAAGTTAATTACCTAACCTCATATAAATTTCTCGATCCTGGTATAGTTAGAAAAACACGAGAACACGAGTTCTTGTGTGATAAACCTTATCACGGTCTTTTTCTTTTTTGGCTTATGTCTGAACTAATTTGTCAAAAAAACAAATTACTTGCGGGTTAATTTGCGTCTATCTATGTATATTAAGGGAAATTTATTGATCGTAGACAAAAAAAAAAATATAACATTTTTATTAAAAGATTATTAGCTGGGATTTTTCGAATTTTTTTTTAAACATTTGACCATTTCATCTAAACCACATTTCTTTGTAAATATATTATATAAGGATAATTTTTAAAGTAATAAAAATAAAATTAAATATAAATGGTATTACAAATTGTAGTTCATAACATTTTTAATGATATTCAAATGTTAGATAGTTTACGTACATGTTTTAAACATGTTCATGGGCATGCTTTAAAAAATAATAATATATGCTCTTTGACAAAAGCTTATAACCAGTACGAAGAGACAAATTTTACAGACATTAATGAGTGTCTCCTATATACAGGAAAAGTCTATCTAATTTATCTTAAAGGTGTAATCTATTACTCATTAACCCTCTGAGCGTTTTGAAAAAGGGTAAAATTCTAATGTTGTTTTCTCTGCATTTTGTTTTAAATGCTAAAAAAATATGATTCTTTCAGCATTATAAATAAAACTTAAGTACAAATATGAATGTAACCCTTGAGAGTATTAATCATTCTTCAATGTTTTGAAAATTCATTAAATCTATAGAATTATAATATCTTAAACATTGCATACATTGCAGTGAAACCTGGAGCTTAGTGAACGGAATCTTACGTTCTACACGCTTAGAGGGTTGATAATAACGAAATTCCTTATGTATTCAATATATTTTAGTTATCATATATATTTTATTGAACATAGTAAATATATTTTTTTACTTTTAAAGTAAAAAAAAATATTTCTATATTTATTGTAATTTTTTATATACAACTATATTGTTTATATAATCTCTTTGATACTTCATCATACACTAACAAAAGATTTGTATAAGGAAATAGTTATATATTTTTCTTTAAAATGTTTTCTTCATAAAATAAAATAAAATCATTATGGAGTTAAATAATAAATATATATTTTATTGAAATTTATTTTTTAATTAACGCCATGAAAGAAATAAACTATATGCATAAGAAATTGAATAAGTATAGAAAATGTCATGTAGGAAGACACATTTTTCCACTTATGCTTACAATTGTACAGCATAAAACATAAATCTCCCTTAAATAAAAGCTAATAAATGATTGAATGTACACGAAATTGTTGGTACACATGTGACTTGTTAAAAATACTGCATGTTTTATGACAAAAAATATAAATAATGCACTAAAATAAAAACTACATGTGTCTTAATACAGGAATACAATATAAATCCGAACGAAAATATACAATATTTTCTTCCGAGATACCCACGATTCCGAAAAGCGTTCTTTATGCTCACGAAGCTTCTTTTGCTGCCAATGATTTTCGAAAGTGTTTTCAAATAGTTTTTATAGGGTATTTCTCAATTTTCTCAACCTCTAATGTGCGCTTTTAGGATTCTATTAATTCCAACTTAGACATTTCTACGTTCAACAAACATTACAAAACACGTTTTACAAGCAAACATGATAAATTAGCAGCATTAAAATTAATATTAAAATGAAATTTATTTTGTTACTCTAGGATAAATACATTCAATTACGCACATGAAAATATTTAATTGAGAATTGATAGCATCCTAAAATGTGAATTTTCTGGATTAATATACGACAGAAACTCGAAAATGTTTCTGAGAATCAGTGACAGCAAAAACACTTTGTTTTTATAAATGCTACTTTATATCCCGAATATATGTAGGTTTTTAAAGATACAGAATGCTTTCTAAAATGGTTGTTATACTCGTATGTTAATTTTACAAGTTTAGGAACTATTTCCTTTTGTGTGGACATTAATACTATGATAAATCTGAACTGTGGTTTGCTTACTGCACGCATAATATTTAAAGTATAAAATTGGATTAGAGAATTCTATTTTGTTTTGTTAATTCGACATAACAACGTTCTTTTGTAAAACATCTTTAGTTTAAAATTAAATTTTGTTACAATATACAATCGAAGGCAGATATAGAAAAGCTGTAAAAAGAGCTCTGTTAATTACAAAATATGTATGAATCAATTATATTTAGTTAAACGCATCATGCGTAAAAAAAATATACTGTTACATGTAAAACATGTACATAAAATTATTTTTATATAACCATGAATTATTTATATACTGAATTAAAATGTTTAAAAAATAATTTTACATATGAATTTGACCCTATTTTGATAAATTTGCTTTGATATTCTGTCAAACATAAAAAAATATTTCTACTGCATAAATATTTACATAATTAGCTTAATGTATACTCATTACTGTAAGAAAAGAAAATTATCAAGGCGTTAATTAAGAAGGATATATCTAATTACTACTTATGTTTGCATTTGTACAACATGAAACACTAATGTCCATTAAATAAATGGCCAATTATACTAACGATCATTGACCGCGAAATGAGTAAATGCTATTTGTTATGCACCTTTCAATATCACTATAAAAGAAAACAAATAATGGAATTAGATGCAAATTTTCACATTAGACAGACAACTTAATACTTTTTTTCAGTAACGAATGCTTTGTCAAAAATGTTGCTGCTAATTTAATGATAAAAATGTTTTTCGTGTGATTTGTTTATTTCAGTTTTTAGAAATAAATAAAATAAAATATATTTGTGCATTTAATTTTTTTATGACATTCTATATAATTTTGACTTAATTTAATTAACAATTACGTAAACGTTTGAAACAAAACAATATTTGTCAGTTTCAAGAGAACAGTCGAACAACCTGCAGTATAAATAGGTTTGAGTCACTTTATTTTAAGTCAAAAAATATTTTACAGTTGTAAACACATATTTTTTCTCTTTTTTTGATCAATATAAGCAAATGTATCTTTTGAAGAATTTCAAACAGTTACACGAGCACATTCAAGTAGTAAAGTGCCATGATCGTTTTGTTAATATTGTATCGTTTTCTAAAGAGTAGTATGTAATTTTTGATCATTTCATCAATTAAAGTAAAAAGGAAAAAAAATGTTCAATCTTTCCATTTACAAAAAAGTGCGGATGCAAAAGTTTCCAGTAAGTAAACGGACAGCAATTTAAACATACTTACGTTTCATACTATGTTATTTATTTTACAACTTGTACAGATAAATGATAACACGTTTTTTCTCTGAATTACGTATATTAAAAAAAAAACATGATAATTAACGAGATTTTCAATAAAACTATCCTACACATATAATTTTAATGTTTTCATAAGTACCAAATTAGGCTAGTTTTATGAGAAACAAATAAACAAATATATATATATATATATTGTATTTCTTAAATTTGAATGTTTCTTATCATAAAAAAAAGCTGGTGTTCACTAATATAGCAATAAAAAATTTTTGTTTGTGACCAATACATATGCCATTCGAAATGTCTATTATTTGAAAATTTAACAATATTGATGTAACTAAATGAAACATTTACCAATATAAATGCTTGCAATAAGGTTAAAATTACATAACTCGAAAGCATATTTTGACTAATGTATTTGAAATCATTAAACAAAAGTCAATAGAGATTAAACATTGCATCTATAAGAAAATATTTTGTTATTCTAGAACTTTAACTGATGTTTCTTAAAGCTATTTCACTAGACAATTTCTAAATTTGAAATAAATACAATTTTTGAATACAATGCATATTCTAATTTACTAAATTTAAATATTGAAATAAAATGTGAATGCATTTTACATATATTTAATTCGTTTTTAAAATTTTTCGTACTACTAAAAGAAAGTAATAAAGTTAAAATTTAACACATGAAAAGTAAAAAAATAATAATAATAATTTTATGAATAGAATATAGTAAAATAATAATAATAATAATGTAATTTAATTTGTTTATCATTTTTTCTTTACTTCCATTTTTCTCATCCGTCTCCAGCTGGTTATGAACTGAAATATGTTTTTAATTTTAATTTTAAACATAGTCAGATAAAATTACTCATATAAATAAATATTGCAGCATATCAATGTGTACTTACAAAAAAATTGAATGAAATTACCACCAACAAAATATGTACAATAGTTTAGAAACTTTCAATAATGGAGTTTTACACAAATTGGATGAAAAGATCATTTTTCACAATTTTGGCAAAATATATAAGCTTTGGATAGGAGTCATATTATATTTTTCATTTAATGTTCCGTACAATTTGCAAGCACAGTATTTTTTGAAAATATTATGCAACACGGAATTGCTCAGTGCTTATTAAAAATGCGTATTATGCACTTAGACAAATACATTGAGCTATGGAGGAAATCCAAAATATACAAAATAATAAATATTATTTATTGTTAAAATGATTTATAAATAAAACTCTGCTCTAATATGGACAAAAACTGTACTTTAGATATATCAAAGAAATATACGTGATACATAAGAAAGAAACAAGTGTGTAATTTTAAATCAATTTTTTGAATGGCATTTATGAATTATAATATACACAGGAAAAACTAAATTAAAATATCTAAAAATTCATATTTCAATATTTTTATTCGGATGTTAGTTGGCAAAAAGGTTATTTTAATTTTGGATATTAAAGCAATGTATACATTTTAAGACTAATTAATATTAAATTGAGAAAAATGACGTTTTCAAATCTGAGTAAATCGATGTTTTTATTTTGTTATGCAATTTTTTGTTTCAAATATGATGACCCAATACTTTCAATTCTGAAATACCAGAAATACTCAGAATATTGAAACATGAACATACTCAAAACTGAGCCCATAGAGGTCAGTTCATACTCATTTAATGAAAAATGGACATACTCAAAAGTGATTAGAATCAGTTCAAACTCATTTTTGAACCATGAACATACTCAAAACTGAGCCCATAGAGGTCAGTTCATACTCATTTAATGAAAAATGGACATACTCAAAAGTGCTTAGAGCCACTTCAAACTCATTTTTGAAACATGAACATACTCAAAACTGAGCCCATAGAGGTCAGTTCATACTCATTTAATGAAAAATGGACATACTCAAAAGCGATTAGAATCAGTTCAAACTCATTTTTGAAACATGAACATACTCAAAACTGAGCCCATAGAGGTCAGTTCATACTCATTTAATGAAAAATGGACATACTCAAAAGCGATTAGAATCAGTTCAAACTCATTTTTGAAACATGAACATACTCAAAACTGAGCCCATAGAGGTCAGTTCATACTCATTTAATGAAAAATGGACATACTCAAAAGTGATTAGATCCAGTTCAAACTCATTTTTGAAACATGAACATACTCAAAACTGAGCCCATAGAGATCAGTTCATACTCATTTAATGAAAAATGGACATACTCAAAAGTGATTAGAATCAGTTCAAACTCATTTTTGAAACATGAACATACTCAAAACTGAGCCCATAGAGGTCAGTTCATACTCATTTAATGAAAAATGGACATACTCAAAAGTGATTAGAATCAGTTCAAACTCATTTTTGAAACATGAACATACTCAAAACTGAGCCCATAGAGGTCAGTTCATACTTATTTAATGAAAAATGGACATACTCAAAAGTGATTAGAATCAGTTCAAACTCATTTTTGAAACATGAAAATACTCAAAACTGAGCCCATAGAGGTCAGTTCATACTCATTTAATGAAAAATGGACATACTCAAAAGTGATTAGAACTAGTTCAAACTCATTTTTGAAACATGCATACTCATTTAAAGAAAAACGGACATACTCAAAAGTGATTAAAATCAGTTCAAACTCATTTTTGAAACATGAAAATACTCAAAACTGAGCCCATAGAGGTCAGTTCATACTCATTTAATGAAAAATGGACATACTCAAAAGTGATTAGAATCAGTTCAAACTCATTTTTGAAACATGGAAATACTCAAAACTGAGCACATAGAAGCCAGTTCATACTCATTTTTGAAACATGAATATACTCAAATATGAGCACATGATGTTTTATTCTTGAGTGTGTGCATGTTTTCATAAATGAGTGTATACATGTTTCAAACTTGAATAACTTTGATTCGGAGTCATTTTGACTATGCGGCATACTCAGATTTGAGTATTTTTTGCTATGTTTTGAAAATGTCGTTTTTAGAGTGTAATGTGTAAAAACTTTATTATGCTTTATCATTTTTCACAATTTTGGCAAAATATATAAGCTTTGGATAGGAGTCATATTATATTTTTCTTTTAATGTTCCGTACAATTTGCAAGCATAGTATTTTTTGAAAATATTATGCAACACGGAATTGCTCAAGGCTTATTAAAAATGCGTATTATGCACTTAGACAAATACATTGAACTATGGAGGAAATCCAAAATATACAAAAGAATAAATATTATTTATTGTTAAAATGACCTATAAATAAAACTCTGCTCTAATATGGACAAAAACTGTACTTTAGATATATCAAAGAAATATACGTGATACATAAGAAAGAAACAAGTGTGTAATTTTAAATCAATTTTTTGAATGTCATTTATGAATTATAATATACACAGGAAAAACTAAATTAAAATATCTAAAAATTCATATTTCAATATTTTTATTCGGATGTTAGTTGGCAAAAAGGTTATTTTAATTTTGGATATTAAAGCAATGTATACATTTTAAGACTAATTAATATTACATTGAGAAAAATGACGTTTTCAAATCTGAGTAAATCGATGTTTTCATTTTGTTATGCAACTTTTTGTTTCAAATATGAGGACCCAATACTTTCAATTCTGAAATACCAGAAATACTCAGAATATTGAAACATGAACATACTCAAAACTGAGCCCATAGAGGTCAGTTCATACTCATTTAATGAAAAATGGACATACTCAAAAGTGATTAGAATCAGTTCAAACTCATTTTTGAACCATGAATATACTCAAAACTGAGCCCATAGAGGTCAGTTCATACTCATTTAATGAAAAATGGACATACTCAAAAGTGATTAGAATCAGTTCAAACTCATTTTTGAAACATGGAAATACTCAAAACTGAGCACATAGAAGTCAGTTCATACTCATTTAATGAAAAATGGACATACTCAAAAGTGATTAGAATCAGTTCAAACTCATTTTTGAAACATGAACATACTCAAAACTGAGCCCATAGAGGTCAGTTCATACTCATTTAATGAAAAATGGACATACTCAAAAGCGATTAGAATCAGTTCAAACTCATTTTTGAAACATGAACATACTCAAAACTGAGCCCATAGAGGTCAGTTCATACTCATTTAATGAAAAATGGACATACTCAAAAGTGATTAGAACCAGTTCAAACTCATTTTTGAAACATGAACATACTCAAAACTGAGCCCATAGAGGTCAGTTCATACTCATTTAATGAAAAATGGACATACTCAAAAGTGATTAGAATCAGTTCAAACTCATTTTTGAAACATGAACATACTCAAAACTGAGCCCATAGAGGTCAGTTCATACTCATTTAATGAAAAATGGACATACTCAAATATGAGCACATGTTTTATTCTTGAGTGTGTGCATGTTTTCATAAATGAGTGTATACATGTTTCAAACTTGAATAACTTTTATTCGGAGTCATTTTGACTATGCGGCATACTCAGATTTGAGTATAATTTGCTCAGTTTTGAAAATGTCGTTTTTAGAGTGTAATGTGTAAAAACTTTATTATGCTAAATTAACCTGTCTATTTATTTAAGTAAAATTGGATTTTTCTAATTTTTTGGTGTTGGTCGATAAAAAGTTAAATAAATAAAATTTGAATAATTAAAATGTGCATACACTCTACAATGAATACAACGAACATGTTGTATATACCAGAAATCGCCAACTGGTGGTCATCAGAAAAAAATCGACATTATTTGTATTCTATGTGTTTATTAATGATAAAACAAAACATATAAGAATCTCTTATATTTATGAAATTTTAAATATCCAGTTTTGACATTTGAAATTATGTGAGGCTTCCATATTAATTGTTAACGGGTGTTATTTGTTATTATGTTGCAAGCTAGTTTGGTCAACATAAAAAGTTAATACCTAATATTGAGTGAAAAAAGTAATGCAAATGGTTTACTTATTTTTTAACATCATATTTTTGCATAAAGACAAATTCATCAGTCACAGCAATTAAAACTCGAAAGAGATCTCTGCTCGAAATCAAAATGTCTCTCATCTTGTTTTACCACCTACTGGAGCTCAAATTTTCCGAAATGTTTCAAACAAGTAGAAATAAATATTACACTAAAATGCATGATATTTAAGTAAGTCCCATTTATTTTTTAATAATATTAGACTAAATTTAATAATTTTGAAATATTCACATAAACTTTAAAGTTTTTTGATATTATTAGATAAGTATGTGTGATTTCCTTATAATTAAACAAACATATATATATATATATATATATATATATATATATATGTATATATATATATATTTATTTATTTATTTATTTATATATATATATTGAATAGGTGCATTTAATATAATTAAAATAGACGCCCTCAGAGCTATTTTTTTTAAATAATATTATTGGTGTGTGGGATTATATTTATGATTTTAGTTCTTCGTGAAGTGCGGAAGGTTGAAAAACGCTGACTATATATTCTAATTACGTTTGTATTGTATATACAATATATACATATTTGTTGTATAATACTAGTATAACACATTATTGCATTTATTGTATATACTACTTGGTCGTAATAAAGTGGACTGTATGAGATGAGATTGTCTTTTTAAGTTATTATTAACATGTAACAGGACAGATGACGTTCACAAATACAAATTATTAAATTGAACTGCATTTTTAAAATTAATATCGCAGCGTGAACTGGGCGATGTTAACAATACGTGCGAGTGCTTCATTGACCCACAGCTTAATGAATTGTTTTACAAAATGCTCCTAGGTGGAGCTGTGATAAAACGCTCATTATATGGAGCCAAAACCGTACTTCCGCGACGGAACATGCCGCCCGGGGATGAAATATGAAATATTTCAGCAATTAATTTAAACTTAGAATATAATTCATATACATTACAGATAATATTACAATACAAAATGAACAATACAGTGAATTGGTTATATAATTAATTAAGAATAATATTCAAATGCAATACTACATAAATGCTATTTGCATTAAATTTTCACCAAATGGCAATAGACAAATTTTTGAAATGCCCTTTAAAAATTCACTCGTGGCAGTTTTCACTTTAACTGCACGTACCTTATTGTCTTTGCCAGGGACTATTTCTACAATCCGGGCAAGTGCCCATTTACATGGTGGCAGATTTTCTTCCTTTAATAACACTAGGGATCCTACTTTAACGTATTTTTTGTGAACTGCCATTTACCGCGCTGCTGCAAATGATTTAGGTAATCAATAGACCAACGTTTTCAAATGCATTGAACATATTTAGTAATGCGTTGCCAATGATTTAATCTATTATCGGAGATATTCATAACAGTATGCTCGGGAATACTGGTGATGGGTCGGCCAATTAAAAAATGGCCTGGGGTAAGCACTTCAAACTCATTTATGTCATCTGAAAGTGGAAATAAAGGCCGGGAATTTAGAATGCCTTCGATTTGTATGATAAGGGTTTCGAAATCTTCAAGAGTAATTTTATTATTACCTACGGCCCTGAACAAGTGATGTTTGAAGGACTTAACGCCTGCTTCCCAGAGTCCGCCAAAGTTATAGAACGCGGGGGAATAAATTTTCCATGTTATTAATTCCTGGGCTAAAAAATTAGATAATTCCTCGCTGGGAGTTTTCAGCGATTTTTTAAACTTATCTAATTCTGTTGACGCACCTTTAAATTTAGTGGCATTATCTGAGGTTAGTGTACTTATCTTGCCTCTCCTAGCGCAGAATATTTTAAGAGTCGCGATAAATGCAGCAGCAAATAAATCGCTTACTATTTCTAAGTGTATTGCCTTAGTAGGCATGCATATAAATATGGCCACATAAATTTTTGAATAAATTCCTTTCCTTTGATTCTTGTATTTGATGCGGAATGGACCACAAAAATCGACGCCTGAATTTAAAAAACTTGAATTTGGTGTTACACGTTGTTGTAGGCGGTTTCCCATTAATTGATCTAGTGTCTTGGGATTGTGCTTGAAGCACATGACACAGGAATGAAAATTTTTTCTAGCTATGATTTACCTTTATGGGCCAATATTGCATGCGTACTTGATGGACTAATCCCTGAGCATCTATATGGAAGTACTTTTTATGGAAGAATTCAAAGATTAATTTAGTGAGTACGTGATCATGTGGTAAAATCAATTGATGTTTGGCTTCAAAGGGTAAATTGGAGTTTATTAATCTGCCACCTACACGAAGTAAACCACTTTCGTCCAAAAAGGGATTTAATGATTTTAAGCTACTGGACAAAGGAACAGTGTGTCCTTTCCTCAACGCAGCTATTTCCGCTGCGAACTTACCCTCCTGGGCCTTTTTCACCAAAAAAGGAGTACTTCGTTGAAGCTCGTTCGCCGTCAGGTGATTGGAAGTCCTTTCTAATTTACGAGATGGCCAAGAAACCTGAAAATGAAACTACATATTTTAATTAGTTTTAAAAAATTATGAGAACATTTATACAGACGATCACAAAAATTGTCATTTTCATTAGAAATTGTGATCAAAGTGATATCTGGTTTCAGTTCTTTTACACAGTCAATGTCTGTGGGATTGGGACACTGTTTAGGAACTGTGATTTCTCTTTCAAGAAATTCTGGACCAAACCACCACAAGTCATTATTTATTAGATCCTTGGCATATGTACCTCTGGATATCACGTCAGCCGGATTAGACTTGGAGGATACATGATTCCATAGATAATTTTCAGAAAGTGTCTGAATCTTAGTCACTCTGTTGGCTACGAAATTTTTTAATTTGTGTGGTGGAGTATTGAGCCTAAAAAGTACAATGGAAGAATCAGTCCAAAGCCACACCTTTTCAAAGCACAACTGTAAGGTCGGAACTAATTTTTTAACTAGTTTCGTTAATAGTAGAGCTGCTGAGAGCTCTAATCTTGGTATGGTCATTGGCTTTAGGGGAGCCACTGGAGACTTGCTGCATAGAAGATTCGAACTGAACTGTCCAGTCGTGGAGATGCATCGTAAATAAACAGCAGCTCCATAGGCTTTCCCAGATGCGCCACAGAAATCATGACGTTCTAATATAGCGATATTGTTGGACAGAACATATCGCGAAATGACAAGATTATTTATGTCTTGTAATTTAATCAAGAAATTGTTCCATTCTCGAAGAGAGTTGGGAGGCAGATGTTGATTCCAATCAAGCTTTTGTTCCCATAGCTGTTGCATAAAAATCTTTGCTTTGGTGACAACCGGGCCAACCAGGCCTAGAGGATAATAAATTTTAGCGATTTCTTGGAGTAATTATCTTTAGGGATGACAGTAATTTTAAAGGAAAAATGATCCGATTGGGGCTTCCATAACATTAACCTAATGTTTTTACAGAAATCTGCTGCGAGGGATCTTCAAATGCGTATTCTGAAAAAGCGGTGTCTTGTAACAACTCAGAGTGATTAGATACCCATTTGTGTAGTTCCATATCTCCCTTTTCTAAAATCAGAATCAATTGAGATTGTAAATCTTGTGCATCTTGCAAGGAACCCGCACCTGACAAGCAGTCGTAAACATACATATCATTATATATCACCTTTGCAGCTTTGGGAAAATACTTTATTTCTTCGTCAGCAAGCGCCTTTAATGTACGCGTAGCTAAGAAGGGAGCACTAACTGTGCCGTATGTTACCGTATTTAATTGAAATATTTTAATCGGTGCATCCTTATTAGACTTCCAAGCAATTTTTTGCAAATTTCTCTGCAATGGGTCGATCAGTATTTGTCTGTACATTTACTTAATGTCTGCACAAAATGTATATTTGTGTGTGCAGAATCTAGTTATAATGGAAAACAAATTTTGCTGGACTGTTCCATCATTTAATAAAATAGAGTTAAGTGAATACCCGCTAGATGTATTTGAGCTAGCATTAAAAACCACGCGTAAGGGGGTGGAGGTTTTTTCTGGTTTATAGACAGCATGGTGTGTAATGAAGTACGATACCCCATTGGTGTTTTCACCATTAATTTCAGTCATATGCCCCAAAAATTCATATTCTTCCATGAAATCTCTATATAAATAAGCCATTGTTTTATTTTTATCTAATTTAGCCCATAAATTATTTAATCTTCTAACTGCAATTTCTTTAGATGACACTAAAACTGAATCAGCATTTTCTTTCATTGGTAGCTGCACTATGAATCTACCGGTATGATCGGGTTTATATGTGCTTCTAAAATGCTCCTCACAAAATGTTTCTTCTTCACCCTTCACAAATTCGTCATTGTCTCTAGGTAAGGATTCAATTTCAAAGAATTTCTTAAGTGTATTGTCCAAACTATCTTCAGTTAAGAGACAACAAAAGGATTGATTACTAACGGGTGGAAGTGTGCCTGTCACTAAATATCCGAATTCTGTATTTTGTAAAATACACTTTCCATCTGAGAGCCGAATTTTATCCCCCTTTAAAATATCAAAAAATAATTCGCTACCAATTAGAACATCAACTTGATCTGGAGCATTAAAATTGCTGTCAACTAATTCTATGTACTTAGGGATGCATAAATTTGAAATGTCTAATTCCGTGATCGGAATATGATTTGTTATTTTTTGCAACACAACCAGGTCTATATTTCTTGAAAATGTTTCATTTTGATTGAATATATCCGTATTTATGATTCGTTTCACTTGTTGATATGAACAGTTAATACCGGAAACGCTACCTTTAAATGGTTTTGGTTTTAAATTTAATTTCCTGCAAGCACTATCCGATAAGATGTTTATCGTCGAACCGCTATCGACGACACTTCGTAATTTTATTTTATTTCCACGCGAATCCTTTAGTAAAATAATTGCAGTATTCAATAACGTACAATTCTTTGAGTCATTAGTTAAAATATTACTGCCTAATAAAGAAGAGACCTTATCCTTACTTTCGGAATCTGACATAATTAATTGTTTTTCTTTTATCGATTCTGAGGGTTTATTCATCTGCGCTTCTGAAAAATCATTCACATTTTCGCAAAGTAGGCTATTATGTCGAGAGGAACACTTTTTACATGTGAATTTAGAATTGCATTCGCTATGATGTAACCTCAAGTAATTTATACATAATTTATTTTTGCTTACAAAGTTTTTTCTATTATGGACACTCATATTTTGAAATGCGATGCATTTAAATAACGAATGGTTATTTTTACCTAAAATACATGGCTTTACTTTATTTTTATTGTCACTGATAAAAAATGACCTTGATTATTTTACTGTGTAATTACTTTTGATATGTTTTGAATTTACTTGGCTGGCGCCATGATACCGAAAAATATTCTCTAACATAATACATCTTTTCTCCAGAAATGACATTAAATAATCGAAAGTTGGAACTTGTGCATTTTCAAATTGTTTTTGACTTTCTTTAGCTATTTTTTGTAAAATTATATTCATGAATACACTTTCTGATAAGCTATTTTTATCATATTCCATTACTTTCAAGGCCCTGATGTTCTTATTTATAGAATCTATGAAATTTCGTAATTCTTTGGGAGATTCATACTGGATTTTTTCATAATTTAAAATTGAAGAAATATGAGAGTCGTCTAAAAGTCGTTTATTTTCATACCTATGAATGAGGGCTTGAAATAAAGAATTGAAGTCATCATCGGGAGATTCTAATTGTTTAGCATCATTTTTTAAAGAGGCTTTTAAATAAAATAGCCTTTGATTATCATCTAAATGATCATTATTAATGATCAAATTCGTAAATTGATTTTTGAAATTTTCGAAATCACAGTATGCACTCCAAATGAAGGCAATGGAATTTGTGGTAAGCGTACTTTTGTTTTGCTTTCATTAATATGAATATTATTAGATTTATCATCAAAGGAGGTTAATAAAAGTTTTACACTCACCTCCAAATGTTCTAATTGGTCACTTGCATCATCTATATCCTGCTCAATTTCTTTTAATTGAGGTTGAGTTATTTCAGGTAATTCGTGGTACTGTTCTCGAATATCTTCTAATTTATTTTGCAGGCTTTCTATTTTTTTTAATTTTACTTGGAGTTGGCTCACATTAGTGGCCTTAGGATCTACAGTGGTGGCCAAAACTTTGGAAATTTTTTGAAAGTTTCATGTTTTTCAAATTTGTATGGTTGTAGAATATATTAATATTTCTTTAAATACAAACATTTGTATATCAAATTGAAGGTAATTTAATGTAGAATTTAAGAATAACAACAGTATTACAATATCTGTATTACAAAAAAAGTTATGCTCATTCTAGTGGAACAAACAAACACAAAACGTTTTGAATAAGGACGTGTTTTGCAATAACAGCGCACTAGCCAATCACAAACACTGTTCTGAGGACAAATAAAATGTCTGTAACTATAGTTTAGGTTATTTGGATAGTAAAAGAGTTATTGTTGTGGAAATATTTTGCGGAATGATGCATACTAGTACAATTAAATAAAGTATTTTTGTTTTTGAATATTTAAAGTCCTTTTTTTAATTAAACTATTTTTTTAAAATGTCATCAACAAAAAGAACTAATAAGACATCTACAAAAAAAAGCCGATTTGTCATATTGAGAGAAAATGGCCTCTCTTATGCTGAAATTGCAAGACAAGTTGGTGGTTCAGTGACTTGTTCTGGTATACGAAAGTTCTGTTTACGTTATGAAAAAACGAAATCAGTAGAAAAAAAGGCCAAATCAGGCCGAAAAAATGCACTAGTGCTACTGCCGATAGAAAAATTAAACGGCTATGCATTCAAGATAGAAAAATTTCATCAGATGCCATTAGATGTGAAATGAAGGCAGTGGGTATTGCAGTAAGTTCAAGAACAATAAGAAGAAGGTTATCAGGATTTGGACTGCAAGCTAGAATTCCAAGGAAAAAATCATATTTAAATCAATCAAAAGCAACGCGAAAAACGAGTTAAGTGGGCAAAAGAACACATTAAATGGTCAGAAAATCAATGGAAGCAAGTAATCTGGAGCGATGAGAGTAAAATTTCGCTCTTTGGTAGTGATGGTAGAAAATGCGTGAGACGTAGAGTAGGAGAAGCACTTCATCCTGATTGCATTGAAGCAACTACAAAAAACCCAACAAATGTCATGATTTGGGCACGTTTGTCTGCAGATGGTATGGGCCTAATTCCAGTGATTGATGGCATCCTGAAGGCCAAAAAATACATCGAAACTATCCTGGAACCAAAATTGATACCTTCCATCAGGGATCTCTTCCCCAACAACGCACCATTTATTTTTCAGCAGGATTCAGCTCCATGCCACACAGCAAATGTACGCAAAGCATGGTTTCAAAATAAAGGCATAGATATATTACAATGGCCAGGAAACAGCCCTAATCTAAATCCAATTGAAAATTTGTGGCGACGTATGAAAATTCTTGTACGAAAAAAACGTCCATCCAATAAAAGACATCTTATTGAAGCTATAATTGATTCTTGGCACCATGTTATTATGAAAGATGAACTCCAAACACTCGTTCACGCGATGAAAAGACGCTGTGAAGCTGTCTTAAAAAATAAGGGTTATCCTACTAAGTATTGATTGTGTAAGTAATCCTTTAAAAAAATGCAAATCTAAGATAGATCTTACTCTTAGTTGCATAACTTTTTTTGTAATACAGATATGGTAATACGGTTTTATTATTAAATTTTACATTAAATTACCTTCAATTTGATATATAAATGTTTGTATTTAAGTGAAAATTCATATATTCTACAAGCACACAAAATTGAAAAACATAAAACTTTCAAAAAATGTCCACACTTGTGGCCACCACTGTACATTCTCTGTAATAAATTGTTTTTGTTTAGTAATAGCGGCCTTCATGGCGCCTTTCGAACGATTCAGTTTATCCATAGTAGCACTGCGGCTCTGCGGACCACAATATGGTCGTTATAAAGTGGACTGTAAGAGATGAGATTGCCTTTTTAAGTTTTTATTAACATGTAACAGGACAGATGCACAAACACAAATTATTAAATTGAACTACATTTTTATAATTAATATCGACGCGTGAACTGGGCGGTGTTAACAATACGTGCGAGTGCTTCATTGACCCACAGCTTAATGAATTGTTTTACAAAATGCTCCTAGGTGGAGCTGTGATACAACGCTCATTAGATGGAGCCAAAACCGTACTTCCGCGACGGAACACTACTGTAACACATTTTTTTGTTTATCATATAATGCTAGTGTAACATATTATTGTATTTACAGTATAATACTATTGTAACTTTTAGCCTTAGTTTTATATTCCATTAAAAGTTTTTGGTATTAAATTTTACAATAGTATTTTTCTGTCACAAAAATTTTTAATAAAGACACTTGAAAATAGAACACTTCATGTATACATTTATTAATTATCATTATAGATATTAATTTGTCTCATTGCTTTTAAGCTTTTCAGAGTAAAGTAGACAGTCAATTATACTTTAGATGGAAAATAAAAATTATTATCGAGTTATTATCACTATTTGCATTTCTAAATTTTCCATGCTGATTGCAAAACCATTCTCCTGACGCATAAGTTCAACAGTAATTTGTTTAAAGGAATGGAATATATATCTTTCAATTTCAAAGACATTTGTCACAATGATTGTTGATTTAATTGCGTAAACCAACAGAACCAAATTGTATTTGTAAAATTAGATTTAATTTGGGTTTCTAACCAAATGGATTATGATCTCAGAGTCTATGGTATTATGTTTTTGAAGAAAATATTTAAATGAATTCGTGTTCCTTTAAATCTACATAACGCATCTTAAAAACAATTTTAAAATTTTACCTGAAAGTTATAAATTACAGAAAATTGAAGTTTATTTTAGTGATAGTATAAATAGTAGAGAGTATAAAGTTTAAATTTTAAGATAAGTTATAATATGTTCTTGTTTCATTTCAATTGAAATGTTGCGGTGCAAAAATATTCTTAAGAAATTGAAGTATTTTTATATTATTATTTCCATAGCATAACATAAATATGGATATCGCAAAAAACATTTTTTTATTATTACAAAAAAAAATTCAACAAACAGACATTTCAACGTTTTACATATGATAAAGTATTTGAAATACGGAATGATATTTTTGAATGTTGTTGAAAATTTAAAACCCATTTAACAGAAAACGTGTTACACGAAAAATTATTTTGTGAAAATGTATAGAAAATAAATCAGTATGAAGATTCCATAATTGTTCCTGTCTTTAAGTACATCATAAATAAATAATAACCGTGTTAATGAAAAGACGATCTATTTCATTTGAATATTTTTACTTTAAAGTGCTTGGAATGTGGTTACCATTTGAAGTCGTTTTATGCTTTGTACTGACTGTGACATTCAAGATTTTGTAGGCTGTAGTAGTATCATTCATTTTGAATTCGGATTGAATAGAATGTTACTATCTATTTTAATGCGGTATTATTCGACATAGATTTGCATTGCATCCCGAAAAGAACAAATTAGATTTATCGACATGATTTATTACAGTGAATTGCATTTTGAAAACTTCTGTTATGAAGGTATAGCGTTAACATGAAAACTTTCATTGTGAATATAATTCAGTAATGCAATTAAATATTTCTAAAACTTTAAAATTTTGAATAGAATGCTACTATCTATTTTAATACGGTATTATTCGACATAGATTTGCATTGCATTCCGAAAAGAACAAATTAGATTTATAGACATGATTTATTACAGTGAATTGCATTTTGAAAACTTCTGTTATGAAGGTATAGCGTTAACATGAAAACATTCATTGTGAATATAATTAAGTAATGCAATTAAATATTTCTAAAACTTTAAAATTTTGAATAGAATGCTACTATCTATTTTAATGCGGTATTATTCGACATAGATTTGCATTGCATTCCGAAAAGAACAAATTAGATTTATCGACATGATTTATTACAGTGAATTGCATTTTGAAAACTTCTGTTATGAAGGTATAGCGTTAACATGAAAACATTCATTGTGAATATAATTAAGTAATGCAATTAAATATTTCTAAAACTTTAAAATTTTGAATAGAATGCTACTATCTATTTTAATGCGGTATTATTCGACATAGATTTGCATTGCATCCCGAAAAGAACAAATTAGATTTATCGACATGATTTATTACAGTGAATTGCATTTTGAAAACTTCTGTTATGAAGGTATAGCGTTAACATGAAAACTTTCATTGTGAATATAATTAAGTAATGCAATTAAATATTTCTAAAACTTTAAAATTTTGAAAATAATTATGCGACTTTACAAATTCTGTTATTTATGAACTTTATTTTACAGCATGAAATTTATTTTGAAATTTTTTGTAATGGTAACAGCTAATTAATTAATATTTCACCTCTTACTTTTATTTAAAGATATATTTACTCATTTAATGCCCATATATTTCAGACAATATTATCTATATAATTAAACAACGGAAATAATAGCCTAGATATAATTTCGGTCTACTTAAAACAAAACTTTTATGTTGTTTTTTATTTCATTAACTTTGTTGTTACTTATTTTATTAATTTTATTTTTTGGCCGTTGTAAAACTTTTCTAAGGATTTTTTGTTAGATCTGTTTATGATATGTAAAATACAATCTTATGATAATTATTATTATAGTAAATTTTGTCGTTAATAAGACAGTGTTTCAAAATTTCTCTCTCTTACATAAGAAAGTCTTCGACAAATTATTTGGTTTTACTGATGGCTGAAAACTAATAAATGATATAACACTTTATTAAACAAAGAAAAATAAATATTTTATAAAAAGCATGGTTATCACTGATGATTTTTTTTTCTATCACGATTTCTAAATAATAATCATTATTGCAAATTTTTGTTTATCTAGATTTTGTTTAACACCATTTTTGAGTTTGACAAAAAATTCTGTAATAATTTTAGACAAATTAATCAAAAAATTATGTACAGTGATAATATTGAAAAAAGAGAGAATGTCTTCGTTTAGCCATTACAGGTGCAACGGCCTCATCGTGCCTGTCGAGTCAAATAGTCTCAGTTACTTGAAAATGTAGACACTGAGTTACTTTAAAACAAGAAGTTGATTAGCTAACAAAATGGAACTATGTCTGCAATTAAAATTCTAGAAAGCTGTTTAAATAAACCACTTAGGCCAGATTCGGCTTATCCGCTTATATAAATTTCAAACTCGTATTTATACTTCGCCAGCTAACCACAGTAAGCTAATTTACAATTAGTCGTACAAAAATAATCAGGGAACTCAGATTCACGAAGGCATAATAATACATACGAAAGTAAGACTAATGATAGTTAAAATCCCTTTCACGCACAAGGTGTTAGTTGCCAGGCAATATGCTCACAATCTAAATTCTCTTTAAAAGGGTAGCTAGATGCAGAAAAGTAGCTAGATGTATCTGAAAAATATAGTTTAAAAGATAGATTAAGTAGTAGATTATATAATGCAATTTGAATACGCCTACACCCAGACCCGCTGGGAAAAAAATGCAAAAATTAAAAATTAGTGTTTAATAATTCAAATATTCAAATATTGTTTGAATTTATTTAAATTATGTTGTTTATTGATTAATTATAAATTATGTATATCTGGTTTCAATATAAAATGTTCAGAAATTTATTTATTTTTAATGTAATATGTGTATTATGTTTTTCCAATATTAATGGAATCTAAAATTGATACGCCTTTTGAAATCTGCAGTAGATAATTACTTTTGTAGTGGGGGTTGAGTTTGTTTGTTTTTTACGTCCTTGCAGCCACTGATGAAAAGAAAACTATCGTTTTATAAATATATGCCTGTCCGTATGTCTGTTTCTCTGTCTATCTATTTATCTACAGTTCTGTCTGTCTCTTTGTCAGTCTCTGTGTCTTCCTGATTACTTATATGTCTCTGCATTTTTGTCTATCCGTCTGTATCTCTATCTATTTAACTGCCTGCCTGTCTTTCTATTCATTTGTATGTGTCTCTGTCTATCTGTTTCTCTGACAGTTTCTTTCTGCCTGTTTATCCATCTATCTGTCTGTCTGTATATCTACTTGAATGTATGTCTGTATATCTATCCTTCTGTCTCAATATAAATATATATACATGTCCCCATATCTATCTGACTGTGTTTTTTTCTCTTTCTCTATCTATCCGATTGCGTATCTAACTATTTGCCTATCTATCGGTCTGACTGTTTCTCTGTTAACCTATCGATATATATGACTATATCTAACCGCCTGTCTATCTATTTGTTTCCCTGTCTACTTGTTTATTTATCTTTATATCTAGCTCTCAAAATTTTAAATTTTTCATAATTTGTTTCAAAATTTGTTTCATGTATATGTTAAATTTAAACGCTTCATAAAGTAATTTCATAAAATCGTTACACAAATTCATTTCTTAAAATTATTTCATTAGGATTATATATATATATATATATACATATATATATATATATATATATATATATATATATATATATATATATATATACAAGGTGGCCTTAATTAATCTGACGGTACTCAGAATGTTCTGTAGCGCGATCTAATTGCGAGAATGGCACCAAATTTTGTAGGATTTTTGACTTTTTCTTTATTATTCACGTGACAGTTTTTGACTAATAATATGCCAATTCATATCTATTTTGCAAAATAAAAAATATATATCAAATATGAACTTTTAGCAATGTATCTTATTAAACAGTTTATTTTTCTTTTAGTTCTTTCAATAAGAGGCAAGAAAGTTACTTCTCATCACATCATTGGAATAATTTTAAATATTCTGTTCTTTTCTAATCCTGTACAGTTGTGGTATTAAAATATATTTTTTGGAAATGCTAATAATATAACTTGTAAATAATAAACTAAATTGTTAAATGTACAAGCAGAAAAACGTATTGATTAAAACAACAAAACATGTTTTGTTGAGTACATTTTGTTTGTTTCAAGCAAAATTTTTAGTTGAAGTAAAAAGTTGTTATTTTGCATTGACAAAAAAGTATTGTTAACACTCTTACAAAATTTTAACAAAATTTCATAATTTTTACTTAAATTAACACAATTTGTTTTTTTTTAAATTTTACCAAGAAATGCATCTACGAAATTTTTATCTAAGAAGCTCGTTCTGTCTAAATAATTGTTTACTCGAAACTTTGATGTTAAAATTTCAAATTTTTGCAGCATACCAAAAATGGATTTAGTAAATAACAAAGCAATTGGTAGAGGGGGGCCACAGAGTGACATCGGGCTTCTCCTACTTTTATGTCTTCAGCGGGCCCTGTGCTCATAATGACATTTCCATCTAGTGCGATTGCAGCCGATCCGACATATATAAGAGTGAGAAATTTTGAATTTGGATGTTGTTACTTGTGGCTCAGTGGTACAGCCTCAGATTGTTATTCTGAGGACCCGGGTTCGATTCCCAGCTTGGGACATTGTTCGATCTGTCGGTTTAAGCTTGAAGAAAAGCAGGATAAAAATTCATTTGTTGTTTGTTATTCAAGGCTTACAGGCGTAATTCAATGTTTAAAATGAATTAAAAAAATAGTTAAGTTTCGATTGGTTCTAATACAAAAAAAATTAAAGTAAATATTATAATTCTTTCTGTAACAAAAACTTATTGTTGTTAATACACAGACAATTCTTAAATTTACACAAAACAATTGTTCTATAAATAAAAGTTTTTGTTGCCGAAACTGAAAAGAGCTCTTAAAGTAACAGATAATTGTATTTATTTTGAGAAAACTTTCAACAAAGAATTTTGTTAATTTAAGTAAAATTTAACCATTTTTACTTGAATTAACAAAACATTTTTCTGCTGACGATACAAATTTTTTTGTTGTAATTGCAAAAAAAAAAAAAAAAAAAAAAAAAAAAAAAAAAAAAAAAATCAACAATATTTTTCTTGTTGATTCAAACAAAATTCCCATTGACCCATATTTAAACGGAAAGTTTTGTTGGGCAAACCAAATATTTGTTGATTCAACAAAACTTCTCTCTGGGTGTAGAAAGTTTGTCTCTTCTTCACCACTAGCCAGTAACTAGCGAAAATACACTTTCTAAATAAAAAACTAAAAACAAAATATTTTAAAACATGATTAGACAAAGTTCTTTTAAAAATGAGTTTTGTTTAACATGGACTATGTAATAACTATGTAATAACTATATAATTTAGTCTGTATAAAATGTCTATGCTGTTTTGTTATATCTATATTGATGAAATAAGGTTTAGTTTACTAATGTATGGCTACATACGAAGTAAGAAAAATGTGCTATACCAAAAGGAATCAATCTGTATCAATATTTTGAGAGAATAATTGTGAAGATAGATAGATAGATATAGAGATATGTTACCACCGAAAACAAATTTAAATATAGTTAAAATTTGATTTAACAAAACTGTTCAGAAAAATGTTTTAACTAACCGAAACTAGATATTATTGGTTAAAACTATTTTTAACTGTGGCGATTAAAGAAAACTAATATTGACTACTCCACAAATAGTAGAAACAACCTTTGACAAAATTAGTATTTTCAAACATGATTCAGTTAAAACTCGGATTAACAAAGAATTTTCAATAAATGTTTTCAAGAGTTAGGATTTTAAATGCTAGTTGCGCTTCTTGTGAAAATTGCGTAACTATGCAATTTAAATTATTTCTCACGAACAATTTTCTCTGAAATCTTCCAAATGTGTCTGCACTATAACCAAATTTATGTTTTCAGAAATAGGTTTTAAAAATTAAAGATAATTTAGAAAAAAAAAACATCCATAGATTTATTCTACCAATAGAAATTTTAGTTTTTTTGTATAATTTCTCAAGTATCTGTCTTTCAGAGGTTGTATTTCATTTTAAATCTGTACTAAAAATTTGAGAAAAAATATGTCAGCTTAAGCAGGATCCAATATAGTTATACAAATTTTAAATTGCCAAATTAAATGATTCCTATTTTGTTAAATACCGAGAGTATTAACAGAATTTATGCAATCAGGAAAATGTGTTTAAGGTAGTAATTATTTAAAATACGTTTCAACAATAGAATCACTGTGCTGAAATTACCATAGTTTAATTATCTTGAGTGAACTAAGAAATGTGTGAATTGAAACAGCACTTCTATTAATTTATCTGCAAAACCATTATTTAAATTGCATGTTTATTCTGAATTCATCAGCTTTGAATATGTTACTATTATTGTTGCAAAAGAACTTAGCTTTATCTTTCTTTGTCTAAAAATAAATAAATAAATAAAAGTACGTAAGGCAGAAAAAGTAGGATTTATTAAACATTTAAAGATATTTTATTTTACGGTATTATAATCAAATATGGATTTGTGTATTTAAAAATAAAATTAAATATATATTTTTTATACAAAAGCCTAAATTCTATCCAAAATAATTTAGAAATGAATTTAGAGAACACCGCATTTTCTGTAATGATTTATCATACATAATTTCATGCTCGGTTGGAGGGATGCCACCGGCAAATATTTGTTTTAACCTTTCACAATTTTGAAACAATTATTTGCCTGATGAAATCCAACTAATCTTAAAGATAAATTATTAGTCTTAAAAAGAGCGCTAGATCAAATAGTTTGAAAAATCGACATTGACAGCACTGGTGTTATCATAAATATACTTTAAATTATTCAAAGCATTGGTTCTTACTACGAGACTCGCGGTCTTCATGCGGTCTGTGATTTGCAAAAAAGTTTTGTTGAATCTACAAAAATTTGTTTGACACAACAAAATTTTTGTTTAAATCTGGGTCAATTATTGTTGATTTTTTTTTTTTTTTCAAAAAAAAAAAAAAGAACAAAAATGTATTGTCAGCAAAAAAAAAAATGTTTTGTTAATTCAAGTAAAAAAAAAAATACTTGAATTAAAAAAATTATTTTTGTTACACAGATATATGCTATATGTTATTTTAACAATCTATTTTCTTTTTTCAACAAAATATATTTTGTTTGTTTAAATAATGAAATATTTTATATTACGAACTTGTTTTGTTTATACTACAAAAACTTTTGTTAAATGAATCAATCTAAACACGCAAATTTAACTATTTTAAAGTCATTTTCAGCAGTGAATTACACTTGTAAATCTTGAATAATAACAAGTGAATTTTTATCCTGCTTTTTTTCAAGCGCAAACCGAGAAAGTGAAAATTGCCCAAGCTGCGAGTTGATCCCGGGTCCTCAGAACAGCGCTCTGAGGCTCTACCACTGAGCTACAACGAACGACATCTGAGCTCGTCTTTTCTTACTCTTATATATGTCGGAATGGCTGCAACCGCAGCACAAGATGGAAATGTCATCAGGCGCACGCAAATTTCTGCGGCAAACATGAGACGACAATACAAAGCCCAGCATACGGCAACACATAGTTAATTTGTAATTCATTTTCAGCAGTGAATTATGCCTGAAAAAAGGAGGATAAAAATTCACTGGTTGTTATTCAAAGATTACAGGCGTAATTCACTGCTGAAAATGAGATAGACCTACTGCAGAAATCGTAAAAAATGCAACATAGCAGCGCCACCTGTTGCGCGATTTACGCCAAAAACTAATCAGCAACAATTTATAACAGGGAGTAACTGAATATAAAGTTTTATTAAATTCCGTGCATTAGTTCTTGAGATAGAGCTCCCACAAAATTTTTGTCACATATAGACAGATATAGTCATTGACTGTCATTTTCTAAAAACAGTCAAATCGTGTTCAGGACCTTCTAAAATCCGTCGAAAACCGGAAGTCGAAAATTTTCATGAATCCAATACTTTCTTCTTGTAAAGATAGAAGAAAGTAATAAATGTTACAGGGGGATTTTTAAAACTACCTTGGTCCGTCCCAATGAAAAAAGTTTTAATTAACCAAAAATAATGTTAATCCTTTAATTATATTGCTATATAAGTAAAATAAATATAGTTACGTGAGAGAATTATGGCTACTATACAACAATTTAAATTTTGCAAAAACAAAAACAAAAACAAAATGCTGGAATTACAAAATTATTGTAAAATTAAGAAAACAGATTTTGTTAATTCAAGTAAAATTGATGAAATTTTGTTAAATTTTTGTAAGAGTGTTAACAATATGTTTTTGTCCAAGCAACAAAACCAATTTTTTTTTACTTCAACTAAAAATTTTGCTTGAAACAACCAAAATGTACTCAACAAAACATGTTTTGTTATTTTAATCAATACGTTTTTCTGCGTGTACATTTAAAAATTTAGTTTATTATTAACAAGTTATATTATTAACGTTTCCAAAAAATATATTTTAATACCACAACTGTACAGGATTAGAAAAGAACAGAATATTTAAAATTATTCCAATGACGTGATGAGAAGTACCTTTCTTGCCTCTTATTGATAGAACTAAAAGAAAAAAAAACTGGTTAATAAGATACATTGCTAAAAGTACATATTTGATATATATTTTTTTATTTTGCAAAATAGATATGAATTGGCATATTATTAGTCAAAAACTAATAACTTAGTCAAAAATAAGGCTAAAACAACCAAAATGTACTCAAAAAATGTTTTGTTGTTTTAAAGGGGGAGATCAGCTGAGCAGTCGGAAAATGACAATAATTTGACCATTACTAATAACTCTGTAGTTTCAAAACAAATTAATGAAATGCAACAATTTTTTTCTATACTTTCATAAAATACTAATGGTTTTTAAAAGACATTCAAATATATATATTTAGCGATATTATTTAGTTAAATTTTTATGACAAAATTAAAGTTTTAAAAATATGAATTTTCAAATATACATTTTGCGCGCAAGATTTTAAAAATTCTACTGCAGATATATATTTAATATTGTATTTATATTTACTTATCATAGAAACTCTGTCGAGTTTCTCGCCAAGCATAAGAAACAGTAATGCATTGAACCGAAAATGAAAGGAATTTCCGCCAATGGATGCCAAACGATTTTACAATTATTTTTTTTTAACTCTGTCTAGTTTATATTTTGCGGACGGGACAAAACGCGTTTTTGACACATCTATATCTCGCGTTCTATTTATGATAGAAACAAAATTATTGATTCTATGGAATGGGGCGTGCCACGGGACTAAGAATGCAAAAGTAAAGCAAAATCTGACGAATAGTTTTTCAGTAAATGCGATTTTAAAAGTGCTGTTTTTTGCACTTTTTAAATCTTGTTCAGACCACAAATTGTTGACAGGGCTACAGCAATGTGTAATTATCGGATTTTTACGCGGTTTACGTTATTTGAATCGTTTTTATAAGTAGTTCGGACCTTTGTAAGTTTCATGTAAAAATATTAATTAGTTTTTGATTTATATCAGTTTAAAGTTGTTGATTCCTATACTTAACATAGAGCAAAAAACTTTTGACAGGGCTACAGCAATGTGTAATTATTGGATTTTTATGCGGTTTACGTTATTTGAATCGTTTTTATGAGTAGTTCGGACCTTTGTAAGTTTCATGTAAAAATATTAATTAGTTTTTGATTTATATCAGTTTAAAGTTATTGATTCCTATACTTAACATAGAGCAAAAAACTGTTGACTGGGCTACAGCAATGTGTAACTATCGGATTTTTACGCGGTTTACGTTATTTGAATCGTTTTTATGAGTAGTTCAAACCTTTGTAAGTTTCATGTAAAAATAATAATTAGTTTTTGATTTATATCAGTTTAAATTTATTGATTCCTATACTTAACATACAGCAAAAAAATAATAAATGACCCAACTCTTTTAGGAATGGTCGTATACACATGTTATTAAGATATTTTATTACACTCGACCCCAGTAAGCTTCCTATTATAAAAAATCTTAACATTTAAGGTTAGTTTACAGGGTCTCACAAAAGATCTTTTGATATAGGGCTAAAGAGTTGTGTAATTATCCGATTTTTACGCGGTTTGCAGCATTTGAATTGTTTTTATAAGTAGTTCAAATGTTTAATATTTCGTGTAAAAATATTAATTAGTTTTTTATGTATACCACTTTAAAATGATTTATAGCTATACTTAAGATGAGGCAAACAAAATATTAAATGGTCTAACTCTTTTCAAAAAGAACGTATGCGCATGATGTTAAAATATGTTATTACGAACTACCTAAGTTAGTTTCCTATTGTAAAACAGAAGTGTAGAATTTACTGTTCGTTTACAGGGTAACTCAAAAGATTTTTTAATAAGACTAAAAAGTTGTGTAATTAGCAAATTTTTACGTTGAAGTACATGATTCCTGTACTTAACACAGAGGAAAAACAATAGTAAATTGCATAACTTTTGTCAAATTCGCTATATACACAAGTTATTCAAATATGTTACTACATCCTCTCCATTGTAAAGCGGCATTGAAGCATATACGTTTCGTTTACAGAGTCTCTTAGAAGATCTTGATTACACTACAACCGATGTATATTTACTGAGTGAGATGTATTTTAATGATTTTACACTGTTTCAATCTCTGTAAGGTTTCATTATCTTGCTTTAAAATTTAATATAAGATCATTTTGTCCGTCTGAAATCTCGTCGATGTTAAGCTCTAAATCTATTAATATATAGCATTTTCATCGATTAAAAAAACTCTGTTTATTTATAAATATATAATTCTAGCGTATTAGGAATTGATTGAAATAGCGATTACAAAATTCCAACTTTACGTTCATGCACTGAGTAATAGAATGTAAAAATGTTCATACCCCAAGATTACAAGTTTTGCGTTTAAATACTTGCCGTTCATCGAATCTCCGGCTATGACGAACTTAAAATGCTAAATTTCGTATACATTAGATGATCGGTAACGAACTGTTCGGTTTACGAACAAATCGGTTAACGAACACTTTCCGGTGAGATTTTTATGTTCGGAGAACGAACTCCTCTCGAAACAAAGCCATGATGAAGCAATGCCGTGTTTCATATTTGCCAAGCTATACTTATAGCCTCTATTGTCAACTTTGAGAACATTTTAGCAGTTGCATACATATGTCCTAATTAATTCATGTACTGCCGGAGATTGGGGACCTATATTTTATGATCACCGAATTGGAATGAACAGACTATATGAACAGAAATCACTTTAATAGTTTTTATACGTTTGCAAACGTTGCGAATTTTATATTTTTCAAATTCTCGAAACGTTGAGTTAAAAAATTTAAACAAATAAAAAACTTCTAAGGTGCTCAGTAATTTTCAAAAATAATATATTTAATATGTTAGTATAAAAATCCCTGTAAATTTTTATACGAATAGAAATAGGTTCGTAGGGGAAAAAAAATGTTGATTATTCTCGGTAAAGTATGCTCCATAAACTTATCGTTGTAGTTGACCGGAAAAAAGTGCTTCTTATTTTTTCACATTTTTTCTGAAACTGTAGTATTTTAATTAGTTTGTAAATTACTGTAAAATTGTGTATTTTTTTGTTTTTGAATGCATATAAACGGAAGAGTGATATAAACAAAAGAAAAAGGAAAATAAATATGCCATAAATAATCTGATGAATACAATGTAAGGAAATTAATATAAAAGTTTCCCGGTTGTTATGGTAGCGACATGTACATTGGAATAAGTCACTCAATAAATTATATAATTCTCAAGTATAATTCTGTTTATAGCATCACTATTATTTTTTTGCCCCTTTTATCTTTTCTTTTCTGAATAAAAATGGAATCCGTATAATTGAAATTAAATACCTTACAAAAAGGAGTGATATGTCATCAAAAACAACTCGTTGTAAATGATCCCGCCAAGCCACAAACCTAAAACGTCAGTCACAAAAAGAAGTGATATCACATAAAAAGAAGCGATATAGAAGTACATACTCCGAGTCCCATGTAAAAATCTATCACCACTCATAATGTTTCCAAAGGATTCGGAGTGAGGTACAGTATGTGAAAACTGCTTGGCGACCTGCAGGCTTTTATAATGTTTGCGTTTCCTGCACTTACATATGACTATATTAATTTAATTTAATTTAATTTAATTTAATTTATTTATTTATTTTGCTCCCATAAAATTGTAAAAAGTTGAAGCTTCTGTGTTTGCATGTCCTTTCTTATTTATGAGCTTGAAAAATCAATTTGTTGATTTTATTTACCATTATTTAAACTAGAAACACCACTCTTACGAAGAAGATTTTTTAAGTAAACATGTAAAGATTTTGAGTTTGTAATATATATATATATATATATATATATATATATGATGATCATACGCATATTAATAACATTGTACCTTATAATAAACGTTAACTAAATTGAGATATATTGCAGTAATTCTAGCGTAAGCGGAATCGCATAGATCTGGGGAAAAATCCGTTCTGTCAGTTCTTTCGCATACAAAAATATTTAAAAAATGATGTAACAAAAATTAAAAATTTATTTATTTCGATTTTCAAAATTGATATACTGCATATATTACAAAAGCCTGCAGGTCGCCAAGCAGTTTTCACATACTGTACCTCACTCCGAGTCCTTTGGAAACATTATGAGTGGTGATAGATTTTTACACGGGACTCTGAGTATGCACTTCTATATCACTTCTTTTTATGTGATATCACTTCTTTTTGTGACTGACGTTTTAGGTTTGTGGCTTGGCGGGATCATTTACAACGAGTTGTTTTTGATGAGATACTACTATATTTTACACTGAACCTCAATATAGCCTGAGTTTTGTCATAGAAATTTTTTTTATTGAGTAAATATGTGTATCTTTTTTACTAAATTTCATAAATATGATTTTTAAAGCCATTAATTGTGCAAATGAATTTGAATATACTTTTAAATTGAGGTTCAGTGTAAAATATAGTAGTATAAGTAAATATAAATTCAATATTAAATAAATATCTGTAGTAGAATTTTTAAAATCTTGCGCGCAAAATGCGTATTTGAAAATTCATATTTTTAAAACATTAATTTTGTCATTAAAATTTAACTAATTAATATTGCTAAATATATATATTTGAATGTTTTTTGAAAACCATTAGTATTTTATGAAATTATAGAAAAAAAAAATTGTTGCATTTTATTTATTGGTTTTGAAACTATTAGTAATGGTCAAATTATTGTCATTATCCGGCTGCTCAACATGATCTCCCCCCTTAATCAGTTCATTTTTCTGGGTGTGGTTTCACAAAATTAAAAGAATTATGAATATATTTAGATGTATATATGTTGTAGAATTCCTTTTTAAAGATCTTAAGTATTTTCTAAAAGTCTGATACAAATAAAAATCCATAAAGTTTCTATAGATTTCTTTCTAATTAATAACCTCAATACTAAAGTAGACTTTAGCTTTCCACCAGACCTTCAGGAATCTCCTGAATTAGGATAATGGACCCTATATACAACGTTGTTAATATTAAATTGTTAACATTACTTAAAACAAATATTTAATCTTAATAATTTGCATATCATAGCTTTCTATTATAATTCATTGACATATCGCTGAAAAAAAACGCAATAATACAGAATGATTAAGACATTATTAAACACAATAATTAAGATTATGTAAATTCACATAATTAGTCCTGAAACTACAAGCAGCTTAAAAAAATATTAGATTAAAAACAGGCCTGGAAAAGAACCAGAGAAGAAATGTATTATATCATATCGCCTGTATTGTTCATATTAAAGTTAATGACTTTTATTACACCCATGCTTCGGGGATTTTCTGTCATGTGTAAACATTTCAGTGTATATATAATTAAGGGGTCAGGTAACCTTTGAAGTGTCAGAAATTTGAAAAAAAATTTATTAGCTTATAATTAAATATGATTCTTTAGGAACAATTTAAAATAAACCCCATGCAAAAATTCACTTTAGAAGTGGAGTTATGTCTAAAACAGTCTGAGCTTTTTGTATATGATCAAGGGACAGTTTGATCTTTGAAGTCAATTTTCTCAAAACGACGATTTTGGTCATTGCGCGCACGATTTAAGAAAAATGATTGGTTAGAATTTCATGAAATTTTGACTGAATGTCTCAACCAAACAGATGCACAAAATGACCCACCATTATGTTTCTCAAGTAACAAGTTTAGAATTTATGACTACTTTTGTAGTAAAAAAAACTCGATATTTTGAATTTCTCTAAAAAAAAAAAATTTTCTCAAGAACTACTCATTTTATTTTTTTCATCGTAGGTCATTTTGAGAACACATTATATATGTACTCATAAAATTTTTTTTGAATGGTTTTAGCTATTCAAATGTGAAAAATCGTGCGCGCAGTACATGCAAGAATAATTCTTTCGTAAAAAAATTATTATATTTTAAAATAAATTTAAAAGCTTTATATGAGTGTAAACATTTTTGGAGAATTTTAATTTATAAAATAAACCTTTATTAATATGCATTTAAAATTTTATAATTCAAAGTCAAATAGTTACGGATTTATGATAATTCTTACAGAGGTCTCCTTTTCATGTATTTTGTGAGTTCAAAGGTTACCTGACCCCTTAACACACATGATTTATTCATTATTACGCTTAAAGACAATTGTAACCGTTTCCAAGATAAGATAGCGGTATTTATTATTCCAGCAGTTTTAATAGAATATTGCTAAGTAACAACATATTCCACTTAAAGAAAATAAACAGCATATTTAATGCCTTGTAAAATTAATGAAAAGTAAAACAAGAAAGGAAAATCACGCACCAAGGGAAGAATATTAAACAATTTCCAACACATTCAGAATTCGGTAAAAATATTTTACCATTTCATAAGGTAAAAGTTGATAAACTAATTTTTTTTTCAAAATGCATAAGTTTAATAACCCAATTTCAGCAATTACAGTTAGACTACATTACTAATTATTTTCTGTATCCCTGTATAAGATATGTAGATTTATATACAGGGTGGTTATAATATGAGTATCTCTACTTGAAGCATTCTGTAGCTTAAAAGAATAACCCGAATAAAACTTAAGTCTGTAAAATTACTATTCGAGAATGGGGAAGAAGACTAGAACAATAAATAATTTTTTGCAATAATTGTCAACAGATGGCTCTACGGAGCTTGTCAGTGCAAACGCCGTTATAATAATCAGCAAACTCAAGAACCTCAATGACTTAAAAGTTCGCATGTCATAACATGTGCCAAAAAATCACTCCTAATGTGTTACATTCTGCAGTTTAGCAGGTCATGCACGGTCTGGATTGTGTCCTACAGCACAATGGCCATGTGGAACCTGAACTTGATCGGCACCGCCTTGCGAAATCGTAACCACATTCAATGTGATATTTTCTAATAAATTAGGTATGCCATCCAGTTTTACGCCTTAATTTCTTGTTCTTGTATTGCACATAAAATTTCACACTCAAAAGTGCCATCTGCCGGCGATTATTGCATTTTTTTTAAAAAGTTCCATTCATCTCCCTCCTTCTCGAATAGTAATTGTACCGAGTTTGGTATAATTCGGGTTATTCCTTCAAGCTTAAAACAGCCCAAAATACAGATACTTATATTATAACCTCCCGGTATATATATATATATGTATATATTACATCATTTGCTAAAATGTACTTTAGTTAGGGAACGCATAACACTGTGGAAAATTCCCGTGGAGATTTTTCTGGCAGTAAAAGGACATGTACTCGAATTCTTTTGTACAGACCTGTATGTGATATATTGAATTTATACACACCTGATATAATATGTTTAAATAATATGCAATATTTATTTAAACTAAAAAACCGTATACTGCAATGAAAACGCACTTCAGGAATTTACCGCTCATATACAGTACTGTAACTGAATTCGTTTGTGTGATGAAAATTTACGATAACGTATATCTGCACCGTATTCTACAACATGCAACACTAATGTAGATCAATTTCATTATGTTTGAAATAGTGTAACATCATTAAAATCCATTACAAACTATTTTCCCCCATATACTTTAATGTAGCAGTATTCATTTGAGTGACCCTGTAAAAGAACTATAAATGCTGCACATTTCATTTTCAATAGGCAAAATTCCAAAGTAAACCCAAGAACATACACTATTTACATAGCTATCCGAGAAAATACACGCGATTTTGAGTGTGGACAGACAGCAGGATAGACAAAACGAATTCATAAACAAAAAAAAAAAGATTTACTGATTATTTGTAAATAATATGCATCTATAGTTACACATATTTTTGATTCTTTACACTGCATTCATTTGCAGAATAATTCATTGCAGTATAAAATGCGACTTTATTTTTAGGAATGGTGATATCTTTAAAAATGATTAATCGGTGTAATTGTGTTTTGGATGAGAAAATTTATAAGAAGATTTTTGATAAACTAATTCCACATATTTAAATAAGTTTCCCTATTTTGCTTTTCAGAATGCCAAACTTTTACAAGCTTTAGGTATGATTTATTTTGTATATGACTGAACTCATGAAAAATATGTACATCTAAATGAGGGAATTTAAATAAAATGGAAATTAACTTTCTAAGTAAGAGTTTTAAAAAGTGAGAAAATATAATATAATAACTTTGGATTAAGATAATATTTGAATTCTTATTTATTTCTATAATGCACTTATGCAAAGTAATTGAAAAGTCTATGAACATATCTATATGTACAAATTTATGCATTAAAAATTTTCAAAAAAAAATAAGTAATATTTGATAAATGTACTTTCTGTATCTTCAGCCTATTTAATTGTTCAGATTCTGTTTCATGTTTCAATAATACTTTTGTATATAGAATAGATAAATACGTGAAATATAAACGATCTGCATGCTTGTATGAAATATTAATTTAAAAATCAGACATGTTAATTTATGCGAAAATGTAATTTTGTCATTTTTGTTGCTGTAAGTAAATTTCCATGGAGCTTTCTTGGAAGAAGGGTGCCATAGCTTTATCTATTAGATAGTGTACGATAAAATCATACTTCTAAATATAAAATGTATTTAAAAAAACTATAGCTTTCAGATATCACTTTCACAGGTAATATTTTCCTGTAATGTACATTAAAAATTTGTCCTATGTCTAAGAAGGATATTGTCTAATTTGTTAGGACAATAACTTACCAATTAATTATACTTTGAAAATGTTATGAATGTTCAGTGTTTTCTCGTAGTAAAAAAGGAAATTTGACATCAGAAGGTAATGTGCTACTTATATGACAACAGAAGATAAGTATTGTCGATTTTTTTTTTTGGGGGGGGGGCATGATTTGGATATTGAAGTTTTCAATATGTTCGCCACATTACATTAGTAAGTTCAATCGTTGTATTCTGACAATTACTGTCCAGATAAAAATATTTACCGGACTGCTTGTACCTTTTACATTATGACACCTTTCATCACGGGAAATAAATGGAACATTTTTATAAATACACTTGATTTTAGGAAGCCGCACAAAATTATGCGAAAGATACGGTTTTATTTACAGTTAAGATAATATTCTAAATAAGCATGTGTAGTTTTACACTATTTAATTGCGTTGCTTTCACGAAATAATCTTTAATAGTTGATTTAATCGCATTTATAATTAAAACATAATAATATCACTCACAATAGAACGTTTAGTTTTTGAGATGTTTTTCTGCAGCATCTAAAATATAAAATGATTTTTTTTTTGGACGAAATTAATACCTGATAATTATCATCTGTATGAAATATTGTCTAGTGTAAACTTCAAAATATATTTGCCAATAATAAGTGTTGAAACTTTTTATATAATTCATATATATTTGGATTCGCAATTAATTTAATAACGCAGTGGATCAGTGATAGTTTCTAATAATTTTTAAAGATAAAGTAACACTTGATTGCTTTTATTTTAATTAATTTTTTAAAAAGCATTTGAGCTGGATCAATTTGTTTTGATTTGAAACAAGAAATGCTGTCATATGAAAAACGATATTCATGAAGTTTATCGGCATGTAAAAATTTTACAGTCATGAAAATATATCTAACAGATGTAAACTGATTAAATAAAACGGAAATAGCCACACGACATTAATTAAAAAAAATAATACACTTTAAAGTTCAAAAAACTATAATAATATTAAATTGGAAAGACATTATTAAATTGTATACTTTAATACCACATGTTCTCAATGATTTAATAATTTTATTAAATGAAACAATGTCTTATACTTAAAGAAAACGCTTAAGTTAGGTAAGTAAAGCCTCAGAAAATACATTTATTTAAGTGTGATTTTCTGAAACTTTTCTTCCACGCTTTTAAGATATGATCGTCTTAGCCAAAAACAGTTTTCGCATTTGACTCTAAGTAGTCACAGGTGATTTTCGAAATAGGTACACTAAATAACGTTCATTTACATAAGCTGTTTTAAGTATTACGGCTAGTCTAAATTCATTTTGTAAATTACGGAAGACATTGTTACTAAATTAATATTTAAATTATGGAATAAAAAAGCTGCAGAATTATATCATTTATCTGAATTAATTTGTTTTAAGTTACAAAACTGAATTAAAATTCTAGTAGGACTCATGTTTTGCTGTGGACAAACTAAAACTAAATTGAATATTAAAAAAATACTGAAATTCTATATTTAAAAAAAAATTAACTTTCTCAGTCTATTTTTAGTCAAATAATTTTATTATATAAAATAATTTGTTGTTGAAAATACGCCTTTCTTAGGAATATTTTAATGCTGTAAATCTTTAAAGAGTTAAATTAATATTTATTCAATTATTTGTTCTTCCGATATATTTTTAATGATGGCTGCAGCGCAGAAAGATTAATTCAGCAGTATAGAGGTAGTTAAAAAAATAGAGTGAAGGTAAAATTTGAAAGTAATCACACATAAATATTGTAGTGGAATGTGTTCTTTTCTTTCATCATAAAGGATTTTTATTAAAAATATTAATGAATTTTTAAATATTTACTAGGTCTGATTTCTCAATCATAAGTATACTTACTGAAATCTAATAATGCATAGTGAAAACAGATATAAACCTTATAACACATTTCTTATTTGCTGAATAAAATTCCTTGTTTTATCTTACGCAAATACTAATTTTTATTAAGTGAATTTTTACAGGCAAATTTTCTCCAAACCAAGATATCATCAATGAGTATATATTTTATTTAACCTGAATATAAGACTCATCTAACAAGACTCATCTTCAAAACAATTGTACATGTGGGATAACAAATTCCAAAGAGAAATCTATTAATCTCAGCATTTGTCTTAGAAACATCTTCATCAAAAATACAAAGAAAATATTCAGCTTGAGTTTATTTTGCCTCTAAAGTCTGAAATACTAAGATAAATCACTTATTTTATACTACAATATATATAATTCTCAGATACGTTTATTATACGGATGCGAGTTACCTATTCTTGAGTTAATCCTCAATGACGAAGATATTAACCACAACTAATTGGCTAAAATGTAGAATTCAAATTTTCTGTTGAAAAAGCATGACTTATTTCCTCTAATAGAACAGCCTGCGTACATGGGGTCCTTTTTTCATTACAAATTGTGTCATTTGCCACCCTCATAATGGTTAACAATATGTAGCCTTTAAATTGGCAGAGAGATACTTTCAGTGGCCATTTAAATACTAAAATTAAAAATTGACCTGGCCAATTTCTTAAGTTATCCACAATTTGCTCAAAATCAGATATACCAACGTCACTGCTATTTGGTTATGATGTATCAACCACGTCAAGCGAAAACTACGGGAACAAGAAGATTTGAAAATCATTCAAAGTATACTTACACACAATCTGATGAAAAATATCCGGATACACTGCAAACTAGTCGTTGGGGGCCACCGTAATACTTACCCATCATGTATATGTATAATGTAAAATATTAAAATATAAATGTGTAAACTACTTATAAAATGCATTGCAATTCAAATAAAATCGTGGCTTGATGACGTCATAAAAAGGCTCGATTACTGAATTGCTTGAAAGAGGTTTTTCCTTATAACTCCAAAAATAATACTCCTATTAACCAGCGGTTTATTGCATCTGATTAAGCGTCAAATTTCCAATTAAAATATATCTTTGAAGTGAAATTTGGATGAAATACAGGGTCATGAAAAATCGAAGAGTGTGGAAAATAGGATTACAAATATCTCGGCAACTCATTATCCGATCGACTTCATGTTTTATGCAAAATTTATGTTTTTTTATTGTTTTTTATATTTACTACTTAAAATAAACAATTTCGAAAATTTTCATATACCTTTCATCAGAACGAATATTTCGAGAGTCCGAAAAAAAATGTTCCGGTCAATCGAAGTTATTGAAATGAAATAGGCTTCTTCCCATTATTACATACTAAGTACACACCAAATTGCAAGTCTCTATCTCAATTTGTTCGGGAGATAGAGCGTTTACAGACACACAGACACACACACAGACACACACACAGACACACAGACGGACGGCAAATTTTTTTTTCTAAAAATATGTTTTTTGGAATCTCCAGTGTCTGAAACGTGTAAATCCGTCAAAAAAAATTTTTCGATTTTCAAAACGATTACAAGACTTACCCTATACTACGTATGATGGGTAAGTAATAAAGGTGTCTTAAAGTAAGACATAAAAACGACTGAAAAAGCATTTAAGACACGTAAATGTCTTAATATAGTGCTTAGACATAATAGATACCTTAATTTAAGATACCTGTGTGTCTTAATGGACTGGTGGTAAGAAATGAACTAATATAAAGTGTCTTAATATGGTAAAATGTCTTAAATTAAGATATTGCCTTTGTTGATCACATCTGAAATAAGAAGGAAGGGGGGAAGGGCAGCCAGGTGCAGTGATGACGATTAGAGATAGGGACGCAGCCATTACAAGACGGCGTAATGCACTCACCAATATAATAAATACAATAACTCCTTGGATTATAAAAGAAAATATTTTAAAGAACAAAAGTAAGTTTTATCTTTATATTTTCTTATATCTTTGTTTCAATAACGTCACATTATTTATATTATATATTTGTGATAAAAAATGATGATAAATTTGGCTGATGGAAAAAGGCTTCATGGTGCAAAATAAAAATAAACTAAAGGGGGACACGATTAAATGTTCAAAAGGGAACACAAGTTACATTCCTAAACCTGATCGAAATAGTGATTAGTACCAATAAATGTTGGCCACAATAACAAACCACCTTAGCATCCCGAGCAACAACCTGAAATAGCTGAAAACTAAAAGTACATATTATAAAACACTTCATGCTAATTAAACAAAAAATAATAATACTTTAGAGATTATTCTCGATTATTTATTTGAATATAAGACATGTTAATTATTACACAATTTAATATTAATCATAATAAGAATGCATTCAAATAATGTGTTATCATATAATATTACAATTTTTACATGTGGGTGCTCCATATTACTATTAATTTTTAACTATTTTAATCTATCAGCATCCATCAGAAATTATTGTCAATTATTTAACATATATATTCATTTAAATGCAGTAAAAATATTTGTTTCACCTGTAGGCACATTTTTTCTTTATTTTTGTTGATTCATGCACATACGATTGCAATCTTTTTGATGAACGCTGTCACTTTTTCAAACATGCATAAAGAAGCACTTTGTAACTTGTTTACACATTTTTAAACTAGTAGATAGACTTCGCACTGCACTAATATATAATACTGGAACAAAACTTTCACTTTTCACAAACACAGAAACTCACTAGGGTGGCTCCTCACACGAGAAAATTCTCGAATGAATGGAATACCACCCTTCTTTCGCTTGAGACTTTATACCATCCAACACACTGCTCGTTGAAAAAAACACTAGTCATTCACATGCGTTGCCATTCCGAGTGAAGGAAGCTTGGTCGAAAAATATCCGGTATTACCACTACTTCGCGCGCCGATGGAAGAAGATACAGCGAGAGAAATTCTTCGTATGCAGGCGTTCGCCAGCTGCTGCGAGTTTAGTAACGATGTTGCGAGATGTTTGTTGGTGCGTTCGCTGATTTATAAAGGCAGATGCGCTGACACGGAAAGACAGTTCTTTTTGCATATTGCGCTGAACTTTAAAGGCTTTTTTGATGACTTGACTGAGTTGTGAAAGGGGTTTTTTAACATCTCCCCCCACCAACAGCAAAAAAAGAGGCGAACACTGTTCTGAAGAATAGTTGATAATTGTTGAAAATTGATGTGAAATGTCCTGGAGTATGCGAAGAAGTCAAAGTTTCACAAATGCATACAGATGAAGAAATGTTCGTGAAAAAATTTTGCAAAAAGTCACTGAAAGTTTCACAGCTGCATACAGACTTAAAGAAATGTTCGTGAAAAAAATAAAAAATTTTATACACAATGCTACTGTAATCATTACAATTGTATACACCACACATTATATGATACAAAAATTCAATAATTATATTTAACCAGCATGAATATGAAAATATTTACAAAAATACACACACACCAATAAATATAAACTACAGAAATACCTAGATTGCTTTAACTTTCTGCAATATATTTTGAGTTGTCACATTCAACATTTTCAAACTACTTTTTATTGTACCATATATTATTCAATTTTCTGAATTAAGTTCAATGAATATTGAAATTTACTTTGTAACTTAAAAAAGATTTCACAGATATTCTAAACAATTATGAAAATACATATGAGGAAATCATTCACATATTTTCCTTTTTGACTCAAATACAAAATTAAAAAGGTAAAGTTTAAAAAAAATATTTCAATAAATGTTATTCACTAGCAAAGTGATCAATTCTACCAGTATATTGAAAACAAACATTGAGAGAGAAGAAATAGAAAAAAAAATTTTAAAAATAGAATTTTGACTTGAGCATAGTATATATATACTTTGAAGTTTCCGAACATACACATATTTCACAAAAATATTAGAATCACTACTCAATTCTTATTTACCTCAGTTTTGTTACAAATATTATCATTTAATGGTACTTTTGGAAAAATTTTACTGACATGAACTTTTTTTACATATTCATGACCATCTTCATTAATTTTTATCAAATAATTATCATTTCTCAATTTTTTGTCAATTACATGTGGTCCATTATATCTAGGTTGTAATGCAGTATGATGTTTAAAATCTACAAGAAAAACTTCATCACCAGGATTTAAGGAAGGTTTACTTCTGCCCTTCACATATTGTTGGTGATAATTAAAATAACTAGTTTCATTTTCCTTAACTAATTTTCTAGTTTCCTGAAAATGACTTTGTAATTTTGTTAGATATTTACTATATTCTTCAGCAACTTTTGGTTTTTCAAAAATATTTAGAGGTATATTGAGTTCTCTGCCCAAGAATAGTTCAGCCGGTGAAAATTGAGTTACTGCATGCTTAGAGGAATTATAATGAAGTTTAAAAAATAATAGTCTATCTGACCACTCGAATACTTGATCAGAAAGTGCTGCTATGCTGTTTTTCATAGAAAGATGAATTTTCTCGATTAAACCATTACTCTGCGGATAATAGATTGAACTCTTTCTATGCTTAATATCCATAGTCTTAAGATAATCTTCAAATTCATCTGAACGGAAATATGGTCCATTATCAGTCAAAATAGTCCTAGCGATCCCGAATTTGGAAAAATATATATTAAGTTGATTAATTATAGTTTTAGAAGTGGTATTGCTTAATGGGATAGCCTCAAGATACCTGGAATAATGATCAACTATTGTTAAAATAAAAAATTTGTTGTCATGAGATCTAGGAAGTTTGCCTACAATATCTAAAGCTATTATCTCACCTGGAGCTAAATCAGCTTTTGGAATCATTTTAGTGACAGTATTTTTAGGTTTAGGTTTAACTTTTAAACATCTTTCACAATTGCTACAAAAATTTTTAGTGTCCTTAAACATTCCTTTCCAAGAATAGATTTTGCGAACAAAATTGTAGGTTTTTTGAGTACCAAAATGAGGAGCATGAGCAACTTCCAAACAATCCTTAATTAAAGATTTTGGAATTAAAATTCTACTGAGATACTTTTTTTTCTTTAACGGCTTCTTGGGGAAAATTTTTACCATTACAATTTTAGTTTCTGAATCAATATAATAGTTATTTGCAGTTTCCTCATCATTATCATTTAATTTTTGAATAATTTCCCTAATAAATTCATCATTTTGTTGATTATTTACAATATTATTATGATCTAAATTTGAATTACTTTGAAAAATATTTATATTATTTACATTTAAGGTTTCATCTTTATATGCTCTAGATAAATAATCAGCAGGGTTAATAACACCAGGAATGTGATCTATCTCATAATGAAATTGATCCAGATACAGAAGCCACCTAGCTACAATCTCACTCTGATTGTCCAGTTCCATGTGATATGTTAATGATTTTGCATCGGTATATATGGTAAATTTTTTTCCATATAATTCTTCACGAAAATGCTTGACAGATGCAAATATTGCGTACAATTCTCTTTGGATGGAAGGATATCTAGACTGAGCTGGATTGAATTGTTTTGAAAAAAATTCAACAGGATAAAATTTCTCATTGTATTTTTGCATTAAAATTCCACAAAATGCAACTTTAGAAGCATCAGTTACTAAATACAATGGAAGATCAGAATTAATGTTTTTAAGAAGGGGTTTATTTAGAATTTGATCTTGTAAAATATCAAAAGCTTCCTGACACTCTGAAGTCCAGACAAATGGAACATCTTTACGGGTTAAATTAATAATTGGCTTAGCAATTTCAGCATATTTATAAACCATGTGCCTAAAATAATTTAAACAACCAATGTACTGTTGAACTTGCTTTACATTTTTGGGTATGGGAAACTTTGAAACTTTGTTTACATTATCCTCTGAAGGAGAAAAACCATCAGCACTGACATTAAATCCTAAATAAGTTATTTCTTTCTGACAAATCTGAAGCTTTGCAGGGTCTAAAGTTAAGTTGAATTGGATGAGCTTATCGAATACCTTCTGTAACCAGGCTTTAATTTCAGATATGCTGTCTGCAGCGACAATAATGTCATCAAGAAAGAATTGTAAATTTGGTCCTTTTAAGCTAGATAAACATTTAGAAATTAGTGTATGAAAATATGAAGTTGAGTTGCGACTTCCAAAAGGTAGGACTTTTGGCTGGTAGTTACCAATCTCGCAGCAAAATGCTAATTTTTCCCTATCTTTTTCCTGCAATCTTATCTGAAAAAATGCCGACTTCAAATCAAGCACACAATAATACCTTTTGCCAGCAATACTGTGCAGAATTTCTGGAATTTTGGGCAAACATATAGTGTAAGATTCAGTGATGCTATTTAACAGTCTATAATCCACTACCATGCGAAATTTGATTTCTTCAGGAGAGGTGCCTGGAATTGGTTTCTTTTTGACAAATATAACAGGGAAATTATAACTGGAGGAAGAATGTTCAATTAAACCAGCATCTAACAATTTTTTAATCTCTTCTTGTGCAAACTGTTTGGCAATTTTTGGAATAGGGTATGGTTTAGTTTGAATTGGGAAATTGTGCATTAATTTAAATTCGGGTTTGACTGCATCAGTTGAACCAAGAGTTTTATAACTTTTAGAAAATACTTTAAAGTTGTTCATTAATAATTCCAAAATCTCCTTTCTCTCTTTTTCATCTAAATGTTTAAGATTAAAATCAGATTCTGAAAGTTCTGCCTGTCTCAAATTACTAATCTCTTCTAAATTTAAACTATTGATTTGAAAAATTTGGTCCTCAGTGGGTTGGATTTCCTCGTCATCTTCAAACATTTCTACATTTCCTAGTTTTTGACCTTTACGTATATATGATGCAACATTAGTTTTATTCTCAACAATTGTCAAAATATATTTGTTGTCCTCAACAGTATGCAAAGAATTTTCAATATGGCACTTCTGCGAGACTTTTAATGGGGTTAACATGACTCTTTTAGAATTATGAATACCCTGTGGAAATTCCAATTTAATTATCTCAAATGAATTAGGTTTAATTTTAATGTTATTTATAGCTTTAGCAATTACATTAATTTGAGGTTTATCATTATCCTTAATTACAGTATTTTCTTTAATCTGCGGAGAAGTTTCTTCAAATTCAAAATGGGTTTTGTTGATGGAAAGTCTTTTATTGAATGTGTCAATTAGAATTTTGTTTCTCTGAATGAAGTCATACCCTAAAATTATTTGGTAGTTACAATTCCAGTTACTCTGAGTGACAAAAAATATGTTATGAAACCAACGAGTTTTCATTTTGAACTTTATATTGACTGCTGACAAATATGGGATAGTGGTATTATTAAGGGTCTTAATTTTGACTGCTCTAGAAATATGCTCAACTTTCGCTTGTTGCTTAATTTCTGCTAAGATGCCTGGTTGCACCAGCGAGAGATTTGCACCGGTATCGAGAAGAGCGGGTACCTCTAAATTACCAAATTTAAGCTTAATAATAGGAAGGTGATTTGTATTATTATCAAAATTACACGACATTACATGGAGATTTTCAAGATCTTCACAATTATTTTGAATTGTTACATTATCAAAATTTTGAATTTCATTTACAGAGTTTAAGTTTTCATTTAAATTTGAATTTTCTTCTACAGATTTTAAATTATCATTTACTTCTAAATTTTCCTCACTAGAATTTGAATCTGAATTGTTACTAGATTTTGAATTTTCAATTGATTCTGAATTATTTACAGATTCCAATAGATTTTCATCCCTAACAATTTTATAATTATTGGTCCTTGTAAAATGGGATCTATTTTTACTACAAGAACCATCTATAAGTTTAAATGATTTCTACGCCTATATGGGTGATTTCTACGGTTATTTCTATAATTGCCAAAATTCCTTCCACTGCTGTTACCTCTAGAGATAGGAATATGGTTGGGGTTATGATTGAAATTATTGCTGCGGGAATTTCTACCCTGTGGAAAATACCAACATTTTGTTGTCACATGACTTTTTCCACATATATGACATTGGACTCTTTCATTTTGACTTTGTCGAAAAGAATTGCTAGCATTATTTTCAGATTTTACTCTTTCCAATTCTTCCTTTAACTGTTGAATTTGTTTGTTACCCTCTAACTGGCTTTGCATTATTGAATTTAGTTCAAAGTTTTGACACATATTGTTGTTAATAATGACTTCTTGAGCCTCAAGAGCCTTTTCTACATTAATTGCATGTTTACATGCCTCTAAGTAATTTTTTGGACCTAATTTAAGAATTTCGACCTTAATTTCAGGCCTAACAGCATCCAAAATTTTGTTCAATTTGATGGAATCAATGAATTCATTTGAATCCCTAGTTTGTATATCTATCTTTGATAAATATTTTACTGCATAAGAGTTTATTTCATCAATTAAGCTCTGAATTGACTGATTTGGTTTTTGCCTGATGTTATTAAATTTTGATTGTATCTCATCAAATGGTTGACATCTTTTGAATTTATTAATTAATAATTCAGCCAATTCATCAAAATTTTGAATGTTAGCTACCTGCGGGGAGTCAATTAGAAATTTTTGGGCAGCATCTCTACAATTTAATTTTAGAATTAAAATTCTTTTATTTACGGGCCAATTTTCTAATACTGCTACATCTCTAACCTGTCCGACAAAATATTCAACATTTTCATCAGAAGTTCCGCTAAAAGTGGGAATGGATGAAGCCAAACTTAAATCTATGATCCCTTTACGAGCCATAGTAAATAACAGAAATAAATGTCAAAATATAGACTTTTAAGGGGGAGGAGGGGGGAAGGGGAACTTAAAATTTACACATTCCTAACATGCAATTACACAATATCAATATTACAATACATATATAAAATCATAAATAGCTTAAGATATATAAATCATGCATTTAAAAAAATCACAGATAAAAATATAATAAATGGTGTGTATATTTTTGTAAAAATATACTCAGGAAGCTATTGTGGAGACCAGATTCTCAACCTATTAAATTTTACTTTTGCACGCGGCACCAAATGATAAAAAATGATGATAAATTTGGCTGATGGAAAAAGGCTTCATGGTGCAAAATAAAAATAAACTAAAGGGGGACACGATTAAATGTTCAAAAGGGAACACAAGTTACATTCCTAAACCTGATCGAAATAGTGATTAGTACCAATAAATGTTGGCCACAATAACAAACCACCTTAGCATCCCGAGCAACAACCTGAAATAGCTGAAAACTAAAAGTACATATTATAAAACACTTCATGCTAATTAAACAAAAAATAATAATACTTTAGAGATTATTCTCGATTATTTATTTGAATATAAGACATGTTAATTATTACACAATTTAATATTAATCATAATAAGAATGCATTCAAATAATGTGTTATCATATAATATTACAATTTTTACATGTGGGTGCTCCATATTACTATTAATTTTTAACTATTTTAATCTATCAGCATCCATCAGAAATTATTGTCAATTATTTAACATATATATTCATTTAAATGCAGTAAAAATATTTGTTTCACCTGTAGGCACATTTTTTCTTTATTTTTGTTGATTCATGCACATACGATTGCAATCTTTTTGATGAACGCTGTCACTTTTTCAAACATGCATAAAGAAGCACTTTGTAACTTGTTTACACATTTTTAAACTAGTAGATAGACTTCGCACTGCACTAATATATAATACTGGAACAAAACTTTCACTTTTCACAAACACAGAAACTCACTAGGGTGGCTCCTCACACGAGAAAATTCTCGAATGAATGGAATACCACCCTTCTTTCGCTTGAGACTTTATACCATCCAACACACTGCTCGTTGAAAAAAACACTAGTCATTCACATGCGTTGCCATTCCGAGTGAAGGAAGCTTGGTCGAAAAATATCCGGTATTACCACTACTTCGCGCGCCGATGGAAGAAGATACAGCGAGAGAAATTCTTCGTATGCAGGCGTTCGCCAGCTGCTGCGAGTTTAGTAACGATGTTGCGAGATGTTTGTTGGTGCGTTCGCTGATTTATAAAGGCAGATGCGCTGACACGGAAAGACAGTTCTTTTTGCATATTGCGCTGAACTTTAAAGGCTTTTTTGATGACTTGACTGAGTTGTGAAAGGGGTTTTTTAACAATTTGTAAGATATGAATTTAGTTGTTAAGCCACGTGTATATTTAGATAATAGCTTTCAAGTCACTTGCCTAGAATAAGTATTTTATCTTAAATCATTAAAAAATAGATGATTTTGGTCAGGTTATGTGCTTGTATTGCAGTTTATTTTTACTATTACATGTATTTTATCACAGGACTTTTTTATTTTTTACGTATGATATGTGTCTAAGTATAGAAGGTTAATGCAGATTTTTTTCCCGATATTATTATATATTTTTAAAAAGTACATTTTATGCGCTGGTATTCAAATATATTTTCTAAATCATATAAATTTTGTGCTCACTAACAGTTTTCGGTTGACTTTCGGCGTTAATTTAAATATTTATTTATTCAATATACTATTATAATTCACTAAATTTTCAAGTCTTATTGCCACTAACAAAGAAGGTCTCCATAAAGCGCATACTCAGAAAATTTTGAAAAAAGTGCTAATGAAGCTTCTCACGTATGTAATAAAGGAACAGTGAAATTTAGCTGCGGAATCCCAGTAGAAAATCTGCAAAAAAATAAAATACTTTCGAGTATTTGGCGCAAAAACACACGATTTTGCTAGCAACAGTTTTCCTTCGCCAAACGCAAACGATTTTAATGCATTTTAAATTACTTGTAAAAGGATTATTCGAATGCAGAATATTTAATGAATTTAAACTTAAACGATGAAATATTTATTATTTTTTGTATAATATATATACAAGTTGCTTGTTGTTGCAGTTATTTATTTTTACTACTCAAAAAATATGTTCTAGTTTTTGGATGTTGCAAATATTTATTTTATGTTATAGCGAAGCTGACATTTAAGTTCTGTGCATTATTGAATTATTGAATCTGTATGTTTATTTTCACTTTTAGTTAACAATCGAAATTTAAAAAATATATGAATCTGAAAGGCATATTAAAGTAAGCGAACAGTTCGAAGAAATTTTTGTTATGAGGCCTGTCTATGAGATTTTTGTAAAATTTGAAAGCGTAAAATTGTCATAAGCTTAAAAAATTATACGAATGGGTTAATTCTATGGCTCATGATACCATACCCTCTTGTTCAGAGTCGTTTGCAATTTGCGTTCAACATTTTCAACTCTCTGTACGTTTGCATTAGTATTAATTTAAAATATTCTTTAAATCAGATTTAATAAATCACTTTTAAATGTATTTTAATACATTTAATACATTAATACATTGTACATTTAATAAATCATTTTTAAATGTATTTTAAAATGAAAAGCCTGATGACAAACGGATTCGTTATACATTTCTATATCGAAGAAGTCGTTGTTTCCATAGCAACAAAAACTTTCTTGAATTGACAATATTCATATTCGGGCTTATTTTTGAACTTGAAACAATTCTAATCAATTTAAATTTTGTTTTAAATCGTAAAATACAATCGTTAAATTCCATTATATATACATATAAATGTGTACACAAAATTGTAGTTATAAAAATTTATTTATTATGTAAGTTAAACATGCGTAACAAAGTTCAGTATGAAAAAGTTTTTCCTTAAAGAATATTTGTCATAAAAGCGTACTTTTTTAACCCCTTGAAGGGCGGTGGAATATAATATATCCCACTTAATTTTATTTCCAATATGCCACAATGACACCGGAATTTTGGAATCAAATTTTACTTTTATAATATTCTTGAAGAAAATCTTTTACTTATTTGAATATAAATTTGTTGTTAAATCCCGGTGTGACTCAATGATTTCAACATTTTAGAAACATAAGTACTTTGCCTCTGAACGGGTTAATTTCATTCCGTCGCCAACCGATGATAAATCGCCAAATAAACGAAATTTTCATATTTTTTTTACGAACGTTATATCAAGGTTCCACAGAAAATATTTTTATAGACGTATACAGTAATCCCTTAACATTCGCGAGGGTTACGTTCGAGGAAAACCTCGCGAATGTCAAATCCGCGAATGTTAAGTCTATCTCTCTGTACTAACAAAGGAGTTACGTTCTGTAAAATTTTAATTAGTGTGGCATACCATTTCAAAGAACAAAAGAAAATATTTATTTAACAATACTTTATGCGTAACATATATGTAGAAGGGGAATGTACAGACATGTTCATAAATATGATAATTATTTAATGAAAATAATTCAAATTAAGTGACTGGAGAAATAATTACAGCTAAAAAGCATAGGTTTCTTTCATAAAGTAATTTCTACTCTCTCTATTCGCAAAGAGATGATAATGTATTAGTAGGCCAATATATGGTACAATATTAAAACACGATATTTAAATACAGCTAAATGCTTCAGAGATACTTTTATTTTCTATGTAAGTATAGCTTTAGCTACATCTCTACGAGAACGTGCACAAGCACATTTTAAATTAATAGATCGAAGATTCCGTTACCTTACCACTTCTAATATCCCCATTGCAACAAGTATTCTGCTGTTGTTATTTATTTTGTTTTCCTACAACGTTCGCTCCTTTTTCAGTAGACAACTGAAAATTGATTTGTAAATACATACTGAGAAAACACAGGGGAAACAATCTTTAACCACTGTAAATTCTGAAAAAGCAAAGATATGATTAAAAACAAATCGCGAATAATCAAGTCAGATTCTCGCGAATGTTAAGTTTTCCTCATTTTCATGTTCGCGAATAATCAAAATTCGCGAATGTTAAAACCGCGAATGTTAAGGGATTACTGTATATCCTTATGAGAAGAACATTCTGTAAGTTTTTCAAAAATTTCTGAGTATGCGATTATGGAGACCTTCCTTGTAAGTTGAGTTTCGGCCAGTGATTTATTTTCGATTTTCTTATATGTAACTTACAAATAATTTATTATGATTAATGCGATTGCATCATTTTATCAATTCCTAACATATTCAAATAGCTTGTTTACTAATATCGCAGTATCAATTAGCAGCAACTCGTACGTATTGCTTTTGTTCATAATATTTATCTCTCTTTCTTAAGGTTTTGTATGAGGACAGATATTTTTTTTAATATTATTATTTATTCTCCTTAATCATAATTAAGAGATTTGTAACAGTTTCTTAACCTCGTATTTTTTTTTCTCTCTTGAGTTCATTTCTTTATAGAATCTGACGATAAAATGCCAATATACGAGGGCTGTAAATTAAGTATTGGCAACATAGGTATAAATCAATTTTTAATGAACTTACAAGTACAATTGCATTACATTCCTTCTATGTAATCACCAGCAAAGCTTATAACCTTTTGCCAAATGTCGGGAAGCCGTTGTAGCCCAGTGGCAAGGTGTTGATTGTTGATGTGAGCGACCGAGCGCCCTACTGCGTGGAGTACAGATGAAACGTCATGAAATCGGTGACCTCGGAGGGGAAATGCTTGAACCCATCGTGCTACTGTCCTATACGGTAAAGCATTTGTGCCACAGGCTTCCACTAATCCTCGATAGCATTCTGTTGCATTTTTGCCACGGATAACCTCGATTTTAAGCCACGACCGCTGATCACCTTTTGAAAACATGCTTTAGAGCGATGTAAACGAAACTCCTCACTTTAACGCCACACAACAACTACCCTTCTAAGCTGATCGACTGTTTTTTGCACTCTACACATCGACAACAGCGCCACCTCACCGCTCCCATATCCTATTTACGCATGCCCGCCCTTCTGCGAGTTTCAAGGTTAAGTTGCCACTATTTAATTTACAACCCTCGTAAAATTCCAATATGAGACCGTACAGATCCCACTGTTTACTTAACAGCTGATAAGACAATTTAAAAGACACAAAGATGTTAAAATGTTTAGAAAAATATGTTAAAAAGTAATAGTACTGTCTTTTAACTGTCCATAAATGTTTTATATCTCATTTCTTTACGATCTGCTCTAATAAAACACTCCCGATGACCAAATTCATATATTAGTTTGTTAATGATGGATAACGAAAAACCGTTTTCTACTGCAATATGTCTCTTATACTGTTTATTTCATTCTCTAAATATTTTCCCGTACAAACTTTAAATGCTCGTCTGATGTAAAATTTGAAGGCTGCCATTTTACACAAGAATGGTGAGTAGCAATTATATGGAATAGTGTTATTTGATCTCATTAGTTTCCGGTAAACTGTTCTATCTAAAGTGAGGTTCTCTTCGTTTCTGATCATCCAGAAAATGTAAACTACCGTTTTTTTCTACTTTAAGTGTAAAATTTATATTTTCATCAAAGATATTTATTTTATCCAGAAAAGGTGTAACTTCGCTAAACCGTGTTCCCAAACTATAAAAATGTCATTCACAAATCTGTACCAAATTGTAGGTTTTAAATTCGATTCAGCTAAAATTCTGGTTTCCAAAGGTCTTAATTTTATTTCAGCGAACAGTCCTGACACGGGAGAACCCATCGGTGCTGCCTCCAACTGCTTATAATGTTTTCCATTAAACATAAACACATTATTATTCATAATAAGGTTTAAACCTGATTTTAATGTGGTTTTCATTTGTATATCTGACATCGGTTCCAAATCTATTGAGTTCATAATAAAAGTTTTAACTTCTTGCAAATTAATTGAGGGGTACAAAGACACTATGTCTAGACTTGCAAGTATACTTTTTTCGTTAAGTATTAGATCCTTTATTTTATCGAAAAAGTTATTAGTTGAGGTTAAGACACAATCTGAATAAGGTAAAATAGTCTTCAAGAAACTTATAAAGGCTTTTTCAATATGGTATGTAGGGCTACAGCTGTTGGTAACAATAGGTCGCAGGGGGGGGGGAGCTATCTTTGTGATCCTGTACTCTTCCTACCAATCTCGGCGTTACTGTTGTACTATTAATTTTAATTTTGTCTTTCATGCTGATTGCACTAGTTGGATCCTTATTGAGCTCCTTACACTTAATATTTTCAATACATTCCTCCATCTTTTCCACGTACATACGTCTATCCAGAATCGCAATTTTGTTCGATTTATCCGTTTGTGTAATAATTATATTAGGATCTGTTTTTAACTTTTTAATTATTGCATGTTCTGCTTTCTGCTGCTTATTAGGTTTATTTATGTATGTTTTAACATTAGTAAGTAGGATGCCTCTAACTTCATCTCTCTTTTCTAACTTTACTGACCGTGCAATGTCCTCGCAGTTTGTAAAAAGTGATTCAATATTCAATGCATTGTTGAACATATATTTAGGGCTCAGTGCCAAAACTTTATCTTCACTTTGACTTATAACTCTACTGGATAAATTCACATACGGCACTGGTTTCACGGTCCACCCCCTCCCACCCCCCTGCTTTTCCTGTGCTATGTTTAACTTAATGAATTTCTGATGAATGATCTTTTCCTTGACCACCGCTGAATGTCTCTGTAATGTTGGATAATCCGCATGTATTCATCGAATTCCGAAAAAAACGAAAACTTTGTCAAAACATTATATAAATGTAAAACTTCTTTAGACATGTAATCTATTAATCTAAACTTCATTCTGATATATGCATCTAAGCATTTCCTTTCGAACTTCTGTTTAATTGATTAGAATAGAATTTTTAATAGAACTAGAATTTGCTTCCACAAAACTGCTTTTACAATGAATGAAATTTGGAATTATGTTAAATTTCTTACATAATTGAAGAAAGGTCAAATTCATTAGCTCTCGGTTCATACGTAGACGTCGTAGATCAAGGAACAGAAGCGAATTATTATCCCTATATGTTGATGACATTTTTGTGGTTTGGGATAAAGGTAGAGAATCTTTAATCGAATTTTTTGATGATATCAACCACATGGACAATAATATTAAATTTACGATGGAATTAGAGGATAATAATTCGCTTCCGTTCCTTGATGTTCTTCTCCTTAAAGAAAACAATAGTTTAAAACGAAAAATTTTCCGGAAACCCGTGAAATTAGATTGTGTTATCCCGGGCACCGCAGCCTCTCCTTGGAATTTCAAAATTGCAGAGTTTAGATCGTTTGTACGTCGGGCATTTTTGGTTTGTTCAGGAGAATTCTTAGCAGAAGAACTTAATTATATTATTAATGTTGGTATGAAACATGGATATAAACCGCACATTATTCGTAAATTAATTGATAAATACAGGGTTACAGTAGTTTCTTCTCCTAAAGTTAGTCAGGTTTACAGAAAAATTCCATATATCCCCATTCTTTTTGAAAGATTAAAGAGAGTTTTCAAGAAATATAATAAACTGGTGGCATCCAATTCCAAAACGTTGTTTAATTTATTGAATAGAAGCATTGACCCATTATCAGCCACTTGTTTATCTGGGGAATATGAAATTCCATTTGAATGGACCGATGGTACAAATTCTGCATATATTGGTATGACAAAACGTCACATCGTAGAGAGACTTAAAGAACATAAGAGAGATTGGAAATACAATAAATTTTCCACTGCCTTATCAAGAACTTTTGCTAACGGACAGGTTAGGTTTATTGATTTTAACAACGTCAAAGTTATTTTCAGACAAAACAATCCCTTTAAAGCCTACATCCGTGAATCTATAGAAATTTCACTAAGAAAACATGAAATTTGCAACGATATCCCATCATTTTCGGTTCCTGCCATATGGAAATGCATTTTAAAATAAACTTTAATTCCGTTGAACATAAGTTCCAGTTACATTTCTGATTCATAGAGGGCGCCACCAGGCGTATTTTGAATATGCTGTTATAATTTTCCGTTATTTGAGCGTCTTGGCAGATTGAATATTGTGACTCAATCATGTAACACATTTTAATTTTTGCTGTTCATATTTATGAAGGTTTTTTCTCCTGATGATGGTTATAAAGATTAACCGAAACGTCGAGGTTTGTTTTATATATATGTTGTTTAAAAGTAACTCATATTTATTAAATAATTTTACGTTGGAAGCAAGTGTTTGGTGAGTATTTATATAGAATCATGATTTAAATCAGTAGATATTTTCAAATACAGATAAAGGTCTTGTAAAGTTCTGTAAGATAAAAGTCCTGTAAGGAAATACCAAATAATAAATTAAATTGATTAAAGGGTATATAAACAAATAAAACCTACCTTTGTTATAATTTTTTGAAGAATATTTTTTCTCTAGGCAAATGACTAAACTTTTTGTCTGGTTTTACAACATGACCAAAAAACGAAATTTGTACCTTACATATGTATGACAGAATTGATTGTACAATAATGATATTAAAACAGTGATATATGTCAACAAAAAGATCAAAGTCTTTAAAATATGTCCCAGTTAAAATAAGAAAAAATAATAATAAGATAAACAATACATGAAGAAGGGGGAGGGGCGTAGGAAAAATATATATCAACAACAAATTTGAAAAGAATTAGGAGTTTTTACAGGATAAGAATATCCTGGTAAATTGGGTCTTTTCAAAAGAATAATGTGCTACTACAGATATGTAAGAATCACAATAGATTCATTTAAAATTGTAATTTTGAAAAATTTCTATGCTTAATGTTCTCATCATTAAAAATTAATATAAAAGATTAACAGTATTTTAAAAATATACCTGGCAACATTGCACATGACTTGCTGCAATACAAAATAAATTATGACAGTATTTTAAGACGCCTTTTTGCATCTGAAGTTAACACATTGGAAACGTCTTAAAACTCCGCCATTTTTAAAACACTTGAAATGTCTTAAAACGACGCCATTTTTAAAACACTTGAAATATTTTAAAAAGCCACCATTTTTTGACATTCAAAATATCTAAAATGCTGCCATTTTTAAAACACTTGAAACGTCTTAAAAAGTCGCCATTTTTAGACATTTAAAACATCTAAAATGCTGCCATTTTAAGACACTCGAAACACCTTATATGAATTTTATCTCTTAATTACACTGGCTGATTGACAGCAAGGCTAAAACTTAGACTTACAATCAAACTACAAAGCAAAATAAATGGTTGCCAATTATGGAAGACTACTACAACAGTCTGCATTATACTGTCATAATTTATTTTGTATTGCAGCAAGTCATGTGCAATGTTGCCAGGTATATTTTTAAAATACTGTTAACCTTTTATATTAATGTTTAATGATGAGAACGTTAAGCATAGAATTTTTTTCAAAATTACAATTTTAGATGAATCTATTTTGATTCTTACATTATTTTTTTTCTTATTTTAACCACGGACATATTTTAAAGACTTTGGTCACTAAGTATTATCTTTTTGTTGACTTATATCACTGTTTTAATATCATTATTGTACAATCAATTCTGTCATACATATGTAAGGTACAAATTTCGTTTTTTGGTCATGTTGTAAAACCAGACAAAAAGTTTAGTCATTTGCCTAGAGAAAAAATATTTTTCAAAAAATTTTAACAAAGGTAGGTTTTATTTTTTTATCTACCCTTTAATCAATTTAATTTATTATTCGGTAATTCCTTACATGACTTTTATCTTACAGAACTTTACAGGACTTTTATCTGTATTTGAAAATAATTACTAATTTAAATCATGATTATATATATATTTCCCAACAATTTTAGTTATAATTTCAGCATCTATTTAAAAATTTTTGTTTATTGAGTGTAACCATTATCCGATAAAAGGTAAATGATAGTTTACCTTTTCTGGATGTCAATTTGATCAGAAACGAAGAGAACCTCACTTTAGATAGAACAGTTTACAGGAAACCAATGAGATCAAATAACACTATTCCATATAATTGCTACTCACCATTCTTGTGTAAAACGGCACCCTTCAAATTTTACATCAGACGAGCATTGAAAGTTTGTACGGCAAAATATTTAGAGAAGGAAATAAACAGTATAAGAGACATTGCAGTAGAAAACGGGTTTTTGTTATCCATCATTAACAAACTAGTATATGAATTTGGTCATCGGGAGGGTTTTATTAGAGCAGATCGTAAAGAAAAGAGATATAAAACATTTAGCTATATTCCTAATTTGTTTGAGAAATTAAGATATGCCTTATTAAAACATGACATACATTTGATAGCCTGTCCCCCACGAAAATTGGAAGAGTTAATTTGAAATAAAATAGATCCAATACCGATGAATGAAATAGCTGGTGTATACACTATCCCTTTTAAAACCAACGGCAATAATACAATGGAATACATAGTAATGACAAACAGGAAATTTTGCGAACGAGTAAAAGAACATAAGGGAGATATTAAATTTGGCCGCCCGTCTACTGCTTTATCCCGTTTAAATTGTAAACAAAATATTATTGTAATAGATTTCAATAAAGCGAAAATCATTTATCCATCATCTAATTACTGTACATTCGTTATCAGATAATCTATATATATATATTATGTAAAGGAGATCAAGTTTGTAACGATACAGTATCATACAATATACCCAATATATGGTTTAATGTCCTAAATATAAGAAGATAAAGTATATGAAACCCACACCCCCCTCCTTTTGTTTCGCAGATTTCACACAGTTGCTTACATTATCATTCACCGTATCCATGGAAACCAGCTCAAATCACACCCAAGAAACAATGGATTTTTCCACGTCAAGGCGAAGCTGGAGTTCAGATGCTCAAGACGGCAGTCAGAAAAAAATTTCGTTCCCTGATGATTGTGGCGATAGCCGACCGAAAGTACTAGGACAGTTAAACAGATTTTAACATGTTTTCGTAAACATATTAACATCTTTGTGTCTTTTAAATTGTCTTATCGCCTGTTAAGTAAACGGTGGGATCTGTACGGTTTCATATTGGAATTTTATATTTGAATTTTATCGTCAGATTCTATAAAGAAAGGACCCAATACCAGGATATTCTTATCCTGTAAAAACTCATAATTCTTTTCAAATTTGTTGTTGATATATATTTTGCCTACGCCCCTCCCCCTTCTCCATGTATTGTTTATCTTATTATTATTTTTTCTTATTTTAACTGGGACATATTTTAAAGACTTTGATCTTTTTGTTGACATATATCACTGTTTTAATATCATTATTGTACAATCAATTCTGTCATACATATGTAAGGTACAAATTTCGTTTTTTGGTCATGTTGTAAAACCAGACAAAACGTTTAGTCATTTGCCTAGAGAAGAAATATTTTTCAAAAAATTATAACAAAGGTAGGTTTTATTTGTTTATCTACCCTTTAATCAATTTAATTTATTATTTGGTATTTCCTTACAGGACTTTTATCTTACAGAACTTTACAAGACTTTTATCTGTATTTGAAAATAACTACTGATTTAAATAATGATTATATATATATTTCCCCCACAATTTTAATTATAATTTCTGCATCGATTTAAAAAATTTTGTTTATTGAATGTAACCATTATCCGCCCCACCCCATCCTACAGATCTAGAAAACTTTCTGGTATTTAAAATATCAAACATAAATAATTAATAACAATACCTTATTTTACGTAACTTTCTGATACAGAAAGTTTATTCATAAGAAAGTTTTTTTTAATGCTAAGAAAACTTTATAAATCAACACTTAATTCTACAACTATCGTCAGATTCAAAACACATAGGGCGAAATGCAATTTTCCCCTTTGCCGTTCTAAACGGCAGTCAGAAAGAATTTTTACTCCCTGATGATGGCTGCGATAGCCGGCTGAATGTACTAGGACAGTTAAACAACTTTTTAACATTTTTTGTAAACATTTTAACATATTTGTGTCTTTTAAATTGTCTTATCACCTGTGAAGTAAACGGTGGGATCTGTATGGTCTCATATTGGAATTTTACAAATAAAGCTAGGTGAAAATTACATTTCACCCAATGTGTTTCGATTTAAAGTAGTCGATACTGGATAAAGTTATAATGGAATGCAGCAAATTCAAGAGAGAAATCAAATGTAAACGTCTACGTCTGAACCGAGAGCTAATGAATTTGACCTTTCTTCAATCCTGTAAGAAATTTAACATAATTCCAAATTTCATTCATTGTAAAAGCAGTTTTGTGGAAGCAAATTCTAGTTATATTAAAAATTCTATTCTAATCAATTAAAAAGAAGTTCGAAAGGAAATGCTCAGATGCATATATCAGAATGAAGTTTAGATTAATAGATTACATGTCTAAAGAAGTTTTACATTTGTATAATGCTTTGACAAAGTTTTCGTTTTTTTTTCGGAATTCGATGAATACATGTGGATTATCCAACATTACAGAGACATTCAGCGGTGGTCAAGGAAAAGATCACTCATCAGAAATTCATTAAGTTTAACATAACACAGGAAAAGCAGGGGGGTGGAGGTCGACCGTGAAACCAGTGCCGTATGTGAATTTATCCAGTAGAGTTATAAGTCAAAGTGAAGATAAAGTTTTAGCACTGGGCCCTAAATATATGTTCAACAATGCATTGAATATTGAATCACTTTTTACAAACTGCGAGGACATTGCACGGTCAGTAAAGTTAGAAAAGAGAGATGAAGTTAGAGGTATCCTATTTACTAATGTTAAAACATACATAAATAAACCTAATAAGCAGCAGAAAGCAGAACATGCAATAATTAAAAAGTTGAAAACAGATCCTAATATAATTATCACATAAACGGATAAATCGAACAAAATTGCGATTCTAGATAGACGTATGTACGTGGAAAAGATGGAGGAATGTATTGAAAATATTAAGTGTAAGGAGCTCAATAAGGATCCAACTAGTGCAATCAGCATGAAAGACAAAATTAAAATTAATAGTACAACAGTAACGCCGAGATTGGTAGGAAGAGTACAGGATCACAAAGATAGCTCCCCCCCCTGCGACCTATTGTTACCAAGAGCTGTAGCCCTACATACCATATTGAAAAAGCCTTTATAAGTTTCTTGAAGACTATTTTACCTTATTCAGATTGTGTCTTAACCTCAACTAATAACTTTTTCGATAAAATAAAGGATCTAATACTTAACGAAAAAAGTATACTTGCAAGTCTAGACATAGTGTCTTTGTACCCCTCAATTAATTTGCAAGAAGTTAAAACTTTTATTAGGAACTCAGTAGATTCGGAACCGATGTCAGATATACAAATGAAAACCACATTAAAATCAGGTTTAAACCTTATTATGAATAATAATGTGTTTATGTTTAATGGAAAACATTATAAGCAGTTGGAGGGAGCACCAATGTGTTCGCCAGTGTCAGGACTGTTCGCTGAAATAAAATTAAGACCTTTGGAAACCAGAATTTTAGCTGAATCGAATTTAAAACCTACAATTTGGTACAGATTTGTGGATGACATTTTTATAGTTTGGGAACACGGTTTAGCGGAGTTACACCTTTTCTGGATAAAATTAATAGCTATGATGAAAATATAAAATTTACACTTAAAATAGAAAAAACGGTAGTTTACCTTTTCTGTTTGATCAGAAACGAAGAGAACCTCACTTTAGATAGAACAGTTTACAGGAAACCAATGAGATCAAATAACACAATTCCATATAATTGCTACTCACCATTCTTGTGTAAAACGGCAGCCTTCAAATTTTACATCAGACGAGCATTTAAAGTTTGTACGGGAAAATATTTAGAGAAGGAAATAAACAGTATAAGAGACATTGCAGTAGAAAACGGTTTTTCGTTATCCATCATTAACAAACTAATATATGAATTTGGTCATCGGGAGGGTTTTATTAAAGCAGATCGTAAAGAAATGAGATATAAAACATTTATGGACAGTTAAAGGACAGTACTAGGACAGTTAAACAACTTTTTAACATATTTTTGTAAACATTTTAACATCTTTGTGTCTTTTAAATTGTTTTATCAGCTGTTAAGTAAACTGTGGGATCTGTACGGTCTCCTATTGGAATTTTATATTCGAATTTTATCGTCAGATTCTATTAAGAAATGAACTCAGGAGAGAAAAAAAATACGAGGTTAAGAAACTGTTACAAATCTCTTAATTATGATTAAGGAGAATAAGTAATAATATTAAAAAAAACATCTGTCCTGTAAAAAGTAGTAAGTTACGTATAAGAAAATAGAAAATAAATCACTGGCCGAAACTCAACTTACTGGCAATAAGACTTGAAAATTTAGTGAATTATAATAGTATATTAAATAAATAAATATTTAAATTAACACCGAAAGTCAACCGAAAACTGTTAGTGAGCACAAAATTTATATGATTTAGAAAATATATTTGAATACCAGCGCATAAAATGGACTTTTGAAAAATATACAATAATATCGGGAAAAAATCTGTATTAACCTTCTATACTTAGACACATATCATACGTAAATAATATAAAAGTCCTGTGATAAAATACATGTAATAGTTAAAATAAACTACAATACAACCACCTAACCTGACCAAAATCATCTATTTTTTAATGTTTTAAGATAAAATACTTATTCTAGGCAAGTGACGTGAAAGCTATTATATAAATATACACGTGGCTTGAAAACTAAATTCATATCTTACAAATATATAATATAAATAATGCGACGTTATTGAAACAAAGATATAAGAAAACATAAAGATAAAACTTACTTTTATTCTTTAAAATATTTTCTTTTATGATCCAAGGAATTATTGTATTTATTATATGTGTGAGTGCATTACGCCGTCATGTAATGGCTGCGTCCCGCTAATCGTCATCACTGCGCTAATCGGCGCTAATCGTCATCACTGCGCTAATCGGCGCTAATCGTCATCACTGCGCTAATCGGCGCTAATCGTCATCACTGCACCTGGCTGTCCTTCCCTCCTTACCTTCTCATTTGAGATGTGATCAACAAAGGCAATATCTTAATTTAAGACATTTTACCATATTAAGACACTTTATATTAGTTCATTTCTTACCACCAGTCCATTAAGGCACACAGGTATCTTAAATTAAGGTATCTATTATGTGTAAGCTCTATATTAAGACATTTACGTGTCTTAAATACTTTTTCAATCGTTTTTATGTCTTACTTTAAGACTCCTTTTTTTGCAGTGTAATGACGTTAAATTTACTTGAAAATACTGCACGTTACAAACAAAAATGTAGAAAAATATTCTATATAAAAATAAATAATAAATAATTAAATAAACTATATTTCTTCATTAATATACGTGCTATTCCAAAACAAATAAACCAAAAATGGTGTTGGACAGGAATCCGGTAATTATTCGCTACGTCTAATAGCCATGTTTGCCTCTTCGTTTTTTTTTTTAAAATACAGCGTGATTTCATGCATTATATTATTTCAATTTCTTCTTGTTACATTAACCGTTCAAGTGACTAATTACTCACTACATCATACAAGGCCAAACATGTTTTTTACACGACTTAAGTTCAAGAGCATTTCGTCAAGTATGTCTGTAGATTTTTGACAATATATCGTTATATATCAACAATATGTTTTCAGTCGAAGGTGTCCAACTTGTATTAACAAGATAGATTTATCGTCAAGGCTCCAAGTATAACTACATTGTTTTTCCCCCGAAGGACACTGTCGATCACTTCATGTAGAGTTTCTTCAGATAAGGGAACAAAATATAAATATTAATAATTTAATTTAAGAGTTTTGTAGTTCTCATGTAGAATAATTTCGTAAAATTATAAATAATCTTCATTTATGTACATTATTATATAAATATATAGTGCATGACATTCGTTGTATATCATTGATTTGGATTTATCGGTTTTGATACGTATATTCCTTTTAGGTGTACATGTAAACAATAAAAGCCTGCATATTTTAAAAGATAATTAATACCCAATTTAAAAAAATAAATTTACATTTATAAAATCCGGACAGAGATAAATATGGCACCTATTTTGCAGAATACTTGTAGAGGCTTATATAAAGTTTTTTTCGTATTTATTTCTATAATAGAAATACAGATTTAAACAGCTTAGGAAATTGATATTTTTTAATTACAGTGTAACTAAAAGATAGTTATTTCAAATAAAAAATAATAATTGCGGTAGTACTATTCTAAAACATATTACTTGTATAATTTAGGAAATACCTTAATAATTTCAAGTTTGCATATATACTACGTGCTAAGATATATATTCAAATCGCTTAAATCAATTGCTCAGTCGAGATTATTTTACAGCAAAGGTATAGTTTTGCAGAATTAGTGTTTAGTGACGCATTTATTTAACAGTTTAAAACAACCGCACCGTACATATTTTACGCATTACACTTTAGAAATTTAGGCGTGACTCTAACAGTTCAAGGGATACAAGAGGTTATTATTTTGCATTTAAATATGTTCTATAAAATCATCCACGTGTTTAGTAACACTCTGTAAGCGTGTGAAGGGAAATTTAAAGGAGTAATAAGATTTGATTTTTGACATATGATATTGTTGGTTATATAAGAAATTGAAATATGAGTTAATGATATTATCGAAAAAAATAATTCCCATTAAATACCATATATGAACATATCTTGTAATGAATTAATGATTACTTACAAAATAATTTCTGAAATAAAATAATTCTTTCATTTGTTATTTTTCTTTCTAAGCTTAACATACATGCTGAAGAAGTAATATTTATCGATTATTTAAATCAATTATATTTTTATAATATTTTGTAATATATATTGCTGTAATATATTAAATATATCCTGTAATATATTAAGTACATATTTGAATATATTAATTAAGTAATAGCAACTTCTAGTTGCCATTCATTTTCCCCATGTATAATGACATTAAATATGAGTATTTATTTTTATTTCCTAATTAAGAGCAAAATGTTCTTAACAAAAATTACTAGAATGGAATTATTATTCATTATATGAAAGTTATTTTCATTGTATATCCAATTGCTAAACTACGACATTCTGAATTGTTTAAACATTATAAATATAATAATAACACATATTTTATTTTTTGTCATTCCATACCTTTCTGGTCCTTTTAGTATAATAATCGCTGTTTAAAAGATAATTAAACTATTAAGGGATATTTCTCATTTATATGGATTTCGAACAATATTTCCTTTTAATAATATATTTATTATTTTTTTTAATACACAAACCGAATATAAGTATATTTTAATATTTCTAAGGATCGAAAAGAAAAGAAAAGAAATAAAATAACTTGTAAAAAAACCCCGCATAATTTTAATTTATCCACACAAATCAACATATCAACTCTTGTTCTTTAATTAAAAATTATTAATCTCCACCAAAAATTAAAAAAAATGGTTTACACTTAATATTAATTTAATACCTAAAAATAATTCCTAATAAACGTTGTTTCGAACATTTTTTTCTACTTTTCTTGATTTTGGTATGTAAAGTTGGAATTTTATAACTTATAATTTTTGTCAGTTACTCATATGCTAGAATTATAAAAAATATCGACAAAAATGTTTTTCCTATGATAATACAACATTTAATTTTTTTAGAACTTAATTTTAAATTGATAAATTAGATTTAAGGCATCTTTCCGTTACGCAGCTGCGTGTGACAAAGCGTCAAATAATCTTTGCGTTTCCAACAATTTACGTTTTACAAAAACAATAGAGTTAATTATTCGCTAAAATACGCTAACTGGCTGTTAAACTGAAACAACGAAATATCTTAAATTCTAAAAAAATATAAATAAAAACGAAGATTATATTGTTTTCTTAAAAACGGTTTTATAATTTTAAATTGAATACTCTTTAATGATTGAATATTAATAATTAAATTATGATTATACATTGAGAAAATAATTTACAAAAACTTGAATTGATAGTTTTTTTTTTCATCTTGTCATAAAAAAAAGAAAAAAAAAGGAACAAACATTGTATATTTTTTAATAAATTAAATAGTTCGCTTTTTCTATTAGTCATACAGGTGGATTTTAGTAATTGGAACCACCGCTAAATTAACGTACTGTAAAAGAGTTTTTTGTGGACAACATGAACTGTAGTCATGAAATTAGGTGTGATTTGAAGAATAAATATTGAATGTTTATAAAAGAGGGATAGCTTTTTAGTTAATTTTATTTTTACATTATTTAAAGTCTAACAAAAAATGAAACGGAGAAATGCAAACGAATATTTTGTTTGATAAAGTTTTACAAAAAATTATCGAATTATAAAATAATTATTAGAAATTTAGATTTAAGTACATTGTAAGTTTGAATAATTTTTTAGAAAATTCTTACAGTTTTTGTATGTATTTAACATGTTATTATTATTATTATTATTATTAAAACAGCAGTAGTAGTAGCAGCAGTACTAATACTACTACTGCGTTCGAAAAGGAAAATTACATTCAGTTTTTACCGCTTTTATTTATATTTACTGTTAGATTTCGTATTCATTAATTTTAATTTAATTCATCTATATTGTTTATCAATATTGAAGAAGAAGGCAACTTAGTATAGTTTTTTAATATCTTGAATGAGATATAATCAGATTAAGTAATTGTAAAATGGATTTCAAATAAATCTCCGCACGCGCTCAAAATTGAATTTCCGGTAGGGGTTTTTTCAAAAAAAAAAAAAAAAAAAAAAAAAAAAAAGAAAGAAAAGAAAGAAAAATAAGGAAAAAAAAAAAAGAAAAAAATCACCGCCAATTAATCTTGAGCATGTGCGGGGCTGTAAGCATATTTACATGGCTTAAACTTTAGAATCAGATTTTAATCTTTTAAATTTGGCACTGATGATGTAGCTTTAGGGGCTCTGAAACAGCTGTTTGCCATTTTATACATTTTTATTTGTGCTATTTTACGTTGGCCATTTATTTTTAATATAACGGCACAAAGTTCAATCCACCTATTTTAAACATTTTCTATAATTCAGCAGAAAGAAAAGAGAAGTAAAATATAGCCTATGCAAACAATTATTATCACCTATCGAAGCTAACCTGTCCAGAAACTATTTTTAAAATGTATGCAGAACAAATAAGATTATCCTTCATTATAAATTGCACAATGGACAAAAAATGGACTACCCATACATGGAGTTATGCAGAAACTTGCGTTGAAAATCATATCCAAGATTTTCTCCAACTTATAGCAACACGGATATTAACTCTATGCAGTCCAGGTAACGTAAATGTCATATATTAGATGTCCCTCCAGTTCAGTAACAGGAATGTAAAGGGTTAATTTATTTGGATGATTTTTTTTTTAATTCAGGTTAAAAAGAAAAATGTTCTTTAAATCTTAGATGCAAGTGGGTCTTTAAAGGATCCCAACTAGCAATAACTTTATTTTTATATTGTTATTTATTTTCATTTAACAAATATAAGCATAAAACTATAAAGTATGAATAATTTCTTACTAAAATAAATATTTTTTTTGCTAAAATGGGTATTTATTGATTAACAAATTGATTTATATTAGCTTAACAGATTCACACACACATACAAATTGGCTGCACAGATTCGCAAAATGTCTTAATTTACATCGCATGATAAACGTTTTTGACCATTTTACAACCTGTAAAAAGGAAATTTTTATTTAGATTAAATAAAACATATATCCAGTGAAGATTTGAATGTTTGAAGGAAATTATGTCTGTACAAATTAACGAAATATTCCGATTATTTAAACTACCTCCCTATATTGCTTAAACTTTCTGTGCTACAGAAATTAACAAAAATACACCAAAATAACTAATATTTGCTTTAATATGAATTTACATCTTTAAAGTTTTATAGTATAGAAAAATGCTTAAAAGAAACACGTCTTTTTATTAAAAAAAAGTTACGTTTTATAAATAAAAATATTTTTACAAAACACTACTGAAATAAATCCTTAAAAAATATTTTTTTAAATAAAGTATTTAATTTTTTTTAATTTTATTTAGTCTTAGTTAGTCCACTGCCAAAAAAAAGAGTCATTAGAGAGTTGTAATTCAGTTTTGTAACTTCAAAAGAAATTATGGGGCTTTTTCATTCGATAATTTAAATTTCATGTTATAAAAAGTTTCTACCGTAAACGAAAAGTGAATTGAGAGTAGCAGTAATACTTAAAACAATTTATGTAAAATATCATTCTTTAATGTACCAATTTGAAAAAAAAAAACACTACTGACTACCTAGAGTCAAATGTTGGAATTTCATTTGGAAAGACGATTATCTCTAAAACCCGTGGAAGAAATGTTTCAGAAAATCATACTTAAATAAATGTATTTTCTCAAGCTTCACTTACCAAATTTAAGCATTTTCCTTACGCATTAGACATTTTTCTTTAATAAAATTAATGAATCATTGAAAACATGTGGTATTAAAGTAAACAATTTATTGATGTATTTTCCTTTTAATATTTTAATAGTTTTTTAGATATTTAAAATGCATTAATTTTTTTTATTAAAGTTGTTTGGTTATTTCCGCTTTATTTAATCATTTTACATGTATTAGAAATATTTTATTCCTATAAAAAATTTTTGAACTGGAATTATTTTTTTTCATATGACAAAATGAACATCATGTTTTAAATCAAAACAAATTAAGTGATCCAGATGAACTGCTTTTAGTTTTTTGACGTTAGTTTACTCACTACTGTTTCTAAGTGGAAAAAAAATATTTAAAAGAGAAGTAGTCAAATGTTATTTTGTTTTAAAAAACAAAGATAAACTATTATAGATAGACTAACTTATTGAATTAATTGCAAATGCAAATATCTAATATGAACTAAAAGTTTCAACACTTATTATTCAAAAATATATTTCGAAGTTTACACCAGCCAAAATCTCTTAGAAATTGAAATTATCAAGTATTGTTTTCGTTCAAAACTTCTTTATCATTTAATACTATAGAAGCAACAGTAAGCATATGCAAAGCGTAACGCTCTAGAATGACGGCTATTAATTGTGCTTAAATTATAAATACGAATAAATCTTTACTATGTCGTTTTTTTAAAGCAGCGCAACTAAACACTATAAACTTAAACATGTATATAATAAATATTACCTTAACTGTAAATAAAACAGCACCTATCGTCAAGATTTGTGCGAATTCCTATAATCATGTGTATTTATAAAAAAGCTTCAGTTACTTTTCGTACTGAAAGTTGTCATAAGATAGAAGGGGTGAACGATGTCATAACATAGAATGTAAAACCAGTCACGGTAAATATGTTTATCTAGTCAGTAATAATCGTGATACAACTACTGGAATTATTACTGTAATGTAGCGAACGCATTGAAAAACTTCCAGATGCAAATCATGTAAAGCTACCTTATTGTCGACAATATTTTACCTTTCTTAATCATATTTCTAGCATAGCTCTCTTATGTGCAGATTCCTTTTATAATCCGAGATAACACTAAAAATTTATAAACTTCAACGTATAAGAAAGCGGAAAGTTTTGACGTAAGAAAATGAGACAATATCTTTTTCAGACATAAGATAATTTGTTTTTCTAAATGGACATTATAGAAAAATGGGGCCGTATAAAACATTTAATTTATTATTGTAATTCACATGCTGGTGGTACGTTTTAGGCCTTGTAATTGGAGTTGATTATCTGGCCTAATTAAAAACAACTATCGACACTAAATCAAGTGAGGTAAGTGTTAACACCACGTTCCGGAACCACTGGTTTTTGATATAACAGGTAAAAGTGTAAAAAGCATGATCGATTCTTTAGGACGTACGCGAAATTTAGAGTAATACAATAATTAATAAATTTACTTCCTAATTCCATACATTAATTAACTCTAATTAAAAAATATATTCATTACGTTGTGTTATTTTACGACGCCGTACGTATTATGAAGATGGCCTAGCCGAAGTAATAAAATTTTGAACGGTGGCTCGAACAGCATCTGTCCGACAATACATGCAAACTTGGACAGATGCTGTCTGAGTCCCTTGTAAAGGTTAACAATAAGAATACCAAAACACATTTAGAAATTATACAATAGTTCGTCTGTTAACCCTCTGAGCGTTTTGAAAAAGGGTAAAATTGTAATGTTGTTTTCTCTGAATTTTGTTTTAAATGCTAAAAAAATATTATTCTTTCCGCATTATAAATAAAACTTAATTACAAATATGAATGTAACCCTTGAGAGTACTAATCATTCTTCAATGTTTTGAAAATTCATTAAATCTATAGAATTATATTATGTTAAACATTACATATATTGCAGTGAAACCTGGAGCTTAGTGAACGGAATATTTCGTTCCACACGCTTACAGGGTTAAATGAATTAAAGAAAATTATATAATTAACTTAAAAGAAAAAACTACTCGATGCAGTATGGGTAACACCAAATATAAAATTAAAACACATAATAACATTCAGAAAAACATTTTAATTACATTTATTTACACTTACAAAAGAAAAAATAAAACCCATCCAACGCAAGAATTTAGGAATTTAAATGAAACGTTATAAAAATATAAATCATTAAATAATTACTGAGACACATGCTGGCCCTACTAAAACCATAAGTAAATTTTACCACAATCGCACGTAACACTGTGGGAGAAAGATCATTAAATAAGCCTCTACTTACTTTACTAGTATTATGAAAAATTAAAGAATAGACTTATCTACTGATAGTGCTTCATTTGGTCCCATGTCAACTACAAAGGCCCTCAAATGAATAAAGTAGTATGTAATATTCTCAATATAAGTTCTTAGCAAATGGGAGAGAGATATAAAGCTGGGAGTTCCTTAAGGTTAGGATAAAATTTGTGGAAACGCGTTTAACATCTCTGACCTCTCTTGAGGCTCTGGTACCCTTCTTCCACGAAAGTGACATGGAATTTTACTGGATACAATATCATCATCAACAACAATAAAAAAATTGCATTATCTCATATAATATGTTTTATTTTTAATTTACAATTTTATACAAAAATGCAAGTCATTTATATTCCATGTATTTCACGTATTTCTCTATCTTATTTGCAAAAGTACTGTTTAAACATGAAACGTTTTCTTAATGATAAAAGAGACTGAAATTCCAGAAATTACTTTTTTCAAAACTTACACATTTTTAGAAAATGATAATTTATAAATGAAAATTTGTGTATGATGATTTGTGCATATAAATATGGTCATGAACGTGCCAATTACTTTGAATATGTACAATCTAGGATAAATACGGCTTCAAATATTTTCATAATGCAACATTATTATATTACATTTTTTTATTTGTTAAAAACTCACACTAAGATGTTGATGCATTTTTATTTTAAATTACATAATTTAGATGTGCATATTTTTCCCGAGTTCTGCCTTTAAAATATTATAGAAAATAAATCATACCTAAAGTTTGTAGAAGTTTGTCATCCTGAGTCAAAATTCGGAAATTTATTTTAGTATATGGAATTAGTTTTTGATAAATTTTCCTATAGTCTTCCCCATTCAAAGCAAAATTGTATCCATTAATCATTTTTAAAGATATCGCTATTCCTAAAAACAATGTCAAATTGCACACTTTAGGAATTGTAACGCTGTGTAAGGAATCAAAAGATTTTTGTAAAAACAGACTAATATTATTTCTAAATAATCAGGGATTTGTTTTGTTTAAGATTTCGGTTTGTCTGTCATTCTTTCTCTCCATTCTAAATTGCGTAAGTATACTCGGATTGATATGTAACGGATATATGTTATTTTTCATGCTATGGCATTTTGAGTACTGAAATTGAAGTGTGTATTGTATAATTTATAGTTCTGTTACATTGTAGTATATGGGGAAAACATTTGTAATGAATTTAATGATGTTACACAATTTCAAACATAATTAAATTGATATACATCACTGATTCTTTTTGTAGAATACTGCGTGCGTAGAATTTCTTGGTTATTTACCAGGACATAAAAACTGTTCGGTTACATTACTGTGTACGATCAATTATTATTGAGAGTACGTTTTTAGTTGAGGTTGGCTTTTTTTATTTTAACTAAATATTGCATATTGTTTTGTGCGAATAAATTCCATAGATCATATACATGACTGCAAAAAGAATGCAAGTACATTTCCGTTTTTTGCCAGAAATTCGTGAAAGGAAATTTTCAACTGTGTTATGCGTTTTCTAACTTATGTAAATCTTACCAAACTATGTACTATACATTCAAATATATAGATCATATACATGGCTGTACAATATAATTTGTAATTTTTTCAACTTAATTTCTGAAATTTGGTTTTCCGATGCATTATACGTTTTATAATTTATTTATTTTTATATCATTTTTTACTGTGTTTAATGGTAAAATTTTGCTACCGTATTCAGAAAATTTTCAATAACCTATGCTTGACGCATTGTATCTCTTTCTTATTTTCGTTTCATTAATTTTCAAATGGATTATATATGCTTTAAGTGGGTTATTTTGTTACTTATCAATATTTTATTAAAACTGCTTGAATAAGAAATACCGCTATATTTTGTTGGAAACGATTACAATTAACTTTAAGTGCAATAATAAAAAAATCATTTGAGTTAATTATATGAGTTTAGAAATTAGTTCGGCCCATTTTCAAAGGCGTCGGCTGTTCTGAATGTTTTATAGTGACAGCTGATTTCGGTGGTTTCAGAGAGATTAGATATCTGTCAATAATATTCAGTTTATATTTCTTTGAGGTTCATACAAAAACCTTGTTTTTATTGTGTTGAATATGTCAAATTTTGTGTTAACTAAGCAGTATTTGCAGGAGGTTTTTGTTTTCTGTTTTAATAGGAAAGAAAGTGCAGCTGGAGCCCATCGAATGCTTGTGAAAGTTTATGGTGACGCTGCTCCAACTGATAAATCATGCAGGGGATGGTTTCGACGTTTCAAGAATGGTGATTTCAGCGTTGAAGACAAGACTCGCTCAGGCCATCCAAAAACATGCGAAGACAAAGATTTAGATGCATTACTGGGTGAAGATTGAGTCAAACGCAAGATATTTTGCAGAATCATTGAGAGTGAGTCAACAAGACCTTTATGTACGATTGAAATCCATCGGGATGATTAAAAAGCATTGAAATTGGGTGCCTTCCGCACTGAAACCGATATACGTTTAAAGTCGATTTTTTACAAAAGTAGTAAAACAATTTATGGAAACGCTCAAATGGGAAGTTTTACTGCACCTACCGTATTCTCCGGGAATCGATCCTTTTGATTACTGGTTGTTCCGACGGATGCAGCACCATTTAGCTGGTCACCGGTTCACGTCTTTTGCAGAATTAAAAAATTGGCTCCAAACTTGGATCGCCATTAAAACACGAGTGATTTTTTGGAGATGGAATTCAAAATTTGCCTGAGATTTGGCAAAAAGTAATAGCCAGAGATGGACAAAACTTTGATTAATCTGTTCATTCATTTTGTTTTTAAATAAATTAATATTTCAACTCAAGAAAACGGACCGAACTAATTTGTGCTCCCAATATACTTATACATTGTAATTATTTACACATGACAGAAAATTCCCGAAGCATGGATGTACTAAAAGCCATTAATGCTAATAAAAAGCAAACAGTTGATATGATATATGTTTCCTGTTTGTTTTGCGAAATTTCCTCTCTGCTACTTTTCCAGACATGTTTCAAATCTAATATTTTTCAAGCCATAGGTAGTTTCATGACTAATTATGTGAATTTACATAATCATAATTATTGTGTTTAATAATGTCTTAATTATCCTGTATTAATGCGTTCTTTCAGCGATATGTCTACACATTATAATATAATATCCAGAATATTAATAATAAATATTAATTTTAAGTAATGTTAATTATTTTATATTTACAGCTATGTAGAGAAATTCGTGAGATTCCTGAATGTCTGATAAAATGCTAAAAGCCAGAATTTCAATATTCTTTTGTAGTATTCGGGTTATTAATTATATATATATTTTTTTATATAGAAGCGTTTTTTTTTAATTTGTAGATTTGTATATATTCATATATTTTTTTTTATTCTTTCCCAGTTTGAGAAGTTGCATTTATCCCGTAAGTCACGTAGTGCGTGCCATAGCTTTAAACAATTTAAAGAACATTTATGAGAACACCGGGAATGTGGATAACGATTTTCTTTTACTATTTGATTTAGCACTATGCATCTTTAAGAATAATATTTTTTCATCACGAAAATATTCAGTTTTTTAAATAGTGATATTCAAACTTTAAAAAATAGTCGCCAATGGCATGCATGCAACAGAAGATGACATTATTTATGAGAAATTCACTTCAGAAATGTCATGTTTTTTAAATTCGGTTGTTGGAAGTTTGGCTTTATTATTAAAAAAGCATTATATTGTATATTTTTCGAAAAATATTCACGTATGATTATATTATCATAAAATAAATATCTGTAAAAAATTTAATATAGCTAATAAATTGTACTTTTTTCCCTTACATACTTTTATTTTTATTATTGTTAGATGGAGAAACATATAACGAAAATACTTCTTTTGCAGCAAGCATATTTGCAGTTTGAAAGCTGATATATTCAGAATAAATATACAACTTAAGTAATGGCTTTTCAGATGAATTAATATAAGTGCTCTTTCAATGGATAAATTCCTTAGTTCATTCAAGATAATTAAAATATGGTAATCTCATCGCAATTATTCTATTGTTGAAGCGTATTTTAAATAATTACTATCATAATCGCATTTTCCTGATTGCATAAATTCCGTCAGCACTCTCTGTGTTTAACAAATTAGAAACGTATTTAATTTGGCAATTACTATTTAGTATAACTATATTGTATCCTATTGAAGGTGAGATACTTTTCCTCAATCTTTTATTAGAGTTTTAAATTGAAACACTATCTCTGACAGCCAGATATTTGAGATATTGTTGAAAAAACTTAAATTAATTTTTGTATAATGATTGTGTAGATGTTTCTGTCCGAACTATCTTTAAATTCTAGAATTGTTTTCTCAAAACACAAATTTGATAACGGCAGAGGACTATTTTGAAGATTTAAGCACAATTTGTTCACGGAAAATAAATTTGAAATGTATAGCTAGAAAATTTTCTATCAGGGGCGCTACTAGCATTGAACATCCTACTATTTGAACATTTTTATTACGACATGAATTTGAACAATTGATGTTAATTCTAGTTTTAACAGAAACATGTTTGAGAATACTAGATTTGCTCAGTTAGCAGTAATTTTTATTACGCAACTAAAACTAGTGTATTTTAAACGACTCATTTAAAAATAGTTTGGAACAGTTATATAAAGTTTTGATTAGACACAATTTGTTCTAAGCATGAAGTTAAAACAAATTTAGCTAGTAATTTTTTCGATGGTAATTTTTCTCTTCTTTCTATCTAACGATCTATCTGTTTATCTGTATTTCTATCTATTTTTCTACCTATAAATAAGCGATTATGCATTCAAAATACTGATTACAGTGTGAATCATAGTTGATTCATGGTTAGAGTTTGTACTCTTTGGTGTAGTACATACTCCGTACATTTGGCCTTACATTAGTAAATTAAACCTTATTTCAGTAATATAGATCAAACCAAATAACATAAGTACTGATAAGTAGGCCTATATAAGTTAGTCCTTATCAAACAAAATTCTCAGTCAGAAGCGATTTGTCTTATTATGTTTTAAAATATATCTTTTTCAGTTTTCTATTCACAAAACGTATTTCTGCTAGCTGCTCACCGGTGGCTTGAAAAGGACACACATTTTGCTTTTAACAAATTTTAGACATTCCAAATAATAGTGTTTATAATGCACAATACTGGAAAAGAACGGGATATTTAAAATTATTCCACTGGTGCAATAAACGACCCTTTCTTGTCTCTTATTGCCAGTGCAAAAAGAAACCAGAACGAAAAATCATGCGTCAAGCATAGATTATGAAACACTTTCCAACACAACCATAAAACTGTGACGGAACTTCACCGTTAAATAAAGTGAAAGAAGACATGCAAGTAAACAGTTTAGAAAACATATAATACATTGAAAAATACAGTTTTAAAAATTACCTTCCAGTGTCAAAAAAGTAGTCGAATTATTTTGTGCAACCCTGTGTATGATCAATATATGTGGATATATAGTATGATAAAATTTAGTTCAGTTAGAATAGTAAGAATAGTTATTCACATTTAGCATTTTCTCCAATCGATGGAAATGCACTCGAAATCTTTTGTACATCCCTGTATATTATCTGAAGGCTTTTGTACACACAACATATTAAGCTAAGAGGGAACTTAAAACTCACTCGCAGCAATTACCAACCGTAAACGACAATGTATCTTTATCTTTGATTAGCCATGTATATGAATTTATTTATATTCCACAGACTTCTATTTGTCTACTAAATATAGTTCAGCAGGAAAATGCGTAAACACAATTAAAAACTACCCTTAAGCAATTCACTCCCATAGTCTGTAATACTTACGAATGCCCTTGTATAGCCTTGTATATGATCAATTGGGTTTATAAACAGACATAAAAAACCTTAATTAAACTAAAAAACGAAAACCAAAGTTGTAAACACACTTATCACACATTGACTGTAAATATCGCACATGTACTGTAACCAATGTCTTTTCTGTGTCCCGGTAAATAAACGCAATGCACACAAGAGAGCAATTTATAGTGCACCTCAGTAATGCATATGATTTTCAATGTGTTTCAAATAGTGAAATATCACTAAATTCCACTGCAAAAGATTTTCTCCCCGTAGAACGATGTGTAACAGAATTCTTTTGTTTGATCCTGTAAATGAATAATAAATGCTTTGCAACCCATATTTTACAAAAAGCATGTTTCAATGAGCTTCATAATGATATATCAATTTAATTATGTTTTAAATGACGTAGCGTCATCAAAATGAACTTGAAACGATTATTTCCCATTGACTGTAATGTAACGGAATAGGTTTGATTGTCCCTGTAAAAAAAACTATAAATGTCACGCACGTCTTTTGAAATGGAGAGCATGCTATAGTAAACGACAATAACATACAAAAATTTCAGGACAATAGAAGCATATTTACGGGAGTTAGAGAACAGACAGATGGCAGACGACCAGACGGCAGACAAACCGAAGTCATAAACACTTTTCAACTAGGCTGGAAATTGTTAAAAAAGAAGGGTTTAATAAAAGACTTTACGGAATTAAAAAAAAAAAAAAACTTTTCATTATTTACAATTTAGGATATCAATTGGTATATTATTAGATATAAACTGCCACATGAATAATAATAAAATATTTATCCCAAATTACATTATAAAAATTTTTTACGACAGAGTATTGAATTGTTATTAGTAGTAAGTGGAAGTAATTTTCAACAACAACAACTACAATATATATATATATATATATATATATATATATATAATTAAAACAACGATAGTATCTTATTTATATTATAAAGAGCAAACCTGTCCGATCGTAACACTGACATCACTTTAACGTTGGCCACAACTGGCGAATAAATTTCGCTTTTGTTGCATTTTTAAAATTTTATAAACATGTTACATTTTCACTTTTGAAAATAAAATGGAATTTGTTTGAAAACTGAATCGCAATTACTCAATTATTATGGTTTAATAGAAAAATTTTCAAGGCATGATTTTTTGAAAATCTATTTATATCGAGTGTAGAGGATTACAAAACATTTATCCCTTTGCACTTAAAACAATATAAATAGTTTAATTTTTGCTTCCAGCTAATATTCCATAACGAAATAAAGCTTGAAGCAATAAAAAAAAATTAGTATAAATAAGATAGTATAAATAGAATACAAATTTAACAGACAGGTAATAGAACTACACACGTAATCAGCTGAAATTATCAAAATCAAAAAGGTAATACTACAATAGGTATACTACAATAAATAACACAGTATAAATAACATACAAATTTAACGGGCAAGTAATCGAACTGCATACTTAAACAACTGAAATTATTAGAAGCAAAAAGATTGCGTCAGAATCAAAAAGGCAAAAAATATGTGTCATGCTGTTCTGCTTATAATGCAAAAGTGCTTGTATTTTATTAATTCAGTTTTATTTGTAAAGTTAATGCTTACTATTTTGGTTAAAAAAGGCATGTCCTGCAAAACATGGTAACGGATAAAAATATCAAACTTTTGGAACTTGACTATCATATAAGGATAACGAAAACAACAGTAAGAAGAACAATAAATAGTAGCTCTATCCCGTAACTTGCAAGAACTACTTGGAAGTGTAAAATCTGTTTTTATAGTAACTATAAAGCTAACGAAATGAACAAAATTTTTTACTTAATACATGCTCAAAACAGAAAAGTACTTCAAACCTTTAAATTCTATTATATTACTTTGGAAAGTCTGAAATGAAAGGTTATTTGATATACTTTTTAAAATTTGTTCGTATGAAGAATAATTCTGTTATTTATCTGCAGAGTAATCAGTCAATTTGCATAAATTCGCAATATATTTTTTAAAGTATTCCTAAACAACAAACAGTAAACTAAAAATTTCAAATGGACAAGAATCTGTTACAAAAAATATAAATGTTTTCTACATATCCCAATTGGAATAAATAATTGCAGAAACATTATGGAAGTATATTAGGGAAAATGATTCCTTTTTCTTGTCTGTTTATCACAACATATATCATATTACTTTTAAATTTTATGTCTGAAGTTTATCCAAATTCAGCTAAAGGAATTTTTATTAATTTTTGTTAAGTCATTTTAAAAACTACAGGTAATATATTTTCATATACTATATGAATTTATATTTTAAAATGTTTGAAAATTTACATTTTTTGAAATACCTAGTGACATATAAATTCATCTATAAATATTGTTAGCACATTTATTTATATGTGTATACCTAGTGCTAAAAGCGCTAGTTAATTATATCCTGAATTCATTTTTATGATGTGTTTACACATTTAATTTTATAAACGTTGGTCAATAACACCTAAACTCAAGCTAATATTACTTATAGTTATTACTCGGTCCCTTAATAGCGTCGTACAATGTACATTGGAGTATTAACTATGAAATACCAATATTACCGATACATTGAATTGACATTCAGAGTATTTAATTTTAAGTGCCAGTAATGAATTGCCAGCAAATAGTTCGGTTTACACAAGACATATTTGCAATGAAATGCCAAAATTACACGTATGCTGCCTTGAAGCTACATATTTTATTAGTCGGAAGATTGGGCTTTTTTTTTTTTGCTTTAACTGAAGCAATGATCACAAAATGACATATAGCTAATTAGACAACGATAAATTATTAACAAAACAATCATGTCAATTTACTACTTGTAAGTACTTATGTCACTGTTTAAAATCCTTCAAAAGTCATATTTGCTTGTACTAACAAAGAAGAAACGAGAAAGAAAATATGTGTTTCCGAACTGTAAAATAAGTTGTGTCTTAAATACAGTGAAGCAGTTATACTGCAGGTTGTCCAAAACTTTTCTTTAAACTAATATTGTTTTGTATCATACTTCTACGTATTTGATAAATAAAATTAAGACAAAATAGATAGAACGTCATCAGATGTCTTTAAGAATGCCCAAATGTATTTTATTTTATTTATTTATTACAACAGAAATAAAATAATCAACCGCACAACACATTTTTGTCATTAAATTAATTGCTACAATTTTGAAAAAGCATTCGTTACAGAGGAAAATAATTTAGTTGACTGAATAATGACACAAATTGTGTCAAATTTCATATATTTGATTTTCTTTTTATAGCGAATTTGGAAGGTGCAAAACAAATAGCATTACTACATTCGCTGTCAATGGTCGTAAATATAATTGGTTATTTATTTAATGGACATTAGTATTTCATGTTGTACAAATGCAAACACAATTAGTAATTGGATATATCCTCCTTAATTAACACCATAATGCTTTTATTTTCTTACAGGAAGAAATACATTTTAAGCTAAATATTTATATATTTATTCAGTACTTATATTTTATTCATGTTTAACGGAATTTCAACGTACTTTTGTTAAATTCAATATGTCAAAATAATTTATAATCCTTTCAATTTACTATATAGGTAATGCATGGTTATCTTATATCATAAATATATTTTGTTTACATATTTTCAAATCTAACAGCAAGGTTGTTTTTTTTATATCATAATGCCTTTTTAGAAAATAACTTAATCCTACATATGTTGCTATTAGTATAGATTTTATTACATCTTTTTTATTCGTGCACCTGATTGTATATTATAACAAAATGCAATTTTAATCGAAACCCATTGTTTACAAAAAGAAGTGGTTCTGTTGGATTAACTATCAGTGAATACAATTTCTTGATGCAATTTTATACTTTAATCATCAGTAATGGCACAGTAATAAAATCACAGTTCATCTTTATCATAGTATTAATGTTCATACGAAAGACAAATATTTCTTAATATACAAAAATATAATACGAGTATGAACTGTATACTGAAAAGCATTTTTTATCTTTAGAAATCTCAGAAACCTATATATTTCGGAGATATAAAGAAGCATTTATTTTTAAAAAAATATATTGCTTCCAGTAATTTTCCTGAAATTTTCCGAATGGTTTTTATGGGGTATTAATCAATTTCCTCAAACCGAAATATTGCTATTTAACATGCTGTCAATTCTCAATTAAATATTTTCAGCTGCATAAATGAATTTGAGCATGCAAGAGTCATGTTAATGTTAAAGCTTTTAATTTATAATGTTTTCCTAAAAAACACTTTTTTGTTTTTTAACATGAAAATGCTTTCTTGTTAATATCACAGTAGTGACAGTATCCGGAAAACGTATATTCCGGGTTGAGAAAGCTGATTAATACCCTATAAAAACTATTCGAAAATGTTTCGAAAAATCAATAGCAGAAAAAGAAACTTTGTTTTCATATCTGATTCTTTAAATCTCATAAATATATTGGATTCTGAGGTTTCTAAGGATAAAGAACGTTTTTCAGTATCTTACATAACTAGGAAGAGGCTATTGCATAATTTCTTTATTTGTTATATTATGTTTACCTCGATTAAGAAGCATTTGTAATATTTTGCAATACAATATTTTTGTATTTTTGTCATAAAACATGTTGTATTTGTATTTAAAGTACACATATACATAAATTTACATGTAAATTTCATCTAAATTCAATCATTTACTAGCATTTATTTAATCCAGATTAGTATTTGGTGCTGTACAATTGTAAACACAAGTGGATGTATATATCTTCCTACTTCTATACTTATTCTGTTTATTAAGCATATTGTATATTTCCTTTATTGCGTTAATTCAATAAGGTATTTTTTTATTAATGCGAAAATTATATTATTTTATAAAGGAAAACAACTAATTAGATTATAAAAATATTTATTTTATGTAAAACTTTTGAAAGCATATGTTGAAATATCGACGTCATTTCATCAAAAGATAGATATATTAAAGGTGTTCAATGTAATTAGAAATGATTCGTTTAGTTTAAAATTTAATACAGTTATTAGTTATGTTCGATAACTTATATGTAATAACTAAAATATGATGATTACATGATGCATTTCATCATTCTTAATGACTAGTGTAGAACACCCAGTAATTGACACATTAAGGATTTCTTCTTGTTCAAATCATTATTAACAATTTTTTAATTTATTTTATCATTTTATTATTTTATGATAGTAGAGATACATTAAAAAATATTTGTTAACAAAAGTTAAAAAATATATACATTTAACTATTAAAAATTATTATTTTTTCATAAATATGGCCAAAACCTCCAGTAACTGACACCATCCCCATTATGAAACACCATTAACGGACACAAAGTGAACCAGTGACTGATACTTTATTTGCAAATATATATATATATAAAGTTACTTTATATTTCAAGAACTTTCTGTTTAAAAAAAAAAAAAAAAAACTAGAATATTTTATTATAAAAAGTGGAATTTGAATTTTAAGATTCAAACATTTGTAATTTTTAGGTGCTTTACTTTAAATTTAAAGAAAAAAAGGAATAAACATTTGACATCAATTAATATAGTTTTTACTTTAACAACTGTAATCTTAAAAAAAAATAATAATATTTTTCTTTTAAGCAAGCACAATGCATAGATTGAAATACTTATTTAAGGAAATATGTAAATCATTGTTTTTTTTCGCGCTACACCCAGAAAAAAGTTTTGTTGAATCAACAAAAATTTGGTTGACCCACCAAAACTTTTTGTTTAAATATAGGTCAATAAAAATTTTGTTTGAATCAACAATTTTTTTTTTTCAATTCCAAAAAAAAAAAAAAAAAAAAAAATGTATCGTCAGCAGGAAATGTTTTTTTAATTCAAGTAAAATAGTTCAATTTTTTTTTTTTTTTTCTAAAACAACGATAATGTACTCAACAAAACATGTTTTGTAGTTTTAATTAATTCCTTTTTCTGGGTGTACTCGCTACACTACATTGTTTCAAAATGTAACTCACTACACTATAAACTACTGTAAAAAGTAGTGATCACTGCTGTTTCGCTATTTGTAGCGCGTTACTTCTGATCCCTGAGTTCAAGTTAACCTTGCTTTTTGAATTCCCGCTCAAATTTTCGTTTCTGCCTTTCTTCCTTGATCCTTTCTTACCTTCTTTTTGTTTATACTATTTTATATATGATATGCTACAGATACATCTATCATTTTTTAAAGATTTTAAATTATAATGCAGACATACAATAACTGACATCTATGAGCCAGTAACTGATATGTGGTGTCAGGCACTGGAACAACAATTTAAAATTTAATGGTGTTTAATACAAAATAAATTTAATTTATTATTATGTATTTTTAAACAGTTCAAATAATAGATTTCAACTTTCTTTAATATAACCTATAAGAGACACCTCTGTCAGAGACTGGTGAAATAAATTCCAGGAACCAATAACTGGCACCCCCTCTTAAGCTAAATTGAATAACTAGAAGCCGTAAATCAAGGCCCTAATGCATCATATGCATCTTTAAGCTAATTTCTACAAGTATAACTTTAAGAAAGAAGTTTAGGAGGGTTGAATTACAAATAGATTAAAAAAGCACTTCTTTAATTGTAGAAATAAGATGGTTGCTTCAAAATGGCACTTTTTGGATTCTCAAAAGTTCCTTCTTCATTGAATATGTTATTGGTCCTCTAGTGGTGAATAAATTCACTCCAAAATAAAAATAAGTGTCTAAGTTGCTACTGGATGGCATTACTATGCAGAATCATACAACAAAATTCTTATTTGAGTTAGATTTGTCCTCAAGTGTCAGTTACTGGTTAGGTGTCAATAACTGGGGGTTTTACTCTATAATAGAGTAGAGGTTTCTGTTAAATTAAGGCACCTTGCTGTCTAGACACGCCGTAATTAGCTTATAAATGTGATTCTGTCTAGTGGTTACAAACGTTTGTCATCCAAAGTGTATTATTATAATGTTTAAAATGCATGTTCATAAACTAACATTTGAAGCATGTACATAAAACATGTAACTTCTGGATAACATTATAATGACACGAATTACGATTTCTATAACCATTTATATTTATTATTACTTTTATCACACTTAAACCTTATTATTAAAAAATATATATGAAATAAAATATTGTTTATATGAAATGGTCAACTTGTTGACAGAATATGAAACAGTTATAGCTTATAATGTTTTGATCAAGAATGTTCCCTTTTCTGTTTGTACGATCCACAAATATCCCTTAATATCTTTAAATGAACGCAAATTAACGCGCAAGTAACTTTTTCCCTTTGATAAATTAACTTAGGCTTACACCAAGGAAAAAATAAGCTCTGATAAGGTTTATCGCTCAAGTACTTTTTATTACTTTTTGTAACTATACTAAATTCAGAAAGATTGCATGGTGTAAGGTAGTTAACGTTATTTATTCTGATATTTTTGTACGGAACAACGTGTAAAAATATTAATTAATCATGTTTATTTAACATGGAAAATTTATTTAACACATTTAAGCATATTTAAGCAACATAAGAAATTTAAGAAATAACATCAAGCATTTTTTCTATTAAAATCAGTAATTTTCATTTGAAGTAAACTAGAGAATACGCTACTGTAAATGATAAATTAACAAAGGTTTTGGGTGGAAAGCTGTTCTCGTCTTACCCGTTCACGGTAAAAATATGTTACAATAATTATTTTATTCATTCTTTAATTTTCCATAAATCTGTTAAAATCACATTCGTCTACACTTTGTGGATAATCGTAATTATGTTAAAAAACAAGTGTCTTTAGTTGATGATTAATTACTGTTATTTATTAATTAAACATCATATAAACGTTAATTATATACTTCAAAAATACATAACTACTACTATAATATATTAAGTACTTAAATTAAAGTAATTGCAGCAACTTCATAATGGATAACTCGAGGTGGACGTTTGAACACATTTAATTTACAATTTAAATCACAATACGTACATCTACACAAACACGTACATCTAACAACACGGAACAGAACATTCTACACATGACAGTAAACAAAACTTAATATCCTTAGTTGCTGTAGATTGCTGTGGTGCTGCCATCTATTGCTTACATTTTGAACTAGACACCACAGACTCTCCCCTCCTTACTCTGGATATTTCGTGGGAGATTTTCTTTTCCTGGTGGATCTTCTAGGTACCTGTTGGGAAAAAGAAGAGTTAGTATTTACAGTATCTGTAGCATGATCACTAGAAGTATTGGGCACCATGGATTTCACTTTAGAGTCGACTGGAGCAGGACTTGGAGTATTTGGGAGGACACAGTCATCTGGTTTAGGATTTGGAGGAGCTGGGACAACAGAGTCAGCTGGTTCAGGATTTGGAGTAGATGGAACAACAGAGTCAGCTGGTCGAAGATCTGAGACACTAGGAGGCATTAGCTGAGAATCACTTTTGTGACTTTCTGTACCACTTTCTTCAGAATTTGAATCATTATTTAGATGTATCTTCGAACCGACATTAGTTATCTGATCAACATGCCTTTTCCAAATATTCGAACCAACTTGAATTCTATAATGCAACTTGCCCTCTCTTGCAATAATGCGACCAATTTTCCACTTGGCTTCTGGAGTGTAATTTCTTACAGCCACTTTCTGGTTGATTTGAAATTCTTTTACTTTAGAATTGGCCTTTCTCGCATTTTGTTTATCATGCACAAAATTTGTAACGCTTGGAAGTATCAAATCTATTTTCGTTCTTATATTTCTATTGAGAAATAGAGATGCAGGACTTTCCCCCGTAGTAACATGAGGCATCTTCCTATACTGTAAAAGAAAGTTATTTATTTTCATCTGCAATGTACCAGATTCTGAAGATAAGGCTTTTAACCCTTTTTTAAGAATCTGCACATATCTCTCTGCCTGCCCATTTGTAGCTGGATGGTATGGAGCACTAAACCTATGTTTAACCCCATGATTCTTCAAAAATGTCTCAAATTCTTCAGAAGTAAATTGTTTTGCGTTATCTGATACCAGAGATATAGGATACCCGTATCTTGCAAAAAGAGAAGAAAGACAAGTAATTGTATGTTCTGAAGTTGTATTAGGGACAATAAAAACTTCAGGCCATTTGCTATGAGCATCAACCACCAGCAAAAGCATTTTACCCATCACAGGACCAAAATAATCTATATGAATTCTTTGCCATGGAGCTGTAGGCCATTCCCAATGATGAGTATCTACCTTAGGAGGATTATTTTTTAAATTGACACAAGTAGTGCAATTTCGTGCAAGATCTTCAATATCTTGGTCAATTCCTGGCCACCAAACAAAACTGCGAGCTAAGGACTTCATTTTCACTATACCAAAATATCCATAGTGCAAATCATGTAAAAATTGTTTACGGTGAACTTCTGGGTTAATTACTCTACATCCTTTTAAAATGCAACTATGTTGAAGAGTAAATTCTTCTTGTTTGCCACCAAAAAGTAAATTTTTAGGAATTGGAGAACCAGAAATTAGATGATGAAAAAGTTGACGTAATAAAGGATCAGATTTTGTAGCTACAGCAATTGATTTGGCGTTTAGAGGCAATGTAGAAATTTGGTTAATTTGAAAAATTTCAGATTCATCAATTACATTACTTGAATTTAATTGTGGGTGTAAATCTTCACTACGTAATGGAAGTCGTGAAAGAGCATCGACATTTCCATGTTCGATTGTTTTCTTATACCGAATATCATATTTAAACGCTTGTAAGTATAATGCATATCTTTGCATCCGAGCAGCTGAAAGAACAGGGATACTTTTATTTGGAGAAAATATGGACACGAGTGGTTTGCTATCTGTAAATAAAGTAAACCTATTACCATATAAATATTGAAAAAAATTCTTTACACCAAAGATAATAGCTAGAGCTTCCTTATCCACCTGGCTATACTTTTTTTCTGCATTCGTAAGCGTTCTGGACACAAAACTAATTGGTTTTTCCACGTTATCTGGCATCACATGCGAAAGAACTGCAGAGATACCATATGGAGAAGCATCTGTTGCTAACACTAAAGGCAATTTAGGGTTGAAATGAGTAAGAACTCTTTCCGAAATAATTTCCTTTTTTATATCTTTAAATGCTTGTTCACAAACAGGAGACCAAATAAATTTTACATTCTTTTTGAGCAAGTGATTTAAAGGATGGGCAATTGTAGATAAATTTGGTACAAATTTAGAATAATATGTGAATAAGCCTAAAAAAGCTTTAACTTGTGACTTATTAATTGGTCTAGGAGCATTGACAATAGCTTCAATTTTATCTTGCGTTTTATGAATACCTTGCTTATCAATTTTATAACCACAATATGTAATATGGTCAGCCATAAAAATTGATTTATCTTTATTTATCCTAATATTATATTCACGTAATCTTTCTAAGACTTGTTTTAGTCTTTTTAAATGAATTTCATCCGTTTCCCCTGTAACACCAATATCATCAATGAACACAGTGACACCATCAATACCACTTAATATTTGTTCGATAGATCGTTGCCAAATTGCTGGAGAGCTAGTGAGACCCATTGGTAACTTTAAAAATTGAAATAAGCCCTTCGGAGTATTTATAGTTAATAGTTCTTGTGATTTTTCGTCTACAGGTAACTGAAGATAAGCTTGATTTAAATCAATTTTCGTAAAATGTAAACCACCACCTAAAGTAGCTAACATGTCCTCTACCCTAGGTAAAGGATATTTTTCCACCTTCAAAAATTTATTTACTGTAACTTTAAAATCTCCGCATAAACGAATTTTCCCATTTGGTTTTACCACTGGAACTATAGGAGTTGCCCACTTACTACTGGTGACAGGTTTAATAATACCCTCATCCTGTAACCTTTGAATTTCATCATTTACTGCATTACGTAGAGCATACGTGACTGTTCTAGCCTTACAAAGTATGGGCGTAGAACATTTTTCTAGATAAAGTTCTGCTTTCAAACCTTTTATTTCACCAACTTTATCCGAAAATAAATCAGAAAAATCATTTAATAATGTTTTCAATTGACCCGTAGAATTTGCAATTTCATTGACATACACAGATTTAAAGTTAGTAGGGAACAAATTAAATGCAGCTACCCAGTCTCTGCCAAATAAAAGTGGAAAATTATCTTCTTTAATTAAATACAATTTAAGATTTTTAGTAATATTTGCATAAGAAACATCTACTGTTACTTACCCCACAGGTGTAAACACCTCACCCGTTGCCGTTCTCAACTGAACATCTGGTGGAAAAATTTTATTATTCGGAAAAATTCTCCGAAAACGATTTACAGGTGCCGCAGAAATTCCTGAGCCCGTGTCGACCTCCATTTCAGCTTTAGCTTTATTTTCAATTAAAACCCATACTTTTATAGGTGTAGAACTATTATCATGACTGACAGATAAAATGTCGACAGTTTGCAATACATTTGTTTGTTTCTGAGAACTGCTTTTACATACTTTACCAAGATGGCCTCGTTTTTTACAAATTTTACATATAGTATTGATATGCTTACACTTATTAGCAAGATGCGATGGATTTCCACATCGATAGCATTGTAATTTATTTTTATTTACATCAAAATTCCCTTTATTTACATTATTTAATTTCGGTTTCTGGAAATTATTTGAAATTTTATTCGGTTGAATATTTTTAGAATATGCCAATTTATTGACATTTACATTTTTATTTTTCAATTCAGATATATCCTGTTCATTATTTTGCAAAATAATTGCTTTTTCAATAGCTTTCTCAAAAGTTAAATCATCTATTTGTGAAAGTAATTTACTTTGGATATTTTCATTTTTTAAACCTCGTAAAAATTGTTCTAACAAATTTTCATTAAGTGTTTCACCAGCAAACGCACAAAATGTGGTTAACTTCTTTAATTTTGAAACAAAATCTTGTATAGATTCGTTCTCATTTTGATAAGAGTTACGGAATTTTATTCTTGAACAAAATTTATTAGGGGCGGGGCTTAGGTGCTTTAACAGAATTTCAACTATTTCGTCGTATTTTAATGCTTCAGGATTTTTCGGAAATGTTAGATCTGACAGCAAATTATACAATTTTGGCCCCATACAGGAAATAATTGCGGGTACCTTTTTTTTTTCTTCAACATCATGTAATAGAAAACTCTGTTCCAATCTCTTTACGTATGATTGGAACGTTTCAATGGAATCATTGTATTCCTTGAAATTTGCAAACATTATGAACTTTTATTTATTTCAGAGAAGAAAAAAAAATGTCAGCACTTACCCCCCTCGAAATGATGTACGCCTTCAAATATTACTGCAGCATATACAATTGTAGATGTAAAAAACGAAACTTCGCCATTTTGCGAATCAGGTGGAATTTCTTCTTATATTAATTCCGGTAAAAACCTTGACCTGCGTCGCCATAATATAATATATTAAGTACTTAAATTAAAGTAATTGCAGCAACTTCATAATGGATAACTCGAGGTGGACGTTTGAACACATTTAATTTACAATTTAAATCACAATACGTACATCTACACAAACACGTACATCTAACAACACGGAACAGAACATTCTACACATGACAGTAAACAAAACTTAATATCCTTAGTTGCCGTAGATTGCTGTGGTGCTGCCATCTATTGCTTACATTTTGAACTAGACACCACAACTACCATATACAAAATAATATATTAGAAAGGTTATAATATTAATTAACCAAATACTGGGATTTAATGCATATGTGCAATCACATTATGTTTATTGAAAGAATAAGTTTTATGTTTCGCACATTCGAAGAAACATAATGTTTTTTTTTTCTAATAAAACATAGTGTTACATTTTAAAATATTATCACTAATGTACGCTACAAAAACCATCTCATTTTTGGAATTAATTTTAGTGGTATTCTTGAATATATAATTCATGTTTATAAAACAAATACAAATTACTCTTTTTAAACAGAAACTAAAAACTGTTTCTAGGTGAACGAAGTAATCTATAATTAGTTATTTTACTGGTTCCTTGAAAATATTTTGGCATAGCTGTTTAACGCTTCACAAGGTAATAGAAGTCCAAATTGTAAATATCTGGATTGGGATTTTAATACGTTACAAATGTATGTAAATAATGAAAAAATAAATTAAAATAAATTACACCAGCCTCTTAATTCAACATCGACATGACGGAAAAAAGGGTTCAACACTCATAGGGTTAATGATAGTGTGAAGATAGAAACATGAAAATTATTTATTCTTTAATTTGTCAATAGCTATTATCCAGTTTAAAAAAAAAAAAAGAAAAAAAAAAAAGAAAAAAAAGCGCGTAATAAAACGTATAAACTAAACTTTACACTTCAGTTCATTGCATTGTTTTAAAGTTTTAAAAATTACATTTGATTTTCCGCTTTCAGATATTTTTCTTCAAAATTTCAGTTACAAATATGTTTTTTTTGGGAGGGAATTTATTCTTTTCTAATCATTTAAAAATTATCCAATTCATTGCCCTCGAAAATCAGATACAAATTTGTATTCATTTTCAATGTTACATAGTTTCAGTTGCGGTTTATCGAAAATCGAAGTGACTTGCCTGCCATAAGTACATTTTAATGAGAAATAAAATGATTGAAATAATTAAAATCAATATATATTTTTCACTAGACTGAATCAGTAAATACTAAAGAATTCTGATGCTAAAGAATGGATAATAAAATCAATTCTTTATTATCCGATGAGAGCTATCTTTATGGTAAATGAACAAAAGTGAAATGGAAGTGGAATGATTAGGTAAAATGGATTAGGTATTTTGTTTAATATTCAAAATATTATGCTTGACTATTGTGCGTTCAATTTTATGAAAAGAAAATTAAAAATAACCGTTTTAATAATGGGAAATAAACACAAAGAAAGTGTTATGTGGGAAATATGATCATAGATCTTGATATTTACTGTATTATATTTATCGAATTAAATATGGTCTTCATTGTTTCTTTTACGCATGTCGTAAAATATATGATTTAAAATTTCAAACTTGATGCTGGTTACATTAGATTTTTCTGTTTAATGAAAAAATAGATATTAAACTAATCTTTGGTCATTTAAAGTCTTATGTAAACCAAAATATTGATTGGAAAATATTCCTTTATTATTAACTGAATGTAATATTTGTACCTAATATTTATAAATAACGTATACTATCAGAGAACCAAAAAAATTACATTTATCTTTCTTTATCATATTATTAAAAAATATATTTTTTTTATCCATCAACATCGTTTATTATTTTTATGCAAAAATATTCCATTTGTAATTTATTTTAAATTTAAATGACCAATTCTTAAATCACTTCTGTATATTTCAAGAAATAGAAGTAAAATAAAAGTTTTCAGAGTTTTTCTTTAAACAAAATATTTTTTTTTATGTTTAACAATAAACTAATTTATTAGTAGCAGCAATGTAGTATTATGTATAGAATTATTGAATTAATTAGTTTTATTCAGCAGTAAACATTTTTCATATTGAATTTATATAAAATAATTTTAGAACTTAATTGCAACGATATAAATTATATGCAAATAAAATAGTAATAAAATTTTAATTAATATTTTAAACTTAAATATGCAAATAATTCCCGTACACTACTCTACTATATCATAAATCAAAGTAGAATAGTATATAAGTCATAACCATACATAACTTTCGAAGTTTATTTGTGAAAGTATTCTTTCGAAATCGGTGGAAAAATAATTGATTTATAGGTCATCGGTATCCCTAGTCATTTGTTAAATCTCAAAGAGTTCCGTTTGTGGTTTATCGAGAATCGAAATGACCAGACAGAATTCACTAAAGAAATGAGGAATACAATTATTTTAACCATGAAAATCAATATGCATTATTCACTAAATTGGATCACCCATAAATAAAATCTATCCTTCAGAATCATGTAAAAAGCATCCAGTCAATATTTCAGAAAATGAATACATTTAAATATAATGGAAAAAGAACTATATATACTATTTATATTAAGGGAAATTTTTTGAAGATTTATAGGAAGCATTCTTTGGGATTACAGTACATTATCACGACAAAAAATAAAATATTTACATACATTGGCCAAAATGAGAGAAATTATATAATATTATTGGTAAAAAAAAAAAAAAAAAAAAAAAAAAAAAAAACCCTATGATTTTCGATATTTATATATTTTTATTTACCTTACAAGCACAGAATACAGTTTATAGAAAACATTATAATTAACAATATAATATAGAAACTTACAAGGGTTTTTAAAATAATTTTCATGAAGTTATTCATTCGAAATCACATGAAAAAAAAATCCATTTATTTCTAAGTAGTATGGATGCATTTGTTTTAATCAAAAAAGTTCCATTTTTGTTTTATCGAAAATCGAATAGTTCAATCTAAAATCACTAACCTAACTTTTATTGTGGAATAAAATTATTTAAACCATGAAAATCTATCTATAAGCACTATTCCCTGAACTGGATCACTCAGCAATAGTATTCATTCTTCTGTACCCGATAAAAGCATAAAAGTGTTACTTCAAAGTCTAAAAAAAAAATGGAATAGAAACTGCTTAAACAATTAAATACTAAAGGAAAATTTTTGTTGAATTGTATTGAACACTGTTTAAGCGTATTATACTTTTACTTATGAAGAAAAAAATAACATTTAGAAATATCAGAAACAATGAGATAAGTTATATTATTAGTTATATAAATATATTACTGTTTAAATAATCTTAATATCTACAAATTTCGGCATTTACCGTACATTTTTGCGTACAGCTCAATTTGATTCAAGAAAATAGATCGAAAATCATAGGTGCTCGTTGTATGCTTGTTATAAAAATTAAAAGATTAAAAATTTATAGTAAGGAGATATGTCGTAAGATCCAAAATTTTAAGATAAATTACCATTCATTTACAAAATAATAATTTTCGCTCTCAGATTCAATGAAAGGTAATAGTTGTTACACTATGGAACACTCTTTGTTTCATTTCTTGCTGGGTGTCGTACGAAGTTTTTTTTTTTTTTTTTTTTTTTTCAAAGAATTAGGTGCGCGTTACACAGAAAACATGCTTAAAAATAATTAAATAAATAAATAAAATTATTTGCATTGTACCCTTTAATGCGAAATAGACAGTAATCTAGGAAATATACTATTACTTATTTTACATGTACAAAGTATAATCTAATATATTAAAATGAAAATTTCTCTGTCTGTATTCACTTCTATACAAATCAACATTTTGAAAACCAGAATTGTGAAATGCTATGTGTAGATGTATTAAAACACGGCCGTGGTAACTAAAGTAATCCGGATTCAAAATAATGTATAGTTAATTTTAATTAATAAAAAACCAAAAACCTAACAGTCTTTTCTATTATATTTAAACATTTTTCGTTATAGCAGTTGCCAACAATTAAAATTCCACATAATTTTTTTTTCTAGAATAATTAATTTTCTATTGAAATATTACCACATGAAAAATGAAAATGAAATAAAGTAGTTCAACAATTGAAAAGAAGATTATTTTGACGTCATATTGGTAATATAACGTACATTTCAAACATTTCTCAATAATACAAGGAGTATGTGTATGCGTAAATAAAAAAGCAGGTTAATATGACGTCATTAGAGAATTAAAAGAAAATTAATATGACGTCATATTGGAATGTTAAAGGACTTTTTTAAATGTTTTAGAATCATACAAATATAGTATACTTATTAGTTATAGAGATATCATGTAGATATAACGTCGGCAGGTGAGTGTAACATCATATGAGTTTGAGGAACGTATGGGATCACGATAAAAGCTCGATTATGGAAATATTGGCATATTTTAACATTTTGAATTTCTGTATACAACATGTTTAATTTTGAAATTGATTTTTCTACACAAACATTCTTAAAATCCCGGACAACGCTGGTACTTCAACTAGTATAATATATAAATTTGCTTGGATTTTTAAAATAAGTGTTATAAATTTATTATTTCCAAATCATTTGGGAAATTGAGAAACAAACATCGATTAAGAATACTATATCTATCTATTTCTTTTAATCCAAAGCAGTTCCATTTGTGGTTTATCGAAAATCGAAAAGACCTATACGAAATCACTAGAGGAAAATTTAACGTGGAATAAAATGATTCACTGGAGTGTATCACTCAGAAGTAAAATTGGTCCTCCAGTACAGTAACCGGTGAAAAGTATACTGATGCAAAAGAAAAAAAGTATAGAATTAAATAAAATGAAATTATTAAATTTAAATAAAATGAAAGTATTAAATTTAAATAAAATGAAAGTAATAGATATAAATAAATTCAAGAAGTGGTAATGTGCAATTTTTATGTAATCATTGGTTAAAATATGTAAGGCATATCGTATATTTATTATCGTGAATGAATTAAGTAAATTAATAGATAAACCATTGAAAAATAATAAAGTAAACAAAGTGCTATATTGAAGAAAAAAAATATCAGTGATTTAAATAGTGTACGGATGTAATTAAAAACAGAAATGTTTTTAAATAAAATGGAAATAATGGATTTAAATAAAATCAGTATGTCGTATAGCACTTATTTTATTTGATCATCGGTAACAATGTAGTACAGACATATTGTATATTTATTATCAGGAAAGAAAGAAATTAAACTGGCTTTTCTAAACTCTTAGTTACCACGGAACCCTTTCCGTATTTCCGAGTCTTCGAGGACGTCCAGTACATAAAACTGGAATTACGGTCATATATATTTTTAATTATTGAATAAGTAAACATAATGAAATAAAAATAAGAAAGCTAATTATAACATTTAAAGTAAACAAAGATATTACGTCTTTTCATTATCAATTACAAACAGTTATACTAATACAGACAATTAAACTATAAAATTAAAAAAGCACAATAATTTATTAAAAACATTATACGTTTTAGGCTTTCCAGAAGCCCGAATTGTAGCCCAGAAATGTAACTAGTGCCATACGGGAGCTTCTTGAAAAACCGAAACGTAGAATGTTTTTAATAAGTAATGGTCCTTTTTAATTTTATAGTTTAATGGTCTGTATTAGTGTAACTATTTTTAATTAATTATAACATATTTACAGTATTCTTATTTTACATTCCCTTGTACTGTCAAAATTTCTCCCAGTTTCTAGATACTGTAATATGGTTACCACAAGGGTTACTGTTGCCCCCAGCAAATACATTTTGAATCGGCCCTTAAGCCACTGTGTTGACTGCATTTCCATAATTCATCCATATGCATTGAGTCAATTCTTTATACTTAATACAATAGACTTAGGACTAATTTAAAATATTTCTTGCTGTGGTTCGAACGCAGGATTCACACTGGCCTTTGAAAACCCTTAGCAATTGTTCTAATCATTAAAGAAAAAAAAATCATATCCAAATTCAAGTAATGTTAGCAATTGATTCGTCGTGAAACAGTTATTCTAAAATCGTTCTTTCAACTCCCTAGCGTAATTTCTTTCTACTTTTTAATATGTGTTCCATTTTTTTGTAATTGTTTTTAAAATACTTACTGATCTAAATTTAACAATGAATAATAAACCAAGTGTATTGTAAAAGCTTTGAAAAGTCGGAAAAAAATTGTTTCACGATTATTTTTTAAATATATTTATGACGCAAAGCCAGATTTAAATATGAATTCGAAATAACATGTTGGAGGGTTAAAAAAAATTAAATGTAATCGAGTTTTGCAAAATGTCAAAACACAAATAACACGTTATACAGAAAACTTTTAATCGTACAATAGCATTGTTGAGAGTGTCACCGAATGAAAAAAATATCGCAATTTGGCGATTTTAAACTTTTGTTTTCTTGCCATTTTTCATGATTTCGCAAAATGGTACAGTCAGCAAGAAACCTCGTCAAAGTAACCCACATTTTTACTAAGTCAAATCTTTTAAATTTAGTGTGATATATTTTCAGACCCCCTGAAGTCCATTTCAGACACCTTGAAGTCCGCCACAGTTTAGGAACCAAAGTTTAGGAGGAATTTAATTAAACGATAAAAAGTAAATAAAATAAAGTGAAAAATAATAAAGTGTTCAATTTAAGTAGAAAAAAAAATAGTGATTTAAATAATTTTCATAAATCTCATGCGCGCCATGAAATATGCTGTTCTCGATGTATTTACAGCTTTATTCCCGTATAATGTAAAATGTAAGACTTAAAATTTAAAATTTTAGGAAAAATAATAGGTTTTAAAATTTAAAACGAATTGTAGATAATAAGCATTTTTACATTTTAGAATATATTAATGTATATTATGCACTAATATTACAATTTGTTTGATAAGAAATCGCATAATACTGTATAAAAATAAAAAATAAAATCTATTTCTTTTTAAATGTCTAAAATTATATCCAGGCGAAAAACGTGTAAGTTTATCTGTCGAACATTATTACTAAAAAAATAAACTTTTTTTCCTTACGCCAGGAGCTTCAGGATATTTAAACAATTTACAACCATCATTCTTCTGCGCTGACACACAAAAAAATGTGTGGCTATTATCTTTCATGACCATGATAAATGTGTTTCAGAGTATAAGCAAAAACATGTCTATGTCATTTTTCTTTTTAAGCTATCTTAAAAGAATTATTTTTTTTCAGAAACATCCACGTAATATGAATGCAATGTTTCCAATATTGATATCATCAAATTTAAAGTGTTCTTTAAAAGAAATCATTCTGCTTGTAATAGTAAGTTAACACTTGTAATCCAAACCAAATGGAAAAAAAAATGCAAACCTTAAAGAAAACGTTCATTCTTAAATTCATATCTACGCATTATATTAATTAAAATAGAGCATCAATGATTACTTTAAAAATTCGTAATTATATTAAATGCACTTCAAAATAATATGGTTGTATCAGTTAGTTGCTTTCTTTGAAATTTCATATGGTAGTTCAATGGTAATCTCATACAAAAGAATTGATAAAGTGATAAATGAGTTTATAAAATTTAGTGGAATAATTAATTGTCAATAAAAGGAATTGAATGTGTTATTTACACATCTTTACAAAATATGTATAAATTGCTGAGTCAATTTAAAATAAAGTTTATGAATTGTTTTGCTAACTTATAAATAAAATTCTATATTTCACAAGGATTCTAATTACTGTGTATCAATACATTCGAGTTATTTAATTAATTCATTTCCACTGTTAATAATTTTTGTGTGCAGTCGTATAGCTTTTAAAAACAGATTAACGGCATAGTGTATTTTTTCATTATCATATGCTAAACTATAATGAGGAAGTTGCAATAGTAATCGTTTACAGTACTACTATTTAAGATATTGCTATTAATATTCTCAAAAAAGAAAACAAAATTCCAATTATTTCTTTTAATTTAAAAAGTATTCTTCGTTAAGAAAACGTAAAAAAACTGCATTATTTCTACTCATTTTGGCAAATAAGTGGAAATATTTTTATCATAAAATGTGAGAGCATCAATACATTCGAATTATTTAATTAATTCATTTCCACTGTTAATAAATTTTTTGTGCAGTCGTATAGCTTTTAAAAACAGATTAATGGCATAGTGTATTTTTTCATTATCATATGCTAATAAAGAAGTTGCAATAGTAATCGTTTACAGTACTACTATTTAAGATATTGCTATTAATATTCTCAAAAAGGAAAACAAAATTCTAATTATTTCTTTTAATTTAAAAAGTATTCTTCGTTAGGAAAACGTAAAAAAAACTTCATTATTTCTACCCATTTTGGCAAATAAGTGTAAATATTTTTTATTATAAAATGTGAAAGCATCAATACATTCGAAATATTTAATTAATTCATTTCCACTGTTAATAAATATTTTGTGCAATCGTATAGCTTTTAAAAACAGATTAATGGCATAGTGTATTTTTCCATTATCATATGCTAAACTGTAATAAGGAAGTTGCAATAGTAATCGTTTACAGTACTACTATTTAAGATATTGCTATTAATATTCTCAAAAAAGAAAACAAAATTCCAATTATTTCTTTTAATTTAAAAAAGTATTATTCGTTATGAAAACGTAAAAAAACCCTTCATTATTTCTACCCATTTTGGCAAATAAGTGTAAATATTTTTTATCATAAAATATGAAAGAGTAGTTTCTGCCAATATTATTCTCTATGTGTCATAACATCGATGAAACATTCAGTCACATCTGCACAGATCAATTTGACAGATATAACCTAGTTGACATTACAATACACCAGATAAACACGAAATGCTTGCAATTGAACGCATTGATATTGCTGCATAAAGATTCACTGAGATTCGTTTCATTATATATATATATCATTAAAAAATAATTAATTGAATGTTAGTTGATGTTAGTAAAATAATTAAATTAACTAACAAGCACAATATTGCTTTGTCAATGGATATAATTGATATTCAGGATACAGGGTTTCATTTGAAAAAAAAAAATATATGTATCTGTTTAAATTTAAGAAGATTAAAAGGAAAGTAAACATACCAAAAACGCAATATAATTAAAAGTAGGGGATGGTACAAATGTCACATACAGTAGTAAATAACCTGTTCACAATACTGAAGATACTGTTTAAATGTTTCATTAAATAATTATTTCCACATTATACATGATGTATTCTATGGCAGGTACTTTTTTGTTATATATCGGCTCCCAAGGATGAGTTGCCAAGTGACGCAAATATATCGCCAATTTAGAATATAAATTCTCGTCAAATCATTTGCAGTCCTGAAAAAAAACAGCAAGTGTTTATGCTATCGTCATATTGCTTTTTCGTGAATGTTCCATAACATTTTTCATATATATATATTATTGCACGGTGTATTGCTTTTTCTTTAATCGTCTATATTTATATAACAATAGAAGCAACCTTTGATTTACCTAGTACTGAAATATATATAGTGTCACTTTTTCAATAACGATGGATTTTATCCAACAAAAAACTGCGCGGATAGATTGTTTTGTCATTTTTTAAAAATAAGGGGAATAGTCCAAGTGTGGACTACTTAATCTGTTCAACTTATAGCTCGTTTTCAGGAACACCCAAAATAATTTCTTTACATTATACTTTTTTTCGAAAAGTCCAGAAAAAAATGGCCATAATAGGAAACTGCATAATCATGAAGCTATACTAATCATGAAGCTATATATAGATGCAACGTAAAAAGTTGTAAAAAAGGCTTGAAATTCGTTGGAAATTGGTTTAGTTGTTAGAGAATGCTTTTAGAGTTTGTACTGCATTAAGGTTTATGTACTGTTGAGCAGAGGAATTTACATCATAAAATGGTGTAAGAAACAACCTTATATGAGCGAAAATGTGACAATTAAATGGAATAGGTACATAAAATACGTGTTAAAAAAAATTAAAAGTTGTTATTATTGTGAAGCATTCTAAGACATTATTATGAAAAATTAGTATGAATTTGTTATGAAACGCAATATATCTTTATTAACATAAATTTCTGTAATACTTAATGCATTCGTATTTATTTATATATATCCCTACTGTACTTATCTACTACAATCGTGCTTCACGAGCTTGGCTCCGACCTTGGCGAAATTGATTTAAACTTGGCGTAATAGTAATTGTGTGGACCGCTATAACAAAGAAGTACCCTATGGTATATCTTATAGTTGTCTTATATACTTTTTTCTTGCCATCTGTGTTGGCCACATTGGTATGTTGTTACGGAGACATAATTTGTGTATAATTTTGATGAAGGTTTTTTTCATTGAAAATTTACTAAAAACTAATACAAAATTTTAATGTAAACAATTTTTTTCAGAGTTATTGTATGTGTGAAGGGCTCGCAAGGTTCAGGTTTCAGTTATTATATCTCGAAAAAATACTATTTTCAATTTATAATGACAGAGACTGTACGGTTAAATACGGTTAAATAGTATAATAAATCCAAAATAGCTATACTCAAAAATCGGAAAATGTGCTGGAAATGCGCATATTTTCACTGCTTGTTTTATGCTAATATCCATGAAAGGTGTATTTATGTAAATTGTAATAGTGACCTAGTAACCATTTAATGTAAAGTAATATGTCTGTTTAGTCTCCTCTCGCTCCTATTCTCTATTCAATAAACATATAAATATCTGTAATAAAACCCGTACTTCTAATTAAAAAAATACTTACGTTCCCTCTCTTGTGTCCAAATTAGGTGTTCATTTTGAAGAATTCCAATGGTTAACATTAAATCTATTTCGAGGTAGTTCACGAATATTACTTTATTGAAATGTAAAATTATGAACACATAATATTCCTTGTATTCCTGAACGCTAATTTGTCACTTAATATCATTTTTTTTTTGTAATTTTTTTCAAATAAGGGAAAATAGTGGAAGTGTGGACTAATTAGTGTGTAGAATTTGTAGCTCGTTTACAGGAACACCCAAAAGAATTTCTTTACATTACACTCTTTTTCGAAAAATCTTTTGCGGTGTATTTTAATGATTTTAGTCTATTGGGAGGATAATGAAATTTATATAAATTTCTGAGGTGCACTAAAACATGCTTTCTGAGTTGAAAGCATTTATATTTCATTTACAGGATCGCAACAAAAAATTCGTTTACATGATTGTGTAAGGAAAAAAAATGTTCGCTGCATATTGTAATTATGTTATGCAATTTAAAACAATGAAAATGATATACAATACTGAGGTACACTAAAAATATGCCTAGAGTTTATTATTCATTTACAATGACATAAATGATATGGGATACATTCATAGGATACGTTGCATAGTATCATCCAACATCGGCAATTGTCGTAAATGCGTTTTAAAATTGACCTCAATTTGTTAATACGACGTCGTTTGTAAAATTTCTGTAAATCATATAGAGGAAAATAAAACATATTTTCGTTGTAGTACATTGTATACAAAAATATTATATTTTAAAACAGAATTTTCAATTTAATATTATTTAACTATATGTTTAAATATATTTAGAGATTTTTACATTTCTTTAATCATTTTTCATTTTATTCTCATTCGTTTTCCGTAAAACTTTATTTTCCCTAAAATTATTTTGATATTTGCGAAAACTCGCCTTGTTTTTCATTTTGTTCTCACAATGTCTTATTTATGTTTGCTTTTATAAATTATGTACATTAATTTGAATTGCATTCATTTATTTTAACATATAAATATACATTGAAATATAGTTTCATGTAAGGAATAACAAACTGCATCATATTCAGATTTGTGAAGCGCATTATGTTCCTATTTAATAACCAAAAAGATTAAAATCCTCTAATTTATTATCAGTGATGAAAAGAAATGCGTACCAACAGTTATTAAACGGGGATACTTTCATAAATATTGTATTGAGTTGAAGTATCGGTAAATGTTAATCTATTCGTGATACATGTTACATTTAGTAAAAATGTAATAAGGAGAAACAAATTTGTTTTCTGATACTACTATATATGCAAACATTATTTAATAACAAGATTGTAAATGCAGTATATTAGCAGTAATTTTTATTAAATTATATTTCAATCTTAGATATAACAGATATTATCATAAACCAGAATCATATTATTCCTATTATATTTCCTCCCACACGCTTAAAGAATGTTACTGAATACATGAATGGTTTTAAGTACCCTATTGAAATGCAGAATGCGTTGTTAGAAGACCTTATTTGTCAATTTAACTGTCACAGTCACGCTTAGATTTCAGAAATGTAATGAACAAAATATGTTCGTCCCTGTGGTTAAATATTAAAATTACTAAACATTAATTCTGCAAATCTCTATATATTTTTTATAAACTAATGTGTACACTTCGGTAATTGATTTAAGCGATGTGGATATAATGTTAGCACGTAATATATATGTAAACTTGAAATTCTTAATCAATTCTCAAAATTATAAATGTGTCACTTTTTCGAAAATTAGTACTACAATGATTTTAACTCTAAAATAACATTAATCAAAGATTTTATTAAGTTGTTAAAATCGTAATTTTTATCTCACACTCTTACGGAATGTTACTGAATACATGAAAGTTTTTACGTACCACATTTAGATGCAGAATGTGTTGTTAGAAAACGTCATGTCTCACTTCAACCGTCACAGTCACACTTAGATTTGAGATGTGTAATGAACAAACTATGTTCGGCACGGCTGTTAAACATTAAAATAAATGCATAACTAAACACTACTTCTGCAAATCTATATATTCTCAATAAAATAATATGTACACTTCGGCAATTGATTTAAGCGATGTGAATATCTGTTAGCACGTAGTATGTATGTATTTAACATGAAATTATTAATAGATTTTCACAATTATAAATGTCTCACTTTTTCGAAAAGTACCACTGCAATGAGTTTAACTCTAAAATAACATTAATCAAAGATTTTATTAAGTTGTTAAAATCGTAATTTTTAGTAGAGTGATAAGAAATACAAAAATTGATTGTGTATAAAATTACTACAGACAGCTGCCGCATGCATTTTTGCCTAGTAATAGAACATTTTAATTTGTATAATTTAATTTATTTCCTGATTTTCTTATTAAATTTCAGGATATTTAACTTTTGCATGCAAACAAAGACTGAGCGTGCGGATAAAAACAGATGAGTAAACAAAAAATAAAAAAATACGAAGCGTTATGATTAGTTACAGTTTTTATTAAATTAGATATCATTAATGTACAAAATCAGTATAATAATCTTAAAGTATTAAGATTTATATTATGTTCCTCATTACTTTATAAATTTCGCCTGAAATTAGAGCCAATGTTCTTCCAAAAAAATTCTCCTACGGCACTTTAGAACCATAACAAACACATAATCAAAATATGAATACACCTTGAGTAAGTTTAGATCTTCATTTTCCCTATTGTTTTCACATGATATAGAAGATGAGCCGCATTAAAATCGCTGTGATGTCGGCATGTCCCATTTCATGAAAAAATGCGAATGGCTAAAAAAAATGTTCATGCCCGTTTCTCATTTGAGTAATCAATTGCTCGTTACAGATTTTTTGAGTTGCAAATTAAAGGTGATAATTTTCTTACCAGTGTGACGATAATAAATTTGACATTTTGTAATGCCTACAAAATATTTGATATTCTTATCTGTTTTGAAAGCATAAGTTTGTGTACAAGCCTGAATTTTTAGTAGAAAAATTTGTTTTTCATATTTTATTGAGAACATTTAAATTTGGCTAATATCTTACCCATAGAGCGTAAATTACTTGTATACGGATCTGATAATTGCTTTATCCTATAAAATGGAGATGCGATTTTTCTTTTTTTACTATTATTATATAGTGTAAAAACAACAATGATGGTTCATTTTCCAGTGATGTCCCATTTCGTAATTCGACAACGCTAGAAGCGAAGAACCCGTTATTGAAATTGAGAGAAAAACGGTGAACGATAAAATCAACTTCCGAGTAACACATGATGCTTTTGTTTCGACATCGACAAATCATGGCACGTGACGTGAGCGTGCAACCCTCTCATACAAGGTTTTATTTTTCTTCTGCTTCAGCAGTGATTTGCTAGCAAGAATCTTAATGAATAAAGTTGGGCTTTGTGCGGTGGGCAAAAAGTTTAAAGAAGACAAAGGAAAGAAGGTTAGTTGTAATACTTTTTATAAATTGTAAGGAACGCATTAACATACTGGTAATCTCAAAATAAACATATTTAGCCAGCTAGAGGAGTGTCCTATTAGGTCCTATTAGGAGTCATGATTGCAGCAGTAATGGCCAACACTTACTCTTTATAATTTCTCGCTATCTGTTGTCATTAATTGAAATGATTGTATAGAGTACGTCTATTTCTTTTGTACATGCTAATCAAATTATTTGAGTTCAAATTTATATTAGTCTCTTCTTTTTGCTTCTGTTCACATTACACTGCACTCTGTGTAATTGTGATACTCTTTTCTAAACAAATGTTATATTTAACTATTTTTTTACTTCAAAACTGCATTTTTTTGAGATTGCGCACATTCATTCCGGTAGGTAAACAATAATATTGATACGCCAACTGGTTTAAGAATTTATTTATGTTGAAAGCTGACCCGCATCGAATAATAACTTTTGTTTCCATGAAAAGGGTTCAAACACTCATACTGAGTTTGTAGAGTGGACAGTAGCAGCGACCACACGCGCTTTTTGTTCAAATTCAGACATTTTGCACAAACGAGTTCTACGGTGACCGTCTCTACGACGCATTTCACTGTTAACACTGCAAACGAGGTGGCACCAAAGAACTTATAATAGAATTTCTTTGGTAGCGCCCCACGGAGGTCGAGTCAAATTCGCTAGGACTTTATGTCTCTTCAACCTTTCCGAACTCATGCGAACGTTCTTGCGCACTGCTAGGCCTCCGACCGCGTCAGCCTGCTTTATGTGTGGGTTCAAGAATTGAACCCTTAACTATGAAAATGTAGGTATCTCCACCAGCTAGCAAAATACTGTAGGCAGCTTCAAGCAATTTATAGAGAGATGACCTGAAGGGAAAACAGTTTTTACTAAAGGCAAAATTTTAATCATTTCTGATTTTATTTTAAATTTTAAATTTTTGCACATGTTAGCAGGGGCCTATTTTTATGGTTGAAAAATCGGAAAACACTGTGATTGTCAGATTGTGTTGTGTACGGTTCTCAAAAACTGTCTCCCCTCCATCTTTTTACTAGTTTATCGTCTAGGATAATAGACTGTGACTTATTTTGCATCTTTTTGTTTTTCAGGTGGAAAATGATTAACGTCCCGAGATCGCACAGCAAACACCAGGGATATTACAAAATACAGTAAAAACGTCAGCGAAAAATGCATTCATAAATGGTTCCAGGACATAATTGAAGTGATGAAATAAGACAACTCTTTCGAGGACTTACTAGATCCAAACAGAATCTTCACCACTAACGGTACAAACTTCAACCTTTGCCCGAAGATATCCATTCTTATGGCAGAGAAGGGATCAGGAATGCTTATGAAATTGACCTAGCTGACTCTAAGATTTCCACAACTGTCATGTTTGAATTTTCGGCTTCTGGTTCACAGAGTGGAATCTGTTATCATCTACCTGTTAAAGAATAAAAAATTCCTGCACAAATGATTCACAGCGTTCCACGATCATGGGTATCGGTAAAAGAAGCGGCAGTTGAATGACTGCACAGACGTTTTATGAATGGATAGGAAATGTCTTTGCTTCTTTTCTAGCAAATAATGATGCCCAACTGACATTAATCTTGTTCGTGGAGGGGCAGAAAACGCATATTAGGCGTGAAACTTGCAAACTTTTGAATACTCTACAGATAATTTTGTTCGTTTTATATCCAGACGCTTCCCATATTATTCCACCGTACAACATTCCTATCCTTCGACCGCGAGAAACTCATTGATACAATGCCCTTCCTCACTGGTGCGAAAACCATCCATATGAATCTATAACTAAATTAAACATCGCCCAGATCCTCAAACTCGCACTGGAAAATAACATGACATGTCAATAAAAGTGTTTTCAGGACAACAGGAAATTATCTATTCGATGGAAATACTGTAGGCTACTCAAAGTACAAGGGTTACATCATCAACAATGTTTCAATTATTACTGCTTGTAATTAGGCTCCGAACGCCGCACTGCAAAACCTATGAATTAAAGAAGTCTATGATATCGTCTGCAATAATGTGATAAAGAGACATATTCAACAACCATAAAGTGAAATTTTTGTAGCGTTTCGCCATGTGTATAGATTTCTGGAGAAAAAACATTCAAGCTAGACTTACGAAAACGGCAATAGATTCGGCCGAAAAAGATGAGCACAACAGTGAACATAACTACATCCAAACCAAGTACAACTCCAGCAACAGCAGAAATTTCGAAAAAAAATATTGTGAATCTGTAAATTGTTCAGCCGGTACCAAAAACTACCGATGAATAGAGTTTGTCAAAGCAGGGAAAATCAGACTCTTACCCCTGCACAGCTAAAGACTGTTATCGTCGGTTAAACGAAATTCTTGAATGTCTGTACAGTCCTGATATAAAGGGAAGAGACGATCAGATATAATGCATTTTGCCTTGATATCGCATTTTTGTTACAAGCTTCAAAATGTCATGAATCGAAAAAACAATACGCCCATAAAACAAAATAAATAAGTGAGAAAGAGCACGGAAAGAATTAAAAATAAGTAATCATCAATCCTAAGAGTAGAAAGACGTAACACTTCCATCAGTGAGTATGGAATATGTATAAGTACATCGACAATTCATCCATAAAAATTAAACACATTGAATTGGTTGTATAAAGGAGATTTATTCGTAACTTTTATTTTCTGCCTAGACTAAGATCAATATGTCCCGCATCAAACCGAATTGGATACATTTTCAGAAAAAAATAAAAATAAATAAAAACATGCATTCCCATGCATCTATTACAAGAATTTTACTTACGACTACAAGAAAAGAACCAAAATGACACATTATATGCTTTGACACTTTTTTAGGTGCGTTCTTAATTATATAAATACGTAGCACCTATAGTCGTCGTCTAGTCTGTCCGTCCGACTGTCCGCATATACCAGCGCAAAAACTACCCAACCGTATGGTTTGAAATTTTATATATATATAATCGTTGCAGAATTTTGTCGAGTTATTTCAAATTTTATGAACATCGAATCAAAATTTAAAAATATATTAATAAAAGTTTCCCTTATTCTATTAATTCTTATCATATGTAATCTATATGATAAAAGCGGAAGTCATGTGACTGAGGAAAACAAATATCGACTAGCCATATCTTTTACCATATGGCCAAGCGGTCATTTTTATTCAAAATTAATTTTTCGAATAAATTTGTGTAAAAAATTAATTTTTAGAAAGATCGTTCAAAAAAATTGCTTGCTTGAGAGATGAGTTAAAAATGTATAGATAGTTCAAAAAATGTATAGATTCTGAGATAACTTCAGTGAAAATTAGGTTAACAGCCAAATATCTCAATCCATTAAAAAAATAAACACAATATCCATTCATCGTGAGTCATAGAAATATTAACCTGGAGGTAATCATTCGCAAAGCAGGATCTCCATGGTGAATTTACAGGTCTGTCTGGTGACGAAAAAAAAATCGCATCTGTAAACATGGCATACGTAATAAGAGAAATAAAGGTATCCTCATTTCCTTCATAGCAGACGATATAATTAATTTCACTGAAATAATAACGATGATTTTTTACATCGAAAAACTAGTTATAGCATGAAACGAACGCACCTCATGTGCCATGTTTAAAGTACAATTTTTAACTTGTTTAATTTAGAAAGGTAAACAAAGTTTTACTATTATTATATCAGTCTTGTGAAAAAAAAGGAAAACGGGGATATTTTTGTAACTTGACATTTATTGAAAAAAATATATATACGTATATTACAAAAAAAAAAGTTTTTTTTTTTCAATTAATAATTAAAAATTTACTAAATACGTCGGAATATTGAGATAAACTTTATATGCAAGCACATACTTTGTTCTATTCTGTGTTGTAATGGCAGAAGTTATGCGATGTTATAAAACAAAGATTGGAATAGTAAAAGAAAAACTCTCAGTGAGAAAAACATGGGAAAAAATCATCTAAATCTCATTCATCAGAATCGTATTTTGATATTATCCTTTCATCGTGTTCTCGAAAACACACTGGATTACCTCAGTACCCAATGTCATAATGCTGTCCTTATGCATCAAAGTGTGACATCATACACAGACAGGCTTCCAGACTCTTTATTTTATTAATATATATTCTTTTTGAATGAAAAAAATTATAGTTAATATCTATTTTGCAATGATAATGAAGATATCTCCAACACAATCTCTGAGAATAATATATTTCGCTTTCGATTGTTTTACCGCATATCTTTTGAAAATATAACACAAAAATTTTATACTCAGGTTAAAGGAATTATGCTCCTATTAAATCGCGAAACAGTCGAAAGAATTGTTCATATTTAGCTTTTATTTTATATTTATTATTTAAAAACAAATTTATTGATATATATGTAAAATCCAGCATCTTTTGTTAAATAGTTGCTTTAAATTTCATTTTCTAATCATTTTAAACTTTTCTTTCAAAAAGGGAATTCGGAGTAGCCGTAAAGCAATTTCTGTAAATTATCATTATTTGGTGCACCAATTTAGAAAATCACCAGTACTCACTTAGAGTAAAATGTCGAAATTACTTTTGGCAAGGAGAACCATATCTAATAACCGTGTAAGAAAAACCATAGTTAAATAAATATACTTTCTAACTATTCTGTTTTGGAAAAAATGTACTTGGGAAAAGCATCAGAGAAATTTTAATCGAAAATATTAAGTATTTTATTAACAACATGAATCATTGAAAAATGTGGGGGTTATCATAGTAAACAATTTTTACATTTTAATATTTTATGCAATTTCTAAACTGGCATTGCATTTAAAATTAAAGTTACTCACAATCTTAATTCTTTTATTCATTTTATTTCAGTTACATTTTATTTGAAGCGTATATATTTATTTTTGTATAACATTCGTGTTTAAATTTATCATAAATTTAGTGATCAAGATAAAACAGTTTCATTTTTTGTCTCTATTTTACGGACTTTTAATTGCACGTTGAGCAACATTAAATTTAATTAAAGTAAAAGCAATAAAACGTTTTATACATTAAAAAACCTGGAAAATTTTCTAATTACATAAATGTCCAATTTCTGCATTAAAAAACAAAACTTGCAATTAAAAAAAAAGAAAAAAAAAACAACTTTTTAAATTTACTCAAGACAGCATTCACAAAATATTATTTATCCAATATTCTTATCGTGAATGAAAGTATAATAAATAAAAATTGCTACTGTGAAAGCGGTAATGAAAAATTGCAAAACTAAACATTCTATCATGCTTGCGATTGTTTTATTTATTTATTTATTTAATTATTGTCACCTTAAATGCAATAAAATTAATTTATGATAACTTTATTTTGTCAAAACATCGCATTTTAACATTACACGTAAACCTACGCATTTTGATAATATTTATTTTGCAGTGATGATGAAGATGTCTCCATGATGCACTCTGAGAAAAATAAATTTCGCTTTGAAATGTTTTAGCATAAATGTTTGGAAGCTAGAATATAGAAATTAAATATTCAGATTAAATGAATTATGTTTTCATTTAAAATTCCTAAATTTGGAGAAAATAGGTATATATAATTTCTCGCAACATTAAAATAGTCCAAAAATATATAAAAACGTAGTAGAGTAACACTATTCAAAGAATCAAAACATATTGTTAATTTTATTGATTTTATTTTATTTTCCTGAAATTAGAAAAAAAAGTAATAACGATCAAGAAAACCCCAATCTACTGGGATATTTTGGTGACAAACCGAATTTCTTGTTCGACTTAATTGTTAGAAATATTTGATATCCGATTTGTTTAAGTATGTTTATATTCATTCGTATATATTTATATAAGTTTTTAAAGTGATTAATTGTCTGAATTAGTATCTTTGTTGTGTAAAATGAAAAGAAAATGTGTAAGTAGCAATATTTCTTCATTAAAATATTTTTTACGGAATATAAGCTTATTAATTTAATTTTAAAGTATGTGGAATTGTTCTGATAAAATATTATGATGTTTAAATTGAAATGAATTAAGAAAACGACGTGAAAACCGTAAAAATTCACCTGGCGTATTCAGTACGCCTCACGTGTAGTTACGTGATTATTTTTAGCCCGTGCAGTTGGGGGTTAATAATAAAAATACCTGTATGCTACTGGATAATATTTTTGTGCTACGTACATTTTTATAAATATATATTCAATTAATAAATTAAGGAAAAATGAATTCACCTCTCTTAATATTTATAGTATGAATCAATTTGAAAGAAATATATCCTAATTCAAATTAACCTTAAATGCGTTTTGTTGCATTAATTAAAATATTTATTAACAGACTAAACAATATTTTTTAAAAATTAAAGCATTAAAAAATCGTGTATTTTAGTTATTATATATATTATTTAGTTTTAGTTTATTCAGTTCAATGCATTAGTAAATCGTAAAATATTTGAAAGAAATGTGTATTTTTAGTTTTTTAATTCATCTTTATTATTTTAAAACAAACGAATTGACATAAATGTAAAGCTCTACTTATTTTGTTAAACCCAGATTTTAAATTTAATTTTCTAAAATTTTTATACTTTCATAAGTGAATTTGATGTATCCGTAGAAGAGGTTTATGTAAATGATCGCTATTTTGTGCGCCAATGTAGAAAATCCCCAGTGACTACTTAGAGTCAAATGCCGAAATTACTTTTGGCAAGGAACACCATATCTAATAGACGTCGAGGAAAAAATATACTTACATAAATGGATTTTCTAAGATTGCACTTTTGCAACTTATGTACTGGCGTGATGGAAATATGTTTTCCATTAAAATGAAATGTAGGAAATTTACGTAGAAACCTACCATACCGTTGAAATATTCACAACCCCCACCCCCACAAAAAAAAAAAAAAACTTGTACATCAATTTGTTAGAAAAAAAATCAGAAGTGATCGTTAGGGTTCTTGGACTTTTCATGGGGACCATAACTTGCTTCCATTTAGAATTTTCTATTAATTAAGTAGAAGAAATTAATCCAATTATTAATTTATCAATAAATAAAATTATGACAATGCGCTGTATGACTTTTTTAGCAACAAAGTGCTTTTGAAAACTTCTAACCAGCATGCTCTTTCTTCTAATGTATACTATAAAAGATTATGACATCACAAGAGATTTGCGTTAGTTGAAACAAAACGAAAATTTATTTTCATAAAACACATACTAATAAACACAAATTACACAATAAATAGAATTAACAAACACATTAAAGTTAATTTTTGAGTCTATATTTTGGTAAAGCGCTTTATTCATGGCATAAAAATATTTCATTTCCTTTTTTTCGTATATATATAACTTCCAGAACTTCCAGCTTTGCCCGTGTCAACATCAATTAAAATACAATAATACGACAAAAACAATGACGGAACTTTGTGCAATATCTGCAATATGTCGACAAAAAGTCAAGCAGAAAAAAGTAACAGTACTTTGACTCAAGCACAGTAAAATTCTTCAGCTTTATAAATTTATATGTGCTTTTGAAAAATGCGCGTTTTCTTTGCGCGTGTAATTGAAAAAAATATACGATTTTCCTTAGAATGAAAAAAAAAATAACCAAATGGCGTTCCATTTTGTGAAATTCGCTTTTATATGGCATCTATCTGTCTTATAAAACAAAAACATAGCCATGAGTAATGCTGACATAATATTGACGATAGCAAAGACCCAAGCATTAAAATTAGTTTTTACTGCATTTTTTGACTTACTATATATCGCACAATTTTATTTTTTACACTCTCGATTAGAAAACAGAATGCACTTTCAAATGCAATTTTTTTTTGAAAGTTTATCTCAATTTACTGATTTTTTATGGATTTTAAAGTAAATTTAAAGCATGGATATTTTAAATCTGTGTTCAATCCAGTTACGAAAGATTGACTCATTTGATCTTAATATTATATTATAAAGTAAATACATGTCCAAGAGTAACGCTAAGATCATATTGGCAGTGGCAACAACCTAACTCAAAAATTCGCTTTTTCTGCGATGTTTTTTACTTCTAAACATCGAACATTCAATTTTTATGTGGTCGAATAAAAACTGAAATGTACTTTCAATACTATTTGTTTTACAATCGTATGTCAATTTACTGTTGTTTTATGGATTTTAAAGTAATTTCAAGCATGGATATTTTTTAATCTGCGTGCAACTAAATTACAAAATGTTATTTTATACAGTTTGCTTTTAAAACACTTTAAATAATTCAGCATTTGTTGGTTTTCCGCGTAATATTCCATAATTAAATTGACATATTAAATTAAATCTTTAAAAAATATATAAAGAAATGAAATGTGGGAGACTTGCATAATATTAGAAGTAATGTTCAAAATATATTAATTTCATAGATTTAGATCTTTTAATTTCACTTATTAAATACACAAAAATGCGTTATCAGCAACGAAAAAAAATTATATTTTCTATTACTCTAAAAGAAACTGCAAAACTGGAATCTTGCCAGATTTCCTTAAAAACTTCTTGACAAATTTAACAGCAGAAATAAAATAATCAAAACAAGGAGTTAAAAAAATGACATCTTAATATTTACTTTTAAGTTGGGTCTAAATTGCATAAACTACCCACTACATAAAACACGAATTTAACAGATATGTTATCGAGATTGATTGCCTGATTATTTTTAAATGAAAACTTAAAAATTAAGTCTACAACGATTACATGAAAATGACATCAATTTCTAGACGCTTTACGTGGTCACGCCAATAATTAAGCTTTGTTTAGAAATAGAAAAAACTGACTTTAAAACTAAAGCTATTTTTATTTTCTATTTAAAATATATCGTAGAAAATGTCACTGCTACATTTAAAGTTTTAAAACAATTAGCTCAATGGCATAACTAAAGATTTAGCTGTAGTATACAAACGAAATTCAAATTAAATCATTAAAAACGTCTGTTTAAACGTCATAGTATATGAAATTAGAATCATACTTAGTGTTTTTTTTTCTTGAAATTGAAATGCTTATATTATAGTAAATGTTTTAATTTCAAATACATTTAATGAAATGTTTTATATATTTTTAACGCACTTATAATTATTTTTTTTAATATTATATATATGAAATATCCGTATTTGCTACATAGAAAGGCGTGAATTTTGAAAATGCAAAAATGTAACTAGTTAATCTGAAATTTATTGTCTTATAAAAGCAAAATACACGTGTTATCATTTATTTATTTTTAATTTTTTGTGGTTTTTAGGATGTGGCAACAGGAAAGAGTAATTGCATTAGAAATTGAAAAACAAAATTTATTTCATGATGATTAACAGTGGGAGATGGGTGAAATATGAGATAAAGAATGGTCTAAAAAAGTTTATGCTGACAGTGATCTTTCTAATGTTCTAAAATGCATGAACATCAAGTTTTGTGAAAATCTGTCAAAAACTATAGATTACTGTATAAAGAACTGTATAAGAAGCATACAAACCAAGAACGGCCTGTATATATAGATATATAGATTAGTTTTCAAACAGATAAAATTGTCTGTTACTCCCCAGAAAAAGTTTGTTATTTAGTGAAAAAGTTTGTGCAAATATTTATATTCATTTCTTGTGCCAGTAAAAAACAAATATCCTCAATTATGAAAATGCGTGCATTTCTCGTATCGAAATTCGAAGTAATGAATAAATTTCGATGGAAAATTAAGTATACATTGTACTGTTTCCACGTGTCAGAAAATAAACAATGCATGAATGTAATAAATTCCATTAACACTGAGAACCATAAAGGTGATATGAGAAATAAATCCATTACTTTTTCTAAATCAATTATTTTAATTCAATATTATTAATTAAGCTGAATAGAGTTTAAAGTTTAATAGTGTGAATTAACGTAATCTTTAATTATTTTGCATACATTTAGTGTTTATTTTATTGACAAACTTTATTGTCGAATGATAAATTATAGATTTTACAAACAGCTTTACATTTTGTGTTTGAAAATAAATGTTTTATGTATGTATTATATTATAATTAAAGCAAATAAAAATATTTTTATGTGAAAAATATTTCTTTTTGCTTTATAACATAAATCATTCCTTAAGAAAACAGCCCCACCAGTGGCTGAGAGGTTGTGCTCTCGAAGCTGGTAGACGGGAGGTGCTGGGTTCAATCCCAATCGCGCCCGTCGGCCTAATCGTTCGGAGTTTTCGTGGTTTTCTTCGAGCCGTGGATTTATCCATGCGTAAATACGGATTAGGTTCCCTTAGAAAGACCCCCACGAAGGGCACTTCCCCCGGGCCTATATCCCTAGTGTAGATAATTGAGTAACTGTAACGTAGTTTATTGGCGTAGTGGTTTTACGTCGGTTAAGCTTCAAAAAGTAATTTGTTAATATCCAGGTAAACAGGTCACACAGAGTGAATAGATGCGAACTCAGGTGTTTCTTGGTAAACAAATATTTTTATTCCAGGTTGCAGTTGACCATGGGTTCAGGTACAAGCATCCATAGGCATGAAAATGCCGAGAGCACTGGAGAGGAGGCACGGACAATTACATATATTTAATCATCGACAAGCAGAGAGAGAATATCTACAGTTACATGATTTCTTTCCGTGGTTCCCGTGCAGCGATGGCGATAATTACACATGCCAATCAGCCAGATAACGTACTGTTTTGGCGAGAACAACGTGAAAAGAAACAGGTGATGTCTGTCCGTTAATGATAAGCCTATGGGGGAGAGATGAATGTAAAATATGAATTTATGCGCCAGAAGGAGATATGGAATTTTGGTAAACCAGAAAAAACCGCATGGAGTCCTTTCTCATGGGGTTAGCTTAAAGAATTAAGAACTGGGGTTAAAAATAGAATAGGTACGTTAGAGATATTATACATTAAAGGCAGCTGGGCAATTGGGAAAATAATGAAATACGTTAAAAGGAATGAAACCTTGACGAGCAAAGTGTAGGCGTAAAAATGTAAGTAAAGTTTAGACGCTGGAAGAAAAGCGCGGATTATAATGGGAATAAATTCTTTTTCTCTTTTTTTTTATAACGACATGATTTATGCGGTGAGGAAAGAGATGCGAATGAATTAAAGAACGCATAATAAAAGAGAAATACAGGGAGCAGCTAGATTTTATAACACGAAAAAACATAATTTTAAAGAAAGATAATTTTAAAAAAAAGGAAGGGGGTGTAGGAATTAATTTTAAGAAAGTGGAATATGTGAAGTTAAATCCACTTCACATATATCTCCCCAACAACCGAAGACGAAAAACAATGAAGGTCCATAGGAAACGGAAAACCACCCGTGTCTTTTCACTAACAAAAAAATCACACAAAATGATGAATAAAGTAATTGCTATAGAAACCTGGTAACTACATAAAATAATTAAAATAACAATACACAAAAATAATCTTGATAAACAAACAAATACATCATGTCTCAAATATATATGCATGCCTCCATAAGCATGATACAAACCAAACTGGGTCGACCTCTTACGTTTGAAAATTAAAATATATGAATGAGCTCATTTTTTTTAAATATATTTCTGGATTTTATTTTCTCTTTTCTTTTCTTTAAGTGTGCACACGTATTAAAAATATAACCAGAAACTAAATAAGAATTAACTTGAAAATCAAATTCAAGAAAATAGCAATTTTTTTTATAAATTGCAAGAAATGTTGGTTGTTTCCAACATCAAATAATTTTTTTGAGACATGAAACTAAATGAAAAGTAAAACACAAAACAAATAATACATGTAATAAATATGAGTACTCCATAGGTGAAAAAAAAGTGAAATTAAATACCAAATTGTTTTTTTTTTTTTTTAATGTAAACTATTCTAAAATGGCATGAGAATGAATAAACATGGAAAATTAGGAACGAATTGTATAAATATGCATGTTTCTGTGATGGCTTATGTAAGAAAAAAAAACTGATAAACAATTTAGAAGTCATATGTCATGTGTGTTCATTTTATTTTTTTATTTAAAAAAAAATGTAATTATGAGAACTTTTTGGATGTGTATTGAAAATTTAACAAAAAGTTTAGAGAGGATTTAAAAAAAAACGTAAATTGCGAACTACGAAACAGGCGACATTGTAAAAGAAAGACATTATGTGTGTGTGTGTGAGTGCAACTTGCGCTAACATCATAAATTTGATGCTATATGTACATGATCTGTACCAGGTGAAGTCTGCACGAGTCTGTAAGAAGAGAGGAGGTGTACACCTGTTTGAAGAACGAATAAAATTCGTGAATAAGGAAATCTTATCACGTGAACAGTGTTTTCAGTGGTTGAAAACAGCAAAAACGAAAGAGTCAAATTCCCTTTTTTTTTATAACGATATGTCAAAATAGAAGCAGATAAAATTTTAAAGCCTAGCAAATGAGTATGATATTGCAGTAAATGAGTATATGTGTAACATTGAATTAAAACATTGAGTGAAATTGCATGTAGTGAAATATGACCAATAGAAAAAAAAACACAATAGAAGTCCCCTATGTGTTTAAATATTTTGAGAGGGAAGGGTAGAAATTTAAATTTAGAAAGGAAAAAAAATGTACTTATAACTGTAAATGTAAAGGAAGGAGCATGTGGCATGTACACAAGTTTAATGTAAAATATTTAGTGCGAAGTACCTCATGAGAGTATCTTAATTGTTTTCATTTTTTTAAAGAGAGGGTGGTAATTAAGATGATAAAGGAAGGACAGTTATTACAATTTTAAGTGTATGTTAAAAAAAAAAACAAGAAAAACACAAGTACTGAACGTACGTGGGACAGAAAAAGTCAACGGTATGTGTGTAAACAAAACCCAAAAGTTTGAGTTTTCTATGAACCACAAATAGCATACGCTATACGATGAACTAACATGTGTATGTGTGTGTGTATATATAATCTATGAACTATGCTATGAGAAAACTATGAGCAATGATTTCCGTGTATACAAAAAAAAAACCGAAAACAAAACAAAAACAAAACAACTATGAACTATTCTATGAGCAACTATGAGTAACAATGAGCGAATTTCCCTATATACACAAAAAAATCACAAACGATGAACTACTTTTATATAAAAAAAACAAAAAGAATACCGTCGAAAATGTCTATCAACCAGTACCTATATTGAGTTTTCCCTTTTTAAAAAAATAAAAATAAAAATAAAGATGTGGTAAAGAGGAAAGCAAATTTAATGGCCTTCTGAGTCAAATGTGGCAAACCAAATGAGAAATATATATATATATATATATATATATATATGTCTGTGTATAAAGATGATAAATACCTAGTAATCAGAACAAATGTTAGGACCATAAATTGAAAAAGAATGTGCTTGTTTTACCTTGCCATAGGAATAGTTTACAACATTAATAAGATAATATAACTATATTTTACCTTTACCTTTTTTTTAGACCTAAAAACAAGACTTGAGTCGTCGTTAAACTTATACTAGGAAAACTAAATAAAATGATGCGTGGATATCATGGAGTGTGAATTTATTATAGGTTGTCTCCCCTATGAATATGCATCTGTAAGCTGTAGACTACACATAAAAACTGAAGAGTACACTCAAAGAATGTGAAAGAAGATATATAAAATATAATAGCATTAATAAACATTTAAGGTTGCATAATAAAAATATTCAATACACTACCTAAACTTGAGAAATCACGAGCGTAAACATCAATAAAAAAAAAAAAAAAAAAATGTTGTCATTATATTGGAGTAGAGGAATGTATTGAGTCACCAGTAAAAAAAAATGGGACAATGTAAATAAAGGTGTATATAAAGTAACATAAAAAATATGTTAAATCGAGCAAATTAAGCAACTAGGTTTTGAGAAAAAAATGTTGTGACGAAAAGAAAAAAGTGCAATGTTCATGTGAACCGAGATACATATTTACCTAGAATATTAAATTTTGACTACCAATGGGATATTTGACAGTGCGCGTGTAAAGTATCGAGTGGTCACAATGAATGAAATTAGCATTGAATTGACATGACATTGCATGTATGTCATTAGTGAACATGAAAAACATTGAACTGTAAACGAATGTGTAAATAAATAAAAGGGGCACTGTTTTCGTATCTCAATAGTGTGTGTAAAAAAATGTTAATTTGAATGAAAAAGAAAAAGCTAATTGTTCGAATATATGTAAAAAAAACGTAATATTTAAGTAAGTTTAAATACTTATTTAAATTTATTATGAACAAAAATTTATTTGTTTGTCCATGCACGTAACATATTCCATTTTCAAATCAGCAACAGGCCTTATTTGCTGAATGAAAATAAAATATTTATTTCTGACATAAAGTTATTCCGCGAAAATAACTCAATGAAAGAATAACATACATGAAACCTAATAAGAAACGAAATAATAGTGCAATTGATTAATTTTTGAATTTTAAGCTCGACAATATAAAGAGTTTGTATTTATGAATTGAACAGCTGTAAAAAACCCGCAGAAGCGTAGATGTATCGTGTCGTAGAAAAGTTGAATGGGAGAAAAAAAAATAATAATAAGATGCGGGAAGTCTGAGAAAGAGAGGGAAAAAAAGGAGTGACAGGCAATATCACTTTAATATGAGCAAATAATAAACTCGTGTTCATTCATCCCTTTTTTTTTTTTTTTTTTTTTTTTTTTTAATCTATTATACGTGTTATATTTATCAAAAACAAAACCTAACATAATAATTATGAACTTTAAATAAGATAAACAAAAGTATTTATAATATTAAGTTAAACTGTTAGAAAAAAATAGATGCAGAGGGACAAGAAATTCTTTACAGTTAAATTCTTAACGTAAAATTATAGGCCAGCTATAAACTTAATCAATCAAGAAAAACACCAAAAGAATCAAATGCAATTCATGGCCGTCAAACAGAAATAAATGCACTATTTGTGAATTGCACTATGTCACACTGTATTATTTTTTTACTATATTAAAAACTGAAAACTAAGTGATAAAAGAAAAAAAATAATCTAAAATTTTGCAGTACCTTTGTAGGTGTCAAATAAAAGTTTTAATAAAAATGAACCTTTATATATATATATTTTTTTTAATATGAATTTTTACTTAAACTATGTATAAATTTTAATAAACGAAGCACACACCTTTCTTTCAACAATATTAAAAAAAATACAATAAAAGTGTGTATTTTCAACCAAAACTCAACTCAACAATAAGTAATTATGCATTAGACCATTCTCTAAATTGTGCAAGGAACACATGAAATAAAATAACTATCAAATAGAAAAAGTATATAATAAACAGTACACACAAAATCTTTGTATGCTAATTGATAGATTATAATAAAGAAAAGTCCTCTTTTTTTTACATCAATTGGCACAAATAGTTAAAAATCTTATTATTATTATTTGTTTTTCATAATATCTCAAAAGCGGTAAAAAGGCTATAGCTGTAAATGATATAGTCATTCATACAGTCTTTCTATGAGTCCTAGTGTCAGTTTGAGAATAAGATTTTTTTTATCGATGCACACAATAAAAATATAAAAACCTCGTTAAAAATTCTATGTAGTACATATAAAAGAAAGAAAAAAAATCATATAAAATATAAAGCCATTATATAAAACTAGAAGCAGAAATTTAACGATACTGTAAATATTACTTGAGTATGCACTACATAATAATATTAAGCTTTAAATAAGAGTTATTTATATCTGTAAAAAGTTTCTTTTATGAAATAAAAGTTTTTTAGTCGTTCAAGTTCTGGTTGGACTATATCTCTAATAATCGGAGAACCAATTACAGATATTATTATAAAAGACTTACCTTAGGAATAGCCTTTCATGAATTTAATCACACGACATTCAAAATTACTACAGAAAATTTCACCTTAATTAAAAAAAATGGTAGTAAAATTTAATTATTAGCCCTTTCTATGTTTATTAATTTGGGCTCTGAATCTTTCCTTCGGTATTTTTCATACAGCCACAATGTTTTGTTTATGTTTAAACTGGCCGCGCATTGGGAGTGGCGAAAGTAGGTTTTCGATGAGAGATGATTCATCTTTGGATCTATAACGCCCTTGAATATCGGCGCATGAAAATAAGTGAAAGAAAAAGCGACTTTCTAAAAGTGAAAGAAAAAGCGACTATTTTTTTGGAATCTTCGGAAGAATGTTGACACTTAATCACGATCGCTTTTTTTATGAATTAAAAAGTCTTCTTCGGACAGAAGGCAGGGGTGTTCGTGAATAAAATGTCCAACACAGTGAAAAAATAATAATCAGTCTGTACGGAACTTGAATTTTATTGTCAAGAGGAACAGTCTAAGATTATAATATCTGAGCCGGTGTAACGCACGCACAGACTTCCACGAACGGAGCGGTTGGAGGTGCGGGGATGAGAAACTGCGTTCAGTTTGTCGGCTGGTCGGGAACATCTTGAAGTCACGTAATTCCAAGGATTACAAAGTCAAGATTACGAAGTTGATTAACGTAGATTAGGATTAAGTCGAATTAGGAAATCATGAATTCGCAGGCTTACGGAGTCACAAATTCACATGCTTAAGGAGTAGTTCCATCAATTCAAATACAATTTCAAAAACACAGTCTTTTTTTGTAAGACGGCGTTGGGAGTCACATAAGTTGACTGCTATGAATTGGAGAAAACAAAATCCACGGAATGTCCATTTTTTTTAGAAGGAGAAATATGAGTTAGTAGGTAGTGGAAATATGAATATTTTTTTCCTTCAGTAATTAATAGCAGCCCTCCTCTCCAGTTAAAGATGCTTGTGAGCGGCTGATTCACCAAGTAACTGTAACGTAGTTTATTGGCGTAGTGGTTTTACGTCGGTTAAGCTGCAAAAAGTAATTTGTTAATATCCAGGTAAACAGGTCACACAGAGTGAATAGATGCGAACTCAGGTGTTTCTTGATAAACAAATATTTTTATTCCAGGTTGCAGTTGACCATGGGTTCAGGTACAAGCATCCATAGGCATGAAAATGCCGAGAGCACTGGAGAGGAGGCACGGACCATTACATATATTTAATCACCGACAAGCAGAGAGAGAATGTCTACAGTTACATGATTTCTTTCCGTGGTTCCCGTGCAGCGATGGCGATAATTACACATGCCAATCAGCCAGATAACGTACTGTTTTGGCGAGAACAACGTGAAAAGAAACAGGTGATGTCTGTCCGTAAATGATAAGCCTATGGGGGAGAGATGAATGTAAAATATGAATTTATGCGCCAGAAGGAGATATGGAATTTTGGTAAACCAGAAAAAACCGCATGGAGTCCTTTCTTATGGGGTTAGCTTAAAGAATTAAGAACTGGGGTTAAAAATAGAATTGGTACGTTAGAGATATTATACATTAAAGGCAGCTGGGCAATTGGGAAAATAATGAAATACATTAAAAGGAATGAAACCTTGACGAGCAAAGTGTAGGCGTAAAAATGTAAGTAAAGTTTAGACGCTGGAAGAAAAGCGCGGATTATAATGGGAATAAATTCTTTTTCTCTTTTTTTTTATAACGACATGATTTATGCGGTGAGGAAAGAGATGCGAATGAATTAAAGAACGCATAATAAAAGAGAAATACAGGGAGCAGCTAGATTTTATAACACGAAAAAACATAATTTTAAAGAAAGATAATTTTTTAAAAAGGAAGGGGGTGTAGGAATTAATTTTAAGAAAGTGGAATATGTGAAGTTAAATCCACTTCACAGGTTCCCTTAGAAAGACCCCCACGAAGGGCACTTCCCCCGGGCCTATATCCCTAGTGTAGATAATTGGCCGTCAATAATCAACCCTTAAGAAAACAATAATTTTTACGTACGTTAGTGATATTAATAATTTGTTAATGTTCAATCTGATCGTTGCATTTTGCAACTTTCTAACACTTTCAAAAACATTATACAAGAAGACACTCTTTATACTTATTTACTTTTAAAAATCATGCCATTTATGCACGCAATTAAAACCGCTGCTCATTTAATCTTTTTCAAACTTATAAACACAACTTGAAAGAATAAAAAAATAATTATCATGCATATAATCACGCTTTGAGATTCGTGAAATTTTATCCGCGCTTTCTAAACCCCTCCAAAATTCCAAACTCATTCAAGTAGTATTAATTTCGAGTAAAATTGTATTAGATGCTTTAAAAATAATCGTCAAGAACCGCTTATGGCCAGTTTAGTTTGAAGAAAAATGTGTATTTTTCAGTTTAATTACTTGGCGATAATAAATTATGGATATCATTTAACTTCACAGGATTAATAAACAAAATACATACTTCATCTTCAGAAATTTAATCAGATTAAATTAAAATTGTTTGTACTAAGTTTTTGTAAAGTTAAATTTTATCATATATTATAATACGAGGGAATTTTGTGTCTGTCTGTATGTATGTATATATATGCAAATTTTATCTGAAAAACGGCTCTAACATTTTTGACTAAATTTTGTATTTTACTGTTTTCAGGCACGATAAATCCATCTGTTTAGGTCACATGTTCGAAAACATTCGATTAGTGGATCATTTTGGGTCACTACGGGTCAGGGTCAAGCAAAATTTCTCTAAAATGCGGCTCTAATGATTTTGACTAAATTTTGCATTCTACTGTTTTGGGATACGAGAAGAAAATTGGGATGGGTCATATGATCAAGAACATTTGATTAGTAGGTTATTTTTGCCTCACTACGGGTCAATCTAATTTTATCTAAAAAGGGCTTTAAAGATTTTGACTAAATTTTGTATTTTACCGTTTTTAGGCCGAGAAATGCATTGGACTAGGTCACATGTTCGAGAAAATTCGATTAGTGGTCAGTGAGTCATTTTTGGGTCACTACGGGTCATGCTAATTTTATCTAAAAAAGGATCTAACGAGTTTGACTAAATTTTGTATTCTACCGCTTTCACACCAGCAGATTCTACCAGCAGATTCACATTGGTACTATACATATACTGAAAATCAGTTTATATCAAAACATTTTTGAACACGAAAAAATAAGAACATAACTGTACAGTTATCCCATTTGTATATTTTCCGTTATGTAGATTTTCAGCATAACTTCTGCAAATTGCATTATAACATTTATTTTAACTACGAAATTTACTTTTTACGTCACGCCTAGAAGAAAAATGTGTATTCCCTGCATATTTATACAAACTGGGTAGATTAAATTAATATTTCAGATCGATTAAATTTATATATATATATATATGAAACTTGCAGTGAATGATTTCAAGTACAAAGTATGTTAAATATAATTGAAATTTCAGGAGCTTTAAGGAAATTTCAAACATTTTAGCTGAAAATGTAGTGTATTTACGGAATATAATAACCGGAAAAATACATGTCAATTCGTGGATTTATTTCAGGCATTAATCAGTAAAATATTTTAATGCATTATTTAATTGTATTTGTAAATATTAAACGAAGATTATACCTTTTATGTATATGTTTGATGTTGATAATTTGTTTGACTTTGTATTTATTGCCTATTTTTATAGAATAATATTAAACATAAACATTCACTGCAATTGTTACAAATATAGCATGTTAAACTAAAAAATAAGAAAAGATTCATGAATAAACAACAATGTTTTTAAAAAAATGCGAGCTTGCAACGATTCTGAAAACCACTCTTTTATGCTCAAAAACCTTAGCACTTTAAAAAATCAAATGTTTGTTTTACTCATTCACATTTTTCATATTCAATATTTTATTCATTTTGTGTTTGGTGTTGGTACTTAATGAGTAAAATAAATGTAAAAATTTACTGGACTTGTTAGCAATTAAAGTTGTGAAACTTTTAATGTTCACTGTAATGAAAAATAAATTATTTTTGATCTATCAAGAATGTTTAATTAAAAACTACCGAGTTGTCCAGTATTTCGAAAAGCACTTCATAAACAAAAATTGTTTTAAAATAAGTTAAATTTCTGTAATTCAATTTTGATTTTTTTTTTTAGAAAATTTAGAAAAACAATATGTTCTACATTGCATAAATGCATGTGTTTGGATTTCAATAACATTTTTCCTAATTGAAAAATTGCTTTGTTAAATAAATTTAATACTTTCTTTAATATATCGTTTCTAAATTTGTTTAAAAAAGCACAGTATATTTATATTTCAATTTTACTAGACAACACTATTTCTCTTTTAATCTAAATTAGGATAATACCTTAAGAACGTTACATTATTACATGAAATCTCATCATATCTTTTCCCATTTCTTAATCATAAATAAGAAGAAAATGAGGGAAAAATTAGATTTTTCGTTCGATTAAAGAGTTATCAGCATGAGAAAAAATATATACTGTATATCTTTATATAATAAAAATATAATTCTATTATATTTTTAGTAATAATTGTACATAAAAACAAATCATTATTTAATTTATTCTTAAAAAGCTTCTATTATTTTTTTAAATAAATTAAATAATTATTTGTTTTTATGCACAATTATTACTTAAAGTATAATAGGATGATATTTTTATTATTTAAAGATATACAGTATATATTTTTTCTCATGCTGATAACTCTTTAATCGAACGAAAAATCTAATTTTCCCTCATTTTTCATCTTATTTATGATTAAGATATGGGAAAAGATAAATAGAAGCTTCTGATAATTTTATATTACGTAAGATCGAATTAATAAACAATGATGATAGTAACGACATTTATTCCATATCTTCAAAATAAACATATATCATGCAACTTTTTGAAGAAATTGAACATATATTTGAGCTGTTACAACCATCCTTTTTCAAAATGAATGTCATGTAATAAAATGAAGCTTGTAAATTACAGAATTAGTAAAATCGCGTATTTTATTCAGAATTTTAAAGTTGTAGAAAGATTTAATTGTATTACTTAATTATATTCAGAATGATTGCTCCAACTTAACGTTTTAAGTTCACGAGGGAAGATTTTGAAATGTAATTCACTGTAATAAAACATGTCGATAAATCTAATATAAACTTTTCGTCATACAATGCAAATCAAGGTCAAATTACACCGCAACAAAATAGATAGTAACATTCTATTCAATCTAAATCCAAAACGAATTATACTACTGCGCCTACTTTATCTTGGATGTCACATTCAGCAAAAAGCTTAAAATGACTTCAAAAGCTGACCGAAGAACATGCGCTTTAAAGTAGAAATCGAATCTTCATTCCATTAACACTATTAAAGTTCCGTTATGGTATACTGGAGTGAAGAATTATTATAGTAACAATTATGTTAGGAACAATTATGAAATTTTCAGTTTTATTTAAAAGTATCGTTATTGTTTTACAAATACTTTATTATATGTAATTTTAAATTATAAATTTTAAACTATAACAATTAAAAAATGTTTATTGCAAGATGTATAATTACCTTATATTTATGAAACTATTGCTTAATAAAAAGAAAACTGCCCAGTTAAACTGAAGGCATTGAGCTCACAGGCTATTCATACTAATTGTATATTATACTCTTATTTCAACGAATTTGAAATAAGCCCTTCGACAAATAAAGAAATCGATAATATATTAAGGGGTATAATCCCCCGTCCGCACCTGATAATTAACCAATGAACCCCCAAAACTAATCAGGGAAGCGCCTTATTACAATGAACATATATACAAAATTTGAAGCAAATCGGATAATTTTGCATGAAAAATCCATTTATCTGAACTAAGGGGATTAGCCCCCCAGTTTCCCCCTTTATACTTAACCAATGAATCCCGAACACTAATCAGGGAAGCGTCTTAACCCAGTGAACGTTTAAACAAATTTTAAAACGAATCGGATAATTCTGCGTGAAAAACCCATTTATATAAATTAAAGGGTGATTAGCCCCCCCATTAACCCACTTTATACTTAACCAATGAATCCGGAAAACTAATCAGGGAAGGGCCTTAACACAATGAACCTATATACAAAATTTGAAGAAAATCGGATAATTCTGCATGAAAAATCCATTTATCTAAATTAAGGGGGGTTAGCCCCCCCCCCCGTTCCCCGCTTTATACTTAACCAATGAATCTCGAAAACTAATCAGGGAAGCGTCTTAACCCAGTCAACCTATAAACAAATTTTGAAGCAATTCGGATAATTCTGCATGAAAAACCCATTTATCTAAATTAAGGGGGGGTAGCCCCCCCCGTTCCCCGCTTTATACTTAACCAATGAATCTCGAAAACTAATCAGGGAAGCGTCTTAACCCAGTCAACCTATAAACAAATTTTGAAGCAAATCGGATAATTCTGCATGAAAAACACATTTATATAAATTAATAGGGGATTAACCACAGCCAACTTCAGTACCGGCCGAGAAAGCTCTTGTTTGTTTATCCCGCCTTAAGACGAAATACATGACGTCAGACCACGTGATCTTCGGCCGACCGAATCGGCTGAGAAAACTGTTATTTGTTTCTCTCCTCCCTAGGACAGCTTTCTCGGCCGATTGGTTAGGCGGAGATCACGTGATTTGACGTCATGAACTCCGTCCGAAGGCGGGAGAAACAAACAAGAGCTTTCTCGGCCGGTACTGACGTTGGCTGTGGGATTAACCCCCATTACCACCCTTTATACTTAATGAATCCAGAAAACTAATCAGGAAAGCGTCTTAACCCAGTGAACGTTTAAACAAATTTTAAAACGAATCGGATAATTCTGCATGAAAAACCCATTTATATAAATTAAAGGTTGATTAGCCCCCCATTTAACCCACTTTATACTTAACCAATGAATCCGGAAAACTAATCAGGGAAGGGCCTTAACACAATGAACCTATATACAAAATTTGAAGAAAATCGGATAATTCTGCATGAAAAATCCATTTATCTAAATTAAGGGGGGTTGCCCCCCTCCCGTTCCCCGCTTTATACTTAACCAATGAATCTCGAAAACTAATCAGGGAAGCGTCTTAACCCAGTCAACCTATAAACAAATTTTGAAGCAATTCGGATAATTCTGCATGAAAAACCCATTTATATAAATTAATAGGGGATTAACCACAGCCAACTTCAGTACCGGCCGAGAAAGCTCTTGTTTGTTTATCCCGCCTTAAGACGGAATTCATGACGTCAGACCACGTGATCTTCGACCGACCGAATCGGCTGAGAAAACTGTTATTTGTTTCTCTCCTCCCTAGGACAGCTTTCTCGGCCGATTGGTTAGGCGGAGATCACGTGATTTGACGTCATGAACTCCGTCCGAAGGCGGGAGAAACAAACAAGAGCTTTCTCGGCCGGTACTGACGTTGGCTGTGGGATTAACCCCCATTACCACCCTTTATACTTAATGAATCCAGAAAACTAATCAGGGAAGCGTCTTAACCCAGTGAACGTTTAAACAAATTTTAAAACGAATAGGATAATTCTGCATGAAAAACCCATTTATATAAATTAAAGGTTGATTAGCCCCCCATTTAACCCACTTTATACTTAACCAATGAATCCGGAAAACTAATCAGGGAAGGGCCTTAACACAATGAACCTATATACAAAATTTGAAGAAAATCGGATAATTCTGCATGAAAAATCCATTTATCTAAATTAAGGGGGGTTAGCCCCCCCCGTTCCCCGCTTTATACTTAACCAATGAATCTCGAAAACTAATCAGGGAAGCGTCTTAACCCAGTCAACCTATAAACAAATTTTGAAGCAATTCGGATAATTCTGCATGAAAAACCCATTTATCTAAATTAAGGGGGGTTAGCCCCCCCCCCCGTTCCCCGCTTTATACTTAACCAATGAATCTCGAAAACTAATCAGGGAAGCGTCTTAACCCAGTCAACCTATAAACAAATTTTGAAGCAAATCGGATAATTCTGCATGAAAAACACATTTATATAAATTAATAGGGGATTAACCACAGCCAACTTCAGTACCGGCCGAGAAAGCTCTTGTTTGTTTATCCCGCCTTAAGACGGAATTCATGACGTCAGACCACGTGATATTCGGCCGACCGAATCGGCTGAGAAAACTGTTATTTGTTTCTCTCCTCTCTAGGACAGCTTTCTCGGCCGATTGGTTAGGCGGAGATCACGTGATTTGACGTCATGAACTCCGTCCGAAGGCGGGAGAAACAAACAAGAGCTTTCTCGGCCGGTACTGACGTTGGCTGTGGGATTAACCCCCATTACCACCCTTTATACTTAATGAATCCAGAAAACTAATCAGGGAAGCGTCTTAACCCAGTCAACCTATAAACAAATTTTGAAGCAAATCGGATAATTCTGCATGAATTACCCATTTATATAAATAATTGGAGGGATTAGCCCCACTTTCCCCCCTTTATACTTAACCAATGAATCCCGAAAACTAATCAGGGTAACGTCTTAAACCAATGAACCTATAAACAAGTTTTGAGGCAAATCGGATAATTCTGCATGAAAAGCCCATTTATATAATTTAAGGGAGGGATTAGCTCACCGTCCCCCCCTTTATACTTAACCAATGAATCCCGAAAACTAATCAGGGAAGCCCCTTAACATAGTGAACCTATAAAGAAAAATTGAAGGAAAACGGATATTTCTATGAAGAATTATCGCGTTACGTACATACATACATACGTACATACATACGTACATACAGTACCGGCGGGCACATAAGCTCTCAGGCATTGATAGCCTGTGGTCTAATAAAACCTACTTCCATTTCTTATGAATGTTTTTTCACCACGTCATTTCAAGTGAAATGAAACAATAATTTAATTTCGCTAAAACAAACTTATAATTTCTGTAATTTACATTTTTCATCTAATATTTAAAAATTAATTTTTCCGATGCGTTATGAAGATTAAAATGAATAGGAAATAATTTAAATATATCTTTAGAAAACACGGTACGGTAAACTCTGAGATTATTTCCTTGTTGGTTTAAAAGTAAAATTAAATCCAATTTTACAAATATAATTTTATTCCGTTTGTTTGCGTAATTAAATCAAGCAATTGTTTTGATATATTTCTTAAAATTGAAAGAGATATATTCCATTTCATTAAGCAAATTACTGTCGAATTCGTAATGAGTCATGAGAATAATTTCGCAATCAGCATGGAAGATTTAGAAATGCAAATAATGATAATAACTTAATAATAAATTTATTTGCCATCTAAATGATAATTGTCTGATTTTTTTCCCCGGAAAGCTTTATAATAACAATTTAAAAGGGGATATTCTAAGCGCATTTTCTTTTGTCTTAAAAGTTTTGGCAACAGAAAAACAAACTATTAGGAAAATACGAAAATGAGGCTAAACACTAGTGTGCTACACTAGTATTATGTACTAAATGCAATATTTTATACACAATACATACATAAATATTATATGCAATATTTACAATACATACATATAATATGTTCGTTGTTTGGAATGTAGTTTGCACATTGTAAAAAAAAAAAAAGAAAAAAAAAAGCAAATGCTTCTTAATGTAGGAAAATATAATATAAACAAATATACAACACCCTCTATTGAGCTACCTACGATTTCTAAAGGCATTCTTTATCTTTAGAAATGTGATAAATCAATATATTTCCCAGATTAATAAATCATTTATAAAAATAGTTTCCTCTTCTGTCATTGATAATTCGGATTCGATTCCAAGTACTTGTTATTGTTTATTAATCAGTTTTCTGAACACGGAATATAAGTTTTTCGTACGCTATCAATTCTCAAGTAATATTTTCATGTTCAATAAACATGTTTAAGATGAAAACATGAGAAATTAGCAGTACAATCTTTAACATTAGATTTAATAGTATTTTGATACTTGTGCATGTATGAATTAAATAATTACACAGCTGAACATATTTAATGGAGAGTCGTATCGTATCCTACACTGTTAAAAATTTGCAACAAACGGTCCAGTTATTTGTAGAAAACGGTTACATAAGCGTAATTTAACTGCATTCTGACCATAGGATGAGCAATAATATGGTCAGAAAAGAGTTAATTTACGATTATGTAACTATAGTGATCTCATCTCACTTGAACAGTTTAAAGCGAGTTACTAGCTGAAAGTAACTGCCTTGGCATTTTGCTTGACGCTACACTATAAAAAAAATTCCTGAAAATAACGGTGATTGTACTAGCAATCGAGACGCCAGTACAAATTTCCGTATTTTAACGGAAAAAAAATCCGTAAATTCCAGGAAATTTTCCGTGATTTCTGAAATATCCGTTTTTAAATTTCCGTTTTATAACAGATATCTTCCGTATTTTTTAGAAATTTTATGTCGTTAAAATAAATTTTACAGGACCGTAAAAAAGTTATCTCTCAAGGAACGTCTCGTAAGGGATAGATACACTTCTTTTTTTTGCCTTTCATTTTCTGAGCGAGTGTTCAATAAACAACCATCACTTGCCACAATGAGGACCGAACCCAGGATCGTCCGTTTACTAAACCAGCGGGTTGTACCACTACGCTATGGTTGGACACGATGCCTACTCAAATGTTGTTACATATTTTAAATGCTTTTATTGATCCAAAAACTTGAAGGTTTCATAGTTTGATGGATATTTTCAGTTTCAAAGTTTTTAATATTTTCTTTTCATAATTTGCCAAATTTTGCTTTATTATTTGATGCTTTATAACAGATAAATTTAAACTTTGTATGTATTATATGCGCAAAACATTGTATTAACAGTAATGGGTGCTTCTTTTTGCAACAGTACATATACTTTAAAAAATAATTTGTCTGTTGATTTAGTTATCAATTCCAATAAAAACAATATTTATCTTAAGCAGACGTATTTATTACATGCTATTAAAGTAAATTTTCTCTTATTTAAACTTAACCTTATTTAAACTTAAACTTATGTGAATAAAATTTTTTAAACTGAATAATTTTTAAAATATCAAAACGAAAAAACAGATTTTTAGAGAAAATTTTGAAATTAATGACCTTAGGATAGGTAAGTTTAAATTTGGTAAGTTTAAATTTAGTTTAAATTAATTTAATTTATAAAAATTATAAACTATTGAAATAAATTATAAACTTTATAAAATTATAAATTAAAGAAATAAATTATAAACTTTATAAAATTATAAATTAAAGAAATAAATTATAAACTCTATAAAATCATAAACTTCATTTTTATGAAAGTAAAGAAATAATGATTAATTACTTTTATAAATTTAAAGCAAAAAATATAAACTTTGTAAAATTAGAATTTATAAAATAATAAATTTTAGTTTAATTCACTAATTTATAAGACAAATCAGTTTTGCTCAATGCAATATACATACCAATAATTTGCAAAGATACTATTTTATGAAACCTTTAATAACCAAAAATCGCCTCACGTTAATAAAATTAAAATAAAATTTTTAAAAAGTCAGTGATAACATGCACAATTTGAAGCACTATAAAGAAAAAAAAAGTACATTTAAAAAATATATTTTTCTGTAATTTATGAAAATAATATAAATTTCTAAAAATTTCACTAAAAAATAAAAATATCACTATTATTTTCACAAAAAATTACCACCCAGACACAACCCCGGTTAGAATGAGTTCCAGGATTGGCCCGAGTCTAATGACAGAAAATAGGCTCACAGGTAGGATTGGTTCATACCTGGATCCTAGAAGAACTCTAGTAAATGCAACAATACTTATTCGCATTACAAACAAGGCGATTTCTGTACGCAAACCTCTGAATGTCATTTACGGAAATGACACTGTTTTGGAAGAAATACGGACATTGTATTCCTTTGAAAGAAATACGGAAAATCCATTAAATTTAATAAAACTTTCTGCATATTTACGGATTTGAAATCTCCTTTACGGAACTAATGCCATTTACGGAAATTGTACTGTTGTTTTGGAAAAAATGAAACTTCTCCGTAAAATTTAATGGAAAATCTCTTGTATTTTCACGGATTTTTTTAGTGTAGCGTATTCGCTTACTGATCATGAGATCCTTGGTTCAACTCCCGCCGGCGGCAACAATCACCACATAACCATTTTCTACAAAAACGGTCAATTGACTGGACAGTTTGCTGCAAATATTTAACAGTGTAAAAACCGATATTCGTGTTTGGGTTATCCGAAAGAGTTTATTTGATATATTCGTTCGTGGTTATATTATATTGTGGAATATTTAAAAATATTTGTCTCTTTTTTTACAGAGGAAGCATATTTTGTTTCATTTGAGTTTGCTGAATCATCACCAGAAAATTTACGAAAAATCGATTAATTAGAGTTTAAAGTTTATAGACTTTTCTTCGATTAACATTAAAGCAAATTGAAAAAATAATGGGTATTTTCAGACGTTTTCATTTTATTTATTTCTCTCTTTTTATTATTATGGTTCAAACAGATTAAAAAACTTGCTTTAAACTTACACAGTTGTTTCCTTTTTATAAAGTTATACATATTCTGATGACATTTCAGAAAAAAGTTTTTTTTTTCAATATTAACATACACTTTCATTTTTATGTCGTTTTAGTGATAAATATTATTTTCAATTTTTGTATATTGGCATTATTTGTACAAATTACCTCAATAACTTGATGAATTCGTTAGAGTGCTGTATCACTTAACAAAATATTTTCAAGACAAGAATGTGCTTGCAAATTTAGTGTCATTTACCTTAAAGAAATAACTTGACTATTAGACATAGCATAAATATTTAGCAAATATAGTAAAAAGTGATATTTGTATCCAATAGATGTACACCTCGATTATTGAAAGTTTCTAAAATTTTATTCGTAGTTCGTTAGTTCTAAATTCATTGATTTTTTTAAACATACATTAATATACTACAATGTTTATTTATATCGATAATTTTGTTTGATATTTAAAACATTAACCATATAAAACATTAAACCATATTTCAGTAAGTAACCAAAGTGAAATGGGTGAGATGAATGGAAGCAAAGAAAATATTTTGAAAAGTCAAACTACATTTTTTTTAAATTTTACATCTTAGTGTATTCTATTCAAACGACTACAATGTGTTTACTTTTGTTAAATTCATTTTTAACATTATCCTTACATTTTGATTGCTAAATTAGTGAACACTTTTTTTATGATAAAAAACATTTAAATCAAAGAAAAGGTGATAAAAAAAATGTATATATATTTCTGTTTATTTGTTTCAGGTAAAAAGAGAAAAAAAATACCCGAATTATGAAGAACATTAAAATTTTATGACTAAGATAACCCGTTTAGATATATCACCTTGAAAACTCAAAATTACTAAATCGCCTTGTTAAGGTGTGTAGTTTAATGTAAATTGCTTTCAAACTAATGATTTTTATTTTCAAATTTAAAACATTCTGCTAATACAGCCATACATATTACAAATGTGTTGTAATCTATGCCACATGATAGACATATGATATTGGAACTAATTAAATTTTAGTACTATTGCAACATATTAATCGTGTTAAAATATTCGGTATTTGGTTAATTTCCCGAATTTCGAAATGTACTATTGAAGATTGAAGCTAATTATTAAAGCAATCATTCCTTAATTTTCGGTATTCTTTATACGTCATAGAACATGGTGACTCAACCGGAGATACTTTTCAGAAATTAAAACTGCTTTAGAAACTATATATTTGAGATTATTAGAATAATTGTAAACTCAACAATATTTAAAAGTATCCTCCTAGTACTTTATAAACACATTGTGTACTTAGTTAACAAAAATAGTTTTATACATAACATTTTTGTTTTACATAAAACTATTAAAATCAATCAGTATGAAAATATTTTTGTATACTAATGTTAGTGTCTTTAACTATTAATGCTGGAATAATGCCTTTTAGAACGCTTAAAAATATGTATCATGCTGTTCTACAAATACTGCAAAAATGGTTTAATTTGATTTATTCAGTTTTATCTTTATCGTTCTTTTTTTAACAATTTGTTTAAAAAGGACATGTCTTTCAAAACATGTAAATGGATAAAAATATGAAACTTCTATCCCTTAACTTGCGAGACCCAATTGAAAGTTATGAATCCGTTTTTATAGTAACCCACCTTTACAAGGCGGATCGGACAGCATATGTACGATAATACATGTTAACTTGGACAGATTCTGTCCGATTTTCCGTGTAAAGGTTGTAAACATTATGGACAAAACTTTTCTTCACAATACATACTCAAAACCGAATATTATTTCAAAACTATAAATTCTAATACATTAATTTGTGAAGTCCGAAATGAAACTTTCCTTGATAATTCGTTTAATATTGTTCGTATATTTCTCGGTATGAAAAGAAGGAATTTCTTCAACTGATGTGCAGAGCAATCAGTCCATCTATATAAAACCACGATATTAAATATATATATATATATATCCAGTATTACTGTCAATAACAAGTAAAGAAGTCGAATGGATAAAAACCTATTACAAGAAATAAAATGTTTTCTACATCTCCCAATAGGGTTAAAAAATTACAGAAACATTATTGGAGGTGTATTGTGGAAAATAATTCCATTTTAGTTTCCGTTTATAACAGTTACTATCGCAACTTATAACGTAATACTTTTAAATTTGATGTGTATGTCTGAAGTTTATACGAAATCAGCTGAAGGGAATTTTTTATAATTTGATTAAGTCGTTTAAATACTAAAGATAATATAATTTGAAATCATACATCAATTTATAATTTTTAAAGTTTTGAAATTTAAATTTTTTTCAGAAATGCCTTATTACAAATACATTCATACATAATATTATTTGTACATTTACTAATTTATTTATGAGTCGAAATACTATTTAATTATATCTAAAATTGTCCATTATAATAAATTGTAATGTTATCTATTTAATTGCAAATCGTTTGGTTTGAAGAATTTATACGGAAACTAACATTTCATATTACACGGGCACTTAATAGTGTCACCCATATACATTGTACTCATTACCTATGAAATATTCACTTTGATCAATCATTGGTTTTGCAGTAAAAACATGCACAACGAACTCCCGGTAATAGATTTGAAACAGAACATTTGGTTACATTTGAAATATTTGCAATGAAATTTCCATTTTAAACATATACTAGCTGACCCGACCAGCATTGCCCGGGCAGACTATCATTGAAAAAAAAATAATAAAAAAAATAAGAGCTAAATTTTCAAAATATAACAGTTACGTTTAAGAAATGAAACATTCAGGGAAAATTATTACACTTACTTTTAAATAATGACAAGGTCAGGGAAGTCGTGCGGTTGAACCTAACTGGCATAACGGTATAAGATCGAGGCTTGATATATGGCAAATTAAGATTTCCGAAATGCTAATGTGTTGCATTTTATAAAACTTCATTATTGTGATTAAACAATTAAAAAATAATCGCGATTCCTGTATAGAAATTGCAGGTTTCACTCATTAAAAATTCAAAAATCGTGGAGGGATAAATTTGCTATATTAGGCTACTATTGAAAATTTGCTATTGAAACCGGATTCCTTATTTTAAACAACACTTATCTCAAAAAATATCAGAGAGATGGCACCACATGTCCGAACAGAGATTTCCAAACAATCCTGTGGCTTGAATCTCCTCAACAAATTCGTTTATTCTGTATGAAAGTGATGGAAATCATTTTAGTATAGTCATTATTTTTATATCTATCTATAAATATGTTTAAAATTTAATTCATTTAAACTAAATCCGTTGCAAATTTTGTATTCCAAAATGTCTGAATATAAGAAGAATTTACCTCGGCCTAAATCCTGCCAAAGGACTTTTACACAATAACCAGCAAGATGCATTTCATTCGGGTGTTGCCATTAAACAATTAACAAATAATCAAGATTTCTGTGCCACGTACGATAGCGTAATATACATAGAGATACTGCTTTAAAACTACAGTTTTTGTTATTGAGAAGATCGAACTTTTTTTGGCTATTATTAATGCAATGATCACAATAGCCATATAGCTAATTGGAAAATGGTATAACATTCCCATACCAATATACCACTTCAAAGTATTCGTATGCATGCTTAAAATCCTTCAAACTACGTGTTTTTTCATAGATATAAGAAAAAGTAAAAAAATATATAAATCTTATGAACTGTAAAATAGATTTTGGATTAAATAAAGTGAAGGCTTTTTTGTATCTTCTGCTGTTTGATTGGCAGGTTTGTTCAAAACTGTCGAATACTGTTTTGTTTCAAACATTTACGTAGTTGTTAATTTAAGTACGAAAACAATACATGGAATGTTTTCGTATTAAAAAAAAATCATAATTTTGTTTAAAACTGTTGAATACTGTTTAGTTTCAAACAGTTACGTAATTATTAATATAATTATGAAAAAAAATATATAGAATGTTTTTGTATTTTTTTTTGTTAACATATATATATTTTTAAATTTCCTAATGCATTTTAGGTCATTTACTTAATATAGCAGAAATAAACTAATCAATCGAACACATTTTTTCTATTAAATTATCAGCTACATTTTTATTTTATTTTTACAGTTATTTTGAAAGGTACAAAATAAATAGCATTTCCTCATTTCGCGGTCAATGATCGTTAGTATAATTGGTCATTTATTTAATGGACATTGGTGTTTCATGTTGTACAAATGCAAACACAAGTGGTAATTGGATATATCTTTCTTAATTAACGCCATAATAATTTTCTCTTCTTACAGTAAGAAATATATTTGAAGCTGATTATATAGCTATTTATTCGACACAAATATTTTCTGAATATTTGAATGAATACCAAAGCAAAATGTATTGAAATAGAATTAAATTAAATGTGTCAAATTATTATTATTTTTAAGTATCTTAATTTAATTTATACATATTTCAAGATTATCTTTATGCACAAGAAAATTGTTATGTATCCCAGAAGTGAGTATTTTTGATGGATAATGTTTTTTTTTAAAGAAAATAACTGAGTCGTATATATTTTGAAATTAATTTAATCAATTTACAGATTTTTATACGCAACTCTGATTGTATAATGCAATTTAAATCATGATATATTATTTCATAAGTGTATGGCTAAGTAAGATTTATCATGACTAGAATTATTATGCAATTATACAACTTAAAAAGCATTCGTACAGTAAGCAAGTCACAATGCAGCTTAATCATATATTTAGTTTTCCGTATTTATATATTTTTTTTGCCATAAAACATGTACTATTGCTAATTAACGCATGTGAATACGTAAAATTTCGTGTAATTTCGAATATTTACTACCATTGATTTAATGGAGATTTGTATAATTGAAAACCCAAATGAATAGACATATCTTTACGTCTTCTATATATTTTCTATTTCTTAGGCATATTGTATATTTATCCAGTAGGACTTTTATTAAGTAATATATTTCATTAGGAATATATCGTTATTAATTAATGTCATAGTGAATTTCTTTTGTTGCGTGAAGATATAACATTTAACCAAACTATTTAAATATTTGTTTTCTGAAAAGGATTTCGAACTGTACGATAAATTATGGAAATGACTTTAAAAAAATATAGCTTTATTAAGTATGTTTAGTAACTCTTTTAGTTTAAAAGTTAATAAAACCGATATGTTATGTTTAAACAATATTTTATGTACTAAATATATATTAATTCCCTGATCAATTCCGTCATTGTTAATGAATATAATAATTTACAGCTTTCATGTAAACAGCTTTGTCTCTATACAGTAGACATTTCGTAATTAGTAAATAAATTTGGTTTTGTCTAGTGGTTAAAAACGTCTGTCATAGAGCACATATTATTAGTATTAAAATGCATGTTCATGAACTAAAGTCTCAATTATGTACGGAAAACATGTAACTTCTAAATACCATAAAAATGTTTTTATTGTCATTTCTGGTAATTGTAATTATTATTTCTCTTAAAAATATATGATATTATTAAGTATAAATGAAATGAAATATCGTTTATATGAAATGGTAAAATGTTTGACAGAAAGTCAAACATTGTCAGCTAATATTCTTTTAATAAAGAATGTTACACTTTTCTGTTTGTAGAATCCATAAATATTCCTTAATATCTTTAAGTCGACACGAGTTAAATCGCAAGTAATATATTTCTTTGACAAATTGGCCCAGACGTACGCGAAGAAACAAAAATATATATCTGATAATGCTTATCGTTTAAATACTTGTATTACATTTTTCCTAACTACACCAGATTCGAGAAGATTATTTGGGGTAAAGTAATTAACGTTATTCGGTCTAATGTGTTAGTAACGGACAACATATAATAAAAATAATTAATCCTGTCTCTTAAACATAAAAAATTATGAGTAGTTAATGTGAATATGTTATAAAAAATGTCATAACCAGTTAAGGAATGTTTAAATGAAATCATTTATTATAATTTGAAATAAACAAGTGTGTCCGCTTCAGCAGATAATCAATTAATAAGGTTTTTGGTTCCACAGCTCTTCTCGTGTAACTCATTCACTGTAAAAATATGTTCAAATAATAACTTTCTTAATTTTTGATGTTCAACAAAGCTGTTAATATCGCATTTGTGTACGCTTTACCCGTAATCTTAATTGTTTAAAAAACCAAGTGTCTCTATTTGTTGAATTATTACTGCTATTTGAAAATTATCCATGTTACAGACGTTAATCATTACTTAAAATAATGCATAATTACGACCATATCCAAAATACTTTATTAAAAATATATAATATTTATCTAATAACGTCATTTGATCAACGACAAGTGCACTCTCACTATGTTCAATGAAAGGATAAGTGTTTATGATTCGTACATTCCAAGAAGCATGACAATTTGGAAGCTAGGTGGTATTTTTTTTAACCATACGAAGTGCTACATCTTCAAATATTATCACTTCAATACTCTATAGTGAACTATCTGTTTTCTGGTATTAATTTAGGTGTTATTATTCCTTATGGAAGTCATATGCCGAAAACACGAATGAATACCATTTTAAAAGGTGAAACTAAAATTTAGTTTCGATGAACGAAATACTATGTAAAAAATTATTTATAGTATTTTACCGGTTATTTGCAAATATTTTAACAAACCTTTTGAATGTTAGAAAATATTTCGACAAATTTGCTTTACGCTTCATAAAATACTATTTGTTCAAATTATAAATATGTATATAATAATATTGAATATTAAGTAATGTAAATATTATACATTTTAAAAATGAAGTAGACGAATAACTTACTTTTACACTTTTAATGAACTTCACAGCATAAAGACATAACAGAACTACAAGTATATTATGTGACACTGCAGTGAATACCAGACATGTGAAAGACAGATGTCACGAGCTGATGGAGGATATATAATCCTTATAACTATTTTTGTGATGCTGCCATCAAGAGTTTCTTATCTGAAGTACGAAAACACCACAATTCTCCCCCTCTTAAAATAGTAGCCGGTTAGGATTTCTTCCTAATCTTGTTTAACGTCTTAGTACCTGTGAGAAACGAGAAAAATAATTAGTATTTAAAGAAATGGCTAGCATCATCAATTGGCCTATTTGGAACCATGGGTTTTGGAACTGTAGATATATCAGAGTTAACTGGTTTAGGCTTTGGAGTAGTTCGGGCACAAAAGTTAGCTGGTTTAGGACTATGAGTTTTTGGGATGGTGAACGAAATTAGATATCTTAATTGAAACGTGATAAATTATATCTAAATAAAGTGGTAATAAAATGCTAATTAATATATATGACTTTTGATACACAAGCATTTTCATATAAGATACTCTACTATATAATGAAACAGGGTACAGTATTATATAATTCATTTATATAAATACTTTTAAAGTTAATTTTTTAAAAATCGGTTGAAAAAATATTTATTTATAGGTCGCAAGAATTCCTATTAATTTCATTAATCTCAAAGTGTTTCATTTATGGTTTATCGAAAATCGAAATGATCTTAAATCACTAACGAAAATTCTACTGATTAATAAAATGCTTTTAACTATTAAAATCAATATGCATTATCCACTGTACTAGATCACTCAAAAATACTATCAATCCTGAAGAATTTCATAACAAACATCCAGTCGGTAATGAAAATAGAGACAGATTTAAATAAAATGGAAAAGGAACTGTATAAACTATGTAATTCAGCAAAATGTGTAACTATTTAATATTAAGAGACACATATTGTTGATTATCAGATAATTTAGTGGACTTTTGCGGGTTTATTGCCATGACAAAAATTAGTCATATGTGAAAATCTCAAAACTTTCTTCTATCTGATACATGTTAATATTTGAAAAATCGCTGTCGCAGCGCCAATAAAATCAATATTTTTCGTCATTCTGTTTTACGTCAGCTGCTTGTGAATCGCCGAGTTACCTGGACGCGAGACACACTTCGCTGCACAAGCACTTGATGAACAACGCAATTAAGAAAAATCTAGAAAATCGTTATCACAACTTCTCTTTTCTGCGGAATAGCCCAAATTAAAGGGAGACCTGCAGGCAATGGTCAAAAACATATACATAAAATTTGGTTAAATTGTATGGATAACTTCATATAATTTTCGATGATCGAATGATGAAAGGTGGAAAAAATTTGATCAGAACGCCCCATCTGTTGGAATAGCTCCAAATTCAACTCGGATCTGCTGACCATAGCCAAAAACCTATAATTGAAATTTGGTTTAATTCTATGCATAACTTCCTACACATTTCGATGCTACAATAAAGAAAATGGCACAAAAATTGCTACCAGCACCCCCTTCCAACGGAATATCTCCAAACTCAATGGGACCTGCTGGCCATACTCAAAAACCTATAAATGAAATTTGGTTCAATTCAATGCATATTGTCATACACGTTTTGATGATAGAATGAGGATTGACTGACAAACACACGGATAGATAGAAATTTTATAAAAAACATATTTTTCGGGATCTCTGATCTATAAGACGTGTAAATCCGTCGAAACACGGAAGTCGAAAAAAAAATTCCATTACAATATTTTATTTTATTACATATAGAAAAAAAGTAAAAAAGAAAATATCATTTAGACACATTAGGCAATAGGTAAGTTATAATGCAATAAATTATTGATGAAAAAAATTTAAATCTATGTATGATTTTTGACATTTTAATATTTTCAATTAACTTGCATATACAGAGCGCAGTATAATATATAAACTGACGTAGATTTCTTAAATAATTCTTATGAAGTTATCTATTTGAAATTATTTTTTTAAAAATCATCCATTTATATTTAATCAGAATATTTATACATTTCTTTTAAACCAAAAAGTTCCATTTTTGTTTTATGGAAAATCCAAATGACCATTCTGAAGTCACTAACGTAAATTTTGCTGTGGAATAAAAGTATTTAAGCAATGAAAATCCATATGCACTATTAACTGAACTGAGTCACTTAGAAATAAAAACCTCCCTCCAGGACAAAATAAAAAGTATCCTAGCGGTAGATGAGAATTAAAAAAAAAACATGTTAAAATGGAAAATAAATTATGTAAACTAGGAAATACTAATAGACACATTTTAGTGCATTAAAATGTAACATTTCTCAGGCTTTTTCTGTGTTTATTATTCTGAAAACAAAACAAAACAAAATATTATGTTTATTATCACGAAAAAAAAAAAAAAAAAAAACGTTCAGACACATTAGCATTTAACGAAATAAGTAAAGTATAAATATATTATTGGTGAAAAAATCTTAGGGGTCAGTACACCTTTAAATGGTCAAAAAAATTATTTTTAGATTTTCACATCTTTCGAAAGATAATGTTATTTTGAATGACCAATCTTTTAATAATGCGATAATTATTTACTGGGATATTAGGGAAAATGTAGACATCAGTCATTAATTTTTGATTTCGACAACTGTCATGGCGGCTTGTTAACATTTGTTTTTCACGCTTTCACACCATCGCAACTTTAGAAATAAGCTGAAGTACGTTCAATGTTTTTAGGGCTATGAAATATGCGCTTCCCAATGTATTTACGGATATTTTTCCAGTATGATGTAAAAGGTAAAATTTAAAGTTTACAATTTTATGTCAAATTATAGGTTTTTTTAATTTTAAACAGAATTGCAGCTATTGGACACTTTTATATTTTATTATATTTTTACGTAGATCATGAAACAACATTACAATTTATTTCATAAATAAGCGTAATACTTTAAAAAAAATTAAACAATATATAAAAAAGTACTTTTCTCTACAACATTTGCTGAACAAAATGTATTTTCTCCCTTACGCTACGAGCTTTAGGATCTTTCAACAATTTACCACCATCATTCTTCTGCACTGACATACAGAACAAAAAATTAAATAAAATAAAAATAAAAATAAATGTGTGGCTATTATATTTCATGTCATGATAAATGTGTTTGAGAGTAGACAAAAACATCTCCATGTCATTTTTTTCGTAAGATATCTTGTAGAGGTGGGCATTATTTAACAATTGATTTAATGTTTGGTATTCAGTAACAGATTATCAAAAGCTACCTGTTAATTTTGGAATGACTATTCCATTTTCCCTTTAACATCCAAATAATGAACAAAAAAAAAAAACTTTATATTGCGATGAAAATAAAATTGCAAAATCTGTTTTTCTATCTTATAATAACACTCAAACATAAAGCAAAAAAAATAATTCCTTTATCACAAAAGAGAGAAGAGAGACCTACTGCAAAACCCAATAAAATCAAAACCGAAACTCATTCAACTTTTCTATGAATGAATAAAGACGCCAGCTGCCCTGTCAACCCATAACACTACCTAGAACACCCGTTTTCATAGATATTTTTCTTCTCTACACTTTAAATGTCAGAGACCGTTTTCAGGAAACGTAAAAATTTTGTCTGACTGTTACTGATGTTTAAAATAAAAATTATATCCTTCTATATATAAAAAAAAGTAATGATTTGGAAATGGACCAATGAAAATCTGCGTAGATACCGCGAAACGTATCTGATTGGTCAGAGCTTTCTGACTTTTCTTAGGGGGAACTAACATGAAAGTAGATAATTTAGATAGGATGGGCGCTATTAGGGGGGTTACCAAGGGGAAGGGACCAGGGTCTGTTGCCAAGTTTGTCGCCAACTTGGAGCTATTTCCGGTATTTCGGCAAATTGCCATAGACTCCCATTGAAATCCAATAGCGTTTACTCGCTTGCAAAAAATCAACAAATTGAGATATTGTAATGCAACAAAAAATAATATTAGCTTAGGAATAGAGCTTAATTAAACTATTTACATTATTTTTAAGCACAAACACTAACTATTTACAATATTCGTAACACTATATATACAATTGGTACTGTTAGTTATCCTATCGACCAAATTACTGTCGCCAAATTCATATATAATTAAACGAGCAAGGGATTTTCCCGATTATTCATATATATTAAACGAGCAAGGGATTTTCCCGATTATGAATAATATAGTAAACGACTGGGACGTTTCTGCCCCGACGAGATTTGCCCCCTATTCTAAATCGAGCACGAGAAAAAGATATAGCTAGGTTCCGAATACAAGAAAATTCGTTTTTACAGGGTAAAACAATCTCAGCGCTGAAAATGTTTTTTTTTTTATAAATGGCAAAATACTCAAACGATTTACACGAAACGTGTTGGCTATACTAATTCGAGCACGAGAAATCCATCTAGCTAGGTTTCGAATTCGGGAAAGGTCATTTTGATCTATTAAAACAAACTCAGCACTAAGAGTTCTTAGCTAGGGCGCGATTACGCGGGGGGTTGGTGAGCGTAGCAAGCAGGGGAGCCGAGCCCCTCCAGTATAAGTAATAAAATACTTATGCAACATTTATTGTATGTCCACTGTTAATGGTTCCGATACTGTGTTGTAACTAACAAGAAGTGTGGTGTTGTTTTCATTTCGATTAGAAGGAATAACTTATTTCATCTGTCGCCAAATTACAATTACTTTCACAGTACAGCTCCGAAGGTGTTATATATTATGACAAAATATTATCGTGTTGAAAATTTTATTTATATAAACTCATAATGTTGGAATCTGAAATAAATAATCATTTCAAGAGAGAAAGAATGATTTTTATTTCAATTATTTATTTTATTTTATTTTATTTGTGGCGCGTGGCGAAGATGAGATAAGATTTTAAGGTTTAAGTTAGGGATTTTTGGAGGTGTTGGGAAAGAATTTTACCGATTACGAGTTGAACATTTGTAACAAAAAATGTCTGCTAATGCTACATACGAGCTATTTATTTATTTATTTTACTTATTAAAGATATTGTAAAATGCTATTTTCTTTACACGTTAATGTCAAACATAAAAGCAACAAGTTTATTTTTTTTATTTTTTTTTCCTACAATTTTTTAAAATGAGTATTTTAATTCAAAAATTAATTAAATAAAATATTTCTTGATTTTCTTTTAAATTATAAGAACTTCAAAATATGTATGCATAATAATTTTCCGATGTTTTAATTTTTTCACATGAGATAGAGGATCAGTTGTGCATGCCTGTTTCTCATTTGAGTAATCAAATGGTCATTATATATATTTTTTTGTGTGTGGCAAATGAAAGTAACTTTTTATGTAGCATTGCGATGGTAAAAAATGTGACATTTTGTAATGTATATAGAACATGATATATTCTGATTGTGCTATTATAGTATGTAAGCCATACTTTTTAGCAGCACATTTTGTGTTATAGACAGAACATTTAATTATGGATAATATATTATTCAAATCGCTTCAAATCACTTGTATATTGATCTGATAATTAATTTATATAATCTCTGTATAGGATCTGATTTTACTGTAAAAGGAGAATGGAAATTGCCCCATTCTTCCTATTATTATAGATATAATTCTTACTTACTAGCAATAAACTCAGTTATTTGCTCTTAAAGAATTAACAAGTTATTTATAGATGAGTAATTTATTTACTCATCAACCATAAACGTAGAAAGACGCAACACGTCATTGAATGAATATAACATATGTAAACGTATATCATCCATTTAATCAACGAAAATTACACCAATATTACATCGATTTTAAAATCAATAACGTATTATATCAATTGTTTCATAGACATGTGCATTTAAATTATATTTTCAGCCTAGAATAAGATTAAATCACACACACAGCACGCTAAGATTAAACCATTCACATCACAATGATATTTATTTTTTATTATTATTTTCACGGATAAACCAATCAGTGAAACTTTTAAACAGCTAAATGATGAAAATAAGTCATTGAAACGAAGACATTTTCAAAGCAAAACATGCATTTTCATACATGAATTTCAAACATTTTTCTTACGGCTGCGCAAAAATAAAAATAGCATGGCGATATATGATTTGTTCATTTTGCATTCAACCAAAATTTAGAAAAGAAAAAGAACCTATTATTTTCAGTGTATCAGTTTTGTGAAAAGAAAAGAAAAATGGAAAAAAAAGTAATATTTGCAAATTGATAATTATTGAAATGAAAAAAAAAATACACATCTATTTTTTTCTATTATTCATTACAAATTCGTAATATATGTTGCATTTTTTAGATAAACATTATCTGAAAGTGCAGATTTCACTCTATTCTGTGATGTAAAGGCGGAAAATATGTGATATTTAGAATGATGAAAATGTTTAAAAAAAGAAATACCTAGTGCTAAAATCTAGTAAAAAAAACATTTTTAGGAAAAATCCCTTCCACCAGATTTTGGAAACAACCTGGTGTGCCTCCGTACCAAATTATAGAGCTGTTGCACTCTATCGCAGGGTGACTGTGCACACACGCACGATCTCGTAGGTTTTTTTTTTATTTATATATTTTTTATTTTTATAGATTTTTATTATTTCAAAAAATAAAATTTAACTTTTACTTTGCAATGATGTTGAAGATGTTTCATCCATAAATTCTGAGAACAATAGATTTCACTTAGAAATATTTTAGTACGTTTTTATAATATTTTTGGATGATAAAATAGATAAATATTATTTTCACTTTAACGGAATTATGGTGATTCCCATTTAAAATTTCTAAGTTTGGAGAGAATAAAGTATACCAACATTCTCGCAATTTTGCTAGAATCTAAAAGATATATATATATATGCGGGGAAGATTAACATAAATAAAAATCTAAATGTGTTATTATTTTCATTGGCGTTTTTTCCCCGAAATTAGCAAAAAAGATAAGAAATAACGATCAAGAAAACGTTAATCTGTTGTAGTTAAACTACTTACATACTGCTGTATTATATGTTCTGCCCACATACATTTTTATAAATATCTATTGAATTAATAATTGAGAAAACAGGAAAACTGAAATAATATAAATATAAATATAAATATAAATATAAATAATAATAATAGTTTTATTAATAATTCTGCATATACATATCATAATCTCAATGCGGAAATTAGAAATGAAATAACAAAGTTGAAAGAAATTTTTGTTTTTTGTCCAGTCGATAAGGCTGCTGGTAATTTTGCAATTATTTGTAAAAAATATTATGCTGAAATGCTCAATGCAGAGCTGAATAATAGTTTAACCTACAAAATGTACAACTCTACAGTACAAACACTTATTAAAAAGCATCTGGCATTTTCTAAACAAACTAAAATTCGTTTTCCTTGCAATAAAAACTTATCATTTCCATTTTTAGTTATTTCCCCCAAATTTCATAAAATACCGGTTAAATACAGGTTTATATGCGGTAGTGTCAATAGTATTAGTAATAACTTCAATAAGAAATTCGAAGAGCTGCTTAAAAAAGTTTTAAACATGTTAAAATACAAATACAAAGATACTAACTGCTTTTGGATAATGATGGTGAGAAATACCACCATCTAGATCTAAACTAGCACACACTATAAAAAAAAAGTATTTGGTTTTTTTTCTGCATATTAACAGAGTATTTGGTATCATTTTATTCAGTGAACAGTGAACAATACAAATTAATGATCCATTTTAGGATCAGCGCATACAGATAGATAATTATGGAACAAAGTGAACCACGGCAGTCAAGGAAATATTTGGTTTTCCGTTCCCACGAATGATTTAACTACACCTAATAAAAATGTCATGGAGAAAATTGTCAGAACAATAATATGACACATTTATTTATGAGAGCTTAAATAGGCACGAAGACCTCCCAAGTAAAAGCATCTTTACCTCCCAGACACAGCACGGCGTCAAGAGGAATCGCTATTGTACCGACGGACCTATGAAACACTCAAGGGTAGTACCAAATTTCTCCCGCCTGCCAATGGTCATCTCTCTAAAATCAGAGGTATGGCCGAAACATGTAAATTTTCAAGAAGTTAAAACGTATAAGGCCTTAATTTTATGTGAAAAGGGAAAAATGGTTCCATCCCTTTTTTTTTTGCTCCACGAAAAGAATGTGATTTTTCTTGAGAGTAGAGATTCAAAAAAAGATGGAAAAGTAGAAGGTTGACTGCTCTCTAACTAAAAAACAGATTTTGAGTGTGTGTGCCAATAGATGGAAATGTACGCGCTAAGAAAAAGCGAAAACGCGTCAACCATTACCTCCTGCTGTCAACGTTATCTAGTAATATAAGGTAACAAACAATCTTCCTTCACCATTGTTCCATTTTATTTAATTAAGCTATATTCTTTTAATAATACGAATTTACGTGTGTATGAAGATCCTACCCCGATCTAAACATAAAAAGGCTAATCAAATAAATACTTCTAGGGTATGGAACTCTGCCTTTCAAAGTCGAATTTGTTAATTCAGTAAGATAAACTATAATTCTCAGAAAATAAATGTTGAGAATACAGTTCTCAACTAGGATTGAATATATTTTTTTTAAAACATTTATGTTTGTTTTTAATTACATGATTATAATTACCTTGTAAATAAACTCAATTTTATATTCAATTAATTTTAGTCAGTTTTCATTTTGTTTACTTAATTTATTGAATTAATATTAAGTCTTTTATTTTAGGAAATGTTTTCTTTAATATTACAATCTAGGTTTTAAAATAAGCCATTATTTATTTAATGTTACATAACTCTCTGCAGGTAACCTTTGATGATTGTAATTGGCTCAAAGAGGATCCGAACTTCAAAAATAATTCACAACGCAACTTTTTCTTTTCTATAATCAATTGATAATTTGTCTAATAAAATTCTCTAAGTATAAATTATCATATCAGATCCTTAGAGTCATAGGTGCAAAATAAATACTATACGTCTCGGATAATTTAAAATACTCATATTAATCAATAAACAGCAATATAGTGGTAAATCCTATGCAGTCAGACTTAAATTCAAATGCTCACTCTGTAGCATTCCATCATAGGGTTTACCGAATTAGAAGTGGTACCGTTACCTCTTTCTAAATTATTTTAATATATTAATTTAATTTTAGAAATAGAACTTTAGGTTATTGTATAATTTTTTTTAAATATAAAAATATATATGCAATATTAAGACTGAAAAAAAAAAAAAATTCTTAATTTTAAATTTAAAAAAAAAAAAAATTTTTGCATCTTTTCAACAACTAATAAAAAAAAATTTAAGCATTCACTGGGGAATCTTCATACACACTCTGTAACATGCATATACTTGGCAACTCTTTTTGGGTACCTCACTAAATATATAATGATATATTAAATAATAATAAGTGTTATTGGATTGATTTGTATTAACAAAGAATTGAAAATATGACTTGTGTTACATATACTGCAACAGCAGCAAATATAAAATAAATACATAATAATGCTCAAATATTGAAATGATATATATTATATATAATTAATTTCTCGAACAGTGCATAACAATTCACCATTGGGTATCTTTTATTTTATGTTAAACAATTTTTTTTTTGCTCTCTCTCTATTTTATGATTTTTGTACTTTAATTGGATGAATAAGCGTAAAAGTCAAAGAATTAGTAGAATAGATACTGGTGTCAAAACTAGACAACAATTACGCGAATTAAATAATCAAACTGTAGACACTAATATTATTTGTAATAATAGTAATAATAATAAGAAGAAAAAAAAGAAAGAGAAGAAAATTATAAATTCTGAAAAAGCTACTCCTAAAATTACTACAATGGACACACCAAATGCAGATAGCCTAATTAATCTGATTCCATACTATGATGGAAAAAAGGAAGCAAATATTAACCATTTTTTCTTACAATTTAACAAACTCATCAATAAAACTGAATTGAATAATGATTCTAAATTAACTATATTAAAGGCGAAAATTGTAGGACCTGCTAAAGATAAATTGATGAGGGATCAAAATTTGTTCGTGGAACAGAACTTAGAAACCTTTAAAACAAAGTTAAAACAATTATTCGAACCCAAAACCACATTTCTAGAAGCGCAAAAGAAATTTTGCAATCTCAAACAAAAACCGGAACAAAACATGAACGAATTTATATTAGAATTTAATGCGGCAGCAGACCTTTATCTAAAAAAAAGTGGGCAAGATATAGGAGCTAACAACAGCTCTACATTCATGGAAATGATCAAATTATCTCAGTTTTTGGAATCAATTCGTAGTGATTTAAGTCTGGAAGTAAGAAAAAACTCTCCGCCGGACTTTAAAACAGCGTGCAACATAGCCTTAAAATTAGAGGAGGCTTATTCACATGTCAATTTAAAGGACATCAACAACATTTCCAAAACTAAAGATTCTGATTTGTTAAATGAGCTGCTTAAACTCAATGTAGAAAGTGCAGAGAATATAAAATTATTAACCGCGGAATTAAATAACATAAAATTAAAGGTAAATGCCACTAACAATGATACAACTAGGTTTTGCAAGTACTGTAAATCCACATCCCATACGAACCCACATTGTTGGTTTTACAAGGGCAACGAACAAAACAGCAGTAATTACGTGGACGAAAATAAAAAAATTCCTGAGAATATTCAAATCGAAAAACCAAATTTTTATCAAGGGGGAAACCAACAAGCTCGGGAAACTTTCAACAAACCCCAAATTACACGCACCAAAACTTCAACCCTATGCAATATTCTGCTCCTCAGTACATGTACTATGCACCACCCCCACCCCACCAACAATTTATGCCGATATCATATCCCAGTTTCGGAAATTATGGAGGCAATTTCAACGAACAGAGATCATATGACCAGCGAAGAAATTATAGAGGGCATAGAGGGGGCTACAAGCAAAATAATTATAAAAAACATGATTATACAAAAAAAAATAATTCACAGCAGACATTTGAAAACAATAAACAAGATAAAGATCATGATCAGAATTCTAGTAACAATAAGGGAAACTAAAGTCGGGACTTACATTCTCAAATACAAGGCACCCGCGTAAGTCTCACTGCGGGTCTAAAAAAAATAACAAAATTATTGCTAGTGTCAAAAGTAATGACAATTCTCAACTTCCGATTATTACTTTTGAAATTAATGGTGTTAAGATTAATGCTTTGACAGACAGTGGGGCGGCAGTAACTTTGGCATCACCTATATTGTTCGAACAATTAAAGAATGCACACGTAAAATATAAAAATCTCTGTAACCAGGTAAAAATTCAAACATTAACAAATTCGACAATCTCTTTTAAGCAATGCATTAAATTAACTTTCAAATTGGAAAACGTTTTTGTATCGGGGGCATTCTATGTTACAACTCACGATTTTGGTCGGAACTACAATATGCTATTGGGATTCGATTTCCTCAAAACAAATAATATTATCCTAGATTTTGAAGATAAAACCATGAAATTAAAAAACAAAAACATTGCACTTCAATTTCTAGAAAATGAACCGCAAAGTCTGATAAGTAACTTAACTGCTAACTCTAATGAGAATCAAAATAAAGAAACAATACGCAAAAAGAAAAAAAAACGTATCTCGCACAAACATTTTGTTACAGCAAAACTAACACAGACAACGGAGTTACTACCAGGCGAAAAAAAATTGTTGCATTACTATTAGATCCAGATAAATTCGCAACTACAAATACAATACTCTTGGAACCGATTAAACATAATATGAAAATTTATTATAAAACATCAATTCACGAAATTGCCAAGGATAATAAAATTCATATAATAATCACTAACAAATCACAACAAAAATTAATCTTAACAGAGGGAATGAACATTGGCAAAATTTCTAAACATTTTGAAATAAAATCAGTTGGCACTGAGGGTCAAGAAGTAACGAAGCAGGTAGTGCACATTAATAATCTGAATTTAGAGCAAGTTCGTGAACGGAGAAAGCAGAACTTAGATCAGACGACTTTAATTTACAACATTTAGACTCGGACACAGCAGAAAAATTAAAAAAAATACTTCTAAATAATGCACATGCCTTTTCTAAGAATTACGATACACTCGGACAATCTTCATTAGTCGTCCCAAGATTTAATTTAATACATAATTATCCTCTGCAGACTAAACCATACAAAACTGCACACAATGTTAAGGAGTATGCTAAAAAAGAAATTGAAAAACTTTTGAGAGCAAATATCATTCGTAAATCCAACTCTGATTACGCTTTCCCTGTTATTTTCGTTAAAAAAAATCTTTGCAGAAAAACGAACAGGCTAATGAAGTTAAATATCGTATGGCGGTCGATTATAGACTTTTAAATGAAATACTTCAAAATTATGCGTACCCCATACCCGAAATTAAAGAGATTCTGCGGAGAATGAGTGGAAAAAAATATTATACAGTACTGGATCTACACAGTGCGTTTTTCCAAATAAATTTACGTGAAGAAGACACTGAAAAATTAGCTTTCATAACGGAGCACGGTAAATTCTCCTTTTTAAGATTGCCTTTCGGAACGCGCCTCAGTACTGCGGTGTTTGCAGAATTAATTGATAAGGTGTTGGTCCACTTTAATGAAGATCAAGTCGTTTATTTTATTGACGATGTGATCCTAGCAGCCGACTCACTCGAAGAAATGTTAGATCTGTTAGACAAAGTCCTTAAAGCTTTCATTGAAAATAATTTAACTATTGAGCCTACTAAAATACAAGTCTGTATGTCAGAAATCGAATTTCTCGGTTTCACCCTAAACAGCGAAGGATACTCTCCTTCAAAAAGAAACATAGATAAAATTCAAAATTTAGTTAAACCTAAAAATAAGAAGGGAGTTAAATCTCTACTTGGTCTTTCGAATTATTTTAGATCGCTTATTAAAGACTATTCTAAAATAGTTGACCCATTAATTAATCTTACTAAAGACAAAGTGAAATTTAAATGGTCTGACATAGAAGAAAATGCTTTCAAAGAAATCCAAGCAGCGATAGTTAATAATCCCACATTAAAACCCCCGGATTTCTCAAAAGATTTCATTTTAATCACAGACGCTTCTAAAACAGCTATTTCTGGAATTTTAGCACAAGAATACGATGGAGAACAGCTGCCAATTGAACATTTTGGGCGTAAATTAAGGGATCCCGAAAAGAACTACCCCAGTTTCAAACTCGAACTACTGGCGGTTCATGAAGCGGTGATGTATTTCAAGCATATTCTCGCATGGAGAAAATTTAATATTTATACAGACTCCAAAGCGCTAAAGTATTTTTTAAATTTGGAAAAGCAACCAGACATTGTAGCAAGGTGGTTGGACAATTCGTCCCCTTTTAACTACTCTTTTCAGCATATCGAGGGATCTAAAAATCCTGCTGATTATGTTTCGAGGAACATTAATAATATAATTTCAAGAGAAAAATTGCAAAATTCATTGTTTACGGTAAACAAAGCTCTATCAGATGAAAACATTAAACTACAACAATTAGAAGACGAAAAATTGAATAAAATAATAAACAAAATTAAAACTGACAATCAAAACAAAACCACAAAAAAATTCACTCTCAATCAAAAAGAAATATTAATATTAAAGCCAGGCTCTGATACAAATGAACTGTTAATTGCTCCGGATAAACTTAAAGCTGAAATAATACAGGAAGCTCATAAACCACATTTCGGATTTTTTAAAACTTATATAAATAATAAAAGCTAGATTCTACTGGTACGGGATGTACAGGGATGTAAAGAATTATTGTACTAAATGTATACCATGTAACACGACTAAACAACATCAAACTATTAAAGTTCCCACACAAAAAATAATCAAAGATAAAGAAATCGGATCAGTTTTGCATATAGATTTAATTGGTTTGCTTCCAATGACGCTACGCAAAAATAAATTTGTATTTATGATTATTGATTCCACATCAAGATTCTTGGAGGCTGTACCGGTTCGCAATTGTGAATCACAAACACTTCTAAATGTATTGAATCGTTATTTTAGTAATTTCGGATTGGCGCGATCCATAAAATTGGATAATGGCCGGTATTTTCACTCCGATTTATTCAAAGAATACATGGATTCTCTTAACATAGACCTAGATTTTACGTCCGTGAATAATCCACGCAGTAATGGGCTCTGTGAGATATATAATAAAATATTAAAAAATTCAATTGTTGCCATGTGTAAAAACTCTCTGGAATGGGATACCAGAATTGATTTTTTTAAAATTAATTATAACAGTACACCGCATAGAGCTACGGGATTTTCTCCGGCACTTCTATTTTTCGGTAGGGAAGTAAGAACCCCTTTTTCCATACACTTGCCTGACCAAGACATAATTGTCAAAACCTACGTTAAAAATAGAGTCCAACATATTGAGGAAATAAAGAAATTAGCCTTACAAAATCAAAAAAAATGATGGCGGAGTACATCGACAGTACCCCAGTCCAAAAAGTAAAATTTCTACAAACGGGACAAGAATGCTACTTAAAAGTCGTGGGTAAACCAGGCGTACTTCAGCCAAAATTCTTGGGACCATTCGAGGTGGTAAGGAAGCTTAGGAATAACAATTACCTATTAAAGGAAATTGCATTCCCAGATAAAGCGACTATTAAACGCCACATAAATAAATTATTCTCACCAACGAAAGTGGAATCACTGACTATACACATAAATTCCTAGATAGGGAAGCGAGAAATTTTTTTTCTCTTTTATTACTGTCGAGGCAATATGTATATATTTATTTTAAATTTTTATTGTTTATAGAGGTCTTATTTTTCTTTAGTTTAGTACACATTTTATAATTTTCCATTATTGTTTATTTACAGTACATTGAGGACAGGTTACTATTAAAAAAAAAAAAAAAAAAAAAAAAAAAAAAAAAAAAAAAAGATCATTTAGGGAGGATACTGCAAGTTTTTTTTTCTTTGCTACACAGTGTACTAATGAGGGATTTGGCTCGTCAGAGGGAGTTATGAACAAACATGCACGTTAAATAAAAAATAATAATAATTACGGTAAAAATAAAAACAGAGGCAGCCTTGCCAGGGTATCACCCTTTCAAACCCATTTTATACTAATTTATATAACAAAACAAAAAAATTTTTAATATATAACCTTACCCCCTCTACTAAAAGTGAAAATAAAAGTCTTTATATGTAGCACAAAACATATAACTAATCGATTTAAAATTACAAGTCAACATCTATTCACTAGGCGACACAAATATAAATAATAATAATACAACATTTTATATTGACCAATATTTATAATAATTCATCCTTTGCTTAAAGCCACGGATTGACGAATCCACTTGAATTATTATAACAAAAAAAAAAAAATCTGTCAGATTTTACAAAATTATTTTAGTTTAATATTTATGATATAATCTATAACTTGGTTAGAACAACGCGTTTCAATTTTAATTTTAGAATAATCGTACGATTTCATATTATAAAACAAACAAGTAAAAAAAAAATTATTAGTTGTCCCTAAGGATTAACATTTCAGATAATTTAATTACAAAAAAAATAAAAATAAAAAAATACCATTGAACGTTTCAATTATTACAAAACATAAATTGGATGTTTAATTTATACCTTAAATATTTAGGTAAGTTATTTCATACTTAAAAAATAATAATAATAAAAGGTGTTGGATACATGTCAATGATCATTTCAGCAATTTATTGGATGTTAAAGTCTCGTTTTTGCAGGCGAAATTGAGACTATCTGCGCAGAGCATGTAATAATGCATTTAGCTGATATATTTCTAATTAACTAAATTTCCAAACTTTACAAAAAAAAAGAATTTGTTTAATTTTTTTTTCTCTAACTATTATATGTAATATTTTATAAAACAAAAAAAAAATAAGAGAAAAGAAAAGCGAACGCTCGCTTTCCATTCCTTAAATATGTATATTTACACGTTAATATATTTTAAAATAATAGTAAGAAGAAGAATAAATAATTAAATAAACATTTTACAATTGCATGCACATTTTCGTTTGTGCAAAGCAACGCTCGCTTGTTCTCGCTAACTTAAATTGTAACTAGAAAATCAATATTATATTTAAAAAAATATATATATTATAATACATTACGTTTTTATACACAATATAAATAAATAAGTAAATATATAAATTGACGAGAAGATAGTGCGATGCAAACGGATTTGACCACGTTACACGTGTACCGATTTTTTTTTTTTATAGAAAATATTTTCTGTAATTAAGCAGATATACAGATTTAATTACATACCCCATTTTTTTTTAAAATCCAAGCCGGGTATACACGACTTTTTTTTTTATTTTAATCACACATTTAATCTTATTTCAACAATAAAAAACAGATAGCTGGATTTTTGCGAGTAATCCTTTTCACAGACACACGTGCAATCAAATCGTTTCACTGATTTTTTTTTCCACTGTCAGTAATCCAGGAGTTTAGTAAACGTTACCCACAGGTGAGGAAAGATACCTAATACACGGCTTATCATTTCGCAAATCGTCCCCCGTGTACAACTGAATCCGAAGGTAGGGAGATGGGTCATTGTCCACAGGTAGGGTCATCTAGCTGTCATTCTCTATCCTTCCGTTTAGCGGTGATGGATTAGAGGGAGAAAAGATTACTGTTTTTTTCTTTTTCTTCTTCTGCCTTTTTTTTTCCCAACACCGTTCATTCCAAGGCAGACAGTTTAAAAGGGTATTGTGTTTGACTTTATCGATGGATATTTAAATTTTTGGTATCGAAAAAAAAAAATTTCATTTTTTCGATCTGTTTCCTTTATGAAAATATATTATTATTGAGAATATCTTTCATTCAGAAAAGTAGCCTTTTCACATATTCCAAAACAATTGTTTTAGTAAGAATGATAAGATTTTTTTTTTAACATAACATTTTCTTTATATATATAAAAAAAATAAAGAAGTTTTCCTTTCTGCTCAAGAGAAAATAATTCATGTGAGAATTATATTATAATGTTTATAATAAAGATTGTAGTACAACAGACATGTGATTATATAGATGTGTTTTCTCTCAATGTTTTTCATATATTATATAATTTTTTTTTTAATTGTATGGTATTCATTATCAATGCATACAGCTTACTGATTATATTGAGTATTTGTTTTAAATGATTCTGTATATTGTGTTTCCATTCATGGGTACCTAATTAGCCTGTAATAATTAAAATAAAACATTTGCCAATTTATATGTATGTAATAACTAAAAATATAAGAGTGGAAAAGAAAATTAATTTTTTTTTCTTTCTTCTCTCGGGCATTTTATTTTATTATTTGGCTTATTCAAAATTTCCTGCTTTATTTGGATTTGGACCTATTAAAACTCAAAATTTTACTAAATGTTTTTGGAATAATGGAAATTGAAACCAACTACACATGATAACTTGCTGAAGAAGTCATGTCTTTCATCAGATTTTTCAACAGTGAACTTTTGATTACGCTTTATTTCACCAATGTGTAAAACTTTTTTCTGGTGTTGCAAACCTACTTACACTCCAAACCTAGTGACACTCCAGCTTATCCCAAGTTCCTAGACTTTTCCATGTGAACATTTTCAGTTTTGATCTTCAATATAATACGACGATGGACTTTCATCGAGTACTTTGTGGCTACATATATATATAAAAAAAAAGATACTGTTGACCTTTTTTTTTCTAATGTCGGGGGAAGAGATGATGGTGAGAAATACCACCATCTAGATCTAAACTAGCACACACTATAAAAAAAAAGTATTTGGTTTTTTTTCTGCATATTAACAGAGTATTTGGTATCATTTTAATCAGTGAACAGTGAACAATACAAATTAATGATCCATTTTAGGATCAGCGCATACAGATAGATAATTATGGAACAAAGTGAACCACGGCAGTCAAGGAAATATTTGGTTTTCCGTTCCCACGAATGATTTAACTACACCTAATAAAAATGTCATGGAGAAAATTGTCAGAACAATAATATGACACATTTATTTATGAGAGCTTAAATAGGCACGAAGACCTCCCAAGTAAAAGCATCTTTACCTCCCAGACACAGCACGGCGTCAAGAGGAATCGCTATTGTACAGACGGACCTATGAAACACTCAAGGGGAGTACCAAATTTCTCCCGCCTGCCAATGGTCATCTCTCTAAAATCAGAGGTATGGCCGAAACATGCAAATTTTCAAGAAGTTAAAACGTATAATGCCTTAATTTTATGTGAAAAGGGAAAAATGGTTCCATCCCTTTTTTTTTTTGCTCCACGAAAAGAATGTGATTTTTCTTGAGAGTAGAGATTCAAAAAAAGATGGAAAAGTAGAAGGTTGACTGCTCTCTAACTAAAAAACAGATTTTGAGTGTGTGTGCCAATAGATGGAAATGTACGCGCTAAGAAAAAGCGAAAACGCATCAGCCATTACCTCCTGCTGTCAACGTTATCTAGTAATATAAGGTAACAAACAATCTTCCTTCACCATTGTTCCATTTTATTTAATTAAGCTATATTCTTTTAATAATACGAATTTACGTGTGTATGAAGATCCTACCCCGATCTAAACATAAAAAGGCTAATCAAATAAATACTTCTAGGGTATGGAACTCTGCCTTTCAAAGTCGAATTTGTTAATTCAGTAAGATAAACTGTAATTCTCAGAAAATAAATGTTGAGAATACAGTTCTCAACTAGGATTGAATATATATTTTTTTTAAAACATTTATGTTTGTTTTTAATTATATGATTATAATTACCTTGTAAATAAACTCAATTTTATATTCAATTAATTTTAGTCAGTTTTCATTTTGTTTACTTAATTTATTGAATTAATATTCTTTTATTTTAGGAAATGTTTTCTTTAATATTACAATCTAGGTTTTAAAATAAGCCATTATTTATTTAATGTTACATAACTCTCTGCAGGTAACCTTTGATGATTGTAATTGGCTCAAAGAGGATCCGAACTTCAAAAATAATTCACAACGCAACTTTTTCTTTTCTATAATTAATTGATAATTTGTCTAATAAAATTCTCTAAGTATAAATTATCATATCAGATCCTTAGAGTCATAGGTGCAAAATAAATACTATACGTCTCGGATAATTTAAAATACTCATATTAATCAATAAACAGCAATATAGTGGTAAATCCTATGCAGTCAGACTTAAATTCAAATGCTCACTCTGTAACATTCCATCAGATAATTTCAAATAGTTATGAAATAGCAAGGAAAATACAAAGTGATAATATACATTCCATCCAAACGAAAATTTCTAAAATTTTTCGAAACATTTCGAAAATTTATTTACAAATATCCCTATTAATAGCTTAAAGGAAGCACTTTTAAAGACAGCTGAGTTGGTTTTAGATGTCATGGATTTTAACTCTACTTTATTTTTCAAATTATGTCATTTCTGTCTTTATAACAATTATGTTTATACAGGTTCCAAAATATACTCGCAAATCAATGGTATCGGGATGGGTACGAGTTATTCATCTACGGCCGCTAATTTATTTTTATTTTATTATGAGTTTCAATATAATATCAATACAGCTGATGTCGTTTTATTGCATACAGATTCATAGATGATTTAATTGTTTTAAATTTCGATGGGGATTTTGGGGTTATTTCTCAAGAAATTTACCCTGACTCATTAGTATTAAAGAAAACTAATGATGATAACAAGCTCGCTAATTATCTTGATCTAAAAATTTTGATTAAAAATGGTTTACAAATTTCAGTTTTTGATAAGCGTACCAGTTTTCCGTTTACTGTGAATCATTTAATTCATTGGTCTTCAAATATTCACAAACGTATATATATAAATATTATAATTGGTCAAATTTACCGTTTTTACAGAATTTGTTCAAATAAAAACCTGTTAAATAAGGAACTATTTTATTTTATCAGTCATTTATATTATAAAAACAATATCCCTCTAAAATTTATCAAAAAATATTCAGATTTTGCAGACTGCCTCCATTATTGATAGATTGCTTACATTCAACAGTAAATGACTCGTAATTCCTAAAGCCTGAAAAGGACGGTTTTATGATGATGGCTGTGTTTGTTGGCATCCGACGTGGAACGATTCTGGATTGTGTACTGAATGACGGATTTGGTTTGTTTATCGTGTTTTACTTTTTTAATTGTGGCAACGTGGCTGAATTGGTTGTGTGTATTTTCGAAGAGACATTTGTTTCAACTATGGTGATTCAGTATTGTGATATTGGTACAGCATTCGCTTATACTGTGGCGTAGGGTACGGTGGGGGGAGCGTCTGTTAAGTAGTATTCAAATATGTTTCTGTACATTTTGAATTTTTGCTACGCAGAGCTCTGGCCGAAACCCACTGCCACTAATTGTTAATCTTTTTGTTCGGATGCTTGGCTGCCTTTGAATTTACCCACTGCTGATGAGGCCGCAGCTTGTTTATGTTTATTTTTACATATATGTTCTACAGTGTTTTCTTGTGTTGTCTTGTTTCTGGTGAGGGGGGTGGTGCTAGTTCAGGCCAAAATCATGTTTTTGCTGGATTATATTGAATTTGTGTGTTCTAATATGCAGCTTCTGGCGCTGTTCATACGAATATATAGTTGTTTTGTTTGTGATGTGATGGTAACTGCTTATATATATATATATATATATACTGAAATGTATAGTAACAGACTACAGAAAAAATACTTAAAATATAAAACATATAAAAAAAATCATATATTTTATTTTATATATTTCATTTAGTTAAGTTTGTTCAGTTCAATGCATTCACAATGAATGCATTGAATTCATTGAATAATGCATGCAATGAATTCGTCATATTGTGAAATAAATGCATATTTCTAGTTTTTCAGTTCATCTTTATCATTTAAAAACAAATTAATTCATATCAATATTTTTGGTTAAACTAATATTTTCATTTTCATTTTCTAAACATTTTAAACTGTACTTTCAAAAAGTGAAATTGTTGTAGCTGTAAAAGCAGTTTATGTAAATGGGCATTATTTGGTGCACCAATTTAGAGAATCGCCAGTGACTACTTATACTCAAATGCCGAAATTAATTTTGGCAAGGAAAGCCATGTCTAATAACTGTGTAGAAGAAACCACACTCAAATAAATGTATACATTCACTTTTCAAAATTATATACTTGCGATAAGCATGCCAGAAATTATATAAGAAAAGTTTTATTATTTTATTAGCAAAATGACTCATTCAAAAAATGTGGGGGTATCATAGTAAACGATTTTTAAATTTCATATTATATTAAATTTTTAAAATGCACATGTCTTACTTTTATAATTAAAGGTGTTTCAGAATATTAATTTTTGTATTAATTTTTCTTCTGTTAGATTTTATTTCATGCATATAAAATATTCTATAGAAAGAAATAAACAAACATAATTTTTCATCTGATAATTCAAAATTACTTTTAGCACAAAATTAGTGATCCAGATTTAAGAAAAAATAGTTTTTGTCATTATTTTACTATATTTTAATTGTACGTTGAGAAAAATCAACTTAACACATTTTGTTTAAAGTAAAAAGAACATAATAAAACGTTTTATCCTTAAAGAAATCAGAGAAAATATTATATATAATTTCGTATATTAATTAATTGTAAATGTAAATATCCAATTTTTTGCTGCAACAAAATTTATCTGGAAATTTACATTAGACAATATTTCCTTAAAATGTTATTTATCCCATATTTATCCGCTGTTTTTAAGTTATATATTCTCCAACATCGAGAGATTTGGCTAAATCTCGGCAGTAGTCGTTTGGTGAGATTCACACAATATCGTCTGGAGAATTTCTCTAGTTAATGTCGAAGACAAACGTCGCGCCGTCAGGAAATGAGATTAATCTTGAAAATTAAATTATCAGCAATTTTTTCAAAGTATGAGATTTGTCGTTAAACCTCAATGAACTAAAATTGAATTCCGTTGCAGGGAGCGTATTGTTTATGTCCTTTGTAACCCTTCCACTTCCCGTGATGACATGGGGAGTGTGTCACTGTACAGAAACCAGCCAACAAGCTGCAAAATATTTTATCTTACAAATACTCTCAAAATGCTTTTTCACTTGCAAGGACATATCAGTTTTCAACGAAAAGTGGAATAAGGTACAGTGGAAAAATACTTCCAAAAAATGTTCTTTTGTTGAGAATAAAAATGGATTCAGTAAACATTAACATCTTAAAAATTTACAGATAGCATGATAAGTATTGTAAAGAAAATCTAACATTTTAAAAGCTTTTTTTTATTCTTTCTTTTTCAATAATTACGTGGAATCATTCCCAATAAAATATATACTTTGATAAATGAAACATAATAAATTGAACTAATATATACGAATTAAGTTGTTAGAAATAATTTGATGATTTAGGTAGCTAAATTGAAAGAGATGAGATAACATTTGGAATTTAGACTACTACAGAAACAAACTAATTCGAAATTGCTTTGGTAAACTTAAATTTTATGGAAATTATTCATGTAAATTTTTGATAATTATGAAATCTACGCCGGAAATTAATTACACTAAGAAAGGATGTGAATTTTCACTAGCTGCACAGCGTACAAACAACAGAGAAAAAATATCGAAACTGGCATGGCTTAAAGTGGTAAAAGAACTTAGTGCACTATACCAAGGTATCCGTGTTAGATCCATAGTCTGGACATATTTCTCTCTGTACGCTGTGTAGTGATGTGAATATTCAAATCCTTTGTTAGTATCATTAATTTCCTGTGCAGTTTCAGCTCTGCTGAAAATTTAATTAGATATAAATATATTCAACGAAATTGGAAACTAGTTCGTCTCATGTATGCCACTAAGTTGAGTGCTCATGTATGACTTTCCATCTTGCACAGCGAGGTTACAGCATTGTCAACGTGTAAGAGTGAAAAATTTTAGATTTTATGTTGTCCTGGTGGCTTAAAATTGTAAAAACACTTGTTGCGTTATAACAAAGTATCCGGGTTCGATCCCCGGCTTGGACGTTTTTCTCTGTTGGTCGTATGCTGTGTAGCAAAGTGAATATCCACATCCTTTGTTAGTGTCATGAATTTCCGGCGTATTTTCAGCCCTGCTAAAAATTTAATTATATATATGTATATATAACTCATTACTCTACAAGCGGAAATATAAAGCTGCAAAACTAAACATTGAATCATGTTTCCTGTTGTTTTTTATCAGAAATACTATTAAATTAATTTCTGATGCTTTTATTGTGCAATCATCCCATGTTAACACAACCTATAAAATTATGCATTTAGATAACAAATGATACTTTATGTGTAGTTACAACTTAATTTAAAAAAATCGTGAGTCATAATAATATTACATGTATGTATGTATGCATTAAAAAAAATTACAACTGTATTTTATTATTGAAAGATGCCATAAAGCAGGAGGTAACAGCGATTACTGTAAGTATGCTTTATTAAAAAATATTAGGTGCGATATTACTTCGTTAATTTTTAACAATGAAAACAAATGTTTATTTTAGGCATTTTTACATACATAAAATCTATTAATTTTGCAGTGATATTGAGATAGGTGTTTTTGATACATTTACTCAATATATTTATGATTAGTACAACTTTTTTATTACAACTTCATCAATATATTTGAATTCATTTACATTTAAAATCTCTTTTATTTGCAAATCTTAAAATGACACATGAAAGAGACCCATTTGTTTAATGATAAGAGCCGGCAAAATATCTGAAATACATTTGTCAAAATTTATGAATTTCTACAATTTTTACAATTAAAAATGAATATATTTAAAATTGTATCAGTGTATATATATGTTAATGATTGTGACAATTATTGTAGAAAATTACATTGCAGATTATGTATTCTTTTACATATTGCTATAATGCAATAATTATGATAATATGTCATTTTACTTTTGAAAACCCCTTACAAAAATGTTGGTGAATATTTTATTTTTAATTACTACTTCAATTAAAAATATTTTTATGCGCTCCTTCAATGAAAACTTGTATTCATTAATCATTTTAAAGAAATCTTCTTTCCCAGAGAAAAGAGAATATACTTTTATATTGCATATTTTCTGTAAATATGAACCTTACAAAGAACCAAAGTTATTTATACCGATAGATTCTTAAATTATGGAAATAAGAAGTGATATATATATAATTTTATTAGTTATCAAAGGGATAATATTACCTATTATTCACGAGAAAATTTCTGTTATCTAACAAACATTCATTAATAGTTCTAGAGAAAACGCAATAGCACCTATCTAGGAAATGTTTGTACTTATCGCCATTCGGAGTAATGAATAAATCTCGTAAGGAAATTAAATATAAACTGTACTGTTTCCACGTGTCAGAAAATAAACGAAGGATGAATATAATAAATTCCATTAACGTAAAGAATCATAAAGGTGATATGATAAATAGTTCTTTTGCTGATTTCATCTCAAATATTTTATCTGTCTAATATTTCACAAGTTGGAGATATTTCAAAGATTAATTATGTGAATAAACACATTCTATATGTATGACGCATACTTATTCCTTTTTACTTACCCATCATACGTAGTATAGGGTAAGTCTTGTAATCGTTTTGAAAATCGAAAAAAATTTTTTGACGGATTTACACGTTTCAGACACTGGAGATTCCGAAAAACATATTTTTAGAAAAAAAAAATTGCCGTCCGTCTGTGTGTCTGTGTGTGTGTCTGTAAACGCTTTATCTCCCGAAAAAAATGAGATAGAGACTTGCAATTTTGTATGTACTTAGTATGTAATAATAGGAAGAAGCCTATTTCATTTCAATAACCTCGATTAACCGGAACTATTTTTTTCTTACTCTCGAAATATTCGTTCTGATAAAAGGTTTATAAAAAATTTCGAAATTGTTTATTTTAAGAAATGAATATAAAAGTCAATAAAAAAACATAAATTTTGCATAAAGCATGAAGTCGATCGGATAATTAGTTGCCGAGATATTTGGAATCCTATTTTCCACACTCTTCGATTTTTCATGACCCTGTATTTCATCCAAATTTCACTTTAAAGAAATATTTTAATTGGAAATTTGACGCTTAATCAGATGCAATAAACCGCTCGTTAATAGGATTATTATTTTTGGAGTTATAAGGAAAAACCTCTTTCAAGCAATTCAGTAATCGAGCCTTTAAAGTTTATGACGTCATCAAGCCACGATTTTATTTGAATTGCAATGCATTTTATAAGTAGTTTACACATTTTTATTTTAATATTTTACATTATGCATATCCATGATGGGTAAGTATTACGGTGGCCCCCAACGACTAGTTATACTATGTTTATGCCAAATGATAAATTATAGATATTACCTACAATTGTGATAGAAATTAAATGTAATATATTGTATTATATTATATTTTAGACAAATGAAAATATTTTTATATCACACAATTTTATTTTTTCATTATGATATAAATCCTTTCTTAAAATTAATTCATTTTCCGTACAGTAATTACGTACACGTACAATATTACGTCACGTAACGTACAATATTTATATATTTTTTTATGTTAATTTTGATTGTTGTATGAATTGAGTCTTTCTAACATTTTCAAAAACAGTGTGCAAAAATATTTTTATTTATACACCAATTTAAAATCCTGGTGATTTCAACTTTTCTCAAAATTTTAAACATAACTTTCAAAAATAAAGAAATAGTCATCACGCATGTAATCATGTTTTTAGAAGCGGGAATTTTTACAAATTTTCTAAACCCTTCCAAAATTTGAAACTCATTCAGGTAATAGTGATTTCAGATAAACGTTTATTAGATAGGTTAAACATAATTCACAAGGCCAATTTAGTTTATAGAAAAAAATATAATTTTCAGTTTAATTACTTTGCGTTACCAAATTAAGCTGATAATTTAAATTCACAGGTTAATTTAACAGGGACATACTTCAGTTTTATGAATGCAATAAGATTAAATTCAACTTGTCTGTAATATTTTTCCTTAAAGTTAAATTTTATATCACTAAAACTGTACATGTACCGAATATAAGTTCCATAATAAATAAATAAATGTTTGTTTTGAACACATAAAATAACGAAACGATATATATATATATACAGGTATTTCATTTTAAATTTATCGTTACACATATAACAAGCATTCCTTCTAAAAATAACATTATAACATTGTTTTAAGTATTAAAAATTATATTTTACATCAGACATAGATGAAAATTGTACAAGTGCATTCTCTGTATATTTGTACAAAATGCGCAAACTTGCACAAATGTGTATAGTAATGTTTCTCTAATTTTCTTATTTTTTAAAATGTTTCTAAAATATACGCTTATTTTTATGCGAAGTGTTAAAATCTTATTCTGTTTCGCTAAGATAAACATAAAATTACACACATAACGTAAAATTACAAACATAAAATTATAAATTATGTACATATTTTAGAAATATTTTGATAACTAAGAGAAATATAGACACCCTTTAAGAACAGTAAAAAAAACTTAAGTTAAAAATACTAATTTCCTGAGGAAATATTTTAAATATACGAATGCCTCTTACACCCATAGGTTTAACATTAGGGATGGAAATCGAGAAATTCACTGTCTAACAACCTTAATGCTTGTTGAACATAAAAATGTTTTCTTGATAATTGATAGTATCTGAAAAAATATGTTTCGCCTTGAAAAGACTGATTAATACACTTTATAAACTATTCGGAAACGTTTCCGAAATTTGCCAGCAACAACAGTAACTTTTGTTTCAGAAATATATTTTTAAATCTCGGAAATGATTTCTGTTTATGACATTTCTGTAGATAAAGACATATTTTTCGAAATCGTGGATAACACTAGAGAGGTTGTTTTGTACTTTGGTAACTTTTCTTTCTTTGTCAAGAAGCATTTCTCTTTTTTACATTCTGTATGTAACTGTTTTTTATAAAAACTATGATTGGTAGCCACGTTATTGCAAAAACTTTCTTACGAAGTCTCTATTTCTAAGTGGAAACGTGATACCCTACAGTCACAATCGCTATTTAAAATTTGGCAAACTATGTATTAGAAATGATTCAAGTATTTAACGAGAGTTGTAAAAATAGATAAAAACAACACCACTTGTTTGAAAATAATAGGCATTTTTACCATTTTATGCTTTGTAATCAGAGATCAGGATCATGCACTATCATATATCATTACTCCATATAGGCAAAATAGAAAAATAGAATAATGACAAATAAATTGAAATTTCAGATATTAAGTCGATAATTTTCAAATAAATGTTTAGATATATTAAAAAAAGATTAAAACAAAAGTATGACTAAGGTATTCGAAAACACAGCATTTTGTAATAAAATCAATTAGAAATTTTATGTGTTTAACAATTACGAATCGCCTCATCTCCAGATAAACCCTTTTCAAAATCTGAAATAGCAAATGCACTCAAAACATTAAATGACAAAAAAGCCCCAGGCCCAGACTGTGTGGATTTCAAAATCCTAAAACTCACGCACAAAATTATACCCGGTGTTTTCACCAGATGGGCCAACCTGTGCCTTAAGCACAATTACTTCCCGCTCACTTTGAGACAGGGCGAAGTGGTATACTTCCTCAAACAAGGAAAGGATGCCTCTGAACCCACATCATACCGTCCGATTTGTTTGCTTCCAACTCTAGGAAAACTCCAGGAGAAACTAGTAGTCATCAGACTAGTTCACATCCTGGAAAGCAACAATCTACTCCACCACAGGCAGTATGGATTCAGAGAGGGTCGGTCATGTGACAAGGCCCTATTTGACATCCTTTCTACATGCACAAAAAGCATAGAGGAAGGCAACTATACCTCGCTCGTCTCCCTCGATATCAAAGGTGCTTTTGATAATGCGGAGTGGCGGGACATTTTGTTACAACTAATAGAGATTCACTGCCCGGGCAACATAGCGGGAGTCATCGCATCTTATCTAAGTAATAGGAGTATATTTATAAACTGGGGCTCTGGGTCCTCAGAACACCATTTGCAGAAAGGTTTACCTCAGGGCTCCTGCCTTGGGCCAATCCTTTGGCTAATAATTGCAAATATATTTTTAGTAGAGTTAGAAAAATTGGGATTCGTCGTGTATGCCTTCGCTGATGACTTCAGGTTTGTACTCTCGAGCCGCAGGCGTTTGGACCTGGAAAACTCGGCAGCTCGAGCTCTCCCGGTCTTTTGTCAACTTTTGGAACGTCTCCACCTCCAGCTCTCTACAGACAAAACACAATCCCTAACATTCGCAAAACCCAAGAAGCTTAAGCGCAAACCCATAATGAGAATTTATGGGAAAAGCGTTTCACATGTCACACGCCTTAAATTACTAGGAATCGTCATAGACGAACACAGGAGCTGGACGGAACACATCAACACCCTCAAGACAAAATTAACTAAGTATCAACACAATGCACGCAGATTAACTTCTAAGTCTTGGGGAATTGAACCTGCAATGTTAAAAATCTGGTACCACGCAATCATAGAACGGATCCTCTTTTACGGTGTGGGCGTCTGGGCAGGAAATCTCACCAAGGCTGTCAAGGAAAAGTTGGTTTCGATTCAAAGGATGTTCTTGCTGCAAATGGAGAGAGGGTATAGGACTATCTCAACGGGCGCACTCACAGTACTAACGGGGATCCCTCCAATCCTAATATCACTAGAATACGAGCACCAGAAAAACAGAATCCTACACCTAGAATTTGAACCAACAACCACGCAATACTTTCCACAAACAACTATTCAGAGAAAAGTTCCAAGTTGGCACCTGCACCCCGCGGAGGAGACATCACAATTACAGGTATGCATCGCCAAGAACAATCACAGACCCTCGCAGCATCCAACCATCTACACTGATGGGTCGCGCACTGAAACTGGCGTGGCCGCAGCCTTCTGCGCCATGGTAAATGGAGTGCCGACCTATGAGTGGGCCTCCAGAATTGGAGACGATAACTCAGTATATCAAGCTGAACTGTTTGCAATTCTGAAGGCTTTGGAATGGATTGCTGCCTCCCCCACGCAGGAAAATTTTAAAATTTTCAGTGATAGTCTTTCTGGACTTCAAGCAATTTTTGCCTTACGGACAAAACACCCTCTCATACTGGAAATTAAAATCAAACTTCACCAACTGTACAAAAAAGTTACCCTTGGCCACGTCACTGCACACATTGGTATCGCAGGCAATGAGCTGGCGGACAGCCTTGCAAAAGAAGCCACCAAACGCCAATCAATAGACTTCTCTCTTCCGGTACCCCCATCTTTTATTCGCAGAGAACTCAAATCTAAAACACTCCCCAACTGGCAAATCTACTGGGACACCTCCACAAAAGGTAGACACACTTACAACCTAATTCCAAAAGTTTCCAGAGATCTACTTAACCTCACTCCCTATACAAGTGGTTTCTTATCCGGGCATGGCCCGTTTAAAAATTACCTCTTCAAATTTAAAATTTCACGAACCAATGTGTACGAGTGCGGCGATATTGGTACCCCCATGCATTATTACTTCTCCTGCCCACTGACTGTTGCTTGACATCTTAGGCCTGCTCCTTTTAACCCACCTCCTTCTTGGCTGCTGAAGATAATTACGCGTCCCATCTTAACTCATAAACTTTCAGAAATTTACAAATTACTATTAGACCTATCTAACAGAACTTAATCATTCAAAGCAGTTTTCTTTCTCCATAAATTAATAATAAATCGCTTATTTTAGTCATTAACGTAATCATTCCATCATTTTTTATCTGCTTAGCTTTCTCCTTTAGCTATTTTGCAGCTTAAATGTTTCTCTCATCCGCAAGTAATGTTCTCTTCCTAGCAGGGGCTGAGTCCCCATTAATTATCTATTCTTATCTATTCTTATTCTTATCGGGAACCGCAAGTCTGGTCAGCAAGCAACGTATCGTCACCTCTAACACAAAGTGCATCCAGCCTCCATCCAGTGTGAGGGTTCCATTGTGTGGCGCTCCTTGTCGCGTGGGAATCTCACACTGGCACCTCCACATCTCAACTGCCGTCATTTACGAACTGTACAAATGGTACAGTCTTACCTAAGAACTGCACCCTTCTACTAAATAAGCGGACTGTACAACTGGTGCATGCGCACCTGTGGACATCGTCCACCCTGTCTGTCGCTCCTTGTCGCGTAGGAACGCTGGTTCCAGCGACAGACCCTGTAATTTTTTTTGTGTGTCTTTAGTTCCTGCTACCTGTCGCGTGGGGCTTTGCCCGGCAGGACCCGCCATGGCGAAGTCTGTACTGCCACGTTTAATCCCTGCGTGCCGGGGAGCTAGCCGGGGAAGACATTAAACGCTCAACGGCTGGGTTCGCCCTCAGCCGAGTGGTCTTCCTCATGCATTAAAATATAAAAAACACATCACAAATTTATCGTCATATTCAATATTATGTTTGAATATTTTTTTTTATGAAATATATAATTTTTTAAGGTGATATGAGTATAGACATTTAAATGATTAATCGACATATTTTTAGGACACAAAACTATGTTTACATTTATTTATTTTTTAAATATTAGTCTATATTAGTCCATTTAAACATTTTGGTCAAATATTCCTTTTTATTTTAAATTCCCAATTCAATAGTACAATAATTTATGGAGAATTCTGATATTTAACTTTCGTTCATAAATTCCAGCAAAAATTTAAACTCATCCATGTGGTAAATGTTTGACGCTTCATATAACTTTACTAGATCCATTAAAAATAATTAGGAAGCACCCTCAAGCCCAATTCTGTTTATAAAATTATGTATAATTTTCTGTTAAATTAGTTTGCGAGAATAAATTACGCAGCTTATTTGACTATTCAAGGTTATTTTTCGAAGGATCTATTTCAGATTAAGAAATATGATTTAATTTATTTCAATTATTTTTTCAGACTGTTAAGTTATTTCATGCTTAAAGTATATATATATATATATATATATATATATATATTGAAAAATAAATGTAAGCTTATTTTTATGTACTTTTGAGAACGATGTCAGAAATTATATATATGAACATTTTAATCCATATTTAATTTTATCTGTACTTTATTTCAGGTATGTATAATACATTATTAATTTATATAAAATGTGATTTTTGGTGTAACTTTAATTCTCGATTTTCAGATTAGTATTCTTTTATAGAAAAACTTGATTCTATTGAATTTAATTAAATTTGATTTTTTTAACTATCAAATTATATATAGCATATAGAAAATAAGTTTAAAAAATAAATTTTTATCCTTTTGTTTAAAACAGGAGAATAAGAGAATATAAGAACCTTTCTATATGGAATTTTCAAAACATAGTTCATTTTTATTTTATTGCTACTTCTGATTATCAACATAAATCAGAAACTTGCAATAAATTGTTAATTTCTATAAAACTACGTTTATACTTTTCTGTTTAATTTTTTTTTTACTAGTACAAAATAAAATAAGTGTCTTTCCTGCGTGTATGTACATTTCAAACAGATATGAGAGGGAAATCACATGTATAAATATTCTAATTTATCTTACATTGGTAATTGATAGTGAACGTTTGAAATAAAATTGCTGAAGCTATTTTTTTATTTATTATATATTAAGTGCAATATGAAAATAAAATAATATTGTTGGATTTATTAAGAAATAATTCAATATTGTACATCAAATGATTGGTTCTTTTTGTTATAGTTATAATGATGATAATTCAGTTATTTGCATTCTTAAATTTTACACGTAAATGAGGAATTTACTTATCGCGGACTTGTTGATATATTTAAGTATTCTATTAAAAAGTTTTGTATTAGATTAAGTCCCTTTATTTGTTTCATGATATAAGTTGTATTACAAATGGCAAAAGTTGTTACAAATGAAACTTCCAAAATAAGGAATTTGCAATGTATGCGCTAAAAGGAAAAAAAAATTATTATTATTTAAAACGTATTATTTTAAACCTATACTTGAATTATACGTTTAACCGGTATACGCTTATACGCATCCGGATACGTTTAAATGTACATTTTTAAGGTATACGTATTTCTTAAATACGTATTATACGTATATCGATTAAACGTATAACTGAAATACGTATCGCATCGGGAGTATTAATTTATATGTAAAGGTATTTCAAAAAATGTAAATTTTCAAACATTTTAAAATATAAATTTATATAGTATGTGAAAATATATTGCTTATATTTTTTAAAATGACTTAACAAAAATTAATAAAAATCCCTTTAGCTGAATTTGGATGAACTTCAGACATAAAATTTAAAAGTAATGTGATATATGTTGTGATAAACAAACATGAAAAAGGATTTCATTTTCCCCTATATTCTTCCACTAATGTTTCTGCAATTATTTATTGACATTGGACATGGAGAAAACATTTATATTTCTTGTAACAGATTTTTGTCCATTTGACTTTTTTAGTTTATTGTCTGTTCTTTAGGAATATTTAAAAAAAAAATAGTTTGGCTTTATACAAATTGACTGATTACTGTGCACATAAATAAAATAAATTATTCTTTATACGGACAATTTAAAAATATGTATATCAAAGAACCTTTCATTTCAGACTTTCCAAATATATGTACTAGAATTTAAAGTTTATTATTTAAAACAACACAAATGCCACAAAACACAAATGCATCATTTAATAAAACTTTACTAAAGGTGTTTTTAAAACATACATAACTGTATTTCACAATGATGAAAAACCTAGCGCTTTCGAGCAACATTAGCTCGTCATCAGGTTTATAAAACTAACACGCAGACATACACAAAACAAATAGTCTAGAAATAGTAAAAACATCGTTTTCTGCTGAAGAATGGTCATACCATTACAAACAGAACACCAGAAGTGGGGAGTATTGGGAGGTATGTGATACTCTTATTCAGTCTTGAACAAGATGTAAAAGTTTATACCACAATTTAGGGATGTTGTAAGATATCGAATTATTGCATGTCTTAACTTTTCTGGTTAAAATTTCTATGGATTCATTTATTATTGCTTGATGAAAGGAGGATGTGGGTTTAATTATTTTAGCTTTATCGAAATCTATTTTAATCGAATCCTCTTGTTTTAATCTGGAAAGTGCCGTTTTACTTCTATTGTATTTGGTATCTGCAATATGTTCTTTTAAACGATTTTTTAATTTTCTTAAAGTCATACCAATGTAGTCTTTAACTTTATAACATTTCATCCTACTTTCAATTATTTCTATAGTAACTGGGATTCTATAGATTCCTGCTAAATCTTCGATCGGTATGGTATCAATCTTCTCATGTAGTAACGCTTACAATTTTATTGGAGGGTATGCTACCAAATTTATGTCATATTTCTTTAAATTATATTTTAATTTCTCAAAAAGTTTCGGAATATACTGAAATTTGTAAAATGTAGTTGGTTTACCTGTTAATTCTTGCTGTTTGTTATCCTGATATTCATTTTGATAAATTAACTTGTTGACTAACTTCTCTGAAAAACCATTCTCATTTGCTATAAATTTAATTCTGTCAAGTTCTTCATTGATATAACTATCAGTAGACACTGAAAATGCTCTACGAATGTAAAACCTATATGCAGCCAGTTTATAACCTAAAGGTGATGAAGCATCTCTGGAAATAGTATTATTTGACCTCATATTTTTTCCTATAAACTGTCCTATCTATTGTTAAATCACTGTTTTTTGTCAGCTCCACATAAAAAAAGTAAACGACTTTGTTTTTCTAACTCCCGGGTAAATTGTATTTTTGTATAAATTTTATTAATTTTAACCACAAAATCCTTCAATAAATCCATACTATGCTCCCATATAATAAAAATATCATCTGCAAATCTACACCAATATGCAGGTTTTACACTAAAATCATTCATAACCATATTTCTAATGGGTCTTAATTTAATCTCTGCATATAAACCCGAGATGGGGGAGCCCATTGGTGCTCCATCCTTTTGTTTATAATAAATATTATCAAACTAAAAAACGTTATTGTTTTTGATAAAATTAAATCCGGAAATAAGTGTGTTTTTTTGTGTTTATGTTAAAAGAATCATTACCATTAATAGTTTCTTCTACGAACAAACCTACATGAATCATATCTACAGATGGATATAACGATACTACATCCAAACTCGCAAAAATGGTGTTTGTTCTCAGTAATCTGAAAAAGTTTTACTTTCTTAATAAAATCCATTGTCGATGAAATTACAAACTCAGACTGAGGGAGGATAGTTTTAAATAAGTTAACATATGCCCTTTCTAGATAATATGTAGGTCCTATACATTTAGTTACAATTGTCCGAAGAGGGTTTACTTCTTTATGATCTTTTAAGCGTCCTATAATCCGTCGAGTGACTTCTGTTTTATTAATCTTAATCATGTGTACCATTTCTTTTGGCCAACTTCCATTATTTACAACTTCTTGTGTTTTTCTAGCGATCAAATGGTACACATGATTAAGATTAATAAAACAGCAGTCACTCGACGGATTATAGGGCGCTTAAAGGATCATAAAGAAGGAAACCCGGTGTTGAAGGTGTTGTTTTAAATAATAATTATAGTACAAAGGTGAATATTGATCTAATGAGTGTTGTTTTTCATGGCTCAAGTTTAAAAAAAATAATTATCGCGAAATTACCCATGATAAACGTAAACTTTTAAACAAATTTTACTTAAAACTGCAATTTGCTTTATACAGATTCACTAGCTTTTATGAATATCATACAGAGTTGAAAATGCTACAGTAAAACAGAAAACATTTTTAATCATATAAATAATAATTAAGTCGGTATTACTCATATCACTTTCTTTTGAAAGAGGTACATATTAACTTTTAGAAATCAATATATATCACAAAGAAAAAATATTTAATTATAGAAACATTACTAATTAAAGGCATAAAGTATAAAACAACGCTTACTTAAAAAATATCCAATTTTCTTTCAGATCCAATAGCATTTATGTAGCACATACACGGAGGAAAAAAATATTAATAATAAAATAATTTAATCAAATAAATTCTTGATTGACCATTACAGATATATTTTCTTTTGAATGAAAATATATTACGTTTTGGAAAAAAAAGTATCAATAAAATATTATAATTTTTTGGTACTTTTCATAAATATTTTCATGGTAATTTTATAAATAATTTACATTACAATTACTGCAATAGTAAATGATAGTTTACAAATTGCATATCTTTAACTAAACTATGTTTTTTTTTTTTCTTTTTAGCAGCTTTAAGTGTGTTTCTAAATTGGTAAGCTCGAATATATTATCTTGCTCTTAATGCGGTATTGAAAGCAGAAAAAACAAAAGTCAGGTTGACAATTTACTACTCTTTATTCATCGAATGTATTTCTAATTCCGTTATTGGAAGGGATGAATATGAATGTGAAAATGTTACTGAATTAAAGCAATTTAACATAAATGAAACACACTTTTACTGAAAGAATTTTCTATTAATTATATTTTAAGTGCATCTGAATAATATAGATACATTCTTTGATTTTTAAATAGATTTAAAGTAATATTAATCAATTTTTTTACAGTACATATGCTTATTTTTTAATGTATTCGAATTACATTTATGACTGTGTAAAAGAAATATGAAGATTAAAGCACGCAATTAAAACACAAAATATGATTCATTAATACAAAACAACATGCTTACATTTCTTGTATATGACATAAACTTAAGAATCTGAGTGCAAGAAAAATGCTTCAGAAAAACCAACGGCGCTACTTAACAACTATCGAAAGTGCATAAATTATTAAACTTATTAATTTATTTATTACTATATTCAGAATTTGCAGGAAAAAATAGTTTATTTCAATCATTAAATATTTAAATATTGAGAACATTTGTTTTCATAAATTTAGTACACATTTTATCTATTTAAAACTTTGTTGAACAAGCAGAGTGTAATAAGTTAAATGCTGTCTTCGAAAACTCACAAAACGTATATATATATATATATAAGCAGTAACCATCACATCACAAACAAAACAGCCATATATTCGTGTGAACAGCGCCAGAAGCTGCATATTAGAACACACAAATTCAATATAATCCAGCAAAAAAAAAAAAATAAATAAATAAAAAAAAATAAAAAGCAATTGCATTTCAATTCAGCGCTAAAAAAGTTGCACACAATTAAAATACAAAAATATAAGCAGTAACTATCACATCACAAGCAAGGTGGTGAAGGGGTGGTGCTAGTTCAGGCCAAAATCATGTTTTTGCTGGATTATATATATATATATATATATATATATATATATATATATATATATATATATATATATTAAAAATGTAACTTTAGAAAAGTTTATTTCCATAGAAGATTTCATTTTCATTAAAACCTTTTCATTATTTCGAAGATATATTTCCAACATCTTTTAATACAACATTTGTAATGTCAAGCTGTCTTCTGCTCAACAATTTTATTAAATTTCGGTTATTGAAAAGCTAATCACTAAGATACTCTTATATTAAAATTAAGGCAAGTGTTTGTATCTCTGCCTATCTCAGCTGGAGGCATATTCATGTTCATTTTAGTAAACATTGAAACTAGTCGGAAGAACACATGTCTTTAATTTTCAAATCAGAAAAGTTAGAAAAGACATGTTTTTATAATTAGCCGCGTACACATATAGTCAAATTCGAAATACGTTACTGATTAAATGGAATTAATTTACTATGAGATTTAACTTGTTTTAATTTGCACAACCTTTAGTGAATGTTAATAGAATGTTAAATCTATAAACTGTATTATTCACTTAAATTTATAAATATCCGATAACATAACATACATAAATCTATAAAAAGTCTCACTTTTATAACATCGTTATACATCTAAAAACCTTTTTTATTCAAGACATAATATTATCTTTAATTTTTTTTATCAATATGTAGATGTAATTGTTGATTTAATTTTCAGTTTGTAAGCTAAAAATAAATTCAATATCATTTAGTGTTATTCCAAGCGCAATTGCGCGTGGCACTTCTTGACTACGAATTTGAACTAATTGTTTATAAATGCCTTCTAAAAGAGCATTTTTAAATATATAGTACCAGAATTTCTCTGGTTTGTGTGGATTGCAAGAGCTAAAATAGTTACAATAAATTTTAGCAAATGTATTGATCCCCAAAATGACCATGATTCCTCAAGAAATAACAAAACATTTTATTTTAGGGTGAGAGGGAGACGAGAATGCACTCTGAAAAGAGGAGATGCTATGTGGCTGCATTTTGTCGTCTAGTCTGAGTGTAAGATAGCGTGCAGCGCTTCTCGGTTCTGACATACGTAGCTGAATGTAGACAGGGGTACGAGTGTACTGGATTCTTCCAGACATGTGAGGCCGCTCACGAATCTTCACCCTTAGCGGCTCGTCTGTAGAAGGAATAGTTGTGTGTAGCCTTCGAAGGCGATCGAAAGGAACAGTTACTTCGCTATTATCAGAAGATAGTTCACGGCATGAAGCCACCATGATCACGTGTTTGAGTATTGCATTTCTGGGAGAAAAACCGCCCTTCTCTCCCGCTCGCATGTCCGTACCAGTGACTCCACCACGTGAGGTGGCGGATTTTGGACCAAGGTCGGACCATCGGGTTGAACTGTGCATATGCACAGCCGGAGTTTCCTATGACTGGCGGTTGGATTAGCATGCGCTTTTGAAAATATCGTTTACGCTGCTAAACCTCTGTTGGAAGCGTTACTGTGCCGCTCCTGAACAAAACTCCTGTTTTTTGAGTCCGTTAGTGGTGCCTGTTTTCTCCTTGGTACCGGTCGCCCGTACGGAATAGGACACATGCGTTCGGAACCAGCAGCTAGAAGGTAAAGCTCTTAGGTAGGGGTTTGGGAATACCGACCTTGTAATTTAAGCTTAAAGGTGTGGTGAGTCATCTGGAGCCACGTACACTTGGACTACGGTCTGCCAGCTGCCTAAGCGAGAGCGTGTGCGTGCACTCTGGGAAAAAAGTATGCGCTCTCCTCCAGGCTCTCAAGCGTTATCTATCATTTCTGATCCAGTGTGAGAGAGCTAATGATTACTTTTGTAGGTTTTTCCTATCCAGAGTCTTTTGTAGAGCAAAGCTCTCCGGAGAATCTCCGGATGTCATGCGCCGCGTGCTCTTGTGGGTGTCCGATTCACCCGATACTCTTAGAAGGACTTGGAAGTGTGATCTCGAATCATGTTGTTTCATCCTTTAGTTCTCAAGTTACTTGTCGGGTGAGCGTGCTGCGCAGTAGGAATTTTCTACACCTCTATTATTTAGATTGCTGCATGTATTTGTCTGGTTCTATGGGAAGTTCTCGGCCCATCTGACGCATGCTCTTAAGGGCTCCGAGTCACTCCAGTTTTATCACTTTTAATAATGCCTATATGAAAAGCTTTTTCTTGATTGCTGCAAATCTGGTATTACTTTTCTCCCGAACGTTTGTGTCTTAAACTACAGTTATATATATATTTTTTAACAGAATATAAGAAAATCACTTTTTATCACTAAAATAAATAATATATGTGCTGAAAGTCATTACAATAAACATAAGTATCTAAAGAACCATTTAATAAACTGACCTATTAGTTTCGTACACACAACCGGATACATTCTCTAAATTAATGAAAAAATAAACTATATTCGCAAACAAATTTGAACTTGATAGACAAACATCACCAGATATCTGGAATCACGAAAACATATGATTTAATAAAAAAAATCATATGTAAATATGACTTACTTAATCTTATTTTAAAATTAATCAATCATCTTGCGCCAAATTCTACATAACTCAAAGGAGGCATGTGAATTGGATATGTTTTCGCTGCGATTATAAGTTTCTATTGATTCGCGGATAATGGATGGGAAACAAAATCTTCATTGAAAAATTATTTTACTATTTTTAAAATATAAACTATAAAGTCTGGTTAAGCTGTAGTTTTCCTTTTGTATTTTATATCTGCTATATGATCTTTCATCCTGGATTTAAATTCTCTATTCGTCATTCATATATACATTCCTATATAATCGTAATATTGCAATGATCCATGGCTGTACTCAAATGGATTTCATACACAACTGAAAATTGATCAGGATCTGTCGGATATATTTTCTGATAGAGTATGATTTTTATAATTATATGAGAGGTTTTTGAAAAAAAAACAGATATTGAATTTGTTAAGCTTATATTTTAATCTGTCAAAGAACACAGGAAAATATTGTAAATTATATATCTTGGATTTTTATTCAGTGAAGTTTATTTTGTTATTATTATCCATGCTCAAAAATAATCTATTTATAATGTTTTCTTGATATCCGTTATTATTTTTTTTTTTGCGATATCACGTATTCTATTTAGTTAATGCCAAATAAAATTTTAACTATTTTACTAACTTTTGATTACTTCTTTTGGTAATTACCCCCACCGAGTGTGTGTACAAAACTATTAAGTCTGTTTATTAAACAATTTTTTAAGCCTTTATATTTACTGCATATGTATATATTTATTTTACTAATTTTCTTACATTTTTTATTACTTGATTTATTACAGTTGCATTCCACATCACAGATAACCTGCACTATTCTATATCCATACGATTTGTAGTGTATTTATTTCTTAAATAGTCCAGATAAGTTTTTGTTGCAACATTTTGGGACCCTATCAACATGTTTTAATCAAAACTACGAATTGCTGTCGTTATAATCATTCCATCACAATACGTCTATTAAAATATAAATTTTTTGGAATGCATTCTACTTTGTATTCACTATTGGTTGAAAAATTGCATTTAGATATTGAGAAACAATACTGCGTATAAAACAAAGATGTATTTTGCATTTTTGTCACCTTAAGACAATCGGCATCATTGCCGGGCATTTTAATCAATAACTTCCTATATGTTCATGAAAAAATTTTTCTTGTTCGGCCCTGTATAAAATTATTGATCATACACAAACTATCTAATAAAGCTATTATTTATTTAGTTATAAAACACACTAAAAATACCATTTTCTATAGACGATAGTATATTTAAAAATTTTGTCCGACCATATATATTAAGTATATATTTTATACACAACATAAATTAAAATTGCGTACTCTTTGAGAAAGACGTAATATAATCAAAAACGCAATTATTCAAGTTATTGCCCTCAGAGTGTAACGATTTAGAAATCCCTTGTGTTAGGTATTTAATAAAAAATATAAATATTTCAAATGCACCATTTTGTATAGAAAACCATGCTATAGCATTTTTCGTATGTAGAAGATTCTTTCGATTTGAAATAATGTAATATATTTAAATCGAAATCCAAATAAGTATTGTCAATCAACAGTTCGGTCCGATAAGTCTATTTACACTTTGGAAAGTCATAAAATAAGAAGAAAAATTCCCAGTTAAACTGATGGCACAGGCTATTCACGCTAATTGCATATTATATTGTTATTTCAAAGAATAATGCCCTCGAAATATAAAGAAATCGACAATGAATTAAGGAGGGGAGATTAGACTCCGTTGCCCCCTTTGTACTTAACAGATGAACCCTCAAAACTAATCAGGGAAGCTCCTTATCACAATGAACCTATATACGAAATTTGAAGCAAATCGGAAAATTCTGCATGCAAAACTCAGTTATATAAATTATTGGGAGATAGCCCTGAGTTTCACCCTTTTATACTTAACCAATGAACCCGCAAAACTAATCAGGGAAGCGCCTTATCACAATGAACCTATGTAAAAAAATGAAGCAAATCGTATATTTCTATCAACAGTTATCGCGTTATGTAAATACATACCTACGTACATACAGAGCCTGCGGGAACATTAGCGCTCAGGCTTTGATAGCTTGTGAGCTAAAAATAACAAATTGTCGTATCAGAGTTCATCAAAATGCCTATCAAAGAGTGTTATTTTTGTGGCATAATATAATTTAAAGCCATTGTGTCTGATAAATCCGTTTAAATTTGAAAAAAAAAAGAAAACATCATAAAAAATAACGCATTGTCGTATCGGGGTGCGAGTTTGATCATAAGACTTGACAAACTGTCGGAAGTTGGTACGGTAAAAATAGTTCTAAAAATTTTAAATAATTTTTTGCTTTTGCAACTGTCACATTGATACGACAACATTTGCTGTTTTTTATGATTTTGTGAAATATACACTGATTATGGGTCATCTTAGGGATCAAAATTGTTTTCTGTTTCTCCATAAACGAGCTATAAATGTAACACACACAATTATCCTCATATTAATAACATGTCTGTTATATGCATATATATATATATATATATATGTAAGTAAATGATATATAAATAGTCACTTTTACTGAACCAATATGACAAATAATCGATGAACAACAGAATACTAACTTTAATTTCAACTAATACACTTTTAGTAAAAACTATATAAGCACAATTTAGCTTACAACAATCCGGCGAGGCCTAATAATATCTTTACCAGCCATATTCCATAATAAAAAATTAGAACACTGGCTCTTAGCCAAATCTCGCGATTCAAACTATTTACAACTCGCGCATCAAAGTCATGGACAATAATAGAGTGTCAGTTCAGTGTCAGTTCATTTGATGATCATTTACGTGAAGTGTTTCAACTGAAATCCTACAAATAGGTCATCCTGACGTGATGGCGTCTCGATATCAGCAACTTGATTTGTTATGTTTTTTTTTATGCCTAACAGTTATTTTTTTGAGATTTTTATTTCTTTCTGAGTATTGCTCTCTGTCTTTAGGATCAGCATATCTAATATCTCTGTGATTCCTTTCCGGATATTGCTCTCTATAATGATAAGAATTTGAATAAGCATCTCGTCCACTATAAGCTCCTTTAAATCCATGATGAGAATTATTCTTATGTGATGGTTGTGAATATCTTTGTTCATTATAACTAGCCTTGTACGATCGTCCGCCACCATAATTATAATTATTTCGACCATGATAGTAGCCTCTGTTCATGTATGTAGGGGAAATTTTTGGATTATTCCTTGTTTTTGAATTAGGTGAAGTATTTTCTGCTATGTCTTGAGGTATTAAAGAAATTTCAGTTTCAAAGTTTTCAGAAACCTCAGATTTATTTTGGTAAGAATTCTCGGAACTCTGTTTCCCATATCCATATTTATTGTTATTTCCATGGTTAAATGACTGTTTAAAATATCTCTGACCATATCTATTATTGCTTCTGTTATCAAATGGCCTATTAAAATTTCTGTCCTTTCCCTTATGATCAAAATTCCTATTGCGATCTTTCACATAGTCTTTTCTACCATGTGCAGGACTACTACTTTCATAATTTTCTTCTGGAGATGCATTCCATTCATCGGATAATCCTGTATCTTTTGTCCTATTCGGCTTATACGGTTATATTAATCTCCTTATTTTCTTTCTGTTCACTAAATTCGTAATCTGTGTCAAATTCACCCCGTCATTTACGCAGTCGATTTTAACCATATCTTCATAACCTCGATTATCGTTGTTTATACTTGCTTCATTAATTTTTGTCGGTACTTCGTTAATTTTAATGTATCCTACTCGAACTTTGTTGCCGCTTGTTATTCTAACACTATCTTCCGTTACTTTTAACGTCATGCCTTCTACTGCTTTCCTACCTATTATTAAATCGCAGTCCGCCTCTTGTACCACATAAAATTTATCCTGGATTTCTGTTTCATCCACGTAGACTTTATGCCAGAAAAAACCTGTTGTCTTAATTTCTTCTCCACCTATGCCTGATATGTATATACTGTCTCTGGTTAGTTTTGGCGCGTTTATTGCAGTATGATATCCTGAAATGGCGATTGAAATATCGCTTCCTGTATCAATTATTACGCTTGTTTTTATTCCGCTAATATCTAAGATTCTTCCTTTTTTACCATTTAACATGCCCATATTAACTATTATTCTTTGCGAGTTTTGGGTCTCATTTTGATATTTTGTTTTTTGCCAATTTTGATTACGTTGCGGGTAAAAATTTGAATATTCTTGTTCTGTATTATTCGCCATGGCACATTTCGCACTCACGTGACCAGGGTTGCCACACGCAAAACAGATTATATGCGACTCTTTGCTTCCATAATTCATACTGTGTCTATTGTCAATTTGGCGTCTTTTCAAATTGGCGTAATCAGCCACTCGCGATCTTCTGTCATCAAAATCGGTACTTGTATCCTTAACTGATTGTTTATTGTAAACCCTTTGTGCTGTTTCGTAATTATCTAATTTATTAACTAAGTCATCAATTTTCTTTATTACTAATAATTCCTCTATGAAATGTGTTTTTGTTTCCGTAGGTAAATTATGCCTGATTTGATTAACAACAATTAATTCCGCCAAATCTTCAAAGTTATTTACGTGAAGGCCTTCAATCCATTGTTGAAAATACACCTTTATCTCATAAGCGAAATCTCGCCAATTGGCTGATGGCTCCTTTTTAGATGAGAAAAATTTCAGCCTAAACTCCTCTGGTGATAGCTTGTAGCGTTTAATAGAATATTTTTTATATAATCATAATCGTGAATTTCAGGTTCGTTTTCCCTTGTTATTATATTGATCACATCTAATGGCATTAGATTAATTAAATAATTTACCCATTCTTTTTTATCAATGCCCGTTTGCGCCATTTGCCTTTCGTACATAGCTAAGTATAAACTGATATCATTCGAGCTATCATATTTAGTTCATAATCTAAGCAATTCAAATTGCTTACCTGGATTTGTCTTTGAGTCTTCATTAATATGTTCTCTTGAATTTTCTTGTATCTGTAATTTCTTAATTTCAAAATTCTGCTCCGATTCTATTTTCCATTTTCTCTCTTCCATTTCCATTTCCATTTTCAATTTCAATCTATTTTCTACAATCTCTGCTTGTAATTTCTTCTCTTCTCTTTCTTCTTTCTCTTTTCTACTTGCTATCACTACTTCCAATCGATCTCTTATAAAATCTTCTTCGTAACTCTCCCAACTCTTGATCAGCTTTATTAGGACAGGTATTGTCGGTTTTTCTGTTGCTTCAATTCCGCATTCCTTGCAGAGGTTTATTAGATCAATTCTCTTGGCTTTATTTAGAGTTCCCATCTTTCAAAAATTGTACTTGAAGTGATACGATTACGGTTTCACCTTGCTGATTCGTAACCCAACTTTTGATACTGGCGTTTTACAATACTTTACGTTCGGTTTCCATTTCACGACTAGTGGCTCTTACTTTTAATAATCTTGGCATCCGAGCCCCCAAAAATGTAAGTAAATGATATATAAATAGTCACTTTTACTGTACCAATATGACAAATAATCGATTAACAACAGAATACTAACTTTAATTTCAACTAATACACTTTTAGTAAAAACTATATAACCACAATTTAGCTTACAACAATCCGGCGAGGCCTAATAATATCTTTACCAGCCATATTCCTTTTATATCTCGCTTCATAATAAAAATTAGATCACTGGCTCTTAGCCAAATCTCGCGATTCAAACTATTTACAACTCGCGCATCAAAGTCATGGACAATAATAGAGTGTCAGTTCAGTGTCAGTTCATTTGATGATCATTTACGTGAAGTGTTTCAACTGAAATCCTACAAATTATAATCCTACAAATTAATATATTTTTTTTTCAGGACTAAAACTCCGCTAGGGGAAACTTTTAAAACATGTTATATTATGGTTTTACAAATAATTTCATTTTTCTCAGCATATAATAAATAAAAAGCATATATTACCGTTAAACAATAACGAAATGTGGAAAACAATCGAGCTATTATAAAAGTAATGAGTGTTTCTAATTCTTATAGTACAATTTATTGACTAATTTATTTTCCTAAATTCGATATTTCTAGGGATTCCGGAGGTAAAAGAAAGATTTTATAGTATATAAGATATGATAGATTAAATTCAAGGAGAGAGAAAAGTTGCAAACAGAATAAAAATTTGATTTTATAATAGGTATCTTTGTATTAAAAATATTTACGAAAAGTTTTATTTGGTAAATATTGTATATGTTTAACAAAATAATTAGTCGTTTCATGATAGACTAATATTTCTTTTTATTAAAAAGTATGCTTTTTTTCAATATCTTTAATTAAAAAAAAAACATAAATATATCCGTAAAAATTTCTGTTACAGATTAGAGATCATTAAAAAAAAAAAAAAGAGTTTTGAAACGGATAATAAAATAAGAAATTAGGCCTTTAATATATTCAATTACAATTAATGCTATTTAATACCTGCCGTTTTTATTACTAGTAGCCATTATTCGTTCATTTACGATATGTAAGGTTTTGTTTGCTTTGTTTTTAAAAAAAAATTCGGATAAAAATAAAAAATAAAGAAAATAAAGAAATGAATAACATGGTCTTTAATCATTCCTATCACAAAAACTTAAAATGTTTGGAAGTAATGAACAACGCTAAAATGTAAATAAAATTTTAAGAGTAAATTGTCGATAGCAATTAATCATTGACAGAAAAAAATTTCTAAAATGATTTAAACATATTTTTTTATAAATCGATTTCCTTCGAAACCTGAGTAAAAGAAACGATAAGCAGTATAAGATAATTTTAATTCAATGTAACTTAGAGAAAAACTTATATATGTTTCATATTTATTCTAATTTCTATCCATTGAAAAGATAAACTGAAGGATACGAAACAAAAATGTAATATTTATTTATTTACTTTATTATTATTATTTACTTTTTTTTATCTTAATATTTTTGTATTACGATAGAAGACATCAGGAATTTTCTTTAAGGCAATTAAGTGACGAATACAAGTAAATTAAACTTTTTTTTTATTCGAGTCAGATAATTTTTCCAATTCAGAATATTATTTTTTAATCCAAATAAACCAACTTACTGTTTCTTACATAAAAAAATATTTTGAACTTCATCCATTAACGAAGAGCTGTAATATTAATATATATATATTAAGAACTTCCGTAAAATACAATTATATTACACGTTTATATAATTTCGATATTTTAAGAGATGCCGAAGATACATTTATTACTTCATATTTTCATAAGAATTATCAAAGTATAATTACAGCGCACATTCATGGTAGAATATAGCCCATACTAAAAAATAACAGGTAATTTAAATAAGTGTTTCTGACAACTAAATCTGGACTGTCTCATTTGGTAATAGCATATTAACGCATGTACGTATAACTCGCATTCTGATTTTGATAGAAAAAAGAAAAACTGTTAATGTGATTTCAAGGTGGACTCTCCAAATGACGGTCAGGTGACAGTTACGAAGTAACGTCATTTAAACATCTCCAGGTAAGGAGCTTAACCCTTTCGGGTCTGGTGTACTATTAATAGTACATGTATTCCTATTGAGTATTATTTTGATTTAATAATTTATTTTCGTTATTATATTTCTGTAATAAAAGTATTGTACGTCTATACATTTATTATTATGACTTCTTTTATGCTTTAGAATTCAGTAATAATAATAATAATAATAGTTTTCTTAATTCTCTTTGCACCGTTGGCGATTGTTTTAGTTCAACCATATGTTTCACTCTTTAAATTTAAAATTGTGGCTACTTTTTCCGAATGTATAAATTGTGATGAAATACAAAAATATTATGCCTTTTTAATACTGTTGTAATAAGATATTTTTCCAAAAGTTTTCAAAATTTATTCCTTAGTCTAATGTCAAATAAATAGCACCCAAAATAATTATTTTTGTTAGATTTCAGAAATGACATATCCGCTAAATTTCGGTAACCTTTAAATTTTGTGATTTGGATAGCTACTTTTAATATTATGAAAATAAAAATAAATTTTCACAAAAACTAAAAAAAAAAAAAAAAAAAAAAAAAAAAAAAAAAAAAAAAAACTAAATAAAAAAAAAAATCGGTTTCAAATGGGTTAAAGTAAAATTCATGATAACTTCATAATAAACTTCATGATAAACTTCATGATAAATTCATGAGACCAAATGTCGAATACTTGAGAGTAAGAATAAAAACAATAAAACATATCATACTTGGTTCACCGTAATGACTATGAAGCAAGTGATGTTTTGTGACGTTACAATGACGTTACATTCAACAGATTGTGGTACTTAGAAGAAAGTAATTATTTTCAAAATATGCCTTTTATAGTATTTATTTGACAACTCATTGTTAAATCGTCTGTTTGAAATGAACATTTTTGTTTGTCTCTAAATTTAAGGTAAAAAAGTGCATTTGTTCTGGTTGTCAATCACATATTGCCATAAAATGTTGAGATTTTGAATCATTGATGAAATTTCTTCATAATCGGGGAGTTTTGAGAAATCAATTGAAGGATGCTTTGTTGATTCTTCTTTTTCTACACCCACAACCGGTTTAAAATAGTTAATATATTAATTGTTTAACAATAAACTTTTAAATATATATATCGGGTTTATCCATATTCCAGAGTGTACATAAAAATAAATAAATAAAATAATAAACGATTTTACCAAAGTGTGGTTTAAATATATTAGCATTCAATGTTACGTAAAGCAATTTTGTAAATTAATAACGTTATTTTGCTAAAGGAAAAAAATGGCTTTTACTATTAATCTCCAAAATTATATATCGTTCAGTAATTATAGATTTATTTAATTCTCCATTTATATAATAGTTGCAGCAGACGACATATATATATATTAAAGAAGTGATTTATCAATTGCAACTTTTTTTCAATAAAATTCACTTCAATAAAAAAAAAAAAAAGAAAAAAAAAACTCCGGCGAAGTTATTGAAAAATTTACATATAAATGGATTTTTAAAAGCCGTCTTTTTAATTAAATTTTAAATAAGTTCTCTCTTAATATTCTGGCAATATAGTGTTTAAATTACTTGTGGTTAATATATAATTTTATTTTATTGTGCTGAATTATTTTTGGAATATGTTATTATTTAATTCATTAACTTGACTAAAATGGAATGAAAATATATGGTTGAATTACATTCTGCAATATTTTATTAAGCAGCATAAAACCATGAAGATGAAATGATATTTTACATTTCTATTTCACTTTGCTACGCAAAATGTTGATTTAAAAATTAAAAGCAAGAACATGTGTATACATTAAAATACGTATTTAATAAAATAGAAAAACTAAAAATTTTATTTTTAAAAGAGTATTTTTCAAATTGTTTTTTTTATTTCACCTTTTCGTTACACAATTTTATTCTATGTTTTATATATATATTATTTATTTATTGTATTTATATATATAAATTCCTCAAATTTAAAATTAAAAGGGTTTTTTTTTGTATAACGAGACATTTCGCCTCACATACTTGTTAATTAAATTATTCAAACTATGTAACAGTATTTATTTTAGCAATTTATGTTGTTTTAAAGATCAAATGTATTAACAAAGCAATTTTCAGAAAAAATTATAATCTATTGTAAAAACAATCTGACAGAAAAACTTGAAAAACGGTAGAAACAAATAATGCAGATGTTAAAAACAAATTATGTTTCCTAACGTAAACAACTGTTTGGTAGTGACTTTTTACATTTATTGCTGTGTAATATAACTTGAAGTTTTTTATGTAATGGACATCAAACGTATCATGTTCATGTATCATTTAATAGGTTATACAATACGTATTTGATAAAATATACATGCGATATGTATTTTTTTTAAGAAATGGTAATTTAAATATTTTTATGTATAAAAATATATTTTTCAAATTGTTTTTAAAAAATTACATTTTCATTACGAAATTTTATTTTCTCTTTTTATAAATTTCACAAGTATACAAATAACAGCTATTTTTTCACAACCAATCAGTTTTGACAGTTGAGAACGTCAAGCGTTTAGAATTAGACTGTGCAACTCGGAGGGGTCCTGGTGTAAATGGAGGGGTCCTGTATGAATATGTAAACATATATGTATAGATACGCAGATGCACATCACGAGACCGTTTTTGCCAATTAGCTCGAGTTGACCATGTATACCGTAGGTCTAGAAATATACATATCATATTCTATATTCAATTTATTATTCAATTTATATAATACACATACAGTTTACTTAATATATACGAAAATTTTAAAATTTGAAGAAAATATGAACATATTTCCCATGACCAGTCGATCACGTTGAAGCTATACGTTTGGTCGAGAGCATCGAGTCAATTTTCCCAACTGCTGTCACCCTTTGGAATTTTATCTAATTAAGTTACATGTTACATAGAAACATAACATATATCTCATATTCACTGGTATAAAGACAATTATTGTCATACTCTATCTATTTCTTAATTATCTAAGGTCAAAAAGTATCCGTGCTAACCTTAATCAAAAATTTTTACACTGTCAGATAGATTATGTTGCACCATATTTTGACCATCTTCATAAACGTCAGATTGACAGGGTAAATAGAAAACAATTCTTGTGGTTATCAATGAATGTCAAACCACTTGAAAATTCGGGCCGAATCACAGCTCTTTTTTCAATTAGACACCAGCTGCAATCTATGCACACCAATTACTAAATTCACAGCTTTTTACAATATTTCATCAATCCCCTACCCCACCTTACATGCAACCATCCTCCTACACGTCTTTAAGTGAAATATCCTTTATTTCTCATAAACCAAGGACAATACATTTCAAGAGCAAAATACTATTAATTTTTTTAGTGATGGCACAGACTTATGGTACAAGTTATATACACGGTTATTATAAATGGAAGACCGGATTTTAAAAAAGTTAAATTTTCAAAACAATTACACATTGTAAAATAAGTGAAAAAAATATATGAAAACAAAGAAAAACATGTTAATGAAAAAGTTTTTTGTCCGTCGCCCAACACTAGATTGGGTGTGAGGGTAAACGCTTATTCACATGTCCACCACGATCCTCAGCTCCTCGGCGATCCACGACTCCTTTTGTCCGCCAAGTGATTTCTTTTTGTGATGTTACGTCAAGGATCCTGTTGATGAGCCTGCATTTCCGAAAAGACTCAGAGAACTAAAAAAAATCCCATTTTTGCTGCAATAATAAGAGTTGGAAATATGTAAAACTTGTAGAATGAACATGATTTCAGATTAGATGTTTATCGGGACTCGCGACATATCGAACGTTTATAACGTGAAAAAAATCGGAATGATTTTGTTTACCATCATATATTATTTATTATAATTTGTGTAATAGTTTAGAACAAAATTTTTTTTTAAATTCTGGTCATTCATTTATGTTAAACCTGTATTGTAAGACCAACGTTCAGATAAGGAAAACTTTGATTTATCGAATTTCGCATTTAGGAAGACGCGAGCTACGTTTTAAGTTACGAGCAGGGAAGACCGAACTATGATCGGTCAAAATTAGCTTTTAGTTCAAACATAGACCTGACCCATGACCAAAGTAGCCCATGACCAAAATGACCCACTAATTAAATCTTCTTGAACGTGTGACCAATCCCAATTGTCTTCTTGTGCCCGAAACCCGTTCGATATAAAATTTAGTCAAAATAGTCTGAGCCGTTTTTTAGATAAAATTAGCTTGACCCACAGTGACCCAAAAATGACCCACTAATCGGATTTTCTCGAGCATGTGACCTAGCCCAATAATCTTCTCGTGCCCCAGAACCGTAGGATATAAAATTTAGTTCTAATCGTCTGAGCCGTTTTTAACATAAAAATAGCTTGATCCTTAATGACCCATGACCAAAATGATCCACTAATCGAATTTCTTTGAACATTTGACCTAGCCAAACAGTCTTCTCGTGCCCGAAAACCATAGGATACAAAATTTATTCTAAATAGTCTGAGCCGTTGTTTAAATAGAATTAGCTTGACCCTGACCCATGATAACCGAAAATGACCCACCAATCGAATTTTCTCGAACAAGTGACCTAGCCCAACAGTTTTCTCGTGCCCGAAAAGCAGAGGATGCAAAATTTAGTCTAAATCGTCTGAGCCATTTTTAGATAAAATTATCTCGACCCACGGTGACTCAAAAATAACTCGCTAATTGACATTTCTCGGACATGTGACCGAACCCAATGATTTTCCCGTGCTCGAAACTCGTAGGATACAAAATTTAATCAAAATCGTTAGAGCCTTTTTTTTGGATAAAATAAACTTGACCCGCATTGTCCCAAAAATGATCCACTAATCGAAAGTTCTCGAACATGCGACCCAGCCAAATCTCGTGCCCGAAAATGGTAGGATACAAAATTTAATCAAACTCGTTTGAACCGACTTTTAGATATAATTAGTTTGACTCTGACCAATAGTGACACAAAATGATCCACTCATCTAATTTCCTCGGACATGTGACCTAGCCCAATGTTTTTCTGGATCCCCAAAATGGTAGAATACAAAATTTCGTCAAAATCATTAGAGCCGTTTTTAAGATAAAATTTGCATATATATATAACCACACACACACACACAAGATTTGCTCTTATTAGAATATATGATTTACATAAATATATATGCACAGGAATGGCGGGTTGAAGCGTATAAATGGTTTCGAGAAAGATACAAACATTAAATAGTCTCAAAATTACATTTTATGATTTTTTCAGCTATTAATAATTTATAAAAACTGAAGTAATGTTATTCTATTTAAATAACGTAATATGCCTATTAATCTTATTCGAGTTTCATTAAGTATATTTTGATTCTCAAATAACACCCGCTTTATTTCTTTGCAGAAGCACAAAAATCTGTACCTTAAAACAATAGTTGCAACTAATTATGAGTGCAATATTCTGAATTCACTCGAACGTTAATAACCTACCATACGCCACTGACTTGAAAGACAATCGTATCCTAAATTACGACAATCATGTATTATTTTAAATCCGATGAATCGCTATTACATACAGTATTATTTATATTTATTTTCTTCACATATAAAATTGTTTATTAAAATATGCGTCGATCTTTAAAAAAACTGCTCATGTCATTTTGATAACATGCTCAAGATTATTTTCTTTTTAAAATTATGAATTTATAAACAGAAAATATGTAATTAACATGAAATTACAAATAGAGAATCATCGAATAATATGTATTTATTTCTAATGCCATTTTTATTTGAATCTTTTTTTTAAGGATTAAGAAAAATGTATTCACGTCTTTTTCAAGCAAATCCCATTATTTATGTAAACAGCAATGCAAAATAAATAAAGGAGTCAAATTGACATGAAATTAATCTAAATTAACTTAGCAAAAAAAAAAAATACTTTTCATCAGATATCTGGCATGTAATCTGTTTTACTTTTATTTAATAATTTCCTTTGTTCCATTTTGAAAAGTACGGAAGATTTTTATTAGTCTTTTTTGGAGAAAAAGAATATCCATAAAAACAATGTTTTATCGACAGAAGATAATGCATTGTAATCATTTCTTTAAAGAGGAAATAACCAGCTTTTATGTTATTTTGTCAATAGATAGGAAAACTTAAACGCCATAATAATTATTTTTCTTTTTAACGCATTGTCGGTAGAGTTTAAAATATTTTGAAATTTTTCTTTTATTTTCTTAATCTAGTGTAGATAATAGTTTAGACTACACATTTAATATTTACTAGCCACTTTTTTAACTTTTTACACGCTGCAGTGTGATACAGATATATATATTTGCATATCTTACGTTTTAATTATTTCCTTTAAAGATATTCGTCATCTAATTTCCGAAATTTTATTAAAGATGAAATTTATGGTGTTCTCAATTGGGATAATTCGCCACTTCTGACAATTATTTTACACTGGATAGAAAAATGAAACATACCGATGACTAAATTTAATAAAAAGCACATTAATATGAGAAATAAATGTAAGAAATGGTATAAATTAAGTTAAACATTTCTAAATTTAAATGAAAACATGTTCTGTTACATAAATAAAAATTAATTTTTCTTTGTCTCATATTTTCCCCAAAGCTAATGACGTCACTCTCTAATGCAGTTAAAATACGATTGTTACTTTTTTTCTCGGGGATGCCTTTTGCTATCTTCGATCGGTTTTTACTCTAAATTTGATTGAATTAATGATAATATATTCTGGCTTGACTATTGTTGCTTGTATATATTTTTATACTTAAATTTTCATTATAAGTTTAAACCTGCATCTAATAAACATTAGATATTGCTAAAAATATTATACTGCACTTCGAAATCCTCGCAAGGGTCCACTGGTAATATACAATTTCGGATAAAAAGGTATTATATTTTTCTTATATTTAATTACAAAATTAACAGAACAAGTTATTTCTGATAAATCCTTTAGTAATATTTAAAATTTTTGTTTTTTAAAAATTTTTCCCCAAAAATTTTCAAGCAAGAATAATCTCTTTGATCGTTTCACCAATTTAATTGGAAATCCGATAATACCTTAAATGTGATGTTACGATAATTACTTACTCAGAGTATCCGTAAACTAAACTCTATTAAAATCCAAAGGGGAATTCGCGCTTATCTCATTAGGAAATTGGAATACTGTTTGCTGTAACATTGACAATAAATTTATCATCATTATGATTAAAATTTCACACTTTACCGTTTCACTTTACGAATTCCACACAATTACTATATTTCTTGCGTTACTTTAATTAATTATTTTCCCTTTGTTGAAATTATTTCAAAAAATGATATCGCAAGACATATTAAAATCTAAACCACTTTATTATTTCCATTAAATTATTAAATTAAAGTTATTAGTTTATGACTTCACATTTATATGTAAATACAAAGGCAGAGTTCTCTTAATATGAACTAGATAATAACCGTGAAGATTTGACGGTAAATAACTTGAAAGTTCTTTTAGAAATATGTTTTAATTTTTAATTATTTGCCTTAAAATTAATTTCTATATTTCTTGCGTTACTTCAATTAATTATTTTCCCTTTGTTGAAATTATTTCAAAAAATGATATCGCAAGACATATTTAAAGTCTAAACCACTTTATTATTTCCATTAAATTACTAAATTTAAGTTATTAGTTTATGACTTCACATTTATATGTAATTACAAAGGCAGAGTTCTTTTAATATGAACTAGATAGTACCCGTCAAGATTTGACGGTAAATAACTTGAAAGTTCCTTTAGAAATATGTTTTAATTTTCAATTAGTTGCCTTAAAATTAATTAAGTATTGAAAACTTGATGAATTATTATATCGTGTAAGCGATTCGTATAGATTAAAAATTTTACACTTTACTGTTTCACTTTACTAATTCCACACAATTAGTATATTTCATGCGTTACTTTAATTAATTATTTTCCTTTTGTTGAAATTACTTCGAAAAATGATATCGCAAGACATATTTAAAGTCTAAACCACTTTATTATTACCATTAAATTACTAAATTTAAGTTATTAGTTTATGACTTCACATTTATATGTAAATGCAAAGGCAGAGTTCTCTTAATATGAACTAGATAATACCCGTCAAGATTTGACGGAAAATAACTTGAAAGTTCCTTTAGAAATATGTTTTAATTTTTAACTAGTTACCTTAAAATTAATTAAGTATTTAAAACTTGATGAATTATTATATCGTGTAAGCGATTCGTATAGATATAAGACGATAGATTGTGCTGTCAGTCCAGCCTACTCAACTAATGTATTGAAATAACTTTAAGCTTGTAATTTACATTCTAATATGCTTGATTTTTAGCAAGAGTTTAACTAAAAACATTAATCGAAAATTTATTTTTACTTACTACTCTATTTTTTTAATTACTTTTAAATTTTCCTCAATCTTATTTTTATCCGCCTGACTTCAAAACTATGAACTTAAAACTTACTGTTTGCAGCTAACGATTTATAATATATATTTTTTTAATACTTTAATTTTATTTTACATTTTAATACGTTAATTGTATATTAAACCATTGATATCAAGGTGGTTTCTTTTATAATTCTTATAAGGTAAAGTTAGGAGAGTCTGCGCACAATTCAAAAGAATAACAATAAAAAATCAAAATATTAATTTTTTGCTAAACTATCCATGAATAATTTTTACTTCATTTATTTTTTATGCATTTCCATTGCCATTTTGTTGCTATGTTGTAATTTAATAGAACAGTTGTAATAAAACCAAGAACGTTATTTTGCGCAATTTGTCCTTATAGGGTTGGTGTGATTGAGCACAAGGTTAGGTGAGATTGTTACTAATAATAACTATAATTAAATTGTTGACAATAATAATTACACTTAAATGACATTGTTGTAAGGTTTTTGTGAAAAAATATTACTGTATTAGGAGTGAATGTTTCAACCTAATGATTAAAGAATCAGAAAAAGGAAATAATTTTAAAAACGATTAAAAAATTAATTAAAGGGAAAAAATCAGAAAAGCAAGTCCAGATAAGATTACAAAATAACGTTAAGTTACTTGAAAACACGTTTAACTTAAAATTAGTCCATTTTCATTTTTCATTTTTAGGCAAATTTACCAATAAGCTGCGTAATCTCTCCTAGCATAGAAACTAATGGAAACAATGCGTCACCTCTCCTAAGTAGCAGATGCGCAAACTCTCCAATTTCGGTAGGAGAGATTGCGCGGCCTTTTATATAACCATGGCCGCTACTAAAACGAACCGTTGATGTTCACATTGTTTGTCTAGATTAGTAGCTTATGATAAATCGCTTAAGTTTATTTTTTGTACTATTGACATTGTATAGAAATTTTGATGAATAGTTATGAAAATTCAAGTACTTCCTTTGGGAAAACAAAACAAAATAACAATGCTTTATCTTAGGCACTCAAAACAATCAACGTGAACTTTCAAGTACACACTCCACTACTGCTGTTGTACAACTACCTTGAGTCGCTGCGCGCTCACTCTACTTCTTCCCACCGAACTTCTATGTGTGCAATCTCTCCGACCGCGCTATCTCTCCTGTCTTTAGCTTATGAATTATTTTCCTTCTTTCTTTTTTTCTCTTCCTCTTCTTTTTTCTGTTTTTTACGGAGACTAATCACATACTTTTCTTATTGATAAAAATATATCTTCTTGATAAGGGTCATACAAAATGTAACAAAAAATATAGAGCAGTTCAATTCATTTAATCGATAATTAAATGTACAATCCTGTAATTTAAATACTTTAATGATTTTAGTATAATATTAGTAATAAAAACAAAATAATATTGGGTGTTAAATTTTACTTAATTATAAAGCATTCAAAGAAAAAAATACAAAATATATAAATTACCCTCCTGAAGTAAAATATGACATTATTAAAATGAATTACCGTCAATAAAATAAAAAAAAATCATTCTGTCCGGAGTGGGTATCGAATAGACGATCGAAACAGAGAACCACAGATTAAACCCGGCGCCTTAGACAACTCAGCCAGCCTTTTTTCTTTCCAGAATACTCTGAAAATGAATAGGTTCTAGATTTATTTTTACGCAAGTGCAAATGCGTCATTTTTTTGTGAATCTTACTGAAATCCCTTTTCTTTTTAATATATAGGATACACATTATGAAAATATAAAATAATCAGATAATGTAATACAAACAAATATTGTGTGTGTGTGTGCATATATATGCCATTTTTACCTAAAAAAGGTCTCTAACGACTTTGACTAAATTTAGTATCCTTCCGTTTTGGGGTAGGATACACTCATTGAGCTATATCACACGTTCGAAAAAATTTTATTAGTGAGTCCCTTTGGGGTCACTACGGGTCAAAGCATTTTAGTGGGAAAGTGGGTGGAAACAGTTATTAAGTTGTTGAACATTTGGCAATAAACAAAGTCGCAAAGTTGGCAACATTTCGCAAATTTGGCGATATTTGGTGACATGTTGATGACTCTAGCAAGATTTAGAGGAAAATCAACTTTCAAGATTACCAATGCAAAACGTGTGCTTGGCTCCAAAAGAAAGAATGTCACCAAGATTACAACTTTTCGACACATTTTGGTAACATTTGACGAAAAAAATGCTTTTAGAATCTGAATGATATCTTCTAGAAATTTCCAATAGGAGCCAATATGCATGATTCAATCAATCTGAGTCCATAGAGTGTTCGCGTAAACGGTCTATAAGGTGTGTTCCACAGAAACGTGCTTTATAATGCTTTATTGCAATGATACAGCGGGAAGCTTGAGCTATAACGAGTTGAAAACTAAGCTAAATTTAACCGATCGTAGCTTGCTCTTCCTAGTTTGTAATAATACTACATTCTTAATTTCATTGAAAAATCTCTGAATCAACATTAATCATTTGCCTGAGTGGTTTATTTCACTGAAAAAAGAGGTTAAATCATTGTTTGCGTTTTACAAAACGATATATGAAACCTGATAGTTGCGTGACTACCAGATATGTTGCTTTTTAATTGCATGGTATCATATTAGACATCATATGGGCAATGTGAGATAATATCGAAAATATTAACTTGCATGGAATCATTCGGCTTCATAGGAGGAAAATATATTTAATTTTTATTGTATAGTTAGAAATATATTGATAATAACACATGGGCTGATAAGTTCCCAGTCTAATAAAGAAAACACAACTTTTTAACAAAGCTTTATAACTTTAATAAATAACATAACTTTAATAATAAATAATAATAATTTAATAATAATAATAATAATTTAAAAATAATAATTTTATAATAATAATTTAATAATAATAATAATAATAATTTAAAAACAATAATTTTATAATAATAATTTAATAATAATAATAATAATAATTTAAAAATAATAATTTTATAATAATAATTTAATAATAATAATAATAATTTAAAAATAATAATTTTATAATAATAATTTAATAATAATAATAATAATAATTTAAAAATAATAATTTTATAATAATAATTTAATAATAATAATAATAATAATAATTTAAAAATAATAATTTTATAATAATAATTTAATAATAATAATAATAATTTAATAATAATAATATTAATTTAAAAATAATAATTTTCTAATAATAATTTAATAATAATAATAATAATTTAAAAATAATAATTTTCTAATAATAATTTAATAATAATAATAATAATTTAAAAATAATAATTTTCTAATAATAATTTAATAATAATAATTTTCTAATAATAATTTAATAATAATAATTTTAAAAATAATTTAATAATAATAATTTTATAATAATAATTTAATAAATGATTACTAATAATAATTTAATAATAAATAACATAATTTTATAACGAAAAAGATCCAAACAGTGTTCAGAATTCGTTGTTGTTTTGGGTCAAAAGTCAGCACGCGCGGCAGCCACTTTGACAACAGCTTTTTCATAGACAAATGTTCATTCAAAATAAAACCTACACGTTCCTTGGATATCTTCAGAGTCTGAGCTATCTCCTGCAACTTCACTTTACGGTTCCCCAAAACGATTTTGTGGACTTTTTTTATGTTTTCCGGAGTAACCACCTCTTTTGCGTGGTGCATCACTGGTGTCCGTACGACCACGTTTAAATTCAGCAAACCAGTCAATAATGGTTGATTTACCTGGTGCAGTTTCCGGATAACGCTTATCTAGCCAAGCTTTTATTTGAACGGTATTTTTTCCCCATCAAATAACAATTCTTGAAATTCTTGTTATCCATTTTTTTGTTTATCAACAAAGTCGTTCAACTAAAACCACTCTAACGTTTTATCCACACGGCGAATCGTCATGGCATTTTTTCTACTACCTTTTAAAGGTTAGTGTACTAAAAAAAAAACATCGGTTCGGCGATTGCAACCTCATCTGTGTGCCAGACCGGGAACATATCAGCCCATGTGTTATAACAATTATTAAATACTATGTATAAAGTATAAAATCATATTTTAAATGTAGGTTAAAATTTGCTTCGATAAACCTGCATGTTTTCAATTATTTCATTTATTAAAAGAAAATAGCTATAACACTCGTACCCCTCAATACTAACGTTATTATAATATACCAGAGGGCCCGTGCGAGGATTTCGCACTGAAATCTAATATTTTTAGGTACTTCTCTATTATCCCGTCGACCACTTTTCATAACAAAAAACTATCGCCAAATTGTAAGATTAAACGCCAAAAATGCAGTCCCATTTACTTGATGTCAGAAGCATTATACGTGTTTGTTACGTCATCAAGTGGTTTTTAATTCGACATTTGCGTGTATTTTTCATTATGTTTTACTGATTTAGTAGTTATTTTATTAATTAAAATAGCAATTGTGCCCTTAAATTCTTATATTTTATTTATTTATTTATTTTGATATTCCAATGGCAACGTTCTATCGTTTATTTGGCGATAGTTTTTTGTTATGAAAAGTGGTCGACGGGATAATAGAGAAGTATCATTTTTTATCAATATGTAATATATATATTAGATGCAGGTTTAAACTTCTAAAGAAAAAGCAAGGATAAAAATATCTGCAAACAACATTTAGTTGTTAGTCAAGCCAAAATATCATCTAATTTATTCCATCAAAGTTAGACTAAAAACTGATCCAAGATTGCTAAAGGCACGCGCGAGAAAAAAAATTAACAATCGTATTTTGACTGCATTAGAGGATGACGTCATCCGCTTTGGGAAAACCACGGGACTAAATCTAAACATTTCAATTTCAATTTCCCTTTTTAATCATAAGTATAAAATAAACCCGTGCGGTGTTTTTTATAATAATTGCTATGAGCATCATATAATGTGGTATTTTATTTTTTTGGCAACAATAATTTCAAGAAAACCTTTCATTTCTTTCATGAAAACAATGCCGATTTAATTTTTTAATTTCAGCAAATTTTAATAAAAAACATGTTTTAACGAATTGTTAAGTGGGCTATGTCAGAAGCCTGTTCTAAAACCTTTCATATGGTATCTCATTCGTTGTTCTGTGTTTCATATTTTCTGAGTAAAAGGGATGTTGACAGGAGAAATAATATATACGGATTTTTATTATATCACATTATAATATATTTATACCCCTCAACACTAACTTCATTCTCTTTCTGATAATTTGCAACAGTTTTATAATGGGTAATAATATTTTTCTCAGGGGTTTCTAGGATTTGTTTATATCTAATTCAGTTTTAACGTAATGACATAAAACTAATTTATAGATTACTAACAAAACAGTTAAAGAAACGTTGAAAAGAACACTTTAAATAGTTTTCTTTATTGCAATAATCAAACCGTGTTGAAGCGAAATTTTAATATGTATGTTGTAACATGATGTGTTGTTAAAATAACTCATTTTCAAACAACATGGACAAAATACCAATATAAGGCATTTATGTAGGATTTATAAGAAACAAAGACAACCGAGATTCCGACGATTAAATCTAAGGCAGAGACAGCAGCATTTAGAAACACAAGAGAATAACCAGAACGAAATTACTGTTTCTATGTTCTGCATATCCTGTTAGAAAATTTTATAGTCATTTGTAGTGACTGTAGAAACAGAAAAATCTTACTTTGGTGTATATTACGCTATTAGCTAAAAACAGAAAAACGTAAGTGCACTTATATGGTTCATTTACATTACAGAATGACACAGATTCGTATTTAATGCACTGGGAATATTTATCTAAAATTCTTTTAATATCTTCTTTTGTTTCGTAATTTTCAAATCGAGCTTCAGTTTTTTTGCAATTTTTCCCTTAAAAATTTATTAATTAATTTTAAAAAAATCTTTTATTAAGCATACAAGATTTGGTGCAGTATATTAAATAAATATATTAAAGAATTTTTTTTAATTTAAATTAATTGTAATAGTGGGGAGTACTGAATTACTAATGGGCACTTTTTAATTTGAAATTAATAAAAAAATAATTTTAAAGTCGCACTTCTCGTTGCGGTACTTATACATTCCTCTAGTCTTTATGACAATTACAGAGATTAAATGCATCAGTTCGGGAGTTTGGTGATTTAAACCGAAATAATTTGACTGCGGAATCGTCTTATCGCGATATCCGTAGCTTGGAATGAGATAAGCCGATTTTTGTTTTACTATTTAAGCATTTTTATTTATGTATTTTCGGCTTACGACTAATATTGGCCAACATAATTCATTTATTATGTTTATTTTTTAATTTTAAATCAACGTGATGCATTTCTTACTGATGTCCACTATACGTACTGCGGCACATCACCATAACCAGTTGTAGACAAGACTCTCAAAAGTTGGCATTATTTTTACATGGGACGACGTTGAAAACAGCGCTCAACAGATATCGATGGAATTGGAAAAGGAGAACCTACCAGGGCGCAAAAGGTACAATACATGTTTGTGAAGAAATCCGACGATTTTGTCTGAAATAACTCAGAATTTATTAGAAACAAGAGGTGTTTAAATGTAAACAGGCTGTTGAAATGGTTCAGGGAGATCTTCACATCGATATTACTAGATTCAAGTAAGATGTTTTACACAGTTGAGACTATATTCCTAAATCATAAATTTCTTGCATTAAAATGTTATACGTTACGTTTACTATTTTCGGATTATTTTATAGCATAAATATATGGCGAAGATTACTATTCGAAAATATATGTAGATAAATTAAATGGATTCTTTGAATACTGAGACAAGTTCATTCGCAACACATTTTTTTTAGTCAGATCGTAGGCTTAGTATGCGACTAGGCTAGAGATTTTAAAGATTATTACTAATGATGTGATTAAAATCCCAATTAATCAAAAAATCTTAATTGCAATAAAATGCCATGATTAAAGAGCTATTATTAAAATGTGACACGCTACAAAATTGTTTTGCTTAGAGTTTCTATTTATAGATTCTTTTCGTTTAGTTTTTGGTAGAATTGTTTTCCCTGTATAACATATTAATGTAATTACAAGTACATTTCCGTTTGTAATATATACATACATTCCAACCTCTTGTGTTTGTTTTCTTTTGTTTTCTTTTTTTTTAAATGATAATAACATACTGTGGACAAACGAATTTATTTAATGAAGTGTGTCTTTTATTTCTGTGTAGTAATCATTTGAAATATATTCCTTAATTAAATAAAATTTTAATTTCCAAATATATTTTTTTTATTAAAAAAAATATTGAAAAGTAAGAATGAATATTTTCGGCCGTTTTGCTATTAATTTGACGCTTTCCAAAATAATCCAAATGTGTCCAATACTAGATTTTCCATGTCCACTACTTCGCATTAAGTTCTTCTAAACACTCGTTATTGTCACAATTACTAAAAGCGAGAACAGTGCACTACAAATAGGCAAAACAATCTTTTTATAGTGTCGAATAGTTAAAGAAAAACTTTTATTTTAATGGAAGATTTCTTTTCTGTAAAAGTTTCACTAATGAACAGGATTATGCAGAAAATGAGGGGCCCTCTGCAATAACAAGGCAAATGAAGTTACCTTGATTTCAGAAAACCATGTAAAAAGGCTTGTTGAACAACCTTCCTATTCTTTAGGTTCTATTTCGCATTCGAATTGTCAGTCATTGCGTGTAAAATCTCACTTGTCTCAGTTTACGAATTCTTATAACAGGACTGAGTACAGTATTAGTACATTCTTTAAACACAAAACGTTAAGATGATTTCATATTTTGTAAACTCTTGTGTTCACTATATAAAAGTTGTTAAAAACAATTTATTTCACCCAAAAACATAGGATATGCAATAAGGTAAGCGTTCAATTTTCAAACTTATATAATGCATTATTCGTCATATAATAAAGTATACATTTTATGATCATAAACAAAGAAAAGATGCTAGAAATCTCTCCTTAATAAAAATATATGCAAAAAAGTTATATTTTAAATTTATAATGTTGAAAGTAAATTTAAAAGCCTTGTAGCTGAAGACTCTATTTTTCACTTGCCTTGCTATTACAGAGGGTCCCTCAAATATATCTTTTGTAATTCAACTGAAACCTTACATAATTACTTTTCTTACAAAATTATAAAATTTCAACTTTATAGTAAGTAATCTTTGAGAATAAAAGTAATGTACTTCCGTTCGATTTCTATTTAATTTGCTTTAGCAGTTTTAATATTTAAAAAAATGCTTACATTTTTCTTGTTCATATGTAATCTTTTAAAATCCTATTCCTTCTTCAGCATTTTAGGAAGATTAAAATTTATAAAATTGTAGACTGATATCAGAAATAATTTTTGTTATGTAGATGATACATATAACAAAAATATTATAACTTTTTGGAGGACATGCGTTAATGTTTTTTTCAACATTTTACAGTTTAAAAACAAAAAAATCTATACGTATGGAGAAATGAATTCACTGCCAAGTAACAAATTAAATAAAGATTGCGTGAAAATGTATATTCATTCTTGATAATATCATAGGCTTTATTTATTTTACAATATTTATTACTGTATGTTAAAACATTTAGATATTTAAAATTATATAATCATATTCTTCTTGAATTAAAATTATATGAAAAACTTTTAATGATATAACGATGAATTGCTTCAGATGTTTGAGCAAATAATTCATAGTGAATATAAAACTTTAATGTATTTGCATAAATAACCTCTTCCTTAAAAATGTAATAAAGAAGTAACTAAAGTGTATATTATATCTACAAAAACAACTTTTCAAAAGTAAAAAAAGCCAAGCGTAAAAAAAAAAAAAAAGTTGTGGCTACAAATGGTGTGATATCAAATTTCCAAGCTATTATATTGCTTATTTAACTTTTTTCCATTAAATAAGTTATCATATATATATAAGTCGAGTGCTTACGTATATGTTAATAGAAATCGTTTTCTCCTGTACTAAATACATCCTAACGAGTTTCTGAAAATTCAATTTTTTTCAAATTATGCATGATGGGCTTGGCGGCCATCTTTGCGTATTATTCACAAAATTCTAACCACCCAAATCCGTAGTTAAAATCCGAAGTTCAAAATTGTTATTTAAGCAAATATTTAATAGTTTCATTTATAGACTTGTATGCTCTGAAAATTGTGTCTTAAGATACTGATGACTTATCTTAAAGATTCATATTATGATTTATTTTTTAGAGTAATTATTAATTTCAAACTAGTAAAAATCAATTTATCAAAATATCAGTCTTATCTAATTTATCTGTCCGTAGTTAGAATCTGAAGTTCGAAATTTTTATAAACATATTACATTGCAAACATATTACGCTTTTACTTTAGAAATTTGGGTGCTTAGAAATATGGAAAGATGGCCGCCAAGCCCATCATGCATAATTTGAAAAAATTTGAATTTTCAGAAACTCGTTAGGATGTATTTAGTACAGGAGAAAACGATTTCTATTAACATATACGTAGGCACTCGACGTATATATATGATAACTTATTTAATGGGAAAAAGTTAAATAAGCAATATAATAGCTTGGGAATTTAATATCACACCATTTTTAGCCACAACTTTTTTTTTTACGCTTGGCTTTTTTTACTTTTGAAAAGTTGTTTTTGTAGATATCATTTCTTTTCTTTTAAATATATTGTACATAATTTAAATAATCTAAACATGAGAAATAATTTAAAATTACATTTTACTTTCAGTCATTGTTTAAAGGGTTAACTAGAAATACCAGTAGATTTTTCAATTAAACTAATTACACTCTTAAAAACAACATACTAAATGTGGCTTGTTATAATACTTGTTATCCTCCGTTAAAAAATATCACTGACTAATCCATTAAATGAATAAAAATGGAATACATACATAGTGTGTCAGCGCTGCATTTGAAATCAAACGTGATATCACGCTCTTTTATTATTAGCACTAGCTGGCCTCGAACGCCAGCGGGCCCCTAATTTACACCGGGGCCTCAAATCTTGTAAAACCTTGAAAAAGATAGACCACGAACCTCCGACCTGGTTCCCCGCTGCCTTCGGCACCGGATAATCCCTTAATTTGCACATCGAATTGTATAAACCTGTAAACAAACGAACTTCCGACACGGGTCCCCGCTGCCTTCGGCACTATATAGCAGTCGTGCTGCGCACGCTCAAGTTCTATCTTCCACCACCAGGTAGCGCAATCTGTTCTATATGAACCTCGGGCACTGAAATCCTTAAGGCTATAGATATCGAGTCGAATGAGCTATACCCCGTCGTGATCTAGCCCATAGAACCAGAGATAGGAAAATGCCCCCTGGTGGTGAAAAAACGAACTAAAATCAGAAAGCTTTATAGATGTCGAGTCGAATGAGCCATACCCGTCGTGATCCGACCCATAGAAACAGAGATAGGAAAGCGCCCACTGGTGGTGAAAGCTAATCGCGTTTGTGGGGCAAAGTGGGGGGGATTAACACCGGAGATGCATAATAAGATTAGACGATCACAGACTTTTCCAACGATGTATCACATGAGGGATATCTGCAAAATTCAGAAAATACCCCCCTCCCCTGCATAATTTGATTAAGCGTTCACAGACCTTTCCAACGCTATATCACATGAGAGATGTCGGCAAAATTTAGAAAAGTGCCCCCTTTGGGGGGGGGGTGAAAGTAGAAGCATGGACCCCGAAGATACATAATATGAATAAGCGGTCACAGGCCTTTCGAACAATATATCGCATGAGTAGTGTCGGGGGGGCGCAAAATGTAGGGGGTTCATCTGTGGTCCGTAACATGAATAAGTGGTCACAGCCCTTTGTAACGATATGTGACATGACGGATATCGTTAATATTTAGAAAAGTGCCCCCCCCTTTTGTAGGCAAAACGCGCTCCGCCCCTCCCTATAACTTTTGACGCAGCTTTATTTTTAAAATTTATGTTATGTGTTATAAAATATCGTAAAGTTTCAAACAGATAGCCTTATTATACTTCCTAATTTTGTTAACGCTCCTCCCCATCCCCTCCCCGAACTGTGACGCGCCTTCTTTTTTATAATTTTTTTTTTTATCATGTGTTATAAACTATCTTAAAATTTAAAACAGATCGCATTGGAATTTAATATACTTGCTGAAATTACTATTATATGTAGAATAATATAGAAATAAACCCTCCTTTAGATTGTAATTAAGATATATGAACAATTTTTAGAATTACTGAAAGCTGATTTTTATTTATTTATTTATTTATTTATCTATTTATTTATTTTTTGTTTATTTATTTATTTTATTTTTTATTATTAATATTTTTTTTTTTTCATTGCCCTGTGCATGTTTGGAATTTCTTAGCAATTTTTTAGATTTACATTATTTTATTCAATTAAACATTGTACTGTTACAATAAATTTAAATGGAAACTTCACTTCTAAAACAAAAATAATTTAACAACTGGGTTTCATTAATTTATAGAAAAATGACGTGAAAGGTATTCCTGCGAACGAAATGCCTGTCCTTTACCATGTTTTTTTTTTTTTTTTTTTTAGAAATAAATGAATCACATTTAATTTATTTCAAAAATTTTGTTTACGTTTGGAAAGAAATTTTAAATGCCGATAACTCTTAATGTATACATTTTAGAAGGTACATTTTCCCTCAAAAACTAATTTATTTTAAAGATCTTTCTAAAAACGTAAATTATATATTTAAAATATTTTTTAAAACATAAACACTACGTCTGATTCTTTTATTTTACAATATTATAAGAACACGCATTTTATCAGGCAATTAAATATACTAAACAAACACGAGTGAAAAATTGACCTGGGCCAGGACTCGAACCTGGGACTTTACGCATACCGTGCCGACGCTCTGCGACTGAGCCACCCAGATCGATACGCTTGACGGGAATTTCTCATACTTATTCTTGTTGGAAACAGTCATCTGCCACAGTTTGCAGTCATATTTAATTGTTTGATAAAATGTGTGTTCTTATAATTATGAAGTTTTATTTAAAAAGAATATATCTTCAGAAGAAAATGGCTGACTTGCAGATGAAATTTGATGTTGTTATAACTTGTAACTGATTTCTACTATTATAATACAGATGGTACATGGTCGTTGGCATGTTTTATCTCTGTTTTGGCATAATTTTTTAATCGCCAAGTTAATTAACAGTTTTTTGCTAATTAAGGATAGCAAATAATATTTTTTTACACTGGATTCTATAAAAGCACATAGATTACGTAATTACTTGTCCAAAAATGCAATCCTTTTTTTATTCAGCCGAATATTAAGGTCTGTAGGTTGTTTGAAGCAGTAGCGGTCTAGTTCATTTCTTGGCGTTGTTTGTGTGGCGTTTTTTTTTTTTTTTTTTTTTTTTTTTTTTTTTTTTTTTTTTTTTTTTTTTTAAGCTTGGCTTGGCAGAGCGACCGCCCTGCTTGATAAATTTAAGTTATTTCTGATTATTGAATTACATCAGAATAAAATCAGTTATTATCATTCCAATAAAATACATATAGTATATACTTAAAGTGATATACCTATATATAGGGTTCGTACGCTTTTACAACAATTTTTAATAGAATTTTTCTATTTAATATTTAATTAGCAGAAATTGTAGACACCTCGTTTAATTTCAGGATCTGTCTTTTCTGCATTTAAATAAGGTGAAAATTTCTATTAAACAAACAATTTTTAATAGAATTTTTCTATTTAATATTTAATTAGCAGAAACTGTAGACACCTCGTTTAATTTCAGGATCCGTATTTTCTGAATTTAAATAATGTGAAATTTTCTATTAAACAAACAATTTTTAATAGATTTTTTCTATTTAATATTTAATTAGCAGAAATTGTAGACACCTCGTTTAATTTCAGGATCTGTCTTTTCTGCATTTAAATAAGGTGAAAATTTCTGTTAAACAAACAATTTTTAATAGAATTTTTCTATTTAATATTTAATTAGCAGAAATTGTAGACACCTCGTTTAATTTCAGGATCTCTCTTTTCTGAATTTAAATAATGTGAAATTTTCTATTAAACAAACAATTTTTAATAGATTTTTTCTATTTAATATTTAATTAGCAGAAATTGTAGACACATCGTTTAATTTCAGGATCTGTCTTTTCTGCATTTAAATAAGGTGAACATTTCTGTTAAACAATTGTGGTAAAAGCGTACGTACCCCAATATAATAATGACTTAAATTGTTTTAAAATAAACAAACAGGCTTGTTTGGTATAATCAACAACAACAACTGTGACATTTTCAAGGTCTCTGATGATAAATAAACCATTTTCGCATACGCCTTGAACGATACACTTGATAGACAAAATGACGAATTAGCAGGACACAATCGACTGTCATTCTGCTTTAACAAAACTGATATTTTATAAACTTGATTTATTTTATACAATGTTTTTCACTCCTTTGTTGTTATTCTGTTTACCAAAGCTGATGGAACATTTCAATATTATATAGAATAGGCGAATAGAAAGTTTAAAATAAATATGAAAGAACATATAGCCGATATCAACAAGAAAAATTAAGCTTTAACCAGACTACATAGCATAAATCCTTTGCAGATTAATTTTAAAAAACATTGAAATAATATATCTATCAAGATTTTATTCCCTTTTTCATTATACAAAATTCAATATATGTACATATGCGTAACGAGAGCATATACAATAAATCAAATTCTTTTGATTTACCTAGAACTACGCGCAAGATGCAGCACAAGTTTAATAAAAGTTATTATAAAATAAATAACGTTGATGGAGGATAAATTCTGTTAAAGTACAACTACATTATCTGACGCACTGCTATTATGATATCTACAAAACTAATCATTTTTTTATTAAAAATATTTATTAATCTTATATATATAAATAATGTAATCATTTCTTTCTAATTATTTGTAATTAGAATACTAAGACAATATTATGCTCTTATCCATCAAACAGCAAATATAAAGTAAAACGGTTAAGAAACACGCTTTTCATCCAAAATTTAAAATCATTTCAAATAATTAATGATTACGGGTTTCTTAAGTTTCAACTAAAACTAATAATGTATTCAAATTATCGCGATAAATGTGTATTTTTTAAATCTTGAGAGATTATATAAACGATTTCATTTAAAAACGAAAAATAGTTTTTTTGTCACTGGATCTCGCTTGTAAAGCGATACCACCCTAAATATATTTGAATGTGTATTGTAATTGACTATGAACTGTTATTCAATATTTGAACAACAGATGCAAAAAATATGGTATCTTAATCTACAGCCTAAAAGAATATATTTCTCCTGAACTCTAATCTTATTGGGTACTTTGAATATAAGTAATTATACATTGTCATTGAAGCTGAACTTGTAAAGAATATTGGAATAAAATATGTTATACATAGTGATAACACGAATATTTATTTTACATTTTAATTTTTGCTGGAAAATAACATGTGCCAATGTTTTTCCATAGTAAAATATTCAAAGTAAAAGCATAAAATGAATTTTAATATATCTCCAATTGCAATAGATTATAATAGTTTACAGAGGAATAATTCTAATTTAGAATAATAACTGGAGGTTCTAAGATTATAATACGCTTTTCATATGTATGAAAACTATACCAATTTTTATAATATTTATACATTTTTAAGCTAAGTAGCCTAATGTAATAGCGTATCTTTTTGGGTTATCGAAAACCTTTCATAATGTGATAGCTAATATTTATAACCAGAGTTTTATCAAAAAGAAAAAAAAGAAAAACCGTGTTTAGCAATTTTATATTTTTCTATATGAGCTTTTCATATTCATAGAAGCATATGTAATACTCATTACATCTTTGTAAATATTTGTACTGCTATTTCTTTTTCTAAAAAAAAAAAACTGATCTTTATTTAATATTCCAGAAAAAACAGGCTTTTAAATGAAAAAACGTACGCTCTGTTCTGCTACACAATAATGTAATGTACTTAAAAGATTAAAATGTTCCAATATGCATGAAGTAAAAATTAAATAAACAAAGGAAGTGCTATTTATGCCCGTATTCCATTAGACGTAATTATTTCCGACAGAGTAAATGTACTCTTTCAAAATGAAATTGCATGGACTTGTTACAATGAATAACCAGTTATTTGAGTAAATATATTTTCCTAATGAATACGTAATTGTGTGTAAAGTTAAAATAGGAATAATAAAAGGATGAGACGGTGAAGTCATTTAAGATTATGTTCTGTAAAATTACGTGAATTTAAAAAATATAAATGTTTCTCTTCTGTTTAAGCTTTATATTCATGTATTTACAATTACTTTCCTTTACAGACTATGTTAATAGTTTCAAAGGAATAAATAAATAAACGAATTTATTTTTTATGATGAAATATCTTATAACTATAATTTATAGGCAAATCTTTAATTTTTTGTTCAGTTAAAAGTACTTCCACGAGGTCAGGAAAGAATTACGTTTAAAGTTAAATAAAGCAATCTTATAGTATACGTAATATAAAAGTAATATATAAATGTTTAAAGCATAATTTAAAACCTACATTAGGATGAAAGTCAATAAAAATTTAAAAATATTAAAGTTTTTAAAATAGATTGTTTCAGTTGTAGTATTGTATTAAAAATTGCGTCAGTGAGTGACAATTTACATTTACAAATCATTTGTCTGGTGTTTAGAAAAAATGCTTCTTTAAAAGATGGTACAGTACTTAACTGGCGATAACGACCACTGAAAAGAAAAAAATAATAAAGTTCATAAGAAATATTCCATACAAATATTAATGAACATATTAAAAAAGCTTGCATTCTACTTCAGTACACCCATCCAGAGTAGATTACAACTGTTCGTGAAGGGGTAACATGTATATCGAGTACTAGTAGCTTAAAGACTTTTAAAATCTTTTCAATTATATATTTTTACAAGCCTATCTTTCTAAATTCATGTGCTTTGATTATTTTCAATTTCCAGAACATTCCTTCGTGTAATGGTCAATCGAAAAGCTGTAGAATCGTTTTGAAAACTGTATATTGTTACGATGCAATTAACAATTTTGTTAATATGTGCATTTAATATGTTTTTAACTTCTACATATAAGAAATTTAACCTATACACTGTAAAACCTGCGGAGTGTTTTCTTTCAGATTTCTGCGTCCCGGGACCCAAAAATGTGGAACCAGTAACTTTATTCCATATTAACAGCGAATAAAGGGTTTATATATTTTTATTAATTCTTGTAGATGTTTCTTTAATTCTACTAACACTAACAGTGGAATTTCCTTATATCAACAAAACTCATTGTGATATTTGGGAAGAGCAAGATTGCAGATCTTTTAGACTTTATCCAGTGGCATAAAAAGTTTCTTTATTTTTGAAATCCCTCGTTTCTGTGTTCCGTAATATGTATATTTCCTTGCAGTTATTTTCATCAGTTATCTGCCCCATTCCATGTCAACTAGCCTACGGACCCTGCTCGATAATCTTCCATTTTGAGGTAAAGATACATAAAGCAAATATGAGTTAATATACCTGGTGACCAGAATTAAAACACATCTACTCTGTTCTTCATATATATCGAACTGCGAGTGTAAAGGCTTCAAATTTTGTACAAATACTATTCAAGACATGGGAAAACAGATTATGCGAAAACAAATTTAGTTACGGAAACAACGATAGATGGCACTGTGCAACAGAATATATGAAAACAATGGAAAATAATAATAAAAAAGCACATGAAAAATTAAATGTTTAAAAAATGTTTCTATTATCCTTATGAGAAAAAAAAAGAAATTAAAAATAGTAAAGAAACATAAACTGCCTTTGTAATTGCAATTTCGCACTGTAAGGACAGAAATGTGTATAAACACATGGTTTGCTGCCATGTTTTATGTATAAAAGAGCATAAAAACTGGAGAATGTCATTCGCACTTTCCGGAACGCACTTTGTTTGTGAAACAAAGTAAATGTTGCACCTCCACTTCGAGAGGTATTTGCAGACTTATGATTTTGTGAAAATGAACATCTTCCGCAACCACTTAAGTCGCCCGATTTGAGAAAACTGAGCGTCTTGGAGTTTAGCCTTGTAGAGGATGGAAACAGTTTAATTAAGATGTCGTTGAAGATCTTACTGCTGCTATTGTTGAACAATCAATAAATAATTTTGCAGGCTTTAGTAATGCATGTGCAGCACCATCATACTTGGATTATCCCTATACCACAGTCTGGAACGTACTGCAAAAATGGTGCATTGTTCCCCGTACAAAATCATGCATAATTAACAGTTGAAGGACATCGACAGGCAGAAGCAATTGACCTTTCATTGACATTTCTTGTTTCAGTTTAAGTGGAAGCATCATGGCCATAGCAGATTCTGTGGAGCGATGAGGCTCATTTGCAACTCAGTGGAACAATGAACATCCATAGCTGTCGCATTTGGGACATGTAAAGCCACGTACCTACCAAGATAACCCAGTCCACTCACCGAAATTTAATGTCCGGTGTGGATTCACAGCCACAGTTATTTTAGACCTTTTTTCTTTGAAGATGCTACTTGCAATGCCCCTGTGGCATGCACCGTGACACCTACAGTTACAAATGTATGCTTAAAACTTTTGTTGTACACCATTTGCAACAGTGACAATGTCTTGATCTTTATTCATGATGGATCGCCTTCACACACTGGGATCTGTGTATAGCAGTTTCTTCTGTAATGCTTCACTGACGACAGAATAATCCGTCGTGTGTTTTCGACAACTGGCAATCGCGTTCTCCAAATCTTAATCCATATAATTATTGTCTGTAGGGACAATTTAAAAACTTGTTTCTCTAGGACCTTTGGTAACCTTTACTGATTTGAAACAAGGTTTCACTTTGCATGTCAGAAGCATCTCAGTCGACCAGTTACTATTAGCATTTGAACAAACTGTCCACAGACTGCAGATTTCATATATTCAAGAAGGAATCCATTTTGAGCACTTTTCCCTGTGTCCACAAAGTATTTGTCAGATGAATGTTTTTTACGTTCAAATAATGTATGTTTAAAATACGTTTTTGTGTATTTTCAGTATATATCCAATTGTACAGAGCCTTGTATCAGTTAATCCTGGAAGCTTTTTTTTGTGTGTATTCTTATTTCCAATGTCTTAAATATTAAAAAATATATATATGTGTAAAAAATTAATATTTTTCACTGTCTTGTTTAATATATAGAGAGGTCGGAGAAGGGATGTTTTAATTTTGGCTACCTTGTACAACTATAGGGCATATAATATTCTCATAGTCATAATTAGTATGGTCAGGTAACTGCTTTAAAACTTTTTAATATGGCAGAAAAACTGAATAAATCAAAAGTTAAAATGTCACAGCTGGTGATAAAAGAAAGCTTACAAATTTAAAAAAAAATTCCTAGTTCATCTTGTTATGCTGAAAAATTTAATTCTAGTATTAAAGACGAGAAATTTTTATCATTTATCACCAATTGACATCAAAGTGTGCGTTGCAGTTTGTCACTATGAATTTTTCTCTTAACTTAACGTGCTGTAGCTACTGAAAAAATGGCATTCAAATTCCGTCAAATAGTAAGTCCACAATAGTCCCTCAATAACATGTACCAAGTGCGGGGAATTCCAAGTACCTTTAGAAAAGTCAGAGCTTGCACAGACAACACATAAACGAATTTATGTCAAAAACACTTTTCAGTACTTTTGTAAAGCGTAAAATATAAACTCGCGTAATTTTCACACCAATTCTTTTTAGAAATGAAGAAAAGGCGAAAAAAGTGTGAAATATATGGAACTAAATACATTTATTTAAAGAGTTTTCACTTCAAGCAAATTCTTACAATCAATATGGAATAGAAATAATAATCACATAAACTACTCTCATTCTCATCCATGCTCTCGTATTATTCATTACCTTCAATTAAGGGTGGATTTTTATCATTTTGAATGGAGAATGGATGGAAAACACGACAAAAAATTCACATAATGTTGAAAAACACTGGCAGTGGAGATTATTGTCAAGTTTCAGTTCTTTAAAACAACTCTGATCTATTTGTAGATTAGTTTTACTTCTGTATGCAATCATCCATTTTTACATGACATCTAAAAATGCTCTAAATATTGATAAAAAAATTGAAAATGCTATAATATTTCTAAAATGCAGTCATTGTAATATCAAATTTATTCAATGAAGCTTGGTAATAATTTTAACTGGTCAATGTGTTGCAAAATTATAAGAAGAAAAAAAAATTATTTCTTCATACCGAATTTTTCACGATAGCTACTTTGTCCTCTCGATTAGTTTCTATTATTTAGATATCACTACATTATATTTTCAAGCACTGTACATAATTTACTGTAACTGCAATAATGGCTATGTACCAAAAAAGGTTTAATAGAAAAACAAATTATATAAAAAAATATTTGTTTTTTTATAACATTATAACTTCTCTAATTTCCATTATTTCAATTTAGTGCAATGTAGTTACCACCCTTTTTTACGTTACAATAATTTTTTTTTGGTACACAATCATTTGTAAACCGAAATATATTCAATGTACGTTTTTTTTATTTAAAAAATTTCAACTTTTTAGTTATAAAAAGGTTTTTGTCGTTCATTTTTTAAAGAAAATATTAGTATTATTTAAAAGCATATTTTATTTAAAACTCTGCAAAAACACTTAAAAAAGTGCGAATTTCCAAATGTTCTTAAATTAACACACTGTATAAGAAATGCTGCATACTCAAGATATTACAATACAACAAGGCCAAAAATATTACAATTATATAAAGAAAGTAGGATATGTTTTCAACTATGCTTACTTTATTTAATGTTAACATTTCCATTTAGATGCAATTACTTTCAAGTTGGAAGTAATTACAAATGCGAGTTCATTAAAGAAATTCTCATTTCCAACTTTGTAAATGCACTCTGTTTTGAAATGAATTTGTTAGATTTGTTGGAATGTAAAACCAGCTATTTAGGAAAACATATTATAATGAAGAGGTAATTGAGTGTTAACTTAAACTATGAATAGGAATTAAGTAATTATAAAAATATAAATATTTTACTGAATTATTTATTTGATTGTTAATGTATTTTCTACTAAAGTGGCAAAGAGATGCGTTATAGAATATGTCGGTTTTATTCAATGTACCAATTACTAAATGGAACACATTTTCTGCAGTTAAAATACATACAAAAATGCAAGTTTTTGAGAAATGAGAGTTTCATACTTTCTTAAAAAGTAATGAATAAGTGACGTGATTTTAAAAACCGATACGACGAGACTGAAACTCTACGTCGCACATTACGTCATGCACATAAAAACACTATTAAGCATAAATTAAATTTTCTCTTACATAAATATACTTATAGCGTAATTCTGTTGTTCATGATGTTTTGTAGAATATCTAAAGGAAATAAATTGTATTAATCAATTGCTTTAAACCATTATTTTTTTTAAAACACTTCCGTTATAAACATCATATAAAGCTGAAAATTATCATCTATTCTGTAAGATTTGTATCGCGATTTTTCTTGTGAATGTGAGAAATTTAAAATGCCTGAAGGTGTGTTTATTTTTCTTTAAACAAAATACCCATAAAATTCTAAAATCAGATCAAAGCTTAATTATATAAAACACATTATTTCTTTATTATGAACGCAACCGGTAAAAGCTTTGTTCATCGGCATGCTTAAAAGACACCATTAAAACACATTTCCTTCTTTGAGAGTATGTCCTTAAATGGCACATTAAAATATGTGTTCTGACAGGATGTATATTTTAAAAAATAATGTTTTCCTTTTATATTGTGTATTTATTCATCACACATATTCATTTTTCCTAACGATATAAAAAAGACAGTATTTATCGTTATTTATAATTTGCTTAAATTACAACATTAGAAAACAATATATTTTCCTGTTTTACATTTCAAAATTTTTTCCGTAACACTGCGTGTGATAATAACTAGAAATAATTTGATTTAATGCATTTCATTTTATATTTGTACTAGATTGTTTCACAAAAATTTTCAGAATATTTGGATTATATAATGGCACTAAAAATTATTTAAAGAAGAAAAATTTTCATGTAAGTTTTTAAATAATTACAATTTGTAGCACGCATTCAAAAATGAGATGCTCTTCACTGAGAATTCAAATGATATTAGTACTTAGTGACTGACAGACCGATTTGACCTGGGCGTTCTTAGTATAAATAACGGGACATATTTGGAATGCAGGAATACAAGGGGCACCCGCAACAACAATGGCATCCTACCTTCAGAAGAGTGTACGTGCAAGTGGAAATAGCAGTTGAGATATTTTACAGCATAGTTAAATTTTTCTGTATGTTGGCTAAATTGTGGACTGGACAGTGACGTGAGTTGACCTGGGCGTTCTTAGTATAAATAACGGGACGTATTTGGTATGTAGGAATACAAGGGGCACCCGCAACCGCAATGACATTCTACCTTCAGAAGTGTGTACGTGCAAGTGGAAATAGCAGTTGAGATATTTTACAGCATAGTTCAATTTGGCTGTATGTTGGATAAATTGTGGACTGGACAGTGACGTCAATACCAATATATAGTGATAGAAAAGCCTCAACACAACCTAGAAAAGGAGAAACTTTTTCTCGTGGTTTTAAAGAGAGTGGAACAAAAAAGAATAGTTAATGTTATGAGACTATCTGTGAATAATAAAATATTTTTGAATAGGACATAGCGAGCACGTATAATGTTAAAGAAAAAATTGATTTCTCTTACTCTAAGACGATGCATGTTTTTGTTATGTTAAGTTTGCAACGTGAATTTGTTAAGTTTTTCCTCTAATGTTGTTAAGTTTACTTGTTTTAAAACTGTGAGTTCTAATAAAGAACAATAATTAAAGAGTAAAGAACAGTTAACTCTGTCTATGTGTCTACAAGGCGGCACAACTCATGTATTTACATGGAGTGTGCATCGCCACACCACAATATAAATGAATAAAAAGAATATTTATATACAATTACTAAAACAAAAAGTACGGACATGTTGTGATGAAAAAGGTTTTGCCCATTTAAATTTACTTGTAAAAATAAAATACTTAGTATTTAATTGTTTTAAAAAATCCTTCATTGAAGATAATAAGAAACATAATGAAACTAATCGTTGGGGGCCACCATAATACTTACCCATCATGGATATGCATAATATAAAATATGAAAATAAAACATGTGTAAACTATTTATAAAATGCATTGCAATTCGAATGAATTCGTGGCTTGATGACGTCATAAACTTTAAATGCTCTATTACTAAATTGAGTAAAAGAAACATCCTTATAAATCCAAAATTGATAATCATATTAACAAATGGTTTACTGCGTCGGATTAAGCGCCTCATTTCCAATTAAATTATATCTTTGAATTGAAATTTGAATGAAATAAAAAGTTATGAAAAATCGAAGAGTATGGAAAATAGGTCTACAAATATCTCGGCAACTAATTATCCAATTGATTTCATTTTTTATGTAAAATTTATGTTTTTTTTATTGACTTTTATATTCACTCCTTAAAATAAACAATTTCGAAAATTTTTATATACCTTTTATCAGAACGAATATTGCGAGAGTCGAAAAAATTATTTCCGGATAATCGAGGTTACTGAAATTCAATAAGCTTATTTCCATTATTATATACTAAGTACATACCAAATTTAAAGTCTCTATCTCAATTTTTTAGGGAGATAGAGCGTTTACAGACACACAGACCCGACGGCAAAATTTGTTTTCTAAAATTATGTTTTTCGGAATCTTCAGTGTCTGAAACGTGTAAATCCGTCAATTATTTTTTTTTCGATTTTCAAAACTATTACAAGACTTACCCTATACTACGTATGATGGGTAAGTAATTAAAATCATAGAAACCTACGAATCAGTAATTCCTGCATCTGATTTTCTCAGACTAGCCGAAGGCGACAGTTGTCGACGTAATACGGAAACGAACCAATCAGTGAGAGACGCACATTGATAGCTGGGCGGCTAAGCGAAAGACGCGAAAGGGAGTGGTTTTAAGGAGAATGAATCCCATACCTAGTGACGCAACCTTTTCGAAGTAAAATTCTAACCTCGAACTGACGACGCGGGAAGGTAGATCCATGGAATTAAAATTGGAAAAAAAATAACCAAAATGGCTATTAAAAACATTCGAAACTTTAAACTAGCTTCTATCACACTGTTATAGATTGGATAGTTGATAAAAGTTTATGAAGGGGCTAAAAGTTTTAGATTAAGATTTTGAATAAGGTAATTATTGATATACACATTTTTAATTTAAAGGGAAATTAAATAGAAATAAATAATAGATATTATTAAGAAATAGGGAATATGTCGGAATTTAGAATAATTTAAAGGAATACCGCGAAGTAAAACTTTTACATAACATATATATATATATATATATATATAACAAGTTTGAAATCCGTTAATTATGAATGTTAGGTAGAGAGCCTCTTTTAAAATAAAGGCCAGGATCGGAAGGTCTGGTAGGGATATATGAATAGAAGCGAAAATCTTCCTTGGATTGAATTGTCGCCGTATATGCACATACGTGTGTATCTAGTAGTAAAGGCGTAAAATATCATATTTTAATTTTTGGTTTTAGAGACATTTTCAGTGAAAGTTATTATTTTTTCTTATACATTGTCGAATATTCTGACAGAAGTATACAGGAAAACAGAATGCGATACAGGAAAATGCTATACCTCAAACAAAAATAGTAATATTTTGCACGATTACACTTCTTGCGTTATCAAAAAAATGTGCGATGTACCAAAATACGCGATGTAACGTAAAGCAAAAAAAAAATGAATCCAAAAATCCAGTTTATAAAAACACGTCAGTTTTTTTTTAATTGAATGAATGAGAGATAATTAATATTATGTTCTTTTGCATGTAATGCTACTTTAAACCTTGGGGGTTATCAAGATCAAAAAAGGGCAATACAGCTTATTGAGTGAAATAATGATGCAATAGTAATTTTTATTTTATATACTAAAACGATTGCAAGTGTTTGATACTAATACACTGTCGAGAAAAATTAAAGGAACAACCATAAAAAATTGCTTTATGTTAATTCTATTAAGAGAACTTCAATGAAAGGTGATTGGTTGGTAATATAATTTCAACGTTATCACATAGTCCAATGGGATTAACCTTCGTACAGAAAAATATGAAAATTTTGGAGCCCGTTCTTTCGGCACGTGTGTAAAGGGGTGCACGTTGGTCATTTGAAGTCAAATTTCAAAGATTGTACGTGTAGTTGGATAAAACTTTCGCTTGTAGTAGGTGGAATATATCGACGAGAAAACATTTGACCGATTATGATAAATGGCATGCGAAAGGGAGAATGGAAGCAGGACAGACACTGACAGGGGTCTGTAAGGACTTTAAAATAGCCAAAAGACTCACATCAAGAATTTGGAAACGGTTTAAAGACACTAGTAATGTGCACATAAAACCAGATCAAGGTCAAAAACGTGCTACAACAGACTCTCACAGACTCACAGCTATTTGACAAAGATTGCTAAAAGAAACAGGCAACTGGCGTCAGTTCAGATTGCAAGAGAATTCGCTGCAGCAACAGGAACTCGATTATCCAGATTTACTGTGAGTGACAGGCTGCATAAAAAATATGCAAGTATGCAAGTATGCTGCTGTATGCAAGGATACCCATCATTTGTATTCCACTAACTCCAGCAGCGAAATACACACGGTTAAAGTGGTACAAATATCATCGTCATTAGAGTACCACTGACTGGAGCCGAGTTTTCTTTACCGATGAATCCCAATTTTGTTAGCAAATTGATTTCTGACGTGTTACCATATGAAGAGAGAGACAAACACACGCAATAAGGCTGCCAACGATCGGGAAAGGCATCGATACAAAGGTCCTGGAATCATGGTATGAACAAGCATAATTTGGAATGAGCGCACTGATCTAACCATTTTTACCAGTGCAACTATGAATGCTGCAATATACAGAGATTATGTTCTTGATCCTCATGTCAAGTTGTTTAGGGGTGCAATCGGTATTAACCTACTCTTAATGGATGATATTTCGCGACCTCATCGTGCTGTACTTGTGACTGATTATCTTGAGGGCGAAAGAATCCCGCAAACGGATTGGCCTGCATATTCTCCGGATTTAAATTCGATAGAACATGTGTGGGAAGCACTAGTACGCCAACTTGCATCTCGGCAACCCCCACTTAATACTCTCCAGGAGCTTCGAAGCGCTACTCATCTTGACTACATTTTGTTACTGCAAGTACTTCTGGATAATCTAATCCACAGTATGAGAAATCGCTGTAAAGCTTACATTTCGCTCAAGGGTGACCACATACCTTATTGCTTTTTCCTGTGTGTCTCTAAAATGTTGTAACAGTACAGTTTCCTGATCCTCTCTTATGTCACACATTCCTATGTTTTAATGTAAATTTATTTTTTTGCAGAAATATGCAGTTCTACATTTTAAATAATGCCAGGTCTCACAAAGTAAAGATGTTGTACAAGTTTCATGTTCGTATCTGCAAATTATTCAAATTCGATAAGTTTCTATAATTGTTCCCATAATTTTTCTCGCCAGTGTATATAGAAACGAACTACGAGAATTATTGATTACGTTTTTTATTATGATTGAATCTCGATTGTATGACATTAAAATGTTGTATGGTTTTAGTATGGTTTACAATAATACAGCAACAAATAATCGATATAATAGCGCAATATTGTTAGTTTCATTTACATAAAAATGAGTCATTCATGTTTAATATAATCATTTTCCTTTTATATTAAAAAAAAATATCGGCGTGGTACTAGAAATGATTTCAAACTTTATGTATCCGTTCTTGATTAAAAAGCATTAATTAATTAATTAACATACATTTAATACATATATGTCAACGTGTTTCATAGTATCTACCTCAAGGTTTATATACAGAAATAAAGAAATCTGACAACATAAAACAAAACATAGTGCATTTGTATACTTTGTTAGAATATCATTAAGGAGATTACCTCTTAAATCCTGATTAACCCTTTATCTATCGAATTATGAATCAACAAATTGTTCAATCTCAATAATTATCTTCCTTGATGTCTGAATGTATATTATACAATTTATATTATAATAATATGAAATTTAGATAAGGTTTTTCATTAAAACTGATTTAATAATGCGGTAGTAATAGCTCTTTTTGTGAAATATTTACAAGAATAATTATATTAATTAACAGAAAATGCTGTTAAGGAAATATCACAATGCTTAATCGGAACAATGTAAATAAATGTATTGTGATCCTATCATTAAATAGACAGGTTTTTATAGTTGCAAAATTTTCATATAACAATTGTAAAAAGAGAAGGTCCACACTTATGTAAAAGGTTGAGAAAAATACCATTTTATAAAATATTTAGCTTTCACTGTTTTGCTGTGCATTCTAAATGTGATCCAGAAAAGTATTTTGTATAAAAACAAAACCTTATTATCATTATTAGTCAGATTAAAGAAATTTTATACTAAGTTTTCTCTGATCGTTCTTAAAAGTACCGTCAGTAGATAAAGGGTTAAATAAATTAAGCTCTAAATACTGAAATGTGTTTGAAAGCACCCACAGAAATCTACAACGGACGGCGCACTAATTGTGTCACTAGGTACGATTTCTAATATAATTACATGATTGACATTTGCGACTCATTAAACTTCTTCCCAACAACTTTTCAGAGTTTAATCAATGCTTAAAGTTGAAAATTCGCAATTTATTTTTGTTCTCTTTCATTATTTTAATTTTTAAGCCATTACTGGGATACGAAAAAAATGCTTTGATTGTAATTGTGTAATATATTCTATTTTTGTTCTTAATTAAATGATTTTTTTATAAATTTTATGTTTAAAACTTTTACACTATTACTAAATAAGCATTAAAGAAGAATATCATGGCGGAATTTTTCGTCAGGAACACATATTTATGCTTTAAAAGGTGATAGCTTTTAGATTATGCCACTTTTATACAACTATTGGAGATTGCATTCCATAAAGATATCATTAAAAGCTATTATTTAAACTTCAAAATACTTGACGTATGCAGTTCGCCGCCGGTAATTTTAAGTTACTACGCAAAGTTTGAAAGGTTAAAATTAGTTTGACATTCAAACTTCCATATGGCAATTGATAGATAAGTTATGTGCAAAGATGATCTATTCGTACATTATAATTACCATGGTATAACGCAACATTTACATAGACTCCAATGCAGATAACTCTCGGGAAAAGACGTAGTATTATTTTTGTGTCCCAATGTACGCTTTTTTTTATGAAACTAATTTTAAAATATTTACTCAACAATATGGAAATTGCTTTTATTTTAACTTTATAGATCAATAGTATCTTTATCTGTCACAGAAATTCTGATAATAAAACATTAAGATACAAATTGCAAAACAATAAATTGTATGCTTATGATAACATTACAAAATTACATATTATTTAAAGGAATTGATATCCATGAAACATTTCCATTTAACGATGTTTAAAGATGCGGTAAATATTCTTCATCTTGAATAACTCTTTCATTTAAATATTTAGTATAAAAGAGATTCATTCAAAAATATATTTTATATAATTTATGATTCAGTATCTCCAAACATAAAACGCATCTGTTCAGATATTGATTTTCACTTATCATTTATGTTTGACACAAATCTATGTATCGATCACTCGGATTGTAGATGTTGTTTTAGAAATTCTTATAAACTAAACCGAATGGGACATTATAATTTTTATTGCAGTCGTTAAAATGTGCTTGACTGTATATGAAACACTTTCATAGTAAATTAAGGGTTGTGTGTTAAACAATGTAATGAGTTAAATAAATACTGATAGACACTGAACTAGACATAAAATATTGTGTACGTTGTTAATATGATAATAGCCGATATAATCGTTTAATTAAAAATATTTTTCAAATAAATGCCATAAAAATATGTAGAATCTCTTAGTGCAATTCGGAACTTAATTCTAGGTACTAATTTTATGAAAATACGATTCCATCTTAAATTTCAAATAAAAAAATTAATACAGATTGTGAAATTACCTACTAACCTAAGTAGCTTGATCCTAAAATTACAGTTTCTGATACAAAAACTAACTTCTGATGTATATCAGAAACATTACAAGTTGAAAATTGAATAAATAAAAAATAATAATGTCATAATTGATTTTTGTATACATTCTCATCAACATTTAAGGGTTATTATTTCAAACAAAAATATATCAATACTGTATGTATATGCATTTCAATTATAGAAATATTTGATTCAGTTTACATACTGAAACAAAAATTTTTGTTTTACATTTTTCCACACTTTAAAAACATTTTCATTAAGTCTACATTCAACAATGTCTATTACATAATAGCTGAGTATAGGAAACCCGTCAAAACTTGGCGGCAAACAACTTTATAGTACCATAAAAATAAAATTCCTAGCTGTTGTCAAAAGTTTGAAATTTTTGAAGAATAACTCAAATATATATATATATATATATATATATATATATATATATATATATATATATATATCATTCTGTCCATAGCAGGGATCGAACCCACACGATAATCGGAATAGAGAAGAGCGCTTTATACCACTCGACCACTGTTTTCGCATTTGAGTGTGCTCTAAAACTGGTTAGGTTCTAGATTTCAGTTTACGTCTGCGTAAATGGGGCAAATTCGTGTGGAAAATGAATTTGACGGAAATCCCTTTTCGTTTTAATATCTAAGATTTTTAGGATGTTATTACTGCCGATAGCGTTAATAGCGCCATCTGTTTCAAGATAAGAAAATCAAACACATGAACACAGAGACCTATTCTGCAATAATTAGATACAGAACAAATGCCAAACTGTACGGAAATCTAGAATATCTAGCTTACATTGCGAATTTTCAAAGCAAAAGTTTTATTCTCATATATCCTTTGGAAAAATTAAAGGAATTTGTAAATACTTCTATCCACATATTTTAGAGAGCTATTTTAAAACAATGGAGTTTTTAATTGAACATTAATCAATTACAATTGTAGAGCTAAAGAGAGAATATGCTAAGGAAATGAAAATGCCATTACTTAAAAGAACAATTTGAAACATATTAAACTCTTTATAAGTATATCCAACTTGATTATTTTTTATAATTCATATATGGATATTTTTGCTTCTTTCTTTTTTCTATTCTTTTCTTTTCATTGTTTTAAAGAGAATTATCATATACTTTTTTTTTATTTTATTTACCACAGTCCCAATATTTTGGAAAAATTACAATATTTAGTATTTCTGATTTTTTTTTTTTTTTTTTTTTTTTTAACTACACGACCTTTAAAAACTTTCATTAAATTATTTTTTATCAGTTCTGATTCTAAAACCCCGAATTTAAAATTTGTTGTTTGCAGCTAACGATTAATAATACATATTTTTTTATTTAGTAGTTTAAAAAATATATTCTTGGGTGTTAAATTTTAATTAATTATAAAACATTCTAATAAAAAAAAATAAAATTATATAATTTCCCCCCTTGAATTAAATATGGCATTATTAAAATGAATTATTGAAAATAAAGTAAGAAAAATCATTCTGTCCATAGCGGGTGTCGAACCCACACGACACTCGGAACAGAAAAGAACCGCGCCTTATACCACTCGACCACCGTTTTCGCATTTGAGTGTGCTCTAAAACAGGTTAGGTTCTAGATTTAAGTTTACGCATGCGTATTGGGCACGATTTTATGTGGATTCAACAAAAAAAGCCTTCCCTTTTAAATATATAAATAAGCATGTAGAGGACTAGCTACTCAATTATAAAGGCCGTCTAGTTTTTGAGTGCGAGCAATTTGTCCCATGGCAATCTGTGTGTGAAAAAAAAACAACCTTTGTCCTTCGTTTTTCTTTAATTCCCTCGGGTTTGTGGCTCTCGAAACCTGCAATGCATGGTTTTCACTGTAGTATTATGCTAATTAATACATGCTTGTTAATATGCAGGGTATAAAACTGGATTAAAATTTGGCATTTGTGGATACATGGGGCATGACCTTCCTTGTTGTAGAATACCAGACCGGTGCTATCGCCTTCCGAGATTTGAAGCTCACCATATGCACTGAGAGATTTGGAGTTTCTATTTAGCGGATGTCTCGCTACGTTCTCCCATAGTGGCGGGTAATAAAACCGTAAATATATTAACGGTTATGTTGTTATGACGTTTCGTACCTTTTTAATTGAACACCCCTTGTAATTACCTCGTGGCGCCCATGATGTTCTTGTCACAAGCTTATATGTGACAGTACTGATATTAAAGTTTAGTACAACTTTAAAACTTACTAAGTAATATACCATCACAGATTTTATTTTACTGTTAACAACATGATATACACAGCCAGATTTGTCTATTTTGTGTACGTCTTTAATATAAGTGCACTATATATGAACTACACGCCAATGAATCTACTGAATAAGCTACTGAAAATTTTGACAACTGGTTCTTGAAATTCGATGATGTAAAGCGCATGTTTCACTTCAAGAATAGTAGAAACATTATACTGCAATTACAAAAATATATATATTGCATATTTGATGAGATATGGGCATTTGTGTGATATAATTTACAGCTGCGCGTTCGCGAACTAAAGTTTTTTTTTTCATGATTTGGTAGTCATCTAATATAAAAAAGGTAATGATTTGGTAGAGTAACTAATATAAAATGACCCGTCAAATATCGTGGAAACTCAGAAAGATACCCCTAATTGACGATTTCGGTTGGAAATTACATTTAGACCGTGTAAAATGCGAAAGCGTCCGGCCCCTTGACCATTAATTTTAGCAGTGTATATGTATATATACAGGGTGTATCTGAAAAAGTGGATAACATTTTACGGATTGATAGAAAGCAGCTATACGAGCATATTTCGTCATAGAATGTATGGCCGCACGAGCCGCTAGGTGACATTGTTAATGGTATGGCACATTCCTACGAGAGTTGATGCGGAAGCTGCCGCGTCCGTTTCCAACCCCCATCAGGTCGAGAATATGGTTTCAACACGACGGTGCGCCTGCACACTTTGCCTTGGATGTGCAGAACACTTTAGATGCAACGTTCTCAGGGCGATGGATTGGTCGAGGTGGTCCCATAGCTTGGCAATCAAGATCGCCGGATCTCTCGTGTTTGGACTTCTTCCTGTGGGACCGTATGAAAAACCTAATATACGAGTGCCTCATTGAAACCGATATGGATCTAGTCGCCAGGATTGCCGTTATTGCCGTGGGTATTCGGGAAATGCCTGGTGTTTTCGCAAATCTGCGTCTGTCCTTATCTCGCAGATGTGAAGCATGCATTACAGCTGGCAGAAGATCTTTTGAGCAATTTCTTTGAGTATGTACATTATTAGCAACTCCTCTCATTCTTGTGTTAATTCTTTAACTTCGACTGTAGAAAACTACCTTTCAACTTCTCACAGCTTGCGTTCCGACAATAGATTCTAAGACGAAATTTGCTCGTACAGCTGGGTTCTCCGTAAAGTTTCGCCTACTTTTTCAGATATATATATACATATATATGTGTTTGTTTATGTGCGTGCTTGTGTAAGTCTGTCTATTTAAATAAATAAGTGCGCTGAGGAAAAAAAAAATCATCGACATTCCTTGAATTGTTTGTATCAAATGACAATATTTGTTTAATTTATTAAGAAAATATGTATCATCTATCATACTGCAATTATAGCAAAAATATAGATTTTGTAAATGTAATATAACCTATACTAATATTTTAAATAAGTAACGTTTGTTTGTAGAGGGTAATCTCTGGAACTACCGAGCAGTTTTCAAATATAATGATGGCCAAAATGCTGGTTACTATGTCTGCTCCTAATAGGTTCCTAATACGTCTAATAGGCTATATTTTATGTCGGTACAACTCCCCCCCCCCAAAAGATATTCAGTAGCACAAAACGTTCTGAAATTGAGTTTTCTGTAATAGTTTTGATACTAAAAACTTACAATTTAGTTTTGTGGTTACTTTTAAGATTTACATAATTGCGATGAAGATTTTCTAAACAGTTCGAAATTTTAAAAAGTTGAAATGAGCGGAAAACGTTCTAAATTACGATTTATTTGGAAATGTTGTACCTAGAAACTTGAAATTTTGCATGGCAATGAAAAGATGGCGCAGAACAGTTAAAATACATAAATTATGATTTTAAAATGCTGCAGGAACAAAAAAGTTTTAAAATTACAATTTAATTTACACTGTTGGGGCTAAAAACTTCACATTTGGCACTGTCGTTACTTTTAAGATCTAAATTTTCCCAAGGGGCGGTTTTTAAAATATTTGACATTTAAAAGAGTGAAATGAGGGGAATATGTCCTTAAAATACTCTATATTAGGATTCGTTTTTAATTGTTAGGCCTGGAAACCTGAAATGTATAATAAAGCGTCTCTGTGTCCAAAACAATCTAAATACCTAACACAATTTAGTTGCGACGCAGCGGATTGTCACTCAGCTAGTAGCGCATAAAAAAGAAAACAACAATGCATAAAATTTCCTTCTACAAATTTAAAATAAATGAACAAAAACATACTTTGCCTGATTTTGTTAAGGGAGGAAAAAAAAACACTATTGTAAAAAAAAGAAAAAGTAATTATAATTAAACAAAATAAAAACTGCATTTTTGTTATACGTTTAAAAAAGACTCAATCTTTTAAATTGAAAGATTATTAAAAAAAAAATGGATTGTTTTGTGCATTAAAAATGTTTATTTTATATTTGAAATCTTCGAATTTTTCTATTGTTTACATTTTAAACAAGTACGTTCTTTTATTTATTAGGGTTGGAAAAATGTTACGGTAATGAATGGAAATTACATTTATGAAATTTTTTTAAAATACGCCTAAACTTGTTTTTATATATTGTGAGCAGTAAATAACCAATAAATGTAGTTTTAAACTAGAAATTATTTCATGTATAAATATAGAATAAAATTCTTATTTTCTTATATTCTTTCAATATAGTCTTTTCAATGAAATACCTGTAAAAGTGGGAAAGTATTAGAATTATTACATTATTTTTAGTATGGTTTTCGTATATCTTTAGATTACTTTCTTTAATAAGATAAATAATTAGAAAAAAAATTTTGAAGACAAATATTAATTTTTATAAAATAATAATTTTATATTATATATTAAGTATAAATATTAAATATATTACAATATAAAATAACAAGAAAATGCAGTCGCTTTATAACATTTGAGCGATAAGAGCATTTGTGGAAACATACAATACTATCCCATGCTGCTTCATCTTCAAATTTTTACAGAAATATGTGAGGGGTACCAATCGACATAAAGTGTGCCTTCTTTTCGGAAATGAATAAATTTTTTGAAATAAGGGTAAGTTAATATGAAAAATTGTTTCAACTTTAATTTTCTTAACAGTATCATGCTATTTGACACTTTATATCATTATTTGTTCCTTAATTAAAAACAATTCGAAAGAGTATATATTTTATAAAAATATTTCTTAAATACTTATAAAGGAACACGGGCTCAAAATTTGACGATGGGAATGTTAAATCCACGTGAAAAATTTTAATTTATACCTTCACCTCAAAAAAACCCATCCCATTGAAATGATGTTATTTTAAAAACCAGATACAATGACGGGATCGAAATACAATCCAGGAATTTTTTTAAATTACAAATCATATTTTTAATTGCGAAAATTTTAAATATTTCATATTACCAAATCTCTTTTAAATAATTTAGAATAATTCATATCAATCATTTCATTTTATCATTGAAAATCATCTTTTAAATAATTCATATTGTCCTTTCTTTTTTTCTACTTGAAAAGAAAATGTTAATTACGACTTATAATTATTTTTACATAATTAGAATCGCGCAGTTTACAGTTCATCTTAATAATTAGTTTTTGATATGCAGAGTAGATTAAAAATTTAACTGTCGGAGTGGCACATCTATAATTTTGATAAACTAATAAAATGTCAGAATAAAATAAAATGTCAGAAAGTTTCATAGATTATTTTACAAAGTCTTGAATTTATAAGAGTTTTTGTAAAATATTTCTTGTAAAATAATGAATTTTCCCTATATTTGCCTTAAACCGTGGCTCCAAACTTTTATTCTAATGGTAGAAGACTAAAAGATCGTTAAGAAGATGTAAGATAGTAGTAAAAGATAGATAGGAATAGTTTTTGAAGACGTTTAGAAAATGTCATATTACAACAGGATAAAATGAACATAACAACTTTTTAGTATTTTGTTTGACGTTTTATCACAAATTATTCGTTCGAAAATTAAGGAAAAAATTAAGGATTAAAACATATGTTTGAAATAAAACAATCGTCAACGGTTTAAATAGAATTCAGCAAATTTTGTTATTTCTATTACGAAATGGTGAAACGTAAATGTATAGTTCATATACATTCAGATAATAACAAAAATAGTTGTTAAGACAAAATAGTTTGCATTTAAATGATATACTCTATTATTAAGACGCCATAACCGAACATGCTGAAGTATGAAAACTAAATGTGTAAAGTATGTCTGATGTTTCTAATCTTGTAGGCAACTTTGTGTCACATAAAGAGTTTTGTCAATTTGAAAAATAGGCATAGCGTTCTGAAAAACTACACAATTCTCTGTGCGTTTCGTCTCGAAGTATTAAAACGAAAATCACGTTAAAATATATACAATTGTCTAGTCCGTGACCCATGGTTACTTGAACTTCTGTGCTTTTAAGGAAATGAGAGACTATAAAACTTGTTTTATCAATTTACAACAAAAAATGTTTTATTATTATTATTATTATTGTTAAAAAATAAAGAGTTTATAAAAGTATGATTCAAGAATAAGGGAAATATATGAGTATTAATGAAAAAAAAATAATCGGATCACATGTTATTGAGATATTTTTGTACTGTTTTAAAGAACATTGTTGTGAGAAAATCACATTTGAAGTTTTGTCACATTTAACACATTCGCTGTGCGACAAGATTCGCTTTAACTTCTATATGTGTTTAAATTTTAAAAACGACTTTCAGGAAACAATGAGGAATCAGGCGTGAAAACCTTTTTTTTAAAATGCATTTTAAGAGACCATAAAGCTTCCATAATGCCTTAGATTACTCACACTTCCCGAACCATCCTCCATCTAAAATTACATATTTTTGTCTACTATCAGGCATATCGTATTCTCAAAATTTCAGATGCAATGTTTCATAGATTTTCATTTTCAAATAATGTCTGACAGCCAATTTGTAACTAATATTCCTACGTCGGTAAGTGCGTTAACGACACATGCTTTGAAAGAATTAATAGCATGTACCATCACACAGAGTGTTACACACAGAAATGTTCATATAAAGAGAAGTATTATGTAGCATTTTATCTAAGAAAGATAATTCTTCGTCTATAAAATTGCATAACACGATGCGCAATTATTTTATTGTTCATTTGTCCCCCGTATGTCCAAATCCATGCCTATCATCTTTAAAACAGACGCTACGATTTCAATAATATATATATATATATATATTTGTTTGACACGACTCGTGTTGTTGGTGGTCCCAATTTAAATTACATCATGATACAAAAAAATGTATGTATGTCTATTTGTATGTTTTCTTGTATTTTTATGACTATATAAGTCGGCATACGTCAATATGTTATTGAGGTATATAATACTACTAAGTTTTTATAGTCGCCGTATCCCAGCTAAAAATGAACTGCAGTTTTTCTACAGAAGTGAAGTATTTTTAAAGTTTTTCTACAGGCAACTGTAGATTTTCTGTAGTACAATCTTGACTGTAAAAATACTTCAGTTATTTTGCAGTTAATGTGAAGTAATTTTGCAGTAATTTATTTCAAAAATACTGTGAGCTTTTATCTGCAAAAATACTGCAGTTTAGGTGAATTTATGTTATAATCATAAATTAAAAAATTAATGAGACTTTACATCTGTAGTAAAACTGTAGTAAATTTGAAGTATTTCTGCAGTCATTATTTCACTATTATATTTTCTGATGTATCTGCAGTATAACTGCAGTTACTTTAAGGTAATTTTACAGAACTTAATTTTAGTAAGTTTGTGAGATATTTTCTGCAATTTATCTGCAGTTTTAAAAGCTAAGCAATATTAAAGTCTTTCAGTTTTTGACAATATTGCGTATTTACTTTGTTATTAATAATTAACACTGTTTTCAATACTTTTAGTTTAATGGGACTAAATTGAACAAAATTCAAAATCCTCGGGTGGGGGGGGGGGCGAACACTGCTTTGAACCACCCATTTTGAGATAAATTTTTAACACATAAATATATATAAAAAAAAACTTTCATGGGGAATTTAAGGGGGAAAGTCCGCCCTTCCCCCCAACGGAAAATTTTTACTTTCTCTTAGTGTTTAATTACTTTAAATTACTCGAAAAAAGAATAAATTTACTGTTTTACAAAATCGGTCAAAATAAAAAATTAAATTAAATTTCAAAATCCAGGGAGGGTTAATGACGCCCCCCCCCCTCCAACGGAAAATTCTTAGTTCCTCTTTTAAGTTACTCGAAAAGAACCAATTTTATTATGCTGTTCAAAATCGGAGAAAACGTAATTTTAGTTACTTAAACTTTAAAATTCAGGAAGAAAGTAGTAATTGAACTCCCCCCCCCCACACACACCCTACACACAACGAAAAATTCTTAGTTCTTTTATTTTAAGTTTTTTTTATTATTATTATTATTTATTTTAGTTATTTTAATTATTTAGTTATTTAAATTTCAAAATCGAGGGAGGAGGAAATTGCCTTTCCACTTATTAACTACAGGCATGATGATTTCCAGTTTTTAAGAAAATTTTACTTCAAAAAACAAGTGAATAATGTAAATCTCCTTTTGAACATTTGATTTTTTTTTTCGTAACTGACTATGTGAAGAAACGCTACATCTCAACTCAACTCCGATTCTGATCGTTCTGTTTACATTTTGACGGCGACGGGCGACGGCGGTAAGCGGTAAGTGCAAGCGTTTGTATATTATTTTCTGTAATTCGCTAGCTTTGTTAATATAATAATTAATGCCGCAATTTTTTAAATGTTTATATATAGCCATAAGATGGCTAAAAATATGTACCGACAGACACTTCTACAAATCTAGATCGATTAAAAAATTAGATACATTCAACGTATTTATAAAGTACCACGTTGTCTTGCCAAAAAAAATTATTTCGGAGGAGATTTGTATTGTCAATGTGTCGTCCATATTATCTTATTTTAGACTTTTTTTTTAATACTGTAATAGCGATGGAGTTAATTTAAAGTTTGTTGCCTCTACAATTTACGATTATGCCAAGGTTGCAGCTATGATTTTATAAAAATCATCGCCAAGCTTACATATGCATCGTATATATGAATATATATATATATATATATTACACACCAAAACTCATATTAATGCTATATACGTCATTTTATATATATTATTTGCATCATATGACTATAACTTTCGACCACATAAATCACGAAATGTTGAACACATATAGTATTATTATAATGTCATATATGCTTTATAATTTGATAAATTTTGGTCACTAGATGTTTTTTCTTATATTAATTTTACATTATTTTGTAATAAAAAATGCAAAAAATGAATCCTGAAATGTGTTTTATGGTGTTCAATGGATAAATAAGTTTAAAAAAAATTATTTTCTTTAAATCCAAAGTTTTTATTATTACAAACAAGTAACAGCATCCAAAATTTTAAAATAAGCTATCAAGCTGGGGTGTAAAAATCTAGGAGTCAATGGGCCAATTCTCACCACTAAATTTTATTAGTATTCTTCGGCTAAATTTTATTATTATACTTCACCTAAATTTTATCAGTATTCTTATTAGTCGAAGAATATTAAAAATTTAGTGGTAGTAATCTACCCATTGGCGACTGGATTTTTTAACCCCTGCTATCAAGTATAAAAATATAGCAACAAATATTTTGTTATTAATTGAAAAATGTTGACTGACACCTGTAACATACCAATTTGGCAAACTATCTTGGAAAAAAAGGAAAAAGCTTATAATCACATTTCATGTAACATATCATCATTCAAGAGGACAATATTTAAAATAGCATTACTTTAAATTATAATTTTTATAAAGTTATTTTCCTCCTGGTATATTATTTGTAAACTTTGATTAAAAGCAATTGAAAATATATGTAAAAACCTTGAGAAACCAATAATTGGATTGACACTAATATTGACACACAGGCTAAGTACAGTCAGGATCAACCCAAACAATATTATAAATTTCATTGTAACGATAAACTGCTCAAATATTTAATTTAATTTTGTAATAAATATGAGTTATTTGAATTCACAATAACAAACTCTAAATTAACTCCATCACTATTAAAGAAAAGTTTAAAATAAGATAATATGAACAAAACTTTGAAAATGCAAATATCCTATGAAATATTTTTTCTAGTAAGGCTTTTATAAATACGTTGAATCTATCTAATTTTTTTTAAGAGAAACCAGTTTTGAAGAAGTGTCTCTCGGTACATATTTTTAGCTATCTTATGGCTATGTATAAACATTTAAAAAATGAATTAAGGTGTTAATTATTATATTAACAAAGTTAGCGAATTACGGAAAATAATGGACGAACGCTGTCACTTACTGTTCAATGCCGAGAGTCGCATGTAAAACGTAAACAGGTTTAGAGTTTAGCTATAGGTGAAAATTAGTAGTGGCTATATTCACCACATACCGATTAAAGTTGTAAAACGGCAATTAAAACATTGTCATTGTTTACCACCTCTGCTTTCAGGTAACACATTCCATGGCAATCCTTGAGCGACTAATTTTGCGATCCCCCCCCCCCCCCCCTAAAGGTGAAAATAAGCAGAGTCGCCAGTTGTTGATTAAACTTTAAAAACTGGCGATTAAAAATGTGGAAAACACAAGCCAAATGCAGGATTTCCCAATTACCATTTTCTCCTAAATTTCAAGATTTTTCAGCGTCCATTCGACAAAATTCATAATTTTTATGCGTCCGTTCGAAGAAATTCATAGCTTTTACGCGCCCCTTTGAAGAAATTTATGATTTTCCGTGCATAATCGAGGAAATTCATGATTTTTACGTGGCGATCCATAAAATTCATGATTTTTATGCGTTTGACCGACAAAATTCAGGATTTTTACACTGGCGAATGACGAAATTTGATTTTTACGTAGCAAAATTCATTATTTCGCTCTGGCTGATCGACGAAATTCATTATTTTTATGCACACGATCGACGAAATTCAAGATTTTTACACTCTCGAATGACGAAATTTGAGTTTTACGTAGCCAATCGACGAAATACATGATTTTTACACGCTGATCGATAAAATTCATAATTTTTATGCGGTCGATCGACAAAATTCATGATTTTTACGAATTCGATTGACAAAATTCAAATTTTTTACGCTATCGATCATCGAAATTCAAGATTTTTACACTCTCGAATGACGAAATTTGATTTTTACGTAGCCAATCGACAAAATACATGATTGTTACACACCGATCGATAAAATTCATGATTTTTATGCACTGGGTCGCTAAAAATTGTGATTTTTACACGCCCGATCGACGAGATTCGTGATTTTTATGCATTTGATCGATGAAATTCAGGATTTTTACACTCCCGAATGGCGAAGTTTTTTTACGTAGCCGATCGACAAAATTCATTACTTTTTCTGAGCACGATCGACAAACTTCATTATTTTTACGCACACGATTGAGAAAATTCATGATTTTACACGCATTATCGATGAAATTCAGGATTTTGGACTCTTGAATGGTGAAATTTGCAATTTTTCTTCCAAAATTCAATTTGTGAGTTTTTTTTTTTTTTTTCGGTTAATGTGCGTGAAGTGTACATATATATATATAAGTTACTAACCGCTGTTTGAAGGAATTTCATGCATTCTAGAGATTGCTGCATTGTGAGTTTCGTGCATCCAGGAGTGTGGTTTTTTTTTTTTTTTTTTTTTTTTTTTTGGTGGGGGGTTATTGTTGACGAAGCCTACATATATATATATGTTACTAACTGCTGTTTGAATGAATTTTATGCATTCTAGAGATTGCTGCATGGTGAGTTTCATGCATCCAGGATTTTTTTTTCAGTTAATGTATGCGGAGTTAATGTTCGGTTAATGTACCTGCTTAATCCGGTAACGGATAATTGCATACCCCGCTTATATAAGTGTTTTCGCGGTCTCTGATAATGGGATCCAGGATAATGGATATTCAAGGCCATGTTGCCTGCAAGTTTGTTGTAAATGTATCACTTGTGCCTGCCATTATTCGAAAGAAGCTAAATTCTGCAACAAAGGCTGTGAAATGTGAGAAGAATTTGTAAATACATTTGGTATTTAAATACGATGTAAATTATAAAGCATAAACATCAAATGTTAATAAAATGTTTTTTTTTTTAAATTTAAACCTTATTTGCACCATAATTGTATACAAGATAAAATTGGAAGGACAAATCAGGACGCAGGTAAGAGTAATTTTTGTAAATTTTAGCTTTTTTTTTTTAGAAAAACAGAAAAGCATATATTTGTTTTGCTTTTAATATGAATTTTATGCAGTTATTTTTTATTAGCTGTAACATATGTAATACATTTTATTTCATAGTAAATGGTATATAATTTAGAAATTTACATATATATATATATGTATCCTTTCATATAATTTATTTTATATATTCAAAATTATATAAATATTCAATGCACCTATAGATACTTTCTTTAAGAGATGCAAAAATATTCAAATTTGAAATTCACATTGTGGAAAAATTAGTTGCAATTAAACTTAATTTTTGCATTTAAATTTCGTGTAGGGGAGACCGGTACACACTGGAGCTATAGGCACAGTGGACCGCCCCCTAATATTTTATTTATTTAAACTTTTTAAAAACTTCTCTTATATCCTAATAGACAACAGCACTGCACTGATTATTTATAGCCTTCAGAAAATATGTTTAGCTCAGATTGAACTATTTTATCCTGATTGGTTGTTTTGAGCTTCTAAAAGTAAAATTTTTCATCATATTTCAATTTTTTTAGTAATTAAAGGTTGTAGATAAATAAGATAAAATAGCTTTTTTGTAAAGCTAAGATACTTGTTTTTATTTAACTTTAAAGTTAATATGTTTAAAAGGAAGCTATAAACAATATTAATACGATTATTTATTGAACTTCAACATGGGTCATAGTGGACCACCCACTCCTGGGGCACAGTGGTCCACAATCCACTCTGCTCCTGTAATGCAGAATGTTCAAAATGTTTAATAATTGCTTATTTACTATAAAGAAATATTGTTTAAAAGTAGTTATTTAACTGTAAAATAAAGTAAACAAAGAAAAATGACAATATTTATTTAATATAGTAAGAAATATTTTGCTTTGTATTTACTGCCTTTGATAAATGTAACTGTAGTCTAAATTGGTGCTTATTCTATTCAAGTAAGATTCATCAGATGCAAATTGAATGGAAATCAGTTTATTTTTCCCGAAACTGTAGATGAATCTATTGTTGATGTCAATGATTTCATAATATTGCTCCCAGACCCAAAAGTATTTCAGGAAAGTTCCAGGCTCAGTCATACTCATAAGTATTTTGGAATTTCATTTGCAAATTTTAATGTGCGCTGATTGTTTTGTACTTAAGTAATAACTTCAACTAAATTGCAATTGTTCCTGTATTAATCTGTTATTATTTTCAAAATATAATTCATTTTGTTTTTGTTCCAAAATGTTACTCGTAAATTTATATTACTATGCTATTTTGTGGGTAAAGGAAAAATAAAAAAGACTTAGATTAATGAAAAATAGACTTATATTGTATATTTCAGATAATACCTAATAGCGGTCCATTGTAGTCCACTTTACGGATGCATATAAAAAAATTTTGAAAAATATATTGAAAACTATGTTATGATAAATGAATAAAGGTTTAAGGAATATTCAAAAATATTTTATGCAGATCGGTTTGTCCATTAAAGAGAAAAAAAAATGTAACTGAAAAAGTGGTCCACTGTCTACCAGTCTCCCCTACATTTAATATTTAAAATTATCATCTGATCTAAATCTACCACAATAGACTTCATTATGAATTGCTTATGAGATTAAAAATTTGTAATCCCTTTCGCACAATATATATATTCTCACAAGCTTTGTAATATATATTCTCACAAGCTACAAAGAAAATCATTTTTTTTTTGGGGGGGGGGGGAGGCAGTAAGTACATATTGAATAATCAAACAGTTACAGCAATTAAAAAAACAAGGATATTTTATAAAAATGTTTAAATGCTTGGGTAACAAAATTACAATGGACAAAGAAAAAGTTATGTCCACTCTGATTTAAATTCTTGTGCATCTATTTGCTTTATAAATTTGAAATTTTTGTAGAGGATTGAAAAGATATGCTATTATATAAAGAATTATAATTTTTTTTTTAAAATTCATATACAATTATTTTTAATTGGAATTTTTATTGTTGCAGTGGAATTACTAAATACACTTTATCAATTTTCTTCTTCACATTGAATTTATTTATAAAATTGCACTTTTTATTACAAAATTTTAAAAGTAAGATATTAATTTTTAGCCAATAACCATGTGTCCTTGATTTCAAAGAAATTGCCCAGTAATGAAACTATTGAAAAAATAAAAACAATTCAATACCATAAAAAAATCATTGCTTGAAGACTGAAATACTATGATTATTATGAATACTTCACTTATCTTTCAATATTATTATTTTGAGTAAAGTCGTTCATACAATTTCTTGAATTCTTTCATTTTTCAAAATGTAACCATAATAATTGAATAAGTCGGCCATGATCAAAAAATATTTTTCAGTGATGATTAATCGTTGTATGCATGAAATATTTTATGCACAGATTGCATATAAATTGAGATATGAAAAAAAATATTTAATTAGATTTTAGTGCTGATTTTTTCATACCGAAAAATTAATATTTTCTATATATATACATATTTTGTAATAAATTTCTAAAAGGCTGCAGTGAAACTGCATAAAAATGCAGTTGAAAGACCACAGTGATTTGTCACAAATCATTGCAGTTTTTTTGAAGTCGACATAACTACACATTTACTGCAGTAAATACTTTTTTACATTAAAAACTTGCTTATTATTATTGCTTACTTTTTTACATTAAAAAAATTTTCAATTTCATATATTCAAATGATTTATTGTAGTACTTATTCCGGCTAGAATTACTGGAAAAATAAAAAGGGGCGAGCGAGCTTGGACCGCGTAGCTGTCTCAATCTGAATTGCTCTGCAATTCACAGGGGGTTGGCAAGCGTTAGCAAGTAGGCGGTCTGAGCCCCTAGTAAACATTGTTTACACAAAGGGTGTCTGTAAAAACAGTAGAATTATTCAGGTCACCAAAATGAAACAAGAAGTTCTCTATTTTAATGAACTATGGAAAGTTTGCAAAAAAAAAAAAAAAAAAAAAAAATGCAGTTGGGATACTACAGAGAATCTGCAGAAAAAATGCTGTTGGGAAACTACAGAAAATCTGCAGAAAAAATGCAGTTGGGAAACTGCGGTGATTTGGCCGATTCCACTACAGAATTTTTGAGGTTGATACAACTACAAAATTACTGCAGAATTTTTGAGGTTGATACAACTACAAAATTACTGCAGAATTTTTGAGGTTGATAAAACTACAAAATTACTGCAGAATTTTTTAAGTCTATTCAACTGTAAAATTACTGCAGTAATTTAGCAGTTGTATCGACTTCAAAAAAACTGTAGTCGAATCGGCCAAATCACCGCAGTTTCTCAACTGCATTTTTTTTTGCAGATTTTCTGCAGTTTATTTTTAGCTGGGATGGTACATAGGTTTTTAAGTATAATACGTGAAGTTTCTAAAATTATGATACACTACCACACGTGAAAATGAACGATATTACTAAAAATGGGATTCAAAGTGTGGATAACAATTAAAGTTTCTCTGTCCAACCACTTTCACTTAAATACGCCAGTCTTTGCATGAAATATTTAAATAGTATTAGTCCAATAAAGTAAAAAGAAATCCTCCAAAATTTATTTTATTTATTGATTTTTAAATTACTGTCGCAAAGACTATTTATAAAAACTATTATTGTAAAAAAACATTTGACATTCAATATAGTTGTTGCCTATATAAGAAATACATAATTTACTAAAATTATGTGTCTCACAAAAAAATTATGTGAAAATGTAATAATTCCACTAACGTTAGCATTATGAATTATTTTGTGCTATACTTTTCATAATACAGAATATATCAATTCATTTGTTTTGAAAATACATAACCTAAATTGAAACTAATATTCCGAAAATTAGCAGGTACAGATGGTAGTTTATCCAAATGATTTTACGTGCCCCTGTATACGAACTTAAATGTTTCACTCAATACTTTCTGTTGCACACCTGGTATTGTGAATTTAAATTTCACATATCAGTTTCCTTCTGTGTTTCACATAGTATAAACTAAAGAAAACAACAGTTATTGCCAATAAACTATAATGGGTCGATAATTATTTGTATGTCGCTGCATATGAGTTATAATCGCTAAGCACAATATTTTCTTTAGAAAATTTGTCGTAATATGTTTCACATTCATTAATGTAATTGATTTCATGAAGCAACAAAAAGTCAGTAGAATGTTATTTAATCAATTATATACCATAAACGAAACGTATCGGACATTTTTTGTACACTTCTGTTAACGAAGGATAGATGCTGCACATAATATTGTCAGTAGGAAACATGGTGTTTTAAACCTCAATACCATATAGAAATTTCTTAGTCATCCATGTATATAAAGAATAATAGAGCGCAGACTGACAGGCGGACTGTTAGACAAGCCGTAATCATAAACATTTTTTAGTTTTGTAGGAAAGTATTGAAAAAAAAATATAACTAAATAAATTATTTTTAAATTTAGTTAAAAAATTTAAAAGTATTTTGCTTTCTAACGGTAATTGAACTTTTAATAATGATAATAATAATAAAATACTTTCAAGTAATTACAACTTCCGATCTGAGTTCAAAAAATATTTGCAAGTAAAATTAAACTTTATTAAAAATAAACAATAACGATATAAAACATATTTACTGAAGTTGTTAAACTATAATCCTTTCCGAATTCTTAATTAAGTAATTCTTTTCTGAAAAAATCGGTTGGCGATTGTTTTAACTTGAATTTAATTTCGGCACCTCGCAATTCAATTTAAAATTAATTCTGGAATTGCAGGGAAGCGTTTTATCGATTTCGTCTGTATAATCTTGCGCAATATTTGAAAATATATTTCAATTTCTTTTGAGTTCAGTTAATTTAAATTATCTCAACTTGCTGAATTTCTTTAACTCTAAATAATATCTTTGTCAAAGGCAGAAAATATATCCTTGATTAAAAAGTACATGTATTCATCTTTTCTTCGCATATTTATGCATCCTTTTACCATCAATAAGTGAAATAGTTTAGTGAATATTATAATGAATAAGTCTTTGAATAAAGGTGTGATATCAAAAGAAGATTATTAATGGAGATAGAATAAAAAAAGACTTTGAATAATTATTCATCACTCTAAATGGAAAATAGCTTTATGAAAATAATAAACAGGCGATGATAAAGATAAAATTATTGATGTAAAAGATCGTTTAGTATGTGAAATTGATAAAATTGATAAGTTTCACATTTTTTATGGGTAAAAAAAAATCCAAAGTTTCTGCTTTTTTCATAAAGGCACAAACATTTATATTTTACTGAAGGTTGTATACTTAAATATTTTATATACTGCATTATTGTTATGTCAATTATTTATACCTAAATTTAGAAGTACCGGTCTTGGTAAAAGTAATAAAAGTGCATGCCAATTTGTTAATAAATCCTTGTTTAAATAAAAAATATAATACATAACTTTAAAGCATTATGTGTCATAAGAAATTTTGTTATTTAATCTATAAATTCAATTGTTTAATAATAAAAACAACCATGCCATTATATATTAACCATTAAAAAAATTCATTTAGTACGAGTTGTGGTCTGCCAGATATTGTATCTTTGAAATATAGTTATTTATTGAATATTAATGTATTCTTCTGTGCATCTCAGGCGTGATTAAAATCATTACAAATGAAAAACTATATTAATTTACAATATTTCTTGAGTATTTTTAATTAATTATTGCATTAAAAATGATATGAATAATATTTAATGACTAATGCTGATTTACGTTGAAAGTTTGAGGATTAATGCTGTAGCAGCTAGAGAGGTAAATTTGACCGGTACCAAATAAATATATTTAAATTCGAAACAGAAATTTCTTATTAAAATAAATTAAATATATGGTAACACAGAAATAATTTGAGTAATTAGATTAAATAGCATTAAAGAATTCTAGTTGAAAATATCTTTATATGATTGGAGTTAAGTTTCCTGCTGTTCTGGTGCTGAGACTTACAGATTTACAGACGCAATTTAAAATATTATGATATTTTATGATATTACATATATCTGTACGCAGAATTCGTGTAATTAAAACATTTTTTGAAAATATAATATTATACAAAATAAACAAAGAATTATTTATCATAATCGATATTCGCTTGAGCTATTAAATAACATGGTAATTTGTTTCTTAAGAAAATGAAGGAAGAAGAATGAAGAAGAGAAACAAGACTGAAAAATCAAAGTATTGTGTAATAAATGATAAAATTATAATATAAATTTGAATACAGTTCAAATTACAATTTTAAAATCCTTTAAGGCAAGTAAGTGCTTATATAATCTTGAATTCACACAAAAATGTATGAAAAATATTATTTGAAAACAAAGAAAAGCAATTTAATTTTACAGCTTTTCTTCCTGAAAGTTATAGAAGTAAAATATCACACAAAAACATCTGGTACAAATATGTTGGTAATATATATTGGCAAAAAATATCTGGTTGATTAATTTAGGTACTATTAAGTACATCGCAACGCATTTCAATGGGTTAAAAAATGGCTCAATTTATTTTTAGTTCTTCTACTGTCACACAATTTACGCTGTTTCGGTATTCTGTTTTACAATTTTACAGTTTTATTTCAAAATAACATTATAGTATAATTTGACTGAAAATGCTTTAATATATGAAAGTTTTTTCTTCGTTAAATCGTTGTACTTTCGTTAAATGGTTGTACTAATGTAAATTCTTTCTTACGATATTATAAATATTGCAGAAAATAATTTCCATATTTGTGATGTATTTTCTTTTAATGATTCATCTTACAGTAACATTAAATATTTAGCAGTATGGTTAAATGCATATAGAGAGCGTAGTAAGGAAATTTAGATTTATTTGTAAAAATATTAAAATTATGGTTATCTATAAAATGATGTTTAATTATATTTTTGGCAGAGGCGTGTCATGTTTTTCCTTTCAGTGACAAATTAGAAATATTGATTATTTTTTCATTCAAATATTGAGATTTACGTTAGCAGAATACCAGACATAATAACTTTTTATCCATTAGAATATTAACAGCGAAAGAATAAACTGGTACATATGCGAAAATAGAAAATGACTAATGATACTAAGATATAGTTAAATAGAAGCGTTAATATATAATTTATTTTAACCTGTACCATACTGATATGCACTTTTTATTATTACATTTCAAAACCTCTCAACCGTTGATATTTTATAGCAATTTGTAAATTCATACTTTTGCCGGCATTATAATGTGATCACAGTTCTGAATAAAACAGACATTGAATGCCGTAGACTACAATCTAAGTTTCGTGATTATTATTCCGAAAATTTACTGCACAATGTTCCAGAAATAACTGTCAATTTATAATTTTACAATAACTATTGAAACTTTCTGAGCATTCAGAATTTCTGAATACATAATCCCCCAGAATTTATAACACTGCTGATAAGTTGTCAGATTATTCTTGTATAGATAGCAAACTCTCAGATGTTAAGAGTAATTACTCAGAATATTGTGACATTTTTTCCAATGAATAAACCCGCTGGTACTTATGATTTGATTAGCACTGATTTAGAAGCAGGCTATGTATTTACTGTGATCTGTAGTTATTTCACAATAAATAACTACATAAAGCAAGCATTTATGCTTGCTTTATATGTTTTCACCTTATGCTTTAATTCTTTAATGGAAATCAAAAGATACATTTTAGTATTTTTCGATCCACAATGAAAGCAAACCCATTACAACACCGCGTGAATTTGTAATTTAAAATTTACTGCAAACGGTAGTGATATAGTAGAAACCACAATATGCAATAAAAACATCGTAGATGTCTACGACTGCCACACAACTATTAGCTAAAAAGTATAATTATTTGTCTAAATAATAAATAGCCCCACCAGTGGCTGAGAGGTTCTGCTTTCAAAGCTGGTAGACAGAAAGTGCTGGTTTCAAACCCCTGTCGCGCTCGTTGACCTAACCGTTCGGAGTTTTCTATGGTTTTCTACGAATCGTGCCGTAAATACGGGTTAGGATCCCTTAGAAAAAATAAAACAAGTTAGCAGCAAACAAACAAAAAAATAAGTTAGGCCCCACGGCCGGCACTCCCTCCTAGGGCCTATATCCCTTGAGTAGATGGATAATCGGCCGTCATAAATCAACCAACTAAATAATAAATAATTTCATTAAATTTTGACTTAGTTTATTTATGTTCAATGAGGCATATGAAAAACATTTAAATAACTGCATACATTCAATTATTGATGATTAACTTTTCAATTATCGACATAAAATCACTCTTAAAATGCCTTATTTAATAACATTTATGTTTTTTAGGAATAACTTTAATTACTCTCTTATACACGAGTAATTTAAAGAGGGACCCCTAAAGTGTCAAAAATATACTAAACTGATCCGTAGTTACTTCAGACAAATGATTGAAGCATTTATGCTTGTTTTATATATTTTCACCATATGGTTTAATTCTTTAATGAAAATCAAACGATACATTTTAAAATTTATCGATCCAGAATGAAATCAAAGCCATTACAACACTGCGTGTATGTGTAATTTAAATCGCATTGTAAACCATAGGGCTATAGCAGAATACAAAATATGCAAGGAAAAATATCATTGATGTCTACGACTGCAATACAACTATTTGCTAAAAATTAAATTTATTTGTTTAAATAATAAATAATTTAATTTAATTTTGACTTTATTTGTGTTCAATGAGGCATACGAGAAACATTTAAATAACTGTATACATTCAAATATTAATGATTATCTTTTCAATTATCTGCATGCATTCAATCTTAAAATGCCGTATTTAAAAAAAAAATAATATATATATATATATATATATATATATATATATGTTTTTACGAATAACTTGAATTACTATGTTATACACGAGTAATTTAAATAGTCACCCCTAAAGGATATCGTTGGGATAAATATACATCTGTATGCTTTAAATAATGTTTGTTGTCACTGTCAGTAACATGAAATATTAGGTTTAAAAAAACTAGATATGTTATCCTTCATTTGAAGCAAATTGCATGTGTTGTCGGTTTAATATAGAGATAGAAAAACCGAAAAAAAAGATTTTATTTAAATCTGTACACAGTTTATTATTGACAAAATTTGATGTTTGTGTTTCAGTAATGTTGACTATTTCATCCATGTCATAAAAAATTAAAATATTAACATTTAATTTTATATAAAACTTAATATATATATATATATATATATATTAAGTGCCTATTTTTTTTTACTAGCACTATTTAAATATAACTATTTTTGATATCCAATAAATTGCATTTTGTAATTAAATAATTTTAAAGAAGGCCTCTCAATGTAAAGCGTGACTCGAAATCTACTAAATGATTTTTAAAATTAATGACTTTTGAGATTAATCATTTTTAATTCACCGATAAAATCGAGATAACCTGGATTTTCATAATAAAATGATAAACGTTTGTAACAAAGATATTGGTGGAAGAACATCCGTATACTTTGAAAATCAACGTTTAATAAATTATTCCCAAATATTATTTTTTTATTGTAATATTAAAACACAAACTTTGAGAGGTGAAACATTATAGAATATTGTCGTCGAAAATATGTAATTAAGATGAGTATTATTATTTGAATTAAAATTAATTTCTCACATTTTGAAACGTTTGGAGTATGCTCTGCAAATGTAAATTTTGAGCGTTGACTTTAAAAATAACGTCTTTTTGGAAATGTTTAGTGTTATCTAGATTTTTTGTATGTAAAAAAAAGAACAAATAACAAACCCTTGGATGTCTTACCTTTTTATATAACATACACATTTCTCATCACCCTTTTGTATTTTGGTCTACATATTACATGTTCTGTATTTAGAGTTTTTTTGAAATTTTATTTTCATTTTGTCACGCATATATTTTTTTTTAATAAAATGTTAACTAAATAAACACAACATAATACTTCTTTTAAGCTAATGATACAAATAATAATACATTAAATCATTCTCATTAGTTTGAATTGTCACAAGTAAATACGAAAATATGAAACATAAGATATAAAATGTGTTTTTAATTAGTTAATTTGTTTAAATTCTTATTTTTATTTTTTGAAATAAAACCTCAAGTTTAAAAGTACTGTTATGAAAAATGGAAACACTAAATATGCAACAGCATAAATTTGATGAATATAATAACATGATTACATAATTTGTTTCAGTTTTTACTAAATTTATGTAAAAATTTAAATTATTGTTAGCTTAACAGTTATAAATTACATGTAACTTAAAGCAAAAGTCTGATTTAATATATGAAATTTTTTTAACACCTAAGACAACATCATGTATAGTGTATGAAGTTACGAGATTTATTAGAAAGTACTGAGCGGGGGGGGGGGGGGGTGAAGAAAAATGCTGAAAATTTAGTTTTAAAACTACTTTGTCGTTCTTAAATTTGTTTTTTATGCATTTTTAAAGAGAAATTGTCTATAATATTCCATTTACACTTAATTTATATATCTACATTAAGATATGGTACAGCATTTTGTTTTAGTTGTATATTGGAAATATTGCTGTTGACAGCCGTGGGGCAAGAGGGCTTTGAAAACAGACAGTGAAGCGTTAGGTACAATAACTCATCGTAAACATAACTTACACCAATCAGACAGAGAAAAAAATCCAATGGCTAGTGAAATAATATACCATTTGCAAATATATGCACTTTTTGAACAAGGAAACTGTTTTTCCATGTCTGCCTGTAAACCGAGGATTCCCTTGACATGCGCAGGACGAATTTCGACAATGTAATCTAGTTCATCAGCAGTTGATGAGAGTTTTAAATTAATAATATCGGCTAACTATGATGAATTAAAAATCTGAGTCTTAGGTGCATTCGGACGTGTTTTCTTCTATTCTTATTCAAATTTACAGGTCTCTACAAGCAATAGACTAACCTATGCATCGCCAACAAACCAACAATCTGCCCGACAGACCCACAGACAAATACTTTCTTCTGTTGATATATACAAACACACACACACACATATATATATATCATTATCGTAAATCCAAGTTTATTTTTATAACCTGATTATATATTTTTTCGCATATTTGGAATTCATTTTCGTAGCTTAAACCTTTGCTCATTTTCAAAAATGATGTAAAATTATTAATTTAAAATTGAGCATGATCTAAACATAATGGGTTATATTATATAGTAAAATGTGATACGCTACATAGAGTTTTTTTCAAAATTACACAATCTTACATTGCGATTTAGGATTTAAAAACTGAAAAAAAATGTAAAACATAATAATATTTTCTTTCATAATTTAGAAAACCCATATTAATCACTTAAGTCTATAATAAGAAAACGTAGAAGAATACATATAATCCTGTTCGTGATAGAAGTGAAAAAAAAAATAACTTTTAGTACAGACTTTCAATATTGAATATTGGAATGTATAAATGGAAGCCCATTTCAATCACAACGTGACATTGTTAAAAATCCAAAATCTTCTTTCCAAATATGGACTGCTTCCATTTCTTTATAAAAACATAAAACTTTTTGACATAGGAACATTTTTAAACCTAATTTTTAAATTTCACTCAAGAAATTGCAATATCATTTGTATATAAATTTTTTTGCGAATACTAAGAAGTGTAGTCGTTTTTAACTAGATATTGTATTTACTACTAGAACTATATTTTTAATATTTTCCTATGATATTTAAAATATAATATGTACAGTTTTATAGGATACAATACATATAGTATTACATAATTTGTAAGGTTCTAAAATGTTTATTCATAAAAAACATTATTATATTTAAATCAAAACTTCAAAAGATATTCATTATGATTGATTTCCTACTTTACTGCCAAAAAATACAGATATTTGGGACGAATTACTTGCTTTTATATGTGAAAAAAATTAACAATTAACAGCAGTGTATAGAATAGAAATATTATATATGTATTTTAAAGTAGGGTTTTAGGAACTCTGGAAACTTTATTTATCTTTGTTACTGTCCGTTTTTCCCAAAATATTTACAACAGATATCGCTTATAGATTAACACCTTTCTACAAAAAAGCATATTATTTCATAAGAAAATGTCATTTTCTTACTGCGTGCCTTCTTTATTTTTATGTCTCAAACACATTTAATGGGCACATTTGACAAGAAATGCCACGTTAATTAATTATGTCTAAAATAATTAATAATATATATTTTAAATACAGTTTTCAATCTTTAGTTGAGCCATCCTACAATGGTATGAGTTTTTTTTCTTTTTAAATCTTGGCCAATATTTAGCTTATTATGATTTTCTGAGCCATCTACAAAAATTGACTAATAGCCAAAATCAAGAAATGCGTTATTTAATATCTGACTCTGTTAGGTTTTGAAACGGGGTGTTTGCGGTTCCAAACTATATGTTATAAGATGCTATTAATTCTCAATTAAACATTTCTAGCGGCATATGTGAACTTATACATCTAATGTTAACAAAAAATATGTATTAATTATGATCCTAATGTTAATGCTGTTAATTTATCATGTTTGTCAGTAAAATATTTTTGTTGAACATAAAAATGTTTACTTGAAAATTGGTAGCATCCGAAAAACCTATCTTCCTTGTTGAAAAAACTTATTAATACATTTTAAAAACAAACAGATAACGTTTTCTAAAATCAGTGGTAACATAAGAAACTTTGTTTTTATAAATGCTTCTTTAACTGTTAAAAATATATTCATTTCCGAGGTTTCTAAAGATCAAGAACACTTTGCGGGATAGCCGATAACTCACAAGAGGTCAATGTATATTTTTGTTCATGGTTATATTATATGATCCTAGATTAAAAAGTATGTGTCTGTTTTACAGTTCATGTAATGGATGAATTGCGATTTATGGAACTGTAAAACGCATTTACCTTTAAGAGCCTACATCAGTCATGCGAAAAAACGCTCAAGCTAATCTTAAGTCCATGGGAAGGTTCTTGCGCGATTTCTCGCTCGCATTTTAATAATTTTAAATGATTTTTTTTTTTTGCATAGGATAGCTGAGGTCAATCTCTAATGTTGTTAGTTTTTATTTTTTTATTTTGGTTCCAGTTAGTTTATATAAGGGTATTTTCTCTTTCTTTCAGAACCGGTTCCAACCGGTTTCGAAATTAAAAATGTCCTCTTATAAAAAAAACTGTAACTAAAATCAAAAAAGTATAAACTAACAACGTTAGGGATCGGCCTCAGCTATCCTATGCAAAAAAAGAATCATTTAACAGTATTAAAATGCGGGTGAGAAATCGCACAAGAACCTTCGCATAGACTTGACATTAGCTTAGGCGTTTTTCTCATGACTGATGTAGGCTCTTAAACAATGGAACAAAGAAGCCATATACGAAAGCAGTAGTGAAGATTCATGCAGTGAATTAACGTTGATGTATACGGAGATATGTCTATGAGGAATAAATACTAATGTGCAATATTCTGGAGAATATATACATTTACAAGTACCTATATATTATATTACTTTTAAATGCTAAAGGTGTAAAATTAACAACTATAATATAAATTAAAATAACTTTTATTAGTTGTTTTACATGTTTCGACTCTTCTGAGTCATTTTCAAAGACAAAAAGAGAATATTCTAAAGCTGCACGGGCTTTGAAGTTATTATTTACATGTACTTTTAAAAAAAAATTACGCACGTTATCTATTATTTTTTACTTGATTGCTTATTTTCATATCTTTGAGCATGGAGTAATTCCAGCCACAGTTTCGGTAAATTAAAAGATGCCGCATCGTTACATATTGTATTTTTGCGCGTGAGTATCTCTATGGTTTCTCTTATTATGGATGGATAGTATAGACTGGAGGGAAATATTATTTTACTTTCATTGAAATTTATTTGGATGGTTTCTTCTTGATATAATCTTGCTAGGGCTGTAGTTTTTCTATTGTATTTAATATCAACTATATGCTCTTTTTTTCTGCAATTAAATTTCCTGCTGGTCATGCCTATGTAGTAATTCTTGGATCCGTCTTCTTTAATAAAAGGTATTTCATATACTCCTGAATATTTCTCAAAATTAATTGAGTCAATTTTACTGCAAATGATATTCTTTAATTTCTTAGGTGTTTGACTATTAAGGTACCCATATATTTTTAGTGTCGTAATCTCTTTTTTTTCTTTAAAATTTTCTAATCAGTAATACAAGTAATAAATATTAAGCCTTATTTTCACGTCTAAAAAATATGTTCCGTCTTAGGTTAGGGAATGTCTTAAATTTGAGAAAATACGGTATTAATTTTAAATAGAATATTCGCAACTCCTAAGGAAATATTTTAAAAAAGTTAACTTTCTGAATTTTGTTAAGACAGATACAATCACTTGTGTTTTGTCACAGTGAAAGAATTGTGTATAACTTTAATATTTTAACTCAGTTTATTAAAAATAATATAAACTTTAATTATTATATTTGATCCAGGTAATTAATTTTCTTATGATGCAATATACCAATATAAATTTGCAGCTTGTTAAATAGTGATAAGGTAAATGAAAACATAAATTTACAGGTAGATTAATATTTTATTACAAATTATGTTATCTGTCCGGCATTCCGTGCTCTTACTATGGTAAATGTACTCCGAATACCGTGCACATTTTATATGTTATTGAATTTTATCATAGATTGCTCAGTGTTCGCATTTGTAGTTCGCTTACGGGGAAACGCGAAAGTAATCCATTATATCATGGTCTATGAGAAAAATCGTTTGAGAGGCATTTTATTGATGTCGCAATAATTCAAACATAATGGCATTGATATACATCACTGATGTATACTACAATATGCTTCATCAAATCTAAAAAATAAGTAGCATTTATAGTTGGTTTACTGGGATATACAAACAAATTCTTCTTCATTATGATTTATGTGAAAAATGGTCTGCGCTGCATTTTAATAATGTTAGTATACTTCAAACATAATTAAATTAAAAAGAAACAATGGTGAACACTACAAGATGTTTTTTATATATTATGGAACGTTTAGTATTTATCGTTAATTTAAAGAAAATCGCAAACGGATTATGTTACAGGACTGATTGATAATTGCAGGAAATGCTTTGTGGTGCGTTTGAAACGTATCTATTTTTTTGTGTATTATTCTGCTGTCGTCTAAAAAAATACAGGGTGAAATGTTTCCTTTAAAAAAACACACCCTAGTACTTCATCAAATATTTCACTAAATTCATTCTTTTTTGTTTTGCTCTGATTTTATGCAACATTTAGAATAATAAAAATAGGTAAAATTACTAAGAAGTGCTTATTTAGTTTTAAAATAATTTAAACCAACAATTGCAAAATTCTGGCAAAACACGATCTTTATTTGTACAGATTTTCAGGTTATAATAGAATTTTAGAACTATCTTCACAAATTTTTAATTGTTTTTATGTTAAAACATTAATATATAATAAAATGCTTCATTTTCAAGTGATTGCGTCCGGTGTAGGTTTTGTTTCAGTAACATATCTTACTTTTTGGAAAAGTGGGTATTTTTTTTCAAATTCTCGCTTATTTTGCTGCCGTTTTGTAATAAAGTGATAAAATGAAAAATGCTCAACCTTAAAATACCCGTCAGAATCAGCTGTAAAAATTTAGACGAGTTTAATTTTTTTGCATTCTTTATTAAACTTTACATACAGAAAATAAAAAAAAATGTTTTTTTTTTTTTTTTTTTTTAGAGAACAACACAATACATGGTGCGTAATAATTCTATAGATCGTATACAGTACTGCAAGAAAGAATTGCACACACATTATCGGATATGGCCAGCAATTGATGGTAACATGTTTTTACTGAGTTATGACTGTTTTAAATTGATTATTTCGATATCTCCTATTACTATATAAAAATGAAATTTCTGCTAATTATATTCTATTAGCATTGTTCAGTGTTTCATAATCTATGCCTGATGCATGATTTATCATTCTTGTTCAGATTCATTTTGGTTATTTTGCGTAAAAAACACGTTTCTAGATATATCTATTAATTCTTTAGATTAGCTACAGTTACAGTATATTATTTAATAACATAATGACCTTACTTATTCGCTCAACTTGCTTAACCGTTAACTTAATGCTTCAATGAGTTATAAATGTGAGAGATAAAATATTAACAAAACATGTTACAGATTAATTTGCACGCTTGAACTATTATATACTCAGAAATAATTATTCAAAACATTTAGTATTTTAGCTATTACCTATAACTAAGCTTTAAGTGAATAGTTTATACAAATGGATGATATATAAAATAAGAAGTACTACTTATTTGTTCATCACTTAGAATTAATACGAAATAGATAATTCGAAAGTACAATATGTTCTTAATAAATGTAAACAAATATATATTTACCAGTGCGCCAGTGCGAGGATTTTGCACTGCAGTCTAATATTTTTTATCAATATCTAATATTTCATAGATGCAGGTTTAAAGAAAGATTAATTATAAAAATATTTGCACACAACATTAGGGAAGCCTGAATATCATCTCATTTATTCCATCAATGTTATAATAGAAACTAATCAAAGTTAGCAAAAGGCACGTGCGAGAAAAAAAAATAACAATCGTATTTTAACTGCATAAGAGTATGACGTCACTCGATTTTGGAAAACCGAGAAAAACCTTTCATTTCTTCTATTAAAGCAATGTTGATTTAAATTTTAATTAACTGCAATTTTACTTCGATTGATCGATGGTGTTGTTTTCTTCTAAAAATTTTATTTTTACTTTTTATTCATAAATATAAAATAAACCCATCCGCTGGCATCAGACTTTATATTTGTTGTACTTATTACGTATTCTACGCATTATGTATTACGTAAATAACGTACTCTTATTACGTATGACATGGTTGTACTATTTATGTTTTTTTTAATCAGTGTTGAGCATCACATAATCACGTATTAGCATCACGTATTTGATTTTTGTGGCAACACTAATTTGAAGAAAACTTTTCATTTCATTTATGAAAACAATGCCGATTTAATATTTAATTAGCAGCATTTTTTAATCAAAAACATTTTTTAACAAAATGTGAGTGTACTATGTCAGAAACCTGTTTAAAATCATTTAATATAGTATCTCATTAATCGTTATGTGTTTTGTATTTGCTTAGAGAAAGAGATGTTGACAACAGAAATAATATATATGATTTATTTTCAAGTTCAATCATTTACTTAGATCACGTGTTTTCATAGCCATTCATAAACAGTATTTTCATTAAAAAACTGCATTCGTACCTATGTCTGCTAAACTATTACTTGTGCTTATGTTATTACCTAAATAAAAATAAATATCTGATTAAAAATGAATATTTTCTGCAATTGAAAACAATGTCAAACCAAATGTTCAAAGAAAAATAACAATACTTAGTTGATTTATTTAAAAACTAACATGTTTAAATAATCTTACTGTTAAATGAAATAAATGTTACGAATCTATTAAATTTTAGAGAAATTCATAGCAAATTTACAGGTATTGAAAACTGTCTGTTCGTATTTTTTTCGTCTCTAAGCCAAACGTAAAAGGAGCTGAAAAATACTTTATATTTCATTCTGAAAGAATTAAAAATCCTAATATAACTTAAAAAGTCCTTCCGGCCTGCACCGGGGGGAAAAGGTAGCTTTCCTATATCTTCGTTTTAAAATTTTAGCTAATATTACTCGAAAACAGCAAGCTAAAATGCAAAGAAACCGTTAACAAGAGATTCAAATTCAGTATTAACACTGAATTTGAATAAGAAATTTGCCAAATTATTGAGCTATAGCCAAGTTGGCTTCAATTATATAGACTTATTTCGGTCGCCAAATGTCGCCAAGTTTGGCGAGAATTTGGCGCTAACGGATATGAATATATAGTTTTATGCCTATGATGGGAAAATGATTACAACAATGAAAGATAATAATTTGCGAGAAGTCGCGTTCACTAAAACTTATAAATTAATCGTTGGATTTTTGTAATGTGCTATCTTGTTTCAAAATGTCTGCCACCTTAAAATTTCAAACTGCTGTATCTCAGCCGTTTTTCAAGATAGAGGTAAAACAAAAAATACTCCGGAATCCTTGTATCAAGGCCTATCACTTAATTAAAAAATAAATTTGAATTTTTAACTTTTTTGTATATTTATTTTAGTTTTAAAAATTTGAGAAGCCGCCATCTTGAAACAAGATGGCGGACCAAGCTGGCTAACGAACTCGGTCGAGGCATTGGTGAGCTTAATACAGACAATTAGTTTCATCAAAATTAATTTATAAATACGAGCGTTATCGTATGACAAAAATCAGATATATATATATATATATATATATATATATATATATATATATATATATATATATATATATATCAACATTTGAACGGAGGGTGGTTTTGAGGTCTGGGGTTTATGATCGGTAAAAATATATCGAAATTTTCCGGAATTACTTTCCTCCGAACGGCTGCAATAGGTAGCTTTATACTTTTTTGTATTGAAAGCTACCTAAAATTATGAAACTATGTTACCTTTGTTTTTCAATGTTTTGTATAGGAAAACGTGAGACGAAAGATTTCATAACAACACCTTTAACTCATGGAAATCGTTCTTTCCAATGTTAATCTATTATCCTCTGCACCCGGTTTTGACATTTTATTTGCGTTCCTGCAATAGAATATTTCCAGAAGAATCCATAGTTCATGTATTTCTTTTTATATGTTCATAGAATTATACAATTAAAACACATTGATATGAATCTCATTCTGATAGGTAAGGATCACAAAATGTCAAATGAATAATATTAAAAAAATATATACATCAATAGAACAATACAGAGAGCTGTGTAAAGAACATAATAATCAAAATTTACAAAATTATAACACATCGATATATAACACTTTCATAAGAAGCACATTTTCGACCATTAATGTCGAAAATATTTATTTCGACCCATAACCGCAGCGCATGACACCAAGCACGCCTGCTATACGGTGCATAGGCAGCAGAGACACGTGCCGGATTTCAATCAGAAAGAGTTTTATTCCGAACTGAGTGCATCCCTAGCGGTGGGAAGTAAAACTAAACATTTTTGCAATTAACATTTGTCCAATTCAAACAAAGGGCACGATTTCAACGACAATTGATTCCCTCAACTTAACATAAACTAATTAAGATATAGATAACTAATTAAAACATAAATTTGGCGCCCCCAGGCGGTGGAAAGCGGAACTAAAAGATTTTCTGCGTGTGCACAAAACGCCTACTATACGTTGTCATAAGCAGTGAGGACACGTGCCGGAGTTTCTTAACGGAAAGAGTTTTGTTTAGAACAGAGTGCACCCCCTGGCGGTTGAAAATGTAACTCAAAGATTTTGCATTTAATCTTGGTCCGTTTCAAATAAAATCTTTTCTGATATTCTTCCGAGGTCTCCCAGGTACTAAATAAACTTTGGTATCCTTTTTTCAGCCCTTGCTTACCACCATTTATGTATATTAATATCCATGTTGTGATTTATTTTCTCGAGTTCTGTGGGTCCGATTGCAACGGGAATCAGTTCATTCTACTTAACATTAACTAATTAAGATATAGCTAATTATTTAAGACATAGATTTGATACTCCCTGGCGGTGGAATGTGGAACTGATCGATTTATCGCGCATGCACGGTATGCCATCTACACGGTGCCAGAGTTTCGTTCGGAAATAGATTTATTTAGAACAAAATTATCTACTTGGTGGTAGAAACTGGAAGAAAAAGATACTGCAGCGCGCGTCCAGCACGTCTGCTATACACGGTATCTTCGGCAGCGGGCACACGTGTGGATAATTTGTTTAGGATAAAATGCATCCCCTGGCGGTGGAACTAAAAGATTTTCCTGCGCGTGTGCCAAAATTGACTATATTTATTGAAACCGCAAAAGAAAATTACCGATTTGATAGTCCCCGAGAACGAAAAAGTTTCATTTTCACTCATCCTCGAGTATTAAGAAAATTATGGAATTATTGAAATTTGAATTCACAGTTTATGTTTCTGATTCCGAAAATGGAAATTTTGTGAAAATCCGACTGAAACTTTTATTTTACTTTTGACAAAAAATTGACTCGTTTGAATCAAGTGATCCAGACATTTGAGGAGTTGGTATTAAATTTGCCCCCGCTTCGGGTAAATATCTCTAATTAATTTCTGAAAGACAAAGAGTTACCAGAGGTAGGGTTTCGTGCAGCGATTTTTAGAGTAATTTCGCATTTCGTATTATTTTTGGACGGGACCGGGCAATGCCGGGCGGATCTGCTAGTGAATATACAGGGTGAATCTAAACTCTTGGGCAAGACTTTAAGGGGTGATAGTACACATCAAGACAAACACTATTAAATAGGAAACTAAGGGTCCCAAACGTCTTCCGAAGGAGATAGGCGCCATTAAAGTTTAGGGTTCAAAATTTCAAATATTAATAGAAAAACGGAGAAATTGGTCGATTCGTTTGCGGTTTTCGCTAAAACTATTCTTTATGTCAGTATTTCCTTAAAAATAAATTTTAAAGAAAAAAAAATTAAAATGTCGATAGAGGGAGCTTTATACTTTGGAGTAACGAACAACTATTTTATACCGTTAGTTTTTGTATCTGATTAAATGCTTTCAAAAGCTTAGACTTAAACTTAAATTTTGAGCTCAAAATCTGTATCGTTGGGAGTGGTTTAGTACTGAACTGTGTTCAGGAGTTGAAATTTGAACCTCTCAGAACACAGTTTAGTTATTCCCGATCTTGGTGTCGTATACCAGGGAGAAACTACTACCCCCTACACGTAAAATAAACGATAGATTGATGACAAAATTAAATTGAAAAAATATTTTAAAAATAAATTTTAAAGATAAAGTTCAAAATTGCCGATAGAGGGCGCTAAAGACTTTGGAGTGATGAACAACTATTTTTTACCGTCGACTCCGACAAGGACCTGGTTGCGAGGATTGACGTCGTAGCAGGCGATATCCGGGAGATGCCCAGGGTATTCACTAATGTTCACAACTCCCTCCGCCGGCGGCGTGAGGCAGGATCGTTGCTGGAGGGCACTCTTTCGAGCAGTTTTTGTGATTCCTCACGAACATCATGCATGTACCATTTTCTATGTGTCAACCTTCATTCATATTGCGCACTACATGCATACATCAAATTGTTTATTTTTATTTTGTGCGGTGAAATTGCTCATGTCGGTTATGAATAAATTTTCTATTTATTTTTTCATTACTCTATCGTTTATTTTACGTGTAGAGGGTAGTAGTTTCTGCCTGGATTAATTTTAACATAGTTATTCAAATTGGTAAAGAAATCATATGAGTTATAATTTTCCAACTGCACGAAAAATGTCCGAAAAATGTTTCTTAAACGTTTAATCTGTAATTTTTCGTTTTCTAAAAAAGCTAATAGAAATCTGTCATATTTAGTTCATTACGTAACATTACAAATTAAGGAACTGCCCGTGCATGCTGCATCTACGCCATGCATGCTGCATCTACTAAAAATTTCTGACAAACAAGTCCAATTTCGTGAATAATCGGCACGATATTCTGGGATCTAATGAATGTATTAAAAAGGGAAATAAATACTTCTTTGTTAAACATTTAATCTATAATTTTACGTTTTCTAAGGAAGTTAATAGAAATATTTGGTTCATTCGCCAAGAAACATATTACATTTTCAATAATAAATTTTAAGGGAAAAATGAAATTTATGGTAGAAATATATATTTTTGTATTGAGTTGGTCTTATTAAACATTTTACCAGTATGTTACCATATTGTGATAAATATATTATTATAATTGCCTTTTTTCATTATACCTATGCTATGCTCGTAAACATGATGTCTACAGGATCTATGTCCATTAAACCTCATTGTTTTTCATAAATAATTTGTAACACACTAAATATTAGATTCCATTGAATGATTCTGGTGAATTAAGTTTTCAGTAGTTAATATTACACATTGTTCTATTTAGTTTTACCTTTTCAAATATGTACCTGTTTTTCTCTGATCGATGAAACTAATAGTGCGATTTATATTTTCATGATTTCTTTCAGTTATTTAAAAAATATATATTATTTAACTCAGATAACACTTGCAATGCATTGCAATACTTAAATGACTAACAAATGTCTCTTTCACAAAATTTGTTTTTCTGCTGTCCCCAGTTGCGCTACTTATAAGCTATTAATATTTCGTCCACGAACATGACTCAGTTTAGTGTTACAATAGTTATTTATCAAATAAAAGTTTAAATAAACAAAATTACTTTTTGAAATTGAACCGGAGAAATTAGTTTCGGACGGAGAAGGCCTCATAGTAGAACACAAATATGCTCATGTAATCATCTTAATAAATAGACGAGTTGGTTTATTCAATTTAACATTGCAGTTTTTGACAAGTTAAAAAAAAATGCTTTTTTTGAAAACTTTCATCTTTCCGGACCCCTTTAAATAGATAAACTACATACAGATCTAGATTATTGTGATATTATGTGTGCTTTAATACATAATTAGAATTAGTAAAAAAATGTCTGCTACAAAATACATGAACCCAACATTTTTATTTGCAGTCAATAGAATATATTTTAAGTATTGTAAAGATTTAATAAAGCATGATATCTAAATATATCATGCTTCGTTAGGACTGCTATAAAATAACTTTGTTGTAATAAAACCAAATTTTAAATTTATGAATTTTTATATAGAAAATATGAGCAAGTACATTTTTAACAATCCTTTTACATGTGTGATATAAACAGTGGTCGGAACTTCAATTATCATTTGAAGAACAAAACGAAGAAACGTTAAAAAAATTAATGCTCGCCCAAAAGCAAAGTGACACAAATATACAATGGCGGTCAAACGTTTCCGGGCTGCATAAATTTCTTGCTTAATTTGTAAGTATACCCCTATAAAGTGAAAACTCAAAGTGATACTTATACATTTTGTTGACATAATTCTTAGGAACTTATTTATGAAATAACATATAAATAGCAATAAATTTAATTGACAAAATTAATTACAAAGGAAAATGCATGTTCTCAAAAGTTTACGGTCAGCTTAGCAAGTTTGGAAAAAGTTTGGTGTTATATCAGAAAATAACAGTGATCAACAACATTTACAATTAGTATTTTGTCGTCATACATTTATCTATAAGTCATACATTTATCGCAGCGATGAGGCATCGATTCAATGAACGGTTGAAGATCGCCTATGGTAAGTTTTTTCCACCCTTCTTGCAATTTTTGGGAAAATTATGCTGAATTGGAATATTTATAATTCCGCACACGTTTGTCAAGTTCGTTCCAAAGATTTTCTATTGCATTCAACTCGGATAATTGTGCTGGCTACTTCAAAAGCGGATTTTTTTGTGGGAAAGCCACTGCTTGACAAGCTTGCTTGTATGCTTTGTGTTGTTATCATGCTAAAACAAGTAGTTGAGACCACAATGTTTTCTCCAATAAGGCAGCAAATGATCTTGCAAGATATCTTTATACATTACACCATTCATCTTACTGCGAATTTTAATTAACGGACCGACACTTTTTCCAGAAAATGCTCCCAGCAGCAAAAAGTGTCCTCTTCCATGCTTCATTATAGGAATAACATATCTCGAATCATATATTTTTTGTTTTCACGAATTCACGAATAGTCGTTTTCCGGGCTCTCTCGAACCGTGGCAAGTCCTGAAGTCTATTGCCATCTTTATATATATTTTTAAATGTATAAAGTAGTATTTCACAGTAGATTTTCCGACCGATAACTTTGCCGCAATCTGACGAGAGCATTGGCCCTTTTGTGACAAACAAATCACTCATTTACGAACAATAATTGTTGATCTTTTAATTTTTTAATTTCAACTTCGTTATTAATGTTGATTAGTTAACAAACATAGCCAAAAAACACTTTACCGGTAGCAAAAACTAACCAATGACGAATGGCCGGAAACTTTTAGGTCGTCGGGCGTAGTGTCGGCGGCCATCACTTCCAAAAATCTTGAACTTCGATTCATCGGAAAATAGTACTTTTTTCCAGTTTTCGCTTGACCAGTTTTTGTGTTCCTTGGCAAATGCCAGTCGGACCCTATGATTTATTTTAATTATGAAAGGTTTTAACATCGACTCTTCCATAAAGTCCTACATCACCTAAACGTCTTGACACGGTAGACCGACTTATTTCAGCAATATTTTCACTCCGTAAATCGTGGGATATTGCAGCGGCATTTTTAAACTGGCCTCATCTGCTTTCCTTCTGATAATTCTGTCCACCCCGAATAGTCGTTTTCCGGGGTTTCCAGGACCGTGGCAAGTCTTGAAGGCTATGACCATCTTTATATATTTTTTAAATATCATTCACTGTAGATTCCCCGATCGATAACTTTGTCGCAATCTGACGAGAGGATTGGCTCTTTTGCGACAAACAAATCACTCGTTTACGATCAATAATTGTTGAACTTTCCTTTTTTTTAAATTTAATTTCAACTACGTTATTCCTGTTGATTAGTTAACAAACATGGCCAAAAAAGACTTTACCGATAACAAACACTAATCAATTACTAATGGACAGAAACTTTTGCACACGCGAATTCCGAATTCCTCTTCTTTGCATCAAGTGTCTTCAGTGTCCAATCAATATGATCACGTGGTCAGAGGTTATTTATATATTCCTAACTTTTGGAACAATTGCGTTTCTTCAATGCTGAAACGCCCTGGCGAACAAACCAAAGAAACTAATTGATCGGAAACTTTTGGCCGCCATTTTATATAAGGTAAGGCCAGGAGAGACGACGCGGGCGGAGAGATTGCGCTCATAGAGATTCGGGGGGAAGGAGTAGAGTGAGAGCGCAGCGACTCCAGGTAGTTGTACAACAACAGTAGTGGAGTGTCTTCTTGTAAGTGGATGTTGATTGCTTTGAGCGTCTAAGTTAAAGTAATGCTATTTTGTTTTATTTTCACAAAGTAAGTGCTTGAATTTCCATAGCTATTCATTTGAATTTCTATACAATGTCAATAGTACAAAATATTTTAAACTTAAACGATTTCTCATAAGCTACTAATCTAGACTAACAATGTGAACATCAACGGTTCGTTTTAGAAGAGGTCATGTTTAAATAAAAGGCCGTGCAATCTCTCCTACCGAAATTCGAGAGATTGCGCATCTGCTACGTAGGAGAGATGGCGCAGTGTTCCCATTAGTTCTCATGCTTGGAGAGATTACGCAGCTTATTGGTAAATTTGCATACGAAAATGAAAAATGAAAATGGACTAATTTTAAGTTAAACGTGTTTTTAAGTAACATAATTTAATTTTGTAATCTTATCTGGACTTGCTTTTTCTGATTCTTTATTTTTTTCCTTTAATTAAAAAATTTTAACCATTTTTAAAATTATTTCCTTTTTCTGATTCTTTAATCAATAGGTTCAAATATTCACTTCTAATACAATAATATTTGTTCACAAAAACCTTACAGTAATGTCATTTAAGTGTAATTATTTGTCTTAACAATTTAATTGTAGTTATTATTAGTAACAATCTCTCCTACACATGTGCGCAATCACACCAACCCTGTAAAGACAGATTGCGCAAAATAACTTTCTTGGTTTTATTACAACTGTTCTATTAAATTGCAACATAACAACAAAATAGCAATGGAAATGCATAAAAAACAAATGAAGTAAAAATTATTCATGAATAGTTTAGCAAAAAAATAATATTTAGATTTTTTATTGCTATTCTTTTGAATTGTGCGCAGACTATCCTAGCTTTACCTTATGTATATATATTTCATAGCAGAAACAAAAGAAGATTCGCTGATTTTTTTACTGTAACATAAATCAATAGCACTTAGTTCTGCATGCAGTTGTAAATGAGTACATAAAGTGATAAAATTCTTAAGAATAAAGACGTAGAAGTGATTGGAAATATAAGGATTGAGTAAATTTATCCCCCCTTTACCTTTGTCCCCAACGAAGTGAAATTTAATGTAATATAGTGGTCATCAGGACTACACTTACGAGATTTTTTTTTCCTGTAGCAAGATGTATCTAACTCAAACCTATTAGAGCAATAATACGCAAAATGCATTTTTTGGAGATGTGTCACTTTTCTTGTGCGTAAGGGATATGTTCATATCTATGCATTCGTTTTTTTGTTAGTTATTTTTTTCATTTATATAACGATTGAAACATAATACTATATAATAACCGACATACGAAACACTTAATAGTAGTAAAAATTAACATGTATAAACGTGTAGAAAATGAATGTTTTGTACATTAGGGGTAAATTACATTCTAAAAGTTACTTTTATTTGCTTCATTAAAGTAAAATTACAATAACTATTTCATGCTTCGTTTCCAAATTTAACGAACCTTAGAAAACAGGATGAAAATACTACACTTTCAGCCATGTAGTAAAATATTTTCTGCACAGTTAGACAAAAACTATTCACTAATGGTACTTACCTCTACATCTCATTTTTTATTTGTTCTTTGTTTTTATATCCGATAACACATCAGCTATTGTAATTTTTACCAAAATGATCTCTAAAGAGAAGTTAATTTAATTATTATGGTTATAAATTAAATAACATTTCTGAATTAAAATAAATATTTTTTTTAATGAAGAATATTAGAGAAATGGAACAGGAGTTAATGCAACAGGGAATACTGAATTGCTCAATTGGTACGTGCAAGTGTTCTAGTAATGTACATAATCAAATATAGGAAAATATAAATATATAAAAATGAGCATTTAATATGCATACCAACGTGTTTCTCATATTTGTGTAAAAATATACTGCATAGAATAAAACTGGGAAAAAATAATAAACAGTAAATTATAAACATGAGCCACTCATAGAATGTATAATACTTTAAAACACTACGAGAATAACCTTTAACTTTCAAATCTAAAGTATGTATATATAATAATAGAGCTATAATGGTCTCGAAGCCGCCACGGTCATCCGACATATTAAACGCTCCAATCCTAGCTGGACTCGCTGGTCGATGTCTTCAATTTATTAAATTTTCCTTTCAATTTTTCAGAAGACTTTTATTATGTTCAATTTTAATAGTGAATTTAATGTTATTGTCATTTGAGTTTAGCTGATTAATGCTAAGATTAATAATTTTAGCTGAACATAATAAAAGTATCCCATTCCTTGATGTAATGTTAACCAGAACAAATAAATATATCGACAGAGCCGTTTTCCGAAAAAGTATGGCAAACCAATCCACCATACCAAATAACGCATGTGCTCCATTTACATACAAAATTTCAGCCTACATATTTTTCATAAGACGGGACTTTATGGTATGTACTGAAAATAAATTGAATAATGAATTAGATAATATTCGTAAAGTTGATTGTAATAATGGTATTAAAGTACACCATATTAATAAATTAATCATGGATATCACCAATAATAAGAAACCAGAAAAGAAAATTAACTCACAAAAATACAAACTTTATACTCTTCAATATTATCTAAACATTTTTTGAAAAATTTAAACACAGCCTTAAACATTTCAATATCTGCTTAATAGCCAAATCTCCTCAGAAATTAAAGAATATCATTTGCAGTAAAATTGACCCAATTAATTTTGAGAATTATTCAGGATTATATGAAATACCTTTTATTAAAGAAGACGGATCCAAGAATTACTACATAGGCATGACCAGCAGAAAATTTAAATACAGAAAAAAGAGCAAAAAGCTGATATTAAGTATAATAGAAAAATTACAGCCCTGACAAGATTATATCAAGAAGAAACCATTCAAATAAATTTCAATGAAAGTAAAATAATGTATTCCTCCAGTCCATACTATCCATCCATAATAAGAGAAACCATTCAAATACTAACACGCAGATATACAATATGTAACGATGCGGCATCTTTTAATTTGCCGAAACTGTGGCTCGAGTTACTCCATGGTCACAGATATGAAAATAAACAACTCAGTAAATGAAAAAAAGATAATTGCATAATTTTTAAAAAGTACATGAAATAATAACTTAAAATCACGTGCAATGATGGAATATTCTCATTTGTTTTTGAAAATGACTCGGAGTGTGTCGAAACATTTAAAACAACCTAATAAAAGTTATTTTAATTTGTATTATGTTGTTAATTTACACCTTTTAGCATTTAAAATAAATATATTATTACAAGGTGTTATAATTTATTATATTGTTAGAAGTTGACAATATTTGCAAAAACAGCTAAGGTTTATGTACCCCTTTTATTCGATAATGACTCAAAAGCTCTCAATACATTTTTATAGTTGTGACAATAGTGTAACTATAAATCGATCGTTTGGCAAGGAATACAAATAAAAAATACAGTAATTACGTAATTTCGCAAACAACAACAACAACAACAAGACAAAATAAACATGAAAACATCTAACATTAATGTACCTTTTCTTCGACATCGAAAATACAAAATTTAAACATTTTTGCAGACAAACAAAAACTTGTTGTGTTTTTTTAATTAATGTAATTCTTGCATTTTATATTTTCATTTCTTGTCGAAAGATCAATTATAGTTTAATTTCTGCCAAAAGTATGAATGAAATACCGAAAACTTCCAAGTTCAACAACTATGTTAAATTAAATGAAAAAATCGCGCGATTGCACTAATATTTGAAAAAAAAACATAGATATTTATTATTGTTTTAAATTACAATTTTGTTTTACTTATAAAACCGTAAGTTGAACTTATAATGATACAGTCACTTTAAAATGCGCGTTTATATTTTTGGAGATACTCTTCTATATTCTGACGAATTCAGAGATTTTGATTTAGCCATGTTTAATTGTTGTAGTAGCAATTTAATAGCTGCATGCAATCTCCGTTTAACAAAAATAAAACAGTTTTAAGGAAGTCAGGCATGTTATTTTTTTAATTCACAATAATATAATTTTTAAAATAGTTTTTAATAAAAATTTTAATTAAAAGTTTTCATCGTTATATAATTATGAATCATTTCTTAAAATGTATACTTTAAGCTGGTATATTAAATTAATTATTATAAAATAAGGTATCTTTTTTTTTAAATCCGCGACATGCATTTAAAAATTCAAATGTTGTCTTTCATAGGTCTAAAAATAAATATCAAAATTCTATAATAATGACATAATAATTATTTTGAACAAAAGATAATTAATAATTTAATGACTACTAAAATTAATCTTAGAGCTTAATGTATGAATATACTTTCAACAAATTCTTTAAAGGAAATTTAAAAATTCCGTGTGTTTATAAAGTATAGACGTGCTCTTCTGTAGATAACTGAATTTTGAAATATTCTTGCATTACTACATAAATTGTATAAAGGAACTAGGTAATGTCGGAAAAATAAAAAAAGAAAAAAAATGAGTGCAATGGTGATGAATTATCGATAATGCATTTCCTTTTTCTGATAGTCACTTCCGAACAGAATTATGGGTATTACAGGTTCGGGGGAAAACCATAAGCCATAAAAGAGTTTATTCAAATGCTCTTCACATACAGCGCCACTTTAGAAAATCACCGGCGATAACTTAGAGTCAAATGCCGGAAATGTATATTGACAAAAAGAGGCATTGTTAATAACCGTGGAATAAAGTGTTTTATGGAGACAATTTCCATTCGTAATTTTTCTAATGTTTCAAGATAAAAGGGTAAAATGCTAGCGATAAGCCACATTAAAGAAAATGTAAGTGATGTTTTGTGATCCATTAAAGAAAAATAAACAAAGTGTGAAGTATAAGTTAAGTAAGAGTCTTTTAAAATATGTTTGTTTAATTTTTAATTTTAAAGTTAAGATAATGCAGCTATATATTTTTTTAATTAAATTATATTGTATATTCACGATTGTTTAAAAAAAAATGTTTGTTATAAAAAATGTGATATTATAAATGGAGCAATTAAAAATGAATCTCGCGATTTTAAGAATGCTATTGTAAAAACAAATATAAAGCTGCAAAAAAAAAAAAAATTAAACTTATAAAATTAAACAATTATAAAATTTAAACTTATTATTTTCACCATAATGGTGAAGGTTAATTTTTGTATATTCAATAAACTGTTGCATGAATAATAAATGTGAAATCATATTATTTGTAATTGGTACATTTTGTATGTGTAAACAACTTACATTTATGCAAAGCTTTTTCAAAAGTAAAGGTGTGCTTAAATGAAAAAAAAATAGATAGTAAAATATATTTTTTTTTTGTTTTGATTGTTATTTTTTAATTTCTCTTGATATACTTTTCGCGCACAAATATAGTGTTTCAAAATTAGTCATTAGATAAAATAACATGCTAATATTACACTGTTGCAAACGGCTCACGTATTGAACATCTGTACATGAAACGTGGTCACTGTATGTATCCAAACATATATCACATGGATTTTTTTAAAGCTTATACATCTAAATAAATATTGATAAGAAACCCAACACATATATTTTTTAAACCTTGTATATGTTGTCCTGCCGCAGGTTATTTCTTTCGCTTGTTCTAATATTGAAAACTTTACAATTAGTTTTAAAATTTACACATGGTTTCGTAAAAAAATAAACCGGGAATATTTTGGCTTCTCATAAAAAATAGCGAATTAAATATAATAAAACTACTACATAAGTTAACATACAAAATAGTAAGAATAAATTTGAAACGTTGACAGCTAGAAATGTTTATTTTATAATATTAAATTGAAAAAATCCTGTCGCCAAAAGATAACTTTTAAATCCCGGATCCGTTGGTATCGAATCCTGGTCTAGACATTTTTTCACTCTGTTGGTTGTACGCTGTTTAGTAAAGTGATAATTCACATCCTTTGTATTTCTGAAATTTACAACGTGATTTCAGCCATGCTGAAAAATTAATGAGTATTTAAATATTCCTCGATACTGGGTTTGGTTTGTCTCATGTATGCCAATAGAATTGTGCTCATGAATGACATTCCATCTTGTGCTGCAAGGTTGTAGCCTAGCCATATAAGAGTGAGGGAATGCTAGACCGGATGTCGTCCGTATGGCTTAATTGGTAAAGCACTTGGTGCGCTATACCAAGGGATCCGGGATCGAACCCTGGTCAGGACATTTTTTCACTTTGTTGGTTGCTCACTGTTTAGTAAAGTGATAATTCACATCCTTTGTATTTCAGTAATTTACAGCGTAATTTCATCCCTGTTGAAAAATTAATTAGTATATAAATGTTCACCAATACTGGGTTTGGTTTGTCTCATGTATGCCAATAGAATTGTGCTCATGATTGACGTTCCATCTTGTGCTGCAAGGTTGTAGCCAAGCGATATAAGAGTGAGGGAATGCTAGACCGGATATCGCCCGGATGGTTTAATTGGTAAAGCACTTGGTGTGCTATACCAAGGGATCCGGGATCGACCCCGCTCTGGTCATTTTTTCAATCTGTTGGTTGTACGCTGTATAGTAAGGTGATAATTCACAACCTTTGTATTTTAATATGGATAAGTATCATAGTATCATCGGTTTTTTTGAATTACTCTATTAATTATACTTAACAAAAATATAAGATTGTAATTATTTACATCACTTAATTAAATTAACATTCCATGCCCAAAACTTAGAAAACCTCACAATATACTTTCAGTAGCACATGAAGTAATAATAAAGTTACGCATACCTGGGACTGTTTTACAAGAACACACTGCTGTAGTGTATACATGCATACACTACAACAACGTATGCATGCATATACATGCATCGCTCACTTCTTCTTATACGGAATTCTGGGACTTCAAAGTGACGAAGACACAAAGATAACATACCTCTTTAAAAACGGACATGTAGGGCAAAGTTTCAAACCCTCATTTAGATTGCACACCATCCCGAATTTTCTTACAGAATAAAATTCATGAATATGAACCTAATCGCTGTTTCTAGAGTTAAATACAAGAGAGGAGCAGCATTGTGTCGGAATGGCGGGATACTAGACATATGTTTGCAGACATCAAAAAGCAGAATGCCTGGTAATGCTCAAGATCAGACCAAAAGCAATTGATGACTTAAAATCAAGCAGTGCAGAGTAATATCAAGTAATAAGTGCATATTCGTAATGACAAGTCTAAGTCATAATTTGAAGAAAAGCAATATTTTTAAGACATCGTGTTAAAAGAATTACAATAGGGAGTTTATGAAGGTTGTATCTCAAAGTAGTAGTCTGAGGAAGCGTCCTCAAAAAAGTATGTTCTAAATAACTTCGAGACATGATATTATATTTAGTGAACAAAGTAATTTTAGCCTTTTATCCAGATAACTTTATTGCCTGCGAAACCATCTGTGGGGTAGCCTGTCCGTCGAAATCAAGCTCCTATTGGTAATAGGGCTTCCAAACTCCAGATATATCCTTCTCCCCTGAGCCTTTATCTGTGGTCTTTTACCCTATCGTAAATTTGCTAACTGTAAAACCTATAAAAACATTATTTTTATAAAATTAGCAGCAGAGTATAAGGGGATGTCTAAAATAACTGTTTGTATTTATTTTTATTTAATATTCCGTTGCTATGGGAAAACACGAAAAATAGTAAAAGAATATTTATTTTAAACGAAAATTAAATATAATTCACAATTGCGAGGTTCTGGGCAACAAAATACCAAGCCACATTTTTGGTGAAATAATTATGATACTGTAATATGTTCCTTATTATTTTTAATTATAATATCTTACATACTATTTGTTTGTAATGTCAGTTATGGTGGCAGGATACGGCCCAGGTTTTGTATTTGTCGTGAATGAAGATAGCTAATTTAAAAGGATATAATATTAATATTATTAAAGTAATGTCATGTTGTTAGTCAGAAGAATATCTCAACTGTTGCTAAGAAATTGGTTAAAAAAAAAAAAAAAAAAACTTATGTTGCATATTCTAATTTGCGTATTTGATCTAACTTTCAAACTGATATATCTGAGAAATTTGAAATTGTGGTTTAGCACTCTTTTACCCCGGCCCCTTCAATTAACCGTGTATATTGTTATGATATTAATTTCATGTCTGTACGTAATCCCATTTTTTCAAAACTATGTTTTAACATCGCATTTAGCAAACTTTACGCTAAAGCAAACAAGTTGGAAATTGTACGTTAAATGTGACAAATGATGTGTTTTCGTTTCGTGCTATAACAAGTTTTACTATGTAACAAATCATCGTTATTATTTCAATGAAATAAATTATATCGTCTGCTATGAACGAATTGAGGATGCCTTTTTCATTTCTTATTACGTATGCCATGTTTAGACATGCGATTTTTTTTGTCGACACCAGATAGAGCTGTAAATTCATCATGGAGATCCTTCTTTGCGAATGATTACCTCCATGGTTAATATTTCTATGACTCACGATGAATGAATATTTTAATATTTACTTTAATGGATTGAGACATTCGGCTGTTAATCTAATTTTCACTGAAGTTATCTCAGAATCTATACATTTTTTAATTTAACTCATTTCTCAAGCAAACAATTTTTTTGAACTCTCTTTCTAAAAATGTAAGTTTTACGTAATTCTATTCGAAAAAAATATTTTTGAATAAAAATGGCTGCTTGGCATATGGAAAAAGATGTGGTTAGCCCGTATTTGTTTTCCTCAGTCACATGACTTGTGTTTTTATCATATAAATTATGCATGATAAGATTTAATAGAATAAAGAAAACTTTTATTAATATCTTTTTAACACTTCAAAACCTAGTTGAAAAGTGTTTATGATTTCGATTTGTCTGCCGTCTGCCATCTGTCCGTCTCTCTGTGCTCTAACTTCCGTAAATATGCTTCAATTGTCCAAACATTTTTGTATGTTAATTTTGGTTACTATAGCATGCTCCCTATTTCAGCAAAAGTGTGTAGTACTTATAGTTTTTTACAGGGACAATCAAAAGTATTCCGTTATATTACAGTCAATGGGAAATAATCGTTTCAAGTTCATTTTGATGGCACTACGTCATTTAAAACATAATGAAATTGATATTTAATTATGAAGCGCATTAAAACATGTTTTTTGTAGAATATGGGTTGCAAAGCATTTATTAATCATTTACAGGGTCAAACAAATTAATTCTGTTACACATCGTTCCATGGGGAAAAATCGTTTGCAGTGTAATTTAGTGATATTTCACTATTTGAAACACAATGAAAATTATATGCATTACTGAGGTTCACTATAAATTACTCTCTTGTATGCATTGCGTTTATTTACAGGGACTCACAAAAGATATTGGTTACAGTACATGTGCCATATTTACAGTCTATGTGTGATAAATGTGTTTTAAACTTTGGTTTGCGAATTTAAGTTTAACTATTTTTTTCATAGTACGTGTGTATTTATAAACTCGGTTGATCATATACAGGGCTGCACAAGGGCATTCGTAAGTATTGCAGACTATGGAAAGTGAATTGCTTACGGGTAGTTTTTAATTGTGTTTACGCATTTTCCTTCTGAACTATATTTAGTAGACTAAGAGAAATTTGTGGAATATAAATAAATTCATACACAGGGCTAAGCAAAGATAAAGATTTATTGTCGTTTACGATTGGTAATTGCTGCGAGCGAGTTTTAAGTTCCCTTTTAGCTTAATGTGTTGTGTGTACAAAAGCCTTCAGATAATATACAGGGCTGTACAAAAAATTTCGAGTGCATTTACATCGATTGGCGAAAATTGCTAAAGGGTCATTCCATGGTAACTTACGTTACATTTAGAATAATTGACTTCAGTAATTTTAGTAATATAACTCCAGAAAATTTTGAAAACGTAAAGTTGATGGGATTTTTTAATTAAACCTATCCAAACTGAAATTTAGATGCAAATTACTCAAATTTAGTGGCATTTATTGAACAGTGGGAATTAAATTTATTATGCTAACTTACGCTTTTTTTTAGTGTAACGTAAGTTACCATAGTAAATATAATTTCCAGAGTTCAAGACATAGCACTAAATTAAAGTAATTCTCATGCATATTTTCCTTTGGATACGTTTAATTAACAAATCACATCAACTTTACATTATGAAACTTTTTTGGTGTTACATTACTAAAATTACTGAAGTCAATAATTCTAAATGTAACGTAAGTTACCATGGAATGACTCTAAATGTGAATAACTATTCTAACTATTCTAACTGAACTAAATTTTATTATACTATATATCCACATCTATTGATCATATAGAGGGCTGCACAAAATATTTCGACTACTTTTTTGACGCTAGAATGCAATTTCGAAAACTGTATTTTTAAATGTTTTATATGTTTTCTAATCTGTTTACTTACATATTTTCTTTCACATTATTTAACGGTGAAGTTTCGTTACAGTTTTCTGGATGTATTAGAAAGCGTTTCATAATCTATACTTGATGCATGATTTTTCGTTCTTGTTTAGTTTATATTCGATTTTCATAAAATTTGAAAGGACTCGATAGAATTCTGCAACGATTATAAATATTAAATTTCAAACTATTCAAACTAGTTTTTGTTCTATTATATGCAGACAGACGGACAGACAGACCGACAGACAGATGGACGGACTAGACGACGACTATAGGAGCTACGTATTTATATAATTACGATAGCACCTAAAGATAGGGTGCGCAGGAAAATTACAATGTGATTTTACAGTATTAGCTCCACATAATAACAGTGTCCTCCATCCAGAAGACCACATCGGCTGTTCCCCTAACAGCTTTCTGGCCCTGATTGAACGATCGTGTATTTCTGATGGAATAAATGGATTAGGACCTGGGATTCCAATCGAAAAGTGCTTACGCAAAGTTTAATATGATCTATTAAAGTTGTGATTATTTTTCTTATTACATAGATTTTTCATGAAATATATATTGGTAATTTTTTTGTAGTAATATAACATGAGATCGTGTAACCGGATGCTTATTTCTTACAGATTACATTACAGTAAACAATAACCAAATTGATCAACAACACCTAACACTCCAGAAAATTTGTAATTATTTATTCGACTTTGAATAATATTTGCAGTGAAAAAAATGAAAATAACACAAATTTCATTTTTCGAAAAATTAAATTGAAAAACCAAAGTCAATATTTCAGAAGCAACGTCTCGTAAACGAGCATGCTTTTCTCATTTTCTTTATGTAAAAAGTTTTCAGTTTTCAAACTTCTCATTTTGTACAAAATTTGAACATTTCCATTGAATTCTATTTCAATTTGTATGTCATATTTCCAGATGTAAATAAATTTATCATTTCAAATATCGAATATGAAATTTGGAGAAAACACTAAGACTACTGTCTGAAATGGCTGAATTTTAATAAGGGTGTACTGGATGATTGATTTTTACTTGCGATCGCATAGTAATCGCATAGTAATTGCGATCACAATTACAAACATTAGGGGTGAAATAAATATATATTCTATCTTCTTTTAACTTTCATGTAGTGCGATCGGATCTCATGAATAGATTATCACGGGTATTTTGAGAAGATAAGTAAATTATTTCTTGTGGTCATAGGTCACAAGTACCTTCGGATTTGGTAAGATATCTCCGATGTGCCTAAGTATCGGCAAGCAAAAGCAACCGCAATCATCTTATTGCATCTTATTCAAACGTGCAGATTGTTTTGAGGTAAATTCCCGTCTTCAAGTTTTTCTGATAGAACCTTCGACTGGGAGCCTCAACCATTTCGTTAGGGAATATTTAGAACCCCTAATGTTAAAAGTTCTGGTAATCCTTGCAAAGCAGGTTGCAAAGTGTGTAGTGTGTTATGTGTAGCTCAAGAACTACTTGGCTGAATGACCTGTAGTTTTGGATTTTCATATTTTAAGCACAAAGAAATTGATTTCTGTTAAAAAATAAGTAGGTTACAGTTGATATATTTTATTAATTTATTTCGAAAACATATATTTTGTATTTTTTTTTGGGGGGGGGAACGTATGAACTGAAAGTTTTGAATTTTTTAACGGAAGTTGATTTCTAGAAACTCCAAATATGCGACTACATTCTGCCAAGTAATTGTTTACATAAGCCTAAGAAACTAGTTGAATTTATTTTGCAACGATTAGAAAAGAATTAAAAATTTAAAGTTCCAAGTACTAAAACTTCGTGATTCCTAAACTCCTTTAACGGATGACTTTTCAGTTTGTATGCTAAGGTAAACTTTGTTTAATTAGCTGAATATATGAACAATATTAGGTGTTCGTAAAAAAACAAATTTCAGAGTTTGGTACAATTTTACTATAAAGAGGAAAAACTATGAATAAACCCTAAACCGAAACCCTAATATTTTATTAGCATAAGTTAAAAAAGACATAAATATTCCAGTCGAATGGCTATATTATTTTTCTACAATGATTGTAAAAGTAAAGTAAATTTAGTTATTAATGATATCTGTAAATGAAAATTATTTTTAATAGTTAAAAATTCTCTAAAAGTTTCATCATCATGCGACAGTTAATTAAATAAAAATGCAATCATGCTTAGACAATAACAGATGAATTATTCCGCATTTCCTTTCATTTATTAATACATTTACTCACATTCCTTTTAAAGACTAGATAATTAGAACCACACGTTAATCTCTTCTTAATAATGGTCCTCATATAATTAAAATAATTGTACTATAAAATTCCTAATTACATGCATTAGAAGTAAATTGGATTAATCAGGTTATTATGAGTGGAATATAAATGATCATTTAACGTTTTGGGGCATTTAATTGTACTTCTTATTATTACTTTTATTGTTTACAATACTAAATAGAATTGAACGAATCTGCTGAATTATGCTTCGTGTAATTTATATTATTAATTATCCTTACCGCGTGACCCATTTACGTTCATGATGTCCATAAATTTATAAAAAAATAAATAAATAATACAGCTATCACTTACAACATATTGCTGTAGTTAAAATAACTAACAATATTCTTCTGACACACGAAATTGTTTTTTATGACATCTGTTAAGCTATTTAGAAACCATAAATTTTGTGGCAACGGACATGACTCAAATAAAATAAATTATTTATCAAATAAAACTATAAATAAACATGTTTAACTTTTGAAATTGAATCTGATATTAGATATACAAAGCACTAAATTAAAAATAATTATTGTATCCTAAAACTAGTCGTTGGGGGCACCGTAATACTTACCCATCATGGATATGCATAATGTAAAATATTATAGTAAAAAATGTGTAAACTACTTTTAAAATGCATTGCAATTCGAATAAAATCGTGGCTTGATGACGTCATAAACTTTAAAGGCTCGATTACTGAATTGCTTAAAAGAAACATCCTTATAACTCCAAAAACAATAATCCTATTAACTAGCGGTTTACTGCATCTGATTAAGCGTCTCATTTTCAATAAAAATATATCCTTGAATTGAAATTTGGATGAAATACAGGATCATGAAAAATCGAAGAGTGTGGAAATTATGATTACAAATATCTCGGCTACTCATTATCCGATCTACTTCATGCTTTATTCAAAATTTATGTTTTTTGTATTGTCTTTTATATTTACTCCTTAAAATAAACAATTTCAAAATTTTTTATATACCTTTTATCAAAACGAATATTTCGAGAGTCCTAAAAAAATATTTCCGGTTTATCGAGGTTACTGAACTTCAATAGGCTTCTTCCCATTATTACATACTAAGTACATATCAAATTTCAAGTCTCTATCTCAATTTTTTTCGGGAGATAGAACGTTTACAGACACACAGACACACAGACGAACGGCAATTTTTTTTTCTAAAAATATGTTTTTCGGAATCTCCAGTGTCTAAAACGTGTAAATATGTCAATTTTTTTTTCGATTTTCAAAACGATTACAAGACTTACCCTATACTACGTATTATGGGTAAGTAAAATGAGTTTTAAATCATCTTTAACCCTTTCCGGCACAGTGGTCCTAATAAATGCACACCTAATTTTAATTCCAAACTTGCATTCGACACGAAGAATATTTTAATAAAATTTTGCTTCTAAAATGAAAGCTTAAATAAAATAAGGAGTTCTTATTTTCTAAAAAAGTCGTTTGTAAATTCCGGTGTCAGTCAGTAATTTCGTATTTTACGAACATAATTTGTCTGTGCCGGAAAGGGTTAAGAAGAAAGGTGGTGGTGCAAAGTGCGACAGCCCACAGATATCATGTCTCAGCATCTCCAGACACATTATTTACATAAAATGTTTATATATTTTTATTAGTATTATTATTATTTACAGATCTTGTTGCATCACGCCACAACACGATACTATTTCGACATTTATTCAATTCAAATGAATTTTTAATAAATATTTTATCACACAATTTGGGGTGTTTCAAGGATAACGAACACTACTTTATCCTTGTGTCAAAAACAATTTATTGTAGTTGCGTATGGATCTTTATCAGCACATATTTTTATTTTTCATATTGCATGGGGTATTCACGTCGAAGCGTGGAAAACTTTGCATTGCACTAGGTCTATAGGTCTGTTTAAACATTTTTATCTCCTGTTGTGAAATATACACCGCCAAAAGAAAAAAACAACATTAGCATTGATTTTTGTTTTGTAAACTTGTACGCAGCCAAATGATATCTATATAAGTTAAAAATACCTAATATTTATAACAGTCCCATATATTTCACCTTTACGATATGTTTTATACATAATCGATTTTTGAAGTAAATTGTTATTTTATCCGGTTTATATTTAATTAAAACTTCCACTTTTATTCAGAAAGGCATTTGTGTTTTCTTACCATACTATTTGTTGGATTCAGATTCGACCTCATGTTTAAAGGAGTTCTCATGCACAAGTTATTTTGTAGACTTAAATTTCTTTCAAAGGTTTAAAAAATATGTTTCACTTATCAGAATATAATGTTTGTCTAGGGAACAGGAAGCAAAAATAATTTCGCTGGTCTGATCAGATTATTGCTTTGCAAAATTTTGAATATCGTTTCATAATCGATGTCTACAGTGCTATTAATTTTCTTTCTTCATCATTAAAAGTGTATCTATTTAAACTACGTATTTATTATTTATTTTTTTTAAATCGAATGTAAAACAAATCCACATTTTTTTTTTGCTCGATAGTGTTCAATTTTTGTATAGATCTTGCGAGAAAACTCAACATGCTCTAAAAAACTGAAATTTGTTTCAATATCCGCAATTGTTCTTTCGTGAAACACAATTTTTAACACGACATTTTGCATTGTCAGAATTTTCATTTTTGCGTTTCAAAACACTTATTTACAACATCAGATATTTCTGTTGTGCATGAATTATACGTTATTTTTGTTTGTTTGTTTGTTTGTTTTATTTTTTAAATCAAAAACACAGTTAATTCTCTTATTATTTAAGACAGATTTTTTTCGGTTAAATGCATTTTTTTCCATTCCGCAATTATTTTACATTTCCTCCCTTTAATTACATAACTAAAAATACTCTATATTCACATATGTAATTTTCATAAAATAAAACAACTTTAAACTAATGGTTTAACCTTGTCTATTATCATTAAAAAGAAAATGTGTATATCCCTGGTGAATGAAGTCTAAAAAATCGGCCCTTTCATAAAGTACATTTCATAAAATACTACAAATGAATATTGAACACTGTTGATTTCAAGAGGTAATTGACTTATGACGAATTATGATTTCTTAAATTATGAACTTTTATCTTTCATTTCGTGATCTGTTATCGTAAATGTAAAATGTTAAAAACATATTTGTATATATGTAATTTTTAAAGAATTGGTAATTAGAGAAATATCTTCAAAATCTCGCTCTTTTCCAAAAATATTGAAATTTGAGAAATAAATGAAAAATATTCTCGAAATCATAGCAGAAATTCGCTCCGGCGTCACGACAAATGTTAAACCCCAACTGTAACACATAATAAAGGAAAAACACGTTCTTCATTTACATTCATAACACATCGATGGTAGCAACAACTTGCGCTGTGGTTATTATTTTAATCCATATATAATCTGTTCTAAGTATTGTTTAGTTAGACTTTGTATACCATCGAATAGAGCAAAATATATAGTTTCAAATAAAATTTATTTGCAATCTGTAACTCACTTTAGTGATATAACATTCATTTGATAATTTTCATACATGATTTTTTTAAACTGCCTTATCTATAATTATTTGTTTGTTATAAGATTGTTCCAGAAAATAAAATAAAACATTTCTAGTAAAATAAACAAACTCACAATACTAATAAAAAGTTTCTTAGTTACGACAATTGGTAATAGATTGCCCAACCTTGGCAAGAGCTACTTTTACAACTAAAGGGAGTTATATGTATTTTATGTCGCAAAATGAAAAAAAAACATGGCTCAGATAATTCTTTTGCAAATTGGTATATAGAAACATTAACCTTCAATGTACCTCTAAGCACAATACCTACGATATAGTCCCTCGTGTCTGACATGGTTGGGCAAAGGTGTCCAATACCTATATCACGTTTAATTTTTTGAATTCTTTAAGAAAAAAAAGTCGTTTTTTATGCGTTTATTATTCGTATAAAATATTATGACAATCATACGTTGTGATATGGAATAAAATAAAAAAAAAATTCTTATAAAATCTGGCTTACCATTCATCGGAAACATCTACATGGATAAAAAAATAATAAAAATATTATTCATAACAGTTATCACAAACTAGTTTAAATGTTTTTTGCACCAAAAAAATATACGTCAAAGTAATTTATTTTTTGTAATTTCTAAGTCACATGAAATACTAGTAATTTCATTTCCAAATTTATTCGCACTTTGAACAGACAATTTTGTTGCATGCATTTTTGGGGGTGTTATCTTATTTCCATATACTTTCTCTTAAGGTAACAGAAGAAAATAAATCTTCGGCAAAAATGTGAATGTTTTCCCATGATTTATTTATTTTACAATAAAGTACAAAAACGTTATCTGTTGCTTTGTATGTAAAATGTTGCTAAATTAAACAGTCGAACATCGATTTTTCTTCTTTTTTTTTTTTTTTGGTATATGTTGCTGCAATTTTGGCTAGTGCATCAACATCTCAACTTACATTTATTATAATCATTGATGATCTTTCTTTGAACACTTTGACCATTTTTAAAAATTTTATGCAATGTAGTTTGGAACATAACACATTTATTTTTCGTTGGAATGTAAGACAAAAAGACTATGTCTTTTGCACAGAAAATATCAGGAATAATATCATTCTTTCTCTTTGTTTTCACAATTTCTGTAGTATTTATTATTAATATATATATAATACCTTACTATAATGTGAGTGCGTTCAAATATTTATCTCTTTTCTATCTTCATATTTAATAAAATAAGACAGGAAAATATATCTTACCTGTTTCAGTAGCGCAGAGACCCACCATAATCCCGGTCCTTCGTTCAACGGATGCGCGACCTTCATTCACCGTATATTCACGATAGATTTTAGAAGATTATTCATCGAAGGCACGTAAAACATGGAACGTTACTACTTGAAGAAATAAAAATAATATTATTAATATTGTATAAATATGTATTTTAGTGTAAATTCCTTGTTAAAATATTCCAGCGAGTCTGCTTGGAAAAACTAGAATTTTATATCTTGATTAAATTAACATTACAATGTGTAAACCGAGAGAAATAAAATATCTTCTCGGTGAGCATTTTAAAAGGTGTTACTGCAAAGACAGTTAAACATGAACTGAGAGAGAAACATCGAAAAAGTTCAAAGTCTAAACGCGGAACAACAGAGTATATGCGATCACAGCACGTGTAAGCGTAGGAGTATAAAAACTGCAAGTATGCATCTTTGTTAATTGTCGACACGTGCACATCACAAAACGCAAAAGAGGAAAAGTTTCTTGTTTAAGATATATTGAGAGAACTGTTCTTTTCAGGGTTACACACCTCAACACCCCACCTTAATCCCTGAATCAACAATTCACAGATTCAAGATTGTCTTTCGATGAAAAGTAAACTTAGGCTTTGGCAGGGGTTTCGTAAGTAGATCGGCTGTCATCAAGTCAGTGTTGACGTAGTGGAGTCTTATTATATTTTCATTCACTAATTGTTTTAGGAGATGATAGCGCAAGTCTATGTGCTTCGTTTTATGATGAAATTTGTCTGATTCTGCAAGTTTTATTGCAGACTGATTGTCATCCATTAATGTTATTGGGCACTTCTGCGGAATGTCCAGTTCGTTTAGTAGATTTATTAGCCATGTTATTTCTTGCGCTGCACTCGCGGCAGATATGAATTCTGATTCAGCTGAAGACATAGCTAAACACTTTTGACGTTTAGATGACCATAGTATCGGATTGGAGCCAAGTAGAAACACATTTCCTGACGTAGATTTCCTATCAAGTGGGTCGTTTGCCCAATCAGAGTCTGCGTATGCCCTCAAGACAGGTTCATCAAAATTAGTATATGTTAACTTTAAATCGATAGTTGTTTTTAAATATCTAATGGTTCTTTTAACAGCTTCCCAGTCTTTTGCTCTGGGATTTTCATTTCTACGACACAGGATATTAACGGCTGCACTAATATCCGGTCTGGATACGGTCGAGATATAAAGTAGTGCGCCGACCGCCTGTCTATAGTTTACATTATCCGGTAAGAGATTTTCATCATCGGTTAATTTAACAAATCCGGGTTCCATCGGTGTATCTGTTGGCTTGGAATTTTCCAAGCCATATTTGATTATTAATTCATGAATTAGATTTACTTGATCTAGGGTCATAGTGTTTTGGTTAGGGCGATTAATGTTTATTCCTAGATAATATTCAGCATCACCTAAATCCGTGACAGGGTATTCTTTCTTTAATTGACATATAAGTTTATCAATGTTTTGACTTTCTCCGGCAATGAGGAGATCATCAACATAAACAATTACATAAATCGTTTTGTTATTTGTGGTTCGTTTATACAAGCATTTGTCTATCGAGCTTTGGTGAAAATCTAATTTTGATAACGAATCGTGTATCTTTAAATTCCAAGCTCTCGCGGCTTGTTTCAAACCATACAGCGCCTTTTTAAGTTTACAAACTTTGTGTTCCTCTCCGAGAGCTACATACCCTTCGGGTTGACGCATATATACTTCCTCTTGCAATTCCCCATGTAAGAAAGCCGTCTTAATGTCGATATGCCTAAGTTTTAAGTTTCTATGCAATGCCATTGCCAAAAAGCTTCTTATCGTAATATGAGACGCAACGGGGGCGAAAGTCTCGTCGTAGTCAATTCCATATTTCTGGGAGAATCCCTTAGCCACTAACCTCGCCTTGTACTTTTCTACTTGACCCTGACTATTGTATTTCGATTTAAACGCCCATTTGCTTCCAATTACTTTTGTCCCTGGTGGGGCTTCAACTAATTCCCAAGTACAGTTTTCTTTAAGTGAATTAATTTCGTCTAACGTAGCATTTATCCATTTTTCCTTTTCCAGGGGATTTTGCATTTTTAGTATGTCATCCCAGCATTTGGGCTCATTTATTCTAACGTCATTTATTAAAAATGCGAATCTATCAGGAGGAACCCCTCTGTTAGATCTGTTCGACCTACGTGGTAAATCCTGTGGGGTGCCTGTCAAGTTTGTGTTCGCATCCTGATCTTGCATTTCAATTTCGGTGCTATTATTTTCCTCATTAATTAGTTGTAATTTTGGTTGCGGATTATTCTCGCTTTGCATTTCTTTATTTTCATTTGATTCATTATTTTTGACTAAGTCCTTATCCTTATCCTCTAAAAATTTTACTGTTCGACTTATAACAATTTTCCTTCCATCTGTACAAATCCTGTAACCTTTACTTCTATTGTCGTAGCCGACAAAAATACCCGGTCGTTCGGTATCGTCCAATTTTCCCCTATGGGTTTTTTGAATATATGCATAAGCGCGGCAACCAAAAGTTTTAATGTTAGATAGATCTGGTTTACGACCAGTCCATTTTTCATATGGAGTCCGATCGCATGATGAAGTTGGGAGCCTGTTTAGAATGTACGTCGCTGTGCAAATGGCTTCCCCCCAGAAAGAATTAGGTAAACCGCTTTCCTTAAGAAGACAGCGTCCCATCTCCACTAAACTGCCGTTTTTACGCTCTGCGACTCCATTTTGCGGTGAGGAGTATGGTACGGTGAATTGATGATCAATTCCCTCATTTTTCAAATATTCTTCGAATTCCTTCCCTGTGTACTCCCCCCCGTTATCGGACCGAATTGCCTGCACCTTTCTGTCGAATTTGTTTGCAGTCATCGCTACGTATTCCTTAAATTTTGAGGAAACTTCATCTTTATTTTTTAATAAATATACAATAGTAAAGCGACTGGAATCGTCAATGAAATTTAGAAAATAGTATTTCCCCCCAACCGTTGCAGTTTGCATGGGCCCACACAGGTCACTATGAACCAGCTCAATTGCCCTCATAGCTCTAAAACTAGCGGTTTTGGGGTACGGATTATCAGTAAGCTTCACATTCAATGCTGTGTTTACATTTTTCAATTTGAATCCCTGATGCCATGTTTTTATCAACTAATTCTTTTATGTGGTTAACATTTCTATGACCTAACCTTACGTGCCACTTATGTAAACAATTTTTCTTTTCACAGTGATTAATCATATTTACATTTTGAATTGAATCAGGTTTTACTTTACTTTCATACAAATTATTGTTTACAAATCCTTCAAGGTATGTTACGCCTTCGTGAGTTATTTTGCACATATTATTTTCGAATGTAGCTACGCAACCATTTTCGGTAGCTTGTTTTATAGAAATTAAGTTTGTTTCTACCTCCGGTACATATAAAACATTTTTAGTGTTATGGTTTTACTCGTATTGTCTGACATAACAGTATTTAATTTTACAGATCCGTAGCCGTCAGAATTTAATTCTTGACCATTCGCGATAGTTACATTAGATGTATCATAATTAAAATCATGAAATTTACTTTTGTCATTACAAATATGGGCCGAAGACCCTGAATCAATAACCCAGAGGCCTTAAGAACCGTTACCTATAAAAAATGTTAAATTTTTATTAGCATGCTTTTCCCTATCAAAGTTTTTGGTTTTGGAATTATTCGCGCCTACATTGTCTTGAAAGCATACGGCTGACTTATTAGGCATACCATAATGTTTATTCCCGTAATTTTTCATTTTCGGTTTCTCATAGGTTTTATTTTTTAATTTCCAACATTCTTCAATATTATGGGAATTTTTCTTACAGTAACGACAAAATTTATTTGTTTTTTGCATTGGGAATTTGACTTTTAAAGCAGAGTGACTGTTTGTATTTTCGACATTATTTTGTCGTTTATCGTATTCATCCATTAACTTTCCCCGAATAAAATTTGGGGTTAGTTCATCGTCATTTCGTGCCTCAAGAGCACATATCAACGTGTCATAACTAGCAGGTAAAGAGCATAATAGTAAAGACGCCAGGTGTTGATCATTAATAGTTTCACCAATGGCAGTTAATTTGTCGCGTAACTGATAAATTTTAGTTAAGTGTTCAGTCATGTTGCCATTTTCGGCTAACCTGCTAGAATATAATTTCCTTAATAGGAATAATTTACTGCTTAAATTCGATCTTTCATGCACATTCTTAAGCGCATTCCACACCTCCCTAGCAGTTTCTAGGTTTTTGGTGTGTATAATTTGGTCGTCATCTATTAGCAAGTTTATAATTGCTCTAGCTTTTCTATTTTTTGTTGTATACTCGGGAGTGATGGGATTTGGGGGCTCGTTTATTATTACATCGTAAAGATCTTCTTTCTGCAAGTACATTTCTACACGAAATTTCCAAATATCATAGTTATTCGAATTTAATTTTTCTATGACAGTATCCTTTAGAATACTCATTTTTATTATTAAATAGATAACACAAAATCTTATATAATATAATATAAATGTTTGACAATTCGATGAAATAATAATTCAGTGGTATTATTTTATTTCTGTTATTCAAAATATTGCTATTGCTATTTCATTCCTTTATTTATATAAGTGTAGCAAAATATTTATATCAGCACAAAGTTTGTTAAATTCTTCTATTCGCACTCAAGTAAAGATTTTAGCATACATCAGTACATCATAATCTATTATTAATATATATATAATACCTTACTATAATGTGAGTGCGTTCAAATATTTATATATTTTCTATCTTCATATTTAATAAATTAAGACAGGAAAATATATCTTACCTGTTTCAGTAGCGCAGAGACCCACCATAATCCCGATCCTTCGGTATTCGTTCAACGGATGCGCGACCTTCATTCACCGTATATTCACGATAGATTTTAGAAGATTATTCATCGAAGGCACGTAAAACATGGAACGTTACTACTTGAAGAAATAAAAATAATATTATTAATATTGTATAAATATGTATTTTAGTGTAAATTCCTTGTTAGAATATTCCAGCGAGTCTGCTTGGAAAAACTAGAATTTTATATCTTGATTAAATTAACATTACAATGTGTAAACCGAGAGAAATAAAATATCTTTTCGGTGAGCATTTTAAAAGGTGTTAGTGCAAAGACAGTTAAACATGAACTGAGAGAGAAACATCGAAAAAGTTCAAAATGTAAACGCGGAACAACAGAGTATATGCGAACACAGCACGTGTAAGCGTAGGAGTATAAAAACTGCAAGTATGCATCTTTGTTAATTGTCGACACGTGCACATCACAAAACGCAAAAGAGGAAAATTTCTTGTTTAAGATATATTGAGAGAATTGTTCTTTTCAGGGTTACACACCTCAACAGTATTATTATTATTTTTTGTTTCTGTCAATGACATATTTCTTTTTGAGCCTAACTCGTAGGTAATAAAAAAGCACTGGCGGCTCTTGACTCGTTCTGTTTTAGGGCACTAAATACATGGCTGAAAATTTTATTATTTTCTTAGCATTATTTAAAAAAAAAAAAAAAAAAAAAAAAAAAACTTTTTTTTTTGGTTTCATGGCAAAATTTTCTATCAAAAAATAAGGCAAATATTTCTTTTACAAAATAGAGATATGAAAATAATAAATTTTGCAACTATGCATTTAGTGCCCCAAATAAAGGCAGTCACGAGACGCCACTATACAAAATCATAGGATATAAAACAATTTTATAAATGATAATATCTTCTCATAAACTATAGATAAATCTTATGAGTTTTCCTAAACGGGGACGTTCCGTAAAATCAAAAAGTTGTACATTAATCGTTACATATGCTTGTAGATTAAAAACATTTTATAAAATGTCTATATCTATTTGTCACAATTATCATATCGTGGCATATTTGATATTTAATCTTCTTTGACAAATTGCTTTGTCATCGGATCGAATAACTCTAAACACTACTTTGAATTATTTTACAGCCTTATAGCTCTGAACAAGTGTCTTAATTTCAGACACGTTGATTCCTTTCTTGAGCCGCTATACATCTGCTAGCAAAAAAGATCAAATTTTTAATCAAAATCTATAATATTTAGAAATATCCATTTTTTTCATTAAAACATTTTGTACTACATTTTTATAATTTATAATTATACTTTTTTAAATTATGACATAAAAGCATTTCAAAATCAATATTTAATTCATCTATTTTTGTTGCTGTAATCTGAGTACGACTGATAAGCATGATATAAGACATTATGTCATTTTAATCAACCAACATTTGAAAAAATATTTATTTTGCATATTGTTTTTCCATCTTTTGAAACCGTAATATCGTGTGATTTACTTTATGTCACTGTTTTTCATCAGATTAAAAAAATGACTTAATTTATATATACCTCCGATACACTTCTTCCAGATCAGATCCGTTTTAATTATTATAATCTATCAGCACATCGAAATGCTGCTTTCACTAATGAATACAAAATTAAATACAAATTAAATACACAAACAATTCTTTTTAACAAAAATATTCAAATTGTTTCTAAAAGATAAAGTGTGTACTTCTAACTAATCGCACATACCAGACAAAAACATTTTCAGTTATCACTTCCTGCCAATGTTGCTTCCACCCCACATCTCATTTCTTCCAACCTGTGTATTATTTCTGCAGCTATATTTCACAAGTAATGCATTAACGTCTTTTTTTTATAACTAAGAAAATGAATTCTTTATTAATTTGTCAAGAAAGTCTTGAGAGACACAATAAGATGTATTATTTTCTACAGTAAAATTAAATTCTAATACATTTTTAAAGTTAATGTGTCAAAGTTTTCAACAATAGGTTATAAAGTCCTTCCGGCCTGTGCCGGGAGGAAAAGAAAGCTTTCCTATATCTTCGTTCTAAAATTTTAGCTAATGTTACTCGAAAAGAGCAAGCTAAAATGCAAAGAAACTGATTGCAGAAGATTTGTTAATACTGAATTTGAATAAGAAATTCGCCAAGTTATTGAGCTATAGCCAAGTTGGCTTCATTTATGAAAACTTATTTTAGTCACCAAATTTGGCGATATTTCGCTAAATTTTGCATTGTTTGGCAATAATTTGGCGCTAACGGATATGAATATATAGTTTTATGCGTATGATTGGGAAAATGATTACAACAATGAAAGATTTCTTCTTTCAAAATGTCAGCCACCCTATAATTTCAAAATGCTCTATCTCAGCCATTTTTTATGATAGAGATAAAACAAAAAATGCTCCGGAATCCCTGCATCAAGGCCTAACACTTAATCAAAAAATAAATATGAATTTTTAACTTTTTTGTATATTTATTTTAGTTTCAAATCTTTTAGTGGCCGTCTTGAAACAAGATGGCGGACCAAGCTGGCCAACGAACTCGGTCGAGGCATTGGTGAGCTTAATACACACAATTAGTTTCATCCAAATCAATTTATAAATACGAGTGTTATCGTATGACATAGATCAGAACTATTCAAAAGAAAATTGAGAACTATTCATCAGAACTATTCTATCGATCAGAACCGTTCAAATGTTGATTTATATATATATATATATGTGTGTATAAATCAACATTTGAACGGAGGGTGGTTTTGCGGTCTGGGGCTCATGATCGGTGAAAATATATCGAAATTTTCCGGAATTGCTTTCCTCCGAACGGCTGCAATAGGTAGCTTTATACTTTTTTGTATTGAAAGCTACTTAAAATCACGAAGCTATGAGAAATTCTGAGATACAGACTTCGAAATATACATGTGTCTAAAGAAACTCATGGAGCTTTTCAGGGTTGAAAACGGAATTAGAACACATTATGAGATGTAGTGACCACAAATTCAGAAAAATATTTTTTGGAATATGTAATTTATTTACTTCATATAAATTAATGTTTGCTGTTATTGTTGGGAAATCTTTAAAATATACAAAATGCAAAAAAATCAATCAAGTTTTAAGAGAAAAAAAAATCTGTGTTTTGTACATTCTTCTATAACCTGAATAGCTTGGATTGTTTCTACCGGTTACTATAAATGTGAAAAATATCAACTGTTACTTAAATTTACTTATCTCACGAAGATATGTACAGACAGTAAAGCTTTTTCAACTAGTACACGTTTGTGGCCATTATCATAAGACAGTTCGTGAATCACACTCTTTTAAATTTTCTTATATAGCTGTTTATTTGTGATGGCTACAAAATTGAGTTTCAAATTATAAAATGAATATTTACTTAGTCACACATATTACCAATATTAATAGAATACAATAGCAATGTTATTCTTTTGTTTTTATGGTATCGTGAATTTAGACATGGAATATAATTAGCTTAAGTGTTTTACATTTCATTATTGCACTAGTGCTATTGGATAAACGCAATTAAAAGATATATACTATATATTTTATGATTGCTCAATTTATTTACATTTTAATAGTTATGTTTAAAAATATAGCTGTTTTATGAATGTTTATTTAGGTTTAAACTTCACTAACCACAAAAAATATGATGAGAAGCATCATTTACATTATATGATAAATACACTGTTTACATTTATTTCCACACAGGTGTCTCAAACGCAAACTCTCACATGAGCCATAAAAGCAGGGTTTAAATTTTCTGTGTCCCTCAAAATGAAAAAGAAAGAAGAAATTACTTTTTATACATATCTATGTATCTAGGTCGTCTATTTAAAGAAAAAAATCAAAAAAAATAATTTCTTTTTCTATTACTTGACAACATTTATCCACCTCTAAATGTATTTTTCAGGGGAGATTTTGTGCGTAGCGACTAGTAAAATTGACTGTAGGTAAATGTTGGTAATTTTACATCCGATAGAAGCCTTATTTCATCTACAAAAGTATAATCACTTTCTCGCAGAGCCACGATCTTTGAAACATATATGTATATAACTCCATATGGTAATTTTAGCAGATTTATAAATCCAACTTGCAATTTATCTTTTAATGTAAACGAATCAACTACACCATACGCCCAAAAATCACCGGACACTTTCGCTTTTACACATTATGTCAAATATCTAAAGATATGCTTGTCGGATTCTTCTGTAAACTTCAGAAATATAAATAACATGTCTGACCTCATGTTTTATCATAAATACCTGATCGCGACTGCAATTAGGAGACCAACAAAAATTTAATTAAAAAAATGATTTTTAGGATCACCTTTTAAAATAAAATCACGAAATGTTCTATTGCTGCAGCACATCATTCATCTGGTTATTATACAACTATAGTGATCATTTGTGTAAGATTTGCACGTATATTTATAGATATATAACGATTTCTTTAAACAAATCCTAACAATTGTGCAAGTTTTTTGTTTATAGCATGCACGGTTTTCACCCAAATTTAATGCCACTTTTAGAAAATGCTGCAAAATATAGTAAAATGACCTAGTGCAATTATTACATAAATATTGTAAATATTTAATGACATATGAGCAGTTATATGGAATTTTTTTCATCTACGCATGCGTGAATTATGCAAAGGATATTTTTAATGATTTGGAAATCAACTCTATAGAGCAACTAATATTAAATAATGGAAACAAAACAGTCAACAGAATATTGAACAACAAAACAGATTAAACAACAGTCGAATATCTTGAAAATTCTTAAAGTAATCGACGATATAATGAGAGAAATTTCGGTTGCCCTCGAAAAGAAGGTTGATGATAAAGGTCAAATTGTCATTTTTTATTAACTGACATTCAACAAAGCAGTTAGCATTCAATGAATGTCGACTGCTCGCTATGGACGGGATGCTTCGATTTTCATAATTTTTTTTGTTGGAATTGGCTTTTTATGGAAGCTTTCAAAGAAGACATAAAACATCAATAAAAAATAAAAATAATAAAAAATTAAAATGACAATTTTTGGAAAATATCTTTTTATCCAGTTACTTTTAGAAAGCATTTGAAGTTCAGCTCACTATATTGCAGATAGCTATCTGAATTTTTACGATATTCGACTGGTCTTATAATTTGATCAACAGATTTCACTACCGAATTATGAAAACAATCTTGGTATAGTTTGCCTATTCATAGTTGAAAATTATTTTCATACAAATAGTCTAGTCATTTTTTATCCAATAATTAATAAATTTTTATTCAAATGGCACTATTTTATTTCTACTGCAATTTTTCACGTCCTCTGAAAGTGACATTAAATTTGGTTGAAAATCCCTCATGCTATAAAGAAAAAAAACATGCGAAATTATCTTGATTAAAGAAACCATTATATTGCAATGAACATACGTGCTATTCGTACAAAAAAAACCATAGATGTTGCACAATATCCACATAGTCATGTGATGTAGCAACAGTTTCTTTCGATCATTTTATTTTACATTTCAATCAAAAATATAAATACTTTTTCTTCAATTAGTTGTTGGTCTCCTATTTGCCCTTGTGATCAAAGACTTCGCTGAGAAAAAAACGGGTAAATATACTATTATTTTTATATATGCAGCTCTTAAATATTCCGTGAAGAATGTATCTATATTGTTGGCAAAATGTCTTGGTTGGTATGTCAGATAATTTTTCGCCATATGGAGTATATCGGTTTTAACTTTAGATATGAATCTTACTGGTTATCAATAAGTAAAGCCTTGCTGATATCACTGTAATCAAAATTTCAATGTATAGCCAATTTTCGTCCTCATCTTAATTCAGACAAAAACGCAGGCGATCCGATTGGTACATGTACAACGACGAGATTGGCTGATTGACGTGTTTGTCAGAAATTGCTAGAAGGAAAATAGGTGTTTTGGTGAACGGCAGAATTTGCCTGTAAATATGCCTTTTTCACAGCTTTAACTTGCATATGATATGGTACTGACCAGTGGAAGCACGCGCTTGGAATTTTAGGGCATTACATGCATGGTTCCACACTTTTACACTTTTTGTTACCACTATTAATAAATAGAAACCTTATCTTTATTTAATCGGTGAAATTCTTCAGTTAAACGAGGTGAAGATTTCTATTAAATCCAGAGGTAAAACACTTTGGCAGCCATGTATGTAGTTTTTTACAAAACTAGTCCCAAATTGCTACTGTTACAGACTCTAAATTTATTGAGAAAATTGTAGAAAACAAAGAAAACGTGACTTCCAAATATTTGATATCAGCTAGTCATGTTTTAAACTTAGTTGTAAGGATTAAAACTATTTCTGAGTATTTTTTACGATTCTATTTACTTAAACTTGATTTGCTTACGTTGCATTAAGGACAGTATTCTTAAAAGTCATTTTTAAACTTAACACTTATTTTCCAGCGATCTAATTTACAGAGGACGATTTAACTTGATGATACATATTCGTAATGATTTTATCTTGTCTTAGTATTTTCAATTGTCTAGTTATGTAAACCAAGCAGAATAAATCTCGAACAGCGCTGAAAAGCAGAAGGTTGGTGGTTCCTAATTGAGACCAACTTCACGCCAATGTTTGGATCAAATCTCTTGCTACTAAATGAGACATCAGCAACAGTATAAGTGTAGTTATGAGACTGCATGTAAAAGTTCAAGTACTATTTAAGGATATTGAAAAAAATTGAAATAGAATGTAGTAAAAATGTACGACAATTTATAAAAAAATTAAGGAAAAGTAATGATTCTGTTCAATAACTAAATAGATAAAGTATGTTAGGGTTAAGAAAGTATAGCTGTATTTATATCTATCTTTAACTTGTCTTAGTATTTTAAAGTGACTCGTTATATCAATCATGCAGAATAAATCTTGAACAGTGCTTCCAACGAACTAATTTAAAGAGCGATGATTTAACTTGTCCAGACATGTTCCTAATGATTTAATGTAAATAATTGAGAAAAATTAAAAGGAAAATTGATGATAGTTATAGTTGAAGAATAGTGTAGTACTGGTTTAGTTCAAAACAACCAGAACCAAGGTGGTCTAAGCGAAAGGAACAATTCAATACAATATATATAAGAGGCCTCTAGAAGCCAAGGGATACAAGTGACAAAATTTCGATTTTGAGTAAATTGAGTTCAAAGTTTTGAGTGAATAGTAATTGACTGAAATAATTATGAAACTGTTGCTTACTTCATAGTGGTTTCTGAACTCTTATTTCGATAAATCTGTAAAGAAGGTGGACTATTTTTTTTAAATCTATAATTAATCAATATTGATAACAAGAGGTACAAGTTTCGATTGCTTAACTACTTGACTTACAACACACAGCACATAATTAACTAAAAAATTATTATTATTATTATTATTTACGTACAAACAAATAGCCTAGATCGTCTGTGCACTTTGCTCAGTTTTTGAATTTTGTCACGTATACCTCTTGACATCTGGAGTCCTCATATATATTTTAATATATCTAACATGACAAAACACGAAAATATGGAAAATATTTACATTGTATCCATACTTAATTCGAAAAGAAATTTCTGTCTTAAATTTTGGTACTTGAAAATTCACATATTTCAGAAATCGAAGTATGACATTTATGATTATATTGAATAAACCGAAAGTAATCTTGTTGTGGGCCGCATGCAGCCATTGTCCATGTCCAAGAATTTGTCATTCTTGATTAATTGATATAAAATCAGAAAAAGCAATGAGATTTTAAATACTTTCCACAAAAGTTTTTGTATTTAACAAAATTCGTCAAATAGGAGAAATAATTGATCAAATCACATAATATCGCGCATAACATTCAGCTTTGGTTTGATGATAAATGATATTAAATGATGAATAAGAGCATAAAACAAACAAAATTGTATGATTATATTCTTCATATCGATTTTTTAAAACAATTTCTCTGATTATTAATATTAACAAAATCCGATTGTGATAGGTGCATTATTAATATTTGAACTATGATCTGAACTATTCACATGCTTAAAAAAAAAGAAAATTCATCTTTTAAATGAAGACGTATATATTTTTTGGAAGGATTAAATTTCCGAAATTAGAGCTTTCATTTATATTAGTTTATAAGAAGTTTATTTTTAGTAATTTGTAATTGTTTTAGGAAGTTTTATACGTGTTTTTTAAGACGTTTTTGCATTTTTCAATATATCACAGACTTTCAAGAAAGAGTCAAGCATACACTGAACATTTAAGTTATTGAAACATTTTCTTCTATTAAAATCGCAATCTATAAAAAAAATGTTACAGCTGATATTTTTTAATATTGATTTTGATTGTTTTTTATTATAAATATACGCAACATAATATTTTAAAGATGTTCTACGAAAAAATGATATTAGTCGAACTAGAGGCACTATAGGCATAAGGACACAGTGGACGCTCCTTCAAAATGATTTTATTTTTCATTGTTCTAACTTCATTTGTATACTGATGAAATGCAGTACACTGTTAAAAATAAATCCGTTAATTCACGGTAAAACTACTGGCAGCAAAGTTGCCAGACTTTTTCCGTTCCGTTAGTAGTCTTTCCGTTTTGAAAGATAACAGAAGGAAAATATCCGTTTCAAGAAATGGTAATATTCTGTTACGAATGGCCTCGGTTTTAAAAAAAAATCCCTCTCTGTTTGTGCTGCCATCCGTTGACTATAACGAGAGTGTTTATTATTTGGTATACTTCAAGAATACTTACAGGCTGACCTTGGGGTTCGAACCATACACGATAGCGCCTTGAGGAAAGTGCTTTACAGCAACACCAGCGGGCCCTTGCCAGAACAAGAGTTTGAAATGATGAAAGGGGATTTCTTCAAATCGCGGTCTGGAACTTAAACAATCTGGGGTTAAGAAACATGGTATTTTTTAAATTAATTGGGGGGATATTTTGTTATAAGATTATGACTGAAAGCTTTAGCATTAATAGAGGATTAAAACATGAATTATATATATTATTAATTTGATTGTTAGATGCCAAATATGAATATTATATTTTGAATTAAATTCGATAAAGTATGTTTGCTTTTTTTGAGAAAATAGATTTTTTTCAACTATTATATAATTTTAAAATGTGTTCGCGTAGAATATATTGTCACTGAGAGTGTTTTTCATAACTTTAAAAAACAACTTGCGAATAATTTCAAAGGGATGAGAAAATTGTTTGTTATTTTTTTTTTTATTCGAAAGCATTATTTGTGTTTGTTGCTTTTTTGAGTAAATACGATTTTTTTTTACTTAATTTAACTATTATATATATATATATATATATATATATATATATATATATATATATATATATATATATATATATATATTAAGCTATTTGTTTAGAATATGTTTTAAGTGTGAATATTTTTTTATAACTTTAAAAAATAAATTGCTGATAATTTTTAAAGCATGGGAAAATTAATTGTAGCTTTTTTAAATTCGAAAAAACTATTTTGTTCTTTTAAATAAAATCGAAACTTTAATTTATTGAATTTTTAGTTTTTCTGTGCTGCAACATATCAGTTTTTTAAACATTCAAAATAAATATGCAGCAGATAACGGAACATCTCCGTTAACCACTCTCTTCTCCGTCCGTTCCCTTGTTTTCAGGAAATATGAGGAAATTTTCGGTTTTTAACGGAAAATGCCCTTTTATCGTGAAAAGGGACTTTTTCTGTGAAATTCAGGGAAAAAATTCCCGTGAATTTCAGATTATTTTTAACAGGGTATATAATTGATTTTTCCCAATCATGATGTTTAAAATTGTAGCACATTGATTAATTTTTGAGGCAGTTTTTTGTTTATAGCAACAAAAAGTAAAATTCCGCCTCTAGAGAATGTTAGGAGTTTTTACTGTTAACTATTAAAAGTATTGAGGAAAAAAACAATTGATAAAATTTGATTTTTTACGCCAAATAAAATATTTTAGTACATTTTATTTTTCTTTGACAAAATGGGGTATATTGGATCACTCTAAGATTGGTCACTCTTTTATAATTATTTAATAGCGAAATTTCATCAGAAAAACTTTAAAAGGTACAATATTTTCTTTTTTCCTTTAAAATTGAAATTGCATTTAAGAAAAGTTCTATTCCATTTTGTTCCTTTTTATTACAATTTTAGTAAAGTAAAGGTGTTCAAATACTTTGGTGTTCTATTCCATTTTAATGCATTGTAATATTTCGATACCAATTCAAAATAAACTAAAATAAGAAATTTAGATAACTATTTGCTTTTTTTCTTCTTTTTTTAAAGCGTATAACAAATAGTATACATGAGGATGTTGTATAGAAAACTGTTCGTAAACTTATTTATTAATTTTATTCTATTTTATGGATAAAGAACTTAGATATTTACAGAAATTGTTTCGCGTAAATTAATCTCTAATTTCTCGACGAAAAAATAAGAAACTTTCACAATTGCCCATTGTGCTCCATTTTCTTCTACTTGAAAGTGCATAAAGATATATACTAAATAGGTAATTGAACTACATTGTGAAATATATAAGAAAATATATCCATTTTATCGCTTACATTAAAAAAAAAGCTCTTATAATAAAGATACCGCAGGTATTTTTACTTGAATTCTGTTTTGTCATTATATTTCCCAAGGGTGATATGATAAAGAATATCATTCGTTGCAGACTTACACCTACAAGCGAAAGAATATATTTACAGGCCCAAATGTTTTCTTGTTTAAGTTCTCTATGTGGTAAATTATGGCGCCTTTGCTAACAGTCCATTGTTTGCATGCTATCATATTTATATATTTATTTCTATAACACAGAATATAATGCAACATATTTTTTCTTAAAATATTATGTGAATGATATAAAACATAAACAATAATCAGATACTTTTATTTCTTTTAATTCTAACCATGCTACAGATATGTATGTAGTTCAGTTTCAATAAATTGACATTAAAAGGAAACACACAAATGCGCACAGAAAATCAGATATTGTGATTATGATAATACAGAGTTTCTGTAAATGAAATTATAAGTTATAACCCGAAGATTCATACATTTAAATTTAGGATGCGTAACTATTATAATCTATGATAATAAAGACAGATGCTTTATTGTTTGTGTATCGATCTGAAGTTTTATGATCAGATATGCACGTAAAGTTAAGCGGTATAGCAGGCTACCTCTATGCCTGTAGATATGCAACCTAAAAGGATTTTTTGGATTTTTTTATTGTATTTATTTATTTATATTCATGCGATTTTAAATAATGTGATTGTTGATCGTCGATTGTACTGGCGATTGCTTCTACTCTTGTACCGTAAAAACATAATTCGTGAAGCATCGAAAACACAAACTGAAGGAATTTGTTTCCCTAAAAATTACAATTCCGATCGATCGGTGTCAGAATTAAATAAAGAAAATTAAGGTCATTTGCGAATGACCGAAATCACCTGGGTACTGATGGAAACTTTTATTAAATAAAATGGATATTTAGTGTGTCAGAAAAATATATTTTCTGAAGGTCGTTTTCATTCTTTCCACTTTATGTGTAGTTTAAGATTGTTATCCCCGTTTGCCATATACATTCACAAAAAATACCAATGGAAAGCCTGTATATACTTCATCATATCGTTTTTTTTTCACTAAAGGTTTAATATTTACTATTTCAAAAAATCTGCAGGTTGTTTCAATATTTTATTTTTTTCCTGGGCTTTAAATTTAGAACAGCACGTCCGAAGGTAGGTTAAAGTGTTAAAGCGGGTACGAGAATTACACCTTATGAGTGTAGCGGAATCGTTTACATTGAGAGATATTTTTATTTTCTTACGATATTAATTATTTTTTGGCAAGTGAAAACTGTAAACCTTTAATGTATCACCGGGCAACACCAGTTGCGTGTGGTGGTATATGAAATAAAATTGATTTTCCTAAAGAGATCGTTTATAAAGAAAATCGTATAATTTTTTTTCTTTCTTTATAACATTTTTACTTTGATATTTTAGGATTTTTGGAGACCTAGCTGGCTACACGGTATTCAAAGTTACAAAACTCTTTTTACATATGTTTTACTATCACTAAACAATCAGCAAAGAATTGTTTAAAAAAATATCCAAAATGAAATGGAAAGCAACCAGGGTATGGATTAGCTACACAAATTAGCTGCATTGAAAAAAAAAACATACTAATCGATAGACTGTACAAAAATATCTACATATTTAGAGAAAAAATGTATTAATGATGTATAATGTTTTTAAATGCTGAGGAATATTGTATGACATAGTTATAATATTATGGAAATAGTTCATATATAAATATATTTAAAATATTTTTTAATTACTTTTTCTAGTGATGGTATTTAAAAAAAGCTGAAAAAAGGAAGATAATTGACATCTTTATACAGATTTGAGAATTCATATATTTATAATAGATGTACTTAAATTAAATGTAATTACTCTTGATATTGATTATAATAAGTGGACATTTACTAACGTAATTTCCGGCGTATAATCCACGGATCAAACAATTCTGTTTCAACCCAGAAATTGTATTCAATAATTAAAGTCAAATAGTTACAGCAATGTAGTAAGTTACATTATATAAAATAAAATTTCTGGGTTGAAATACGATTGTTTGATCCACGGATTATACGCCGGAAATTACGTTATATTAAAGTAACTTATTGTCAATATGAATAAAAATGTTTTTTAAAACATTACAACATAGAAATATTTTATTGTGTAATAAAATAAAAAAAAAACGGCGAATAAAAAACAAAATATATTATATAAAAAAAATTTATAATATAATTATTAAATAATCTTAATTGTATACTTAATATTTTATAACAGTTATTGTATAATACATACAGTTAAATTTAAAAGTGTAATTAAATAAAGGATTATTTAATATTATAAAAATAAATAACATATTTTAAAGCATTATCATTAAAATTATTCTTATGCCAGAAAATACCAGTTGCGTCCAGATTATGCGTCCAGAAAATATCAGTTCGATACTTTCGAAATGATATATGCGTAATTGTATAATTAATAAAAAATTAGTTTCGATATTAATTACTTTCCTTATGTAAATTGCTTAAAAGAATTACTGAAGCAAAAATGTCTGTTCGACACAAATCTGCGTATAATTTGTTTCGAATCTTAAAAGACAGTTTTATCACAGAAGAGTTTTCCCAATACAATTTTAGACAAGTACACGTCTTTTCATTTCTGAGTGTGATTAAGAATACCAGCATGTATGTTAATGAACAAATTTAATGATACATTATGTAATCTAAATTTATAAAATTTTACTCTCTCAAAAGAGAGTTCCATTATAAGAACGTTTGCTATAATTAAAATCCAACAACTGAAAAACTTAGTTCAATAAATTTCTGGAGTAAATAAAAATTCACTGAGCGTTTAGATTGTCTCTATTTACTTCTTGTGTAAATATGAGTAGTTTCGTAAAACGCATATGGAAACTAGTATTAATTAAGGATAAAGCAATCCATCGTTATTCTTCCATTTAAATCTAAAATTACTTTTTGCAATACATAAGTACCCAGCTAGAAAAAGTTTGCAAAAAAAGTGCAAAAAAAAAAAGTGCACAAAATCCGAGCGTATTTGGCACCTCTACTTGTGTATAAAAAGTGCAAACTGAATTCTGCAAAAAAAGTGCAAACTGAATTCTGCACAAAAAGTGCATAATCAGAGGTGCCAAATACGCTCAGATTTTGTGCACTTTTTCTGCATACGAGATAATCCCTAAATTTTGCAGTTTTTATGCACAATCAGAGGTGCCAAATACGCTCAGATTTTGTGCACTTTTTTTTTTGCACTTTTTCTGCATACGAAATAATCCCTGAATTTTGCAGTTTTTATGCACAATCAGAGGTGCCAAATAAGCTCAGATTTTGTGCACTTTTTATTTTACACATTTTTTGCATACCAAATAATTCCTAAATTGTGCATTTTTTATGCATAATCAGAGACTCTGATTATGCATAAAAAATGCACAATTTAGGATATTTTTGGCATGCAAAAAATGTGTAAAATATAAAGTGCACAAAATCTGAGCGTATATGGCACCTCAGATTTTGTGCATTTCTTCAAGTAGATTTTTTGCATACCGAACATTTTAAGCATATATTTAAATCAAGATTCAGCTTACTATGAAATTTACAGCTATCAATGTATAATAAACCCAGTTTTGGAAAGATGCATAATTATACATAGGATTATGAACAATAATTTTATCAGACATGGTACAAGTTCACCAACATGCGGAAAAAGATAATAAGCTTAAATTTAAATATATAAATTTTATAATTAAATATAACACTGCATACAGTAAAAAACATGTCCAATATTGTTAAAACCCAATAAGAGAAAATTATTACACTTACTTGAAAAGAGCTGCACTAAATTCTAGTTATTAGTTGAAAATGTTTTAACTAATGTATTTGAACTTAGAAAAAGGCATTAAAAAAAAATCAACTTTACTTATTTTTGTTTATTTACACAAGTGTGATCAGCTTTTTCTCATCATTTCACTTCCAATCCAGTCATTGAAAATTTTGATTGTTGCAACTGGATGCAATCATTTTTCTGATTGCAAAGAGCTTTGATAGACGACTGCTAAAATCTAGCTGCTGTAGGGAAAATGTGAAAGAAACCACAGCACACACAAAAAAATGACCATTGCAGTACAGCTGCTGCATTTATTTGAAATCACAACATAAATAATAAACTAATGGTACTCTGTTCCGGTAATGTAATGTATACAGTAAATGTTCCGGACTTAAATTTTCTTGCTTTTAGATTTAAACAAAATAAATTCTGACAGTCTGACAGTCACATTGTGGAGGTGTATCTTTGGATGATTTACTTTTATCACACCAATTTCAAGCTGTAACCTGTTTGTTTCCTGTGTAAAATAAATAAATAAATAAATAAATAAATAAATCATGCAAAAATATGCAAACTGAACTACTTTACATACATTACATAAATATAAGAATTCAATATTAGATTTTATTAAGTAGTTTGTTTTTCTACAGGAAAAAATTATAGTTAAAATTCACTTATTTTCATGTGCAATATATGGACAAACTGGAAAATGCTGTTCATATAAACAATTTCTCAAATCTCAAACTTGAAATTTACTATCTATACTATTAAAAATGCATGTGTGTAACTATGTATCTATATTAACCTCAAAGGCTCAGACTGTTGGGTGCAGAGCTGAGAAATTTTTAATAAAGTTGCATAATAGGAAGGACCATAAAAAAAAAAATCCAAAATTTTAATTAGATTTTTTTTTATGTGATGTGAATTTTGTTTATGTTTTGTGATTTTTGCTCAGCCAATTTATATTCAGAGTCGCTAGAGGAAAGGGGGGAAGGGAAGAAGTAGTTGTCAGAAGAAATATATAAAATTTAGGAAGCTTGAACAGTATTTTTTTTAAAAAAATGTTTGTGTGTGAATGTGAACGAAAAATTTGATTTTCAATTAATTTTTAAATAAAAGATCATTTTTACATAGTGTTCTCATTTGATGTTTTTCAAAGGGTGCTGCACCATGCCCTTTTCCTTTAAACCTGCCGATGCACACCCTGTCCGTTTTAGATAATGATATTGTAAAAGCGCCCGGCTCGTTTTCCCCCAGTAGCTTCTTTTTGTATCTTCTACATATTTTTTAATATTTGGCTTTTTCCTCTCATACCTCCCCCCCCCATAAAAAAAAAACAGATGCAACAACTGCATATTGTATTTCTTTTAAATGCTAAGATGTAAATTAACAACATAACACAAATATAACTTTTATTAGGTTGTTCGACATGTTTTGACTCACTCCGGGTCATTTTCAAAAACATTTTGAACAACATTTTCCAAATCTCAAACTAGAAATTTACTCTAGATTAATTTTAACACAATTATTCAAATTCTTGGCCCGGACATTTTTTGTCCAGTTGGAAAATTACAACTAGTGATGCACAGAATATTTGGTATGTATTTGGCCATACTACAAATATTTAATTAGGCTGAAAATAGGTCGCACTCAGCCTAACCAAAAATCAAACTATTCAGTTTTGCTGAATATCTTTATATATGGCCCAACCACCAGGGTTGGCAAAAACCCGGGTTTTTTCAGAAAAAACCCAACCCAGTGGGTTTTTGGGGTTTTTTCGGGAGTTTTCACAGGGTTTTTTGGATTTTTCTTCTTGCCGTTCTTTTATTTGTTTGTTTTGTAACAACTATATAATTAATGGGATGAAGTTTTAAAAAATAAATGTTAATACTTTAATAATTTTTATTTAATATATTATTTAATTATAATTATTTAGAATTTTTATTTAATATATTATTTAATTATAATTATTTAGAATTTTTATTTAATATATTATTTAATTATAATTATTTAGAATTTTTATTCAATATATTATTTAATTATAATTATTTAGAATTTTTATTCAATATTAAAAATAGTTTAAAAATTTGTAATGATTTTAAAGACATTTTATGACTGAATTGAAAGAAATTTTTTAAAGTCAAAATAATTAAATTAATAGTCTAAAATTTTGTTTATTTCTCTTTTATAGATAAAAATTAGATTTAAACAGTGAATCATTTACTTTTGTTTTATTAAAATTTTCTTATGTAGTAGAATTTTATCAAATGTTTGGAATTATTGTCCTACTAGGGGGGGGGGGATGAATTCACTTTTAAACCATCTAAATTGTAAGCTTAAATTCCTAAATCTTCCAGAGATCTTGATGTATGGGAGGGGGGAAAGGGGGGGGTTGCATCTCAATAGCACAGAATAGCTGCATGTTGTGTCATAGTCTGCGATCGCCCATCCTTCTGCTTTTGGCGAAATTAGATAAGGAGTGGGGGGGGAGGTATAAACAATAGAACTATCTCAAGAATAAGAAATCATTATTTTTAAAGAATTATTTAACAAAGAACTTTATATTACATTATATTTTAAATACTATATTTACGTAAGAATATTTTATAATTGAATTTGTTTGGATCATCAATACTTTAATTGGAAAATGAAAAAAATACACTCCAGTGTATCTTTCTTTTGTTTTATTGATGGATTTTTATCAGGTCAATTTTCTTTTCCCCAGCTGGCTGCTGATGACTGAGATTTAATTAAAGTTTTAAACTGCAAATAGAAATAATAATAATTAAACCAAGAACTAAACGATACTTTTTTCTTTTCCTTACTTATTTTAAAAAAATAATAAAGCTTTTAACTATCCGATTGTGTTTAAATTTTCAGCAAATTCAAATAATAATAAATTAGGCAGCTTACCAAATTTCTATTAAAATACAATAAGTTTTCAGAAAATTAGAATCCCCCCCCCCCAAAAAAAAAAAAAAAAAACTACTATCACTATCTTAATCTTGCATCTGATAATGAATGTTCTTAGCTATGCAGAAGAGATTCATTATTATGGTGGGTTGTGCTGCACTATAATACTATTTCACTAAAGAAAGTGAAATGAATCAATGATCTACCCTTTATGTTTTGTTCAACTTAATTTAGTTTTATGCTTAATATATTTTGAATCATACTAAAATACCCGTGCCTCTAATTTTTAAGAATTGACTGAACCCCCCACTGTTTTCGTCATATTGACAAATAATCCTGATTTTTAATTGTTTATATAATTTTACATGTATTTTTTTTAAGATAATTATTTTCTCTGTGAATTTTCCAAGTTTGTTTCAGATACAGCAATTATGTCCATTTAGAATTTTCTGAAAACTATATCTGTGACACATAAAATGTATATTATGTTTGGTTTAAATTGATATATTTATTATTAGTTAGATAAGTGGAATTTTAAATAAAGATTTTGATAAAACCCACTTGGGTTTTTTTCAAGGGTTTTTTCAAGTGGGTTTTTTCGAAAAAACCCACCCAGGTTTTTTCGGGTTGGGCAAAATCAAGCCAACCCTGAACCAAACAGGCTTTTAAAAATATTTTCAAAAAATTTAGTTAAATTTTATTTTTAACTGTTAATAAATAAAGATATCCCGGAAAATTAAGAAGTAGAATTATATTCAAATAAGAGAGATTACTTGTACATTTATGTATTTCCTGTTTGAAAAGTAACAACTAAGAAAATTAACTGTTAATGATGACATGCATAAGAACTAATAATGCATAAATGTAAGATCGTGAACATTGTTTTCTTTTTCAAAACTGAGTGTTTCTAAACAAACATAATGGAAGATAATGTGCAGCTTTCAGGATAAAGGTGAAAATAAGCACTCGCCAGTCGCCATTCATCGATTAAACTTTAAAAACTGGCCAAATGCAGGATTTCCTGATTGCCCTTTTCTCTAAATTTTGCGATTTTTCAGCATCCAATCGACGAAATTCGTAATTTTTATGTACCCGTTCGAAGAAATTCATGGCTTTTATGTGCCCGTTCCAAGAAATTTACAATTTTCTGTGCATAATCAACAAAATTCATGATTTTTTACACAGCAATCGATAAAATTCATGATTTTTATGCATTCGATCGATGAAATTCATGATTTTTAGACGTTCGATCGATAAAATACATGATTTTTACATGCTCAGTTGATAAAATTAATTTTTTTTACACGCCTGGTCAACAAATTTCATTATTTTTATGCGTTCGGTCGATAAAATACATGATTTTTACACGCTCGGTTGATAAAATTAATTATTTTTACACGCCCGGTCAATGAATTTCATTATTTTTACATGCTTGGTCAATAAAAATTCCTGATTTTTACATGCTCGGTCGATAAAATTCATAATTTTTACATGCTCGGCCGATAAAAATCATGATTTTTTCACGCTCGGTCGATAAAATTCATGATTTTTTTCACACTCGGTCGATAAAATTCATGATTTTTTCACACTCAGTCGATAAAATTCATGATTTTTTCACACTCAGTCGATAAAATTCATGATTTTTTCACACTCGGTCGATAAAATTAATTATTTTTACATGCCCGGTCAACGAATTTCATTATTTTTACATGCTTGGTCAATAAAAATTCCTGATTTTTACACGCTTGGTCGATAAAATTCATGATTTTTTCACACTCGGTCGATAAAATTCATGATTTTTTCACACTTGGTCGATAAAATTCATGATTTTTTCACTCTGTCGATAAAATTCATGATTTTTTCACGCTCAGTCGATAAAATTAATTATTTTTACACGCCTGGTCAACGAATTTCATTATTTTTACTCGTTCGGTCGATAAAATACATGATTTTTACATGCTCGGTTGATAAAATTAATTATTTTTACATGCCCGGTCAAGGAATTTCATTATTTTTACGCGTTCGATCAATGAAATTCATGATTTTTACAAGTTCAATCTACAAAATTAAGGATTTTTACGCGTTCGAGCTACGAAATTAAGGGTTGGGTTGGGTTGATTATTGACGGCCAATTATCTACACTTGGGATATGGGCCCGGGGGGAGTGCCCTTCGTGGGGGTCTTTCTAAGGGAACCTAACCCGTATTTACGCATGGATAAATCCACGGCTCGAAGAAAACCACGAAAACTCCGAACGATTAGGCCGACGGGCGCGATTGGGATCGAACCCAGCACCTCCCGTCTACCAGCTTCGAGAGCACAACCTCTCAGCCACTGGTGGGGCTACGAAATTAAGGATTTTTACGCGGTCGATTGACGAAATTCAGGATTTTTACGCGGTCGATCGACGAAATTCAGGATTTTTTAGAGTGTCAACAATACTCCAGATTGTAAAACATGCAATGGGGAGTTATGAGATGAAAAAAAAAAAGCAAAATATTAATTGGTTATTTTTTTAAACCAAAAATATTGGGAAGGAGGTGTCCATTAATGGCATATCTACATAGCTGCAACCTTGGCATAATCGTAATTGTGAGGGCCGCAAGATAACAAGAAGATAACAAAATTCCTAAACAGCGTAATTAAACTGGACACTGTAATAAAATATAATGTAATAAGATTTATTAAATTATAAAATAATACTTACATGAGATGTATCAACAAGTCTCTGTTCAACCACATTTTACTAGCAGCTAAGCTTCCACTCTGGAAGAGAAGAAAATCAATAACAACCCAATACAAAATGGCTTATAACTGAATATAAGAACATTTTATAAATTTATTTTAATTCACAGAAGAAGCTACAAAGTTTAATTAATCAAAGTTTAACTAAATTAATTAAAAAAGTTTTAAGACTATACTCTTTTTAAGTTATAACTCAAAGCTAAAGCACAGTTTGTTTTTTTCTGTAAAGGCTTCTTGTAAAAAGGTCTGGTTCATAAAATGGCAGTATCTGTGTTAAATATTATGTAAAATTGTTTTATAATTTAACTTTTAATACTTTAGTCTGAAATATAAAAATATTAGGCCAGCCGAATATTCGGTATACTTGTGGGCTGAATATTCAGTATTCGGCCAAAATCGCTATTCAGTGCATCCTTAGTTTATAGTAATTTAAATTTACTTTATAAGCTTTTAAAATTTTCGTAATTACATTTTAAAAGTTACAGATTACTAACTAATATGCTAAAACATATGTATCAACAATTATACATCCCAAGAAGGAAATCCATATACTGCGATATTTTTTAATATCCCTTTAGATTCCGGTTTCAGAGGTTTTATCAAATAAATACTTGACAAAGTTGATTACATAGTTAAATATTATGTACTTTATGATTAAAATAAGTTGGCTATTATTTACTTTGTGGAGGAGGAAGAGGGGAAGGGGATCAAAAAGTATGTTTACCTCCTGTGAACAAAAACAGCATTTTGGCCTTGAATGAGGGTTCCTGCAGTGGAGTTCCCCCCCCCCCCAACAAATTTTGACAAACAAAATCAAAGCATATTTATATATATTTTAAATAATTTTTTAGTTTACTTTCAATTAATAACTCCAAAATAATATTCATCCACATTTACTTATTATAAACACATTATTTAATTTTATTGAATAATTTATTTATATTTAATAATAGAAGTTAAAATGTTTTGATTTAACTTGGTTATTAGGGTGGGTCGAAAAAACCGAAATTTATATAATCGAAACGTAATAGTGCGGAAAAGTTGCCATTGGTAATAAGGAATAAATTCACAAAATATTACACCAAATGGTTAATATCTTTTAAATATCTTTTACCGCTGCAAAGAGGGCAAAGTTTAAAAAAAAACACTTTTTTTTTTTTTTTTTTTTTTTAATTAAATTATCCAACTATACCAATACAATTTCTAATAGAATGCAAAAGCTACATCAAGATGTTAGTAATGTTCCAATATAATGTCATTATGGTGAAATTATTTCTATTACCGCCGCAGGGGCAGCCAAAATTTTAATAAAAACGGCAAAAATTTCAATTTTCCGTTTTTTACTTTTTTTCAAATTCATATTATATGTCTACTATTAAAAAAATTTACATTATATCTAGTAATACCTAATAAATGTCTAGTAATTTTGATGATCGGGATTGCCAACCAAGGGCGAGAGGGGCCCGCCCCTCTTAAATTTTGGAAAAAAGAGCTTTTTGAAGAAATTTTTGCGATTTTATGGTAAATTTAAGGATTTTTTTAGTAGGGGCGACCTCTTACATAAATTCCCCCTCAATTTTCACTTTTTCTCCCCCCACCCAACAAAAAATCTCTAAAACGTTCCGGAAAATCACTTCAAAAAACCCCTTTCTCTCAAATTTAGGGGGGACGGGGGACGGGCCTCTCTCGCCCCTGGTTCGCAATGCTCATGATCAAAATTACTACACATTTATAAGTTATTACAAGCTATAATGTAAATTTATTTAATTCTAGACATATAATAAAAATTAAAAACTTCAAAAACGAAAAATTGAAATTTTTGCCGTTTTTTTTTCAAAATTTTGACTGCCCCTGCAGCGGTAAAAGAAATGATTTCGACCCGATTGATTATGTCAGAAACTAAACAAATGTTTTGATTTATCACTCAAAGTCAGAAATCTCATTTTTTAAATCAAAATATTTTTACTTTCATTATTAAATATAAATAAATTAGTCAATAAAATTAAGATGGGGAGGGGGCTTCAAAAAGTATGTTTACCTCCTGTGAACCAAAAAAAAAAGAGCTAGTTTTGGAATTGAATGAGGGTTCCTGCAGTAGAGTTCCTCCCCCCCCCCCCCCAACAAATTTTGACAAACAAAATCAAAGCATATTTTATATATTTTAAATAATTTTTTAGTTTACTTTCAATTAATAATTCCAAAATAATATTCATCCACATTTACTTATTATAAACACATTATTTAATTTTATTGAATCATTTATTTATATTTAATAATAGAAGTTAAAATGTTTTGATTTAACTTGGTTATTAGGGTGGGTCGAAAAAACCGAAATTTATATAATCGAAACGTAATAGTGCGGAAAAGTTGCCATTGGTAATAAGGAATAAATTCACAAAATATTACACCAAATGGTTAATATCTTTTAAATATCTTTTACCGCCGCAAAGAGGGCAAAGTTTAAAAAAATTGCTTTTTTTTTTTTTTTTTTTTTTTTTTTTTAAATTAAATTATCCAACCATACCAATACAATTTCTTAGAATGCAAAAGCTACATCAAGATGTTAGTAATGTTCCAATAAAATGTCATTATGGTGAAATTATTTCTATTACCGCCACAGAGGCAGCCAAAATTTTGAAAAAAAACGGCAAAAATTTCAATTTTCCGTTTTTTACTTTTTTTCAAATTCATATTATATGTCTACTATTAAAAAAATTTACATTATATCTAGTAATACCTAATAAATGTCTAGTAATTTTGATGATCGGGATTGCCAACCAAGGGCGAGAGGGGCGCGCCCCTCTTAAATTTTGGAAAAAAGGGCTTTTTGAAGAAATTTTTGCGATTTTATGGTAAATTTAAGGATTTTTTTAGTAGGGGCGACCTCTTACATAAATTCCCCCTCAATTTTCACTTTTTCTCCCCCCTCCCAACAAAAAATCTCTAAAACGTTCCGGAAAATCACTTCAAAAAACCCCTTTCTCTCAAATTTAGGGAGGGGGGGGGCCTCTCTCGCCCCTGGTTCGCAATGCTCATGATCAAAATTACTACACATTTATAAGTTATTACAAGCTATAATGTAAATTTATTTAATTCTAGACATATAATAAAAATTAAAAACTTCAAAAACGAAAAATTGAAATTTTTGCCGTTTTTTTTTCAAAATTTTGACTGCCCCTGCAGCGGTAAAAGAAATGATTTCGACCCGATTGATTATGTCAGAAACTAAACAAATGTTTTGATTTATCACTCAAAGTCAGAAATCTCATTTTTTAAATCAAAATATTTTTACTTTCATTATTAAATATAAATAAATTAGTCAATAAAATTAAGATGGGGAGGGGGCTTCAAAAAGTATGTTTACCTCCTGTGAACCAAAAAAAAAAGAGCTAGTTTTGGAATTGAATGAGGGTTCCTGCAGTAGAGTTCCTCCCCCCCCCCCCCCCCAACAAATTTTGACAAACAAAATCAAAGCATATTTTATATATTTTAAATAATTTTTTAGTTTACTTTCAATTAATAATTCCAAAATAATATTCATCCACATTTACTTATTATAAACACATTATTTAATTTTATTGAATCATTTATTTATATTTAATAATAGAAGTTAAAATGTTTTGATTTAACTTGGTTATTAGGGTGGGTCGAAAAAACCGAAATTTATATAATCGAAACGTAATAGTGCGGAAAAGTTGCCATTGGTAATAAGGAATAAATTCACAAAATATTACACCAAATGGTTAATATCTTTTAAATATCTTTTACCGCCGCAAAGAGGGCAAAGTTTAAAAAAATTGCTTTTTTTTTTTTTTTTTTTTTTTTTTTTAAATTAAATTATCCAACCATACCAATACAATTTCTTAGAATGCAAAAGCTACATCAAGATGTTAGTAATGTTCCAATAAAATGTCATTATGGTGAAATTATTTCTATTACCGCCACAGAGGCAGCCAAAATTTTGAAAAAAAACGGCAAAAATTTCAATTTTCCGTTTTTTACTTTTTTTCAAATTCATATTATATGTCTACTATTAAAAAAATTTACATTATATCTAGTAATACCTAATAAATGTCTAGTAATTTTGATGATCGGGATTGCCAACCAAGGGCGAGAGGGGCGCGCCCCTCTTAAATTTTGGAAAAAAGGGCTTTTTGAAGAAATTTTTGCGATTTTATGGTAAATTTAAGGATTTTTTTAGTAGGGGCGACCTCTTACATAAATTCCCCCTCAATTTTCACTTTTTCTCCCCCCTCCCAACAAAAAATCTCTAAAACGTTCCGGAAAATCACTTCAAAAAACCCCTTTCTCTCAAATTTAGGGAGGGGGGGGGGCCTCTCTCGCCCCTGGTTCGCAATGCTCATGATCAAAATTACTACACATTTATAAGTTATTACAAGCTATAATGTAAATTTATTTAATTCTAGACATATAATAAAAATTAAAAACTTTAAAAACGAAAAATTGAAATTTTTGCCGGTTTTTTTTCAAAATTTTGACTGCCCCTGCAGCGGTAATAGAAATGATTTCGACCCGATTGATTATGTCAGAAACTAAACAAATGTTTTGATTTATCACTCAAAGTCAGAAATCTCATTTTTTAAATCAAAATATTTTTACTTTCATTATTAAATATAAATAAATTAGTCAATAAAATTAAGGGGGGGGGCCTCAAAAAGTATGTTTACCTCTTGTGAACAAAAAAAAAAAGAGCTAGTTTTGGAATTGAATGAGGGTTCCTGCAGTAGAGTTCCTCCCCCCCCCCCCAACAAATTTTGACAAACAAAATCAAAGCATATTTTATATATTTTAAATAATTTTTTAGTTTACTTTCAATTAATAATTCCAAAATAATATTCATCCACATTTACGTATTATAAACACATTATTTAATTTTATTGAATCATTTATTTATATTTAATAATAGAAGTTAAAATGTTTTGATTTAACTTGGTTATTAGGGTGGGTCGAAAAAAACGAAATTTATATAATCGAAACGTAATAGTGCGGAAAAGTTGCCATTGGTAATAAGGAATAAATTCACAAAATATTACACCAAATGGTTAATATCTTTTACCGCCGCAAAGAGGGCAAAGTTTAAAAAGATTTTTTTTTTTTTTTTTTTTTTTTTTAAATTAAATTATCCAACCATACCAATACAATTTCTAATAGAATGCAAAAGCTACATCAAGATGTTAGTAATGTTCCAATAAAATGTCATTATGGTGAAATTATTTCTATTACCGCCACAGAGGCAGCCAAAATTTTGAAAAACGCGGCAAAAATTTCAATTTTCCGTTTTTTACTTTTTTTCAAATTCATATTATATGTCTACTATTAAAAAAATTTACATTATGTCTAGTAATAACTAATAAATGTCTAGTAATTTTGATGATGGGGATTGCCAACCAAGGGCAAGAGGTGCCCACCCCTCTTAAATTTTGGAAAAAAGGGGTTTTTGAAGAAATTTTTGCGATTTTATGGTAAATTTAAGGATTTTTTTAGTAGGAAGAAATCTTACATAAATTCCCCCTCAATTTTCACTTTTTCTCCCCCCTCCCAACAAAAAATCTCTAAAATGTTCCAGAAAATCACTTCAAAAAACCCCTTTCTCTCAAATTTAGGGGGGGGGGCCTCTCTCGCCCCTGGTTCGCAATGCTCATGATCAAAATTACTACACATTTATAAGTTATTACAAGCTATAATGTAAATTTATTTAATTCTAGACATATAATAAAAGTTAAAAACTCTAGAAAAAACGAAAAATTGAAATTTTTGCCGTTTTTTTCAAAATTTTGACTGCCTCTGCAGCGGTAATAGAAATGATTTCGACCCACCCTATTGATTATGTCAGAAACTAAACAAATGTTTTGATTTATCACTCAAGGTCAGAAATCTCATTTTTTAAATCAAAACATTTTAACTTATATTATTAAATATAAATAAATTAGCCAATAAAATTAAATAATGTGTTTATAATAAGTAAATATGGATGAAAGGAAATGAGAAAAAAACAAATATGTCTTGATTTAAAAAACAAGATGGCACACAGCAGGTTAATCACAAAGCTGTTCCTTTATTACTTTATGCAGTTTAACCCTTAATTGCTGTCACAAAAACTGTTGCATACATACTGTGAGTGGTTTTGGTTTCCAAGACCGCTTGATTGAAAGATTAATAAAAAGCTCGAATAACTAATAAGATACTGCTTCTGTTCTAAACTTTATGTAGGGGAGACCGGTACACAGTGGACCACTTTTCCAGTTAACATTTTTTTTCTCTTTAACAGACTGACCGATCTGTATGAAAATATTTTTGAATATTCCTTAAACCTTCTTACATCCATCATAATTTTCTCACAACATAGTTTTCAATACATTTTTCAAAAAAAAAAAAAAAAAATTATATACACTTGTGAAGTGGACCAGTGTACCCCGGAAGCGGGGTACAGTTGTCCACCCACCGTGGTACAGTGGACCACTATTAGGTATTATCTAAAATACAATATAAATCTATTTTTCATTAATCTAATTATTTTTTGTTGCCCCTTCACCCACAAAATAACATAGTAATATAAATTTTGAAGCAAAAACAAAAAAATTATATTTTGAAAATAATAACAGATTAATACAGGAACAATTGCAATTTAGTTGAAGTTATTACTTAAGTACAAAAAAATCCGCTCACATTAAAATTTGCAAATTAAATTCTTAAGTACTTATGAGTAAGATTGAGCCTGGAATTTTCAAGAAATAATTTTGGGTCTGAGAGCAACATTATGAAATCATTGACATCAACAGCAGATTCATCTACAGTTTCAGAAGAAATAAACTGATTTCCATTCAATTTGCGTCTCATAAATCTTACTTGAATAAAATCATCAACAATTAGACTACAGTTATATTTATCAAAGGCAGTAAATACAAAACAAAATATTTCTTACAATGTTAAATAAATTGTTATTTTTATTTGTTTACTTTATTTTACAGTTAAATCTACTTTAAAACAATCTTTCTTTATAGAAAATAAGCAATTATTAAATATTTTGAACATTCTGCATTACAGGAGCAGAGTGGATTGTGGACCACTGTGCCCCAGGAGTGGGTGGTCCACTGTACCCCATGTTGAAGTTCAATAAATAATCATATTAATATTGTTCATAGCTTTCTTTTAAACATATTAACTTTGAAGTAAAATAAAAACAAGTATCTTAGCTTTAGTCATATATTACAGATACAGAGGACAGTCAATTCTCAAATACTCATCATACATCACATGCAGATAGATTTCAAAAACCAAATTTTGAAGGTAAAACTTACGGGTATGTACAAACAAAACAAAAACACAGGGTATGTACAAACAAAACAAAAACACAATTTGATTATTTTTTTTTCTTAGAAGGACAGTAATTACTTGAACTTCATTTTTATAAACATGGGAAGACTTATTTTACTTTCTTTAATCATTGTTGAACGCTAAATTATACTTTGTGATAATTTAAGAAGTATTTTGTTTTGTTTATTTAAGGAGTTTAAGTATCTCCTTGGAAAATTTTTAATTTCTATGGAGTTTCTAAGTAGTGTAAGGCGTCTGTATGACCCCTGCTATAGTTAAACTGAAAATCACAAGTTACTGTGAAAATTGATAAAAGCACTACCGCTAAAAGCAGCTAAAAGATTTTTTTTTTCCCCAAAAGCCGTAGCGTTTAAGCCTAACATTTATAACTAGGATTAGGGTGGTTTTATTCCAAACAAACGTTCATTTACAATGTTTTTTAGAGAACATTACAACATAAAATTGAATAATTTACCTTTTTTTCTGTAAAATAGACAACATCAGGCGAGAAAAATTGGGTTAGAATCTTGTATATACAATTCTTGTTTACGCTTGCCTCATGTATCTCGACAACAGAAGGAAAGGCTCCGCGCACGCGCAGATGGAAACTAATATATCCTCCACTCCTGTCGGCCTGTCACACTGTTCAAAAAATTAGCAGTTGGAATTTTATTTAATTAGTTTTAGAATATATGCTTTATGTAATTTAGATCATTTTCACTGTCTCTGGGAGATGTAGAATACCCCAACTGTGCATTTGAGAGGGGTAAAATTATAAAATTTCAAATCTTAAAAATTAAAAAAAAAAAAAAAAAAAATTAAAATTTTTGAAAATTTACCGAGAAGAAAATTTTGAGATATTCCTCATTTAAGTTTGTAATTTTTAAAAACTTAAAATTTTAACAAAAGTTTTTTTTTTTTTTTTTGAAAAAAAAAATTATTAAAAAAAAAAAATAATGTACAGTAAAATATGTGTTTTAAAGCTGTATTTTTCTTTATAATATCTATATAATATATACATATGTACATACGTCCAATTCAATGAGGGGGTTACACCCCCTCCCCCCCATTGAATTATTATTAAAAAATGTTGAAAAAGAATTTAATCTTATATTATTAGTCAAATTGCAGGTCATAGAAGAACAGAAAGTGTGAAATATGTTTTATCCCCCCCCCAGCCCCACCTTCACATCCCTCGAGGGGGTGAGGGAGGAAAATATTGCTGGAAGGGGGGCACGAATCTGTGACGTTGAAGTGTTTCTTTTTAGGTAATATTGCATTCTCATAGGAAATACATGCACTTTTGAAAAAAATTACAGATTTGAATTGGCACCATTATGCATAGAAATAATCAAAACTTGGAATATAGAAATTTTTACATCTATAAAAAGTAAAGACTTTTGTGCATAAAAAATGCACACTTTTTGCGAACACGGAACAGGCAGTTATTTTATGCAAAAAATTTGCACAGTTTTTGAAAACAAAAAATATGCACTTTTTTGTATGCATAAAAAATGCATATAATGTGCACACAAAGTGTACACTTTTTGAAATATTCAAAAATATTCACTTTTTTTGCACAAATTGTACACAATTGAAACTTTTTTGCAAAAAAAGTGCAAACATTTTCTAGCTGGGTAAACTACCGCACACACACATATATATATATATACATATTAAATTATAAAATAAAAACCACGGTAGGGCAAATGAGCACTTAACAGTATACATTAGCAATATCTTCAATCTAAAAGTGCTAAATGCAATCCATCAACAGAACCCAAAACAAAAAATAGAATAACGGAATAGAATATATATATTAAAAACTTGTCAGCATTTTCTTTATCATTTTATTCTTCTAAGACAAAGTATTTCAGTTATTTAAGCAAATCATCCTAATATACAGAAGGATATTTTTATTATTTTTTATTTACATATACGAAACAAAACAGTTTATAGATTATGAAAGACAAAAACAGCGACATTCAAACTCTTAAAGGCTTTTTTATTTGCAATTTCTATAAAACTCTAAATAGCTTCTAAAAGCTGAAATATCATGTTCCATTCTGCGACTGTTTTCATAAACTAAACCCTTTTCGCAATGTATTATGTTGTGACTCCTGTATTATTATTATTTTTACTGAGAAATGTTTAGTAATGAAATCAGTTACAAATGTATTATCAGTACAAATTATTTTCTGTCATTTAAGAAAATATGTAGATAGTGTGAAATAAATTGAAAGATATACAGGGTGTTTTTTTTTTTAAACTGACACTGTTCAGAGCCGTCTGTAGCTCGTTCTAATAACTGGATTGACACAAAATTTTGTAAATGGACTAAGAAAATCATGGGAAAAAAGATTCCAACAAAAAAAAATAGTTCCAATCACCACCGATAGGGGGAAATGTGGCGCTGTGGTCATTTATGCAACTGGGAATTAGCATAAAATAGGGCAAAAAATGCAAATGCAAATTTTTACTTACGCAAGCGACAGTAGCGCCAATAGTTTAAGTTATAAATGCATGCGAAAAACACCGAGAAACAATTTCAGCTCAGGTTGAAAATGAATCTCAGGTTACCGCAGCGCGCGTTACTTGTGAAGTTCTCATATTTTAACCAGTACAATGCACCAGCCACTCTTCGCTTACTTAGAACACGCCATAAACTGCGCAAAGGACCTTTATCCGTTAATGTATTGAAAGCAATCATTCTGAAATTCGAAGAAACAGGCTCGCTAGCAGTTCGGTCAGGCAGAGGACATAAACCAGTGGCAGAAAAAGTGATAATGGATGTTTCAACTGCGATCAACGAAAGGGAAAGTGTAAATGATGAATAAAACGTGGCATTTTATCCAAATTATTAATTTTGTCTGTTTCTGATGGGGTTTTTTCAATGTACAGCGCCACATTTCCCCCTATCGGCGGTGATTGGAACTAATTTTTTTTTTGTTGGAATCGTTTTTCCCATGGTTTTCTTCGTCCATTCACAAAATTTTGTGTCAATCCAGTTATTAGAACGAGCTACAGACGGCTCTGAATAGTGTCAGTTAAAAAAAAAACACCCTGTATTTCGTTTCAAATTTATTTCATTTATCAATCATTTATTACAACAAATACATCAATTCTTAAATGAATCAAATATTACGGCAATGACATAGTTTTACTCAGATATATCTCGATATAGTACTCATAGTATTAAATTTTCTTAAAATGAAATGAAATAACAACTGGAATATAATATCTTAAATCAAAGAAAAACATTTAGTTTATTAGAAATATTATTATACATTCTATATCGTAACAAATTATTATAGATCAGTATCTTCTCCCTGTTATGCATTTTTAAGTATTATTTAATAAAATGAATTATGAGGCAATCAAAGATGATGACGAGACAACAAGATATCTAAAGATGAAACAAATATGCATTTGTAAGCTGAAATATGTTTTTATACTGAGTGGCAAAATATTAGGAGCATTCAAACTTTGATTCGCTCATGTAGCACTTGCACTGATGTAATAAACAGGATTCTCTGGAAAAAATTTCTCCTAGTTAGAAGCACCAGCGAAATATGCAATTTGTCTTCTCGTGGAGAACATTGCGTAATTAACCGTTTGAAGTGCGGTGGATCATTTTTTGCAAACACATTATTATAATTCCTGAATACCACATTGGCACCAGAATTTTGTAATGAAAATTTTCCGTTTGTTAAATGCGTGAAGGAAAGCTTTTAATTATTTTCAAATAAACTTGTTTGTAAATTCTGGTGTTAGTTAACCATTTTATCATTTTACAAATTGAAGTACTTTTTCCCTGAAAGGATTAATATATTTTGGACATGGCATGATTCCGAACGCTAAAATTGCCGGTTACACGATCTATGAAACACCTATTCTTCTGCGGTTTTCTCGAATAACAGTGTCTCGAATCTTCAAAGAATGGCAACTAAGCCACAAAACTTCGAGTGGAAAGAGGAATAGTGTGTTGAAATCACCTGTGACGGCCAAGCGTCTGTCAATCTTTGAGTGTACAACGTAAGCGTTTCAACGTAATATATTTCAGCTAAATATAACTGAAGATCATCGCAAACATATAAATACTCTCTAGGAGACGGATATTAAAACATATTGGTGTTCATAATAACCGGCGAACAAAAAAAAAAATTCTACCGAAAACGAAAAGAAAGCGGAGTTAGTGGGATAAAGAACGCCGGCATTGGATATTTGATGAGTCGAAGAAAGGGTTCATGTCTGACGAGCACAGATTTCTTCTCCTTGGCGATTATGGCAGGTTTCCTGTATAACGGAAGTAGCCCTTAGTGATGGATCCAGCAAACGCCATGAAAACAATTCAAGGGAGTGGAAAGCTGAAATCACAGTCTGTAGAGCTATTAAATGGTGTTTAATTGTCTTCTTATGTCTGTTAGAATAATCCGTCTAAGCCGGTGTACATCCTTAAAGGTCACGCGCATCCGTGTATACTCATAATGTTGCCTGATGTTCACGAATATTTCTAACAGAATAATACAGTCTGTCACTCGATTAGTATAATGTCAAATTGGTTTGAATTTTGTTGCTTTAATTACCCTCACAGTCTCACCATCTCAACAAAACTGAGAATTTGAGGGACGAAGTACAAAGGTCTATTAAAACTTCCGAAATGCTACTAAATCATTCCTCATCAACTATTTCAACAACTTGTAGAGCCAATGCGTAGAAGAATACATGTCATTAAATCCAGAGGAAGTCGAATACGATATTAGTATTGAATAGCAAGGTGATCCTAATATTTTGGCCACTCAATGTATATAGAAAGCGAATTGATACATTTAATTAAATATACAAGTAAACATTTAGTATTTGTAAGTATTTCTTTAGTGTAATAAGGAATGATGTAATAAATTATTTACCATTATAATTGAGTATCATATGTATTGTGAGCCAAAAAAATGAGACTTACTGTAGCGAAGTTGAATCTAATCTTAGAAAATTACAATATTAAAAATAACTATATTACTGCATATTATCGATGCCAATTATAGTAACCAAATATTTAGACTCTCAAATCTTATTTTAAGTTTGCTTCAGTCTGTCTCAGTGATAGCCTAAAAAGTTTTGTTGAAGCATTTTCAACATATGATTTATTCTCGAATGCCAAAGATTCGAAAGGACAGCGAAAAAAATCATTTGAAGTCATTTTAAATTAAGTTTTAATCTGTAGTCAGGACCACTGTATCATATGAACTTTGCGAATATCAAATCGTTCAAATACAGTCATTTAGCGATGCAAATATTGTAATGTTTAGAATGTTGATGACAATGTACAACAGAACATTATGATACAGTATTGGTTTACCACCAGTAGATATTTTCTTGCGTTCTCACTATGCTTTACTTCAGTTATTGACGTAGGCCTATAAAGCACAAAAGACGAAAACAAGCACATCCAATACCTCCATGACTTTCATTACAATCTGTAAAACATTCTGTATCATATATTCTAATACGAGCAAATCTTGTGTGTGGTTATATATATATATATATATATATATACACTATATTGCCAAAGGTGATTGGGCACTTGCGATTTTAGACGTTTTGTTAACTATCTGGCAAAATACATGAGGAATTAACCTGAAACTGGTGTTGTGTAAACAGTATAGTATAGATATAGGTTATACATTCCCGCGAAGATTTTGTTCCCGAAACCCCACAGGGGACTGTCAACAAATTGAAAAAGAACGATTATCTTTTGGATTACCCTGTAAAAACTAATGTAGCAAAATCGTTCAAACTCGCGATTATTAATAAGTTAGGGGTTGTATCAAATATCTGTTGATTAGTGCCAAGATAGCGTACACAATATTGCACGTACTACTATATTTGGATACAACCCCTCATCTTTTTGCTTCTTTTTGGGAACAACGGTTTTCGAGCTTACTCTATCGACGATAATTTTCAGAAATTTCAAGCTATGATTTTGAGACTTTCAGAAAAGTTGCTCTATATACTTAGCTAATACATTATGCATATTATATTTCGATTGCATTCGCGCATGCGCAGTGAAACATTTTTTAGTAAACCTGCTGATTTTCCATCCAATTTTTATTATTTTTTTAATTCTGATTGCAGAGTATTATGTACAATGTTGTTTGACATATTTTCTCAAAGTAACTTTTTTATATTAAGAACTCTGCAAATTATAAGCAAAACACTTGGCGAAATTTGGGACTGCTTTTATAAAAACCTTAATTTCTCTACAAGTACACATGCTATCCTCCTAAAAATGAAAACAGTATATTACAATAAGCCACTTATTAATAATCTCGAGTTTGAACGCTTTTGCTACATTAGTTTTTACAGGGTAATCCAAAAGATATTCGTTCTTTTTCAATTTGTCGACAGTCCCCTATGGGGTTTCGGGAAAAAATCTTCGCTGAAATATGTAACCTATACTATACTGTTTACACACCTTCAGTTTCAGGTTAATTCCTCATGTATTTTTCTAGATAGTTAACAAAACGTCTAAAATCGCAAGTGCCCAATCACCTTTGGCAATATAGTGTACATGCAAAATTTATCTTTAAAACGGCTCTAACGATTTTGACGAAATTTTGTATCCTACCGTTTTGGGGCACTAGAAAACCATTGGGCTAGGTCACATGTTCGAGAAAATTTGATTAGTGGGTCATTTTGGTTCATCTTGGGTCATGGTCAAGCTAATTGTATCTAAAAAACGGTTCAAACGATTTTGACGAAATTTTGTAAGCGACCATTTTCGGGCACGAGAAGACAATAAGGTGGGTCACATGTTCGATAACTTTCGATAAATGGGTCATTTTTGGGTCAACGCGGATCAAATTAATTTTATCTAAAAAAAGGCTCTAACGATTTTGATTAAATTTTGTATCCTACGAGTTTCGGGCACGAGAAAATCATTGGGCTATGTCACATGTCCGACAAAATTTGATTAGTCGGTCATTTCTAGGTCATTGTGGGTGTCAAGCTATTTATCTAAAAAGCGGCTCCAACTATTTACACTAAATTTTGCATCTTATGGTTTTCGGGGACGAGAAGAGTGTTGGGCTAGGTCACGTGTTCGAGAAAATTCAATTAGTGGGTCATTTTGGTCATGTGCCATTATGGGTCAAGCTATTTTATCTTAAAAAAGGGTTCAGAGGATTTGAAATAAATTTAGCATCCTACAGGTTTAGGGAACGAGAAGACTATTAGGCTAGGTCACATGTTTGAGAAAATTCAATTAGTGGTTCATTTTGCTCATGGGTCATGATATTTCAACTCTAATTTTGACCGAGCAAAGCTCGGTCTTCCCTGCTCGGGATTTCTAAAAGTTGAAAGTTCATTTCCCGTGCTCGAACTATTTCTAAAATCGGAAATACTGTTGCCGTAATTTATGCTTAGAGACATTTGTTATTACACTGATTCAAAATTTAGTAACAAAAGGAATTATAAATATGTCGTCATTGAAGATTGTTTACATTTACAAAAAGATTAAAAAATATGTGTATTGTTTAGAATATTTAAATGTTATGTTTGGGTTTATATTTATTCGCTTTGAAAGGAAATAAAGGTCTTAAAAATATTTTGCTATAGCATATTGCAAAAACTAAGCATTAGTTCAACTTTCAAATATAATAAATGTATCATAAATTATTGCGTAATTGTTTTATTCCATTATGATAATTGAATATATATTCTAATACAATTTTATAAACTATTTTTAGAAAATTGTCATTTCAATGATTAAAAAGAGAAATGTTTTACTGTACAAAGAAAAAATAATGCTTTTAATCACACAACATTTTATTTTGAGAAATCTAATATCCATAGACATCACATAATTCCGATTGCTTCAACAAATAAATGACATACACACTTTGGCAATTTTCAACTAAGATTGGCAGAAAATGCAATTACGGAAATATGTGACTATGTGACTTAGTAAACTCTCTAAAACATTTACAAAATTTATAAGTTATCCAATAAAATAAAAAGTACAACTATTGAAGTCTGGGAAAAAAGCTTATTGGCTTGTACTAAGCGTTAAAATCCCCTTCAGTGTTTTTTCTACTTTTCGATCTTTAGCCTAGTAGACACACAGAATCTCAAAAATAGAAAAATAAAGATTGGTGAGATTTCTTTGTGATAAAATGCAATACAAATACATAAAAAAATTACTTCTCAAATGAGTATAATATATGAAATTTTAAAAATTAAATACGTACAATTATTTTTGACTGACTATATCCCTCAAGTCTATTATTTAAACGGGTTATGGTGGATGTTACAGTAATTTGAAGGAAGCCGCTGATATGGAAATTATTTTTGGCTTGTCTTCGGCAGAGTATACCGGTCGTGCTACGCACGCACCAGATAATCTCTTAATTTGCACATCGAAAAGTATAAACCTCTAACTGAACGAACCTCCGGCTCGGGTAGACCCGCTGCCTGAGGTACCGTATAGCAGTCGTGCTGTGCACGCGCTGCATTATATGATTAAGCGGTCACAGACCTTTTCCATCGATATATCACATGAGGGGTGTGTGCAAAATTTAGAAACGTACACCCCTTGGGGGAGCAAAGTGGGGGAAGGGACACAAGAGATGCATACAATATCCATTAGTTCCACCTTCCACCTCCAGGTGACGCGATCTGTTCTATACGAACCTCGGGCACTTAAATCATTAAGGCTTTATTTGTCGAGTCGAATGAGTAAAACTTTTAAAATTTTTATTAAAAAAATGGGTTTTATGCATTTAAAACAACCATTTATCATTTTATATTACACATAGTAACTCCTCATACATGGGTGGCTACATATTTTCACACCATAAAATTAATAACTGTTTATATTAATTTTCATTTACATAATCATCTCTTTTTATTATTTTTTATCTATATAAATATTTAATATTATATTTTTATTTATTCATTTTTTTTTAAGTAATGACATACATTTATCTTTGAATATTATTTAATACTATTAATCATATTCTTTGCTACATTATTATCCCGACTGTAATCTTCATATCTAGTTTTACGGTAATAACAAAATCTAAATAATAACTATTATTTTTAGGAATAGAGGACAGAACTGTTCCTCTCTCTTTTTGTTGTATACGTAATTTTACATGACTCAGCACATATTTCAACCGAGAGTGAGGAGTTGTATGGTGGGTTTTGTAGCATGTGTTTTAATCATTAATACATTTTTTTACGCTGGTGAGTTGTGTGTACTATTTTCAGGGGTTTTAGCAGTTTCAGATGGATACTTGTTTTTTGGATTTCTTATTATTTTCATATATCTTGGGTTTTATTTGACAAGTTATAAGGAGCGTAATATTGTCATTTTTATGCTTAATGCTGACAATGTTTGACAACATGATACCTTTACTATGAATTATACTTATGAATCGCCTTCGACGAATCCATAAATTATTCATAGTTTTTCATATTTGCCTTTCCATCTCACTGGGATAAATTTTGTAGTATCCTTTCATTTGATTTTTATAGTATGTCACTGTGTAACAAATAGACATACTTGTATTAAAAATAACACTATATCCATTTATAAAACACAAATATTTAGAGCAATAAAATTATTGCACCTTGTTTTATTTCTTTATTTCTTTATTTTAATTTTAACAGAAAAAAAAATAGTCCAGAGTTTTTAAATTATTATTATTTTTTTAAATATTGTAAAAAGTTTTCATTTTTTAAAGAATCAGCAAAATATTTTAAGGAAACAAAAAAAAAGTCAAATTTTAAATTCAATTGCAAGAATCTCAAGAAATTTGAATGTGAATTCAAAATGGGTTCTTTAACCATACATATAAATATACTCACATTATAACATAAAAACTTTATATAATACAAATAAATATGGTGCAAACTATGCATAGAAATATCTAAAAGTCAAGAACAAAAATAAATAAAAAGTAAACCTCTAATATTACGAAGTTCGAACTCGATTAAAATAATATATTTTTAAACTCTTTTCCGTGCACCTAACGAACCATTATACTTAATGAATCTTCCTTAATGTCTGCTTAATCTTTATTAATAGTTTCCGTGTTAAATTCCTTGTCACGAATTTTATAAGCTGTTGCTTTTTTTTTTTTATCAAGAAAGCCATTTGCATTTTATACCAAGAAAGTTAAACAGTATCCGTCAGTAACAGGTATATGTGAAGAATTTTTAAAATAATAAACCATAAATAATTGGAATAAAACCTCCTTAGAGTTTCAGGTATATTATTGTATATTTAAATTATCATATTACAGTGAAACCCCGGTTTTACGTTTTTCACCGGACCGACGGAAAATAACGTACTAAGCGGGAAATCGTAAAATCGGTGTTTAAGGAGAACTAACACATTTAAATGAAAATAAATGAAACAGACACTGACCTTGTTACACTAAAAATAATCTGTTATTTTACTTTTTTTTGTTTTCAGACACAATGTTATTTACAACATTTCCAATACTTGCAAGTTTCGTAAATTCAGTTCTTGGTTTACATTAGCAGATAATTTTTTTTTTTCAATTTTCAAACTTTCAAGAACTTGTTTCGATGAAGGCACGCTATATGTTGGTTCGTCGTCTTCATCATCTCCACTGTCATAACATGGAATGAAATCAGATATGGTCTAAATTCCTGAAGTGGCAATATCTTTATCACATTCGCATCTTTTTATCCAATTTCAAAAGAAAATCTTCAAAAAGTGATTGGGTTATCCATGATTTTGTATTAGCGTCGTAATCAGTTGGTAAACGTTTTACATTTTTGAAACAGCGAGGTTTCTTGGGTTTCCCGATTACAATTGGCGTTATCTTTACGCTTCCATCTGAATTTGCACACAGCAAAACTGTCAAACGCATTTTTGACAGTTTTCCATCATAGTAATTTTCTCCCTTTAACAATGTATGTCTTGTCTGGAAACAAATTAATAAATAGCAGAGATTCATCAGAGTTAAAAACGTTCTCTTTTGAATAACCATCCACCAGAGAAGACAATGTTTTCTCAATCCACTATTGAACGGTATCATGCTCTACGCTATTCGACTCTCCACAGATAGATTTGAAACATAAATTATTTCTTTTTTAAAATCGGTCTACACAACCGTTTGATGCTGTAAAATCGGAAAACCTATTTTTCCCTAAAAGAGTTGATGTGACGTCAATACTCTTAATCTTTTAGATATGAAACGCATTCGCTGTCCGCTGTCTGCCATTGGCTAATGCGGACAAATTTAAAACTAACTGGTTTTAAATTTGTTTTTGGTCGAAGGTTTTTTAAATGGTGGTGTTGATTCATCATGTATTGCACTCTGGAGTATTGTATTGCGTGTGCTTGTTTTAAACAAGCAAAATTCGAGAAAAAAATATTTTCCGCCTCTCGGTTCGAAAAACGTACGATGCGGGAAATCTTCAAAATGGATGACGCAGAATCCGGGATTTTTTAATATTATCAGTATAGGTTATTTGTTGGGACCAGTGAATAATGACGTACGATACGGGAAAACGTACGAAGCGGGTACCGTAAAATCGAGGTTCCACTGTAGTTATATTGGAAAAATTTAACTTTTTATTAAATGTTAATATTAAATTTGAAATTTCTTTAAAATTTCATTTTTGAAATTCAGTGTATTGTTTAATACGTATTTTGATAACATTAAAATAACCTGAATAAATATAAATTTCTAAAATATATTTACCCCGTAATAGAATATTCCATAAATGAACCCTAAAAATCTCAGACATTTTATGTTACATTACTTGTTAAATAACACAAAAAAAAATACTAAGTTGTTATATAAGTCTTAGGTTCAATGGATTTTATACAACGCTCCTTAGTTCTCGAAAAATGGGGGGGGGGGCTAATATTATAACACAATTTAAATACTTTGTAACGAAGTAACTACGTTGGCCGTAGCTCATTTGGTACGGCGTCTGTATACTAAGATATATATATATATTTATCTTAAGAAAAATATATGATTATTTTTCTTATAAAAATAAAAATAAAAGGAAAATATTCATACAGGAACTATAAAAGAAAATACCTTGATATCCATGATTTAATAATTAAATAATATATGAAAAGTAAAATAAAACTCAAATAATTAAAAGAATGTGTTATAAATAGTTAGCTGCAAACAGCAAATTTTAATTATGTTCAGATTATGTTGTTATGTAATTTATGTTAATAAATTAATGAAAAAGTTTAAAGGTCGCGTAATTAAAAAAAAAAAAAAAAAAAAAAAAAAAAAAAAAAAAAAAAAAAACCAGAAATCTTCAGAAAATACTAAATATTCCTGTTTTTTTTTCTTCTTCTTCTTTAATATTGGGAGTGTGTAAAGTAAAATTTAACACCCAAGAATATTTTTAAAATTCCTCATTTTATATTAAAAATATTTAAATTAAAAGATTTTTCATGTAGTTATTCATTAAGCAAATTGATATATACTTTCATCTATATTTTGTATGACCATTATCAAGAACATATATTTATGTACTAAGAAAAGTATGCAATCATTTTTCATAAACAGGAAAGAGAAAAAAGAAAAAAATATATATATTGAGTAGATTGGACTAACAGCGCCCTCTATCACCTTATACGTATAGGAATAGTTTACTCTAAATATTCAACAAGTTTTCAAAACTTAATTCTTTTAAAAACAACTAATTAAAAATTTAAACATATGTCTAATCGGACTTTTAAACTGTTTATCGGCATATCTTGACGGGTACTATCTAGTCCGGTATACTATCTAGTACTATCTAGTACGGTATACTATCAAGTACTATCTAGTACGGTATATTATCTAGTATTATCTAGTACTGTATAATACTGACAGCTGGTGTTCCAGTATTATATCGTAAAATCGACATTTCTTGTTTTGCAGTGCGGTGTCTTCTTTGAGGATTTAGCATTATTCTTAATAATATGATACCATCAAAAATAGTCGCTTATTATATGTTATAATAAGAAGAATTTCTAAAATGGATTGTATGGGATATTTCAATGAATTAATTACCTGGTAAAGCGTTTTATTGTTTTAAAATTTTGCTGAATATCTTTTAAAAAACAATAAAACCGTCTTCATTAAAGAAATAAAAAATATTTTTTACTTATGGGAAAAAAACTAACATTACTTTTCCATCCAAACGATTTTTTAAAAAACGTGACTATATATATATATTTTTTTTCTTTTATCGAAAAGTACAAAAATTCTTTTGGGAATATTTCTTCATAGTTTTATTTTTTATAAATGTTGAAGTTTATTTAAAAATAAAATGTATTTAAACTAACTATTTTTCATTTAAATAACATAATTGAAACAATATATGTATATATATATATATATATATATATATATATATATATATAATATGTATATTTAAAGTACTTTCATTTTTTTAATGTATTTTCAGTGAATAGCTAATGCAGTGAACCTTTTTTTTCACCTTCTTTACAACAATACTAGCAATACGCAGTGTTTCTATGTTAGAAAATTTTGGGCAGCTATATTTATTCTTTTACGATTTGTGTTCATGAATATTCAATGAATTTTATGTTTCTGAATTATATTATCCTAAAAGACGTTCATTAGAGGCACAAATAATATTACTTGAACTTTTTAGTCATTATTATTGTATACCATCCCTTTTCTTTTAAATGCTTAATTTTATATCTTTTTTTTATTATATGTTTACAGCATGACTGGGTAACAAAAATTGAAAATATTTAAACCAATTGATTAAAAGTATAAAGTAATTCATTGAAAATAAAAAGTAAGGAACGCATATGCCGGAGTTAACATCTTTAATTTGCAAATGGCATTCCAAGAGCACGCTAGTCAGAAATATGTTTGTCAAATAATTACAAAAAAAATTCAGAAACTAATTAATTTGATAGGTTAAAGTTGTCAAAATAATTGTATAGATAAATGCTTAGTGAAATTATTGCATTTCTTGCTGTTTTAGATATTTTTAAACAAGATGTATTTTCTTTTTTTTTTTTAAACAAGAGTTTGACAAAATGCTTTAAAAATAGATTCCATTCTCAAAATATTTAATTAGGTTGCCATATTATTATTGGACAGCCAAATTAACAATGTAATTTGAAATAATTGGTAATTAAATCAAAGTCATATTACGTGATCCACACCAATCTTTTACATATAAGATTAAGGAATATTATTTTTTTTTTTTAAATTCATCAAAAAAGAGTATAGTTCATTTTCATACAAAAGCCGTCTAGTTTGACTTAATTTTTATACCGTCCGTTACTACAGAAATGTTTCAGTGCAAATGACTATTACTCCAAGTTATATCTCGTTTTTGTAAAAAGTTGCCATCAGGTAAACGTTAAGAACTTTTGTCGATTATATTTGAAAAGGAGAACATATTAATGTAAACGCTGTATTAATGAGTAACAAGCATTAAAGAAGCTAAATCTTGAGCACATGGATTTAACCTAAAGTATAGAATACTTTCAGAAAAAAACTGACATTGTTCGTTAATTTATCATCGTAGCGAAGCATTTGTTGGTTTTTCCGTAAGATATCTGGTATAGTAGAAGGGGTAGTTTAACACAGCTCAGGGGCAATCCGGCACACGGTTGACTACAGTGTAAAAATATTTGAGTAAACTGCGACCGTCGCGTCGGAGTTGACCAGATAGCTTTGTTTGCAGAGCTTTTCATGGTGACCACAAAAGTGCTTGGTTCGATTCCTAGCTTGTACTCGTGTTTCTTAAGTTTGGAAATTTACCCTTCTGGGATTTTAGTATCAATATGTTTTATTGAGGCGAAAATAATAATGTAAAAATAAACTAGGCTTAAACTTGCACTGCTGCTTCTAAATGTCTATGTGACTAATAGTTGATTGTGTAAACAAACACCATATCATATGCTAAATCGCCTAGTTGCAGTAATCATATTGCAATCTAAGGTTTACTTTAACTCGTGTTAGCTTATTGAAGTAATATATCTGTGCATTTAATTCGTAAAGTATCGAAAATGGTGAATTGCGGCAAGAGGCAAGCATGTTCAGCTTTTGTAGTTTCAAAATAAATAAGGGTCATTGAGGATGTGAGGGCAGATTGCCTATTAATGTGCGCGATATTCTTTTAGAGTACAAAAGCTTCTTCCTGATTCCGTCAACATTTATTGACATTCAATTTCATGTTTACATAAACATAAATATGTGACTTTGTAGTTCATAATTTTGTAGATTTATTTTATCTTAAATCTGTGTAGCTTGATATTTATAATATTTTCTGTATGATGTTTCCTGTACGCAATGATTTTATTGTCTACTAGCAGGATACGCCCGTTCCGCTGGTCCAAATTTTCGAACTAACCTAAAATTATTAAAATATTTATAGTTTTACATTCCACCGCCAGAGTTTCTTTGTTTTAAACAAACCTTTTCCGAACAAACATCCGTAATGGGCGGGTGAGCTGCGCATGCGCCATAAAAATTCTTTGTTTCACCCTCCATTGACAAGGGTCGCATTCTATTCTAAAAGAACCTCTGCATGGGTTCCCGCTGCCTACGGCACCAAATAGCAGGCGTGCTGGGCATGCCTAAAAAATGGGAATAAAAATTAATTCAACCTTCCACTTCCAGAAGATGCCAGATCTATATATATTTAACATTAACGAGATATTTAAATTACGACCGACCCCCGCCCCCCCCCAGATTTTACCAATGACCTATCCCATTAACAAATGTCGGTAACTTTCAATTCAGAAAAAAATGGCGTTTATTATTATTTTTAAATTTTTTTATTTGATTTTGCACTTTATTTTCTTTCCTTTTCAAAAACTAGATAAAACTGAATTTAACAAAAGACGAAGCGGTTTATGTCAAGAAAGATGTAATACATAACAACAAGAAAATTACGAAATGCGGCAATTATCGCAAAGAGTTCCTGATTTATCCATCGAGAATCTTCCTATTCGCAGAAGGATTAAACAAGTAAATTAAATTAAAAATAAAATTAACATGTTGCAAGGCTTAGCATACATTTAAGGGAGACTAGACTGGTCGCCAGAGGCGGCTAGTATTATATAATGATCGAGATAAAATTGTAATCATTGTTAAGAATTTAAAATGAAAAAAAAGAAAAATTACTAATTAAAATTCTCTGATTATAGAAGGAATTTGTAAAGATGTTTACTTCTTTAATAGTTAAGGGAATGGAATTTTATGATATTTAAATAGTTTAAACAAAATTCTTAAAGTAAAGTGGTGACCTTCATTAAATCAAATTTCCCAGTTGTCTTCTCTTCTTAAATACAGGGTCATTCATAATTCCCTCCGGTGTTTCGAAACGTTATAGTAAAAAAACGAAGACGAATATGAAAAAAAGAAACATATGAAATTATTCCGAAACTATTCAAGTTTTACTTACATACATTACAGGTGTTCTATGTGTGAACCCTTGGTCACACGGCATACATCCATGCGATAGTCCAGTTCCTGCCATACTCCGTTTCTTTAAATTGACGGTACCACACATGAATTGTTTTGTCAGTTGGTCCCTGTTTTCGATATTTATTACGAAAGGCCCGTTGAACTGACACCACTGATTCAGATTTAAAGAAACGGAGTATGGCAGGAACTGGACTATCGCATGGATGTATGCCGTGTGACCAAGGGTTCACACATAGAACACCTGTAATGTATGTAAGTAAAACTTGAATAGTTTCGGAATAATTTCATATGTTTCTTTTTTTCATATTCGTCTTCGTTTTTTTACTATAACGTTTCGAAACCCCAGAGGGAATTATGAATGACCCTGTATATATTATCAAGTAACACTTGTATTTATATTAAATATATATATCTTTTTTAGAAATATATTAATTTATATTTTGAAAGGTTTTTTTATAACTTTATTTTTCATTTCCTCGTCACGCATTTCTGCTTTTATCTTTTTATTTATTTATTTATTTTAACTCAATGCACGAATTTGTACTGTCGTCAGTCTGAAATGTAATAAGGGATTGTAAATTATTCTAATAGGATTTTTTAATTGAAGAAAGAAATTCTTCAAAATGTACTTACTGTTTCAAATTTCTTTATGTTTAAGCACATTTATGCTAAAAATACTCCCAAACATTAAGAGAAATAGAGGAAGGGAAAACTTTTATGGCAGAATAAACGGGGAGTGAGTTTTGTCATATTTCTTTAGACAATCTTTTATTCATTATTAGCAGTGACAAATAGAAAAAAAAAGAAGAAAATAAAACGGACACTATTGAACAAATTTCTGTAGTTGTTCAATTAATGAATATTAAATAGAGCTAAAAGCTTAGGTAGTGATATTTAACAAATCTGAAACAAAATTCTTAATGTTTAATAATGCTCTTTATCTCTCTTAAATACAATTTTCCAGTTCCCTTCACCTCTCAAATTAACGCCATCTAGAAACACTTATAATATTAATTAACAATCCATTTTATTTTAGAGGTATTCCCAGATCTATTTTCAATGTTTTATTAATATATTTTCGTTTTTACGTTCTCGTCACGTAATTCGGCTTTTATCTTTTTTTCCGCTTATGTAAAATTTGTTCTGTCATCAGTCGGAAATTTTATGAAGAATTGTGAAGACTTCTAATGGAAATTTAATTAATGTTGCTCTTCAAAAAACACTTTGTACCATTTTCAGACTTACGTGCATTGAATAATACTATTTATACTAAAAGAATTATATTTGCAGAAAAAGAAGTAGAAAAGGCTAATGAACTAGCAGAGTTTCTGAAAATATTTTCTTAAAAACTTTCAAAGATTTTAAATTTAATTTAAGATAAGCGGGAGGGGAAGGAGGGGGGGGGGGGTATTGTCTTCTTGTTTCAGAAAATGTCTGGTGTAGACTTTTCTATTTTTTTTAAATTCTAAAACAATGTTACATTCTTATTTAAAGACAATAAGTTTGTACAGAAATCAAAATGACAGTAAGCAATTTTTGATCATATGTCTAAACTCAGAACTTAAAAATGCTAAAAAATAAAATACGTTTTAGACCCTAGACGGTTCTAACTAGCCTTTTTGGTTTCGGAATTCAGATTTAAAATTATATATTTATTGTAACTCATATCTCCTAAAAAGAAATTTTAGACAAAACAAAACACAAATGCATGCAAATAAACATGAAGAATACCTTTTATCAGGGTAATTAGGTGTTAATTTTGTTCATACTTCGAAACCGTAGCAGATACCGGAAAAAGGGGACAGGTGGTACGTGTTCTTAGATATCTCAAAAAAATGTGGGTAAAAAATAAATATTTTTTACAAGTTAAAAAATCATTATTATTTTAAAAGTAACGCATAGAACGTCCATTAGGCACTTTAAAGAACATAGCAAAAACTAAAAGAATAATAAAAATAGAGCACCAGGCATAGATTATGAAGCACTAACAGGATATTAATAAGAAATTGGTAACTAGGTTAACATAACTGGGTTAAAATCCATTTTTAGCAATTTCTGTCTATATTCGGTAACGTGGGCGAAGGCTTTCGTGTAACCCTGTATCTAATCTACATAATTTATACACATTATTTATTACACTGAAAAATAGATCAATTTAAAAATGCATACCACAAAGGAAAAACGCACTTTTACCAGTTATCGATTAGTCCGTCCTTTAACCGAAATCTTTTGTGTGTCTCTGTAAAGGAAATACTATGCATTCTATAATAATGAGAAAACATGCAGCGCACTTCAATGATTTCAGTATGTTAGAACTATTATACCATTATTAAAATGAATCGCAAATCATTTTCCCCATATATCATAATGTAGTGGAATGATTTTATGTGTCCCTGTAATCGAACTAAAAATTATACATATTCTATACTGCTGAGAAAATATGTTGTAGTTTCTATCAATGATGTATATCAATCTCATTATATTTCAAATATCGTGACATCATTAAAATGTATCACAACCGAATATTCCCCCCTAGACCGTAATGTAACGGAATTATTTTGTGTATCCACGTAAACAAACTATAAATGTTAAACACCTTATTTTTAATTACCTAACATTCTATAATAAACCTTATTCAAATATAAACATTTCATGGCAGTGTGAGTGTATTTACGAGAGTTAAAGCACAGACAGACAGACGGCAGACCGATAAACCAAATCCCTAAACAGTTTTTAACAAAATTGGAAAGTGCTTAAAAAAGATAAGGACAATTTTTTTTTTTTCACCCGGATTTCTTTTTCTTCAGAAATTTCTTTTCTTTCTTATTATCGAATCTTTTTTCTACAACTTAGAGTATCATGATGATAACAACTTAGAAAATAGAAGCAATAGATAATCAATTGAGCTACTTCAACAAGTATTTGTATTTGTTCTGAAAAACAGGGTACTGTCAAAAAATAAATAAAACGCTAGCACCTAGTAACTCTGCACATTCCTTTCTCGTGCTTACACTAGAGAATTACAATTACAGCATAAAATTAATGTTTAGATAGGATTATATCTATCTACAGTAAATTGATTTAAATGTTTAAGAAATTTTTTAAACTTCAACATTTAAATACGATTACTTTTAACGTTATATATACAGGTTTAAAAATCTAACTTTAAAAATCAATAACCCGGAAACGGTGATAGGGAGAAACATGAAACCAGTAGTATGTTTATTAAAAAAATCGTAAGAATGTTATACATAAATCTCAAAATTTAGTTAAAAATAGAACCGATAGATGGCGCTGTGATAAATAGGCGTATCAAAAGTGATTCAAAACGTGCACCTTCTACATAACAGACTTATCGCAAACGAGAATGAAATTGTCATTGACTCTCTGCTGTATGTCACCGGTCTGTTTGTTGAAAATTTTTGAAAAGCTCACGAATTGTTTTCCCATCTGGGACTTTTGCGACTTCAAATCGCGTTTAAAAATTTCTCCTTGTAGCAGTAGGACTCTGATTTAATCGGTGGTACTCCAACAGAATAAACACACGTTCTTCCACGGTATACATCACTTTCCGAAGTATTTTCACTATAAGCTAATAGCGGTCAGATTTCAATAGCGAAATCTTCAACGGCTAGTCTTTCTATGCTTCTGAACTCTCTATAGAAGGATTCTTAGCGCTCTCAGCGCCATCTGTCGGTACTATTTTTAACTAAATTTTGAGATTTATGATTCTTACGATTTGAGATTCTTACGATTTTTATATTAAACATACCACTGGTTTCATGTTTCTATCTATCACCTTTTCCGGGTTATTGATTTTTAAAGTTAGGGGTCCTTTGTGAAACACCCTGTATTTATTTTTAACGTAACCTTATTGAGCGATAGGAAGCAAAATTTAGTTCACGTATTTTCCTAAGTACACTATTTCAATTTTTGGAATAAGAAAATACTTATTATATTTTAGCAGGTAGATTTCGGAATTACATTAACGATGAAAGTAATTTGTATATGTCTGAATGTGCTTGAATAATACTATGAAGGAGATAGTAAATACCAAAGAATATTACAGGAAAAAAGATTCATTAACAAAAAAATAACAGCAATTGATCTTTAGTTTTCAATAAATTTGTAGCAATAACAAGTTGAAAGAACATGACTTCTTCAAGAAATAATATTACAAAGGTATATCGCAAACCTCCGTGAAATCACGTTGTCATTTGAAGTAAGAATGCTTTTCCATTTAGCGACAAGACATAAAAGAAATAATAAAACAGGACATAATAGAACATAAATAGAACAGCATTTTCGTTGTCCGACAGCAGTGCACACAAAATGCATTCATATACAGTACACGCTTTTCCATCTACCGAGTCAATGACAACCTTATCCTCAAAGTGTACATCAATGCATTTTATGTGCAATCGATATCGAGTAACGACAATCGTGTACGATTTATAGGTGTCGTATCGCTAAATGGAAACACGTTCGAAATGTGGACGCGTTCTACACCGGCTTGGTTCATAAAGTGCTATCGATAATAATCATTAAATTGGTACTCAGCTAGAATTTAAATGAAATTATACTGAGCAACAAAATTTCAAAAGACATTATTATTTATCAATTAATAACAATTTAAACCAAATATTTTCGCTTCGCGCAGGTAAAGCGATGGGGGAATATGTCCCTTGTGCATAGTAATTATCCTACCACGAATATACTTCTGTTAAAAAGATGGAATTACAAAACATCCCGGGGGAGGTGCTAACGCTCTACGGCCTGGCTTTGCTGGGCCGAGTGGCCCCCCTTAGGCATTCAATGGTCCAACCCATGTCGGTATACAAAGAGCCTTTAATCGAACAGTTCAGAACTTGAGCGTATTTATCCAATAAAGTAAGGAAGTATGCAGCAAAGCTGTATAACATCGTTAAATTTAAATTATGCAACAGAAACGTAGGAAACAATAATTTTTTACATGTTTACAATGCCATGTAGATAAAAATAAAAATTATTACTCCAAAGCGATTGTTTAGAAAGAACAAGATCCTTTCAGTTTGAAATTTATTTGAAAAGATTATATGAATGAACGTAGAAGTTCAGAAGTTCCAAAATGTTGTTCTATGTTTTATAATGTTTGCTCCTTACAATATCAGTATAATAATTCAATTAGTATTTTAAATGCATTTAATTAATTTTTGGAAAATATATTTATCTAATATGACTAAATAGTCCTATATTTTTCATTTTTCGTGTAATTGAAAATAGACAAAGAATGAATTATTTGATTATTTTATTCTGTAATATGTGTTTACGAAAAAAGTAATTCTTCTTCCATTTAAAAACAAATAAAACGTATGCAGGTAATTCTCTACTTCGAAACCAAAAAAAATTATTGAAAAATCTAATGCATGTTATTTTCCGACGAATCAAAAAAAAAAAAAAAGTCTGCGCTAATCTTATAATATATTGAGTGAACAATCATTAATTGAATAAAACATTGTAAATTTAAAATACATATTAGAAGATTCTTACATTGTATATTTCTAATATTTAGTTATATTTAGAAATATTTTAGTATGGCAGCGTTCCTAAAATTCTCGAACTTTGCTACCACTATTTTAAAACAAAAATTTTTTCTTGAAGATTTCTATTTGAGATGTTAAGGTAATCATCTACCACTAAGATTTTTTAATTGAAATAGTGGTAGGAAATATTAAAACATTTAGAATAGCTGCGAGTCCTAGTTATAGGATGATATAACTCCGTTTATATGATAAAACTATGGCATACTTCTATGTTTTTGAGGATAAAGTGAATAGGATTATATAAAATATGAATATTAAAAATATAATGACAAATCTTATTTTACAAATTGTTATCTCTGCCGGAGACGGTTTATAAATCGCAAAACAAACACTGTAAATAAAATTTATCCTTTTCACTGGAATTGTTCATCATACATCTACTTAATTTAAAGATTTGCTTCTAATAAATGTCTTTTTTCAGAAGTTTGGTTTATATGATATTACTACTTGTTTCTTATAAAAAATATTGCCTGTCAAGTAGAATTTTTTAATGACATTTTTAAAATGTCAGTTAACTGCATATAACAAAATTTTTTATGGACCATTATTATGGATTTACAAAGTCTTCATGTTTGAATAGTGAAACGGATATTCTATTATAAATAAAATTACAAAGTAATATTTAATATTAAAATTTTTATATTTGTATAAATTATATTATTTTATATTTTAAAAAAATTAAACACATAGGCAGTTATAGCTTAAAAATAGAGTTAAACAATTATGAATTTAATAAGTAGTGAAATGAAACTTCAAATGATATACGCATTTTCTAAAAGTAAATTTATGTGAATAACTAAAATATTTATTGTAGCTTTTATATATTTTTTATTTATATTGAAATAATGTATGAGCGTTTTCTAAATCTAAATAAAGAACAAATTAAATTTTCTACAAATTAAACCCTGCAGCAGATGCGTTATACTTATACAATCCGTAAATAATGCACAAAATCCTTGAATTGTGATCTGATATAAAAGGTAGAAACATTTTGTTTTTGGATATTTAGTTAAAAAAACTTGGCTTTGAAAATTTCCATTCAGCTCTGCATGATAAATGATTTTTTTTAAACATTATACTTATGAATCTAAACGAAAAATTCATTGAATTGCTATAAGATGAAAAATTAAAACTATAAAAAACAATTAAAAAAAACCAGTTTACTTGTTTATTAAAATCTTTTTTACTTTTTTTTGTAGTTTTCTTTTACCTTTTTTAGCAATTTAACGATGTATATTATTGGTGGATGTTATGTTTTGTTACATATGTAGACAAAAACATGAAAAAAGTTTTTTTTATATACATAACTTTGTTATAATCATTGTATCAAGATTTTAAACCATCATAAAAACTATTTAATTACTATTAATAATAAATTAATGTAAATTAATATATTTATTGATTTCAGCCTCGTATGTCGTTTGTTTTCTAAATATGGAATAATTGGTAGTGTTTTTAAAAATTCAGCATTATTTGTTCTTTTTAATCCATTTGGAATCTATTTCAGTGAATATATTTTATTTTCATTCACTTAAAAAAATAATTCATGCATGAGAAGATTGAAACAAAATATTATGAAAATGAGATAATGTTAAAAATTGTACGAAATCAAATTACTTTGAAACCATATAATTCAATGTATATAATTCAATTTCGGCTACCACATTTTGCTTTTAGGAAAGTTAATCCTTTGCATACAGAATAAAAGTAAAGTTATTCTATAACATGTAATATTATTTCTCTTGTATATCTTATCTATAATTCAATTACGTATATGTTAGAATTTTTTATATAAATATACATAAAGGAAGAAAATATAATTTGCCATCACAGTAAATGTAAAAATCCTCCTTTGCCTCTTGTTTAAATGTACATAAATTACAATGTATCCTTCACTTTTTTTTTCAAACAAAGTCAGACAAGTAAACACGAAACAAGTAAAATGATTAATATTACTGCTAAAAAATACAATAAAATTTACAAAGTAAACAAATATATGTTTAAAGAAGAAAAAAAGTTGGATGAAGGAATGCGTAAGAAATAAATTTACTTTCTGAAATATGAGAATACTTTTAATTAACTTTTTAGCCACGTTTGTCAAATATTACATTATACAGTGCGAGTATTTAGTAAACAACATGTAATTATATTCTAAAATAGAATAAATTATCAAAAGTGTTCTTGCCTATGTCTGTGGATTTGTCCAAATCATCATTTATATATTATTTATCTATAAATATTTATCTCTTTATGCGAGTATATCAAATATCGAAGTTTTTCTGCATAAAAATAAATGTAGTTTATTATTGTTCTTTTGAACTTAATTTTGAACACATTTTATATGGTGAACACAATGTCTTTCCCTGATTACAAAATATTACTGTGCAAAATGTGTTACGCTTAGACGTAGATTTTTTCCATAAATGTTATTTGCAGTAATCGAGTTTGTAATATTATAAATTGCTTTTTTTAATTCTATAATGATCCCACTTTTTATCTTGGGAATTTCAAAGCTGCATTTTAGATCTCGCCAGTTGCCCACCATTTCTGTTGAAGCGTTAGAAAGAGCATTATCATCCTAGCCTTAAATATGTTAAAAACTCGATCTGGTGTGCCGGTGACTCTGTTCTTGATATCATTCCAATAGAATACAAGATGTAAACAAACATGTTTTGTAAAACAAAACACAAAAATGTTGTGCCAAGCATAGATTTATACACAAATTAAAAACATCTTTTACTTAAGTAAGGTGTCAAATACATGTGAAACACAAATATCCAAACTTGACATGTTTCGGTTTAAAGTATAAAACCATAATCATAAGTACACATATATCGTCAAAAAACAAAAACCGAATTGTTTTGTTTTGTTTTTGTCGATGTATGTGTACTGATGATTATGGTTTTATTCTTTAAACCGAAACATGTCAAGTTTGGATATTTGTGTTTTACATGTATTTGACACCTTACTTAAGTAAAAGACGTTTTTAATTTGTGTATATGTTTTAGAAAAGGTGAAGGTTTATGTTTTTAAATTTTAAAACAGTTTTTAACAAGCATAAATTATGAAACACTTTTCAACTCTACTAGAATGCTTTGAAAATAGTTCCACGTTTATTAAGGTAAAGATGATATATATGTAAGCATTTAAGAAAATAACACATTTGAAAACCAGATTTTAGAAATTACCATCTATAGCCGGAAATATACTTCAATTCTTTTGTACATCCCTGTATATCATCTATAAATTTCTATAGCTTCTACATAGTATATTAAAATTTAATTAAGTAAAAAAAAAAAAAAACAGAGTTGAAAATTCACGTCCAACAGTTTCTACCAATTGACGGATACATACTTGATTTTTTTTTTTTTTTATTCTTGTATATATGATCTACAGTTTTTTATACACGCACATATTAAGCACATATAAATTTAATTCAGGAAAAATTCCCTTCGAACTACTGAAATCATTTTAATAGAAATTATTATCCCTAGGCGACAATATTTCCAGTTCTTTGCGTAGTCCTGTGTATGATTTTATTTATATTCTACAAACACCTCTTAGTACTCTAAATATAGATACGATTGAAGTTGCATAATTGAATTAATTTTTTTTTTATATTTCAGGCCCATACTCCGTAATAGTTTCGAATTCTTATATGTAGTCCTGTATATAATCTATAGAATTTATACACACCCCGTTGAACGGAAAATTTAGTTACACCTAAAAACGCATACTCTAACTGAAAACACATTTACAGCAATTATCGCTAAAAGACAATACTGTATCCGATATATTTTGCGTGTTCCTGTAAAGAAATGATAAGTGCTTGTACATCATATTCTACAGCAGTCACATTGTAGGGAACCTCAGTAATGTATGTAAATTTCATTATGCTGAAAATAGTGTAAGGAACGGGTTTTCATCATAGACCAACATATAACCCAATTCTTTTGTGTGACCTTGTAAATGAATGATAAATTCGCGGCACTCCATATTCCACAGAAAGCATATTTTAGTACACCTCAAAAATTTATATGAATTTCATTATGTTTGTATTAGAGTAAATTTATTAAAATACAACGGAAATTTTTTTCCCCATTTACCATAAATTTACGGAATTATTTTCAGTGCGTATGTAAATGAGGTATAAGAATTGCACATACCATATTCTATAGTAACAATCTTGTAGGATCCTTCGATAAGGTATATAAATTTCAATATATTTGAAATAGTGTACAATAGTTAAAATATACTTCATTCGATTTTTACCCATAGACCATAAAGTAACCGAATTTTTCAGTGTCGCTACAAATGAACTATAAATGCTACATACTTCATTTGCAATACCGGACATGTTAGGGTAAACCTTACTAACATATATCAACTACATAGGAATATGATGATATTTAGAGTACTAACAGATTGCCAAATAGACAGACAGACAGATTAACCGCATTCATAAACACTTTTCCACTGTGTTGAAAAGTGTTAAAAAATAATCTTAGCCAACCCGACGCTAGAAGAAGAATACAACCTTAACATCAACGAGTTACAAATGCACAGGTTTAAATTTACTAGAATGATTTGTCGTATCACAAACTCAATTACTGTATTTATAATTTACATAAATAAACATATGTATAAGTTTAACTGTTTTTGCGTTGTTTTTTTTTGTTTTTTTTTTAACAGGGAAAGGCGTTTTGCTCGTCCTATTTTGTGACATAACAGATTCATTAACGCTAATAGTACAAACTATTGTTTTAATGTTAAAAAAACTTACTAATTCTTAAAAATATCATTAAAAAAAAAAAAAACAACATTTGCTTAAGTCGGTCAAGGCTATTAAACAATGAAAGTACACCTGCCACATTTGCAGGAAGAAAAAGAAAAATCGAAAATAATATATATATATATATATATATATATATATATATTTGCAATTATTCTCTGTAGACAAATTTAAATCTTTACACCAACATACCTTTAATAAAAACTTTTTAAGATAAAGCGGATTTTTCAAAATGATAAATAATAGCTTTTAGGAAAATAAAACAGGTAAATAAATAAATTTATATAATCATTTCAGATTTTTGTGTCTTAATACATGTCAAATTGCGTATTATACAGCTAGTGGTTTGATATTACATACTGGTTTTTGTGACAGCCTTTTATTGGTATTAACTTTTAGTTTAAACTAAATTGTTGACAGTATCAGTGATGTAGAGCATACATAGTTTTTACTTTTCTGTGTAAAAATAATGTAAACAAAAATCTTATTAAACTGTACGTAATGCGATGAGTATTTTAAGAACGTAAAATGACAAGATAATTTTAAAAGGTTAGAAAACATTTAATGAATTTTTTAGAACATATATAATAATATGCAGTTAAAATATTGCAATAATTTTCAGATATTTTTACAAAAGAAATTCTCTTTTTTTTATTTATCTTAAAATGACAGGCAAAGACAATGTCCTAACAATATTCATGTTAGAAATTTGACGGAAATAATAACTACTGAAACAAAATCTATTCTTGTTCAGTCTATTCATAACTGTGGAATTTCTGGAAAAAGTATTTTTTTATTTCTGGATTTTTCCTGACACAATAAAAGAAAAAAAAAATCTCCAGTGAAAAAGATCACTTCCGGTTCACTAAGTACTTTTAAAATAAGAACTCTCCAAAAATTTGAAAGGAAAAAGGACATAAGTACAGTAAAAAATATAATTTTGTAAAAGTCATCGAAGTATGAGTGTTTTTAAATCATAAAACACATTTTTCGTTTAAAATTCAAATTGACTTTTTTTAAAAGGACAATAATATATGAGAACATTTTAAATTGCATTTCACTGGCATATGAGATAAAATCAGCGATATATTTAATTATTATTTTAAAATATATATTACAAAATCGTGGGATTCATGAAATTGCTTTTACATGTTTAGCCAAAACAAAATTAATTTTTTGGAAAATTTCTTGAAAATTTGGAATTGTATGCGGCATTTCGAAATTGTATATTATAAAATAATTTTATTTTCGTGTGTATGTAAAGTACGCGCACGCACACAATTTTATTTATTTATTTATTCGGTCACATTGATTTATTTATTTATTTATGTTCTAGAACATTATTCTTTCTATGTACATGGGTAGTGAAAAGAAATACTTTATAAAACATTAAACAATGTAATACTTATAAACATAAAAATGTGCAACTGATTTTTGATAAAAATCTTGTAATTTGTATAATTATTACAGCCGACGGTAATAATGCGCAGGCCCTCGTAAATTAATGTTAAACCAATGACAGCGTTCCTTAAAATATTATCGTTTGAATTTTAATAAATTTTAAATATATATTTTTAGCTTAGTGTATGTGACGTGGATATCTTACAGTGTAGTTTCAATACTTTTTCCTATTTTCTTTGCAGTACATCTGTCTGTGGATACTTTCACTTTCGGAACTGTTTTCGAATGTTTAAAATGCAAACAAAAAAGTTTAACATTACGCTGTCATATTATTAATATTAGTTTCCCAGAGTCTTTTCGTTACTCGGGCTAATTAGGAAATTAAGGTTTGAATAGGTATACTGTGTGGTTTCAAACCAACATTCAAACAAAGTAATTTTATATTGATTCTTGTATGTAAACATATATAATGAAAGGACGTACGTAAATATAATCTATTAAGTATGGAGTAATCAAGATAAAATTAACATTCGAATTAAAAAGTATTTTTAATCCTAAGTACACTTCATCATAAATAAGATCTGCCAATAACACAGTTTATTTCTTTTTTTATGGTTCCATACTTCAAAAGTATAAAAGGAACCATTATAAGAACACTCCTGTGTCTGTTTGTTCGTCTCTAAGAACCCCTTTTCTCGAAAACTATAGGACGTGGAAAGTTCAAACTTGGGAAAGTTATGAAACATTTTTATCCAGATATTTTCAGATTATTAGCTATTCACAAATATGTTTAGGAAAAATTTTGGGAGCTAATTAAAATACTTGAAAAAAGTTTTATTTTTGTATATCGTGTGGGGTATTGTGTGAAAGATCTCGCAATACCGAACACAAAAGTATATGTGTTTTAGATTTAGGTATTTTATTTTCAGAGATATCGCCAAAAATGCACTGCAAAAATATGTTCCCCCACTCTTCTGTTTCATAATCAACTGAAACTAAAATTATAAAAAGAATAGCAGTAGTAGAAGTTTATTTACACCTTTCAGGAAAACTGTAGAGGTTTTCCGAGGTAACATAGTTTAAACCTTACAGGACCATAAGATGTCCAAGACTAAATATGCCAATACAACACAATATTTTAATTATTGTGGGTGTAAAGTAAGAGAATATCACCAGAAAAACATAGCAGGGTATATAGGTTTCTTATAATCTCATGGGAAATATTTTTCCCTATGGACCATAAAAGTAAATAAACTAAGAGTTAGGTTTATTATATCGGTATTTTATTTATTGCTTTGTAATACAAAAAACATAATAAAAATTATCAGAAAAGTAAAATAAATAGTTAGTTATGGTATTCTAATTTTCTCAAGTCCAAAACACTTTCAAGATATTATTAGTTCAGCCCGCGAATGTTTTGGTTTCGGCGCAATAAAGTTTGACAGTTCTTTTTCTTTATTCGTTCAGAAACACATTTGCCGCCTTGGACATACGTTTTATTTTGACATTCAGTAAAAAAAATATCGATTCAATAATAATTGAACAATCGATAACGATTTTTGTAGAAGGGTAAAATATTTCCCTTGAGCGTGAAAGGGTTAAGAGAAAAAAACATTTTTCCGTTACACAAAAAAATTATTTTTTGGGCAGCCAGCCGGAAAGTTGGCGGGCGCTATCGACGCAGAATCATCCAAAGATATTTGATAATGATTTTCAAGAACAATTGTCGGTAGTTAGCCGAGATATTAATTAAGTTACTTGAAAAAAATATTTTTATATATCGTGTAGGATATCGTTCGAACTTCTCGTAACATCGAACTCAAAAACATATTTGTATTAATTTTAGGTATTATATTTTCAGAGATATCGTCGGAAGTACTACATAAATTTGTCCCCCCCCCCCTCCTAAAACTCTCGAATATACTTACAATCGAATATACTGAAACTAAAATTATGAAAAAGTTAGGGTTAGAAGGAGTTTATTAATTAATAAAGAGTAATTAATAAATTTAATGTGCGGGATCCTTTGAGCGTGCCTTATACTCGCACTTGACCGAATTTTTTATTTATTTTTAAATTCATTCATTTTGTTTTCTAAAGAGCTTTTACACTAGCACTTAGACTTTCGGCTTTTCTTTTAATAAATTTGTACAAAAAATATAAAATTAACAACATATTCCTTCATTTAAATTCTAAGTTTGTTTCATACTTTAGTGTTGAAAAGTAAATTTGATTTGAAGATTGGCGTTGCGTGACTTGAACATTTTTTACATCCATCTTCATATTTTATTTACTTAAGGATAAATGAGTTATTTCTTGAACACCGAACATTAAATATGACGTTAAATTGAATTCAGCATTATAAATTTAATAGATTTTTCTGCTTAGATAGAATAATTTCCTTTTCCATTATAAAAATCATTCATGGATTATAAGTATCAGATTGTATATTCGTAAAAAGGAAAGAGAACAAAAAACGCATTTCAAGGCTTATTTAAATTCCCTTGGTATAAGTTATTTCCTAAAACAATTTTATACACATAAATGAAAATATTTCCTTTCATTTAAATTTGTACTTTTTTTTTCATATTTCAGTACCGAAAAGTAAATGCAATTTGAAGATTCGTCTTGCGTGACCCGAAATTTTCATGCGTTTATTTTCCTATATCATATAATTTAGAATACGTGAATTCTACAGTGCGTTTCAAACTAAAGAATGATTTTTCAAAAATGATAATGATAGTCACAACAAACAATTTTTTATAACTGCCAACCTTCCGTTTTTTTGTCAGATCAAATAAGAATATTTTTTGTCAGAAAAAATATTTCATGAAATATTATTTGTTTCTGCTTCTACGTTTTTATTTCTTAAACTGAACTTCACACCTTTTCTGGATTAACATGAATAGAAACATTACACTGTTGAAAGTTGTGGAATTTTGAATAGAAAAATTTTCATGTAATGCAGTTATTCATTAAAAATACAGCGTGTCTGATTACAAATTTAATCCGAAATTTCTTTGGTAAGTTTAACAAGACTGAAGATGTTTTTGCGAAATTTTCGCTTTTTCTATGAAATGTGATGTTATCGAGGAGAACTTTTTAAGCGCACTGTAATCTTATCGGTGACAGTGTATGTACTCCATGCTTCATTATGAATTTTGGATTGCCTAACTCAGTATTGATTGGACATAATTGGTAGCCGTTGCCATATCGTTTCGCAATGTCATTATAATTCGTAGAAAGCGAATTGGGTCTGCTAAAGAAATAGCTTTAAGGGGACAAGTGACCTTCAAACTCGTTATTATTATTATTTTTTAAATTTGACTTTAAATACTATTCAAGGGCACACTATATGCACCATGGCATATATTTATCACTCCAGAAAAAAAAAATGGAGAAAAATAAGGAATGTTCCTGAATATTTTAACCGGTAACTTTTTTAAAACGTTACACACACATTACATATCAAATAAAATTAAAAATATATTTTATACAGGTTTGGTTTATATATACAAATAAAACTGTACATTGAATTTTATATATTTGAATATAAAGGTAAAAAAAAAAAAAAAAAAAAAAAAAAAAAAAAAAAAAAAAAAAATCTAAAGTTTGTGAAATTTTGAAATTTTTAGCATTTTTGCATCATATTTCTGCAATTAACTACCATTTAACATTTGTAATTATATTTAGTTTCAAAAAACCATGCACAGTTTTATGACATATATAATGACAAACAGCTACAAAAATTTTCAAAGCATTCAGAGGAAAAATGATGCGCATGGAACATTTTGAAATTATGGATACCGACAAATATTTCAAAATGAGAAAATAAATAAACAAATGCAGTTTTAGTACTGGCAAACATAATACAATATACCCTCAAAGAGACTAAAATCATATATATGCAAAACCGTGACATGTTTAATGAAAGATTGCACAAAAATAATTATTTATAAACGTTAAATTTGGGTCTTACAACAATATCAATAATACTTGAATGATAGAAAAAAACTAAACATTTTGCGTAAAAATTGGAATCGGTAATTTCATCAGTTTGTCGCAAGATGAAACTGTGAAATTCATTAATTCGTTGCGAAGCAAAATCTCAAAATTTATCAGTGAGTCGCAGTAACAAATGAATTTTTTCAGTCGCTCAATGGGGAGAGGCGCGGGGGGGGGAGGATCGGGAATTTTGGTAATCTGTCTCAAGCTGAAACCAATAAATTCATAAATTGGTTGCGAAGAAAAATCTCAAAATTTATTAATCAATCGCAGTAAAAAATAAAAATTTTCTATCGCTCAACGGGGGTGTGGCAGAGAATCGAAAATGTTGGTAATCTGTCCATATACGGTTGCAGTTAAATAGTGTTGCCATTTATTGAATGAAAATTAAAAATAAACAGCTAATTAGGAGAAGAAATGCAGTTGAAAAACGTTTGTACACAAACATCAGCTGATCACGATAGCCCTTTAATGAACTATAGAAATGTAAATAAGATCCGAAAACATCATCCGATTGCAATAAATTAATAATTACTTATTGCAATTACTTATATATACAGGGTGACAATTATTAAACTATATGAAATAAAACGTAAATAATTTAAAAATTACTGAGTGCACAAACTTTATTCAACATGTAAACGTCGCTACAGATATTCGGATTTAGGTTATGATATGTTCGATACGGCTACCATCATTGGCTATGATGTGGCGCAGACGAATAGCAATATTCTGCATGACCCGCGCAAGTGCCGGAGCATCAATGCTGTCGATGACCTCCCGAATGGTGGTTTTCAGCTGAGTAATGGTTTTGGGGTTATTTATGTACGCATTCTCATTAATGTAGCCCCACAAAAATGTGTCACACGTGTTCATATCCGGAGAATATGGCGGCCAAGCGAGTCCCATTCCAGTGGCCTCTCGGTACCCCAGAGCCAGGATGCGGTCACCAAAGTGATCCTCCAGGACATCAAACACTTTCTTGGTTTGATGTGGTCGAACCGACATTGCCAACACTGTCATCACAAACACTACCAGTTCTCTCAAACTTGCGAATCAAATTCTTGATTATTAGCACACTTGGACCGGTTGTCTTCACTTTGTACTCGGTCGCAAACTGCCTTTGAGCCGCAATCGGGCTGTTATTGCTCTCATAATAGGCCTTCACAAGCGATATACGCTCAGTCACGCTGTACCGTGATATTTTCACTTGCAAAAGGCCGACAACAACAAGTTGCGTGCGCATGCGCATACAAATTCCCATCATGCCCTGTGACCAACCACGAAGTTTTAACTTCATCATGCAAGCCCTTTCGGAAGTTATGACGGTTTAATTTCATATATTTCAATAATTTTCACCCTGTACTTCGAGATGAAACTTACATGGGCTTGATTTTTCAGGGGCAAAAAAAAAATGTTTTTCGAGAATTTGAGCGATTTTGCTGATTATGAAAGTCTCCTGTCCCCTTGATTTTCGAGAATACATTCCTTATTGTTAAAGATACAGGAATAATATGAGTTGAGCTTTAACTATACTAAGAGTAGATTTTTGACCAACTGAGTTTGTGAGTCGTTTTCCTATATGAATTTTCATATTCTTGAGACTATTATCAACACTTAAAATTTGTTTCATTAGTTTAGAAATACATTTCATCTCTAAAACAACAAACGTTAAAAATGACACTTAATTGAATTCGGTCTTATGAAATGGAATACGGAGTTACTTTGCAGTTTAGAAATAATTACTTATATTTTTATTTTAGAAAACATTCATAAGTATTAAAGAATGCACATTCGTAAAATGATGGAAAAAAAGCCTTCATAAAATAATGAAGGCATTTTTTCCATCATATTACGAATGTGCATTCTTGAATACTATTCTTGAATACTATTATGCATAAATGTGATTGAATTAACCAAATATTTTGATTTTATTTTCAAAGATAATATATTTGTATTTTCTCTTTGTCTTCTTACGATAACGTGCCCCTGCTACTTTTATCCGTACTCCAGATTCATTTATTTTCTATAAAGTGACATACAGCATTTTACTTTAAAATAAACATTATACTGTAAGTAAGGGAGATAAATAAGCTTCTCAATATATATATATATATATATATATATATATATAATATAGGGTACCCTATATAAATATAGGGTAAATGCAGATTAGATGAGCCGTCGGGTTAGTTGTCCTAGTCACTTTATTTCAGCTGTTGGACGTGTGTCGAAGCTAGTGACGTCATTCTACTATCAATTGCTTTAAAATGCGTAGTAGATGATGTTATAGCAATTTATTTCTCGAAATAAATGATTTATCCATCAAAGAAAGATATTTATTGTATTGTTGGCAAGTTTCCTCCAACACTAATTTAAATTACATAAGTTGAACCTTCCGTATAACATATAAAATTGTCCGAACTAATTCATTAAGAAACATAAAAATCTAACCCATTTAATTTGAGAATATTAAATTTGCTTCCCCAATTAGTTTTTAGAGTTTGTATATTGAATATAAGAAGGGGTGGGGGGGGATCCCTTTTATTTTAGATTTAAGAAGTTTAGCTTTCGTTATATTTATCCAAATGGCTTCAAATTGTGTATACCCATGTATTTGAAAAATTGGGAATATCAAATATCCTTTGATGTGGGAGTGTGATGCCGGATTTGTATACAAAGAATGTAACTCATTTTTGTTCAAGAACAAAAATCGTAAATTAGATGTAAATATATTATGTCAAATGCAAATCTAGATTTTGAATTATTAATATTAATTACCTATCATTTCTATTCTTTTACGAATGTGGAATCTTTCCCGATCAAATGGTGTGTCCAACCATGGGGTCCAGGATAAATGGCCAAAATCATTGATTAAGTTTCTTGAAAAAATATATATGGTATTCATATTAAAGTTATATTTAAAAAATATTTATAAGTAAAATTTATATGGTATTTATATTAAAGTAATATTTTTTATGATGTTCAACATAAAATATGGAGTATGTAGATTACATGTGCACTACAAAAAATCATTACTATAAAAAAGGAAATTGAAGGGGGACTTCAGTAGGGCAACTATCCCGGACGTACCATATACACAAAAGTGGTTTTACAGTATTGCTGATTACCTCAGATCGCAGGACGCACTATGTTTAAATTGCTGATTGTCTTTGATCGCAATACCCACTCTGTTGCAATTCTTGATTGTCTTCGATCTCAAGACGCATTCTGTTAAAATTGCTGTTTGTCTTCGATCGCAAGACGCGCTATGTCGCAAAAGTTTCTAAAATTAGAGAAAATATGCTACGCATAGTTAAATATATATTTTTTTTATTATTTTCAGACATTTCTCGTTGAAACGTATTTATTTACTTCGCAAATGAAAAATTTTAAAAAGGTCTCACAAATAAGTTTACAAAAATATTCTAAATTTCGCTGTAAGTTAAAACTGAAAATAAGAATCTACTGCATTTTAATTCATAATAATTCTATATAAGACAAATTATGTTGAATGTTTGTAGAAAGTTTAATCACTTTTTGAAAACTTCTAAATCACAATTTAAAATAAATGTTCTTTTCAGAGCATCATACTTATGTGTTTAAAGTTTACATTGTTGAATTTCTTCAGAAATATTAAAGAAAATTTCAAAAGAATTTTTTTTGACTGTAATTTATATTTATATTTTAGCTTTTCAATTGCGATTTCTTTTTCTGACTATCAATTAATTTTTTTCGTGGTGAATAAAATTCACTAAAATAACGCCAGTTGTTTTGATATAGCCTTTTTCATTTTACGGATTTAGATATAACTTTATACATTTTTCGATCTTTGAATTAGCTATTTTTTGTAAATACAGCCTATTTCTTTATGAACAATACGTGATACTGTAGTCCCATTTTCCTAAATGTATGGGTTTATACTTTCATATATCAAAGCTTTGTTCAAATGAAACTGAATATATTTTCCTTGAGTACAGCAAACTTTCTCCATTTTCTCAGTCTGATATTGTAATAAAAATGCATTATAATTTCTCTTGCAGAATATCTTCGTCTAATTATATCCTAGCACGTACAGAAGTAATATTAACTTTATATAATATAACAACTATTTAATTCGTAAAAGATATATATATATATATATATATATATATATATATATATATATATATATATATATATATATATATACGTAGTAGTAAGTTATAAATCTTATTAATATTTCACTGTGTTTTATAATATTTAATATATATAAAACAATATGATAAATTCATTTAATTGTATAATTTTTTTTTCAACTATTATGACAGAGTAATATACATAGAATGCAAAAAAACACTTTTCTTCATAATCTAAGGTTCCATATTAAAATAACAAATCTGTTACGATATTTATATCAGTCATCATTGGTATATATGTAAAGTGATAATGCACTCTGTATTTAAAATATTTTGTAAATGGGATGCCGAACTAATTATATACTTACGATCTGCAATTATGATCCATTTTGATGTTATCATGTTGCCTAAACTTCAAAAAATAATCCACGGACTGTAACTACTTCATGACAAGTATAACAAGAACGAAAAATCATGCGTCAAGCATTGATTATGTAACACTTTCCAACGCTTCCAAAATAATTTTACAAATCATACCGTTTAATAAGCTAACAGATAACATCTAAGTAATCCTAGTACTTTTATTCCGCCCTGTATAGTATCTATAGATTTGTATATATACTACATAGGATGCTAAAATTTATTTCAGTTAGGAAACGCGTAGCACAGTTTAAAATTCTCCGTCTGGAGTTAAATAATACGGAAATGTGTTTGCGAACTTTTGTGCTTCCCTGTATAGGATCTATAGAATTTATACAAACTACGTAATAGACAAAAAGCGAGTTAAAATTAAAATCGCGTTCAGTAACTAAAACGCACTTCCAGGAATTATTGTTAACATACAGTAGAGAATTCTTTTGTGTGTCCCTGTAAATGAACGATGACTGCTATGCACACAATATTCTGTAGTAAGCCTCTTGTAATGCACCTTATATAAATTCCAATGTGTTTAAAAGAGTGAAACATTATTTAAATAAACCGCAGACGATTTTTCTTCATAGACGTAATGTAACGGAATTCTTTTGACTGTCCCTCTAAAGTAACTATAAGTGCTATGCACACCTTATTCCATATTAAGCTTTTTCTAATGCACCTTAGTGATATATATAAATTTCAATGCGTTTAAAATAGTGAAACATTATTAAAATAAACCGCAAATGATTTTTTCCCCATAGACCGCAATGTAATGGAATTCTTTTGAGTGTCCCTGTAAAAAAACTATAAGTGCTACACACTTCCGTTGAAATAGGAAACATGCTATAGATAACGACTATAACATATAAAAATTGCAGAGCAATCCGAGCATATTTACGGGAGTTAGAGCACGGACAGACGGCCAGACAAACCGAAGTCATAAACACTTTTCAACTAGGTTGGAAAGTGTTAAAAATTATTTTAGGTCATTTCCATTAGTACTCTCTTAATATTCACTATTATTATTTAATGAATATTCACTATTATTATTATTATTATGAACTGTGCGTACAAGAACGTTTTTTGTAAAAACACAATATCAAACTTCTTATAGAAATTTACAGGGGAAAAAAACTGACGGTAAGTTCTTTTTTAATCGATATAAATGAATAACAATACTACACTATGAATAAATATATAAATGAATAAGAATAATACACTATTTTACTGTAATTCTTTAATTGAAATGTGCAACTCTGATCTCGCTTTTCACCGATCATCCTCTGTCTTGTTTTGAAATGCATTAAGCGATGCTTCCTTTTATGTGTTTTTTGTGAGGTTTGCTTGTTAAGACGTAGTGAGGCTGTCTTTTGCTCGTACAGCATCCTTATGGTTATATATATATATATATATATATATATATATATATATATATATATATATGGTTATATATATATTATTTTTATTTATTTATTTATTTTTTGTAGAGAAAGCTGTAAGAAAATATAGTTTGTACAACTCATTTGGAGTGAATTTCTCTGATTAATGTTTTCTATTTCTGCTATATTTTGTTGCCTTACTTTGCTACATCAGTTGTGTTATTATTTAAATAAAACATTATAATTTATTTTAGAAAATAAAGTAATGCTTGTATGAGTAAAATACAAAACACCTTTCTTTACATACTCTACATAAAATATTTTAAAGTTTTGAAGACTGTAGGACTGCTAACATTTTTTGTAAGATATTTATATCGACTTTAAAATATAATTCACTACATAGAAAGAAATATTTAGGATAATTAAAATACTGTACGAATCGAGAAAATATGTTGGAGTTTCGCAATAAAGTTAAAATTTGTAGAATAAATTGAAATATTACATATTTTTATTGTTAAATTTACTTCATTTTAATAAACATAAATTTCAAAACCTAATGAAATGAAATATTTTCCAAAACTGTTTGAAAATAAAACATGATTATATTTATTGTAATTATTGTGTGATTTTATCAATAAAAATTGGAAAATTGTAACATAGATTATGAGTATTATCTGCTTTTTTAGAAACGCCATAAACAAATTACAATAATTTTACACAAAGTTAACATTAAAATTTTCACTGGAAATTTAAAAGTATTAAGATTTTTTAAATAAATTTACAAATCGTTACGATTCAAATGAAGTAATTCTTTTAAATCTTTATATGGTGGCCACCATTATCAAGCAAAACATGCATTTTCTAGTCGGAAAAATAATAATACACTATTTTATTAATTCTTTAATTGAAATGTGCAACTCTGATCTCGCTTTTCACCGATCATTCTCTGTCTTGTTTTGAAATGCATTAAGCGATGCATTTTTATGACTTCTTTTTATGGGTTTTTTGTGAGGTTTGCTTGTTAAGACGTAGTGAGGCTGTCTTTTACTCGTACAACATCCTTATGGTTTTTTAATCTATCAACAGTGTGATTATGTAGCTTATACATTTATAAGCTACAGCGGTATTATTTTGCTATAAAACCACTTCACACCATTATACTTAAAATCAGTTGAATTAGAGACCGCTGGAGTTAGAGAAAATATGTGCTATGCACGGCTGTAAATAAGAAAAAATCATCACATAAGACGATCTCCGCTAATGTTAGTGCATTTCATGGTATTAGTAATAGGTCAATGCAATATATGTAAAACGAAGAATCTAAGTGCTTTTGAGTGTGGGCAAATGAATAGGACCCAACGAAGGAAGCTCTCCACCTCGGAAGTCCTGCATAAACTGGAATTTTCACGAGCCACTGTATTAAGGGTGTACCGTGAGATTCCATTGAAATGATCCCTGCTAGTGCCAACCGGCTTAGACAACCACGTGCGGATACGTTAGGTCATCGGCGACCAGCTTGCATGGAAACAGTGGATAGATTAGCCACAGTGGATCAGATCACTTGACAATTAAACAATGGTGCACGACAACATATAAGCAGCCACGGTGTCGATAAACGTATCCTCGTTATTAGGTAAAGAATCCAGCGTCCCAAGATCGAAAATCTGCTGACTGCACGTCACCAGGCGCAATGCATATTATGGGCGCAAGAACAGCTCCGCTGAACTGTAGAGATAACTGAATATGTTGACTAGACTGATAAGTCGAGGTTCAACATTTGCGCATGCCGATAATACGGTGCGATCCCATACAGCAATGTATACATTTTGCTTGCAGTTCACACTTCAAGCTAATGGATGTGGAATTCTTGTCTAGGGACTCTTCACATGATCCTGTGGTACGTGTAACATTGTCCGGCACAGGTCACCGTTACCGTGATATATGCTTAACGGCCACGTGTTCCCATTTTATCACCTACAATATCCGACTGGAGACTTCTTCCTTCAACAAGATTATGCACCCTACGTCTGTTTCAGATTGTATCCAAAATGAACACTCCACAGAGGTCAGCTTGCCAGCTTGCTTATCTGGTTATTGTTGTCACCTGACCTCAATCTTATCGAGCACATCGAGGATGCCATCGAAAGGGATTCGAAACTATCGCCACCACCCTTCCCTCTCAGCAAATTTAAGTTATTATTTAGTGGTTGTGGAACGGTGTGTCCCCCCCCCCCCCAACAGTATTAATATATTGTGGAATCCATGCCTCTGTTAACAGTTTATACAATAAAGATTCGCCACTTGCTACAAAAAGGTGAAAAGAATGGTTTGAACATATCGGTTTTAAGTCAGAATAATTTTTTTACTAAAACATATTTATTGCTGCATCTATATTTTTCTGATTTAGATAATTTTAATATCAGTGTTTCTGAAATGTTCCAGGTATGACTTAAAATACTTATAAGAAGCAATGAATAATAAAGAAAAAAAAAACACTTTTATATATTCTACAAAATATGCATTTAGAAGTAAAGAATTTACGAAATTTCTTTATACATTTCTTTGTTGCCATAAAATATATATCCCTCGGTATTCGTTTATAGTTTTCTATTTTATTTTTTTTTTACGTTTATAAGTGGAAACAAATCGTAGTTTTTTTCATAAAATCTTTAAATTTGACAAATATTATAGTACTATGAGGATTCCAAGTTATAAAATGTGTATCATGGGCGTATGGAATGAAGCATGTTGATGCATAAATTTGAAATATCCTTTGATATTCAATAAATGTCGAGTAATTTCACAAATGTATTTCATCATAGAAAGATTTTAAGAAATAAAACTAAATAAGGAAAATAACTTAATCTATTTCAACAAGAAAAGAAGATTATAAAAAATTATCTAAAGGGTTATCAAAGAATATATTTTTACATTGTTAATACCAAGAAAATAGTGAAATATATTTTTTTTTAATCACTGTTAAAAGACATAAATTTTCATTATTGTCATATTAAGGTATTAAAAAATATATAGATACTGTTTTTGAATTTACTTTTATAATTAATTTTATGCCTTCCCGCAATAACCCTATATTGGTATAACATTAATTATATATCAAGAATTACTAGATTTTATTCGATATAAAAATATTTAACAAGGAAATGCATATAAACGCATAACTATTAAATTAAGATTTCAGAAAGTAGTAAGGCATTTTTATTTTTTAATTATAAAAAATAAATAAATAAATAAAATAAAAAAAAAACTAATTATTTTACCCTTTTGATATTAATCATTTTTGGTCGGTTGCGTTGGGGAGAAATATTTGAATTTGTAAATTTATATCTATGTATAAGATTTGTAGGATATAAAAATATATCATCGTTTATAATCTTTAAATTAAATTGTAAAATATATTCATTTGTTATTGTTGTAATATTTCGTAGAGAGCTAGTCATCAAATCAACCTTTAGCATCTATATACTTAAAACAAAAAGAGCATTCTGCCAAATTCACATTATCTTTTCCACACGAAAATCATCTTATTGCGCATGCTTCATCGTTTTCTTTAAGGCTTCTCCCCTCGGAAACGGGACACGTGTTTAGCCCACACATGTTTAGCCTATCGGGATTCAAATCGGTTGATTGAAAATGGATTGCGTAATATGGTCATTGCGTTGAAAACTTTTTTAAAAAAAGAATTCGTGTTCTCACTACTAAATATGCATATTTTTTTGCAAAATTTTAAAGAGAGCTTGAATACAGTTATATATATGTATAACCGTATGAAATTTCAGACAGTTCGGAAGATGAGAACTATTTTTTATTGCTATGTTAAAAGAGCCGACGCGAAAACAAACAAATAAATAAAAAAGTGAGAAGAAAACCTTTCTTTTAGAACTAGATAACAATATTTTTCACGAATTTTTTACACGGGCTGTAAAACTGTTTTATTTATAACCAATAAAGATTTCAAAGAGTTCGGACAAAAATAACTTTTGAAACGAACCTACGTGAAAAACAAGAAGTGCTTTTATCACTAAACATCAATATGTTTTCCCGAATTTTTTAGTTAAAAATATAATTTCATTCAAAATTGGGTCAAAGATATAGAATAATAAAAACTTGATGTTTTTTTTAAATTTATTATCATGGCTCGGGTAACGCCGGGCAGGTCAGCTAGTACGAATATAAGTCGACAATCAAATTTTAAATGCAAATCAATATCTATCTGCTATATCTATTCGAAAAAATTATAAATACTAAGCAAGACCTGTTTCCATGTATATGGAATTGAACACATTATGTATTTAAGCAACCGTAGTATAGGTATTTCTTTATTATAAATAATATCAAATAACCATCTCGTGTTCGTATGAATACAAACGAGTATTCATGTTCGAATCATGGAATAGTGGTAATCATTATACAATCTCTAGTTCTAAATGTATATTTTACTGTTAGACGTAATGCGCAAAAAAAAGATATTGCTGATATTTATATGAAAATGAAAACATGTAATAAATTCATAAATAATATCAATAGCCTATATTCCTATTGTAAAGCATATGTGCTAAATCACACATTAGCATTCAAACATATGCGACGCATCAAGTTATTTGTGACGCATAATTTATTACCTGATTTGTCAAAGAGTTATATTACGTTTCTGCTACCGCACTATTTTCGGTATTATCTAATACTTAAATGATTCCAAAACCTTAAATTATATGTTAATGGCATAATAAATAGATATTTTTGGGACTTAAACCCAAGGTTAAAGGAAAGTACAACATTGTGATTTATAACACGAATGAATACTTAATGAGATTAGTTTCGTGAATTTTTTCCGCAATTTGTTGAATATCTATGCGTCGAAAATACAAAAGGGTAAAAGAAAACGTATTCCATTTTGTTTTAGCGTTTTATTGATTGCTATAGATATATTTTCAGCAGAATTTATTTTACGATAATTTCTGTGCTTTGCGAAAGAAAATGTAGTATTTATTTTCACATAAAATGTTGTATTTTAAGAATAATGGGCTTCTGAGGTATCTTGTGATACACTGTAGAAAAATACAAATGCTTCTTAATCTAGCAAAATATAATATAGCCACGAACGAAAATATTGAATAAATTCTTCAGAGTTACCGATGATCTCGAAAACGATTCTTATCTTTAGGAGCCTAAAGAACACAGTATATTTATACGATCTATAGAAGCATGTATAAAAACAAATTTTCTTTTGTTTCCACTGATATTCGGAAACGCTTTTATTGTGTTTTAATCAGGAATATAGATTGTTTGGATTCTATCATTTCTCAAGTAAATATTTTCAGACTTAACATAAACTTTTAACAGACAAACATCATAAATTAACAGCGTGAACATTAACATAAAAAAAAACTAGTAGTTGGGGTCACTGTAATACTCAACCATCATGGATATGCGTAATATAAAATATGAAAATAAAACATGTGAAAACTATTTATAAAATGCATTGGAATTCGAATAACATCGTGGCTTGATGACGTCATAAACTTTAAATCGAAGCTAACGAAAAAGAAAGGCTACCACGATGCTTTACGCGTATCTTTTTTACAAACCGCGGGAGTCACGTGATGCTCGAATCCACCAATGCTCAAGTACGAAAAGAGCATTACGTCACTCTAGCGTCTGTAAAAAAAGATAAGTGGAATGCACCGCGGTAGCCTGTCTTTTTCGGTAGCCTCGCCTTAAATGCTCTATTACCGAATTTCGTAAGAGAAATATACTTATAACTCTAAAAATGATAATCATATTAACTAACAGTTTACTGCGTCGTATTAAGCGTCTCTTTTTTCAATTTAAATATATCTTTGAATTGAAATTAAGAATGAAATACAGGGTCATGAAAAATCGAAGAGTGTGAAAAATGTGATTACAACTATCTCAGCAACTAATTATCCGATTGACTTCATTCTTTATGCAAAATTCATGTTTTTTATTGTCTTTTATATTCACTCCTTAAAAGAAATTTATATACCTTTTATCAGAATAAATATTTTGAGAGTCCGAAAAAAAAGTTCCGGATAATCAAATTATAAATAAATTATAAATAATATCAAGTAACCATCTCGTGTTCGTATGAATACAAACGAGTCTTCATGTTCGAACCATAGAATAGTGTTAGGTTACTGAAATTCAATAAGCTTCTTCTCATTATGACATTCTATGTACATATCAAATTTCAAGTCTCTATCTCAATTCGTTCTGGGGATAGATCCTTTACACACAGAGAGACAAACACACACAGACAGACGGACCGCAATTTTTTTAATATGTGTTTTGGAATCTCAAGTGTCTGAAAAGTGTAAATCAGTCATTTTTTTCGATATTTAAAACAAGTACAATACTTACTCTATACTTTGTATGATGGGTAAGTAATAATAGTATTATGTTACAAATGCATGATTAAATTCTATTACACAGTTCAAAATGTCTAATTTAGTATTTATAACATCCGAAAAACTAACATTCAGTGTTGAGAATGCTAAGATTATTAATGTATTATATAATTTCAACGGAAGTGTTTTCGAAAATCAGTGTCAGAAAATACAAGTGTATCTTATAAATGCCTCATTAAATAAAAAAAAAAAAGAAAAGATTTTTTATGACGTTTCTAAGGATTAAGAACACTTTTCAGAACCATGGGTATTTCGGTTGAGGTTATTGTATATTTTCGTTCGTAGTTATAACATATTATCCGGTGTAAAGAACATTGATAAAAACCATTTTTAATTAAATATTCCATTTTTTTTTATTTTTTTACACTTAATGTATATTTTTATTTTGTCTATTAACAACAACAAAATTAATTTTTATATGCAAAATATCAATGATGTTTTCAAATAAAAATTTTAAAATTGTTAAAATCGGTACAAGTTTTTTTCTAAGCTTTATTTTCTTAAAAAATTGTTTTATGTTTTTACTTTTTCACAGCGTCATCGAATTTTAAAATTAAACATGCATAGATTTTTCTAAAGTAGCAGTACCAGAGCATTAGTGTTAGTATGTCAACAACAGGTTATGAAGTCTCAACTGAATTTATAATTATACTTTGGGAAAAGATATAGAACAAAAAGTTAACAGCACTTATAAATTTGCATCATTTCAGGATGATTTTAATCCAAATTTGAAACACTAAAATTCTTACAGAAAGTGAAAAAAAGCTTTTTCGTAGAATCGAGTGTGTAGAATGCTTCCCTATCTTCATAATATTTATTATTGGTCCAAATGCAAAATGTACATTTATCAGACGAACATTTTACAACTTTTATACGTGCAACGAGCACTAAAGATAGCCTGACAACGGGGTTCTAGGGGGGGGGGGGATTGAATGAGAACGAGATTTATACTAGAATAAATCCGAAAACTTCGGCAAAACTGTAAAATGAAAAAAAAATGATTTCTTTAGAATATATACTTTATTTAAATTGTATTCATATTTAAAACTGTTAAACTTTCTAATTTACTTAAATTCTAGTTTTTTTTAATCCATATAATTTTTATTTGTAGCTATATACTGAATTAGATTTCATTATTAATGTCTCCTTACTATCTATGGCACAACGTTTACATATGTCCTCACCGCAACTAGAAAGCCGATAAGATGTTTTAAATTGTTCTAAATTCTAATTAAACAAAAATTTTTGTGTAAATAAAAAGTTTGTGATTCAGATAAAGGTATTTCGATTGATTGTATTTTGATTAAATTGCATTCGCTATAAAATAACTAATTGTGTTCTTTTAAAAAAAGAATTGACGTTTCTACAAGATGGAGAAAATACGTTTCAGTTTAACATGATTACTCCGTCTGTAGTAGGATGAAATTTTGTTGCAAACATATAAACTTAGTATCAGTTTAACATTATTATTCTTCTGTACAAATTACAAGGAAAATTTGTAGCATTGCATAGGAGGATTTTCCAATACAGTCTACACAATTCGTTTAGAACTAACCGAAAAGCCATTAATTTAATTACGGGTTGTTTTATACACTGAAAAAAAAATTGCAGTAAAATCACGGACAGAGGCCGGCAGCAGATATTCCAGTCATACCCCGTAAAAGAAGAAACAAATCCATGCCCATCATTTTGTGCAGCCCGTAATTTTATGGGGCAAAGTAATATAGCATTATAATGCACATGATATAATGAACTTTAAAACACAATAATACTTTTCTTATTGTTTAGTAGCACGTAGCACGTTAGATAATCATCACAGAATCGCTGTTTTGGCGGGTTAAAATTTTCAAAACGCGAGTAAAATGAAGGTTACACCCTAGCGGAGGACAATGTATGGGGTCGTACCGTATTTTTGCTAACATATGGGCTAGAACTGTAAGAATCTGTGGATTACTCTTAATTTTCTAAGTATCTAAGGAATAAGACTGCTTATTTAGAAGATCAGACCGTTTTTCATCAAATAAGGCTGTTGCCCGTGAAAATTGAAGGGCAAACGCTCATAAATTTACAGTTTTTTCTGAGAGTGTAGAGTCTCGTGAATAAGAATTTACTCATAAAGTTGAGTTTAATCATATATATATATATATATATATATTTTACGTGCCGAAAATGGAAATTGAAGAGCAATTCAAAGAATTAGGCTAGCATCGCTAGAAATAGCAGTAAAATACGTCTGAAATTGATAGTTCTCAGTGACTTTTATCTAAAAATTGTCATTTCGTATAAATAATATTTAAATTTAGAAAAAGTGAAATAATTAAATGTATTTTTAAACGTAATCTCACAGTCAGCATAGTTTGAAGGGAATATAAAAGCAAGTGATGACAAAGACTAACAATGTATGCAATAAAGTATGTTACTTTTGCCTCGATGTGTTAACCCCTTGAAGGGCGCCGGTGTATTATATATACCACTTAATTTTAATCCCAAAATGACACAATGACAGCAGAATTTTATAATCAAATTTTGAATTTATAAGGTACATGAAGGAAAGATTTTACTTATTTCAAAATAAATTCGTTCATGAATCTTGGTGTCAATCAATCATTTCAATATTTTCGCTACAATAGTGCTTTGCTCCTGAAGGGGTTAAATGTAAAATTAATTTGTCGCCAGGTGATTAAAACTTATTCAACAAATTACAACTACCATTCTTCTACACAGACACTAAAACCTATGTGGTCACTTTATTTCATTTAATCATAGATTAGTTTAATAAAAAAATATTTCTGTGATTTTGTTTTTCTTGTGGTATCTTAAAAAAACATTTTCTTGCAAAATATTTTGGAAATATTCTGAAATGCTTGTATACTTTAGAAAATAATTTTGATTTACAAGCTTAATTTCATTGAATTTAAAGGAACTGTTTTAAATAAGCTGTTGTGCTTGATTACGATAATATTTGCATATCCACATTTAAAATATTAACTACTCTTCTTTCATTAAAAAAAGATTTGAAATTTCAATGTTTCAATTAAATATCTTACTACTGCTAATATTAATTTAAATATTCATTAAATAACAACGTTTCCCTGTAAAATTAAATCCAATGCATTGAAGAATATGATGATTTGCATTAGGTATTTGTTTAGTTGAAGATTTAATTAGATACACAATGACAAGATAATAGAAAAGCATTAATATGGTAAATCTGATTATCAAAATTAAAGGAATTTAAATATTTGTAAACAAAATGAATTAAAAATCTGTTCAATCCGTCTTTACAAGTTTTATGTAATTTCCTTAATTCAAGTCTTAAGTGCATTTTTTCTATTAATTGATCTGTGTTAATTTAATGGGCAATATCAATTTGTAATGCATTTTAATTCCACGGGGATTAAACAACTTGTAGCGAATACAGTGAATGCAAAAAATTTTTATTTCATCGATGGCAAATAATTTTTTGATTCGTATAACTAAGTCGTGAAACAAAATTAAGAATGAAATCATGATGTATTTTAATTAGTATGTTAGATAAAAAAAAATTAAATGAAGTCTTTTAAATTAGTAGCCAATGAAAAATAAAACAATAAATGAGTTTTATATTATTTATTTGATATTATATTTGATTTAATTAGTGTTCATTGTTTGAGCGTTTAAAAAGTACATGGATTTAGTTGCTATCTTATTCGTTTAAATAACTTAAGTAGATTCATTAAGAGACGTAATTAAATCAAGAAAGCATAGTATAATATTCTAGATTAAAATATATATATATATATATTGCGTTTGATCATTAAAAATATTTTCTTGACACTAGGGAAACACGCCTTATTACTTACCCATCATACGTAGTATACGCTAAGTCTAGTAATCGTTTTGAAAATCGAAAAAAAAAATGACGGATTTACACGTTTCAGACACTGGAGATTCTGAAAAACCTCTTTTTAGAAAAAAAAATTCCGTCCGTCTGTCAATGTGTGTGTATCTTTAAACGCTCTACCTCCCGAACAAATTGAGATAGAGACTTGAAATTTGGGGTGTACTTAGTATGTAATAATGGAAAGTAGCTTATTGAATTTCAGTGACCTCGATTATCCGGAACTATTTTTTCCGTAATCTCGAAATATTCGTTCTGATAAAAGGTATATAAAATTTTTCGAAATTGTTTATTTGAAAATGAATATAAAATACAATAAAAAAAAAAAAAAAAACATAAATTTTGCATAAAGAATGAAGTCCATCGGATAATTAGTTGCCGAGATATTTGTAATCACATTTTCATCAGTCTTCGATTTTTCATGACCCTATATTTCATCCAAATTTTTAATTCAAATATATATTTTAATTGGAAAGGAGACAGCTTAATCCTACGCAATAAACCGTTAGTTAACATGATTAACATTTTTGGAGTTATAAGGATGTTTCTTTTACGCAATTCAATAATAGACCATTTAAAGTTTATGACGTTATCAAACCACGATTTTATTCGAATTGCAATGCATTGTATTAGTAGTTTGTTTACACATGTTTTATTTTCATATTTTATATAATGCATATTAGGGTGGGACTAAAAAAACTTTTTTTCGTTTTTATATTCGCTATACCGCGGAAAACTTGCCTCTAGGGTAGCTTAGTAAAACCGCAAAAATAAAAGAAAAATGTTTTCTGTGTGGCGGTAGCGCATCGGCCCTTAAATTTGAGAAAATATACTATTTTTAACAATTTTCTAGCGTGGGGCAATTTTTTTTTAATTCGCTATACCACGAAATGCTTACTTCTAGGGTAGCTTACTAAAATGCAAAAACAAAATAAGTAAATTTTTACGCCTGGAGGTGGCGCTTCGACCCTAAAATTTGAGAAAATATACGATTTTTATCATTTTTCTAATAAATGGAAATAAATCAAATAACTTCTACAACAAGTAAATATAGACATATTTTAGTATAATACAGTATAGTACAGGTAAATAAATGAAAAAAAAGTATGCATTTTACAATTTATTAATAGCGTATTACGTTTAAAAAATATACATTAAAAAAAAAATGACAAATTTCCATTGAAACCAAAAATAATTTTTCATATTGCGGAAATATTCAGTTTGTAAAGACATGCAGTCCTTTACTTGTCTTACCTACGTTTTGGTAGTTTGAAATGAGATTTGCTTGAAAAACAAGTCATTGACGATCTTCAGATAAGTGTAATTCTTATAAAACCATATCTGAAATTGGAGCCGACGACATTTGTGACGCCTCGATTACCCACATTGAGTTTGAAAGTGTGCCAGGATCACGAATAGATAAATCTTCTGGACTGATCTTATAGTAAAACTTATGTTCCAGCAGGTACATATAATCTTTGCTTAAAATTTTTCTGTCAATTTCTGAAATCTCACACTCAACACTCTCAAAATTTACCACTGGGAGTTTATTACATTTATTGAGCTACATGACAATCGGAATGGTTTTGGCACAATCATTTCACCATCTAAAGTTTGACACAGATTATGTCAAATTCACAAAGTGAAAATACAGCTTCAGTCAAAGTCAAAGTCAAATAAGAAAGAATACTACTGGCAATGTTTGGAGCAGACTCAGAAGACGGTGAAACATGACCAATGTACACAGATCAGCAGAACATGCTGGACATAAATTCTGCTATAAAATCGGACAGCTGTTTTGAAGATTTATCTGTTTATGAGCTTGGCACACTTTCCCAATAAAGTTGGTTAACAACAGCGAATTGAGTTATCCGATTGTATTTAAGTATTGAAAACCTAACAGACGAGCACAAGATCTTAGTTTATTTTCTCCTAAAGTCATATATACCTGTATGGTTTCATATAAAAAAGTAAATACTTCACAAATGGATCAGAACGTGCATTTGAAGTTATAAAATCTTTAAGATTCCTGCCCGAAAACTTGCTGAAAGTCATTGACTCAGTAATTATGAGAAATGCATTTTTTGCCCACACAGATAACTCAACTTTTGAGTATGATAGTAGATAAAGGGGATCATATAAGAGTTAGGTGTCAGAAGACTTATAAAGGCTAGAAACTTATCTTCTAGAAGAAAGTCAATCAAGAGTTTTCAACCATCCAAAATCAATTTCATACTTACAGACTACATGAAAATGGTTCATTGGAACACTACTACACTTTCACCATCACCTTTGCTGCAAAGAATCACCGATCAAGAGATTTCGTCTAAGGTACCAATCAAATGAAACAATGCCTGAGTGGAACTTTGACCAATTCCTATGTCACACACAAGCAGTAGAATTATGCATGTAGCTCGTAACTTGAACAATCAATTTGCATTACCATACTTTGCAATCTTAAGCAATCAATTTGCATTACCATAGACCACAAATTTTTTTTTTAATTATTTACAGATATTTACATGCATAACCCCCTCATATTAAAATAAATTGTATCACGTCGCAAAAATTCGTCGGCTCCAATTATGGAGATGTTTTTATAAGAATTACACTTATCTCAAGATCGTCAATACCTAGTTTTTCGAGCAAATCTTATTTTAAACTACCAAAAGAAAGTAAAAAGAAGTAAATAACTATATTTCATTACAAACTGAAATTTTACACAATGAGAAAAATAATTTTCGGTTTCATTGGAAATTTTTCAATTTTTTTAAAAGTTTTCTTTAAACGTAATACGTTATTAATAAATTGTAAAATGACTACTTTATTCATTTATTTATCTGTCCTATACTATATTATACTAAAATATGTCTATATCTGATTGTTATAGAAGTTATTTGATTTATTTCCATTTATTAGAAAAATTATAAAAGTCGTACATTTTCTCAAATTTTAAGGCCTATGCGTTACCTCCAGACGTAAAAATGTATTTATTTTGTTTCTGGATTTTAGTAAACTATCCTAGAAGTAAGCGTTTCGTGGTATGGCAAATTTAAAAACAAAAAAAAGTATTTTTTTTTGCTCTCCCCCCCCCCCCCCCCACTAGAAAAATGTTAAAAATAGTATATTTTCTCAAATTTGATGCGCTACCGCCAGTGAGAAAAACTTTATTTATTTTATTTTTGAGTTTCACTTAGATACCCTAGAGGCAAGTTTTCCGCGGTATAGCGAATAAAAAAACGAAAAAAGTTTTTTTCGGCCCAACCTAATGCATATTCATGTTGGTTAAGTATTACGGTGGCCTTCTGCGACTAGTTTTATTTGGATTAAGCGTTTGAAAAAAGCGTTTGCACAAAGAGTTATAAAGGCTTTCTTGTACGTTTATCTAGAATGCAGATGTTTTGTTTTCATAAATAATTATGTCTGTGAAAATGAACTTTACACTTTTATAAACTTCCAAATAGTTCACCCCCCATAACAAGGGGATGTTGTTCCAGAATACGAAATAGAGAATGCAGTGAAAATGCAGTATATCGATAGAGAATAGTCAGTAGATAAACATAAAGCGTAATAAACAAAGTATCTGTAAAAACAAAATTCGTTTATTGAATTACAATTTTTAATCAGATAAATTACTCCTCTTGGTAAGTGATTCAGCGCAGCTGGCAGAGAATAGACTTTGAGAATTCTTCGTCTGGATTCTGTACCTACTCAAACTCCTATTGTTTGCAGCAAAAATGTTGGCCGAATGTTTTTGAACCATAATTGTAAAAATATGTAAAGATATATATTTAATTTATGACAAAAAATGTATAGTTTTGCGCATATGTACACACATTTCTTTTAACTGTGCTATTTTGCATTTTTATACATATAAAGTAATAAAAATGATAATTAAAGCAATCAATTTGCATTACCATAGACCACAATTTTTTTTAAAATTATTTACAGATATTTACATGCATATTCCCCTCATATTAAAATAAATTGTATCACGCCCCATGACAGTAGAATATTTTGAACTTTCTAAACATAATCTCTCTATATTGTACTCCTCATCACAGCTTGCAATAACAGATTCGTCAAAAGTTCAGCCAAAACAGCCTTCTGATCCATCTCCATTCAAATTGAAAAAAAAAACCCTGATATTTCTGTAATACAGCAATTAAAACAAAAGTCTATGACACAGAAGAAGGAATTTTCATCTCAAAAACCTTCACTGTGTGAAACTGTTAAAGAAAAATCCACAAAAAAACGTTCTGAAGCACCATTTGATAATTTTAAGGATTCCAAACAGCTCCTACGCTCTTCGGAAGAAGCTATGGAGTGAGAGTCTTATGACATAGATATAAATTAAAAATATATTATTTTGTGAAGAATTTGAGCTTAAGTGATTTTAACTAATTTTCTTCTAATAATTTATAATTATTTCAACCTGTTCAAGCTACATAATTTTGTTTTTTCATACTTTGATTTTCGATGAGTTTCATTGCACAGATTTTAACTATGAGTTTTAGTTTTATTTGATATTATGACTTCATAAATGGTTTTAACTGCATTCTTTATCGAATTGTTTTTCATTACTGATTTTCATGGCGATTTCGTGCAAGATAATTTTGTGCTTTAAATTATTTTGGCGCAACGTGTCCTGAAAGGGACTTTGTGTCATTACACCCCCTACAATCAACCGACCAACTGAAATAAATTGAAATATGTTACATAAACTATCCATATTAATTATTTATTCGTCACAATTTCTCTATTATCTTAGTAATTTAAATGAAATAATATGGTTTAAGTAAAAATCTTTAATTTATTTCATCTCGAATTATAGGGTTTGCAATTACAGAAACGGCTTACGAACATTTTTTTTTCTTTTTAAAGATATAGAATTCCTGAAATATTTTATTGCATTGATAGTTATTTTAACTGAAAAATCTAGTACTCGAGACTAAATATGATAATGTAAAAAGTAAATGTTTTTAAAACAGATTTTTTTTTTAAATATTTGAATTGTGATAAAAAATAATAAACAGTTAATTTTAGTTTATATAACCTCTTTTAGTTAATCCCGTTGTAAAACAATACATATATTCTAGAGTAAAAATATATAAATAGAATTAGCAGCGAAATATAGTGGTCTACAGAAGTGCAAATTGCCGATTAACCGGATGATCGGGACCGAGGTCGATCCGGTTAATGAAAAATCCGAATAATTGGACAACTTTAAAAAAGGTTTTGACAATGTTTCTTTGGGAACTTCACACGTTTTCCAGGCTTAGGACTGGTAATTTTAGTAGTGCACATTTTAGCACATTATAAATACAAATAGTGCGTTTAGAAGTTGTTTTTTAACTTTTATAAAATTTAAATTTCTGTATAATTGGTACAAAGTGATGCATAGAAGTACACATAGAAATTAGTGCATATATATATATATATACATACATATCTGCATAGTAAATACCTTTAAAAAATATTCATTGTGATAGTGAAAAGAAATTCTTAATAGTCTTCTGCATTATAGAGCGCATTCTTTTTTCTGCAGCCATATCCCTTAATCATTGTAAATGTAGATATTTAACGGGATCGGCTGAATCTTGACGTTGTAGCCATTCTATCACAACTTCAAGAGCATTAAATGCTGCTGTGTCTGCAGGTCCTCTAGATTCTTCATTTCCATCTGTCTCATCATCCTCGCATCGCGCTTCACTATTCGTATCTTTAATGGTCAATATTATTTCTTCGTCGTTCCAAATTTGTAAACTGGTATTTTTCTCATCGCTTTTAATCCATTGTTGGAAATGTGCTGCGTTAAATCCAAAATGTTCCAAGTCTTCTGTAAAACTTTCACTTCGAATTTCTTCATTACATTCTTGCATGGATGTCCTATTTAAAATCTTATTACAAGAGCTTTTTAATGTGAAAACTTTTACAAGATTCCAAGCATCTGCAACTATCATGCAACATTCTTTCAAGTTAACTTGCATTGTGGAAGAGTGGTCAACTGCGAAAAATAAAAGTTTCCTTAAAATATGTTTCCTGTACAGCCTTTTCAGTGTTTCTATTACACTTTGATCCATCAATCGGTGGTAAATAGGGAAGTTGCATTCGATGGCAGAAAAAATGACTTTAAACATTCCATTTTCGTGTTCGAGTGCGTCTTCATTTGGAAAAAAAGGTGCATTATCTAAGACCAATAGAACTTTCTTTGCTTTTCCAATTTCTTTTTTATGTTTATTTTTACTGCAGGAACAAAGTTTTTTTTCATATCATTCGATGAATATTTCACAGTTCATCCAGGCTTTATGATGATTTGTATATATTACAGGCAGCGTTTTCACATTTTTGAAGCACCTAGGCTTTTTTGAGTGTCCGATGACTAACAAAGGTAATCTATGATTTCCTGTTACATTAGAGCATAATAGCATTGTAATTATCTCTGTTTACTTTTGTTTCAGTGGCAGATTTCTCGTCCTCAGATGTTAATGTTTTCCTCGGCAAAGAACGCCAGCTGAACCCTATTTAATCAGCATTATTGATGAACTCTTCGTCATAATTTTCGGATTCGATCAAATTTTTAAATTCCGAAATGAATTCCTCTGCGTTTGTACTCGATGCCGACATTATTTCTCCTCTGACTTCAATTTCTCTAATCCCGTGACGCAGTTTAAAGTTCCTAAGCCAACTTGAACTCGCTTTAAATCACGCGTCTCCATTTAGACCTTGATTGAAAAGCAGGGTTTTTCGCACAACAGTGGGCCAGAAATGGATTGTCCTTGTGAACATTTTTGCGAGAACCAATCAAATAATGCTTTCTCTACATCTTCGATTTTTCATAGTTTTTCGTTTCACAGTACCTTCTTCTTTGTTCCAAACTAATACAAATTTTAAAATCGAATCGCTGTTTTTTTTAAATATCCAATACAGTTGATGTGCCAATGCCATATTCAAGCGCTATGTTATTCCCGTTTTCGCCTTTCTTCAATCTTTTAACAATCTAAATTTTTTTATGTAACAATAGCACGACTCTTTCGCGCTTTCCAGATATGTTTGAAAACACCTATTGCATCTGCAGAAGTTATTAGGAAAATAGCGTGTGTATTGCTCAAACATGTGTGTCAGAAGCAAATGAAATTTTTCCTCCCTCTGCCCTCTCTAGTTCTTGGAAAAATAAGAATAATAATCCTTTTATTAGCCCTTTCTACTCCCCTCCCTCTATTTTCCACCTTCATTGAAACTGTACAGAACAAATACGAGCGGAGGGAGAGAGAGAGGAGAAGGTTCTTTCCGAGGACACCAAGGGACAAAATCAGCAATTTTTAGATCCCTTTCAAAGAATTTGAAGATAAAGAGGTATTTTCGTGGAAAAAAATGCGAAATGAAACTTTTTAGATTCTAGAAACAGTTGATTTTATGCATTGCACTCCTTGCATTTGTTGGCGACTTTATTGTTTCAGGATTAGAAAATGGTTATTTAATGGTTAACATTGATGACAAGCAGCGAAATTTACCTTACCGCGTCTAAAGAAGTTTCACTTCAAAAATTTGAAGAAGGCGAAAAAAAAAACGCATGGTTCTTGATTGATCCGGTTAATTGGACAATCCAGTTAATCGGAGTCCGGATAATTGGCGCTCTACTGAATTTTGTTTGTTGTTATTTTTCATTAAATCTATAAAAATATTAATTTCATAGTTGTGTTTCATAGTTATATGTGCAAAAATACATATATTGTTTATATATATATATATATATATATATAATCGAATAATTAAGCATACTTTTCACAGTCTGATAAGAAAATAATTGGTGTATATTTTTTATTGGAAAATTTTAATTTTACACATTGCACCCAGATGTCAGAATCAGAAAGTCAAAACGCTGTTGATTACAGTACTGTTGCTAAAGATAATTTATATGATTACAAACCGCGGGGTAAATTTCCAGGATTGTTTTTTTAATTCCCTTTCCTCCTCTTTATGTACTTTATGGCTTTTACATGATTATCTACTCATTAAACTATATCGATATATAACGTTTCGACGAATTCTCAATTTCCGAACTCGGAACCTCTAGTATGAACAACCCAAGTTCTACATGTTACATTTTTTTTATTATTATCGACAGAATGTGGATTTAAAAAAGAATAGGTTGTATGATAATGGCAATTCACTACATGACTCTTTGGTTGTTATTTACGGTGAAGTTTGTCTTAAGATAGAGGCTATTTTCTGCGTGACTCACTCTGACGAATTAACCCAAATTGTGATCGTGATTTACTATTTGGAAGGAATCAAAAGTTTATTACTATCCAATAAATAACATTTTCGATTTCACGTAATGTATAATTGTTTTAAAATTAATATTTGACTGTTTTGTTATCTAGATATTTTTATAGATTAAAATTATTATAATCTAGCGATTTAAAAAATAGTCAGTATGTTTATTTATGTTAAATAATAGTTTTTTTGTTAAAGTCGGTTAAAAAACCATTATGACTTTTATAAGATAAACAACGGCAATTTAATAAGCTAATCATTTATAAGCTAAACATTGTTTTATTATTTTTATTGATTCTACATATTTGAAAGATTATTTAGCCTACAATTATGATTCAAGAAAACTAAATGTCACAAGGATTCTTGGCAATTGCTTATTGACGAAACAATAATAACGAGTATTGTGGAAAACACAAATATATTTATAAAAAAAATTGCAACCAATTAACAAAGAGAAAGAGATGCACGTCAGACAAATATAGCAGAAATAAGAGCATTTATTGGCCTTCTTTACTTAGGGGGTATTCATAAATCCTCACATGTAAATGTTCGTGATATTTGGAACACCAATGGCACAGGGCTTGAAAATTTTCATCGAACTATGTCATATAATCTTTTTTTATTTCTTATGAGATACATAACATTCGATGATACAACTGATCGTCCTTCTAGAAGAGAACTGAATAAATTGGCTCCCATAAGATCTGTTTTTGAAAAATTTGTTACAAATTGTCAGCATGTATATAGTCTCGCAGAATTTGTGACTATAGATGAAAAGTTAGAACCTTTTAGAGGTAAATGTACCTTTCGTCAGTATATTCCAAGTAAACCTGCAAAATACGGGATAAAAATATTTGGTTTAGTTGATTCTAGGACATTTTATACTTGAAATCTTGAAATTTATGCAGGAGGTCAACCAGAAACTCCGTATAAAGTTGAAAATGCTCCAGATAAAATTGTCAAGAGGTTAGTGGAACCAATTTACAACTCTGGACGTAATCTCACAATTGATAATTGGTATATCAGTTATGCATTAACTAAAGATCTCCTTCAAAAGAAAATTACACTTGTTGGAACTGTGAGGAAAAATAAAAGAGAATTACCAGAAGAATTCGTTTCTGGGAAGAAACGAGAAGTGTATTCTTCGTTATTTGGATTCCAAAAGAATATGACTTTGGCATCCTACATACCCAAAAGAAATACAGTCCCTGGCCAAATTATTAGACGCAGTTGTTTTTATTATAATTTGTTAAATATCTGGAAAGATACATGAGGAATTATCTTGAAACTTTAGGAGTGTAAACAACATGATAAACGTCATATATTTCCGAGAAGATTTTTTTCTTGAAACCCCATAAGGGGCCGTCAACAAATTGAAGAAAAACGAATATCTTTTGGATAACCCTGTAAAAACTATTATCACAAAAGCGTTGAAACGGTATCACACGCTTATTGTAATAATTTGGGTTCATTTTTATGAAGATAGCATGTATACTCGAAGAGAAATTCAGGTTTTTATAAAAACGGTCCCAAATTTTACGAAGTTTTTTGCTTATAATTTGCAGAGTTTTTAATATAAAAACAAGTTGTTTTCAGAAAATATGACAAACTAAATTATACACAATACCCTGTAATCAGAATTTAAAAAATAATAATAATTGTATGAAAAATGAGCAGGTTTACTAAATATGTTTTCACTGCGCATGCGCGAATTCAATCAAAATATACTGTGCATAATATATTAGCTAAATATATAGACCAACTTTTATGAAAGTCTCAAAAACATAGCTTGAAAATTCTGATAGTGATCGTCGATAGAATAAGCTCGAAATTCGCTGTTTCCAAAAGGAAGCAAAAAGATGAGGGGTTGTATCAAATATAGAATGAGAGACGCTTCATTCTTATTATGTCAACTTTCAAAAGCTAGTATATTTGGATACAACCCCTCATCACTCAAATTAACGTCTAAACTTGGAGGTGGAGGTCACAAGCAAAAATCTAAAAACATGGTACCTAACTATAATAGAAGGCATAATAACTTTTGGTGCAGACATCTGGTGGGTAAGTTGACAAAACAGGCCTTAACCAAATTAACTTCAATGCAAAAATCTTCCTGCTACGATTCTCAAGAGGGTACAGAACTATCGCCACAAATGCTCTTAATATACTCACTGACATTCCCTCAATAGCAAACACAATAAAGTATTAACATATAAAACCATCAATACTTTATCTTAAACAGGAAGGTATTACAAACACTCTTTTTCCTAACACGATCATTCAACAAAAAGTCCAACGCTGGTAGATCTATCGTGCGATGTAGACATCGCATTTTTAAGTATATACACAGTTAAACAGCTACACTTCTGCCACAAGTCTCACCATTTTCACTGATGAGTTCATCACTGAGACCGGTGGGGTGGCCGACATCTGCGTCACGTGAGGAAGTGAAGTGTCCTAATAGTGGACCTATCTATGAGATTTTTTGCTGACGCATTTTTTTCTGTTAACTTCTAATGAACTATTTTTTTTATTGAAACAACGTGTTTAACGAAATAAGAGTGTACTACGTCAAAGGCCTATTGAAAAACATTCTGGATGATACATCATTCATCGTTGTGCGCTCAATATTTGCATAGAAAAGGGGATTTTATATATATATATGATTAGTCATAACAATATATAAAATAAAAAACTAGTCGTTGGGGGCCACCGTAATACTTACCCATCATAGATATGCATAATGTAAAATATTAAAATAAAAATGTGTAAACTACTTATAAAATGCATTGCAATTCAAATAAAATCGTGGCTTGATGACGTCACAAACTTTAAAGGCTCGATTACTGAATGGCTTGAAAGAAACATCCTTATAACTCCAAAAATAATAATCCTACTAACAAGCGGTTTATTGCATCTGATTATGCGTCAAATTTCCAATTAACATATATCTTTGAAGTGAAATTTGGATGAAATACAGGGTCATGAAAAATCGAAAAGTGTGGAAAATAGGATTCCAAATATCTCGGCAACTAATTATCCGATCGACTTCATGCTTTATGCAAAATTTATGTTTTTTTATTGTCTTTTATACTCATTTCTTAAAATAATCAATTTCGAAAATTTTGATATACCTTTCATCAGAACGAATATTTCGAGAGTCCGAAACTAATTGTTCCGGTTAATCGAGGTTATTGAAATGAAATAGGCTTCTTCTCATTATTACGTACTAAGTACATACCAAATTGTAAGTCTCTATCTCAATTTTTTCGGGAGATAGAGCGTTTACAGACACACAGACACACACACAGACACACACACAGACACACAGACGGACGGCAATTTTTTTTTTTCTAAAAATATGTTTTTCGGAATCTCCAGTGTCTGAAACGTGTAAATCCGTCAAAAAAAATTTTCGATTTTCAAAACGATTACAAGACTTACCCTATACTACGTATGATGGGTAAGTAATATATTAAATGAGAAAAAACCGTTTATCAAAGTTATTAACAAAAACTGGAGTTTCAGCACAAACAAAACCAGCGACCTCAACTTCCTATGCTATTATTATTGCGTGATTTTGTGCTCTATACCAACGTGCAAATTATTGAACACTTATTAATAATCAAATTTTTTATATAAATCCTTATTATTACTAATAAAAAGAACACGCTAATATCATTAGCTGTATTAAAAAACATATTAATCTAGAATGCCACCATAAATTAATTAAATTAGGTTTAATAATCTATAATACATAAATTTTAGTATTCATGCAATGAGAGTTACGTTTTAAATGCATGTAGCAAAATAAAACATTATATTTTTCTGGTTTCTACATGCGCACCAAATGCGATTAGGGATATGATTTATTAATAATAAAAGTACTAAGCGAAGTATATAAGCATTAAGATAGCTGCGTAATATTATGATTTCTTGTGCATAATCCACATTATCTAACGTTAGAAATATATATTTCCCTTTAATTTTCATGTTACACACTTACTAGGGGATGTTGAATAGATAAATGATTTTATGTAACATAATATATAAATGCGGAATATATGATCAGAAAACCTCATGTAACCTTAGAACTGTTACGGTCACGCTCAGATTTCGGGAATATAATGAGTAAAATATACACGGTCGAATGGTTTAACTGTTAAATAACTGCTTCACTAAGCATTAATTCTACAAACCTTTACCATAAATACCATTGCTATAAATTATTATATAAGCTTGAATAATTTATTTAAAAGCTGTGGATAGCATTTAAAATATGTGTAAGATTCCTTACATTATTAGATTTTCCAAATTATAAAATTTGTACCTTTTGCAACAGAAATACTGGAAAATCTTTATTGTAATTATACATTATAACTGTTTAAATATTCCTGTTAAATTGATATTAACTATACGATTTATTAAGTTGTCATATTTTTTATTGCAATATAAAACAAAAAATATACGATTTTTTTAATCTATATTCATACTACAGAGATGTTTTAAAGAAATAAAAACATGAATTAATTTTATTTGTGTTACTTGTTTGAATATTATCTTTTATGGGTTAAATAAACATTTGGGAAACATGAAGTGACTAAAAACAATACAACTGCAATTATAATAATTATGCATTGTCTAATTTTCCAATACAACATTCCTACAATATTGGTTTCTGCAATTTATTATTTTTTTTAATGTCACACAATATTTAGGGATTTTAGCATTTCATTTCCTGAATGAATGAAACTTTTTCTTAATATTACAAACTTATTTTGCACGTGCTTCTAATATTGCAGAAGAAACTGGAATTTATCACTTAATGAGATATATAATATGAAATATTCTGAAGCTGAAAGACATTTTTAGAAATTTACTATTGCAAAAAGTAAATCATATTACAAACATTAAATTTTATTTTGTGATTTAATTTAATCCAAGCAGCTTGTTAATTATTTTACCACCTATGTTTCACCATAATTGCATCGATTTATTTATACATTTATTTATTTCGTTCCGTTTTTTTAAACCATGCTTTCCAAAATACTTGGAGTAGACATTAATTAAAATAATATATGTAAATGACTTTTACTTGGAGCGAAACTTTTGAAAATCACTTAGAGCCAGCCATATGCCAACTTTATTTTAGCATAGATTATCTCCTCAAATAACGTTAAAACAAATGTTTGAGAAATATATACTCTAATAAATATAATTTTCAAAAATTCACTTTAGAAAACACAAGTACCGGCATTAATTCACATGAGAGAATATATGACATTGTTATTGTGATTTTTCGTTAAAATCAAATGGTGCATTAATTTAAGCGGTTTAAACTTAAACAGTGCAGTAATATCCTAGAACATTAAAAATATTTATTTTTAAATAATAGAGATTCACGAAATGCGTTGAGATTTTTAAATATAATTTAAGTAATACTTCTTGTGTTAATTATGGTATTGTTTTGTATATGTGTTGAAATTCTTCATAAGTGATTTTCTACAGGGAGTGAATAATATTACGTCTTAATACAATGGATAAAGTCAGTAATTCAATCTTAATTCTCTGTCTTTACCTGAATGTTGCGGAATTGTTTTGTTTTAAACTTTTTAAAAATAAAGAGTAATTAATAGTTCATTGGAAGGAAATATAATAATACGTTTACCGTTTCACTGAAAAAAAGAAAGACATGTTATTTAACATGTCAGATATTGAAGTAATTGTGATTACATATAAAACAAATAAAACATTCCAAATCTGATGAGTTTGATTATAAATACTGTTTCTTATATATACAAATAAAAAAATCATCGGTTACATCTGTTTTACTACAAATCATTTAAAAAAAACACGTATTAAGAAAATATAGGTTATTTAATTGAAAATCATTCACATAAAAAAGTATTTTAATAAAATACATAAAAAAGCCATTTAATTTAAAAGTAAATTGATAATAACAATGAATATATGTAGTGATTCGCCTTCTAGATTGTGATAATATTGTTTCATGAAATGTTTTAACTTAATGTTTAAATGAAGATTTTGCAACCAAAATTTTTATGCACACTTTTAAATATAGTTTGACGTCTGGCTGATATAAAATTATCCTACATGAGAGGTCAAAATGAGTTGCTTATTTGAATCATAGAAAATAATTGACGAATAATTTTCAGTCTGCAATAATTTCTATTTAAATTTTTGAAATGCTTTAAATTTTATAATTTTTCTCCTTTCAAATTTTTAGTTATTATATTATCGTACAATATTTTTATAGTACGATCTTATATTAGTATAAGTCAGTCATATATACTTTTATAGATACAATTTATCAAAAGTAACATTAAGTACTATTATTTTCTAAATAATACTCGAAAGAAATATCTTGTATACAGACCTGCAAAATGTAAAAGATGACACATCTATTTTAATAAAAGAAATACATTTGTCTGTGTCAGTCTTCTGACAGTGACTAGGGAAATCTGTCGCACGTAGAGGTCTGCCAATTGACAAGTACTTAACCAAATAGATATGGAGGGCATAGAACAAAAATATGAAAGACATTTTTCCATTTTTGAAAACACTTTTTCAAATTGTTCAACGGATTAAATCAGACTTATATATTGGTACCGCTGAAGTCAGTTTTAAAAATCCAAAAATCTTAAAAGTATTAGTTTTATTTACCCTTCATGAAAAAAAAAAAAAAAAACATTAAAGACTTCAGACAGTGGAACAGAAATTATTCAAAGTTTGATCAAATACATGCACACTGAATGTAAGTAACATAAACTACATCGTTAGTGATATATTAAGTTTCACTATTTGTTTATTTCTTTTAAATATGAACGTATGAAAATTTATCATTATCTGATAACTAAAAAATAATTATTTATATCTCTTTAAACTAAAGTACGTCGTCGTTTAAAAATATACGTTATATAAAGTGTTATAGAACATCAATAATAAAATATTGATATGTTATATTAAAAAAAAAATACTATAACAGATATTATATTTGAAATTAAGTTATTGTTTTGGGGCAAAAAGTTTTATTGTAAAAATTGCTATTAAAATCCAGCAAATTCCACAATTAAAATTTAATATGGAGTTTTGTGAAGTTTTATGTTTGTTTTAATATTAGAAATAAAGATTTAGTACCATTTGTGTAGTACCTAGGAAGCACAAAGTTATTGGACAATATCTTATGATTTTTTTTCCAATGAATCGAGCTTCGGATACATAAAAGTTACGACATTTGTCGATATTTACAAATATGACTTAAAATTGCTATTTTAAAGAAAGCATTTGAAAGAGTTAGTTTCATTCTTATAACATTATAGTACAAAAAATTGTATTCTAAAAAAAATAAATTTAATAAGTTTATCATTTCAAAGAAAATTAAGGTTTTAATGCTTTATTATAAATATTTAGTTTCCATTCGCCAATGTCGTAAAATGATATTAATATTTCAACATTCAATGATTATGTATCCACATTCATACATAGAATATCGTTTTTTGGATATTTAAAGATATCTGTCAATATTCAGCATATCTGACGAAAATTGTAATCCAGATCAAAGTGCCTGGAGGGTAATGAAGGACCGTCCATTTCTATAGTGCAGTCGTGGAGAATACAAACATGTGCACAAATTGCACATATCGAGGATTATTCTCACAAAAAGAGTAAAAAATGGGACTTTGGTACAGAAGATTATGACATGTGGAGCTCCATCAAAGCTTGTTATTTCACTACATTAAATTTTTAGCGGAAATTAAAAAAAAGAAGAAGAATAACATATTTCCAAAAATAATTGTTACTTTCTACAATAACGCATATAAAATAAACATATAATATTAATAATGACTTTTGGAATGAATACATACCAATGTTACTTAAATACGTGTAATTTAAATTTTAGTTTACTTGAGAAAATTAAATTGAAGTTACTCAATTGCAAATATTTTATAGCTTAAAGGAACTTCAAACAATTACTACGATGTACACAATTTACTGATTACTTAAAATCCGTCAACACAATTCATTTCCACTTTAATTTAAATACACTTATAAAACAGGAAATATTTAACGCCGCTTTAGAAAATTAATCTAACGATTATGTATCCTGCTGAGAATGACATAACTCTTCTTAATTCCTTTTCAGAGTTTTAAATTGAAACAGTATCCTGGAAGCTAGATATTTCAAATGTTTTACATGTAACGGAACTCTATGTACTGAATTTAATATTTAGAAGTTTCTTTCCGTGTAATCTTCACATTCTAGAAAATCTGAAATTTCATGAATGAATTTTCAGCTCCAATAATAATCTTGTCGTTTAGTCACATTTTTAATTTATATATATATATTTTTTTTATAATAAAGCATTAATAAATATTAAATTAATAAATAAAATTGTCTTTGTGGAAAATTAATCTATAAAGTGTTTATCAAAACGTCAAAATAGTTCAATAACTTTTGAGTCCCTATATAAAATTACAGAATAACATTTACATTGTAAATATATTATTTTCATGATTGCTAGTGGAATCAACATAATTAAAAAAAATTCGCTGAAATAGGGTAGGTTGCGTGACATAACAGTTCTTCTTACGACTTTCATTGGAAAAAAAATAATCATCATTCGTTAACACCAATCACTCTAAATTTCTATGTTAAAGCACACAGATACCGTAATTAGCAGAAATTGGTCATTTTTCATAATAAACATTTCTTCCTCAAGATATTTTTTTTCTGCAGTTTTGAATGCAATTGTGATAAAATAAGATTTATTGATTACCGAAACTAAAATATTATACACTGGTTGAAAATTGCGAAGGAACAAACACATTTTTGGTCATAACAAATGATAGACATCGTTTAAAGAAATTAAAATTACTACATATTTAATAGAGGTTCTTGTGCATCTGTATTATGCAAAAGTATAAATATATTATCACATGGCATAAAAAAAGATGCGCAAAAGAGCAAAATATGCTTCTTACAGATTTTTTCAACATTTATGAAAAAGTTATGTTCAGACCAAAAAAATTAACACTTTTGAGTCGGATAGTATGGAGTATGACCTCCCTGGACACAGATGTACATTTTGCTTCGCTTGTGTTTGCTCTTCACTGAACAGTTAAAGATAGTTTGGGGAATTCTGCCTCATTCGTTTCACAAGATGATTTTCAGCTTCTGCACGGTTCAAAGAGAGTTATGACTTTGAGCAATACGTCTACCAAATGAATCCCAGGCTTGCTGTATAAAAATTATGTTCGGCGAATAAGCAAGGCTAGTCATATGTTCAATATCGTTTCCTGCTAGTGTGAGTGAGATGTAAGCTGTCATGTATGTACGAGCATTTTTATCCATGAACAGAAATTTTGGACCAACTGTACCACATGTTAGATGGGTATAACCCTGGTGAACGCCTGTGAAATATTACTACGATGTCACTGTACATTTTAAAAATATATGAAGCAGAATTCTGCATTATGTCTGATACATGTTCACACAATATCTCTTTTGTCATATTTATTAGTTTCCTGGACATTCTGTTGAAATGACGGAATGCACTTCTCTTTCCACACAAGCTGATGCCCAGAATCAATATATATCGTATAGCGGGGTTAATTAGAGAACTTGATTCTGGGCACTGTTTTTTGACAAGAGCAAAAATGCTCCTTACACCGGAGTAAACTTTCCCTATGATGATTTGGTCATAGTGGAATGCATGTAACATGCTTCTTTTAAAGCTAATCCAATATTATTTAATTATCTAGAAATGGTAACCAACTACCAGTAGCGTTAGCAATTACTGAAGCAATTACTGACCTGGAGTATCTGTTTTATTTCTCTTGACCACTAAGCAAACATATCGATGATCTTCAGGTGTGATGTTCCTTCGACGGCCTCCAAAGTGCCTTCTTCTAGCACTCCTACACCAAGAGGTCTTTTTAAACTACAAAATAACACTCTTCGACAGATCTCTTTCTATTGTGGATTCAGTGACATTTTTCATTTACTTGGAGACACCCAATTGCTCAACCATGATCGTACACAATCAAATGATGCATTTAACAGTCAGTACATGTAATTCGAAAAGGAAATTTATTAATCTATTTTCAGAAATGGACAGTGTGACTCCCCCCTTAAATGTTACTACTTGCAATTAAAAAAAGAAATAAGGTGGATGCACTGTTTTAATAGAGATCAGAGACCTTGCTTTACAATATCATCTTCCGTCGTTTTTTCTGGGATTGTGGAGCTTAATAAAACGTACTTTTGCATAAATTCGTATTTCCTTAGCATTTAAAAGCAGTTTCGCCATTCTTAAGATAAGTCAAAAAAAATTTTAATTGTAATTTCGTCAAAATTGAAAATTGTGAAATGTTGGACACTCTCTTTTCTGAAATGCAGAAGGAGAGAAAATATAGTATATTAAATATATATTTACTATGACGAAATTATATGCAGAATTTTCAGTTTAACGATTAGCATACTTTCACTGTTCTAAGCTGAATAAAAAGCAAAATTTGGTTTTATTAGAATTAAGTCTTCTACACATTGTTTAGCTGAAAGAACATTTTCGTTGAGAAATATCAATTTTACCCATCAAAAGTAAGCTGTGATTTTTTTAAAAATAAGTATTACAAAAATGTCTGAATATTACAAGAAAAATTTTAAATTATGAAAATTTATTTTTGTAGCTGTTTCGGAACATAATAGAAAAAAATGTCCCATTCCTCCCTCTTTCTTGGTCTACCATTAATCCTCCAGGTAGTATATTTAGTATGTGGCTTATCAAGTTAACCATACTGATTGTCAGGTTTAACTTAATTAGTTAATTGTAAACAGCATATATGTAATTGCGATATCAATTTATTATTTTCGTTTTAGAAATGTGCCAAAATGAATTTCAAATTTTTTTCATCAAATAAAATGACGACGTCAAGAGGTCTAATCTCGACCGAAAACAACAACCATTTTCCCAATAGTTAAAAAAAAAATCTGCTGTTTTTTTTTTCAGATTTTTTGGCAATCTGTGTAAAACCTTTTCTGATTCATAAACTGAGAAATATGCAAATGTATTTACGCCTAAAAAAAAAGAATGTATCAGAAAGTTTTGTGTTATTGAAAAGAAAAGAAAAATGAAAAAAACAATTTTTTTGACATTGTACAGAAGTTTCCCATCGCATATATATATTGTTGTAACACAATGGATGAAAAATGCATAAAATTTAAATAAGAACGTAAAACACATTGTGAAAACAAAAAAGAAAATTAATGATCTGGAAAGAAGTAAGCGATTTCAAAAATTCAGCATATAAAACTTTAAAAATGTAACATTCCTTATTTCAAAAGTTCTCATTTTCAATATTTTCAATTTGATAATGTGCCATATCTGAAATTCGGAAAGGGCATGATACAGGTTGAGATTAAATGTAAACAAGTCATTCCTTCTCAGTCGGAAGAGTAACTTAATTTGTTTGATTTTTGCTTTTTAATATTTTTAAGGGGCAAGCTTGATATTTAAAACATATTAAATAAATTGTTATCACTCTCTTTGCACTTTGATTAGAAAGAAAAATTGCAAAACCTTTTTTTTTTTTTTTTTTTTTTTTTTCTTTAATTGGTTTACAAAATATAATTTATTGGATATGAGGCAATTTGAACAAAAGTGCTGAAAATAATAATTTAGTAATCACCTGTAATCTGTAACGCTCAATTAAAATCAAACATTCTAATAAATACCATGGAAAAGTTTGTCATACTTCATTAACGAATTTTATCGAAAATACTTGCAAAATAAATAAAGTAAAGCTAGGTGAGTCTGCGCATAATTCAAAAGAATAACAATAAAAATCTAAATATTAATTTTTTGCTAAACTATCCATGAATAATTTTTACTTCATTTGTTTTTTATGCATTTTCATTGCTATTTTGTTGTTTTGTTGTAATTTAATAGAACAATTGTAATAAAACCAAGAAAGTTATTTGGTGCAATCTGTCCTTACAGGGGTGGTGTGATTGCGCACATGGGTAGGATAGATTGTTACTAATAATAACTACAATTAAAATTTTTTCAATAATAATTACACTTAAATTACATTGTTGTAAGGTTTTTGTGAACAAATATTATTGTATTAGGAGTGAATATTTCAACCTAATGATTAAAGAATCAGAAAAAGAAATAATTTAAAAAACAATGAAAAAAATTTATTTAAAGGGAAAAAAAATAAAAAAGCAGAAAAAGCAACTCCAGATAAGATTACAAAATAACATTAAGTTACTTGATAACACTTTTAACTTAAAATTTGTCCATTTTAATTTTTCATTTTTTTATGGAAATTTACCAATAAGCTGCGTAATCTCTCCTAACATGGAAACTAGTGGAAACAATGCGTCATCTCTCCTGAGTAGCAGAATAGTAAACTCTCCAATTTCGGTAGGAGAGATTGCGCGGCCTTTTATATAATCATGGCCGCTACTAAACGAACCGTTGATGTTCACATTGTTAGTCTAGATGAGTAGCTTATGAGAAATCGTTTAAGTTTAAAATATTTTGCACTACTGACATTGTATAGAAATTCTGATGAATAGCTATCAAAATTCAAGCAATTACTTTGGAAAAACAAAGAGAAATAGCAATGCTTTATCTTAGATGCTCAAAACAATCAACGTGCACTTTCATGTAGACACTCCAGTACTGCTGTTGTACAACTACTTGGAGTCGCTGCGCGGTTACTCTACTCCTTCCCCCCGAACCTCTATGTGCATAATCTCTCCGACCGCGCCATCTCTCTTGACTTTACCTTACACTGCCCCAATTAAGTTCGAAATGGTACAGTATTTCCGAAGTTATTTGGGTGACAAATTTAGCATGTTTTGCTTTTTATGTGCCTTTGAAAATGAAATATAAATGCCACATTTTTTATTAACGAATTCATCCAACATAAATTTCAAGATTAATACGCTGTCCAAATTACATTTGAATTATTTAAATATTTCGGACGTAATAGTGAAGTGAATAGTTGCCTTCTTGTTTGTTTCTGTAAAAAAACTATTAGAGTTACATACTTTATTAATCCATCAAAGATAATTGCAATATTAATAAGTTGTCCTAATTCGAATTGAATTGGTACAGTATTTTGGTATTATAGTGGTGAAAACTTTTGCATGTTTTGATTTTATGTGATCCTGTAATTGAAGTATTTTAACATCATACTGGATTAACGAAATCATCATGGCAATATCCTAATCACTTTTCTAATTAGATTCAAATTGATTCAGTATTTCAGACATTATCGTGATGAAGTAATTGCGAAAGAACAATTTCTAAAAAAAAATCATCCTAAAAGAACATTCTATTTTAAAATATGCAATATTGAGATTTAAATAGTTTTTAATACAAATACGTTTTAAAGTAAATGAAAGAAAATAATGTGTATTTCCCCTTATCTAGAAAGAAGAATGTTAATTAGTACTGAAAATGACATTAATTTAATTGCAAACTAAATCTCATTTAAGAAAGTGAATTCTAATTAAAAAATATGTATATATATATATTTTAAATGCTAGAAAAAATAGCTTGACAAAAAAAAAGTCAACGATGAAAATGTCTTTTATCTATTTTTTATTTTATAATTTAACGCTTTTCAACAAGGTTTTTTTACCCTAAGACTTTTAAAAGATGTCTGTTTGCAAAGTGAAAATTTTCAAGAATATTAAATAACTTATTTTCACAGACTTATCTAGTTATTTTATTCAGAAAAATACTGCAAAAATCGTTTTTAGTATACAGTGGATTAAAAAATACAGGAAATTAAAATGAAAACATTACGGAATATTATGTAAATATCTTAGTAGTTTATAAAATATATATTATACATCTAAATATTGTTATATATAATATATATATACAAATATTTTGTTTAATTTATACCTCAGAGTAAGCATATCTAGAGAGCTCATCCCCTTTGCTTTTCCCGGCGAGAAGTCGGGTCTGGATGACCCACGTGACAGTTGGCATTTGGCGGTAAAAAGGTTACTGGAAGTAATGCAAGTCTTGTCGCTTTATCGCAGCTCTTGGCAAGAGTACAATATTTTTAAGACTTCAGAATTTTTCAGAAAATTCGGAACTTAACAGATATACACTCAGTAGCGAGATAAAGGGGAAGGTTCACCAGATATTTATCCTATTGTTTATTTACTTTATGCTTTATTTTTTTCATCATTCAAAGAATGGATTATTAGTAATAAATAAATAAAAGAAATTATTAAACTTTTATTTAGATTTAAAATATATATATATATATGTATATATTATTTTAATAATTTATCCCAGTTTTCAATCTTTCACATGGTTTTATTTATATTTATTTTCATTATATACTTATTTTTGTTATTTTTAATACAAAGTAACAAATAGGATAGAGAAAGTAAAAAAAAAATAGTTTTTAAGGCTGTTCTCAAATACAAAAGAGCTACTTTCTGACACATTTCTGAATTCATTCATTTTTCAGAAACTCGTGAAATTGGCAGGTGTTCTCATTCAGAGACTATGTCATCGAAATATGTTTTTTTATTTTTTGGTAAAGACAGAAGACTTTTCAGAAAATACAGTCAAAGTCGTCATTTTGTACCGAATTCTCGACGCAGCATCGTGAAAATGGCGACAAATGTGTCGTCACGGGATACGAATCGCTTATAATTCGATAAGTAATATATTTATCAACAATAAATAAATAAATAAATAAATAATTTCGATTCCAAATTGCTTCACCAGTCAGACCTGGCATTTTTATGATTTTGCGTTTAAAAATTATTCAGAAAACGCGTCAGAAAATTTTCCGTTCTTGAGCAGGTCATTTGAGAAACATCTTAAAGAAACTATTTTTAATAAATTCCTACTATTAGCTCACACTCTCTCTATATATATATCTTGTTGGAATTTTCAATCGTTAATAAAATATTTTCTATTCATCCATTCAAGTTCAAATAATTTTTTTTTCAACTTGTACTGGGTGACAATTGATGTTAATACAGTTTTTTCAAATATTAATTCATTAATGAAATTTAATTAATTAATTTTAATTTTTATGTGGGAGAAAAAAAATTCTCAGGAGTAACTACGTTAACCTCTACTGTTTTCTTATTTAAGGGCTTGCGTACAACTTTTCTTTCGATGAGGTGTTTAAGGAAATCCAATATTGTTGATACAGCAGTTTTTTTCAGCCATGTACCACCAAATTTTTCTCTGTCAAAGCAATTCTGAGTAAAATGTTTCGAACACACCAAAGAAGAATTTGTAGCTTTAAAATTTTCTCTATGTATTTTCGTTTCTGAGATCTTTCTTCTCTCTTCATCCTTTGGAAAGCTGTATATAAAATTTGAATTAAAAAAGGTTTTTATTAATGATATATATATTTTTAATGCAATGTTGATAAATTTAAATGCTAAAGCATGCATAAGCACAGTTTTATAAACAAGCAAGAGAAGAAATTATTTAAACAAATTAAATTTAGCCTACTTTTTAAAAATTCATTAACTTAAATTAATAAATGAAAAGCACTTCAATAGAAAGTAAAAAACATATACAAGTTGAAACATAAAAAAATAGACTTAATAAATAAATAATTAAATAATGCATTGTTTCATTAAATTTTGCTAGATATAAATAGTAATTATTAATAGAACTTCCATAACATTATATAACATTAATTTGAGTGGTCGATATTAAATACAATAATTTCAAAAAATTTCTGAAGGTATAACAAGAGAGTAAACAAAACAATTACATTTATATATATTTTTTTCAAATACTTCAATAAAAATTATAAAGTTATATTAAAATATGTGAAAATATTTCAAACATTGCAATAGTTTTTAATTTAGGTAATATTTAAATATTTTTCTTTTAATATGTACACATGCACCCGTTTATAATTATTTAAATCATAAATTTAATCTAAAATAAGAAAAAAATTTTTTTTTTTCAAAGAATTGTTTACGTTTTAAAAGAAAGAAAACAAGTTTCTTTTGGCGAAAAATTGTATCGCCAAGCACCATTGTACGAGATGTTCTTAAAATGCTTTTTCAAATCAAAATTTTCCAATTCATTACACTTTTAATATTGAAATTGATAACAACAGATGATAGTAAGTCCTACTGTTGCATATATTTGTGATATTAAAAGTAGAATATTTCCTATTTTCAACATTTGAACGTGAATAAACAGTATCATAGTTGGAAAGATATATTTTTAAGATCCTTTAAATATAAAAAAAGGGTAATTAAAAATAAATACATACCGGTGAAAGGTAACAAAGCTTGTTTTGCTTGCTCTTTCGTTACAGCCACAGGCAGAACAGCTTGCTACCATGATATTTTTGAATCGCAAACAGTAAATAGTCTAATATCACCCATAGAAACCTATGCTACTGACGCGTTCAGCGGAATGCTTCTTGCCCAGAGTCACGTGACTTTATGCTTGCGGCAGAAAGAGTGCGGAGATTATCTCTCTAGATATGCTTACTCTGAGATTTATACAATATAATAAATCAGAAGTTACTAAACTATGGGTCACAACCCACTGGCGGGTCTCCTGAAATGTTTTGGTTACTCGCAGAAGTCTAGTGCATCTAGTCTTCAGAAATACAGTGAAATTTCCCTTTAACGAAGTCCCTATTTAACGAAGTTTTCTACTTAACGAAATTTTCTGCAGAACTTTGACTTTGAACACCATTCGCATGTAAATTAATCTCCACATTACGAAAAATATATTCTATATAGCGAAGTTTATTCCACTTTTGTACACGTGTACAGAATTCAAGTTAAGCGATTGCTGTCCGAAGGATATGCAAATTTATTTCAGCGGATTCGATTGTATGAAAATGAACACATTTAAATAATTTCCATTCTGCTTGGTGATAAATAAAACAGTTTTTTTTCACACTAAGAAAAATACTTGTTATGACTATTCTCCCACTCCGAGACTCCAGCGCTGACAGTTGGGAGAAGTCAAAATCCCCTTTTTACCTTCAATGATATAGAAGATGAGGTGTCGCAATGGCGTCAGAGGCATTGAAACAAAAAATATCTATTATAGTCAGACAGGTACCATTCTGACCATCCATTGCTGATAGACAATTGCTTTGTACATCCAGAAGAACGTCCTTCAAAATACAAATCAAAGAACATCAAAGTTATTTTTGTTCCTGCCAATACAGCTCAATCATTAGAAGGAATAATAAAAAATCTTGAAGTACATTATCGAAAAAGTCAGAAAAAAGCCGATGTAGTGAAAACATTAGTTTGAGATTCTGTGTATCAGAGCTGATGAAAGCTTGGGCAAAAGCTTGGGAATGTGACGTGATTTCCTCGACCGTACAAACTGTTTTGTAAAAGTCGGCTTCATAATTAAAACAGAATCAAATGCTTCTGAATCCAATACCTGTTTGTCATATCTCAAGAAAAAATTTCATGAATTTAAGTTAATTTCTATTTAGCGAATTTTCTTCATAACGAAGTTTTTAAGTGTAACGATGAGAATTCGTTAAATGGAAGTTCCACTGTACATTGTTAGTTTAAAAACCTGTAATAATATATAGAATGAAATATGTAACTATTTTAAAGGAAATAAATATATAGAAATATATTCATGGAAAGATAGTGTTCCATTAAACTTCTTTGTAGGCAGTGTTTTTGAGGATAAAATTAACATTTCAATCCTGTTAGAGACACATTTTTTGGAGAAAACTCACTCATAAGTCGAATCGTTTTTATAATACATTCATTAATACACGTATGTTTCTTTGCATTGTAAAATAATGCATGGTTATATGATTTAGACATTAGAATTATCTAATACTGTTTGCGTGTGTATGTTTAACGAAAATACCCCTTTACAATAAATTACATGTATTGTATATCAGGTGGATCATGGAAAACTTTTAAATTTGAAGTTTGGTTGCGTTACAGAAATTTTTGGAAAGCGCGGTGATAGATTCATGGTTATCATAAATTGCAATATGAAAATATGTATAGTTATATTTATATCTCGATTTCTAATGAAAAATATAACGTGTAATCATGCGCTGTAAGTATCATGTTATATTTTTAAAAAAATTATTTACTTTAAATTAAAAAGTTAATATTTTTAATACTCAATTAATCACTCGTATTAAAGTTTAACCATTATATTACAGGTTTATACAAGAGTATAGTCTAATAACTCTGAAACGATTTTAACTTAAATTAAATGCGTGTAAATAATTTTAAAAAGTTCATTGATTCCAATGAAATTATTTTTTTTTAATTAGCATATTATTAAATAATATTAAAATATGTTTTATTGTTTGTTTAAGATTCAAAAGTGAATTTCTTATAATGTATGTACATAACCGCTATCATTGTATATTGAGACGCAATTCATTTCTATTACGCAGTTTAACCCAATAAGCACCATATGTGTCCATTTTTGATTTAGAAGTAATGAAAATTGAGTTTATTAGGTTACTAAATCATCTTTCACTTTGCATTGCCTCACATAAAGAACAGGGGCTATAATGCAGAGGCTTTCGAAATAATGCAATTTTTACAACGCTTTAGAATTTTCTGACGTTTTCCGATTCTGATATTTCAAAATATCATATTCCCTTTATCACGTACGGTTTTTAAACAAAAAGGGAATAGAAATGCAAATGGTAATGACGATCGAAGAAATTTATACACATGATCTTAAAAATTAAAAACTATTATTGAATTTTTTTTTAATTAAGCGGTATCTTACATTTTAGAAATTTGTACGTTTGTCATGGCTGATTCAAACTTAAAAAAAAACGCTATAACGGCCTATACTTGAAGAATTATTTTTCCTAACATTTACAGCTCTATGTCCCTTGCACTGTTGATGAGTAGCATAAATAAAGTACCATCACAGACTAAAGATTTTATTCAGAAAATAATGGCCTTTATGAATAATTTTAGATCAGTACAACCAGACAGAAATTATTTTATAGTATGTTCAATTTTTTTCCGGAAAGCAGTGTGAAAAGAATGGAATCATTCTACAGGCGTATGTGCCCAGAAAGCAAAAGAAAAAAAAACAGAATCATGTTTCTACAACATACAACCGAACATGATGTACTACCAATTGTTAACTTATATTCCTGGGGGTAAATAAATTACCGACTACAAGTCGCAAACATATGGAGAACTAAGGGAAAAACCTCTCATATCGAAAAATTGAATCGGTTGGTGTTGAAACTGGAGACCTTGCATCTGAGAAACTAATGGTTAATGACATCGCAGCAATATTTATCACTTATACTAGTCACATTTCTTTGACAATTTTCCCTATAAAATTGGTCGCTAAATGGTGTCAACGAGGTTTAAAAATGGATTTTATTATTTGTTAGTATTATTTGGCAGTTTAGTAAATACCAAATCAATCGGATGATTTTAACGTAAATCTATACAGTTTTCGTGACAGTGTTCTAGAACATATTCGCCAAATGAAGCTTAATCAAAAGTATCATTTGGAAGTTAACGTAGTCACTCACATACATACACACACAAATCATGATTACAATACATTTCTTATAATATGTGTTGGGAAAATAAAAATATACAACACTCTATACTATGATGGAAAACACTGGTGCTTTACAAGCCTGTGTTATTATTGTCCAAAATATTCGATCTTAGTGAAGACATATATTGATAAAATATATTTTCATAATTTGTAGTCTATAGTTTTGAAGTTAGTTTTGAAACAATAAATAAACATTTGTAATAACTGCTACTTTATAATAAAATTTTATATGTCAAGTTACCGGAAAAAGTGACATCTCGAAATGGAAAACACAAATATGACTTCATAAAAATTTATCAGTCTACATGACTAATTCTGAAAGTTTTGTTTTAAATAATTTTTCTTCCTCGCTTCAATACTCTTCTTTAGAGAGATATGTTAAAGAGATCTTTTATAGCTCAGTTGTATAACCGGAATATATATAGCATAGCATTAGGTAAAATATGAACGATAAAAATAGAAGTTCGTGCAAATATTCTAAATAATATTCTAAAAACAAAACAAAATTGAAAATAATTAATATATTAATACATTTTGTCTATAAAATTATCGCGTTATTATTTTTTTTTAAATGCACTATGAAAAAACTATTTTCCGTGTACTTAAGAAGCTTATGATGATTGCAGATACAAAAACATTTAGTGGCATTCTCCAAAATTTTTTTAATGAAATAATATATTTATATAATAATAAAAAAAAATAATAATAATCTGTCCCTCTTTTGTAGCGGTACAGAATCAACAAAATGAGAACAAATTGAAGATTAAGTGGAATACTAATACAGAGGAAATGTTACAAATGCAGCTATACATTCCTGTATTAAGAGACTTAAAATGAAAATAAAAGATAATGAATAGCTCAAATTAATCTATAGTAGATTATCAAGCAAAATTTACTTTTTAATTGATAAAGATATTACCATTAAAAATACAAGAATATATAGAGTTTATAAAAGCAGAGGTAAAGTCTTTTGAGATATGCGTATTCTTGAAAGCATAATTAGAAGCATGGCTAATATAAGTTCCAAACACTCATTTAAGGAGAACTTATATTACCATTGTAATTGTGTGTATTGTAATCATGATTTGTGTGTGCATGTATGTGATTAGCTCTACAGGCAAATTTTAATGAAAAAGTATAAGTACAATTTTCCAGTAGATAATAATTTTAAAACATTCTCTGTTTTTTTTTAAAATTAAATTAAACAAAAAATTGCATTTTAAGAACATTGTCGATTAAAACATAATAGAATCATTTTATGCTAACAGCGTAAACCAGCAAAAATAAATACGTTAATTTTATATTTTTTTTATTATAATGCATCAAATCTTTTATGTTTAACTTATTTGATATTTGATTTTCTTTTCAGTCTGTCATAAAAAAAAAAAAAAAAAAAAAAAAAAAAAACTGTTTATGCAGCAAATTATTAAAATTGCTGACTTATGTTAGTAAATTAGATTTTACTTATTTTTACTAAAATAGTACTTTACAATACAGTAAAAATTGTTATTATATACTGCTCTAACGCACACAGAAGTCATACAAACAATAAAAATTAGCTAATCATTCTAAACACGGAATATGCATTTACACCAAAAAAAATATTTCCTTTAAAAAAATAAAAAGTAATTTCTGAAATTATAATCATTTTTTTTTTCAAATTATGCTTTCTTATTTCTTATTTAAGACAAGTGCTGCTCAGCCGGAATCCTAGATTGGCTTATATATATATATTAATTCTTATTTGTTATTTCGTGGATATTGCATTATTTCATTCGCAATTTCATACTAAGCTCTAATATATTTCCGACTCCCAAACCCAGTTCGAATCCAAATTATTTAATGTATACGAGCGAAATTCATTCATCCTCATATACGAGGGTGGGATAAGTTCACGGTCTGACACAGAGATGGAACAAGTATGACCAAATAACAATGATGTTTCTAAAGTATGACACTTTAGATGACATGCTGCCGAGTTTCAGATGTGTGAGTATATTGGTTATTGCTTAGCGATAAAGTAAATTAAACAAGTTTTGACATTTTCGGAAAATGGGAAAAAAAAATGAAGTTCGAGCTGTCAAAAAATACTTTGTGAAAAAAGGTTTAACCCCCACGTGCATACAAAAAGAATTATATTCCACCTTAAAAGATTCTATTTCTTCATATTCGACGATAAAAAAGTGGCCTGCAGAATTTAAACATGGCAGGAAATCAATTCACGATGATGAACGCTAAGGACGTCCAAAAACAGCTACGACCGACGACATCGTCTCAAAAATTCGCCATGCCGTATTGAATGATCACCAATTGAAATACGCGAACTTGCTGACATTCCAAACAACTCGATAGACCATATCCACTACATATTACACGATGTTGTATGCATGAAAAAGCTTTCCGCTCGATGCGTGCCGCGTTAGTTAAACGTCGACAACAAACGCCAAAAAATGATCATTTCTCAAGAGCCTTGTGTAATGTGTTGTGTTGCAAGTTGAGAAATATAGTTAAATGTGTTCAAAAATCTTATATTTGATTTATTAAGCCAAGAACTTTTCGAACCACCCTCGTAGATGGTTGCACTAAGGAATTCGCACACAAGGAGTGTTTCTTAAACGTATTAAGTTACAAGGCGACTACATTGAAATATAACATGAAAGTTTGTCAAAAATCTTGTGCTTTCACTGTCAGGCCGAGAACTTATCAGCCCATCCTCGTACCAAAGTTAAAAACTCCTAAAAAGTTTATTTAAATCATGGAATTTCAACATTTATGTATTATTTGTGTTCTGAAAATATAGCTTTATGCATGTGTATGTTATTCATATTTGCAATAGACCTTTTTTTTTTTTCGAACGTATTTTTAACTCTTCTTGATTAAAAAACGCATTTAATATTCTTTCAAATTAAACAAACTGTTACAACAGTACTGTTTGGTTTGAACTGTTTGAGTATTTCAGACGTTATGGATATGTGAATTAAAAATGAACACGAAATGATTGCAATATGTCCATTTCTTAAAAAAATTAGACTAAATTATATGTGTTACGTAATGTGGTCCGGTGTGTTCTCTAGATAAAAGTAAATTTAAATAATAAATCGCAGAGCGAAATAAATTAAAAATAGAATTAATTCCGTAGTATACTGTATAAAATTAGAACTTCCCCTGGCAGCAGTCTGGGCAGTTTCATTTAAAACTATTTTCACTCCAAATAATGATATTTGCCAAAACTATTGTGCCGGATTTTAAAGTAATTTTCTTGATTTATTTACAGTTTCATTTATTTATTTATTTATTTTAGGTGTAAAAAAATGACTGCATCTGAAAATATCTTGTTTCAATGTATTTGTAAGGAAATTAAAAGGGACATTTTCACATTTAAAATACTGTTAAAAACCATTTGTTTCGATTTCATAAAATCCTAATAATTTTAGAAAAAAAATATTATATAAAACTGTTAAACTCAACATATTTGACTAAAAAATAATTGTTTCTATCTTCGGTTTATCGCTGAATAATGTATTTTTATGTAATTAATAGGAATTAAACTTAAATTGAATGCAAATTAACTTAATTGTTAACACAAATATGAGCTTAAACAAAAAGCAAAACAAACAAATAAACAAACTACATACATTGAACCAGACATTTTTTTAAATTAAATTGTTCTTGCTTTTATGTGGCAATCATTTGAAATATATCTCATTTCATTTATTATAAAACTACTGGTTTAAAGTATGTTTTTTGTATAAAAAAATCGTGAGATTGGCAAATATATGTATTGTAGTAGTAAATGTTAAAATTGAGGATTTTAAATTAGGTGTTTTACGTACACCGATTTATGTTAATGAAAGAATAGTTGGAAAGAATACAGATAAAGCAATGGAAATGTTATTTTCTAAAAGTACCAGATTTGAGTTACTTTTTACGAGTATTTGAAAATCCACACTTTTTAAAGCTGAAAAGCTCACGTTTATCGCGATATAAGTGTATGCTATTTAAAAAATGAATAAGCATTTACTGGTAATATGTCAATAACCTCTTAAGAAATAAAAACGGAAATTATATTCTAACTATTTATCCTCTCAATGTATAAATCAAAAAAGAGAAAGAATATTAAATTACTTATGCATCATATAATGAAATCATACTATGATAATAACGAATACATTAATAAGCTTACTTCACTGCTGATTCCACTGCCGAATATAGATCCTGACATTCGGACGTAGTGCATGTATTTACTCCGTCACCATACTATGGAGCAGCAGTGACAGGGGAGTCCGAGCCGCATTGTAAAACATTATGCCTAATGATGTGTATTTCCCACGTTCGGACACCTGCCATCAACAAACTGGACAACCCGGCTAATACCGGGTATCAGAAAACCAGATTGTAGACGGACAATAGAAGGGCCAGAATGTAGAAGTTTTATTGGAAGCTGAAAAAGTTCACAATGTTTAAGATAATTTAACATTTATTTAGTTCACGGTTATATACAATTTTATTGCATTAATTGCAATTCATATATTCAACAAAAAAGAGAGCATTTTTATAATTTTAGATTGTTCTAAAGTTAATTTTTACTTGATAAAAAAAAAAAAATGTATGTTCAGAGCGATATTTTTGCAAATTAATTGAAACAGCAGCCTAGAGCAGAAATGATTTTTGAATTTGTTGAAACATTTTCGCGACGGAAAATAACCAATTAAAGAGACAAGAATTTCGAGTTGAAAGTCAAAAAAGAAAACGCGAAAAATGTAATTTTTAAGCAATGTAAATTTAACTAACAATAAAGTATTAAAAACATAGCTATTCATTTTATAGATTGTGAAAAATTATTTGTATTTATCGTATATGGAAAAATATTAAATTTTCTTATTCATATACCTATTTATATAGTACGTTTTTCTCAAATTTATTGCACAGGCAAGGGGTTAATTATCGTAACAAAAACGGTATAGTGTATTATTTTTTGTATATACATAATGAAATTTTAAAAAACAAAATGAGAAGATGATTGTACACTACAAACATTGTAAATATTTCTCGAATATGAGCAAATATTACCCCAATTAAAAATATTGGGCGAATGTATGAGGGATCAAATTAAAATATGATTTTTTTTTAATCTTAACTCCACCTGATTTATCTTCCTCAATTTGACCCACTTCCATTTTTTTTTCATCATGGCTATAATTCCGCTTTTAACAACCAATCTTACATCAAGACATACTTGTTCTTATGTACCATTACAGAAGATTTGTGATAACATACCGCTCTTTTTCGCTAAACTAATCTGTCAACAATAAGATATTTTCATTTTATGTTTAACCTAAAGTTAATTTCAAATTGTTGTTCAGGTTGTTATTATTTTTTATGTTGTTGTTCTTTCAAAAAATGAAAATACGAATGTTATTTATAAAATATTCTCATAGTTCTGTGATTTTTTGAAGAAAAAAATTATCATTAATCTTCATTCAAGGAGTTATACTTACTTGTATACTTTCAAAAAGTAAATTTTTCAACAGTATTTTTTTAAGGTAAAATTAGTAAATGATATTCAGTTACATTTTCTTGTTGATCTGAAACAAATTAAAAAAGTTACGCCACTTTAATTTACTTTATTCTATCATGCATAAATCGTAAATTGAATCTTTAAATGTGATTATAATAAAACTATGTTTTAAAAGTCGGTGATCAAGATTACTCGAACAAATCTCAAATAATCGCCTTCAAATTTTGACCAACTTTTAAAAACAAGAATATATAAAGCGTAATTGTTCCTTTTAGTGATCGGATGATTATTTTATATTTTATATAAACAAGTAAGTGTCAGTTTGTTTTTTGTGAAAATTGGTAATTTAACTTTGAACGGCCTCCATTGTGTTCAAAATCGATTATCCCAAAAACCGAATGAATAATCTCTAGTTTAAGTGTTCGGAGTAAAAGCATTATGCGTATTATAATTTCAGATTATATTTGACAGAGTTATGGTGATCAACGAAGTGGCTACCAGAAGGACAACATCTCCGGGGAGCAAATCTCGCTGAAGGAAACCCAAAAGTTATTTCGTCATTACCAAAATAAAGTTCGTTTCTTTAAAATGTAATGGGCAAAATATAAATATAGTTTTCAAACATCTTTTTTTAGTTTTTTTAAACATTTTTTTATGTTGACGATATGTAACACTCCTTAATGCTTATATTTATATATGTTATCAAATTTCGTGTAAACTTAAATTAGTTAACAAAGTAAATCAAAACAACTAACTAATAAATAGTCAGATTATGTTCTAAAATTTCTCTACATTTTAACAATGTTTAAATTGTTATAAAAATCACAGAGGTTTTAAGGAACTTTTCTCAGTTTAAGATTTCATATTTTAGAGACTTTTGAGCAATAATTTGTGATTTATCACGTAAGTACTGGTGAACTATTATTTGTGTTACTTAATTCTGAATTACTGACTGGGTAATTTGAGCAGCCCTTTCAGATCCTAATAAGGAAGCACATCTAATTAATATAATTTTCTACGGGAATTGCTAATTACATGAACTGGAAGTAAATTCTAATTAAAACAATTTGAGCTCATTATGAACGAATAATAAATTTCGATTTATACATTTTTCTCACATGAATAAAAGGACTAGTATCGATAAGCTTATATTATTTGGCACCTTTTAAAGATGAAAATAATCTTTCTTCTGCAGTTTTGATTGTATTTCTTTTTAAGTGCGTTCGTAATTATATAAATACGTAGCACCTATTGTCATCGTCAGGTCCGTTCGTCTGTCCTTCTGTCCGTACGTCCGTCTGTCCTTCTGTCCGTCCGTCCGTCTGTCTGTCCATCCGTCCGCATATAACAACGCAAAAACTACCAACCGAATGGTTTGAAATTTAAGATATATTATCTTTGCAGAAATTTGTCGAGACATTTCAATATTTTTAAAAATCGAATCAAAACTCTAGAAAATATTAATAAAAACATTTATTAAGAATTTTGATATTTTTTTTTAATCGGTGTTTTTTTTTTATAGGAGCTTTCGAAATTTAATCGTCAAGCGAACGAGATACTTATTTTATTACAGAAATTAATCTGCAGACGATATAATTCATTTCACAGAATTAAAAATCATCAAGATCTGACTATTTTTATAACTAGCTATAGTACGAACGCACCTTGTTTGTAACGTTTGACGTACAATTTCCAACTTGTTTAATACTTTCCAACATTTTTTAAATGTGTTTATAAATTCGGTTTGTCTGTCTGTCTGCCCTGTGTCAGTCTTTCCATGTTCAACCTCGCTTAAATATAGTTGGATTGCCATGTAATTCATATATATGTTATTGAGGGTTATTATGACATGTTCGGTATTAAAAATGAAGTGTGCAGCACTTATAATTTTTTTTTTACAGGGACACCCAAAAGAGTTCCGCTACATTTCGATCTATGAAGAAAAATCATTTGCAGTTAATTTTAATAATGTTACAAGTTTTAAAACATATTGTAATTGATATATATCACTGAGGTGCATCAAAATAGGCTAACTATAGAATATGGTGTGCATAGCACTTATAGTTCCTTTACTGGGACAATGAAAAGAATTCTGTTACATTACAGTCTATGGAGAAAAATTGTTTGAGGTGCATTTTAATAATGTTTAACTATTTTAAACATATTGAAATTGATATATATATAACTAAGTTGCATTATAAGAGGCTTAATATACAATATTTGTGTGTATAGCATTCATCGTTCATTTACAGGGACACGCAAAAGAATTCGGTACAGTATGTTAAAAAACAATTTCTAGAAGTGCGTTTTCAGTTGCTGGACGTGTTTTTAAATTTAACTCATTTTTTGCCTATTACTTCGTGTAGTAATTGTATAGGTCGTATACAGGGCAACAAAAAAGTTCGCGAGTACATTTCCGTTTTGGCCAGAAATTCCAGAAAGGGATTTTTAAACTTTTCTACGCGTTTCCTAATTGAACTAAATTTTAGCATTCCATGTAGTATATAAACAAATATATATATCATATACAGGGCTGCACAATAGAATTAGGATAATGTTCCGAATATTGTTAATAATTCCTGAAAATGGATTTTTAAATGTTTTATGCGTTTTCCAAGTTGTTTATTTTGACCTTATTAAACGGTAAAGATTTGTAAACTTATTTTGGAAGTGTTGGAAAGTGTTACATAATCTATACTTGACGCATGATTTTTCGGATTTGTTTGTTTTATTATATCGAATTTAATAGTTATGTTGAATATATGGTCACTGCTATGTAAAAAATCCTTTGTGGTGAAAAAACTTAGATATTTTTCAAATTTTTACTTTTTTTTGATTTTCACAAGTTAATGTGATTTTTTTCACAAAGACCGAAAGAAGGTATCCGTTTGATTTTGATATATGTTTATGTTGGCGGTAAAAACACTAAAATAAACAACTTAGTTCCGACATAATTGTAAAGAGTTTTCTTTTCTACAAAACATTTATCGTTTATAATGTTATACTTTTATAAATTTATTTTATATTTTTATGTATTTATATAAACTGATATTTCTGTAATATCAAAAAATAAATTACATATCCGTAGTGATAATAATTAAATTATTTCAGAATAGTATCAACTTACATTATGTAATTTGAATACTATTTTTTTTATTATTATTTGCATATCGTTATTTAAATAATTTTTGATTGAGTATTGTTACTGAATACTTGTTCAATTGTATACTGTAAAATTTTCATAGATGTCGCAAGGGTCACTTTTAAATGCATATCGACACTAGTCGTTTCCTTCCATCTAATATTGTGAAAGACATACGAAATTAGAATTTCTCGCTTTATATGATATTTTGAGGATTATTATTTATGTCCAGAAACGTGGATACTTAATTCAATTTTCACGGTTTAAAAAAAAATATTTATATTGTATTTTGTATAACGGTGGCAGTTATTTTTTTTAAATTGTTATGATGGATAGGTATAAGTAAAAATAATAAAATAAATAAACTCTCTACTATGAACATTCATTGTTATTTTTAAAATCACGTCGTATTTCATGACTGCAATAATTGCTTTTCCTAAAAATTTCGTTAAAATACATTAATTTGGCGTTTGCACCGAACTCGATATATACAGCTTTTTTTAACACCTGTTAGAAAGTGCAAGTAAGTTCAATTATTTAAAAAAAAAAAAAAAAAAAAAAAAAAAAAAAAAACGATTTTTGTTCTGTTTCCGTTTTACGATATGGCAATAGGAAATAAATAATGAAACATTATTTAAACTATATTTTAGGATTCCTATATTGAGTTTACAACGTACAATATTAAATTAAATAATATTAAGCTGTTTTTTGATGTTTTTTATTTATTTGTTTTTATAAATATAATATTCTTTAATTTTACTTAATTTGTTTTCTTTTTAACCGTTAAAATGTTTCATTGTTACTGTTTCACAGCTATTTGGCATATTTCGGTGAGCATTAATTGGCGCATAATATGATTATATGCATTGTTGTTTCAACTCGTACACAAGTACGAGTCACAGGGAATATTTGACGATTTATCACACATGTCGGGATAACAAAAAAATGCATTATAATCGATGTATTAATTTATAAATAAGTTCTAAAATATCAAAACGTTGTATTGTCATCGAACATACTAAGTAAACGGGCCAAAAATCGATTCAAAAATTCCATATTTCCATACAAAAAACCAGGATGAGTTAAATAAAAGAGAATAAAGAGGAAATTTGTGAGTATTAAATCTTCAACCATACCATTTAGTTATTAAGCTTTAAAATACAAAACTTTTTAAATTCGAAAAATAAATTGAATTCGGATATTAATACTCTTCTCAAAATTACTAAAATTGGAATTATTTACTCGTTGGAAATGGCTTATTGAAACAGAAAAAAATTATTTTAATTCTCAGAATTATGATAGTCATTTAGTCAAAAGTATGCCATTTTAGTTTAGACAGCTTCGAAACCAGGGTGAATTCTTCTGAAAACGAAATGATTTTTAAAATGACGTCACTAAATTTATGCAGTGTGATTGAGAAATCTGCAAAGATTTGCCCCGATTGAATCAAAATCCTTTAAGACGATTCTCAAATTCCCTTCTCAACAATGTGAAACTTTCTGATACTTTTTCCGACTCTTAATAAACGTAAAGGCATGAATTGGCAGTCTTGACTAGTGAAAAGATTTGCAATTGAATGTTGTTTTTCATTTTTGATAAATAATTTACTTACAGAGTCAAAAGGTATTGTTTACCCGTGACAAAAGGTTTTTCTCCTTTCCCGCGCTGTCGCACCAAGAAATCCTGTTCAAAATCCCAACTTTTACAATGTCTCCTGAAATATCTTCTCGATTTACCAAAAATTGAAAAACATAATTCGATCACATATCTTCTGAATAAGAATACCTACCAATTTTATTCATTTCTGAACAAAAACGAATTGAGACGTGTATCAGAAAGTAGCTATTTTGGATATGAGAACAGCGTTCTATACAAAAATTAATTTACATTACTTTTAGTTAACACACATTATTTATAGGATTTATTACTTTTTATAAGAAATTTTCAATGTTATAAATCTTTACAAAATCGGGAATGCAATTATCCCTCTTTTTCCCTCAAAATCAAAATATCCCGTGCAATGCAAATGGAATATGTCTAGTCACCATGCAGTGAGTAATAATTTAATATTAGACTGCGTGCCTTTTTTTTCTTGTAAAAATTAACATTTAATTTTTTAGGCGCGAAATGCCGCCTTATACGAAAATTATTTTTAAAGTAAGGTCCTTTTTGCAATAAAAAAAATATACAAAACGCATTTAGACAAAATATTTTTTTACAAGATTCTTCATACTTTTCTACATAGTTTCCATACGCCCGGTGAGTTTTTGTAGCACTTCCTATTAGAATGACGCCGCCAGTGAGGAAAGTCACAGATTAACCACAGTTACCACTTCTTTGTCAGTATTGGATAGCTGGCTGCCGAGTTATGATTTCAAGTATCAGAAATGGTATAACTCTAAGCGCAAGGTCAGGACTGTATGGAAGGTGCACAAATTTATCGAACCCAAATGATTTATTGAGAGATTGTGTTCTAGATTCTGTGCATTGCATTGAAGCCATACACAACACAGATCTCTCGTCGAATGTCCAATGCTATAATTTTTCTTAATATCTAAAATTGGATTACTGACCGCATTTCAGCGTCATCGGGATGATCAGTCAACTTGAACAAGTTTGTCGCTCACTATGAAGCATCTTACTGACACAGTAGATGCACAATTGACTGTTGTAGCACAATGGATGTCGGGAGTCTGCACGGATGACCATTGCTGCAATCACTCAAGATTTAAAGAAATATGTTGTAACGGAATTTAAAAATAACCCTCGCATTTATAATAACATTTCATTTGTATTCTATTGAATCCTAGAACTGTGCTGAGTATACATACAACTTTAAACTTTAAATCATATATTTAAAGAACTGTTAAAAAATCATTTACATAACTAGATAATATTAGTCGCGGTAATTTGTATCATGAAATCATGATGAAGCAAAATAAATTATGTCCGTTGTCATCACTTATCTGATGAGAATACGTCAAGTATCCTGTAGGATTAATTATTTCTGATAATTAAATTAACGAACAAAAAAGAAAAAATACACACATTTAAAGCTAATGTAACTCATTTATTTTTTAATACTGCTACTTTTATAATGATAAAATCTTTAAATTCATTTTAAAATTTATTTTCCGTAATTAGAGGTCGAGATGTATTTGTAACTCCTTGGGGCACAATAATTGCTTCAAGTAACGTAATTATGAACAATTAAAATGTGAAAAGCAGATAAAGATGTTTTAGAAGTATGTGTAAATATTCCTAGTGGTAAGATTTAATTTTATCTGCGCTTCGAAAAATTAAGAATACTCGTTTTATAGTTATTTATACATTTCGTTTTCTTGTATAACCCAATTAAGCTGAAATTAAAAAAAAATGTGAATTTCTTTGTGAGTAATGTTTGACATACTGATGATTTTAATGTATTCATTATACAAGTACTTTTTTCCATGTAAACATAAACATGTCATTTTAGTGCACTTTACAATTAGAAAGTGTTGCATTTTTAAAAAAAATCTTGTAAATTTCTTTAAAATTAATAAAGATATCTCTATATACGGTAGGGCGTTGAAGTTTTGCAGCTTTCTCTGCTAACATAATAAAATGGTTACTTTTTAAGTCTATATAATTAATCACATGCACATTTCGTTCCCCGAAGAACGTCTGACTGATATTTAGTTTTGGGAAATAAAAGTACCCAAATGATTTGTTAAATACTTAGAGTTTCTGTAATGCTTACATTTACAAACAAAAATCTATTTATCCATTATTATGTACAAAAAGAAATAATATATCTAGTAAGTGCATTCAGAAGATTTTTTTTAATTATTATTTACACATGAGCAGGCATAAAAGTTTGTCAGTTTCTTTCATAGCTATTTTTTTTTTAAATTCCCTGCATCTTGAATAGTTTATGAATAAACGTCTGACAAATCTCTAAAAAAAATGGAGGTGTTATGTCTACAGCTTTTGAAAGCAAAGTCATTGCGACACCTCCTTCCATCTTCCTATTCGGAAATAAGTAATTAAAAACAAAACAAAAAAACGAGTATAACGCGAATTTTTTTGCACCTATCTGTATGCAAAAACATATCCCTTAAAACCACTGACACCATGTGGACGGGGGCAACACATGGACAATAAATGAGGGAGTTAGAATGACTGTCACGTAAGTCAAATATTTGAAAAATATAGATAATCATATTTTCAACTAAATGTGTATTAGTTTCTTTTCCGTACGGTGACTTACTCTACTGTCATTCTATCCCCCTCAAATGTCGCTTTTACAGCAATTTTTTCACTTCTAAATATCGCACATTAAACATTTTTCACCGTTAAATGCAGAAAGAAATTTTATTTCAAATGCATTTTTTTGGAAACTGTATCTCAATGTACTGATTTTTTATGGTTTTTAAAATAATTTTCAAGCATGATTTTTTTTTTTTAACAACCGATATGGGTGTAGCTGTATTACGGAATATTAATCCGATTGCAATTAAAATAATATAAATCGTTTAACATTTATTTCCGGCTAATATCCCACAACGAATTTTTAAATTCATTAATAAGTAAATAAAGTAATAAAATATTATAAATAAAACACAAATTTAATGGACATCTAATCGAGCTACGTCCTTCAACCACTGAAATGTTTGGAATCGAAAAGGCTTTTGCAAGTAGGGATCATTGGCAAATTCTTCAGCAATTTAGTCGTATTAAGCAGCTAAGGCGAACGAATCGGTTTTAGTACATCTCAAAACTTTAAATGGAATACATTATTGACATTTTTCATATAAAAAAGGTTTTTGGAATTGTTAGTGGGAGATATAAAAATATATAGTAAATATAAACATTCTATTTGAGTATTAAATAAACAAATGGATTTGACCTACATTCTGTTACCCGGGAATTCTAGGTTTGATCCCCTAGTTTCCTAATTGAAATAATAAATTTCAGGAGCAGCAGAAATTTGAATGGAAATGAATATTCGATTTTACCATTGGCGATAATGAAAACTAAAAGCTAAGATAAGAGAATTTTCGCACTTACTTTTAATCAACCTATTCAGTGATTCAACAATCAAGAATTTGTTAAATACTTAGAGTTTCTTTAAAGTTTACATTTACATAAAAAATACATTTATCCATTATTATATGCAAACAGAAGTAATTTATCTAGTAAGTACATTCATAAGATTTTTTTTTTTAATTTATACATAAGCAAGCATATACCTTTGTCAATCTGTTACATAGCTGTTCATTAAATTTGGCAGAAAATCTCACTTTCTTACGCCTATGACAATGTTAATTTTAAAGAAGAAAGAAAAACCATGCACAAAGTATAGACTATGAAACATTTTCCAACCTATCCAGATTCTTTAACAAATATTCACTGTTTTTTAAGGAAAATAAAATACCTAAGTAAGCATTTTAGAAAACGCATAACACATTTGAAAAGCCGATTTCACCAATTACCGTCCATAGACAGAAAATTACCCCAATTCATTTTTGCTGCTCTGTATTTGTTTTGTAATTTCGTATATATTCTACATAGTATGCTAAAATTTATTTTATTAAGAAAACGAATAACATGCTGAAAATTCTGCTTCTTCAATTTCTACCAATAGACGACAACGTACGTGGTGGCAAATATTCTTTTGTGCAGATTGCAGAGCTACATATTTTTATACACGCTACATATTAAGCTAAAATTTCCTTTATTCTAACGCACGAATAAAACAAATGAAATCTGATTTCCAGAAATTGTTTTCCATAGGCGACCATATATACATCCCTTTGCATGGACCTGTTAGTGATTTTATTTATATTTTATAAACATCTCTTTGTATACTAAATGTAGTTCAGATTGAAAATGCACAACTCAATTAAAAACAACATTTACGTGATCCACGTTCATTTTCCATAATGTCTAAGATTTTTTTGTATAGCCTTGTTTATGATCTATAGCATTTATACACACTACGTATTACGCAAAAATGTATTTAAATTTAAAAACGAATACCATAATTAAAAGCCCATTTCCAGTAAGTATTGCCAGTAGACAGTACTTCGGATACAGTACTGTATACGACATTTTTCTGTGTCCCTGTAAATGAACGACAAACACTATACTATACACATATTATTCTACATCAAGTATCTGAAAGTAAACACCAGTGATCTGAACTGGCAGTAAACATCACTGGTCTGAACTGGCAGTAAACCTCAGTGATCTGAACTGGCAGTAAACATCAGTGATATATATATATATATATATATATATATATATATATATATATATATATATATATATATATATATCAATTTCATCAAAGAAATAGTGTAACATAATTAAAACTATTCGGATGTGCCAATCCCAAAACTTTCTTCTATTTCACACAGATTTCGCATACACTAAAAAAAATCAGCACCAATTTATATCAAGGTCTAACTCAATCTAAAGTTTTATTAAATTCCGTGCATTAGTTCTTGAGATATGACTATTGCTAAAATCGTGTGAATCCTGCAAAATGCAGCATAGCAGCGCCACCAGTTGGTAGATTTAGACCAAATCCTAATCCACAACATCAACATCTAACCGAATCTGAAGTTTGATGAAAATCCGTGTATTAGTTCTTCAGATATAGTTATCGTGATAATAATGAAAAAAGTAGCATAGCAGCGCCACATGTTGGGCAATTTACACCAAAACGTATGCAACATATATTTATGTCATGGCGTAACAGTATCTGAAGTTTGATGAAATTCCGTGCATTAGTTCTTGAGATATAGCTATCGTAAAAATCGAGAAAAAAGTGTTATAGCAGCGCCACCTGTTGGTCAATTTACACCAAAACGTAAGTAGCATTTATTTATATTAAGGTCTATAAGAATCTGCAGTTTGATGAACTTCCGCGCATTAATTCTTGAGATATAGCTATCGTAAAAATCGTGAAAAAAGTGGTATAGCAGCGCCACCTGTTGGGATATCTACACCAAAACGTAATCAACGTCTATTTATGTCAAGGTCTAACTGAACCTGAAGTTTTATGAAAATAAGTGCATGAGTTCTTGAGTTAGAGCTATTGCGGAAATCGCGAAAAATTCAGCATAGCAGCGTCACCTGTCGGGCGATTTTCACCAAAAACTAATCAGCCCCAATATATATCAGGGACTAACTGAATATAAAGTTTTATTAAATTTCGTGCATTAGTTCTTGAGATAGAGCGCCCACAGAATTTTCGTCACATACATACAGACAGACAGACAGAGTCACAGACAGACATTTTCTAAAAACGGTCAAATCGTGCTCAGGACCTTCAAAAATCCGTCAAAAACCGGAAGTCGAAATTTTTCATGAATCGAATACTTTCTTATTGTAAAGATAGAAGAAAGTAATAAGCTGCAAACAGTTTTTCGTCGTAGACGATTAATTAACGAAGTTATTCTGTGTGATCCTGTAAATGGATAATAAATGCTTTGCACCTATTATTCTACAAAATGAATGTTTTAGTGCAATTCATATATGGATATCCATTTTATTATGTTTCAAATGGTTTGCTTGTTTTAGTGCAATACATATATACATATCAATTTTATTATGTTTCAGTTGTATAGCCTTATCAAAATGCACTTGAAAAGATTTTTACACATTGACTGTAATGTAACAATTTGTCAAGTATGCAGAACATTTCATATTCAATACCAATCGCTCTATATTAAACACCAGTAAAATATAAAAATTTCAGGACAGTGCGAGTATACTTACGAGAATAAAAGTATGGACAGACGGACAGACAAAACAAACTCGTCAACACATTTCAACTATATTGGAGGGTGTTTAAAAGGACAAACCCTTTAAAAAAGAAATACGGAAAATATCTCCTATTTTTGTTTTTTCGAGTACGAGAAGACTAAACTTTAATAATTTATATAAAAAAATGTTTGATTATCTGTAAATAATATATTTCTTATTTCTATAATAATTTCGTTATTGTCCAAATTTGTAAGTTTTATTTCTTCTCTTTATGTAGTGAAATATTTCAGTTCAATGAAGTTTTGTAATTAAACAAAATGTTTTTGTCTTTAATGTAAGATAATTGAATAAAAACAGTTTGGGTTATTATCGTGTATATATTTTTAAATATTTGAAGTTTCGCAACGTTCTAAAGCAATTCCATAAGAAGAGGCTTTTGATTCTCACCTGTCTATCACAGACATCATCCATATAATAATCAATGTTTAACGATCTATGAAATAATGAGTTTTCTATGAAAAGGAAAAGTTAAAATAGAGTATTGGCAATGTGATGATTTTTCACTCGTTATATCCATAGATTAAAATAAATAACAGATTCATTTGCAATGCTATTTTTAAATTTACCGGCTACTTTCTTATCTATTACTATTAGAAACTCAATTTTATGTTATATCCGATCTCGATATAACCGAATAATTATGTATTACGTTGAATAGATATTCAACACAACATATAAGTATTCGGTTATACATTGTGTCCACTCTGAACGGTGTTCAATCGCTAATTCCTAAACCCTTACTCATAGACATATAGTTCTAATTGCAAAAATGTTTTAAATGTTTTAAATGTATTTATTTATTTGTGTAAAATTTATGTATAAGTTAATTGTGTGTAATAATTGTGTTAAATGTATTTATGTTTTAGTGTTTTTATTGACCCAAATTGCTTTTAAAATACTTATTTTAAAAGCAATTTGGGTCACTAAAAACACTTCTTAAAAAGTTACGAAATGTAATTTTTTATACGGTCCGCCGCCGGTCCTATAACTGATATAGTATAACTTTTTAATTACACTAACAAGTTCCATTCTTCTACTATTAAAACTGACCAAGTAGTACCTTTTTTAATGTTGAACCATCTTTTTTGATGTGAAATAAGGGTAATTTTCAAATTTACTAGAAATATACATAATCGTTAGATATAAAAAAAAAATAACAGTTGAGAGTAAAAACAACATAACAATATAAATTTGAAAATTATTTTCATTCTGACATATTAAAGCAAAGTATGCAACTTGTACTAAAAATATACTAAAACAAATGACACAAATTGTGTCAAATAAAATGATAAACAAGAACGAAAAATCATGCGTCAAGCATAGATTATGTAACACTTTCCAACGAATCCAAAATAATTTTACAAATCATACCGTTTAAAAAGCTGAAAGATAACATCTAAGTAAACAATTTGGAAAACGCATAACATATTTAAAAACATAATTTCAGGAATTTCCAACGTATACAATATTAGGAAAAATATCCGAATACTTTTATTCAGCCCTGTATATGATCTGTAGATATGTATATATACTACATAGGATGCTAAATTTTAGTTTAGTTAGGAAACGCGTAGCACAATTTAAAATTCTCCTTCTGGAGTTTCTGTCAATAAACGGAAATGTGTTTGCGAACTTTTGGGCTGCCCTGTATATGATCTACAGAATTTATACACACCAAGTAATAGACAAAAGGTGAGTTAAATTTAATATCGCGTTCAGCAACTTAAAACGCACTTCCAAGAATTATTGTTAACAGACAGTAGAGAATTCTTTTGTGTGTCCCTGTAAATGAACGATGACTGATATACACACAATATTCTGCAGTAAGCCTCTTTTAATGCACCAGTGATAGAAATTTCAATGCGTTTAAAGTAGTGAAACATTATTTAATTAAACCGCAGACGATTTTTCTCCATAGACGTAATGTAACGGAATTCTTTTGACTGTCCTGGTAAAGTAACTAGAAGTGCTATGCACACCCTATTCCATATTAAGCTTCTTGCAATGACCTTAGTGATATATATCAATTACAATGTGTTTGAATGTGTATAACATCATGAAAATAAACCGCAAATGATTTTTCCCCATAGACCGTAATGTAACGGAATTCTTTTGAGTGTCCCTGTAAAAAAACTATAAGTGCTACACACTTCAGTTGAACTAGGGAAAATGCTATAGATAACGACAATAACATATAAAAATTGTAGGGCAATCCGAGCATATTTACGGGAGTTAGAGCACGGACAGACGGCAGACGGCCATACGGCAGACAAACCGAAGTCATAAACACTTTTCAGCTAGGTTGGAAAGTGTTAAAAACAACAGTCTCAATTCTTTACAAAACAAAACATGATAAAATACAAATATTTTAACCAATCTGAAACTTAATTAATAAAAATTATCGCAATCGTAATACTTGTGCGATGTGACTACTTTCAGTTAAAGTGCAGATACATGCGAAATAAATTCTACTAATACTTTAAGCACTTTGTGTACGATCCCTCGAAGCATGGTCCATTTTCTCTGCGTTCATACAGAAAAGTGGTGTAAGTCATGCAGAGTTTCATAAGTCGTCGAGATTTAATGGTAGAAGAATGGGACTTTTTTTTGGTCCCACTTGTTAGTTTAATTTGCAATCTTTACTAAATATCACTTATAGGACCGGGACAGTAGAAAAAATTAAATTTCGTATTTTTTTTAAAGAAATCGCTTTTAAAATACTTCTTTACCTCATTTAAAAGATTTTTACAATTGGAACTATATGTCTATGACTAACTGTTTAGTAATTAGCCACTAGATACCATTGAGTAACCTTTGATAATATTATGGACACCGTTGATAATATTATATAATATTAATATTATAGGACATCCTGCATAGTCTCTATATAAGAAAACACAGTTTATAATAATTTAACTGACAAAAAACATTGAACACAGAGATTTTCTTCAGGCGAAATTTTTTTTACTGTGTCCCCTGTAGAAATATATAAAATACGAAAAAAAATCTATTCTATCTGTTGCTGTACATATTTTTATTCAAAAGTCCTATCTAGTATTTACTAAAAGATTCCCTTTTATCTATATTTGAAACATTTCATTTTCGCATAAAATGATTTCTCAGCGGTGATTTTCTTTCCATTGTAAAATCTTACGACCGGCATGAAGTTTTGATAACACGAAGAAGCTCAAATATAAACCAAACAATATATTTTACATACATGGATCGGGATAAAAAAAATATATTTCTATTGTACCCAGAAATATGAACAGAGATTGGAAACATGGTTTTCGTTTTTCTTTTGTGTGAATTATTCATACTTTTCCTGAAGTTTTATAATTCGCTGCGGAATATTTTGACGTATCTGGGTATTCATTTTTTTTAGTTTTCAAAACGTAAAACGATTTTAAATATATGGTTTTTCTTTAAGTAAGTATTTTGTTTTCATTTATTACAGATTTTTTGTCTTATTTTTTGTCACTACTATACTGATTAAAAAATATAAATGTCAAGTAACTTGTAATTAATTTTAAATTAATACCTTATTTAAAATATTTTTTAATCATTCGAAGTGTGCAATACATATTTTTTCTAATCATCTTTTTTGATTAAATGTAGTGAATGAAAGCTTCAGAAATATATTTTCAACACAAACGGTTAACGTATTTACTGTAAGTTCAAATTAAAGCTTAGGCATAAGCTGTCAACTAAAATCTGTATTTCCATACGCAAATTTAGTGATGTTTAAAATGGATAATTGTTGTTCTTCTCTAAATATCGCCATTTATCATTGGGTCAAAAAATTACAAATTACAATTCACATTTTCTTAAAATTTTAACTTCATAATTCATATTTCATATATAGCTTTTAAAAACATCAAAATTCCATTATCATATTTAAAATGGCTTATATTAACAAAACAGAGAAAAATCAGCATAAAAAAGGTATTGTAGAATTAATATATATAAATAAAACACTAAATATATATCTTGAATCTTAATGTAACTGTTTTCTGTGATTGTGTGTTTTCTTATTTTATCCTTGACCTTTTCTAATCACATATACATATTTTGGAGCAAAAAATTATTTTGTTAATGAAACGTTGCATTCTATGTATTTATATACATTACTTATTTCTATGTATTTATATACATTAATAATTTTTTTTTTTCAGAAAAAATCTTTTTATAACATCGAAAAAAAAACTGATTGCAGTTATTTTGTGTATTTACAATTCCTTAAGCAAATAACTTCCAGCTTGTTTTTTTCTGAAATTAAACTTACTCTAGACTGGAACATATGAAGCCATAATTGGATAGAACTCTACTGTATGTAGAGAGCGCTTATTGAAAAAAATCGTAAAATGTGTACCATAAATAAACTTTTCACCATAAATGTTTAAACTTACATATAATTTCAGTAATATTCTTGACATTTATTTTTAAGGACAACTATTTAATCATGATTACGCTTAACATCTCATAGATAAAGTTAATTAACAATAATTTAGTTTACTTGGCATAAAACAGTTGTACGTGTATCCACCATTTTAAAAATGATAAACAGATTATTTAACTCTAAAATTATGTTCAACTGTTTGTATTGGGAAATGCTTTTTTCATATTATACATGTTTATAAAGTATTTAAATGTTTTTTAAACTAGGGGTGGCTGCCCTATGCGAGCTAAGCTCGTCATTTTCCCACTCAGACACAAAATGCTGAAAAAAGAAAGCTAATTTTGCTCAGAGATTCATTTTCCTGTGATTGGGGGAGGGGGGAGGTCGGGTCTGAAGGCCGAATTAACTTCTTTCGTGATAGCTAATGGCTGTTTTCGGGATTATAGATTTTAAATTGAACAAGTAAAAATTGAACAATTGCAAATGAGCTTGTGTAAAATGTAAACAATGTTGCTGCCTACCTGAATTTTACTGAAATGATTTTATTGAAAGAATATTATTTTCAATAATATGTTTTAAAAGCATCGCTTTAAATATGACGTAACTTACACAAAAGTTTTCTTTATCTTTTTAATATTCACGTGAAAATAAATTATTTTAATTAAAATATTATTATTTGCGCTGTTTTAAATTTGACAAGAATAGGTAAACATGTTTTTTGAAATATGAAATAAATCTCTTACAAATATATTTTTAAATTGAAACTGTTTGGCAATATTGTTATTTTTCCATTTTAAATATGAAGTTATTTTCCCCGTGTACTATTTTAAACGCGTAATAATTTAATTACTATTTTAAAGTTTGCTTTTATGTTTTTAATAGTCACGTGTAAATACATTTATTAATTGAAAGGCCTTGAAATGATTTTTTCAAACTATAAAATACATATCTATTAAGAAAATGAAATTTTGAATAAGATATTGCAGAATAAACTACAAAACATTTGTCAAATGCAAAAAAAAGTATTGCGCAGCGCACATAGGAAGCGTGTCAAGTATATCACTTTAAAAAATGATTAAATTGCTATGCATAGATTTTATTAATATAAAATGTTTTTATACTAACGAAACTATTTTGACTGACTTAACATTAAATAGCTCTTAATATAATATTTCCATTTAAAAACTGTTTACTTCAGTGAGTTCATCGAACATATCTGCATAAAATTATCAATTTTCATATTTTTATATGGATTTTTTTTTTTTTTTTTTTTTTTTTTTTTAGCGTAGAAAAACAGCCGCTCAAAAACATTCATTTAAGGCAGCGACAGTGGTGGTAACTTTTATTTAGAATAGAGAGATAAAGTATTATGTAACTGATTTGTACCACATTAAACATAAATATATTTCAAACGACTTTTAGAAAACTTTGTTTTATTGTCTGTAATAATATATTTCTTTATATACACCGAAACACTGTTTTTGTTTTTTGATCTACAATTTACATGAAACAAAAAAAATTAATTGTATAAGCATATCCTTCAAAATATTATTTTAGCAATTGTATTTCAAGTGATATAAATAAAAAAAATAAAATATAGAAGGAAATTAACTGTAGAAAAGTATTTTAATTTTAATTTTGAGAGTTATACATGATTTCGTATCCAGATGTCTTTAGATTTTACGTGAAACCCTTTATGCAGCAGCTGCAAAAGTAATCGTTCATTTTACAAGATATTTCTCAGATTTTTAGCGACAAGTAAATTCTATTTTCTACGTCTCGCATACACCAGTGACATATTAATCTGACAAAAAATTGTCACATAGATACCGTTTGTATCACAATAGTGTGAGCTTCGCCGTATATAACTATTATATTTTTCTTCTGAGCCTTTTGTTTAGCGAAATCCATTTCAAATAATGATACCATATGGTGTATTTTATATAAATTTACCGGAAAATAATATGAAATCATTTAATATCACACATTCTCATAATATCACGCATATTTGTTTTTAAAAATTGAAACTTTTTCAGGGATCTTCATAAACATGCACTGTATTATATATATATATATATATATATATATACAGGGTGTTCCTTTAAAGGGGTCCAATATTAATAGGGGTAATAGAGGAGATCACACGGAGCATAAATCAGTATATAATGCCTGGCCGGATCACAAGTTACAGCAAATGGAATGAAAAATCGGAAATTTGTAAAAAAACCCTCATTGCTAAACTATCAATAATGGTACATAAAAACGAAGCACATATTTAGAAAGAGCAGAAAAAATCCTACGAAATGACATAAGTTGTTTTAGAATATTGAGAATTAATGGCGAGTTACAAGCTCTGAAACAGTGAAAAAATACAAAATCAAATATTTAGCAAAATAGTTAATCGTTAATTCCAAAATTGCAACTCTACCTACATCAAGGAAAATGGTATTAAATTTGGTCCATTCCGAAAGCTTTCGAAGAAGCTGACAATAAACCATATCAGTTTAATTGTATGGGAGAAATCAAGCAGTTCCCTAGTTACAACTCTGTACTGTTGCACGCTCGGAAAGAGCGAAACTCCACCCATGACGATTGTAAACACCCCGTTTTAATATCTTTCAATTATACATTTCTGATCAACCTCTATCAATACCCTTTCATTATTCAGTCTGGTCAAGTGAATGACATATTGTGCAGCTCTCGCCTTGTCTTAAAGCAAACTCCGTGACTGCTGCGTTTCCTCCATGAACTTTCAGGATGATGAAGAAGAAGTACTTTTTATGCAAATTTTCTATGTGTATAGGAAGAAAAGTGTAATAAAACAGCAGTCATCAGTGGGCGTTATGTTAAAGGGAGGCTGTTGTAAGTGGGATTGTAGTAAGTTGATGTATAATAATTATGCCGGAATACTCTAACGAAGAATATGCGGACATGCATCTGATGTACGGGCAAGCTCATGGAAATGCATGTCTAGCACAGCGCATGTACCGTGAGCAATTTCCAAGAAGACGTTGCCCAAGTTCGAAACTCTTCATAAAAATCGATAGACGATTACGGGAGACTGGATCGTTTAATACAGCAAGCATTGATGCAGGGAAACCTCGACATGTACGAACACCTGCAATGGAAGAAGATGTACTAAATATTTTTAAAGATAACCCCTCCACGAGTACACGAGCTGCTGCGTCTGAAGTCGATGTTTCTCACCAAAGTGTGTGGCGTGTTCTGCGTGCAGAAAACATGCACCCATTTCATGTGAAGCGGGTACAACTGTTATCAGTAACAGATTGTGCTCAGCGGACAGAATTCGTACGCTGGTTGCTTAATGTAACAGAAAATAATCCACAATTTCTGGAAAATATTTTATTTACTGATGAAGCAACATTTACGAGAGAGGGCGTGGTAAACACGCACAATATGCACACATGGTCATATACAAATCCGCACACTGTTTTCCCGTCGAACGCACAACAAAAGTTCAGTGTGAACATATGGGCAGGTGTCCTCGGCGATTATCTCATAGGACCATATTTACTCCCAGATGTACTCAATGGCAGTACGTACTTGGTTTTCCTACGGGATATCTTACCGCAGTTACTGCAAAATGTGCCAGCAACATTGCGCCACAATATGTGGTTTATGCACGATGGCGCACCGGCACATTTTTTCATAGGTGTTCGCAATCACCTCAATTCAACATATCCTGGGAAATGGATTGGACGCAGTGGACCTGTTGCTTGGCCTGCACGCTCTGCAGACCTCAATCCGTTAGAATTTTTTTTTGGGACACCTTAAATCGCTGGTGTATGAAACGCCTGTGGATACACCGGAGGATTTACTAGCGCGAATCGTTGTCGCTGCAGGAGACATTCCCAACTCCGTCGGAGTTTTTCGGCGTGTTCGCCAATCTTTACGACGTCGCTGTCGGCTGTGCGATTCTGTTAATGGGCGCAACTTCGAACACCTATTATAATAATGTCCGTTCGTCTGCCTTCCGACATTGAACTGTGCAGCGCAGGCCAGAAGACTATGCTTCACATATGTCATAAAGTACGTGGAATGTAATTCTTTATTTGTCATTTTTCTTTTATTTTCAACACTTTTTGGCACAGTATTTTGTAAGTCACAGACTGTGGTGTACTCAAATTGTAAATTACAAAGTTTGTATGAATTAATTTAAAATTTAGTGTCTTTTTTAAATTTATAATTAATAAAATTATTATGCTATTTGTTATTATTATTTCCTATCATAAATTATGATGCACATATACATACAATAATTGTCCATGTAAAACATGTACTGAAACTTCTTGCATAGTTACAAATCGCAATATTTTTAATTATTTCCGAATTTTCACCACCAGTTTAATTTTAAGGAATTTAACTTAAGCTTTATATCAATAAAAGACCACTTTAAAATGTAGACTATTATTGTAAAGTTATTTTGGTTCATTCAACTCTTGAATAATTAAAAATGTTGCATCTCAGAAGAAGCATGATCGAAAATGTATAGTTGAGAGTAATTAAAATGGCGGTGTTTCCAATCGTGGTGGGCGGAGTTTAACCTTTGCTAGTGTCAAAGAAAGCGGAGTTGTAACTAAGAAACTGATTAATTTCTCTCACACAATTAAACCGATATGGTTCATTGTAAGCTTTTTCGAAAGTTTTCGGAATGGACCAAATTTTACTACATTTTTCTTGTTGTAGCTAGAGTTGTCTTTTTGGAATTAACGATTAACTATTTTGATGTATATTGGATTTCGTACTTTTTTCACTGTTTCATGGCTTGTAACTCGTCAATAAATATTGCTATTTTAATACAATTGATGTCATTTTGTAGGTTTTTTTCTGCTCTTTCTAAATATGTGCTTCGTTTTTATGTAGCATTATCGATAATTTAGCAATGAGGGTTCTTTTACAATTTTCCGAATTTTCATTCTATTTGCTGTAACTTGAAAAATATTGAGATCCGACCAGGCTTTATATACTGATTTATGCCCCATGTGATCTCCTCTATTACCCCTATTAATATTGGACCCCTTTAACGGAACACCCTGTATATATATATATATATATATTGAATGTTTTTATAATTTGTTGTATCAAAAAAGAGTAAAACATTTTAAAAAGTCAAACTTCAAGATAAAAAAATCTATAGTACTGTGTATACCGGTGTATAAGTCGACACCCAAATTACAGAAGAAAACAGGTTCAATATCAATATTTAATATAAATTATACTCGTTTTATTAAGTCGAAGAAACATGTTATGAATTATTCCGTTACGTTAGACAAATTAATCAATTAGGAAATATTCGTATTCACCTGTTTTTCATCTCGAATTCGGCGGTCGACTAATACACGAGTATATATTGTAGTAGGTCTAGTCGTTTTTTTTTCTGAAAACGTCATCTAAAATTTTATTGATAATCAATTTTTAACATTTAAAACAAATCTTAAGTTTTATACAAGTGTTCAATAAGTTTAACTGCGTGTATTAACTGCGTGTATAAAAGCATTTTTTTTGAAAGAGAAAACAAAAATGATTTCCTCTAGTAGTCATCTAAATTTAAATTTATATTCAAATTTCAACATTAAACGCAGTCATAAAATTAATTTCAATGTTCACCAAATTTCATTAGAAGCCTCTCATTTAGAAAATACAAAAGGTCAGTCTTAAAATTAATATAAAATCCTTATAAGCAGTATTGTTTTTGCCAATTACAGAAATTTATGATAATCTCCCTCTTAAATTTGTTGTACTGATTACACATAACAATCCTTTTTTTTTTTTCACGCATATCTGTCATTTTTAATTACCTATAATAAATAACGACATCAGATTTTTCCAAGATTACATATGCAAACCGAGTAGTTTTTGTTGTATTTGCTCTTCTGAGACAAATTTTTGAAAACGAGACAGAATGGCAAATACTTGTTAGAATTACACGAATTTTTCCAATTTTTGTACTTTAATTATAAAAACATAATGAAATTACTTAGTGAAAACTTAATGACTTAAAAACTTAGGGAATATTTTTAGTGAAGATACTGCTTTTCTGTCTCAAGTTTTTTTCGGATTCAAATTTAAAATAATTTCAAGCCAAAATAAATACATAAATAAATAAACGTTTGTATTTCACTTCTGCAATGCGAATCTGTGCAAGCTATTTGTTAAATAAAAAAAAACTTCAATATAGTATACGCATTTTTAAATAGGATATATAATAAAATTATGAAAAAGAAAATTCCAGATATAATTTATTAAAATCTTAAGATATTGGTAACTTTGAAAAACGAAAACCTAAATTTGTATATTTCAATCATCATATAAAGCACCCAATTCTACTAAATGTGTTTTATTTATATCTAACCATTATGAACGCCTACTGTTCGATAAACTGAAATACACAACTTAAAAAACTTATTTTACTTAAGTAAGGTGTCATACATATAAAACACAAAAATCAAACTTGACATGTTTCGGTTACAATTCTAAAACCATACTCATAAGTAGATACCTCGTCAACAAAAAATTAAACCCGAATGACACTGGACACCACCATATATACAGGATACAGTATAACAAACAACGCCATCTATAATACAAAACACAAATTAAAAACACATAAAAACATTAATCCTCAAATCAAGCTTGTATACACAATAGTTTCCCTCTATTCAAATTCGCCGCACAATATTTATTTAAAAGCTCTAACCACAAAGGTGGAATAATAAAAGAGAAAGTATCATTACAGACTAAACCCCTTCGTAAATAAATTTCAATGGACTCTCTTATAAGGGACTTGCGGTAATAACTGGAAATAAAAATCAATTTAATATGTTTATTTACATAGTTTTTTTTAAATAAGAGATAAATAAATATTATTTTAATAGCATGGAATAAATAGGTCTGCTTGCTTAAGATAATTATTGTTTTATTGGAATTGATAAATAGATCATCAGACAAATTATTTAAAAAAAGTATATGTTTGAAAAAAGAAAATGTTGTGGTACTGCTTCAAAAAGAAGCAAACGTTATTCTTAATACAATATTTTACGCATATAACACATAATAAGATAAAATTTATCGTTATAAAGCGTCAAATACTAAAGCAAAATATTGAAATTTATTAAAAGAAATTATTAAAGTATTGAAACTCTGAAAAAAATTCATCTGCTGATAAAAACTTCAAGTTTTTGCATCATACAAAGCGAATAAAATAAGTGATAACATTTGAAAAAGCGGTTGTAAAAGCGGTTCATAGCGTAGTGGTCGAGGTCGTCGGTTTAGTAAACGGGAGATTCCAGGTTCGATTCCCCTCGTGGCAAAGGTTGTTAATTTACTGAAATCTCACTCATAAATTAAAAACAGAAATGTATTTATCCCTTACAAGGTTATCCTCGAGGGAGAACTTTTTTTTTGTCTTTTAAAGTTTATTTTAAGGACATAAACATTTCTAAAAAATACGGAAATGATCTGTTATAAAAAGGAAATTTAAAAACGGGTATTTCAAAAATCACGGAAAATTTCCTGGTATTTATGGATTTTTTTTTCGTTAAAATACGGAAATAGTACTGGCGTACCGATTGCCAGTACAATTTCCTTTTTTCCGGAATTTTTTTTACAGTGTATCTGAAAAACCACATTTTATAACAGAAGGTTCCTCTTTCATCTATTCCACTGCTACAAATGCAAAATTTCATAATTGTACTTTTAAACATTTTTGGAGTAATCAATTTCATCGTTTCTTAAAAATTACACTTGAAAAATTAAATACAGTGAAACTCGTTTAAGATACGCCTGTTTAAGATACGATCCCGCTTAAGATACGAATTATCTTCGGTCCCTTGAAAAATGCCTATTAAACCTGTGTAAAACTACCCGCTTAATATACGTACGCATAAGATACGATCCCGCTTAATATACGAAGAAAATTTGTCCCTTGATGTAAAAAAACCCGCTTAATATACGAAATGGTGCTTATATAATCCGTTTATCACGTCTTTAGGACACAATAGTTAAAAAGAGCAACTGAATTGTGCTCGAGTCTTTCTCTTGGCGGTTTTACCCCCCTACCCATTTCTTCTTCCCCTTTTAAGTTCGAAGTCCCTATGGAAGGTTCGGGAAAGTTCTCCTTTATGTCATAATCACGTGACGTGGCGCAACTCCATACCGTACCTTCGCAGCGTTTTCCGATCTAGGGGAAAATCCCTAGATCTAGGGAAACTCAAGCCTATTTAGGGAATTCCTTCTTATTTCTAGGGAATTTTTAGAAGACTAGCAATATTTTCTCGAAATCTAATGGAAAAAAGGATTTCTTTTAGACTTCTGTGTTTTTCTGGCAATGAACGTGATAGATGGAAAAGGAAAGAAAGGGATAGGCAGTGCGAAGAAATTGTCTTCAAGCAATTCTTTCGCTAACAGAGGGTGGGGGGGGGAGGTTGTTTTTCTATAACACAAACCGGTGCTCATGAATCTCGTATGTGATTCAGCCAAGTCGTTACAGCCAATCAAAATGCAGAATTTCTTCCATGTCACGTGACTTTAGAATCTAGGGAATTTGTATTCCGTAGTCTAGGGGAAAAGGTAAAATCTATCTGAGAACACTGTGCCCTCGAAACATCTGTACCGGTAAAGCTGTCGGAAGGTCATTGCGTAAATCTAGTCTTTTGTTTATCCGCTGAATAGTAATAGGAAAAAAAATGGATGAGAAACTTAAAGTAAAAAGAAAAGCACTTTCTTTGACTGAAAAATTGGATCTCTTAAGGAAATACGAAGCTGAGAATGTGATAAACAAGACAGTCTTTGCCAAATCTGTGGGAATCCACGACTCAACTGGCAGAAAGAAAATTAAGGTGGCAAAATTTGAAGAATTGGAGAAGATTTTATTTGAGTGGTTCACCCAAACCCGATCGATGAACATCCCAACTAATGGATCATTGATTAAGGAAAAGGCCTGCGAAATTGCTACACGTCTTGGAGTGGATTTCACGCCTAGCAACGGTTGGCTAGACCGCTTCAGACAAAGATACGGCATAGTTTATAGGAAGGTATGCGGAGAGTCGACAGCTGTGAATGTATATGATGTCAATTGTTGGAAAAATAACGTTCTTGCGCCGCTATTGACAAAGTACTCAAGATGCAATATTTACAATGTCGACGAGATGAGCCTTTTTTTAAATTAATGCCTGATAAAACTATGGCGTTTAAGGGTGAGAAATGTTCTGGAGGCAAACTTAGCAAAGAACGTATAACTGTTCTTGTTGGTTCAAATATGAGCGGAACGAATAAATTAAAACCCTTCGTCATCGACAAGTCGCGGAATCCTCGCTGCTTTAAAAATGCTAGAAATCTGCCCTGCGATTATGAAAGTCAAGCCAAAGCATTGATGACAGGCGATATATTTGTTAAGTGGATCCGCAAGTTCGATGAACGAATGAAAAAAGAGTCCAGGAAAGTATTGTGTCTCGCCGACAACTGTCCCGCCCATCCCAAAGATTTCCCCGGTTTACAATACGTCGAACTAGTGTTTTTACCCCCTAATGCAACTACCGTTGTTCAACCCAGGGCCTTATTCATGTTCTCAAATTGAAATACTAAAGTCGTGTAGTTGTACGTCATCTACACCAAATAGATCATCGTGAAAAGGATCTGTCCTGCCCAACCTGTAAGCCTATTAACCTCTTGGACGCCATGCATTTCCTGAGAGCGTCTTGGGAAGACGTAACACCAACCACCATTGAGCACTGTTTCTGTAAAGACTTTGACATCGAAAGCACTTTTCAAAACGTTGACATCGCAGAAGAGGAGCAGTATCAAGAAGAATGCGAAGATCGGGACTCATTTGTCAATATTGACGATCGGCTTGTAACAAGTGAAGTTCGTTCTATCCCGGATATAATCACGGACGTCAAAAGTTCTGATGAACCAAGGCCTACAGAAGAAGCAGAAGACGACGAGGATGAATAAACGGATGTGCCAGCCATACCATCATTCGCATCTGTAATGAGCTCCGTTAGCTTAATTCGACAGTACGCCTCTTCGATAGATGCTGGTCCCTCCGTCGAAGATTTTTTCTACCACATCAACAAGGCAGGAAGCTTCGTGATAAAATCTTGCCCTAAGTTGCACCAAACCAAGGTAAACGACTTTTTTTCAACAAATTAAAACTACTTCACGTACTTTAATTTAGATAATGTAACAATTATTGTTTCTGGCATACATTTAGTTTGTCTTTCTAAAAGTAATTATGCAAATTTATTATTTTTCCTGCTTAAGTATGTAGTGTATTTCAGTTGTTGTTTTCTAAAGATTAACAAAAATTTCGTTTTATTGTCTTTTTTTAATTTGGCATTTTAATTTTGTTATTGTACAAACGTGACTCAATAAAATTTTGGAGAAAAATAAAGTAATTCTTTATTTCAAAATATTAAACTCAAATTTTCTATAATATCTAAAAATTATTAGAAATTGGTAAAATGAGACTTATAAATGGTTAAAATACGTTAATAACAACGTGCACTGTCTTTGTATGCATTATTACTCGAGAATCTATGAAATCCGGATAAGATAGATCCCGCTTAAGATACGAAATGCTCTCGGTCCCTTGATTCGTATCTTAAACGAGTTTCACTGTAATAAGCTGCTTTAAGGTTAGCCACGAGAGTTACATAGAAAACATCTATATAACATCCAATGGTTGGAGTATTAAAGTTGAGATTTTTTCCAATAGAGCGAAAATATGATGGGATCAGGACTCGAACCTGGGTACTTTGGTTTACCGTACCAACGCTCTCCCTACTGAGCTATCCCGACGATATCCTGGACTGGCATATTTCACTCTTATTTACGTTGGTAAGGTAAACCAAAGTACCCAGGTTCGAGTCCTGGTCCCGGCATATTTTCGCTCTGTTGGAAAAAATCTCTACTATGATACTCCAATCATTGGATATAATTTGCCTAGTTGAATATGCTTTCCTCTCTATTCATTATGATCTATATAACATACATACCATGACAGTAATTTTTAAATGCAAGAAATACTTTAATGTTTAAGGTTTTAAACGTTTGACATTTTTTGGTTACTAGTCGGTCTAATTTCATTGTTCGTAGAAAAAAACAAACTTGTTTGTTAATAACCTTGAGAATTTGCTTATGATATGAGTATTTTTAAATGGAATATATAATAAAATAATAAAAATAAAAACTTCATTTTCTATTTACCAAATATTAAGTAATTTGCAACTTAAAAACTTTTGCAAAAAAAAAAAAAAAAAAAAAAAAAAAAAAAAAAAAAAAAAAAAGTAAAATTTAGGAATATCATTCATAATGCTTAAACGGAAATTTAATATCCACATGCAGTCCCTATTGCGTCATTTCCTTTGAGGAAAAATTTGTGATATTTTGGACATTCTGAGGAGGTTTTGTGGTGTTCTTGTCCCATATGGGTAATATAGATTAGTAACATAGACTAAGTTAAGTAAGAACATAGATTTGATATAACGGTGTATCTAAGACAGTGGTGTATATAAAACAATGAAAAAATTATTAAAATTATTAAAATTATAGCTATATTACTGAAATTTAGAATTTTTTTTAATTTATAACACAATTTTCTAAGATTTTTTTATTGATAATTTAAATAAATATTTTAATGTAATAAAACAATTATTTAACCTATTTAAGTTAGGCATATTATCAATATCACTGTACAAATATGAATAAGTATTGATATAAAAGGAGATAAAATTTCAGTCATATACGCCACATGCCATACTTACTTATAAACATATTTATATGCATTATTGTAATATTGTATGATTTACATGAAACATGTCCTTCTGAATATATTTCAATACACTCAACGTATTTTTAATTGCAGATAAAATATTTCTCTTTCTAAATGTGTTATGACAGAGCCTACATCTATGGCAGCAAATTCATAGAAAAACATATCTCTATTGAAAAACAAATATGCCTTAAATATTTCAAAACCTTAAAACAGAAATAAAAATGCTGAATCTTGAAAATGGAATACAGTGATTGAATTTACAATTTTAAATTATAATAAAATATTTTATAGTTTTCTAAAAAAATGAAAACAGTACCTTTTCCCAAAGAAGATTTCCAGTCTGATGTGCACGTACGGAATGGAATTCACTTTCATCTGGTCGGTTGCATTGCCTAATGTTCAATATCATAGATCAAGAAATAAAGTAATGTTTTTATTTTCTTGACTATAGTCTGATCGATGGTATTATGTACGTCCTTTCGGTTTTTAAACATTTTGATTTAAAACGTGTGTATTTTCTAAATACGGAGAATTTTGTAATATTTTGTATAAGTTTAATATTTAAAAACAATTTTTTTATCACATATATTAAAAAAATTACCATGAAAACAACAACAACGAAAAAAAAAACATTTACACATTTTACATTTATGTTTCAGATTAGAAATTATTTTTCCAGTTAAAAGACACAAGCTATATTGGTTCATATTTTGAAACAATCTGAGTCTTTTTATGTTGTAACTCTCATGCTGAAATCCTTATTCAAATTCAGTATTAACGAAAACTACACTGAGAAAATGACACTTTCAAATGTGAGTAAATCAATGTTTTCATTTTGTTTGAAATATGACGACTCAATTTTTTCAATTCTGAAATATCAGAAATACTCAGAATATTGAAACATGGACAGGACATACTCAAAACTGAGCACATAAAGGTCAGTTCATACTCATTTTTGAAACATGGACATACTCAAAAATTATTATAATCAGTTCAAACTCATTTTTGAAACATGGAAATACTTAAAAATGAGCATATAGAAGTCAGTTCATACTCATGTTTGAGACATGGGCATACTCAAATATGAGCACATGATGTTTTACTCTTGAGTGTGTGCATGTTTTCAGAAATGTGTATATACATGTTTCAGATGCGAGTAATTTTGATTTGAAGCCATTTTAACTATGCGACGTACTCAGATTTGAGTATTGTTTGCTCCGTTTTGAAAATGTCGTTTTTAGAGTGTAGGATTGAATCTTCTATAATCGGGTTCCAAGCAAAATAGCTTCGGGTTTTTGAGTAAAATTATTTGAATTTCTAAAATCATTGCTTATGGAAGCTATCTTTTACTACTGGTACACGACGATAGGAATTTTTTAGTGTCTTCTGGCTAACAGGTTTTTATATTCTATAAAATCTTCAGATTTATTAGTGTGTGCAGAGAAACAAACTATTTTATTAACTTTCTTTTGTCTTGTATAAAAATTTGTAGTTACTGCTTAAGAAAATATATCTACTAATCGGAATATAAAGAAAGTTTCCACTTAAATTTGAATGTTTAAGATTCGTAGTTCGTGTTTATGAAATGAATGTTTAGAATTCAATTACAATTTAAATACCGAAGTTATAGGTAACAGTTGTTTTTTCTTTGAAAAATCAACAGACATTTACAGTGCAGAAATCAACATAAATTACTATTATGTTTTACTATAATTTACATTAATACGTAATTTTTCTGATAAATACTGTATTTATTTTTTAACAATAGAGAAAAATAACAGTAAATTAATATATGTGTTGAACACAATTTCATGAAACATATTCATCTCAAAGTTATTAAATAAAACTATTTTCAATATCTATAACAGAATTACAGAACGAAACAACTGAAATGAAACAGTCAAACACATGATATATTAATCACCCAATGGAAGTAATCGTCTTGCTTATTAATGCTATGCTGTATTCTGTTTAAATCTTGCGCTTCTATACAATGAGTAATAAATCATAATTTTCCTATTTTCTGCTAGAGAAACTGTGTTAGACAATCACAATAATTTGAATATTTGAACTCCTTCATATCTATCTAATCTACGTTGCACTGTTGTCTCATTAAACCTAAATTGAATAAGAAAAATAACAAAAGCTGAAAACCAGAATAACTAAACGAGGAGTCGCATTAAAAATATCGATACGGAAGTTGGTTTCTGATTGTTGCACAACTCTAATGAATAAATAATTTAAGTTTCTATAAGTTATAGTAATTATACGTTTATTAATAATAAGTTGTTAAAAGGAACTAAAAGTAATTTTTGGATGTGGTCCCCTACAGTTTGTTTATGGGTCATACAGACACGTCTGCGACACACCTGCAGACAAATAAAAAACAGTAGGAAAACAAAAAAACTGCTATGTAATTAATTTGATTGAACAAATAAGAGATGGAGAAGCTGAACAGTGGCAAACTCGCACATCAACATTTTAATGTCTTACTTTTTTGGTATCTTGCGAAAGAGCACAAGCGTAGTGAATGTGAATTTGCCGTAGACTTAATGTAAAACTTAAATCAGTAATGAATATGCGATATAGTGCAGTCACAGTGTATTGCTTGTCGAAAAAAACAGGATACTTGGAACATTGAGTAAATTTACGAATGCTAAGTCGCAAAAATTTGTTATATAGCTCCTCAGATTAATTGCACTGCATTTAAGTTACACAGCATAATTTATCACTTGTTTTATTGCATAATTTATAAGGGATATTTTCTTTTATTTGGAATATTTATATTAATTCAGTAATCAGAGCCTAAAAAAATAAGCTTTGCAAAAGGTCGGATAAATTTATTTTGGGGTATGTTCTGTAGGATGCTATTCTAATTAAAAAACCAAGTTTTTAATCTCGTATCCCCTTACTCCGCGTGAGCGCCCTCTTGATTTTTTTTATCTCCTTTTGTAGGGTTTTATGTACTAGCAACTTGTTATTATATTTTAGCGGTACATTTCTTAAAACATTTTTCTAGAGAATAAAATTTGCAACAGATTGTATATATAAAGTGTTTTTTCTAGGTCTATCAATAACACAGCTACACCGCTCTAAAATTTGTGTAAAACATAGAGAATCGGCTAAATATGGGATTTCACACAATACTGGTTTTTTGTTATCTTAACTATAACTTCTTACCGGTACCTTTTTGTGAAAAACAGCTGCTACAGAACTTGTAAAGCATATAGTTTTTCTTTTCTATGTCCATATATGAAGAAGCTACACAGCACCAACGTTCGGGTACAATATGGATAATCAGATAATAAGCGAGTTTTTCCCAGTTTTCTTAACAATCACTTATCACTAGTCTCTTTTATAGGTATAAATGAACTAGCCATGTTCTAGAGGATAACGTCTGCTATAAAGTTGATGCATGCAGTTTTATTCTGGGCTGATAAATAATAAAACTATACCGCTCCAAATGTCGAGTAAAAAGGAAAAACACGCAGCAAATTTAATTGAATAAATGAAATAGTTTGTGCGTCCGAAATAGTCGCATAAATCTGTTTTCTAATTATATTGTATGGGTTTATATTGTATGAAAAAATAAAACGTTTACGATCTTACCCCCCCCCCCTTCCACACTCCTTACGGTTTATATTGAGAAAGCGGCATAAAATGCGGGTGTTTTTTACAGTTTTGAAATAGATTTTAAAAAATAACTAGTTACAAGTGTGCTTCATTAGAACAAAACTAATACTATTGCCTTAGAACGGAAAATATGTAGTAAAACAATGTCTGATTTTATTTATCCCATAAATAAACGAGCTATTCCTTACATAACGGAGCTGCAAAATTTTTTACTCAAGATTTGATGTATATGTTTCTATAAATATAATGCATTTTTTATTACTGTTGGTAAGAGTCACGTTTTCGGTCATGTCTGGAATGTAGACTAATAATACGAAATCTGATAGAAATTTATGAAAAACTATTTAATATTGTGGAAAAACAGAAATATAAACTTTCCTCAGTTTTCAATATTTCTGTCTGGTTATTTAGAACATTTTATTATTTTATTTTGCTTGCGATTTCTTTCCTGCAGCTGCAGCAAAACTGTGAGCAAATGGTATTATAACCGATAAAGAAATACCATTAATATTGTAATACACAAGTACAGATTTAAAATTAAAATGGATTTATTGTCAGTCATTTAATAAACCTAAGAAAAACAATACATTAATAATACATAATAAAATCAGCTATAGTAGACGTTTCAAGCTGAATACAAGGTCCACATCCTGTTCAAATGTTAATCGAAAACCACAGCTGTTGTTTACACATGTTAACGTTGAAAATAATGCATTAAAATTTATTTTGTGTGATAATTAGTTAAGGATATAATAATGTTTTTTTATTAGTTTCTTTTAGTTTTATTCAATGTCGGTTTTATAATAATTTCATTATAATATCAATTTAGGATTTACAATATCAATTTTATTATAATAATTCTGATTAATACATAATATGTTTAATTATTTACTGTTGATCAGTTTATTTGAATCCAAAATGCTTACTTTACCAGAATACAGAGTGTTTCTAAATGGATATCGGGGTTTTAACGCTTGGTAGTTGTTAAGATGGTAACTGCTTCACTAAATGTTTAGAGGATCTTGTAAGTTAATTTAATTGATGACTATTGTTCTTTAAGTTATACAGGCTGATTATACTATGAAGGTGAAGCAAAGAAAAAACGTGATCGTATATATATTATCAGGTTCAATACGTCGTCGGAATATTAATTATAAAAGGGTTTACCTTTGAAACCCAGAGTGAGGTGTTGAGACAAACAGAGAGAAAGAATCTTGTTAATACTTCCATGAATTTTATTCTTGAAAAACTTCCGTAAACTTGGGAAAAGGTGCTGTCCTTTTCAGGTGTTGAATGCTCATAAAAAGTTAAAGACTTTAAATATCTGTGCAATAAGACTTCATGGTGAAATATAGTATTTATGAATTAATAATAAAATGCAGATATGATGTTTTACAAATTAAATAAACGACATGACTTCAAGTTCGAATGACGAATGGATCGGACACCAAGTCCGGCCATCGCGAACGAAACTCTAAAAACTCCGGTCGAACAAACGACCTACTCTGAACTCTACAATCACTAGAACTGAAATTTGAACAGCGCGCGACCATGGCGAGCGTGCGTAAAAACACGTCTCAAAAACTCGCCGCGCGGAGATGAATGCGCCAAACTGGTAGACTCAATGAAGAGTTAACGCACGAAGGAGAAACAGCAAAACGCTGCCGTTCCGCGGCCTTACGCACATGCGCAAAGAGTGCCGGCTGCCTAGCCGCAAAAGCTCGTGATCCTAGGAGGAAGGTTACGAAACAAGCTGGCACGCGGCCAGGGGCGAAACGGGATGGAGAAATGAATTGAAAAAGAGAGACTTTACGAAATAAATGAGATATGAAAGATGATCGCTTGATTAAACTTAAAATAATGAACGTAAAAAGAGGGAAAACGTAAGATTAATTAAATATAATATGTTACAATTAAAGATTGAATAATTAAGAATATGGATTTAAAATGTTGAAATACAGATGAGAATTAGGGAAATTCAAAACAAAATATATCAACACGATATATTACTCCACCACAAATAGGGAAAAAAACTGAAAGATCCACATGAAAAGGAAATTCACAACTTACCGCTGAATCAGATAAGCTGGAATGCAAAAATGGATTACAAGGAACATTGGGAAAAGACCTGAACAATCAATCGAAAACATTAAATATCAATAAAACACTCATTACTATTAGAGAACTCCAAATGTCGATTGAGAACATGTAAAAAATGTCAGTTAAAATGCAAAAAATTAGAAAGTGTGATAAAAAGCAAAAATTGCATAAGAATATCAAATATTAATTGGAAAAACAAAAAAAAACTCACAAAATTTATGAAAAGCTCTAAAGAATAACCTAGCAATAAAATGAACTCTATTGAGAGTGTAAATAACCTATAAGGAATATCCAACTACCAAGAGCAAAAACAGATCCAAGAATGACCACTACTTACCAAGAGCATCAACAACCGATCAAGACAGCACGGGAATACACGGGATTACATACTATACCCAACAGACGGGTATCTGAGATTGTATATCAACAATCAATATAAAATTTCAGTACAGCTGCTATCATGATGATACAAGACATATATATATAGAAATATTAAATTCAAACAGATAAATAAAAGGGTAAGAAAAAATTACGGGGAAATGAGTGGCGCCACAAAAAAAATAGGGACAAAAAAATAAAAAATATATACATTGCAATCTTGTATCACTTGATATTATACACTGCATGCTGAAAGAAAACTTTCAAGTAAACCTTGCATTACTTTATATGCAAAGATGATCATGATCATGAAAAAATTATGTATACGTATACTGTTAAATAATGATTACATATCCATGGAATAAAAAATTTTACGTGAGTATTCATAAAAGATTGTATTAAAAAAATGTATTCTAATTACACAAAGTATATCAAATTTTACCATAAATTGAAAAAAAATACAACACATCTCTGAATTTTTTAGAATGGTGTATTACTGAAAAATTTGTCAACATCAACATTGACCACAAAAAAATTGTAAGTAAAGTATTTACACAGGATACCTTTATTTTATTGAATGAAATTGCAAATGCTTGCACTGTGAAATGAAGATTCAAAACTAAAAAAAATATGAAGAGCCTATCATACTATAAAAAACATCATTTTAAGTCTGAAAAGACTGATATGTGAACTGAATCACAAAATTGAATTTTTATTCACCTGTCAAAATTTTAAAGTTGAATTAAAAATTAAAGTTAGATTAAAATGTTTAGAAAAACAAAAGATAATTATATGTACATTAAATGCAAAAAAATTATATACCACAACATAACTAACACATACATATCTGAAAATGGTACTATGTAAACATATTACATATAATCTCAAAAGGATTTTTGAAAAAAAAAAGGTTTTTTTTTTTTTTTTTTTTTTTTTTTTTTTTTTTTTTTTTTTTTTGAAATATTCTAAAAGTAAGAGGCATATCTTTGTATGCATTTGCTTAAAACACTGAAAAATTACTTTGAAATTATGCTACAATACTTTCGAAAATGCCAAAAAATTTAAAATATTAGTTGTAAATAATTACTGAAGCATAAATTACATGTACACAACAGATTATGAAAAGTATTAAAAAAAACATTAAACTTGAAAAGAAATTTCTGTAAAATTTTGTTATCTCATGAACAAAATTATGCTAAAAAGAAATTATTTTGAAAAATGAATTTAAACAGTCAACTGAACACAATTACCTGTAAAGCTGAAAAAAAACCCATATAAAACCAACTTGAAAAAGGAAAAATCAGGTAAGATATGAAAAAAATTCATTATTGTTATTATTGTAAAAGTTAAAAATATTATGAACATATGTATCTGTCGGGTTAAGGTTAAAGAAGAGTCAAGAAAATATCTTGACAGTACCACTCAATTGGGTACCGAAATCTTATTTTCCTCAGACAAGACACAAAAAACTTACAAAATTAATATAAATATATAATGCATGAAAAGAAAAATTAAAACACAGACGTATCAGTTATGTTTGATGTGGCACAAAAATTTATGTAACTCGATTATTGAGTTTAAGTCTTATTTTATATAAGCACAGTCTGTATGATTCACAGTCTCTAGAAAAGGCTGGATGATCAGTACGAAAGTTGTGTCCATTTTGATTATTATGAACACAGTTTCTGCAATTGGCAGGTTTCTCACAAAAGCATGGTGCATGATGTTCACCGCACCACACACAACATCTTGAATTTTTGCACTGATTTGCTACGTGATGGAAAGCTTGACAGTTGAAACATCTTTTGATTTTTATGTATTTCTTTGCTGTAAAGAGTTGATCCTTGATCTGGAGTTTACGCCGCATTAGGCAGTAGGCAATGTTGCTTGGAAGTTCTAAAATGTGGTTGAGGTTATTGCTGAATTTATTTTTATATGTTTTCACCACATTTATATGGGATGTTTCCTTGAATTTATTGATTGCTTCAATTATTTCGTGAGTGCCATAATATTCAGGTACATCATAAATTATTATCTTGCTTAAGTGAGTTGAGGATGATTGTGAATTTAATGTGGAGTTGAAAAAGGATTGATTTACGGTGTCGTCTATATGACTTGATGAGAGAATTGAAGACTGTGTATAAGAATCAGATATTGAGATGTTATTAGTAGATGGAATGCTCTGCTCTTCCGTTTGTGTGAATGAGTCTTGAGTTGTTATGGTTTGTACTTTGGTTGATTCTTTTACTTTCACCAACAGTTTCTGATTAAGCTCTTTAAGGTTGGATATATCTTTGAGTGTATCACTGAACGTATCTTTAATAAAACATTTGTGCATCTCAATCATGTTGTTTCCTGTAAACTGTAGTGTTTTAGTTATAATGGAAAATATGTCAGAGTCAAATGTGGTATCACCATTACTGCTTTCAACGAGATACTTAATTGTATCTGGAATACTCTGTACAAAATCTGAGAGTGCCTCAGTAAATATATTTATACGATTCATTACTTGAGTATTTTGATCCATGATTATGGTAATAGAAATTGATGAAATAGAAATTAAAATGTGTAAATTTATTGATTAGAAATTAAAAAAATTATTGATTATTCACAATTATATCTTCCAGAAATATCTTCAAAATAACATCTTCAAAAATATATCTCTTCAAACAAAATATCTTCAAAAATTTTCAAAAAAAAAAAAATATCTTCAAAAAAAATATTCTTCTTCATACACTTATTTAAATATCATATGCAGTAAAAATTATATACAAACACTATAGATGAACTTCAGAAATTTGAAAAGAAAATGAATTTTATAAATGTACACCAAAAAAAACAAGCTTCCATGTGTTTAAAAAAATCTTCTATGTATATTTTTCAATCTTCTAACATCCTTTATAATTTTTATGCAAAATTGAGAAAAACTGCACTATATATTTTAATCTTGCATATTTCTAAAAAGGATTGCTTATTTTATAAAATTATGAATATTAAGGTGACAGAAAAAAAGCACATGTTTTCAAATATATCTTTAAAAACGACGTATTACGCACTTATTGTGCACTGGAACGAAGCACCATATTTGTTAAGATGGTAACTGCTTCACTAAACGTTTAGAGGATCTTGTAGGTTAATTTAATTGATGACTATTGTTCTTTAAGTTATACAGGCTGATTATACTATGAAGGTGAAGCAAAGAAGAAACGTGATCGTATATATATTATCAGGTTCAATACGTCGTCGGAATATTAATTATAAAAGGGTTTACCTTTGAATCCCAGAGTGAGGTGTTGAGACAAACAGAGAGAAAGAATCTTGTTAATACTTCCATGAATTTTATTCTTGAAAAACTTCCGTAAACTTGGGAAAAGGTGCTGTCCTTTTCAGGTGTTGAATGCTCATAAAAAGTTAAAGACTTTAAATATCTGTGCAATAAGACTTCATGGTGAAATATAGTATTTATGAATTAATAATAAAATGCAGATATGATGTTTTACAAATTAAATAAACGACATGACTTCAAGTTCGAATGACGAATGGATCGGACACCAAGTCCGGCCATCGCGAAAGAAACTCTAAAAACTCCGGTCGAACAAACGACCTACTCTGAACTCTACAATCACTAGAACTGAAATTTGAACAGCGCGCGACCATGGCGAGCGTGCGTAAAAGCACGTCTCAAAAACTCGCCGCGCTGAGATGAATGCGCCAAACTGGTAGACTCAATGAAGAGTTAACGCACGAAGGAGAAACAGCAAAACGCTGCCGTTCCGCGGCCTTACGCACATGCGCAAAGAGTGCCGGCTGCCTAGCCGCAAAAGCTCGTGATCCTAGGAGGAAGGTTACGAAACAAGCTGGCACGCGGCCAGGGGCGAAACGGGATGGAGAAATGAATTGAAAAAGAGAGACTTTACGAAATAAATGAGATATGAAAGATGATCGCTTGATTAAACTTAAAATAATGAACGTAAAAAGAGGGAAAACGTAAGATTAATTAAATATAATATGTTACAATTAAAGATTGAATAATTAAGAATATGGATTTAAAATGTTGAAATACAGATGAGAATTAGGGAAATTCAAAACAAAATATATCAACACGATAGTAGTATTTATTACATACAACTTAAAATTATAATTAATACATAAAATGAAAGAGCAACTCAAACAGTTTTACCGACAAGCTACAAGCCTAAAGGTGTTCAATGTGAACACCTTTCATCACACAGCACACATGAAGTCGATAGCTCAGTTCTTCTCAAACGTTAATCAGTGTTTGTGGGGTAATTGTTGCAACAGCTGCCTCAATCCTGTTTTTTAGTTTGGGTAGGTCAGATGGTAGCGGACTCACATACAGTCGATCCTTTATGATCCCCAACAGGTAGAAATCACATGGCGTCAGATCATTTGATCCTCTGGCCGTCAGATCGATGATCGTAGAGTGGCGTTTCGGAAGAACTGAGCTATCGATTTGATGTGTGCCGTGTGACGAAAGGTGTTCGCATTGAACACTTGTAAGCTTGTAGGTAAAACTGTTTGAGTTGCTCTTTCATTTTATGTATTAAGTATAATTTTAAGTTTTTTTTTATAATAGATACTACAAAGCTTTAAAACCCCGATATTCATTTAGAAACACCCTGTATTTAGCCACAGAACTGTGGTTATTATGAGCTTAGATAAAAGCATCATGCATGATGTTTGAAGAAAATCTGACTTCCTAGGATATTTGTAATGGCTTTTGTTTGCTGAAAGGAGCTAATACAAAACTATTCAAGGAAAACTCGGGAAAAGTTTTTTTTGTGTGTGTGTATTTTGTTTAAAGAGGGCGGCTCATGTGAACGCCGTAGGGAATGGAAGGTAAAAAACATCTATTTTGTATTAAAGATACAACTTATACAACATATTCAACAATAAGGACTCTCCGATATTTGGTAAGAAAGGGTTATTTATGAGTTCTCTAATTACTAGTCTATTCTAGTTTGCCTGATAGTTAGAGCGGAGTAGCATATCTATTCATGCGCCTATGGTAAAACTTTATAAATTTATTTTATACACATTTTACTGTCTACAATATTGAAATAAATATATTTCGTCAACATGTACTGATTAAAAATGATTGGCATTAAAATTGGTGATAACACGGCTTTTCTTCTGTTATTTCTATTCTACAAAAAATGTCTTCTTATATATTTTTTAAAGAATAAAAATTATGAATACATTTTGTTGAAAACTGTATGAAATATAAGTTTCCTGATAATATTTTCCTCTAAACTGATATCAAGGTATTTAATACAGTAATGTGCGGAATTCAGTGCCTTCGAAATGTTTTTTGCACCTTAAGGAGGTTATTGATAGCCTAAAATATATTTTCTTCAATACATGTTCTGCATTCGATAGTTAATTGCAAAGAAGACACTTTCCATTCCGAGACATTTGAAAATTTTTCCCTAAAATGAAGTATAAATGAAGTAGAAGACAAAGTAAAAGATAGTTATTGCCTGTCGATGTAACTCTTCCTTGAATATCAAGCATAAGATATACTTACATATATCACATTATCATTCTAATTATTAATGGGTTTTTTTTGTGTTCGTATTTTGCTTAAAGAGGGCGGCTCATGTGAACGCCGTAAGGAATGGAAGGTAAAAAACATGTATTTTGTATTAAAGATACAACTTATACAACATATTCAACAATCAGGACTTTCCAATATTTTGTAAGAAAGGGTTATTTCTGAGTTCTCTAATTACTAGTCTATTCTAGTTTGCCTGATAGTTAGAGCGGTGCAGCATCTCTGTTCATACGCCTATGGTAAAACTTTATAAATTTATTTTATACACATTTTATTGTCTACAATATTGAAATAAATATATTTCGTCAACATGTAGTGATTAAAAATTATTGACATTAAAATTGGTGATAACACGGCTTTGCTTCTGTTATTTCTATTCTACAAAAATTTATTATATATATATTTTTTAAAGAATAAAATTTATGAATGCATTTTGTTGGAAACTGTATGAAATATAAGTTTCTTGATAATATTTTCCACTAAAATGATATGAAGGAATTTAATACAGTAATGTGCGGCATTCAGTGCCATCGAAATGTTTTTTGCACCTTTAGGAGGTTATTGATAGCCTAAAATATAATTTCTTCAATACATGTTCTGCATTCAATAGTTAATTGCAAAGAAGACACTTTCCATTCCGAGACATTTTAAATTGTTCCCTAAAATGAAGTATAAATGAAGTAGAAGAGAAAGTAAAAGATAGTTATTGCCTGTCGATGTAACTCTTCCTTGAATGTCAAGCATAAGATATACTTACGTATATAACATTATCATTCTAATTATTAATGTTTTTTTTTTTTTAATGAAACTAAATAAAACAATCCAAGAAAAATTGCACAAAACTTAAAAATACCAAAAAAATCAAATGTTAATTATTTTACTCCAAATTATGCTTGTGTTTACTTTTCTATGTTTACTTCCGTAAACGTTCTATAAATATACAGGTACAGTCGGCCCGAATATGTGTTGGTTCCAAAATCTACTATTCGATTAAGCGGGGGTATTCGATTAAGTGGGAAAATCTATTCTACCTTACCGCATCGTTAATAATATCTTAAAATCTAACTAATAATCTATAGCAGTTAAAAAAACAATTATTTTAATTGTAAAAAAGTTACTTTCTTTAAAAAAAAGATATTTATAAAATGAAATAAAAATTCTTATATTAAGCATAATAATACACATTCAATTTTGGTTTTATCGCTTACCTCATTACAATTTTTTTAAAATCCAATTCAGTTGATTGTTTATTTAATGTTTTTTTGCGCACATTTATGCAGTTCTTTTTCCAAACCAAACTTCAAAATGTCTTCGTATAATTGATAATGATTTCTATACTTTACTCAAGGATAGGGGAGGATTTATTATTTTTATTATCAACTTCATTATTTTCATCTTCTTCTGTGCAAGCAGATGATTCTGACACCTCATCAGTTTCTGTAGCCTCATTTTCCTCAAATTCTATAAATTCCAAAAGTTCTTCCTGTGTAATTTGGAGTTTATCGAGCTCTTCTTGAAATTATTGAAGATCACAACTTTCAGTTTCTGCGTCCCAACAATCATCTCCATCAGATTTAGGCTTTAAAAATTTCGCTTTTTTAAAACTAACAGGAACATTATTGCAAGCATTGTTGCAGAAATGCATAGCAGTCAAAAGGTTATTTTTTTTTTTTGAAAGACTGAAAAATGTTTCATTACAGCTCTCTGTTTCCAAGTCCAAAATATGGAGAAGTTCATTTATAATCTCCCGTCTATATAATGCCTTGAATGATCTTATGATTCCTTGATCAACAGGATGTATTTTGGCCGTTGTATTTGCAGTCAAAAATTCTACTCTGAGATTATTCAGTCGAATTGAGTTCTCTGTTTTGTGAGTGCCAACATTATCCATTAATAGGACAATTTTTCTATTTTGCTTTTTCATGTTTAGGTCTAATTTTATCAGCCAACTTGCAAAAATATGTTTTGTCATCCAACCATTCTGTGAGTAATCATATGCAACAGGATATTTTTTTACATTTTTTAGACATCTAGGCTGTTTGCTTGTGCCAATGAGAAGAGGTTGAAGCTTTTCTTCTCCCGTTTGATTTACACAGAGTAGCACAGTTACGCGGTTAGGCGATCTTTACTTATTTTAAATCCGTCTATTTTTTTTTTTGGCATAGCTCTGTATAGTAGATTTGTTTCGTCACAATTAAAATATCGCATGGTTTGTACTCAGCAAGAATTGGTTGTAAAGTTTCTTCAATCCATTCATCACAAACGACTTCGTTTACAGAACCCGATTCTCCATGTAGTTTCTTAAATGGTAAATTGTGTCTTTGGTGGAATCTATATAACCATCTTTTAGATGCCGAAAAATTCTCATTAGAAGAATCTTTCGCAATTTCTTCGGCTTTCTGAATAATCATTGCCCCTTTTATTAAATCTCCTTTGCTTCTTTTTGAATGAAACCATTCCAACACAGCATTGTCGAGATCGTCATTAGATTTTCTTTTCCGTTTTCGGTTTAGGTTTCCATTGTTTCTCCATTCTTCTTAAATTTTTTCAGCATTTTTTTTAATGGTCGAGACTTGAGATTGAGAAATTTGAAACTCTTTAGCGATTTCAGTTTGTGTTTTTCTGTGCTTTATGGCATCCAAAACCTTCAATTTATAGGACAAACTTAAAACTTTTCATTTCGGGTTCATATTTTTCTACTCCAGAGCCTTAAAACAAACTGAATAAATAAAGTGAGAACCGAACTTTGGTCAGAACTGTCTATTTTTTCAGTGTTTCATTACAATAACTCGAATATTCTACAACTTCAAGTGACCAATCAGTTTTTATTTACCGTAATCATACAGACGTAGTCTCTTTATTTGCTTCCCCACCTCAACACCCCTTTCATTCGAGACGTCCTTGCTATGGCGACCTGGGAAATGTTTTGAGAATTTAACGTGTCGCCCGTAACTGGACTTCATGTCATAACGCCATTACTCCCTTTCCTCAGAGACCTGTGTTTCGGTGGTTTGAAATTTTCGATGTCAAAATATTTGTCACACCAGATTAGTCGTTATTGCATTATCCAGGGAAATTATTCGAATAAGTGGGGAATTTTAACATTGCCTCTATGGGAAAAATTTTGGTTCTAGAAGATTTTATTTCTATGAGCGGGATATTTGTTTATCCGTTACCCGATTAAGCGGGGCCGACTGTATTAGAATATATAAATTAAAAATAAATCTCAGTTAATTATAGACCACCTTATATATATATATATATATATATATATATATATATATGTGTGTGCGTGTGTTTGTCTGTATGTATATTTGCATATTACAGTGTTATAAATTATTTTTGTTTCTATCTTTATATTCATGCACAGTGTTATATGTGACAATATATAAAAATGAAGGGGTAATTAAAAATTCATATGCCCATAATTATTTTGCATATTTTATTATTATTTTGAATAACTGTTTCCAGATTTTTTAAAGTATATTATAAAACAATTTAATATAAACACATATTATGGTTTCGTAAATTGGAATACAAATTCGGAGCTCAAAGATTTTTGATGTAGACAGTCGCATCAGGTACGTATGTTATTCAACCTCTAATACTCACGTATCGCCCGCAGTCGTATTTTCAAATGCATTTTGAAAGAATAGCATTTATAAAGAATTGGCATTAGAGTTGCAAAAAGCCGGTTTATTCCCGGGTTTATTTCCAATAGATCCAGTTTATTCCCTAAAGACCTGATTTATTCTCAAAAAACCAAGTTTATTCCCAAAAAACCCGGTTTATTCCCAGGTTTAAACCGGGTTTTTTCTAACCTTTACAACGCTACTTGGCATACACGAAACAATATGGTAAATTCTATTCTGTAGAAATTACTTGATATCTAAAATTTATTTACGAACAGAAAGTTTTTTATCGATGGATAATATTTGATGATTCCAATAGATGGTTATAGGTTACAAAAAGTATACCCGTCCATAACATTATCCTTTAGAAATTGCAATTAAATACAACGTTTTGTTGGAATAAGATTTATAAAAATATATAGAGTTTTATAATAATATAAAGAAAAATAAACGCAGTATAAAATTTTAGACACGAAAATGGGCCCCTTTCTGAAGAATGAATATATTTTCATGAAACTTTCATTATTATTTAGGGTAAAATTGTAATTTTGGAAATATATAATATTAATTAACCTTCTAAATTTTGAAATAAATAAAAATATTTATTAAAGTTCAGAATAATACACTTAAATTGAATTTATTGTGCCTTACAAAATATACATTATAGATAAAATAAATACCATTTTAACAATTTTGATTCATCAATATTCCAAATTATCGTGAACATCATTGTAACCGACTTTAGCGGAAATGATTTCCATTCCCCCATACTCATTACTAACGTCCATGGTTTATTATACTGATGCTGGATGGAGAAAACTGAGTTACATTCCTGAACATTAGCAATGGGTGCAAAATTATATAAACGTAAGAGAAATAAACTGTACGTTGATATTTTAGATATTTAAAATATTTTTAGTTCTAGGAAGCAGATGTTAATTAAAAGTATGTGAAGGGGGAAACAAACATCTTAATATATGAAGGCCTCCAGTCTACCAATAATTGGAATTGTATGATTTAATGAATTAACATGATAAATTTATAACACATTCGTGGTTCATTCTGTTCTAATGTAAAAATAATATGAATATTTCTAAACATTTGCTTAAAATATTATTATCATTAAAAATTGTGAAAATATTAGTATTAACGAAATAATTAGTATTAACGAGTTATTATTAACCAATAAATAGCATTAACAAAAACGAAAAATAAACAACTTTTTAAAGCATTTTTACATTTAATAATTTTGCGGACAATGTTAATGACAACTATACACTTGAGAATGAGTTTAAAGAAAAACCAGTTGGAAATTGTACGTTAAACGTGACAAATGAGGTGAGTTCGAAGTGTAACTAGTTTTACAATGTAAAAAAATCATCGTTATTATTCCAGTGAAATGAATTATATCGCCTGTTATGAGCGCAATGAGCATGCCTTTTCTCTTATTATGTATGACACATTTACAGATAGGAATATCTTTTCGACACCAGACAGCGCTGCAAAATTCCCCAAGGAAATCTTGCTTTGCGAATGATTACTTCCATGATTTAATATTTTTATGATTCATGATGAACTTATAACTTGTGTTTATTTAATTTAATGGATTGAGATTTTAGGCTGTCAAAATAATTTCAACTGAAGTTATCTCAGAATCTATACATATTTGAATGTAACTCATGTTTCAAACAAACAATTTTTTTTAACGATATTTCTAAAAATGTAACTTTTACGCAATTTTATTCGAAAAAATTATTTTGAATAAAAATGGCCTCCTGGCATATGAAACAAGAAGTGATCTGCCCATATTTTTTTCCCTCGTCACATGACTTGCATTTGTATTACATAGATTACATATGATAGGATTTAATAGGATGAATAAAACGTTCATTAATATGTTTTTTTTAATTTTAATTCGATTTTCATAAACTTTGAAATGACTGGACAAAATTCTTCAACAATTTTATATATTAAATTTCAAACCATTAGGTTTGGTAGTTTTTGCGCTATTATATGCGGAAGGACGACGGATGGACAGACGGAAGGACCAGACGACGACTATAGGTGCTGCGAATTTTTTAAATTACGAACGCAGCTAAAATACGCATTAATACCGAATGTAATAGCAATCATGAATATGTCTACTTTTTTTCTGAATCTCGAAAAAATGTTTGTTCTATAAGTTTCTCTTGTTCTACACTATTCAAGATAAGCGTTCCCAATATCCATTTACCCTAGAAGTTTCAATGTATGAAAATGTTGATATTTTATCATGAATAAGAAAAATTGATTGCTGAAAAAGTATACCAAAAATAATTAAAAATAAATGTGCAAATACAAATATTTTTTTTAAAAAATACGTTTAAATTAAATGTATAAGATATCCAATCGGACAACATAACACCACCTTTGAGCTAGTTAGATGGGCCAAAATATTGTTATGGGAAATGTATTTTATTCAATAAGACAACTTCCGGAATTTATTAAACTCTTAAAATTAAAGTTGTCGTATACATCGTATACTTATTACTTTCGAAGAACTACAGAAGAGCCTTGTTCTGAAATGGATTTTCAATGACAATTATGAGAACCAATAATAGGAATCTATGTGTTATTGAAGAAACAAAATTTTCCAGTTTCCAAAAATTTATAACGGTGTTTAAATGATTATACCCTACGAATTTTTTGTCCGAAAACATTACGTTGATCTATTATATAAGGAAGTCATTCATGAGATCAAAAAGGACAATAGAAGCAGTGCTGGTTTTAAAGGTAGTAGATAAGGATAACCTAAAATTACAGTTGCTACATAGCGCACGTTATATATAAATAAAAATATCTTACACGTATATTTTTAAAGGCTATGATTTTAAAATTGTTGTATCCAAATTAAATTTATAAACATCTATGATTCATGATCATAAATTGGCATTTCAGGTTTGGGAGTAACTAAATATATTTATTAGTCTGCAACGTTATACACTTCATTAATTTAATTTTACTTTACAAGATATTTATTATAGATAAACTTAATACCATTTTAACTCCTTTATTTCAGCAACATTCCAAAAACCATGTGCATCAAACGATAGCCGATTGAAAAGGTGTGCATTCTGCCATATTGATTACTAACGTGAAGGATTAATATTTAATGATTGATAATAATGATGATAATAATAATTGATACCCAGTCATTGATTCCCAACCGAAAATAATCGTTTTTAAACGTCATTTTCCCGATATTGTCGAATGCAGGATAATGTAGAAATGAAGGTATGAAAAATAAATATGCCTCTGACAGTCTTACAAAAGGGAAAATCTGTAATGTTTTTAACTAATAATAGTTAAAACTAATTTTTCAACATTGAATATGAAAACAAACTTAATTACAAATATGAATATATTCCTTGAGAGAATTATTCATAGCTCAGCGGATTAAAAATGCTTTAAATCAATAGAATTTTATTACTTTAAATGATGCTTATATTGCAGTGAAACCTGGAGCTTAGTGAACGTATTAACACTGGATTGTCAGTGAGAGGGTTAATTGATTTTGTGGAAAAAAGAAGACGTTTTTGTGCAATATTAAACAGCTGTACTCAATCGGAAATTTGAAAATCCGTATCAGGAAATAGACGAAAACCTAGCAGTACAATTTCTAGACTGCGGTGCGCTCGAATGAAAGCGTGATATACACGGCATAACAACCGATTATTTATGTAACTTTAGCCCTTAAATAGCATCTTTTCGTAAATTTTGTTCGGAGAAACATAGAATTTAAAATTGGCTCATATGTTATTTGACTAATAAGTAAGTAAACGTGCTGGCAAATAATGAAAGTATCTATATTGCATTTTAAATGTACTGGATATCTGCTGTATCTAAACCTGTACAATGAAAAACGTCTAAGCATGAAAAAGCCTTACAAACACTCACAATTCACAAAATGATGTTTTCGGTTCACATTTGATTTCAAATTATGATTACACATCACGATTTTTTTTTTTAATTAAAGTTTGCATAAATTATCACACATATATCCTTGAAATTATGTATATGACGAAGACAACGGATTTCTTTTAACAGCGATTACTAATATCAAGAAATATGTTTGAGAAAGAAACTGAAAGGAAGATGTTGAAAAGCTTTCAGTCATAAATAATGAAGCCTAAGTACTTGAGTTTATTGCTCTGGCAATATTGTTTTTTAGCTTACAGTATTAATTTTTAACACATGCTTTTTACATTCTTGAAGTTCCTAAAATATCGCTTAAAATTTTTCTAGATATTCGACAAAACGTTTAAAATTGAAATTGTCCGGATACTTTCGATGAGATAGTAAATTCACGACAGAGAAAATAAGTATGAAATATTTACTGACATTAAATTTAATTAGTTTACAAAATTTCACACGTCTATGCAATTAATTTCTTGATCAAATTATTTTCCTGACATTATCCAATAACTAAAATTAACGGCGGTCATATATTGCCGTATCTGAATGTCGGCAATTACGTAAGACTGTCTCTCATTATTTAAGCACTATTTATTATGCCGATGAAAATATTTGAGCTGAGTAAATTATTTTAGCAATTTTAAGCAATTTAAGTGTTTTAAAATGCGATTCGTCTTCCATTAGGAAGTATTGTGAGAATTAAACACATATTTTTATGTATTAAATAAATAAAATAGGATAGTGAGTGATTACAAGTAACAAATATCCGAACAACAGTTAGGATATCAAAATCAGTTAAAATGAAATTAAACAATGAAATAAATTTTCTTTTCTCGGAATATTAGATTGCAATAAAATAAATTTAAAAATAATAGTGGAAAAAATAATATTGGCAGAAATAAAGCCTTATGCTAAACCGTATCGATATTTGACAGTAAACAACTCACGTCCAGGAATGAACAATTTTTTTGTTACCTTGATATTCACAAAGATAAAATTTAAAACATTGTGGAATATTTTTCTATGAAAGGATTTTTTTTTATAAGAAAAAAATATTTTACAGCAATTTAATGTCAAAAGTCATAAGTGGAATGGAGTGTGCATTTGAAATCTGAAGAGCTAGGGGAAATATAGTTTTTTAAATGCGTTTTCATCGAAAGGAAATTCCATGGAGATGCAGAAAGGTATATGAAACCAGTTGAAAAAATAGCAAAAAAGACTTTTTTAAATAATATGATTTTTTTTAAATTTTACTTACCCATCATACGTAGTATAGGGTAAGTCTTGTAATCGTTTTGAAAATCGAAAAAAAATTTTTGACGGATTTACACGTTTCAGACACTGGAGATTCCGAAAAACATATTTTTAGAAAAAAAAGGTTGCCGTCCGTCTGTGTGTCTGTGTGTCTGTACGTCTGTAAACGCTCTATCTCCCGAAAAAATTGAGATAGAGACTTGCAATTTGGTATGTACTTACTATGTAATAATGGGAAGAAGCCTATTTAATTTCAATAACCTTGATTAACCGGAACTATTCTTTTCGGACTCTCGAAATATTCGTTCTGATAAAAGGTGTATAAAAAATTTCGAAATTGTTTATTTTAAGAAATGAGTATAAAAGACAATAAAAAAACATAAATTTTGCATAAAGCATGAAGTCTATCGGATTATGAGTTGCCGAGATATTTGGAATCCTATTTCCACACTCTTCGATTTTTGATGACCCTGTATTTCATCCAAATTTCACTTCAAAGATATATTTTAATTGGAAATTTGACGCTTAATCCGACGCAATAAACCGCTAGTTAATAGGATTGTTGTTTTTGGAGTTATAAGGAGGTTTCGTTCAAGCAATTCAGTAATCGAGCCTTTAAAGTTTATGACATCATCAAGCCACAATTTTATTTGAATTGCAATGCATTTTATAAGTAGTTTACACATTTTTATTTTAATATTTTACGTTATCCATATCAATGATGGGTAAGTATTACGGTGGCCCCCAACGACTAGTTTTTCTTGCTGTGCATCGTTTTAAAAAGGAAATCGCAGAATAAAAAAAAAAAATGTTTATATACACTATCATTTCTCTTACTCATTGAGAGTTAATATAATCCGTAAAAAATAGTTTTAAATTTTATTTTCTCGTATTTCTCTTTCATTGCTATTTGAATTTTTGTAAGCATTCACCTCATATATGTCATAGTTTAACAATCGGGGATATTATAGAATGAAAGAGCATTAAAATGAAAAAAACGTTTAGAAATGTTTAATTATATAGTTTTAATTTATTGCTTTTATCGTAACGTTAAGAATAAAATAAATGTAGTTTCCTAATTTATATGTTTCTATAAAAAGTAAAATGGAATGAATATATATTACACAAAAAATATATTTTTATAATTATAAAAAAAATACTTATGGAGACAATCATAAAGCTTTAAATAAAATAACCAAGAATCTTTAAAATAGATGTATAAATGTATAACACTGTGATGCATTCCCGTAAAGTATGATAAATGCTATGTTGCAGACAGTTTTTAAATCGAAGAATTATTTTAATTGCTATTTTATATTGAAATCGGTCTTGGCATTTCAGTTAAATATGTATTTTAGTGTCAAGAAATATGCATGAAAATTTATCCATCTTTTGCCTTATACCTGACTAGATTGTGGTGTGCAGTGTCCAGTCACTTTTTATATTTGTCGAATTTCTATAGTTTTTATTTATTTTTTTATTAAAAATTCCATTATAGTAGGGTTTGAAATGTAATAAAATATGGCTCCAGCTGGATTGGCGTGACAAGTTTGATATTATTTTTTTTATTCTGTATGTTTTTACATGTAGATTTCAAATATCTTAGGTGCCATTTTTTTTCTTACATAGTTTTGTTGTGATTTTCAACATGGCATCAAAGATGGCTGCCATTTATGGACTTATGTAATATCTGTGGCATATTATTGACCAGCATGTAAAATTATATGTTTTTGGGGTCAAGGTATTAAAATTGGAGTAAATTGAGTTTTCCAAGTGTTTTAAGTGATAAGATGCAAATAAAGTAAGGGAAAATGAAAGACATTATACATATTAGTGTTTTATTAACCAGTTATACATGTATATTCCAAATATCTTAGGTTGCCATTTTTTTTCTTACATATTTTTGTTGTGATTTTCAACATGGCATCAAAGATGGCTGCCATTTATGGACTTATGTAATATCTGTGGCATATTATTGACCAGCATGTAAAATTATATGTTTTTGGGGTCAAGGTATTCAAATCTATAATCAAAATTGGAGTAAATTGAGTTTTCCAAGTGTTTTAAGTGATAAGATGCAAATAAAGTACAAGAAAATGAAAAACATTATACATATAAGTGTTTTATTAACCAGTTATACACAAATGAAATATTTAAATGAAATAAAATAAATAATTGAAGATATTGAACATAATTATTAAAAACAGCATTTATATGTATATAAAGTACTATGATTTTACATATCTTCTTCCGAGTCACTTTTGTATTTGTGGTTATATCGATATTCCTCTGTATTGTTATAGTCACTGCATTTGCAAAGGGTAGTACAAACCAGAGAATTATTTAAGCAAGAACATGTCCCAACTGTATACGTTCTCTTACACACACATTTAACAAGTTCAATAATTTCTTTGCGCGAAAAAACTCCAGGCATTTCACTGGAGAAATTGCTCCTTTGCCATTTATTTCCCAACCATTACCAGTAAGTGGTGGTATTGTTGATCGACGGTTTTGCAGCCGTTTCCGTTGATGCAAATTAAATTGGATCGTAGAATATGTGGCTTCAGTGCTCCCAGGGTTGGTGGTAACTTCTTTCCCTCGAAACGTTTCGTTCTGAAAAGATGCCATCTTAACATAGGAAAGTCTTTTTAATGTCTTTTAAAAGTAATAACACGTATATAAATAATTATCTTATTCCAAATCTTAATCTAAAACTTTAAGTTCATTCGTAACTTTTATCAACTCCCCAATCTAAAAAATTTTGAGGGACGCTTATTGCCATTTCGAATGTTTTTAAAAGCCATTTTTGTATTTTTATTCCATGCTTCCCTTCGCGCGCTGGGTATTTTTCACGTCAAAATCAATGCGCAGCTACGATAGGGATTCTTTCGTGTTAAATCTTCTCCATCGCACCTCATTCGCTTAGCTTAATTTCGTCTGTCACTTATTGGCTCGTGCATACGTTACGTCGTTTTAATAACTCTATGCGCCTTTAACAAAATTCGCTTGCAAGCTTTCGGAGTGAAGATTTTTGTCGTGTTTGGAAATGCTGACAAAAGCGTTATCTGGTGTTCTACTGACTTATAATTTCACAACAGCCTCTTAAGATCTAGTAAATGATGTAGTGAAATATCGTCAAACCTGAGGGCTATAAGTTTATGCCTGATACTGTGGGAACTGTTACTGCCATCGTTCCTGGTCGTTAATAAACAATTTTTCTGGAAATTGGCTGCCATTATTGAAAAAATTCTTATGGTGTTTCATCATTGCCTAACTTCCTCGCCATGATTCTTGCTTACGACTGCAATAATTCACCATCTTTAACAAACTGCCATTTTCTCGTGGAATATTAAATCATCTTAGTAAAAAGTTTACACACACACACATATATATATATAACATACTAGGCTAATTACTGTTTAGTATTCGGTAAAAGGGCCCAATAGTGTCCGATTATTTGTCACATATCTAATATTGAGTCGAAATTCTGAAAGCTGAAATAGGGGCTCCTGTTTTGAAGCCTTGAAGCAGTTGCATGCTAAACTCATTTCGAACGTTTATGCATTTTTTTTAAATTGTTTAATACATAATATACATATCTTATGCCCCAATTTCCACAGAACTATTTCCATTTAACAAATTTAACTTTTTTATGTTCACTCGTAGCGTTTATTTGCTGTGAAGTGTAGATAACTACCAATATTTTCGACTAGTAACTTCAGCAATTTTTTACTATTATTTTTTAATTATATGATATTCTACGATTCCCAGTCTCTGAGCACGTAGTCCGCTAGTTTTAATCAATTGTTTGAAAAATAGCCGTCTTATGTCTAATAACTAGAAGCTTTTTTTCTAGATATAATAGTCCGGGAGACAGCAACATTTTTTTTCTTAAACATTTAATACAAGCTTAATATCAAATGCGTAATCCATCTTACTCAATCAGTCACGGAAACAGACGTCCGCTGTCGAGACAGCGGTGAATGCGGCCTTGAGACATGAAAAATCTACCAGTCAAAAGAAAATGAATGAAAACTTCATTACAAACGATCTAAACTGGTCGTGATAATATCGTCAATATTCCGTTAACGGATAATCTATTTAAAACGGAGCAAATTAGCGTGTCCTTCGAACCTGTGGGATCTGGAAGTGGGTTCGCGAGTGTAGCTCACAAAGGCAGCGCCTTCTAGTTTATAATATAAAAGTAATGAATTATATTACGTTATAAATTACAAATCAAAAATCGTTTGCGTAGATATCTGTAATTGTTTTTGTCGTTTAACCAAAAATATATGCAAGAAGTTTCTGTAGCATGTGTTACATATTTATATGCTTGAGAAAAATTTCTCTTATTAAAAACTTTAGTAAATAAAAAGCCCATAGAACTAAAGCAAAGTATATTTCTCGCAATATTTTACTGTAAGTAATGTATTATAAATATTATGCATAATTAATTACAATTAGGAAACAAAAAATGTAGTCAGGCCCATTTAATCTCTTTCGTATATATTTTTACAAAACAAGCGTACATTTCTGAACACATATAAAAAATTTGCTAAGTAGGTAAATGCACATTTCCGTAAATATGTTGGTTGATGTTTATGAAGACAGCTTCTTTTATCGCTTGTTCATCACTACCGTATTTTTACCATAAACATACCTCAAGCAACTTTCTCCTTGCCATGATGTTTCCCAAGGGTGATATCATATAAAATATTTCTGGTTACAGAAGCGAAATAATGTATTTCTCAGGTCAAATATTTTCTACTCTAAGGTCGCTTTGGGGCAAATTATAGTATTTTTTCGCAATAATTCATGAATTGCCTTCTAACGTTAATAATGCATATAGGTATTAGTTACAGTTCCAAATATATATATTCAACACTTGAAGACGCATTAACGAAAACGAAAAACATGTAGCAGGCATAGTTTATAAAACACTTTTCAACACTTACAGAATATTATTATGAAATTTTATTTATTCATCTAAATAAATAAGATATCAAAATAAGCAATTTAAAAAAATCATAACTCAGTAAAAATTTATTTTCAGCAATTGATGTCCAAACCATTGTGTTGTGTAATATGTGCAAATTCTTTGTGCAGCTTGGTTATGAACCATAGAATTTATATATACCATGTAATACACTAATAGTTTGATAATGCATACCACGGTGAAAAACGCAATTATTTCCAGGAATTATCTATCTTATTCAATCCGGTTACTATATTAGTTTGCATGTGACTATAAAAGGATGATAAATGCTACGTACTCTATCATAAAATAGGTTGTAGTGCGCATCTATGATCCTTTTATAATTTCATTAAGTTTGAATTATCATAACATTACAATGCACCCAAAGTGATTTTTCACAATAGATCAATATTTAATGAAAATATGTTCTGCGTCCCTGTAAAAGAACTATATATGCTGCTTATTCTATAAACAGCAAAATGTAGTTAATCTCAATTATGCATATCGATCTCATTATGTTTGAAATATCGTACAATCGATAGAAAACGCAGAAAACGGATTTTCTCTATAGACCATAATGTAACTAAAATGTCTTATGTGTACCTTTAAACGAACTATAAAAGCTACACACTCTAAATGTAAAAATTATATTAAAAATATTATTTTTGATTGTGTAGTTTTGTTAACTTTTAGCATCAAAATTGACTGTGGGGAATGAATTTTTCTCTATTTTCTCTTAAAGTGGAGAAACAGAATGTCAAACAGATTCTGGAAGTTCAGTACAAACATACGTGGACATTTGTACAGCTAGCAATAACACTTTCCTTCCACAGTATGTTAAAAAAATGCATTTCAAGTAAAAGCAAGAACATATTTATGATTATTATCATTATTAAAATACAAGTACTTATAAATGAGATGAAGCCTTTGAGCATTTCCGCAGAAAAAAAAAGTTCCTTACTTCATTACTTACTTACTTACTTTTTTTTCATTAGAATAATCATCCAAAATTATGAAAAGAATCTGTACTTTATTATATTTAAAATAATTCCAAGACATAAATTAATGTTATAAAATAAGATTCTTAGAGAACTTTCTACCCTCCAGCAACAATTAAAGTAATGCTCTTTTGATATCAGTTTAACGAACTTTTATTATTACACATAATTGAGTTTATTAACAGCTTGTGAAATGCATTATATCCGCACTACACGCTCATAAATTTGATTTATCTTTTTTTAGAAAACTTGCTTTGCCGGCAATACACAAATAATATGAAATGAAATTCAGAATACCTTTCAAAAGTATTATAACTCTTAAAAAATACATTTACTTTAAATAAAATCTCCAAGGCAATTAATGATATTTAGGCGACTGATATGTTCAGCTAATATTTTCCGTTCTAATTTTTTTTTAAGTAACATCTTCCATTTGTTCGTATTTTTTCAGCTGTCATTTGTAATTCAAAAATTATTTTCATATTTACATCCAATACATGCGTTGATAAATCATAGCTTAATAAAACGGAATAAATAACGTAATGGCCGGAATTTAAATGTAATAAAATATAAAAAAAATAAACATTAGTTTATAACATTTATTTATGGCTAAGTATTAGAAAATATAATTTTAGTAAATCTTTATAATTACTAGTTTTAATTATTTGGTGAAAACTAAACAGTATATTTTATCAAAGGAAGAATTTCAAATTCATTTTTCCCTTTTAATAAGTTTTTCCACAAAAATTAAATAACTCACAGACGTCATACAGGTAGTTTAATAATATTTTTTCACATTCATTTATATATACAGGGTGTCCACGAATAACCTGACCGACCTTTATTTTCGCAACCGTTGGTCCTAGATGCATACTTCCAATTACAAAAATGGTTTAAATAAGGTAAAGAATTATTTTTAAATGATTTGGGTCAAGAAAAACATTTATTAAAAAAATTACGAAATTTAAATTTTTATACGGTCCCCTGGTCCTATAAGTGATATTTAGTAAAAATTTACTGTGACACTAACAAGTAAGATAAAAAAGTCCCATTCATCTGCGATTAAAACTGACCGAGTAATAGCTGTTTAAAGTTGGAGTATATCCTTTGTTGCGAAATAGGGGTCATTCACAAATGTAGTAGAAATATAAATAATCGTCAGATATATCAAAAAAATAGTTGAGAGCAAAATTATGCGAATGTTTTTCATTGCAGTCTAATATAAATGTGAAATCTATAATCATTCTGACATATTAATGCAAAATATACAATTTGTACTGAACATATAACAGGATAAAAATAACACAATTTTTGTTAAATAAAATGATGAAAAAGAACAGCCTCAATTAAGATTTTAAAATGCTGTTAGATTACACTGTCTTTCAAATTTTGGGATGTGCCATGTTTTTTAGCTTTTGAAAATTGATTCTAATGTATTTTTTAGCACTGAATCCGAAAGTGACCTTCATTTTAAACCATCACGTCAGGATTTTTCTGAAATCGAAAATTTCAAAATTAAAATTAATCCCCCCTCTCCTCCCAACCTCATCGGACCCCTGAGCTATTTAGTTGTAAAAAACCCAGTATAAGCCAAAAAATTGAATAAAGTATTGAATTAAATTAAATTAAACTGAATAAAAAAGTCTTACATCTATTTTATAGTATCAGATTTTTCGCTATTTTTTAACCTTGAAATTTACGATTTGCGAAAAATCTTGACATGATGGCTAAAAGTGCAGGTACTTTTTTATTCAGCGTTAAAAAATACATAAAACGTAATTATAAAAGTTAAAAAACACAACCATCGCAGGTTTATGTTATCTAATCTAAAACTTTTTCTTAAACTTGTTGACGGTAATCTATCCGAATTATTTGTGTTATCCTCTAATAGGAGTATTATTAACCCTTTATCTACTGCATTATGAACTACTGAAAATTTCTGCATAAATATTTTTTTAGATGCCATATTGATAATTAAAGAATATACAAGAAAAAAAAATCTCCCCGGTGCAAAATTTAATTTGTTAGAACTAATTAATTAAAGTGGTACTTAAAAGTACCGTCAGTACACTATGCATAAATTTCCTCATAATAGAAAAAAATTACGGATGATATTTCTAATGAAATTTAACCTCTTAAAAATGCTAAATAACCAAAAAAAAAACACTCATAAGAAAACAAAGAAAATATGAAATTGACACAATTTTATTTTTTACATAATAAAGGTAGGAATTCACATTTGATGATAATCATAAAAACAATTTTTTTTCATTGACGCACAAAAATATATTATTTATATATATTTATACATATAATATATATATATATATATATATATTATATATATTATATACATATATATATATATGTAAATATTTTTTTTATCCGGAATGCAAAAGCAAATTCACATTCAATGCTAACATTTTCAAATGCTCTTGACAGAGTTAGTAAGAAATAAATAAATGATTAATTTATATATATATATATATATATATATATATATATATATATAATTGAAATCTATAAAAAAAAAATGCTAAAACATATTACCACACTACACTTTCATAATTACAGTATAACAAACAGAAATACTATAGATAATTAATTACATAGATAAATGAAAACAAGTTTTTCTCCAACACTACGTGTACTGGCGGTACTTATGAGTACCACCGAATAATTCAACCGTTAATTACATTAATAATATGTTATCTTATAATGATTGGGCAAATAATATTCTAAGACAATACAGAATGAATAAAAAAATACAACACGAACCTTTGGTTTGATATTATATATTTATAGCAAATAAAAGATAAGAGCGGCAATCCATACAAAATGGCAGCAAAAGAACACTATGTCCGTTCGAAAATAGTTTTTTTCCTCGCAAAATTCATCAGCCTAGAACAACTACTGCAATCTATCATGAAAAAGTAGAGTTAAAAGACTGTTTCTAAAACGTACCATCAGAATATAAGTAATGGTTGTTGTGCTATAAAGTTTTAAAGTGATTGGTACATATAAGTACCGTCAATAGATAAAGGGTTAAGATGGTAAGCTTCGAAAATCATAATAGTAATACCATTTATTTCAATTCTCATTCGTGATTTGTGTGATCGTGATTGTGAATACCAAAACTCCACAAAACGCAACTGAGTGAAATTAAAAATGGACAGCGATAATCTGACCAAAAAATCCAAAATGTGAAAAATTATTACAGTATCACTTCGTATTTTAGTACAACGAGAATGATAGTAAAATTTTCGTTTTCCTTTAATTAATCACCCAGAAGTATTAGTTACGCAATTAAAAAAGCAAATACTTCCGACAGGAAACAATTTATATGGTTCAACAAATTCCACGAGAGAGTATGTTATTAGTGCAGTTTGTTTCTCATTCATAATTCAAAAAATGGGTTTTAAATAACACTTTATATAGTGTGTGTGCAGCAAAGTAGGAATTTTATATTTGTATAGCCTGAGGCAGAATAATTCTGTGTGACAGATACATTTCAGAGAATAGGAATTGCTGTTAAATATATATTATTTTTAATTGTGTACAATATTTTTGTTGCATACATATAAGTAGTGCATATTAAATTTCTAGAATATTTAATAAAAAAATATTAAAAATTAATATATTTTAATTATTATGCGATATGTATTAAGTAGGTTGTGATGAATTCCTGTATTATAAAAATATTCCATATTTATACGTCAATAGCAAATGAGAATTTTCTGCAGCAAAATATTTTTTTATTAGAATTAATTACAATTCTTTTGATTTATCCTAATTTTTGATCTAAGAAACTGAAAATACGCAAGTAATTTATTTCAAGAAACAATTAAATATTTCGAAATATACTCTACGATAAATATACTCTATTAATCACTAGCTGACCCGCCCAGCATAAATATACCTAAAATCAACATTGAAGTATTGTATATATTTAAACGAAAATATTTCTAAACGATCCAATTGCTAGAGGTGTTACTGCCTTCGGCAGATTGCATAATAGAATTTATGCGATTTTATATTTTTAAATGAAAGTATATCCAAAGAAATATAGACCTGGGGGCCGTAGAGTTGGAACTGATACAGATTTTTAAAGATTGGGGAAATCGTAAAAATCATGAATTTGCGTTACATATATATTTTTTTGCAATGTGTTAATATTAATATCTTTTTTAAAACCAAATGCGATGTTTTGAAGAGCAAAGTAAGATCTTTAATTTGGTGTAATGGATTTTCCAATACTTTGATTATTTTGCAGATTCAAGGTTCAAAAAACAAAAGAAAACTAGATTTGGAGGTTCCACAATTAATAATTTTTTAAAGGGTTAATTTTTTTTCATATGAATTATGGCGCTTTATGCATAAATATACGAAATTTTGTAATGTTTCTTCCGTTTTGCTGCCTTTTCTACGATTCGGTAGACGTGCATTAAGGAAATCTAAAAAGAAGATCTTGTATATTCCATCTTCTCTTTTCCATTGACCCTGCTGCATCTCAGGCAACGACACATGCTCACGCACCTTAGCATGCGCTACAGCCTCAACCTGTTTCCATACATGAATCAAACCCACGAATCCCATAGTACGGATGCCATTAATGCATGCAAGACTGACATTGATATACAATTATGTAGCGCACTAAAACATGTTTTCATATAAAATATGGTGTACAAAGCATTTATTATTCATTTACTGGATCACACAAAATAATTCTATTATATAATGTTCTACGAGGAAAAATCGTTTGCAATGTACGTTACTGATGTTTCACTTCTTAAAACATAATGAAAATTATATGTACTACTGAGATGCACTATAAATGTCTCACCGAAAGGTATGGCGTGCATTGCGTTCACTGTAAAAAAACGGAAGAAAAAACTGCAAAAAAACGCTGTTAATATTTCACCTAGCAATCAAACCCAGCACTTTCGTTAATTTACAGTGATTACAGCTGTATAGATAGCGACACCTGTTGGCGTTGTTGATCATTATCTCGAACGAGGGGAATAAACACATTTAGATCAGTGGCAAGTGCAGTCCAGTAATGAAGTGACGCTTCGATGCTACGAGAAATGGCCGCCATTAGATGCGAGCCTAAAGTTGTAACAATTACACCTGATATAGGATTATTACAAACATATTTTAAAGAGTAAAAGTAAGTTTTATCTTTGTTTTCTTATATTATTGTTTTAATAATATCATATAAATTCTGTTATATAGTTATACGATACTAATTTTGTTTTTAAACCACGCGTATATCAACTCCAGTTCATACGTTGACATTCGAATATACTTTCTAAATACTATAAATATTTTACCAGCTACAGTTTTCTGTTCACTTTTGACTGTAATTTAAATATTTTTATTTATTTAACATATTGAGCCGATATTTCGAACAGTGATTTATTTTCCATTTTCAAATCATTTATTATGAGTAATCTAAATGCACTATTTTATCAATTCCTAAAATATTCCTTGTTTGTTTACTGTCGCAGCAGTAATTTGCAGCAACTCGTTTAATGTTTTTGTCCATTATCTATTTATTTTTTACGCTTAATTTTAAAGATTTTATGTGAACAGATTTTTTTTATTATTATTTTGTTCTACGTTTCTTGAACTCATAAGTATTTTTTTTTTCTCCCCGTGTCCATTTTTCAATCAGACCTGATATTTATGGAATTAAATATAGACTTATAAAATTATCTTAGCATAAAATAAGTTTTTTATCAATATAAAGTTTCCATATCAGCAAGTTGCGTACAATACGGTCTTGTTATTAATTATATATGTATGATAGTTTAAATATCAGAAAGTTTTGTATATCCGTGTTGAGGGGTGGAGGAAATAATGGCTACATTGAATAAGCAAAAATATTTAAATAGATACAAAAAATAACCCTAAATTTGTTGGAGGGAAAAAAATATATACATGATTTAAATTAGTAAGTATTTTCAAATACAAACAAACGGATAAACAAAGTCCTGTAAAGAAATACTGAATAATTAATTAAAAGCTAGATAAAGTAAAATCTTCCTTTGTTATGATTTATTGAAAAAACATTTTATCTCTATAGGCAAATGACTAAAATTTTTGTTTGTGATATACTTGACCAAAAACTGAAATTTGTATCGTATATATGTATAACAGAATCTATTATATAATAATGATATTAAAATAATGATATAAGTAAACAAAAAGGTAATACTTAGTGCCCAAAGTCTTTGAAATATGTCTGAAGTTAAAATAAGAAAAAAAAATACACGGAGAGGAGGGGGGGTGATAAAAATATCAATAACAAATACTAAAAGTTTTACAGTTATGCTGTTAAAATTGCGTTAAAATTAAGAGCAAAAACTGCTGTAAAATAAAAAAAAACTGAACTGCTGTAAAATTAACCGCAAAAAATGCTGTGAATTTACAAAAGTGCTGTTTATCCATGAAAAACAAAACTGCTGTAAATTCACAGCAAAATATGCTAGCACCCATATTGCCAGCATTTTTTGCTGTAAAAATACTGTGATTTTTTTTACAGTGTTCATCGTTCATTAATAGGGACTCACAAAAGAATTCGGTTACAGTCTTTGTGCGATGAGGGATAAATTTGTTTTGAACTTTGGTTTGGGATTTTTAATAAATATTTGCATAGTACGTGGTGTGTATCAATTCTGTTCATATACAGGACTACACAAATTAATTCGTATGTATTACTGATTATGGGAATGAATTGTTTAAGGGGATTTTTAATTGTGCTACGCATTTTCCTGCAGGACTATATTTAGAAGACTAATATAAGTCTGTGGAATAGGGCGTATCGAAAAAAGCCAAATTTCTTAGATCTTTTAGCGGTAGTGCGGAAAAGTTGTGAACTGCCTTTATTAAAAAATGTGCGGAATCTTAAAACTGTGGGTTGATATCTTCTGTCGCCTCATTGGGCCTAAAGTTTCAAAAATTGGATTAAAAATGATTAAAAATCAAAAATTAATAAATAATCACAGATTTCGCTCATTGGTTTGAGGTAGTGCTTACAAGTTACTATTTTGTAACAACAACAACCACAGAAAATTGTAGAATTATAGATTAATATCTGCTGTCGCCTCATCGGCATCGAATTTTGGAAATTTTGACGCAGTTTGGTAGTTTTCTGCATAACTGTTTAGAGCTTGCACAATACACAATCGAGACAAACTGGGTTTGGCGGTCTGCCAAAATAGTGAAGACAATGTGGGAGCCCACAAGGAGTGTTCAAATGCGTTTAAAACTGCACAACACAGTTCTTGTCAGTGAAAGGTATGGTGTCTCCAACAGAGCCACGGCTGCTATATCACCGCTTTTTCTGCAAGATTTGGGTTTAATATCGGAATCAGACAAAAGTCTCGTCACAGGCAAAAATAAAATTTGGAGGGTAAAATCGAGAATTTACAAAACATTGGTCTCAAAATCAAATGAAAATCTTTCCACTCTATCTGGCCTTTATTTTGATGGACGACATGACAAAACCTTAACATCGGAAACACTCGAGGACAAGCAGTTCTAAAGAACAATTGTAGAAGCGCATTGCTGTATTGTATCAGAGCCTGGTTCTACGTATATAGGACATGTTACACTTGGAAGCGGATCTAGTCTTGATTTATCTAATAGCATTTAAGAATACGTAACAAGTGCTTTTTTGGATGATTTTAGCAACCTTATTGTTTTCGGGTGTGACAGCACTGTAGTGAATACAGGAGTGTCTAATGGCGTAATTCGCAGGCTTGACTTGATACTTGAGAGGCCATTCCAATGGATTATCTGCTTACTTCATTTCCATGAGTTGCCATTACGATACCTGAGTCCATAGACGGCAAGTCATCTGACCCCAAATCTTACACCGGAGGCATTGGACGAAACCTCAAAGGATACGAAAAACTTTCAATTGTTGCTTTTAATAGTACTGAATGCAAGTTGCCAGACATTGATCCTACCATCCTCAGTTCAGATCAGAATCACTTATTAGACATTTGTACCGCCATTAGTTCTGGCGTTTGTTGATCTGAACTAGCTATCCGGGGACCGGGAACGTTGAATTTGTCCCACTGGCTAACAACATCCAATCGAATACTGGGATTATATATATCTACATCAGATCCATAAAATGAGTTGCTAACATTGGTTGTATTCATTTTAAAAGTCTACGCACTCTCATGGTTCCGAATTAAGATTCGTCATTCCATAAAGGATGGTGCTAGAAACCTGTGGCATTTCATCAGCTCATCTCGGTAATTGCCGAAAAAGTATTGTGACATAATCGACCCAGTTATTTCTTACAACGCTTACTTTGCGGCTCAAATAAACATGCTTTTGTCCATGTTATCTGATGATAGGTGCCGTATTAGGACCCTTGCAGATCGGCGGATTATCAAGGCAAGAGGACTTAGCCCAGACGGAAATTGTGTTCGAAAATTCGTTAATCTTGTAGTCAACTTTGGAGCTACAGACTATGTAGATCTCATTGACTGGCAAGCGTCTTATGTGATACCGGCTCCTGTTCTCAGAGAGATCAGTTCTCAAGAATTTCTGAAGATGATATAGGACAGTATGCCAATGCATTGTTGGGACTTTATTAAATTTGCTTCACACACACAAGTTGTTGAGCGGACTGTGAAACTAGTCACTGCAGCCTCCGGAAAAACAGTTGGGATGCAGAACAGGGATAGATTTATTAGAGCGACGCTGGAATCCAGAAAACACATGTCAAAATTTGAGACCAAAAATGATTACAAGCAGTAATGCTTTTGTCATTTATAGGTTCGAAAGATAAAATAAAGTTTGTGTTCGCATTAAAATGAGGTAAGTGTGATGTGTATTTATTTAAAATTTTGCCTTCATTTTCCAAAATTTGGTGTCGATGAAGCGGCAGAAGATATTAACGTATAATTCTAAAAAATTTTATGGCTGTTGTTGTTTCTCGGCGTGAAAATAAGGCTGTTCCACTATTTTGGCAGATCGACAAACCCAGTCTGTCTCGATTGTGCATTGTGCAAGCAGTAAACAGTTATGCAGAAAACTACCAAACTGCATCAAAATTTCAAAAAGCCGATGCCGATGAGGCGACAGAAGATATTAACCTATAATTCTACAATTTTCTATGGTTGTTGTTGTTACAAAACAGTAACTTGTAAGCACTACCCCAAACCAATGAGCGAAATCTGTGACTATTTATTAATTTTTGTATTTTAATCATTTTTAGCCCAATTTTTGGAACTTTCGGCCCACTGAGGCGACAGAAGATATCAACCCACAGTTTTAAGATTCCGCACACTTTTTAATAAAGGCAGTTCACAACTTTTCCGCACTACCGCTAAAAGATCTAAGAAATTTGGATTTTTTCGATACGCCCTACTGTGGAATATAAATAAATTCATATACAGAGCTACGCATAGAACAAGATACATTGTCGTTTACGGTTAGTAATAGCTGGAAGTGTTCAGTTGCCATATGCGTTTAATACCTGAATTAATTTACCTGTATTATGTGGTTAAATTATGTGGTTTTTATGTAAAAAAGTTTTATGTATTACAGTACAAAGCTTTACAAAACATTTCGAGTGCATTTCCATTGATTAGCGAAAATAGCTGAAAGTGAATTTTCTAGCTGAACTAAATTTTATCATGCTATGTAGTATATAGCAAAGTCTATATATCATATACAGAGCTGTACAACGTATTTTGATTATGGAAGGTCAATTCTAAAACTGGATTTTTAAATATGTTACAGCATAGCTTCTTTTATCTTATTTAAATGTGAACTTTCGTTAAAGTTATCTGGATGTGTTGGAACGCGTTTCAGAATCTATGCTTCACATATGTTTTACCGTTCTTGATTTGAGAATTATATGCAGTAGAATGTAGTTTAAATGCAAAAGATATACAATGGTAAATCTAATGGGAAAATGTTAGCAGATTACTGCTGAACACTTACACGGGAGGCAGAAACAACGAAATGACTTCATTCATCACGAATTCAAAATAATATTTCTTCTTCTTTTTATTTATTTTTTGTTGGATTATCATATTATTTTTTCATTTGTTACTGTAATGTTTATTATTTTAAAATTGACTCTCTTAAAAACAGTACGTGATAGAGCAATTTAGATGACATATTTAGAATCAGGAATGTCAAATTCATAAATTTCACCCATTTTGTTGCATGTTTGGAAATATATATTTTTTTGCCAACCATTGTAATTATTCCTCCAAGTATTAGACATTTAAGTTAAAAATTAAGTGAGAAAATGTACCAGAAAGTTTCGTGCTGTTGAGCAGCGAAATCGTTTTTGGAGAACTGCCTTAAATTCCACAGAATATTTCTAAAAATAATATAAATTTTACATACGTAATAAATTCCTCTAAAAATATTTATGTAAATATGCAATTATGATAAAATTGTTACATCCAGATCAATTCAAATTTTTCAATAAATATATTGTATTGTACATACTATATGAATATTTCTGTGTTACAAGTTCCGTTCGTTATGTGTTTCATTATTGTCCGATCACGCTAAATTTACCTAATAAACTCGGAATCGATACCTTTTAATTTATTAACAGTTTTCTACAACAATTTACAATGTTACTTACCAATGTTATATTTGTCTATGCTATTCTGATTTGTTTGATTTGTCAACATTTTTCTTTTGATTGTACTTTCTTTTCTTGAAATTGGCACAACACAATTGATTTCAGTTACGAATATGAAGATAAAATATATTGAAATGATCCGAAAAATAAATTTAGTTACACGTATCATATCATGTTTTAGTGTAACCAGAACTTCCCAAGAGATTTCTTTATCGTCAATTAATCCCCCAGTTGTAACAATTATCTAACAAAGAAGAAAAACCTTCCCAGCAGGAAACAAATTACGTCGCCCAATTCACTCCTATAAGAAATAATCTCCAGATTCGAATTTTTTCCTTCTTAAATCAGAAATAAAATACGATTTTGTATAATGACTGTTTTTACATAAAATTTATTTTTGTACTGCACGAGAAAGAATTTTCATATACTCGTGTAGCTGCTAACTTTGGAGCATAAATTTTTCAACTGAAAGCAAGGAATTATAAAAAGTTTATATTAATAAAAGGTTAATAAATACAAATTTTTAAACAGTTTATGTGCTAAATGAATTTTTATTCAATTTCATATTTTAACATACCGAGAAGTACGATTATTGTAATATTTTTTTTTTAAATTACTATCTAAATTGTAAGATATAACAAATAAAACATCAATTTATCCAGGAAACAAATTAAATATTAAAAGGAATATTCTTCCGATGACACTTTCTGTCTTATCAATGGAATATGAATAAAATTTCATTAAATATGAGAATATAATATTTGTACTGAACAAGGATAATAATAATGCGACAGCTAATTACTAGAATACAAGTTCTTCTATTAAAAAAATTATTATAAAACAGAAAATTAATTAAAAAATATTTGTTAATAAATTCTAAATATAAAATTATCAAACTGCCCATTGTTTTACTATACATACTACATCATATATTAATATAGCCGAAAAAAACGAAAATCCTGTTGCTGTTCTTCGACTAATCTCCCATTAATATCAATTATCTAACAAAGATTATAAACATTTCCGACAGGAAATAAATTATATCGCCCAATTAATTTCTATGGGAAATAATCTCCAGATTGCAGTTTCCTTCTAATTCTTACATCGGAAAAATAATATGAATAAAAATTCATGTAATATTGCTGCATTAAAACAAGAATATTATATTTTTACAGCATGAATTATTGATTATATACATTATTGATTATTATAAATGAGAATGATACAGAGAACTGCCATATAAAAGAAAGCTAGGTTTGTACCAGGTTAATCGTTTTTTAATTAAAAAATACAAAATTAGGTATATAAATATAACCCAAATCAAAATGAATTAGGAGAAATTGATGCTATTATTTTTTTTAAACCACATTTTTTTGTATAGAGAACTAACTGTTTTTTTTTTTGTTTACTACCGTATTTTTGTGTACTACCGTATTTTTGTGTACTACCGTATATTGTGTTCCGTATATTTGTGTACTACCGTAGCAAATCCATGTATTATTTAGTTTAAATGTATAAAGAATCTCAGATTTTTTTTTAAATTTTATATTTTATATATTTTTTTATTTAATATAACACTTTAATCTATTATATCAAATGTATTATTTTGTCTAGTATGATAAAATAGATCAATATTTATTTTTTTGGTGTACATGACAGTCACAGATAAGATGAGGTTACTCAAAATTTCGCCAATATCTGCATTACAAAACTGTAAGTATACACAGTGGTTTCGAAGTTCCGTCTACGGAAAATGCATATTTGTGTACTACAAAACCTTATATTTCTGCTATGTTACTATTTTACTACGGACTTTTCGTTCGACATGTACAGTAATTTAGTGATTATTATTTTTTTTAAATTAAAGACTACAATCTTTTGCTATACTTTTGGTTGGTTAAATAATGAAAAAATATTTTATATAGTATCAAAGAAACTATTCGAATAAGAGTATACATTAATAAATTTATATTTTGGACAGGCCGATATTATTTATGTGCAAATTTCATTAAATCCCATTCAATGAATGTATTTTTCCAAATCAGAAATTTCCATTTCTGTAATAATTGAAAAACTATATACTTTAAGACAATGAACAGTTATTTATGGAAATACACCTTTGTGTGTTATCAAGTATTCTTAAAAAAAATTAAATAATATGTGTATACATATATACGTGTTCCACGGAGATGATAGCTCGATATAAGTTTCAAATAAGAACATTACTGAAGTTAAAAATCGACCCAACGAAACATAAACGCTATTCTCTAACTCTATATGTATTATTTAGAAATTTATTGTTAAAATGATATGAATGATATCTGTTTTAAACAAGTAAAATTTTTTAATATTTTTTCTATGCATAGCACACCCCCTTTCATTATATGAAGTTTAGATCATTAGTTAAGTAAATATTCTTAAATGCTGTATAGCACACCTCCTCCCATTGTTTTTTTCTAAAACTTAGATGCATTTTATAGTGGTAAAATAAAACAATTAGCATATTGCTATTTTATTTCATTCATTCTTTTTTATTATTCCAGTTGTTATTCCTACTTTTCATGTTCCGAAGGGATTTTCTTATAAGAACTAAAATAACTTCTTAAAACACCATAAAAACTTTAAAATGCGCTAGGCCTTTCGAAAGATCTGAGTCTTTCTTCGTCAGGCGCAAAAAGACGTGCGTCTACTATGAAAGCAGCAGCAAGACTGAAATGAGAGGTAAGGGAGAGGAAACAAGCTGATGCAACAGCCAATAGGAAAGTAGAAAACAACAGCCAATAGGAAAACAGAAGACAACAGCCAATCACAGAAGAGTAAAAACAAAACAATAGAGAATACAAAATAGAAGGGGAATAAGGAAATAAATAAATAAATAAGTAAAAGATTAATAAATAAAATAGAATAAATAAATATATAAAATGAAATGAATTATAAAAAAATGGGAACACATGAAAATTAAGGATTAAATAAGTAACCAAAATATATAAATATATATAAAAAACAGACTAAGATTAATTAATACAAAATAAATTATATGGAAGTACTGAAGAAGTTTTTCCAAGCAGCAGAGAGCATTGTGGAATCGGATTTATCATTAACAATAACTTCACGATTAAGATAAATAGCTAAATTTTCCAAAAAAGTCCAATTCAGAGATACTATTAGTATTAAAGATAATTTTAGCATTTTTAAAATTAAAACAATGGCCGGAATCCCAAGAGTGCTTGGTAATTGAAGATTTAGAAATTTCTTGATTAGTTACATAACGAGAGTGTTTTTTTAAGCAGATTTCGAGATTTCTTTTAGTTTGACCAATATAAGATAAATCACAGCCATTACAAGGAACATTATAAATTCCCCATTTATGAAGATCAGGAACAGGAGATTTGGTGGAGGGAAATTTGAATTTATTGTCAGGTTTAAAGATAATGTTAAAATTGAAGCGTCTTAAAACTTTAGCTAATTTGAAACATAAAGGAGGATAAAAAGGGAGGACAACCAAATTATCAGGTTTGCTTTTCACAGATTTAGAAAGAGTAGATTTGTAAGACGGTCTATTGAATTTCTGCACAGCATTATTGATAACAGAAGTATTCAAACCTCTTTTGATAGCAACAGTTTTTAAGTAATTAAGTTCATCCTTAAGGGATGCAGAGTCGGAACAAATTTTGAGGGCACGATTTACATACGTATAAAATACACCGATTTTTTGGTTGACAGGATGATTTGAGAGAGCATGAGGTGGGTTAGAGACAGAAAAAGGTTTTCTATAAACACAAGTTTTGAAAGAAGAATCACATTTGGTAACTAAAACATCAAGAAAAGGAAGTTTATTACAATTTTCTAACTCAAAAGTAAACTGAATATGAGGGTCAATAGAATTGACAGCTTGAAGAATGGTAGAAATATCAAAAGGATTATCAACTAAAACAAAAGTATCTTCAACATAACGCATCCAACATTTAAAATTAACCAGATTTAATAATTTTCCCTCAAAATAATGCATATAAATATCACAAAGAATTGGAGATAAAGGATTACCCATACTTAAGCCGTCTGATTGTTTGAAAAATTTATTATCAAATTCAAAGGTAGTTTGAGAGATGCAAATTTTAGTTAAATTAACAAAATCTTTGACTTCAATATCAGAGAAATGAAATTCACGTAATCTTGTTTCCAAGCAAGAAAGAGCACCTTCAATCGGAACATTAGTAAATAAAGATTTAACATCAAGAGAAAGCATAGAACAATTGGATGGGTTAATATTTTTTTATTTACCAACAAAATCATAAGAATTTTTTATCGTATGAGAATTAGAAATGCATAAAGGAGAAAAAATAGATGTTAAAAATTTGGCAAGAGGATAAGTAACAGTACCAATATTAGAGACAATAGGTCTTAAGGGGACATTGGTTTTATGAACTTTAGGCAAAGCATAAAAACGAGCACAGATGGCTGAAGAAGGAATAACACAATGTTTAGTGTTGTCATTTAAAACAACAGAATTCTTAACAGCTTTCTTGAGAGTGGAAAGATGCGAATTAGTAGGATCTTTTTTAACTTCAATATAAGGACCTTCAGATAAGAGAGCATAAACTTTATCAGAATAATCTTTTTTATCCATAAGAACAATTTGACCACCTTTATCAGCTTTAGTAATAATAAGATTATCATTGGACTTAAGCTCATTCAGAGTGATATATTGAGAACGTGAAATATTAGGTTTATATTTTGAGTTATTATTAGAAATAGTATCAGCAAGGATGTGACGAAGAGTTTCTTTTTGAAAAGGAGTGACTTTACTATATTTACAGGAAGACTCAATAGGAGCAATCAATTTGGTGAGAGAAGGTTTGCAAGACTGAGAAAAATTTAAACCAAAATCTAAAACGCAAAAAAATTTTATTATTTATTTATTTATTTATTTATTTATTCATTTCATTTTATATATTTATTTATTCTATTTTATTTATTTATTCTATTTTATTTATTTATTCTATTTTATTTATTTATCTTTTATTTATTTATTTATTTATCTCCTTATTCCCCTTCTATTTTGTATTCTCTATTGTTTTGTTTTTACTCTTCTGTGATTGGCTGTTGTCTTCTGCTTTCCTATTGGCTGTTGTTTTCTACTTTCCTATTGGCTGCTGCATCAGCTTGTTTCCTCTCCCTTACCTCTCATTTCAGTCTTGCTACTGCTTTCATAGTAGACGCACGTCTTTTTGCGCCTGACGAAGAAAGACACAGATCTTTCGAAAGGCCTAGCGCATTTTAAAGTTTGTATGGTGTTTAAAGAAGTTATTTTAGTTCTTAGTGTTTCACACCAGTTTCAACTTATTTTATTTGATTTTCTTATAGTTTGGATGAAAATTCTATTGAGTGTTTTATCCTAGAATAGAGTCAGCAGCAGATTTCCCCACACGAATTTAAAGGAGGATGGAAAATGCTGTTTTTCTTTTTCCCAGGACTCATTAATCGGGACCAAAAGAATGCTTTACGACTTGTTTGCGAATATTTGACTCCTACATACAACTGTAAAACTTAATTGGACTTTCGTTGATAATTGTAAGAAATTTTATTGCTGTTTCTGGACAGGCAGGTTCCGGGACAATAAATTTCCGGACAGGCTGGTTACTTTATGACCCACATTTGCATCGAGTTAACTGGGGTCATAAAAATTTTACGTATACGGCAAATGTACAGTAACAAGCGTCGCTTTCAGCAAGGATTGGGAAAGTGATGATTGAAATCTTATCGTTGCAGCTGTTGCTACCATGTTGGTTGGTGTTTCATTATGTTGTTCGGTGCAATTTTATGGTTTGTCAGCTCTAGGAGGAGGCATGTTGGCAAGGGCGTAAGTTTGTGAAAAAAATTCATTGCGCCTCTTAGGCATAACAAAAAAATGTGAAATAGATGGTCAGCCTGAAATCAGCGGTCTGGCGAAAAGGAAAGATGTAATTAAGTTGAGATTTTTATCTCAGCAAAGTAGTTGCAGGCCCGAGAAAACTGAATGCGAATACTTGGATGCCGGGAGTTTCATTATAGTTGGCTGTGCCTGTCCCACAAACGTCGGGCAGATTCTCCTCAGATCGGCGAAGTGGGGTAGTGGATTCCCGGTCACCGATCATCAGCGTTTCAGAGGCCACGAGTGCGTGAGAGGTGAAGGTCGGATTTTGAGATGAAAGGCAACCTACGAAACCGTGAAATGTGTTCGTGGTGACCGCATCATCCGAGGATAATCGAGAGTTCCTTTTAGCTTTCGCTGAAGCGTAGTAGTCCATGCCCTTTAATCGAACATTGACGAACAGAGGCAGCGAGTCCGAGAGAAGTCCAAGGGATGACTATGCCAGGACGAGCGGAGTCGGTGAGACGTGCAATCGAAGCGGTGTCAAAGCGTGACTGACCACGGTCGGCAACCCATATAGCACATGTGCTTCCCTAGGACATCCCCAGGAAGATTGACATTCATCCCCCAGGCATCACTGAGGATGCAAAAATTTGTCACCAGGAGGTCCCCAGGAACAGAAAATGTCCGCCTCGTAGCATCCCGGGGAGCTCCCCAGGACCTCCTTCAGGTTCCTCCTCAGGATGTTCTAGGGAAGATTTCCGGAAGTAATACCGGAGGAATTTGGGACACTTCAAGGTCACATAATGTGCATAAAAACATCCGAAGTTATCATTATCCAACGTAATATAAAAAAGCATTTAATTATTATTTTTTTTTTTTTTGTAACAGACAAACAGTTTTTTTGTAACTTCTTTTAATCACGTACACGGATTAATATGAAAGCTATGGTCGGAATAAATTTTTTTACCTGCTTTCCGCCGCCCGGGTTTGAACCTAGATACTTACAAACACCAGAGACACGCTCTAGCGATTACGCTACTGAGCCGTTGTACCTGAATCGTTTATAAGGTATTGAAGTATCTATTTCCCTCTTATGTTAGTCAGTAAATAGAAAACATGCATATTTTTTGCGCTTCGTATAGCAGGAATTCTGTAACGTATATTGCAAATGAAAATGCATATCCTTTGATATATATTCAATACAATTTTAAATTGATAACTAGATAAAAAGCGTTCAATAATTATTTAAGGCTGTTCTGCTCAAACCCAAAAGAGCTACTTTCTGACACATTTTTAAATTAATTTTTTTTTTTCAGAAATGCATTAAATTGGCAGGTGGTCTTATTTAGAAACTATGTAATAGAAAGGAGTTTGTCATTTTGCTTGGTAAACACAGATCTTTCACAGATCTCTCAAAATACTGTCAAAGTCGCCGTTTTTAACTGAATTCCCTAGCGGCATCACAATAAAGGGGAAAACGGAAGAGGCATTTTCTAAAACATTGCGTTTTATCATTTTAGTTAGGAGTCAAATATATGAGGGTCAGGGGTCTATGATAAGGGGGCCAATTAAATAAAAATATTTAAACTTAGATAAATTAAATTTTAAATTATAAATAATCACAATTAAACAAAGTATGAGAAAAATTGAGTTTTTGGTAAACCGAAAGTTAAAAAACAAATTAAAAATGCATTTTTTTTTTAATTAGAAAGATTACAATTTTAAATTTAGAATGAAAATAAGAAAAACTCAATTTGATTTCTAATATTGATATTACCATATGTAAGTTGTTAAACGATGTATTATTTAAAAGCTTTTTTGAGTTTATGCATGCTTAAGGCTGTTCTCAAATCCAAATTGGCTACTTTATGAAATATTTTTCAGTTCATTTTTGTTCGGAAACGTATGAAATTGGCAGGCATTCTTATTTATATACTTTGTAATCAACAGGCGTTTTCCATTTTTTGGTAAAGACAGAAGATCTTTCAGAAAATACTGTCAAAGCCGGTGTTTTGAACTGAATTTTCGACGCTGTAGCACGAGAAAGAAGAAAAACGTGTCGTCACGTAACATGAATCGCTTATAGGTTTTATTGTATTAATTCAGAAATTTATTATTTAATAAATTAAAATTAATAAAAATAATTCCTTAATTAATAAAAAGTAATAATAATGAAATAGATGAATGCATATGGTAATTCTAAAAATATAATAAAATAATAATAAATAAATAACATTTGAGTTTAAAGATAAATAAAAGTAATTATTATTTAAAATATGGATAAAGTTAATTAAAATATTAAATTAAAGTTAAAAATGTTAAAAGATATTGCAATAATAAAAAATAATTAAAAGTTAATAAGAATTATCTGATGTACTAAAAAATGGATAATTTGTTGTAATATAAGACTAACTCATTAAAAATTGAGGTTTATCAAATCGAATTCACTATTTTTGAAAAAAAAAAGTAATTGAGTATTGTACTCCAGAATCACTCAAGAGATGGCAGCGATCAAGAGATCACAGTGACTTCCTCAGGAACGACTTTTTACGTATTTCCTCAGGAACGACTTCCTAGGTATTTCCCCAGAAACGACTGTCAAGGGAGGTTGCTCCGTAGGACGTTACTGGGAGCATACTCCACAGGAAATCTTAGAGGACTCTTCCCCAGGAAGTTCTGAACCTGTCATTTTAGTATCGGGAGGAATTTGGGATGACTTGGAGCTCCCAGGGAAGTATTCAGGAGCTTTCGTGCTATATGGGAAAAGGCCTTATAGAGCGATATCCGGTTCTTTACTGTCTTGGTGAGGACAGCGTTATACTATGTGACACATATGACTTGTTACACATATGTGAACTCGCCAATCAATTTTGGAACTGGAAAACGGTGGGGTGGAAGTAATTTAGTTATTACTTACTTTCTGGGGTCAAATTACAAGGGTTATAATACCCCAACCAGTATTTGAATAAGGATATTATACGCTGTTAAAACAAAGAGGATGTGTAGTGAGTGTGACTCAATATCGTCTATTTACCTGTTTTGTTATATTTCTAGAAATATGTCTTCAATTAATTACAGTAGAGTCCCGCTATTTTGAACTAATTGGGATCGAACACTTTTCGGTTTTGCGGGAATTTGGAATAGGCGGATTTCATTAATAATAATCAACGTATTGACTTGTTAAGGCGTAAATTAAATGTGGGGACATCTGCTACTGTCAGCTCTATAGAGCATTGATAGGCTCGTGGTGAACAGGTTCAGTGTAAGTGGGAAACGATGGGCAGTGACCTTCAATGACTCCTCACCCCACCCTACCTATCCCTCTAACTCCCGCGTTGCAAGAATTGCTACCAGGGTTACTGCATTTCCGCTGCCACAGAGTATTGGCGTATAGATTCCGTGTTTTCGCCAACGTTCACAAATGATTTTGAAACTTGCCTCCTGGTCAGTGTTTACTGTAGTGGAGTTTGATAAACTGTGTGCGCTTATTGCAAATTTACTGTGAAAAATTGTGGTTCCGTGAGTATTGAGTTACTACTTTACCGAGTCATTGTTCCTTTTTATTTATGTTCGTAGTCCTTGACGTCTACTGTTATACATTAAACATGACAAGCAAGCGAAGTAGTTTATCGTGTACTTTAAAAGAAAAACATGAAGTTTTAAACAGACTGGACAAGGGAGAAAGTGCTACAAAATTATCACTCGAATATGGTGTCGGAAAAGCAACGATTAATGACTGGAAAAAATTGCCTTACAATTTAGCAGTTTTCTTCTGCTTCAAGCGAAAAAACTCTTGAAAAACGGCAAAAAACGACAGTGTCTTCATATGCAAAACTTGACCAGGCCTTATTCTTGTGGTTCACTCAAGAAAGACAGAAAGGAATCCTCATTTCTGGTCCTTTGGTAAAAGAAAAGGCGCTTCAACTAAACAAGCTTATGGATGGTGACCCATCATTTTCAGCTAGCTGTGGTTTTTTGGACCGTTGGAAGTAAAGACACGGAATTAAACATCTCACTATTGCTTGGGAGAAGCTGTCAGCCGACAACGAAGCAGCTGTGAATTACATAAAGAATTTAAAGACCTGGTTTCTTCCCAAACTACTTACCGCAACAAGTTTACAACGCGGATGAAACCGGACTGATTTTTAAGGCTTTGCCTACCAAAAGTCTTGCTTCTCAAGAAGAGAACTCTGCCCCCAAGTGTTTAAAATGGACAAACAACGTCTAACTGTCTTAGATTGCAGCATCGCCTCGGAACAAACGAACTTCCACTGATGGCAATAGGCAAATTGGCGAAACCACGAGCGTTCAAAAACATCAACGTTATTGTGTATTATAAGAATTTAAAAAAAGCTTCGATGGAACGCGACTTCTTGAATGGTTCGAGCAACAATTTGTCCCTAAACTGACTGTGTTCAATAGAGAAAATGGATTTAATAATCGTGCTCTGCTCATTATAGTCATGGCTCCGTACCACGCAGAAGAAACATAACTTTTTTGTGGAGACAACATAGCAGTTTTTTTGCCACCGAAAGTTACTTCAATTCTTCAGCCTATGGACCAGGTTGTGTAGCAGGCCATTAAAAAAAAATACAGAAAAATGCTTCGCACCTTACTTGAAGAGTATGAAATTCTCTTGAACCATGATTGTATTGAAACTCACAATCTTGCAAAACTTAAGAAAATTATAATAAAATATCTGATTTACTGGGTTGACTGAAGCATGGGATAACATCATTAAAGGCGTAATACAAAAATCATTGAAAAATCTCTGGTCTACATTGGAATTTGTTGAAACAACTTTTACACCAGTCACAGACTGCCACCTTCTTCCACTAGTCAAAAAAATACCTGGCTGTGAAGACGCAGAAGAAAGCTGCGTTGAGGAGTGGAATGCTGTTGACGGCAATGGCTACCAGAAGTACGGAGGCGAAGACATCGTAGGAAAACGAGGAGGAGGTGAATGCTCAAACTAAACTCATATCACACACAGACGCGGCAAATGCTCTTGACCTCGCCTTACACTACGTCGAACAACACGATTCATCAACACCAAATGATGGTATGTTCATGCGGCGATGGCAGAACATTGCATCCTCGATTAGTGCTCTTCATCAGAAAAAAATCACTAACTTTACTTCTTAAGTGTGTGTAAATTAGTTATTTTTTGTGTTTAGCAGTGATTAAAAATTATTCTACAGAATTATATAAATGAAGTCGACATGTACTGTAAGTAACCAGCTTTCATTCCAATTTGGTTTCAGGCGTTTTCATCAAGAGTAGGATCTATGTTGTCTCTATTTAACTTCTTTGTATAACAAAAAATGTACGTTTTTCCACGAACCTCTTTTTAATTTTTCCTGTTTTTAAGTTTAAAAAATCGGTATTTTTTCTGAACTCACATGAATTTATGTATGGTGTATTTTTTGTTAAAGAAATATAAGTTTACAAGTGTAATCTCAAAATTTTTCTGGTGCTTGCTTACAAAAATTTAAAATCGCCTGTTAGGTATTTTAATTATAATGACGCTAAATTTTTGACTTATATCATTTTAGCAGTAATAAGTTTTGTTTTTGTTTCAAAATAAGCTGTAATTGTTCATGTTAGTCCTGGGGAAATTTCCTTCAACATTTATTTACATGTTTACGTTAACTTTGGTTAAATTTAAATATTTTACATTAAAGTTCACGGCAAAATATGTGTCGGGCTATTCTATCTTTAAACGTATTTTGGAGGAGAATTAGTTAATTGCATGAGTTTGTCAACATCTTTGCATAGGTTATTTTAGTATTATATTTTAAAAAAAGGAAAGATGAAAATTCAAATCCGTGCATTTTTGTAATTTCCTATTAATAGAGGAGGCTGTCACGTAATCAACCAAACTCAAAGGTTTCCTTAACTTTATTTCATTTATTTTATTTATATCTTTTTGATGTTGTTGGCAACAATAGTTTTTATGTTTGTATAATTGTTTTGTGTTCCAAAGATGTAGGAAAGGAAATAAAACCATTGAAAAGTAAAACCAAACGAATTTTTAATATAGGTCTCTATAGAATAAGATAAATAGTATTTTTTAACGAAACGTGTAAACGTTATAGTTTTTAATTTGAATAGAGACATTTTATTTTATGTTTATTATAGTTTTGCATTTTCACTGAATTCTCAATCAAGTAAAGAACTTGAATGCCGGTGTGCATATTAGTTATCTGACATTTATTGGCATCCGCGAAACAGGACTTGTATTGAGAATAAGATGGCTTTAGCAAGTTTAAGTGATAATGTTAAATTAAGAGGAACCGTTAGAAGTGGTTTTACAAAACAACTGAATTCCATAAAAGAAGAAATGAAAGAAGATACACCGGATAAGAAGAAATTACAAATTTCGTTATCGATGTTAGAGGATAAACACAAGCAATTGGTCCAGCTTAATTATAAAATTCTTCTTATGAAAATCGAAACGAACGCAGACGATTTAGATGAAGAATCTGAAGTGGCTGATGGTTATGTGCGACAATTTCTTGAAACACAGGTTAGTGTTTATGAATTAATTAATGTACCTTCTAATGATATAGATAACAGTTTCAGTATTAGTGAAGCTAATATTAAAAGAAAGTTTAAACTTCCGAAACTTGAACTTTATAAATTTGATGGAGAAATAAAAAACTGGTTGCAATTTTGGTGCCAGTTCGAAAAAATACATGAAGACTCAGATATTGTTCCCTCTGATAAATTTCAGTACCTTATTCAGGCTACAGTAAAAGGATCCAGGGCCAGAGAAATCGTAGAGTCGTTCCCGCCAACGGGAGATAATTACGCCAAGGTAATTGATAGTTTGAAAACTAGATTTGGTAGAGAAGATCTGTTAGTAGAAGTATATATCCGAGAGTAATTAAAATTAGTTTTGAAGAATTCGTCTTCACGAAATAACTCTAATTCCATGTGTACACTCTATGATAGTTTAGAATCGCATATTAGAGCTCTGGAAACTCTTAATGTCACTACAGAAAAGTGTGCCGCTATGTTATACCCTTTAGTAGAATCATGCATGCCAGAAGAATTTTTAAGAGCATGGCAAAGAAGTTCTAAGTTTATAGATGGGGCAGAACCTAAAAACAGGTTAGATAATTTAATGGAATTCTTAAAATCTGAGGTAGAGTCGGAAGAACGAATTAATTTAGCCTTATCTGGTTTTGAACTGAAACCTAAGATTAAAAAACAGGGTGTTTCAGTAGAAGAAAAAATATCTACCGCTGCTGGTTTGTTATCCACCAGTCCGACGATCGTTAAAGTTTGTGTGTTTTGTAACGGACAGCACGAAAGTTTTAACTGCTTTAACGCGCAAAAAATGAATTTGGTTAGTAAACAAAAGATGTTAAAACAAAAAGGCTGTTGCTTTAAATGTTTTAAAAGGGGGCACTGCGTAAATAAGTGCAATGCATTCATAAGGTGTCTAGTTTGTAACAAAGAACATGCCACTCTGATGTGTCCAGAAATATGCGCAAATAAAATTGTTTCGAAAGGTCCTATTGAAAAAAGGAATAAAAAAGACGAGAAATCAGAACCATCTTCACAGAAAACACCTGAGCAGAAAGCTGTTAATTTATCTAGTTTATCTCAATCTCCAAAGGTAATTTTGCAAACTTTGATAGTAAAATTAAAAGGACCTCATTCGTGTTTACATGTACGAGCATTGAACGATACAGGCTCAGAGAAGTCTTATATTTTAAAACGCACTGCTGAAAATATGAATTACGAACCATTGAGAGAAGAACTAGTTACACATTCTTTGTTTGGGGGCAAGAAAACTAGTAGAATTAAGCACATGTGTTACAAAATACATTTAGAAAGTTTAGATGGGGAATTTCTATGTAATTTTGATGTTCTAGATGAGCCTGTTATATGTGAAAATATTACTTCGGTACCGAAAGGTCCTTGGATAGATGAACTAAAAGTTATGAAAATTTCAATAAGTGATACAAAAGAAGATCCACGACCAATTGAAGTTTTAATCGGTGCCGATGTTGCCGGAAGATTATTAACTGGGCGCAAAAGAAATTTATCCTGCAATTTAGTTGCAATTGAAACATATTTAGGCTGGACACTGATGGGTAAAGTTCCGTTGAATGACGTTCATGAGATGTCTGGTGCAATGCTTTTAACATCTTTATTTGTGAAAGAATTTACTATCACAGACCTATGGAGTCTTGATGCAATCGGCATAACGGATCCTGTAATTCAGAAGTCCAAAGAAGAGAAGGAACTTGAATCAAAAATGAGTTTCATGGATTCAATTACTGTGAATAACGAAGGGCGTTATGAAGTCTCTCTCCCATGGACTGAAGAACATCTCCCTATTTCTAGCAATGAAAAGTTAGCATTAAAAAGATTAGAAACCATGACTGGAAGACTTGACTCCGATAATTTGTTTACATCTTATAACGAAGTTTTTAATCAGTGGTTGACTTTGGGCATAATTGAAGAAGTTTCTGTGGATTCAAAGGTAGACTCTGTGCATTACTTACCTCATAGACCAGTGGTGAAAGAGAACAGCACAACGAAAGTTCGTCCAGTTTTTGACGCATCTGCGAGAGAAAAATCATCTCCGTCGTTGAATCAATGTCTCGAATGTGGACCGAACTTAATGAAGCTCATCCCTGATATTCTTTTTAGATTCCGCGAACGAAAATATGGTGTCATAGCGGATATAGAAAAAGCTTTTTTACAAATAAGCATCAGACAGGAATGCAGAGATTTATTGAGATTTTTTTGGTGGAGTGGTGACGATGAAAGGAAATTGAAAATATTTCGTCATGCACGATTAGTTTTCGGTTTAAAGTGTAGTCCTTTCATTTTGGCAGCCATTATTGAATTTCATTTAATGAAATGCACCGAAAATCCTTGTTATGATAAAGAGATGTTAACGAAACTTCTTCACAGTTTTTATGTTGACAATGTTGTAACGAGTTTTTCTAATCAAGACGGATTGCTAAAATTTATACAGGAAGCTAGAAATGTAATGGAGGAAGGTAAATTCAATTTAAGAGGTTGGCAATATTCTGAAGATAATATCGAGCCTACAATTTCACCTGTACTAGGTTTATTATGTGACCGACAAGAAGATACTTTAGCTCTAAATTTAGGCTGGCTAGAGAATTTTGAGCTAGGAAAAATTACAAAACGAACCATTCTCTCCATTGCACATAAAGTGTTTGACCCAATTGGATTAGCATGTCCAGTTTTCTTGTTGCCGAAGCTTTTGTTGCAGAAAATGTGGAAAAATGGAATGGCTTGGGACGAAGAGGTTAATGATAATGTGAGAAAAGAATTCTCCAGCTGGTTTAGAGATCTTAGCTGTCTGAAACGAATATGTCTAAGAAGGTGGCTTCGCGTTGATGAACACAGTGAAAACCGTAGTATACATACCTTTTGCGATGCGAGTCAGCACGCTTACGCCGCCGCAACATTCGTTAGAATAAATACTGCTGACGGAGTCGAAGTACATCTGTTAGCTGCAAAATCCCGAGTAGCTCCCGTCAAAATGATTACAATACCACGTCTTGAATTGATAGCTGCTACGGTGGGAGCTAGGCTGTGTAAATCAGTGATGGAAGGGCTTCAGTGGAAAAATGTAAAATTGCACTTCTGGACAGATTCATCTACTGTGTTGAGTTGGATTCAAAGAGAAGAATTGTGGACTATTTTTGTAAGTAATAGAGTAAAAGAGATTAGAAAAACAACAGATCCAAACTCATGGAAACACGTACCAGGAACTAAAAACCTCGCTGATATTCCATCCAGAGGATGTTCTGTGAAACATCTATTGAAAATAAAATGGTGGGAGGGTCCAAGTTGGCTTAAAGCACCTGAAGATAAATGGCCTTCATCTAACATAGTCACTGATGAAAACGCCATTGCTCAAGAAAAGAGAAAGTCAAAGATTCCTGTTGATGAAGAATTAGTCAAATGTTTAACGAATCAGACATTTTGTGAGTGGTGCAATTCCCCTAAACATGAGAAGAATAGTCTTTGTAAGTACCATGGACTTGGGTGGTATTTTAGGTTTTTCTCAAATTATGATAGAATTATTCGTCTGGTGGCTTGGATTCACAGATTTATTCATAATTGTAAGGTAACCAAAATCTCGAGGTTGAATGGGGAATTATCCCTTGAAGAAATAAATGCAGCTGAGAAAATAATTGTGAAACTTATTCAGGAAGAATCTTTCACTCCAGAAAACAAAAGTAAATTAGAAACGTTAGATGTTTATAAAGACGAACACGGTCTCCTCAGATTGAAGACCAAGATTGTGTACAGAAAAGATGCTGAAGATTTTCGACGTCCAATGATTCTACCTTCGGATCATCCTGTTGTCAGAAGACTTATCATGACAGAGCATCTAAAAAATTCTCATGCTGGATCGCAAATGTTACTAAATATTTTGAGAGAACTATTGGATCTTAAATGCAAGAAAAACAATCAGATCAGTGATATCGAAATGCGTTGTTTGTATACGACACAAGAGAAAATCTCTAAACGCTCCAGTTGCTTCACTTCCAGAAAATCGAATTAAGGATGCAGCAGTTTTTGAAATTATAGGCTTCGACTTGGCTGGGCCTTTGTACCTTAAAGGAGGCTCGAAAGCATGGATTTGTTTGTACACATGTGCGATATACCGAGCTGTACATCTTGAACTTTTGTCGTCTTTGTCGACAGAAGTATTTCTACAGAGTTTTCGGAGATTTATAGCAAGAAAAGGAAGACCCTCCACTGTTTATTGTGATAACGGTTCTAATTTCGTTGGAGCCTCAAATGCACTTAAAGAGGTTGACTGGGATAAAGTCGTTCAGTATAGTACTACCAGGAAAATAGAGTGGTTTTTCAACCCACCGACAGCCTCATGGTGGGGAGGGTTTTGGGAAAGATTAGTTGGTGTTATGAAATCTATTCTTAGAAGAGTCTTAGGAAAGTCTAATGCATCTTATGAAGAAATGACAACCATTCTATGCGATACAGAATCAATTATTAATTCCCGACCTCTTACTTATATTTCTGAAAGCAATGGTGAACTTGTCCCGCTGTATCCTGCTTTGTTCATGCAAGATGTAAAGCAAATGGGTACACCAGATTTTGATGTTGTGGATGAAAACAAATTGAATAGGAAACTGAAATACAGACAAAAACTAATAACTGATCTGCGAAACAGATTTCGTTCAGAATATTTGGGACTGTTAATCCAACGTCCTCAATATAAAAAATGTAAAGAACAAATTCAAGTTGGTGACGTCGTGTTAATTGGCAGCGATAATACCAAACGTATCAACTGGCCTTTAGGACGTGTCATAGAACTTATTCCAGGAAAAGATGGTGTCACCAGATTAGTCCGTCTACGAACCTCAACATCAGAAGTTTTACGACCGATTCAGAGAATTTATCCCCTAGAAGTATCTTCAAAATGGCCTGAGGAACGAAAGGAACTCTATTCATTTCCGACTATTCAGACTATGTCTAAAGATGAACCTGAAAAGCGTACACGATGTGGGAGGGTAATTAAAGTGCCTCAAAAGCTAGACTTGTAAGAACATTTCGTGACCAGTTGAGTTGTCTTTCACCAACTCAAGGTGGGCGGATGTCACGTAATCAACCAAACTCAAAGGTTTCCTTAACTTTATTTCATTTATTTTATTTATATCTTTTTGATGTTGTTGGCAACAATAGTTTTTATGTTTGTATAATTGTTTTGTGTTCCAAAGATGTAGGAAAGGAAATAAAACCATTGAAAAGTAAAACCAAACGAATTTTTAACATAGGTCTCTATAGAATAAGATAAATAGTATTTTTTAACGAAACGTGTAAACGTTATAGTTTTTAATTTGAATAGAGACATTTTATTTTATGTTTATTATAGTTTTGCATTTTCACTGAATTCTCAATCAAGTAAAGAACTTGAATGCCGGTGTGCATATTAGTTATCTGACAGAGGCCTTTAAATTCAGTTATCATTTTGTTTGGTTAGAGTAGATTTAGCTATATTTTTTTATACACGACGAACCATTATATTTAAAAGAGTTTTAAATCTAATATACGATTATAAGTTTGCTCCACTGGATTTTGGCAAATTGTACTATTGTGTTCCCATTCGCGATCCCTTTATCTGAAAATTCTCTTGGAATACGGTATTATGTGTCCAGATTTGGTTGAAGTCTAGTGCGTTTATTGATGTGGTCTCAACTTCTTGCCTAGATGTCGTCTTGTAAATCGTCTACATGTATTAAATTTAACATTTCCCCCTTTTTAAATTCAATCAGACCTGGCAGAATCAGCAGTTTAACGATTTTAAAATACAAGGGACTCTTTATGGGTAAACAAAGTTAAATAAGAAACCCACGTAATAATATAGCATACTGTATAGCAAATACAGGGTGCTTTTTTTTTAACTGACGCTATTCAGAGCCACCTGTAGCTCGTTCTAATAACTGGATTGATACAAAATTTTGTGAATGAACTAAGCAAACCATGGGAAAAAAGATTCCAACAAAAAAAAAAGGTTCCAATCACCTCCGATAGGGGGAAATGTGGCGCTGTGATAATTTATGCAACTGAGAATTAGCATAAAATACGGGCAATAAATGAAAATGCAAATTTTTACTTACGCAAGCGACAGTAGCGCCAATAGTTTAAGTTATAAATGCCTGCGAAAAACACCGAGAAACAATTTCAGCTCAGGTTGAAAATGAATCTCACGTTACCGCAGCGCGCGTTACTTGTGAAGTTCTATTATTGTAACCAGTGCAATGCACCAGCCGCTCTTCGTTTACTTAGAACACGCCATAAACTGCGCAAAGGACCTTTATCCGTTAATGTATTGAAAGCAATGATTCTGAAATTCGAAGAAACAGGCTCGCTAGCAGTTCGGTCAGGCAGAGGACGTAAACCGGTGGCAGAAAAAGTGATAATGGATGTTTCAACTGCAATCAACGAAAGGGAAAGTGTAAATGATGAATAAAACATGGCATTTTATCCAAATTATTAACGTTGTCTGTTTCTGATGTTTTTTTTTTAATGTATAGCGCCACATTTCCCCCTTATCGGCGGTGATTGGAACTAATTTTTTTTTTTTTTTTTTTTTTTTTTTTTTTTTTTTTTTTTTTTTTTTTTTTTTGCTGGAATCTTTTTTCCCATGGTTTTCTTAGTCCATTCACAAAATTTTGTATCAATCCAGTTATTAGAACGAGCTACAGGCGGCTCTGAATAGCGTCAGTTTAAAAAAAAACACCCTGTATACAGTGACTACTCATTCAATAAATCATAGTCGAAAAAGTCATACACCTTTCTCAATACAATTTTAACCAGAACAATTATAAAACTTCTTAAAGATAAAAAAGGCGTCGCATAAATATTTTTATCCAATTTCTCCAGTTATTTGTGTATTTTAAACATTTTTATGAGAACTTTTAGAAAATCGAATAAAAACTAATTATTTTTTTTATTTGCAAGTATTATTTTTATTTATTGTTTATTTTTTTGAGATTTTTTTGTCCCTGAGATGGAAAAAGTGATTAACAAATTTTTAATTACCCCTCTTAAAAAGCAAGTTACCCACTTGTTGCGCGTTCTTGGGAACCATTGGTCTAGAAGCATGAAATATGGGAATCCAAAATTTCAGCTTATACCGCCAAGTAGACTTTTTTTACCTTGAAGAACTATTCGTATTACAAATATTTTTGAAACGAGAAAAATAATTTGAACATTAGGAGAACTTTATACCTTAATAATTACTAAATTGAATGGCCGAATAACATCCCGTTTTCTATCCAAATGTAAAATTTTTCGACGAATTCAAATATGAAGGGAAATTTAGATGTTAGTATCTAAAATAATAAAGTTAGTTACTTCTTTAACATGTGGATGACCTCTAAGCTTCATTCAAATAAAGCATTAGACGTTATGAATAATCGGTTGGTACCACTCACGTTTTCATACGATGATTTGCGTCAGAGTTAGAAGGAGTATACATTTTTCCGCTGACTGTACGTTATATGATTTTACATATTTTTTCTTCTGCTTCATTCCTTTCATTATCAATTTCTATATCATATGCAATACGCAAGTAGTATCCAGTACAATGCTTTCTTATATTCAAAAAGCATTCTAATATTAAAAAAAAAACATTTATTTGTGTTGGTATTTATTAATACACTCGTATACATTTTCACTCTTTTTAAAAAGTATACTCTTATAGCATATAATCTATTATTATTAATGTTCGTATACGTCTGTGCGTGTTTCTGTCTGTCTGTGCACTCCCCGCTGTACACGCAAAGGCTCCGGGACTAATCGACGCACCGGCGGCGGACGCGGACCGAAAAATTCGGAAAAATAGCGCGACGCTCAAGTTTCGATCGGATCGGGATTCCGACCCGGACCCGGGGATTTATTAATGAACGAAAGTGTTTTAATTACCGACCGAAACCGGACTGGAAAAAGAATCGAAAAAAATTTCCGTTTTGATAATCGCAGACATCCAAATCGTCGCTTTTTAACTCATCATCGAATAAAAAAAAAATTACCGGAGGCATCGATCCGAAAATCGGGGTACACACGCGGCCGATTTTTGTCGTTCCAAAATGTCAATTTTTTTGAAATTCGGACCGTAACTTTTCTTTATTTCGGCCAAAAACTGACCAGACATCCAACATCGACCCCAGACGTAAAAAAAGGTTGCCGTAAAGAATGCAGGGTCGACAGATCCGAGATCAAATCGCCCCATTCCTTTTTTAAACAAGTGGAAATAATGACTCTACATTCGCGAAAATTTGCTAACACGTGTATAAAAAAATCGCGAATTCAACAAAAAAAAAATTCGTAAAAATCGACGAGTAATTTTTAAAGTTATCAATTAGAACTCATTAATGACACGGCAAATGAATTTATTTCTATTCCGAAGAGACAGCTGCTTTTTTATTTCAACATTCAACGCAGACAAATCGTCTGTGGATAAGTCATTTCTGAAAGAGATAAAATAGTCACGTGACTTTCAACTGCGTTTTTTCAGAGGGGGGGCCCATTTCCTAATCTAAGGGGCGCATTAATTCCAAACTTTGACAGGGCGACTCAAAATGGATTCTGCTTTCAGAATATCTAAAAATTATTCTCATATCTTCATTAGGAGCCGATATATTATTTTATTGTATAATTAATCGTCGTTATTTGTATAATTAAAACAAAAGAAAGATTTCTATTACAGTGCCGGCTAGATATTACGATTTTAAAAAGTAGGCCGCGTCTAAAGAATGCCATAACGAGTATCTTAAGTTTTTGTTTTAGAGTGGCAACCAGATATTATGATAGGGAAAAGCGGGCTTTGCCCGTTATCGATTTTTATTTTCAGTTTTAAGTTTTCCTACAGGTACCTGTCTTTGAACAAGAAGTCCGGTAGTCTAAATAAGTTGTTTGGCATCAGATTTTTTTTCCGGCAGTTCGGCAGTTGTTTGAGGAAAAGCAGTGTCCTCCCCCCCCCCCCTTCAAGTTTTTTAATCTTAACTGTGGGGGTTCTAGAGGTTCGTTCAGTTCGAGGTTTACCTTATTCGAGGTTTATTTTTTCTATTTGCGCCACCTGCTGGCGGAAGGTGGAACTAACGTATACTGCAGCGCGTGCGCAGCACGACTGCTACCGAGCCGGAGGTTCGTTCAGTTAGAGGTTTATACTATTCTATGTGCAATTTAAGGGATTATCCGGTGCCGAAGGCAGCGGGGACCAGGGTCGGAACGACTGCTCCCGAGCCGGAGGTTCGTTCAGTGACAGGTTTATACTATTCTATGTGCAATTTAAGGGATTATCCGGTGTGTGCGTAACACGACCGGTATACGGTGCCGAAGGCAGCGGGGACCAGGGTCGGAGATTAGTTCAGTTAGAGGTTTATACTATTCGATGTGCAAATTAAGGTATTATGCAAATTATGGGATTATCCGGTGCGTGCGTAGCACGACCGGTGTACGGTGCCGAAGGCAGCGGGGACCCGGGTCGGAGGTTCGTTCGGTTCGAGGGGTATGCGAGCCGAAGAATACAAAAGTTTCGAGGCACAAAACCTATCGATTTAAGATGTATTCTTTCATAAAAATTCATGAATCTGAATTCCATCATATCACGAATTATTGCTATCGAAAATTTCACGTATTATTTATTTTTGACTGAATAACAAGAAATGTAAGTTGCCCCTTTCTAAACATATTAAAAGAAATACTATTTTTTAAATTTGCAGTAGATTATTTTTTTTAATTTATTCCGCGTATTTATTACATAGCAAAATTTATTTTAATATTCTGTGAGGATGTTTATCTTTTCGCATTGTGATTAGCTTATTTTCATTTAAATACATATAATAAAAAATATACAATTCAAAATGAAACTTCACATTTAAAGAATGTGTACGAGTTAGAATTACAAAACCTGAAATTGCATATATCGTTATTTACATCTATTGAACTTTTCGCGTAATTGAATTTAACTTAGAAGCATGTGGGATTTTTTCCTTCATAATTTATTTTCTTAAAATGAGCATACCTTTTGAGAAAATATATTATTTCCACAATGTCATTTAAAACATTTTTTTTATTATATGTAGTCACTGAATTCTTTAAACTAATTGCATTTGCCTGTAACTTTTCTCACCAAATTACTTTTATTTTTATTGCAATATATAATAATATCATAGAACAAGATTTTTAAAAAAATGTAACACTAGGCAAGTAAGATTTTTAAATTATAAAAATTATGAAAGTATGTTTTCCGGCATCTCATCAATTACAGCTATCGAACTATCCGCATAATTACTTTGTAGAATGACGCGTAAGGAAACGTAATTTATTTCTTTAAAAATGCATTCCTTTATATACAATTTTATATAATTAAACATTTTTTATTAAACCTTTATTCACATAAGTAACTTTTCTCTTTCCTTTTTTTTGTCGGAATAAAAATGTATCTTAATGTTTTTGAATATTTTTCATCCGTATACAGATTGTGAAATGTAAAGCAAAAGAAACAATCAGAAGTATTTCTTGGATTTAATTTATTCTAATCTAATAATATAATTTATGAGATATAAAAAGGTATATGAAGGAAATTTATTTTTACTGATGTAGTATATACATAAATTATTAGATTTAAACACATATATTGCAGTAATCTGGCCTTCTAAAGCAATCTGGAATTTGGTTTTCAATTATATTTATTTATAAATATCTGATTTATAAAAAATGAAGGAAAAGCGTATAGTATAAGTGAAATTAGGAATTTGTTCTGTCATATAAACGATACATTTCATCATTAGAAAAGTTATGAAACAGAACCGATCTCAAAACGAAAAGATGTTAAAGACGTATATACGGTGCTATCTGTACTTCATTAATACTAGTACTATATTATTATTCATCAATCAGATATCTAATATTTATTATAGATTCATGGAACAAGAGTATAAAGAAACTATCGAACGAGTTATTTAACTTTGTGTATACAACAAAAGATTAACTGCAAATGTAATATTAATATGCAATAAAATAGAATCTGATAATATTAATTTTGTTTTTTAAAAGCATATTGTTCTCTCAAATAAAAGAAATTATAAAACAGAATACTTACAGCTCATATAAATACGTTGCATCTTCATCTGTTTTAAGCTGTCTTTCCTCTCGAGAACAATAGAAATCACGTGATAATGACATGTGTAATAGGTCGGAGTAGATGAGCATGCGCAAATATTACTTCATTTCAAATTCCATTTTTAAACTTTACATGGAATGAGTGTAACATTTCCGAATTTTTCAGTAACCAACATTTTACACTACCTATTCGAAAACATTTCCGCTATGGAATGTAACGTTTCTGACTTCTTCAGAGTAATTCACCTTTTTAATTATTTTTCCGAAAATACGTGTAACGATTCTCAAATAACAAGTAACTGAGGCGAACACAAAATTTACTATAAAATTCCGGTAACCTTTCAGCCTTGTCCCGAAACGCTTCTGAGTTTTTTTACAGTGTGACATCCAGAACTGATAGTATCGCCTGTGGAAATTAAACTTCCCTAGTTTCACTTGATATACTATAGTGGGCTTTAGACCACGTTGAACGGCGCGACATCATACAGCAGCTACATGAACTCAACTGCCCGAGACATATTGCTGAAGTCAAACGTTCCTACTTATCACAGCCCAGTATTCTAATAAACTGGGGTGCAGGTACAAACAATTTGGAAATGGTTTGCCTACAAGTCTCTTGCCTCGGACCCATTCTATAGCTGATGATAACTAATTTAATCCTTAAAGAACTACAAAAAGAATGTTTCCTCCTCTACGCGTTCGCGGACGACTTCAACTTTGTTTTATTGGATCGCAGCCTTCTGAATGTGGAGTAAGAGGCAGCTTCAACTCTTCCTGTGTTCTGCCAGATCCTGGAATAATTACACCTACAACCTTCATCAGGCAAATCCCAAGTGCTGACATTTGCTAAACCACGTCCCCTGAGTAGCAGGAACCTAATCAAACAGCGGGACCAGTGTCCACCATGTTCCATACAACAAACTTTTAGGCATAACAATCGATAAACATTAAAATTTTTTAGCACACCTGTATCAACTTAAACTAAAACTTATAACATTTCGCCACAACTCACTAAAAATGACGTCGAAAACTTGGAGTATTAGCAACTTAATGCTTAAAATATCCAATCATACTATATTAGATAAAATAAACACATACGAGACAAGCATATGGGGGTGGCACCTAACAAAACAAGCAATAACAAAATTGATTTTCCTACTGCGAATGTTTCTCTTACAAGTCTCACGAGGTTATAAAACAATCTCTACGGATGTGCTAAATACTATTACAGGCATACCACCAATCGATACAATACTCACATTTCAATACTTCAAGGGAGGTATTCTCCACCTCAAACATGAACCCACTGCAAGCGAATTTATTCCAATCACCCCAATACAGCACACACTTGCAGGATGACTGATACAACCTTCCGATGAGACATCTGGTTTCCAAGTAAATATCAATCTTAACTATTTCTCCTCATCCTCTAGGATTGTTCACGGATGGATATGGTACAGCCATCGACGTGGCAGCGGCATTCTGCGCCATGGAAAGGAATGCCGCAGTGGGTCTGCAGCCTACATGACCACAAATCGGTTTATTGAATACTACTCTATGCTATCCTGAAAGCCTTGGACTGGATGCAGACAAACACCACACACTCCTTCGTCCAAATTTATAGTGACAGCATTTCCGGTCTGCAGGCTATCTATGCCCATAGAACAAAGCATCCACTTTTCCTAGCAATATACATTAAGCTAAAATCCTTTCTAAAAAGAATAGCTCTTGGTTACGTTTTCCCTCACACGGGAGTTCAAGGTAATGGAATCTTGGACGCACTCGCAAAAGAAGCAAGAGCTAAACCACACATTGTCAACCACCTTCTAATTCCAGCCACATACATAAAGTATACTAAAAGCAAAAATACTCACGGAATGTCAATCAATCTGGGATAACACCGACAAAGACCGACACACATATAATCTAATACCAGAAATCTCAAAAACACACTGCAACCTCTCCGCACACACAACAGCATTTTTCGCGGGCCACGGTCCCTTTCGAACATGCTTCTACAAATTTAAATGTGCAGATACATTCCTTTGTGTGGAGCACAGGCGTCGGCTCCCCATTATTATTTAACATGCCCGCTAACAGCAGAGTGGCATATTAAGAAGCCTGCCATCTCTCCTAAGGAATGGCTTAAAAAATTAAAAAGGCACATCCTTAACAAAAAGTTACTCAATATAGATTTTTTCTAACAGATATTTCAAACGTTCTCTAGTTGTCGTTAGCTGCCACTCCCAATCCACAACTTCTTATTAGTCCCTGCCAACTGCCGTGTAGAGGGTACTTCCCTGGCAGTGTCTGCTTATATGGCATCTCGTCTTCACTTATTTTCAATCCCACCCTTTGTCGCGTTTAACGGCGGGTCTACCTCCGGCTAAAGTTTACATATATAGTTTTAAGACCTTAATAAAGGTAAACGCGAGGAACACCATGCTCTACAGACTTGTTTAGACTATCAAATCATTAGATATACAATCTAACGGCGCGCTTAACCGCTGAAAAAACATAAGTAAAAAGACCACTTTAAGCAGTAAAATATTTCGCGATTTCTTTCGACAACCCCTGGCATGCGGTTGAAACGAAAGTATTGATTTCAGTAAATTTGAAAATTTTATTTACATGCATAATTGATATTTTTCATATAAAAATGCGTTACAGTGCTCTTAGTGAGCAATCTAAAATAAAAAAAATATTAAGTGTGAAAAATCAATCAGAGTCAATACAAATAACACATATACTCTGTAACTCGGAATGCGCAGGTTGGGTGCCCCTAGTACAAATAAAAAATGCGTTATGAGTAAGTTTTATTTGTGAGATAGTGTGGATAGTGGTAAATACTTTTTTAACTTTTTAATTACTTTTTATGTAATTTTTGTGGATATCTATGATACGTTACAAAATGCACCCATTCTTAACTGGTAATTCTAATGAAGCGAAATCAAAAGAGGCACGAATATAAATATAAGCACTTATTCGTATCGTACATCCAGTTTTTGTAAATATCTCTTCAGGGAAGGCTGCTACCTGATTTGACACCCATTGAAACACGTTTCTTTTGTTCGTCAACTTTCTGCAAGAAATTGACTGAAGCTTCATTCATCATAATGAACATTCGTTCGGCCATCTTTAAAAGCTCTAACTCATCTCCGTACCATTCCACCGTTCATAATGTGTTGTCCGTAAACTTCACTAATCTGACGATGAATTTCAGCCACTTTCACATCTTTAGCACTAAAAAACGAATCACCGATCACATTTCACAAGGGACGGGATTCTCAAACGGCGGAGAAATTTTAGATACTCATAAACAAACGTTAGCACGGTCAAATGTTTCTGTAATGGCACCTGTGGCTTGCCAGCAGTTGTAAGTAACCAAAGGCAGCTATGCCACGCCCGAAATTCAATACGGTTCTTACTCTAAAAAAACCTCGTAATTATACTCTCATTCCCCCTTTATCGTAATGAATTTTTTATAGAATATTACGTATGTTACTAAACAAATTAAACATAAAAAAATGTTATAAAAATACAATTTTATTTCAAGTTTTATTCATCTTCTTTTTAAGAATCTTCCTTAACAACTAGCTTTAGAAACATAATGGTAGTTGAAATGCTCTTAGATATATGGCACGGTTTTAGATAACTGTGTATATTTAAAAAGAAAACGTTTTCCTTCATTTAAATATTTTATACTTTAGTAAGGGAAAGTAAATTTGATCTGAATATTCGTATTACGTGACTTGAAATTTTCTAACATTTATTTTCGCATTTTATTTACTTTAAAATAAATGGATTTCTTCACTAACTTCTACGGCTAAATAGGTGTGGAATTTAATCTAATATTACGCAATAGAATCTTGAAAATAAGTATTTGTTTACATCAAATCTTATTTACCTTGTTTAGTAAAATGTATTAACATAACTTTTAAATTTTAATCTTTTCAAAATTCTGAAACGCAAAATTAGAAACATAAAAGGATAATTTGATGATGAATAATAAACAAAACTTTTTTTCATTTTTACTTCGAAAATATTCTGAGCATAAACAATACCGCAAAAATTTTATTTTGTGTGTTTTTCAGATCAAGCAAAATTATTTCGTATTTTTAATTCCTTAATAAAGTGATATAAAGTGATTGTTTAGAAAATGTTTTCTATCACTAAACTTATGCTTCAGAAACATATTATTTAGTTTTACGTCACAAAGTATGTTCTTACAATGATAAGAAAGCCTTTCTTATCTTTTAATATATTTGATAAAACTACATTTAGTCCAAAGTATTGTTTTTCTTGAAAATTATATTCACGGAAGATTTTTTAACCTTTTTCTACCTTTTTTTTGCAATAAAATTTATTTAAAATTTCTTTGTTGCAACTGTAATTGTTGTTCTTAAACTGTTATAGTTGGATTCTAATTATATGTAAACATAAAAAAATTACAAATTGTAAAAGTTTTTTTTAAAAATTTGAATCCATTAAATTTAAAAACAAACAAATAAACAAAAATATATATAAATAACTTGCTATTTTCACGAGTTTATCCAGATACTCATACTTTTTTTCTATCCAACTTCTAGAAATGCAACTTTATCAAAGATTCCATTAAATAGTTTTTTTTTTTGCATTTTATCAAAATATTCCATTTAAAATTAGTTAATTTTGTCCCATGTGTCATACTTTTTTAAAGAAAATATTATGTGGAGTGAAAATTAAAAGAAATATATTTTCAATTTCTTTATAAATGAAATATTTACATTCTCATGTTTATTCATGTATACAATTTATTCTATTGAAACATACCGTTAAATGTCAAAGGACCGTTATTTTAAAGAAAACATTTCAAATATGTGTTTTGATACATTTATTTTTAAAAGTTAAATTTTTATTAGATTATTTTTCTGGAAAAAAATAACTAGAATCTTCTGTGGTAAATAGATTTTAGAAAATCCTCACCTGCTGTTTAAGTAATAAAAATATTTCCTTCGGATGAATTTAAAATATTTTTGTAACTGAAGTTTGTTAAATATAGCCTACTTTCCAGGAAAAAAGATGGGATATTTGAATAAAGATTCTCTGAATAGACTTGTTTTTACTCTTCAATATGTGAGATTATTTTCATGTAAAAGCTACAATAAATTTTTCTGAAAACCTGACAATTTTTGTATAATTTAAAAATTAGAATGGCGATGTGTAATATATGGCATAACCAAAAAAAATTCTTTAATTAATTAACTTACTGAACTTCTCTTCCCGTTCAAAATATGGTTATGTAATTTTCAAAAATCTAGAAACCTGGCAATTATGCATATATTTTCACTATCTTCATAAAATTTTGATTGGTTTTGGTTGACCCCTTAACTGGTCAATTTGTTTTTCCAGAAATGTTGACAAAAACGTCATGTTTTTGATTTTCAAATACAAAAACCTTTTTGCAAGTACACTCTGTATGCAATGTAGAATGTTTTACAGATCTTATGGAAATTTCTGTCATACTTCCTATAAATTTTGCAGTTTACACTTTTCCAAACAGTCTAGAAAATTTTACTATTTTAGGGCATTCGTGATTTTGTGCGTCAAATGAAGAATCATCAGAAAAATGAAAGTTACGTTGAAAAATAAATAATCAACGATAAGGCATTATTGTACCGAAAAATGTGTGTATGCTGAATGTTTTTGCTCTTATAAAGACAATTCCAGCTTTCTTTACGATTCCTTGAATTATATTTAGAGCGAAAAATATATGCATCTACCAGACTTGTTTCTTCCCAAAATTTACTCTTTGCAAAAGTTTTTGTAAGACTCGAAAGGATGCATTGTTTAGCATATTTATTTGCCACTTCCACAATTTTACTCTGGATCGAAGAATCAAACAATGTTCTATAATTTTATAGAACGTAAGAAGTGTCGTCAGCTTGCAGGTGCATAGGAGGGTTATCATTAAAACTAAAACGATGAAACGGAACAGGAGAATTTTTCACATCAATCACGGTAAAAATTATAGCAGAACTGAAATCCTGATCAGAGCTGAGCTCGCTGCACGAATCATCTGAAAAATAATCCAGATAATTAGAAGATAGTTTTGAACTTTTATCAGAATTTAGTTTACAATCTAACATGAAAGTATCTTCGTCGTTTACTTCAGCTATAACTTAAAACAAATATAACAGTTTAAATTGTGTTGCATATGTGTTGCATACACGCAATAGACCAAAAGTTTCATGAAGCAAACTTCCTGATTCAATTTTAAAATTCCTTTCAAGAAACCTCCTATGAAAAGCAGTTTACTGACACTAGGGATCTTACATAATCCTACATTCAGTCACTAAGTGACATGAACGAGCTACGTCATCTATTTAAAAATATTGATACCAAATGCAATCATTGCAGAATTAAAAATACGGGCAAACCAAAAAATGCAAGGCGAAAATATCGACGCCCGTACGCTGTATGGGCAAAACTGTTGCTGCCAAATTTGAGTAGCCCATACACTGTACGGGCAAACCGGTTAAGGGGTTTTAAGAGGCTACTTCCCTCACGTGAAAACATCCGCTCGCTAATGTCAATCCTGTAGGAGAATTTGTTTTAAATATATTGTTTGCATTTCAATATTTTAAATGATTTTTTTTGCAATTAACGGCTGAGGTTGGTGTCTAAAAAGGCTGTTTCTTGCTTTTTTCATTTTTCTTGCTTTTTTAATGAGGTTACTTTCACTATCGAAACCGGTTCCAAAAGTGAAAGTATCCTAATAAAACGTGTAAACAAAATCGAAAAAGTAAAAAACGGTCTTTGTAGAGATCTATCTCACAAATCCAATTCAAACAAATAATTTAAAAATTATGTAATGCAAAAGAAACATTTAAAAAAAATCATCACATAGGACATTAACATCAGCGAGAGGGCGTGTTCGCTTGAGAGAAGTATCCTCTTAACGTTTACCTATTTAGAAATAAATTCAGCAAAAATAAGAAAACAATTTACAATGTATTGTCAATTTTACCAATTTTCATTCAGATATTATTTAAAAAACATGGCCAAAAATTTTCACTAAAAACGTTCCCCATTTAAAGAATGTAAAAACAGTTTCGAATAAAAAATCTTCACCACTCCACAAAAGCGCTTTCGCCCTAGCTAGAGCATCATCAGTTGTGATCTTCAATTCTCTGCCTCTCCGCTATATATATAACTGCTGGTTGAAGAACTCCCCCTATCGGCATTCAATTCTCTCTCTCTCTCTTTCTCTCCCCTTCTGCCAACATTTTTTTTCCAGCGGCAATAAAGCAATGAAGAGAGAGAGATCATTAATAATTAAGAAAATCATTAATATTGAAATTAATATTGTGTTAAAATTAATACTACATTAGAATATTATAATACTGAATATACATTACAATGAATTATTATTTTTTTTTTTACTGTAGCATGTATAAATTTAATAAAGCAGCTATAATTATTTAACTTAAATTTGATAGCATCCTAACAATCCATATTTAGTTAAAAAAAAAAAAAAAAAAAAAAAAAAAAAAAAAAAAAAAAAAAAAAGTGGCATTCCGGGAATGCCGACAAAAGTGAAAACTTGAACAATTACGTGTGTATTTTTTTTAAACATAATATAATATTTGGGGTATAATATGGAATAATATATTATTGTATTATGATATATAATGTATTAATAATTAATTATAATTATATAATTTGTAATATTTTATAAAATTAGTTGGAATTATATAATTTAAATAATTAATATAATTAAAATTTCAAATTTTCACAAAAATATTCAACTTAAATGTATCTAAATTTAAAATATAATTGTCCAAATACTATAATATATTATATATATTATAATGGATATATATACTTACTTATATACAGAGGTTTCGGTTACAGTAACAGTGTCGCGAGTTCAATGGTTTTTTCCCATCTCAAAAAATGCCCAACGCTCCTAAAGAAGTTTTCACTTCAAATATACAGAGGTGTCGGTTACCGTAACAGTGTCGCGAGTGCAATGGTTTTTTCCCATCTCAAAAAATGCTCAACGCGCCTAAAGAAGTTTTCACTTCAAAAAATAATAATACACCATAAAAACTACTCTAAAAAAAAAAAAAAAAAAAAAAAAAAAGTGGCATTCCGGGAATGCCGACAAAAGTGAAAACTTGAACAATTACGTGTGTATTTTTTTTAAACATAATATAATATTTGGGGTATAATATGGAATAATATATTATTGTATTATGATATATAATGTATTAATAATTAATTATAATTATATAATTTGTAATATTTTATAAAATTAGTTGGAATTATATAATGTAAATAATTAATATGATTAAAATTTCAAATTTTCACAAAAATATTCAACTTAAATGTATCTAAATTTAAAATATAATTGTCCAAATACTATAATATATTATATATATTATAATGGATATATATACTTACTTATATACAGAGGTGTCGGTTACAGTAACAGTGTCGCGAGTTCAATGGTTTTTTTCCCATCTCAAAAAATGCCCAACGCTCCTAAAGAAGTTTTCACTTCAAATATGCAGAGGTGTCGGTTACCGTAACAGTGTCGCGAGTTCAATGGTTTTTTCACCATCTCAAAAAATGTCCAACGCGCCTAAAGAAGTTTTCACTTCAAATATACAGAGGTGTCGGTTACAGTAACAGTGTCGCGAGTTCAATGGTTTTTTCCCATCTCAAAAAATGCCCAACGCTCCTAAAGAAGTTTTCACTTCAAATATGCAGAGGTGTCGTTTACCGTAACAGTGTCGTGAGTTCAATGGTTTTTTCACCATCTCAAAAAATGTCCAACGCGCCTAAAGAAGTTTTCACTTCAAATATACAGAGGTGTCGGTTACAGTAACAGTGTCGCGAGTGCAATGGTTTTTTCCCATCTCAAAAAATGCTCAACGCGCCTAAAGAAGTTTTCACTTCAAAAAATAATAATACACCATAAAAACTACTCTAAAACGTTTCCCATAATCGGTGGCAGCAAAAGAAACCTCTTATTTTCTAAAGATATCTTTAAATCTAAACGATGTACTGGTTTATGATGTATCTAGAGACATTTCCGAATCATGGGTAACTCGGAATATGTAATTTTATGATTCCGGTCATGGTTATATTATATTTTTGCAGATTAAGAAACATCTGTCTTTTACCACAGTGTACTGTAACAAATGAATGAAATGTTTGCTAACATGAAACGAAAATCCAATATGCTCAAACTATAGTTAAAAATCCCAAATGAAAACCTATGAAAGCAATAGCAACCTGCTTATATATTTCAGAACTTTTTTGACATCTTCAATTTGTTTTCATTGATAGGATTTTTGTTTTGAAAAGGCTCGTTCATTGAAAAAAGTGATACAAAAAGTGATTGGGAAAAGGACACATATACAAATTATGTGCACTTTCTTAAACAAACGTGTTTTACTTACGTCCATAACAATGAATGGAGTCGAGTTCGAAATGTGCCCTTTTAAAAAAATAATGCTGCTTCCCATTTAGAATATACTTTTATCAAACATATATTTCCCCAAAAAATTATATGGCTTGTGCCCTTTCTAAAATAAAGGATTCAATTAAATTGAAATCATTTCGTACTTCGTTAAAATGAATTCGTCCATAAACTCTCTTAATAATCATAGTATTTACTTTTCAGATATACAATACAATTAGAATAAATACCTGTGATTCATTCTGTTTGTTAAATTACTTCTTTTATATGTTTTATTATCTTCAGTTTTATTGCTTAAATACAGGGTGTTTAAAAAATGACCGGTATATTTGAAAAATCAATAAAAACTAAACGGGCAGCGATAGAAATACACCGTTTGTTGCAATATGCTTGGGACAACAGTAAATTTTCAGGCAGACAAACTTTCGAAAGTAGTTAGAATTTTCAACAACAGATGGCGCTGAAGTGTGGAAAAATCTAAACCACGATATTTTCCACATATCCACCATGCGCAGCAATAATATTTGGTAGTCTCTGAACGAAATTACCAGAAACCTTTGTAAACGTGTCAGGCGGGATGGCTTCACATGCAGAAGAGATGTACTGCTTCAGTTGTTCAATTGTTTCTGGATTGTGGCGGTATACCTGGTCTTTCAAGTGTCCCCACATAAAGAAGTCACAGGTTTACAAAGGTTTCCGACATTCGTTCAGAGACTACGCCATATTATTGCTGCGCATGGTGGATTTGTGGAAAATATCGCGGTTTAGATTTTTTCCAGACTGTAGCGCCATCTGTTGTTGAAAATTATAACTAATTTCGAAGGTTTGTCTGCCTGAAAATTTACTGTTGTCCCAAGCATATGCAAAAAACGGTGTATTTCTATCGCTGCCCGTTTAGTTTTTATTGATTTTTCAAATATACCGGTCATTTTTGAAACACCCTGTATATACAATTTTTAATTATAATTTGTTTCGTTGGGTACAACATTATCTCCACACTTTCTTGAAATAGAACATTAATAGACAGAACACTATTTCTTTTATTTCAATATATTAAAGTGTGCATATTTCGAAACGTAAAAACACCAAACATTTTATGTACATGCTGAATTCCTCATATTTTAACCCGAATAATATGAATGACCTTTAAACTGCAAATAAATTCTTACTCATATCATACTACCCCTCAACTGCAAGGCTAAACTGGTGCGGTTAAAAATACATTCAGAATAAGTTTACATTAATGTGCAAGTTTTGCGTTAAATACATAAAGGCCAGGGATTGACACTTTTAATTTAGTAAACTCAAAAAATGTCTTAAAACTGTTATTTTACATTCTGCAAACAAACATGTTTCTCTACCTAAAAAATTGAAAGAAATTAGTGCAGATTTTTTTCGTATATTTAATCGTATACATGCAAAATGACATGCACACAAGATAAAATAAACATTTTGCTTTAGTAGCAAAAACAGTGACCAAATAAAACTTTTAAATAAAATAAATAAATTTATATCTATGTATATTTTGATGCATTCTTTACATATACGTATTTTTATGTATAAATTGTCTAATAAAAGTGTCTATTTATTTATGTCATTATCAAGTTCAAAAGGTTGTATACATCAATGACACATGGTGACGCAGATTAAAAGAAAATTTTACGAGACCGAAAAAAGCTTCAGTTTACGAATAAGCATTAAAAAATGTATACGGAATTAGTATAAATAAATAAATTTAAAAAAAACGAAACGTAAATTTTATAGATCTGTGTTATTTAACTATTTCGTTCCCGAGCAGCCTCAAACTCCAAATCTTCAGAATCCCAGACAACCGTCTGAAATTCTCCTCCGTCTCTTTTAAAACCCATTAAAGCCTAGCGGTACCATATGGTACCAGATAAGTTTCAACCATTTTTTTGTTTATACACCAGTATTATTTATACGGAAACATTATCTTTATTTTATGACTCCAAGTTCTTGATAAAGCAAACAAAAATTGCTAGTTTAAAAATACTGGTGTGAAATGTAAGTTTTGCATTTTAAAGACGAAAATAATTCCGGCTTTAATGGGTTTTAAGATAACTTTCTTTCACACGTTCATCAAGCTGACACATGTTACACGCCTACTATGAAGTGGAATCCTTCTCCCGTGGGCTATTATACAGTCCTCCTCCCACTTGAAGGCGTGACACTTTGTCAACTAGGAAGCCAGCGTAACTGATGCATGTCTTCTCCTCCCTAGGTGTGTGTGTGTGTGGGGGGGGGGAAACTTTCTTCGGTCAGCAGGGCTGGAATGGGATTTTCTATGTTAGGGCGGCTAAGGCCAGAGCGGGAACAAAAGACTTCAACCATGCTTATATAATTTACACATGAACATACATTTGCCTTCATGTTTATATAACTGTCTAGCTTTATTTGAAACCAAGTTCTTATCAACATTTCTCGTGTTTGACACCAGCCTACGCTGGAAATCCGATTTTGAAACTTTAGCGAAATCATGTATTCATATAATTGCAACTAGAACCTATAACTAAAAATGATCACAATTTTAATCCAACTTTACATTGGTTTACACTTTTTCAGATGTTTACGCACAATAAATTGGATATCCAAACTTCAATGAATATTTATCAGCAATTACAAGAAAATTCATTAGAACAGTAATTTTTATTTTTATTTTGACTCCAGCCTACGCTGGAAATCCGATTTTGAAGCTTTAGCGAAATCATGTATTCATATAATTGCGACTAGAATCTATAACTAAAAATGATCACAATTTTAATCCAACTTTACACTGGTTTACACTTTTTCAGATGTTTACGCAGAATGAATTGGATATCCAAACTTCAATGAATATTTATCAATAATTACAAGAAAATTCATTAGAACAGTCATTTTTATTTTTATAAGAGGAAAAAAAAATATATGTATATGTTGGTGAAAGACGTAATATCCACCAGAGATTTAATTAATTCAGAAGTAAAATATTCACAATTTTATATAAATATTAAAATTGTCTTGCGATTTATTGTACATAAACCCATAATTTATTTGTAATTAAATGTAATAACTGAAAATATATCAGGATATTGGAAAATCTATTCAAAATTAATTTAAAAAGTAACATTACAAATTGATAAGTAAAACATTGAAATTCGATGCAGAAGAAGACTGTATCCATAAAGCGTCACTACCATAACGGATGTTTCAAATCTTCATCAATTTGAGACCAGAAGAGAGAAATAAGTTGTTTTTAATACAAAAATTTCTAATGGTTTTTCTGGGTTTCAACAAAAATAAAGTATCTTTCATGGAAGAAGTTGTCAATAACAAAGTTAACAGATATCGAAAAAGTGTCTAAATGCAACATCAAAAACTGAAAAAGTAATAGATTTAGGTAGAGGCTTACTTTAAACTATTTTAAATGGTTTCTTATGATTGATTTTTTAAAAATTAATGTATGCAAATTTGAACTATGTGTATTCTCAGGGTCATTTGAACATGTATGCAGTTTAATAATATTTCATAATATGAGTGTTTTCCCTGTTAATTAGAAAATTGTTATGCATGAAATATTTATGCATTAATGTAATTCCGTAATATGCAATAAATTTTAATATATAATTAAGATAATCCAATTAAATATTTTTGATCAATATTCAAATAAAATTGTTATTTTTATTTGATACATCATTCTAAATATAACATGAAATTAGTCCCCTAGATTTACAGATGTATCTAAATAGCTTTAAAATGATTGATGCTCGTATGAAATTTTCTATAACGAAGTAGGTATACAACGAAAAATTTTCACGCCTCCTTTAATTCCTATAATTCCGTTATAAAAGGCTTCCATTGTATTTTGATAGAAAATCTGAGCAGAAAAAACAAAAAAAAAATAGTTTATTTTTACACTTGTTTGAAAAATAATGAAATTCTGTTTATATGAACTTGGGGAAAGTTTAAGAAGACAGCGCGTAAAAGCCTAGCGCCGCCTAATCACAACCTTTGACTTAATTAGGTTGCCATATCGGGCAATATATAAGTCGTTTTGGCGACATAAATAGACTGCTTGAAAATACCTTATTTCTGGGATTTTTTTTGTCTTCTTTTGAAACATCAAATATAATTGGTTATTTACAATCTATCACGAATGCACATTATTTGTGATGAATAAATAAATATATATAAATTAAGCCGTTTATAATAAAGTCGAAAGAATAATCCAAATAATTAAAGCACGATCAAATTATGTTTCCATGTTTGAAACAAAAATCCCAGAAATAAATTGTAAGAAAAACACAATCGTAAAAAACGAAGCATAAAAACGTAGACAAATATTTTCGTTTGTTTTGCGAGATAAGTAAAATTTTGCTCTGATATCCAGTTTTCACACGGCTAAAGAGTTAATCTGGTAGTACAGGTATGTGAAACAGGTTTAAAATTAGAAACCAAGTGTTTAACACATAAGGTTTATGTCATATGTTTAACACATGTGGCATACGTAAATTAACAATGTTGCATTACAGCCATGTGACTATTGTTGTCATATTGGAAGAAAAAAAAACTAACAGTGAATTTCTGTCTTTCTCTCTTCTCTCTCTCTCTCTCTCTCTCTCTCTCTCTCTCTCTCTGTATATATATATATATATATATATATATATATATTGCTAAAACCAAGCCATCCCCCGCAGGCACATACACCACCACCAACAAAAATATTACATTTACATTTGTAAAGATTTTTTAAAATGATTAATTTTTTCCAAAGATTTAGAGGGGTGCTTCTTCTTTACCCCCCCCCCCTTTCCATATGTCTATGTTTCTGTTTAATGAAAGATTTGTGTTGTTGAGAGCAATTTTCTTTTGTGTTTTTTTATTACAAGGCAGCATTTAATAAACACATTTCCATTCATTTCAAGGTGGTTTTTAAATTCCTTGCTAAATAGCGCGAAACTTTCTTACTCGTTTTTAAACATATATGCATGAAATCAGCAGACCATTTCGATTTGCAATCGAAATGAGTTTTGCCGTTTTTGATAATTAAATTTCTTATCGAATTATAAGCGATTCGTGTCACATGACGACACGTTTTTCCCTTTTCTCATGCTGCGACAATGGGAATTCCGTCAAAACGCTGACTTTGACTGTATTTTCTGAAAAATCCTTTGACATTACCAAAAAAGGGAAAAGTATTTATATTAAAAAGTTTTTGAATAAGCAAACCTGCCAATTTCATGCGTTTCCGAACAAAAATAATTTAAAAAGGTCATAAAAACACCAGTTTAGTTTTTAGAAAAGCCTTAATTATATAATTGGCATCTGCTCCCTCCCTTCATATACGTATGTTTCTATATCATGAAAAATTGGTATTGTTCAGCGGGATTTTTTTTTAAAATTTATTTACAACTACAGCATTTAAGTCTGTTCTCAAATCCAAAGTGCTTCTTTTTGACACAATTTTGAATTCATTTTTGTTCGGAAACGCATAAAATTGGCAGGTGATCTTATTCAGAAACTATGTCATCAAAATTGGTTTTCCATTTTTTGGTAAGGCACAAGATCTTTCAGAAAACACTGTCAAAGTCGGCATTTTGAACCGAATTCACGAGGAGAGCGAGAACGCAGAAAATCGTGTCTTCTCGTGACGGAAATCGCTTACTCGATAAGTAATTTATTTATCAAAAAAATCTAAAACTCATTTCGATTCAAAATCGCTTCCATAGTCAGGCCTGCCAGTTTTATACTTTTGCGCAAAAAAATGATTCAGAAAATGTGTCAAATTTCGCGTTGTTAAGCACTTCATTTGTGAACACCTTTCCATTCATTTAATTTTCAACAGTTTTTTTTTATGTTATTTTAAATATATTATTGGCGTGCTTGGTATGCATTTCAGATAAAATTTCTCGAAAAATTCATATTCACAAACATTTTTGCTTTTCTTTTAATAGTTTCAAAAATAGAAAAACATATATTGTGCATTTAAAACCACTATCTTAGTGCAATTATCTGAAACTTGACGGAAGTGGGGTGAAATTATCATCAATAGGTTTGCAGTTTCTCTTCAACCTGTCCCTGTCTTTCGCCAAAATTCCGCCAGGCGAATAGATACATTCTTTATAAAATATTAATATATATATATATATCATACCAGAGGCACATTTTAACTTAAATCAGTTTCATTTAAGTAGTCCATCGTTTCTTTATTTAAAGATTAAAAACAACAAAACAGATACAGATAGATATATTATTAAAATAGGCAGTGCACTACTTCTTCTCGCGGAGTTATAATGTTCACAGTATATTGTGTACTGTCAACTTCCACGTTCCTCAAGTATACTAGTACAAATGTTTGAAATAAAATTTGTTAAAACTTCCTGTGATATAAGCAACGCCAAATCTAGTTAATTTCCTTATTCATACGTATGATCTGGTAAATTACTTCGTTGTATATTTTATTTAAATAAGATAACATTATTTTCAAAATCCATTAAATTGTAGAAGTTTACATGACTTAAAGCTTTCGTCGAATTTTCAGGAAATGAAATGCTTGGAAATAATTGTCTATTGACAACGAGTATTCAAATGGATACAATTTAAAATTAATTCCATCCTAATACATCCTGCCAAAACAATAGTACAATGTTTTTCAAAGACAATAGGAAGCTTTCTTAATAAATATTAAGGAAAACTGATCGAACCCCTCCCGTCTAACAATTATATATGTGAAATACAATTGTGTCGTTATATTTATATGATATTATCGGCAGGTTTCCATAATTACGTGTATTGTTCGAATTTTCAGTAAGTAAGACAATGGATAAGGAAGTAAGTCAAATGAGGTTTGCTTTCAATATGATTACAAATATACGGTAAAATATATTTAAAAAAAAACATTTTATTGAGTATTACATTCATTTAAAAAACCGTCAATTTTATTATGATAACAATACATACAGAGGGCCCCAAACAGATTAAAATGGGCTTTAATTGTTTATCTTCTAGAGATAATTAGACAATGTTAATTGAAAACATGGTACAAATAAAGTAGACATTAAATCGATGAAGTAATTTTCAAAATGTTACAATTTTGTAAATTGTTATACGGTCCTTCGACCCTAAGAAAATGTTTGTCTATGATATGACAAGTTGTAGAGGACTAGCTACACCATTATAAAGACAGTCTAGGTTTTGAATCCGATAGGCGTTTTGTCGGATGATAACCTGCGTGCATAAAATCAACCCTATCTTTCGTTTTCATTAAATTTTCTCAAGTACATTTGTCGCTCTCGGAATCTACCATTCATGGTTTTCGCTGCAGTTTTATGCTAATCTGGGAATGCTGGTCAATTTTCGGAGTATAAAAGTGGAATTGAAATTTGGTGTTGGTGGATGTTGATTCGAGAGCTGCCTCATGGAGGAACACAAAACCGGTGCACTCGTCTTTTGAGATTGGAAGCTTACCAGAATCACCCTCTCATGGAGATCCAGCCGTTAAGCATAGGAACTTTTCTCCATGAGAGGAAATGTTAATTGAAAATTCATATTTTAGAATACAGATGTTGAATATTACATTAGATATTAAAGTAAAATTAATACAAAGTTAGTTTTTACAATACTGGTTGAGATCACAATATTTCTTAATATTAAAAATATATATATAAGAAAAAGTATAAAAGAAAGTAATCAGAAAATTTATGAAAATACTACTTAATCATAGTACAACTAGTAATTTTGCATGGCTCAAGCTGTAAGCGGAAATAGGAACAGTATGAATTTAAAAATGTGAACAGTATGTGAACTATAATATACAAATTACAAAAACAAAATATATTCTATTAAAAAGTTCTTTATAAATGTAGAAAAAAGGATCATAGATCCTTTTTAATAAAGGAGAAATGTTTATTCAGTATATTGTAATTTTCTTTTAGTTTATCATAGTTTAAAGGATCAAACAGAGTTATATTCAGATTTTGTCTCAATGTGACATTTTTATTGAAATTGAAAATATGTCTCCTTAGAGGGCAATTACTATATATGTAATGTAGAACAGTTCCTGAGCTTGTTTGGCATATACATGTTGGGGAGGAAACGTTTTCCTATTTTATTTTCAAATGATGGGAAGCTACCGTGTCCACTAATGTAGTAAGCTATGACTGTTTTTTTTTTTTGGCAAATAAAGTTCAGATCCACTTTATGTAAACTTTCATAAGTATTTCGGCCTTGTAATGAATATGACCAATCCTGCTGCTCATCTGTGACTATTTTTAGCATACAAAATAATTTGACTTTTGAAAATGGGTATAAGAAAGTTTCCTTCTCGTTGTATCATTTGTGATAGCACCTTTTGCCAATAAATCTGCTCGTTCATCACCCTCTGTTCCAGTAGCGTGCGATTTGGTCCATGCAACTGTTACTTGTTTTTTGTGAATTTACAATAAATTGCTATATATTTTAGTTTTAAAAAAATTTCGTGGAAACACTATTTTGAGGGATTCTAGTGATGAGCGGCTATTCGTTAAGTTGAGGAGATTTTTATATTGTGAAGATACGAACCAGTTTATTGAGTGTAAAATGGCATTCAATTCTGCTTGATTGAGTTCTGGTTATGTAGTCTGATTACATAATCGTAAATATATGTATTCTGGTAGTTTACTGTAAACGCTGATGCAGTACCTTGCTCCATGAGGGAGCCATCTGTGTAGATTTTTAAGTCATAGTTATTTAACGTTGTTGTGGAAATTTCATCAAGTATGTCTAAATTTTTTAATTGATTGTAATTTGGGAAATTGTAAGTTTTCTCGTTTAGCATTAGATTGTTTAATTTGTATACTTGTCCTTTATCATTCAAGAATATTCGTCGTACTTTTACTTGGTAGAAATTATAGTCATTATTCAACGTAATATCTATTGGAGGAATGCCAGGTAGAACGCATAATGCGTCAGTCGATATACTTATTTATACTTTTATTAAATTTAATAGAGTGGTTCTCTGTATTGATTTAAATCTCCGTGTTCGGTGCAATTTAAATCAGGAAACCAAACCTCATATCCCAAAAGTAATCTGTTTAAAAACTTCCGTTTTATACCATATTTTCAAAATATCCGGGTTGATTCCGTGATTTAAAAAAAAATAAATCTTTTGAAACCAAGTATGAAGTTTGAAATTTTAGATTTCACATAAGTTAGATGGTCTATCCATGTAAATTTGGAATCTAATACTAAACCTAAATAAGTTAAGTTCTTCGTGATATTTATTCTAATGTTTTGCAATTTGAAAATAGGTTTCCTGCGAGTCAGAAGATATCTACCAAATAACATTGCTTTAGTTTTTTGAGTTGAGATTTGTAAATTTAGAGAATTGCATAGATCAGAAACGACTGTGATTCTTGAATTTGCTGTTTCTTCGAGTTCCTTTCTGGTATTCCCCGTTGTTATAATAATAAAATCATCAGCGTAAGCTAGTATTAGGTATTCATTCTTTACTGTGATACTGTTTCATGATGTAATCCGAAACCAGAAGCCAGAGGAAGGGACCCAGACACGTACCCTGAGGTTTTCCTTTGTATGCTTGAAACCATTCTATAAATTTAAATCGATTAACACCTATAAAACGATTAAAAATATAGTTTTTAAAAGACATTTTAAATATGGTGGAAGAAGGAATCTGTCAATGATATCTGAAATAATGTGCCAGTCAATGCTATCAAAAGCTTCCTCTATGTCGAATGATACAATGCTACAATACTTTTTAGAGGAAAGTGATTCCGCGATTTTAGATTTTAAAAAGTTTACTGCGTCGACAGTACTTCTTCCTTCTCGGAAACCGAATTGAACATTATCTAGGTATGATATGCTTTCCAATAATGTCATTACTCTTGTTTTTATTACTCTTTCGAGAAATTTTCCCGACATTGGTAGTAAAGTTATTGGGCGATAGGATTTTTCAAGTTGGATATATTTATTCTTTTTTCGAAAGAATATAACCATACCTTTTTTACCATACATCTGGAAAATGGCCTAGCTGAAAGCATTTATTATACAAGTTCAGCATCAGATCAGGAAAATTTGTATTAGGTTATTTACTACTCTTGTGCCAATTAGATCGTAACCTGGTGCTTTATTGTTATCTTGCTTTTGTGAGCAGTATTTGAGTTATCTTAGTGAAATCTGATGTATTGATTTATGTTAAAAACTGGTCATAGGTGAATGTATGGATGTTATTCGTAATATGTGTTCCAAAGTGGTGGTCTACTAAGCGTAGTTGAATTTCAAGTAATGTTTCTGATTGTGTTGAAGTTTCCAGTACTGAGTGGATTAAGTCCGTGTTTGTCAAGTATTCTTGTTTTAGAAGTTTAAATGCTGTGCCGTATATACTATCAGTACAAAAACCCTTAACGGGTTAAAAGTGTTGACGCAGCACTTTCTTTTGGCTCTATGAATTTTAAATATGGGTCTTAAAAGCAATGATATCAAATTTAAGTGACGCTATGTTAATATTTTTTTTTAAATCATAATTTTCTTTTTAGTTTTATTTATGTTCACAGGTGCAATTATTATCTTAATATGAAAAAATATATAAAATTTATTCACTGATGCTTTTTCATTCACATCTCTCATAAATTCAAAATATGGGTTTTAAAAGAAATGATATCAAATTTTGAGTGACACCTTGACGTTAATTTAATAGGACTCTTTTAAAATTCAATTTAAATTATTTTTGGTTTGTCTTCTAAAGTATATTTACACATACAAACAATACTTTTAATTTTTCAATACACTTTTAAATATATTACTTTCACTGAGCCTATATTATGTATTGAAATGTATTTATTTCAATAAATTGATTTATCTTCTGTGCCACGCTATCCAAAATCATAAGTAAAATTTATGTAAATGATTATTTTGCGTCATATTATCCACTTGAATACATTTCCCTTTGTTTGGATACTATGACGCAAAATAATCATTTACATAAATTTTACTTATGATTTTGGATAGCGTGGCACAGAAGATAAATCAATTTATTGAAATAAATACATTTCAATACATAATATAGGCTCAGTGAAAGTAATATATTTAAAAGTGTATTGAAAAATTAAAAGTATTGTTTGTATGTGTAAATATACTTTAGAAGACAAACCAAAAATAATTTAAATTGAATTTTAAAAGAGTCCTATTAAATAAACGTCAAGGTGTCACTCAAAATTTGATATCATTTCTTTTAAAACCCATATTTTGAATTCATGAGAGATGTGAATGAAAAAGCATCAGTGAATAAATTTTATATATTTTTTCATATTAAGATAATAATTGCACCTGTGAACATAAATAAAACTAAAAAGAAAATTATGATTTAAAAAAAAATATTAACATAGCGTCACTTAAATTTGATATCATTGCTTTTAAGACCCATATTTAAAATTCATAGAGCCAAAAGAAAGTGCTGCGTCAACACTTTTAACCCGTTAAGGGTTTTTGTACTGATATCATTACTTTTTTAAGGTTATTGATGAAAATGTCAATTAGACGAAATTAAGTATAGGGTATAAATTAATCATTAGAATAAAATTTTAAAGAAATGCTAAAAAAGACCCCTTGGACCCCAATAAAATATGAGGGTGGTGGCCCAGGGAGAGGAATCCAAGACTCAACTTTTAAATTATACAGCGAGAGAGTAACACAATTAGAAGGATGAAAATGCATGGCAAAACCCGTTTGTTCCATCTTCCTCCGCCAAAGGGCGCAATCTTTTCTATACAAACATAGCTGAAAATTTTCAGGCTGTCGATTCCGAGTCAAATGAGCCATACATCGTCGTGATCGGTCCCATAGAACCCGATAGGGAAGTGCCCCTGGTGGTGAAACTTGGAACTAAAATCAATATATCCTGCGATGTCGAGTCGAATGAATCAAACTGCATTGTGATGGGACCCATAGGACTTGAGATAGCTGCAAAATCCGTTAGTTCCATCTTCCACCACCAGGGGGCGGACTCTGTTCCATGCAAACATAGTTGAAATCTTTGAGGCTGTCGATTTCGAGTCGAATGAGCCATACCTCGTCGTGATGAGGCGCATAGGACCCGAGATAAGAAAGCGCCCCCTGGTGGTGAAACTTGTAACTAAAATCTATATATCCTGTCGATGTCGAGTCGAATGAATCAAACTGCATTGTGATGGGACCCATAGAACTCGAGTTAGCAGCAAAATCCGTTAGTTCCATCTTCCACCACCAGGGGGCGCTCTCTGTTCAATACAAACATAGCTGAAATCTTTCAGGCTGTCGATTTCAAGTCGAATGAGCCATACCTCGTCGTGATCAGGCCCATAGAACACAAGATAGGAAAGCGCCCCCTGGTGGTGAAACTTGCAACTAAAATCTATATACCCTGTCGATGTCCAGTTGAATAAATCAAACTGCATTGTGATGAGACCCATAGAACTCGAGTTAGCTGCAAAATCCGTTAGTTCCATCTTCCACCACCAGGGGGCGCACTCTGTTCTATACAAACATAGCTGAAATCTTTCAGGCTGTCGATTTCGAGTCGAATGAGCCATACCTCATCGTAATCGGGCCCATAGAACACGAGATAGGATAGCGTCCCCTAGTGGTGAAACTTGGAACTAAAATCGATATATCCTGTCGATGTCGAGTCAAATGAATGAAACTGCATTGTGATGGGACCCATAGAACTCAAGTTAGCTGCAAAATCTGTTAGTTCCATGTTCCACCACCAGGGGGTGCACTCTGTTCTATACAAACAGCTGAAATTGTTGAGGCTGTCGATTTCGAGTTGAGTGAGCCATACCTTGTCATGATCGGGGCCATAGAACCTGAGATAGGAATGCACCCCTGGTGGTCAAACTTGAAACTAAAATTGATATATCCTGTCAATGTCAAATTGAATGAATCAAACTGCATTGTGATGGGACCCATAGAACTCGAGTTAGCTGCAAAATCCGTTAGTTCCATCTTCCACCACCAGGGGGCGCACTCTGTTCTATACAAACATAGCTGAAATCTTTCAGGCTGTCGATTTCGAGTCGAATGAGCCATATCTCATCGTAATCGGGCCCATAGAACACGAGATAGGATAGTGTCCCCTGGTGGTGAAACTTGGAACTAAAATCGATATATCCTGTCGATGTCGAGTCAAATGAATCAAACTGCATTGTGATGGGACCCATAGAACTCAAGTTAGCTGCAAAATCTGTTAGTTCCATGTTCCACCACCAGGGGGCACACTCTGTTCTGTACAAACAGCTGAAATTGTTGAGGCTGTCGATTTCGAGTTGAGTGAGCCATACCTTGTCATGATCGAGGCCATAGAACCTGAGATAGGAATGCACCCCTGGTGGTCAAACTTGAAACTAAAATTGATATATCCTGTCAATGTCAAATTGAATGAATCAAACCATGTTGTGATGGGACCCCTCGAGTTAGTTCCAAAATCCATTAATTTCCCCTTCCACTGCTAGGGGCGCACTCTGTTCTATATGAACATAACTGCCCCTAGTGGTGAAACTAAAATCAGTAAGTTCTATCGAGGTCGAGTCGAATGAGATAAACTGCATCACGATTAGGAATGCACAACCTGTGGCCCGTGATGGGTAACTGGTGGCCCGCAGAGACCATACATGCCAACCTATCCAAAAATTTCGAATTTCCTTAATAATTCGTGAGAAAAGTGCGCAAATTTTGTCCATAGATCGTAGGAAAATATGAATTTCATCGATCAGGTGCATAAAATTATGAATTGCATCGACTGGATGCAAATTTTGTCGAATGGGCATGGAAAAATCACAAATTTCGCCATTTTGTCGCTAGAAAAAAAAAACGCAAATTTCAATAATCGGTCAACAGAAACCAGAGATGCCAAAATCGGTAATTCTGGAGTTGTAAATTTTGTCAATCACTCAAAATCTTGAATTTTGTAAATCAGTTGAAAAAACCTGCAAATTTTGTCGATAAGGCACTTAAAATCGCAAATTTCATGGATCGAGCAACGAATTTCATCGAATGGCATGGAAAGATCGCGAATTTCAACGAACAGTCGCGGAAAAAATTTGCAAATTGTCCATAGATTGTGGGAAAACATTATGAATTTTGTCTATCGGTTCTGCAAAATTATGAATTTTGTCGATAGGCATGGAAAATCGCAAATTTCGTATATTGGGCGTGGAAAAATCAGGAATTCCATCGAATGTTTGTGAAAAAATTGTAAATTTCAACAAACGGTAAAAAAAAAAAAAAAAAAAAAAAAAAAAAAAAATGAAAATTTTGCCTAGAGTCTAGAGAAGAAAAATTGTGAATTTCATTAAATGGCCGACGGAAAGCATATCAGTTGAAAATCACGAATTTTGTCAATCAGGCACAGTAAAAACATGAATTTTGTGGATCAGGAGAAGGAAAATCATAAATTTTGTTGAAGGCATGCATAAAAATCATGAATTTTGTTTATCGGGCATATAAAAATCATTAATTTCGTCAAACGGATCCATAAAAATCAAGAAAGTCATCAATCGGGTGCGTAAAAATCTTGAATTTCATCGATCAGGCGTGTAAAAATATAGGACAAAATTGCCATTCGTCAATCGGCGAGTAATACTGAAAATTTGGCGACTGACTTTACTGCCACCACTGGTCAAACTTAATAGTCCCAATTGCGATGATTGAATGGAAAAAGATTTTTTCCCCGCTGTCGCTCGACAAATTTCAAAACCCTTTGGCGAATTTCACGATTTTTTCCCCGAAATTATTTGACGGATTGTGACTTTTTTTCTTCTCGAAGCCATTCGACGATATTCGAAAAAATTTTCCCCTGAAACCAGTTGATGAATTTTGTGATTTTTCCACTATCAATGAATTTTGTGATTTTTCTGCTATCGATTGATGAATTTCGTGATTTATCGACTATCGATTAATGAATTTCACGACTTTTTCCATGAACGAACAAATTGTGCACTTTTTTCCACTGCTATTCGACGAATTTTGCAATTCTGTTCCGCGATTGTTAGACAAATTTCACTATTTTTCTCCCGAGATCATTTGATGAATTTTGTGATTTTTTTCCCCCGAACGTATTTGACTAATTTCTCTAATTTTTTCACGACAGTTAGACATAATTAATTTTTTCCTGCAATGCCTGATTTCTTTCCCGAGACCATTTGACGAATGTCGCGATTTCTTTCCCAACACTATTTGACAAATTTCGCCGTTTATTCCACAATCGTTTGACAAATTTCTTTAATTTTTTTATCAAGTATTTGTAAATTTGTTATTGGTCATTGCTGAAAAACAGGAGTAAAAAAATCCATGTACTGGCCAGTGGTCACTGAGTAAAGAAGTTGAAACCTATACATAAAAGTTGAACCTATACATAAAAATCATGAATTTTTTAGAACGGGCACATAAAAATCACAATTTTGTCAAGTAGCCGCATAAAAATCACAAATCCATCTAGTGGGTGCATTCTTCCAAATTTGCAACCGAACAGTGCTGTATGTATGGATAATGCTAATTATCCCCCCCCCCCCACCCAACATCTCCTCGAAACAAAATTCTCTCTGTGCTACTGATGGTGGTCCTCGACAACCCAACAATTTTTTAAGTGGCCCTTCGCCTAAAAAGATTGGGCACCTCTACTATCAATTAACAATAAATTACCGTATTTACCCGCGTATACGTCGATCCCGTGTATAAGTCGACCCCCACTTTCCCGATCAAGAAATTTGAATTTTTATAAATCCCGCGTATAAGTCGACCCCCACTTTTCCGATCAATAAATTTGATTTTTTTTCAAAATACATTATTCAAAATCACCTGGAAAAAAAGAAAGTATACTAAATATACAATAATAAAGGAACTTTATTATTATTATTATTTTTTTTGTACATTTATTCGAAATCACCTGAAAGAAAAAGTACTAAATATACAATAATGAAGATAATAATATACAAAGTTAAACTGATTCGAGGTCCGATTCAATATGGGACTCGCCAAACACTTTACATAAGTCCTTCGTCGTCATCGGCTCATCATGATACACGTTTTCAATCTCTGTATCGCAACATTCTTCCTCGTCGTTATTACTTTCTTAAATGGCATCATCTTCTGTGCCGTCTATTCGTTGCTTATGCATCAATTCTTGAACGATTTTATAATCATTTCGGAAGGAATTTGATTCCACGCATCTTTAAACCACTGGACAATTAATGCAATGTCGGCTTTCTAATATTACCGCCCTTTGTTAATGTTGGACAACCGGATGAAATCACTCTGAAAAAAAAAAAAATAAGGACCCTCGCATAAGTCGACCCCCCCAACTTTAAAGTCCCTTTTTGTCCAAAATTTCTCGACCTATACGCGGGTAAATACGGTAACCTATCGCTTGTGTCATGTATTCATGAGCGGTGATTGCAATGCAAATCCTTGTTTACAAGAATAAGACTCATATTAGGTATTTTATTATTTATTTATTGTTTGTTTACTTATTTTGATTTGATTTTCTTGTCCTTTTAGAAATTGACTTTAGATTGTTACTTAAATGGTGAGATGATTGTCAATTACCTGTTTTGTCGATAAAAATGATACAAGGTAAGGAAATTGCATCGTGTAGAGTGAATATTTAGGAAGTATTTTAAAACCCGCAGACTAAAGAAGATTTGTGTTTTACTTGTTAGCTATATTTTGCAACTCTCCAAATTACTGCAATGTAAATATAGTATGAAGTTAACTTTCCTCTGTTGTATAGCTAATTTTATTGGAAAAAAAACCTGAAAATGCATTGTTGTAGTAATCAATTATTTTTGCAGTTGTGTAAATTCTGTCATAACAATTTTTAACTAAGGGAAATCTTACATTGGACATTTAATCACAGTATTTTAAATAAGAAAACTTAAAATATTTGCAAATTAAAGAAATGAAAAGAGATTTTGTTTAAAATTACATCTAAAGATTTTTTTTTTTTTTTTACAAAAAATGCAAAATTCGCCAGTCATTTGAGAAATTATCACAAAATTCTACTAATAAAATGGGACTGTAAACAAACCGGTTCAAAATGTGTCCTTTTTAAAAATTAAATTCCATCCTAGCAGCCCTGTTGTTATGTTAGTCGAGCACTAGCTGATCGACAAAATTTTTTAATCTCGCCAACCTTTTTTTTCTGACCAATCTTTAACATCAGCTAATAAAGTATAGCCAACATTTTAACATTGCTATATAGTATCTTAAAAAACTTACTTAAAAATAGCTGAAATATAATCTTGATAAAATACGTAAACACAAACATATCAATACAAATAACAAAATCTCATGTAATCGGGTAGGGGAGACCGGTACACAGTGGACCACTTTTTCAGTTAAATTTTTTTTTCTCTTTAACAGACTGACCAATCTGTATGAAAATATTTTTGAATATTCCTTAAACCTTCTTACATCCATCATAATTTTCTCACAACATAGTTTTCAATACATTAAAATATATATATATATATACACTGGTCCACCCACCAGGGTACAGTGGACCACTATTAGGTATTATCTAAAATGTAATATAAATCTATTTTTCATTAATCTAATTCTTTTTTGTTGCCTCTTCATTCGCAAAATAACATAGTAATATAAATTTTGAAACAAAAACAAAAAATTAATTATATTTTGAAAATAATAACAGATTAATACAGGAACAATTGCAATTTAGTTGAAGTTATTACTTAAGTACAAAAAAAATCAGCTCACAATAAAATTTGCAAATGGAATTCCAAAATACTTATCAGTAAGATTGAGCCTGGAATTTTCAAGAAATAATTTTGGGTCTGCGAGCAACATTATGAAATCATTGACATCAACAGCAGATTCATCTACAGTTTCGGGAGAAATAAACTGATTTCCATTCAATTTGCATCTCATGAATCTTACTTGAATAGAATCATCAACAATTAGACTACAGTTATATTTATCAAAGGCAGTAAATAGAAAACAAAATATTTCTTACTATGTTAAAAAAATTGTTATTTTTATTTGTTTACTTTATTTTACAGTTAATTCTACTTTAAAACAATCTTTCTAAGAAAACAATTATTACATATTTTGAACATTCTGCATTAGAGGAGCAGAGTGGATTGTGGACCACTGTGCCCCAGGAGTGGGTGGTCCACTGTACCACATGTTGAAGTTCAATAAATAATCATATTAATATTGTTTATAGCTTTCTTTTAAACATAATAACTTTAAAGTAAAATAAAAACAAGTATCTTAGCTTTTCAAAAAAGCTGTTTTATTTTATTTATCTACAACCTTTAATTACTAAAAAAATAAAAATATGATGATGAAAAATTTTACTTTTAGAAGCTCAAAATAACAAAGCAAGATAAAATAGTTCAATCTGAGCTAAACATACTTTCTGAAGGCTATAAATAATCATTGCAGTGCTGTTGTCTATTAGGATAGAAGAGAAGCTTAAAAAAAATTTAAATAAATAAAATATTAGGGGGTGGTCCACTGTGTCCATAGGTTCACTGTGTACCGGTCTCCCCTATATTAATGATAGGCTTAGTCAATAAAAAAAATGTTAAAGTAAGCCATAACATAAATTAGAAACATTGTATTTCATAATGAAAACATCGTATCTAATTTTATATACATAAAAGTGAAAACTTACGTTATATAAATTCCCTATATAATATACCAAAGTTTCATCACAATTAAACGTATTTCAATCACACTAATATAAAAAGTTTTATTTATTAAATTTGTGTGAGGTGAATGATGGGAAAGTTTGATTTGGAGAGTTGGAAAATATAGCTAACAAGTAAAAAACCAATCTTCTATCGTCATCAGATATTTAAAAGACTTCTTTAAAAGATTCACTGATTATTTTTAACGATAAAACAGGTAATACTATTGACAATTATCTCACCATTTACGCCACTAAATCAAAAGACAATTTCTAAAAGGACAATCTAATCAAAATAAGTAAACAAACAATAAATAAATAAATAATAAAATACCTCATATGAGTGTTTGAACTTTGATGGGGGGGGGGGGCTATGAGACCTATAGCGGCAGGGCTGTCGTCTCGAATGATCCAAACCATATGAGTGTTATTCTTACAAAAACAACATTCGAGACTCGTTGAAAACAAACAGATGATTGATTTGTTGATTAGAGGCTGTTTCAAATTAACTGATAAAAAAAAAATCTGAATCTTTTTTTCCTTTAAAAATGACAAATTAAATATATAAATAACAATTAAATTTTATATATATAATTATAAAATATTTCAATATTTTAATCAAGGAATCTAAATATTTTTCGACTTAATGAAGATTTTGAAATAAGAAATTCATTATTATAACAAAAAAGAAAAATATACAAACAATAATTTAATTTAATACATATATATTACATATTAAAAATTGCATTAAAAACTGTTTTCGTATTTAAAAAAAAAAAAGAATCTAAATAGTTTTCAGCGATATGGATATGCTTTAACGTTTAACTGTAACCGTAATAGGCAAGAGCTTCCTTATTGCGCAGTAATAAAAAGTAGTGAAAAGGCTGAAGATCTGTAATGTTAGTCTACCAGAAAAAGCATAAGAAAATAGTCCGATTTTAAAAGTAGATTATATTGAAAACAAGAGTTTTCCTACGTTAGCGCAATATCTTAAACGCTTCATCTAAAACTGATTAATATAATATATTAATTTTAAAAAAATCGTTCGATCCATTTTCGAGATAACAACTCTGTGCCCATTACACCATTACATTTTCCATTTTCGCCTAAAAATTGGTTTCCAGATCTCAAAATCTACTGCATGTAGAAATCTATAAATTTCAGGATAGAGTTAGGCCATAGATATAAGACTAATGTGAAAAAATCGAAACGGTATGCCTCATATTTACTGAGATATTAAATGTCGGCGTTTAGATTTTCCTTTGATGTCCTGCTAGCTGTATATATGAGAGTGACGGAATCTTCGGTTTTGGGCTTACGGTTTTCGGTTTTTCGCTGCGTCACTCAAGAGACTACCGTCTCTTATGATTTGTTGTCGAGCAAAATGTTTGCCATGATGATAATTTGGCCTTTTTAATATCTTGTTTATATAGTGCTCTTGCCTTATTATATGCTGTTCTATATATAATGTCTGGTTGGTGTCTACTTCTTTTATACAATGCGTTAAGCCTGTTACGCTGAACTCTTAGTTTGTCTGTGTACCAGTTGATGTTTAAATTATAAGATTGTTTTTTTCTTTTTTAGTGTTAAGTCCATTATGAAAGTTATTATTTCTTGAAAATCTTTCACCAGTTGTTTAAATCCTGTGGAGTTGTAATTTCATCCATAGCAAGTTGCAGATTGTTGGCGTAGTTCTTTAATATGCTGTTGATTTTTTTGAAATTTGTATATTTCGTCTTATAACGATACTGTATTCACAGAATAGGTTAAGTATTGATTTTATATGTTATATATAGATGATTACCCAAGGAATTATCTCTGTCATCCACCTGCCAGGAATCTAATAGATTTCTTGAAGAAATTCCGCAGAGTTATACATCGGGTGTTCCCGATTTGTTGTTTTGATGATGAGTGAATTCAGTATTTGGATCGTTGACTATATATAGATATTTTTGTGAAATGTAGTCCAATAGTATCTCGCCCCTTATGTTATTTTTCGTATACCCCCATGCTTGTAGGTGTGCGTTAAAATCACCCCCGAGTATAAGATTATTGCAATTTGTAATCTGTTGGGACCATGATAAAAAATCTTCTTCTAGATTTTCTGATGGGGGTGAATACTGAGAGCCAAACTTTAAATAGTGAGATGATGTATTTATGTTTAAGAATATACTGTTATCTGATTTCAGAGCCTGAATATGGATGAGAAGTGGATTGGTTATTAATGTGCCTACTGTGTTTTTGAGGGAATGGTAGAATGCCCATCCCAAAGCAAGGCCTGTAAAAATGTTTTTAGATTTGTGATAGTCTTGGATTAATGCAATATCTATTTCATTGTCTCGGATATAGGTTAATAATTCTGTATTGGAAGCTTTGCAGTAGTTAAGATTTACTTGAACTATTTTGATTCATTTCATGTCAGAATATGGTGAGGTTTGAGTAGCTTGAATTGTAGAAGCATTTTGATCGATTTGCGAAGAAACGTTTATAGACGGTAAGACGAAAAACTGTTATTTAATGAACGATTTCTGTAGAAGTAGAAGTCTTGAAAAACATAACATTGAGTAGAGCCTGAACTGTGGTTATAATCGTAACGATTTCCAGAAGGATCTGTTGAATTATAACAATTTATGAATTTGTAAAGCTTTGTATTATTTTTATGGATACAGGAGGATGAATTAAGTTTTTTCATGCAAAATGAACAGACCTCTTTTCTTCGACATCTGCCCTTGCTATGACCAAATAATTGGCAACGTTCACACCTTATTAGTGGTGCATAGGGTGCAATTTTGCATGACAAGAAACCGACCAACAGACGATTTTGATTTAATAATTTAAGTGTTATGGGTTCTTCCAACTCCAAGACTAATCTATAGGTTTTTTGTGTATCCTTCGATAAGATTTTGTGAATATTTCACGTTATGTCATAGTTCAATTCAGTGCTGATATTCTTTAAGATTTCTCCCTGTGGTATTTCATTTGGAATACCCAAAATTATGATCTTCTTTCTCTTTGCTACTACCAGTTTTGATTCTATTAGATTTTGAATATTCTTATTTTCATTGATCTTATCGAATAATAAATCGACTCCCTGTTCAGTGTTAGATCGTACGATTAAGGTGTTTCTATCACGGGAAAGAGTACAGTAAATTTTGTGCAGATCACTTGTAGCGCAATTCTCTGTTTAATATATCTCTGGTTTTAAGCATAGGCATTTTTGTTAAAAGTTTTCTTTGAATTACGGTTGCTGATTTAGAGTAGCGCGGTGCTTTATTTGCTACAATTTAGTATAGGAATGAATAGGTGGAAAATCTGAATATGGATGGACTAATTTTTGATCTACTATGCGTGATTCTATTTTATCTCTTGGGATTATTAAGTTTTTTCTTATTGTTTTGTACATTTCCAAAATTGTGGTTATTTCTTCCGTTTTTTGAAGTATAATTTCTTACATACGTTTATTGAATTTCCGAGATAATATTTTTTTACACCAACTGTAGTGTTAACCGAGATTGAAAATGCTTTTGGATATAGTTTGAGCAGCAAGTCTTCCGCATATAGGTTGGTTTCAGATTTTGTAATTTTGCATTTTTTCATATCTTGTGAATAAAATTTAGATATTAAAGTGAATTTATGTCAGAGTAGTACGGGCTAAATTTAGAACCTCCACTGCAGTCCTACCCTATTTTGATTATAATAAACAGTATTTTAAACTTTAATGCTGAGGATATCTCTATCATCTCTTGACGGTCCTGGTTCAGCTGTCTTAAATGCCACCCAATGTAATTATTCGAACCCAGACCATTTGATATTATGCCCCGTTTATATCTTAATATCACGCAAGACGTAAAGGAATTCATCTTATACATTGAAGATTACATTTCGTAAAATAATAATCAGGATGAAAATAGATATGTAGTGCTAAAATACTCATTAAAGGGTGATGAACTGCTATTGTTGGAACATATAATTAACAATTGTTGACGGATGGGTCGCAGTGGTTCTAACATACTTAAGTACATAGGTACTAACATACTCTTACTTAAAATACTTAAGTTACAGTAACTTTAAAAAAACATCCCGTAGGTGATGGATAAATGTGCGCTGCATAGGGAATTTTGCTGCAGTAAGCAATCTATTTTTAAGAAAGCATCAAAGTTCTACTTAAATAAGTTAGATTTTAAGAACACATTAAGACTTGATCATATTCACTCGACAGAGTTTCTCGCCAAGCATAAGAAACAGCAATGCATTGAACCGTAAATGAAAGGAATTTCCGCCAATGGATGCCAAACGATTTTACAAAATTTTCTTAGCACTCTGTCTAGTTTAAATTTTGTGGACGGGACAAAACGGGTTTTTGACACATCTATACTATATCTCACGTTCTATTTATGATAGAAACAAAATTCTTGATTCTATGAAATGGGGCGTACCAAGTGACTAAGAATTCAAAAGCAAAGCAAAATCCGTCGAATAGGTTTTCAGTAAATGCGTTTTTGCACTTTTTAAATCTTGTTCAGACGAAAAACTGTTGACAGGGCTACAGCAATGTGTAATTATCAGTTTACGTCAATTGATTTGTTTTTATGAGTAGTTCAAACTTTTGTAAGTTTCATGTAAAAATATTAATTAGTTTTTGATTTATATCAGTTTAAAGTTATTGATTCCTATACTTAACATAGAGCAAAAAAAATAATAAATGACCCAACTTTTTTAGGAATGGTCGTATACACATGCTTTAAGATATGTTCTTACAGTCAACCCAAGTAAGCTTCCTATTATAAAACAAATAGTAACAGTTAAGGTTCGTTTACAGGGTCTCACAAAAGATCTTTTGATATAGGGCTAAAGAGTTGTATAATTATCCGATTTTTACGCGGTTTGGAGCATTTGAATTTTTTTTATGAGTAGTTCGTTTAATATTTCGTGTAAAAATATTAATTAGATTTTTATGTATACCACTTTAAAGTGATTTATTCCTATACTTAAGATGAATTAAAGAAATATTAAATTGTCTAACTCTTTTCAAAAAGAACGTATGCGCATGATGTTAAAATATGTTACTACGAACGACCTAAGTTAGCTTCCTATTTTAAAACAGAATTGGAGAATTTACTGTTCGTTTACCGGGTAACTCAAGATTTTTTGATAAGAATAAATAGTGTGTAATTAGCGATTTTTTACGTTGAAGTACTTGATTCCTGTACTTAACACAGAGGAAAAACAATAGTAAATCGCATAACTTTTGTCAAAGTGGCGATATACACAAGATATTCAAATATGTTACATAACCGATTCATTTAAACTCTCTATTGTAAAGCGGCATTGAACCATATACGTTTCGTTTACAGGGTCTCTTAGATGATCTTGATTACATTACAGCCAATGTATATTTACTTAGTGAGATGTATTTTAATTATTTTATTTTGTCCACCTGAAAGCTCTTCGATCTTAATCTAAATCTATTAAAATATAGTATTTTCATCGATTAAAAAAAGCTGTGTTTATTTATAAATATATAATTCTAACGTATCAGGAATTGATTGAAATAAAGATTACAAAATTCCAACTTAACATTCATGCGCTGAGTAATAGAATGTAAAAATGTTGCTACCCCAAGATTAGAAGTTTTGCGTTTAAATATTTGCCGTTCATCGAATCTCCGGCTATGACGAACTTAAAATGCTCTAAAAACGGGCTTAGAGCACAGAAAACGGAAATAACTTCGTAAATTCTCCTTAAAATTAAAAATGCTAAATTTCGTATACAATATTAGGTGATCGGTAATGAACTGTTCAGTTTACGAACAAATCAGTTAACGAACACTTTCGCGTGAGATTTTTTTGTTCGGTTAACGAACACTTTCAAGAGATTTTTATGTTCGGTGAACGAACACCTCACGAAACAAAGCAATGATGAAGCAATGCCGTGTTTCATATTTGCCGAATTATACTTATTGCATCTATTGTCGACTTAGAGAACATTTTAATAGTTGCATACATATGTTCTAATTAATTCATCCCGAATTGGAACAGACAGACTAGAAACATTAATTATGTATTTTGTGTCTTTATGTATTTTGTGCATTTAGTAAATATAGTCAGTCTTTTTTGGATTAATCACACTCCTTTTGAAAATCTAATTTAAAGCTTTATGAATTATCAGATCAAAAATTTTTGCGGTATATTTACAAAATCACACAAAATTTTGGAATGCATATCATTCTACGAACAGTTTCTATTTTGAAATCACTTTAATAGTTTTATACTTTGGCAAACGTTGCGAATCTTATATTTTTGCGATTCTCGGAACGTTTAGTTAAAAAACTTAACAATTAAAAAAACTTTTGAGGTGCTCAGTAATTTTCAAAAATAATATTTAATATATTAGTATAACAAGTAATATAATTTTTTTTAAAGTCAATTCCTACTTTTTAAAATCATAAATATATAAAATAAACCCGTGCAGCATTAATGTCCCACGTTATCTTTATTGAACGTTTTTTTTATAATCATCGTTGCGGTATGTTATTTTTGTGGAGCCTCTAATTTGAGGAAAATCTTTCATTTCATTTATGAAAACAATGGGAGAATTTTTTCTCTCCCATATAAAACTAAAATTATTTAATTAAATTTAATTAATGAATTAATATTTGAAAAAACTGTATTAACATAAAGTGTCATCCACTACAAGGTAAAAGAAATGTATTTGATCTTGAGTGGATGAATGGAAAATATTTTATTAACGATTGAAAATTTGAACAAGGTATATAATTATATAGAGAGTGTGAGCTAATAGTATGAATTGAAAAATACCTGTGAATTACAATGGTTCGTAGAAAAAATTGTTTTTGATTATTCTTGTTAAAATATGCTCCATAAACTTATTGTTATAACTGACCGAAAAAAAGGGCTTCTTATTTTTCCACATTTTTCTGAAACTGCATTATTTTAATTAGTTTGTAAACTACCGTAAAATTTTCTATTTGTTTTTTGTTTTTTGAATGTACATAAACGGAAGAGTGATATAAACAAAAGAAAAAGGAAAATAAACATGTCATAAATAATCTGATGAATAAAATGTAAGGAGATTAATATAAAAGATTCCCCGTTGCTATGGTAGCGACATGTACATTGGAATAAGTCACTCAATGAATTTTATAATTCTGATGTATTATGTTACGATGTTTATAGCATCACTATTACTATATATATTTTTATTGCCCCTTTCATCTTTCTTTTATCTTTTCTTTTCCGAATAAAAATGGAATCTGTATAATTGAAATTAAATACCTTACAAAAAGGAGTGATATCTCATCAAAAACAACTCGTTGTAAATGATTCCGCCAAGCCACAAACCTAAAACGTCAGTTATAAAAAGAAGTGATATCACATAAAAAGAAGCGATATAGAAGTGCATACTCCGAGTCCCGTATAAAAATCTATCACCACTCATAATGTTTCCAAAGGACTCGGAGTGAGGTACAGTATGTGAAACCTGCTTGGCGAACTGCAGGCTTTTATAATATATGCAGTATATCAATTTTGAAATTTGAAAAAATAAATTTTCAATTTTTGTTATATCACTTTTATAAATATTTTTGTATGCGAAAGAACTAACAGAACGGATTTTTCCCCAGATCTAAGCAATTCCGCTTACGCTAGAATTACTGCAATATATCTCAATTTAGTTAACGTTTATTATAAGGTGCATTGTTATTAATATGCGTATGATCATTACATATATATATATATATATATATATATATTACAAACTCAAAATCTTTACATGTTTACTTAAAAAATCCGCTTCGTAAGAGTGGAGTTTCTAGTTTAAATAATGGTAAAAAAAATCAACAAATTGATTATTCAAGCTCACAAATAAGAAAGGACATGCAAACACAGAAGCTTCACCTTTTTACAATTTTATTGGAGCAAAATAAATAAGTAAATAAAATAAAATAAAATAAAAATAATATAGTCATATGTAATTTCAGGAAACGCAAACATCATAAAAGACTGCAGGTCGCCAAACAATACTGTACCTCACTCCGAGTCCTTTTGAAACATTATGATTGGTGATAGATTTTTACACGGGACTCGGAGCACTTCTATATCGCTTCTTTTTATGTGATATCACTTCTTTTTATGACTGACGTTTTAGGTTTGTGGCTTGGTGGGATCATTTACAACGAGTTGTTTTTGATGAGATTTAATTTTTTAGGAAAGAGTTAATATTGTCTTACCACTTTTCATAAAAGTATAGAACATTATGTTGAGATGAGTGCAACCAAGAGTTCAAAGATATTATGTAAACTGTTACTACAATATGGTAGAGAAGGGGAAATCAATTGTTTAGATATGGAGGTATAGCATTTTGATATGGGTTGTATAAATGGGGGGTAGAAGTAATGAAAATGAGAATTACAGAATTATTCGTAATTCGTGTAATAGTGATGTTGGTTATAAAAGTAGCGGTGAATTTAGAAATAATGTTATTACTACAGGTAACGATGAAAATTATTTTGGAAATTCTGGTAATTATAATGGTGACAGAGCTAATAGAGAATTTCGGAGATATTGGTTGTAATACAGGAAGTTGTGGAAATTCTCAGAGAGGCGTAGTTCCTAAAAGGAATCCCCCCCCCCACTTTTTCTTTTAAGGCAGTGAACCGTGGTTGAGCCAAAGCCTTCTCTAAATTTAAATATTGTAAATGTTAATTCATTTGAGTTTCTACACTTTTTGAGTGTGTTGAATGGAAGTATGGTTAAAAGATTACTTGATACGAAGACGGAGCGGTGTTTCATTTCGTATGATATTTATCGAAAATATTTCGATTTAAGGAGTTTAAATTTTAAAATATAGTGGTTCAATTAAGACAAGGATCAGTTTCTTTTAAGATTGGAGCGGTGGAATTAGATGTTGAGATTCGTTCAGGAAAAACGCTAAAATTGTATTAAAAAATTATCTTAATTTAATATACTTTTTTGACATTTTTCCAACATTGATTATAAAACAAATGCCTCAAATGTCCCTGGGTTTAATTTGCTTTCTACATAAAGCATCAGCTTTTTAATAGGCTTTTTTTCATTTTTCTACACAATTTCGAAATCCTATAACCATCAGGCTTTAATTTTCAACAAATTTCAATTGCATGGATATTGCTTATTAAATGTCACTCAAAAGTTTATTTGTCTGTCTGCCTGAAGATTTCATTTCCGTTAACAATCTGCTATGGGAATGATTATTTCTCTCTGTACATCTTATTTAGCGCATATATCGTTGTTTAAATTAGTATGTTGAATTAAAGCTCTTAATAAGCGTAAACATTGTCTACTTAATCTGCGTTACAAAGGATTTAAATTCTAATTACTCATTGCCACTATTTACACACCTACTACACAGATTGATTCAAAGCTAAATATTATGTAAAGCTGTTGGTAAAACTATACTATTCATTCTGATTATGACTTTAAACAGAATAAAATTGGTTTGACATTATATTCGCTATTTTCGTAAATAATAACATAATTAGAGATACATTTTTAAACTAATAATTCTGCTTAGTAAATAATTTTTATTTTTTTAAATTAATAAATGAACTATATTTTACTCTGTAATTGTTAAATAGAAAAATTTAAACATATATACAGGGTGCAAAATGTTATCAATCGCCGACCTTTAATTTCTCAACCGTTGGTTGTAGACATATAGTTCCGATTACAAAAAAGTTTAAAATGAGGTAAATATTCATGTTGTGGCGTTAATTAAAGTAAAAAAAAATCAATTTTATAAAAATTACGAAATCTCACTTTTTAAACGGTCTCACGGTCCCTATAGTTATATTTAGTAAATGTTTGCACATATCATAACAAATACAACACAAAAAGTTTGACATCTGTACGACAAAAATTGACACAGTTATTAAATTTCAAATTTGAGATTTTTTCATATGATTTTGTCTTTCCTCAAGGGATCAGTTAAAAAATGAATTAGAGTAATTCGAGATCGATATCTGAGTGCAATGTCCTTTTTACGGCAAAACTACCTTTAGTCGGTATCGCTAAATCGGTGTATCACCACAGAGGGTTATTTCATCTAAAAATTTGAGCTGAATTTGAGGGGTCGTATGGAAAGCGAAGAATGAGATATTGAAATTAAACAGAAAAATAAATATCAATTTATTTTCATATTAGAAAACGGTCTACTATAAAAAAAGAATAGATCAAATACTGGAATATACTAGAGATACTGCTCAAAGTGTTCTCCATTGGTGGCAATGCACAATTGAATGCGTGACAGGACTGAGTCCTGGACATTGCACCCTGATTTCGATCTCGAATTACTCTAATTCATTTTTTAACTGATCCCTGAATGAAAGACAAAATCATGTGAAAAAATCTCAAACTTTGAAATTTAATAACTGTGTCAATTTTTGTCGAACAGAAGTCAAAAGTTTTGTGTTGTATTTGTTATGATATGTGCAAACAGTTACTAAATATAAATATAGGGACCGGGGGACCGTATAAAAAGTTAGATTTCGTAATTTTTATAAAATTGATTTTTTTACTTTAATTAACGCCACAAGATGAATATTTAACTCATTTTAAACGCTTTTGTATTTGGAACTATATGACTACAACCAACGGTTGAGAAATTTAAGGTCGGCGATAGATAACATTTTGCACCCTGCATACTTTACTGTTGTTGATTTTTAAACTAATGAAGATAAGTCGATTTCACAATTCAAAACATAACAGTATCTCCAATATTGAATATTTTAGCTTTGTTATTGTCAATATAACGCAAATTCAAAATTACATTTCAAAGAAAATTTTTATAATTTATATTAATCAAAATATTGCGCTGTCCGGAAAGTTCGTGCCGGTTGGGAAAATCAATTCGTACCGGAAATTTCTACCCGTGAATTATTAGACATTAGATATCGGAATCAATGTCTAATAATATCTAAAAAATTTAAAAAATCTACCAAAAACATTCAAAATTTTTTATAAAATACAAAAATATATCTTGTTGTTGTAATGCTGTTCTTAACCTTTATATGTTTATTTTGTGTCCCTTTCCTTTTTCTATGATCTCCTAATTTATTTTTGTTGTTAATTGCGCTTGTGTTTATGCTTATCACTCCCACCTCCGGTGATACCAGTAAGGAATCACCATCGGAATTAGTCTCCTGTAGTTATGTTCTGGGATGTGTGGTAGATGACCACAGTCTCCTCGGGTCAAAATTGTTCGAAGCCGAATGTCTAATATTTAAATGATAGAATTTTATGGTACGAATTGGTTTTCCTAACCGGCACGAACTCTCTGGACAACCCAATATTTAATATCTACCTGAAACTTTCACATCAAGTGAATAATGTTACTTATTATATATCTATTTGTAAAAATCTAAACAATTTCTTTAAAAAAAATATATGCAGAAATTGTTTTTCAAAATAAAGAATATATGTGGTACATTTAAATGTTTTAATGGCGATTGTTTAATAGATGAGCATTTTTATATTAAGTTATTTGACTGATAATTTATCTTTCGAATTTATTATTATAAATTAAAAAATAATATATTTTCATTTTTGAAATTTATCATGTGCTAAATTAGATAGATTTATTTTATGCTAAGAAAGAGCCATTAATGAAATTAATGTGTAGGTGTTATTTTTTAATTAGAATTGGAATACATAAGCTTTATATTCTTGGGTATTTAAATATTTTTCTTAAGTTTCTAGTTTTTTTATGATCTACTGTTATTTTTCCAATATGTTTTTGATGCTTTCAGAAATTCACAAATTTCCTTGACATTTATTTTTTTTTTCAGTATACTAAATTAATGGGATTCCATAACTTGTTGGGATTTCTACATCAAAACATAATCAGCGTCTATTTATGTCATGGTCTAACTGAATTTGAAGTTTGTTGACAATCAGTGCATTAGTTCTTGAGATACAGCTATTGTGGAAATCGCGAAAAATGCAGCATAGCAGTGCATCCTGCTGCATGATTTACACCAAAAACTAATAAGCAACAAATTATCAGGGACGAACTGAATCTAAAGTTTTGTTAATCTCATTGCACTGGTTCTTGAGATGGAGCGCCCACAATATTTTTGTCACATACATACATACGGACAGATAGACTCAAATACAGACATTTTCTAAAAATAGTCAAATCTTGGTCAGGATCTTCTAAAATGTAAACATTCGTCAAACACAGGAAATCCAAAATTTTCATGAATCCAATACGTTCTTCTTGTAAAGAAAGAAGAAAGTAAAACCAGCAGAAAAAGATTATTTGCTTAACTTTTTTATGAAAAAATGGACTACTTATGTTACAGAAAACTTTAGCCTTAATTTGAGTTTTTAAAACAAGTATGCTGTTTAAAGAACGTCCATAACAATTAGCAAATCAATTGAATAATACATGCTGAAGATTTACCATTTTATATTGAAAGATATATATTGAAAAATTTCAATCTCATAAAAATATGTTACACATTGAAAATCTAAGATATTAAAAGAGAAATGGGATATTGCAAAAGTATGTTTTCGCAAATTATTAATTACATGATATTTACGGCATGTCGTAAGAGTATACAAAGTATGTATAAACTCATTTTAAGCAAAATGTTGAAAATTTGATTTTTACGCACTGCTTCGGAAAATGAAGACCATCAAATGCGCTGAACAAAGCACGATTGATGATAGACATGCATACGGAATTTTGTAGACATCAAGACGATAGACATAATTCAGATGGATGTCTCATATCTTGCGCAAGTATGCCTGTTGACAGTTAACGCATGATCGTATGAAAGCAAGTGATATCAAACACATATTACATATAGAATTAAGATACATACTTGCAGCAAAGATTCCTTTGTGTGGATTTTGTGTGACATAAATTCCCCTTTCTTATATTATGCAAAAATTAAAAATTATAGAAATATGATTCTTTGGTCGCATTTCATATTTTCCGAAAATTGGGAGGGGGGTTCACTTGTTTGTCTAGTGGTTTAGGGCGTTGTCTACTGGATTAGAAGTGCAGGATTCGAATCTCAATTAGACATGGATATGTGTAGTGGGTTAGGTTCGAATTTACACGGTTGTTCCTGTCTGTTTCACCTTCGTTTTCAAATGGTGACTGTTACATCCACAACCATCCAATTAACAGAACATGGGATCGCTCTTAGTCGACTTTATGAAGTCCTTTTTAAAATTCTTAGTTTTGTAAATTGAAAAAATATAATTCAGTTAATGCTAAAAACAAATTAAATATATTACTATATTTTTCATTATAGCGTTATAATTTATGATGTAATTATCATTTTTACGTGATATTATTTTAAAAACTACATTTTATCTGTTAAGACAAAAAAATTGAACGTGGGATATTTTTCGAATTTTTATGTTTCGGTCAAGCTTGTGAGTTTCAATAATCCACCGTACTACATCAACAAACATATTAAACTAGATGCTTATTTTAAAACAATATAAATAGATAGATTTTGTTAAAATTCAGTTTAAAAAAGATATGTAATTTTTAATGTTTAATATTCTCTCCGTCATTTGATTTGACAAAAACTGCTCATTCGTCATAAAAAAACATAAGGATTTCCGGTATTGACATGTAAACAGTCATATATGCAGTAGCTGCGCTTTAATATAAGTATTTTTAAGAAATGTAACATAAAATATATTTAATTATAATTAGAAAAAAATAATAATATAGAAATTAAATAGTTATTTTAAATAACGATAACTACTTTATGTACTATAAGCTAACTGGTATAAGACATATATAAATTAATAATTTGATTATAACTAATCAGTTATAACGAAGTCATTGTACTAATACATTATAAGAGTCTAGAGCTAAGTGCATTAAACATCTGAAATTAAATTTATATCCTTACTATGTTTTTTTTTTTTTTTTTTTTTTTTTTTGTACGTAAAGCTTTATACCACAGTTTTTGAATAGATATTTTCCTTATTTAATCGCATAAAAATATTACAGATTCGGCGATTAAGAAAAATATTACAAACACGTCGAATTACAATATTAACCAGACAATTTCTAATCTGAATAAGTGTTGTCATTTTCTTTGGAATTTATAAGGGATATACGCACCTTAATTTTCTTTCATGAAACGCAACACTAATTCTAATTAATTTTATGATTTATAGTTCCAGAAAGGTAAATTACTTCTTCCGTTAATCGTTATAAATTTTAATATGAGGACAGCACTTTCAAAATCCACTAAATTACACGCAAGTTTAAATGATTTTAAGTATTTCGTAAAATTTTTAGGAAATTAAATGCTTTTAAAATAATGTCTTTTCATAAAGAGTGCTTAACAGGATATTATTTTAAGTGAAGTTCATCCTAATAAATCATGCCAAATACATTGGTACACGTTTGCGGAAAACAATACGGAGCTTTCTTTAGATATCTTTAGCAAAATTGATGAAGGCTTTCAATTATTATACAATTTCAATAAGTGAAATTAAACTGCGTATTTAATCTCTCTTGTCCAAGTCGGAAGTGTTAATTTATTTTGAATGTTCTAAATTTCCAGAAGGCGTTGACATGAATAAATCGTCAAAATTAAATGCAGTTGGTTTTCTATAAGCTGTGAACTTATAGTATTATGTTTCTGGTTTATAATAAATTATTGTTACGATCATTATGTACCAGTTGCAAAGAAAACCTTTTTATTAAATAAGACATATGTTTAAAAGAATGCAGCGTAATTTTGATTTCTTCACAATAAAAATAAAATGATTTACGTATTGTTTACGATTTAATAAAATAGAATATGTATGTATATATATATACCGAATTCCTGGGCAAAACTTTAAGAGGTGACAAAACACCATACAATGCATGCTATTAACGCAAGCAGTGAAGTGCTATATGCCGCTATCTGATTTTGCAGAAAATCCCTTTCACTACAAAATTGAGACTTCCAGAGAACTCACAGACACAGCACAATACATGAAATGCACGTCAGGTTTTCTTTCGGAAGAGTAAAACCAGCCATTCGTATTGCAATTCACGGTAGAAATGGCGATGTGTGTGAAAAACTAGTGCTTTGTGTGTTTAATAGCAGCGCCATCTAGAGGGTAGACGTTTTGCGATATATCCATGCACCGTGTGTCCAGAAAACCTTTAGATGAGTTCTATCACCCCATAAATTGTTTCCCATGAGTTTTGATCACGCTCAACTTATGAGAAGGAAATATAAATTCATTTTAAGTAAAATGCTGAAAGTTTGATTTTTACGTAATTTTTCGGAAAATGAAGACCACCGAATGCGCTGAATAAAGCACGATTGGTGGGAGACTTGCATTCAGACTTTTCTAGACGTCAAGAAGACGGATTTAATTCAGACGGATGTTACATATCTTGTGCAAGTCATAGATTTGAGGACGTCATGAATAGTTATATAAAAAATACACGTGATAAATAGAAATATATGTATTATGAAAATTAACATGAATGTTTTATCGAATTACAATTTTAATGTTAAAGATTTTAAAGAAAAAAGTTAACGTACAACTTTTTAAAACAAAATGTTTAATATTCTGCATGGCAGTGGAAACGATTAAGGATACGAAATTGCTAGTACGAGTACTCTGAGTATAATACAAGCTTTATTGCATTGACCGAATCTAGAATTATATAGCATAAATAGATCATGATGATACTATTTTAGACTAAATATCCTCAGAATATATGGACACAAAGATAATCCAAGTGAATTAGTCCTAACAATCATCGAGAAAGATTAACTGCCATATATATCCTACTTTAATTAAGATCATTAAGCCTTATTGATAATGATATGGTTCTTCCAAAAGTTAAGTTCCATCAACTTAGGATAATGATCGTCGATTTTGTTAATCTGTTATGATCTAAAATTAGGCTACTAAAAAGCGTATTTAAATTTTGCCTAGCGTTAATGAAAATATAGTAAACGTTAAAATATGTTATTTAAGTTGCGAAATTAAGGCATAAGTAGCTGTGGGTAGATTAGACTTATATATTAATTCTTTCCAAAAGGAATTAAAATAAAATGACTTTTTAGGAAGAAATGACATATCATAAAATTACCCAAAATAGATATTGAAAATCGAAAAACATTTATATATTACGTTGTATAATTAGATAATTCTGAATTTAAAGTTAATAAATACCTTAATGGAATAAATATTATTGGAACTCACATTAAAAATAATAAAAGATAGAGAAAACAAGGACAATTGAAAATTGTTCATTTCCAAAGAATCAGTCCCCATTTTTTTTTAATAGTAATCAAAATTATAAAGCATTATATATGTATATTTTTTTTCTTTTCAGGTATTGGAAACGAAATAACTGAAGCAACAAGAGCGAAAAGCGTTCTAAAATTGCGAATAATTTTATACTGAAGGAGCTATAGACTTGAAATTTGGCATGGTAGTTATTTATAAGACTTAAATGTTCTCTAAGAACAAATTAAATAAAAATTTAAATTTTATAGGCTGAAATGAGCGAATTCTAAAAACATTCTAAATTAAAAATTCTATAGAATCTCTGAAAATACAGAACCGATTTCAAAAGTGATGGTGGAAAATTGATGGTAACTATCACTTTTCCAACATAGGCTACGTTTTATGTCGGTACCACTACCCCCAGGGGAGTGCACTAGCGAAAAACGTTCTAAAATTGGGAATTATTTTTTAACTGAAGTAACTATAAATTTGAAATTTGGAATGGTAGTTACTTATGAGACGTAAATGCTCTCTAAGAACAAATTCTAAAAAAATTCGAAATTCAAAAAGCTGAAATGAGCGAAAAGCGTTCTAAAAACATTCTAAATTACAATTTCTATAGAATCTCTGGAACTACAGAACCGATTTCAAAAGTGGTGGTGGCAAATTGATGGTGCCTATCCCTTCTCCAACATAGGTTGCATTTTATATCGGTGTCACTACCCCCAAGGTTGTGCAGGAGCGAAAAACATTCTAAAATTGCGATTTTTGTTATACTGAAGGAGTTATAGACTTGAAATTTGGCATGGTAGTTATTTATGAGACACAAATGCTCTCTAAGAACAATTTTTTTTAAAAAAATTCGAAATTTAAAAGGCTGAAATGAGCGAAAAGCGTTCTAAAAACATTCTAAATTACAATTTCTATAGAATCTCTGGAACTACAGAACCGATTTCAAAAGTGGTGGAGGAAAATTGATGATGACAATCCCTACTTCAACATAGGCTATATTTTATGTCGGTGCCACTACCCCCAGGGGGTGCAGGAGCGAAAAACATTCTAAAATTGCGATTTTTGTGACACTGTCTGAGCTAGAAATTTGTAATTTGGCATGGCAATTACTTATAAGATGTAAATGCTCTCTAAGAACAGTTTCCAAAACATTCGAAATTTAGAAGGGTGAAATGAGCTAAACGCGTTCTAAAACATTTCAAATTACAATTTGTATGGAATCTCTGAAATTACTTAATCGATTTTAAATGTAATGGTCGTAAATTTTTGGTGACAGTCTCTGCTCTATTATAGGCTATATTTTATGTCAGTGCTACTACTCTCAGGGGGTTGCAAGAGAGCAAAACGTTCTAAAATTGAAATTTTTGTGATACTGAACGGATTGGAAACTTGAAATTGGGCAAAGTAGTTATTTATAAGATATATATGCTATCTAAGAACAGTTTCTAAAAAATTCAAAATTTAAAAGAGTGATATGAGGGAAAAGTGTTCTAAAAACTTTCTAAATTACGTTTTCTGTGGAATTGTTGAAGACCAAAACTGAAGTTTGACATGACTGGTACATTTTAAGACGCAAGTGCACACACAGAACATTTTTTAAAAACATCAAATTTAAAAGGGTGAAGGAGGAAAAAAGTTCTAAATTACAATATTTTTTTTTAATATATTGACAGTATTAGAAACTTCAAATTTGGCATGGCAATTACCTTTTAAGATACAAATGCTCGCTAACAATGGTTTGTAAAGAAATTCAAAATTTGAAAGGGTGAAATGAGCGGAAAGCGTTTTAAAAGCGTTCTAAATTACGATTGCTATGGAATTTTAATAGAATCTAAAAATTTGACATGTTTGTTGCTTTTAAGACATAAATGGTTACATAGAACAATTTGAAAAAAAATCGAAATTGAAAGAGTGAAATGCACGAAAAGCGTTCTATAAATGTTCTAAATTCCAATTTCTGTGGAATTGTTAAGGGTAGAAACTTGAAGTGTGACATGGCTGTTGCTTTTAAGACGTAACTGATGGTCGCACAGTAGAGTGTTTTAAAAGATTGAAATTTAAAAGTGTGAAAGCGCGAAAAGCGTTCTAAAAACGTTCAGAATTATGATTTATTTGGAAATGTGAAGATTAGAAACTTGAAATTTCACATGGCGTTTACTCATGTAAATGATCGTGTAGAACACTTTACTAAAATACGAAATATAAAAGGACAGAGGCAAAAATAAAAGTTCAAAAATTGCAATTTATGTGGCAATGCTATAGAAGCTTATTTGGCATGGTGGTTAATCTTAAAATGCAGATGTTCGCTAAGACCGATTTAAGAAAATTTGAAATTTAACAGGCTGAAATGAGCAGAAAACGTTCTAAAACTGTTCAACGTTATGATTTAATTGGATTTTTTCTGGTTAGAAACTTGAAATTTAGTACAGTAGTAACTTTTAAGATGAAGACGCTCAATATAAACAGTTTATTAAAAATTCGAAATTTAAAGGTGTAAAATGAGCGAAAAACGTTGTAAATTACAGTTTATTCTAAATTGTTAGGAATAGAAACTTAAACTTTGGCATGCCTGTTAGACGTAAATTATCCCACAGAATAGTTTTTACAAAATTCAAAATTTAAATAGGTGCAGAAACAAAAAAAAACTTTCTAAAATTGCGATTTTAGTGATGCTGTTGGTTTTAAAAGTTGAAATTTGGTATGGTGGCTAATTTTAAGATTTCAGTGCTCGCTAAGAACGGTTTCTAAAAAATTCGAAATTTAAAAAAAATGAAATGAGCTAGAAAAGTTCTGAAAATCTTCTAAACTATGATTTGTCTGAAACTTTTATGGATAGAATCTTGTATTTTTACATGGCTGTTACGTTAGAGACACATTCATCCACAGAACAGGTTTTAGAAATCTTAATGCGTCCCGGAACAAAGAAGTTCGAAAATTGCAATTTCTGTGATATAGTTATTACAGAAATTTTCTTAACTAGAACATTGAAATTTGGCATGATGCTTACTTTTAAGATGTAAATACTCGATTACAACCGTTTCTAAAAATTTCTAAATTAAAAATGAAAGGAGCGAAAAACTTACAAAATATATTCTAAATTACCATTTATTTGGAATTAATTTTAGCTCTCTTCTCATTTAGTTAAGTCTCATGTTCGCCTAATGCTGTATAAGAATGAAGTTTACTCAAAATGTGGCATAATTAGGAATTTTTTAATTATCTGTGGCAGTAAAATTTCCCATAATGAAAATAGGCCTACGAATACCACTTGGTATTTTTCAATAGTTACGCGAACAGCTGCGGGTTTTTCTAGTATTATTATAAAGACTTAATTATTGACTTATTTACTTACTTATTACTTAGTTATTTACTGCCAACTTCGATGTTGTTCAAGTTAATAAATCTAAGAACTTTACATTATAAAAATATGCCGAATGTGTTCTTAAATAATCCACTGTTGATTCAGTTATACTGTCGACTGCATTTACATTACTTGAAATAAAAGTGCAAAAAAATATAAGACAGATTTTTAAGTGTTCTTCTGAAAATGTGACGTTCATTCATTTGAGTTCATTGTTACAAGGATATTATGCTTTACACATTAGTAGCATTTATGAACCGTGCGCGTGCAGTTCGTATTTAATACTTTCCTTTCTTTGTTATTAAAAAGAAAAGAAAAATTGTGTTCCGCGCATAGACAAATACTTTCTAACAATATCAAACTATTGTTATGAAACATCTTATTTCAAAGACGATTAATTCATCAGCAATTTCCAACACACCTAAGACAAGTGAACCTCCATTTTTGGCAGTTATCGCGAACAGTCTGTCGTGATTTCGAATTATTTTTTACAACCTTGGATACGATCTAAACATTTTTATATATAACAAACAGGTAACCAAACCTCAATTCAACTGTAAAACGTATATAACACAAATAAAAAAAAATTCTGGGTAATTATTGCCGAGCTTGGCAATGTATGTACTTACATTGTTTGCGGTAACCAATTGTATAATTTTTATTGGGCTGACATCACATAGTATAAGAAATGTAATTCAATTGTTAAACTAGTAAGATAGAACAGAAAATATTTTTGGAATACGCGTCAATGGAGGTACATAATTTGGCATATTTGGCTAGTACGGCAATTCTATATAACCATCTTCAGAATTTACATATAACACATACAACATCAAAAATATTTAACCTTCAAAACGCACGACTGGCAACTATGGCTTATAGAAAATAATGTATATAAATCGTTTTCTGCGGCGCTTTAAAATAAATTTATATATTATACGACCTATGTAAAATACGGGAGATGCTATCACGTACCCGGATACCGTGTATTCATTTCATAAAATTAAAGAATTACTGTCTACAGACAGTATGGTATTATTTTATATTTAATTGAAATTCATATATAATGTAATACATTAAAGTACATTTATAAATGCGTGCGCATAGTCACTCATAGTCAATATGCATTATTAAAAACTCACAGAAATTTTAAAAACAAAATTTGAAGCATCCATTATGATCAATATTATATTCCTTTTCCGAAGAAATAATTCTGAATAAATAAAGTAAAATAAGCATCGAAGTTTTATTTTGTCTTGTATTATACCTGTGTAAAACTTTTCAAAAATCATATTTTAATAAATAATTATTTATAATAAATAAATAAATATAATAAATAATAAATATTTTAATAAGCCTACCGTCTAGAAGCATGATTGTCAAAATACGTAAGGCGTGTGTTATCTAGTGAATCATTAAATTTGTTTTTATAAATTATTTATTTAAACCATAGCTTATAAAAAGCTATTTACTGTTATTTACAACATTTCACTTTAAATTTTAAAATAATAAAATAATAGTTTTTGTGAAAGCTGGGTTGTTTGCCATTATTCTAGACTCAGTTTAAAAAGTCTAAAACATTGTGTGTTTCTGTCAATGCACTGTTAATTTCTCTTAGCTAAATATCTTGTCGCATGTGGTTTCCGGCTACATGCCAACAACCGTCATCTAAAAAGAATTTCTGTTTGAGAATAATGTGTTTATTTTTTATTTTCAAAAACTACAAAACAGTTAATTTATTGGGCTTTGCAACGGCATACACCCTTAATTTTATTTTATTTTGGGAAATCGTTATAAATGAAAGTTCTTTACCAGTACATGCTCATTTACAAGGAAAGAAAATGCGAAAAAACGCACATTTCTTCTGACATAATCGATATTAATAGTACACGTTTATTAATGACAAACATTAGCAACTGTTGTTTATATTTCTAATAACTAAACTTTTGATTTCATAAAACATCAATTAAACATCTGAAATAATTCTTTAAATTAAAAAAATCCTTAGAGCGGGGCTTATAAACAGAAATAAATCTGTTCATTAGTAAAAAAAAAAGTCACTTTGTGAAAATTGTCTCCTTTTTCTAACACTGTCCAAATGAAGAATCATTCTTTTGAATTCTATTCAAGATAATTCAAGAATTCTGTTCTGAATTCTATCTTAGTTCTAAGCATTCTTAGCGGTTGATCCAAAACTCACAAATTAAATAATTCGAACAAAAGTATCATTCAGTTCTCAGACAAATGCACATAAAAACAAGAAATTTTTTTAATAATGAAAATAGATTGTAGAAGATCTTAGTTACAATCGTCAGGAGCTTTACTTTTCTTCTCTTTTTTTTTTAAATATTCCTTTTGTACAGCGAAGCAACAACGTTCGCAATGAAGGTAGGATTACTAATTCTCCAGCCGTCGCGTCGTTCAAAAATATAACTATTGACACAGCACTGTGTTCAACATCTAAGAGGATTTCAGTTTTATTTATTTATTTATTTTTTTTTTTTATGACGGCGAATAGCTTCCTCCAGGATAGCGAATGACAAAGGACGACCCCTGGAAGTCTATAACTTTATGCGTCTGCGTGATAAAAAGTTTTAAAGTGTAAGTTTTTCGTAACAATTAAAACGCTGTTAGTGTAGTGATACGGTGTCCTGCCACCTACGGCTACCATTCTTACTAATTGTGCCGTCAGAATGTTCATTATATTCCTAGCTGCATTGTAAAATTTAAGAAAATATTGAACAAACGGAGCACAACTAATCAATAAAGAACTAATGTCCCGCCTGTCGATGATCTACGGGTGCGTTATACGGTTTCCTTATTAAAAAAATCATTTGTATAATTTTGCACTTTTATGAAAAAACAATTTGTTCTAATGCATACAGTTTTTGAAGTATTAACTTTTTTTCTGGCATAATTTATTTAAAACTACATTCATTTTTTTTCGCGGATGCACAGCTGTACTATCTCAATATTTTGCAACCAATTATATTTATCCTTTCCTAAGGTAATACATTTTAAAAATATTTTATTCAGATTAAAATTTCATTATCAGCATATTAAGTATATTTTTTCTTTTTAAGTATAATTTTTAATTATAGAAGGATTGTCATCGTCGTTCTTAATCATAAAAATGTATATATTTTATCTATAAAAAATATCTATTAACAATTTTACTCGAAATACGCCTTTTCTAGCAAAAAATATCGTTTTCGACATTAAGTATAAGTTCAAATTTCTTTTCAATGAAAATTATCTTCTAAGCAATTAACTACCTTACATTGTTTGATATCATGGTTTTTTTAAAGGTTCCATTTTATTGAAGTTATCTGTCTTTATGCCGTTAAATTATTATGTTGCGCCCAGTATGCGAGATATAATTATTTTAGCTGATAAAATAAATTACACATTAAAATTTCATTACAGAATATTAACGCATCATTGCGATGTTTATCACTATATAAAAATATTTCTCAATTTCAACGTCTCAGTAGTTCTTATAGATTCCTAAAAAATAAATCCCAAAAAGTTTATTTTGAGATGGCAAACAGCATTGAAAAAACTATTTACCATGTAAACAAAAAATAACTAGAGATTCAAAAATCTGACGTACCTAGAAATTGCATTCCTTTTTTATCAACATAATAATTCTTATTATGAAAAAGCAAATTTATTTATGATCCGGGAATTCTAGGGATAGAGAAAAATAATGAAACAGGAAATAAAGGAAATAAAGGAAAAAAAATGTTTTACAATTATTTTTTATTATGGTATTCACAGTTTGTGAACGTTATAAAAGTGTTGCAATTGTTTTGTAAGTGTTACGAAACATATTAAAAATTTTCCATGATCTGATTGTTTTTTCATTAAAGAATACATTTATTATTTTGAAATTTAATCTTTTGAATGTACATTTATTATTTTGAAATTTAATCTTTTGAATGTACATTTATTATTTTGAAATTTAATCTTTTGAATGTACATTTATTATTTTGAAATTTAATCTTTTGAATGTACATTTATTATTTTGAAATTTAATCTTTTGAATGTACATTTATTATTTTGAAATTTAATCTTTTGAATGTACATTTATTATTTTGAAATTTAATCTTTTGAATGTACATTTATTATTTTGAAATTTAATCTTTTGAATGTACATTTATTATTTTGAAATTTAATCTTTTGAATGTACATTTATTCTTTTGAAATTTAATCTTTTGAATGTACATTTATTATTTTGAAATTTAATCTTTTGAATGTACATTTATTATTTAATATTTAATTAATTAATGTTTATCATGGGTTACGCGAATAAATATTTATTTTAAATATAAAAAAACTCTACATTTTTCCTTTTTTACTGAAACGTTTATGTATTGGAATAGAGAAGTTCAATGACTGGATATGAATTTAACATACATATAACGAAACAATTTAATATGTACAACTCATATTAAATGACATATTCGTTTAAAAATGAAAAAAAAAAACAGTTTAGAAAAAATAATAACAGAGGCTTAAAAAATATGTGAGATAACATGAACATTTTTTAATGTGTACTTCATTTTTGCACTTTGTAAATGGAATACTTACGATTACATTATACTTACGATGTACTTGCATTAAACGCGATGTAATATTAAATATTCCTACGGATTTATAACCGCCAGGATTGAGAACATACGTATATTTAAAACATGATCCATTGCTGTCGATACTGAACACACTGAGCATTCTTAACTTGATTTGTTTTAGTAAAATAATCTGTACACTGCTTACATGTGTTAGTACATTCGCATTTTCTACAGTGATTCATTTCTGCTGGCAATTAATGTCAAATGCCATTTAAAAAACTAAATAAATTACACTCAAAACTTTTTAATTGACTTTCTTACCGGTATCTCAGACTTTTTGACCTACAATTGTAACTCCGCAGTTTGCAGATAAGTGACGCTTTAAGGGGTTTCATCGCATAGCCCATAGCCACATTATTGTATATAGATATACCGTCTATGACTATAGTTGTCATCGTCTGAAATTAATTGTTGACACATGACCTCATGTCTGAAAATCTCATACTCATGATAACAATTTGACAATTGTGTCCTACGCTAACAATAATTGTTTTACTGTGTGCTTTTTCCTTCGCTTAAAATGTATATGTTTCGTCATATTTAGAACACAAATACCTATTTTAGTCTAATGATTTATAAATTCAAGCAATTAAAAATATTTCGGGGAAAGCGGGGAAATAAGTGATAAGACTTGCATGTTTCTCTGCAACGTTTCTGATTGTGTTATCTGTGTTGCTTCAGATTTTACTATACGCGTAATGTGCGCACATTCATATTTTATATCAATTATGTATCTAAAGCTGTATGTGAATTTGTAGGACAAATAAAGAAAATTGTATAATTTAGGTTATTTGATAGCCTTTTGTAAAACGAAAACCAAATTATGTTTTATAATCTGTCACTTTAAAGTGTGAAAGAGTTACTTTAAATGTGTTTCTGTTTAACACTCATACAGTTTAATATATTATTTATATTAATATTGGAAGAACAGTCCCTTATTATCCTTCGATAAGGGTAAATTTCTGTATAATTCCAAATTTTTTAATCGATAAAAATTGAGTTTAACTTCGTGGAAGGCGTAGAATCTAAAGTATTTTCTTCAAGGTCCTTTTTTCCGGTTACAATAGAATTATGATATTTTCTGTCTGTTATGTCCCCGTTTGTGTCTTATTATCTCGCTCTCCCATGGTCTACTTATTTAAAAGTAGAAACTTTCTACTTTAAATTTATGGCAACAGTTTATGTTTGTTTAGCATAATTTAGACATTACTGATATACAATTCCAAACGTTAACAGTCCTAAAAAAATTGTAAGAACTTCGTGGAAGGCGTAGAATATAAAGTATTTTCTTCAAGATTCTTTTTTCCGATTACAATAGAATTATGATATTTTCTGTCTGTTATGTTCCCGTTTGTGTCTTATTATCTCGCCCTCCAACGGTCTGCTTATTTAAAAGTAGAAACTTTCTACTTTAAATGGCAACAGTTTATGTTTGTTTAGCATAATTTAGACATTACTGAAATACAATTCCAAATGTTAACAGTCCTAAAAAATATAATATTTATGTGTTAACAAAAACCTGAAATATTTAATTATTTCGTCGTCACGTACAAAAAGGTATATGCAATTAAAAAAATATTTTTAAAATAAAATTTGTGCCAATAGAACGAAACCTCAGATAATAATAAAAAAAAAATACACAATATTACAAATATTTTAATTTAATTTTAACTTCAAATAGAATTTGAGTTATGTGATTTATGTGTATGATATATAGGACTTATATGTATTTATTTTTGTTTTTGTTTAGGTTTATCCAACAACTATAAGAAATGCACTAAATCCTTTATTAAAGATAAAACATACTGTGAAAAATGAACTATTTTTTAACTATGATATTAAAATATGGGATTTTTGTTATGGTTATACCATTTTACAAATAGCTGGCCCAGCAATTTTCGAGCCATTAAAGAAACAAAAAGTTTGAACATTGTCCACTTTAAAGTTTTGAAGAACGTGACTTGAAAGAAAACAAAACTTACGAATTAATGATTCTCCCAACGAAAGTTCAAGGGGATAAAATTATAGAAAATTCAAAAGTATGGCTATATATTTTGCACAAGAAAAATGCCTTTTGCAATATAAATTTCAGCTAAAGGAGCATTTTTTAGAATAAGCTAAACATTACTGAAATACAATTCCATGTCTACGTGCAACCAGGGTCTGATTAATCACGTGATTAAGACACGTGAAGCACATACTTCCCCCCTAAAATTTTAAAGGGGCTCGGAAATGACCGTGAAGAGGGACCTCTCATTCCCATTTTCATTGTTTTACATTGTATTTTTATTTTTATTTTTATTTTTTTAAGTTTGCTGAATTATAAGAGAAAATCTACGCACTACTTCACAAATCATATTTAACAGGGAAATATGAATGCCATCAATAGGATGTTAATTAATCACATAGCTTCCTGACATGTCTGTCAGAAACCACTCGGGAAATTCTAAATATATCTGAAGTTTATACAGGGAACATAAAAAAAAGTTTAATGAAATATATGTTATATCAGCTAAGCTACTCCCAGGAATAATATTAGTATCATTGGTGAGTTTTAACGAATGAAGAATTAAGAAAATTTTCCAAAAGGAAAGGGGGCCCCAAAATGATACTATGCTTCCCCTAGATTCAGAGGTTAATCGGGCCCTGCGTACAACGCTCTCAACAATAAAAGTTTTGGTCATAAACACAACCCTTAAAATCTTAAAGATTGTATCGTCACTTAAAATCCCATATTCAAGATTTTTTTTTTAAATTAAGCTTTATTAAAAAATTGCTTCTGCCAATTGATAATCTAACATTCAAACACCCACAAGAAAATATTGCTAAATATGTTTTTAAAACTTTTAAGTTGAAATGAATACAGATTATGATAAATTAAACTCATTTGCAAGTTAATCGAAGAACTTTAAAAATATGTTAATGATATTTTAAACATACAAAACTATTATAAAATCAAATTAAATAACAACTAAATAAGAATTAAATATTTGTAACATCTTATCGTTGTACTATGTGTTACCATATTGAAGAAATTAACGCTTTGATGTTGCTTTGCCAACATTATTTCAGACGACTAAACGTACGAAAAAAAATCTCTCTAAAATTTCTCTAAATTATACTTTTTAAGAACGTGACATGAAAAAGCAATATTTTAATGGAGTAATAATACCCCTGATGTAATTTTAGGAGAATAAAGGACTATTTATGCCGTTTTATTTTGTCATGAAATTACTACATAAAGTTTCACACTTTCTTTAACAAATCGTCTAACACCATAAAATGGTTTACATATATACAACTATTTTATTATTAACTTAACCTTTTGCTTATATAACACACATGTTAATGCCTTCAGTTTGCTGCTATTATCTTATTTTGATAAACTTTACACTGAGTTATTACATCAGTTAATGTACTGCAAATGAAAAAGCACAAATGAAAAAAGTGTCTGTAACGGATGATTAAATTTTAAGACGCTTACAAATGTCTTATTTATTTCCCCCACTTCTTACTTTTGAAAATCTACATTATTTTAGGCATTTCAAACTTCTCAAATGAAACAATTTTAAACTGTTTTCAAGCAATAAGATGTAATTATTGATAAAATTTTATAGTGTTTTACGCAGGAATGGGAAAACTTTTTTTATGAATGGGAAAGAATAACCATAAATATTCCTAAATAAAAAATAATTGTATATATAATCATTATGAAATTTAGTTTTTGCCTGTCACCTTTGATCTAGAACGGAATTGCGATAACGTTTTAAGACCAGCATATGTTTTGGTATACTTTTTGTGATAATGACATTTATTTTACAGTATGAACCCAAATTGAGACACACATTATGAAAAGTTAATGAATTTCATAAAAGTAATAAATATATGATCATATTTCAAAATTCACTGTGATGATGTACTTGTTGGTAATCAAATTTTATGTGTACACATATAACCATTTTACAAGTTATGTGACAAAACATAATGTTGACATTGAAACGTTCTGTATTTGATATAATATATATTTCTATTTTTGAATTTTCTATGCTGATTTTCGTGGAAGTAATAGAAAAGGGACACAAAATGGTTACCAGGCTCTGGGATTCTATTTGAATTCATCGGGCTCTGGATACATGTATTTGAAAATTTTCTCTCTGGATTTCTGAAAGTCCTAACAGTTAAATAGTTTATTTTCAGACATATCATTATTAAATATACAGTTGTCTTATTTCGTTTTCCAACACGTATGTTAAGACAATAATGTGTCATAAATTCAGACATCTGCAATGTGTCATGCATCACATCCACAGGTATTTTAGACAATTACTAAATACAAAAGTTATTGTTTCAAACACATTTCTGTCTACATTAAACGGACCTCTAGCTATAGTTGATTTATTTATCCGTATTTTAATATGAATATGGAACTTTTTTCATACTTTAAAATTTTTGATGTGCTTTAAAGGTGTACGACTGACTGTGGGGTTTTAATACAATTAAACATATTTATTAATGTTCAGTTGGCGTAAAAAAAAAAAAAAAAAAAAAAAAAAAAAAACGATAAGACACGCCCTATGTATTTTAATCGCGAAAAAGAAAACAAAATATCCGTTTAATTGGAAATAATTTCTTCTTTCTATTTATATTACATATAAGGCTTAGGGTAGCATGTCTCCATTGAAATTGTAACAAAATTTGAAATTATTAATACGAACACCAAATTTTGACACCAAATTTAAATTTTTCGTGAAAATGGTACCTTTAACAAGATTGTATTTTTATAGCCTGACACCCTAAGTCGAAAGGTTTTCTTTAAATGCAGACCTGCCAAGTGTCCGGCTTTCTGGATACCGGTAATTTAGTACAGAAAATGCTACTTTATTTAATCAGAGCATTTTGCGATTTAAGAGAACAACATTTTCTCTAAAAAATTACTGGTGGGCAAAAATCCGGAGACTTGGCAACTCTGTAAATGTTTGGGTGTGGTAAACTCTATTCAGTTTAACATAGACTTAATATTAATATTTGAAGAACAGTTTATTATTACCTGCCTCCCTCTATTGTTAAATAAGACTCGGCTAATTTCTGTAAAATTTAAAATAATTTTGAATATATATATATGTATATATATTGAAATTTTGAAATAATATGTAAGAGATTCTTCAAAGATTTAAAATGTAAATTATTTTTTGCAGGACCTTCTTCCGATTACAAATATCTATCTATCTATCTATATATATATATATATATATATTTAATAAAACTTTTATAAATAATAACCATTAAACCACATAAATAATCGGCAATAGATAAACCGATAATTACAGTACAATACATATATATATATATCCAAAAATTTAAGATTCTCAAAATAAAAATAAGCGAGGAAAAATATTTAAAGATATGTAGAGAAAAGACTCCAATGTACAGAATGTGAAAATTACTACAAGAGGTAATTGGAAACTTATATAGTGGAACACTTTTTCAATAGAAATATTCCACTAACATAAGTAAAATGTAATTAATTTCTGTTTGAGTTAATAGCCATGATCCAAATTTATTAACTAATATTGCGAATTTAAAGAAAATTGGATAACAATGACAAATGTTGAGTACCTGATGATGATATGTGCAAAAATAAATGAATAGGGAGCATTATTAAATACAAAATGCATTTAACTTAGATCTGTTAACGAAAAGGGAAATAGCAGCAAAACATACAGAACCACTGATATTTTAGCTAACAAAAACCACGCTGTCCGTTATAAATGTACGTTGCATAATACCGTTACATTGACAGTTAATGAAATAAACTAATTTTACAAATTTAAAAATAATTCATATACACCTATAGATTATTTTATCTTATTTTTAAACAATATCCGATTGTAATAATGATAATAATAACGAAAGAAATTTTAAAATTAAAATATTTACAGCACAAACAAAAAGTAATACAATATATAATAATAATCGAATATTGACTACGATATGTCGATGCATATTTATAGCAGCGTCATCTATTAGGAAAAAAAGAAGATAGTTCATCAATGTTATAATCATGATACTCATAAACCTTATAGGAAGTGTCCGAGAAAAAGATCACATCCAAATATCAAGAAGCTCAGATGCAGAAAACGACATATGATATTATAAAGCAGTGGTCAATATATGTATATATATATATATATATATATATGTGTGTGTGTGTGTGTGTGTGTTATGACATCGTTTATATCAGCGGTTCTTAAACTTTGGTATATCGCGGACCCCCTTTGATGTGAAATACATTTTGGGGACCTTCAACAACATTTTACGTAATATAAGATAAATTATTTTAATGTATACACCCTATTTATTTTCTATTACACATATTCTATGTTTCGTTTACAGTTTTGGAAAAAAATAAGCTGTATAAATAAGTAGAAAATTTTTTTAAAGTTTTGTTGGTCTCATATACACTGATTTGACAGTATATCGTTACAAATAATAGACCGTTTTTCGTTATTAATATAGGTGCTCGTAAATCCAAATGTTAAATATTATTCAGAGGACTAATGTCTTGTCGATATTTTCTTCTCTATTGTATTCTGAGGTATTGAATCATTATTATCTAAATATAACACTTTCTTATCTTTACATTTTAATGTACCAGCCTTTTTAAATTCTGAACCATATCTTAAATAAAACATATTGTAGAACTATGTAAGTATGTAACAAGAGAGACTAAAATACGACCAATGCATTTAAAAATGACAATGACTGTAATAACAATTTCGCATTTTTTTAAAAATGATTTTGAAGAATTGCGAACCGACTTTTATTACTTCTTAAAAACAAATTTATCACCCGTGCATCCCATTTTTTTTTAAATAAAAATTCTGGCACATTTAGAAAGAGAAAAAGTCTTATGATTTTTGTAAAGCTTGTTTTATATCTAAAATGATTTCCTAATTTTGCAAGAAACTGTACTTTTTTTAGGTTTTAAAGCGGTATTTTTTAATTAATAAAATCACAAGCTCCTAGTTTCTATTTTTGGTTTAGAAATATAAAAATAAATGCTTCTCTTTCGTTTAAATCTCAAATAATTGTAAAACATTGCTTAGGTGAATTTTTATAATTTCTTCTTAATGGAGAATCTATATTATTCCTCTGGCTGCTTAAATGTTTTTCGAAATCATTTCGACCAATATGTATCTTATTACATATTTTAAATCATCATGTATTAGAAATATGTAGGATATTTATCATTTCATTTTTACCATTTGACTGCGGAATTTTTAAAACAAAATTGCTCCTTATTATATATTTTTTCAGCAAATGTCATGCCCGTGGAAATCGCGTGATAATAGGTCGGAGGATTAAAAACAAACTTTACTTTCGTTTTCTTCCACAATAAACTGACCGTGTGGTCATGTGATTGCTACTATGACGTCTCGAAACATTATGCATTTTAAAACGTACTGGAGAAAGAACAAAAAATACTGTGCAAAACTTTTGGCTTGCGTAGTGATGAATTATGAATTCAAAGCGTTGGAATTCTATCTGTAGAGCATTGACATGTCTTACACAGAAAACTTTGTGTTTTATGCGTATTAACGGTCTAGACTAGAAGTTCTTGTCTTGCAAAACTCTCCCAAAAGAACTACAGAAATTACTTCATGAGAAAAAAATCTAAATTTAGCACTCATCTTGAGGATCCCCGGCCGTAAGCTCGCGGACACCCAAGGGTCCGTGGATCACATTTTAAGAACCGCTGGTTGATCTCTTTATTGCCTAAATATTTTTCTATTCAAATTTTTGAAAAGGAGAATTTTTCTGCTATAAAGTTGCTGCAGCTTTTTATGTTCTATATTTTTTAACCAAACGTTTCATTTTTTAGCATAATTTCTACATTACTGAAATGTGATTCAAATTATTAGTTGTCCTAAACAATTACAATTTTAATTTTGAACAAAACCCTGAAAAATATAAAGATCTCGCCTTCACATAAAAAAAGCCATATAAAAGTCTTACATTTTACAAAGCACTATTAAGATACCGTTTTGTACGAATAAATGGAATGTTCCTCATATAATTATAAGATAATAATGCGGAATATTCGATGTAATTTTAATTTCTAATCAAAAAAGCATTTAAATTATCAGATATTTTAGTTTATGTTCATGTTTACATAGGTGCCAACCTCTCATTAATATTCCGTAGTATGCGAGTTAATTTGACCCAGGTTTAATACGTTTCGCATCAGAATTTTTTTTAAGAAATGAAATTAAACAAATTCTACGTAGAAACTTGAAATTGAATAAATAAAGATTCATCCAGTAATTTTTCTGGTTTGAAGTGTTGTTACACTGGGTCAAATTAACCCGTATACTACGGAATATTAATGAGAGGTTGGCACTTCTGCGTTTATACTACAACTTTTTTAAAAATACATTAAGTCATTTATTGAAGATAAAATATAAATAATTATTTTTTCATTATTTTATAAATTATTTATAACCCCGTTATTATTATGTGTGAATTTTTTCTCGAAAATAATACTTAACAAATAGTTGTACCATCAATTTTCGGGCAATTAAACACTCAAACACTCTGCAGCGTTTAAAAAAGACTATATATTTTTCAGAAGAAGCCTACATTTAACCCTATAATTTTCAGACAAATGAGGTGTTTTTATAATAAACATTTACATTACTGAAATTTAAAAACATTTATTAAACGCCCCGAACAATGAAGATTTTACTTAATAATGAAAACCATTTAAATTTTAAAGATTTTATCGCCACTTAAAAAGCACATATTCAATAAGTGTTCTTCACCGAACACTACTACGAAATTGTTTGTGCCATATAACGATCTATCATTCCATTCATCTTATCGAATCCATCAGTCATAAGACAATATTGGAAAATTTTATAATAACATTTAATTTTTATTTTAAATAAATGCTAAATAATTAGGATATTTTGCATAATATGCAAGATAGTACAAAAATTTTTAAAATACACAAATTTCTATTTTAAATACACAAAACTATTATAGAACATATAATAAATAAGTAATTATTTTAAATATTTTCTTTATACTATGCGTTATCGTTTTTTCAACAATACCACTTTAAATTTGCTTTCCCAGCAATTTTCGTACGACTAAACACACGAAAACAAACTTTCTAACTTACAATTTAGGAGAACGTGACTTGAAAGAAGTGTAAACTTACGATTAAGGAGTCTCCCGACGGAATTTCAAAAGAACAAAGCTACATAAAGTTTAAGAAAAGGTCTGTTTAAAGCCGTTTTACTTTGTCATGGAATTTTTAACTAAAAGCTCACACTTTCATTAAAATATAGTCCAAAACCATAAAACGATTTACTTATGTATTATTTAATGTTGAATGTATGCATCTTTGCATAAAAAATATGCATATACCTTCTGTGTTCTACATTTATCTAATCGTTTTATTTCTTTTTTAACACAATGTATAAGGAAAGTATTGTAATAATGATTTGTATGTGTGTGTGCGAGTAATCACGATAACTCCAAAACGATGTTTGTGATTGAGCATTCAGTTAGAAAATATAGTATAGAACACTGACGCAAAAACTGCATTAAAGTTCACAAAAATCGGCCGACGGATTAGGTATTTAACAGATTCTAAAGTAAAATCACGACGGAAATGTAACAAAATATTCATTTGAGTACTTTTGTGTTATTAGGTAGACGCGCCCCTTAGCTCATTTTGTTTAAAACACATTTATATAAGACATACCGTAATTTCCGGTGTATAAGCCGCGGCTAAAAAAATCTGTTACGAACCAGAAATTTTACTTATTAAAAAAGGTCAAATAAGTTCCATGCACAAATAGGTTGTATTTTATTAAATAAACTTTCTGGTTGGAAACAGATTTATTTGAGCCGCTGCACCGGAAATTACGGTAATTTTTAATTGTTTGACCATTGATTTTTTTTTTTGGCCATAATTAGACGATTAAAAAATATGGTGTGTATCTTATTTTTTACATCGACTGTACATTATATACGTATATTTAGATTTTTTTACCAGCTGGGAAGACCAAGCTATGCTCGGTTAAATTAGCTTTGTGTTCAAATCTGTATAACAAAAAATTCTCACTGTATTATTGCTAGAAAGCATTTTATTTTATAACAGTATTATTTACATAAAAATCAATATTAAAACTATGTACATATTTATAAATTTTACATTACGTACATATTAACATTGAAAGAGCATCCTTCCAAACTACATTTTTATTTTGTCGCGCAGTTTCTTTTGGTAGCAGGACTGTTAGGCCTGAACGCCTTTTACACGGGCGAACGCAACGTACAGCATTCTGTGCATAAAGACGTATACTCTTAAATCCACGATTACGAAGTCGAATGTTTGCCCCTGATCTCTGTAGATGGTGATTACGAAAGCCGGCCGAACAGGAAACTGATGGTGTTGCATAGTGAGATCCAGCTGGCCCTTGCTTTTAGTGACTACAAAATGTCCTATTAATCGAATATATCCGCTTCTATTGAGAATTTCTAGAAAATTCCTCCAGTTTCTGAAAACCAATTCTTCGCCAAATGTCGCCAATTGTCGCCGAATTTGCCGACATTCTTTCATTTGGCGTCCAGCATGTGCTTTGGCTTGGTTAATCTTAAAAGTCAAATTTCCCGCCAATCTCGCCACTGTAACATTTTACCAAATATCACCAAATTTGGAGAAATGTTGCCAACTTTGCGACTTCGTTTAATGTCAACTGTTCAACAACTTAATAATTGTTTCTTCAACCCTTTTCATTCATTTGAAATGCATTGACCTGTAGTGACCCCAAAATGACCCACTAATCGAATTTTCTCAAACATGTGACCTAGCACAATGGTCCTTTGGTACCCCAAAACGGTAGGATAGAAAATTTCGTCAAAATCGTTAGAGCCATTTTTAAGATAAAATTTGCATATACACAGAAACGTAAAAGATTTGTTCGAATTATAATATATGATATGTTAAATTTACATCTAAATCTACATTATACACATATAGAAATTCTGATTTTTTTTTTTTTTTTTTTTTTTTTTTTTTTTTTTTTTTTTTTTTTTAACGAAGAAACTAAATAAACAATAAAGAAACAAAATATTTATGTATATATTAGGTGGGATTAAAATTTATTGATAATACGATTAATATGAAATCATATATATTTAAATTTAGAGTTAAATTATTTATTATACAAACTCCGACTTGAACTCTGTAAGGAACGTTTCTAGAAATTATAGGTCCGCATACAGAAATTTGCATATATTTCTGATGTTTGATTAATATGCGCATATATTCTTATAATTCGAGATTTATTATATATTTATAATTTGAGAAAAATGAGAGGTAAAAATTCAAGTTTTGATTTTATTCTTGCGATTTCTTAAAAAATGCTCCATGAAAAATCATTATAGAAGATAAATGTTAGAAAAAGTTTATTTTATATATGTGTCTGCCAATCTGAAGTGTAAGTTGCTATGCTATTGTTACTTTCTAAACAGAGGATATATTATATTAAAATTACAATTTATTATTATTCCAAATAATAGGCTCTGGCAGGGAGGAAAACTTTACAGCGTGTGAAATTCGGTGAATTTCCTGCCTGTCAATGGAATTGATTTTTCCCATACGTTTATTTTTAATCAAAATTGGGAAATGATTACCCGGGTCAATAATGTAAAAGGCGTAAAATCGAATTAATTTCCAAGCAAAAAAAAATAATCATGCGCAATTGAAACTCTTAAAATATCGTATACTAAAGTCGTGAATGGGCTTTATATGTCTTATCATTGGATAACTAATATATATATTTGTTAACAAAAACGTAATATTTGCTTGTATATTCTTATAACAAACTACTTGATATGTGGCAAGATACTAAAGAAAGTTTCTGTCACTAACTGGCTACTAAGCTATTGAAATCTGAAAAATATTCTGAGCGAAATTACGCTTTTACAGTTTGTGATGCTTTATTTTCAAAATAACTTCAAATTTGTTGACAATTGTTTTTTTTATTCTATTTGTACCACTTTTTCAAAAAAAGAAGACTGTATAATGTTTTTATAGCAATTTCAAAAGAAATTTTTTATAAAAATATTTCCTGGATATAGTGGTACCACTAGAATAATAAAAAATAGTTGCCCGTGTCCGTCCTGTCCATATAAATAGTTTCAAATATTTTGTTGTGTAGCTTCAAATACAGAATAGCGTTTTGCAAATTCTCTAATAAAGATCTATCTTTTTATTTGAATCCAAAATTAATATAAAATTTTAAAAAATCGCTCTACTATAAAAATGTTGCAGTGTACCTTACTAAGAAATTGAGAATACGTTTATAAAAGAAAGGCATTTAAGAGTTCATTAAGATCTTAATAGAATGAATTTTTTTATATTAATATAAAATAATTTTATAATTCAGTATTATAAATTTCTCGGTTTTGCCATTCAGTTGCTAATTTAATTTGATATGTGAACCAGATATTTAATTTGATTTAATAGAGTTTATTTTATTTTTTGTAGACTTGCTTTTACGGAACAATGCTTACAAGTAATTGTGTTGCTAAATTCCAAGCAATAGTCCCATCGTAATTTAATATAAAGTATTTTCCCTTTTTTAAAAAGAATATTGTATTATTGTCTGCCAAACGTTGTGAACAGTGGGTCTAAGTAAATGGACCTTAAACAATGGACCTAAAATAAAACATGGAACTAAAATTTTTAATTAATAGATCGGCCATAATGTCAAGTTTCCAATTTGGTACCGGTAAAATAGACCAAAAATTAGGATGACAAGTGGTAGCGGTTCTCAAAATTTCGGAAGAGTTTCGTTTTGGTAATAAGAATAAAGATCACACAAGTCCCCCCATTTTTTTTTTTTTTTTTTTTTTTTTTACCATGGGAAAAAAAGGTAACCTTGAAAAAGACTCAGATGACACTGATTTTGATTACTGCTGTTTTGAGGACAATGAATAAGTTTGACATTATTTAATATAATATAAAGAATATGTTTTGAAAGTAAAATAAAAGTAACAAAGATGTGTTCAATAATAAAGTTAATTTTCGACTTTGTATTCATAAACCCCGCCGTAACTTTGTAAAACACATCGTATTAATTTGCTAATGGTGTTATTTCACTTGTAATTAAAAATTTCATAATTAACAAGACTGCACTTCACATACTTAGAAACATTGAGTTATTCCCCTGAGTTAAAATACTCTTTTTGCCCCATAAAACTTAGTAAATGAACTAATGAACTTAATTTTTAGGGACTCATCTGATCGTCATTTCTAGTAGCAAAATGAAGTTCCCACATTCTCCTGAATGGCCATCAGTTGTAAAATAAAAACTTATTTTACCAGCACTAAAGTATAATTTTCAGCCTTGTATTCTTAAAACCTGCCGTAATTTTATAACAAATGTTTGTATCGATTTGTAGATGGTGTCATTCGATTCAGAATTAAAAACTACATAATAAACGATACCTTACTTCATCTGCTTAAACTTTTTTGAGATCTCCCTCCCTAAGTCAAAATACCCCTCTTTTGCGCCCCCCCCCCCTAAAATATGGTAAAACAACTTTATTTTTTGGAGATTCATCGGATCCTCATTTATAGAGCCGAAGCAAAGTTCTTCTAAAATTTTGATGAATGGTTACTAGACCTATTTTATGAAACCTTATTGTACCTTATTAGTTATTCTCAAATTATTTCGTTTACGAAAATCTTTTTTAACTGTTAAATATTTTTATTTGCATGTAATCACTTTCTTTTAAGTTTACTTCAGATAAACCGAATCGTCCATAGCCTGAAGATTTGTCGATAACACACACACGTATTTTTTTCTTTGAAAAATCATATTTTGCGAAAATATTTACCAATTTAAGAAATTAAATAATTTAAACACCCATTAAAAGGTACAATTTTTTTTAAAGAAATCATTTTATAGGTAAAAGTTACGAATTGAAAATTACGCACAACAAATTTTTTTAAATGCTATTAATTAGTTGCTTCTCATTATTATTTACACTACATCATTGATAATATTCACCTAAACATCTGAGAAATGGGAACGATGAATGCACTACACATAAGCAATTAAATATGTATGAATAAAATTACTTCATCAACATATAATACACACCTGTTGCATATTCCATAAAACCTTGAATTATTTATTCTTATTCATATCCATGACTATTAGTTTACGATAGTTTATAATCTAAATTAAATTAAGTGACTCAAAACGAATATGCCGTTTAAAAATGCATTAGCAATTCATAAGGTTTCACTATTGTTTTATGTACATTGTATATATGTATACATGTAATACAAAGTGATTATTTTGAATTAAAATAAAAAAAAATTAGTTACTTTGGAATTGTGTGATTAACTTTGTAAGAAATTAGTAATAACTTTCAAAGAGAATAATTAATTTAAAACCTTTAAACCATACCTTTATATTTGCAAAAAATTGTTTCAAGACAAAATTCAAAATGTGGAAATTGTGTTAAAAAATGATACTAAATAGAATAATAAATATTGACTTTGTTGTTGGCTGTTTGAAATGTTGTACTTTCTTTCCGATCCAGACTCCGCTTGTCATTTATTATGAATAACATTTTATATTAATATATTATGTTTAACGTTTAGTTATTTCCCACCTCCATTTTTTTTAGTTTATTATTTTCGAAACAAAATATCTCCATTTTCAGAAATATATGCCAAATCGTTTCCTTTATTAAATATACATCTACCCTATATACAGGGTGATTCATAAAAGATGGGCAGAACTTTAAGGGGTTATAGTACACTTAAAGACAAATAATATTAAATAGGAGACTAAGGGTCCCAGACGTATTCCCAAGGAGATAGGGGGCATTAAAGTTTAGGGTCCGAAATTTCAAATGATTATAAAACATGGAAAAATTGGTCGATTCGTTTGCGGTTTTTGCAAAAAATTTTCTTTATGCCAGTATTTTCTTGAAATAAAATTTTAAAGTTCAATTTCAAAAAATGCCGATAGGGGGCGCTTTAGACTTTGGAGTAACAAACAACTATTTTTTAACGTTATTTTTTGTATTTCTTTAAATGATTTCGAAAGCTTAGACTTAAACTTAAATTTTGATCTAAAAATCTGAGTCCTAACGAGTAGTTAAGTAGCGTAAACTGAAATTTGAAATTTGAAACCCTTCTCCCCCCAGAACAAAAATCAGTTATTCCCGATCTTTGTGTCGTAGATTAGGCTCTAACTACTGCCGCGTTTTGCTAAAATTATTCTTTATGTCAGTATTTTCTTGAAAATAAATTTTAAAGAAAATTTCAAAAAATTCCGATAGAGGGCGCTTTAGACTTTGGAGTAACGAACAACTATTTTATACCGTTATTTTTTGTGTCTCATTAAATGCTTTCTAAAGCTTAGACTTAAACTTAAATTTTCAGCTCAAAATCTGAATCGCTGAGCGTGGTTCAGTAGCGAGGGGAGGGGGTTCAAATTTCAACTTCTGAACATAGTTCAGTTTGCACTACTTAACCATGCCCAACGATTCTGTGCTGTGATACGAGGCAAAAATACAACTTTCGTCAAGGACTGCATAGTCGGAATTCACTCATAAAGGCACTGGCACAGTTGGAAACGTCGCTCATGCAAACGTTAAAGCTCCATTCCTGACACTAGTCACCGGGTGAAGAAGGAAACAGAAAGTATGCAAATGTCAAATGGGGAAGAAGAAGAACACGTATGCAAAATTTCGACACGATTCAGGCATAAAAACCACTGAACGGTGAGTCAAGTGTAAGTCGCTGTAGTAATGAATCGGAAGATGGTGCCCTTCACGAATAAGGAAAAGACTGAGATGCATTTAATTTACGGAGCGGCAGATGGAAATGGTGCAGAGGCACAACGAATGTACGGAGAGCGATTTCCTAACAGGCGGTTGCCTAACCGCAAAACTTTCGAGCGCTTGCACAGACAGTTGTGTGAGACGGGATCATTTCTCGCTTCCCGGTCGAATGCAGGTCGTGCAAAAAAGGACGAATCAGTAGTTGTTGCAGAAGCCATTCTGGATGTAGTAGCGGCGCAGCCAAGTACAAGTACACGAACAGTGGCTAGCCAGGTGGATACCTCACAGTCCACGACTTGGAGGGTACTGAAGGATGAACATTTGCTCCCGTTTCATGTGCAACGAGTCCAGAAACTGTCTCCAGGGGATTATACAAATCGTATTGAATTCGCCCGCTGGTTTCTGCAGCAGAACGCGCTAAATCCACATTTTGGACGAACTGTGCTTTTCACCGATGAATGTACCTTCACACGTGAAGGTACATTTAACACACACAATGCACATGTATGGGCGGATGTCAATCCACATGCTACGTATCCACATGCTCATCAGAGACGCTTTTCCATCAATGTTTGGGCAGGAATCCTCGGAGACCACCTAATCGGACCGTACCTTCTTCCTGAACGCCTCAACGGTAAAACATACCTCACATTTCTGCAACATGTGCTGCCAGACCTGTTAAACGTTGTTCCTCCACGCATCCGGCGGGTCATGTGGTTCCAGCACGATGGAGCGCCAGCCCATTACGTACGAGACGTCCGCAACTATCTGGACATCACATTTCCGAACAGATGGATTGGTCGAGGTGGTCCTGTTGCTTGGCCTGCTCGCTCGCCAGATCGTTCACCCCTCGATTTCTTTTTTTGGGGACGATTGAAGGCTCTTATGTATGAGACACCCATTGAATCCCCCGAGGAACTGGTCGCCAGACTTTCCGCCGCTGTAGGGGAAGTGCTCGAAAAGCCTGATGTTTTCGCGAATGTTCGCCGTTCCATTCGTCGCCGTTGTTCTGCGTGCATAACCTCTGGTGGTCACAATTTTGAACATTTATTGTGATTACATGTTAATAAATATGCTTTGGTAACATAATCCTAATTTGTGTCTTTTTACCTCGTATCACAGCACACAATGTGTGGACATGGTAAACTGAACTGTGCTCAGGAGTAGAAATTTCAAACCCCTCTCCCCAGAAACTTAACCACGTCTAACGATTCAGATTTTGGGCTGAAAATTTAAGTCTAAGCTTTAGAAAGCATTTAATGAGACACAAAAAATAACGGTATAAAATAGTTGTTCGTTACTCCAAAGTCTAAAGCGCCCTCTATCGGAATTTTTTGAAAATTTTCTTTAAAATTTATTTTCAAGAAAATACTGACATAAAGAATAATTTTAGCAAAACGCGGCAGTAGTTAGAGCCTAATCTACGACACAAAGATCGGGAATAACTGATTTTTGTTCTGGCGGGAGAAGGGTTTCAAATTTCAAATTTCAGTTTACGCTACTTAACTACTCGTTAGGACTCAGATTTTTAGATCAAAATTTAAGTTTAAGTCTAAGCTTTCGAAATCATTTAAAGAAATACAAAAAATAACGTTAAAAAATAGTTGTTTGTTACTCCAAAGTCTAAAGCGCCCCCTATCGGCATTTTTTGAAATTGAACTTTAAAATTTTATTTCAAGAAAATACTGGCATAAAGAAAATTTTTTGCAAAAACCGCAAACGAATCGACCAATTTTTCCATGTTTTATAATCATTTGAAATTTCGGACCCTAAACTTTAATGCCCCCTATCTCCTTGGGAATACGTCTGGGACCCTTAGTCTCCTATTTAATATTATTTGTCTTTAAGTGTACTATAACCCCTTAAAGTTCTGCCCATCTTTTATGAATCACCCTGTATATAAAATCCTAATGAAACGAATTTGTGAAACGATTTTATGAAACGAATTTATGAAACGATTTTATGAAACGACTGATTAAACGACTGATTATGTTTCAGGGCTATTTTTAATAAAATATTAAACGCTTGATGGTGAAATTAATACCAATTGTCCATAAAAATCCGCGGATGTCAAAACTGGTAATAGAATTTTGAAATTGGAATTAGTTTTCGAGATATTAATTCTTTTCTAATTTTAATGACATTTCTGTAATGATGGCAACTAATTACTCAGTTTTTTTGTGACAAAAAAGGGAAAAAAATAAAAAAAGATCCCGATAGGGATTATTGATTTATTTTTATTCGTCATTTTCAAATTAAAATTGAATTTATCTTTTATTTCAATCGATAATGAAGACAAGATTGTGATTAAATTATGTTTTTCACGAAAATTTGAAAAAAAATCATATTTCTATCGTCAGGATTCAATCGTCTGTCAGCATTTAATTTAATTTATAAACTGAAAATATTTTGAATAAATTCGTCCAAATGACGTCATTTATGTAAATACGTCATTTATGTTTATACAATTTATTTAATATAAAGAATCCATTTATCTATTTTTATGTACAAAAAGAGGTAAATTGAAAGACAATTATAAATAAATTGTATATATACATATAAATACATGTATAAACAAGCATAAAAGTTCGGTGCTTTTCCAGTATATGGGGCCTTGACGAAACAGAGAAAATAGCCTTGGCGGAAAAGGAAATTTGGCAACATACTTTCTGTCAACCTATTTACTTTGTCATTTCGTATACAGAAGCATTTTTTCAATATTTATACAATTTGTTTAGCGTAAAATGTCATTTATCCTATTTTATATATAATCAGAAGTAATTTGTATAGAAAAAACAATAATAATATACGTATAATTAAAATACGCATATAAACAAAAAAAATCGTCGAATTTGTTTCCATGGCTGTTTATGTAATTTGGCACCAAATCTCACTTTCTGATGCCCGAATTGCGCCAAGCTTTTTAAAAAAGAGTCAAGACCCCTATTATAGAAAATCACCAAAAGTTCATTGGGTTTGTTTTCATAACTTTTGGCAACAAATATATGTATATTAACGAATCTATTCGTTTTTGAAACTCGAATTACGACAAACCTAAAAGCAAAGGATCCTATAATGGAAAAGTATCCGATTTTCTTATGGACAATATTCAAGTGACATAACATGGTTTAAAATTATCGCGGATAGCGAATTTGTTTAAATATCTCATCAATTGATGCCGAAAAAATGCAGGCATGCATGCACAAAATATTTAATTAATTTTGTATGATAAATAATTATTAGAAAATTCGTATATACATATTAATTAAAATAAATAATTTACATATTTAAAATAATATGAAAATATGCATGATGGTGCACTAAAATACAGAGAAAATTAAAACGTGTTACTGAAAATGTCTATAACATAGTACTTTTCAATACCGTGGTTCTTAATGTTATTCACAAGCAGATGGAATTTTTCTCATCCTTAAACGCAAAGGAAGAATAGAATACAGATCGTTGTTATAAAAGTGCGAGAGGTAGCCACAATTTAAACCTAACCATTTTATACAAGCTGGTTTTCAAGGTGTAATTGATTTTACTTACCAATCCCTAAAACAGTCGTCAGTTGTCGCAACAGCTGTGTATGAGGCCATGATAATAAAAAAATGCCCCATTAAAACGTTAAAAGCATGGCAACCCAATTACAGATTTACCAATATTTTTAAAACGAAGCACGCTGTCATGTTTTTAGAGGCCTCGAAGTCTGAGCGGGGGTTGGCGAGCCTAGCTCGCAGGGGGTAGGTCCCCTAGTATATATATATATATATATACTAAATGTTAAATGGTTTGTAAATTTTTCTCTGTAACAAATACAAAAACAGGTTTGTTTAAATTAACGAAAAGTCTTTAATTTGAATTTTGTTACTAAGTTGTTTTAACTGTCTGTACAAGTCATATGCAAACTTTTGTACATACACCATGTGTGTTAAAGCAAATTAGTACATGTGTGAACACAGACACGCAAGATTGTACTGTTTATTAAATGTATAAAATTACCCTAAATATCAATTAATTAAAAGTAACACACTAAATTAAAATTCAATAATAAAACTTTAATTTACTTGGGCACATCAGATACATGAAAACTTAATGATAACTCAGCTGGTTCACTTTAAACCTAACAAGAAAAACACTGATTAAACGCACAATGAAAAAATTGAACTGTAAAAACTTTAATTAAAACACAACCCTCCTGGTTACACTTAGTCAGCGATCACCAACCAACACACACGAGCTCTCTGCTCTCAAATGAAAACTTACATAAAAAATCACTTTGACAGTTAACAAAAAGAAAGAATAAACTAAACATTCAAACTGCGAAATGTCCTTGGATGTAGGAAAACATAAGATTACTTACGAAATCTCCTCAGATGCACAAGTAACTGCGAAGAACACAATCTCTTACCAACGTATCGTTCGATACTGATCTCTATCGAAAATGTGTCACTATTTTCTGAACATACACCCCCGACCTTGAAACCTTCAAGGGCTACAATTAAATATTCTCATTCAAAGGGTAAACGGCTAAGTTTGTGAATAGGACGTTTGAGCTCTCCCGTAGCAGTTCTCACTATAGCCACTGTAACATGACTATCACTACCTGAAAAGGTATCAATGATTCCTCCCAGTTTCCATTGAAGCGCTGGAACAGGTTCATTTTTAATGAGCACTAAGTCACTAATCTTTAAATTTGCTGTTGGACGTAACCACTGTGGGCGTTGTTTCAACCGAGACAAATACTCTGCACTCCATCGCTTCCAAAAATTCTGGAATACTCTCTATGTCAGTTGTCAACGACGAAGTCGTGAAGGTCGAACCTCAGAAACATCAAGCTCTGGAATAGCTGCTAAAGAAGCACCCGTCAAACAATGACCAGGTGTTAAAACTTGTAGATCATTTGGATCACTTGACAGCGGACACAAAGGTCTCGAGTTCAAACAAGCTTCAATTTGTGACAATAATTTTGAGAACTCTTCAATTGTAAATAGCGAATTTCCCATTGTTCTACGCAAATTATATTTCACAGAATATGTTAGCCTCCCACAACCCACCAAAATATGCAGCCGTTAGGTTAAATTTCCAAACTATTCCCTCATTAGCAACATAGTTCTGTAAGGATTGATCTTTAATGGTGGAGGATATAAATTCGTATAATTCCCTCAATTCCTCACTTGCACCCTTAAAATTTCTAGCACAGTCACTTGCTAATTCGGTTGGTATGCCTCTACGTGAAACAAATCATTTCAGAGCATCCAAAAACGTTGGGAATGACAAATCGGACACAAATTCAAGATGACTAGCATGAGTCGAAAAACAATTAAAAATAGCTATGTAACTCTTAAATGCCTTGATACCTTTACGATTTCTCTCTTTACACATAAAAGGACCGGCATAATAAACTCCAGTCTTCAAAAATGGGCGACTGGGTAAGACACACATGGCGGGCAGGTCATCCATTAATTGTGTACCAACAGCTGGGGAAACACGAAAACACTTTAGGCATGTCTTCACAATTTTTCTTACTGCATCTTTTTTACTGCAGCATGCACTTTTTCTTACTGCAAAATTTTGTTCTATGGGCAGATAAAAGAAGCTGAGGACCAGCATGCAAGTAAGTTATATGATAATGTCTAATAAGGAATGCAGTAATATGATGAGACTTAGGCAACACTATTGGGTGTTTCTGATCTTCAGAAACATTAGCAAGTCTCAACCCTCCACCGACCCGCAAAATACAGTTTGAATCCAGAAATGGATTTAACGTTAGAAGTTTGCTTGAACGTTTTAACAATTTATGTTGAACTAAAGCAAAGATCTCATCAGAAAAACACTGGTTTTGTACCAATTTCACTATCATCGTTATGATTCTCAAAAGATCTGATGTCAAGAGTAAACTGTTTAATCACTGAGTTAACTTTCATTGTTCACAAATCTCAAGCACCACCCGACGATTCGTACCAGTCTATCCCAAGTGGGATATCTGAAAATCACATGATCATCACTAAGCTCAAACACATTTACAACACAGTTTCGCTTTTCTTCCTTTAAACCAATATTTTGTATATCTTTACCGTTAAATGACTCATTAGGCTGAATGTTGTTCAATGGGTCTCTTATCCATCGAGGACCACGAAACCATAACTCACAATTTACTAATTCCGACGGCAACATACCCCTTGTTTCGCAGTCAGCAGGATTTTCAATTCCAGGAACATGATTCCACGGAACTTTAGGAAGTGCCTCTTGTATTTTTGAAACACGGTTAGCTACAAAAGTTTGCCAACTTTGAGGCTCTGAAGAAAGTCATGCCAACGCAACCCTAGAATCAGTCCAGGCAAATATTTTGGTCTCTGTAAAATTTAAATGCTGTAAAACCATTTTTAGCACATTTGCCAAAAGAAGAGCCGCACACAATTCCAGTCGCGGAATGGACTGAGTCTTAATCTGTGCTAATCTTAGGCTTAGATGTCAAAAGTTCTTTCTTTATTTTTTCATCATGAGAGATTGAACACATATATAATATATTACCGCACAATACGCCTTTTCCGACGATTCACAAAAGGCATGAATTCGAAGTCCAATTACACTTAGGTCATTTCTAAACGATGTCTACCGTTTACTAAAATCTTCATAAATAGACGGTTGCATTCCAACGTCTGCCAAAGTCTGCATTCCAACGAACGAAATCTCTGGATAGTCATTTCTCTGGTATCACCTAATAGAGATGGGGAATATTTAAATGGAAGTTTCACGACAAATCTTTCAGACATATCTCGAAAATAAGTGCATTTAAAATAATCCTCACATTCCCTCTCCTCCTTAGAAATCTGAACTAATTCCGGAACAAAATCCAAGGACCAAAATTGTTGCACCAAGCTATCTAATTTTAATTGAATATTATTGACGGTAAATGTACGTAGACCTGTATCGAATGAGGTAGTCCCCGTAATAGTCCATCTCAGTTTAGAACTTACAGCAAAGGGCAGAGCTTCCCCTCTTTTCTCAATTTTCCCATTTAACAATGTAAAAAATACGGTAACTCCAATTAGAATACCTACTGGTCTTGACTCAAAAAATAGTGGGTCTGCTAGAACTAGAACTAAATCATTAAAATTATTCACAATATTTGAAGGAATAGAACTACATGGCACATTTGATGTTATTCTTTTTAGCACAAATGCTTTAGTGGCATTTTTTATTTCAGGATTAAAATGAGGAGTAAAATTCAAATTTATCTCTCCATTTGTTTCAGCACTATAAGAGACCAAACATGTAACATGTACTCTAGTTCTTCGCCTTGGCAAACACAATTTTCGCATGCAATTTTCACTTATAAAACAGGCCTCACTTCCACTGTCCAGCAAAGCGCGGCAATTTACAAGATTACCCACTGAATCAAGAACCTTAATCATTGCTCTACAAAGTAAAGTCTGCCCCATATTCATTAATTGTATTCCCGACCCAGAATTGTTTCGAAACTCAACGGTGCCAGTGCAAGAAGTTTGATTTAATAACTCATTTTGTCTCGATTGAAGTTCTGTTGCTTTCGGAGAAAGAAGAACAACCGGAGTTCAGTCGCACTCTCTACATGAAGGCCAGTATCTCATGAAATATGCAAGACACTGTGATGAGGCTTGTGGCACACTTTACATTTACCCACACTCGTACACTTCTTTGCATAGTAATTCTCTAAAAGACAGTTATAACACAAATCATTTGTTCTAGCTATCTCTATTCTTGTCGGCACATTTAATTGCAAATATTGCGGACCTTTGTTAAGTGGATGTGATTCTTTGCATAAAACGCAAATATTATCAGCAGACATTAATGTGGTGAATTTAAATTTTATAATTTCTTTAACTGATGATTTTCTATTTGAAGTCCCCCTTTTTTGAGTTCCCAATTTGTCCTTTTTCAGTGTTCTTTCCCACCAATATCTCGCATTCTTATCTAATTTCTCTGTAATTAAATAAACCATTAATACTTCTGAAAAGCTGTTAACCTCTTGTTTAAGTACACCCAATGAACGCACACATTCATTTATAACGGCTACACTTTCTATAAATGACTGTGCAGTATCTGAAATGCGAGGCATTCCAATCATCTTAATCAATGCACTAATTAATTCTCGCTTATTTGAATATCACTCTTTCAACAGCTCTAACGCTGTCTTATAATTCAAATCAGAGATTGGAAGGCATTGAATTATTTTAAGTGCACTACTTTTGCATGCCGATTTTAAATATTGTAATTTTATGACAGTCTGATAAACTTTCATTACAATCCACACTAGCACTAAGTAAATCATAAAAGGGCAGCCACTCCTCCAGATTACCACTTAACGTGGGAAGTGTGAGTTTCGGCTGTTTAACCTCAGAGGTTTGAGATTTTAAAAACCCCGCATTGTGATTACTTTCGTTTAAAGTAATTCCCGATTTTTTCGGTTACCACTGAGCCACATACATTCAAGTCGATCCTGTTCAGTATGCTGCTCCTCAATGTACGGACCAACATCATTTTATCACATTTAGCCAAAATCCTATTAAATGTTTTACTCAATTCATCATTCAACTTTCCAATTCTAATTTCAAACAATGTTAATTGACTTGAATCCGCTTCATTAACACACTCAATTATCTTATTCTCTAATTTTGTAATAGCACATTTTAATTCCTACTTTTTAAGTAAAATATCTTTCACCTCTTCCATAATAAATAAAAATATAAATATAGGAACGAACTCAAGCGTCTTGATGAATAATGCAGGGGTATTGGCATCCAACCAACCATGCGCTTGAACTTTAACACTGAACACCAAACATCTTCATTTTAAAGTTCAAATCCCTTTCAAAATTAGCCGAATCAGCTATTTTCCTTATTAAAAAGAAATCTCGGGCGGCGGACCATATGATAACTCAGCTGGTTCACTTTAAATTTAATAAGAAAAACACTGATTAAACACAATGTAAAAATTGAACTGTAAAAAATTTTAATTAAAACACAGCCCTCCTGGTTACACTTTGGCAGCGATCGCCAACCAACACACACGAGCTCAACTGAATATTTTCACACAACTAAAAATTTACATAAAAAATCACTTTGACAGTTAACAAATAGAAAGAATAAACTAAACATTCAAACTGCGAAATGTACGTGGATGCAGGAAAATCCAAGATTACTTACGAAATCTCCTCAGATGCACAAGTAACTGCGAAGCACAAAGTCCCTTACCGAGGTATCGTTCGATACTGAGCTCTATCGAAAATTTGTCAATATTTTCCAAACACTTAATATTATGGTTCTGTTATATAACTTGTTTATTTTAAATATATTTGTACACATGTAATTCATTTAATATAAATAATATAATTCCTTCAATACATAATACATACATATATATATTATATATATATATTGTTTATCTATTTCCCGTTAAAACATTATTAATTTTTATTAATGACAAGCTATTATAAAGATTATTCTGTGCAATTACCAAAACAAAAAAATAATCTCTACACTTCCTTTTTTGAGAAATGTAACGAAAATTGTTGATCTGACATAGTCATTAAAGTAATGTACCTTCAATGATGATAAACACTAAACATTAAACGCTGCTGCCTATTGCTCTGATAACTAAAACTTGTTTATAAAGGAAATAAAAGAAACATTTGAATTAATTGGGACCATAAAAAAACTTAAGTATGATTTTATGAGAAGTAAGAAAAAACACAAGATAAGAAAGAAATGCCGCTTTGTAAGAATTATCTTTGTGTTCTAGCATTGTTGTAAAAGAAGAATCATTATCTCGATTCCATTTATTCTATTACTTTGGTAAATTTAGTTACTCATAAATGTGTAAATGTTATCTTTGTAAAAAAAAAAAAAAAAAAAAAAAAAAAAAAAAAACACGCACGCAAATTATGAGGTTATCTTTCACCTCTTTCATTTTTTTTCTTTTAATTGAGATAGGAGTTTGTATTTTTTAAGTATTCTGATTTTTTAAATTAATCTGTAATCCAATTTGACGTTTGAACAAAAAACAATGAAAAATTTATTATATTTTTGTTACAGAATAACCAATACCACACTTATATATATATATATATATATATATATATATATATATATATATATATATATACGAATGCTATGTATTTTGTGACTGTTTAACAATTGTGATTTTGTATACATATTACTTGGATTTCTACGGTTTGCGATTTTTGCTAAAATGTATGCATATGATAAGGATTTTATCCCGTGTTACAATTTATTGTAATTTATATATTTGAAATGAATATTAAAAATTACACAATATATTGAAATGTCAAAACATTTAAAGCTAATCTGCTACTTAAAAAAATATATATTTATACTCAAGATTTTATTACATATTAAATTGCATTGTGACATGCGGTTTATTTTTTCATAAGGGACATATAAAAAATTTAAAATTGTATCTAAATTTAAATATGTGAATACCTTATAATTTTATTGCATAATTACGTTTAACATGAGATATGACGTGTACACTGTACATAGTAATTTGCAGAAATTTTTAATAGTTGGTACAACATAAATTATTGGAAAATTTAACAACCAGTGATTACATATATATGTATATATATATATATATATATATATATATATATATATATACAGTGGAACTTCCATTTAACGAAGTCTCATCGTTACACTTAAAAACTTCGTTATGAAGAAAATTCGTTAAATAGAAATTAACTTAAATACAAGAAATTTTTTCTTGAGATATGACAAACAAGTATTGGATTCAGAAGCATTTGATTCAGTTTTAATTATGAAGCCGTCTTTTACAAAACAGTTGTGTACGGTCGATGAAATCACGTCACATTCCCAAACTTTCATCAGCTCCGATACACAGAATTTCAAGCTAATTTTTTCACTACATCGGCTTTTTTCTGTCTTTTTCGATAATGTACTTCAAGAATTCTAATTATTCCTAAGACTAATGATTGAAGTTTGGCTGTATTGGCAGGAACAATAATAACTTTGATGTTCTTCGATTTGTATTTTGAAGCACGTTCTTTTGGATGTACAAAGCAATTGTCTATCAGCAATGGAAGGTCAAAATGGTACCTGTCTGACTCTAATAGATATTTTTTGTTTCAATGCATCTGACGCCATTGCGACACTTCATCTTCTATATCATTGAAGGTAAAAAAGGGGATTTTGACTTTCCCCAACTGTCAGCGCTGGAGTCTCGGAGTGAGAGAATAGTGATAACACGTGTTTTTCTTAGTGTGAAAAAAATTGTTTTATTTAGCACCAAGCAGAATGGAAATTATTTAAATGTGTTCATTTTCATACAATCGAATCCGCTGAAATAAATTTGCATATCCTTCGAACAGCAATCGCTTAGTTTGAATTCTGTACACGTACAAAAGTGGAATAAACTTTGTTATATAGAATATATTTTTCGTAATATGGAGATTAATTTACATGCTAATGGTGTTCAAAGTCAAAGTTCTGCAGAAAATTTCGTTAAGTAGAAAACTTCGTTAAATAGGGACTTCGTTAAAGGGAAGTTCCACTGTATATATATATATATATATATACTATATAAGTGAAAGTTTGGGTATGGATGCATTAAAATTTATGGAATACTGGCGGCTTGTGAAGGGTTGTGTTATTTTTCAGTCGATAACTCCAGTCAACTTGCGTGAAATTGTTGGTAATATTTGATATATGATAGTTCTTTTTGAGAACACAAGGTGGTTGTTTGCACTCGTATTATTAATAGAGACAATCAGGTCGTAGTGTAGCAAGGAAATGGATTTACCAATCCGGTAATTTCTCCATAAAAACAAGCCAGTTGTAGCTCTAAGGTGTTTAATAATCAAACATGAAAACGGAAAATCAAGTCCCACATTATGAAAAAATTCGTAAAGCCCTCAGGCTTGGATATGAATCGCTGTATCATACTATATGGTCTTTAAAAGCAAATTTAGAATAATACAAGAATAGTAGACACCATATTACATATTTTTAAGTACTTAAAATAAGACAGAATTCTGAATTCCGAAGTCACTGCATCTACTTTTTGTCAGATTCGTGGAGGGCGACAGATGTCGACGTAGTAAAGAAATCAACCAATCGGTGAAAGGCGCACTTTGGGAGTTGGACAGCTACGCGGATGATGCGAGAGGTAGTGGCTTAAGGAGAATGAATCTCATAGCTGGTAATGTAGTGTTTTCGAAGGCAAAAGTCTAGTGTTGAAAAAGCGCAGGAAGCCAGATTAGAATTAAGATTAGAATTAAGATTGGAAATAAAAATAAGTAAATGGCTTTTAAAAACATTCGAAATGAAACACTAGCTTCTCTCAGAATATTGGATAGCTGATAAAAATTTATGAAAGGACTAAAAGCTTTATATTAAGATTTTGAAAAAGATAATTATTAATATGCGCGTTTTGAATTAAAAGGGAAATTAAATAAAAATAAATAATAGATATTATTAAGAAATAAGGAAATAATGAATATGTGTCGGAATTTAGAATAATTTAAAGGAATATCACGAAGTAAAATTTATATATATATATATATATATATATATAATTTTTTATATAATTTATATAGTTTTATATATACAGGGTGTATCATAAAAGATTGAAACGTGCTTTAATTTCTACCAATTGGAGATATCTAAGCAATGTAAAGTAAAAAGATGATCAGAATAAGGTACGAATTAAAATTATATTAATGTAATAGTCCTGCTATTAATTAAAAAAATCGCTTTTAAAATTTTATACGTCCCTGTGTCCTATATGTTATATTTAAAATAATCTCCATGTTCTGAAAAGTACATGAGTAAAAATTCTATTTTTCTACGACTAACAATTACAGAGTTATGACTGTTTAATGTTTCGGAAATTATTGAGGTTTCCGACACTGAAAACCATCCTGTCTGTTTTCAGAGCCGGAAATCTCCGAAATTTCATAAAATTCAAAGTATCGTAACCGGTGACTTTTTATCGTTAAAGAGTAAATTTTTTATTTTTTTTTTCAGTCTCCATTAAAATCAGCATGGTCCAACAAATATAATATTTTTTTTCGGTCACGTCTAGACATTGGTTCCAAAGAACTGTATTCTACAACATGAAGTTATGATTTGCATTATTTTACCTTACTTAAAAAAAAAAAAAAACTTGCATGATACTCTAAATATTAATCTTAGCCAATAGCTCTTCTCATTTCTCAGTTTTTCGTTCTTCGTATTATTCATTTACGTAAGCCTCATAACGAAACATATTTGTTTCCGGTTTAAACAAAAACAACAACAACAAATTTTTTTAATTTTATTTGCTCCCAATATTATAGAAAATATTTTTCATTGTTTTCTTTCCTTCACAATAAATTGTATGTTGTATAATTATCCATTCCTATTCAGCGTTTAGAATAACGAATAAAATCTCAGTTAATAAAATATGTTTGTATTTATTTTTTTTCCAAAGGCAAATACAAAGGATTACAATTTCAAAGGCAAATGTTTTTATGCTAAAAAAATCTCTGTCCTGTTATCATATTGGTATACATATCTTGATTTCCATGTTTCATGAAAAATATCCGTCAATGTTTTTTTTTTTCTAAATAAAATGCTAGTATATTTTAAAATTCCAAAAAACTCAATGAAGAATAAATGATTGGTAATAATTAAAATATTTAGAAATAATAACAGTTTGTTCAATGAGACTCTTTAAAATACACATGTTAAAAATAAATATAAATAATAAATAATAACAAAAATTTAAATAAAAAAGAAATATAATATATAATTCATATGAATTTAGAAAATAAATAATACTCATATAGATAATATAAATACTATAATAATTTACGTTTAATTCATATTACTGATATATAAATCTTTACAAAAATATTTAGCACTATATACCAACAGATTTAACACAAATGTGTTTTACAAAGAGGTGTACATGCATTTTATATGATAATTATCTCAATATGTTATACAAAATGCCTACCTTGAGACCAATGATTAAATATAAAGAAAAATAAATCAATAAGCAAATTAATAAACAAATTAATAACAGTTTTAGCAAACTCAATGTAATAGATATAATATAGTGTATTCTCCAATACACAAAAAATAGTATTTGCCTATCTATAAATAAAATAATAACAAATAAAATCATTGTTCGAGCAATCAATTTTTTCAAGGATTATTCTGATTCGTCAAATAATTTGGAATTTTCTCTGTACAATGGCAATACGCAACAATGAATAAAATATAATATTGTCAGAGCGTGCGTAATCAGTTTTTAAATAAATAGGCTTATAATACTAATTTAAATACTGAAAAATACAGATATGATATAGGAAAGTAAAATAATTATATATAAATTAGGTATACATAATTATAATTTTTATGGAATAAAATGAATTACCTGATATTTTGATAATAACACAATCACTTAGAACAAAATCACCTATAGAAAAATCCTATTGAAACCCCCTATATTAAATAATAAATCAATAATCGATTTCCAAGCATTAGATAATATTTTAATTTATTGAACGTGTTTCAATATTAATTTCTTTATATTGATGAAGCGTAAAACAATTCAATATTTCTTAGTTTAAACAAAAATGTCGTAAAAAGTGGAAAATTCTTTCTTCAAAAATAAATTATTACTTATTTTATACATATAAATACATTATTGTACAATAACTCAAGTTCTAACTTATCAGAAATTGTAAATTCAGTAGGGTAAATTCGTGTCTTAAATTAAATATGAGGGAACAAAACCCACATCAAATGGAATGGAGTATTATCCAGATTAGCGAAAACCTGAGCTCTGCAAGGGTGCGAGGGTTTATACTACTGAGCGCACGAATTCAGAGATTCTAACGCAAAGACACTAAGAATAAACGTATAAAACAAAACATGGTGCAAATGTGTGCGTGAATATCATAGAACGCGTCCCAAAAAATAAGAACAAAACCTACGCTTTTGAGGGAACGATAATATTTAAAATGTTTTTATTACGGGAAAACTAAGATACTATACATAAAAAGGGGAATTTTGAGATGGGGTGTAATAAAAAAGTATTATAAGTTAGAAATAAGCAAATTAAACTAGAAAAAATATAGAAATTACATATATATGTGATGATATTAGGGAAGAGATAATTGAGCAATACCATTTTTTTAATAAATGGTTTTTTCAATATTAGATGTTCTTTCATAATCAACCGAAGAGGAAGTTTCCGTACTCGGATTTATGGCAGTCGTATTATCCACAGTACATGGCGTGTGTGCGTCTGCATAAGAACAAGACTTCATCCAACAACACAATCTAACTTTTATTTAGAAGCGTAAACAACATCATTTGTAGATCTAGTTTCACATGAATCATCTTTTTAGTTTTGATGACAGAATATGCATTACAGCAGAAGTCTGATGGTTAGCTTTTATAAATATTCATTCTGAAATAGTATCAGAAAATACTACAGGTCACTTCGCCAATACCAGGCAGAGATTCGATTTAACAAATAGACCGGGAGGCGGCAGCACAGACAACCACCTCATCCAGTTCACGGCTGAAATTCAAGAATTAGTTAAAACTCGATTCGCATATTAAAACGCAATAGGTCTGCCAAGTCATATCTTGGTGCAAAACACGAGAAAACCCGATTTTATTGGTTGACTCGTAGGTTTACCATTGTGTTTTCCTGCACCCAAAAGTAAGAAAACATGTAGAACTGGTTGCAGGAAAACACAATGGTAAATCTACGAGTCAACCGCTAAAATCGGGTTTTCTCGTGTTTTCCACCAAGATTTGACTGGGCAGACCGATTGCGTTTTGATATGCAAATCGAGTTTCAACTAATTCTGGAATTTCAGCCGTGAACTCGATGAGGTGATTGTCTGTGCTGCCGACTTCCGGTCTAAAACCAAACACCGCTCCAGCGCCCCTTTTTTCGAATGCTCTCTGAATCGAGAAAGCCGATATATCCTTTCAGTAAGAGTAGGAATTCGTGGGTCACGTGAGGGCCTGTGCGCCAATCGTGAGCCGGGATTTTATGCGACGGCTCCAGAATATTGGAATAAAATGGTTTCCGCTAATTTTTTGTCGCGAAGGAAAATTCCAGAAAATTCCATGATGTTCGAAGATTTAGCTATGACCCAGAGCGTTTTAGTTTAATTGATTACCGTTAGTTAATTGGTTCGAGAATATGGAATGATTTTGACTTTTAGGGAAAGGAAAAAAGAAAATAAGAAAAATGGTTTATCGAACTTGGAACACAACCAGAATGGAATTAAACTAAATGTTTTTACATTTTAATATAAGAAAAAGATTTTATGATATGGCGAATTATTTTAAATATCGGAACTTATTAAAATAAATACAGTCTTTTTAGGAATTTAGAAAATTAAAAGGGAATTATGCGGTTTTTTTTTAAAGTATGAATATTAGGGAGTTTTATAATTTAAAGATAAAGACGCGATTTATTGAACTTATTAGCAGCCATTAAAATAATTAATTTAGATATGAGGTTTTTTTTTGGAATAAATAGAGTTAAATACATTAATAAACGGAGGAAATAAAAATTATTGAGTAAGTTAGACTAGGATGGAATAAAAATGCTTTGGCTTATCGCGATCAATCTTAAATTTTATTATATATACTAGAGGGCCTACCCCCTGCGAGCTACGCTCGCCAACCCCCGCTCAGACTTCGAGGCCTCTAAAAACATGACAGCGTGCTTTATTTTAAAAAGTTTTGGTAAATCTGTAATTGGGTTGCCATGCTTTTAACATTTTAATGGGACATTTTTCGATTATCATGGCCTCATACACAGCTGTTGCGACAACTGACGACTGTTTTAGGGATTGGTAAGTAAAATCAATTACACCTTGAAAACCAGCTTGTATAAAATGGTTAGGTTTAAATTGTGACTACCTCTCGAACTTTTATAACAACAATCTCTATTCTATTCTTCCTTTGCGTTTAAGGATGAGAAAAATTCCATCTGCTTGTGAATAACATTAAGAACCACGGTATTGAAAAGTACTATGTTATAAATATTTTCAGTAACAGGTTTTAATTTTCTCTCTATTTTAGTGCACCATCATGCATATTTTCCTGTTATTTTAAATATGTAAATTATTTTTTTAATTAATATGTATATACGAATTTTCTAATAATTATTTATCATACAAAATTAATTAAATATTTTGTGCATGCATGCCTGCATTTATTCGGCATCAATTGATGAGATATTTAAACAAATTTGCTATCCGCGGTAATTTTACACCATGTTCTGTCACTTGAATATTGTCCATAAGAAAATCGGGTACTTTTCCATTATAGGATCCTTTGCTTTTAGGTTTGGGAGTTTATTCGAGCTTCAAAAAGGGATAGATTCGTTAATATACATAGATTTGTTGCCAAAAGTTATGAAAATAAATCCAATGAACTTTTGGTGCTTTTCTATTATAGGGGTCTTGACGCTTTTTTAAAAAGCTTGGCGGAAAAAACCAAGCAGGATATTTTATTCTTCCGTTCAGTTGGGCAATTATTATTTTATATATTAGTTTCAAATATCCGAATTAATGAGTTTATAAATTCGTTTAGTTAAATTTTACAAAAAAATAATAAAATGATATCAATAAATAATAATTACTATTAATTCCTTTTCCCTACTTTCTTTTGCGTTTACCTAAATGACGTCATTTGGACGAATTTATTCAAAATATTTTCAGTTTATAAATTAAATTAAATGCTGACAGACGATTGAATCCTGACGATAGAAATGTGATTTTTTTTTTCAAATTTTCCTGAAAAACATAATTTAATCATAATCTTGTCTTCATTATCGATTGAAATAAAAGATAAATTCAATTTCAATTTGAAAATGTCGAATAAAAAGAAATCAATAATCCCTATCGGGATCCTTTTCAATTTTTTCCCTTTTTTGTCACAAAAAAACTGAGTAATTAGTTGCCATCATTACAGAAATGGCATTAAAATTAGAAAAAAATTAATATCTCGAAAACTAATTCCAATTTCAAAATTCTATTACCAGTTTTGACATCCGCGGATTTTTATGAACAATTGGTATTAATTTCACCATCAAGCGTTTAATATTTTATTAAAAATAGCCTTGAAACATAATCAGTCGTTTAATCAGTCGTTTCATAAAATCGTTTCATAAATTCGTTTCATAAAATCGTTTCACAAATTCGTTTCATTAGGATTTTATATATATAGGGTAGATATATATATATATGTGTGTGCGTGTGTGTGTGTGTGTGTGTGTGAGTGAGTGTGTGCGTGTGCGTGTGTGTATGTACGTATATATATTTAACTATGTGCTTCCAAGTATATATATATATGTGTGTGTGTGTGTGTGTGTGTGTTTGAGCGTGGGTACTTGTGGCTCTATGTTTAATTTCATAAAGTGAATTTCATCATAATAAATAAAAACACTTTATTTTTTTTATTTTCGAATAAAATAAAATAAACCCTTCTGACAAGAAGTTCAACCCAAAATATCTCCTTAGTCTTTCCCGATGCTGTTAATAGATAATAGAAGCCATATAAGAACTACAAATCTTTAAAAAGAGAATTTTCCAATAGAAAAGTTAACATAAAACGTTTTGGTATATTTTAATGGAATATATTGTTTTACAAATGTACTGTTTTGTATACGTACATTTTATACACCTCTTGTTTTATATAATCTGAGAGAAGGAAGAGAACATTTTAGTATGTTTTAGGGACACATATTCTTTTATAAAAAGCATTTAATACTGTTTTATACGTCTACATTTATAACACAATATACATAAGGAATCTTTTTGTAGAAATTCACATTGTAATCATATAAGGATACATCAGCAAGATTTCGCTATTGCTCTGTAGATCGATGATTTGTTCTGTAGATCGATGATTTGCTTTATAAATCGATGATTATCCTGGATGTGAACTTTTGTTCACATGTCGTATGCTCTGTTGGCACATTTTTCAGAAAAGTCAACAAATAGGAATATATTTGGCAACAACTCAACAAATGTTGATTTCCAATATTATGATACTGTGTCATATTTTAATGACACTAAAATGCTTAATATTTTTCTAATTGTATTTTGACAGTCTTCAACAAAATTCATTAAACATTTTCATCGTTTCAGTGTTAAATATCATCGAATATTTTCAAGAGAGTCAAGAAAATCAACTGGATGGGGAGGCCTACCAAATGGATTAAGCTCTCACAAGCCCCATTCAGCGGAATGCATCTAACGGATCTGTAGGTAAAGCCGATTGAGAATTTAAAGATTAAATACAATAGGAATACAATATATTTACAATGGGAAGCTCAATTTTTCTAGGTTTCCCGAGAAAAAATTAGTAATGAAAAACGTAAAATAATGAAATTATAGATAATAGGATTTTTAACTTGTTGGAGCGGCAGAAGCTCAATTTCGCTGCAAAGCTGAGCGTTCTGCAAATATATATTAAAATACTGCATATTTATTTACTAAATTAGAGCCAGATTTATAAGTTTAAAAATAAAGCAAAATATCTAACATAGGTAAAATAGTGAATAATTATGATGATTATGCTATAATTATATTCAAAAGTTCTATTGTTTTTGCAATAGTTTATTTAATGTACAGTCGTGTTGTTGGTGGCTTAGAATTTATTTTGAATTAATGGTAACCATTTTTTTGTTGATACAAGTCTTCCTTATCATCTATAAAAGGCAAAACATTATGAAACAAATGATGGTTGATTTCTAAACGTTTGACACATTCAATTATCTTTTGTAAAAAAATGGTTTCGATAAAACCACAGAGAACCACTGGGACAAAGAGATTGTTCAAGATTTTCTTATATGATAATATGATGTAAGGGTGCAGTTCAAAATATAATGCAATGATGTTGCTTGCTGACCACATACACATAATGGAGAAGAAACCCTATTAAATTTATGAAGATAGGATGAAAATGGGCCGTGGTTGGTGGCAAACAGAAAAAGCTTTATCTGTGTGGGTGGATTCTCTCTTCCGAGACTTTTGGGGTTAAAACATATGTGTACTTTCCTGTAGAACCATTGTCACAGCTGAACTGCTATTTCTGGTGCAGAGAGGATTTTAGAAGCTTCTTCAAGTAAGAAGGAGGTTTGGGAAAAACATTATACTTAGCATTTGATGTGTCTTTGGCTGCTTCGTTTGCCAAATAATCAGCATGTTCATTTTCCTCATTACCCACATGTCCACGAACTCATTTAAAGAAGTTCTTTGTTCTTGTCTCTTGAAGTAATTTGATTATTTGTATTACAATGAGATCGTTTGAAAAAACGTCTTTTATTCCCAGAAGACTTGAAAGACTGTCCGAGTGTATTAATACTTTTTTATGAGGTAAGTTCCTAATCCACAGTAGTGCATTTTCTATGGCCAAGCGTTCTGTTTAAAATACAGTATTTTCTTTACTTAACTTCGTTTGATCCTCATAGATTAGTCCTCCTCTCTGATACACGCAGAAGGCATATGCTGTTTCATCCTCCATTTTAGAACCATTCGTATAAATGTTTATTTCTGCTTGCAAAGCATTTTCTGGATCTATTTGAAAGAAATATTCTTTAAATGTTTGAACTTGATCTGACTTCATTTTTGGCTAGTAGAATATAGGCTCTAGATTTCCTGTCGGGATTTCAAGACGTAAAACACTTCAAATTGTTGCTATATATTCAAGTTGGAGTGCGAGGGCAGAATACCCGTTAAAACACAGAGGGCATCCGTCGAAGATTTTTTATAGGCACGTGAAACTAATAACAAGCATTGATATTGTATTGATAAAATCAGACGAAGTCCATGTGTTTTGCTTATCCGGTGAAACCATCGAATATTTTCGATTCGTTCCTTCTTTTGAGCGGGTGCAATACCCCGAACATGTTTACTGCATATTATGTTTTGAACTCAATGTCAAATATTAGGTTGGTCGCTGCCTTAATCTTTCGTAACTTTTCCTATCTCGGCTGTTTATAAGCCTTTTTTAATCAGATCGGAATTCGAGAATTGGTGAAAATCAGTCTATTCTGTGCACGTGAAAGCCAATATAGGTCGGAGTATCGCGACCTGTCTCTTTTATTGTCTGTAATGGTAACACAGCAATGCGTTTTGAACCACAGTTTTATGGTATTGAAGGTCACTAATAGTAAGCGTGCAATACACTGCTGCATAACTAATCAGCAAATTTTTGATACAGTTTATGATACATTATGTAAGTAAATTAATTGACATTTCTTGTATACGTAATTTTAATTTATTTGCTGTCTTTGAAGAACTTTCGGAAATAAGTATTGTTTCAATGCTCACAATGTCTAAAACTGAGGAAGTTAAATTTTTCAGATTAAATCAATTATGAGTGAAAATGCAGAATTTCTCTTGATTTACTTACTGTCCGAGTAATAATAATAAATCCGATATCATTAAAATATCGAAGATGATTTTACGTAATATAAACAAACATGATGTTTAATATTTGAAACTGTTTATTGTTCCATTTTCGAAGTGTCAGAAGCAGTCATATATATTTTATTAAACATCAAATCAAGCAGCATTTCAATACTGCGTTCCATAATAAAGCAGCATCATGAAGTAAATTAAAAAGAGTAATCGTTCACAGTGTCGCAGCTCTATCTAACTTATCCAATTTTGTAGTATAAATCGATTTTTGGTATGTGTAATAATCCAAATCCTTATAATCTTACATATATTTAAAATGTGACAATATGTTGATTTACCGTTTTACAAACTTTTCACAAATGCATCTGCACAAAGTTAGGATCGTTATTTATACAGGGATCTCATTTGTCATTATTTTGCCTGCCATTATTTCCATTCATTCATATTCGTGGTAGGTTTCAATTACAAAAGTTATATAAATGTATCTAAAATATATTATTTGGAAATACAGGTACCAAAAAAGCGATCGCCACACAACCTTGTTTTATTAGGAATCAATATATTTTGCAAGTCAAACAAATACATATCTGAACGTTACTCACATTATAAACTTTTTATTACGAATGTTGTATGTTGATATATCACAATTAAAACTAAAGTAAATAAAATCAATACTGTTTGCACTAGCGTGATATTCAATTTGTGTGTCAACAGCATTTAATTTGAATTGCATAAGTGTACTTATTATTACGTCTTTTAAAAACAAAAGTATTTCACAGTTCAGAAAAAATAAGGTAAAAAGATAGCTAATTAATTTGGAGTTTGCGATAATATTTATATATTTAATTAATTTGAAAATTAGAGCACTTAAAAATATATGTACTTAATTAGTTTGTTTCAATCTTTGGAAATCACAAGAGACTTGTGTTATACAGTTATTTTCAATACCATAATTATTAAAACAGGTTACTAATGCATGTATTTGAATCTGTTGAATTAAACATAGAATAGAATAATCTTCTTCAATAATGATTTTAACAAGTTAATTAAATTACAGATAAATAGAAGTTTTATCGTTTAGTACGTTTAAAACCTATTTACGGATCTGTAAAATTATTTTCTGGTTTAAAAAAACGTGATTACCGTTTAAAATGTTTAAATCATATTGTTTGCAGACACAATGTTAATGACACTATTTTACAATTATACACACCGTAAGTACAGTGTATGAAAGGCACCTAAGATCTGATACTATATTTTATTATTTTTAGGCGTTCATTATAAAGATACTTTCATGTCACATGGACGCACAATGAAAACAGTTGAAATGAAAAATAACTATTATGAAATAAAGCTCGAGATATTTAAAAAGCATATTTTAAAAATGTAGCATATCCAATAAACTAGACTTAACTAAATATCTAATTTTATAGGATACCAACACTGACGATGATGATAAAACACGTATCATCTACATGAAAAAATATAAATGATCAAAAATACAACGAACTTTTAATGTTTTCGAAAGCTAATAATATTAAATTTATAAATTGCCTATTTTTTAATAAATAACATGTTCAGTAATAAAGAAATAGAATATTTTTAAGCTCATCTTATTTTTGCATTTAACCCTTCATTTTCATTGTCTTAAATAACCTTCATTGTCAGGCTTATACACCCAGAAAAAAGTTTTGTTGAATCAACAAAAATTTGTTTGCCCAAACGAAACTTTTTGTTTAAATATGGGTCAATGGAAATTTCGTTTGAATCAACAAAAAAAATATTGTTGATTTTTTTTGCAATTCCAAAAAAAAAAAAATTGTATCGTCAGCAAAAAAATGTTTTGTTAATGCAAGTAAAATGGTTTAATTTTACTTGAATTAACAAAATTATTTTTGTTACATAGATATATGCTATGTGTTATTTTAACAATCTATTTTCTTTTTTCAACAAACTATATTTTGTTTGTTTAATCAATAAAATACGTTATATCACGAACTTGTTTTGTTTATACTACAAAAACATCTGTTAAATGATCCAATCTACATATGCAATTTTAACTATTTTTTAATTCATTTTCAACAGTGAATTACGCTTGTAAACCTTGGACAATAACAAGTGAATTTTATCCGGGTTTTTTTCAAGCGCAAACCGAGAGAATGAAAATTGCCTATGCCGGGAGTCGATCCCGGGTCCTCAGAACAGCAGCCTGACGCTTTGACCACTGCGCTACCAGGAACGATATCTGAGTTCGGCATTTCTCATTCTTATATATGTCGGAACGGCTGCAATCGCAGCACAAGATGTAATGTCATAAGGAGCACGCAAATTTCTGCGGCAAACATGAGACGACAGTACAAAGCACAGCATACGGCAACACATAGTTAATTTTTTATTCATTTTCAGCAGTGAATTACGCCTGTAAAAAGCAGGATAAAAATTTCCTTGTTATTATTCAAAGATTACAGGCGTATTGGACTGCTGAAAATGAGACAGAGCTATTGCAGAAATCGCGAAAAATGCAACATAGCAGCGCCACCTGTTGAGCGATTTAAAGTAAAAAGTAATCAGCAACAATTTATATCAGAAAGTAACTGAATAAAAGGTTTTATTAAATTCCGTGCATTAGTTCTTGAGATAAAAACAGCGAAATCGCGTTCAGAACAACCGGAAATCGAAAATTTTCATGAATCCAATTCTTCCTTCTTGCAAAGATAGAAGCCGGTAATAAATGGGACAGGGGGATTTTTAAAACTACCTTTGTCCGTCCCAGTGAAAAAAAGTTTTAATTACCCCAAAATTATGTTAATCATGTAATTATATAGCTATATAAGTCAAATAAATCAAGTTACGTAAGAGAGATATGGCTACTACACAAGAATTTATTTTTTTCAAAAATAAAAAAAATTTGCTGGAATTACAAAAATATTGTAAAATTAAAAGAAACAAATTTTGTTAGTTCAAGTAAAATTGGTGAAATTTTGTTAAAATTTTGTACGAGTGTTAACAATATTTTTTTGTCCAAGCAACAAAACAGGTTTTGTTGTTTTAATCAATTCCTTTTTCTGCGTGTAACGTCGGTCGACTTCAGTACCATCCCAGAAAATCCTTGTTTATTTCTCCTGTTTCAGGTAGGCGTTCATGACGTCAGATCACGTGATGTTCAGCTGACCCAATCACCTTAGAAAGCTGTTGTTTGTATTTTCTCTCGATACGACGGTTTTCTCGGCTGACTCTGTTGGCAGAGATTCCATTGTATAGCGTCATTAACTCCGTTGTAAGTGACCACCTTAACAAACAAGAATTGTATTACTCGGTACAAAAATTGGCCGCATAATAACCCCGTCAATATTTATCCAGAGAAGAAATTTACCCGCATATTACATTATTGGTTTCTTTTTATTTAAATGAACATAAGTAGAAGCTATTTTTCATTAGTTATTTTCAAATGCTCAGTATGTAACTTTATTAAATTTCTATATACTTCATATTTCAAAGGTCAGTAGAGAATTCATATGCTTCCCTTCAATAGGGAACATCTTAGTACATTATTTATTCAGTTGAATGTTCGTCTTCATTTTTGATATCTTCGTTATCAGCAACTACTAGATGGAACCCATCAAAACTTGACAGCAAACAACTTGATAGTACCATAAAAATAAAATTCACAGATGTTTTAAAATGTTTGAAAGTTTTGAAGAAAAATTCAAATAAAAAAAAGCCTCACCTCGAATTAAAGTTAGGTTGTGAACCGACAATTGGCCGAGCTACACTGGAACATGCAGTCACAGAATTTCATCTGACACACATTTATCGCTGTTGTGCCAGTAAATGGAAAACCATTTACTGGTACAACAGTGATAAATCATACACAATTGTCATTATACTACGTCAGTTAAGGGAAAATGCATTTATATGTAATACACAGTTTTCCATCTACTGATCTGATAACCATTTTGTCATTATAGTATATCCCAAACAGTATATAGTACAGTATATAGTATAGTATATCACAAACTGTATAGTAAATACAGTTTGTGATTTAGGACAAAATTAGCACTCGCCACTCGGCAAATAATACTGAAAATTTGGCGATTGACTTTATTCCCACCACTGACTAAACTTAATTTTCACACTCGCCAATTGCGATGATTGAACGGCAAATGAGATTTATTTTCGCAGCCGCTCGACGAATTAAAAAATTTTAAACAATGCATTTTTAATGTGAGAAATAAAATTTAATGATGGAGCCCGTCAAAACTTCACGACAAACAAGTCGATGGTACCACAGGAAAATGTTCATAACCGCTTCAAAATGTTATTTTTTTACAGAATACTTCTTATCAGTAATTCAAATAAATAAAAAATCAACCTCAATTCAAATCCAAGCTGGGGGACCGGCACTTGGCAAATGCACTCACAGAACGTCCCTCATCCAACGCTCTTCCATTTATCAGCATACCACCAACAAACAGTACGCTAACGTACTATCTTATATTTCTAGTACATGGATTTTTTTAAGCACTGTAACAAATCAACAAATACTTGATTAAAAATCGCAAAATTCGTCAAACAATTGGGAAATAAATAGCGAAAATCGTCAAATGGTCTCAGGAATCAAATCAGGAAATTCATCAAATTGTCTCGGTTAATAAATATCGAAATTTGTCAATCAATTGTGGAAAAATCACGAAATTCGTCAAATGACCGCAAAAAAAGAAAGCTTATTTTGTCAAAGAATCGCGGAAATAAGTTGCAGATTCTGTTAATCAATCGCTAGGTTGGATCACATGTTCCAAAAATTTCGATTAGTGGGTCATTTTTGCGACACTACGGGTCAAGCAACTTTTATGTACAAAACGGCTCAAACGATTTTGAACAAATGTTGTATCCTACCGTTTTCAAACACGAGAAGACCATTTGGATAGGTCACATGATCGAAAAAATTTGATTATTGTGTCATTTTGGGTCACTGCGGGTCAGAGTCAGGCTAATTTTATATAAAAACGGCTGCAACAATTTTAACTAAATTTTGTATCCTACCGTTTTCGGGCAATAGAAGGCCATTGTAATAGGTCATAAGTTCGAGAAAGTTAGAGTAGGGGGTCATTTTTGAGTCACTGCGGGTCAAGCTAGTTTTATTTAAAAATGGCTCAAACAATTTTGAATAAATTTATATATTACTGTTTTCGGGCGCGAGAAGACCATTGGGATATGTCACATATTCGAGAAAATTCAATTGGTGGATCATTTTTGGTCACTTCTAGTCAGTGCCAAGCTAATTTTATGTAAAAATATCTGAAATGATTTTGACTAAATTTTGTATCATACCATTTTGGATTACGAGAAGACATTTAACCTCACATGTTCGAGAAAGATTACATGGTCGAGAAATTTCGAATAGCGGGACATTTTGGTGTCACTACGGATCAAGCTAATTTTATCTAAAAATCGGTTCTAACGATTTTTACGAAATTTGTTTCCTACATTTTTGGAGTACGAGAAGACCATTGGGCTAGATCGCATGTTCGAAAGAATTCGATTAGTGGGTATTTTAAGGTCAATATGGATCAATGCATTTCAATATGAATGCATGATGGTTGAAACAGTTATTATGTTGGCAGTAAACGAAGTCGCAGTGTTGGCAGCATTTCGCCAAATATCGCCAAATTTGGTGAAATATTAGCAACATTGTCGAGATTTGGCGGGAAAATCGATTTTCAAGATTAGCAATGCCAAAACGCATGCTTGGCGCCAAATGAAAGAATGTGCCAAGTTTGCGTATTTTCGTCAAATTTCGGCGAAATTTGGCGAAATAATTGGTTTCTAGAATCAGAAGGAATTTCTTGAAATTCCTAGTAGTAGCCGAGATATATAATTCAACCAATGAGCGTCCATAGTACGTTCTTGAAAACAGAATTTATCCAATCTGGACTCACAGAACTGATTACTATATGTTGTACAGAAAATTAATTGTTCCATTGAGTTGAACACAAAGCTAATTGTTACCGAGCATAGTTCGGTAGTTCCCGCTGGTATTACTAATACGGTATGGTCCTCTTACTTTGATTGGGACTTTAAATGCAATATGCGTGTTGTGTGATTTTTAAAACTATATTTTGAATTATGTATTTATTTGTTTATGTTGTTTCTATTTTTGTCTATTATTATTTGTTTTTGCTCTCATATGTAAATTTCTCTCTTTAAGCATACCGGAGTTGATGACAACGAAAGTAATGTGTCTAAGTGTCTTCATGAGATAACATAGAGTATACAATTTATCATATAACTTAATCTATTCGATATTGTTTGAGAGAGAAATTTTCTTTCTGGTTTAAATAGTTGAAGATAATGAAAAGTACATAAGTTATATTTAAAAAATTTCTGTAATCTCACAAATAGACTGAAAGATTCCGAAGGTATGATTGTGACAATATGTCAGCTTTAATTAAATTATTTTTACTTTATTTGTTCCTTCCAAATTCAAATTTTGTCATAGAGTTATGCTAAAAGATTTGTAGGAATTATTTTCTCTTTATTGTGCTAAAATTTTGGTTGTAATGTTTTACCCATCAAACTTTAATTACCATGAGTGGATTTTAAAAAAATATTACACAAAAGTACTATTAGTCATTACTATACTGTCAGTTTAATAAACATGATATATCAGGTTGGCAGAATAGTTTAAAATTTATTTAATGCAGGTTTTAATAGTTTTAGATAAGTACGTCTTTACATTAAGCATAAAAGAAAAACAATTGCTACTTACGGTTGGTAGTTAAACTATAAATGAAATAACAATTATTTTTCAAAATACAAATCACAAATCATGTAAGAGAAAATTGCTGCATGGTTCATGTCGTCTTTAGGAGCAATTTTTATTTACGGAGCGAAAATATTGAAAGAATATAGCGTTTAGCCAACTTATGAGTAACACATTTAAATATTTATATTTGAAGTGTATAATGAATGTAACATTTCACACAAATACTTTCAATACACTCTACAAACTAAATGTAAATAATTGTCTATGAAAAAACCCAAGAAATGAGTCTTTTGTTTTGATTCCAGACACATTTCATAACTACGAAGTCAGATGAATAATTGATGCAGTAGCAGGATATATGTTCTCTATAAAGCTGTAGTAGATTAAAAAAAAATTCCAGCAACCACCTATTCAGCCAATTTTAACTCAAACTTTTCCGTGTACAAACCAAAAGAAATTGTCGGAAAAGTCTGTTATTACTATTACCGGTTGTTATTGTTTTTCGCACTCTAGTTGACGTTCCAAAATAGAAAGAAAAGTTGTTGACAGGAGAGATTTTCTATGTGCTATGTCTAAACAATTGGACAAATTGCTGATCGGTTATCACACTGACTATCAAATAAATTTCTCGCAAAAAAAAGCCGATCGCGAACATACTGGTTGTTGAGGAAATTTCTCACGGGAAATTGGCTCAAATCAAGAGTTGGATAAAAAATTGCTCGAATAGTAGTTGAATCTGATAGCAACTTTAGACATTTCTAAAGTTAGATTTGCAGAATGCGTTAATATGGGTCAAGTTTTACAGTTTCTCTGACATCATTAATAATTTTGTAAAAAAATGAGGTGCATTAAAAGAAAATGCTTTTAGTATCATTTAAAATATTTTAATGAAGAATAATATGAAAATTCAGTTTGTTTGTTGCTAAAATAATAATTTGATATAAGTTAATTTTAATAAAGTTTATACAAAGACAATTAATTACAAGATATGAAAGTTATGTTTTTAAATTATATAAGTACAGTACATTTCCGACAGTACTTATGCTCTGAAAATCAATTAGAAATAACAACTGGAAACAAAATTCATTGTCTAAAAAAAATTGCTAAATGTACCCGAGTATTATTTAAATTGTAATGTGCACTTTAGTTATGTTAATATCTAGAATTTTATTTTACATAAGTGGCTTTAATGAATTATGGGAAATATATCTAACTTATTATTCAATAAATATACTTTTAAATTAATATAACGAATGTATATTTTGGAAAAAAAAAATATATATTGGTATTGTAATATTAATATTTCAGAATGGCCATCTTTTTTAATGAGAAAATTACAGTACAAGATACAAAAAGGATTTAAAAGAATATTAATCGGATTGTGAAATACGTTATTACGTCGTTTTGTATTTCGTTAAAGTATTTGCATAAATCTAATAAATTAGTATATTATACTACAATTAAAAGTTTTTTTTTTATTAAGTACCTTACAGCAGTATGGCAGGATAAAGAAAAAAATTATAGTATATTTGTCTTATTTCAATATGGTGTCTTATATTTTTAGATTTTGTTATCTGAAAATTTCTTATTCCTTTCAAAATGCATAGCGAAAATGCATTAAAACTTACCGTTATACATTATGTGTCTAGACTGAGATAAACTTTCTAGTGATTCAGCAACAAATAAACCGTCTGTTTATTTTATATAGTGCAATTTCAGTATTATATACACAAGAAATATCTGAGTAGATTTTGTCTCAAAGCAATTTATTTTAGAACTGAAAATGTCATTTTCTATTATTATTTTTTGTCAAATTTAAGCCATTTGTAAACTTAAAAGAAGTTAACAAAAAGTTCATGTAAGTACTTTCTTTTATTTTGGGTTTTAAATATTAGTAATATAATATATTTAAACTAGGTGATCCGCCCGGCGTTGCCTGGTACCTTAAAAAAAATAGCTAGAAACGCGAAAACACACTAAAAATAGCTGCACAAAACCATTCCTCTGCTAATACTTTCGACTGTCGGAAATTAAATAGAGACGGACCCGGAGGCACAAGTTAATTCGATACGACCCATACAAACGTCTGGGTCATTTGATTCAAGGTTGTCAGTTTTTGGGCCCATCGCAAGAAAAGTTACCGTCCGATTTTTACAAAATTTGCATTTTCGAAATCTGAAAATCAAAATTATTAAATAGTGTGAGTTCGAATCGATACCTGCGAAAGTTTTCTTGATATTCTAGGATTAGTTAAAATGAGAAAATTTTGTTGTCTCGGATTATCAAATCGGTAATTTTCATTTGCGGTTTCGATAAATTCGAATAGTCATTTTCGGTGAACACGACGGAAAATCCATTAGTTCCAACTTACATAGTTAGAGAATGCATTCTGTTCTAAACAAACCTTTTACTGAACTAAAATGTGGCACGTGTCTCCGCTGTGTTTCAGTGTTGCACCCAGGGCACTGGTTTCTTTTTTCCACTCGACGGCATTTAGTTCCAATGCCGAAAGTTTGACATCCCACGATAGAATTATTTTTGTACCCCACTGCCTTATTCCCATCGTGGATTTATTTACCCTATACCTCACGGTTGGCTGTCCACGGGTAGGGGATCCTCCGGCACCATGTAAAGTGTGCACACTGCAAAATTTATTAGTTATGTAATCACCAGAGGGCTCACTCTATTCTAAAAAAACCTCTTTCTTAACGACACTCCGGCATAGGTCTCCGCTGCATAACGCACCGTACAACAGGTGTGCTGCAAAATATTTTAGTTCCACGGCCAGCGGCGCACTTTGTTCTAAACAAGCTCTTAGTGAGCGAAACTCCGGCACAGGTATAGTAGGCGTGTATTACACGTATATATATCAGGTGTGCTGCAGCGTAAAGCAGCGTGCTGCGCAATCGCTATTAGTTTAGTTCCACCTTCCACGGCCAGGGTGCATACTCTGTTCTAAACAAACCTCTTTCCAAATGAAACTCCGGCACGTGTCCCCACTGCCTACGACACCGCTATGGTGTCGTATGGTGTATTATGTGTATTATGTGTACCGCTATGGTGTATTATGCCAGGCATGCTGCACTCGCGCTGAAAATCTTTCAGTACCTCTTTCCACCACCAAGGACACACTCTGTCCTCAACAAACTTCTTTCGGGGTTGTACATATACAACGTTATCAATATTTTGGAAATTTTGGACCCCCTCCCCCACTTACTATGTCATACGTTATCATTCATCATACTTCTCCCTCTATCTCTCCCACCTTAACAATATTGTTATCAATTTCTAAAAATTATTTTCATTTTTACATTTTTCCCCTTTATTTGCGTTTCTAGTGACATACAGATATATTTATAGATTTATTATTCACACAGTTTACCGTTTCCAATGCGGAGAAGATGTCAATAGAATATCACTATTATACATATGAAAAAACTTTTTATCAAATAACATATAAACGAAATAGTTAATATTTAAAAGTATTTAATAATAACTTATTGCCGCAGAATACATTCAATAGAAATGTTGTCGTTTAGCATATGTCCCTTCACGAGGAGAAGAGTGAAATCAACAAAATTAGGAAGGTGAAATCATCAAAACAAGTGGAAAACATTTCGTTTATTTCTTTACTAAACTAATGAACACAACAAGCATCATTTCAAACATATTTCACACCTGGTCTCTCTAATAGCGGATTGTATGCGCATATGGCAGAATCACAGGAATGCCAAATGTTGGGGTATTCCATATTTTGGAATGAAATGTTTTTATAGTCATTTACTTGCTTTAATAATAATTTTATGTTTTCATAAAAATAGGTAAGACTAAAAAGAAATAAATAACAGATAATTTCGATGCAAAAAAAAAAAATGTTTGGATAAAAAATGATAACGATATCAAAAGACAAAACCCTCCTCCCCCTGCAGATATCTCACGATATCAAGTGCCACCCCCCCTTCCCCCCTAAAATGATAACATCATATATGCACATCCCCTTCCGAAGGAAATTATGGTACGTGCCCACGCTGACTACGGCACCCTATAGCAGGCATGCTGCACACGCGCTGAACATCTTTTTGTTCCAATTTTCACCTCCAGGGAGTGTCAAATATATATATTAATTAGTTATCTATATCTTAATTAGGTTATGTTAAGTTGAATGAACCGATTCCTGTTAATGTCGGGCCAAGAAAAATAATCGCGCAAACAAATATTTACAATTCTAATAATGAACAACGTGTCCGTGAAGGAGGAAAATATAGTATATGCTGGAAAAGCACAAAATTTCGATCCAATCTCGAGTTCTATCTGCAACCGATTTAAAAAACAGAGTTTCGAGAAACACAGGTTTAAAGTTTTACAACGTTTTTAAAGAAACATAAATAATAGTGACAGTTTTCAGCTTACATAAAATTATTTTTATCAGGCCAATGTAATAAACTTTCCTGGACTTCCTCTTTCTCAATTCCTCCGTTCTTATCTGTGCGCCGCACACAATGTGCTAAAAATGAGACTGTTCATTGCGACACCAAAAGGGGAATAACTTTAGAGCCAACACGAATTTCGAAAAACTGCTTTACCACAAAGTTTTTGAGGGTTTAAGAAGTGAAAATATGTAAAAAAGTTAAAAAAAAAAGTTTTAACATGTTTTAAATCTCAAAAATATGTTGATTTCTGAAATGTTTCTAAGAAATTCGTTTCTGTGTTTAAAGGGCAGCTTTTTGGAATCGTGGATAAGCCGAATGAGCTTATTGTGTATTTTCGTTCGTGGTTATATTATATTTTCACAGATTAATAATTATCTGCGTTTTAGTATATTGTGATTAGTCGTATTGCAAGTGGTCAAGTGCTGGAGGGCATTTTCTGATTCTGACAAAGAACAGATTTAGATGATAAAATCTACAAAATATCTGCTGAAATTTGTTTTATATTTATCTGGAAAAATATGTAAATTAAAAAATAAAAACAAGATATAGCAAATTAGAACAGCAACAACAAAAAAAGGTTTTATTTAGGATTAATTAAAAGACTCATTCTAAAAACTGTATATTATTACTGTCATTCTTCAAAGAATATAACGCAAAATTGTGATATTTTATCCTTCTCCTAATTTAGGACATTTTTTATTTAAGAATTTTGCCCCAATTTAGAGTTGTTTGCAAAATAAATACATATTATTTTGTAATTTCAAGATCTATTATCGTAATTGCTATTTATATAAACATCGTGTTGAAAAATAGTAATATGCATAAAACAAAATCAGGAAATATTTATTGGATATTGAATTGTGCTATGAAACAGGTTCTCTCGGCAATCATAAGGTAACCTCTACCACTTCAACGCTTTAGTTAAGATTGTGTATTTTATGGTGTCCCCTTAAAGATTGTAGCATGAATTTTAAAAAACCTTGTACAGTACAATGTATATATAAACATTTTTTTTTTCCTTTAAAGAACAAAAATGTCCTTTGAGATTTAAAAAAAAATTCGCTACTTTTTCAATAACTTAAAAAAAATTAAACTACAATCCTATGAAATAAAAATATTTTCTGCATGATATTTTGTGTTCTCTGAAAGAGAAATATTTTCCAATTTTACTAATAAATATCGTCTTTCCGAATCTTAAAGTAAGTAAATATCCAATTTTTCACCTCTAAAGAATACTAATGTTACGTTACTCAAGTAACTTATAACAGAGAAAATAGCGATTCCAATAGAATAATGATGGAGAAAATGGAGTCTGGAGTCCTTGTGAAGAATATAAATAACCCTAATGATTCTAAAATTCTTCTGTAAAGGAAAATAATCGAAATATATTGAAAACTATTACATGTTTCGAAAGCAGAATACAAAATTGAGGTAAGAAATACAGTGTTTTAGGAAGGTTTAATTGAATGTTACAGGGGGCGGGGGGCAAAATTGAGGTAAAATTGAAAATTGAATGTTTAAGACATTTGTATGCTTATATTAACTGTTAGACTTCATGCAGTAAAGTGATTCATATATCCAACAAAAGAAAATTTAATTCTCAATTTAACACAATAAACAGATGTGAAATATATGCATTAAAAGGGAAGTTATACAGGAAATTATGCTGAACAGAACACTAAGGTTAAAAGTTCCTCAGTACATGCGATGACACTGTACTATCATTATTTTGTTGCATATGTTTATTGTTCAAGACAGCGGTACAACAATGTGGCATTGAGCCAACCAGTGTTTCGATCTCTTCCTTCTTTATTATGTGGTGTGATGAGACAATATTATAGCTTCAATCAATTATCTTTTATTGGATGGACGCCTGAGATAAAACACTTTTTTTCAAATAGAACCACATATTTTCTATGCAGTTCTTTTGTGAGCTGTCTCGTAGAATCTGCCTGTGATTCTCTGTGAACAAATATATGCTTATCTGTAAAGTATATAGCATTGATATAAATTTTGTTGAGAAAAAAATGAAGCATTATCTGGGATAAGATCCCTTATAGAAGGTAGAAATTTTGGTTGTAAGATGATTTCAATGTATTTTCTGCTGTTCAGTGTAACATCTATAACATGAAGGCGGCCTAAAAAATCTTCTGACATACATTCCGATATCATAACGCTTGAAAAAGTGTTTGTTGTTGCTAGAATATTTTTCTTTTATCAGACGGATTTATTGGCATTACAAGACTCAATAAACTGGGCTAATTCAACAACCTACAAGAGTTTTACAATCTATGAAGATAGGCTGTCTAGTCTAATTGTGCTTGAAGATATAATTTTTCAAAGAACCTGCCCCCATGACTCTATCCAATTGGTTTAGCTATGTTCTAAAAGAGAAAATTTACAATAGAATATAATAGAGTGTAATCGGATTTTTGAAAAAAACAACTAATTTTTCAAAACTTAGCAGTTGCAGACAAATTAAAAGATTAGTAGAACTTTGGATTGCTATAGAATGCGATATTTTGCTGTAATTATGTAAAAGCCTAATGGCCTCAATTGTAATGTTTTAAAAATAAATCTGCCAGGCAGGGCTTGTAGAGCTTAAGTCATATGATAGGCATCCCTGCTTGGTTGAATTTAAATTGGAATTTTCGGGATATCTCACGCATTTTCTTTCATCATTAGCAAATGTTGATATAATTATTGTGTCACTCCATATCAGTTGTTTCCACTGACCGTCAGTCAATCTTTGTTTTTTTGCCCACTGTATACGTTTCTGTTGCTGCTTTTTATTCAGCCATGGCTTTTTTCGGGGAATCCTACCTTTTATGCCAGCCTTCGTTAGAATTCTCCGTACCATTCTCGCATTGACAAAAACACTATTTGTACTGGCCTCATATGACATCCATCTGTTCCGAAGCCAATTTGTTTTATCCTAATATTACTACCAGTTTTTAAGAACTTTTTACGGCTTTTCCATTCTACATTATGTTTAGATTGTGTTTTCTAAAAGCGTAAACAAAATTTTCGTACTGTTGATATTGTCACATTCCAAACAAATTTTAACACAATTGCTGAATACGAAACACCATTTTCACATAACAAGCAAGTCTGCTTCTTTTCCAGGGTGACCAGACACTACTTTGTCTGAATAACATTTTTTAAATTATGTTTTATATTGTAAATAGCACTAAACAATTCACACAAGCAAGCAAGCGTAATTGCACTTCAGGAACCAAATTTATTCTGCAAAATAGAGCAGTCAATCAGTGCATTGGACATGATATTGTACATGCGAATTAACGACAGCTGACTATTAGTCCTCGAAATTATGATTCTGGTTGGCTGGTAGTACCTGTAATTAAAATCCACTTCTTTAATTTAACGCATCTGCGTTTCCTTGTCTGACTGATAGTAGCATATTACTTTCCTTGAAATATTTAATTTCTGTGGCATATATTATATTATCTTATTACTTCTGTTTATTGTATCGAATTTATAATTAAATTTCATTTCATTTGATATATGCAGCATTGCACTGCGTGGAATATAACTGTTTTTAAAAGAATTCAAATATGAAAAACATTTATTAAAAAAAAGTATCCCCAATTTCGGCCACTACTGCTTGTATATTAGGTATACAACAGTGTATACCAATTATATTTTTATTAGGTTTTTTTAATTTAAAAAAACATTTATTTAGGGACATTCTGAACGCGAGAAGGAGTGCTTCCTTATGTGAAATAAAATTTTTTTTTTTATTAACAGTCCTGCACCGTTACGTAGTTATGTTCGCGCAGATAAAAAATATAAAACAGCTTGAATACGTGTCTATCATACATGTTATGGATTGTTGTTCTGTAGAGAAAAGGAGGAGCTTTATATATTTTCTAGAGTTTTTAAGAACTTAATAATTGTTGCTTCACCTAGATACAAAAAATCAACCATATTAATTTATTTATTGTATAGCAAAAGCACAAAACGACCACTAAAGCAAAAATCTAGCAAAAAAAATCTAAAAATCGATAAAACATTGATATTCCGGTTTGAGAAAACTGGTTAATACAGTACGTAATCAACTCGGAAACGTATCTGAAAATCAAGGGCAACAAAATAATCTATGTTTTTATAAAAGCTTTAAATTTCGAAAATATAATGGTTTCTGAGGTTTCTAAAATTAAAGAATGATTTATGGAACCGCGAGGAACAGAGAGGTTATTGAATATTTTCGTGCTTATAGTAAATTTTAATGTATTACGAAATATTTCTATTTTATACGGTGTAATTACCTACTTGAGAGATTTTGTTGAATATTACAATATTTAATTATTATGCATAAATGTTTATGATAGACTGTTTCTTGATTATTAAGGTTTAATAACAAATACGAATTCATTTATAGTCCTTTGATGGAAAAATGAGCATTCTTACACAACTCTCTTCCATTTATAATTGCTTTGCAGATTTCTTTTTCGTACATACAGTACTTTACAGCTCCAGTTCTAATTTCCATCGCTGCATTTTTTTTTCACATAACAGACTGTACTTCTATCTATCAAACATATTCCGTTAAAATATCAACTTTGTGTAACATATATAATAATTATAATATAGCACGTGTGATTTATTTTTACATTTCAAAAATAAAATTCCATAAAAGAAACTTTTATTCGAATGTTTAGTAGTTGAATAACAGTTATTCACTTTCTTTAAAAATGGATATTGTTCATATATTTTCTGACTGAATTAAATATTTTTTTTCTTCATTTAAAGTAATATAAAATCAGCAAAAATAATCAACCAATTAGTGAAATTCAATTAAACATTCAACTTATTTTATTAACCTTATTGATAAAATTAACATCGTGATTATACATATAAAATGTTTCTTATGGATATGCACTATCTTTGCGTTATATGATTAATTGTGCAACTCTGAAACCATTTTCTGCATGGATCTTTATTTAGAAGAAAAACTTATATTTTTTATCTTGTATGCATTTGTTTTAAAATGACGAAAGTCCAATTTTTATTTCAAAATACCAGTTTAATATTCACTGAAAAACTCCTTTTCATCTATAGTTTAGGCAATTTATTTTTACAAAGAAAATATCCGCAGCTGGGATTCGCTTTGAAATTTAAAACTCCTATGATAGGCATAAAATTTAGATGGCAAGAAAATGTCTGAAATAAAAATTGAAGAATATTTTTTACATATATATTTGAATAAAAATATATTTCTAATATATATGAATGTACGAATAGGGATAACAAACATGGTTTTTCGATTTTCTTTTGTGTGAATTATTCATGTTCTTGTCTGAAACTTCGTAATTCGCTGGAGTATATTCTGATATATCATACAAATTCCTATTTTGATTCGAAATGAATGTCAATAAGAAAAGTATACTTTTGGGAAAGTTAATTCTAGTGATGTTCTTTTAAAATTATATTATTATTTGACTTTATTAATCAGTATTACTAACATTTTGCTGTACACATATACAAATAATATTTTGCATAGTAAATATATCTAATTTTTCGCAAAAATGACTATAAATGCCACATTTTTAATTTATTTTGAAAATTTAACTTTTCTTTCCCGAAATTATCAAAGATTAAAATCCTAATTTGGCTTTACTATAATGCTGTATATTTTTACTTAGTGTAAGCTTTTAATAATGGAAAGCAAATATTATAGATTACTTTGCATAAAATCTGTTTTTAAAATTGTTAAATGAGAGATACAATTAATTTAACGTTAGAATATAGTATAGTGATTACTAGTAATTGAGAAGATAATTATTTTGGAAAAACACCAATCAATTTTACACAGAAAATAACCACAATGACAGTTCATTTAGAAATAAGGTATCCTTTTGTATTAAAAAAAAGACAAAAAGACAAAATTTTCAGAGCAAAATCTTTCAGTTTCTTTGCATGATTCAAGTTTTTTTGAACGTTAAATAAATGAGGTAATCTAATTAACAAGAATGAAGACGGTTGGGGAAAGAGTAGCTTACTTATTGGCTTACTGCTCACAACCCTAGCGCTCCTTCTACCACTTCTACTTTTTTTACCCCTTTCGGAGTGCCTTGTAAGTGATCAATGAGCCTTCTTCAACATGATTTGTTTGACAGGGGAGTTTAGAATGAGAACCCCATTCGTTTTTGTTTAATCGGAAAGGAGGACTGAAACAACATTTCTTTATACTAGAAGAATTATGACCCTATTAAATATTTTCAAAATACTTAATTTATGGATTTGAAAATTATTCATGTGTAAATATTTTTCAACGAATAATCTGAATATTTAATTTTCATAACGATGGGATAATTAGAAGCGGAAATATAATTAATTTTTTTAATAATTGATTCCATTTTAACGCATCTTTTTATAGCCGAAACGCCCGGTTTTTACTCGAGACAATGAGACTACTCGCCAAAAGATTTGAAATTTTTATACTTGCTAAATTTCGGGGCGCTATATATTTTTTTTTAAATATTGAATTTTTGAATCTGAAAAGAATGCATCCTTGCTTAAAGTCGGTTGGGATTTCAGAGTTTCAAAATTTTTTTGAATTCTGCCCATATATATATATATATATATATATTTCTTTTAGCAAAATCCCGATTAATATATAGTAAAAGAAATAAAAAAGCTAAGGATTTTGCTATTTCATTTCAAATTATCTCGGGTTGCTTGGGTCCGATCCGACGCGGTCTGGCTCATTCGATATTGATAGAACTTACAGATTTTAGTTCCAATAATCACAATTTAAAAAAAATACTTTGATGCAGTCTTTGCAGGGTTCTAAATGAAATTTTCTTACTAAAAAACACGACCAGCCTAGCGGCCGAAGCAAAGCTAGTATACTATATATTTTTTAAATGACACTATCAAAACAAGAACTAATTGATATTTTCATAATTTCACACCTGAAATATCTATGATTTGTTCTGAAATTAAATATAAATTACGGGCCGCAAATATGAAAATAAATATATTAAGTATAAGAGTTTATTTTATCCATATATAGCTTAATTTTTTTGCCTAATTTTTTTTTTTTTAATTAAATATTTCATGAATTATTATTCTTCCAAAAATATTTCAAAGAGCAATAGATATTCATGCTAAATAAAAAACAAACTTGTAAAAAGATGTCTTGAATAATACGATTTATATAACGAAAAAGGCAAAGCATTATACACTTAGTCCAGTAGAAATAGCATTTTACCTTACAAAAATTCGGGTAGTTCTGATTTTTGGATATGTTGTAAAGGTTGACCCTCTAATAAAAAAAAAAAAAAAAAGTTTTCGACCTTCTAGACCTTGTGCGTTTTTCACAATATTGAAAAAAACAATATTTTTCGGCCCTTTTTTCTATTTTTTGTAAATAACTCAATTTTAGATTGTTTTACAGAAAAAGCACTTTCGCCCTTTTGTAGAGCATAAAATTCGCTACAACATGCAGTATTCAGGTTTGTAAATTGTCCAAATAGGGGATAAGACACGGAGCCGGGTTAATAGGGTAAAATTTGCAAAAATCGACAAATGACGTTAGTTTTTGCTTAATAACCTACTTTTAGTGCGTTTTAGAGACAAAAGTGTCAATATAAAATTTGTAAAGCATGAAGTATTCTATAAGTTTAATTTATTAGATCATTAAATATCTATAATAGACTCTAAAAATCAGAATAATACAATTTATAGTTAAAACAAAAAAAAAATACCGCCTGACAAGTCATTAATTTAAAAACGAGCTTTTATTTTTGATATTGATTAAACGATGCAATAAATTAATTATAGTATGTACAATAATAGGTAACTGTTGAATAGTTTAGGGGGGGGGGGCGAAGTTAACCTCAAAACATAGTCGGTAAAAGAATGCAGGGCCAAGAATTCAAAGTCGAAAGTAAAATTAATAGCTGGGAATAATGTAAAAAAAAAAATACTTGAAAGTTAAATAAGTTATAATTGAGAAATTTAAAAAGGAAAAGGAGTATCTAAGGCCGAGACTAAGGGAAGTGGGAGCAAAAGGAGCATGTTGCACGGGCGCTAGAATGGAATCGATTTTTCCTAAATACACTGCTCAAAACAATTAAAGGATATTTGAAGTTTTATAGAAAATAAAGATATAAACGAAATTTTTTTTGCCGAAAATAGAAGAAGAGAATCACAAATGCAAATTTTTCTGTTTTTCAAACTGTGGAGTATGCAAATTTTGAGTTCGACGTCAAAAACGGCTTCAGCGGCAGCGAATGAAATTTGACTTTCAACTGGATAAATGAGAATGAAGACAAGGATGATCGGCATTCAGTGATTGCTTTGTTTCGATGAGTACGATGTCTCAGCGAAGTCATTTGACAGATTCAGAAGCTTGGAGAATTGTTGGTAGGTTAGAAGGGGGCCAAACTCAAGCCGAAGTAGCGCAAGCCATTGGAGTGTCACAAAGTGTCATTTCCAGGATCTGGAACCGTTTTTTGGAGAGTGGATGTGCAGGCCGAAGACCAGGGCAAGGTCGTAGACGGGCAACAACGCCCAATGAAGATCGGTATTTAGCGTTAACAGCTCGGAGACACCGAAACATAAACGCTACTCTTCTCCAACAACACCTTCGCAGGCACCACGATTTCAACTCAGACTGTCCGAAACCGGCTCCATGCTGTAGGTCTGTATGCTCGCCGACCGATGGTATGTGTTAGATTAACATCAAGGCATCGTCGCGACCGCAGGGAGTGGGCAACCGAGCATGTCAACTGGAGGAGAAATGAATGGAGCAATATTCTGTTTTCTGACGAGTCCCGTTTTTCTGTGCATCCGGATAATAGGCGTATTTTCATCTGGATAGACCGTGGCAGTAGGAATAATCCTGCGTTCGTGCACGAAAGTGTCAGATTTGGCGGTGGAGGCGTGTTGGTGTATGGTGGCATCTCCATTGACGGGCGCACTGACCTCTACATCATTCGAGATGGAGCTTTGACTGGTCGCCGATATAGGGATTAGATCCTCAGACCTATTGTAGTCCCTTACGCTGCAGCAATCGGAGATAACTTCATTTTAATGGACGATAACTGCAGGCCACATCGTGCAAACCTGGTGGAGGATTTCCTTTTCGAGGAAGGAATCGTTCGAATGGAATGTCCAGCGTGTTCTCCAGACATGAATCCAATCGAGCACGTTTGGGACGCTCTAGGAAGACGAGTTTCTGGCCGCCAACAACCCCCACAAACTCTCCAAGAACTGGATAGGGCTCTTCTGGAAGAGTGGGGCAGAATACCCCAACTCGTCATTAATAGCCTCATTGAGTCCATGCCTCAAAGGTGTTCAACGTTGCTGGCCGCCCGTGGAAACCATACCCCCTGATGAAAATGATTTTCTTTGAAGAAAACACCTTTTCTTATTCTTTTTTTTCTCATATGCACAAATTGTGTTTTTTTCTTTTTGTACACAAATGCGCAATAAAATGCATTTTTTTCTGCCAAACATGTGTAATTTATTCTCATATAACCTACTATGTCTGTCGACCATGTATCAATCAGCTAAAAAGTTTCCAAGATACAAAATCCACCTAAAACTGCAATATCCTTTAATTGTTTTGAGCAGTGTAACTCAATTTCAGTTTATTTTACAGAAAAAGCATTTTCACCATTTTGTAGAAGATAAAATTCTCTACAACATGCAGTGTTCATGTTAGTAAATTGTCTAAATAGGGGGGTGAGATACGGAGTTGGGAAAATAGGGTTAAATTTGGAAAAAAATGCAAAAATCCACAAATGGCGTTATTTTTGATTAATAATCCACTTTTAGTGCATTTTAAAAACAAAACTGTCATAATGAACTTTTTAGAGCATGAGATAATCTATAGTTTCATTTATTAGATGATTAATTATTTGTAATAGACCTTAAAAATCACAGCAAAAAGATTTTGGATGAAAACAAGAAAATACCGCCTGACAAGTTATTAATTTAAAAAACGAGCTTTTATTTTTTATATTGAAAACACGATGTGGTTAATCAATTATAGAATGCACAATAAATTAATCAACAAATACATATTAAGTATTATATAGTCGCTTTGTCATAAATGTTTCCTTTTTCTGCTGCTTGGCACTGGTAATGAATCCATCGTCTCAGATACTTCATCGTCCGTCTCTGTACTTGACTCAATTGGTTGTTCTAGGTCATCAAAGTCCTCAAGGTCCAGTATAATTTCAGGAGCGTTGCCATATAGTTGGTTGTGGCACTTCACACAGATAACTGAGCACTTCAAGCCTGCCTTTCTAGAACTGCAATTCGTACTACATTTTTTTTGCATTGGCAAGATATGAAATTGAGTAGAGTTTGAGGAATTGGTCCATTCATCATGGTGACTGGAATGAACCCATGACCACCCCACTTCCAGCCGCATTCGAGAGGATCCTTTTCGTTTCCCAGCTATGTCTGAATGTATGATATTCAGCAGTATCACGAGTAGGTGGTAGTCTAGCTAAATTTAATTTAATATTGTTAACTGCTCTAGCGAAGGAAGCTGACATACCGCAATACATTCAAGTTTTGGTTGGGATCACCTCCATACAGGGCAAGAAGTACATCTTCTGTGGCTTCAACAAGTTTGTGCCTCTCTGTATTTGAGTCTTTAAAGATTTGAACTTTTTGGTTCAGGGATGGGTTCTGAAGAATTCTGCAATATTTCATTTTCCCATGGCTGTAGAGCACAGAAGTGGTGTCACAACCTCTTACTGCATGAAGAAAATTAATATTTTGTGCAACTTCCTTAAATTTGAAACACTCTTTGGAGTAGAGATCATCAGGCAGTGTCCCTATCCTGGCCCTTCGGAAATAAACATTGTCTGCAGCTAGAAAAGCCACAAGAACAAGAAGTTCCATGTCTTCACCATTGACAATGACAGCATCGTAATCACGGGCTTAGGAAATAGTTGTGTTCACTATTAGCACATCTGCATCTTCAGTGGCCTGCGTAGTGATCATTTGTGCTTTTACAAATTCATTTCGAAGCATATAAATAAAAAGTTCTTTATTTTTTTTCATTCCCCAACAATTTTTCTTGTGGCATCTGTGGAAACATAGTCTCATTGAACTTAACCTCAGTTGAAGTATGAATCTTCAAGCGACGAGCACTTTCTACATTTTTTATACTTTTTTGATTACGTTCAGGATAAGTTTCTAATATTTTCTTTATTTTAAAATTTAAAATTGAATTCAAAACACCGGAAAACAATTCTCCTTTATACAGGTTTCCATCTTATCAGGTATAACTGCTGTTATTCTTTCTGTTGGGACTAACATTCTCAAACTGAGAAACATTTACCATCAATGTAAACTTTGACTAACAAAAATATGTGGGACAAATGAATACAAACACGACAAACCAAATTTTCATTGTGCACCCTCTTCTTCTTCCATTCTGGCGCCCGGGCCACATGCTCCTTTTGCTCCCACCTCCCTTAGTTTCGGCCTTAGATACTCCTTTTCCTTTTTAAAATTTCTAAATTATAACTTATTTATCTTTCAAGTATTTTTTTACATTATTCCCAGCTATTAATTTTACTTTCAACTTTGAATTCTTGGCCTTGCAACTATGTCTACCGACTAGGTTTTTTGGTTACCTTTGCTCTCCCCCCCTCAACTATTCAATAGTTACCTATTATTGTACATACTATAATTAATTAATTACATCATTTAATCAATATCAAAAATAAAAGCTCGTTTTTAAATTAATGACTTGTCAGGCGGTATTTTTTAGTTTTAACCATAAATTGTATTATTTTGATTCTTAAAGTCTATTATAGATATTTAATGATCTAATAAATGAAACTTATAGACTACTTCATGCTATACAAACTTTATAATGACACTTTTGCCTCTAAAAGGTTATTAAGCAAAAACTAACGTCATTTGTGGATTTTTGCACTTTTTGCAAATTTTACCCTATTTTCCCGGCTCCGTATCTCACCCCCTATTTGGACAATTTGCAAACATGAATACGGCATGTTGTGGAGAGTTTTATGCTCTACAAAACTGTGAAAGTGCTTTTTCTGTAAAATGCACTGAAATTGAGTTATTTAAGAAAAATTGAAAAAAGTGCCGAATAATATTGGTTTTTTCAATATTGTGAAAAACCCACAAGGTCTAGAAGGTCGAAAACTTGTTTTTTTAATTATAGGGGCAACCTTTACAACATATCCAATCAGAACTACCCGAAATTTTGCAAGGCAAGGCCCTTTTTTACGCTATTTCTACTGGACTAACTATAAAGATAAAATTGTTCGAACAAATTCTCTTACACAGTTGTTTAGTAAATTCTACACTATAGTGATGAATTCGGTGCATAATAAAACAGTATACAATCAATACATAAAATAACGTATGAGTAGTATTTCGTGAAACAATTAAGAGATTGGGAATATTTAAGAGCAGTCCTTTTCATGATTATTCCCAGGTAACAAACATTTTAATTTATTTTCTTGTTGAATACGCAATAGTTGTATATAATTTTCAAAATAATATATAATCATGCATTTAATTATGTTATCTTTTAAATAAATCTTTATACACATCCGTCTTAAAGTGTGTTACGTGTAAAATGGACTGTACATTTTTAATGTTCAGTAACAAGAAATCATAAGAGTTATTTATGTTAGTTTTACAGGAGGAGAGGCTCAGAGAACAGGCTCGTCACTCCGGCACAATGACCCTTGGGTCGGTGCGCCCTCGTCAAGAGAAAATTTGGCACAACTAACTCGACCCACAAATTCCTCTTTACTGTATACATACATATATTCTCATCCATGAATAAAGTTTCGATATTATTTTAGGGATCGTCGTCAATTGATAGACAAATAGCAAAACAGAGATTTTTTTTTTCTTTGTCACGCTGAAAAAATTTGCAGGAGCGGTAAGCAAAGCCTTATGTTTGCAACGATTGAATGGGGAAACGTACATCTACAATTCAAATCATGATTGAAAAAACAACTTGAAAAAGTAGTGGAAATTCAAAAACTTTTGTGTCGATGTTGTTCTAGAATAGAAAACATGATCTTATATTTCAACGAAATGAAAAGGGAGTGTAGAACCTTAATGATACTTCTCTCCCAATTATAGAAACTTAATTTTTAGGGTTTTGTTCATCTCACGAAACCCTATTACTCCCGTTACGTTGTCTGTCCGTCACAGAGCCATTCTCAGAAACTATGTAACTTACAGAGTTGAAACTTTGTGTATATATATCTGAATACCAGCTATGAAGCTCAAAATATTAAAATTTGAAATCGTATTATTTTAATAAATATAGATAAAAAAAATTCTAACTACCTTTTCCTATTAAATTTAAACATTTTTCGTTATAGCAGTTGCCAAAAATTAAAAATCCACAATGAAATTATTTCTACAATGATTAATTTTCTATTGAATGATTTCCACCTAAAAAATGGAAATTATATAAAAAGTTTCACCAATTGAAAAAAAGTTTAGTATGAAATAAAAATGATTGACGTCATAGTGGTAATAAAACGGAAATTTTCAAAGATTTCTCAATAATACAAGGAGTATGAGTATGTGTATGAACACACAGCAGATTAATATCGCGTCATTAGAGAATTAAAAAGAAAACCTGGCGTGATATTGGACGTCCTATTTCTCAAATGTTTGAGAATAATACAAAACGAGTATTAATATGAGTAATAGAGAATAGTAAATATATGAGTTTGAGAAACATATCGAATCATGATAAAATCCGATAACGGAAATATTCGCATATTTTAGCATTTTGAAGGTGTACAACATGTTTAATTTTGAAATTCTTTTTTTAAATACAGCATATAGTCCGCAAGACAGATATTTTTATGACAGAATATAATAGCGGGCTTCTACCGCTCTCGGGCTGGTTTAGATATTCAAAAAAACGAAAAAATAGACCGATAAATTTTTCTTTATAATAAACATGACTTTTTTTTTTTTTTGTTGCTAAATGAAATTTATTTGAATTTATTAAAGAAAGGATAAATGTTTTAAAGGAAATTTTACACGAAATCCATTGAGCCATCTTCGATCACACTTACCCACTTGTTTCTATTCCTCTCTAATTTTGATAAAAATTTTGGAAATCACGTGAAAAATATGACAGAGAAAAGAAAAATATTCTTATTTAATTTAGTGATGTTAGACATCCAAAGCGATAATGTCTGTTATAGATTTTCTGTAGATACCTTGTTTAGTAGTATAGTGCAATATAAATTCAGCTCATTAAGAATGTATAACGTAAGTTTTCTTAATTAGAAAAAATATTTTCTTCTTTCCACTCTCCTTGTCCCAAATTCTCCAAGTGTTTTTAGATGAACTTACTATTGCTCCTGTAATATGTAGTACTTTTGAAACAATAACAACAGCAAATATAACAAAAACCAAGGATTATGAAAAAAAATATTTCTGTTTCAGTAGTTTAAAATGTTCTTTGGGTGAAGTTTGCGAACTGAATTTTGTGTATCTACACCCAGAAAAAGGAACTGATTAAAACTACAAAACATGTTTTGTTGAGTACATTTTGGTTGTTTTAGCAAAATTCAAGTAAAATTGAACCATTTTACTTGAATTAACAAAACATTTTTTTTTGCTGACGATACAATTTTTTTTTGGAATTGCAAAAAAAAAAAAAATTGTTGATTCAAACAAAATTTCCATTGACCTATATTTAAACAAAAGTTTGTTTAAATATGGGGCAATGGAAATTGTGTTTAAATCCACAAAAAAAAAAAAAAAAATTGTATCGTCAGCAAAAAATGTTTTGTTAATTCAAGTAAAATGGTTCAATTTTACTTGAATTTTGCTAAAACAATCAAAATGTACTCAACAAAACATGTTTTGTAGTTTTAATCAATTCCTTTTTCTGAGTGTATAATAAGAAACACATCTACATAGGCCAGAATTAAAGATTTTTTTAACTTATAAATATTGTATTTTAGAAAATAAATAAAAAGGACTTACCAAATATTAACAGAAAGTGCGTCTATTACGTTTATAAATAACTTGATAGCTAATTCATATTATGTTAATGAAATATATAAATTTTTAAAAAGGTTTTTTGCTATTGTCACTTACATCCTTGCATCTTAATTGTCGTTAAAATAAAAATGTCCATAACAGTTTTAAAGCTATTTGCTAATTATATTAAAGACCTGCGCCCTTTTCTGAGACACATTCCCACCTTGCAAGAGGATAATAAGTAATATCGGGAATTTATTTAGCATGCTTCATTTTTTAGTTCCTAAAATCACAGAAGAAAGTTGAAAAGTGTGTGAGCTTTCATCAAACTTTTGATTTAGTTTCAACGTTCTAACAGTTTGATGACTCACAGAATCTTCTTTTCGTGATAATTTGTGCTAAAACAATCTTGCCTTTAAAACAAATTCCAGTTTCATCTACTGCAACAAGAACATGAACAGAACAGTGATCCGCATCTTCAGTTATTGAATTTGATAAACGTACAGCACATTTTATATTGCAGTGTATTCTTAGTTTTTTATACTTAGATATATACTACATACTTATATACATCATGTATTTTTAAATGTCTACTTACATACTTACATACACTCGTTACATTCACCTTCAACGCTTATTCTAAATGTATCAATATTTTATTCTGACAGCTAGAATAGAGATTAACGAGGAAATTACCATATTAACATTTGCCTACAAAAAATATACAATGATGTTATTTTACATTAGCTTGGTGTTTTTATCATAATTGACACGAAGTGTTTCTAGCAATAGCAACTCGGTCACTTAAACATACAAAACCTTAATAATAATATCCATTTTGTTATGCATAAAAGGGACAAAAAATACACGTTATGTATTTTATGTGTGTATAAATCGAAGCCTTTATGTTTAAAAATAGGTGTTATAAGAGCTTTTATAAACGATAAATTCCACATACACATAACATTGTGTAAAATGCAAGAAATAAGATCAAACATTTGAGCCACTGTAATTTGAAACCATGTAAATTTTATTTTATTTTGCAAGCGTATTTTATGCTTAATGTGGTGAAAGTTTAAAATATACCCAATTAAGAATAATTTAAGATGTACGAAGGCAATATCAATACACACAAAATTTTATATTACAGAAGATGATTTATATGTAAAACAATGTTAATTTTATTTACCTTTCTTTTATATATATATATATGTGTGTGTGTGTGAAACAATGTTTCTTTTATTTAATTTTGATTTATTAATTTATTGATTTATTTTTTTACATTTAGAAAAAACCGTTGGATGTTCAAAAAAATTTATGCTCTACTGTAGTGAATTTGGAAACATAAGATAATCTTTATATTCTATATCTTTATAAGCTAATCTTTATATTATGTTCTTTGAATTCATCTTTCCTTTAGAAGTTTTCTGAGTTGGTGGATGAACAATATTGATCATTTGCAGTTTTTTATGTGCTTATAATCAAATTCAGCACAAAGTATACACATATGATGTTACAGATCTTGAACCAGAAACCTATTACATTAAGTCCATCATAAGAACTATTCTAAGTGTACTTTTGTTGAATTTAATTTTTTCAAAAATTCCTTGTAATGTTATTTACTGCAAAAAAATATCATATTTGGATTTTCTTTTCTACAAAAATGACTGTTGACGTATTTGAAAATTACTTACATCTTTTCGATAAAAGCGTAAAATTACAAATTATATTAAAACAGCAAACATACATTCTGAAACTCAACACATTTCTTTTTCTCTTGCAACAATAAACTTTTATTTTAAAAAAATCTTATGAAATTTTACAAATTCGTAAACACTAAACTCAAAGTATAATCCAAGGCTAACAATTGTTGCTACTGAGTTGTATTATAAACCGAAACTTTTATGTGTTTAATCTTGAACGGTGCACTAAAAACAAATATATATACATACATAGTTGTTGTTAGGTAGCAATATTGTGTGTCTTAGGCGGGTTTTTGTTGGGTAAAAAAGTAACTAAAGAAACATTATTTATATCTACGGCATTATTTCTGGTAGGAAGTGGTGGTTAACATAATACTAAATATTTTACCAATTTAATAAAAAAATAATAATAATTGACAATTTCGAAATTATTGATAAACCTATTTAAAAGATATGGTATATATTCATGTATTGTTTTGCGTTGTATGTATAATTTAATAGCATTAAATATGTTTACAATTACTCTGGACCGAGACCGTTCAAAGTTGGACGCCAAATTTGCAATTTTCTATAGTGAAAGTGAGCGTACTCTAAAATATTGTTTTATGTATATCCCCTTTATATATCTATACATTTCTTTAGACGTTTGCATAAATTTTTAGGATGTATAAAAATGCATATCTATGGAATTTTAGACACGGTAATAAAAAATAAGAAAAATTTTATATAAGAAATTTGTAAATATGTACGACTATTTCCAAATTGTCATATTTTCTAAATATTTGACTAATAAAATTTAAATAGAACTTGTGATACAGTTCTACAAGAACAAAATCACTGGAAGTATATACCACTGCCTACTTTATATAATATATGATAACGTATCATCAGACATAAAATAACAGATGTTCATATATCGATTTTCACTTAACAGTTATGTTTGTCGCAAATCTATATATCGATCACTTTAAGACCTTTACTAGATATTTTGAAATTTCAATAAATCTAATAAAAAGGAATGCAATAATTTCCATCATATTCAAAATCGATAAATGTCTTTTAAATAGAAGTAAATTGCAGATCATAATACACAAGTAATAAACATTAAAATATTCGATGAAGTAAAGATGAAATATGGAATCCATTATTATTACGATTATCATCACTGTCATTATCGTAATTTAAATTAAATGTGATTTGAATAATTACCATTAAAATAAACGATTTTTTTTAATTTTGAAATAATTTTTTGTTCAATCTAAAGATTAAAATAATAATATTATTATTATTAAGCACTAATTTAAACTATAAATTTTCTAAAGAATAAGACAATTAGCAAATATTATTACGTTAAAGTCAAAAATTGTTATTCAAAGATATCATTAATAAATTCCTCTTATTTTCCAGACAGAAACTGCATATTAGTAATGCTAAGTGACGAAATCGTTTATTTGCAAAATAAAAAATAAAGAGGCTGTAAATAGAGAACACATTTTGATTAAATGTTCTGTCAAAATATCATGTTTGTTATTTTTCAGTAATTGATTTACTTTTAAGCACTTAAACTTTGGTAATTATTATTTTTATTATTATTATTGTTACTATACTATGACAAAGTGAACTGTTTAATTTCTGTACTTCTGAATTTACCTAACAACTGAAAGAAAACTAAACCTGCAGCGCTACAATCGATTAAGAGTAATGGCTTACAGTGTCCAGTCCTGTTTTCTTGATTATGGATACCGATGTGATATAGAGCATATGTCCCGGTTAGGTTATCAGCCTAATGCTGGACCCTCAATTTTTAGTTCCCAAGCAAGCTTGGTACTTATTTTATCGATCCCGAAGGAATTAAGGGGTCTCAGGACTCTTAAAATTGGAAAAAAGAAACATTTTCAACGTTTAATTTCTTAAAATGTATATGACTTTAAAACACAATTTTCGGATGGATGAAAGATATAAGTATACGTTCTTTCATTTCAAAAATTAAAAAAATTATAATATGCAGAATTAATATTTATAGGGGACTTCAAGCAGTCAGACATTTTTCGAGCAGAAAATTGACATGACAGCTTACGCGCAAGATTACAAAATAAATTTTGCACCTAGAACAAAAACTTTGGTGCCTAATTATACATCACATTGTAATAATTACCCTGAACCTAAATAAATGTATATTTAAAACATTTTTATATTTTTTATATAACGTTGTATTTAGCTTACACAAAATTTTGAAATTTTCAACTGTATAATCACCTGAATTTTTTTTCTTTTTTGGCACAATAGAAGTGAAAATTTAGGTTCAGTTTATGAAGACTAATATGAAACATATCTTTTGAAAATTTCATGAAAAAATAATGAAAAATTTTTTAGATATCCTGCGCGTTATGCCCAAAAACATCATTTTGAGTAAATTGACTTCAAAGTTTTGTTTTTACCGCTTCAGCTATGAGTGTGTACAAATCTAAAAGCCATAACCTCTGTTCTAACGGGAATTTCAAGGAAACAATTATATCAAAAGGTTAAAAAAAGATAGAAGTTTAACATATAAAAAATTTTAATTTCGAAAATTTTGAAGATTTAAGTGTCCTGAGACCCCTTAAACATTGAGTAAACCTTGCCCACTCCGCAGTTCGGAAGCGATTTGTATCCATGTAGTATGGTAGCGCGTTGCGCTGACTAATGACCTACGGATTGTTCTAAATAAAATCACTTGTAATTTTTTCTTAATTTCTACAATCAATTTTCATTTATGTTAGACAGACAGTATTACAATTTAAACTAATTGCATCTGGCATTATACTTCTTTTAATGACAGAAATTTGTAATCATGTGCTACAAAAAAGATTGATCACGGTAGACTGCTCCCAATTTGTGTTCAATGATAATGTGCTCAGAAATATATCATATAACAGGATAGTCACTGCACATAGTTATCAATTAACTTTTACAAAAAGGGGGAATCTTACCTCAAATATTCACAATAGAAAAACTTGCAACTGTGTTCTAAATTTTGAAACACGTCACAAACAAAATTATATCAATATTTCATACGTTTAAAAATCAACAGGTTATTGGAACCTAATTCCTGTGTTACTGTGGAACGATGTAACCTATTAACAGACAGTAACTTTATTTTCCATTTCTATAATGCAATTATTAAGAGTGTAACAGTGTATTTTATTTTTTCTGATATTATAGGTTTACAGTACGCACATGTATCATGAAACAGGTTTGTTCATTTCTTGACGTCGACGATTACATATAACAGTGCTCTTTTAAGAATTTTCTGTTAATATTTAACTGTGTCCAAGAAATAATATAGATGTAAGAAATTACTAATTGACTGAAAATAATGCAGAAACATTTATATTCAGTATGCTAATGATTAATATATTTGCTAATCAAAGTCAATCTCTATTGCTATCAAATTTTGCAGATCAAATGAAAACCATAATTAAAGATATTTGCAAGTTTTGTTTAATAAAACGACACATCGAAATGAAATATCATGTTTGTTAATTAAATACTTTGCTTATTCAGTATATTTCATTATAATACGTGGAAAGAACGATATTTTATTATTAAGATGTTCATTAAACACTATGTTTCGTTGAATAGATGTTCGTAACACAGATGTTCGTTAAATATTTTTGCCGGGTAAGAAATTTAAATATCATCATGTTATTAAATTGTTTAATATTTTCCGAATTCTTAGTTATTTGTCAATAATTATAAACTTTGTCGATAACATAATCATCCACAAAACAAAATTAATTTTCTGAATTTAATAATAGAAATCACTGGAAAAATGCAGAGAACTTTTAATGTATTTCACAAATATTATGAAATCAAAAAACAATAGAAATATTATTAAGAGATTAGTTTAGATTTTAAACAATAACATATTACTTATAAGTTTAACTTGTTAAATATTTTGAGTTGTGAACAACAAAAATGTATACATTGATTATTTGTTTTGTGTCTTCGTATTCTATACAGATTAGACATTGGTGTTATCGAAAATTTCAACTATAAAACCAATTTTTATATACAAAATGATTTTATGTGAATAGTTAATACAAAAGGTTTTAGAATTGATTTCTATTGATATCAGTTGGTCGCTGAATTTTAAAATTGATTTAATTTTTTTTTACATGAATACAATAATTTGTCTTCTGGTTATATTATCGTATGTGCACATATTGTAGTATAATGGTTCTTTTTTAAAACATAGCATGATATATTTGAAAAGTTTTCATTGGATTAACATATAAAACACCCCTAACAATCAAAATTTAAATTTGTTAGCACATGGCAACACTGCGATTTCTTACTATTTTCCCGGAATTATTTCTAACATTTTTGAAACATTTTAATCGAACAAAATTAATTTACGGAGAAATAAATTTCTGGATTAACACATCATTACATTACACTTAACATAAAAAAATATGGCAATGTTCTTATAAAAAACCAGATGGGAAATTATTTTTAAACTATACTATAGTTAATACAAATATACTATTGTTATTGTCTTCTTTAAAACAAGTTAACTGCATTTTACTAATGTTGCTTTCAGTACACATATATTACTTTTATAAGGCGATAATAACATTAAAAAATATAATAAGCAAGCATACAATTTTGCCGCATTTAACAAACAATTTATTTGTATGACTATATTGTTATACGTTAAAATTTTTTATTTTTATTGACACGTTTTTGGTTTTTGTTTGACTACCTCGCATAGAAATGCACAAGATGCATAGTTATAAGTTGGGAATATGCACGATATGAATTATTAAAAAAATGGATTTGGTTCACATTTAATACCATTCTTAAATGTATTTAAGTTTTTGCCAATACTTCTACAGACGTAATCGTTATCAAAAAGAATTCAGCTTCGTATACATTTATATTTTGAAAATTCGGAAAATGGAATTAAAACAAAATATATTTAATTCAGATCGCCATTACGTACAGATATATTTATTGCAACATTATTCTTTATTATTTTTAGAAACACGAATTCTGAAAATCCATATATTTAGGTAATATATGTCATACATACATAATAATAAGTACATTGCGAATATAAGCAGTTAAAACAACGTTTTAAGCACACGAATGTTTATTGTATACTGAGAAAAAATATATATCTCCTCCAACTAGAATGAATAGTTAGGCCGTTTCTAAATCTCTAAACTAGAAAAATAGAAGTTCGAGCTATGCGAATAGGGTAAGCAACTATACTGAATAGACGAAATGATCGAGAATTTCTAGTCTCTTGTTTTCTAGGTGACGAAACGATAATGAATCGTGCAAACTGCGAGAAATTATCCCTTTATTTCTGGAATGGATTTATAAACTAGCATTATAGTTACTAAAACTAGCGTCTTGTGTTCGCATCTATTTGCAGAAATTTTTAAATAAGTCTGACCACGAGAATACAGGAAAACACTCTTGAATTCTAATAGGAGACTCTAGAACTCTCTGGTAAAAGGAACTAGAATTTATAGGGATGACATGGAACTATTTTTTCTAGAGCCACAATTTAGATTCTAGTTGAGAAGGGCAGATTTTTTTCTCAGTGTATGGCAGACTAGTTTCGGTAGCATTTGCTGAAATATATGGAAGAAAAGCGGATTCAACGGGTAGGTCTCTTAACCAATTCTTAGCCATATATTTGATCAAAAATCCATCATTCGTTGTACTGATGAAGGTACGCTAAATGCTACCGAAGCTGCCTTGCGGTAGAATAAAAAGTACTAGTAATTAAAACGTTGTTTTAATTGGTTATATCGTATTGCGTCAAATATCATCTTTATTATTACATTGAGAATAGTTTGCAATTAAATGATTTGAAATAGGAAAAAAAATAAAGTTTAATCAGTCACAGAACTTTGGGTCGCTTTACTCACGTCTTACTCCGAACAGTAGCAATAGATTTTCAACTTCAAAATAGGCACCACTATATATTTGCTACAAACCATAGCCCGTTTCCTCAATATCTCAACAAATTCGGCAAGGCATAGTCACCTAGATGCATCTGTGGGAAAAGAGGTACCTCCTTACATTATATCCTAGATTGTACCCTGACTGCCCACTATCACATTAGAAAGCCATCAGAAATGAATCTGTCGGCCTGGTTTGCCTACATGCTGAAACAACCAAAACTGCTTCAAAACATAACAGATTGAATGTGTCTGCTAGAACTTAATCAGTACTTATTCATGCTACCTCCATTGGACTTAATGAAGGATGAGGATGATGTGGACTTCTAATATGCTTAAAGACCTTTACAGACTACATAATGTCTAACCTTAACAATTTAGTTATTCTTAATAGCAGATAAATAGCAGCACAATACAGAGTTATGTAGTATTTTTAGCAGAATTTATCATTGTTTACTGTAGTATTATTATTCATTCATTATTTTTCATTTGGTACTTACTTCTATCCGGTATTATTATCTGCTTCAGAATCTTAAAGTATTATTACATGGTAGTATTATTGCTCAGTATCACATAGTAGTAATTAGTATTCCTCAGTAGGATTGGTAAATTGTATTTTAAGATTTTGTATTTTTGAAATCTTGTATTTCCAGAATTTGTATTTCAGCATTACATAGTATAATTATTGTTCAATATCATAAAGTATACTTTAGGAATGCTCAGTTTAATTAATTAAACAAACCTGCTGGGAGTGGCTACTTGAGCTGAAGCTGAAAAGTATGCATCCCCACTCGGTGTAACCTTGACCTTGTACTTGTGCGGTTCTTAGATTAAAGAAGATTAAACGCAAATTAATGAATACCGATCTTGTTCAATGTTTTTCTGTTGTTTTTTCATATAAAGTCGGAGTTAAGAGACTATCTAAAATACAATGTTATCAGGCGTTACGAGTAAAAATGCCGATGCCAAAATCATTACAACTTGCTGTTCAATCTCAGATACAAAGTATTTTTTTAAGAAGATGACGCTTTCCATTATGATACTTGTTTGTTGAATCGCTGATTTTGGAAATGTAAATATGAAAAACTCGAATAGAACCTCTTGTCTGATTAGAAGTTGTTGACTCCAGTTCAGCATGTATTCTTGTACAAATAATTAAATATAAAGTTTTTTTTACAATTATTTGGCATGTGAGATGCAAAAAGAGAAACATCATTTCTTTTTTATATTAATTATTATTTTTTTATATATAACACTACATGTTAACCATATTTGTTTAATGTTATAAACACAAAATTAAATAATTTTGTTTAATTCTTATTTGATCCATTAAATTTTGGCTGTTGGTGCGTCAAGGTCATTTACAATATTTTTTGGAAACATTTGGCACGCGAATGTGAAAAGGTTTGCCGTCTCTGATATAGAAACTTTTCAATGAAAAAGGTATCACAAACACACAGACACACACATATATATAATAATAATATTGTATGTTATAGTGAGCTAAAGCTTTGTAATTAATATATGGGTATCTTCATACTGAGCACAAGTACATTAAGAGCTTGAATATTTAAAGAATAAAGTTGTAAACATGTTTTTAAAATAAAACAACAAATATAAATATTTTATTATGGCTTTCATTTAAGGTAAATTAATGATTAAGTTTGGTAGTAAGCAATATTAATTAGAAAAAACAGAAAAATAATTTTCTAATCCTACTTTATAATGAAAGAAATACAAAAAGAATGATTACTGTCAAAGAATAATATAAAAAGGACATTTTTTAAAGAATAATAAATATAGTAACACTTAAAATTTTGTTAAAAAAAATTTATTAAATTATGTGTTGTAAAATTTAGGAAAATATATTTTTTAAATAATAAATATATATATATATATATTAGTATTGTAAGTAAAAATCATAGCGATACATTTTGCTAAAACGAATTATAGGATATTACGAGTATTTTCTTTTAATTTCCTTTTCCATTGAATAATGTTATAAATTTTCATTTACAGAATATTCATAAATTGATAACGGATCAAAAAACATTTTGATAACTAAAATAAATTAAAAAGATTTATCTATAAAAAAGTACATTTCTTACGTATAATAATAAAAATGAATGAAAAATTTATAATTATACTGCGAAATAAATTAAGTATTTTTAAAAATAAAAGAAAAAGAAGAAAAAAACAAATATTTAATTATAGTATTCTATTAAGGTAAATTAATGACCAAGTTTTGTAGTAAACAATATAGCTAAGAAAAAAGAAAAAATAATTTTCTAAAACTATTTTATAATGAAAGAAATACAAAAAGAATGCTTACTGTTAAAGCATAACATAAAAAGGACATTTTTAAAAAATAATAATAAATGTAGTAACACTTAAAAGTTTATTTAAAAATGTAGTAAATTATCACAACTATACTTGATGTATTTATGGATGTCTTAAAATTTTGGAATAACACTTTCTTAAATAATTAAAAAATAATATTTATTTGGTACTGTAAATGTAAATTATTGCGATACATTTTGCTAAAACGAATCATTGGATAATACGGGTATTTTCTTTTAATTTGCTTTTACATTAAATAATGATATAAATTTTCATTTGCAGAATATGCATAAATTGATAATGGATCGCAAAACATTTTTATACCTAAAAGAAATTAAGTAGTGTTATCTAATAAAATAAATACATTTCCTTCAAATTACATTAAAAATGAGTGAAAAATCTATAATTATACTGCGAAATGAATAATTTATTACTTTTATTTCACCGACGTTATGCAAACACGGGTCAGATAACGAATAAGAATTCAAAATGTAATAATAAAGAATTCGTGAAAAATCAGATAAAAAGGAACCTTAACAAATTAATTCACTAGAATAGAAATACGCAGTCATTTTCGAATTCACTTGGTGGGAATAGAGGTGTTTGTCAAAAAGAGAAATGTTCCCATCTCGTTTAAGGTTACTGGGTATAGTTGAAGTTGATGAAGAATGACTTAATGTTCGAAGGATTTCTGGTAGGAAATATTGTCTTTTAAATTGGTAGGTGTCTGTAGTTCAAAAAACATATAGTCATAGAAATTAAAAATACTCTCCTCTTGATTTAATTATTGTTACTATTAATCTAGTAGAATTTACTGATCTATCCAGAGTTATTCGATGATATCGTGATGAAGAGTTTATTTGACTTAGGTGCTGAGCATTGTTGCATGTCATAATTGATATATAACAGATATTTATGGTATAAGAAGATGAAGTATTTGAATTTCATGGTACATTGTGCTCAGGGTTCAGTACGTGCGAATAGAAAGATCATAGTAGGTATGTAAATATTGGCTCTCTAAAAATGGTGGAAAATTTCAGGTTAATTTGTTTCGAGAACTTTGGTGTTTAATCGCAAAGTTGAGGCGTCATCCGTTTCTGTGTCTTTAGAGGAGTCTAGTCTTAGATAAAGAGATACAGTGGAATTAAGATATTTTTTGGGTGAGTTTATGGATTGTCTTTTATATACGCCCGTGCTGATCCTTCTCGGTTGATATAAGATTGATATGAATATTTCTTGTGAAGGAAAATTATTACCCCTTTCAGATGTTGGTCATTTTTGTCTGATAATAAGAATGTTTTTTTTTCTGTCAGGATCAGTGCTGAGCTATATCTATATATATATAAGAAAGTCCTTTCTGGCTAGATGATCAACGCGCACGCAAAACTACTGAACCTACAACGACGAAACTTGCAGGAAAAATACTTCTTACTATGTAGAGGTGCCCTAAACGGGATTTTCAAAAAATCCACCCCTAAGGGGGGTAAAAAGGGGAACAAACTATAAAAAAATTCTTTAAAAATCGGGTATTATAGTTACGTGACAAATGATAACATATTTTAATGTATTTTTGTATGCTGAATCGAATTGTATTAATTAAATACTCATAAATCAAATAGTTCGTGAGATATTGCACATTTTTCTAATTTGGCGAAGTCTTTGACGTTAAAATCTAACAATTCTAACAATACAAGTGATAATTTCTAAAAATACATCCGTTACTATAGCAATGGAAGAAATTCAAATTAAGTCTTTTTGTTATTTAATTCGGTACTTTTCGGTTAGCCGGTCGCCAGTGAAATTTATATATCTATGTATACATATATATACATATATCTATACATACACACATTTATATATGCATGTATATATATATATATATACATATATATACACATACATATATGTGTGTATGTATACATATATATGTATATATAGATATATACATATCAGTGGCGCCCGGCTAACCGAAAAGTACCTTTAATTATTTTGTTTATTTTCACAGATAGAAACATTAACTGTTCAATTGGGAATGGAATATTATTCTTACGGATATTTATGTAATTGCGTATTTTTATTAATTCTACAAACGCCACGATTTAAAATAAAACGTGATTTCTAAAATAAAGTTTCGACGGTCTATTTAGTATTATATATTGCTTCTGTATTTGTTTTCAGTCTTCAGCCATGTTTCCCCTTTTCTTTGGGTAGTTCGTTATTCATACGATTTCGGGCTAATTTTGCGCAATCAGATATTGGTGTTTTAGCTACCATGTTGGGTACTTCTGTGTTATCCCGTCGACCACTTTTCATAACAAAAAACTATCGCCAAGCTGTAATGCCAAATAAACGGGAGAACGTTGCCATTGGAATATCAAAACAAATAAAAAATAAAATATAAGACTGTAAGGACACAATTGTTATTTTAATTAATGAAATAAGTAATAAATCAGTAAAACATAATGAAAAATACACGCAAATGTCGAATTAAAAACCACTTGATGACGTAACAAACACGTATAATGTTTCTGACATCAAGTAAATGGGACTGTATTTTTAGCGTTTAATCTTACAATTTGGCGACAGTTTTTTTGTTATGAAAAGTGGTCGACGGGATAATAGAGAAGTACCCAATGAGGAAAAGCATCGTTTATGTTTGAAGCGAAACCTTCATGATGAATCCTATTCCAGAAAATCATATCACCATCTATTATGAGTATATACCTCATATTCATATTTTAATCCGATTATTCATGATATTTTGTTAGGTTTTACCTGTTAGTTAAGTAATGTTTTTTGAAAGCTTATAGAGTATAGCTATTCTACGTTACTCTGTTATAGATATACAGAGGAAAGCTCTAAAATTAAGTGAACCCGATTATTAAAGATTACCTTTACAAAAAAATTCTACTGAACAAATTTTGATGGAAGTGACTTTTCAGATATGGTTAATTTCCCTATAATATATCATTCTATGTTGCTTAGTAATAGAGCTAATGGGAACGTGATTGGGAAAGGTGAGTGCAATTATGAAAGATATATCTGCAAACTCGTATTTCATTCCGACCGTTTATAATGTGAAAACTGCTGGACGGACTTTGGTGGGATTTACACAGTTAGTTACGCAATTTTGTGGAGATGGTTGGTAATTATCTGTAGAAAAGTTTTCCTCTGCGCTTCTTTTTTTGAAGCAAAAGCTTGACAACGAATCCGATTACAGAAATCATGTAATCATCATCTACTATATTTATAAAACGCAAATTCGTATTTCAATCAGATCGATTAAAACTCAGGTTGTACCGAACATATTTTTATAGGATTTCACTATTAGTTAGGTAATTTGTTTTAGAAAGGTTTAAAAAGAAAGCACATTGTTCTACATTGCTTATTTATAGAGCTACGAGGGAAAGTTTTAGATAAAATTAGGTGAACCCGATTATGAAAGATTACCTTTTTGAAAGTTCTACTGAACGGATTTTAATGGAAGTTTCACAGTTAGATAATATTTCAGGGATTGATTTTCTACATTGTTTAGTTATGGAGCTATGGGAGAAAGTTGTCAGTGGTGTAGTCGTAAAAAAACTGTGCATATACGCTATAGACAGAGGGTGTATACTAGAGAATATATGTTACAGCTATGGAGGGTGTGCAGAGTTTCTTTTTGAAAATTCCAGAAGGTAGACCACGTATACCAGCATATACTTTCTACAGCATTCCTGAATGTTCTATCATCAGGTCAAGATGATTATGAAAGATACATTCACCTATCTACTGTATATATATAATGCAAAGGGGAAATTCGATCCGGCCACTTATAACTGGAATTTTGTTGAATGAATTTTGATGGAACTTGCACTGTTAGTTAGCTAAATTTTGAAGCAAGGTTTTAGTGCATAACATATCATTCTACGTTGCTTAGTTATAGAATTAGGGAGAATTTCTATAATCAACTGAACCCGATTATGAATCCTTTTTAAAAGATTCTGTTGAATGGATTTCGATGCAACTTGCATTGTTAATTTTTCAGGGATGGTTTTGGTGTAGTGCATTATCGTTATATATTTTTCAGGGATGGTTTTGGTGTAGTGCATTATCGTTATATATTTTTCTTTAGGAAATCCTACTGTAAATGATTAAATAAACGAATTGTTCTTTAACAGCCTAGATTTTGTGTAATACATTAGAAAATATAACAGCGCAATGGTGGTCGTATCGTTTTACAGCAATGCGGAAGGACATGCAAGGTAAAGGTTCATGTTACTTTAAAACACAAGGTCAAATTCACCCATAAATTTTGTTTCATTCAAGGTTCGTTTGTATCAACTGACTAGCAGCGTAGTGGACAAAGCTTGCTAGATAAAAATAATGGTTAATTTTATCTGTACATAAATAAAATTCTACATATAAAAGAGAAAGTCCTGAATGGGGAGATCATCAATGCACAGACCAAACTACTGAACCTACAAACACGAAAATTGTGGGGGAAAAAGCTTCTGAGGATGTAGAGGCGCAATAAGAAATAATTTTCTAAAATTCTACCACTAAGGGGGGGGGGCGGTAAAAAGGGGAACTAACTTTTAAAAAGTCCTTAAAAATTGGGTATTATAGTTATGTGTCAAATGATAACATAATTCAATGTATTTTTTTATGCTGAATCGAATGGTACCAAATTAAATATCCCAAGTCCAACAAATCGTGAGATATTGCATATTTTAGAATTTGGCGATGTCTCTGGCGACAAAACCTCAAAATTTATTGCAGTGATCACAAACTGATAATTTCTAAAACACATCCCTCATCTACTATATATATAAAACACAAACGGAATTTTCGTTCCATTCCTTTATAACTCGAGTTCCGTTGAATGGATTTTGATAGAACTTGCGCTGTTCAATAGATAATTTTTCAGAGAAGGTTTTAGTATATAACATATTGTTCTACGTACATTAGTTATAGAATTATGATAGAAAGTTCTGCTATTTTGGTCGAAAAGGTTGCCATTGTTAATTTTTTGGCGACCATTATTGTTGCAGAAAGAATTGAAAAGACTATACATCTCAAAAAATAAAAGAAAAAACTGTTGCTAATTTTATTTAAAAAAATAAAGAAAAAAAGGAAGAGAAAGAAAAGAAATAAAAGGAAAACAGTTTTGATTAGAGATAATATTATAAAACATAAATATTTAATTTAAACATGATTGGGAATGTTCGTAATGCTTAAAAAAATATTCAATGGGCAAGATGCTATTGAAAAATTATTTGGCTATTTATCTATTGTTTTTGGCGATTTTGACTTTACTTTTGACCCCCAGCAATTTGATTTTAAGCCAAAAGGTATTTTTTTTAGCAGAAAGAGTTGAAATGGCTATACATCTCGAAAAATAAAAGAGAAAAACTGTAGCAAATTTTATTTTTTAAGAAAAAAGAAAGAAAGAGGAAGAAAAGAAAAACAGTTTTGATGAGAGATACTGTTATAAATACTGTGATACAATACTGTGATATAAATATAAAACGAAAATATTTAATTTAAACATAATTGAGGAAGTTCGTAATGCTTAAAAAATTATTCAATTTGCAAGATTGCTTTTGAAACAATATTTGCCGATTTATCTTTTGTTTTTGGCGATTTTGATTTTATTTTTGTCACCAAACAATTTGATTTTAAGCCAAAGTGTACGACAGCATTTTTGGAGTATTCTTTTTTTGATACCTTTCGATTTGCCGGGCGCCAATGATATATATATACATGTATGTATACACACACGTATATATACACACACATATATATACACATCTATTTACACACACACATATATATATATATATATATATATATATGTACATATATCACTAGCGCCCGGCTAACCGAAAAGTTCCTTTTTTTATTCAAATGTAAATTATATTAATAGCAATATACTTCTATTTACTTCTTCTACCTTATATATGAAATTTCGCTTCGGCTGCTTATAACTCGAGCTCTGCTGAATGGTTTTTCATAGAACTTAAACTCAATGATTGATAATTTTTCAGGGAAGGTTTTATTGTATAACATATCGTTCTACGTTGCTTAGTTATAGAATTATGGGGAAAAGTTCTATAATCAGGTGAACCCTATTATGAATGATTAGCCTTTTGAAAAAGTTCTACCGGACGGATTTTGATGAGAATTGTATTGTTAGTTAGATGCTATTTCAGGAATGGTTTTAGTGTACTACATATTCTTCTACGTTGTTTAGTCAAACAGTTATGTATGAAAGTTATACAGTCAGGTGAACCCGATTCCAAAAGATTAGACTTTTTCAAAGTTTTTACTGGGCGTATTTTTAGCGACTTGCATTGTTAATTAGATAATTTTTAAGGGAGGTTTTAGTATATTTCATATCGTTCTATGTTAGTTTTAGAATTATGTGGAAAAGTTCCGTAATCAGATGGACCCGATTATCAAATATTAGCCTTTATAAAAACTTCTACTGAATGGATTTTATTAGTTAATTTGTTTGCATTGTAAGTTCGATAGCTTTTAGTGAGGGTTTTAGTGTATTGCATTTATTTTTATCGTTCTTTACCAAACCCTAACTGTAAATGACCAAATAAAAGAGTTGGTCTTTAACAGCTAAAATTTTAACTGCACATTAGAAAATATAATAGCGCAATGGCGTCATTTTGGAATCATTTTCGTCGTCATTTTGGTCATTTTCATATGGAAGGATATTCCAGATAAATATACAAATTGATTTCAAATACAAGGTCAAATTAAACGATATATTACATTTGATTCAAGTTTCATTTGCAGAATCCGACCAGCGCAGCGGGCGTAGCTTGTTGGAATATATATATATATAAATGAGATAGATAATTCCATCCACATGTCACATATTAGATAAATCTGAAGTATAATACGCTTCAATAGATTCCTATGCATAAATAAAGATCAAACTTAGAATATAAACAGCAGATTCAGACGATTTGGTTTAAATTCGGCATCTTTGTTTTCTTAGTAGAAGGGCGAACAAAAAATTCCCAGTACTTTTCACTATCTTAATAATAACATTTTGTAAGATACAGAGAACAAGAATATAGACATCATACATGGATAATTTTTTTTTGAAATTCAGCACCTCGGAAAATGTGCTGCTAAAACGTATCTTGGAATCCATCACGTCTTTAGAAGATAAGATTTTGGCAAGATATTTTCTAAGAACATAAACATGAGTTCAATAAAAGTTAAAATTTCAGTGCAAATTCACCTTGTTTAATAACTAAAAATTCATTAAGATACAACTAAATGTAAATATATTGCTTGAAGGTGCTAAAAATATACATAAAAACATTTAAAAGCACATTAAAGTTACTTTTAAAAATTCCAAAACGTTTTCAACCGAAAACCCGGTCGTCATCAGTGGAAAAACTAATTCTGTTGAGTTGAGTTGTTACATCTTTGCATTTTCTTGCTTGCCCGGAATAAACTATTTCACTTCATGGGTTTGGAAATAAGGTGGGATGGGAAAGGTAACCATTGATGCATTAATTCATTCCAGACTGCGTGGATATCATATGATAATACATCGTTACAGACTATTTCTTTTTTAGACATTATTTCAAGAGACTCTCTTATAATTGCTTCCAGGTGATTATTTGTGCGGAATATATGTGCTCAACAGAATTAGTTTTTCCACTGTTGACGACCGGGTTTTCGGTTGAAAACGTTTTTGGAATTTTTAAAAGTAACTTTAATGTGCTTTTAAATGTTTTTATGTATATTTTTAGCACCTTCAAGCAATATATTTACATTTAGTTGTATCTTAATGAATTTTTAGTCATAAACATGAGATCGGCTATTTTTTTTTATTTATTTGATCCCGTTGCTCTCTCACGGGGGTGGAGAGCATAGACTGTATCACGATTATTTCTTATAAAACTTTACAAAAACAGATTATGGTCTTATATATTGAGAATCTGTATCATGTAAATTTTATCAGAAAGTATGTGGTAAATTCTATGACTCTTCCCCTTTTTGGGGGGGAAACGGAATCAAATAAAAATTAATCATCCGATCTCATGTTCTTTATATCATTCTTAGAAACTTTCGAAAATTTTATCTTCTAATACCGCAATAGATTCCAAGATACGGATTTGATCTCCTACAGAAAGGGAAAAAGGTTGGCTGAATCACAAAAAAACAATATCTGTATTTGGATTTTATATTCTGTTATTCTGGATCTGACAAGATTTCATCGCAAAAGCCTGACAAGTTTTTAGACCCCGGGGGAAGCAAGAATGTCGAATTAAAAAAAAAAAAATCTGAATCTGGTGTTTATATTCTAAGGTTTACCATCATCTTATTACCATCGTATTATAATCATCAGTCTTATTAATATTCGACTTGTAAATGGAAGTAACTGCTTTTTTTTTATAAAAATATGATTTGAAAATTTTTATAAAAATATGATATGAATACTTTTTATAAAAATATGATTAAAGCAAGATTCTCAAATTTCTATACTTGTAATTATTTCAAATTTAGTAAATATATGAAGCATTTTGGAAACAACAATAACAGTAATTTTCTGTTTAAAACAATATTGCAACTGTAATGAGATATGAATTTTTGTCGCCAGACTTTTTGTATGGTGGGGTTTTTGTCCGATGGGGTTTTATCCCCGAGGTTTTGTCCGTACGGTAGCGGACGGACAAAATGGGGTCTCTTAGACTAGAACTAATATTTGTAAATGTTAAAGATGTGATGAATAGTGATTTGGCTGAATAGCAAATATTCCGCCAAATTTGGGACAGATTACCAACATTTTTTTCTAAAAAAGAAAACTTGTGAGTTTGAGAATGGTAAGAAGGTCGAAAGTACAGGAGGTTAACGGAATACTGGAAATGATAAGTATAGTACGAGATATATATTTAATAGTAATATGGTACATGAGTTAAAACAAAGTGGTATGAGAACTGACAGGATTAAAAGTTATAGAACTAGGTGGTTTTATAACATAAATATGATAAGAAATAGGGAGAGACAAGTTCTTAAATTAAATAAATGCATGGATAGGCGTTGTAAGGTGTGCTTGTGCGTGGGAGAAGAGAAGAGTAGTATTGAAGATGAGAATTGTTTGAAGTTGTGTAAGATTTACAACTGTGTCGACAGAATCATATGTAAAATCTGTAATTTGTCATATATTTGACAAATGCCAGGTCCAATTAATAAAAGGTTCAATAATCACAAATTGGATATTAATCATTGTAAAAGTGGTAAGGAAGAACAAGAAATTGAAATTACCCACTTTAATAAACATGTTATAAATAATATAGAATTATCAGTTCTTCATATAGTTCCGTATAAGAGGGAAAGATTGCTGTGTGAGAGAGACATGATGATAAATTATGGTACTGTTTACCCATATAGGTTAAATGTTTTGTTTAACTAGGTTAATATATTAAAACAATTTAGAGATAAAGTGTTGGACGTTTCTGTATATGAAAGAACTAATCATGATATAAGAAATGAGGATATAAATAATAAAGAAAATTATACAGATTTAATAAATCTTTAAAACATTATGGAAATGGAAATGACCATACTTGGTTTTGACATTAAGAATAATGTAAATGGAATAAAATTTATTATATTAAATTTAAAGAAAAAAACTTATACCAGAACTGCTAGGTTCTATGTATTTTAAAAAATAATGGTGGTAGTAACATCGATATGAGTCTGGATTTGGTAAGATTTTGAGTAAGATGACAAAGTCTAGAAGGATATTTGTAGCTGCAGAATAAACAAGATAAAATCTATACTAATAAACGAAAGTTTCGCTCTGTGAAAGAACTAATATGAAAGAACTAATCATGATATAAGAAATGAGGATATAAATAATAAAGAAAATTATACAGATTTAATAAATCTTTAAAACATTATGGAAGTGTCTGTGTGTGTGTCTGTCTGTGTGTGTGTGTGTGTCTGTTGGCGATGGCTAGCAAAATCTACCCCACCTAGAAGTCTGGAAATTTAGGTGTGAATAGTCCAAGGTCTGGCCATGTGCACCTGAGCTACAGAATTTTAATATTTTGATAATTAGCCTAGATATTAATTAGATTCTCATTAACCATCGCTTCTAAAATGTCATCTTTTAAAACAAAATGGCGAATGAAACGAACTGGCGCGTTGATTTGCGAGCGGAAATGAACAAATTCGAAATTATTTTACTAATTATCGAATTTTAAGAAAACTAATTGAGATATCAATTTCAAAATTTCTGAGCATATGTAAAAAAATATTCTGCATCTGACCATGTGATTTTTGAAAAATTCGGTCGGTAATTTTTTTTAAATTTTTGCACAAAACTGCCAAAAATCTGCCGGCGCCATTGAAAACGATCCGAGAAAGTTTCAGACAGGGATCAGCTTTCATTAAAAACTGAACTACAAAGAGATCTGTTTCTCTGGCAGATCCCTCTCATTTAGTTTGCGAAAATGAAAGGAAATAATTGCCAAATTTTACTAATGAACAAAAATTTAGGTAACTAATTAAGATATAGATTTGAAATTGAGGTTGGGAAGGGGGTGTCATCTGCCGGCTGTTTTAGCGTAGCGTCTTCGTTATGTTCTAATTATCAGAAAAATATAATTCATTTTTTTAATGATCGCGTTAATGTAGGTGACGGTGGTTCTCTTGAACAAATTATTCATTATATTTGCGGGTATGGGGAGGGAGGGGGTTAATGCCTTTCTCTAAGATTGTAATTATCTCGGGCCCGAGCAACGCCGGGCGGGTTAGCTAGTTGATAATAAAGTTTATTTTGTCATGGACTATATTGATCACAAAATGAGTGGTATTAATTTCAACATAATTCTAAACAAATATAACGAATTATTGCCAGTTAAGCAAATTGAGATTGTAAAGGCATTTAGATATGATAAGCCACTGGGATGTGAAATATTTAACTATAATGAAAATGCTGAAGAATTGCAAAAGGGTATTGATAGTAGTGTGTGTCATTGTAATGACGTGAAATACAAGAGTTATATAAATGGAACATACGGCCATGTTTTAACAGGAAATTTAAATATTGTGCAAAACATAAACCTTAGAAAATATAAGTGTTCCGGTACGAAGTATTGCCTGAAAAGGATTGTTACAAAAACTCATGCTATACAACATATTACGAAAAATGTAGATATTTTTGTTCAGAAATTAAGTAATAAATATGACTTACCCGAAAGTGTCATTTTTGGAGTGGAAATATAACATTTTGAGGAAAATGAACAAGATATACAATTAAAAATGTGATGGAGTTACAGGCGAATACTATAATGATGTAAGGAGCTCTATAAAGGAGCTTCAGAACAGCTTTATTATCAACTACGTTGATAAAGCAAGTTCTAACTATGGAATAATAGGCAAACAACTATATGGAGAAATTCTACGTGATAGTTATGAAAGTGAGGAAACTTTTGTGGATGTTTTTGTCAGAATGGTCAGATTTTGGAGTTTGGAAATTTTCAATTTGATATTTATTAAGGAAGTTGATTTCTAGGTGATAGTACTGATCGACCACAGAACTGATGGATAAAGAGTTGAAAAATTAAAAATTGATTATGGGCACAAAAATGTAAATGTTTTTGCCCATCATTGGTTTCAGTTAGTATTTTGGTTCTGAATTGAATAAAAAAATATGTAGCAAAATATTTGTTTTTTCCAATTTAGAAGAGTATTGTAGCATTAGCTCCTAGCTTCTGTTTGCAGAAGGTAGTCTATATTTGAGTATATTTTGAGTTTGCATGCAATAGTAATGTCCTGAATTCTAACATTTGTGCATGAATAAGCTTCCTGTTCCGTCATTTCGTCTACTGCAAAGTGTATTTGAATTTCCATGAATATGATTTTCGCAGTTAATTTCAGACACGATATAATAATCAGGTATCCGTGGTCCATGGTTCGATGTAATAAATACGGCTGTTGAAGTAAGTATGGTGGCTGATGTTTATCAGCCAAACTCGAGCGATAATGATTTAAATCTGTGAGAAAAGTAAAGCATTTGCTAATATAATTAATAAAAATGATTCGACTACTTGAGTAAGAAGAACTCAACATTATACTAAACATAAAAAATATAAGTGGCGGCACTCCATGCAACACGCATAGCAGCCGAGATTGAACTGCTCAAAAAAGGTATGGTTACAGATGATTGAAAAACATATAGTTGAGTTGTTGTGACAATCCAAATTTTGGAAGGATAGAGTTAAAATTTCAGTTTAAAAGTTCTGAGTAAATATTAACGTTGATACAGTCACGGTAGTTTTCGGTTAATGTTGAACTTCCACAGTATCCCCCCAAGTACTGGAGGTATTGAAACAACTCAAGTGGCCGAGATTGAACCTTAATACTCTTCCAGAACGGGTAGTTGTGTTTGTAGTTGATGGTGCTGCCATTACTGGTTCCTCGACGATAACAGTCTTAGATTGCTGGTTGTAAACATGTTTCATTTGAGGTGAAGGTGTTAAGTCCTAGGGGGTAATGAAGGCCGGCTTAAGACGGCCAATGCCAATCGCATATTCTCTGCCTTTTATCACTACCGTGAAATGTTTAGCAGTGCGTTTGATGCTACGAAAGGGGCCATTATAAGGCTGTATCATTGGTGCTTTAACGGTGTCATTGCGGACAAAGACACGTGTACACGGTTCCAGCGAAGTGTGTACGAATGAAGCAGTCTTGTTATGTGCTGATATTGGAACTGAAGTTAACTGGCGCATGGTGTCACAAAGCTGATGTAAGTAGGGTGCATGATCCATATGAGACAGGCTTGTAGGATTTAAAGGCTGTACAGACGCCGCAGGTAGGGACAGTGTAGTGCCATACAACATTTTAGCACAAGTACTCCCGAGATTCTCTTTGAATGTCGAGCGAAAGTCAAGAAGTAGAATGGGTAGGGACACTGTCCGGAAATTTCGTGCTGGTTGGGAAAATAAATTCGTACCGGAAAATTCTGCTCGTTAATTATTAGACATTAGATATCGGAATCAATGTCTAATAATTAAATGGTAGAACTTTCCGGTACGAATTGATTTTCCCAACGGGCACGAACTTTTCCGGACAACCCAAGAGATTATTGGGTCATCATAAACAAGTGTCAGATATATTAATTTAAATGAGCCTATAAAGAACCAATAAATAACCATATAAATAATCAACCATATATATAAATATTAATTTGTAACAAGTTTTATTGCATGTGAGTCAGTTATGCATTTATATGTGTATGGAAGGATACAGTTAAAATTTCAGTTTAAAAGTTCTGAGTAAATATTAACGTTGAAACAGTCACGGTAGTTTTCGGTTAAGGTTGAACTTCCACAGTATCCCCCCAAGTACTGGAGGTATTGAAACAACTCAAGTGGCCGAGATTGAACCTTAATACTCTTCCAGAACGGGTTGTTGTGTTTGTAGTTGATGTCATTTGTATGTAGTTTGTCAGTCATTTAAAAAAATAGAATACAAAAACCGCTATAATTCCATATTACCAAACGATGTAAGTTACAAAAAAGCGACAGATTTAATTTAGTTTTAATTTTAAATAGTTTGAAATACAGAATACTTAGAAAAACATAGAAAACTTATAGATACTTAGAAAACTTACATACTTAGAAAACTTACATACTTAGAAAAAATAATGTTGTTTAATATAATAAGGTTTACATGGCTACTATTCTTAATCACATTTAAATCATTAATCTTTAGTGACATTTTTAGGGTATCTGAACTTTAAAAAAAACATAAGCATTGCTACCAACTTATGCTCATTTTTGTCACTAAATTATAATAATAAATTTTGTCTGATATAATCACCGTAATTTGAAGATTAAAAAAAGCAAAACACCCTCTAAAGGCAAAACATTCTACTAAATTTTAGTGGTAGACGAAGCGTTAATAAGGCAGCTATGCATTTGTATGGAAACATCTCCCAATCTTGTATAATTTACATTTTCTCACAACGTATGTACAGAAAAGTGTGTTAACATTTTTAATTAATTTTACTAAGAGCCATTTATAGCATTACTAATCAATTTATTATTAGCAGTAATCGAATTGCATGATTTCAAAATTTTCGAAAACTCTTGTTGTTTGTTCTTTACATACAAACTTTGGAACAACGTTTATATTAACCCCGTGGAAGTTTATAGCTACCAAAAGTGCATTTTTTTTTAAATTTTGGAAGTTACAATAAGAACATTAGAATTGTGTTAATTTTATTATTGAACTATTTCCTTAACAGAATTTTTTTATTGTACACTTTATTCTAAAGCATTTGCTCCATACACAATTTTTATTCTATTATATAAGAAAGGGTCAGATGAGAATTAGTCAGTTGAGTTATTTTTTCTATAATAGGGTGTCCTTGTATACAAGTACAAAAAATTTACTTCGATCTATATCGAAATATTTGTTTGTTTTCCTCTTAACAATCTAATCTGTTAAAAAGCCTTTTTCAGTGAAGTATATTTTGGAATTCAGAGCGTAATATAACAAAACTATTCAATTAATTTTGATATTACCATTGCATAGTTTAAAAATATATGCAGTGTTTTCAAATAAAAGGTCCCATAACAATGGTTTCCATACCTACAATTTTATGATTATTGAAGAGATATACAAAAAATTGCGTAAACCTCTTAGCTGCAACAAATATTTCAAATCTTAAAAACAAAATCTACTAAAAAATTGTGATGTAGGCGTGTTTTTACCATTAATATTTAAATATGCACAAACAAAATATAGCATGCTTTTTCACCTGGAGTTATGTCACTTTTACAATTATGCTTTAAGAATAATTGCATTTCTGTTAGAATAAAAGACAGGGATTAAATTGAGAAAAGATGTGTCATTGTCACCAACGCATATTAATGATATAAAGTTAGTTTTCTATTATAACTGTAATTACTTCCATCTCAGTAAATTCATTTAAATTTGAAATGTGTAAGAAAAGCGTTGCTAGAACGTGAAACCAACTAATTAAGAAAATGTGTTCCTCAATTGAAAGGCAAAATGCGCCTGTGGTTTGTGTAAATATCCTTAAAACTTTTTAAATTGTAAGATAATTTCGTATACGTTAAATGAAAGTATAGGAAATATTTAATGATTTGGAATTGCGGAGTTCTTTAATAATAAAGCATTGTTATAAAAGGTAATATTTAAACTGAATGAATCATTCATCTAAATATATGATTAACTGAATATATATTTCTTAAATATTTCTAGTTAAGATAAAATTCTATTCATGACACGAGCTAAAAGCAAAATAAGTAATTAAGCAAAAATTTTAATCTATTACCTTTTGCAACATTTAATGATATCGTTCACTTTTTACTTTCTTTTTTATTTCCGATAAATTGTAGTTTAAATGTTGTCGAAATCAAATTGTCATTTTAAACATTTTTGTAATAAAAAATGTGGATATGTGGAAACAAGTTCTTTTTTTTTAAAATTAATAAATGTAATTTTAAGCGCTATGTCTATTTCGTCTATTTTGTATTCATTTATAAGTTTATTTTTAGGAAATTGCTAATACTCATAATTGTAAAAAAAAATATCTAACCATAGCGACATATTTTTTTTTTTAAATACATAACAGATTCAGTAATCAAATCAATATAAATTACTATAATTAAAGAAGAATTAAGTTCAAATAAAACTGTTTTCTTTAGTTTAACAAAAATAATGGAAAGCAGGGATACGCTCCATCTAGCTGGACCAATCATCTGCAAAGATAAAACATCTTTTCGTCCTTGAAAATTGTTAATTATTCGTAAGAGTCGTTATCCATGGTTGCGTCAACTCTCGTCGTTTCTCGGTTTTTTTTTTCGTTCTCCGACTATATCAAAATTTCAGATATCTCATGGTCCTCAGCATTGTTCTTGTGTAATTTTGTTTTAGCTTGCAGTTTCTCTGAACATTTGCAGCCTTAATCGTTCTCTCTTATCGTTCAACTTTCTCACTTCTTTATTCAATATCATCATTTCTTTTCTCGTAAGTATCTTCTTGCTTCCACACCTCTTCATACACTCACGAGAAAAAGTCAGCCTGTCCTTCGATCTATCTCCGCACAGTCATTTCTGGTATACCGAAATTTTGAGAAGTTTCCGAAAACTTTTGGAAATTTGATAGGAATTCAAAACTTTGTCGTACAGAATTTCTGTATACATAAAACGACAAAAATAACTATTGAAACCTTTATAAAAAAATCACATACTGTTTTTGCCTCTTCACATTCTTTTTGTCACCGGTTTTTTTAAAAGAAATATATATAGTTTTTTAGGATTATGTTATTTTTTAATAAAACGCTTTAAGCTGCGTAACCGAATGGTAACGACGATGGGTAACGCCTCTTATAAGATTTACAGTTTTCACCGACGAAAAAATGTTTTTTTTTTCTTTCCAGATGATTGTGCAGTTGCATTATACATGCGAGAGTAACAGAATAATAATAATGTTAATGTTAATGTTTATGCTGTTAATTTATCATTTTCTCCATAAAAGATTGTTTCCTGAACATGAAAATGTTTACTTGAGAATCAAAAGCATTCAATAAACCTATAATCCAGGTGGTGAAAACTGATTAATATACACTATAAAAACTACTTGGAAACATTTCGGAAAATCAGTGGAAACAAAACAAGCATTGTTTTTATAAATACTCCTTTAATTCTCGAAAATATATTGGTTTCTGGGGGTTCAAAATATAAGGAACGTTTTTCGGAATCGTTGGTAATGCAGAAGAGATTATTGTAAATTTTGGTTTGTTGTCATATTATATTTTCCAAATAAATAAATAAGTAAATAAATAAATAAATGAATAAAAAAATAAAAACACGTTTGTCTTTTTTACGGTGTGCAAAATATAATTAACGGAAAAAATACGTATCAATGCAGGGATTCTTTTTAGACTATGTATGTATATATATATATACATAATGTTAATAACGATTTGGGTTTGGATTTATTGCGGTATAGAATCAAGAAACAGGATCTACAGAGATATTGCAATTTAAAGAACTGTCGCAAAAGTACAGAAGAAAAGATCTATTTTATATTGGATTATCTGGGTAATTGCTATAAAGGAGTTAATTTTGATAAAATTTTAAACAAGTACAATAATCTACTACCAGTGAGTAAAGTAAAAATAACTAAGGCATTTAAATATGATAAGCCTTTAGGCCGTATTATGTTTAATTATAATGGATATGCAAAAGACCTAAAGAGGGGTATTGATGAAAGTACATGCAGTTGCAATGATGGAGAATTTATTAATTATATAGATAAATACTATGGACATGTTATTACTGGTAATTTACAGATTGTAAAAGACCAACAGCTGAGAAAGAGGATGGAATACGGCACAAAATATAGAATGAAACGAATTATAACGAAAAGTGCAGCCATTAAACGGTTTACAACTAACATAGATTTTTTATACAAAAATTGACTTATAAATATAGCTTACCAAGTAATGTTTTTGATGAGTGGAAATTCTACATTTTAAAAGAGTTAAAGAGCGAATATGTTAGAGATTGTGACGGAGTGTCTCAAGAGGATTATACTGGGTTAATTAACTCTATTAAAGAACTTCAGAGTAAATTTATAATTACATATGTCGATAAAGCTAACACAAGTTATGCATTAATCTGTAAAAAATTTTATGGTGAAATATTAAATGAAAGTTATAATAATAGCGATAACTATGAGCTGTTGAAATCGAGAGTTTCAGTGATGGAAAACAGGGTTAAGGCACTATATAAAAAATTTAAGTTAAAGCAGAAAAGTCAAACTTTCCCATATCTTGTTCTAGTGCCAAAGTTTCATAAAAAACCAGTGAAATTTAGAATTGTAACTTGTGGGTATGGTTCATACCTAGAGTCTGCTAATAAGAAATTGTTGGGAGTTTTGAGAGGTGTGTTTGATAGAGTGTTGAGTACGGAGTCCACATTTATTATAAAAAACAGTTACATTTTATTAGACAAATTGAAAAGATATCAAAATATAAAGAGTTTCTTTGCATATGATTTTGCAGACCTATATAGTACAATTAATCTACTGGACTTAAAGGAAAAGGTTATAGATTTTTATAATAAAAACGGCAATATAGATAGCGATAAAGATTGGTTTATTAACTTGTTTCAATTGGTAGTGCAAGAGAATTACTTGTATGAGGGGAGCAGAGTATTTAAACAGATCCTTGGAATCCCAATGGGGGGGAGTTGCAGTTCAATTTTAGCTGACATCTACTTACATATATATGAGAATAACAATAATTTAAATAGAGACATATTGAGTTATAGGTATATTGATGATGTTATAATAGTTGGATTAAATAACGAAAATGTAAACCTAGATTTTAAATATTATCCAAATACTTTAAAACTAGAACTCTCCTCCCGGAATATTAAAAACATCAATTATTTGGATGTGAATTTAGTGTTGGAGAATGACAATTTAATAACAAGGGTTTACGACAAGAGAAATGATTTCGATTTTAAAACTTTAAAAATCTTAAATTTTGAATCGAACGTGCATATTTCAGTATTTAGAAATGTATTTACAAACGGTTTAGTTCGTATTGAAATGTTATGTTCAAGATTTGGCGATGCTGTTGGCGAGTTCATGGAGTGGATTGACGTGGCATTGATGCAAGGTTACCCTGTGAACTTCGTAAGGAGAAACACGATCAATTTTATAGGTAGAAGTAAATATAGAAATGAAATGAATTCATTTTTGAATGCTAAGGGTGGTCTTGATCAGTTGTTGGATGGGTTCAGATAGAGTTGGTTGCTGCTGTGTATAGCTTGGTATGTTAGTTGATAGTTTGCATTATTTTGGTCTCGGCGGGAGAAGGGGGACGTTGTTAACGTAAAAGCCGGTTTTAACCCTACAGCGCATGTTATTAGCCATGCCCTCCTGCCTTCAGGTTTAATTTTCCTGGTATTGATTTTTCGTTAGTATTTTGAGTTTGGTTATTTTTGTTTTATAGTTGCAATTGGTTATAATTTAGAGTTCAGTTGATATATTGTTATTTGTTTTTGGCTATATAGAGTGGTTAATGTAAATGTATAATTGTGTTTTAGTATATATATATATATATATATGTGTGTGTGTGTGTATTAATTTCATATGAAACTTTAATGGACTGTATTTTTTCTTTGAAATTAACTTTTATCATGTAGATGGATATTTCATAGAGCGTACAAAAATTTAAACAATGTGTCTTTAATCCAATTAAATCATAGAAATTGACAAAAAAAAAAAAAAAAAAAAAAAAAAAAAAAAAAAAAATCTCATGTAAAATTTGTTTTACCCAGATATTTATAAATAAAACTAACATATGCAATATAGGAGATACTTTAATTGAGAATTGTGTTTAAGTAGCTGTGAAATTTGACGATTGTCTGTTGACACTCTTTTTTCAATAATATATCCGATTTACATTACGGTAGACTTCCGCGTCTAAGCAATGGGAAGGATTTTATAAAAAAAATTTAAAATAGTCTAAAAAAACGTCTAAAATGCTCAGTAAAAGAGGGTCTAAGCATGGACAACGAAATACAAACACAAACATACTCTTAACGAACTAACAATGTTTTAATATTTCTTTACATTGAGTAATAAATATCAAACGCTTTTTGCTAACATTGTTATTGTTATATTTATTTTCTTTTATGGATAATCCCATATTAAAATATATATAAACGCAAAAATGTAATATTGAATAAAAAATAGTAGTTTAATAAATAATACATAAAAGTGTTGTATATAATTCATAAATATTATTCCGAGTAGTAAAAGGAAAATACTATAGAACATTTCAAGAAAAACGAAATTACTAATGAAACTAAGTTGCAGAAAACGTATTGTAGATATATTTCGTAATATGTTTCCACTGCAGGGTAAAAAAAAAATATTATTCGCATAATTCTTGTTTATTTATTTTTATGTTTTATATTTCTTCAAATAAAAATTGTTCCAAGGAATAAATAAATAAATAAATAAATAAAATAATAAAATAATAATTCAAAAACAAAATACAAACTAAATGTCGTTCAACATTTGTAATTTATAGGGCCAAATTATAATTATACTTGTATCCACATAAAAATGTTTAAAATGACAATTTGATTTGAAAAACATTTAAACAGCAATTTATCGGAAAGAAAAAAAAAACTGTGTAAAAAGTTAATGCGATCATTAAATGTTTCAAAAGATAATAGATTAAAATATTTAAAATAAAAACATGAGTAACAGAAAATAAATTTTAGAAAAAAAATTATAATAGTATAATTTTATCAGTTGTTACATTTTCTTTAATGGATGTTAATTCAAAAGTTGCGTGTTCTTTAATCTAAGGTATATCGTTAATGTTTTTTATTTTCTGAAGTAGAACATTTGAACATCTATTTCTCTTAAATTACCTCCATAAAGATCTTTTATTTCATTGTTATTAGCAGTAACACCATTTTACAAAGTACATTCGACTCTTGATTTATAGCTGATATTATCAGAATTTAAGTTAATGATTATTAATGTAAGATAATGCATTTTAATTCGTAACTATCACAAGCGCGATTTTCTAATACGTAAACTAAGCTTATATTTAGAAACATTAGTAAAACACCTTAAAGTTTATTATGTATATTGTATATTTGTTTTTGAAAAAAACTATTAAATAAACATGATAATCAAAAAATATATATCTATATATATTTGGTTAAAATAACTGTGTAACTGAATGTAAAAAAAAATATCTTTTTTTTTTTATATTGCGATAAAAAGTGTTGCAATGTTCTACAAGTAGCGTTCGATAATTAGTAACGTAAATAAAAGGTTAGCAATAGACTGATAATTTAGTTTTACAAAATTACAATAAGGGATTAACATGTTGCTATTTCATAATTTTCTGTAAGACAATTCTATCAACTGCATTTCGTGTTGAGGATTGCAGCATAGAATAACAAATCAGTCTCATTTGAATGGCTATTCGCTTATAATAAGGTATCGATATTCTGTATCGATTCAATTCGGTGATTAACGATTGGCATGCTATAAACGTAAATATAGTACAACAGACGAAAGTCACGAGAAAACAATTCAGGTAAAAGGAATGGCAATCCCGTAGTGGGTAATCGACAAAGTTTTCATCATCTTTCAAATAGTAGAGACCGGGGCTAGTTAACATTTCTTTTCTTTTCACTTTTACTTTCAGTAGAAAATACCAACGCCGCGGGCAACTAAACCCCGCCAATACTAAATAATGAAGAATATATCGCGTAAAAGTGTTTAGTATACTTGTCAAAACCTATTAAAACGTGTTCTAACTGCGCCAACATATCCCAAATTGGGATTTAGAAATTACACTATTAATATACACTATAAAAACTAGTCGGAAACGTTTCAGAAAGTTATTACAAAAAAAATAAACATTTTTCTTTTAAGTGCTTCTTTAGTTATAAAAAATATAGTGTAAACAAACCATAGTGTAAACCTTGCAAACATTCCTTATCGCCAAATTAATCAATCCTGTCATACTATAAACTAGTATAGTATAACAGTGTGTAAATATCTGTACAACAACATGCGTTAGTCGCTTAAAAATATGTATTTCATTAGAAAATAAAAATAAATAAATTACAAGTGAATATTGCTTAATAGTTTTAGGTAGAAAAAAACACTTCATCATAATAGGTAGAAATTCCTAATGATTTGGAAAAGTATAAACATAACGAAGAAGTAGGGAATTGCTAATGCTTAATGCCAACAAATAAAGTAAAGTGATCGACGAGAAGAACTGGTGGTTGTAACGTACACCAACTTTTCTCGAGTTTTTGACAGATCGAATCAGGAAATGTCCGACCATAACCAAAATTCGCGATATTTCATTATCCCCATCAATGTGAATTATAGTTCCTGGATTCTAGATCTCTGCACTGCACTTCAATAATATAAATTATCCACCGTGTATTGATCAGAATAATTCCGCTGATTTACCTTCACGTTATGTTCATTTAAAGGTTTTGGATGCTCTGAAGATCTTGCATCTTGGCTCACATTACTCTTTAATGTCTGTAGAGAAGATTAATCTATTCTCGCTGTTTGCATAGCTGATTACATCTGACATGGTAAATTGAGATGTAGTACTTTCTACATACTTTTCGTTTGAAAGTTTGTTTTTCTCATTTTTGTGAGTAGCATCTGCGTTCAGGTCATACAATAAATGCCAAAATGCTCCTTCAACTAGATGCATACTTACACTGTCAGATCTGTTGATATAATATGTGTTTCTTATTCTTCTACACAGGTTCTACAAACAATTTCAGTACATGAATGCAATCATGGTTGTCACTTCTATTGGCCTAATTGTTAAAAATATGTCATCATAATTTAGATCTTTACAGAAAAACAAATAAATTAAGTGAACACACAACTTTTCTCCTTGTCTGGAATTCCAACACACTGAAACTACATTAGATGATGAACATACAGTAGTTGGTTGTTGAGTACCGACAGCAGAGCGCTGGCATAACTGATGTTTAATAAAAAATGCACATTTCATTTTCGCATCTTGAAAAAATTTGGAAGAAAGCTATGTGTGTTTTCTCTCAAAACAACTGAATGTATTTCAGTAAACTCCGGATAGAACAGATTTCCAACAGGAGCAATTTTTTGCCCTCTGCATAATAGAAATTGGAATTAAATGCAGCAAACATTTAAAGGTTGTTATTCCTTAGGTTGAATAAATTGATTTCGCTTTTCGTCAGAAATTAAATTGGTTAACCACTTTTATGATAAAAGAGAATTATTTTTTTTTTTGTAATTTTGGCAACGAAAAAATTAATAACAATTTGGTAATAAAAATAAAAAAATACCGATGAAAAAATACGCAATAAAATTGTTGTACTTACATAATTTCAATTTAATTAAAGTAATTGTGACACTGGTTTTACCCCGTCACATATGTGAGTCGTTATTTTTTTTTATCTGCCGAAAACTTGAACTGTAAGAAAATAAAGAAACTCAGATAAGTTGAATCAACGCACAAATGCTGCACAATAAAACAGTCTTTAATTCGTAAACAGTTGAGACCAGGTTCTGTTACATAAGTTGCGGCCTGCAAAAATTGCAATGTTGAGGAGAAAGTCTAAATTTTATGACAATGATCAAAAGCAGCCGGAGAGAGGGTGTTTATCAATTAGACAATTTCTTTAGAGATTCCAGTGAAGCGGTGGCGGTACACACATGATTACAACTAGCCACATAACGTGCTGTTTTAGTGATACCGATGCGAAAAGAGACAGGTGGTGATTTTCAGTTGACGAAAGTCTATGGCAGAGAGATGAAGGACAATTATGAATTTATTCGCCACAGTGTAGATATGGAATTATGAAACCACATAGCACAGTTCCTATGGGGGGTTACCTTGAGAGCCGGCGTAAAAAATAGAAGTAGTACGTTACAGATATTAAATGAAAAGGCATCTTGACAGCTCATAAAATAATCCAATAAGTTAAAGGAGATGAAACCTTAACGAAAAAAAGTGTAGGCGTAAAGTAACTGGATAAATTTTGAATGCATATCGAAAAAATTGAGTTACAATGGGAATAAATTATTATTATTATTATTATTATTATTTTAACGGAGCGTTTTTATGCGGTTAGGAAATTATTCTGAATGAATTAAAGAAAGATTAATAAAAGGGAAATATTTTATAACCGAAAAAATAAAATACATTTAAAGAAAGAAAATTTAGCAAATATTATTTTAAAGGGGGGTGGGAGGGGTGAATTTTTATTGAAGTGAAATATGTGAAGTTATATCATCTTCACAGTAATATATCACTTTTCTTTGTGATAGTTGAATGGTGCAGCAAAATGTTCTTTTAATGTACAACTTTTTAATTTTTTCGACATACTCGAAACATTTAATTGGTAATAACGGCGAACTATTACTGGGAGGTTTTGAATATCTGACCTTTTTTGGTAGTGGAGTTCTCCCTTTTCCTTCACCATTGTCACTGATATATATTTTTTATATCTCACTAAACAATGTTACACCTAAGTTTCTTTTTGAAAAATAACATACAAGACCAGTTTCGATTGAGCTCTTTCAATTTGTCTGAATTATCCGATGAATCATCCGCATTAAACGATATATTTAATATTAATTGCGAATAGAAGATGCTGGGAAAATAAAAATTGCCATCATTATTAGGAGATGCGGCTTCGCTTAAGATGTATCTCTGATTACTGAGGACATTTAACGAGAACGCACTCTTTCTTATTTGAAATTAATTGTCTTTAAACTTATTAGTTACGATAATGTTAATAAATTTAGCTACAAAAACATACCGCTAAATTTAGTAATTTATTTAATGCTCTCATAGTTTTCAGCTGTTACATTTTATAATAAAATAAGTCTATAACTAATCTTAAAGATGTGACACAAATCTTACATAACATTTGTTAATTTCATCTGAAACCTGCCTTTATATGTAATAAAAAATTTATTTGTTTCAAAATTTGATTAAAACAAGAAATACGTAAAAACGTTAAAATTTTTGTACATAAAATGCATACTATATGCACGTTTAAAAATCCGCATTGAGTTTGCATTCTTAAAAATCCTCATTAAGTTTGCACGTTTAAAAATTCTCATAGTGTAGGTGCAGTTTAAAATTCTTCATTATCAACAAACACGTAGATAATTATGGTTCAATCTTGTTAATAACTATTACTTATGATACATTAAAATGTTTAACTATGGAGTGAAAAAGTCTGATCAAACGTCTTTCATCAAGAAAATTCTCAACATTTTTATTTGTAAATCTATAAAATCATATTTACATTTTATTCGAAACAAAAGTATGATACATAGTTTTGAAAAATATGTTTTTTTTTCTAAATACATTTTCGTGATAACATAATTTAAAAAAAGAACAAGAAAAAAACATGCGCATCTGTGATAGCTTATGAAACACTTTCCAACACATTTTTAATGCTGTTACAAATCTTCATCGATTAATATAATGAGGGATGCTATCTATGTAAACAATTTGGAAAACGCATAACACATTATAAATCCCAATTTCACTATTACGAGCAAATGACGGAAAAAATATACAAATTATTTTGTGCAGTCTTTTATATACGTATGTATAAACTTGTATGTATACTACATATGGTGCTGAAATTTAGGTCAGTTAGGGAGATTATGACACGGTTGGAAATCGCCCTGTAAATATCCGTCAATAAATCTAAATCTACTCGAATTATTTTGTGCAACTCTTTATATAATCTATACAATTTATACACGCCAAGTGTTGTGGAAAAAATATGTTAAATTTAATAGTCCATATTACAATTAAAAACATACCTCTAGAAATTATCGCTAATCGACAATAGTTTAAACGAATTCTTTGTGTGTCCCTGTATATTCAAATAAGCGATTTTAAATAAACGACAAATGCTATGCATGACATAATTTGCAAAAGGCATCTTTTAGGGCACTTCAATGATGTATATAAATTTCAATATAATTGAAATAGTGTAACAATATTAAAGTACATATCAGACATCTTCCGTAATGAATCATAATGTATCGAAAAATTTTTGAGTCTCCCTGTAAATGAACCAAAAATTCTAGAGACTTTATTTCACTAGAGAACATACCATAGTAAACATCAATAACAATATCAATTACATGGGGACCTAAGAATTCTTACGCGAGTTAGAGCAACAGACAGGCAGATGTAGAGACAAATCTAAATCATAAACAGATTTCAACTATGTAAGAAAATGGTAAAATTAAACCGCGAAAAACAATTATAGCTCATACTTTAAATGTAATCTAAGATTCTTTTAATCTTAGCAAATGAAAATTTATAAAACAAATAAAACTTTATGGAGCATGTAATACTATCTTTAATTTATTTACTAGTCTAAGTTTATTTAAAAGCAAAATTCGTGAATTTACATTCGTATTCTTTGTTAAAGCTTATTTGCATTACACGGGAATTCTTGCTTCAGGGTAAGAAAAATGCATTTGGATAATCTAAATGTTTATTTTCTAAAATTGAAAATTTCGTTGTAGAATAAACTTAGTTTTCTTGTTTAAAAAAATTGTAAAACTTAACGAATTTTAATATTTCTCTTTTTATTATCTAAATTTAAATAATATATTTTATCCATTTAAAAATATTTTATTAATATAATAAAACAAAATCATTAATGAGATTTGTTAATTAAATAATGATTGATTGTAAATTAATTTCAGTCTTGCGAATTCTGTGCATCTTGAATATACATTCTCCAAATTAGTGTTCTTGACCACTGCATGTCAACTTAATCGAGCCTTAGGTGGGATTATAAAATGTATTTCTTTAGACAGAACAGGATTTTACAAAAAAGACAATCATTTATACATATAACGAGACATTATACAGTTTAGTGTTATATAATCAGTTTCAATTTACACTGTGAAAAGTTTGGTGTTTAGATGACACAACTTTTGATACTGCAGATGAATGGTAGGATATTCGTGTTTTGACATTTTGGTTCACGATGGTGCAAAAAATTAATCATCAAATGACATTAATTATTCCACAATTTAAATAAAACTCCTCCTTTTACAGATATATTAATATTTAAAATATATTTTTCATTTAAAAATATTAATTTGTTTATTGCATTAGTGGTGTTCACATGTGTAACCCCCGTCCCCTTCTTTTTTGAAATCCAGTGACGTTGATTAATCCTGTAAATGGATTCTATCTCTGTGTAAGCCATTGCTGATAAAAGTCATATGTTAACTATATTTTTAATTGGGTGTGGGACAATTAAGGCTGAAACGGAAATGAAAGTTAAGATTAATATGAAATTAATATATATATATATATATATATATATATATATATATTATAAAGTAAAAGAAAGTTTTAACTAATTATATCTGTAAAAGGAAGATTTTAATTTTAACTGGTGAAAAATTAATTATATTTCATCATTAGACAGCTCCATCGTCTCAGTGGACTACATTAATCATAAACTGGCGAAATATTAAACCATTAACGGATAAAATGCCGAGAATATAACATTTAAAATGCTGAATGCTAAATTCACTTCGATCATATTTTGGAAAAAAAGATAATAACACAATAAGTTACGAGAATACCACAAATTATGAAATCCGACGCACTATAAACATGCAATGCTGAAATGGGATTCGAGCATGACACCTCTTGACTTGTCAAAGTGCTTAACATTAGACAAAAAGCCGGATGAATCTGTACTCTGAGGCCGATATTGAGAGTACATTGAACTTTTTATTTTCATTTTGGATTTTGAATATTTCCCATTTTAGTGAATTTTAGTAATTTAAACTGAGAAAAATGACACATTCAAATCTGAGTAAATTCCTGTTTTCATTTTGTTATGAACATTTTTGTTTCAAATATGATGACCCAATTCTGAAATACCAGAAATACTCAGAATATTGAAATGCTCAAATCACGAATTGATCTGCTCAAAACTGAGCATAAATATGTCGGTTCATACTCATTTTTGAAACATGGACATACTCAAGAATGATTAGAATCAGTTCAAACTCATTTTTGAAACATGAAAATTCTCAAAAATGAGCATATGATGTTTTATTCTTGAATTTGTACATGTTTTCAGAAATGAGGATATATATATATTTCAAACTTGAGTAATTTTGATTCGTAGACATTTTGACTATGCGACATACTAAGATTAGAGTATATTTTGCTCAGCTTTGGAAATGTAGTTTTTAGAGTGTAGTAAGTTGGACAATGACGGAAAGTTTTTATAAGCTAAATAGAAATCTATAAATCGATCTGGGAGCACGGCAGTGCGTCCGCCAAGATCGCACAGGCCGTAGCTACCTTTTCCCTGACCATTTCGGCCTACTTTTCACCCCCTCATAACTACGTTTTGGGGAGAGCTAGAGAGTTTTCTTTTTAACACACATTAATATAATCAAACTGAACTAGGTTCCACGATTTCGAATTTCTGTGTTTAATATTTTTCGAAATATGCAATTCCAAAAAAGGGCTTTTTTGTCACTGACTCACAGCGGATCATCAAATAACTAAAGTTGGTGATCATCAAATAACTAAGATACTTCTAACAGTCGTAGAATCATAAAATTTGACAAGTAAGTAGGTTTTGTCACACAATTAACCAGAAAAGTCTGGAAACATAGAATTTCTGCCTTTAAGCCCTTCAAATAGGGGGCGTTGATTAGGTTATATACAGTTCGTAACACATTCAATTGGCAAATTAAATTATTTCTAAAATGTTTTTTGTTGTACGATAAACATTCAAGTAATAATAGTTGCATAGATAATAATTTACTCGCTCATATTTGACGCCAGAGTTGGTCGCCAAAGCCTGATTACAGAAAATTAGCTATGAGTTTGAAGGTGTTACATGGTTTCAAGTAGAATGAATTTTTTATATGCTTTTCCAAAAATGTTGGGAAGGCAACTCTTTTAGTTTATCTGTCCGTTTTACTATTTTTTACTTCCTTAAAATCAATTTTATTATAAATGTCTGTATTCTAATCTCAATAGCACTCAGTCAATCTGGCAAAATTCCAGTTGGTTGTTAGTTTTTAAGTGCATTTTAATGATGATAATAAACATTATATATATATATATATATATATATATATATATATGTACACACTGGATTTTATTTGAAATATATATATATACTATATATATATATATATATATATATATATATATATATATATATGCATCACATATATAATACATATGCATCATTATGACGTTCACATAAACAGAGTATTTTTGTCGTCAAATTTGGCGATATTTCGTTAAGTGTCGCAAAGCTTGGAGAGAAGTTGACAGAGGCTATTTTTCATTGAGAATTTTTAGGACGAGTAACCATCTATTAATATTATGCGGTTGAGTAAATAGCATAACGCACAAATGTTAATAAAGTTTCAATCGTTTCGTCACCACACAAGACCTCTGTTCTTGCTATTATATTGTACTGTTATTAGACTCACTATACTGTTTGTCTTTACTCTCTTAAAAGTTTATTATAGAAATAGAGTTTTCAGAATTAAAGCATCAAAACTGCCAGTTCTCCTTATGATTATATATAATTTTATAACATGTATCAGTTTATCAATATGTACGTTAGAATGAATCTTCTATAATGGGGTTTCTCGCATTTTAGCTTCAGACTTTCGAGTAAATTTAGCTAAAATCTTAAAACCAAGACATATTGACATATTATCTAAGACGATTAGATGCGAATAATGGTAGATTTTCTAAAGGAAGAACGGCAGTGCGTCCGTAGATTTTCTAATCTTCCTTAATCGTTCCAATGTTAGAATTAAAAAGAAAAAAAATAGCATCAATATGGTTTACTGTAAATATGGATAGCTTAACAGGCGTTTAACAAGAACCACTTCACTTCAGTGTAAATTACAGAAGATTACTTAACAGGATTAAAACTCGCCGTATTAGAGAGTGTAACGATGCAAACGGACATGAAGCGTAAATGCGTAAGTAAATTAAGCGGTAATTGTTAATAAAGATGAAATGGGTAACAACACAAAATATAAGATATGCTGCCAATGATCGCGAAGAGACTTTCTCTAACAGAAACTTCCGATTTGGCGAAGGATTGAGCAAGTAAATCTAATATATGAAAATTAAAATTTGATTGTCTGTCTGCACTTCTATACAAATCAACAGTTTGAAAGCCCGAATTGTGAAATGTTACGTGTTATGGCCGTGGTAACTAAAGTAATCCGGAATCGAAATAATGTATAGTTAATTTTTAATTAATAAAAAAACAGCCTTTCCGGGAAGAGTTCCATATCCTGTGCTGGTTGGCGCGACTGGCAAAAAAATCCAAACTGCTGCCAAAAGAGGTGTGATGTCACGTAGATAAGGTCAATTCCAGTTAAAACTCCAAAGACTGAATATCGCAACAACCGCATCAAACATTTATCGCCAAAAACAACTCGACAAAGCTACCAGCACAGAATACTGAACTCTTCCCGCCTTTTCAAATTAAATTTGAACATTTTTCGTTATAGCAGTTGCCAACAATTACAAACCCACAATGAAATTATTTCTACAATAATTAATTTTCTATTGAAAGATTTCGACGTGAAAAATGAAAATGAAATAAAAAGTTTCAGTAATTGAAAAAAAAAGATTAATATAACGTCATATTGGTAATATAACGGAAATTTTCAAGCATTTCTCAATAATACAAGGAGTATGAGTAAATACAGAAAGCAGCTTAATATGACATCATTAGAGAATTAAAAATAAAATTAATATAACATCACATTGGAAGTTTAACGGACATTTTCAAATGTTTGAGAATCATACAAAGAGAGTATCAATATGAGTAATAGTGAAAACAAGTAGGTAAGATGTCAACAGGTGAGTACAAAGTCATACGAGTTAGAGGAACGTATTGAATCATGATAAAAACACGATTATAGAAATATTGGCATATTTTAACATTTTGAAGTTATCTAATACAACATGTTTAATTTTGAAATTGATATTTCTACGCAAACATTCTTAAAATATCGGACAACGCCAGGTACTTCGGCTAGTAATGAATAAAAGTAATATGATGAAGTGCTTAGCATACATATAAGAAAGAATATATTGTTTGCCTGAGACGGCTAGTATTTTGATGTAAACTACAAATAAAAATATAGATTTGTAAAGCATAATAAAATAATTTTAAAATTCTTTGACATTTATATATTTATTATATTTATATCCTTTAGAAAAATACATTTGATAAAACCTACAAAAAGCAGTGATATCCCATCAAAAAACTTTCTGTAAAAAAAAAAGCGCAAAGCTCCCCTTAATGTTTCGGCAGTAAAAAGTACTGATATCTGATGTTCGTCCAAGTTAAAAGTCAAACATCCGAAATATTTCATTGAAAATGGCTTCCTGCGACTTGACCGTTAATGCATTCTAAGTTAAAAACATTAGAAGAATATAATACTGAGAAAAATAAATTAGAATACATAATACACCCTGATTGATGTTAAACATGTCATATTTTTCATTTGAAATAAACAATTACGTCGATAAACCATTTCAAAATTAATGATTGGAAATTATGCATTTAAAAGTAATGTCAGAATGCAAATAGGCAAATTCGGATGATGATATTGTAACTAAAAGCTTTGTGATACATACCATTGAGTTTCAAGAAACATTAGTTTTCATTAACCATCATTTAGTTTTACCATGGTTTAATGACCATTTTGTACAGTCTATTGTCATTGAGACGAATTCAAAGAAATATTTTTTTCATCAAATTTTACATTGTGTTACATTATATGAGACGTTGAGAACCAGAGATGATCATTCTCATCAGCTGTGATTTCGAAATTATGTTTTTAAAAATGTGTATTATATTTTAGCACTTTGCGAAACAAATGCGTAAAATGTTCAAACAAATGTAGTAGACATGTAGATCTTTATACATTCTTTAGAATTTGAAAAATCTTCTAAAATGCATTAACGGCCAAGTCGCAGGAAGCCATTTTCAATGAAAGATTTCGGATGTTGTGACGCTACTTAACAGCATGTAATGCGTCAAATTAAAATTTGACAAAAATGAGCTACACATTTTAACAGTTGAATTACAATAGTGCTTGGAGAAGCTTTTGGTGTGAGAAAAAGTGACTTTATATGAAGTTCTCTAGAATATACTTTGAATTGTTTAGTGATTGGTTGAGGACTTCTTATTTATTTCTTTGTTTAATCTTATATTCTGAGAAAAACTTTTCAATTTTTCTTTCAAATTTAATTTTAGTGAACATACATTAAAATGGTTAGATTATTAATATTTTTTACTTATACTTTTAAATAGATCTTTAAACTAAAGAAAACAGTGACGTTAAAAAACATTAGAAAGCACTAATATTTTTTTATACATTCCTAAAAGTTCTTTATAATTAGAAAACTTCAGGAATTTTTAACAGCAGTTAATGTTTTATAAATTACTATTAACTTATTCTATAATTTGTATATTTTTTATGATTAACTGTCAAATTATAAATAAAACGTAATTATGAACATAATCATGAAACGTAATTACAGTTCCAAATATAGTCTTGATTATATACAGGGTGATTTTTTTAAAGTTGTGAAAGTAAAACCCTATAACAAAAGAACCACTGATCCAAATGACCTAAAATTTCACCAGTATGCTCCCGAAGCAATGGGAATTTTTTAGGTGTGGTTGAAAAAAAAAAACATAATATTGCACCGACAGATGGTGCTGTACATGCAGTAAAGTCGGGAGACGAACTTGCGCCGGCACACGCACTTTGGCGTCTAAAACGTTAAGTACGCACGTCTCGTGTTCATTGTTCTACGGAAATCCTGGCAATGACTGCGCCATTGACGGAACGTGCGTTGTTAGTGAAACTGTATTATCAGAATAATGACAGCACAGCAACTGCTCTTAGAAGATTTAGGACACTTAACAATTTAAGAAAATCTTCAATGACGACAGAGGGTCTACGGAAGATGGTTTCTCAAAGTACCGTCCACTGTTTTCCTACCACAGACGATATGCTTTGTTTCTGCTGCTTTACAGCGCCATCTGTCGGTGCGATTTTAAGTTTTTTTAACCATACCAAAAAAATTCCCATTGCTTTGGGAGCATACTGGTGAAATTTTAGGTCATTTGGATAAGTGGTTCTTTTGTTTAAAAAAAATCACCCTGTATATATATATATATATATATATATATATATATATTAGTATTTAATATTGTCGATGGAAATGTTTCCTTTCTTCAATTTTTAAACGTTTTAATTCGCTTAATCTAATTAAATAAAATCATTTGTTGCATTTTCTGAAATAAAAATGCATTGAAAACTTTGAAATAACTTTTTAATGTATAATGTTTGAAACGAGGCTAACGAAAAAGACAGGCTACCGCGGTGCATTCCACATATCTTTTTTTACAGACCGCTAGAGTGACGTGATGGTCTTTTCCTACACCTGCATTGGTACATTCGAGCATCACGTGACTCACGCGGTCTGTAAAAAAAAGATTTGCGTAAAGCACCACGGTAGCCTTTCTTTTTCGTTAGCCTCGGTTTGAAATTCACTAATAAACACATACAATAATTGAAAAATTCAGAGAAAAATTAAAAGAAATGTGTGATGTATATATATATATAGAGAGAGAGAATTCTTCAAAAGTCAAACGTTAAATTAAAAACAAAAAAGAAAGATTTAAATATTTTAAGACTAGTAGATCCGCCCGGCGCTGCCTTGTCCCGCCAAAACATAATACGAAATGCGAAATCACTCTTAAAAATCACTGCACGAAACCCTTCCACTTTCTCTTTCGGAAATTAAATAGAGAGATGGACCAAAAGCGGAAGTAAATTTAATACCGCCTCCTTAAATGTCTGGATCATTTGATTCAAAACGGGTCAGTTTTTGGTCAAAATTTAAAAAAAAAAGTTAGCGTTTGACTTTCACAAAGTTCGCATTTTCGGAATCAGGAAAATAAACTGTGAGTTCCGATTCAAATATTTCAATACTTTTCTTAATACTCGAGGATGAGTGAAATTGAAACTTTTTCGTTGTCCGGGACTATCAAATCGGTAACTTTCTTTTGCGGTTTCAATAAAAATAACCATTTTTGATGCATGCGCAGAACAATCTTTTAGTTACACCGCCAGAAGATGCATTTTCATTTAAACAAAGTATCCGACACGTGTCCCCTTTGCCTACGATACCGTGTATAGCAGGCGTGCTAGGTACGCGCTGCAAAATCTTTTAGTTCCAGTTTCCACCACCAGGTGGAGCATTCTGTTCTAAATAAATCTATTTCCGAACAAAACTCCGGCACACGTTCATGCTGCTTACAGCACCGTGTAGAAGGCGTGCTTTGCACGCGCGAAAAATCTGTTAGTTCCACTTTCCACCGCCAGGGAGTACCAAATCTGAGTCTGAATTAATTAGCTATATCTTAATTAGTTAATGTTATGTTAAATGGACCGATTCCTGTTGAAATTGGACCCATAGAACCCGAGAAAATAAAGCAGCATCCCTAGATATTAATATTCATAAATGGTGGTAACCAAGGGCAGAAAAAATTATACCGAAGATACAACTGATACAACTTTTATGCAACTTTTAGCTAAAAAGAGAAAAATAAATGACGATTCTGATGGTATCTGAGGTTGAAATGGAAGCGCAACAACCGAACCAATCAAGCATTCTGGCAAAATTTCTTAGTGTCAATGGACAAAAAATCTCCATAAATTCAAAAATTGCTGTACGAATTTCGCATCAACTTTATTGAAAAGAGGACAAAATTGACTATATTAGGCTAAAAGATTGGAACCGGATTCCCATTATTAATGTGGAAAAATCGCATCAAAACGGGAAAAAACACTAAAAATCGCATAAAAAATTGAATTAAAAAAATCTATTCAAACATTCCAAAATCTGTCTTCGAGGTACAAAACTACATGCATAAAGGTGCCTTCCCACCAAATTTTGTAGGTCTGCGTGCAGCGGTATCTTCAGAACACAACTGAAAAACATACACACACACACACACAAACTTGCTTCTTTATTATAGTTGTAGATAAAATATTTTAAAATTATTTTACGACATCATCATTGCATAGTAATGCACTTGTGTGTAGAATGATTTTCCAATTTTTGTTTTGATACAAACAAATTCATAAAAGTTGTATGTTTTATGCATAGCAATTTCAGGAAAAACTTACTTTGGACAAATTCATTCAGATGCAAACAAGAATTACATGATTTCGTAATTGTCAAATCCTTTATCCATTGCGCTGTTCCATACGTCTTTCACTTGTTTACCTTAGAAGAAATCAAATTTCAATATAAGTTATAACCACCAGCTTTAATAATTTAATTTAATATTAAACCGACAACATGTATTACCTATACTTCATAGATTAAACAAGAACGAAAAATCATGCGTCAAGCATAGATTCTGTAACACTTTCAAACGCTTCCAAATAATTTTACAAATCATACCGCTTAATAAGCTGAAAGATAACATCTAAGTAAACAATTTGGAAAACGCATAACATATTTAAAAACATAATTTCAGGAATTTCCAACATATACAATATTTGAAAAATATCCGAATACTTTTATTCAGCCCTGTATACGACCCATAGATTTGTATATATACTACATAGGATGCTAAATTTTAGTTCAGTTAGGAAATGAAACACGTAGCACAGTTTAAAATTCTCCTTCTGGAGTTTCTGTCAATAAACGCAAATGTGTTCGCGAACTTTTGTGCTTCCCTGTATAGGATCTACAGAATTTATACACACCAAGTAATAGACAAAAAGTGAGTTAAATTTAAAATCGCGTTCAGTAACTTAAATCGCACTTACAGGAATTATTTTTAACAGACAGTAGAGAATTCTTTTGTGTGTCCCTGTAAATGAACGATTACTGCTATACACACAATATTCTGTAGCAAGCCTCTTGTAATGTACCTTAGTGATATATATAAATTTCAATGCGTTTAAAATAGCGAAACAGTATTTAAATAAACTACAGAAGATTTTTCTCCATAGACGTAATGTAACGGAATTCTTTTGATTGTCCCTGTAAAGTAACTATAAGTGCTATGCACATCCTATTCCTTATAAGGCTTCTTGTAATGCACCTTAGTGATATATATAAATTACAATGTGTTTGAAATTGTGTAACATCATTAAAATAAACCGCAAATGATTTTTCCCCATAGACCGTAATGTAACGGAATTCTTTTGAGTGTCCCTGTAAAAAAAAAAAACTACAAGTGCTACACACTTCCTTTGAATTAGGGAACATGCTATAGATAACGACAATAACATATAAAAATTGCAGGGCAATCCGAGCATATTTACGGGAGTTAGAGTACGGCCAGACGGCCAGACGGCAGACGGCAGACGGCCAGACGGCCAGACTGCCATACGGCAGACAAACTGAAGTCATAAACACTTTTCAACTAGGTTCGAAAGTGTTAAAAAGGTTAAAAGAAAGATAGTAATCTTTAGAATCCAGCATATAATCATTTATAGAAAGATTTATCTGATCATTTAAACATTAAAAAGTGCAGAATGCGAAACATTTGTTAAGAAGGAAATTATCTTTCAGATTTAGAAAGCTGACAACGAATTCATTTCAATTCAGTCCCTTTCATTTAAGAATCATATATCAAATACTCCTATTAGTCTAGAATAATACGTGTTCTTGAAACTGACGTGATTTAAATGATAGAATGTCGTTCGAAAACTTCCTATCTGAACACATCTTTGTGACAGATTACACCTGCAGGGATTCATGCAGAACAAATCGGTTTGAATAGATTCAATTTATTAAAATTTTCTGCAGATTATACCAATATAAAAAGTTCTTTTTTTATATTTTATTTATTAAATAAATTGAAAATTTTATTCTTTATTATTACTTTAGGCGATATTTTCTAGTTAATAATTATATTGCATTTATCTAATCTGGATTAATATTTTACTGCTGTGTTTTTATAAAGGAAAAAATTAAATCCATTCTGTTAATGCCCGGTGACTTTAGAATCATAGTCAGAAATGAATGTTGTGCATATGCTGATTATTTTTTTAAACATTTCACTTAAGATAAGCATGTTAATTTACATGCATGTAAAATATATCTATATATCATAATGGCCTAAATAATTATTTTATTTTTTGATGTACAAAAAATTTATTTATCAATCATAGATTTGTTAAGGACTAATAATTATTTTATCATCTTTTACATTCAATATATCATATCTTATTGCCCCACCAGTGTCTGACAGGATCTGCTCTCAAAGCTGGTAGCCGGGTGTCGGTGTGTTCAAACTGCTTCAACCTAACAGTTAGAAGTTTCCCTTGGTTTTCTTCGAACCATGTCGTAAATACGGGTTAGGATCCTTTAGAAAGGGAAACGATCTGTATACCTAGAGCAGATAATCGGTCGTAACAATAACAACTAAATAACTTATCATAACTGCAAATATTTCGGTATGCATTTTTAAGCGGCTAATGCTTCCTAACACACTTTTTTTCTAAATATCTAGTCTTGCCATATAAAAAAAAATATTCAAAAAATGCAACAACATAAAAAATGTAATAATTTGGACTGGTTACATTATATATTTTTTTCCAAAAACTTATAAAAAAATCACTTTTATGTGGCTGTATAGGGGATGTATTTGAAAAGATTGTCGCAACTGTTAGGGGAGAAAATACATGGTACGAGAAATAATTTTACTATAAAAAAATAGTGGTCCCAGACAACTTTTCTAATCAAAAATACAGTTTTTTGCACTATGTTGAACCCACATTTTCTTCCAGAAATGTAACAATAGAGAACACAATTTAACTAAATCTTCAAAAAAACGTAGTTACTTTCTGTTAAATGACATGACATCAAGGAAAAAGCTTGCAATGAAGTATATTTGAATCGGTAATACAATATGTTCTGACAAAATTCCTGACAATTTCGAATTTTGAAGCATGTAACTTGGTGAAATTTGCTCATGTATGATGGCAATTTAAAGCACTAAACGTGATTTCATCACATTTTTCTACAGAGAATACAGTACACGATTTCACTAATATATTCGTTATATATATATGAATAAAAATCTATGTTATACTTCATATGAGACAACCATCTTAGTCTTCATTCAATAAGTGGAATGCGACCATTGTTCCCTATGCAAAAATATTTGGTCTTGTTATATATTTTAACTCCTCTAATAGTTTTAAAAATCTTTTTACATACATCTTGCATATTTGTTGGTTGAAACATTTTCTTTGAAACACGAATTTTTTTTAATAATTCGCTTGTGAAACCTTCTATTCTCGATAAATATTGTACTCGGAGATTCGAATGGTGTGTTAAACTTCAATAATCCTTAAAAACTGTATTTCCTTTTTAAAAGATAAATTGCGTATTTTTATTCTTAATAACGTTTTGCTAATAGGATCTAAATAGCGTAAAGATTACTATTGAAATCTGTATGAAGTGAATATTTATAACAAATTATTTAAACGAAAATCTGAGTGCACCTATGGCGTTCAGATTAATAAAACGCTGATCAAAAGTAATAAAATGTAGATTATGCCAAGCATGCTTTAATATGTATTTATGTCTAGATAATTGTCGAATGCATGGTAAAACGGTATAATTAAACTAACTATATTGATGAAAAAAATCATATCCTAATTGAGGTTTAAAAGTTAATGAATCAATCAATATGATGAGTCTATAAAATTGTATTGTTTGTATTCACCAGCAATCTTTAGAAAATGTATAAATATCATTGATGCGATATAAAATTTAATGATTGAATTATACCATTTAGAGTTGCGTTTGTGGTTTTCGTTTTCAAGTTTACCTTTTTGTTAAAAAATAAACTATAGATGAACAATAATTACATTAGTAGAAAACATATTTCTTCTGGATTATATTTAAGGAATTGTTCAAAATTTGTAAAAGTGGTAAGAAACTTTTTAGTAAGATTTTTGTGTAAAAAGTTGAAATTTGATGTATTCGTTCTTATGATAATTTTAAAAATATAATTCTATAAAAATAATTCAACTGCACAAACATATGCACAAACACATGTCTTATAAAATGATGGTTAAAATTTAGAATTAAATAATTTGAAAAAAAAATTCAGAACGTATGAATTTAGTATATGTATATAACCCCGATAAATAAATATATACATTGAGACATTTTCTAAGCAAAATGTAGAAAATATATGTAACGAAGTGACTTTCAGAAGATTTTAAACATAAATTTTATTTAACTTATCTCTATGGAAAGCACCTTCCGTTATAATAAACCTCTCGTTTCTATAATATGAAATATTCCGTATTTTAAACTTCATTGAAATATACTAAATTTATTAATAATATTTTTTTTCCAATTAACTACTACATATAATAATTATAATTTACCTATGTGTGCTGTAATACGTATTTGTCGTTGGAATATATAATAAATATAAATATATTCGTATTTTCGACACGGAAAAAAGATATATCTAATTAAATTTTTCGATGTTTGTAAGAAGGACAAATAATTAACTAATAATTAACACCATATATTATAACATATATAATAAATATACCATATATAATAAATATACCACATATAATAAATGACATCAGGACGAATAATCAACACCATATATATATATATATATATATATATATATATATATAATATATATATAATATATATATATATATAATATATATAATATATATATATATATATATATATATATATATATATATATATATATATATATATATATATATATATATATATATATATATACATATATATGGTGTTAATTATTCACTGATGTTACTGATACATGAAAACGTTCTTTACCTTCAAGAGGATGACCTCCAACTCAACTAAACGGGATTTGACCCATTTCCAGAAAGAGGCGTGTGAGATAAGTAAGGATTAATGTAGCTTCGGATATACATTGCGTGAGTGCTCCCGGGTTAAAATGAGAGATCAAATCAATGTATCGCAACATGTGATTATTTTTATTGTAATAAAAAAATATATATAATTAATTTAGTAAAATAAAATAAACCATTTTAAATATATTATATTATAAATAATTTAACTCTATCAATATTATTTTCCAGGAGCATTCAGTATAAAGGTAAACTTTTATGATGCGGTAATTTGAATATTTTAAATATGTGAATTAAAAGCAATTATCCTTAAAAGAACATTGCCAAACATGCTAATATTTAATTAATTTAAAAAATACACTTCTTTATTTCTCTTACAATTTCTTAATTTTGAAAGAACACATTTTACCGATGAATTTGTATACGAATGCCATTTTTTTAAAACTTTAAACAAACTCGCACTTATTGTCATAAATTTGTCCATTAAAAATCCTATACGTATTCCAAATTTTTAATTATGAAAAGTATTGTATACTAGCTGTTACCCGTGACTTCGTTCACGTAACATTAAAAGAAAAAAAAATGTACTAATCAAGCAAACTATTTCACTCCCCATAATTAAAAACGTAAATAATTAACTAACTCTTTATCACATTTTATAGAAGAAAATATGATATTCCATTGTTATAGGGGCCTTGACATAAATCAGTTTAAAAAAGGTAAAATTTTGTGCCAAATAACCGAGAAAAAGAAACTGCAACCAATGGAAAAAGGACGGCCAAATAAAATCGTGTAAATCGACGAATTGGGTAAAAAGAAATGTCAATTTTACCTGATAAACCATTTTACTTTTAACGGTTTTGAGAAACATTTTAACAGCAATCATTTAAAAATAATTCATTGGAAATAGTATACGCTTTTTCTTTAAATTCAATTCTTGTGAATAGGGATGAATAGTTCTACACCTAAATGCAAGGAGCTTCAATTGCAAAGTTTTTTGCAGCTCAAAATTACATGCAAACGTAACACTTAAATTGCAAAGCTTTTTGCAACCCAAAACTATATGTAAACATTACTTTTGCATGTAATTTTCATTGCAAATTAACATTTATTACGGTTCAAATTAAAATTAATTTCGGTGCAAATTACATGTAAACGTTACGTTTGCATGTAATTTGGGGTTGCAAAAAGCTTTGCAATTGCAAGTGTTACGTTTGCAGGTAACAACAAATTTGTGTCCTTGGTTTAATCTATAGCTGAAATAAATCTTGAATTCTTGACAGGCTGGCAGGTGATTTTTGCTCTGCAGAATAAATTGATTCATAAAGTTTGAATATGTGGAAATATGTTTTTATTTTTCGGAAATTTTACTGTAATCAAGATTTTTTCTTCACCAACTATTCAAATTGAAAATAAAATAATTTTTTTCAGTTTTAATGAGAAAATGGCATAAAAATATATTAATCCGTCTTATTTCTCCTTTTTTATCCACAAAAATGGAGTAATTTAAGTACCATTTTTAGAGAAATTTCGTTAAAATTTACAAAAAAAATATTAATATCTCGGAATCTAATTCAAAATTTTAAATTCTCAGAGTTTATATGACATCCTCGAATCAATGATAACCGGTGTTAATTAAATCCCGTTGCATTAAGAGGAGTAGTTGCGAAATACACACAGTCAGATTTTAACTTAATAGACTTGTGTTCAATTTTCTTTTTCTAATAATCTTACTGATGCTTGTATTATTAATCACAGAGTTCAGAGAATAAATAGAGATGAAATGTTCATGTTTGGCGTGATGCTGAAAATGCAACCCTACAGTCGGCCCAAGCAACTGGTGGCTTGCTTTGAAAATCTCTCCCCGTCCAATGAATCCAGTCATTGTTCCACGTGCAGCCTCTCTCCATCCAATGAAGTCAGCCCTTGGGCCTAATGATTTGAGCGATAACCGGCTTGATATTGCAAGCCGATTTTACGGTTCATTACCTCTCTATTCTTTCACTGTACTCAGTGACTGTTAATGTATTAAATTGATATACGCTTCATTTGAAACATATTTTAAAAAATCCCGTTTTATTATGACGTCACTTTGATCCCAGAGAAATCTCTTTTCAATGATATAATTCTTGTTAATTTTCTTTTCCGGGAAATAATGATGTGAATTTTAGCAGAAAATTCACATCTGTCTGTAACTGATATTCAAGCTAATTATTAATCAGTATTAAAAAAAAATATTTCAGTTATTCATTTTAAATATGACACCCATTTTGTAATATACTTTTATTATACACTGATAGTCATGCTCTTTGTAATATTACGAATATTTGAACATACATGTTTTATTTATGACGTCATATTTGTTCAAGCCAAGAAGGATCCTTTTCATAGTTCCATGGTTCAAGCGAAATATTTTTCTTAATAATATAATTATTGTAATTCTTCTTTCTAATTATAACGCAGTTTTTGACAGAAAAAGATCTTTTTAATGTAATCGATATTCATACATCATGTATAATAACAAATACTCCATATTGTTGTTTCAAATATCACAGAAATTGATCTTCTTTTGAATTATTTTCATTTTTCACGTGAAAGTCGCTCAATTGAAACTTAATTGTTGAGGAAAAATTACTTTTTCGCATTTTTATTTATTGGCAACGATCAAAGCCCTAGCAACGATAAAGTAAAATGGTTAAATTTTATCTAAAAATGTCCATTGATTCTTCATGAAAATAATCAAATTTTGAATTATTAAGAAAAGTATTTAAATAAAATAAACAAAAACCAGTCTATGTTCATCTCCGGGTTATAATCCACATATATGCAAAGATACAGGGCCATTAATTTCTCCATTTTGAGGCTGGCTTCAGCCTAACATTTGCCCACAATCTGATTTATAATATTATTACGATTAGGCGCAATTGCAACTCAAATAAATGCAACAAATATATTTCATTAAAAATATTAATTCTACAGTCTCAAAACAATTCTAATAATCTGAAAATTAGGTGTATACCTAAAAACAACAAACATTATTAAACTATTAATTAGAATTAACCATATTTTAAAATTATATATCGAAATATTAACATTAAAATACCCAAGTAACAAGACAGCCTTTTTTCATCAGTGTGTGGAAAAGCTTAATAAACAAACTCCACCCCCCACTACAAAATAGATTATCTACTGCAAGTTTCTAAAACCGTATTCATCATTAAATGAAATCGACACCAGAAAAAAAGTTTTTAAATACTTCAAATCAAATGTACAAAATGCACAGAATTGAAACACAATAAACACTGTAACAATAAAACAGATATTTTAAAGATATTTTAGAAATGTATTTTGAAAAATATTTTATAAAATATTTTGAATGCATTAACGGAATAACTGAATATTTAAATCTTGAAAATATATTAGTTTCTGAGGTTTCAAAAAATAAAGAACGTTTTTCTGAATCGTGAGTATCATTTTCTTTACTACAGTGTATACCATTTATATTGAATTCTATAATATGTAGACACAAATTCCACACCCTGTCTATAATAAATAAAATTAAAAAATTATCAAATTATAATTTAAATCGCGAATTTATTTTGTTAGGCTCGAAATATGAACCAGTGCCTTATCGTAAAATAAAAAGCATTTGTCACACGACATCCCATCACTGCATAATAGCATCCAGTAGCATTATCATTTCCTTTTGTTATATGTCTTCTTGGTAAAAGTCAATATGATGTTTCCTCTCATGTCGGAAGTAGGTTATTTGATATTTTTATGTTGCATTACCGTGAAAATCTAACAATGCGAATTTTCTGTGAGAAAAGATTTAAAATGGTTTAAAAAAGAACGTGTAATGTCTTGATTATTAGCCTACATATTTATTAAAAAGTTAATATCAAAAGATAACAAAAATGCACAAATTATAAATATTTCCATTAATATTTATAAAATATCAATTAAACTCAGAGGACGTAAAAACCCTGTTAATGGTAACTTTAATATCACCTATTTAATATATATATAAACAATTTAAGTAAATAAATATATATATATATAATTAGTTAGAAACTTGAAATGGGTTGTCAGCTCTGATAAGACCGTGCTTGTTATTTGTAACGGAGAATACTGCTTGTATCATTTCCTTCAATTCAAGCCTAGATAATATGTGTATGTATGTTACTTTCAAATGCTGTACAAATTTTATTAATAAGAAAACTTCTTTTAATCTGTTTATATGAGTATTGCATGAGACTTATATTCCAGTCCCGATATGTATTATGAGAAAAAAAAATATGTGCACAGACATTTTGACTATTTTTCTATTGCACGCTCTGTGACGATTATAATTATTAATCTATATTTATTTAAAACCGGCATATTAGAGCCGTTTGAAATATTGGTGTAATTAAAGAGTATTGATACGTTTGTTTAGCGAAATTTTATTTAATACGTTCTACGTGAAACTGGATTTTTTTCCAAACATAAATTTCAAAGATTTAAGTAATTATAACGCATATGTCCAAATCAACTTCTAAAATAAAGTTTCAGAAAAAAAAATATTTTAGTTTTTTAAATTTAGATCTATATTAAAATTTATTCGCGCATTAGAATATGAAAAACATCAAATTTCATCTGCAAAACGTAAAAAGAAAAGTTTCAAACCATAATGATACGTTTCAAACATGCTTTTTTGAAGAGCAGTGATTTGATGGCAAACGACGCCTCTTATGTATTCACTCTAATCTGCCAATGCAATGGATTAGACCTATATATAAAGGGTCAATCATTTATAATCTAATTTGTTACAGACATTTATTTCAGTAAGTTAGAGATATTAACGTGGTTTGCGCTCTGAAATACGTTTTATTATATTAGTAATTAAAATTGAAAGATGTAATTCAATATTTAATGCGATTGAGGTTAACAGATAAATCAATTTAATGCAATCTGTTGTCCCAGGGCACTTGTGACAATCATCACGAGCAAGTGGGGGGGGGGGGGATTCTTACCTTGACCTCGCACGTCTATTTCTTTTAGGCGAATTTGAAAAAGTCTGTCTATTTCTATCATCACCTCTACGATCATGTCTGAAATGCCTTCTATATTATCTAAATTTAACACCATAATTTATAGAATTATCACCAATATTACGACTCTTTCAAATATAAATCACTTTCTTTAATCTTATATCAACTTCCAACACGTCAAAAATCATATCTACTCTCTCTTTGAAAACCATTTTCATTAATCTTATTTCGAAACTTATGTCAGGGGAAAAATTAAACTCATTACTACAAGTCCCAATCTTTCTTAGGCTATAAGACACCCTCTCATGATCAGTGTTAAGCCTACTTTCATATTTAGAAACAACTTTTAAAGTACAGCTTAATTCTTAACATGACGTACAGTATAGTACAGTAGTATCACATAAAAAGGTAATAAAATATCAAAGATATCATCAAAATTTAAATCGATTGAGCATATTTTTCATTTCAAGCGTCCGCAGAAGAAAATCGGATGTTTTTTTGAAAAAAATAATTCGTTGAGCACAAAAAAATTATTTGCGCAGGTCACGTTTATATTGTACACATGAGAATACATTTGCATATCAACCATCGTTTGCTTATAACATTTTGATTGATCAGTGATCAAACTTTTATTAATATTCTCAAGCTATAAAAATGCATTATACTTTAATAAGAGTTTTCACAAGATATACTTATTTTTATCTGGTACTCTGTTATATTGCAAGTATTTCTCGACGTATAAAAGTAAGCTGCGTCGCCAGGCTCCATAATGGGGGCCCGGCGCGTAGGCGACCACCGAACCCAAGTCCTGAGGGAATTTTATCGCGCCAGCAGGAGATGCCTCCCACGGCGCTTCAGCCTATTTCTCGAGGTATGTGATGAAATCTGTAAACCTACTAAATCACTAAAATAAATGCTAAGAATGATCTCTAATGACAGTATTACAACATTTATATGAAATAAAACTAATTTTATTGCAACAATAAACAGGAAATAGAGGCAGAAGAGTGAGTAGACATAATTCAGATGAATCGAAACTGATCTCAGTTAAGAAGAAGAATTAAGAGAGATAAATCGACAACTTGTTAAATTACAAAATATTAATTTATCTCACGATGTCTTAGCTGATCATTTTAATAGAATCTAAAGAAATTTACTTAGAAGATAACTCTAACTTCTAATGGAATCGTGTGAGCCTCCGTACTTCTGATTCTGAGTATGGGATGATTCACCTTACCAATTAGGGGATACACTCAACCTCTGTCTCTATTGGAAAGTGGAAGTTAGAAACTCTGAATCAACTATATCTGCACGGTGTGGAAATTAATGTAAATAGAGCTAGCTTGCAGATGCTGAAAATAGTTTAATTATATTTGTTTCAAATCTGAAGTTACTTGCCAAATCTGAAGTTACTTGTTAAAATATCACTATATATATATATATATATATTTCCGAAATCAATTTTTAATAAAATAACTGATATACAATATCGATATGTCTGCATTTGGTCTTAAGAACAACGTTAAATAGAAAACGCTATGTTTCCAGGTTAATCCGTAATTTATAGAACTCAATATAACATTTACACACATTAGACATATTGCAACAGTAAATGTTATAATCTCTCTAAAACGAGACTTCACATCCAACTGTAAATCACTTTAAAGGATTAACTTACTATTTTCAATGAAAATAAATTCAAATTTAATTTATTGCTTATTGTTTGAAACTTTAATAACCGCTTTACGACTTGTAAAATAATAATTCATGCATTTTCCCAAAATGTTTAAAGATATTACGAGATTGCAGATAAACATTTTCAAAACAATCTATTATGTAGTTATCGCTACAGTATGAACATTTTGAATAGTTGTATGAATAATATTGGTACTTTTATGTTAGGCGGACCCCGGTGATAATTCGCCAATTATTGTTCACATCGCCATCATTCGTAGTGCATTTATTTCGTTTAAAATATAATCCTTCCACTCATTTCATTTAAAATGCATATAATTGATATACAAAATGCATACATCTAAAATAAATATATCTCATATATTCAAAATATATAACTTTCATTCATTTCATTTATAATACAATGCAAAAAAAATAATACCATAACTCAAAACATTTTATTTCATCATCTAAGCATTGTTTTTAATGCAATTGGGAATTGTTTGTAACACATGCTGAAAATAAAAGCTTTTATTGGTGAGAGAAAACTGCAATTGGCAAGATTTGTCGACGGATAATAAAAAATCCAGATAAATTTAATATTTTCAGAATTGAAAATGCACAAGGCTGATTAAAAGTATTATTAAAAATATTATATATATATATATATATATATATATACTAATTTTCATATAATACTTCCTTTATTCTATTTGCATAACAATATAATAATGTGTGGAATAAGCATGTTAACAAAATATGTTCTATATGTTTCCATACGTAAGAAATTGTCCATAAAATAATGTTTAATGCTAAAATACTTATTATTATTTAAAAAATATAATAATGATATAAAATTGACATACCTAACTTTTCTCCTAAGCAGTTATTTTATATTTTTATTTAAAATTATTTCGGAATTATTCGACGAAAATTTTAATTTTAACCAAAAATGTTTTTACGCCCATTAATATAAACAGTACATCTGTTGCAAAAAATAAAACTTCCTTTCTTAATTAACTAATTACGATATTACATTAAAAATAACGATGGGATTAAGAAGGATGTTTATTTAATATTTCAAATAAATGCAATCTAAGTTTTTCAGGATCTTGTCAAAGATTTAATTTTTGATCATGTAAAACTAAGTTTAAAATGAATCGCTACTTTTAGCTATATGATATCTAATTTTGCATTAATATCTATTTAAAGTTTTTGCAATACTTAATTTCTATTGTACGGAAATTTAAAATATACATTTTATGGATGAACCTAAATTTATTTCTAACATTTCTTGGAGAAAATGTCTGAGATAGATGAACCATCATTAAGAAAGGAAATTTATGTAAAAAATGTTTACACGAAGTCGATGATTCAAAATAATTTGTTATTCTATACTTAACAAAAAAAATCTGGGAAATAATTTAAATTGTATTGAGATTATTAGCGTAAAAACAAAGTAGATTTTGCAAAAGTATTGTTTTTAGTACGATTTAAAATGTCTTGGTGAATGAATATACTATTAATTAAATATCCTAAATTGACGTATAAAAATATGAGATAATATTTATAAAAATGAGAATATTCTATAGTAAGCCTGAAAAAAAGTTAAATATTCTGCAAAAAATCGATTTATAAAAATACAAACTTTAACTACTTCCACCATGCTTTTTTTATTAACGAAATAAACGATTTTTTTTAATTAACGAATGTTTTTAGAACTGAAATAGTTTTGAAATAAACTTACAGTACATTTTATCGCTTTCATATAAAACACTGTTATAGAATGAGAAATTATAAATTATTTATATTTATTTTAATACGTTCATTATATTTATTATAAAATAAATACACTTTGTACATGTGGAAACATTTCATTAGATATCGTATAATATAGTTGCAAATGGCATTGTAGACCTACGTATTAATAAGCTTTGTCTAAATTTGAGCATACCGACTAAATTATTATATAAAGTATTGTTTCTAAAGCAAACATCATACAGCAAACATGAAGTCATAAATTGCGGTGAATTGCTTTGTTGTACAATTCAAATCGAAGACACCTGTATATAAATACATAGCTTCGTTATCATTAACAGAGGAAATACTGAAAGACATATGATGCTTTAAGCTACTATACATTTGAAATGTTTAAATACATAAATAATAATAATAATAATATATTGTTATGAAATAACTTATGTTTTATTGTATTTAAACTATAAACATCTATTATGTTTTAAATTAAAAAATACTATAGCTTCCTAACGATCATAATAAGCATTTCCAATATTTCAGTACTTGTAGGTTTCATTTAGCTTTTCCAAAAAAATTTTAAATCTTTGATGATAATGATTATTTTCTTTTCTCTTTTGTACTTTTGTACAGAAGAGAGGCTATGCGTACCTTGAATACAACGTAGTTTTTCAATTTTGTTTTTCACACACCTTTGAAGAAAAAAAAATGAAATAGGTAAACTTATAACTATTTTATAAATGAAAACCTTATAATGTATCCACTTAAAACAACAACATGTTTTAAGCAATTCATGAAAAAACCGTTAAAGACTTCCAAAATTTTATTGTATAAACGTAGCTTATTGACGGAAAGGATCTATAAAAATTTGGATCTATGATTTGATCTATGAAAAAGATTATTACAATCTTATATTAATGTAAATTTTAAAATAGAAATATAGAAAAACATATATTCAGAATAAGTAATCTTAATATTTACTAAAAAAAATATATTTTGAGAAACGTGTATTAAAATTTGTGACATAATTAAATGTAATACTAAGGATGTGAATTATCACTTTACTAAACAGCGTGCAAACAATAGAGTAAAAAAATGTCCAGACCGGGGTTCGATCTCGGATTCCTTGGTATAATGCACCAAGTGCGTTACCAATTAAGCTTAATTGGTAATTAATGTTTGCATTTGTCTTGCTGACTGTAGAACTATGAGCTACCTTTAATCTCTTGAACATATTTTCGCGATATATCGATAATCGCTGATTTTAAAAATCCTACCTTCTAAATTTAATTAAACTTATGCTATTCTTAGGAATTCAACAACTGTGAAACCATTTATTTTGATGTTGTGTTGAACATCTTTGTAGCAAATAATTAATGCTACATAAATGTTATGTATCGACGTTTAACTTCATATGAGTTTCATAAGACATCCAAGCAATAAAATTGCAAGTTAACTGAACTTTGATACGAATATTATAAAAATTCAAAAATATGAACTACATATAAAGCATTCTGTATCGAACGAACAACAACAAAAATCTCTTTAATAAATGATCAATACATTTTGCATTCAACTTAGATTATTATAAGTTGGACACTCCATTAATTCTAAGTTTAAATTTACAAAACAAAAATAAGAATTTATAATTTTCTTTTTCTTACATGCCATTTTACTTGAACCATATTTCCCAAACAAAATTTTATTAAATTAATGAATGATTTAAAAGTACAAATAAACTGATTTTTGTTTTTTCTACACCCAGAAAAAAGTTTTGTTGAATCAACAAAAATTTGGTTGACCCAACAAAACTTTTTGTTTAAATATAGGTCAATGGAAATTTTGTTTAAATTAACATTTTTTTTTTCAATTCCAAAAAAAAAAAAAAAATGTATCGTCAGCAAAAAATGTTTTGTTAATTCAAGTAAAATGGTTCAATTTTACTTGAATTTTGCTAAAACAACCAAAATGTACTCAACAAAACATGTTTTGTAGTTTTAATCAATTCATTTTTCTGGGTGTACTTAGTTATTTAATGAATGGAAACAACAGATTCTATAAACCAGTTTTTAATAAATGCAGCATATTCTCCATTATTTATTTATTTATTTTTGTAAGTGCTTGACATATTATAATATTATATTTTATGTTAATTTTTACTCGAAATTGTAAAATGTCCACCATCTCTGTCCTAAGAGGTTGTTCCGTAGAACATACCCAGGAATTGCATCATAAGAAAGTTCTTAGTTGTGTTCCCTCAAAAAAATATGATCATGTCAGGAAGAACTCGCGATGATTTAGACGTAGTGAAAAAGTCTTCAGGAACTCCGGTGCCTTATGCAAAATTTAAATTTTTTATGCCGTTAATGAAATAAGATATTGTGCAATAGCGTAATCTTTTATTTGAAAAATAAGATCATAGTTGCAGTAAAGAGTACACCAAGAAAAGTAATGTGATCGTATATGAATAAAAGTAAAAAAATTAGAGAATGTAATTAATCGTTTAAGTCGTTCACAATCCTACAAAAAATCACAATTTCACAATTTATATGTATACATTTAATTCATATTCGAGAACAATATGTTTTGTAATCTATAAACATTATAACAGAAATCCGTTTATAAAAGTTTTAAATATGTCAATCCAACCGTACAGCTTGATCAGCCAAACACATTTAGGATTACTCTTAAAATGATATTAGAAAACCAATCTGTTTGGAAACAACTAAAAAATGTTAGGAGTTTGTCAAATGACTTCGCATGTGATATCTGAAGGTAAAACATACAGAAGGATCCAAATATACCCAAATTGTGTGTTGACATTGTAAATTTTAAATTTTGTTACAGTTTCCAGTTTTAGACGACCCTCGAAGCATAATTTCAGCAGATAAATTGTTAGTACAAGTTATTGCTATACTATTCTGTTTGTACCAGTATAATTTTCTACCTTCATTTGCTTCACACTTCATAGGGGACATCCTACTTATTCCATGACTGAACGCTTTGTACATAATTAGGATTCTTTAAAACGTACAAATTTCATAGGATACATTTTATTATGAATACCTCATCGCAAGATCAACAGATCGCAAAATCAGACGTAATATTTTATACCTTACGGTATTGCCAAGATGCATATCAAATGAATAATTATAAAACATGTCAGAGCGACGAATACTTAACTAAGTGACCGTTTTGTTCTGACTATTCAATATTTAAATTTTATAATGTACCTTATAGTATACTAATTGAGGACAACCCGCGTTTTGTTTTATTTTTTTGTACATCTGTGCAGTTTTTTTTCTATATTTAATATACTAGAAGACGTGCATTAAAATACATTTCTTTTTTGTTTCTTCTTTTATTTTTAGAACACGTTGGTCTAAATCTGAAAATGTCCTAAGTCGACCACTTTCAACCAACATATATCCCAAAACCCCACAATATATGTCCTCGAACATTCCAGAACGTTCTCGTTCCTTTTGATTCATATGTAAACTTAATAAAAAATATGCATATGTATGAATATATATGTAAAAAATATATATATGCATAAAATATAAAGAACATTTTAGTACATTCAAGAACATTTTAGTACATTCTAGAAGATACCAAACATTTTTTAGAACAGTTTGGTCGAAATATGAAAATGCCCTTGGACGACCTCTTTCACACTCCTTATCTCCCACACACCAACATAACATCCTCGAACATTCCAGAACGTTCTCAATCTTTCAGGACGATATGTAAGCCTATAAAAATATGTATATGTTTGTATATATATATATGTAATATATATATATATATATATATATATATATATATGTGCGTGTGTGTGTGTATACATAGGTAATATATAAGTATATATATGTAAGTATATAATATAAACAACATTTTAGTACATTTTAGAAAATTCTTGTACATTCAAGAACATTCTAATACGTTCTAGAAGATTCTAAACACTTTGGTAGAAAATTCGGTTGATTTTCTACCAATGAAAGAGAGTTTAAAAAAATTAAAAAAGTTAGGAATTTGGCAGAAACATGAAAATGTCGTAGGTCGATCACTTTCAACCACCATTTAACCACCATTTCTCCCACACACCCGCAGAATTGCCCTCGAACATTCCAGAACGTTCTCGATCCTTCCAGTCCATATTTCAAGCTTATAAAAATATGTACATGTATGTATATACACTGATGTCCAGAACTTAATGGACAGTGACCGGTCACATTCGATTTCTGACGTTTTGTCGAATATCTACTGAAATTCGTGAGGAAATGCTGATATACCCTGTAACTTTGAGGATGTACATAATATGTTTGGCTTCATGTTTTTTAGTGAAGTTTTAGTCCCGAGTACAATCAGGGGGTTATAATAAATTTAATAATAAAATAATATTTGCGCTTCCTCAAGAAGCAGAAAATGCTCAAAATGATCCGCCAAATGTCTATGTATGTCTTGTTCAACGTTTTTGTAGATTTGTGTAAATATAGTCAGCATATTTGAAGGTGTTAACATTTTTCTGATAAATTCACTTCTTTAATAGCATGTAGAGTTTTCAAGAGAATTTAACACCGCTTCCCGAAAACATGACAAAGAACACCAGAAGTAGTATAATGCAATTAAAAGATGAATAAACCCGGACCTCGATTTAACGAACTCATCAGGACCGAAATTTTTAGTTGTTAAATCGGGGTTATTCTTAATATCGGTGTGCAAAATGAAAAAACAAAAAAAAAACAATCTGCACTTAATTTATGAAAAAGCCCTCATAAGCAAATACACAAAAAAGCGATAATTACAAATTGTACACTTTTTATTCAGTAGCTAACATTACAGTGAATAATTCTCAATGGTTAATTTGAAATTTTAAGATACTGCGTAATAGAATTTTGACAATGTCTTTGTTTCCTGACTCGAAAAGTTATTTTTCGACTTTATGGAGAGAAGAAAATACTGTATCATATGGTATGAGGTATACCTGCTGCATGAGATATGTTTTCTCAGTTTCCAAACCATGTAAAGCATGAGAAAAAGTGACAGTTTAATGGGAGTTTCATTATCGATTTCTGCATCATAATCACTATTCATTGGTTCCGACAAATTAACAATTTCATTAAATTCAGTTGCACGGATAGACAGTCCGTTATCACAAGTTACAGAATCGATAAAGTCTATATCAGTAGCAACTTCTTCCCATTTTACTTCTTCTGAAGGGACGATATCTTCATCGTTTTTGTCACATTCCACCTGTGTGCCTGGAAATCCCGATTTCTGAAAGTATATTTCAAATGTGTTTTTTAGAAACTTGGTCCCAAGATTGTCTTACAAAATGTAGAGTATCCAAAACATTTTATTTGTACCTTTTCTGCGTGCTTTTGTCCAACTCTCTGTATTTTGTCTTATTAGCAATTTTCTGTAATTAACTTTTACATAACTTATGATATCAAGGTTTAGTGGCCATTGTTAAGGCTGTTTCAGTGGCCCTCATTTAGTGGCCATTGTGTGTCACTGGCCAAGGTTTAGTGAGACTTGTGCAATTTGCAGGAAAACAAAAAGACTTTGATGTTTTGTAAATTGCAAATTTATTATTCGTTAAATAGGGGGTTTTGCCTTCATTTTAATCGGGGAAAAAGAAAATTTCGTTAAATCGCGAAATTCGGTAAATAGGGGTTCGTTAAATGGGGGTCCGAAAGTATATTGAATATTTGATAACATATAAGTATTTGTATGAAATAAATTTTAACTTCGCATTCGTGAACTACAGCAAAGATTTTTTATCATGATTTGGTAGTCAGTTATATAGAGCAACTTTTATAAATGTCCATTCAAATATCGTGACAATTCAGAAAGATACAGGCAATAAAGTGAGCTAATATAAAAATTGGGAAGGAAATCCCATAGGATTGTATGTGATTTTGCCTTCAATTTATCAATTGGCTCACTGTATTGCCTATATATTTTTAAGTTTTCACGATATTTGACTGGTCTTTTTATATGAGTTGCTCTACAGTATTCACTACCAAATCATGGCAAAAAATCTTTGCTATAGAAAAATACAGATAATAAAAAAAACTAGAGATAATATATAATAGATAGAAAATAGATAAAATACAGATACTAGATAGAAAATAGACAAAATAATTATCAAAATACGTGCTCAATATTTTAGAAAAATATAAAAGTATATTTACGTATATAAAAGTTGCTACTTTCTAAAATATTAGAGACGTATTTTTCCGTTTTTCAATCCGATGTATATTTCTCGAGTTAGTCGACCGTTTCATGACTTTTCAGTGGAAATGATTCTCACTGCATTTTACTCGATTATAAGTCCCATCTACGATTTTCAAAGAAAATGTTAAATACAAAAGTAACGTATTTTTTCACGTTTAATCCGAATCTGAAAAAAAAGGGGGGGGATTACCATTTAAGATTTCAAAGGATTTTTATTCTAAAAGATACCGTCGAGATTCATGCCAATATTTTTTCACTTATTTTTAAAAATATATATCAGAATATATGTTTAATAAAAAATGTTTTCCTTACTTTGTCAAATAAATGTTTTCATCTTTACACTTTTCCATTAAAGAGGAATTCATTTTCCATTAAAAGGGAATTCATCTTAACAAAATTCTTGTATCAATATTATTTCCAATTCTAAACAATTTCTTTCTTTTTGAACACACCAATTTATATAACAGATGCAACCATTTGTATTTGAGAAAAGATAAACATATCAAAGAGAAACTCAAATCGTAAACCCTTTTGTTAGAGATAAAGGGTATACCAGTAGCTTGTCGTAAAATAAATAGCATTTGTCGTATAATATCGCATCGCTGTATAATAGCGTTCTGTTTCATTACTATTTCCTTTAGTTATATCTCCTCTCAGCAAAAGTCAATACAATGTTTACGCTCATGTTATAAATAAATCAGTGTATTTATTTTTCTCTATACAGTGTAAAAATACAATAATGTGATTATTACAGTACCAGACAAGCATAATCATATACAGAATGTCCCATCCAGACAACCCAAACGCTGCCTATCCAGATTCCTTGCTTAGAGTGCATAAAAAATGCCCAGAGAACTATACCTCTACTATACTCAGTTTTCGAGAAAAATGCGAACGTCATATCCGGTGCAAGGACACTTTTTTTTTAAACATGAACATCGGTAATTGAATATATTTGCAGCCGAAGAAGCCAAAGGTTTACACTGCTCAATTCGAGGCATACATGCGCGAGCCGTCAATAACGTCAAACCGTCGGTTGAATCTTATTTAAAGGGCTGCATCTAGTAACTACCTTTAATCTTCGCTTGATAATATTCGCATGTAAGTATTACGTTCGTGAATATTCCGATATTTATGTTTCAAATATTGTTTTTTCCTTACACGCACCAGATATGGCGCCATACTTTTGTTTTGAATTTTTCTCAAAAACTATGGGTCGTAGAGGTATAGTTCGTTTGAAATTTTTTATGTACTACAAGAGAGGAATCTGGATCTGCAAAGTTAAAGTGGCCTTTATGGGACACCATGTATTTTTTAGATCAACGTTAAATATATATATCATCATTTGTTTTCATATTTTTTTTAACTTGCATACATTTCGTATAAAATTAACACAAAATTCTTTGAAATTTCTTGTTCCATTAAAGTAATATGGACCTTATAATTCTAGCCTCGGGTGTACGGATATGGTTACAAAAATTTAATGCTCTGCAACTCTGAAATTTATATAAAAATTTTATTTGATGCGACATAAATATACATGCCAACCTCTGGATTTTTTTGTAATACAAATATTATATTCTTAGAAACAAATGTATTCAAGGATTTAATTTAAGTAGATTCTAAAGGACTATAAAATAGCAGCAAAATATATTTAATTAAACAATGTTTCTGGTTCAAATTATGTATTTTGGATTTTTTAAAAGCCAGAGGCTTTTATGTATGCATACATATGCTACGTCAAATCACAGTACGAAGTTATTGCAAATAATAATAATTAAAAAAACTATAGGGATTTTTAATTGAATGTATATATATATAGGTAATTATATTTATTCTAAAAAAGTAATCCTGTTTTAATATTGATGCATTTGTAATATATATTTTAATAAAAAACATATGTTAATAGTTAAAAGAACAAGCTAAAATAAATCTCATGCATTCGGCTTTATTATGAGCACTGTAATCGAATGTAATTTTGGAATGATAAGTTGGAATAGTTTAAGCTCGATGTCAGGCTTAAATTCAGCATGTCACGTTTGAAAGCATCCATGCATGGTTTATTATGCGTTCATGCCAGTCTTACGAACTAGGTATTATCCAAATTTAATATTTAGTCTGTTGATAATGATAGTATATTAGAATAACCTGATAAAATTACTGTAAGTATGCAATTCATGAAATAGGATAAAATTAGCTGTTTTAAGTTTTGAGAATACAAGAGGAACAAATATATATACAGTGAAACCTCCTTGAAACCTCTAAACAACGACAACCTCCGAATACCGGCCACATATTGATGAAACCAAGAACCTTCCATAGCATTAACATTAGTACAAACCTCTAAATAAAGAATTCTGAAGAATCGGCCGCTCAAAAGTAACGAGAAAAAAATTGGTACAATTCCTGGTACAATTTCATTTTTATTTGCAATCGAAAGGTGAAGTAGATCAATCAAAATTTACTTGATATGTCAACAAAACTCGCTTAATCTTTTAAACAATCCTTTACCAAAATCTAATCTGCTAAACATTTTGATAACCAATTCTGACACAAGATGTCGTAAATTCCCAAGTTTCATGAGAGAGAGAGAGCATTGTAAGAATATCGTTTCACTGAGGGTAACGGGCAATAAATAGTAAGTTAAAAGAGCAGTGTTACTACTGAGTCTTTTTCTACTATTATTTCTTTACTGTGGTGTTTTGAAGATCTCTTTTTGTACATAGAAATTGCCGTAAAAGTTTCATTGGATGGGGGGGGGGGGGGTGAAAGATCATTTCCGTTTGGGAACAACGGACAGATGTAACCAGTTTTGTAAACATTGAGCGTCTTTCGAAATTTCAGTTTTTTGGAAATGGCTTAACAAAAATGCTAAATCTTGATCATTCTTTTGATAAATTTTTCTGCTGTCTGTCTTATTTGAGCTCCTTCGTATAACTTGAGAGTATAATTCTTATTTTTTCGTGATTCATCGTGCGTTGGTACCAGCTATTGTATAAAAATTCACCATTTGATTACAGGTGAAAAATCACGAGACAAAAATTCTCGAATCAAAATGACGAAAATGACGAAAATTCCTAAATTTCAAAGATAAAATTTAAGTTATAGAATTTAATAAGGAAAGTGAAAGTGCGCAAAAATTGGCAACAGCTTACGACTGTGTACAGAGCGCAATTTAATGCTATTTAAAAAAACTGTGGTGATTACCTGGATCGGTCTTTTCAAGGAGTGAACTTAGAAAGAAAACCTAGCATAGGAAGATCGAAATGAAGAACTTCACTAAACGTTAATAGAATGACTCTCTAATTGTCGATCAAAAAATCTTCCAGTTTCAGGATCGATGTTACAAGAAAGTGCGTTAGAAATTGTGGAAAATTGAAAATTTCAGATTTCAAAGCATCTAATGAATGGTTAGAGAAATTTAGGACCAAACATAGTATCGTATTTCGCAAGGTGACACTGGAGAACACAGAAGATTGTCCAGTGAATTAAATAGATGCCTGTAGGAAAACACTGCCTTCCATAATTGCAGGTTATGAACCTCAAAATATTTTCAATTGCGATGAAACGGGACTTTATTCCAAGAATTTCTTGGTAAACCTTTGTTTAAAAAGTGATGCTTGCAAAGGTGGGAAGCATGCGAAAGAAAGACAGACAGTGCTTCTGTGCTCTATCATGATAGGCGATTTTCAGAATACAATTGTGATAGAATTTGCTGCGAAGCCACGATGCTTTAAAAAAACTACCCGTAATTTAAAAGCATAATAAGAAAGCTTCGATGGCCTAATACATTATGAAAGAATTGCTGACACAGCTGAATAAAGAAATGAAGAAACAAAAACGCGAAATTCTTCTTTTTATGGACAGTTCGAAGTCTCACCCAACTCAAAATGAATTCATTAATCTGAAATTAGTGGTTTTGCCCCAAAACGCTACTTACTGCCTTTTATTAACCATTGGATAAAGGAATAACAAATGATTTCAAATTGCATTATAGAAAAATGCAAATGCAGACACTGGTCTTTAAGATAAAAGATGCGGCATCAGTAAGTGTTCTTTTAAAGTCTCCTAATGTGCTGGATGCTGTTAATTGGATTTACATTGCAGTAAAAGAAGTGGCGGCAGACATAACTAACAGGAAGGACAGCGAGTTTGTATGTCGGGACAAACATTTGGCAATTACTGCCACATTTGATTCCATAATGAAAAGGGTGGAAGATAGGAAGGAAGAAGTGAAAAATGATGATGGCAGAAGAAAGGAAGATATTATAGAATCACCCAAAATTTCCAGTATTAACACATATAACGATATGTTGAAGAAACTTCGTGAAATCAAAAATTTTGCATAAATCCTAATGATGATGAGTATAGCAAAACAACTCATAGTGTTCATTTCTTTGGATAAAGATATTTGCAGTAAAAAAAAAAAAAAAAAAAAAAAAAAAAAAAAAAAAACTGAAAATCACTGATTTTTTTAAATGTACTAAAACAATGCGGATTAGTTAAAATAACTGTGCATTTTTATTTAAATTTATGAAAACTGTATCTCATTTTGCTGATTTTTTAAATAATTTTCAATCGTAATGTATTTAATATATCATACAAAAAATGACTGCTTGCTACAATTTTGTAAATATATTTAAGAGAAAGTGCTAGGGTTAACACAGTTAGAAATTAATTGCTCTCGCTGAAATGAAATTAAGAAAAATAAATATTCACCTTCCTCTCTTGTTTTTAAATATGACGACTTATATTCAGTAATTTGCATTCTTGAAGTGTTGTCATCAGAGCTACAGTGTGCACAAACCACTTACCAATCTTATCTTGGTTGCATACTGCGGAGACTAATAAGTAGTTAAAGTGAATATTGATGAAATAATTGGTTTTAGAAATACATTCTTGCACTAAATCACATTTGTTCAAATACGCGATATGGCTACGGACCTGAATGTTTAATATTAATCACAAGATCACGTCTTAGTTTGTTTAATGTATTGAAATTCCATATGTTTCAAGAAATATTAAAACAGAATTTTTCCGTTAATCTATCGAATGAAAGACATATTTTCTCTTTTGTAATTTTTAGAAAATATCAATCGAATATTATTTACATACGTTGAAACGCAAATGAAAAGTATTTTGCAACCGAAAAAAAATATTTGTAAAACCTTTAAAATACTAACACATAAATGACTGATATAACCATAAAACAGCAACATGTTTAATTAAAGCCGGGAAAATTCATGAAATAAAGCTATCTTCAAACAGTGATCCTAACTATTGGTAGAAATTTATTTTCTGTCGGTGATACACATTGTTTTCAGTCTAGGTCTGAAATATGAAAGAAATGAAATGATTGATTGTTTTCATATAACAGGTATTGGTTTTCTTTAAAAAAATTGTATTCGTTGAACATTACTTTTTAATATAGATTTTCTAAAAGCAAAAATTATCTTCTCTGGCCTAATAATATATATATATATATATATTGGAAGTGACGGAGGTCATATCTGAGTTTGTTGTATAATCTATTTCAAATAAAATAGATTTTATATATTTTAATAAAAAAGTAGTACGAACATTCATTTTCTTGAAGAGTAGGTCAAAAATATTTAATATTTCAAGACTTCAATACTAAATGAAATGTAATTTGTATAGAACAAAACGATATTTCTATTACTCGAAACAGATACAATACAAAATATTCTGTATGAAATGTTTGTACAACGAAAAAATATATATACGTTTGAGATTTTATTTAAATTCCACACGTGCATAAAAAATTATAAATTATTATATATACCAAAATGAAAACCTGAGTACATAACAACATCTTTATAACTGATTACCAATGTCTAGGAAAACTAAGCATTTTTATATATTATTTAAATGTATATATCTATGTGCTGTATAAACAAAATCCAAATTCTGTTAAGAAAAATAGTTACATTTTACACAGGAATCAGTTTTGCATAATTGTCTAATATACTAATTCATATCTACATATTTCAGTTTACAGGAATACTCTTCTAAACCAAATAAATGTTATTTAAACACTTGTAGGTTTTTTTATTATATTGTTTCATATATATATGTTATCAGGAGCTTAATATTGTCGATTTTAGACATAATGCTGAGCATATTTGATGAAATAACATATTATTATTATGAATATTCTTGTGAAGCTCCTCTGAAGATTCCATAAGACATTCATAGTTTTACAATTTTTGGTTTTATGAAATTTAATTCCTGCAGTATCCTTTCCGTTGCGTTTTATAATATTCATTTCATTTTAAAAAAATATTTTTTTTTTCACATTTTATCTAAATGATTAACTTTTATAAATATCAAACTCTATATTATAAAGAAAAATCTTGTTCGTGAATATCGCTGACGTCATATTGACGGTGGTAACACATAACACATAAATTTCGTTTTTACTGCAAATGCTTTAAATTCTAAACACTACACAATTTAAATTTTTACACCGTCAAATAGGGATTTTTTGTCAAATGCAATTTCTTTGAAAACTGTGTCCCAATTTACTGATTTTTTTTATATGGTTTTATAGGTTCATATAAGTTTTTTTTTGTTTTTTTTTAAATAATTTGTAATAACTTTTAATTTGTAATAGAATTATTCGAAATGTAATGAAATTGGAGATACATCACCCCGTCATGAACCTTTCTGCAATATTGTACGATATATCATCGTCTTTATAATGCTAAGATAGGCAAATTTACTCTCAGAAATATTGTATGATATATCATCATCTTGTGTCAGCTAAGACAGTTTTTTTTTTTAATAAATTTTAATGATGATAGCCTGTTTTAAGTTAAGATGCTCACAGAAACAAAAAAAAACACATTTAGACTATTCGGAGGAATAAGAAATTCTTTGAAAATAAACTATTTGAAGATTCAAATAAATTTAGACTTTAAGAGGTTCATATGAGTCATTTTTTTTTCAACTAAGTGAAAAAGTGTCCAAGCCAGGATTCGAACCCCGGACTTCGCTTTAGCTACGAACGCTCTTAAAATTGAGCTATACTACACATATTCGGCAGACACATTTACCTCAGAAAATGTTTTTCAATGACGTCTGGTAGGTTATCTGAAACAGTCAATAGAAAAAAACGGAGTTAAACGAAATCCAATAAACTTTGGATACATGATTACGCCTAATTATTTTATCACAATCATACTGATTGGCAAAGAAATCTTATGAGTTGTAATTTTTTTAACTAATTGAAAAACCTCTTCGAGTCGGAATTGGTTAATTCATGTCTTACATAATAGTCCACATGCTATTGTCAAAGGGTTGCCTGAGTGAAATGTGCCCGCCGGATTTTTACAGGCAAGCTTAATTGGAAGAACTCTGGCAACTAAAGTCATATTCCTTGATTCGATTCCTGGTTTGGTTGCTTTTTCCCCTAGTTGGAAGAATTACAACTAATAGGATTTGTTTACCAATCAGTAAAATTGTGCTAAAATAATTAAGTTTAAGAGGTTCAGTGCCTTTTAGAAGAGGACCATATTTTTTCTTTTTTTGGCAGCCACTTTCCTTTTTCAATATTGTGTAAGAGATTTCATGATAAATTCTTAGCAAAGACACGCATTTTAGGAGGATAAGCATTATCTAATTTTGATATCCTGCAGCAAGTAAAGAAAGGCACAGAATGACCAGATTAATAGTGTAGAGACATAGAGAAGCTTTTAGAAGTTAACAGTTTCCATACAAGGATTGAAATATTTTTTAGAGCATTTTAAACCTTAAATTACGAGAATAAAATGCCTTCAATTGCATACCTAAGAACAATTTCAATAATTTTCATTTAATTACATGTTACTATTTTTTAAAGGAATTATATAACAAGTATACATCGTTATATGTGAATAAAAAATATTTAATAAAAAATGAAATATATTTCTAAAAATACTTGACATTTTTCTTTAAATAACCTACAAAACCATCAATTTAAATAAATGAAATGCAACACGAGATTATAATAGATACTGCTTTAAAAGTAGGATAAAGATACATTTAGAAAAATGATCATGAAACACTTGCAAAACCTTATCTCCTAAAAAAATTCCAAAATATATTCAATACGTCTGCTTTCAAAAATATATTTCTCATTTTATTAATGGCAGTAGTATTTTAAAAGTTGAATTTCTATTTTTATCTATGCAACAAACTAACTCAATATTTTATAATTCATTTGTAAACTGACATATCGCATAAATATATCATAGGTATACTTATGTTCAAATTGCAATATTTCTCACAATTTCTATGCTATTTTATAACACGTAAATGACATATTTATGTATGTATTATTTTTCTAGACTGAGAATCGTCAAAATAAGTTATTAGCGTCGTTACAGAATAGTATATATATATATATATTTTTTTTTTTTACATAATATTTTCTTCAACTGATGTGTATTTTTAGTAACGTAATATGAGATAAATTACACCACATTTTTGTGTTTATTAAAGAAAACTGGTGTAAATTACAGTACATTTGCAAAACTTGACTTTTGTAAATGATATTGTTATATTCCAATACAATTTGTGTCACTCATTTTATTGTTAAGATTTTTAATTCCCTATCTATACGTATTAATATTTCTAATTTTTATTAATTCGCAAAATGTGGCACAAAAGCAGTGTATATTGCTCAAGCTCATATACATTTATTGGAATGCAAACAATATAATAGAAACAATTAAAATGTAATGAAACTTTATTGCAATATCTTATGTTACAATTGGAAACTACACTGTAAAAAAAGTCCTTCCGGCCTGTACAGGGAGGAAAAGTTAGCTTTCATAGTCCATGTATCGCAAATACATACATAGCGATTTTCGAAACATTAAAACTACCTGCTTTAATAATTTCGTCATTTCTAAAACAAAAGAAAATAATACTTTAATACGTGAAAAACAGTCCTCTTAAAAAACATAACGAATATCTTTATTCTCCCACTTCCGCGCCGACAAAAACATTCTACAAAAACCATTTTCGACAACAACATATTTTTCACACAGCTTGGAAAGATACAGTTACAAAGACAAACAAACATCTTTCTCACACAGCTTAGAAATTTACATCTACAAAAACAAAACATCTTTCTCACACAGCTTAGAAAGATACATTTATGAAAACATCTCCTGTTAGTAGGAGCCAAGAATACGTTTAATTCAATTGGATTCGCGACAATCTCCCACCTTGAGTTTTCAACAGGAAAACTCAACAATATGCACAAAAAAAATTTAAATAAAACAAAAAATGTGTAACATTATACTTACATTACATGGCCAAAGCATAAATATTTTTAACAGTAATTTTCAAAGACAATTTATACAATTCCCTGCAAAAATTTAAACAAAAATTAAACATATTATTACAAATTCAAATTAACACTAGGAAATGAGATATACTAAAAATAAGGGGGAAAAAGTTTATAATGTTCAATGTTCAAAAAATAGTCTTATGACTGATAACGTTTTAGAACAGTCAATGTTCTGCCAATTCTCGTTCGTAATACTGGCTCTAACGATTGTTCTTTTGGAATCTGTAGATTGTACAGTTTTTGTATTGGTCTTAAAAGTTCACCATTTTCAGTTTTTACCCGAGCAACTCTCGGGTGACCATCTTTTCCAGAAATTAGTTCTTGCACACGAGCTAAAGTCCAATACGTACGTTTCTTATCAGACTCTACGAGAACGACATCATCAACGGTCAGTTGCGTGACATTCTTTTGCAGGGAATTTTGTTGGCGTAACTGCACTAAATACTCAATACGGAATCGTCTTCTAAGATGTTCTTGAACTTGTTGTCTATACTTTGCTCTTCTGTTTAATTTCTGTGCGTCAATCGCATCAAAATCTATCACATCTGAAGATCTTATTTCTTGAAGAAACATTGGTGGTGTTAAAGGTGCTAGATCATCCACATCTTCTGAGACATACGTAAGTGGTCTAGCATTTACAACTTGTTCGCAGTCACAAAGAATTGTGATAAGCTCTTCATAGGATAATGAGGCTCTACCTAGTACTTTCCTCAAGATGCGTTTCACCATTTGTATCAACCGCTCCCACCAAACAACCCACCAGGCAGCAGTAGGCAAATTGAATTTCCAACGAATCTTTTGTACAGCTGCTGCAGCTGAGATCTGTTCCCAATCGATGTCTGAAAAAGCTCTATCTGCACCGACAAAATTTTTACCATTATCAGAATAAACGGTCGTCGGTCTTCCTCTTCTCGCTATAAAGCGCCTAAAAGATTGCAGGAAGGTATCTGTTGCTAATGACGTCACTAATTCTAAATGTATGGCCCTGTACACTGCAGAAGTGTGCAACACAATCCATACCTTTTTTCCATTTTTCAAATATAAGGGCCCAGCTAAATATACTCTAGTTATTTGGAATACTGCCGCATCTTGAACTGTTTCTGCTGGCAATGCAATAGGTTCTGACTCTGTCTTCTGTGCACTAAATATTTTGCAACGCACACATTTCTGAACTACTGCTCGAATGGTTTTCCTGGCTTTCAGATCCAGTATACTTCTCGTATAGAAGTCATCAAAAGAGCCACTCCTGCATGTAATAGCTCTTGGTGTTTCCAGGAGATCAAACGATGGACTACAGGATGGTCAGACGGCAAAAGAATTGGGTACTTAAAATTGACAGTATCTTCTCGATAGATTGCTTGTTTTTTTTACTCTGATGATACCATCTTCATCTAGGATTGGTCTTAGGCTACGAATTTTCTCATTATTCTTTTTATCAAAAATGTCTTTCTGGATCAAAATCATTAATTTTCTTTCAGCTTGTTCTAGTTAAAAACATGTAAGTTCAGATACTTCTTTTGAATTCGGTTTTCTTGAATTACTTATTAATCTTAGAATCCATGCAATCAATCTTATTATTTTCTTGTATGATTAAAATCGTCGATAATACCAATCATTAGGTTTCGTGTTCTTGTTTAATGCTGAAATTACACTTTTCCATTTCTCAGCATTAATAACTTCTTAATCTGGTGATTCGATATTTTGAGGCCAAGTAAATTCTTGCTCAGCCAGCCAGGCTGGTCCCTCCCACCATTTTAGCTGCAAGAACTGTTCAATGAAACAACCTCTGGAAGGAAGATCAGCCGGATTAAATTTTCCTGAAATATGTCACCAGTGATCTTTCTGTGACAAAGACCTGATTTCTTCTACACGATTCCAGACAAATGTTCCCCATCTATCATCTCGCTTTATCCAGCTTAAAGCTGTGGTTGAATCACACCAATAACAGATCTTCAAATTTGGAATTCTTAAATCAGCAATTACACGACTACCCAACCTGGCTCCAATGCAGCATGATAAAAGCTCTAATCGCGGTATAGTTAGGTTCTTAAGAGGAGCTACTCTTGCGCGTGGTTATATAAAACTCACCAAAATTTGATTTTTATTCTTTACTCTCAGAAAAATACAAGTAGCATATACGTGTTTACTTCCGTCAAAAAATATGTGAAGACTTACATCATTTTTAAAATTATCTAGATTCATCCAGTGCTCAAGTTTGATGTCAGAATTTTTTTTTTTCCCTGCACTCACTTTAAGAATTGTTTAGTTAAATTCTCTGGAATTAATTCATCCCATTTCAATTTCAACTTTTAGCATTCTTGTAGAATAAGTTTAGGGAGCAAAGTCACGGGTGAGGCAAATCCCAAAGAATCAAAAACCTTCTGAGCTAATGAAAGTAGAGCTCGTTTTGTAGGAATAATTTGCTCTTCCTCAATAGGGCCAATTTTGCAAGATAGGGTATCGTTTTCTAGATCCCAGTATAAGCCTAGTACTGGTGTTATGTTAACTGATAAAGTTTCAGACATAATTTGAATTGGATAATTTGACAGCCATCCCCTTAAATTGAATTTCACGGAGGACAGTAACATTCTCGATTCAATTATGAACTTGTTTAACTCTTCAGTTGTGTTGAAACTACAAACACAATTATCTACATACAAAGATTCATTCAAAGTCTCTGCTGTAGAAACAAAATTGTCAGGTGTACTTTCCAGATGGTGTTTCAGAGTAGCCGCTAATAAAAAAGGGTTGCCATTGATTCCGAAAACCACACGTTTATGTCTGTAAATTATATTATCCTTCCATAAAAACCGTAGATAGTCTCTATCACTTTCTGTAATACCTATCTGTATGAATACCTTTTCTATATCAGATACTGCACTAACAGGAAATTTCCGAAAACGATGCAATATTGAAAGAATCATTTCAATCATATTTATTCCTTTATCCAGACAATCATTTAATGAAGGAAAACCTTTCACATGAGCCGAAGCATCAAAAACCCGCCTTACTTTAGTAGTTACACTCGATTCTTTAAATACAGGCCTGTGTGGCAAATAATGTATTTTGGATTTTTTATTATCGACCACCTTTTCAATTATTCCTGCATTTAACAATGTATCAAATACTTCATTATAAACTTTAGTTTTATTCAAATTTGATAACCTTTTCTTCTTTGCAACAAGCCATTTTTCGGCCAATTCTCTACTACTAGGTAAGCGGGCATTATCTAGTACCCAAGGCAATGCTACTTCATACCTCCCATTTGAATCTATTCTTATGTTTCTTTTAAAATGTTGCATAGTTTCTTCATGAATTTCATTTTTAGTTTTAAATTCAACCGAATCAGTTTTACCAAGAATATCTAGCTTCCATAAATTAGCAACGGAACTTTCGTTCCAAAGAGACGAAATAACCATAAGAGAATCATTTGTTTCAGATTTAATACCTGGAATTTTCCCCATGAGAGTCCACCACAAATGGGTCTTTACAGCAACCGGACCACTTTTTAAAACTTTAATATTTCCGGTGAGTAATTTTCCCGACACATCGGAACCAATTAACAATTTCATTTCATTTTCGGTTTTACATACATTGTTTTCAACATCCGAAATCTTAATACCATATTTATTTAAGTCTTTTAACCAAGGTCCATTTGGCACCTTTTTTATATTAGAACAAATAACAGGAACATCTAAAACATGCATATCACAGTTATAACTATTATCAATACTACTTAATGAATTCTATATTTGTTGTGGTTTGTCTCACTTGTTTCAACACCACCAAATAATTTATGAATTAATTTAACTTCATCAATACTTTTATAATTCAAATACTTAATTACATCTTCTGATAAATATGAACGCTCAGAGGCCGTATCTATGACTCCCCGTAAATTTTTTTCTTTACCATCGTGCTTTACACGTACATGCAAAGTTTGTAATAACACAGTTGGGTCGGAACCTTGAGTAATCAAAACAGTACAACTACTCCCTGACTCATGTTCATGTTTACGACTTTCTAACGCCGTATTACTTTCTTCATTACAAACATTTTGACACATTACAGCAAAATGCCTTTTACCACAATTTAAACATTTAATCTTCGATTTACACTGACGTGAAATATGATTTTTCTTAAGACAGACAAAACAAGCCCCCTTTTTCAAAATTATACTTCGTTTATCTTCAAAAGAAAGCGAATTAGCTTTAAAACATTTTTCTGATAAGTGATACTTGTCACAAAATATACATGCTTCACCATATTTCTTAATTAAATGTTTATCTTTAGATTTATCCCCTACAAATAAATCAGTAGCAGTTGGCATAGAATTATATTCAACATTTTTAAATCTAGTAAAATTCTTAGATTTATCAAAACCAAAACTAGTACGCGCCAATAAAATACGTTCTACAGACAACACTTCATTTTATAACAAATTAAGCATAGAATTTAATTCGCTCTTACCTTGAGCAGACTTTTCACGATCCCGTTCCCAAATTCGGAGAACATCATGAGGTAAACACGATTCCACCAACGGGAATAAAATTCTCGCGTATTTGTCCTCTGTAACCCCAAGAGATTCCAACGATCTAAGTTTGGTTTCTATGTTGTCATATAACGATGACAAATTGCACTCTCTTCTGGATGTATTATTATTGCATAATACCAGCTGCAGCAGATCTCGAACGTAAATTTGAATTAAAGTGTCTTCTCTTCCAAATCTTTCTTTTAGATGTTGAATTACTTTAGGATAATTTTCAGCCGATATAGGATAACTGTTCACAATTTGGGACGCTTTTGATTTCGGAGTAATTGCTTGCATCAGATATACGAACTTCGAGTGATCGTCTAACACAGTGTCTTCGTGAATTTTCTTGATGGTATTCCAAAACGTTAGCCACGATCTTGAGTCCCCATCAAACGGCTGCAAACTAATTTCAGGCAATCTGAGTGTGCGGGATCCCATTCTTTCGATTTCTATCGAATTAGGTAAAATAGGTTGATGTTCGACGGCAGCCTTAACGAAAAAATGTCTTACATTTTGCTTCACTTTTATTAATTTTTCATGGTATTCTTCACATGCTTCGAATTGTTTTACATAATCTTTTTCCGCAGACCCATTCGACAACATAAAATTTTAAATTTCGTCATCTGTGGAACGTAATCTAGATGCTTTGTCCACTAATTGATCTAAAAGCTCTTCTATTAGATTAACATCTGGGCTTGACTGGTTAAGAGCTTCATTTAAAGCATTTAAAGTCTTCTTAAATGCGCTTCTAAGCGGCGTTCTTTTTAGTTTTAACGCATCCATACTTGAACAGTTTTCCACTTAAAAAATATTACTTCCTATGTCCTTCTGTTCGGGCGCCAATTTATCGCAAATACATACATAGCGATTTTCGAAACATTAAAAATACCTGTTTTAATACTTTCGTCATTTCTAAAACAAAAGAAAATAATACTTTAATACGTGAAAAACAGTCCTCTTAAAAAACATAACGAATATCATTATTCTCTCACTTCCGCGCCGACAGAAACATTCTACAAAAACCATTTTCGACAACAACATATTTTTCACACAGCTTGGAAGTATACAGTTACAAAAACAAAAAACATCTTTCTCACACAGCTTAGAAATTTACATCTACAAAAACAAAACATCTTTCTCACACAGCTTAGAAAGATACATTTATGAAAACATCTCCTGTTAGTAGGAGCCAATAATACGTTTAATTCAATTGGATTCGCGACACCATGTTTATATAAATTCAACTCATTTTACTCATACACCCGAAGCTAAATGCTTGGAACCGGATTATAGAAGATTCAATCCCAGTTTTTGTTAATACTGAATTTGAATGCGAATTTCAGCATGAGAGTTACAGCATAACAAAACTCAGATTGTTTCAAAATGTCAGCCACCGTAGAATTTCAAGCTGCCAAATCTCGGCCACTTTTAAGATAAAGCCAAAACAAAAAGTGTTCCGGATACCTTGTATCACAATCTAACACTTAACGGAAACAACTTTCCCAATTTATACATTTCTATATATATTTTTGACATAAAAAAATATTTTAAAAATTTAACTGGCCGTCATTTTGAAACAAGATGGCGCATGAAGCTGATCAACGAACTCGATCGAGACCTTGGAATGTTTTGTACACATGATTAAACACATTCATATCGATTGATAAATACGAGAGTTTCAGCTAACAAATATCAGATTATTTCAAAATCTCAGCCACCCCAGGATTTCAAACTGCCACATCTCAGCAATTTTTAAAGATATATCCAAAACAAAATATGTTCCAGAATCCTTGTATCACCTTCTAATACTTAACAGAAACAATTTCTTTTTCAATTTATAATTTTTTTTACATCTTTTTTATATTTTAAAAATTTAAAAATGTTTAACTGGCCCTCAATTGGAAACAATATGGCGGATGAAGCTGGCCAACGTACTCAGTCGAGACCTTGGTATGTCCTTTACACACAGTCAATCACACCCAAATTGGTTCATAAATAAGAGAATTAGAGCATGACGTTACTGAACGGAGGATGGTTTGGGGGTCTGGGGGTCATGATCGGCGAAAATATATCAAACTTTTTTGGAATTGCTTTACTCGAACGGCTGCAATAGGTAGCTTTTTGTAATGAAAGCTACCCAGAAGAAAAACGCTTCTTAATTTGGAAAATATATTGCAAACCCGAACGAAAATATACAATAACCTATCCGAGTTACCCATTATTCCTAAAGCTTTCTTGATCGTTAGAAAAATAAGCAACAAATTTATTTTCGGTATTCAAAAACGCATTTATAAAAACAAAGTTTCTTTTGCTGCCAAGGATTTTCGAATACGTTTCCGAGTAGTTATTGTAATGTATTAATCAGTTTTCTGAACCAAAAGAGTAATTCTGTTGGATTCTATCAATTCTCAACTAAACATTTTCATATTCAACAAATATATTTTGCATAACGTGATCAAACATGATAAATTAGCAGCAGTAAAATTTAAATTATTGTCTTACCCTTGAATCTATAAATTCAGTCAACAGAAAATGTTTAATTGAGAATTGATAGCATTCTAAAAATTTATATTCTGGTTTCAGAAAAAATACCAATATATTATAAAGTTATTCGGAAACGTATTAAAAAATATTGTTTGTAAAAGACATTTTGTCTTTATAAATTCTTCTTTAAGTCTCTAAAATATATAAGTTTTTGAGCTTTCTAAAAATAAAAAAACATGCTTTTCGAAATCGCGGCTATCTCTAAGATGGTACTGCATATTATCGTTCGTGGTCATCTTAGATAAAGGAATATTTGTCATTCTTTACAGTGTATCAGGAAATGGATTATTAAAATATTAAAAAAAAGAGAAATTAATCAAAATTTGTAAAAGTGCTTTAATATATCATATATAGTAACCCATAAATTGCTATATTTTCGTTATTAGCTTACACTGTTAAAAATGTTCGTTCATTGACAGGTTGTCTTCCGTGAATTTAGATCAGAAGTTTTCCGTTTTTTTACTGAAATGGAATCTCTCTTGTATATCTGTTGCCATTTTAAGATTTCAGAGTTTCAAATACAGAATTATTACTGTAAAAATCTGTCATACAATGGGATTGCAGTATTTTGATCGCCATGCATGCGCTTCAACTCTTTCGCGTCTGTATCGCGCCATTTACGGAATTTAGGGAATACAAAGACGAAACTTTCCTCAAAAAACGGAAACATTCCGGCAACTCTGCTGCCAGTCCTTTTTCCGTAAATTGACGGATTTTTTTTTTTTTTTTTTTTTTTTTTTTTTTTTTTTTTTTTTTTTTACAGTGTACAATATTTCGCATATATTTATGAATCGTGCCTTAATTATGAACGATGTTGTGCATATTCAATAGTTCTTCTAACAACTCATTTCTTTTTTTTTTGTATTTTGTTATATTCTACATTATTTTTACATATTGAACATTTTTTTAGAATAGTAACATTTTCAACTTAGTTCATGTTTTTAGTTTGTATCATGTATGTATTTTTTTCTTCTTTTTATTAAAATGTTATTTCACGGAATGTGGGACATTTCAGTCACCCTGCATTAGTCTAAGAAATATATACGCACTGAAATATTATGCTACATCGGAACGAAATATGAAATAATATCTTTAAACTTTATTATAAATAACAGAAAACTGCAGCAGAAAGTAATTTAAAAATTATCACACACTTTCCCCAAACTTTTCTCCGGGCAAAATAAATATAAATTTGATTTTTGAATTTTTTTTTAATTATTATTTTCAAAAAATAGTTAGAATATTTGTTTTTCTATTTCTTTTGATATCTTTTCAACAAGATTGCATTAATATTTTTCTCATAATATTTCATTGAAGAGCAAAATGTTTAAATTCGTGAACAAAGTTGTTTCATAACTCATTCCAAATTATTCATATAGAAATATTCGGCTCTAGTTTGCAAAAATAGCCTTCAGTATTTGAATTTATACGTTCATAGGAATGTTTAATGATAATATATACAAGAATTAACAAATAATATAGCAAGACAAAAAAAAAAAAAAAAAAAAAAAAAAAATTTCTTCCGGTGCCGCAACTATGTCTTTCCCAGAACCATTGTCTGGAGTTACATGACCAAAATATATTGAACCTGGTTCTTCAACCATCTATATGTCTTCTTCTTGTATGGTTTTCCGGACAGACTTACCTCGTACATCTTCTTTGATTATAGAGTCATGTTTCGACCATCAAAATAGAGAGAATTTTTTTTTTCTTAGGTGCGAATTGAACTAACACGTTGACGGTACTACTCCCTTTCACGATAAACCTTCGATTTATCAATTGCCGCAGCCTGATTTTCTGGTGTCACAGCATTGAAATCGTGTAAAAGAAATTTTGCTAGTTAAGCTCCTGCTCTATTAGAAATGGCTCTGCTATCACATGCTCTAGAAAATGATGACAGCTTTTCTGGTAGGTCTTGTTTTACTAAAATACTAGAACTTTCAATTTTATTTTTTGTTGAAATAATTTTACTAGCTAAAACACATTAATCTCATGAATCCTGTTGCATGAAATCGCTGTCAGTGTCACTAACAGTACCTTTATGTCTGAAAGCAGGGGTCGTTATTGGTTGGAATCTTCTGTTAAACTCGGTTTGTAAGGATTTTTTCTTTCTTTTTCTATGTTTCGCAAGATTTTTACTCTTTGATGCATCAATAACTCCGATAATCATATACCTGAGCTTTTGCTGGTCGTTCCAGAACTCATGTTCTAATTGCGCAACTTTCTTTGAAGCTGGACACAGATCAAAACTACAGTTACACGACTTTGAAACCTGAGAGTAGTATTCGCTATTGTATATAATTATATTCTCGCTATTTCAAAATTCTGCACTGCGATGTCTGTACTACAAATACAATAACTAAAATTAATATAAATTATGGCTAAATATTTAAAAAAAAGACTAGTTGACAAAAAAGTGAGGTTTTCATTACGATTTCAGGGGACCTAAATGTTAAATTTCGGATTAAATACATTTTTTATTCATAGATTCCATCTGAAACTGCCTATTTTTGCACTTGAATACTTATTTTTCTTTATACATTAGGATGTATTGAAAAATCAAAATGTGGATAATCGAATCTTTGGGGGATGCAAAAATTGTCTTTTATGTATATTAGTTTACATCTGTTTTTTTTTTTTGTTTTTTATTGAAATCCATTCATATCTTCCGGTGCCCCAAGCGCACCCAAATTAGTTAAAAACTGAAAGTTTTATAAAAATTTATAACTTATTTTGTTTTTTTCTTTAATTACTATTGGTTCGGAGTCGAAAGTTGTCTTTTAAGTATATTAGCATACATGAAAAAAAAATCACCTTCGATAAATTTCTTCCGGTGCCCCAAGACACTTAAATATTTGCAGAAAATCTATTTCTATGCAAATTTTGAACAAAAAATTATAAGTAAAAATTAAGAGATAAATAATCATTTGTATAGAATAAAAAGCAGAGCCATAACATGAAAAATCGTTTATCGTTTATTATTAAATGTATAAAATATTTTTTTTCTTTATATTCTATATTGTTATTTACGAAATTTCGGATAGGGCAGATGCTTTAATTGCTGGTACTGATTTACAAGATATTTGAATTGTACAGAAAAGGGAAACTTCGAATGTAGTAGATCACATCCAAATTCCTCGACAGTGTACAAAGGTTCGAAATTTAGTTGCAGAGACGTGTAATTTAGCTGTGCCTCTGTCTGTTTTAACCTGATTATATTTTGATGTGAGAAAAGAAAGCTTAAAAGTTCAAGTGATGAAGGGCACAATATACTACACAAAAACCAAAAGGGGAACATTAAACTCTTGTAAAAGAATCTGACGCGCTGTTATAATACCCACGTTACAGTTGTAACGGGAGAAAATAAACCAAAAAGAAGCAATAATATATATATATATATATTATAAAATAACATACATTTAAATGGGCTTACAGTAACTGGATGCGACGGAACAAATGTAAGTATTGTCCACAAAAGAAGAGTTATTCGCCTGATGCGGTTCTCCGTGGCCTCGTGGTTAAGACACCATTCCGCTAACCTCTTGAGAGCGTAGGAATCAGGTCTTCTAAAAAAGATAGTACACACTGTTGTTCAACGAAATAACTTCTTTTGTCATCCTGAAAATTTGTTATTGTCAAGGCTCTTAGATAACAGAGAGCCTATCAGGTCTTTAGCAATACGAAAGCAAATTTATGCTAGATATGAAAATAGAGGATCACCAGAAGTAAAAAAAAAATAAGTACCAAGAATACAATTCAAAGCAAAAGATTATTATGAACTTCTTCACTGGCAACGAGTTGGACGTCTTGAACGACGTCTTTTGTTGAATGTGTCTTGTATAGAAATTTAGACGATGGTAAACTTATTTTAAACGGTGGAATGGTCAAAATATCCATGCATACCCAAGCTGTTAAAAGATGCATTCGCCCAGTGTTATGAGATATCAGAAAGTGTATAGGGACAAGAAAAGAGACACTGTTTCATATTGATTAGAATAAAATGAAGAAGCCATATCAAACATTTTACTACCAGAAAGGATCACAAACTTTAGGAATACGTAAATCTTCAAAGTAAAAGAAGTAAAAAATTCACTACGTAAGTTCAATTTTTATATTTTTATGATTTAATGCTTTTATTTTTAAATTTATACTTCATGTATTATTTTATAATAATTATCATTTATAAGTTTATACTTTATTAACTAAACATTTTCCCAAACTTGTAAACAATGTTCGTAAATTTAAAATTTTTAATACATTTTATTCAAATTTTCAGTTTTTAACTATAGTTGAGGCAACGTAAGATATGAACGGATTTCGATAAAAAATTATATAAACTACACAAGTATGTAGTACAACTCCAATACACAACATTCACGCGGGGCCAAATGGAATTAAAAAGATAAACAAAAAAATTAAAATAAATTTCCATAAAAGTTTCAAATTTAACTACTTTTGGGGCGCTTGGGGCACCGGAAGATATGAATGGATCCCAATAAAATAAAACATGTAAACTTATATACATAACAGACAACTTTTGCACCTCGTGCCAAAAGTAATTTCGAAAAAAAGGTTTTTTCCTATACTTTTCGATACACCCTCGTAGACAATGTAAAACTTACAAGAAAGAGGAAAATGTACAAAAAAAAAAGGATCTTTTTAAATAGAACTCTCTTTTCGAAGTACTGGTTATAATAAAAGTACTAGAAGGACCCGTGCGAAGCTTTCGCACTGGAGGAGATTATTTCATGGTACATTTTAGCACTAATTTTTAATTAACTGATTTTTTTAATCAAATAATACGTTGTTAACGAAATGTGGGTGTACTACCTCAAAAACTTGTTCAAATTTTTTTTCGAATGATACCTCATTCATCGTTGTATGTTTTGTATGTGCATAGAAAAAAAGATGTTGACAACAGAAATAATATATATGATGATTACTTGTATATAAGAGAATGGGAATAGATTTCCAGAATTTTTCTGCCAAATTTTCTTCTCTCGCCAAGGTTATTTTTCTAGGTTGTTAAGACCCCTATACTGAAAAAAAAAACGAATTCTAAAAAAAATTGAAACACTGAATCAAACGTTTAAGGAATTCATATGAAAACATTTCCTCAGATTTTTTAAAACTGTTCCAGAAATATCTTAAATACATAAATCAATATTTGGTATACCACTTTTTTGCAAACCTATGAGAACGTAAAGATTGAATGTTCAAACTTTGTGGTCCAGCAGCCGTTTACGTGACGTCAGATTTCGCTGGCATATTAACAGCTTAATGAAATATTAAAAAAAATAAATACTTACAATATTCGTAAATCCTAATGAACTGTATATCTAAATTGAAGATAATCCTTAAATTACATTTTCTACTGGTGCTCCGATACGTTACGCATATACACCGACATGATTAAACAAAGAAAACAAATAAACTATAGGAGATGCACGCGTAAAAATTAAATAAAAACTCAGTTAAAAACTTGATATTTTTTCAAAAAGTACGTGCAAGATATAAATTAACAATCGTATTTTAATTGCATTATATGATGACGTTATCTGATAATGCAGTATTTTTTGTGACAATGCTGATTCGAAAAAAACCTTTCATTTCATTTATAAAAACAATGCCGATTTAATTTTTAATTAACAGCAATTTTTAATCAAAAAACATGTTTTAAAGAAATATAAGTGTACTATGTCAGCAGCATCAGTTCAAAATTCTTTCATATGGCATCTCATTCATTGTTCTACGTTTTGTATTACCTTAGAAAAAGAGATGTCGACAACAGAAATAATATATACGATTATAGACTTATAATTAATTTTATAATACGCGTTTCAATTTCTTATATTTGAATTGGCTCTGTCAAAATGTGTATGGCTCCCACCCTATAATGACTTCGAATCTAGATCATACAGCATTTCAAAACAATAAATTGGTCAATAATATTCTCTCACGACAACTGTAATAGAATGGAATATTGTTTGTTATATTTAAACTTCCTATGTTCCGAGAATATCTTAAAAGAAAATAATAATAATAATATGTTAAAAATTCGAATGTTATTAAAAAAGTTTTTACTTAAATTCTTTTATGTCAATTTCACAATTACTAGTTATCAATTTGTAAAAGTTATATAGATATTACGACGCTGAAATTTACGTTTGATGCTTAATTTCAGATAATAAATAAAATCAATGTACGTTAGATGTTTCATAAAACGCGGAACCTGAACTATATACAGCGTGTCCACGTATAACCTGACCGACTTTTATTTTGGCAACCGTTGGTCCTAGCTGCATACTTCAAATTACAAAAATTGTTTAAATAAGGTAAAGAATTATTTTTAAAGCGATATGGGTTAAGAAAAACATTTATTAAAAAATTACGAAATTTAAATTTTTATACAGTCCCCCGGTCCTATAAGTGATATTTAGTAAAAATTTACTGCGACACTAACAAGTAAGATAAAAAGGTCCCACTCATCTAACATTAAAATTGACCGAATTATGAAACTTTGAAATGCATGACTTATACCACTTTTTTGCATCTCAAAATAGATGATTTCGCCCGTGCTTTCAGGGGTCGTATATAAAGTACCTAAACTTATTTCAAGGTATCTGCGCTTTGAAAGAAATCGTACAACTATTACGATTGACTTAAATTTTATTAGTTAAGTTTTAGATTAGTTAAAGTAATTGTATTTTATCATATGTTTTATTTTGTAAGTATTTGAGGCTATGATATATTTTAACAAACATTATATTATTTTCATAAGGTTTTATTTAACTTGCAACGATCGTCTTTCCAGTTTAAAATTTGTACTCGAATTTTAATTCACTTTCAAATGTCCGATCGAAGTGAAATTTTACATACTGACTTAAATCCGATGACAATGTAATATTATTATGATTTTCGACGCTTACCATATTTGATGATAACACAAAAAAATTCGGATAGAGATGATAACACAAAAAAATTCGCCAACAAGTTTAAGAAAAAATTTTAGATTAGATAACATAAACCTGCGATAGTTGTGTTTTTTAACTTTTATAATTACGTTTTATGTATTTTTTAACGCTGAATAAAAAAATTACCTTCACTTTCAACCATCATGTCAAGATTTTTCGCAAATCGTAATTTCAATGTTAAAAAACAGTGAAAAATCTGATACTTTAAAATAGATGTAAGAATTTTTTATTCAGTTTAATTTTATTTAATTCAATAATTTATTCAATTTTTTGGCTTATACTGAGTTTTTTACAACTAAATAGCTCAGGGGTCCGATGAAATTGGGAAGGGAGGGGGGGGGTCAATTTTAACTTTGAGTTTTTTAACTTTCAAATTTTCGATTTGAGAAAAATCCTGACGTGATGGTTTAAAATGATGGTCATTTTCGGTTTAAGCGCTAAAAAATACATTAGAATCAATTTTCAAAAGCTAAAAAACAGGGCACAACTCAAAATATGAAAGACAGTGTAATCTAACAGCATTTTAAAATCTTAATTGAGGCTGTTGTTTTTCATCCTTTTATATAACAAAAAATCTGTTATTTTTATCCTCTTATATGCTCAGTACAAATTGTATATTTTGCATTAATATGTTAGAATGATTATAGATTTCACATTTATATTAGATTGCAATGTTAATTTTGCTCTCAACTATTTTTTTGATATATCTGACGATTATTTATATTTCTACTACATTTGTGAATGACCCTATTTCGCAACAAAAAATATACTCCAACTTTAAACGGCTATAACGCGGTCAGTTTTAATCATAGATGAATAGGACTTTTTTTATCTTACTTGTTAATGTCATAGTAAATTTTTACTAAATATCACTTATAGGATCGGGGGACGGTATAAAAATTTAAATTTCGTAATTTTTTAATAAATGTTTTTCTTGACCCAAATTGCTTTAGAAATAATTCTTTACCTTATTTAAACCATTTTTGTAATTGGAAGTATGCATCTAGGACCAACGGTTGCGAAAATAAAGGTCGGTCAGGTTATACGTGGACACGCTGTATATAAGATAGTAGATAAGATATAAAGATAATTCAGATTTTAATAGTCATATCGATATTTCGACACTTAAATTTCCATTTGCTGTTTAATTTCATAAAAGAAATAAACTAAATGTACGTTCAGATTTTACTTTAATTTAAGATTACTAATTAAGATTTTACTTTAATTTATGAACTGTTAGGCAATGTCTGCAACTTTCTTCATTTTATAAAAGGTTTCTTTTCTATAAATTTTTAATCCTAAAACGAGTGTTAATAAACATGTTACATAACGTTTGATACCTTTTTTTCGTAGCGTGTCAATGTATTTGTTAAAATGCAGTTTTTTTTCTTTTTAAAAAAAAATAAGTATTAATAACTAAAGATACTAATATAAACTTACATGATTTGGACCATTGGATTTCAATTTAAATTAGAATTTTTTGAATATCGTATACTTATTACCAATATGTATTCTGTAAAACTATAACTACGTGGAGATGCATAAAGCTAAAATTGTTCCTTCTTTTTCTTTTTTGATACATATAACCCAGGATTTGATGTGATATAAATAAAATACAAGTGGATATTTTAATTTATTTACAGAATACTTTATGAATTACACTGACAATTTCTACCATATGCTGTAATCATTTATTGCATTTTATAAACTCATTTAACTTTTATGAAAATAATGTATTTTTGACGGAGCTAAAGTGTATACCAACTGCTAATACAAACAAGACGGTAGTAGATTTATCATTCCATTTGCATTACAAATATTCTAATTTAGCTTAAATACTTTACTTATTTATACGCGTAAGTTGTTATAAATTAGATTATGTACAGTCTAAAGTAATATTTATTGAGCCAAATTTCAATAAATGATTTTGCATGTCTGTGTCATGCGTTATGCTTTGAGTTTACAAATTCAGAAAATACCTTATTTAAGTTCAACAGTTTTATTCATTTACTCAGGAAAACCTACTTGTTGAATTAATGAACTGCAGCTGGTGTCATGTGCAAATTATTATTATTCAGACTTCCGTTTCTGACTGAATGAAATGAAAGTAATTTGTTTTGTATCTTGTTAATTTATTTTAATCTAGATTAAATGTATAAAACGAATTTCAGACCTTTAATTAATCGAAAGGCAATTTATTTCGAATAATAATAATTAAATATATTTCATGAAGTTATGTTTATGTTATATCTATTAACTATATATACAGGCCTCGAAAAAAAGAACCCTTACGATAACCAAATTGTTTCCGATAAAATACGAAAATAACCATTCATATTTGATTTTGTTTTTAAATTTATGTTTGAAACAAGCTTAAGGCTTGTTCCTTATTCCCAAGCTTAATCCTTATTCAAATTGTAACGAACGATGGAAAGTCTAAGGAAACTTCTAATTTCGACATGGTCTTTATATCTTACTGAAACTTTTAACTTCTTATCACCAATTATAAGTTATTCGAGGAAAAAGTTTAGATTTTTGCCAGATGTAAAATTTTAAAGTCCTAATGTTAAATTGATTTTAAACAGTTTGAAAACAAAATACAATGTGGGTATTTTTTTAAGCTTATCCTTGTGGCTACTAGGCCGAATGAGATGACACTTTCGATTAGAAAATTTGAAGTTTCTATAACTAGTTTTCTCATAAATGTATTATGTTAAAACATTTTTTTTTTAGAATATCAATTTCTTAATATATAAATTACAAAAAATAATATTGGGAAACATTATACAAAGTGCAATTAGAAGAGATTATCGTTTAAAGAAAATGCCTGATTTATTTTTATCACGTGGTGAAGGTGTAGAAATTTTATTTTCTGCTTCTGTTTCATATCTGTACTGAATGCAAAGTGATAAAATGCAGAATTAGTAAGATGCAAATATACTAAATCCAATTTATTAAACCTAAAAGTATTTTTATAGTAATAATTGAATTTCTAAAATTATTCTGCAGTACGAATTTCCTTTAATATATTTTACTTTTTTTAATTATTATTATTAAAAATAATATAGCTAAACTGTATGTTTTCTGTTTCAATATAAAAACACTCAATATAAAATTTACTATGGTTCTAACATACCTTATCTGATGACAAACTTAAGGGGAAGTCATTATTAACATGGCTGTAAATTTGCAACAATATTATCTCACTCAAATAGTGGCAGCAACACACATGTTAGACGGTGCATATACATATAACAGTGGTAGTGATAAAATTCTTACGATTCAGGATTTCTATGTAAAATATTTTGCAGAGAACATATAAATCGCCGAAATTGATAATTATATTCTATGAAAGGTAATATATCTCATAACATAACCTGGTGGAAGGACTTAGAAACATAAATCATTAATAAAATTATTAATAAGTTAATCATAAAAAAATACCTGCATGTAATATTGTTTAAAAAAACATAATATAAAATAGGTGTTTATTTTTTAAAAAAGGCCAGTAATATGAATAATTTGAATAACAAATCTTTGGACTTCCTTACAATACAATATTTGAAATGGAAGACAATAAATTAAAATAAATAAAAATTATCTTATTACTAAATAAAATCATTGTTACCTAAAAAGTTGTTTTCAAAAAGAACGCTGCGCACATTAATATAAAATTTGGTAGGAAGGAACTTGTATGTCTGAGGTTAAGCACATCAAAGCCAGTTTTTGGATTTTTGGATTAGATTTTTTCCTTAATTTAATTTTTTATTCGATATTTCGCGTTTGATTACGTTTCGCGTCGATTTCTCCGTATTACTTAGAAGTATACTGTATAGATTTTCAGCTCTATTTTTTGGTTTGCCCTCTTTTTAATATTATTCATTTGGAATTCGAACAGTGTAGTACAAAATTTTATACGATTTTTAGGGGTTTTGCGTGTTAAGCGGCAATTTTTTGAAATTTTGTTTCTCAAACGAAAAGAACCTTCTAGCAAATTTGGCTATTAACCTGATCAAAGTGAAGTAGGAGTAATGCCAAATCGTTTCCTATAGCAACGTGGGCGACAATGCTGGAAATTTAATTTTAATATGTGTAGAAATAAAAAATCACAATAATTCAAGGTTCGTTTGATTCGAGATAGTAACGAGCGTTGCCTGCATGATTAACGCTTGAGTTTGCATGAGTCCGCATGAGTCCGCCCTGCCGAAGTTCCAAATTCCACTTTTGATTAATTCGAAAAAAAAAAAAAGACTGGGAAACCAACCCAGCGAAGCGTGCGAAACTTTGCTAGTTAACTACAAATGTGAAGCTATTTTCTAATATATAAACATTTGAAATATCTATTCAATTTAAAATGTCCTTTATAAACCACAATCAGCTTCGTGGCGCAAAGAATAAAATATAAACGGATAGTATGTTTCCAGTTAATTTGTTTCGTTAGTATGTGCGTCATTACAATCTCGCGATAAACATTTTCATTTAATGTATTTTTCGCATTTGTTGAAAGAAGAAAGGGGAATATGTGTTCATGACATAAGTACATAATTGTACTAAAATTGTAAGGATGTTGCCTTTCGTTGAGACATGCAAAATTTTGTATTCAAGTTTTTGTATACACTTCAAAAAACATGTAATATGTTTATATAAATGACTTACACATTATAAATCTGAAAACTGTACAAATCCGTTTATATAATGATTTTGAATATAACATTGAAAGATTAAAATTGTGCAAGCTTTGTTCAAAGCGGAGAATGTGTGGAACGTATTTTATGAATCAAGTGCTTTATGCCATACAATAAACTCTGGATGTGCAACTTGTTATAAATTATTTTATTGTAGAATTCAAACAGAATGCATATTTACAAATAAATACATAGTAACATTATAGGTAACAAAGACAACATCGAAAGATTTATGTTGCTTTGGTGTGTGTAAAGTAATAGACATGTACACTATATAAGTATCCGAATGGATAATTAAATATGGTACTTGGGAGTTCTCGAATATTTGAAATTTAATTACCGAAGTTTTTTTTTTTCTACTTCCATTGACACGGAATATCCTCAATAAGATTTATAAATGATCTTAATGCATGTTGGAAATTCAAAGTATGTGCTTATGATTTTCACTTATATTGGAAATTAAGTGAATCATTCATTGCCAGTTTTTTTTTAATTGACATGTTTTATTAAATGCTGATGAAGCAGTTTTATTTAATAAACAAGTATAGGACATTCTCTTGCATCATGCCTCAAAATTATACATCGAAAAAAGCGTTTATATAATGATTTTGAATATAAAATTGAAAGATTAAAATTGTTCTTTCAATTGGATCGATGGATCAATGGTCAATTTCTTGATAAATTCCAAGAATTTAACTAATTAAATTTACCAGATAAATATCGTTAAATGTTATTTTAGTTGTGTAAGGACTTATTAGAATTAATCATTTTCTTCAACAAAATGTCAATTGAAAATAAGTGTTATATATATTTTTTTAAATGCCATATAAATATGCATAGCAGTAACCTAATTAGCATTTTCTGTATACTTCCTTAAACAAGCATTAAAAATAATATTTTTCATTTACAATTACATAAAAGATGCTTAAAAGTAATGAACAATCAGCATGAACAATCAGCATACTGTAAGCTTATTTTCAGACATAAAACACGAATCTTCTAATTTAATTAGTATGATTAATTCAGTATTTTCTAATAGTTCTAATCTAAATGGCAAAACAAAAGGGCTGAACTGAAGCAGCGAAACACGTGATATATGGCAATTGCAACGGAAATAATTGTCACCCTGTTAAACTCGCATTCTGTTCGCATTACTAACTTAAATACAAAGGGGCATAAATCAAATCTGCTATATGCCTGTTCCAGCAGACAGTTCTAGGTATCACATTACTTCAAACGTTTAATTGTATTAGTTACGTTAGGTTTTAGCATACCTTCATTAAATATTAAGAAAGGATTAAAATATTAGAAGAACAAATTTAAAATTAATTTAACAGCTACATTGTGCATATAACTTTAAATTACTTCCGGATTTAATTCTTGCATTAAAAAATGAATTTTTAATTGTTTGAAAGAGTCTTTTAAGATGATTTATCAAAATTGTTGAAAGCTGTATCTACCATTTTCCTTTATATAGCTTTACGTGAAAAAAATTTGAATAAAGAAAACAATATTTAAAGGCATCGTATAATTTATGAATCAAATTTTTTACTTATGAAAGCTTTCATCTTAGTATAGGTATATATCATATGTGGTTATATATCATATTAGGTATATGTCATATGAAGAAAACATTAAGCAGAATAAGTTGTGTACAATATCGTATTAGGATATCCATCATGTATAGGTATGACTGAAATATTTATCAAAGGTTAATATGTGGATGATTGCGTACATTCGGTTGAATTAGCTAATTCGAGTTATGAAAATTATAAAATTATTTCAAAAATCACAATTAAAAAAATCCACACTTATACAACTACTAAGCATTGTAAACAATTTTTTTAAATTCGGCAAATATTCCTTAATTATACAAGTATATAATGTTTGTTTTTAAAATGCTCAAAAAGGGCTTATAAAATTATTTATCCTTGTATGATTGAAAATTAATTAAAACTGTTTTGTTTATTATGTATGTTTTATCAAATTAACGTCGTGCTTTTAACATAAAATTATATATCGTCTGGACTGCCGTGTTTGTTATTATTCTATGTCGGATTGTAAGTTTGAACAATTACGTGTCTTCGATAAACAAATAAAAAAATGCATACAATATTGTAAAAGTGCTGGTCGAATAAAACTTGGTTTTATTTATTCTCTTTTAATGAATTTTGCTACATGATTACACGTAATGGAATATATCTTCACATTAATTATGAGGATTTTAAAATAGTGGTATATTTATTTTCTTGATATATATCAATTGCGTAAAATATTTTTTATATTTTACACTTTTATTAGTTATCCATTTTCTAGTCGATTTATACATTAAACATAGAATAATTCTCTGATCAAATAATCATATTCAAAATCTGACTTGGGTATCTTTGTAATTGCATGCAACCTCTTGGTTTGTATATTACGTAAGAGATAACTCTTACTGATTTAAAAATGGTTACTTCTAAAATGATAGTATAGCAACTAAGTAAACATGAACTGTGCTAAGAAAAGGCGAAACTCCAACAATGGGTATTATAATATTTTGGGTTCCATGAAAATATACGAGTATCAAAAAAGAGAAAAATAAATAAATACAAAACAGAAATCTTCCATTGAGAATATTTGTGAGAAGTGAATCTTTCTCTAACAAAAAAAATATCTCTGCAAATAGATTTGAGAATATGTCTACCCAAATATTTGATCTTATAAAGAAAATTTAAAAACGTTCTCATGCTAATATATCTCATTAAATGTAATTTTAGGTATAAGAAATTTAAAAAATAATAATATTTTAATTGTTATATTTTAACTGTAAATTGTAATAAAATTTTTTGTTTGATTTTAGTTGTACTTTTTTTGGTTTTACTAAACAAATTTAAAAGGTATATTCCTTGTACATGCTATTACATTATCATCATAAATTAAATGTGCCGTGAGTACTAAAATAAAATGAAATATTGCTGTATATTATTATAAAAAATGCAAAAACGAGAGCTTGTAAATGGGAGAAGAACTAAGATCAACTGAAAAATTAACTGATAAATTTTTCACCATATATTATGGAAAAAAAATCAATAGAAATAGAAATTAAGGGAACAAATTGATGAAACTAAGAAATACTTTATGAAAACAATGTTTTCATAAGCTTTTTTAATTAAACGTTTTGATCACTGAATGAAATAAATTTTCAAAAATTTTATTTTTGTAAATCATAGAAGAACATTACTTACTCTTAGAAGATTTTTTTTATTTATACTTTACTTACTATAAAATTAATTAATTTTAAAAAGCTAAATATTTTTACCAACAATTTTCTTTTCATGAAATATTGCATTTATTTTAATTTTATTTTTATGCGGAAGACAATGAGGTGAACATCATTAAAAGACAATCATGTTAGAATGTCTTTTAATAATTTTTAACTTAACAGTATGCGTAATAAATACAAATGTTGTGCAGGGTGTCATAAAGTAAACAAAATAAATATGAAAAGGTAAAATGTTTTGAAAGTTTTTAGTATATAGGTGTGCTTTGTCATAAAATAAACAATAGTTTTCATGCAATATCCCATAACACTGTTTTAGCAATATGTTCAATCCCCATACCATTTATTTTATGTTATATATCTTCTATGTAAATGTGAATACGATTTCCCAATAAAAGTCGAAAAAAGTTGCTTGATACTTTAATTCTGCATGATTGTGAAAATATCATAATAAGGGTTACCCAAAAAGACAAAAAAAAAAAAAAAAAAAAAAAAAGCGAAAGGAATATAAAATAAGAAATACGAAAGAAATACAAAACAATAATGGTTAAACATGTATTCAAGCAGATAATGAAGCACGCTGAATCACTTCCTTAATATTGTCACGAATATTTATTTATATTGTAAAATTTTAAATTCAGATATTTAAATATACTTGTTAGGAGACGCATAACATAGTTCAAAAACCAACTTTCAGCAATTAGCGTCAATTGTCTGTAAGGCATTCGAAAATTTTCTTCATCACTGTATACTGTTTGGACACCACGTATTATGATAAATTTCAGTTGAGTTGAAAACCGCATAACACAACTAAAAATGCGCATATTGTAATTACTATTCATACACGGTATGGTATAAAATTATTTTCTTGCCCATGCATATGAATTTACATATGTTTTATAAACTTTGTTTTTTAATGCTGCAAGATAATTTAGGTGAAAATGCATTACAGTCTTAAAAAAATACTTTCGGCAATCCACAACTTTAGCTGATAATGATTAATTTTTTTTTTATTAAACCTACTATATAATTTATAGAATTTATAGACACCATGAAATATACTAAAATTTAAATAGCTTGCAAACACATATGACAACTGAAAACGCACTTGCAACTATTACCACTCGGAGATTATACTTTAAACGGAGATTTTTGCATGTCCTAGTCTGATTATGCTTGAAGTAGTGTAACGTCATTCAAAATCACTGCAAACAATGTTTCCCCAAAGACGAAAACGTAACATAATTATTTAGTTTGTCTCTGGCAATGAACTATAAGTGCTACACGATCCATTTACGATACAGAACGTGCTATATTAAATATAAATAAAATATACTAGTATCGTCATAATCCAACTATATTTACGGCAATTAGGGCACAGATAGCAACCATACAGGCATCCGAAAAAAAGTCATAATCGCTATTCAACTATGGTAGAATGTTTTAAGATCAAATTAATTTTAATAACAACCAAATGTTTTATTTGTAAGAAATTGATACGATTAGCAATACTAAGACGATTAAGTATAATCTTATAACATTTTTTTTAAATAAACCAATAATTCGTTGGATTATATAATTATAGCAAGTGTTATTTTGTCAATAATTAAAAAAAACAGCTTTATTCTTTCCAATAAAATTTCCTTTTATTAAAAAAAGTCACTTATTTTAACTAAATGACTATTCATATATTCAATACAAACGTTAGATCATTTATACGCAGAAAAAAAATACAATGTAAATAAGAACTCGAATCGTAATGTACATTGTTAGCTTGAATAAACATACCAGTCCACGGTTTTCAAACAAATAGCATTTGTCGTATAACATCCAATCACAATGTAAAAGCATTCCTTTAGTTATATAAGTCCTCAGTAAATGTCAATGCGATGATTCCGCTTGTTTCCACCGAAATGTCTTTTACGAAATGTTTTTTACGCAGCGCATTGGCAAATGTTTCTGAAATTTTGGCTAAAACTTGAAACTCTTTCTTCTTAGCTGAGTTTTCTTTGAAAATAAGAAAGAACTCGGAGCACAGAATTGTAATTTACGAAATTGCTATAGTCAATAATATATATCTAACAAGAAATATGTTGGTATAATTGAATGAATGTTTGTATAAAATTCAAATTGTTTAGTGCATTTATTATTGAAATATTTTAATTTTAAAACTGTATTATTTTTTATAAAAACTCTCAAAAGCACTTCACATTAGGAACTTTATTACGTTAATACTACAAAATTTTTCCGCATTCATTAATTTACGGTACGCGTTGATTTTTATTTTTTTTATTTAAATATGTACTTAAGTGAGCTTACTACAACTTTAAAGTATTTTTTTAAATTAATTATTTATTTCTAAATAGTATATAGTGATATAGACTTCTTCAAATGTAGTCCATTTTAGCATAAGAAAAATTAATCTAAATATATAATTTTCAGCGTTTGATTTGAAAACAGCAAGCCGAAAAACGCGAAGTTAAAATTAGAACCCTTAAAGTGAAACCGAAATCATACCTGAGCACAACAAAAGAAATACTGAATCCGACACGGACACAAACCCATTTCAGTTCAACCTGAAACCAAAATAATCGAATACGAACCCAAAGTAACATAAAATTAATCCATATTTTAATACAATTTTGAAAATTAGCCAACAATAGTGTCTATTTTAAAGTAATGTAAGTCACAAACAAGTTTTGAAGTAAATAAGTTTAGCACTGATTATAAAACTTCTAACCATGTTTATCACATTATATGAAATTTTTTTTTTCCTTATTACTTATTTACATTTATTTAAATTGAACATTTAGTAATAATATGTAATATTTATTATATAACATTTTAAATATTTTTATAGTACAACAAACAAAATCTTACAAACATACTTTAATATGGGTTTAACCTTATTTTATTAAAACTTTCGAAAAAAAATTATCTGTTTCTTCTCGTCATTCGTGTATTTTGGATTATTTAAATCTTAAAATGTATCTTTGATAGATATGTCACTTTTTTTAATAGTTAAAGCAGTATGCATCTAATAGTACACAATTATCATTATCCGTTCATGGGCATGATCTCCCAAGGTGGTCGTTGGGCGTCAACCTGGGCTTCGCCCAGGGGATAATTAATGCATCGCGGGTAACACCTTCGGTGAGGGACAACCCAGCCAGGCGTGACTATGCGCTTTGGGACAAGTTTTCTTCGAGGTCCCGGGTTGGCCAGAAGCACCTCCCGCTCTTTTTGTAGTGATACACGTGCAGTTATATGATATGTGTAGTGATATATATGTGTAGTGATATGATATGTGTAGTGATATGATATGTATCCACTACTAGAGGGAAAGTGACTGCCTATGTAGGATTCCACACTCCTTGAATTGTGGTAAAGCAAAAGTTGTCACGGCAGCACGACGACCTAGAAACCGATTCCCCTTCACCAGTTTGCCATGGGTCCGTCCTGTGTGAGAGTTTCCCCAGATTGGGGTTACTGTCGTAGCGACCTATGTCGTCGACTCGTGGGTACTAGGTTAGAGGGTCCGCAGTGGGGTGCGGCTCTTTGACCGTCCGAAGCGCCGTAGTGAGGCAAATCTACTGGCGCATTAAAAGTCTCTCAGGACTTGGGATCGGTGGTCGATTGTGTGCGGCGCGTCCCGCACAAAGATCCTGCGGCGCATGTATCTTTTATCCGTTCATGGATGTTGCATGGTTTAGGTTATAATTATTATTTTATGTTCATTTATGTAGGACCGAAAATGAAGGGGGTCCTACATTAAACAAAACAAATAATACATTCAAAGCTTTCGCCGTCACAGACCAAATATGAAATGAATCGGCAAATATGCAAATATTGGAATTTGAGCATGACGAAATAGTTTTACATTTAGAATTTAATTTTGACAATCTGAATTTTAAATACACATGCAAATATAAAATCTTAAAATTTAGCCAGGAAAATATCATATGATAATAAATCATATCTGACCCCAGAGGATTCTATAGTCAATATAGAGTCTTTGATTTTCTCTCAATGTGATTGTGAAACAATGGGCACAGCACCTTTGGAAAGGTAAGTACTTCTGGTGAGTTGTGTTTTTTTCATTCGTTAATAAACACAAAGTCTTTGATTCTCTGTCAATGTGATTGTAATGCAATGGGCACGGACTTTTGGAATATCATGATAACAACGTCTTCTTCATTAATTAATCAACACAGAGTCTGTTTTTTTCTGAATGCGATTTCGATTCAACGGGCAAAGGATGTTTGGACTAATGGGTATTCCTGGTGAGAGTGTTTGCTTCATTCGTTAATCAACATAGCTTTTCTGTTTTTCAGTTTATGTAATTGTAATGCAATGGACACAGGACATTTGACCTATCATTTGGGTCAACTTCTGCAATCATTAATCTACACAGTGTCTTTGTTTTTCTCTCCACGCGATATTAATGCAATGGGCACTGGACGTTTGGACTATCATGATAATAAAATCTTTTTCATTCATTATTCAACACAGAATCTTTGTTTTCTCTCAACGCGATTGCGATGAAATGGGTACAGGACCTTTGGAATAATGAGTTTTATTCATTGTTTATCTGACTTAGCATCTTCAGTATGATAACAATGTGTCAGCAAAAAAATCACCTTCCTTCCTTGAAGCCCAAAAGAAGAATGAGTTTTAATGCGTCTTTAGATAGTTCGTCCCGAGTTTTTAGGGTTTGTCAAATTTAGGGTTTGTAAAATTTGTCTTCTTACTGCATTATAATTTGCCGAATCTTTTAACCCATATGCAAATTTTGGTTCGAGACTCGGCCGGTTGGTGACCTTTTGTTTAACTCCGTCGGCATATATTATTCCTGAATAAATTCTGTTGGTTGACTACTTAGCATTCACTAACAGTAGCAGTTCAGGCGCGGAGGTGCAGTGGGATGGTTCCAAAATCCATTTGGTTATGTTGCCACTTATTTATCTATTTTTTTAATCCTGTGTGCCTAACACTTTGTTGTGTATTTATCGCTCATAAAATATAAATGAGTTTCTTTTTTCCTGACGTAATGGCTTTTCCTTGGTTAAATCTATATTTACATTATTAATATATATATATATGTATATATGTAAACTCGGTTTATGGCGTCAGGTGCCACCATCCGAAAAATCTACAAGAGACCACTACATTTCTTCCGGTCAAGGGGCGATTCCTCCTCCAGATCCCTATCCTTCATAGCTTTTATTATACCCTCCATCCACGTCTTTCTTGGACTTCCTAGTTTCCTCTTTTGGTTTGTTCTATAATTAGATGCGATTTTGGGTAGTCTGTCTTCACGCTTTCTTTTAAAATGACCATATCAGATTAATTGCTTCTTTTGGAGATCATCTAATATGGTTCCCTTTATTTTAATCATTTCTTTGATTTTTTCATTTCTTATTCTTTCTATTCAATATATCCTGCATGATCTTCTAAGGGAATCCATTTCCAGTGCTGCTAATTTCTTTATTTCTGTCTCAATAATTCTCTATACTTCTGCTCCATATAACTATATGCCCTTTACAATATAATTGTATATTTTTTTTCCCTTGTGATCTCCTCACTCCACCAAATAAAATTTAAGAATTTTACAGCCTTTCTTCTTTGACATATTATGTATATAATCTGTGAGCCTGTGCCTTCTCTATTAATGTCTACACCAAGAGTATAATACTCGCAGCTTCTTATTTTTATGTTATTATTTAAATTTAGTCCTGTCTCATTTCCTCCTATACATATTTATTTGGTCTTACTAACGTTCATGTAAAATCCCCATTTCTCATATTCTTCCTTAATTTTATCGTCATTTTCTCTAAATAATTTTTACTTTTTGCAATTATAACTTGGTCATCTGCGAATTGCAGAGTGAAAATTAACATACCATTCACATTAAGTTCCATTCCTCTACAATTTTCTTTCCAAATTTTCAATGCATTTTCAACATAAATTTAAAAAAGTGTTGGTGAGACACAACATCCCTATCAGAGTCCTTTATCTATTTTAAAACCTTTTGACAATTTTTGGCCTATTTTAATCTTTGTAGTACAAAATATATAATATATATGATATTTAGAATATATATGGTGACAGAAACATATGGTGACCTAAAACATAAAATATTTATATGGTGACACTCAAATTAAAACATTTTTTTTTCATTTTCTTTTCTTTTCTTTTCTTTTCTTTTCTTTTTTTTTTTTTTTTTTTTTTTTTTAATTCTTGTTCATATTGTATATAAAGTAAACTTTAGTTATTTTCACTAAATACTGATTTTCCATTCAATAATTTATAAATTCATTTTTTGTTTAAATGTTAAAAAATTAAGAGGATGACTTTAGAAACTGACATCAAAGTTATTATTCAAATTATATTTTGAAAATTTTTTAACAGTCATCAAATATTACACTTAAAAGAAAAAATCAAATATGGTAATAAAACAGCGGATAATTCTACTGGCATTTTTCATTTGTTTGTACAAATCTAACATTGGCAGTAGATTACAGCAAAATAAAATCATTTTCCACAACAGCGTATTATATTTCTATTGGAAAATTCAGTATCTTATTCTGACAGCGATAGGGATATAAATCTCACTTTATGGAGACTGAAAAATATATCCTACCTTGTGAATTATTTTTTTGTTACTTTCCTATTTTATGTTTTCGAATTGTTTTAATACCATGACAGCTAAATCTAATAACGAATCATCGTGGAAACGATTTATAATGTTATATAACAATATATATTTCGTATGATTCAACATATATATTTTATTTTCATTTACCAGTTACAATGATTTACTACCGGATACTTATGAACATGAAAAATAATTATTTTATTTTATTTTATTTTTAAAGTTTTGAAAATTAAGACAGATAACGACTTTTACAAATACAGAAAAAAAAAAAATTGGAAAATATATTATAAATACAAAACCGTTCTGTGACACTAATTGATATATATAAAACATGTTAAAAATTAAACATAACATGGATTCAACCTGATCTACTCAGACAGATTGGCAGAACATATTAGCCAGTATACATAAAATAGGTTAAAATTGTTTTTTGTATTAAAAGCCTTTATACATGGTGCAATATGTCATCTATAACCGACCTTTAATTTCTGAACCGTTCGTCGTAGGTATATTGTTTTAATTACAAAAATGTTTCAAATGAAGTAAATATCCATGTTGTGGAATTGGTTAAAGTAAAAAATCAATTTTATAAAAATTGCGAAATCTACTTTTATACGGTCCCCCAATAACTATATTTAAGTTTAGTAATAGTTTACACATGTGATAACAGATGTAACATAAAAAGTTTGACTTCTGTAATTCAAATTTAACACGATTATTAAATTTCAAAGTTTGAGAATTTTGCACATGATTTTTTCTTTTACTGATGGATCAATTAAAAAATTATTTAAAGTAATTCGAGATCAAAGTCAAGGTGCAATGTCCTTTTTACGTCAAAACCACATTTAGCCATTAGCGCCAAATAGGGTTTTCACCAAAGAGCGTAATTTAGTCTAAATATTTGAGCTGACTTTTAGTGGTCGTATACAAAGCGAAGAATGAAATATTGAAATTAAACAGGAAAATAAATATAAATTTATTATTATATCACAGAACGGTCTACTATAACAAATGAATATATCACACACCGGAATCTAAAGGCGATACTGATCAAAGTGTTCTCCATCGATGGCAATTTACAATTGAATGCATAACAGTACTGGGTCCTGGAGAAATTGGAGCACAGAAGGTGTAACTCTGGGACAAGCAAGGATGATGCGCTGCTCCAGATCAACCAGAGAAGTAGCTCAGTCACATAGACCTGTACCTTATTTTAACCCCAGAAGTAGAAGTCCATGACAGTCACGTGCGACGAACGCGGTGGCCTCTCTACCGGACCACTATATCCAGTGATCTCTTGACGTAATTCGGTTGACAGATGCGCACGGACGTTTGATGCTTTATGCGGAGGGTCCGCATTATATTCAAAACACACCGACTTGCATGTCGGAGAGGCACTCTTTATACCAGTCACATACCGTAAAAGGAAAAACGGGCAGGTAATGTTTGTAGACAGTGCAACTAATGATCACCCGTTAACGTCCCATGGTAGAAGATGTGTCCAACAATCTGGGTTCCCCATATACCACACCACATGTTCGTTGACTAGCATATCTGGTGTCGTACTGTGCAGACGATATGGTGGTTTTCCTGAGACCAGCAATGCAAATTGGGGACGTTAACAATGCCACTCCGTGTAAACTTTGACTCGTCTGTCCACGGAATATAAAAATAACGAAGAATTTTTCTCTAAGGTGTTTAGCATGAAATTACATTAATCAAATCGTCGTGCGTGGTCGTTCAGCATCAATGCTTTCACCACTGTCAGATGGTATGGATGCGCAGCGGACACGGATGCACCAGATATGATGACACATGTATCCACATGCCCGCTTATTTACGCTGTGCTCAGTTGTGGATTAAAAAGGTTGAATGAGAGCACTTCCTCCAGTGTCACTCGAACATTACAGCTTGCCCGTCCACTTGTTTTTGGTCGTGGTGCAACAGAACCGGCCTCTCTAAGGCGGTGCAATGCATAAGTTATAGTTTCATGTGTGGGATGGCGATCCCTGGGGAAACGTTCTGAATAAACTCTCGCAGCCGTTTTGTCATTCCTTTGACATTCACCATAAATAAGTATCATTTAGACATATTGAGTGTATATGTAGACTACCATCATGATCTCGGCGCTGAATAGCAAATCCACTGCTAGATGGCTCGTGTTTTTATCCGGAATGTGTGGCGCTGCGGTACTATTTTAATTCGCATAATCCAGATTTTCATGCTAGTTATAGCTCGGTTGGTCGTTTGCATTCCGCTGCCATTAATCAAGTTCTTAGTGAGTATGTTTTATTTTCCGGGTTTCGATTCTACCTACTTTGACTTTTGTATGTTGTTTGACCCCTAAGTTATCTAAAATTTTTAGATGAAATAACTCTGTTTGGTGATTTCCCGATTTGGCAATACCGTCTAAAAGAGGTTTCGCCGTAAAACGGACGTGGCACATTTATTTATATCTCGAATTACTTCAATTCATTTTTTATAACTGATCCCTCAATGAAAGACAATATCATGTGCAAAAATCTCAAACTTTGAAATTTAATAACTATGTCAATTTTTGTAGTACAGAAGTCAAACCTTTTGTGTTATATCTGTTATGATATGTGTAAACTTTTACAAAATATAAATATAGGGATTTGGCAGACCATATAAAAAGTTAGATTTCGTATTTTTTATTAAATTGATTTTTTACTTTTTTTTTTTTTTTATACCGCTAACCAGGCCCCTACCTGCCCGGCATGAATGCCTAGCTTAACGGGTTAGTACCTGGGTGCGGGGCGGAAATCGCCTGATCACAGCATGGCTGTGATCCACCTGACTATTGATTTGTTCACATCGCTGCTGTGCTTGCTCTCTTGTGATTTGCTACCGCTATCTTTGTTTGCCGGTTCAAGGTTTCTGTTTAACTTTGTTGAATTGACAGATTTAATAGGTCTCGTAATTTAGAACCTTGATCAGGTGACGAGACCCTCACCTGACTAGGCACCCCCAGAGGTATTATTCACAGGGATTTTTTACTTTAAACTATGCCACAACATGAATATTTACTTGAAACGTTATTGTAATTGGCACTATATGTCTACGACCAACGGTTGAGAAATTAAAGGTAAGCGATAGATAATATATTGCACCGTGTATATATTTTTTACATTTAATATAGTTTTTAGAATAACAATTCTAATAAGTATTTTTGTATCGAAAATGTCAATAATGTATTCAAATAAATTTAGAAATCTATTAAAAGCAATACTCAAACTTCTAGTTTTATAAAATCAAATATGAACCCCACTGAAGAAACGTTTTCTGAAGTAATGTAGAATTCTTCAGAACTGTATGCAATCTTGACAGCATTACAAGCAGCCGTGGCTCGTGGCTGCCTTTTAGGGGAACTACATGTTAGTTTCCAAAAAGCTACCACGGTCTTTGCTTTTGTAAGTACTTTAACTTCCATTTTTTCGAATAGTAGAATCGCCTTATTTAATGGCAGAAGATTCTAAAAGTAATTACCACGAAAACTACTAATAGAATTGGTGCTAAATCTCATTTTAAAGCAAAGACTGGATTTTTTTTTTAAATATAGCGTGTGTCACTCCCAAAAATGCAGTCAACGTCTCCTTCTGGAAAATTGCCGAATTGCTACTACTGCAAAGATTAGTTTTTGGACATAATGGTAAAAAAGTGCTGACGAATGCAAATTAAATGAATGTTCAAGAACACCGTAGAAAGTCAACTACGTGCCGTTAATGTGATATAAATCAATTATATTAAAAAGCACATACATTTTTTTTTAATATATTGAGGTTCCTATGAAAGTCTCTAGGACACAAACCCTATTTTTTCTTTATTAGACGTGCAGCTCACTTGCCTAATTTAGATGGCTCATGAGCAATCCAATACCCTGTAACTTTAATATTTCTTATATTGATAAATAAAAATTACACAAACATTTCGCAGATTTTGTTTGGAGATAGACCACGTTTACTGCATATTTTTAAAATTCTTAATGTATAACATTGAAATAATTGTCAAAAGCTCGAGGGCGTCAGGATGTTTGTAAGGCCTACAATACAGATTGGGAAGCTGTGTTAGCTTTATTAAAAACTATTACAAAACTTGAAAACGATAATGTTAGATTCGAAGTTGATGATCGTATTCAAGTCAAAGCTGTTCCGTAAGGAGTACCGACGGAGCTTCGTAACCCCCGATGACCGCATCAACAGTGAAAAAACGAAAAGTTGATTTTTTTTAAAACAAGGCGCGAAAAATTAGAAATTCTTGTGGAATGAAAACTGGGAGTTTATTATAACCTCTAAGTTGTCGCAATCACTATCTAATCGGGATTAGTTAATCATTACTTTGTTGACAAACTATTGTATGTCGAGGCAGAATGCAGCAACAGAATCTGAAGTATGATGCTAAAAGGACTAGAAAAAGTTATCGTGATGAGAAATGGTGTTAGAAAGTTAAATAGTATTCAGGTAGCATTCATGATATTAACGTGCCATTTAATAATGCACTGTTATGCAAATCAATACAAAAGTTGCAAGTCGAAGATTTGGGCATTTCCACAACAGTTGAAATGTATGACGTTTCACAGCGTTTGACTGAACTTAAGTTATTTTTCTTCATATGTTCATTTCTTCATTCAGTTGAAAAGAATTTCCTCATATCTGAGTTCGTAACCAGTATCTGCTTCTTAAGAGATGGAAATCAGTCAGATATTTTTGCAGAATCATCTGACAAGAAAACGATCCCAACCGGCAAAAAAGAAAAAAAAATCTGTGACTTTAGACTTACGATGGTATGTAATATGTAATTGTTGTTTGGTTCCCAAATTCACTTTATAAGGGTAAATTTTATCCCGAGTATTTTAGACGTCACAATAATTCAATACGGAAGAGAAGAAAAATATAGATAAAATGTTTTTTAATTAAAATTTCTTCTTTTTATTAGTTTATAAGATATACATTTTTAATGACAATTCATATATAATAGAATATGTATAATTATTAAATTTTTTCTGCGTGTTAGATTTTTTTTTACATGTTTAAGATTTATGATAGATTATTAGTCTTTATGCTATCAATTGCTGTTTATATAATTTTTATAGTAAAAATGTGAAGATGTAACCTGTCTGTGATAGGATCGTACTTTAAATTTAAACTTTCCATGGCCCAGAGAATGCAATATTGTTATAAACGTATATTTCACCGTTACGGTCTTTTTTTTTGGTCCGGTTTATGAGGTTTAGCTTTGTAACGTACAGTATTATAATTTTCTTAGACACGAATTACAGTTAAATAATTCAAGATGGAACGCAATTTTGCCAATATTAAATTGAGAATTCCCCGGTAGACTACAAAATTTATATTATGTATTTTTTAAATTTTTGTTTGAAAAATGTTTTTATTGTTGCAACAATTAGTATTCAGCAACGTTTTGTTAGTATTCAACAATTTAAAAAGTTTGCGCCTATCGTTAATGAGTACTACTAACAAAGGTCGAAAATTATTCCGGAGTGAAATTTAAGCCCTTAACTAAATTTCGACAGCAAACAATTGTGTATACATACCTCCATGAGTCCTTTTTATTTAGCATGTATTTTTGCCATCAGAATAGTTTATATATGTTGTTTAATTTGTGCACGCGTTTTATACATTGTCTATTCCGTTGAGGTTGCATGTTTTACTATAGCTTATCTACTACGCGTCGAATAACCGGTAGCTTTCTCGTATTCTTTTAGACACCACTATTTTCGGGAGGGATGGGAATTTTGTGAAACAGTAGATGTGACTAATTTTAAAGCAAATTATATTTTACTTTTCACAAAAATTTTTTAGCATTTTTCAAAAATTACAAATAATAATAATAATAATAATAATAATAATCAAAATTTTTATAATATTATCTTATTTTTCTTAATTTATAAATTATCTAACACAGAACGTGTAGATAAAACAATATTCAATATAAATTTTTTTTTTCTTTTAAACATTTTTTAGATCTTATATTTAGATAAAAAATTACATTTAATAGATATATTTATATTTATTAGATATATTTATATTTAGATACAATATATATAAAACAAACATTTAATAATGTTTCTCATAAACTCATATTGAAAGTAATTCTTATTTTTCCAAAGCATATACAGATTAGATATATTTTACTTTATTGTAATAATTCAAAATGTTTTAACTTTTTTTTAATGAATAAAAAAATACTTTTATCTTGTTTAATTAGCATGTTTTTTTTTTTTTTTTTTTTTTTTTTTTCCATTTTTCAAATGTCGAAGACATTAGAAATTAGACCATCTTGAAAATTCTTCATGTAAGAACGGATATTAAAAATATTTTCTTTGAAACCAGATATGATTTTATTTTTACACATGAACTGACTTTGAACTTTTATAATTAATAATGCAGGGCATAAATAAAAAGAGAATTACAGATATTTTTACTGTGATTAGTATTTTTAAATAAGTGGTTATTAAATTGCATACTTTATATTATTTTTCAATTCTCTTTAAGGTTTTTATTTATGTTATTAACAGTTTTATGCATAATGTTACAAATATTAAAATTGTACTAATGGAAAATAATTTTCTTATAAGAGAAGACAAATTTGTTAAAATATTGTAAAAAAATAAATTCTTTAAAAATATGCACATGTACGCATAGCACATGCAGCGTTTAAAGCATGGGTTACTTGTGATTAATGTATTGATTAATGATTGATATAAAGGCTTTAGATTAATTTTGGCACAATCATTCATATTGGTAAATAAATTATATGAAATATAATTTTCCCAACTTGTCGCAAAAGTCCGGCCCAGGATTAGGACCAGGGATCTCTTGGCTAGAGATGACAATGTTCTAACAATTGAGCAATGCACTAATTCACACAGTGAATGCTATTGATCAAAGCGTTGATTAGATCAATGTTTAGAGCATTAATTATAGCATTGCAGCTTCAGCCGAGATCCTTGATTCGAATCCTGGTCCGGAATTTTTCGCCCAGTTGGAAAAATTATATCTCATATGATTTTTTTACCAATTTGAATAATTGTGTGAAAATGAATATAGTCCAGTCACGTTTCCAGCGTTTACTGGAGGTCCCACTACCTGAGATTTATTTTGTTGAGCTAATTCAGATATCAGACAAGATGCTTTGATCAATAAGGTTAGCTGAATGAATTAGTTCCTCCATATTCGTCCGGGATTGCTCAGTTGGTAGAACATTGGCAGCTTCAGTCAAGAGATCGCTGGTTCAAATCTTGGCCCGGCCTTTTTCGCCCATTTGGGAAAATTACATATAAAGTCTTTGTTTATGAAAAATGACACAAAAACCATTGGTCAATGACCTCAGTACTTGTGTTCCCTGTATTAAATACCTGCCTCAAATTCAGCATACAAATTGCCGTTTTATTTAATAAATCTGAAAAGTCTGCATGTAAACGGAAGATTTAAATAATAAGGAAAAATGTCTTTTGGTGGGCAGATCACATTGTGATCACTGTGAATGGCACAGTTCGGATTGGCGTCGAAGTCATCGTCTTCAAAAATGTCCTGTATCTCACTGGCCTCCAACAGAGCCTGTACTTCGGACAAATCGTGGGGATAATTAACATTAAATATTCTTGAGGCACTGCAAAAATACAAATTTAAACAAAACAAAATTTCTGCTTTTTCTTTTTGAACGATTAACTGATACAAACGAAAAGGATAATAATACAAAAAATTAAAAATTTACATGAGTGGGCGGGTAGTGTCCCGTACACCCAAGACATGCAATATGATTTAAGAACTACTGACTAGAACAACGGGATATTTTGCCAGGCCACGTGATAACTAACATAGCAGATAAAAGAAGGCAGATGGAATGATAATTGTAAAGCATCTGCCATCAATTATACATGCTTCCGTTTGACAGACCCAACCCGTTAACTGGAGTGTCAAGACTGATAATTGCGTTTTTAAAAATTTGCATCATAACAATACTCTATATTGATACTTTACATGTATGCTTGCATACATCCCTTTCTTGTTTATATGTTTACGTAATTCTATCTAACATATTCTCATTCATTTGTCACACTTTTATCTAATATTACATACTGAATAACATATTTTAATTATCATGCATACTTAGGAACCCATGACTTTCCCCATGACCGAACCCATGACTTTCAGTACATAAAAACATTTTCAGAAAAAAAAATGTAAATAATAACGAATAATCAGAAATTTTCCAATAAACTGATTCAACTAAAACTTAATAAATCTATTAAGTGGAAAGAAACATTAATAGTGAATTATTTTAGATGAAGGGCAATTTTTCAGTACTTCCTGCTTAACATTAAAATAATAGTACGACAATGATGCATCTCTACTATCGGCAAACTTTTACTATAAAACGCACGATATTTTTTATCGATTAGATACAATAAGCAAACCCATCATCTTAAAATTACTTTAGAGCCATTTTCTGAATTTATGTATTTTATAATATATTTGAAGTATTTATAATCCACTTATAATTTATAGAGATTTCTACGATAATTTCCAATCGTTAATACAAGCAATGTTGGGAATAACAAAATGTAAAAATTATGTATGGTTATGTTTTAAAAATTTTATTATGCTATAAACTTTTCCTTCTTAGTGTGATTATTTTTGTTCAGAACATTGTTAGTTGTACTTCTTAAGAAATACCAGGTCTTAAAATTAATAGTGCGTTAACTAAGTAAGTTGGTATACTGCGTCTACACTATACTCAATGCGTGTACGCTGTACGTTCTTTTTACAAGGCTCCTGAGTGGCTGTCTAGTTGCTACATTTTGCGAGATCCTGAAAACATTGAGTGCTTGTTACACATCAACGCCGACAATTTCATTATTCCATACATTTGGAATGATGGTATTGTCGGAAAGTTAGACCTAAGTAATACACTGTGAAAAATAATCTGAAATTCACGGGTATTTTTTTCCTGAATTTCACAGAAAAAGTCCCTTTTCACCACAAAAGGGCATTTTCCGTTAAAAACAGAAAGTTTCTTCATATTTCCTGAAAACAACGGAACAGAAGGAGAAGAAAGTGGCTAACGGAGATATCCCGTTATCTGCTGCATATTTATTTCCAATGTTTAAAAAACTGACATGTTGCAGCACAGAAGAACTAAAAATTCAATAAATTAAAAATTCAAGTTTATTTAAAAGAACAAAATAGTTCTTTCGAATTTAAAAAGCAACACTTTATTTTCCCATGATTTAGAAAATTATTAGCAAATTATTTTTTAAAATTGCAAAAAAATATTCACACTTAAAATATATTCGAAACAAATAGCTTAGTATATATATATATATATATATATATATATATATATATGCTTTTTTGCGTAAAATCGATTTTTTTCACTTAATTTAACTTATATATATATATATATATATATATATATATATATAATAGTTAAATTAAGTGAAAAAAATCGATTTTACGCAAAAAAGCAACAAACAAAAATAATGCTTCCGAATTAAAAAAAAATAAGAAATAACTTTCCCATTCCTTTGAAATTATTCGTAATTTGCTTTTTAAAGTTATAAAAGACACTGTCAATGAAAATATATTCTAACAGAACACATTTAAAAAATATATAATAGTTGAAAAAAAATCGATTTTCTCAAAAAAGCCAACATACTTTATCGAATTTAATTCAAAATACAATATTCATATTTTGCATCTAACAATCAAATTAAGAATTAATATAATTCATGTTTCACTCCTCTATTAATACTAAATTTTTCAGTCATAATCTTATAACAAAATAATCCCCCACTTAATTTCAAAGTTACTACGTTTCTAAACCCCAGATTGTTTAAGTTCCAAGCAGTGATTTGAAGAAATCCCCATATCATCCTTTCAAACTCCTATTCTTGCAAGGGCCCGCTTGTCTTGAGGTAAAGCACTCGGTTCAAGGCGCTGTCATTACTAGTTCGAATCCCAAGGGCAACCAGTATCAGGTGTCTGTACCAGGGAGTATTTAATATTAAAATATCAAGTATTAAATAAACTAAATACTCCCGTTATAGTCAACAGATGGAAGCACAAACAGTTTTTTTTTTTTTTTTTTTACCGAGGTCATTCATAACAGAAAGTTACCGTTTCTTCAATCTTTCAAAACGGAAAATCTACTAACGGAACGGAAAAAGTCCGGCAACTTCGCTGGCAGTACTTTTCCCGTGAATTAACGGATTTATTTTTGACAGTGTACACTGCTATTTTGTTTTCTTAATCTAGGAAAATATAATATACCCAGGAAAGAAAATATACAATAACTTCTTTCCCGTTAACCAAGATTTCGAAAAGCATTCTTTATCTGTAGAAACCTCAGAGCTAAAATATTTTAGAGATTCAAAGAAGCGTTTATAAAAACAAAATTTGTTTTCCCCACACAGATTTTCGGAAATTTTTCAAAGTAGTTTATTGTGTATTAAAACGTTTTCTCCAAACGTAATATCAGTTTTTAACATGGAACTATGAATAAGGGGGAAGATTCTTCTGTAACCGTTTCCGAAGGACCAAATTACCGTCAGGAAAAACTACCACTACTAAATTTGAATAGAAATTTCCCCCTTACTAAAACTTTTCATTCATGCACAATTTCTGTCATATTTAAATCAAAAATATATACAGTAAAATCGCGTTATAACTAATTTCTAGAGACCACCGATTAAATTCGTTATATTGAAAATTTCGTTAATGTGAAATTCCAATATGGCGATTTTTAAATAAAAGAAATTTGCATGCATATTGAATAAAAATGTATAGTATTATTTCACTTAGCCCCATCCTACACCTAGCCACATCCTAGCCATATCCCACATCCTTAGACATCCAAACATGTCAATAAATAATAAATATACAGTATTAATGAATTGTGAATTTACTAGTTAGAAATAAACTAATTATTAAGTTCATTAAGTTTCAAGATTTTAACCGTAAATATTATAAAGGAATTATAATTTAGATTTTAGATACCTGACAGATAAAAATAACCCACTTACATCTGTCATTAATGTAACTTTATCCTTCTATATATAAAAAAAAGTTTTGGTTTAAAAATGGACCAATGAAAATCTGCGTAGATATTCCGGGTTAGTCTCATCGCTTTTTTATTAGGGACTTTTTTGAGGAGCGATTACTTTTTTTCTAGCCATCCTACGGATTCGAAAATCATACCACCAGACGCGAAATATAACAAGCTTTCAGAAATTCAAAAAATTATCACGGTCGGACAATAAAAACTCAAAAAATCCTTAAAAATCGAGTAAAAAATCTTTTATTGAAAAAGTCATTTTTTATATTGTTGCCAAAAAAGCGCAAATGATTATATTTTGTCTCAAATAAAAAATGTATTTGCGCGAGACTATTAAAAACAATAATGAAAGTTTAAAATAATAATTAAATGATCACGTGTTGAAAGCAGGAAATAAAGAAAATTACGTCATAAAAATTGTGTTTACACATGAAAGTAGAGAATTTAGATAGGATGGACGCTATTAGAGGGGTTACCAAGAGGAAGAGACCCGAGTATGTCGCCAATTTTAGCGCCAACTTGGCGATATATCGCCAAATTTGGCGGTCACAATTAGCTGCCAAAAGAGGCGCCAACTTGACGCTATTTCCAATATTTCGCCAAATTTCCATAGACTCCTATTGAAATCCAATAGCGTTTACTCGCTTACAAAAAATCACCAAATTAAGGTATTGCAATGCAACAAAAATTAATATTAGCTTATGAATAGAGCTTAATTGAACTATTTACATTATTTTTAAGCACAAACACTAGCTATTTACAATATTTGTAACAGTATATATACAATTGTTTCTTGTTAGTTATCCTGTCGACCAAATTACTGTCGCCAAATTCATATATATTAAACGAGCAAGAGATTTTCCCGATTATTCATATATATTAAACGAACAAGAGATTTTCCTGATTATGAATGATATCGAAAACGACGTGGAAAATTTTCACGAAAATTGTCCCCTGTACTAAATCGAGCACGAAAAAAATATCTAGCTAGGTTCCGAATACAAGAAAATTCGTTTTCACAGGGTAAAACAAACTCAGCCCTGAAAATGTTTTTTGTTATAAATGTAAAAATACTCAAACGATTTACACGAAACGTGTTGCTTATACTAATTCGAGCACGATAAATCAATCTAGCTAGGTTTCGAATTCGGGAAAGGTCATTTTGATCTATTAAAAGGAACTCAGCACTAAGAATGCTGCTATATATCGAAAACGGCACTAACGATTTTCACAAAAATTAATGACTACACTAATTCGAGCACAAGAAATCGATCTAGCTAGGTCACTGATTCGAGAAAACTCGTTTTCTGTGTTTAAAACTCGACGTGGTATAAAAAACAAGTCTTGAAACAAAATCGAAAAAGTACAGAAAGTTCTTTGTCCAGATCGACTTTAGCTATCCTGTGCCAAAAAAAGTGGGTGCTTTTCGAACCAAAATGTATCAAAAAAAAAGAAATAAAGGAAAAAAAAAACATTCATAAATATTGAAATGCAAACGAGATATTAAAACAAATATATCCCACAGGACTAAAGTAAGCCAGCGAGTATTTTTGTGTGAGTGTAGTATCCTCTTTAACTAACAATTGTGTTTTTAAACGGCCTCGACAGAATTTTAAAAGCGGTAAAAGAATTGAAAAAATTTAGTGATGCATAGTTACATAGATTAGATCAGTTTCTACTGACGTCACAAACATTCACCTGTCGAGAGGGATAATTATGAAAAATATTGTAAATACATAAATATCCAATATTATTTTTTTCTCTTTTCCTTAATACATTTTAAAATTTACTTTAATAAAATATTGATAGTTGACACTTAAGTGAATGCAGCTTTTCCGATTTCTTTTTTTTATTCCAATGCCAACATTCACCCATTTGTTTATTTGGCGTTAGAGTCTGGGTCTGGCGATTACTTTGGCGATAGTTTATTTTATGGAAAATGGTTGACAGGATAATGCGGAAATACGAAAAATAGTTTTTTAAAAACACTCTTTTATAAGCAACCAATGGTCATCTTGAAAATACCGCGGAATTTTTTTAACCGCAATTCATATTTTTTACGTAAAATATCTATTACAATGCATTAATTTGGCCTGGGCAAAGACCTCTATTATGAAAAATTCACCTCTTTTTTATACGTTTGCCAGGAAGCTCAAAATAATGAATTTATTTGAAATATATACTTTTTGCTCTGTTTATTTATCAACAAAAGAGAATCAGAAAGAAAAATGAAACATTATTTAAATTATCTTTTTACTCTTTTAAATTTATTTGTCATCGTGTAATCGTAACTTTATTGATATTTAATTATTAATTGATGAAAGCGTATTCTGTATGTTACATTTTTTTTTAACAATTTATTTTTTACTTTTAACTCTTTAAAATATTGACTTTTGCCTTTTCACAGCGCTTTGGCCTATTTTTGTGAGCATTTTACTGTCACATAATTAAATCCGTTGTTTTTCAACTCCCATACAATTGCACGAGTTACAGAGATATTTGGTGATTTATCACCTGTGACCGCCTAATTGAAAAAGAACAATCAATTTCAAGTGAATGTATCATACATATTATTTCTTCTGTCAACATCCCTTTTTTTCTGAAAATGCGAAATGCAGAACGACGAATGAGATAGCATATGAAAGGATTTTGAAAACGCTTCTGCCACACTTAACATTTCGTTAAAACATGTTTTCGATTAAAAATTGCTGATAATTAAAAATTAAATCGGCATTGTTTTCCTAAATGAAATGAAAGGTTTTCCTCAAAACATTGTTGCCAAAAAAATTAAAATACCACATTATATGATGCTCAGCAATTATTATAAAAAACACCGCACGGGTTTATTTTATATTTATGATTAAAAAGCGAAATTTAAATTGAAATGTTTAGATTTATATTTCTATGTACCATGTTTTTCCTGAAGCGGATGACGTCATCCTCTAATGCAGTTAAAATACGATTGCTAATTTTTTTTTTCTCGCGCGTGCCTTTAGCAATCTTGGATCAGTTTTTACTCTAACTTTGATGGAATAAATTAGATGATATTCTAGATTGACTAACAACTAAATGTTGTTTACAGATATTTTCATCCTTGCTTTTTCTTTATAAGTTTAAACCTGCATCTTATAACTATTACATATTGATAAAAAATGGTACTTCTCTTTTATCCCGTCGACCACTTTTCATAACAAAAAACTATCGCCAAATAAACGGGAGAACGTTGCCATTGGAATATCAAAATAAATAAATAAAATATAAGAATTTAAGGGCACAATTGTTATTTTAATTAATGAAATAACTAATAAACCAGTAAAACATAATGAAAAATACACGCAAATTTCGAATTAAAAACCACTCGGTGATTTAACAAACACGTATAATGCTTCTGACATCAAGTAAATGGGACTGCATTTTTAACGTTTAATCTTACAATTTGGCGATAGTTTTTTGTTATGAAAAGTGGTCGACAGCATAATAGAGAAGTACCTAAAAAATATTAGATTTCAGTGCGAAATCCTCCCTCTGGTTAATTGATAATTAAGTTGTAAAAATATTAAAATGTTGTATTGTCATCGGCAAAACAGTTTTCAACATAATTTATATAATTCTTGCCTATCAGGAATTGTGTTAAAAATCGATTGGAAAATTCCATGAATAAAAAAAAAAAGTAATTAAAATAAGCTAGCAGTAAAATAAAATAAAATAAAATAAACAAATACCTGTTGAAAAAAATTACCGAGCGAGGATTGGTCTACTAGGTACTTGTAAGATTAAATGCCAATAGTGGTTGATCGAAAATGCCACATTCACTTGGCAGCACGTGTTTACGTCATCAAGTTATTTTTATTTCGACGTTTTATTTATATTTTTATTAATGTTATACTAATTTATTTGTTTTTTCGTTATTTAAAATAAAAATTATGTCAATTTGTATAATTTGGTGAATGATCAGGAAAAAGGAAAATTACGTCATAAAAATCGGGTTTACGCATGAATATTAAAAATAAAAAATATGAATTAAATGAAAAAGCATTATAACCAGTTAAATGAAAAAGCATTATAACCTGATTAAAGAAGAAAGTCGCTGTTCGTGATATCACCATCATTTTTTTAAAACAGGATACATTACCAGGTTTTAAGAGGCTGTGAAATCAGAACGGGGGTTGGTGAGCGTAGCGAGCAGGGGGTAGAGCCCCCTAGTTTCTTTACAAACAAAATCGGACTTTTTTTTTGCATTGAAATTAACAATGCGTTTTTCAAAACAAAGTGTATAAAATGTTTTCGGAACATTATTTTGCTGATATATATAATTACTCTTAAGAGTTCCAATGTTCTACAGAGCACCTTTTGATTGTACAATGATCGCACAACACAATCTTCGGTACTTGATGGGCAATCATCATCAACTCCATTTTCAATGTCGTCTGCCTCCCCTACATTAAGTTTATGAGGAAAGTTTTCTTCCAAATTCTAGCCTTTCAATAGAGATATTTTTTTTCTTGTCAACTCAACATTCGTAAAACTGAAAAACTATTCGTTTTAGGTCTTCAATAAATTCGTTAATTTTTAAAATTCGTTAATGTGAAATTCGTTGAAGTGAATATTTTTATAATGTGAAAGCATAGAACGTTTTTTAACAATCCAAAAGATATTCGTTAAACTGAAGAAATCATTAAAGTGGCATTCGTTGTAACGGGATTTTACTGTATTCGATTTTACTGGCGGAAGTTTGTTCTCCGGTTGTCAGAACCTGTGGTTCTTTCATATCGTGACTACAAAACTAAACCTCCTGTCAATGTCAGTGAATTTGTTTACCACACAACCAAACATCTGCTAGTAAATTCGAATAGAAATTGTCTTATTCATGAAGAAATTCTATCATAAATAAGGCAAAACATTCTATTCGTCTTCGATAGTAGAAGATTACCCAGACCTTAAACAGGTCCTGATCCGATATAAACAAACAATAGTCGCCATCTAGTGATTACATACTCAATTACTTCTTTCGCAACCGCTTGACACTACAATATCTGTCTCCTCATCATTATTCATAGCTACATTGCTTTTAGGATGCTATCAATCCTCAATTAGGCATTGTTAGCTGCATTCAAGAGTAACAAATTAATATTAATTTTAATGTTAATGTTAATGCTGTTAATTTATTATATTTCTACGTAAAATGTGTTCGTTGAACATGGTAAAGTTTAATTGAGATTTGATATCATAGCATCCTAAATACTAATATTGCGATTTTAGAAAAGTGATTAAGTAAACGTAAAGGCTACTGGGAAACATTTTCCGAAAATCCATGGCAGCAAAAGAAACTGTTGTTTTGTATATGGTTATTTAAATCTCGAAAATATATTGTTTCCTGCGGATTCTAACGATAAAGAACGTTTTCGGAATTGTGGGTAATTGGGAAGAGATTATTTTATATTTGCTTGTTCATTATATTAATTTGTCCTGCATTAAGAAACATTTGTATTGTTTTAGAGTATATGGAATAACAGATTTGTGCGTAGAATGTAAAAAAAAAAGTTCTTATTTAACTTTTTTATTACGGGGTAGGGACATATGTCGCCCCAGCGACTGTTTGTTATTCTATTCGCACCACTTTTTCAAACATAATATCTGCCATACAGTTATAACAGGATGTTTTCAAGAGAAATCTAATAGAAAGAATTTTTGGTACTTTTCGGTTATCTGGGCGTCAGTGATATATATATATATATATATATATATTTATACACTGTAAAAAAAAACGGAAGAAAAAACTGCAAAAAAATGCAGTTAATATTTCATCTAGAATTCAAACACAGCACTTTTGTTAATTTACAATGATAACAGCAGTATAGAAAGCGACATCTGTTGGCCATATCTCTCAAATGAGGGTAAAAAAGAAAAACACAGGTAGGAAAGGACAGTGGGGCAGCGGCAGGTGCAGTTGCAGTAGAGACGCTTTGAAGCTAACGCTATGAGAGAAATGGCCGCCATAAGATGCGAGCTTATAAAGGTGTAATAATTATTAATTGCACCACTTATTGGATTATTTCAAACATATTTTAAAGAATAAACGTAAGTTTTATCTTTGTTTTCTTATATTATTGTTTTAATATCATATAATTTCTGTTATATAATTATGAGATACAAATTTTATTTTTAAACCACGTGTATATCACGAGAGTTAGTTTTCAAGTCATTTGTCTAGAATAAATATTGTTTTAAATCGTAAAAATAGATGATTTTGCTTGGTTATGTGGTTTTTTATTTTTCTTCCGTATTTTCTCCCAGGACTTTGTTATTATTACGTATAATTTTCGACTAAGTATCACAGGCAATTTTTATGTAAGCAGATTTTTTTAAAAGAAGATCCCTGTTTTTAGTTATGCCTTATTACGCTATTAAATATTTTTCAAAACTCCTGTTCATACGTTGGCATTCGAATATACTTTCTAAATCCTATAAATATTTTACGAGCCAACAGTTTCCGGTTCACTTTCGATGGTAATTTAAATATTTTTATTTATTTAATATATTTAGCCGATATTTCGGTCAGTGATTTATTTTCAATTTTCAAATCATTTATTATGAGTAATCTGGATGCACTATTTTATCAATTCCTAAAATATTCCTTGAGTTTGTTTACTGTCGCAGAATTATTTTACAGCAACTCGTTCAATGTTTTTGTCCATTAACTATTTATTTTTTCGCCTAATTTTAAAGTTTTTATGTGAACAGTTTTTTTAATTATTATTTTATTCTACGTTTGTTGAACTCTTAAATGTTTTTTTTTTCTCCCCGTGTTCATTTTTCAATTGGACCGGATATTTATGGAATTAAATGTAGACTTATAAAATTATCTTAGCATAAAATAAATTTTTTATCAATATAAAGTTTCCATATCAGCAAGTTCCGTACAATAAGGTCTTGTTATTAATTATATATGTATGATAGTTTAAATATCAGAAAGTTTTGTATATCCGTGTGGAGGGATGGGGGAAATAATGGCTACATTCAATAAACAAAAATATTTAAATAGATACAAAAAATAACCCTAAATTTGTAAGAATATATATATATATATATATATATATATATATATATATATATATATATATGATTTAAATTAGTCGGTATTTTCAAATACAAACAAACGGATAAACAAAGTCCTGTAAAGAAATACTGAATAATTAATTAAAAGCTAGATAAAATCTTCCTTTGTTATGATTTATTGAAAAAACATTTTATCGCTATAGGCAAATGGTTAAAATTTTTATGGGTGATATACTTGACAAAAGACCGAAATTTGTATCTTATATATGTATAACAGAATCTATTAAATAATAATGATATTAAAACAATGATATAAGTAAACAAAAAGGTAATACTTAGTGCCCAAAGTCTTTGAAATATGTCTCAGGTTAAAATAAGAAAAAAAAACAATACATGGATAGGAGGGGGGGGGTACAAATATCAATAACAAATGCTAAAAGTTTTACAGTTATGCTGTTAAAATACAGCATAAACTGCTGTAAAACTAACAAAGCTGCTGTAAAATAAAAAAAACTGAACTGCTGTAAAATTAACCGCAAAAAATGCTGTGAATTTACAAAAGTGCTGTTTATCCATGAAAAACAAAACTGCTGTAAATTCACATTTAAATATGCTGGCACCCATATTGCCAGCATTTTTTGCTGTAAAAATATCGTGATTTTTTTTACAGTATATATATATATATATATGTATATTCAGATATGTGTGTGTATATATACACATGTATATATATATATATATGCGTGTGTGTGTATCACTTTCCCCCTAACCGAAAAGTACCGAATTTTTACTTATAAATTGTTGTACGAATGAATATAAACATATTCGTCAATCCTGGTCAGTTATCAAAAGGTTAACCAAGCATGAATGTTTGCGAACATCTAAATTAACCTCTTCCGTGTTGTCTAAATTTCATAAAAGCGTTCTTTTATCTTTATATACCTCAGAAAACAAGGTAATTCCGTGATTTAAAGAATCATTTATAAAGCCCGTAATTTAATTAAACGTATCGGAGCAGATTGTGTTAATCAGTTTTCTCATCCAATGATGATTTTTGTATCAATTATGAAGTACACATAACGTATTAGAATTTATAAATGAAAGAGTAATAGAATGTTATTTACTATACTCATAGTAAACCTGGAAATGCTTATTTGTCAGTCTGTTGAAACCAAAATAAAACAATATTCTGAGTTAATACATTGTTAATCATATGTTTCCAAACTTTATGAGCAGGAAAATAAGCTTATGTTTCTGAATTACTTCTTTAAATTTCTGATATTTTCAAAAACATTTTTGGTACCTTTTACAGGGTATTGCACATCAGTGACAGTAGTCATTTTTACATCGACCCGTGTGACATAATAAAATAATAATAATTAGTAATAATCGTTAAAGCCACCCCATGTTGTTAAATTTACCTACTATAAGTTAAAAAAACATGCATGTGTAACTGCTGGAAGTGTAAAAGTACTTTATTCGTCCAGAAGGAAGATATAATAAGTGTTTCGCACACTGCATATTATTTAATATCCCACTAGGGAAGTTTTACAGAGTATCGAATTCGTCAGATTTCCGTTCTTCTATATGTGTGTGCTGACTTTCAAGAGACTATTATAGTTTAATATTACTTCTGTTTGTATTTTCTTTTGGTCATTTTGTAAATTGTTTTTTTTTAAATAGTATTGGGTATATCTGAGAGACACTAAGAATTGCAGCAACGTCCACGATATGAAAGAAAATTTGTAATGTAACGAAAAGGAATGTGTAAGATGTTTCATTGAGTGCAGAGAAGTGCATCATTATGCCTGCAATTAGACGTATGAAAATAATCATCAAATGTATTTAAAAAGATGACTGGATCTCTAATTAATTAAAGTAGATATTTTCTAATTTCAGTTGGAGGAATCTGAAATGTGCCCCATTTGTTGAATATTTGTTAAAGAAATTTCAACTTTTACTGCTAAGTGCTTACGGTAACAAATTAGCTTACTTATCCAATTTTAAAGATTTTCTGTATTTTCCTACTGAGGAAGAAGTGCAATAGTATAAATAGTATATACTGATACAGTAGTATATATTGATATAATAGTATATAGTGATATAGTATATGCAATAGCTATAATTTACGACTTCTTAAATGCTACAGAACTTCAAATTTAAACTCTAATTTTTGTTTTTGTTTTTTTTTTTCCTCAAAAATGCGAATTTCATTTTGTTATCCTATCGATTAATTTCAAGAAGCTAAAGTTATTACGGAATATCAGTGTAATAGAAATTAGAAGCCATTAATTATTACGGGCATACAGAAGTTTTTAATTTGTGAGTTACATTCGGCCCTGTACAAGGTAAAAATTGGCATATTACAGTGCCAGAAAATTATCAGTGAATTCTGATTTTTGAAATATATAAAGTAAATAGCAAGAGTGTTGATATTTTGTTTTCACGCTCTCATTAGTGCTATTATACAAGAATACCGATGTGACAGAGTAAATGAAATTGCGCTTCTAAAATCAGTACTATTCATTTGAATATTTTAACTGATTTTTAACCGGGAGAAGATATAAATTGTTAATTAATACGTCTCACATCTCCATTCTATACAAATATTAATAAAAATTTATTTAAAATTCGTCATAAAATAGATTAAAAATAGAGTGGATAACTCTTTAAGACTTATTGTCTTGTTTGTACAAGAACACAGATTATGAATATTTTTTCTGAATTTAGGAAATTAAAAATATAAATTAATAATGAATCGCGAAATCAAGTTTTCATGATTTTTCTCATGTAAGTTCAATTAATTTTTTTCCGTTGTATAAATAATACAATACATTATTTTTTTAATATGCAATACACTTATTATTCCAAATCATATATTTTTACTAAGGTATAATCCAGCAAGAAGTTAAATAATTGTATTTTGATCATTTAAATACATTCTTAAGAATAAATTAAAGAAAATGCACGAATACATAAAAAAAGACTATTTCCTTAAAAATAAACAAGAAATAGATAGTTGCATTATAATTTTTTTTTAACTAAACATTTTTAATCATTTTTTATAGATTTGATAATGGATTCTTACCATATGTTTTTAACCAATTTTACAGTTTGCCAATTACAATATTTCTCAATATAAAACAACAAGAAATTTTTTTTTAAAATATTTTATTAATTTCTGTGTCTTCAATTCAAAAATTTTCTATAAATGAAATATATTGTTGACATACCATCTTTTAATTATGTAGGCTGAAAAGAGGAGGTATATTTATCATTTTACTTACATAGCAAATGTATATTTTAATAAAAATAAATCCTTTTTTTTGTATGCATATAATAATGAAATATACCAGCTCAGTTATGCTGAAAGTCATATTTAGAAGGGATGAAATTTAATAAATGGTTTCCCCAGTTTGTCTGATGTGTAATTCTCTCAATAAACGAATATAGTAATGCTCTCATTAAAATTCAATAGTTTTCTTTGTATTCCATGTTGAAATGCTTCAATTTAAAGTTTTAAGTTGTATTTGTTCCCTTACGTAAATTAGAAATATTCAGATTTTAGCATATGTAATTTAAAATACTTATAGAGATATAGTTTTGTATTTCATAAATTATATCGATGGTATATTGCAAATTTAGAAATTGTTTTCTAACATACTTAGAAATACATTGGTGCGCAAAACTTAAGCAACAAATACAAAATGCTAATTTCTGAACACGTGAGTACTCAAAAGGAAATTATATAAAGAGCAAGTGTAGAAAAGAGGTACTACCCGAACAGCACGGCCAGTCGACGTGATGTCCCCTTCAAGTCACACATGGTTTGACGTGTCACAATCGCTACGGTGAATCAAAATATGGGATATTTCTCTGTCTCATTATTACTCTCAAATGATTGTTAACACTGAAAAGTCACTGCGGCTGTCGCTTTGTGATAGGTCACTAGGTAACATACAATGAAGTCACCTTTTAATTCTCAAGTCACTGTCAGTTGAAGACTGAACTTTGAAGTCACTGTGAGCATTGCATTGTGATGAGTGCCAAATAATGTCACAATGAAGTCGCATGGTGGCTTTCCAGTGATCGACACTCTATTGTGAAGTCATCATTGCACTTCTTTGTGAAAAGTCATCAGATGATTTAATTTTCTGTCACTTGGGAACTCGTCATAGAACAGCTATCAAGATGACTTTACAATGGAGTGTCAAAATAACAGTCACACGAGAGTCACAAGATGACTTCATTGTAAAGTCACCTGGTGACTCGTCAAAAAGCAGCAGTTATGGTGACTGTTCAGTGGAGTGACCAAATGAGAGTAAAAATGAGACGAATAAAAGATATCACATTTCTGTTCATTGTAGTGACTGTGACAATTGTGACCATTTGTGATGTCAAGAGGACTTCACATCGACTGTCCGTGCTGTTAGGGTAGTACCTATTTTCTACATTTGCTGTTTATAGAATTTACTTTTGAGTACTTACGTGTTCAGAAATTAGCATTTTGTGTCTGTTGCTTAAGTTTTGCACACTAGTGTAATAAAAAAAAAATAAATCAGAATGTAGAGTTACCAAAAATAAGTTACCCAAGTCACTGGACTTTTAAATGTGCTCTACTGCACCGAATCGCGCCAAATATAAACTACTGATAATGCAGATGATGTCCTAGTTACATTAAAAAAATCAGTTCAAAATATCGCCAATTAATGTATCTATTCAGCTATGAAAATAATCATTCGTTCCCCTTTTTCGGGTAATTATCCATGCAGAATGCATTTAGGTGTAGGATATACGATTTTGAAATTCCAGCCCTTTTTTGGACAATGACGAAAGACATGTGGAGCATTTCTATAAGCGTGAAAATTATTGATGTTGAGGCACTGTGCAAGGGTTAAAGGCATTTTTTTACTTATTAAATTATTTTTTAAACTTTTATGTTCCACCAAGTTTTAATTTCTTTTTTAAATATCACATGACTTCAAAAATTGTTTTAAGATATGAAGTGTTTTGAAATATAAACATAATTTATGTTGACTTTTAGAATATTCTAATTAAATAAAAGTCATATATATAAGGACAAGTTAATTAAAAATTTTCCTCAAAAATATTTACTAATATAATCATTTTAAAAAATATTCTGCAAAACGAAACTTCAATTAAATCAATTTCTATGAATGGAATAAATGTAAAATGGAATAAATAGAAATGTTAAAATAGAATTTAAAAAAATGTATTCCACGCTAAACCTCAGTGAAAGAGTATGAAATTTCAAGATCATAAAACAAATTTAAATGATCATATATAGTAAAACAAAAATACGGAAACTGTGTTTATCAGCAGTATTTCTATTATAAAATGTGATAAAGAGTTTGTTAATTGTACATGTTGCTTTCTTTAATTAGTGCATTAATTTTCTTTAAATGTTACATGAACGAAGTCATGGGTAACAGATAGTATGTAATATATTTGATGAAGTTACACTTATTTTATGGCACTTACCTATATATACAGGCAGCGAAAAAAGAGAAAGACAAGAACTCATACGATCCTCAAATTTTGGCTGAGAAAATACGAAAATTTTCATTTATATAATTTTTTTTGTCAATTTATGTTAAAAATCACACGCTAAAAAACATCTCCATATATAAATTCCAGCAAACTGTGAAATAACTAATGCATACACCTAATTTTGAAATCATATTTATATTTTACTGTAACTTTTAACTTCGAGTAATAAATAAGAAGCCATTCGGTTAACAAGTTTAGGGTTTATACAAATACACTAAAACAGGTCTTCTCGTAAATCTATTATTTAAAAAAAAATAGGATATTAATTTCTGCATAAATAAATTAAAAATATTATTATTGAGAAACTATATGTAAATAAACTATTTTACTTCAAGGGTTTGGAATATAAGGAATATATTTATTATTTTATTATTAAGGTTATATTATCTAAAAAGAAATAGTCTGTAACGATGTATTATCGTATGATATCCACGCAGTCTGGAATGAATTAATACATCATTGATTACCTTTCCCATCCCACATTATATTCCAAACCCTGGAAGTAAAATAGTTTATTCCGGGCAAGCAGGAAGACGCGAAGAGACAACAACTCAACTCAACAATTAGTTTTAAACTGATGATGACCGAGTAGTTCGGTTGAAAACGTTTTGAATTTTTAAAAGAACTTTAATGTTCTTTTAAATGTTTTATGTATGTTTTTACGCACTTTCAAGCAATATATTTACATTTAGTTGCATCTTTATGAATTGTAGCTCTCAGTGCTAGTAAAGCATTTTATACGATTTGGGTACTGTATGTAAAAATAAATTGAGAGAAAACGCAAATCCTACAAATTGAGAAATACATTTTTCTAAGTGTTGATCTATCTCACAAATAAAAGTGGTGGAAGTACGTAGAATCCTAAATCATTCCTATAATAATAAAAAAATACATGCTAATAGTATTGACTTAAAAAAACATAATTTAAAATGAAGGTTTATTTTTTTTTTTAAATGCCAGTAACAAGAATGGCGCAGCGTTGGGTATTACTTTAAATAAACTTTTCATTGAGCTAAATAAAATAATTCTTATCGGAAAATTATATGTAAATGTGCTGTTTTAAAAAGAGAACACTGCGCACAGAAATACAATATTTGGCATGATGTAACTTGTATGTCCAGATGTTGTGCAGCTCAAAGTCAGTTTTTAGAATTTTTTATTACATATTTTTTAATCAATTTGTTATTTGATATTTAGCATTTTAATACATTTAGCGGCGACTTTTCCCCATTAATAAGAGTAATCCGGCTTTGCGAAATGAAAAAAGAATCACCAGATGGCAGTAAGCACGTAGAACGTTTTCTGATTGATTGTTGTTTATTTACGTTTGTATATACTACTATTTCGTCTGTGATTCGTCGCGATTTCGTCGCGTTCTCTCCAGTAAATACTTTTTAATAGTGTAAGATGCTTCTAAATGATTTTGAATCTACGTACAAACAATAACCAGAAAATTAGATGAGATCAAATATTTTCTTACATTTTATTGCCTTTTATGATAACGGAAGTACGATTCTAGTTTATGGTGCTGAAATTTCGCGAGCTAAAATAAAAAATGTTGCAACCTTTCTTATTAGATAAATCGAAAAGCATGCATATGACTCTTAGAAAATCTTTAACGAAGATTATTAACAAAATAGCCGATCATTTGGCTGGAGATAAAATCGATAGTGACCAAATTGAAGATCTTAAAATTCAATTAATTGAGAATGCAGAACACGTTTATAAGTTAGATTCAGAAATTCAAAAAATTATAAATAACTTAGACATACTCGAGAAAGATGTAGCATTCAGGCAGGAATATCGCGAAAAGATAACGAAAGCTCAAGCTAAAATCGATCATCATTTAAGGCATAGTGTTCTTAAAAAGTAAAATATACTCCTCTATTCTATTGTTCACAGAACTTGATGAATTAAAGAATTATTCTTATGTAAGATTGCCGAAACTTACTCGACAGCTTTTGATAGCAAATATGAAAATTCGCAGGAATTCTGTTGGAAATTTGAAGCACCTATACATGAAAATGTAAAGTTATGGAATGTAGGGAAGTTAAACTATTTAAAAAAATGTCTTGAAAGGAACTGCTTCACAATGTATTCAAGGGTTAGCTTTAACGTAAAATAATTATGTCGTCGCCATTTCATTGTTAAAAGATAGAATCGATAAAAACGAAATTATATTAAGATTACATGTAAACGAACTTTTACGCCTAACTCCTGTAAAATATGGAGCGAATTTAAGAGAACTCAGACAACTGAATGATACCTGTAAGATTTAAATTAAAAGTCTTGAAACAGCTGGCATAGAATTAAATAATTACGAGGAATTATATTCGCTAATTTAGGCAAATTATTTCCCGCAGAAAATGTTCCATTGTTTAATCGTTCTGCTAAAGGTAAAGATTCTTCGAACTGCTCTAAATTATTAGAATTTCTTAAACATGAAACTTAGACGAGAAAAAATGTATATGTTCCGAAACGATGAAAAATTTGAAAGGAATTAAGTTAAAGACTTACCCTATCGAAAACATGAAACTCATAAAAATATATCTAAGGGCAGCTACATTAAACTCTTTTATCAAGAAAGATTGCTTATTTTGTTCTGGCAACCAAGATAATTCTAATCGTACCTTAAGTATAAATGAACGAAAATCAAGTCTTTTATGAAAAAGTTATTTTTATAATTGTCTTCAAAAGTTACTCATATCTAAATGATTGCCGTGATTCGTTGCCGCAGTCTCAATCGAAAACACAATGTGTTAATTTGTGACAAAACTGAAAAATAAAATAGCAAAAACGGGACGTTTCAGAGTCTACAGCAGCAAAAAAAACATTCCACCGCTCTGAATTACGCAATTTTAGTAAATGCAGTAAATGAAAATGTATTTTAGCAAACAGCTGTTGCGTATTTAAGTAATGAATCTCAGAAAAAAAATGAAGTGGTGACTATGCTCTTGACAACGAAACTTGATGCTTTTTTTGACATCCGAAGATTCAGCAAACATAAACAAATATTACCAATTACTGCATCGATTCAAAGATTCGTCGATAATGTAAGAAATCCTCAGTAAAAGAAAAGTGGTCCCTTGTATACAGAAGAACTTGAATTTGGCGAAAAATACTGGATTAAAATTATTTAAATAGAGCACTTTCCTGAAGAATATTCAACGCTGACGTAAGGAAAACCAATTCCAGCAAACCCAGTTATTCGACCGTTTAATACAATTTTTAAATGAAAAAAAATTGTGATTGGTGGACTATTGCAGCAAGTTACTATCTCATACCACGAAGCTCATTCAGTTTCACTAACTAGTGTGTCCCCTTTATCAAACCATATTATCAAAGATTTTCATGAAAAAGGTAAGACATTGAGGTGTCTCGGAAATTTTAATACAACTTAGAGTAAGAACGCGGATTTAAAGGGCCATACAAAGAATCAAGAGTTTGACATTTACATACAATCTATGTGAAAAACTTCGTATTAAACCTGTCACTCAGATTCCTGCACTTTTATATACAGACAGAATAAATTAAACCTATCCATTCCAAGTTACAGACTGAGATTATTTTGGTCCATTCTACATTAAAGATCACAATGAAGCTAATAAATTTTACATATTGCTCTTCACATGTGCTGTAACAAGGTCAGTACACTTAGAATTATCTCTGGACTTATAATGGACAAATAACTTGGACAAATAATGAAATTGAGTAAATATCAAGAAAATATTTTTACTTAAGTTTAGAAACGGTGGAAATCTAATTATCTTCTAGAATTAAAATTAGCTCACCAGACGAATACACTAAGAGATTGGCCGACCAAGCGAACTTAAAGAAAAGTCGTTCGTTGTCATATAGGATAACACCACACGAAACATATGGAAAATGGGTGTCATAATCCAAACTCATCCTGGACTTGATGTTCTGACAAGAGCATCTACAGTGGAGTTGCTAAACGGAGCCGCCATCAGAAGACCGGTGCAGCTTCTTTGGCCACTTGAAATAACTTTCAACCCTTTCGTCTTCGACGTATTTTGCCCGGTGAAAGTTGTTTCAAAATGAGAAAAAAATCACCAGATGGTGCTAAGCGCGTAGAACATTTTCTGACTGACTGTTGTCTGTTTACGTTTGTTTATAGTTTTTTTTTTTTTGTCTGTGATCGTCGGTAAAATAAGTGTATCATCTCTCCAATATATAATTTTTATTAGTTAAAGATGCTTCTAAATAATGTTAAGCCTATGTTTTTGTTTATCCTCTTTCAATAATATTTATTTAGAATTCGTATAATGAATTTTGGATGTTTTATGCAATTTTGCAATTTTTTTTCTTAAACGGTTGAACTGTCTGGCAAATTTTGCTTGCAACATGATTAAATTTAAGTATGAAGTATTCCAAATCGACCACAAAGGAATTTGAAAGATGAATTCTTGTATATTGATTTTGTTATGTGTCGAAATAAAAAATTAGAATAATTCGAGTTTCGTTTGATTCGAGATAGGAGCGGGCATAGTCTGGATGAGTGTACACTGTCAAAGGAATTGAGGCTTCAAACTCAACCTACGTTTTATTCGAGAAAACACAGTTGTGATACCGGTCAGCGAAGATTGCGAAGCTTCGCTAGTTAAATACAAAAGTAAAGTGCTGTTCAAAAATATAAACATTTAAAATAAATATTCAATTTAAAATGCTATTTTTAAACACTACATATTTCCATGGCGCAAAGTATCAATGATAAACGAAAAGTATGCTTCAACTTTATTTTTTTTTCGGTATGTGTATCATTACAATCTCACGATAACCATTTTCATTCAATGTACATTTCAGAATTTGTTACAAGACGAACATGAATCTTTGTGCCATAAATACAATATTTTATTAAAATTGAAAGGATATCGTGTTTCGTTGAGACACAATGCATGTAAAATTATGTATCAACGTTTATGTATATACTTCATAACACAAAAATTATATTTAATATAAATGACATGCTCATTCTAAATGTTAAAACTGTAGAAATTAGTTTATAATATATTGATTCTTAATATAACATTGCAAGATAAAAACAGTATAATCTTTGTTTAAAACGGAGCATAACAGCTTGATTAATATGTATGAAATGTGTTTTATAAATCAATATATTTATGCCATACAATAACCACTGAATGCACAACTTGCAATAAATTATTTCATTGTAGATTTAAACAGAAGGCATATTTATAAACACATAGTAGCATTGTGGTTAACAAAGGCAACATTGAAAGATTTATGTTGCTTCCTACGACTGAATTAATAGAAATGTATGAGTATTTGAATGGATGAATGAATAGGGTACTTAAAAGGTCTCTAGTATTTGAGGTTTAATTAGCGAAATAGAAATAGCTTACTTCCTTTGTGACGGATTATCATCAATATAAGATATAGAGTTGATATAATGCATCTGAAAGATTACAAGTATCTGCTTATGAAATTGACTTTAATTAGAAATTTTGGTAATAATCTGTCTATTCTATTAAAATTGACAATTTTTATTAAATGATGATGGATAAATTTTATTTTATGAACAAGCATAGAACAATCCATTGCATCATATCTCATTCTTTAAAATCATACATACGTGTGCCTTATGGCATTAAGAATGAAGGTTACATTTGCTTGAACATTTTAAATTACATACATATCAAATGACGCACGCATAATTTTTAGTAATAAGATTCACTTAGATTATTTCTGAATGCATCAAATAAAAAAAGCTTCTAGTCAATTAATACACTTGCATATTTTAAAAAACCTAAAACCGAATTTAAAAAGAGAGGGTTTCTTAACTCGAACCTGAGATCAGCAGCTTGTGGAGACTAACGAAATAAAGAAACGTACAAACGTAGATTTTAGATAGATGCCGTGAATTTGCGAATTTAAATTTACTAGGTAAACACCGTTAAGTATTATTTTAATTATGTAAAATCCTATTATTATTAATAATTTTCTTCAACAAGATATCAATTTAAAATAAGATCGATTGTCTTTTTAATACCACGTAAATGTGTGTATCAGTAACGACATTAGATTCCTCTCTCTCTCCCTCTCTATGTATATATAGATATACGTGTGTGTGTGTGTGTGCGTTACGATTATTTGTTAAATAAAGCTCCATTTCCGATGAAATATTAAGATCATTATACTAATAAAAATAGATGCAGTCGTCCTTAAGATATTTTTTCATAGGCCTTGGTCGATACACACTGGGAATTTGAGGCATAAAAAAGAACAAATCACCATCACAGAAGACATTTTACTGATTTCTTCTCATATAATACAGTTAAAAAAGCATCCGCCTCTCTTCCTTGATATAGTTGGACACTTTCATCGCTAAAAGTCTAGCAGTTAATCATGTCATGCTTCAACACTAGATTACGTTATAGATGTTATAATTCTCGTTTCAAAAATTCTGGTGTCTCACTTGAAGATAGCACGTAGTTTTTAAGACAACAAATGTCTCAAAAAATCTGAGCTCCACGCTCATGTTCGGTGTTAAATACCAAGGTGGCGAAAGGGTATTTACGCAATGAAGATATTTAGAACAACAAATCATGGTTTCGAAGCAGCGGTGAACTATTTTCTAGTGTCGGAGGGAAAATGTCCTGAAGCGGTCTTTCCGGAAATGAGCGCGAATTTAGCTTTGGAATAAAATAAGAAAACAGAAAATGGTATAAATAAGATAATTTTAATATAATAAATATCGAAATTTTAAGATTTGAGAAATAAAAAGGGTTTGAAGAAAAATGATTATGGGAAATGTTTCTTAGAAATATTTTGGAAGGACATAAAATATTAAAAAACGCATTTGAAAAAGAAAATAATCTAAATAAACAAAATGAATATAATATTGTTTAAGATAGGAAATAACTTAATAATCTCAGATTTTAGAATAAATTTTGAAGAGAAGTTTTTATGGAATATTTGTAATAAAGCGCGGAAATTTAATTTTTGTAATATATATATATGTATTATCAAGCATTAAAAAGAATATTTTTAATTAAATGCATAAAAATAATTAATAATCAGCATTTATAAGCCGTATAATTTTTCCCAGTTATGCTGTGAAGATTATATACAGACATAAACTTGAATATTGTATTTTAATTATTACAATTTATTCGGTATTTTCTAATAGTTCTAATCTAAATGGCAAAGCGAAAGAGCTGAACTGAAACACGGAAACACATGATACATGGAGTTTGAAACGGAAATAATTGTCATGATGTTGAACTCTGATTCTGTCGCATTTTGAATTTAAATGCAAATATCATTAAATGAAATCTTTTGTATGCCTCTTTTCGCAGACACTGTCAGGTATCACATTATTTACAACATTTAAATCCGCACTTTAACAGAAAGTAGCCACATCGTACAAGTATTAGGGCAGTGTTATTTTTTATTAATTAAGTTTCAGATTGGTTAAAATAATTGCATTTTAAAATATGTTTTATTTTGTAAAGTATTTATACAGTTGCTTTTCATTATTTCATTTGAAAAAAATCTATTATTTTCCACTTACATTTTTAGTAAAAGTTGTAAAGCTTTCTTTAAGATGTCAGAATGAAAATAGGTTTCAAATTTATGTTGTAATGTTAATTTTACTCTCAATTTTTTTATATATATCTGACGATTATTTATATTTTTAATAAATTTCAGGATGCCGCATTTTGCAGCAAAAAAAGATGCTTCAACTTTACAAATCTATTAGTCAGTCACTTTTAATAGCAGAAGAATGGAATTTTTTTTGTCTTACCTCTTTGTGTAATAGGACATTTTTACTAAATATCACTTACAGGACCAGTAGACCGTATAAAAAATTGAATTTCGTAACTTTTTAAGAATTTGTTTTACTAACCCAAATCACTTTTAAAATATTTTTTATATCATTTAAAACATTTTTGCAATTAGAACTATATGTCTGTGAATAACGGTTAGGAATTTGCTATTGGACACTGTTGACAGTGGACACCCTGTATAATAATATAAGTGTACGACTAATTACACTTTTACTGCTATCAAAAATTAATTCATTTTAAGTATATTATTTCCAAAAAAAAATCCTTTAAACAAAAGTTATTTTATTGTAACAAAAATATTAGTCATATATTTTATACAAACGTTAGAAAAAACAGAACAGAGAAAAAAAGTACAATGCAAAGAATACCAGAAATCGTAATGTATTTTGTTATTTTGAAAAGACATACCAGTCCATAGTCTTCAAACCAATAGCGTTTGTCGTGTAACATCCAATGACAGTATAATGCTATTCCTTTAGTTATATATATTCTAAGAATATGTCAAAGCGATGATTCCGCTTGTTTTGGAAATACGTACGTTACCAGATTTTTTTACGTAGCACATTAGGAAATGTTTCCGCAATTTTGGTTAAAACTCTAATCTCTTTTTTCCTATTCGAGATTTCTCGGAAAATAATAAGTTACTCACAGCACCGAAATGTGTTTGATCAATATTTTCTTAAACATGTATGTGACAAGATATATGTCGGTATAATTGAATTGAAATAGTTAAATTCATTTATTTAATGAAATAGTTAAATTTTAAAACTGAATTATGTTTTATAAAAGCACTTAAAACCGTTGACATTAGTAATTTTGTACAGTGCATGCAATTGGTTTTTGCGCATTTATTATTATTAACATTTTTATCTAAATATGTGCTTAATGTGAAATTATAGCTTCTTTGACGGGCTTTTAAAAAGAAAAATCTTTATATATTTCTAATTAAGATCTCGTGATACAGGTTTCCTGAGGCACAATCGCCGGTAAAATACATAAAACAGAAATTAAAAAATATAGCGTATAAAGTAAAAACTGGGAAGATAATTAATTTTCTAAATATTCAACATAACCTACGTATGTCTTAAAATTGAAACCCGAAATTTCGGCTTAAAGTCAACCGAACTCAGACCCCGAACGCGACAAAAATATTTTATCAACCCGAAAGCGATATACTTCAAACCGAAATATTCAAACCGGAACTCGAAGTGAAGGAAATTTATCCCTATTTCACTATAATTGTGGAAAACTATTCTGCATCAATAACACTAATATCAATTTTATATTTTATATTTGAAAATGAACACATGCAATTATTAATATTCAAATATCTATTTTTTTTCATTTAAAATGATTTAACGACTTTATTTCAGAAATCGGGACAACCCGAATCAGTGTTGTAAGTTGATGAACACAGCGTTTTTAAGATATTTCATAATAATATTGTCATTATTAATGCTCTGATTATTTTTCTATTCGTAGTTTTAAAGTCAAATTCGTTTTCCGAAGCTATTTTCTAATCAATTTTTTGAGCTTTCCAAACGGATCACTCTCTGTATTATAAAGACGATTGATGTTGAGATAAAACTCTATATAATCAGCCTGTGAAAAAAATACTCGAGTGTCAACCTGCTCTTTTCAAAGCAAGCAGCTACTTGACGGGATTTTCAGAATTGTTTTCATGTTTTGTTTTTCTTTGTGTTGAAATGCTTTCGTTATTTTAATTCTATGTACTGCATGCAAATAATACTGAAATAGTAGTTGAAAAAACATAAATTGTGATTAAAAAAAAATCGCAACCCCCGATTGCTTCCATCGAAAGTGAAAATAAATAAATCCCTTAAGTTGAATATTATTAAGCAATGTGCGAACAAATAAAAATTAATAATATGGAAAAGTCTGGTGAAACATACGCACTCCAGTGATTAATATAACCTCAAAAATGTTGTAATGACTATTTAATCAGTATTCGTTAATCTTCACTTTTTTCACGCACCATTGTATAGGTCGATGCAGATTTTAGCAACGGAATAGGAAGTATGATGCCAACGGTACTAGAAGATATTCTCCTGATGAGAAGTGGTTTTAGAAAGTTAAATAGTAGTAAGGTAGCATTCTTGATATCAGCGTATCATTTTATAATGTAAAGTTATGCAAATCAATGCATAAATTGTAAGTATAAGATGTGGACTTTTCCACTATAGTCGAAATGTATGATGTTTTACAACGCTTAACTGAAATTCAGATCTATTTCTTCATGCACATTTCTTCATTCAGTTGAAAAGAAACTTGCTCAGATTTGAGTTAGTAATCAGTATTATCTTATTCAGAGATGGAACTGATTTATGGGAGATTTTTGCTGAATAATCTGACAAAATAACGTTCCCAACCGGCAAATTCAAATAAATTTTGAAATTCTGGGGACAGGAAGGACTCATGGTGGTATGTAATACGCAATTTTTTTTTCATTGCCCAAATTCACATTAAGAGGGTAAATTTAATGTGGAATTGTTTTAGCCGTCACGATAACGCAATAATATATATATATATATATATATATATATATAGAAAAACATTTTTAAGGTTATAATTCCATATTTTTATTAGTTCTGTTAAAAACAATAAAGTTTCATTTGTTATTAACAATTGGTATATAATAGAGTATGTATCGTGAATTATTTTATTTTCTGCGCGTTGAAGTTTTTTTTATATTCTTGCTTTATGAAATATTATTAGTCTTTATTTTATCAGTTTATGTTTATATACTTTTTATAATAAAACCTGTCAAAATTTAAAATGACTGTGATGGAATCCTGCTTTAAATATAAACTTTTCAGTCTCCAAACAATACAATCTTATAAAAAATGTACCTGCAGAAAAGAAAAAAATGTCCCGAATTTTTCATCGGTCCGGACTTTTTTGGTGGGGTTTATCCAGATGACAGAGCAATACACAGTATTAACCTTTTATATTGACAAGAACTGTAATTAAATAATTAATGGTAGATTATATTTTCACCAAGATTAACTTAAGAATTCCACGAAAACTTACAAAATTTATATTATATGTATTTTTTAATTTTTGTTTGAAACAAGTTTTAAATATTACAACAATTGATATTTGGTATTACGCAACAGAAAAAATGAAACAGAAGCAATTTTTAGCTTAAAACATTTTCTTTATCAATCATTTTAATGAGTAGTAATATAAGATAGACAAATATTCCGGGTTAAAAATTTTCACCTTAAACAAAATTTTGTAAAAAATAAAATTAAGTATTCCTATCTCCATGAGCCTTCTTTATTTCAGTTAAGTTTGAATATTTTAAAATAGCTTACCTACTTCGCGACTAGGGTACAGTTAGTATTCTGTTATTTTTTGGGAACCACTGTTTTTGAAATTTTTTTCGTCGTATTTAATCTCCTACACTCTATCATGAGGCAAAAATTTTTGTTTAGAAATTCTGTTGCTCAAATTCAACAATTTTGTACACATAATACGGAACATAAAAGTGCGGATTTTCAACAAAAGGTTAAAAATGAATTAAATAATTCCTTGTTTTTTTTTTTTTAAATCTTAAAACGTTATAATGAATCTTAGATGAGGAAAGAGATGTGTAAAATAAATGACTTCATAGGGACACCTATAAATGCGGGTCAGCATATATATATATATATATATATATATATATATATATATATATATATATATATATATATATATATATATATATATATATGTGTGCGTGTATGTGTGTGTGTGTGTGTGTGTGTCTGTGTGTGTGTGTGTGTGTGTACTTAACTATCTAATGGCTTCCCCTACACCATACCGAAGATCCAAAACATTCTGACCTTCGTTACATTTTGCAATAAACTCGCCTGGATGACGTGGAGGGCATGCGATTAGTTGGAATAATATTTAACTGCTTCTGGGGAATCTGAGGAGTCATTCTTGCGCATACTTCTGCGTGCGATGGGAAAGGCTTCTGATCCAAGCGAATTTGATAAAGGGTACGTTGTAATGGCTGGACGGCTCGGAACGAGCCACTTCGAAACTACACCCCTCTTGTGTTGACCGCTACCTGTCGTTCTTAGTACTTATGCAAATTAGATGAATGACGTTGAAACCAGAAGTAGACGCTATGTCGTTTGACGTCTACGCATTATCAAGATAAAATGTCGTCGGAGACTGTCCCGCGCGGTGATTGGTGAAGCAATATCGGCGCCAGAGAGTTGACTCAGTTGACAGACCAGTACAATTCAGGTCCAAGTAGAACTCTTTTAGAGCACACAGTTTAGTGGACAATTTTAGATATGCGATTACAGAGCAGACGTCACACTCATGCGCCTCTGTTGACAAGTATAATCGAAAACTATGCCAACACTGTGTCCAGCAACATCGTGACTGGACCATGGATCAGTGGGAGAGTTGCCTGTTTGGATGAATCACAATTCGTCATTAATAATTTTAATGATCGTATCAGGGTACGCTTCTTCAAAGCGAACAGTTGCTCCCCCAATGTATAACAGGTCATACAAAGGGCGATGGGGGCGGTATTATGCTTTGGGGATTTTTTCATGGGCACTTCTGAGAAACCGTGGTTGTGGTAAAACAGACCATAAAAGCTGCAGACTATTTGAACGTCATTGCGGACTCTTACATGGTGTATGTGTTCCCATATGGAAATGGAGTCTTCCAGCAGGACAACGCTGCATGTCATATAGCTGGAATTGTGCAAGATTAGTTCCAGTAACATAATGCTGAATTCCAATTAATGTCCAAACCGACTAACGCACGAAACGTAATCCGACAGAGCACATTTCTGGTGTCATAGAACAGAAGCTCAGAGATAAAAAAAACACCATGTTGAAATATCTAAGATTTAAGTGTACGCTGCTTGAACATGTGGTACAATCTGTATCCGGACATCTACCAAGGACTTGTAGCATCAATGCCAAGACGGGTTGCAGCTGTTCTGTGGGCCATATATATATATATATATATATATATATATATATGTATGTATGTATTACAAAATTTATTTTTTCCGTAATCTGCTAAATTATACTACAAAATTTTTCCATTTAATAATGTTTCTTATATAACCCCGGCTTATTAAAATAATTCGCATTCTTAAAATAATCCTTTACTATCCATATGTAAAGCCAGTTTACCCTAATCGTAAGTAGTTAGATCTAAAAATGGCGATAGCTTTTTTAAGTTATTCTTTAAATAGATCATCTTTATTTTAATCCATTATTAAAATTCATTATTATTATTCCCGTGTAGTCAAATTGCTATAACTTCTTTATTTAAATGCTAAAATAACACATCTCTTAAATTGTTCCGCTCAGAAAACCCTATTCCCGTAAATTATTCTATTATTAATTATTAAATGTCTATTAAAATATTTCCGAAAAGCTTTCATTTTTTTTCTTCTACATGAAAGATTAATTTTCTTTTTTTTTATTACGTATTAAATTTGAAGTTTAACCAAAGCCTCAAAGCAGATAAATTGGTTTGTTATACGGCATACTTCTGTTACGAGATTATCGAATTCTGTTGAAAACTGTAGAAGATTCTTCGTTCCAAGGAAACCGTTTTTTGTTAAGATAATTCCACCGAAATGCTGAAAAAGTTCCTTAAAAGCCCTTGTGATTCGATGAATGTCGGTCACGTGACGTGTTTTGTGTTCTTCGCAAGTGAGTTTAAAACTCTCGCACATCCTGATTCAGTGGAGAATTTTGACGTTTAGCGTTGACTAAAGGAGCGACTGTTCGATTAGACGATGGAATATATGAAGGGCGGCGTTGGTTAAAAGGAGTGACTGTTCGACGATGGAAATTTTTTTGACATTTGGTCTGCAATGAATTTAATCAGAGCATTTCCCCGAAACCTAAGATCATTGTTTTTTTTAAATAAATAAATTCGGTGTCATTGTGTTATTCTTTCCTTCATTCTCCATACTGCTCGGCCTACTACTGCTTAAAGTTCCGACTTCGACTGCATTTATTTGGCGATGTTGATAATCTTTTTTCTTCGACTGCTGTTAAATTCAGAGTGTGCGACTGCTGTTAAATTCAAAGTGGGCCAGAAATTCCTCAATTTTGTGACATATATATATATATATATATATATATATATATATATATATACAGGGGGTTTCAGTTAAACGTTTCAGAATTTCTAAGAGGGGTAGGGTACATCCTGACGAACCAAAATCATATTCCAATGGGCAGTCAGAAATGCTTTCCTGACGCGGTAGATGCGTAAGTTGTGCGAAAGTTCTGAGCTTTCGTGCGGGGAATCTTCATTTCGCACAAGAACGCCAAGTTAGTAGGATGGATGATTACACGAACGCAGAATTAGACGATATGCATTTGGTGTACGGGGCTGCAAATTGTAGTGGGCTAGCCGCACAGCGTTTTTACGCGGAACGATATCCAACAAGGCGTATTCCCAGTCATAATTTATTTGCAAGACTGCACCAGAGGTTAGCTGAGACAGGTTCATTTGAAAGAGCTGACAGGGTCAGGGTAAGAACAGCACGGACTCCAGCCGTCAAAAAGAATGTGCTGCAGCATGTACAGAGGAATCCAAGAACAAGTACACGAAGTCTAGCAAACGTAGTCGGGGTTTTCCCTTGCAGCGTCTGGAGGATTCTCTGCGAACAAGACATGCATCCGTTTCACGTGCAGCTTGTCCAGTCACAGCAACCGGAGGATTATGTATCTCGTATTGGTTTCGCACAGTGGTACCTTGGAAAATGTGCTATAAATCCCACTTTTCCTCCTGAAGTGTTGTTTTCCGATGAGGCATCCTTCACAAGGGAAGGAATTTTCAACACGCATAACGACCATATCTGGGCGGTCGAGAACCCGCATGCAATACGACGTCGTGCAGCACAGATTCGATTTTCGGTCAATGTATGGGCCGGTATTATGGGAGATCACCTCATCGGACCTTACCTGTTACCGTGTCGTCTAACCGGAGATAACTACTTGCTCTTTCTGCAGAAAGTATTGCCACAACTTTTGAGAGATGAACAGATTTCTGCATCGACACAACAGACAATGTGGTTCCAACACGATGGAGTCCCTGCCCATTATAGCGGAGCTGTTCGTAACGACCTGGATGTCACATTTGGTCAAGAGTGGATCGGACGTGGTGGTGCCGTGCATTGGCCTGCTCGGTCACCCGACCTATCATGTCTTGATTTTTATTTCTGGGGTCATATGAAATCGCTAGTTTATGACACCCCTGTTGACAATGCCGAGGAGCTGGTTGCAAGAATCGCAGTAGCTGCCGGAGATATTCGAAATTCGCCTGAAGTATTCCAGAATGTTCGGATGTCCATGCGTCGAAGATGTGAGGCGTCCATTGTAGCCCTTGGAAGCAACTTCGAACACTTACTTTAATCCATGTACCTTTTGCTTCTTTTCATGTATTATTAAAACGATTTCTCACTTACGGTCTCTTTTCTTTATGGTGCTTCTGTGTACAACACCGCTTCAGAAAAGCATTTCCGACCCCACATTGCTATATGATTTCGAGTTGTCAGGATGTTCCCTACCCCTCTTAGAAGTTCTGAAACGTTTAACTGAAACACCCTGTATATTACAAATTTTAAAGTACCGTACTATGTTAAATTTATTCCATATTTTTTCCTCTTCTAAATTCATTCTACAACCCTAGTTATTAAAATTTTCCATCTTAAACAATAGTCTTAAAGTATAATTCTACCGAGAAATTTTTACATATAATAAAAGATCATGCTACTAGATATGTTTGGGGATTCCCCTCCAAGAGCAGACCCTTTGAAGGGAATGGTTGACTTCAACCCCTGAGATCTATGCTAAGTGTTTAAAACAAATTTTTAGTGTACAAACTCTTCAGAAAATGCTTAGTGATAGGCAATTGTACTTTACTCCTCTTAGATTTAAATTATTTCTTCGTTAACATAAAGTTAAACAGGGTTTCCCTTCAGCACACCATCCTCAAACGAATGGAAATGTCCAAGAGGTTTAATAAAACAATAGTAACTAGATTAAAATGCAAAGTTAATTCTACAACTTCTAAGATTCCTTAGACCAAATTATTAGAGTAAGTTATCCAAGAATATAAAGATTACACCCCATTCAATAACAAATTTCCCTTCTGCTTATTTTTTTTTGGTCAATTACCCTATGAATATCCTCTTAAACAATATTATTACTCTCCTGTAGATAAAAACCTTAAAATTGCAAAGGCGTGAACTCATGAATTCCATCTAAAAAGTGAAATATTATATGAACGAAATTATGTTGATTAAGCACTTGAAGTACAAGATATTGTTACTTAGAAAGAATTCAAATACGGAAGTATTTGAAAGATAGAGCAAATTTTAGTGGACCTTACAGAATAATAGGTAAATTGTTTGATGTAAATTATGAGATAGATAAAAATATCTACAATACTGGTAAATATCCTTATATAGTGAATGTTTACAGATTGCGTTCGAATTATCTTAAAGATTACAGTAACTGGTTAACAATTTCCTTTCAGCATTACAAGAGTATTCTGGAATCTGTACAGGATTATTTACGTGTTTGATTTTATTTGAATTAGCTTTCTTATGCAGACATAATTTAGCTTTTTTTAATTAAGGACTTCTGATAATATTGAAAATTAAATTGAATTAAATTATATTGAATTAAAATTTTTAAAGTTAACTTTACTGAATAAATATTATAAAATATTAAAACTCATAAATTTATACGGATAATTAGTGATTGTAAAATTTCTTAACTTTCAACAATGTTCTTATTTCTCTTGTTTATTTATTTATACTTTCTGTGTTGTATTATGATTGCGTAACTAATCACATGTAGAGAAGTTCATTTTATTCTGCAACTTGGGGTAAACATCAGTTCAGATTTTTGTTTCTATAGTGTTGGTTATAAATCCAACAGGATTTATTTATTTATTATTTATTATTTATTCTTTCGACCTAGCATTTTCATTTCTTATTTACAAAAATAAATAAATAAGAGATTAGTTTTTTGCTAATTTTTATCAACCCATATCATAGAATACAATCATTTGCTATTATTATTTATTATAAAACATTTTTCTTATTGTTATTATTTTTGGATTTTATATCTACTATTGTTATTATTGATTAAATATTTTATTATTATTGAATTTATAAGTATGTTTATCTATTTGAAATCAAAGATTATTAGAGAAGATTTTATAATTTATTATAACATAAAATATGTTGTTGTTGGTGATAAACATAAAATCACTAAAGTATATTCAGTAGAGATTAATAAACATGTGATAATGATATACAAATGAATGTATAGTCAAAGAGATGCAAAAGATGATTAATTTTTAAAAGATGTAATAAATTATTATAAGAAAATGTGTTTAAGTGAAAATTATTTTAAATACTACGTAGTTTTGATAAATTTTAAAGGTTTAAAATAAAGTAACAGAAAATAGCACATTGTGAAAAAGCGACAATAAAGATGACTTTTAGAGTCGACAATGACATAATTATATATATATATATATATTTACCTCAATGAGAACTTTAGATTCAAACTTTGTTTTGAGAATCTACGAAGTGCACTAAGCTGTAGTACAAAAATTTGAAAGTTTTATTATGAATTAAAACTGAAATTTGAATATATTCAGTTCTTTTTTTGAAGTACTTAAAATTTTTGGCATGGATAGACGTTGTTGATAAGATCCTTTATAATTCTCGTCCTGTCAACAACTTTTGTTATCCAGTCTCATATTTTTCTTCCCTTTTATGAACATTTAGATCAAAAGACCTCCAAGATTCATGCATCTTTTGGGATGGGGAATAATTATAAAATTCAAAATTTCGTACTTTATTTGTTCCATAATAGTTTTCGATTTTTAATTATTTCTACCACCCTAGTTATTAAAATTTCCCATCTTAAACAATATTATTTTTATTTTATTTATCTGTATCTCTATGTATTTAAAATGCGTAATTTGTTATTTTATTTCCTCTCAAAATATTCTAAAAACACGTTCACATTACACGTAACTATTATAACACGTAACAATTCTTCTTCAAAAACATTTTTTATTTCCCAAGTCAAATTCGTTCTATTTAAAATTATCCCAAATACCATTTTTTTTAATTCCAAAAACCCGTTCGCGCGCTTTAGTGCTGCGCCGTATTACTTAGAAATTTTGTTTTTTTTTCAGTATAGAGTTACCTCATTGGCTAGTCTTTACTACTGCAGTGCGTTAATAACTTGGAGCACTTGGGGTATAAAACATGATGCATAAATTTGGGAAATTTTCTGTGATATTATGTTTCCTAATAATCTACACCTATTTATAGTGATATTACGGGATATCTAATACGCTTTTATTTAACATCAGATTTACTTAGCAATTTCAAGATGTCTACTATTCTACGAGAATTTTCTAAATTCTTATTTAAATAATAAATTCCTTTAAATAATAAACTCTTTTTATAATTAACAGTGTTTTTCTTGAAGACTTTCGTATTTATTGGCCAGAACCAATAATAATGAACGGCAACTGCTTTTTTACGTATGATTTAACACCTGCGGATTCTGATTTTGTCTGCGGGATGTATTTAAAATATCGAGAAAGATATTTTTTAATTAGACGGGAGTTTTCACGTCATCATACATACATGGTGATTTTTTTAAGTTGTGAAAGTAAAACATTATAACAAAAGAACCACTGATCCAAATGACATGAAATTTCACCAGTATGCGCCCAAAGCAATGGGTATTTTTTAGGCATGGTTAAAAAAAACTTAAAATCGCACCTACAGATGGCGCTGTAAGGTAGAAAAAACAAAAACTATCGTCTGTGGGAGGAAAACAATGCACGGTACTTTGAGGAACCATCTTCCGTAGGCCTTCTGTCGTCATTGGACCTTTTCTTAAATTCTTAAGTGTCCTAAATCTCCTAAGAGCAGTTGCTGCGCTGTCATTATTCTGATAATACAGTTTCACTAACAACGCACGGTCCGTCAATGGCCCAGTCATCGCGAAGATTCCCGTAGAATAATGAACACTATGTGTGTGTACTTCACGTTTATCACCAATGTGCGTGTGCCGGGCGCAAATTCGTCTCACGACTTTATTGCATGTACTGTGTCATCTGTCGGTGCAATTTTAAGTTTTTTTTAATCACGCCTAAAAAATTCTCACTGCTTTGGGAGCATACTGGTAAAATTTTAGGTCATTTGAATCAGTGGTTCTTTTGTTATAGGGTTTTACTTTCACAACTTTAAAAAAAATCACCCTGTATATAAAAACTTTTATAGTTATTTAATGACTGATTTAAAGCAATTTCATAATGTTATGTTTAAACGTGTGTTAAATTACCAAAGTTTGTTCTGTTTACATTTTATACCATATTATAATTTCCATTTAAAATTATATCCTTAATATTAAATTCAAGAACGTTATTATTCTGTGAATAGCGCCAAATGAATAAGGATTTCTACAATAATTCAAACATAATTTACAGAGTTCTCTCATATATTTTCACTGTCATTTTACCAATAGTAAATAACTTAATCGCTTTAAAATGAGATTTAAGTGCCAGTTATAAAGCCCTATGAAGGTTAAACACAATTGTACGAATTAATTCAAACATGTATTATTACTTATAATGGGTTTGGAGCTTAAATGTAAACATTTTACTGACGTCTTACTTTACAGAGATTAACAATACAGGTATTCATGATTACTCTTTAGAGCTACTGTTAAATTCCGCGTACACGTTTGTTTAACGATAATTTGTGCCATGCAATTCAACGGCATTCATAAATTATATGATCATGTGAATTACGTTTATATATTTTGTCTCAAGAATTCCGCATTTTAATGAATTGAAGCTTTTAATGATCAGATACGAGTGTAAACTATAATTCAGCGCTACGTAAAACATGATTCTATTACTCAAATATTAGTTTAAACATATGTATATTTTTTGCGATTTTTGAATTTTGATGTTCAAATGTTATTATGCTTTTTTTATGAAAGTCCTATTATTATATCTTTACCATTTATGTTTGCCGTGACTGAACAATATTAGATGCATAATAATATATTGCGTTAAAGTGTTATATGACATTTACATTTTAAAATGTTCTTATAATTAATATAAATCAAATTTTGTACTTTATTTACCTAGAATAATTATTTATTTCTTCTCGACAGACGTTTATTTTGTGTTAATTTAATATTTTTTGACAGAACAATGATATCCTTCAAGCATCTAATTTGACGCTCGAAAAAGGTTATTATTTTTCATTACTAAATACTAAGGTATACTAAATAATGAGTTAAACTGATAAATTGAAAAACAAGGCACAATTAACTAATCTGATAAAAGATTATTTATGCCAAAATTAACATTTAACTAATTATCTAGTATATAAATAAAACATTTTAATTATTTTATCTCAGAAATATGTAATATGTAAGATGTTACTATAACACTTAATATAAAAACTTTTTTTTAAAAGTCAATTCCTACTTAGGTAAAATAGAATTTTTTTCCAGCGATCTACACGCTTCGCCACTGACGGTATTCATTCCTAAATTTACACCCTGCTAAATATCTTACATAAGAGAAATTTTTGAAATGTATTAAAAATTAAATAAAAAACAAATAGCTAAAATACCAAAAATTAATAGCTCGAAAAGTATTTCTCACAAAATTGTTAGACAAACTGCATTAGAAAGTTAAAAAAATTGTATTTTTCTTGATATAAATTTAAAATCTAATGATTATGCCGTTTTTCAAATATTGAATTTCAAAAATTACTAAACTTCACAATAAAGTGACATAGCGATGTTACAGTTAACGATAATAAAGTTTTTTTAAAAATATTAATTAATTAATTAAATTTTATTATTAAATTTTAGTTTTATACTTCATTTCTGTTCAAAAGTATAGACTCACTCCACATTTATAGTCTCCTTCGCCCGCGAGCCGCCTGATCTTCGTCCGTGAACAGCCCCATTATCTTTTTACTTGTGAAGGTGAGACTATAAATATGGAGTGAGTCTATACTTTTGAACAGAAATGAAATATAAAATTAAAATTAATTAATTTAATTTAATTAATGAATTAATATTTGAAAAAACTGTATTAACATCAATTGTCATCCAGTACAAGTTTAAAAAAAATTATTTGAACTTGATAGGATGAATAGAAAATATTTTATTAACGATTGAAAATTTGAACAAGATATATAAATATATAGAGAGTGTGAGCTAATAGTAGGAATTGAAAAACTAAAACAAATATCGACTAATTTTAGAATTATTCTTAAACTCTTTAACGTACAAAAGTTTTGTGCTTTATGCAACTGATTTTAAGCATACTTCTACGATTAAATAACATGTTTTAGTAGACGTTCGGTAGCCAACGTTAAGCCAGATTGTTTTAGAAATCATTCATCTGAAAACGTAGCCACGAGATTTATTTAGCACAGTAATATTTCTGAAATTCGTAAATCAGTTTCTAAATAATAAAAAGAAGAAAAATGGCAATAATAATAATAATAATAATAATAATAATAATAACAATAATAATAATAATGTGTTTTATATGAACATATATGTCAAAAAAGTTAGACCATCTTATTACATCTATGTCTGTCGTTAATCTAAGTGTAGCAACTAGCTATCATCAGCTACGGATTTGCTCAAATTGAGTCAAAAATGTCGGTTTAAATCAACTATTCGGTTTTATGGTACTTCCCCATTACTGTGAGATTCTGAAAATCCTTGCTCTCATGCTACATGTATTATTATTGTTCATAATCTTGAAAGTAACCTATAGTTGTAAAGTTGGCAAATTTAAAATCGTATAATCCGAAAAAATGTTTTTTCCTTCTCTTGTATTCTTTTATTGCTGTACCTACTTCTGTTCATTGCGTTTGTTTAATATCGCTTCATTGATGCTGCTAGAGCCGTTCTAACTCAGTTAATGTTTTTTTTCCAGTTTTTAGATAACTCTATATTATTTACACAATATATTCTATATTAAAATATACTATATTTTTTCATTACTAAATCACTACCTCGCTTCACATTAACACACTTACTTTCGAAATTCTTATTTCACTTCGTAATATTTTGAAACTAAAGAATTACACAACCATATTATATGAATATATGTAAGTAACTTAACGTAAAAAGGAAAAAAAACAGATAATGAATTAAAGGTGCTTATAACTTATAAAATTTGGCAAATCATGCAAGAAGAGTGTTTGCTTTGACTGATCGTAATTTTTAAATATCATAGTGAAATAACATATACACTTTTATGCTGTTTAATGCTGGTTTTATACCGTAGATAAACACTTATTGTTCAGATAAAATAAACAATTTTCTTCCATAAAACTAAGAAATATACCCCAATTAAAGTAAGAACACATTTAAAATGTTACATCACCATCTGCGTAAGATACATAACTTCAAATTGGTGGTATTTACAAATAAATTATTTTAAAATAATCTCAATTGTATTATATAGAATGAAAAATTAATACAGAAATATTTTGGGCAAAAGAATTTGAAAAACACATCCAGGTTTAAAAAAACGGATTCAATTATCCAGGTTATAATTAACTAATCATTAAAAAATAACTTAATTAAAAATAAGTATCTCAGTAAGAATAGTTTATTCTATTTATAATAAAATCATCATAGTATATTTTCTAAAATCTCATGGATAGACATAAAAATGATAGTTTTCAGAAACTGAAGCGTGAAATTAGAATTATCTGCCTTTTATCAAGAGGAATCAAATTGCTTTTGGTTATATCTCCAGTTTTATTTTGAATTCCTCAGTGCAGATTCTTTTAAAATGTTCAGAACATTTTGCAGAATAAAAATGATTTTTTTTTTTTTTTAATATTAAAATATGGGATTCCTTAATTCATTCGAAATTTGTTATTTAGACATACATTTAAAGTAGAGCATAAGCAGTTTTTTTGTTGGTCATTGCTCTTGAAAAACTAAAAGTTCAATCACAATTGCGTATACAGACGGCGCGCAGTGGGACGTGTTGACGATATAGATGGACAACATTATTGCGTTGAAGATTAATTAGGTTTTGCTGGGTTTTCAAATGTATCACTAATAAAATGCTCAAACAGTGATAAATATTTGGATTATTTAATTATTTATATGTATTTTATTATTATTATTTATATTGTTATTATTATTTATATTATTATTATTTATATTATTATTATTTATATTATTATTATTTATATTATTATTTATTTATATTATAATGTTGTAGTGTCATTGAAACTGCACATGTATTCAAAGTTTCAGCTCAATCGGTTAATAAAAAGTGGTTTAAAATTTACTTGCAAGATTTGAATTAAACATACATGCATATATTTCAAGTAAAAAAAGAAAAAGAAAAAAAAAAAAAAAAAAAAACCTTAATGATTCGCAAACTTTCGCAGGAATTTTCGTAAGTTTCCAATACATTAGGAATGACACTTTGATTGCAAAAAATGCTAATTGCTTAATAATGCTTAATACTGTGTTAAAAGTTAAGATACAATTTGTAAACAACATGGCGCTTATTTTCAAACAATAATAGGTTGAATATTGTGAAAAACATGTCACTTATATTCAGTATATCCAATAAAACAGAATAGTCTCGACGTGCTTTCGAACTTACAGGAAAATAGTGCAACCGTTGAAATTTCCTCAAATCAACTTACTTCTTTGCGGCTCTTAGTTAATCTATACGTTGGATTTTTTTCGACAAAACTCGTGCGGATATGGACATAAGAGACATTCAGCTACCAGTATACGCGGTCTTATCAAATTCCGAGAATATCAGGAAACTGAATTCTGTCCACCTACATCATCCACTGTGCGGCGTTTAGAAACCTTCATTCTTACAAAGCATTTAATAATAATTGTAAAAACCCGAATTGATTGAGTACCAGTACCATTTTAAAATAATGAATCACACCAAAATTGCGTGTGGGAGCTTATTAAAACATTTTACCTAGACAGTATATTATTAGTGTACTAAACATATGCTCCTGTTTATATTGCTGTATATTGCAGCAAATTACAAGCACTTTTCATACCAGAAAATTGATCGATTTTCACAGAAGCACTTTATACACCATTTACGAAAATGAAGAATAAAAAATGAGGAAAAAAGCCAATCATAAGTAGTAAGATTTCTACAGTATTGACAATGAAACTTACTTATTACTAAAATTTGTTGCTGTCAGATTGCGTACAATGCTCTAGTTATTATATTGTTCAGAGCTTTTTATATTATTAATTACAACATGTATCAGGAAGACTTCCTTGTAAATAAGGCAGGGCGTGTAAAACAGCAAATATTACTAAAAACAAAAAAGGAGTTTGAAATTCTAGGTGCACATTATACACCGGCGATCTTTATATGCTGAATATACTGTACATATAATATTTTATTATAACTACATTTTTGAAAAATACACTAAATTTAATGAAAAATAAACTAATATTATTTATGATAAATCATTCTTAATATTGAAGAGTAACAAATGTTTTTTTTTTTTTTTTTTTTTTTTTTTTTTTTTTTTTTTTTTTGCACAAATTACTTTTTATGTATACAATTTATTAAAGATGTACAGCAAATACTTCAATATTTTTTTTTGATTTTACAAACAGAAAAATAATAATAAATCATGTTATCTTACATTAAAAGAAAACTCATACAGAAATATAATCAAACGTTTCCACAAATATATTCTTAAAAAAACTTCTTTTAAAATCCCTTTGATTAAAACATATAGAAAGCCAGAGTTTTTCAAAAATTCCTTTTTCTCTTAATTAAAGGCTTATCGAAAAAGTAATTAAATGAAATTATTCAGTTGAAAGAAAATATATTAATACATATTTTTTAAATGAATATTTTCTAATCTTAATGAAAGAAAAACTGAGCCGAAAAGGTTTTTGATAAAAATTATAATTATATATTTTTTTCAAGAATTGTAATTTTATGCAAAACTTTGTGAGTGTAAAGAAAATATTTTTCCTTACTTATAAATAGAAAAAAATATGTAAAATCTAAACGAAATTGATAAAATCTATTATGGTTCTACAGGTAGTATTATAGATTAACTTATAATAAGTAACTTCAGTTTTAAAAGTTAATTATCCGAATCTATTAACAAAGTGTTGAATGTAAAATATATTTATATTAATGAATAAATATATATTTTTTTAATTATAAATTCATTATTAAAAAAACATAAGTGACACGCGGAAATGAAACACAATTTATGTAATGCCAAGTAAAATATGAATATACTATAAAGCCAGTTAGATTCCTTCATATTTAGCATTTGTCGCAAAAACTAAAATATCTACTTTCTACATCTGGAAAACTATTTTCTAGTTTAGTTAATATTATAAGTAATTATGCATTGTTCTAATATATCGTTACAAAAACTTCGCTACAATAGGCACACAAAAAAGTTCTTTAAGATATTAGAAAATATTTTTTGCTTCGGAAACTAAAATGGTTTTGAAGAATTTGTAAAATTACAAGATAATAGTCAGCAAACACTTATCAGAAATATTACTGCTAAAAACTATTGGGACATTTGTAATTGTAGTGATACACGAGCGAATAACTGTGAGCCACTTGATATTGTTGGACTTGTACAGGGTGATTATAAAAAAAACTATCCCGACATTTGGGCCCCTAATCATTCACAGAAACTGAATGGAAATTTGGCAAAAGATATGTTGAGGTATGCGCTCAAGAATGATATGGAAAACAACAGTATCACTCAAACAGTTACTGTTACAGTGAGAAAATTTCGAAAAAATCAAATAGCAACACCCAGTTTTTTGTATTGGAATGTGATCTCCATTGTGAAAAACCCTAAATAGCGTTGGAACGGCAACTGTAGCATGAAAATCACCAGCGGGATATAGGCTAAAAGTGAGGACAACCAGTAAGGACAGAGAAGCAGCATAAAATAAAGAATTTTATTGTGTTTCACAAATTTTCCACATGACCTCCTGCACACAGGATGACACTTTACATGCGGCTGATTGTGGACAGCACTACAGCACGTATCATGGCAATAGGAATCTCTTGAATCGCAGTTCTGATGGAATCTTTCAAATCAGATGCAAATTGAGGACGAAACTGATACATTTTGGATTTCAAATATCCCCACAGCCAGAAATCCTTTGGTGTCAGATCAGGAGACTTTGATGGCCACGGAAACGGGAAATGACGGGAGTTAACTTAGTCACACAACTGTTGAGTTAAGACACGTTTTACAGAAGGGCTGAGGATGAACGTACTCGTTATACCACACCACACAGTCACTTTTTCCTCGTGTAATGGACGGACATGCACATCATGTGGATTATTATCTGCCCAGTGCACAGAATTTTTTGAATTCAGGTTACCAGTTAACGAGAAATGCGCCTCATCTGTCCACAGAATGCGTAAAGGCCAGCTGAAGTCTTCATCGTACATGGTAAGGAATTGATTTGCAAAATCCAGCCGTAATTGATAGTCTCCTGCTTCCAACATCTGTACACGCTGGAATCGATACGGAAACATGTTTAGAACAGAGTACAGAATCTTGCGTACAGTTGAATTCGGCAGATCCAGAACACGTGAAACACCGCGTACAGTTGCAGGGCGAACTGTGCTTATCGTCTGATGGACTTCTGCAACAGCTTCCACAGGAGCGGATGGTCGTTCAGAACGAGGTTGATCGCATGTGCAACCAGGTTCTTCAAATTTATGAATCAAGTCCCGTACAGCTTTGGCAGTGCACGGGCCTCGCCGTAATCCATGGTTTCTGCGGTAAACACGCAATGTCTCTGCGGCATTTTGTCCATTCAGGTAATAAATCGATTAAGTAATCAGATGATAAATAACGATTTTCCCACGTTCTTTCCCTGAAAGCGGCATCTTGTTCGGAATGGCAGAAAGGAACATACGCGGCTCGCATTTCGCAGTGCCCTTTCTTTCACCTAGCGTGACGACGTCAGTCATGACTGTGTCTTACGTAGAACCCGAAATTTGCGTTTCTTGGTTTCTTCTTCTCGTTTTGTGGAGAACTAATCAGGCTGGGATATCAGCCAAAGAAACGGTGTGACGTGTGACGTAAATGAAACGAAAATTAATGTTCTGGTGCACGGTAAAGTTCTTTTTACTTTTCCCTTGCCTAATTCCGGTTATTTGCATGCTACAGTTGCCGTTCCAATGCTATTTAAGGTTTTTCACAATGGAGATCACATTCCAATACAAAAAACTGGCTGTTGCCATTTGATTTTTTCGAAATTTTCTTACCGTAACCGTAACTGTTTGAGTGACACTGTTTTTTTCCCTATCATTCTTGAGCGCATACCTCAAAACACCTTTGCCAAAATTTCATTCAGTTTCTGTGAATGGTATGATAGTTAGGGGCCCAAATGTCGGGATAGTTTTTTTATAATCACCCTGTATATTATATATGTATATACATGTAATGCATGTATAACCATTATATATGTGTATGTAACTTTATCAACCTGTATGTATTTAGGTAAGTGTAACAAACAAATGCATATATACCTAGTATACATAGTACATAATTTAGTATACATAGTACATTTCATATTAGCAGCATGCCATTGGTGAACTTTGAAACTGTTTTCTATCAAAAAATATTTTTGCCAACAGAGTTGCACATATTACAAGTACATACATAATATGGCACAGATGTAGCAGACGCACAGGTGTTTATTTTTTATGGCAAAATGGCTTTTTTCTGTCTGTCGTGCCAACCCGGCGATTTTCGAGTGAATTTGTTTCGTATGGAAACACGGATGGTTTTTGTTTTATATTGAATTAAATATTTGTATCTGTTTATAATAAAAATTGTGTATGTATATAATAACTAAATGTGCATATTTTATTGTAAAAGTGGGTGTGTTTTATAATAAAATTATGTGCGTTTTATAATAATTGTAAGTGACCTACTTGCAAGTTTTGCCATCAGCGCTACATAAACCACTTAGTAATCTTATATTAGGATTATTTTAATGACTGAAAATGTGAAGTTTTTATTAGACGTTTTATTTTTATGATTCTGTTTCATATAAATTAGAAGATATGATACTTTTACTAAACGTTTTTGCGTGCATAAAAATAAAATGTAAGTTGAAGCCTAATTTGCAAAAAAAGACTACTAAGTAGAAGAATTAATTTTCACTATATTTGAATAAAATTGACATAAGATTATCATGATTTGATATATATATATACATATTGATAATTGATTGATGATTTGATATATATTAATTGTAAAAATATTTTTACTAAGAGCGTAACTTAAACTTTCCTTTTGAAAATTAAAATAGAAATTGTTACGAAAATAATAATAATAAAAAAAAAAACTTCTTTTGAAATATTATTTATTTTAAATAGTTTTCTAACTATTGGTTACAATTTAGTTTTTCTCAATGATACACATTCTTTCTAGTGTAAATGTGTAATATCACAGAACTGTAATGATTGATTGTTCTCCTATGACAGGTATTGGTTTTCCTTTAATAAAAAAGAATTCGTCGTACGTTACATTTTAATAAAGTTTTTCTGAAATGAAAAATTAACCTCTTGTATAGTACATGCCAGACATTATAGAGTACATGCCAGTCAAATAAAATACATTTTAATACATTTTAATTAAAAAAAATAGTATAAACATTCATTTCATGAACGAGTATGATTTTGTTTTTTTAAATTTGTCCAAAATTCAATATAAAATGGAAATTAAATTGTAATAGAACAAAGCTATTTTTCTATTATCCGAAACAGATACCGTATAAAATATTTTGTATGAAATGTTAGTATCATGAGAAAAAAAATTACGATTTTTTTTTCGAAAGATTGATATTCAAATCTATATGGCCTGAAAAAAATCCACACACAAAAATTGATATACGTATAAGATTCTATCTACTCAAATGAAAACCTGAGTACATAACAGATATTTATAACTGCTTCGCAATGGCTGGGGAAAATAAACATTTCGATATTTGTTTTTCAAAGTATATACCTATGTTTTGTAAATTAAATTCCAAATTACGTTAAGAAGAAAAGTTACATTTTTATAGGAACCAGAAAAAAATCGAAAATCAGATCCGTGAGTATCACTGACGTCAAATTGACGGTGGCAACACCTGACCAATAAATTTCGTTTTCAAAACTTTTTTTTTTAATTTTAATATCGCACAATACTAATTTTTACGCAATCGACTGTGACTCAATTAACTGATTTTATATAAATTATGAAAAACAATTCAAGCATTCACCATTGAAAAGAGATTCAATATTGGGTGCAGCTCTATTATGAAAAAGTAACCACTTTGCACTTAAAACAATATAAATACTTCAGTGTTTTTTTCCGACAAATATACCATAAATTAAATAAAATCTCGTCCAAAAATAAACATACATATAAATTAATATAATAAAAAGAAACTGCCTAGTTAAACTGAAGGCATTGAGCTCACAGGCTATTCACACTAATTGTATATTATACTCTTAATTCCCTCGAAAAATAAAGAAATCGACAATATATTAAGGGGGGTCATCCCCCGTTACACCCCTCATAGTTAATTAATGAACCCCTTAAACTAATCAGGGAAGCCTCTAATTACAATGAATGTATATACAAAATTTGAAGAAAATCGGATAATTCTGCACGGAAAACTCATTTATCTAAATTAAGGGGGGGGGGGATTATCCTACCTTTATACTTTACCAATGAACCCCCAAAATTATTCACAGAAGCGCATTATCAAAATAAACCTATATACAAAATTTGAAGAAAATGAGATTAATCTGCATGAAAAACCCATTTATCTAAATTAAGGGGGGTTAGCCCCCGTTCCCCCCTTTTATACTTAACCAACGAACCCCCAAACCTAATCAGGGAAGCGCCTTATCACAATGAACCTATAAACAAAGTTTGAAGCAAAACGGTTATTTCTATCAAAAGTTATCGCGTTACGTACATACGCACATACATACAGATCGGGCGGGCACATTAGCTCTCACAAATTTAGTAGACTTGTAATCGAACTATACTCTTAAACAATTAAAATTATCAGAAATAAAATATCTGCTGTGAGTAGCGAAATCTTTTGTAATATTTTTGTCTGTAATGCAAGTAATATTAAAGTACGTTTTTAGCAATTTAAAAATATAAATTTTACGGGTTTTTAACCCATCACTTTCGAGGACATTTTAGCAAATTATTGAAGTTTTGCGGGCCACGATAAGTCATTTAAATAGACAAACAAGAAATGTATGCGAATGCATACATTGTGGAATTTCTAAACGCGCTGAGGAATTGAAAAATTCTTTTTTTTCTTAATTAAAAAAAAGTAAATAAATAAATTAAAATTAAAATTACATTTTAACGCAATGTTTCCTTTTGTCATCAGCAATTCTATACAATTTCTTCATTTTGTAGTACCAATAATAATAATAATAATAATAACAGTGATAATGTTTATAATAACTCACCAGGTAGCAACCTATTATAAGAGCTAAAAACGCTAGCAACACTTTGCTACAGTAGCATATTCATGTATGGTACACAAACATACGTGCAATAGGGATGAAGGACAACTTCCCCAACACATTAGCAATTGTATATAAATGACATTTGTTCAAACTGACTGGTAATAATGTGCACTATTAATTGGTATGTTTGTATTATGGTGTGTGGGTCATCTACATGTTTGCAAATGTACTTTTGTTTTCAAAGACTAAGAATCACTTTCGGCACCATATTTCAGTTTCTAAATTGAATTCAATACGTCAGGGAATATTCTAGATGATACATTTTTTTTTCATTTATGCAAAATATTTTCACTACACAAGAAATAAACACATCCAATTTTTATAATAAATATATTTTAGTTTATCCATCGCTGAGCCTGAGTCAACCCGATGCAAGAGTATAGAATAAAGAAGTGGTCGACCATAGTCGGGCTATATCACATGTAAAAAATGAAACTGTTCCTAATGTGGCTACGAATGGTTTTGAACATTAAAAAAAATATTACAAGGTAAATTACCAGTAGCCCGTATTTGGACCACCACTTGAAAATCTGCCAATTTCACTTTTTGGAATAACATTGTTGTGAAATACTAAGACTAGTTATTAGTGTTATGAAATCTTTTATCACTCCAGGTCTACTTTTAAAAATAAGTCATACCAACATTATCCAGTTCGAGTAAGCAGATAAATCAGTAGGTACACAAATGTACGCGATAGCTTGTTTTTGCACAATATCCTCTATTATTCGAAATGACATGGATGACCACTAAAATACTACACTGTAAAAAATCACGAATGTTTCTGAATGTACGAAAATATCATATAATGACAAATAAATTTATAATATAATCTCATCCTTGTTAACCATGATTTTGAACAGTGTTTATTTAGCTTTAGAAACCTCAGACATCAATGGCATTTTGAGATTTAAAGAATCATTTAGAAAAACAAAATTTTAAAAACAAAATAGCTTTTAAAATGTATTAATCAGTTTTCTAAGCCCAGAATATAGTTTTTTTTCGATGCTATCCATTCTAAAGTAAACATTTTCATGTTCAACAAATATGTTTAACAGACATAGTGCAAAATTAACAGCATTAACATTAACATTAAAATTTAGGTTATTTCTTTACTCTTTCATGTATGAATTAACTTATGCAGCTGAAAACGTTTACTTTAGAATGGATGACAATCGATAAATAGGTATTCCAGGCTGAAGAAACTGATTAATACACTATAAAAAACTATTCGGAAACGTTTCTGAAAATTACGGGCAGCTACAAAAATTTTGTTTTTAGAAATAATTCTGTAAATTTTGGAAATGTATTGCTTTCTGGGGATTCAAAAGACAATGGAACACGCTTTTCTGAATGTCGGATGACTCAGAAAATTATATTATATTTTCATTCAATGTTATAGTATATTTTCATAAAATAAGAAACATTGATCATTTTTATAGTGTATCAGCGGGCCATTCATTGAACGCGGGCCTTAGGTTGAAGAACCCTACTCTATTTGTATTTTTTATTGATATTTTTCATATATAAATGCTTTTTGGTGTTGATTGGGGGTAAGTTGAAATATATACATATATATATATATATAACGCTTCGATTAGACCCCCTAATTACCTTAATCCTTTAAAAATATCGAAAATGATTATTTTCCTGATTCATTGGAAATCGAAATATACAATCTCAGAATGCCGTTTCATGTACTATCACAGCTGTATTTCGGATACTACTTCAGATAAAATATTTTAAATCAAGAAAATGAATATATTTGTTAAGAAAGAATTTCCATATATAATTTTTTGTGCATTCACCAGTTATATTACACATAATATAAAATCAAACGAAGTATGTAGATTAAGGAAAATATTAAAGTAACTGACATTTAAATCAAACTATGAAAGAATTGCATAGTATGTCTATTCTATCATTGGACGTCGATAAAAAATCAAGATATCATCCCAGATAATAATTTCTGTTCTCTTCCGTCAGTGGACGATACAATTTATATATATTAGAATGCATTTCTTTTGTCGAAAATGAACATTAAAGTATCTGTATTTTTTTCAAACTTTAATTAAATTTCTGGTTGAAGCAAGGTATTTCAATTTTTGTAAATAGAAAGTATGTATAATTTTGTATTTATCATATTTGTGCTACGTCAATATTTCCATTGAAAAAGTAAGAAGTGTAAGGAAATTTTCCAGTTTTTACAGTTTATTAATCTTATGAAATGCATATTAATTTACCATAGGAAAATTAAGATACACTAGAAGACGTGTTCAAAACAAAATGAAATCTGTTAAATTAATTTAGTAGGTGGAGAACTTTTCTTGGGGGTTATTTAAGGACGGTTTGTGGCATTTCAAAGGTAGTTTTACAACTGTATTATTGTATACATTTAATATTTCCTACCATTAAGGAAGCTGTTATACTCTACATATATTTTTATGGAAAAGTATAAAACAGCATTTCCTTGCTTGAAATGAAGTGTTATTGATAATGACAAAAAATATTATAAAAGTTATAACATTATTTCAAACGAAGCAAATCAAACATATATCCTATTTGTTTTACTAAAACTACAGAAATTAGGAACACGCATCATAAGAAACGATTACTTAAAACAATGGTTGATTTTTTTAATGGAAATGAACTAGGAACTATACTAGGAAATATCGGCTAGTGTAGAACATTTTTGTTAAATTTGAAATTTCGCTTAGGGAAATTTTGATATTCTATAGTTAAATTAGTAGAACTAATAAAGTGCATATTCTCTTTTGAATAATGTTTCTCCCAGTGTTGCTCCAAATTTCGCAAATTCCCTTTAATGAGCTTTGTGATTTTAGATCTCTTAATGGTATCAGCGGTGCATGTAATAAACTATGAACGAGTTTCATATATTAGAGAGTAGTTTGCTTTCGGTGAACAACATATTTTACGAACACAGAATATTACTTTACCGTATAATTTTATAATATATAAGACAATTAATGTTCGAATTTTTTAAATATTTAAAAAAAAATTCATGAAATCAAGTAATTTAGAGGAAGCGCACAGAAAAATAAGCGTAAGGCAAAATACAATAATAAGTATCAAAAAATTAAAATAAGAATACCAATAATTAATTTCTGGAAAAAAAAAACTTGTTTTCGGACCAACTAAACGGAGAGAGATCTGTATACTACTATTTTTCAAAGTGAATGAATAGGAGACTCTAAACATATTACGCACGCTATTATATGCTAAAATGTGGACTCTATGTCTAACACAGGTACCTTGCTTTTTAGGTTAGTTAGTTTGTAGATTTGAATAATTCCTTAATGAAAGAAAACGAATCTTATACTTGAAGGTCAAGAAATCCCAGAAGCTGCGATGAAGATGTTGAATTATGGATAAATATAAATTTCACAAAGTTTGGCAATGCATCCTTTAAATTGTAATTAAAACATGTTTGATATGAAGTGAAATCTGGAGATAAAGCACCCACAACTTTCCTTTCTACAATATTGTTTGATACATCATCATTTGTTTTCAGTCCATTATCAAGCAAGCCATTTTATCATAATGAACAATATCTAATGATGATATCCTGCTGCAAGTTAAGAAATGCAACAATACATAAAGGCGAGATTTAGATTGGGCTTTTGGATAAGAACAATTTAGTGAATCTATCTTCGGAAACTGTTTTTGGACATAGATTCAAATAAATTTGGAATTTAAAAAGTTCATTGTCTTAGCAGATTTTAGCGGCACACCCAGAAACAGAAATTGATTAAAACTACAAAACATGTTTTGTTGAGTACATTTTGGTTGTTTTTGCAAAATTTAAGTGAAATTGAAACATTTTACTTGATCATCATTTACATTAATCATCAGTTGTGAGACATCATGATAAATGTTTAACAAAAACACTGTTTATATACTGATTATATACTGCTGCAAGTAAAGAAGAAGCACAAAGCCAGAATAAAACACAGACGGTCTGGAGGAAGGAAAGGACAAGTTTGTTTCAAGACATCGATTGCAATAAGTTTAGGACATTTTAAGCCTTAACGAACCGAGAAAATATGCCCTCAGTTGCAAACCGCCAATCAGAACATTCATTTTCATTTCATTACATTTTATTAGAAACATTTTAATAAAAGGAATGAGTAAAAGGTATATATGTAAAGAGAAAACAATACATAATCTACAATGAAATACACTTCTACATTAAACAGATTTCCAGAATTTTCTAAAAATACTTCTTTACATTTTTTTAAAATAACATTCAAAACCATTAATTAAAACAAATGAAATGCGCACACGATAATATAATAAATCATGTCCTCTATGCAGACAAAATTTACATTTAGAAAATATATCATGAAGACTTCCAAAATCGTATTTTCTAGCATGTTTCCAAACTTTTTATTCAACTTGTCCGAGGTTAGAAATATTTTTTCCCATTTTATTAATGTCAGTCATATTTTCAAAGTACAATGTACATTTTCCATACAATAAAACTTCTCCAATATTTTAGAATTCATTTGCAAACTGACATAACGCAAAAATATATCATAAGGTATACTTATGTTTAAGGGGACAGATCACCTTTAAAATGGTCAAAAATTCAATTTCAAGGTTTTGATGTCAGTAAATAGTACATTTTATTCTGAGTAGAAAGGTACCAATGTTTTTTAGAGGCGATAATTATTGACGAAGATATAAAGTAAAACGCAATCGTCATTCTTTGTTTTTGAATGGAGAGTGAAAACTTTAAATGCATTTAATTCACAACAATGATTTTCAAACTTGCGCGCACGATTTCTCCAAAAATAATTTTGATAGCACCTCATTTTTTTTTCAAACTTATTAATGTTGTAACAATGAACAAAATGAACTAGAATCTTTGAATTTGGTCAATAAATTAAAAAATAATTAACTGTAATTCCTCGAAAAGCGCATTCAAAATGCTTTTTTAATTTAATTACAGTTAATTATTTTTTAATTTATTGACCAAATTAAAATATTCTAGTTCATTTTGTTCATTGTTGCAACATTAATAAGTTTGAAAAAAAAAATAAGGTTCTATCTAAATTATTTTTGGAGAAATCGCGCGCGCAATTTGAAAATCATTTTTGTGAATTAAATGCATTTAAAGTTTTCACTCTCCATTCAAAAACAAAGAATGACGATTGCGTTTTACTTTATATCTTCGTCAATAATTATCGCCTCTGAAAAACATTGGTACCTTTCTACTCAGAATAAAATGCACTATTTACTAACATCAAAACCTTGAAATTGAATTTTTGACCATTTTAAAGGTGATCTGTAACCTTAAATTACAATATTCCTCGCACTTCATATGTGTTTTTTCAACAAGTAAAGTTATTATTTAAGTATGTATTTTTCCTAGACAGGGAAATACAGAAGAAATTGATTAGCGCGTTGCTTACGAGTATATTTTAATATTATATTTTACTTCAATTATATGTATATTCTTTCAGTAACGTAACACGAGCCAAACTACACCCTCCCAATGATGTGTTTATTAAAGGCAACGCGTGTAAATTGTACTACATTTGCAAAATGACTTTTGCAAACAATATTGCTGTGTTTTAACATAATGCCATATCACTCTTATTACAGCAAAAAATCATCCCATTCACAATTTTTAATAATTCTCTAAATGTAGGCAAGCAACCCATACACTGTAAAAAATGACCAATGTTTCTTATTTTATAAAAATATGCTATAACCACGAACGAAAATATCATAGAATCTTCTGAGTTATCCGAAATTTCAAATAGCATGTTACATTGTCTTTTGAATCCCCAGAAACGAATGCATTTTCAAAATTTAAAGAATAATTTATAAAAACAAATTATTTTTAGCTGCCCGAATTTTTCAGAAACGTTTCCGAAAAGTTTTTATAGTGTATTAATGAGTGTCCTCAGGCTGGAATACCTGTTTTTCGAATGTTATCCATTCTCAAGTACACGTTTTCAGTCGCATAAGTTAATTTATACATGAAAGAGTAAAGAAATAATCTTAATTTTAATGTTATTGTTAACGCTGTTAATTTTGCATGTTTGTCTGTTAAAAAAAAATTTTTGAGCATGAAAATGATTACTTCAGAATGGATAGCATTCGAAAAACAGGTATTCCAGGCTGAGGACACTCATTAATACACTATAAAAACCCTTCGTAAACGTTTCTGAAAAATTCGGGCAGCTAAAAATAATTTGTTTTTATAAATTATTCTTTAAATTTTGAAAATGTATTGGTTTCTGGGGATTCAAAAGACAATGTAACATGCTAGTTGAGATTTCGGATAACTCAGAAGATTATATTATATTTTCGTTCGTGGTTATAGCATATTTTCATAAAATAAGAAACATTGGTCAGTTTTTACACTGTAGGAGCAGGATACATTGCTAATTAATGTAGTATTTATTAGAAAGATAAAATATCTTAGAGAAATTAAACTGTAAAGCAATTTTGTTGGAATAGATAATTTGACAGCTGTGTATTGCACTGTAAAAAAATATTTTAAAAAATGTTTCTTATTCTGATAAAATATAATATAACAACGAACGAAAATATACGGTAACATTTTCTATGATTCCGAAAAGCGTTCTTTATATTTAGAGAACTACGAAATCTGTATAATTTAGATATCTAACGAATCACTTATAGAAAAAGAGTTTGTTTTGATGCCACAGATTTTTTTCTGAAACGTTTCTGAGTTGTTTTTATAACGTATTAATCAATTCTTTCAATCCCAAACATACGTTTTTTAGATGGTATCAATTCTAAAAAAAAAATCATATTCAACAAATATGTTTTATAGACAAATATGGTAAATTAGTAGCGTTAAAATTAGCTTTAACAAGAATATTATTTTGTTACTCTTGCATCTATAAATTCAGTCATACAGCTTAAAATTGTTTAATTAAAATCGATAACACTGTAAAAACCAATATTCCGATTTGATAAAGCAATTAAATACGTTATAAAAATTATTCAAAAACATTTTAAAAAACTAGGGTTATTAAAATAAACATTGTTTTTATAAATGCTTCTCCAAAATATATTGATTTTTTCGTTTTCTAAATAGAAAGAACTCCGTATCTCGGTAACTCTGTGTAACTCGGAAGATGTTATTGTACATTATCGTTCGTAGTCATGTTATATTTTGCAATAAACGGAAATTTAATGAAAATTTTCGAAGAAGAGAAGTTTTGTCTTATTTTACAGTTGGAAGGGGAATTTTAACTTATTAAAAACAGAAAATAATTAAAACTCGCAAAAGTGCTTTAATATATCTTTAAAAATATCTAATAAGTAGCTATATTGTCGTTTTTTAATAATTGTCCTAACAAGTAATTTCATTTATTGTATTTTGTTATATATTACATTATATTTACAATTTTAACTTTATCGTTAGAATAGTAACTCTTTCAACTGAGTTCACGTTTTCAGTTTGAATCACAGATATAGTATTTTAAATACAATATTCGTTCATGGAATATCGGACATTTCGGTCACCCTGTATTAGATTATAAAATGTATACCCACATTAAATCTGAAAAAAAAAATCTTAAAAATGTATTATAATAAACTGAAGCAACTGCAGCTAACTAACTCCAGCAGAAACCAATTTAAATATTTCACTCAGAGAAAAATAATATTATCACACAATTCTCCAAACTCTATTTTTGGAAAAAGAAATAAGAATTTGATATTTTAAATATTTTTTTTAATATATATATTAAAAAAATAGTTAGAAAATCACCCTTTATATTTATTTTGATTTTTTTCAACAAGATTGCATTAATCTTTTTTCATATTACTTCTTTGAAAAACAAAATCTTTAAAATATATCTCCAAAGTTTCCAAAAAGTTGTATAATAAATCATTTCAAATTATTCAAATAGAAATAGGTAATTACAAAAATTCAGCTTCGGATTTCAAAGATAACGTTCAATATTTGAATTTTTACATTCATAGGAATGACTAATGATATTCTATGTAAGAATGAAACATTAATATATTAAAAAAGAAAAAAAAATACTGTCATACAGTCGTGTTAAATTTACGTTTTTACAAAGAAAAACGTGACATATAATTAATCCTGAAGCGACTTATATATTCTATATTTATAAAATTATTATGGAAACAATTGAAATATAGTTAAAAAATAAGTTTTGATAAATTCGTAAGTAGAAAAAGTAAGTCTTACTTAGGAAAGAGGAAAATGTCCAAAAGGATTTTATTAAATGCAACATTCTTTTCGAGATAATGTTCTTAATAAAACGTATATTAAAGATTTATGTTCATTTTTACAATATGCGTTTCAAATTATTATTGAATTCGCTCAGACAAAAAAGGGTATGGTTTGAACCCTATAAAGACTTTTAATCTAAGCCATACTACATTTCGATATAATAAATTGCAGAATAATATTCTGCGTACACACCTATAATGGAATGAAATATTGCTTCACATATTTAAACTTCATATGTTTCGAGAATTTCTTAAAAGAAAAAAATATATAATATCTAGTTCAAAAGCCGAATATTAATGACATTTTATTTGACATATATATTTTTTAATGTTAATTATAGAATTACTGCTTAACACTTTGTAAAAGTTATATACCGTAATTACCGGCGTATAATCCGCGGATCAGACGATTCTGTTTCAACCCAGAAATTCTATACTCTAATTGAACTCAAATATTTACAGCGATCTAGGAAGTTACATTTTATAAAATATAGTTTCTGGATCGAAACATGATTGTTTGATCCGCGGATTATATGCCGGATATTACGGTAGATATTTCGACACTTAAATGTCCGTTTGCTGCATAATTTCATAAAAGAAATAAACAAAGAGTACGTTAAATGTTTCATAAAAAGCGGAACCTGGACAATATACATGCTTTAGCAGATAAGATATAAAAATAATTCAGATTTTACTTTAATTTATGAATTATTAGGTAATATTAGGCAATGTTTGCAACTTTCTCGATTTCTTAAAAGGTCTTAAAACGAGTGTAAATAAATAACATATATAAGGCGGGATACTTTTTTCCTATCTTGTCAATCTTATTTGTTTATAATCCCAGCTGAGTCAAAAAAATAAATAACTATATTATTACAAACTATTAATAACCAAACTTAAATGATTTGGCATGGAATTTCAATTTGAATTGCAGTTTTTAAATATCGTTTAATTATGTCAAATATGGATTTTGTAAAACTTATAACTAAGATAAAACCAGGAGAGATGCCGCGGTCGAAGAGATTGCGCACAAAGGGTTCGGGGGAAAGGGGTAGAGTGAGCGCGCAACGACTCCAGGTAGTTGTACAGCAGCAGTAGTGGAATGTCTACTTAAAAGTGCACATTGATTGTTTTGAACGTCTAAGATAAAGCATTGCTATTTTGTTTTGTTTTTCCGAAGTAAGTGCTTGAATTTTCATAGCTATTCATCAGAATTTCTATACAATGTCAGTAGTACAAAATATTTTAAACTTAAACGATTTCTCATGAGCTACTAATCTAGACTAACAATGTGAACATAAACGGTTCGCTTTAGTAGCGGCCATGTTTAAATAAAAGGCCGCGCAATCTCTCCTACCGAAATTGGAGAGTTTGCACATCTGCTACTTAGGAGAGATGGTGCATTGTTCCCATTAGTTTCCATGCTAGGAGAGATTACGCAGCTTATTGGTAAATTTGCATATTTTTTTTAAATTGAAAATGGACTAATTTTAAGTTTTTGTGTTATTAAGTAACTTAATGTTATTTTGTAATCTTATCTGGACTTGCTTTTTCTGATTCTTTAATTTTTTCCCCCTTTAAAAAATTTTTTTAATCGTTTTTTTAATTATTTCCTTTTTCTAATTCTTTAATCATTAGGTTGAAATAGTCACTCCTAATACAATAATATTTGTTCACAAAAACCTTACAACAATGTCATTTAAGTGTAATTATTATTGTTAACAATTTAATTGTAGTTATTATTAGTAACAATCTCTCCTACTCATGTGCGCAATCACAGCAACCCTGTAAGGACAGATTGCGAAAAATAACTTTCTTGTTTTTATTACAACTGTTCTATTAAATTACATCATAACAACAAAATAGCAGTGGAAATGCATAAAAAAAATGAAGTAAAAATTATTCATGGATAGTTTAGCAAAAAATTAATATTTGGAGTTTTTATTGTTATTCTTTTGAATTGTGCGCAGACTCTCCTAGCTTTACCTTATGTGGAAATGCATAATGCTAAAGCAACTTCTTAATTTTTAACATAAGTAAAATCGTCATAAATTCTTCGTTTTAGTTTTAATACAAATATATAAAATCAGATTTTGTGGTACTTATAACCTCGGATTTGATGGGATATAAATAAAATACACGTGAAAGCTTTGATTTATTTCAGAATAGTTTGTTGAAGACTCTATCGTTAATTTAAAGATGACGTAATCAGTTATTGTATTTAAGTTATTAAAATCGACATTAACAAGAATATTTTCACAAATTTAATAAATTGATTTACTTTTCACGAAAATACGTTCTTGAAATCATTTTCGAAACAAAAGTGTATATATACAAATATGATAAAACTATGATAAGGCAAACAAGTCGCTAGAAGATTTATCTTCACATTTGCTTTACAAATATTCTAATTTAACTTAAATAATTTATTTATTTATATGCATAGGCTGTTATACATTAGTTTGTTGTGTGGTGTTTAAAGTAATATTTATTTAGTAAAATATCAATAAATGATTTTACATGCCTGTGTCACGCGTTCTGCTTTGAGTAAACAAATTTAGAAAATACCTTATTTAAATTGAACAGTTTTATTCGTTTACTACGTAGGATAAGCTATTTGTTGAATTAATGAACTGAATGTAGACTTTAGTGCAAATTAATAATATTCAGATGTTTGTTTCTGCCTGAATGAAATGAAAGTAATTTGTATTGTTTCTCGTTAATTTATATTAATCTAAAGTGAATATATAACATAAATTTCAGAACTTTAATTAGTCGAAAAGCAATTTATTCAGTACTAGCATGCTACGCCCGCTGCGCTGGGCCATTTTTCTAAATGTAACTTAAATCAAACCAAATGGTTTTTTACTTTAAAGGAATATGGATCTTCACCTACGGATGCTACCCTAGTCAAAATTTTCAAACGAATTATATCAATGGATTTGCGCATGTATTTTAAAGCAATAGGGACGTGCACCAATTTTTTCCTTCAATATTGCTGTGAACGATGCGAACGACATTGCGTTATATTATATCATACATTGAACAAAATTTGGTCTAAAAAGAAGCAACTCATTTAGTTTATAATTTATAGTAGAGTTTGGTTGGGAAATGACGCCATTATGAGATTATGACAGCAGGAACTAAAATGTTCTGTAGTCAAATTACAACTACAAAAGAGAGCATTAGAATGATTGCATAGATTGACCATTGAACTTAAATAATGTTCGGGTGATTCACTTTCGTCTGTAAGTTGTTAAATTCTATCCTTCTTTCTTGTCTCTATGTGAGGTTCTGGTAAAGTACGTACAATCTCACTCTATGTTACGGTATATTTTGTAATGTACGTCATCTTCTGGTAAGTCTACTACGGTTTTTCATCTTTCGATTCCAGCAGAATAAATACAGTGAAAATTGTAATAAATTGTTTTCACATAAAGAACAGTGTTTAACTTTCATATTTAAAAAAATGGTGAAACATAATAAAGTGCATTTTTAAAGCTGAATATGAATAAAAATAAAATGACGCCATTTTAACTGTATTTCCATTTTTTAGACCAGTTGCATTCGTGTAACCGTTAACCTAAAAAAACCCGATAATTAACTCTGGTAGAAGAATAAACATTTAGTTTGTATCCAATAAAATCTTCCTAAACTTCCATAATCCTGTCGATATCCAAGGTTGACGTCAAACATTAGAAGTGCTTGAAATGATATAGTTACTAATGTACAAGAGTTAGTTACAAAACAAAGTTATTTACGCGCCAAGCTATGTTCCATTAAATAATGTCAAATTACTGTTAATTCAATTATATATCTTTCATTAACAAAATTCCATACGTTAAATAAAACTGACAATGATAAAGTTAGTTATGCAAAATGTTTAGTAATAATATTTTTGGTTGATACTTAAACAGAAGATTTTCTTTGCATTTCTCTAAAGAGCATAATAACACGCAGAAATAAATTCATTTGTCACTATGTTTAGCTGCTAGGGCTGTGTGTAGGTCGAAAATGTTTTATAGTGATCGAAAAATTATCTAATCAGAAATCAGGTTCTCAGTTTTTTCTTATCCAGGCTGAAATGATAAATCGACAAATATCATTTATTCCATTCGCCACCATTGACGTTACAAAGTTTTTCCGTACATTGGAAGCACCCCACCAGTGGCTGAGAGGTTCTGCTCTCAAAGCTGATAGACAGGAGATGCTGGTTTCAAACCCCTGTCACGCTCATCGACCTAACCATTCGGAGTTTTCCGCGGATTTCTTCGAACCTTGCCGTAAATACGGGTTAGGATCCCTTAGAAAGACCCCCTACGGAGGGCACTCAGCCCGGGACCTATATCCCTCGTGTAGAAAATCGGTCGTCATAAAATCAACCAACCGTACATTGGAAGCATTGTTTTTATGGTAAAACTTTGCTTCAGAATGAAAAAAAAAATCATAAATTTAGCAATTACTAATTTCAAAAGTCGTCTAATTTTCTGTAATCTGAATCGTCGTCCAGAGTAACCTTCAAACATAAATGAAACATTCAACAGTATAGTAAAAATGCCAACTGGCAGGTGACCGGAATACGGACGATTAGTCGAATCTATATATTTAAAACGCTAAGCGTTTTGTTTCGACAATCCGTGAGAACAAACTACTACATCAAATTAAATCATTCTTTTTTTAAATGAAAGATATTTGGTCACAGATTTGTTATCGTACATTCGTTTGATCGAAAATTTAATTAATTAGCCGTAATCTTAAATTAAAATTTTACTTCTGCTTATGACGTCATAAAGTCGGCAATCGGATTAACGCCCACTGTTGCGACGTACAGAGTTTATTTTCTGAAATCAATGATTGCGAGCATAAAAAATAAATATTAAATATTAAAAGCACGTGACTTTTATGCCGAATTTTTTAATTTGTAAGTTAAAATATAGTTAAAATATTTAAGTATTTCGGTAAAAATATTTATCCGTGTGTTTTATAAGCAAATAAAAATTCATATTTACTGTGACGTCACGGAAATATTGTCCATTGGGTTCATTTTACCATTAAGCATTATAACTTTGTTGATGCCTTTTTTTTCATTACAATTAAATACAAAATATATTTTTATTTGTATGCATGGTGCTTAAGCATAAATGTACGTGTGAAATGTTCGTACCGGTGAAAATGACGTTATGCTTAGCTTGAAATGCATTTTAACATTGATAAAACTAAAAAGAAAAATTTATATGATGGTGTCAACATGGCGTAATATTAACTGATATTTCAAATTTTAATTTTAAAGATTAGAACTGGAGCCTTTATTGGTTGCTTCATCTTGATTGCATACCTTGATTACATGTTACCAATTGCTTTTTTTAAATTATAGGATTAAGTTATAGGAAGTATAGGATTTAAATTATTAAGATTTCCTTTTTTAATAAAAAAATTCACAAAAGTAAAGAATTTCAGGAAAAAAAAAACTTGAAATAATGATTGTATTTTTAGCTAGAATAAACAATGTAAGGCTAATATTCCATAGGAATTATTTTGGTAGGTTTGTTATAAGTTCATTTAACAGTTCCTTATTAGCGGCAAAGTCTTATTTCTTTCAATGTGAAGTTTTCTTTCGATGTCAAAAAAAAGGTAGTCTACTTTTGGACGCCAACCAAAACACAGTGGCAATATTTAGAAATGTATAACGGTTGTGACAACAAACGGCACTATCGCTTTAGCTTTCATCGCGCTTACATCACTTCTAAATACTAAAAATGTATTTTTTTTTACTACATTTTACAATTTCATCTCTTACATCCTCAATTAGAAAAAAAAAAGCTTTCGATTGAAATTTATTTGAAATCTGCAGCTTAATTTAACAACTTTTTAAATAATTTTCAAGCATGAAATATTTTTCAATTCTATCTCAACAATGACCATCCGTTTGTTTTAATAATATAAAATAGCCTCTTGGAAAGTTGCAACAATTGAAAATAGGTATCCCTAACCTTCATGAAAAGTGAAAAAAAAAATAATAATAAAAACCTGATAAATCATAAGATCAGATTATCCATAAGATAGAGTATTTTGGCGCTAATATAAAATCTGTCAAAAGAAAAAATGAACTATTTTTAGTTTATGATTAACATAAAATTGATATGTTGAATTCGTTGATGTATATGTTGAATCAGAATATGCTAGGAACTGTTATTTATTAATTTTTTAAAGATCCATTGGATATTTAACTGTATAAGAGACAGACTGTGATGGAAAAGGAATAATCATCCTGATTATGTAAAGGGATAGAAGAAACCATACAAATAAATTACAATTGAAAACATTAACATTCTCCCTCATCTGCACATTAATTTATCATTTTTAACAAAAATTCTTCATTTTCACATAAAAATTGATTAGCTTAAAACAATGAATGCGTTTTAGAAGATATGGATTTGAAACGAACAATGATTAAAGAGGACATTTTAAAACTTTTAATTTAAACATTTTAAAACTTTTTAAAAGTCGAATTTCAACGGTGCCTTTGGGCAGATGCAATACATATGTTCATAGGAGCTCATTCGATTGCATAATCACAGGGGGGGGGGGGTGCTTATACTACGTTCTTTTATTTACTGAATATGAGATGAAAGTAGGAAATTTGTATGATACTTTATGATAGGACTATTTGTATGATACTTTATAGGTCCATGACCTTTTTTTTTTTTGGTCGTGGGGAATATGGTGGTAATGACAAACTGATTTGCATTACACATTTGTTTACGGAGTGTTCATTTAGAGTTTGCATCGGAAATAGCATTTCACTGGGGGGGGGGGGATTTTTTAAAATAAAATATTTGAAAGACTGTTTCATACGAAGCCCTACTTAAATAATAAAGAAGCTTATTTTACTGATATTGTTATAGTATTTTTTTCCGTCACGTTTTGACGGGTTCCATCTAGTATCTTTTAAAATCCTTCCTGTAAGAAGGGAAGATATGCAGAAAAAAAAAAAAAAGAAATGACGAATCAAAAAGAGAATCGAAAATTTATTTCAGCAAGCAGTTTTTATTTCAAAATGTAGCCTTTTGTGATAGAATTAACACATAAATGCACGCATCTCCTGAAGAATATTATTTAGTTCCTAACTTTTGACGCAGTGAATATTTCTGTAAGTGAAACTGCCGATATATTAAAAAATTTAAAAAACTAAAATAAAAGAATAGACAACATTCGCTGATCTGAGTTCGAGGCTATAAAAATAATATGTTTGGTGAAAACAAACAGGCATGAGTCGGTAGTAAATTTTTAAATGCCTAAAATTTAATTATTTTACAATATTTGTTTTGAGTGGCAGACATTCACTAAAATTTAATTATTTTATAATATGTGTTTGAGTGGCAGACATTCACTAAAATTTGAATATTTGATCCTACATTTATAACAATAACGGCTATTTATATAATTTGCATTTGAATATAAAAATTAATTCCAAAAAGGATCTTGTATACACAAAAAACACTATTATTGCTAATATCGCTCAAGCTGATGCCACGCTTATATATTTTTGACTTAAAATCACATTGTTTGGCGACAAAACTAAAATCAAAATCTTAAATAAACAAATAACATGTAACTCATAAATGCAGTCATTTTTATAATTACATCTGCTAGTTCCTTCAGTAAGTCACATGGTAGGGAATTTATATAAAAAAAAATAACAGAAAAATATTAAAAACAAATTGTTACTCATATTTTTTTTAATCAAATTATCAGATGCATTTATGCTAACCTGACGCAAAAAATAAATCGCCAAATATTGACTTCATTGCAATCTCATGCATTGCAAATATTTTTAAGCACTACAAACGTTTTTTCGGAGTTTAAATTAAATATTATGCCTTATTAAAATATTTTTTTCTTCTTTTTGAAGGGTGGTGGGGTGGGGGGAGGATTTAAAATAAAATTAATAACAGAATTTTTCCTTTATTTTTCTATGTGTTTCCATTATTTTCTGATATAGCCGTTTCAATTCTTTCGCCAGTGATAATGGTCACCAAACAAATGAACTATGGTAACCTTATCGTCAAAAAGAACAGAACTTTCCATCATAATTCTATAACTAAGGTACTTAGAACAATGTGTTATATACTTAAACCTTCCCTGAAAAATTATCTATCGAGCAGCGCAAGTTCCATCAAAATCCATTCAGCGGAACTCGAGTTATAAAGGAACGGAACGAAATTTCCGTTCGTGTTTTATATATATAGTAGATAACAATATTACATATATTTAATAAAGTTATGTTTATGCTATGGCACTTATCAAAATAAAAAAAAGACAAGAACCGATACGAGTAACAAATTTTCGCAGATAAAATACGAAAATAACCACTCATATGAGATTCTTTTATATTTATGTTAAAAACAAGATTATGGCTTAGGTCTCCATGCGTAAATTGTAACAATCTACACAAATTTTAATGCAAACATCTAATTTCGACATCATATTTATATTTTACTATAACTTTTAACTTCGAGCAAGAAATCACAAGTCATTCTGTTAAGATGTGTATTATTTATTCCGACACTAAATCTCGTTTTCTCACATTCACTGTTAAAACATGTATTTAGAATATTAATTTCTTAATATAAAAATTATAAAAAATAATATTGGGAAACATTATGCAAAGTGCTTTTCAATTGATTATTCTTTAAAGAAAACATTCGAGCCAGTTATTCGAGCAAGATGTTTAGGATTTTTGCGGATGTAAAATTTTAAATATCCTAAATTAAATTGATTTTAAATATTTGGAAAGCAAAGCAAACTACAATGCAGATATGTTTTGTAGAATATAATTGTGGCTACATCGTTGAAATGAGAGGTAATATTTTGTTAGAATATTTCAAACTTTTAAAACTTGTTTTCTTATATATCTGTTCTGTAATTTGTTTTCTTAGAATATTAATTTATTAACATGTGCATTAGAAAATATTGGATATAGTGTGCAAACTTCAATTTCAAGGGATTATCGTTTAAAGTAAATAATTGACGAACTCTTGTGGTGCACTGTGCGTAAATATTTTATTTTATGTTTTTGTTTGATATTAGCGATGAATACAGAGTAATAAAATCAAGAATTGGTAAGATTCAAATATATTTATTTAAATTTCTTGAAGCTAATAATTAAATTTCTAAAATTATTCACCATTAAAACATTTACTTTAAAACACTTAAAATTTATTAAATTTATTTTTTATATTTAAACATATTTATAATTAATTAAATTTATTTATAAAAATATACTCTTTCTTATTATCAAAAATAATATATACTGCACTATATACTGTACGTATTCTGTTTTAATATTATTTCATTCAATACAAAATTTATTATTATTCATAAATACCATATCTTGGGGCAAAAAATGAGGGTTATTTTTTAACATGACTGTAAATTTGGAATAATATTATCTGAATGTAGTTGTGGCAGTGGCCCACACACGTCTTAGACGATGCATGTACATTTAACAGTGGTAGTCCTAAAATTCTTACGATTCAGGATTTCTATGTAAAAATAATATCTATGTAATACATAAATCGTGCAAATTGATAATTTTATTTTTCTCAGAGGTGATCCTTTTCAAAAAATAAATGTTGAGGAAGGATTTCAAAACCTAAATCGTGTACCACCTTTGTATACACAATTTGGAACACAAGGGAAAACATTAAAATAAATAGAAATTATCAGTGAAGTAATCAAAATCACTGATTCCTCTGTTTCATGTAATTATTTTATAAAAATAAAGACGAAAGTTTGTACGTCCGTATATAATTGTTTTCAAAAACCGCTGCGCACACAGATGCAACATTTGGATCCAAGGCAGGTGCTTGTATGTCTGAAGTTATTCACCTCAAAGCAAGTTTTGGGATTTTTGTAATTGATGTTTTCTTAATTTAATTTCTTATTTGATATTTCGAATTTTATTACGTTTCGCGGCGATTTCTTCATATTAATTAGAGGTATCCGGTATTAATTTTTGTTCTTACATTTTTGTATGTCCTCTATTTAATAATATTCATTCGGAATTCGAATGGTGAATATTGGAATTTTATACGATTATTAGGGGTTTTGCGCATTTTGCGACAATTTTTTGAAAATTTGCTTCTGAAACGAAAAGAACTTTCTGGGAAATTTTTATATTAACCTGGTTAAATTGAAATTGGAATAATTGCGAATCGCTCCCTATTGAAACCTAAACGACGATGTTGAAAATATAATTTTAATATGTAATAATAAATAATTCAAGTTTCGTTTAATTCGAGATAGAAGCAGGCGTAGTCCACATGCACTGAGAAAAATGACACTTTCAAATTTGAGTAAATCGATGTTTTCATTTTGTTATGAAACTTTTTGTTTCAAATATGACGACCCAATGTTTTTAATTGTGAAATACCAGAAATACTCAGAATATAATTACCGTATATAATTGTCCGTATATAATTGTTTTCAAAAACCGCTGCGCACAGAGATACAACATTTAGATTCAAGGAAGGCGCATGTATGTCTGAAGTTATTCACCTCAAAGCCAGTTTTGGGATTTTTGTAATAGATTTTTTTCTTAATTTAATTTCTTATTTGATATTTCGAATTTTATTACGTTTCGCGGCGATTTTTCTATATTAATTAGAGGTATCCAGTATTAATTTTTGTTCCTACATTTTTATTTGTCCTCTATTTAATCATATTCATTCGGAATTCGAATATTGAATATTGGAATTTTTATACGATTATTAGGAAGTTCGCGCATTCTGCGGCAATTTTTTCAAAATTTGCTTCTGAAATGAAAAGAACTTTCTGGGAAATTTTTTCTGGGATATTAACCTGGGTAAATTGAAATTGGAATAATGTCGAATCGCTCCCTATAGCAACCTGAACGACGATGTTGAAAATATAAATTTAATATGTAATAAACATATTAGATATAACAACAAAAAGTGTATGTTAATATGGGAATATGTAAATTAATTATTTAATGTTAATATGTATATTAATTTAATATGTAATAATAAATAATTCAAGTTTCGTTTGATTCGAGATAGAAGCAGGCGTAGTCCACATGCGCTGAGAAAAATGACACTTTCAAATCTGAGTAAATCGATGTTTTCATTTTGTTATGAAACTTTTTGTTTCAAATATAACGACCCAATGCTTTTAATTCTGAAATACCAGAAATACTCAGAATATTGAAACATGGACATATTCAAAACTGAGCACATAGAAGTCCGTTCATACTCATTTTTGAAACATGGATACACTAAAAATGAGCACATAGAAGTCAGTTCATGCTCATTTTTGAAGCATCGACATATTCAAATATGAGCAAATGATGTTTTGTTGTTGAGTGTGTGTATGTTTTCAGAAATGTGTATATACATGTTTCAAACTTGAAAAGTTTGATTAGGAGCCATTTGGACTATGCGCCATACTCAGATTTGAGTATTTTTTGTTCAGTTTTGAAAATGTACTTTTTAGAGTGTGATTGTACGCTGCCGGAGTAATTGCCTCACCTTTGTTTAATTCGGAAAAGTTGTCTAGGAAACCGACTAGCAAAGCTTGTGAAGCTTTGTTAATTAAATATAAGTCTGAAATGCCTTTCTAATATATAAGCATTTGAAATAAATATTCATTATAAAATATACCTCTTATAACCCACTATCACAGTATGTTGCCAATTATTTTGTTTTCCTTCAGTAAGTGTGTCATTACAATATAACAATAACAATTTTCTTTTCATATACTTTCCGCATTCGTTACAAGAAGAAAAAAAGAACCTGCATGACATAAATGCAACATATATATATATATATATATATATATATATATATATATATTAATTGAAAGTTATTTGAGGGGTCAAATGCATGTGAAGTTATGTATTCAATTTTATGTATATTCTTCATAAAATAAATAATATTATTAATATAAATGCCATACACATTCTAAATCTGAAATCTGTACAAATCAGTTTATATAATGATTATTTATATGACATTGAAACATTAAAAGTGTACAATCTTTATTCAAAGATGAGAATAAAGATTCGATTACTGTATGAAATATGATGTTTTCTAAATCTAATGCTTTATGCCATTCAATAAACACTGAATTCACAACTTATAATAAATTATTTGGTTGTAGCATTCAAGCAGAAAACATATTTACAAATAAATACAAAGTAACATTATGATTTAAAAAGGCAACATAGAAATATGTATGTTGCTTTGAATGTCTAAAGCAATAGAAATGCATGAGTATTCGGATGGATGAATAAATGGGGTACTTAAAAGTTCACGAATAATTGAAAATTAATTAGTGAATATTAAATTTTTGTGCTTGCATTGAAACGGAATATCATCAATAAGATTTAGATAATACATGTTCAGGATTCACAGTATCTGCTTATAAATTTCACTTAAATTAGAAATTATATGAATCATTCACTGTATTTTTTATTAAAATTTACATTTTTTATTAAATGCTGGTGGATCAATTTTATTTTGTGAACAAGTATAGGACAATCCCTTGCATTATGCCTCAAAATTATACATACTCGTGGCTTATGGCAATAGGAGTGGCGGCTGCATTTATTTCCACATTTCAAATTACAAACACATTAAGTGACATACTTAGTTATTTTTAATACATCAAATGATATCGTTGCTCGTAAGTTAAAACGTTTTGATAGCCAAAACGTGTAATACTGCATTAATAAAAATAAGTTTATAAATCGGAAAGACTGAGATCTGCAGCTTATAGGTGTTAATTAAAAAAAAAAAAACAATAAATGTGGATTTCCGATAGATTCCAGAAATTTAACTAATTAAATTTAACATATAAACCTCGTTAAGTGTTATTTTACATGTGTAAAGATATTTTATTGTTAATTATTTCCTCCAACAAAATATCAGTTGAAAATAAGAACAATATATTTTTTAATGTTATGTAAATATGCGTATAAATAACCTCGTTAGCTTTTCGCTGTATATTTTTCGCCAACAAGCTTTAAAAATGATCTTTTTAATTTACAATTATATAAAAGCTGCAAAAAAAGGAATGAACAATTTTTTACTGAACCATGACCATGTCGTGAAGATTACATTCAGACATAAAACACGAATCTTATTTTAATTGGCATGATTTATTCAGTATTTTCTAAGAGTTCTAATCTAAATGGCAAAACAAAAAATATGAACTAAAACAGCAAAAAAATTGATATATGGAGATTGCATCGGAAGCATTTGTCACCCTGTTAAACGCGGATTCTTCCCGCATTACGAACTAAAGTGCAAATAGCAATAAATCAAATATTCTGTATGCCTGTTTTTGCACACACTGTACCACGTTACTACAGACATTTAAATGTATTTATTACATTAGGTGCAAACATTCCTTCATTAAATATTAAGAAAGGATTAAAATCAAAATTTATTATAAAGGCTACATAGTGCAAATAAATTTAAAGTGCATTCGGATTAAATACTTGCATTTTAAAAATGATATTTTTATTGTTTGAAATAGCGTTTTGAAAACATTTAACATCGGCCATTTTACGTTATAATGCGTGATGTAAAAAATATCGCAAAATCAGAAAAAATAATTAAATCTATTATATATTTTGTTACTCAAATTTTCATTTATGAAAGCGTCCATCTTAGTTTAGGTTTATGTTTTTAAGGAGTAACAAATAAGCAAAAAAGGTGGTGTACAATTGCGTTATCGATACTGTAAATCGATGACTGAAATATTCATCAATGGTTAATCTGTGAGTTAATATGTGGGATTACATACTTTTTGTTGAATTAGCTGACTCAAGTTATAAAAATTAGGAAAGTATTTCAAAAATCCCAATTAAAAGAAAATCACACTGATGCAACTACTAAGCATAGTTTTGCCATTTATTTTATATTCTGCAAATATTTCTTAGTTAAACAAGTATATAATTTTTGATTATCCAAAAAGGGTTTATAAAAGTATGTGTCCTTGTATATTTTAATAAATTAACTTCGTACGATAAAACAAAATTACCAAAGCTAGTAATGTTTTTTTTTTTTTTTTTTTTTTTTTTTTTTAACGAAACTTTATAATTTATCGACACCATGTAATATAGTAACATGTATTTAGCTGGCAAATAAACAGGACAAATAAAAACGCACTTGCAGCTATTACCTCACACAGATTAAATTGTAAACTGGCAATTTCGTATGTCCCTGTTCTCATATTTGAAGTAGTGTATCGTTATTAAACATGACTTCAACCAATGTTTCCCCGTAGAACAAAATTGTAACAGAGTTATTTGATATGTCCCTGCCAATGAACGATGATTGCTACACGATCCATTTACAATAGAGAATGTATTATATTAAATATAAATAAAATACACCAATATCGTCGTATATTTACAGCATTTAGGAAACATATACACTGTAGAAAAAATTGTAAGGCATTCTCCGTGAACTGCTGCAGTAATTTTACGGGAAATGCCCCTTTTTCAAGGTAAACGGTCAATTTTCGTAAATATCATGTTTTTACGGTCAAAAAAACGTTTATGTACGAATAAAGCTCTTTTATCTAGGGACAAACCCGTTTTCTTATGGACAATTCCTGAAATCTATGCTGTAGTAATTTTACTGCAGCATTTTTTTTTATAGTAAACAAGACATAATTGCTATTCAGCTATGTTAGAAAGTGTTAAGATCCAATTAATTTTAAGAACAACAAAATGTTTCATTTGTAAAACAATAATATCAATTGTAATTTTAAGAAGATTAAGTATAATTTTATAAGATTTTAAAAATAAACCAATAATTCGTTGGATTGTAAAATTATAGCAAGATGTTTATTTTCTTTATTAAAAAAATATATTTAATAATAACATAGCTGTATTACTAAATATTCTTTTCTTGTTAATCAAAATTAATTCATTTTAAGAAGCTTTATTCTTTCCAATAAAATTTCTCCTAAAAAAAAGTCACTTATTTTATCTAAATGACTATTCTTATATTCAATACAAACATTAGATAATATATACATAAAAAAAAGTACAATGCAAATAAAAACTCGAATCGTAATGTATTTTGTTACCTTGAAAAGACATACCAGTCCACGGTTTTAAAACAAATAGCATCCGTCGTATAACATCCAATCACACTATAATAGTATTCCTTTAGTTATGTATGTTCTGAGTAATTGCCAATGCGATGATTCCGCTTGTTTCGACAGAAATGTCTTTTGCGAAATGTATTTTATGTTGCACATTCACAAATGTTTCTGAAATTTTGGTTAAAACTTTAAACTTTTTCTTTTCAGCTGAGTTTTCTTCGAAAATAGGGAAGAACTCAGAGCACAGAATTGTAAATTGAGAAATTTCTATAGTAAACAAGTAGAGGAAAAGTGGGCGTCCGACGTCAGGTGGCGGAGCTGTGGAGCCTGAGGAGGGAGGAGGGAGGGCTCTTCAGCTCCACCACTCGAAGTGCAGCTCAGCTCCTCCACTCGAAGTGCAGCTCAGCTCCTCCACTCGAAGTGCAGCTCAGCTCCTCCACTCAAAGTGCAGCACCTGCCCACATGCCCACCGCTCGAAGTGCAGCACCTGCCCTCAGCCCTCCACTCGAAGTGCAGCACCTGCCCTCAGCCCTCCACTCGAACTGCAGCACCTGCCCACCGCTCGAAGTGCCCTTCACCACCTAAAATAAGGGGATTATTTTAATGAATTTTAATTGGGGAACTTAGAAATTTTTTGAAGCAATTTTTTTTTCCACGAGAGTATGCAGTTTGAATAGGAGTGTATGCAGCAGAAGTGAATGAATAATTAAAAAGGGTCATTAATTTTAATTGGGGAACTTAGAAATTTTTCGAAGCATTTTTTTTTTTTTCAATGAGAGTAGGGTATTCGATATACATGTTAGAGGAGAATTTTAAAAGTCAATAGTGGTTTAATTAAAAAGGTTCATTCATTAATTTTAATTGGAGAATTTAGACTTTTTTCTTTTAAACCAAAAGTAGAATTTTTAGAGTTAAAAATAGAATTTTTAGAGTTAAAAGTCGCCAAAAGTAGGATTTTCAGCTGAAAGTAATCTAAGATATAAACTCTCAACTGAAATGAATTTTGCCTTAATGTGTGAGCTTTTGGCTAGAAGTGACTTAGAGTCAAAACTTCCTGGTCCCACGAATCACCACGGGGAGGTAGGTCACACAAACGATTCCCAAAAATATTTTTAGAAGATTTAGATATCTTCTCTTTTTTTTTTTTTTTTTTTTTTTTTTCTCTCTCTCTCCTTAAGATTTTTTTTTAAACTCATTATGAAGGAGGTATTTTATAGTGCCCATAAGCTAGGCTGCTAATCCCGTCTTCCAGTAGATACCGTTTATCATCAAAGGGAGATAAACATTTTTTATTTTGCTTTATTGTATAGAGGTTGTGCAGCTGCTGAGCGATTCTCGTTTGGACTTCAAAGGATGTTCTCTGTTCTAATATACAGTTGATGTAGTCTTCGTGTCTTAATTTTTTTTGTACGGCGTTTCTGGAAATCTCCTTGGCTCTCTTCTTTTCCTCATCCCCTGTCTTGATGGAATACATCTTAGACTTCAAACCTACAAATTGATGGACAGCTCTTCCATTTAACTCATCTTTAAACTTCCCCAAGACTTTTTTATTCGCTGTGGAATAGAGAGGATGTTCTGGGGGATAGTCTGAAAAGTCAAATTCAGAGCTGTGGAGTGCCAATTCCATTTGTAGATTCTCAGTCTTGATGAGATATGTCAGAGAATCGGTGTCAGTAAAAAGGAGAGATGAACGATTTCCACTATAATTTTTTTTAATAAAATTGTAATAGAAATCATACATCAACACTTTGGATAACTCCAGTATCGTGAACCTGACGTAAATGGGCCGGTTCATCAAGATACTGGGTTTCTGTCTTTCTACCGCTACCAGACCCTCGTCGAATATCTTGAAGGTTTTGTAAAAGGGGATGCAACCAGCTTTTCACCTCTGCGGGGAATGTTACACACCTCAATATTCCGTCTCTTCCTCAGGTTCTCGATACACTTCCCATAAATGCTGTTGTTGAGCAACTTGAAGAAGTCTTTTTGGAATGTGCTTGTTGCCATCTTCCGCTTCTCTGTATTGAAATGAATATATTCTGCGAGCCAAGGGGACTGCTTGAATTCCAACACTTTATGGATTATTTGTAAGTTTAACCCCAACTTTAAATATAGCTGTAGATTGCGATAATGGCAGATATAATTTTTCTTATGCATCAAATTGGGGATGAGCTTGGGAGTACCTATGAATCCTCTCTCCAATAAACTTTTTGCGTATGGTGAAAGCATGTTTTCTTCGACGGTTAACCTTTCAGGGGCCACAGGATAATCATTATGAAGATCATGTAAGGATTCAGAGTACTCCAGATCTATTTCGAATATGAAGCCAGTTGATGAATTTTTAGGTATTTTCATTATGTCTTCTTCTGTGAATGAAGAGGATGCTTGCAACCACCGAAACCCTCCGCTAGGCAAGTATTGAGACATTGCCCAGCCGTACAAATTATTAGCATCTAAATAGAGAATATGTGATGTTTCTTCATTGGGTTTATGATCAGGGACTTGTGCATTATTGGCGGTCGCAAATCTGTGGGTAATCTGCGATACACCACCACGGATACCCTTTTCGATGAAAAGCAGCATATCAATGTCTGTTAAAAGTTCCAAGTTCACCCCCGTCATCTTCAAACAGGCTTGCCAAGATAAACCTGGTGAAGTGACGAGGTGAGCTGCATCGATGTCATAATACTGCTTACACAAGCCCCTGAAGTTTTCAAATACGTCAGCCAGCAGTAGCACGTCCGTTTTAACATATAGGTCATGATATTCCCCCAGCGACTTCATATTAAAAGTTGTCCAAATCTTCTGAGCATGTAGGTAGTCTTCATCTGTTATATTTTCATCTGTTAAATTGTTGTGGAAGGCGTCTGGTAGGGGTAGTTTTGTTTCATTAAATTTATTGAAGTTAGTGAAGTATGAGTAAGGATAAACACCTTTGCGGGTGAGTAGGCTTTGGTCTATTGTACTGGGAATATTCTGTTTCAAAATTTTGAAGTCGCTGGGTTGTAGATTTGATGTAAGCTTTTCCAACGAAGCGGGGAGAAATTGCAGCGAATCAATGAAGGAAAATTGGATGCTTGATGATTTTTCTTTTAGTTTGAAAGATATGTAATCCTCCAATGTGGTGGCGATGACATCAATTTGTAGATTGGGATAGCAGCCTAACTTTTTAAAGATGTGATGGGCGTCATATTTTTTTAAATTGTGGAAGACCACTGGGATAATTTTCGACTGTTTGTAGTTTAAATTACAGAAAGGGTGTGCAGCCCCTCTGTAGTTTGATGTTATGTGACAATGGTCACGGACACGTTTATCTTCCAGCGCCTTCTTACAAATATAGCACTCTGTCGCTCGTTTGAACGATTCTTCTTCTGCGGGAGTTAACTGCATAGGTGCGATAGTCATAAGTTTATCTTGAAAGTCCTGTTTAATTTTCAACAGTTTCTCGATGAAGTGTCCTACAGCGTCTTCTCCTCTGTAGACTGTAACGGCTTCTTCTTCGGGTGTATGCCTGTAGGTGCTTCCGTCAGGGCCCACAATAACGTAAGCATACCCACAAGCAGAATGATGTTCTGTTTGCACTTGAAAGGAAGTAGAGATGGAGGGTTCGGTGGTTGTGACTGGTACGAGGAGGGATTCGAAGTCAGCATATATTATATAGGGTATTGGTGCTTGTAAGTGGGTATCTGTAAAAGACAATATATTTTCACCTTCCTTTGGCATTTTAATAATTTGCGGAGCTTGTCTACAACAATAGGGAGAGTGGTTTTCTAAGAGTTCTTGATTGATAAACCCATGAAAACAACGGAAACAGTAATAGGCTGTACCATGATGCCCACTTCGATGAGTCATAAATCGTGAAAAATCACGGATCAGCGTATAATGGGTGTTTTCCCCATCGCTGATCAAAAGTAGATTGATCACGTCGCTGTTCGTTTTTTCTGAAACATGAAGAATGTATATCTCTCCCTCCTCGTACCCGAAGATATTTATTCTCAAGTCATTCTGACTTTCAATACTGGGAATTTGAGTATAGGGTGTTGTAAATGCTATTCCTTGCATATTCAGAGTATCTTCATATGGTTTATACTTATTCACACGTTTTGGATTTTTATTGTAATCTATCTTCATCTGATGGGCGAGAATCGACCATAGCACGCACTTATGATCATTAAAGTTTTGGACATTTAAAATAGCTTCACGCCCTTTTAAATCTTTAGGTAGTTCAATATAGCTTGATCCTTTTAAGGGTGCATACATAGCAATCTTTAATTCAAAATGATGAATTAATTTAAGCACCCACCCACTACCTCTTTGCAAAAACTTTTCAAATGATGTCAATATTTTCTTATGAGCTTCATCGAGATGGTTTTCGATTTGATCCGTTGTAAATTCTTCATAGGTGTTGGATGAAAAATAGGTCGATAGCGCTTCAGTCTCCCCACCAGCATTTGTTTTTTCAAGTAGAATCTTTACCAATAATCGCCACTTAATAGATTTTTTTTCTTCTACACCTTCCTCCAAACAATTTACTAACTCATTTCTTTTGCTCTCGAAAAAGATGGCTATATCGTGAGCAGTGTCATCATTTGGCTCAAGAAAAATACTGCTAAAGACATTGAGAGCGTCTACCCTTTTACTATTATTTTTACGAGGTTGAGGATTTAATCGTGGTTTCTTTACAGTTTTGAATGTCGACGAGCTACTGTGGCTGACACGTGTATGCTGCATAAGATTATCTTTTCTGGAGAATTTTTCATTACATTCTTGACAGGAATATTGGGGATTCACGTGTGTGACGAGATGTCTTTTCAAACTGTCAGCACGGGTGAAAATTTCTTCACACACATCACAACGAAAACGGGTTGTTTCCTCAGAATGTGTCTTCTTGTGACGAAGAAAACTATCCATTCTGCTAAATGAACTTTTGCATATATCGCACGTAAATAGGGTATCCGTGGATTTTGTATGGGTATCACGATGTCGTCTTAAATTAAAGGCTTTTGAGAAAGATTTCTCGCAAATATCGCATGTGTGGACACCCTGAAAAAAAGAAAACCCTTCATTAAAATTTAAATCTTTATTAAACTTTTACATTTTTTAAAAAGAATTAATTTTTTTTATTTGAAAAGAAAACCCTTCATTGAACAAAACCTAAAGTTAAACAGAAAATTTATTTCAGTCTCTCAAAACCCTCCCAATTTTCTAAATGATATTCTTAAAAAATTGAACTCTTTAAAACTATTTCATCTTTCTCGAAGACTAACATAAAAAAAGACCTGTAAAATTAAAAAAATATATTTAAAGAATTACCTTAGAGGACTCCACGTTGGACGGGCCTGCGATAGAAGGGCGGGCATTAGACGGGCCTGCGACTGGGACAGAAGGGTTAAAATTTGATAGACCTTCTCTTTGCTTTGTGTGAATCAGTTGGTGTCGCTTTAAATTGTCCTTACGTGAAAACGATTTTTGACACAAATCACATATATGCTGATCCTGAAAAGAAATACATACCCTAGCTTTATAAACATGCCTACTAAAAAAAGGTAATATCAAGATTTAAACTTTAAGAATTAAACTTTGAGATATCAAGATTTAAACTTTAAGTTATTAAATATTAAACTTTACGTTATGAAGAATTAAACTTTGTCTTATCAATATTTAAACTTTATCTTTTCAAGTTTGAAATAGGTAATTTTAAAACAACTTATAATTATTTTATACTAAAGAAAACATACCTTAGGAACATCAGAATGGGGTTTCGATGTGGTTACTTGAACCATACTGGGCAGGTTACGCTAAAAAAAAAAAAAGAATATCCCCTATAAGCTTTTACCAAAAAAAAAAAAATAATTTAAACTTTAGTTGTTTTATAAAGTTTTAAAAAATACCTTCAGAAACTCCATCATTAGATTTTTTTTCTCTCTCTCACTCCTATACATCTTCTCAACTTGGTCCATAAGTTTTGTTTGGTTAGGCGTGAGGGAAAAATCCATATCCCACTTTAAAAGAAAATAATCGTTTACAATCTACATTTATTATAATTTTTACACACTAATAATAACAATAAATAATAATATACCAGAGAAGACTCTTGCGTTGAAGGTTTTGGGCTTTTTTCTGCTATTTCCTTCAGAGCTCTTATTTCTATGGCGTCGATTTTGCTGGGACTGATGTTTAAATCAGTTTCCCACTAAATTAGAAAACATAAATTATTTTTCGAAAAGGGTTCATCAATAACATGTTATCAAAAATTTCATATAGAATAGTGCTAGAGAATAATGACTTTGTTTATATTTTGAATTAAATTAAATTGATAAACTAAAATTTCGTTCACTAAAATAACTATACATTTAGCGCACATACAGATATTAATATCGAGATCAAAACAGAAAAGTAATATCTTTCTAAAAGAACACTTTTTTCTAAATAGGAGTTTTTCAAGAAAATTAGTATCACAATAGATAGCTATTTGAATAGATTCATTTAGAGAGTTTCAAAAATAAATCGTTTAGCAACCACATAACGTATGGAAAACTCTTAGGTTAAAATCATTTAGAAAGGAAAACAATCTTATAAAAATATATAGAATGATACTAAACAGATTTTCAAAATAATTAACTTACTTGACTTTGAATTTTTGAATTCATCGTTTATTACTTTTTCAAAAAGATTAATAAAGTAAAATTGCTCGGAGCACTAATTATAGCGTACAGTCTCTAGGACAACTACTATAAGAATGAACCCACCTCAGCGCGCTTATCTATTTAATCAGATAAGCGAGTCTTATCAGATCTATGACCTCATCGGTTTTTCCCAAGTATGACGTCATGGGATTTTCCACAATGAGTCATTACAAGATATCGCTACTAATTAATGAAGATTGTTTAATTAGAATACTTAACGAGTTAAAAAAATGTGAGTATTGTTTTAAATATTCATGTAAAAACTTCAAATAAAAAGGATCTATTTTAAATATTAATGGCTGACATTATAAACTAACTTTGCATTATTTTAATGAAGGTCCACACATTGAATTAAAAATTTGTAATAATAAGAAAAACTGTTTCAAATAACTTTTTCCCTACTACATATAAATTTTATAATAAATATATTTACTTGTGAGAAGTATTAAAATGTATACAAAGTTCTTTTAAAACTATCAATTTAAAATATAGAGTCCTAAAAAGTTTTCCATATAATTAATAGCATTTCACAAAACTTAAAAAAAAAAAAAATATTGAGAGTTATTTGCACAGAATAAAACCATTTCGATATATATTTCCCAAAATTAATTATTTAGAACTAATACATTATACTGGTATGAAAATAAATTACAAGTAGCATTATTAAGACCTATACACTTCTAAGGTGAAATATACATTAAAAATAGTTTAAACAGGCATTAAAAATAGTTACACTTAAAAAATCATTGCTATACTTCACAATAAATAATCTTATATTTCAAAAAATTATACTCACGTCTCGTAAATAAAACCTTCACAAAATTTTAGTTAAGTACCTCTAGTTAATAGATTACCTAATAGATTTACCCTCGGGTAAAAATTATTCATGCTTTAGGCTAAGTAAAATATCACAGCTTAGAATATCAATTTTATAATATACGAGGCACCTTCATAAAATTTGAAAAATAGATTTTGTCATGCATTACAGTAAAATATATGAATAAATAATAATAATCACAGCTTACAATAGTAATTTTATAGCATATACAGACCCTTCACAAAATTTTAATACTCCTTCATAAAATTTTAAAATAGATTTTGTCAAGCATTACAGTAAAATATATAAAAAAATAATAATAATAATCACAGCTTAGAATAGTAATTTTATAGCATATACAGACCCTTCTCAAAATTTTAATACCCCTTCATAAAATTTGAAAATAGATTTTGTCATGCATTACAGTAAAATATATGAATAATCACATTTTAGAATATACGAGACCCCTTCATAAAATTTGAAAATAGATTTTGTCATGCATTACAATAAAATATATGAATAATCACATTTTAGAATATACGAGACCCCTTCATAAAATTTGAAAATAGATTTTGTCATGCATTACAGTAAAATATCACAGCTTAGAATATCAATTTTAGAATATAGGGTAGCCCTTCATAAAATTTTAAAATAGATTTTATCATGTTTTAGGCAAAGTAAAATATCACAGCTTAGAATATCAATTTTAGAATATAGGGCATCCCTTCATAAAATTTGAAAAATAGATTTTGTCATGCATTACAGTAAAATATATGAATAATCACATTTTAGAATATACGAGACCCCTTCATAAAATTTGAAAAATAGATTTTGTCATGCATTACAGTAAAATATATGAATAATCACATTTTAGAATATACGAGACCCCTTCATAAAATTTGAAAAATAGATTTTGTCATGCATTACAGTAAAATATATGAATAAATAATAATAATCACAGCTTAGAATAGTAATTTTATAGCATATACAGAACCCTTCACAAAATTTTAATTTAGTTAAGTACCTCTATTTAATATACCCCTCGGGTAAAAATTATTCATGCTTTATACTAAGTAAAATATCACAGCTTAGAATAGTAATTTTAAAATATACAGAACCCTTCATAAAATTTGAAAATAGGTTTTCTCCTGCTTTAGGCAAAGTAAAATATACCCCTCGGGTAAAAATCATTCTTGGTTTAGGTTAAGTCATTTCAAAAATTATTTAATACATTTGCTGAATTAAAATTAGTTTTAAAAGTACATTATATAACAAAAAAAATATATTAAAATCCACTTACTTCATTATCAAAGTTTGAAGTCATTTGCTGTTGGTTAGATGAAATCATGATAAGTTCTCGAATTCTTCAGAAACTCAAACACACGCACAAGTAGAAAAATAAATCCAAGAGCACTAGCTTGTAACACTACACAAGTAGGAAAAAACTATAACTGAAAATTCGCCCGCGATCTGTTTTTATCTGCGCTGCGTGATTCATCTTATCGGTTATCTGATAAGGTTTTTCCAAGCGATTGCTTATCGGTGAATTATAGCTGATATGAACATATATGAAATTTTCACTAACTCTTTACTTAATTAGAAATAGTATTCACTAAAATTTTAATTATAATTATAAGACTTGGGGAAAAAATCATTCTTTCATACCCTTTTAAATTCAGAATTCTACGTGAAATGCTGATTTTGTAAAGTATGTAGTTTTTTTCTACATTTATTATTGAAAATAATTATTAGAGTTTAAAAACAAAATCTTAATGAGTGATTGTAAATTAAATTCTTGTTTAATTATTAACAAAAAAATAATTATTTGAGTGTAAAAACAAAGTTTTAACGAGTAAGTGTATCTGAAATAATAATTAATATATATATATATATTTTTCATATGCTTAACTTTTTCACGTAAAACATTTTCCTTTATAAAGTTTCAATCAAGTGAAGAATGAATCATTGCTTTTTAATGAACCGATACTATTTTAAGATGGTTCTCAACGCGAAAAATTCTAACACATTTGTGAAAAAATATTAAATTTAAAAATGTGACAGAAAGTATACTTTTTTTTTTGGATATGAGAACAATCTTAAAACTTTCTTAACATATAAATACTTTCTCATAAATAAAAGGTACCCTCTTGTAGAGTATTCATTAATATATTTTCAAAAATTATTTAAAACCTTTTATATTAGTTCAAAACTATTTTTTCGTAACTGTAAACTTTTTCTACATATCTCAAATCTGAAAAAAAAAGAAACACTTAAAGATGTTTAGGAAATAATCACATAGAAATTATTTAGGGGAAAAAAAGTATTTTTATTCAAGCAAATGTTACAAACATTTTCTAGTTTTAAAGGCATTATACTTCATGGGAATTTACAAACACAGTTTCTAAATAGTTTTCATAAAAGTTTGAATTCAAAGTATCAAAAAATGCTGGTGTATAGTGACAAAGACAGTTTGCTGTGAGATTCTTCACAAACTGATAGACATTAAAATTTAATAATGCACTATCTCTATACAGAACAAATTTTTCTCTTAATGAAGTATTTAAGCAGTCATGGTCTAATTGTGATAACTGGCTAATGGTACAGGCGTAACAAGTATATACTTGATTAAGAGATCTTTCTAATTCTTGGTTAAAACAAGAAAGGAAATGTTTCTTCGCAGTATCCTCATTAGTGTGTGTCTGAATACACTTTTTTGATTTTCGTAATACATACATAGGAATCGCTTTTACAAGAAGCATATCAATCATGCACTCGGTAACTTCAGGAATTGCTTCACGTAATTTTAAAAATTGATCTATAGATAAACGTATTCCTTCTGGTTTAAAATGAAAGCTATGTTGGTTTGCCTTGAAAATCTGTTGTAATATGCAATGTCCTTCATCGGAAAATGCTGTTAAAAGTTGATTATTGGACACGTAACTGTCTTTCACAGAATAAAAGTTGAACTTGATCATATTTTGTTGGAAATGATCAAACGTTAAAGGTGTCATTAGAACGCCATTTTTGGTTGGAAACAATTCACCGCGTGCACCTTCTTTGAAAATTCTTATATGCAGTTTCAAATTACAGTTTTTATCCATTTCAATTTGAGCACAGGTATTCCATTCAAGATTCCAAGGAATTGAGAAATATCCATCTGATTCATGAAATGTATGTGTAGACAGTTTCTCTTGAGGTCTGTTTAATGGTGAAACATGTTTAGACGCGGTAGTTGGAGCATAGTCAGCAAACAAGTCTAAATTCAGTTCAGGATCATTCATCAAGTCCAATCTAGGCTTTTTCAAATCAAGAGGATGAACTATTAAATGTCTAAAAGTGAGGCTAATTCGAACGTCTTTAATAGCAGGCTCTGCTCCGATGCCGTGTGCGAATAATTCGTTGGTAGGTGGCAACATGTTGTAGAAGGATCCATGTTCTAGCTTGATAAATGTTGAGGGTACACTAGGTCTCTTGAATTCAATATTTCTTTGAGCACCAAAACTGAGTACTGTGATAGGGAACACAGTATTTAAGCTCGATTCATTATCTTTGTGGTGACTGATATAGGTAGTTCCATCCTGGTACAAATTAAGTAGCACATAGTTAAAAGTACAGGCTGTTTCTCTTTCCACTTTATCACGAAGTTCAATTATAAGTGAAGTCCAAGGTTTGGAGGGTACACTTGTTCCACTGAAGGCATAGCTGGTATTGGGATCACCATAAGCTAAAACCAATCGCTTAGGTTTCACATCCTTTTCTCGCAAATGAAAAGTAGGCCTGTAGAATGGTAAAGTTTTTAACTCCGTCAAATAACGATCAGCATGGGCTTTCTCTATAAAGTCACTTATATATTGGACGTTCAAGTCATTATCCGAAAAGATGATTGAAGACATTTTTAAACGTTGAAAATCACTGAGCAAGCAAGTCAAGGAATATTCACTAACTAAGCAGGAACACTGAGGCAGGAACAATGATTCCTCATAATATGTTAGACCTTATATAGGGGGTTGCTATCTGATAATCTTATCACTGATTAGATAAGCTCGCGCATGCGTAGTGATATCCCAGGTGATGTCATGAAGGCACAGGATAGGATGATCTCACTCGTGGGGATTCCCCATTAGATAAGATGAACAGTTTAAGCAATGGTCTGTGCAAGACATGTTTTCTTCAATCTGGTGTGTAAGTATTTTTTTTTCATTCATTTATATTGTAATTCATTTTATTATATTTTATTGCCTATATTTTAAACATGTATTTTATAGAAATAATGACACAGATGTAAAATCAAGATAGTTTATTCAAACAATACGCTTTTAAAAGTTTGTACATTCAGGTTACATAAAAAGTGCTCGCTAACAAAATCCACTTTCTTTAAAAACATGGATAGTACATCGTCAAAATTAACCAGCATTAAAATTATATCTCCAACCTGTTTAAATTTTTCACGATTGTTAAATGTAAAACACGAATGCAGGCTAACACTTGGATGTCTAAAAACACATCCCGTACATTGATAAATTTCATTAAATATACTTATAATATTATTCTCGATGTAGAAAATTAGTTTAGACCATAACACAAATTCATTTTCTTGTGTCATTGTAGCCTGTTTACATTTTTTCTTTAATAAGTTAGGTAAATGTTTTTCATACTGGTGATGAATCAATTTCTTATTCAGTTTATAGGCTTTTTCTTTTAATTGTTCTAATTGATAATTGTTTAATTTGATATGAGAATCGTTCGTTAAACTTTTAAGACACATAACAGAATTATCCTCATTTAAAACTACCATCTTGTTATTGCTAACGAAGGAGGAACTTTTGTATCTTAAATTAAAGGCAACGATTTTATATTGAAACTCATACCAAGTCTGGATGTCCATAGTAATTTCATTCTGGGTGGGAATTCCTTCACATGTAAATTCCCTTATATGTATAGAATAATCAGAATTCTGTAACTCGAACCCTAAAAAGATTGAGTTTCCAAGTTCTTTCCAAAATACAAATGAGTCATCATTCGAAGCATGAGCAGTTGATTCTTGTAGTGGTTCTTGAATGGGTTCTTGTAACGATTCCTGAATAAGTTCATGGGATGTCGTTGGGGTAGAAGGTTTTACAAAGTTAAATTCAATGAAAAATTCATTCAATATATCCTTGGTGGACTCACAACAGGTGTCCGGAAAAGAGGTTGTTTCATCAATGTAGACAAGGCCTTCAGTACTTTCAATTCTTGATACCAAAGGTGAATCTACACGAGAACGTTTATTAGGTGAAAACACTTGCTCTTCGTGATTTCTTTTTGCCATGTTACAATCTTCTTTAAAGTTCATACGGAAATAGATGAGGTGACTGAATCCATTGCTTATATAGGTTTAAAAATCAGTCTCAGTTGCAGTTAAAAGGCTTAACCCAATCATATAACTCGAAAAATAGATGACGTCATAAGTTACTTTGTTTGCTCATAGGAAGCACATACTTCTTGCAATAAATTACAAAGTCGATTAATCAGTACTCTACGTTGATCATCTTTTTGCTGTTTGGAAGACCTGGTCGTTTTCTTCGGTTTGGAAGTGTTATGAATCTTCTTGTGTTTATACAATTCAAAATATCGTGGAAACACCATATTGCACAGCTTACAATTATATGTCCTTGAATGAGTCTTAGCATGATTTCGTAAATCATATTTCCAAATGAAGGTTTCTCCGCAAACACCACAGGTAAGAACTTTTTCATCTGAGTGATGAGTCATATGCCTATTAAACGCAAATTTTGTAGAATAGCCTTTCTTGCAAAGTTCACAAAAATGGGGTAACTTGATCTCTCCTGACGATGACGGTTTCACTTCAATACTCGAAACAGGTTCCTCTTTGGGGGTAATGTCCATCGTTAGAGGTTCTTCTTTGGGTATCAGGAAGGATATTTGATTTTCTACACTAGACATTTTTTTAAACCAAGTTCCACTTAAATCATAAAACCTTGCACATCCACGACAATGTAATGAATAATGTAATGAACAGGATTCACATCAATTTATACCAATCTAAAGGGCGCGCATGATTATAAAAACTCCTGTGTGATTGGTTCGTGAATAAATAGTTATCATTGGTTAATAATCTACAAAACATAATTTACAAACTAAAAACGTATGACCTGCACATATGGTGATATCACAGACCTCTTCTTTTAAAATACTTTCAGAGATATGAAATCATAGCACAATGGTTAGAATAACGCAAATCAGTGTGCTATGATTTCATTTTGTGAGGGTTCGATCCTCAGCCAGACTTTTCGTAAAAGTACTAAATTCAAACGATAGATGGCAGCACCAAAAATGTATTGTTATTTTCCATTCAAATCTAAAATTCTACGCACTATTATATACTCTAGTTGAAAAAAAAATCTTAAGTTAACCAATTAAAATGAATGAATGAACCTTTTTAATTAAACCACTATTGACTTTTAAAATTCTCCTCTAACATGTATATCGAATACACTACTCTCATTGAAAAAAAAAATTGCTTCGAAAAATTTCTAAGTTCCCCAATTAAAATTAATGACCCTTTTTAATTATTATTTTTAATTATTCATTCACTTCTGCTGCATACACTCCTATTCAAACTGCATACTCTCGTTGAAAAAAAAATTGCTTCAAAAAATTTCTAAGTTCCCCAATTAAAATTCATTAAAATAATCCCCTTATTTTAGGTGGTGAAGGGAACTTCGAGCGGTGGGCAGGTGCTGCAGTTCGAGTGGAGGGCTGAGGGCAGGTGCTGCACTTCGAGTGGAGGGCTGAGGGCAGGTGCTGCACTTCGAGCGGTGGGCATGTGGGCAGGTGCTGCACTTTGAGTGGAGGAGCTGAGCTGCACTTCGAGTGGAGGAGCTGAGCTGCACTTCGAGTGGTGGAGCTGAAGAGCCCTCCCTCCTCCCTCCTCAGGCTCCACAGCTCCGCCACCTGACGTCGGACGCCCACTTTTCCTCTACTTAAACACTTTAAAAAATATCTATGTCACAAGATATAGTATGCTGGTATAGTTGAATGAATGTATAAAATTCAATTACTTTAGTGCGTTTATTGTGTGAAATATTTGAATTTTAAAACTGCATTATTTTTTATAAAAGCTCCCAAGAACATGTCACATTAGTAATTTTTTGAAATTAGTACTTCAAAATTGTTGCGCATTCATTAGTTTACGGAATACGGTACAATTTAATTTTTTTCAGATAAATAGGTACTTAAGGGAGCTTAATACTACTTTGATGATTTTTTTTAAAAATATTTTTATATATCTAAACAAATCTAATGATACAGACTTCTTGAATCGTAGACCATCTTAAAATATAAGTAACAGAAATCTAAAAATATAATTTTCAGCGTGTGACTTGAACATAGTGAATTTTCTAAATATTCAACATTAAAACTAGAAACCGAAAAACCAGAAGTTAAAACTGGAACCGTTAAAGTGAAACCGAAACAATACTTGAGCACGGAAAAAAATCGTGAACCCGACACCGACAGATACCCAATTCACTTCAACTCGAAGCCGAAATACACAAATTCGAACCTGAAGTAACATAAAATTAATCCATACTTTAATATAATTTTGAGTAATAGCCAACAATAATATCTTTTTTAATATAAGGTAATTCACAAACAAGATTTGAAGAAAATAATTCTAACATATATTATAAAACTTCTCACCATGTTTTCCATATTATATGAAAAACATATTACTTTCCTAATTGCTTATTTACATTTATTTAAATTGAATATTTAGTAATAATATGTCAACTTCTTACATGACATTTTTTTATAGTTTTATAATATTACAAACAAAATCTTTAAAACATACTTTAATTTGTGTTTAACAATTTATTAAAATATTCGTAAAATAATAAAAATTAAATTATCTGTTCCTTCTCGTCATGCGAGTATTTCAGATTTTTTTAAGACTTAAAATTTATCATTGATAGAGATGACACGCTTTTTAATATTTAGAGCAGTATAAATCCAGCACGGTAATTATCATTATACGTACATGAATGTTACATGCTTTAGGTTATAATTATTATTTCATGTCCATTTATGTAGAACCGAAATAAAGGGAGCCCCACATTAAACAAAACGAATAATACATTCGAAGCTAACGCCGTCACAGCAGAAATATATAATTAATTGGCAAATATGTAAATATTGGTATTTAAACATGAAGAAATACTTTTACACGTAGAATGTAATTTTGACAAGCGGAATTTTAAATGCATATGCAAATATATATATATATATATATATATATATATATATATATATATATATATATATATATATATATATATATTTAATTTAGCTATGGCAATATCCCATGATAATGAAGGATATCTGGATCCAGAGGATTCTATAATCAATACAGAGTCTTTGTTTCATCTCTCAATATGATCGTGAAGCAATGGGCACACGACCTTTGGAATGATAAGCACTCCTGGTGAGTGCGTCTTTTCCATTCGTTAATCAACACAGCGTTTTTGTTTTTCTGTCAATGTCATTGTAATGCCATGGACACGTGACTTTTGGAATATCAAGACAAGAGAGTTATCTTCATCCATACGCGATTACGATGCAATGGGGGCAGGACCTTTGGAATAGTTTTATTCATGATTTTTACGATTGGGATGATAACACTGGGTTAGCAAAAAATGTCTTCGCCCTTCCTCGAAGCCCAAGATAAGAATTATTTTTAATACTTATTTAGATAGTCCGCCCCGAGTTTTTAGGCTGTGTCTATGAAAAATTTGTCTTCTCACTGTCTTATATTGGTCGAACTTATTGACCCATATGCAATTTTGGTTCGAGACGCGGTCATTGAGTGACATTTTCTTTAACGCCGTTCGCATATATTATTCCTGGATAAATTCTGTTAGTTGACTATTTAGCTTGTTCTAACACTATCAGTTCATGCGCGGGGTGTGGAGTAATCCAATGTCCATTTGGTTATGTTGCCACTTAATTTTCTATTTTTTTGTACACATGTGTGCCATATTTTTTTAATGTCACAGCCTGACAGTTTGTTGTGTATTTATCGCTCTTAAAATACAAATGGGACACCGACAACCCGACACCGACAGATACCCAATTCACTTCAACTCGAAGCCGAAATACACAAATTCGAACCTGAAGTAACATAAAATTAATCCATACTTTAATATAATTTTGAGTAATAGCCAACAATAATATCTTTTTTAATATAAGGTAAATCACAAACAAGATTTGAAGAAAATAATTCTAACATATATTATAAAACTTCTCACCATGTTTTCCATATTATATGAAAAACATATTACTTTCCTAATTGCTTATTTACATTTATTTAAATTGAATATTTAGTAATAATATGTCAACTTCTTACATGACATTTTTTTATAGTTTTATAATATTACAAACAAAATCTTTAAAACATACTTTAATTTGTGTTTAACAATTTATTAAAATATTCGTAAAATAATAAAAATTAAATTATCTGTTCCTTCTCGTCATGCGAGTATTTCAGATTTTTTTAAGACTTAAAATTTATCATTGATAGAGATGACACGCTTTTTAATATTTAGAGCAGTATAAATCCAGCACGGTAATTATCATTATACGTACATGAATGTTACATGCTTTAGGTTATAATTATTATTTCATGTCCATTTATGTAGAACCGAAATAAAGGGAGCCCCACATTAAACAAAACGAATAATACATTCGAAGCTAACGCCGTCACAGCAGAAATATATAATTAATTGGCAAATATGTAAATATTGGTATTTAAACATGAAGAAATACTTTTACACTTAGAATGTAATTTTGACAAGCGGAATTTTAAATGCATATGCAAATATATATATATATATATATATATATATATATATATATATATATATATATATATATATATATATATATATATATTTAATTTAGCTATGGCAATATCCCATGATAATGAAGGATATCTGGATCCAGAGGATTCTATAATCAATACAGAGTCTTTGTTTCATCTCTCAATATGATCGTGAAGCAATGGGCACACGACCTTTGGAATGATAAGCACTCCTGGTGAGTGCGTCTTTTCCATTCGTTAATCAACACAGCGTTTTCGTTTTTCTGTCAATGTCATTGTAATGCCATGGACACGGGACTTTTGGAATATCAAGACAAGAGAGTTATCTTCATCCATACGCGATTACGATGCAATGGGGGCAGGACCTTTGGAATAGTTTTATTCATGATTTTTACGATTGGGATGATAACACTGGGTTAGCAAAAAAAGTCTTCGCCCTTCCTCGAAGCCCAAGATAAGAATTATTTTTAATACTTATTTAGATAGTCCGCCCCGAGTTTTTAGGCTGTGTCTATGAAAAATTTGTCTTCTCACTGTCTTATATTGGTCGAACTTATTGACCCATATGCAATTTTGGTTCGAGACGCGGTCATTGAGTGACATTTTCTTTAACGCCGTTCGCATATATTATTCCTGGATAAATTCTGTTAGTTGACTATTTAGCTTGTTCTAACACTATCCGTTCATGCGCGGGGTGTGGAGTAATCCAATGTCCATTTGGTTATGTTGCCACTTAATTTTCTATTTTTTTGTACACATGTGTGCCATATTTTTTTAATGTCACAGCCTGACAGTTTGTTGTGTATTTATCGCTCTTAAAATACAAATGGGAGTCATTTTTCCTCACTAAATGTCTTTTCCTTGGTGACATCAATATTTACATCATTAAAATATGTAGTACAATGTATACAATATATACGACAATTACAATATATATAGTGACAGTTACATTACACTTAAACTCCATAAATAGTGACACTGAAATTAAAACCTTCTTTTTTTATAAATTGTTGTTCGTATTGTTCATAAAATAAAATTTCTGTTATTTTCAGTAACTGCTGGATTTCGAACCAATAATTTATAGATTCAATTTTTTATAGTATAAAAAATTAAAATAATGACCTTAGAGACTTGCATCAAAATTATTATCCAAGTTATATTTTGAAAAAAAATTCTACAGTTTTCATATATTACTCTTAACTTTTTAAATGAAAATACAATATTGTATAAAATAAAACAAATAAAGTTTGTGAAACCTATAATATATATTAAGAAGCAGTTTTAACTTTAGTAAAAACTATTACAAAACATGAAAACGATAATGTTAGATTCGAAATTGAAGATCAAAGCAAGTCAAAGCTACTACGTAAGGAGAACCGACGGTGCGTCGCAACCCCTGATGACGGCATCAAAAGTAGAAAAAGAAAACAAAGTTGATTTAAAAAAAAAAACAAGCTTGTACAATTGGAAATTCTTGTGGAATAAGCATTCCAGTGTTGGTAGAGAACTGAGAGTTTAATATAACCTCTAAGTTGCCGCAATCACTATCTAATCGATATTAGTTAATCATTAATTTGTTGACAAACCATTCTATGTCGAGGCACAAGGCCGCAACGGAATAGGAAGTATGATACAAAAAGGACTTAGAAAAAGTTATCTTGCTGAGACTTGGTCTTAGAAAGTTAAATAGCATACATGATATCAGCGGCCCCTTTTATAATGCACAGTTATGAAAATTAATACAAAAGTTGCAAGTCGAAGATGCGAACATTTCCACTACATTTGAAATGTATGATGTTTTACAGCATTTAACTGAACTTAAGATATTTTTATTTTCATATACATTTCTTCATTCAGTTGAAAAGAAATTTTCTCATATCTGAGTTAGTATTCAGTATACTCTTCTTCAGAGATGGAAATCATTCAGAGATTTTTGCAGAATCACCTGACAAGGAAACGTTCCCAACCTGGAAATAAAAAAAATATTTCTGAGACGTTGGGTATATTTAGGACTTATGGTGGTATGTAACATGCAATCGCTTTTTGCTGCCCATATTAACTTTAAAATGGTAAATAGTATCCCGAATATTTTTAGATGTCATGATAACTCAATAAGGGAAAAATATATAGAAAATGTTTTAAAAACAAATTTCCTTATTTTTATTACTTTTGTAAAAAACTAACAAAGATATCGATTCTTAATAGAATTGGTATATAACAGAGTATATATAATGAATATTGTTTTTCTGCGTGTTAATTTTTTTTTCATGTATTTAAGATTTATGATAGATTATTTGTATTTACGCGATCAGTTTCTGATTACATAAATTTTATTGTAAAAAGTATGAATATGCACCCTGTCAGTGATAGAATCCTGAATTAAACAAAAACTTTGCATGGCCTAAAGAATGCAATATTGTTATAACGGTATTTTTCACCATATTGCTATTTTTTCTTTTATTGATCAAGTTTATCAGGTTTAGCTATGTTACGCACAGTAATATAACTTTCTTAGACAAGAATTACAATTAAATATCTCAATATAGCATTTTCGCAAAGATCAAATTTATAATTCCTTGTCCCCTATAGACTACAAAATGTATCCTAATCCTAATAATATTATAAATCTGATTGTGTGCAAATGTTAGGCTGAAGCCAGCGTCAAAATGGAGCGTTTAATGATCCTGCATCTTTGCATATAAGTTGATTATAACCCTCATTTGAACATAGGCTGGTTTTTTTTATTTTATTCAAATATTTCTTTTAATAATTCAAAATTTCGTTTTTTCATACAGAGTAAATGGACATATTTTCGTATAATATTTTAAAATGGTTAAATTTACTTTACCGTTGCTAACACTTTATCGTTGCCAGAACTAATTCAAAACCCGAAATAATAATTTTTAGTCAACAATTTAGTTTCAATTGAAAAATTTCCACGTGAAAAATAAAAATGAAATTAAAAAAATTAAAGAATTAAAAAGAAGATTAAATAATATTATTAGAAATAAAACGTAGTTTTTTTTTTAGTTTTTGATAATAATAGAAGGTTTCAATATGAGTAACTATAGGAAACAGGCGAATATGACGCCATACATAAAAAATAAAGCGAATATGCTTTGATTGGTGAAATAGAATGATCTAGGGTTTTTTTCTTCACCTTTTCTTTTGTATGGTAATAATGCTTGGCGTTTTACCGTCTGCGCAGGGCTAATATAACTATACCGTATTTTTTATTTAAATTTTTAAAAAGTAAAAAGGATTTTCAAAAGAAAATGGTTAGCAAATGTCAATAATTTGCTCCACAAAATTATCCATGTCGAAAATGATGTCATGGATAGCGAGAAATATTTATTTTCATTCTTAAAACTAAAAGAAATAACTTGATTACCTAAAAAAAAAATGACGAATGTTAATAGTTCCATTTTTGTTGATAAAACCTGAAGATTTAATATTATTTCGTTAAAGTAACATAATTTCCCCTATGTCAGTATTGAAATTAATTGCCTGGAAAAGAAAATTAACAAGAATTATGTCATTAAAAAGGGATTTCTCTGGCGAAAAAAAGAGACGTCATATTTGAAATAAAACGGGAATTTTCCAATATGTTTTAGAATGAGTGTGAATCAATTCCTTACATTAATAATTCAAGGATTAGTTAGAAAGTAGATGAGTTTCACGCAAATTTATAACGAAAAATTTAAATGTTTTTTATCTATACTGATTATTAAGCATGAATATCCGTTATATACAGACGAGAATTTTCTGCTAAAAATTGCATCATAATTTTAAGAAAAGGAATATGAACATGAATCTATTATATTAAAATGTTTGTATTTCGCAACCACTCCTCACTGTAAAAAATTGCTGCAGTAAAATTACTGCAGCAGAGATTCCAGTCAATGTCCATAAGAAAACCGATTTTGTGACTAGATAAACGAGCTTTGTTATTAGATAAACGGTTTTTGCCCGTAAAAACGTGAAATTTACGGAAATTGACCGTTTACCTTGGAAAGGGAGCGTAAAATTACGGCAGCAATTCACGGAGAATGCCCGTGAATTTACAATTTTCTTTTACAGTGCTAGACTATCGAACGCAACGCGATTTACTTTATACCGGTTATCATTGATCCGAGGATGTCACAAAAACTGTCAGAATTAAAAAATTTAAATTATATGCCAAGGTTTTTTTTTCTTTTTTGTTAATTTTAACAAAGTTTCTCTAAAAACGGAAAGTAAATTACTCCATATTTGTGTGTAAAAAAGGGAGAAATAAAATAGATCAGTATATTTTTTACGCCTCTTTCTCATTAAAACTGAAAAACAGAATTTATTTTCACTTTGAATAGATGGCGAAAACAAAATCTTGATTTCAGTAAATTATCCAAAAAATAAAAACATATTTTCACATATTCAAACTTTATGAATCAATTTATTCTGGAGAACAAAAATTACCTGTCAACGTACTGTCATTTAGAAAATAAGATTTGTTTCAGCTATACATTAAACCAAGGAGGCAGAATTGAATTTAAATAAAAAACATGTACTATTTCCAATTAATGTTTTTTTGAAGGATGGCTGTTAAAACGCTTCACAAAGGCGTTAAAAGTAAAATTGTTTATCAGGTAAAATTGACATTTGTTTTTACCCAATTCGTCTATTTCCACGATTTTATTTGGCCCTCCTTTTTGCAATGGTTGCAATTTCATTTTCGCGATTATTTGGCACAAAAATTCACTTTTTAAAGACTGAGTTATGTCAAGGTCCCTATAACAAAAAATACCGTATTGTCTCCTATGAAATGCGATAAATAGTTAGTTAATTATTAACGTTTTTAATTATCAGGAGTGAAATATTTTCTTAATTAATGTATTTATTCTTCTTTTAACGTTACGTGAACGAAGTCACGGGTAACAGCTAGTAATATTATAAATCCGATTGTGTGCAAATGTTAGGCTGAAGCCAGCGTCAAAATGCAGCATTTAATGATCCTGTATCTTTGCATATATATTTATTATAACCCTCAAATGAACATAGACTAGATTTTATTGATTTTATTCAAATATTTTCTTTGATAATTAAAAATTTGATTAGTTTCATAGAGAATAAATGGACATTTTTCCATAAAATTTAACCATTTTACTTTATCGTTGCTAGGGCTTTGATCATTGCCAAAAAATAAAAACACGGGGAAATAATTTTTCCTCAACAATTAATTTTTAATTGAACGATTTTCACGTGAAAAATTAAAATTAAAAAGAATCCAAAAGAGGAATTTCCGTGATATTTGAAACAAAAATATGGAGTATTTGTTATTATACATGAAGTATGAATATCGGTTACATTAAAAAGATATTTTTCTGTCAAAAACTGCGATATAATTAGAAGGAAAAGTAAACAATAATTATATTACTAAAAATAGATTTCGCTTGGACCATGGAACTATGAAAATGATCCTCATCGGCTTGGACAAATATGACGTCATAAAAAAAAACATGTATTTTCAAATAGTCGTAATAATACAAGGAGCATGAATATCAATATATAATAAAAGTAGATAGATAATGGACGTAATATTTAAAATGAAAAACTGAAATATTTTTTATCGATACTGATTAATAATTAGCTTGAATACCAGTTACATACAAATGTGAGTTTTCCGCTAAAATTTACGCCCTGATTGCCAGAAAAAGAAAATTAACAAGAATTATGCCATTAAAAAGAGATTTCTCTGAGGAAACAGTGATGTCATATTTGAAATAAAACGGGAATTTTCAAATGTGTTTTACAAGGAGCGTGAATCAATTCCTTACATATTAATACTACAAGGATCGGTAATTTTAGAAAGTAGATAAGTTTCACGCCATATTTAAAACGAAAAATTTAAATATTTTTTTTATCTATACCGATTATTAAGCATGAATATCAGTTACATACAGGTGAGAGTTTTTTGCCAAAAACCACACCATGATTATTAGGAAAAGAACAATAAATACGAATCTATTATATTTAAATCTGAGCACCTGTTTGTATTTCGCAACTACTCCTTTCAGATTGTCGAACGCAACGCGATTTACTTAACACCGGTTATAATTGACCCGAGGATGTCATAAACTCTAAGAATTTAAGAAAAAATGATTTAAATTCCGAGATATTATTATTATTATTATTATTATTATTATTATTATTATTATTTAATTTTTTTGTAAATTTTAAAGAAGTTTCTCTAAAAATGACAACTAAATTATTCCATTTTTGTGGATAAAAAAGAAGAAATAAAACGGATTAATATATTTTTTTCTCATTAAAACTGAAAAAAAGAATGTATTTTCAGTTTGAATAGATGGTGAAAGAAAAAAAATCTTGATTACAGTAAAATTTTTGAAAAATAAAAAACGTATTTTCACATATTCAAACTTCATGAATCAACTTATTCTGGAGAACAAAAATCGTCTGTCAACATAATTTCATTTAGAAATAAAGATTTTTTTCAGTTATAGATTAAATCAAGGAGGCAAATTTAAGCTCCTTGCATTTAGGTCTACAATTATTGCTTCCTATTCACAAGTATTGAATTTAATGAAAAATAATATACTATTTCCATTATCTCTGAAGGATGGCTATTAAAACGTTTCACTAAGGCGTTATAAGTAAAATGGTTTACCAGGTAAACTTGACATATATTTTTACACAATTCGATTTCCACGATTTTATTTGGCCCGCCTTTTTCGATTGGTTGCAATTTCCTTTTCGTGATTATTTGTCACAAAATTTCACTTTTTTTAAAACTTAGTTATGTCAAGACCTCTGTAACATAGAAATACTGCATTGATATGGAATGTGATAAAGAGTTAGTTAATTATTTACGTTTCTAATTATCGGGAATGAAATATTTTGCTTAATTAATGCATTTATTCTTCTTTTAATGATACGTGAACGAAGTCACGGGTAACAGCTAGTATTATATATATATATTTTTTAATTTTAGTTTGAAATATGAATTTATTGTTGTAACAGTTAATATTTTAGTTGTATTCAACAACGTTTTGTTAGTATTCAACAACTTAAAACCTTTGTTTTATTCCTTGTCTTTAATTAGCAGTAACAATAATTCGAAAATTATTCCAGGATGCAATTTACCCCCTTAAACTAAATTTAGACAACAAACAATTGCTTATACATACCTCCATGAGCCCTCTTTATTTAGCATGCATTTTTATCATCCGAATAGTTTATATATATATATTATTATTACACTCGTTTTATGCATTGTATATTCAGTTAAATTTTAATGTCTTAATATAGCCTACCTCCTTCGCGACGAGTGCTCAGTAGACTTCTTCAATTTTGCACCATTATTTTCGAATAGTTTTCACAGACATAAAACCTGTAATGAGGCAAAAATGTCTGCATAGAAATGGTGATGATAAAATTAATTGATGATGTACAGATTATACGGCGTATACGTGTTTACTCTTCGCCCAAAAGTTAAAAAAAAGAATTAAATAATTCCACAAATTATTTTGGTAATCTGAAAACGTTATAATGAATCATATATGTGGGAAGAGAGGTGTAAAATAAATCACTGCTCAGCTTAGGGGTGCCACACATCCTAAATAAGGGTGTGTATATATTTATATATATGTGTGTGTACTTAACAATCTAATGACTGTCGCTTCACATATATTTATACATAAATCTATATATCTATTTATGCATGTATCATGATTGTATGTATATATTTAATTTCAAGATTAATTTTATGATTAATTTAAATTAATTTTTTTATTGATTTAAAGTAATTTCACCATTTAATTAAATTTGTTTTAAATAGCGAATGTGTATTCTGTTTACAAATTTTCCATATTACCACTAACTTCAATCTGGAATTATTTCCTTAATATTAAATTTTCAATTAAATTCTTATTTTCATGAATAATTAATGATTTCTACCATAATTCAAACACAATTTAGGTATCTCATACATTTCCATTATCATTTTACCAATAGTAAATATTGTAATCGCTTTAAAGTAAAATTTAACTCCCAATTATAAAGCACGTTTAAGATTCAACACGAATTGTACGAAATAACTTAAACATATATTATTACTTGTAATGGGTTTTGAGCTTGAATGTAAACATTTTACTCACGTCTTACTTTACAGAGATCAACAATGCAATCAATCAATCATGATTTATACTTAGATCTATTGTTAAATTCCACGAACACTTTTGCATAACGATCGTGCCATTTAATTCAACAGCATTGATATATTAAATAATCATGTGAATTACATCTCTATATTTAGTCTCAAACATTCCACATTTTAAAGAGACTTAAATAAGCTTTTGATGATTAGATTACGACTGAAAACTATAATACAGCGCTGCGTAACACATGATTCTATTAATCAAATATATGTTTAAACTTACGGATTGCTTTTTGCGCTTTTTGAATTTCGATGTTCAAAGTTTATTTCGCTGTTCAGAATGAAGGCCAGAATATTATATATCTACCATGTTTGTACATGAGTGATTGCACAGTATTAAATCTGTGGTTGCGTAAGAATATATTGCGTTAAGATTTTGGGGACTCCGACAGAAATCAAAATATGTACTTTATTTTCCTAAAAAAATATTTTTTGTATTCCTAACAGAAGTTTATTTTGTGTTAACTTAATATTTTTTGAGAGAACAATGATATATTCAGAATACATTTTCAAGCGCGAAAAAAGTAATGATTTCTTCTTATTGAAATACAAAGGCTAATTTAATAATGAGTTAAACAAATGCTTAAATTGGAAAGAGAGACAAAAAATCAACTAATCTAATAAATGATTATTTATAGAAAAGGGAACATTCGTATAACTATCTAGATAGAACATAAAAAATATTCAACACACAGTCCCAAATATCCACTGATATGCATCAGAGTAAAATTTGGAATTTTTCTAAATCACCGTAATTCCGTTTCTGAGTACTAATAATAAAAATAATAGTAATGCGTTTTATATGAACATAAATGTCAAGGAAATTAAACTACTTCATTGCATCTATGCTTTGTGTAGATGACAAATTTTTATTTTAAAAATGTTCTCATGTTATTCAATTTAATATACTATAGGTTATATAATACGAAGAAAATAACTTTTTATACAATATCTAGCGAAATCCCGCTTACTTTCTCCGAATCATGTGCTTAAAAAAGTATATATATATATTTATACCCTGTGCAAACAAATGATTCTTAAAGGATTTTTAAAGTTCGCTAATAATGTGAAATGGAATACAGGTTGGTCATAAAATATGGCTATACTCGAGTGCCTTAAAGAAGGGAGCATTCAAGTACTCGGAACACATTTTGAGTTGTAGATATTTCAAACTATATCCTTGAGATTGTGGTGAACAAACACAATCTGGCGATTTAGGTTACAGTAGGTGATGGAATTTTGAAGATTTCATATTGTTCCGTAGATATCTCAGGTAATCTCGTTGGACTGTATTTCGTTAAGAAAACTAAGAAGATCATTTCGTACTCAATAAAAAGTGGAGTTAAAACTTAACTAATTACATTTATTTACAAGGAGAACAAAATTGACTGGCAGTGGTTGGTACACTGCGCTTACGTCTCAAGCAAAAACATCACTACTGGCGGGAATGGGAATCTGCTCCGCGCATCATCCCGTCTTGAGCGCTCGGCAGCGCCCCCTGGATAACAAAATGTTCTACGGAGGAAACACTCCCCCGGGGATTGCAATGCAATTTCAATATACATTCACATATAAATTTGCAAAAAATATCATATAAGAAAAAATTATAAGATATAACAACTTACATACACAATAATAATACAATCATAAATGCACTATAATTCAACATTACATACAGAAATAATATATACCTTAAAAATTGCTTAAAGAAAGAAAAGAAATCTGTTACTGAACTGGTAATATACAGACATCTCTGACATTTCTCTTATAAATTCGTCCGTCTGGTAACCGTAAGTTTACGGTTCGTATTATATTGTCCCTTCCCTTAAAAATTTCAACTATCCTTCCAACCTGCCATTTGGTGGAAGGTAAACTTTCCTGCTTTATTAGTACTAAAGTTCCTTTCTGTACATCATCCTTTTTAAATTTCCATTTCCCCCTCTGCTGCAGATTATTTAAATAATCGCGCTTCCAAATCTTCCAAATTTGTTGACTAAATTTGGTGATTTTCTGCCATTTTGCTAATCTATTTTCATTAATGTTATCTAAAGGTGGTTCGGAGATCGAACTGATAGGTCTACCGATTAAAAAATGAGAGGGTGTCAAGGTTTCAAAATTTTCGAAATCTGAGGACAGCGGGGTAAGGGGACGGGAGTTCAAAACTCCCTCAATTTCCGCTAGTATAGTAAGAAACTCTTCTAAGGTTAATTTTTGATCACCTATTACCCGTTTTAAATGAAACTTGAATGATTTTACAGCCGCCTCCCAGAGGCCACCAAAATTCGGGGATTTGGGGGGAATAAATTCCCATTTGACACCTTCATGGGTTAAAAAATTACACAATTCCTCATCTGGGAAACTAATCAGTTTATGCAATTTTTTCAACTCTATGTCAGCTCCGATGAACGTTTTTGCATTATCCGATAGGATTTTTGCACATTTTCCACTTCTGCCAAAGAAACGTTTTAGACTAGCTATAAAAGCCTGAGTTGTGAGATCTGAAACAAAGTCCAGGTGTATTGCCTTGGTGCATAAACACACATACACTACGACATAAATTTTATTCAATACGCCCTTCCTTTGATTTTTAAATTTAATAAAAAATGGGCCACAGTAATCCAGACCTGTCACCGAAAATACAAAATTTGGTGTCACACGTTCTCCCGGCAGATCAACAATTAATTGGGAGCTGACAACATGTTTATTCTTGAAGCATGTCACACATTTGTGAACAATGCTTCGGCAATTATTCCTGCCATTAAGTGGCCAAAATTTTTGTCTTACATGGAAAAGCAACGCTTGTGGGCCTAAATGAAAGTATTTGAGATGGAAGTAATTTAAAATAATATCCGTTAACTTATGATTTGCAGGCAACACAATTGGAAACTTTGAGTTAAGCGGCAAATCTGCATGTGCTAAACGGCCGCCAACTCTAATTAATCCATCCTCTCCTACAAATACGTTTAAGGAAGATAATCTACTTTTATTGTTAACAGGCTTACCTTTTTCGAGACATTTTAATTCTTCCCTAAATTCCCCCCTTTGTGCTGACCGAATTAGAAACGATTCAGCCTCTCTCACCTCGTCGAGGGATAGTGGTCCACTTCTTCTCTTCAGTCTATTACGACAGTTAAAAGTGAATCTAAAAATAAAACTCACTATACGAATTAATTTTACAAAATTATTAGTACATGCAAAAATATGAATAATTATCTGTTTATCGTGAGAAATAGTTAATGTAACAAAGTCATCATTTTTAATGTTTATGGAGTCTCTTTTTAGTTCGTTTATATATATGTCCTTGTTAGGAATCACTAAAGTCTGGTCGTTGTTACACTGATCTAAGTCTTTCAAAAACTCTGGTCCAGTCCACCATTTGGAACTCTGAACGAGAAGGTCACACTTGACACCTCTTGTTAGCAAATCTGCAGGATTCTCGGACCCTTCACAGTGAAACCACATGGATGGGTCTGTCAGAGCTTGGATTTCCTTTACACGGTTCGACACAATTGACTTCCACCTGTTTGCAGAGCCTTTGATCCAGTACAAAACAATCTGCGAATCTGTCCACAAATACATAGATGATGGTCCCTTGCGGTCTAGTACCGTTTTTACTTCACACGTTAAGCGTGCAGCAAGTAATGCTGCTAGAAGTTCAAGTCTAGGAAGTGACACTTTTTTCAATGGTGCCACTCTGGATTTTGATGTAATCAAATTTAAGGAAGATTCACTTAGTGAATCAATTTGTAGATACACGGAAGCACCGTATGCCTTTGGACTGGCATCGGCAAAGGTATGCAAAGTTAGGGTGTAATTGGAGTCATCGGGAAACTGAAAAATGTTCCTTTGAATTTTTAGATTTCTCAACTGGGGAAGTTCGGAACACCATTGTTCCCACGTCTTTGTAATATCGGAGGGCAGTTCTTCATCCCACGTTAAATTCCTACTCCACAGTTCTTGAAATAAACATTTAATTCGTATTGTATACGGAGAAATTAGACCCAGAGGGTCAAATATTCTACCTGCAACTTGTAATACAAAACGTTTTGTATTTTTTGCGTTACGCAAAAATTCGAGCAAATTATCAATATCTATCAAAAGTATATCTTGCTTGGGTTGCCACGATATCCCCAAAACCTTATGTATTGTAGTATCCTCAAAAGGTTGTGGCATAGTACTAAATCCACGATTATCCCATATTTCCATTAACATTTGGTTATTCGAAATCCACTTCCGTAAATTCATGCTAGCTTCCTTCATTATTTTATGAGATTGTTCCGAAATGTTCACCGCATCTTCGACTGTGTCTGTCCCGGTTATTAAGTCGTCCACATAAATACAATTGTGGAGTACTTCTGTCGTTATTGGATATTCCGTTTCAAATTTGTTAAGATGATGCTTAATTGTAGCAGATAGCAAAAATGGGCTTGAGTTCAAGCCAAATGTTAGGCGTAAAAATCTGTATAAGATAACATTAAATGCGTCATTGTCGACAGGATTCTTATCTATAAACAAGAATATCCAGAACATCCCTGTCCTTATCGTTTATGGCAATTTGTAGAAAAGCCTTCTCTATATCTGCTAGAAAGGCAATTTTGTTTAGTCTGAAAAAAATCAATAAGTGAAAAATATTAGGGTTTAAATTAGTTCCTGCGTCAAGGCAGTCGTTCAAAGACAACTGTCCTGCTTCATGGGAACTTGCGTCAAAAACTATTCGACATTTAGTATAAACACTATCTTCTCTAAATACTGTATGGGGCGGTAAGTAAAAAACTGGTTTATCTGAAGGGTTTTCTAAATTGGGTACACTTTCAATTATCTTCATCTCTAAATACTCATTCAAAATATTGCAATATTGTTCGTATAACTTTGTGTCACGTTTCATTCTTTTTATAAGACCTGAGAGTCGCGCTTCGGCGGTTTTATAATTATTTTCTAAATGGTTCCAATCCCTTGTCCAAGGGAGACTGATTTCATATCTATTATTTTCAAAACGCACAGTTTCATGAAATTTTTCTAAAATTTTCTCGTTTTTAACACTGTTTGGGTCATCTTTAATTCCCAACGTCTCTAAGTCCCAAAAGGTTTTCAAATCTAATTCATCTTGATTTTCTATTAAATGGCACGTGAATTTACTTTCATTTCTATCTTATATTGTTCCACCCGCGATCCATCCTAAATGAGAATTTTGTAAAATTATAGAAGTTTTAGGAATTTTTATTTGACCAGCTAATAACAATCCGTAATATATATCTGCTCCTAATAACACTTGAATTCGCTGAGGTTAAAAAAATCTTGGGTTCGCGTAGGTTAAATTCTGTGGTAAGTGCAGATTAGAAATTTCTACGGCGCTTGAAGGGGTTAAATCAATGATTTTAGGAACCAAAAACATGTTGGATAATTTTTTAAAACTTCTATCCTTGTTGGAAATTTCTACATTTATTCTGCTTTTAATTTTACAGACAGAATCATTTAATCCAGTAATTAGTGACTTGACCTTATATTTTTGCAACCCTAACATATCTGCTACAGAAAACGTGGCCAATGAGACATTACTCGGAGTATCAAGAATCGCAATACAAGGAAAAAAAGAATTATTACTTCATCTTAAATAAATCACAGCTGTCGAAATCAACCCATTATAACTGGAGCAAAACAAATTTTGATCATAATTGTTTTGACAGCTCAATGTTAACGCATTTGTGGTGGGTTCTATTGAATTAGAATTTACGTTATCTTCCGTTTTCAACTGCGGTTCATTTGCAATACAATTAACTTGCCTATTTTCATAAGCGGGTTTCGAAAAATTAGCTCCATGAAGAGAACTATGATGGTTGGAGTAACAAATACTACACTTATTATGCAATTTATTACATCGATTAACAGCGTGAGATAACGATAAGCAGTTATAACATAACTTCAACTTCCTTACTTGGTTCAATTTCTCTTGAACCGATAAATCTAAGTACCTTTGACATCGAAATATCATATGAGGTTGTTTACATAATGCGCAATTAAATTTGTCATTCTGTAATACTAAACTTTTTTGTTTCTGAGTAATTTCATACCTAGGTTTCACAACGGTGTTGCTTTTTTGTAGGTTTTCGAGAGCTTGAGCTCTTTTCAGTAAAAAATCAATAAAAATATTCCATTCAGGCAAGTCGTTACAACTAAGACTCATTTCAAATGCCATTCTTGACTCGTCATCGATTCTTTGTAACACAAAATACATTAAAATTGATTCCGATAAATTATTATTTTCTAGTCCCAATTGTTTCAGAGCTCTCAAATGACTCAATAAATTATCTACCAGATTGCGTATTTCTTTCGCATTTTCAATTTTTATTTTGTTGTTACTCAATAATTCAGAAATATGAAAATTTACAATTAACCGTTTGTTTTCAAATCGTTTTTTTAAAGCTTCGAATAAGGAAGCATAAGAATCATCAATGTTTTGCAATTGTTTCACAGGGCCTGTTAAAGCCGATTGTAAATAATATAATTTTTGAGCATCATTTAATTCGTCATTGCTATCAATCAAGGTGGTGAATTGTAGTTTAAAATTAAACCACTCTGTGTAACGTCCCGAAAATTGGGGTAAATTAATTGACGGCAATTTAATTTAATGACGACTCATTAGCATTAATTCTATCATTATTATTTTGACATTCAACATTAGAAACACTAGGCTTTATTAAATCAAGAAGACTTACTTCGAGAACTTCTACCTGTTCTTCTATCTCCGTCAAGGAATTTTCAAATTCCGGTAAATCATCATCAGAAATTACCGAATACGACTCGTTGCGTAACTCATCTGTTTTCTTTTTTAACGTTTGAAGTGCATTGAACTTTAGTTCCAATTCTTTCTGGCCAAGTTTTGATTTTATTGCATTTGATATACGTGTAACTTGGCTGCGTATGTTTCCGCGTTTCCGATTGAGGATCACAGTACTTTTAATAGTAGCCATTATAATTATCTATAACTACATACAAAAATCCAAGGGCGATGATTCTTTACAGTGTTCCAAATGAGCGCTGGGGCTCGGAGGACCAAAACATGTTCCGTAGATATCTCAGGTAATCTCGTTGGACTGTATTTCGTTAAGAAAACTAAGAAGATCATTTCGTACTCAATAAAAAGTGGAGTTAAAACTTAACTAATTACATTTATTTACAAGGAGAACAAAATTGACTGGCAGTGGTTGGTACACTGCGCTTACGTCTCAAGCAAAAACATCACTACTGGCGGGAATGGGAATCTGCTCCGCGCATCATCCCGTCTTGTGCGCTCGGCAGCGTCCCCTGGATAACAAAATGTTCTACGGAGGAAACACATATGAAGCACGTTTTCGCATTGGACAGTGATCTAGATAGTGGGAAAACCATAATCAGCACTGCATCGGTAACTGTAAAAAAATTATGCAGTAAAAGAAGAGCGATGAATATGCGACATTCAACTGTATTTGCGCTTTATGGATATAACCATCTACCATCAGTTCGTGTTTTCATGTCCGAGAAGGTCACGCAAACGTATGCTAATGTATTTCTGCGTGATCTATTTGTGGTGAACAAACCGAGTTCTTTAGTTACGGTTACAAAGACAAAATTTTGTAGATTTCAAACGGCAACCTCCCTAATTTGGAATCTCACGGTGATTTACAAAATAATAATAAAAAAAAAGCTAATTGGCTTTGCAAGGTTAACTGTAGCACTAAAAAACGCAGGCAAAGAAGACCGCTGAATAAGCAATGTAATGATGTAATTTTCTACCATCATTTCGTTTTTTCATGGCCGATATGATCACTCAAATGCACACTGTTGTATTTGTGCTTCCGCGGATGTACTAAAATTAGGACCAAAACGTCGAGTAAACAAAAAGAGCGTATGACATGAAATAGGATCGGGTAGGGTAAAATCATGTCCCTTAATATTATTTATTTTAGGTGAAAATATTTCAACATAATTTAATGAAAACATGCGTAAATACACTGCCCTCACTTTTGAATCCACACATGATTAATATTTGATTTGTTTATCACATTTTCATGAATCGCATTATAGTACGTTTATCACATTATTTTAATGAATGATTTTTAGAAAATGTCAAATCAACATGTTTTATAAAACAAGTGTGGGTAGCATGGATAGTTTAATCTTACAGAAATAAAGACAATGTAGAATAAAGTAACGGAACGATTTATTTTAGCTTATGTCATTAAAAAAGGAACTAACGAAGTATATGTCAATTAAATGTACAACAGTTTAATAATGAATAACAAAAGGATATATATCTTATTTCAACTTTTAGTAATTGCAGAAAAGATGTCCACATTTTTATCAGCTTTATAAAATTCATATTCACTCATATTCAAGTACCTTTGGCTATATTTTTTGAAACATTATTTAAATGCTTATACACTGTGTCTAATATTTGTTTTTCTCACGCATATTGATATGCGTACTATCCCAAGAGAATGAGTATCGGAAAGCAAACTGTAAAAAATGCATCTATAATTTCTAGTAACAAATCCATAGTGGGAAATGAATCCTTATTAAACAAGCTACATATAGTAATAAAAAAAGGTTCGGAAACTTAAAATGTTAACATAAATAGGGATTTTTAAAAATATTAAAAAGTAAAACAAAAAGAAAATGACAAAATATCTCGTCCACATAGAAACAGCACAAATGTCATTATGGAAACATATCAATGGCCGAATCCTACAACTAAGTACCAACTATTATCCTCTACGGATCGAATTGATTAAAAACTGAGATATAAGGTTTTTCCCGAATATACCGTTTCATCTTACTTCCCTTAAATTGTTAAGTATGAGATTCTGAAAAAAATTCCTCTCATCCTTCGTGTTTCATTTTTGTTATTCATCTCAAATGCATTGTATCGTTGTAAAAATGGCAAATTGGTAATCCTGTAATCCATATAATTATCTTTTTTGTTGTTGTTTTCTCTCCTGTATCCTTTTATTTTGGTTCTGTTCTTGGCGTTTGTTTTGTATCGTTTTTCACATGCTACCAGTTCCGTTCTTACATATTTAATGACTTTCCACAGTGTAGATCACACCATATTATAATTTCCACAATTTGTCTCTCAATAGTAATCCAGAATATTTAAAACACATACGGAAAAACAAAAAAAACACACTCATTTATTTACCCTAAATGTACATTTAAAAAAAATTTCTGTAGTATTTTTTAAAGTTATAATATATTTTGGAAAGATCAGTTTACAATGGTCGGAAATTTGGTACTCATGATAGATAGTTTTAATATTAGAAATTTAATATTAAAACAAATTAAAACTTTTTGCACGTATAAAAGATAGCTTATACAGAATGCAATGTACAAGAGACAAAAACGTTATTCTAGTTTAAATTGTAATTAAAACAAATCTGTTATATTTTAAGCTTCTGCAAAACCTTCTAGCCTCATATATTCCTCACATACATATGTATTTTAAAGTATAAATACAAACTACCCTAAAGAAAAAGATAAAATTTTGTATACCCGTACAGTCACCATTTATGAATCAAATTTAATCATTATTTTTTTCCATTCGAAGTAATTGATTTCTCAAATCTTAATTTCTGAATTCTTATTTTACTTCATAAAATTGTGAACTTAAAAAATTACATACGAATAATAATAAAAATATATTTTAACAACTTGACGTTACATGACAGCAGCAAGCAATAAATTGAAGGGTATTTTACCTTATAAAAATTAAAAAATCATGCAAGAAGTGTGTTTGCTTCGAATTATCATGTTTTTAAAATTATATATTGAAATTACATAGAAATTTGTGTGGTATTTAATGTTGGTTTCAACTCGTAGATAATCCTTTAACTTACTTAAATTAAACAGTTTTCTTCAATAAATGAAAACAAAATAGCAAAATTAAAATAAAAGAATACTTACAATGTTGTAACTTTATCCGTAAAATAACTTGCTTCAAATTGAAGGTATTTATAAGGCGTTATTTAAAAAAATATCGAAATTAAATTTTATAGAATGAAAAAGTAATAAAAAATATTTTGAGAAAAATAATTTGGAAAACTCATCCAGGTTTTAAAAAAACGGATACACTAATTAAAGTTATAATTCACTAATCATTAAAAATTATTTTATGTTTAATTATGTAAATAATATTAGTTTATTCTATGGACAATACAATCATATACAGACATGTAGAAAATGAAGCTTATTCATTCAATAGATATTCCAAAATCTTAGGATGCACGTGAAAATTATAGTTTTCAAAAACTGAAGCTTTCATTAGACGAATCAAATTGCTTTTGGTTTATGTCTACGATTTTATTTTTTAAGTTCCAACAGCTAGAGGGCAGATTCTTTTAATACATTCAGAATACTCTGCACAATGAAAATTAGTAATATTTATTTTTATATTTATTTTTATATTTATTTTTCAGTATTTTTTAATTATCAAGCTATGGGATTTATTAACTTATTCAAAACGGCTATGTTTACTATAGACATAAGCGAAGAGCAAAAGTAGTTTTTGTTTCCAAAAATGCTGGTTGCTATTGAAAATCTAAAAGCTAAATGAAACTTTCGTATACAGATTGTTTCCAAACCTTTATTCTTACAAAATCATTAATACTAACTGTATGTCTGAATTGATGAGTAGCAGTCTCGTGGTAAAATTTGATTCAAAACAGTAATGGGAGCGGGGGCTGTTTCTTTAATTCTACGAAGACAGTACATTAATCGTGTACTGAAATTTATGATGCTGTTGATATTTTCAATAGAATTACCGTATGTTTCAGCATATAACAAGCACTTTTGATACCAGAAAATGTATCGAAATTTACAGGAGCATGTTGTACGCTATAAGTAAATGGAGGATTAAATAATAAGAAAAAAGCTGATCATACGTAGTGAGTTTTCTACATTATTGACAAAGCTACTTACTTATTAATAAATTAAAAAAAAATACTATCATATTGCATAAAATGTACTAGGTATTACACTGTTCAAAGTGGTGTATCTTATTTTTTACTACATATATCAGGGAAGCTTCTTCACAAAGAAGGACGGGGTGTGTAAAATGGAGAATATTACTGAAAACTAAAAAAAATGAGTTCGAAATTATACACTGAAAAGCATAAACTTTTAATTACATTTTACTATTTTAACTTTGACGGGGAAAGTTGAAAAATTGCTTTTCCTTATTTTGAACTAAATTCTTTCGTAAATACCGGTGTGAGTTCGACGTTACAGGAACAAAATTGCTTGCCCCTGAAAGGGTTATTCTAATTTTATTTATGATAAATCAAACTGAATACAAATGTTTAACAAATGTTTTAAAATAAAATTTAAGAAATGTTTTTTATATAAAGTATTTTTTTAATTATATCATTTACTAAAGATGCACAGAAAGTGTTTAAATTTATATTTTGCTTTTTACAAACAGAAAAAAAATTATAAATCAGGTTATCTTATATTAAAAGAAAGCTCATAGAGAAATATAATCAAACGTTTCCACAAATATATTCTTAAAAAACTTCTTTTAAAATCTCTTTGATTAAAAACGTAAAGAATGCCAGACTTTTTCAAAAATTCATTTTTCTCTTAATTAAAAGCTCTTCGAAAAACTGAATAAATGAAAATTATTCAGTTGGGAGAAAATATATTTATACATATTTCTTTTAAACATAAATATTTTATAATCTTAATTAAAGAGAAAGGAAGGCGAAAAGGTTTTGGAAAGAAATCGTAATTATATTTTCCAAAAATGTATTTTTATACAAAAGTTTCCATTCAAATGTAAAGAAAATCATTTTTCTTACTTTATAAATAAACAAAATTATAAAATCTCAATGAAAATGATAAACTATATTACTGTTCTGGGGATAATATTATAGAGTAACTTATAATTAGAAACGTGAATTTTTAAAGTTAATTATCCAAAACTCTTAATAAAGTAGTGTTTGTAAAAAAATATATTAATGAATCACAGAAATTCTTTATTATAAATTATGAAAATTTACATGTGACCAGGGGATATGAAATACAATTAATTTAATGATATATAAAGTTTGAATTTACATTCAAACCAATCAAATTTATTCAAACGTAGGATTTATTATACAAGCTAAAATATCTAATTTCTATATCTGAAAAAACTAGTTTTTATGTTAGTAATAATAAGTAGTTATGTATTACTCTAATATATGGTCACATAAACCCTTTTCAGTTGTCGTTCAGAAAAGTTTGTAAAGGTATTCGTAAAACATTATTGCTTCGGAAACTGAAATTACTTTGAAGAATTTTTATGAATCTACAAGATAATATCCAGAAAATAATTATCTTAAATGTTATTCCTGAAAATTATTACGAATTTTGTAATTATACGGATACTCGTGTTAAAATGTGATAGTATTTTTGATATTGTTATAGTCAATTCTTATAATTAGACTTATATATATTATAAACATAAAAGTGTAATTTTCCATTATCTCTTTGGATGAGCACCACAGCAAAAACAATGATTTTTAATGATTTAGTAAAAATATATTTAAATTAGAATTAAAAACATTTTTATTGTAATGTTGAGAGAGTGTAATTTACTCTACTATGTATCGTAAATGAAACGAATATTTTTTTAAACCCATATCGTACCAAAGATTGAAAAAATCTATATTTTTTGTTTAAATCTTAAATATGTGTTTCTCTCAGCCTATGTGTACACAAAAAATTAAAAAAAAACTTACCAAACTTTTATTATTTTGATCGGTACAGATCGTCCTAAAAATTGGACAATGGTACAATCTGCTGCTATTCATTGTTACTTGGGTGGAATATGAGAGAAATCATCTTAGGCGTAATTCAACGTTACAATTTAAAAAGTAATAATAATTGTTGGTTTTGCTGCACGGGTATTTAGCTAGCATCGTCTTTGTTTTTTTTAACAATAACATGTTTATTTCTAAGCTTTAGAAAATCTTCTTGTTGCACACCCATTTTCTGCCAGATGGTTTCCTTGGAATAGAAAGTCCCAAATAGGCAACTGTTGTGTGTTTTCGAATATCAAGCAAGCTGAGACTATCATCACAAAATAGCTGAATGAGCTTCCATGAAACAATTAATGCTATTTCAAACAAATTTAAAAAATAAAAAAATAAAATAAACGCACATCAAAGCAAAAGCAATTTACATCAACAAACAGAAATGTACTTGAGATATTTTGTGCTGCTCTGTATATCATCTCTGCTATTTATAAATACCAAGCAATAGACAAAAAATTAGTTTCATTAAAAAACGTACCACAACTTAAAATGTACTTCCAGCAATTTTTGTTCTTGGACAGTACACTAACCAAATTATTTTGTGTACCCCTTTTGTGTACAAATGAACGTTGAATGCTATGCCCGCCATATTCTATAGTAAGATTCTTGTAATATACTTGAGTGATATATATCAATTTAAATATGTTTGAAATGGTTTAACATCATTAAAATTCATCGCAAATGATTTTCTCCACAGACAGTAATACAACTGAATTATTTTGAAACCTTGACATACTCAAAACTGAGCACAAATAAGCCAGTTCGTACTCCTTTTTGAAACATGGACATACTTAAGTATGAGCACATGATGTTTTATTTTTGAGTGTGTGTATGTTTTCCAAAATGAGTATATACATGTTTCAAACTTGAGTAATTTTTATTCGGAGCCATTTTGACTATGCGACATACTCAGATTTGAGTATTTTTTGCTCAGTTTTGAAAATGTCGTTTTTAGAGTGTGGCAGTGGTTAAACAAATTACTTTACTTCTGTAGCAAACTACATCTATTACTAGTTAATCGAAAATTAATTAACAACAACTACAACTATTTGTTTTAAAAATACTTCTTTTCAAATGTAGTATCTTACTTATCTGTTTAGAGATTATGGAAAATAATTCAATCTGCTCTTGCAATTGTGAACACGCATTAAGTATAATACAATGGCTATCGTTATATCGCGTTTACCGGGGTACAATCAAATAAATGCAACAAAATCGAGGGAAATAGAGCATTAAAAAGATAACAAACTGGAAGATGTATTGCACTCTTAAATGTTACTTTAACACATATTACTTGTTATATGCTGACCAGATTAATTCAATATTAATTATCTGTCATAATGTCAAAAAATAATAATAACGCTCTAACTAAGGCAATTACAAATGAAGAAACGCGACGTTAAAACAAAAAGAACAAATAAATAGTAATTACACATATGTTTCAAGTATAATGTTTCCTTGATTTGAATTTACTAGTAAATGTCAATCGAAAAATCCATGGTACCATACGATGTATTGCTAAATGGTGCAGAGGGGACAAAATACAATTTGCATAAAAGAAGAAAGTTACTATTACGTGACTAGAAAAATGACACAATTGTTCCTCTGAAGTAGCGTCAAAAGTAGCGTCGCTGCTCGCTACAAACTAACTGTTTTTTTGTATCGGTTTACTCACTATTCCATTTTTAACTATTCCATTCACTCATTCCATTTTTCTTTCAAAATTTTGAGCGCTACATTACAAACAACCGAAAAAAGTGACAACTACTGTAATTTCACTACCGGTATCAAGCTTTTTCTGACCACTGCTTTTATGGGTCAGTCTTTACAAAAAATATTTTACTAGATATCGTATTCAAGAAATATCCCTTATTTCTCTTAGACAGGTCTCTCTCTCTCTCTCTCTCTCTCTCTCTTTTTTTTTTTTTTTTTTTTTTCATTGAGAAATTTAATATCAATAATTTAATCATTTTAAATCTTGCAAGGGATGAATTAAGGACTAGGAGCATTTAAAAATGTTGGTCGATCTAGGCAAAGTGATGAAACGCTTTAGACCATGAAAAATTTAAACGCATGAAATATGCCCAAAATTTAAGCAAGCATACACTGGTAATAAACGTATTTTGACGCTTCAGAATAACTTTCTTGTTTTAAATAAAAATTACAACCTGCTTTTCTTAAAATTGTTATTCAAAAATGCTGCGGTAAAACACAATATTCATTTTCCGCTCGATCGGTGGGGAGGGAGTGTATTCTAAAGCATTCAACTAGCTAAAATATATTAGAAGCAGTATCCCCAAAAAGTAACAGGATTGACTAATTTAGGTAACATGAAGGATATTCAGTATTTTGCTCTATAGACCAAAAATATTCCCCTTTTATTAAAATTATGCTGTTAAGAAATTTTTATATGTGGACGGAAATGATTTAAACTTGCGATAATGCTTAAAATTTTATCCATAAATGTAGTTTTTGACGTAATCTTAAACATTTCAAGTTTAATATATAGTTTTTTAAAAATATATTTGACGTGTTGTTATTTGTTTTCAATGAAAGTAACGTTATCACCCAATCATAAGAACTTACAGAACAGTTATTATCTTTTTAGCTTTAGAGAACGATAAAAAAAAATTCAAATAGCAAAATATTTAAATATGTTACAATTTATATAATAAAAGTAGGTGATATTTCACTTTGTAGCAATCAAAGCTGTTTATCATCGTCTATAGGAGCCATTAGAATTTTTTATTTCCATTCTATACGAAAAAATAGATGTGTTTTCTACATATTTGTAGTAACGTTGGGAATATTTTTTTTTTTCCGAATTCTAATTTTCTGTGCTTGTTCAACATTTGTTTCTATTTTTCGAAAATAAGCAATGACAACTGGAAAAAAACATTTAATGTATATTTTTATTATATGCATGCACTCTTGCTTATTGCATTATTGCATTATTACTATTAACATGCAACTAATATAAATAATCACAGTTATGTATTTTCTGTTAATTTTGTTCAAATATGAATGCCTCATGTAACAAATAAAATAACGTATTCGATGAAGGTTTATATAATTGGAATTTAAATAACATTAATATTTTCATTTTGCTTCCAATTTATAAAGTGTTATATTGTTTTAATTTTAGTTTCAACTTCTATGCATTTATAGAGTAATTGGAGTTTTTATTAATAAACTATACTCTTATGTTTTATTTAAAATTTATATGATATTATTAACTAAAATAATGTTTTATGTTGCTACCATTGTCCAGTATAAAAGAATGAATCTTTTAAAATTTAAAACTGATATTAAACAAAACAGCAAAGTGTAATAACTTGTAAATTAATAGGTATTTACATGTTTTACATGGTCTTTATTATTCGGAATTATAGATTTTTGTTAATTTAACGATATTTAGCTAATGATTCTTTACACTTAAACCTTGATAACTAAATCATATTAATCATGTTAGATTAGGGTACAGAAAAAGAAGAAATAAACAAATTTAAATGCTAACTAATAAAGCATTTATAGAAGTTATAAAATTGTATTTAAAATTGCTGATTCATATTAAACCCTCAAGAGTTTTGTGAGATAAACAAACAAAAAAATTAATGACGAAAAAGGTAATGGGATTTTTGCGAAACAAAAGATGTGAGTAATTTTTTTTTTAATTACGTTTTACTTTCCGCAAAAAAGTGTGATTTTTTTCGAAATTTACAAAAACAAATAAAAACTTTGTTTTAATTAAAATTTTCATAATTTATAAATTACCTAACACAGAACGCATAGAAAAAGTTATATTCAATATTCTTTTTTTTTTTTAAATATTTTCCACTGATAAAATATATAAAAATAAACATTTATTAATGGTTCTGAAAAACTCATATTGAAAGTAATTCTTATTTTTCTAAAGAACATACAGATTAGACACATTTTACTTTATTTTAATAATTCCAAATGTTTTTACTTTTTTAATTGAAAAAAAAAAGCACTTTTATCTTGTTTGACTGTTTTTTTTTTCCTTTTTAGAATGTCGAAGAGATCGCAATTAAATCTTCTTGAAATTTTTCCAAGTGAGAACGAATATTAAAAATGTTTACTTTGAAATCAGAACATATGATTTTAATTTTACACATGAACTGACTTTTAACTTTTATAAATAATAACGCCGGACATCAATAAAAATATAATTACAGATATTTTTCTTCTGATTAATATTTTTAAATAACTGGTTATTAAATTGTATGCAAAATTTGTCATTGTGAACAGATTTTGTATTGTTTTTCTTTATTCTTTCTTTCTTTCTTTCTTTCTTTCTTTCTGTTATTTAATATTCTTAAGTAAGATGTTACAAATAAGCAGTTGTACAAATGTAAATTAATTTTCTTATTATAAAATACCATTTTGTTTTTAAATATTGGAAAAAATATATCATTTAGAAATATGACACACGTACACATACTTCATATAACGTTTAAAAAATGGATAATATTGATTAATTTATTGTTTAATGATTGTTTAGAAGGTTTTGGTTACGAAAAAAACTGACATAAAAATCATTGGTGAATGACTTCAGTACTTGTGTTCTCTATATCAAAAATCTGTCGGAAATGCAAGCATGCAAATTTCCCTTTTATTTAATTATTCTGAAAATTGTGAATGTAAACGTATGATTTATATATGAAGGAAAAAAATCTTTGTGAATTTTAGTTCATTTTGAGTATTATATGAATTAACCCGGCAGGGCACGGATTAGAAACATTGTTATTCTCCAGTATCATTTTCTGAATCCGTATATGGATCACTGTGAATGACAAAGTTCGGGTCAGTGTCGAAATCCTCTTCATCAGAAATGTCATCTGGCTCACTGTCCTCAAACAGAGCCTCAAAACCTGTACTGAGGCCAAATGATGGGGATTAATAATAAATAATATTTATGATATAAATCAAAAATACTATGTTGAATCCAAATTCACCTATGCAATAACTCACAATTAATTCACTGAAAATTGTTTATGAAAGCGGTGTTTATAACGTACATTAAAATATAATAAAATATAAAATAAAATATATAAAAATTTAGTACTTTCAAGCAAAATCGTGCTTGTCTTCAGGGTTAAAAACAGATAATACAAAATCTGAGGGACTATTTATCTTTATAAATCAAAGCTCGCTGGAAATTTCCACATTGAACCGCAGGTAGGTGGTGGGTTGTTTGGTGCAGAATGTTCATTTATTAAATTAATCCAAATCGTTGGGATGTAATATGAAAATACATCATTACAAACATTATTATATCTGGATATAATCTCTAAAAATTTTCTGATATAAAAACTGTAGTAACCAACCATTTTCTTATAATCTTGAAATTACAGTAGTGAGGCTTCAGCGCCTAGAATACATAGTGTGGAAAACAGCTACAAAATAGTATTAACAAATTGAATTCGATAAATGTAGAACGATGCTGAAAAGATAACGCATCGATCGCAGCGACATCTTCTAGCAGTGACGTAGACTGGGTGGAGGTCCAGATAGTATGGATACCACTAATTTTATAAAAATATTTTTGCGTTATCCAATTGGAGAATTTTATGTGATATTGAAGACGAAGAAAACTTTATAATATTACTGATTTCCAGAGTATTTAGAGCCCCCTCTCTGGCAACGCCACTGTCTGACAGCTCTTTTCAACGCAAACATTGTATAAAAATAGAACTGAGAAAAAGTTTCAGCTGGTGGTAAATATTTTAAATAATTAAATTATGCCCTACTTCTTTTGAGTTTGATAGTGATTTTCATAAGCTTTGAAAATATGAATGATATTGATCATGGCCAAAAAACTTGATACGCGTTCCATTGTGCCTGGTTGCAATACTCGATACAAGACAGCAAACTAGAAACTATCCCTATTTAATATACCAAAGGATGAATCTCTGCTAGAAGGGTGGGAAAAATTAATTACCTGATATGATAAAAACTAACTTCAAAATCAGTTACATCTGAAATATACACTTACAAGAAAATTTTATTAACAGAAATTATGTTCATTTTGTCAACAGTGAAACCATTTGATTTGCTTGAGGTAAATCTATTTTTAAAGCAGATGTCGCTGCGATCGCTCTATTGTTGTACCGCATCGTTGCACGTTTATCGGCTACAATTGTTTAGCACTTTTTAAAGCATTACCAGTTTGGCTTTTTTTTAATTCCGAAATTTCGCATTCATACCAGAAATTCCCTATAATGTTCTTTTGGTAACTTAATGGCAGATATTTCGTGACTTCTTAAAGTAAAAATTCTTGTTTCAGGATTTCTGGTTTGAATTCGAAAATTTTGAATTAAAAAACGGTAAAACCGTTTTCCACACTATGTGTTCTAGGCGCTGTACTGAGGCGGTCAAATTTTATATCTGAAATGTGTTCCTTAAGCCGCATCACAACTTTCAAGTTAACCACTATTCCAAAAAGTGTTTTTTATCCTGAGGAACTTCAGAAACCAATATATTTTAGATAATAAAAAAGGTATTTATGGAAACAAAGTTTTTTTGCTGCCACTGATTTTCGGAAATGTTTACAAGTAATTTATACAGTATAGTTAGTAACATGTTTTCTCAAACATGAATATCTGTTTTTAGCATGGAGCTATGAATAAAGAGGGATTGACATATCCTGAAAATGATGAAACTTCAACTGTAACCGGTTCCGTAGGGCCTGATAACCACCGGGGCAAACTTCCACCAGTAACTTTAAATAAAAGTTAACCTCCTTAGGTTATATCTTTATTCTTTCAAAAATTCTGTCATAATTAAGGCAAAAATAGGTTAAGTATAATTAAGTATCTATTTGATTTTACTGGCAGTGCCTCGGTGGTAGTCAGAAACTGCAGTTCTGCCATAGTGTGACTACAAGAACAATATTTCCTGTCAATGCCAGTGAACTTGCTTACCACCGGCGAAAACTTCTGCCAGTAAATTTCAATAGACATTTTAGCCTTATTGATGAAGAATTTTTGTCATAAATATAGCTTTCCACTGATACATTTTATCTAATTTCCATTTTGAAAAGTTTTAGAGAGCGACAGTGTTGCCAGGTTTCAGTTATCGTATGTGTTTGTACTTTCTTTAAAAATAAGGCTATAACAGTTTAATATTATTAATTTTTGTATTAGCTTTTATTTATTTTGTAATTTATGTGTTTTTTTTTTTTTTTCGAAAAAAAAAACGGTATTTCTTATATATGTGGGACACTAGGAATTACAACAAGGCCCAAGAAACAGAACATGATACATAATGTAACGGAAAGGGATGTATAAAAAATACACCACTGAGTGGAGAGAGATGGATCATTATGTCTCCATTTTATAGAAAGTTGACATGAATGAAATCTCCAAATTTATTGAAAGAGATATCTGGATCTCTAATTATTTGAAAGAAATGTTTCCTAATTTTAGGTTGATAAAACTAAAAGGTAGGGCTTTTGTTAACGATGTAAAAAAAATCTTTCTTTTATTGCTAAGTGCTTAAAACGACAAATTAGTAGACGGATCCAATTTCAAATATTTCTTTTCCTAGTCAGCAAAAATGTAATAGACATCCTTTGATTTCTTAAAACTAGAGACCTTAAAAAAAAAAAAAAAAAAAAAAAAAAAAAAAAAAAAAAAAAACATTGTATTCTAGACTCCATTTTTTTTGTTTTTTTGCCTCAATATATTCATTTTTCTTTTGAGTGATTAATTTCAAGAAGCGAACGTTATTAAGGTTATCAGTATAAGTTATATTGCAAGCTTTTTAAATTATTACGGACATACGAAAATTCTTTACTTTTTGAGATTGATTCAGAGAAGGTAAAATTTGGCATCTATAACGCCAGTAACAAATCAGTGAGTTCTGGTTTAAGAAATATTTAAAGTAAATCACAAGAAGTTAGTCTTGTGTTTACATGTACTCATTAATGTTGTTATCCAAGAATACTGGAGTGAAACAGAAAATCAAATTGTGTTTCTAAAATCAGTACTATTAATTTAAATATATTAATGGATTTTTATCCTGAAGAAGAAAAAAAAATGTTGATTAAAATATTGTTCACCGGTCTTTATGCTATATAAGTATTAAAAAAAATTAAGATTATTCATAAAGCACATTAAAATAAAGTGGATAACAATTTAAGACTTATTTTCTTGTGTGTATAATAAAATAGGTTATGAATAATTTATATTTATTGAGAACATAAAAAAGTAAATTAATAATGAAGCGTAATGCCGAAATTTCACTTTTTGTTTTCAAACAAAACAAGTTCTATTAGCATTTGTTTATTTTCCATTATATAAATAATATATTAGATACATCCAATTTTTAATAAGAAATATATTTATTATGCTAAAACACGTATTCTTTATTGAGATATTATCCGGAAAAAAGTTAAATAATTCATTTTTCTTTCATTTAATTATATTTTTAAAAGTAAATTAATTAAAATGTAAGAATACATTAAAGAGAAATATTATTATTTCTGTAAAAGATAAACAATAAAGAAATATTTTGTATAAAAACCGTTCATATAAATAGGCATTTTCACTTGTTTTTTTACAGATTTGATAACATATTCTTAATATGATTGAAAATAATGTTATTACTCATTTTGTCGAAACAATGAAATATTTCTTAATGTTCTTTATCAATTTTACCTTGTCCAATTAGAATATTTCACAATATAAAACAACAGAAAAATATAAAAAAAATATTTTACTAAATTATATAACTCTCTTCAATTAAAACTTCTCTATTAATATTATTTACATATAGATTTTTAATTATGTAGGCTGAAAAGAGAAGGTAAATTTAATATTTTATTTGCATATCAAATGTACATTTTAATTAAAATAAAGCCTTTATTTTGAATGCATGTAATAATGAAATATACCAGCTCAGTTACGCATAAAGTCATATTTAGGAGGGAGAATTTAATAAATAGTGTACCCTATTTGTTTGCTTTGTAATTCTCTAAATAATCAAATATAGGAAAGCTCTCTTTAAAATTCAATAATTTTCTTTGTATTCCAAGATGAAAATCTTCAATTTAATGTAATAAGTTGTATTTGTCCCTTTATGTAAATTAGAAATTTTCAGATTTTAGCATTTGCAATTTAAAATGCTTATAGTAATTTAGTTTTGTATTTCATAAATTATATCGATCTGCTATATTGTAAATTTAAACAATATTTTCAAAAATTCTTAAAAATGATTAAAATAGAGACTAGATCAGAATGTAGACTTACCAAAAATAAGTTAACCAATTCATTGGGCTCTTAAATGCGCTCTAATGCACCGAATCACACCAAATATAAAGTACTGATAATGAAGATGATTTGAATGTTATATTTAATATAAAGAAAAACCAGTCAATCTGTTAAAAATTGTAAAAAAAGTAAAAACCCAAGTGAAAACCCAATTGAAACTGGACAATGAATTACGCCATAACCGATTCATAAAGGATTGTAAATACTACAGACTAACCCCAAATTTTCTGAAAATTAGAAACAAATACATAAGGCGATATTTCAACAAAGAAGTCTTGTTCTTTGATTTTTTTTAATACAGTTTTTAACAGATTGACTCATTCTGTGGGCTTTTAACGGTGTTTTTTAAGACTTTTGGACATGTACAATGCTTGTTTATATGTTGGAAAATGAAATAATGTCTGTGAAAATAAATAGTGCAGAGAATTATTACGTTAAAAATGACTTCATGAACGATCATAGATTAACAAATAAGCACTTATTAGTGTATATATCCAGCTATGAAAATAATAACTCGACTTTATGAACGATCATAGATAAAAAAAAGCACTTATTAGTGTATATATCCAGCTATGAAAGTAATAACTCGTGCCCCTCTTTCGTTTATTTTATCCATGCACAATGCACTTTCGTATAGAATATTTGGATTTGAAATTCCAGCAGTTTTTTCACAATGACGAAAGACATGTGGAACATTTCTGTAAACGTGATAATTATTTATGTTGACGCACTGTGCAAAACTAGCGAACGTTTTTTTTTTTTTTTTTTTTTTTTTTTTGAATGATACAATGCCATGTTTTAATGAGTTTCCTTAAGAAAAACATTTATTTAACAGATAACAAACGCAATAATTGAATAATCAGTAGTTAATATTTAGTCTCATTCGGTGCTTAGAACACATTTTAGAGCACTCTGATATTGGTAACATATTTCACAATCTCCGTAAGATCAGCATTATACATGCATTTGTTTTATTATTTGACAATCCATGTTTTTAAGTATAGGTTTTTATGAACAGACTTTAAAATTATTAGTACAAACTTTTAGAGAATGGAGAACGTATTCAGACGAGCACAAATGACCATACAAATCCTCTTCGCACTGTAAAAAATGGTGCAAAGTTCCTGAGAAAACCTGTAGCATCTTTCTGCCACAGGTTTTCCCAAGAGGTTCACCAAAGAATTGCCAGGATACTAACGCAGGTAAGTTACACACAAAACATATGGAACTTTACACAGATCACCGATCACACTTTTACAATAATTCCAAAAAAATACACAAAAGTTCAAAAGTATACTTGAGAAAACTAAGGAATATTGCACACAAAACATATGGAACGTATCACAGTTGATCAGTATATTCCACTTTCTCAAGTATTCCTTAAAGTTACACAATATTGTGGAAGATGTTACACCAGATTTTTCGGTATTCTCGGATCAGCAAAAATAAACCGAGAAAACTCAGGAATGTTCCTCTGTAAACGTCAGGAACATTATGCAGATTTTTTACAGTGCGCGTATGTAACTTTGATGCAATTAATTTCCTATTACTTTAGTTGTTAATCCCATAGTTTCTAGCAAAATATAGTTGAAACTTGATTTATGCAGTATTGTTGGGAAATTAAAAATTTAAATTGGAAAACACAAATTATAAGAAAATATTTTGTACGGCTCTTTCAAATAAAACACCATTATTTGAATAATTTTACACTTAAAATTAAAGTTCGTAAAACCTTATTGCCCAATGTTTTTTCCTGAAACTTTGGCATACTTATAAGCCGTTCTCTTTAATTGACATAGGACGTAACCAGTGAAAGACTTTTCAAATAACTTTGACTGTAATATAATCAGAACGTACAATGCATTTAAAAACAAATTTTTCTTCTAATAATACTCTATATTAGCACTTTAATAGGCATTGAAATAGTTTTTTTATTATTATTATTTTTTAAATATTCTGCTTAAGTGGAAACAGCAACCATTTACTCGATAACGTTTAAAAATTGTAGCAAACCATTTTACTGTTAGAAAACGCCTACTTGGATTTCATCGCTTTAGTTAGCACTGTACACTGTATTCTGGTTTGTTCTCATCTATGTGTGTAAAGTATTTTTTACAGGATTTTATTAATAATTGTTACAAAATTCTGCAAGATCTAATTATACTAATTTTTCTTAAATAATGATGAAATTAAAACATAATTAAGTGTATATTTGTATATGTAATACTCACATTTTGAGATATGAATAAATACAGGAGAATCCCAAATCTATATTTTATTCATAGAACGTTAACTTGGAAATCCTTTCCATTGCAAAATAGTAAAATAATAAAATTATACGAAGAGGCTTAAAAAATTCGGCGAGAGAGAGAAACCTTATCTTCTGTTTCTCTAATATCACTTGCATAATATTACTTGATGAGAATGAATAAAAAACTGACAAAGAAACATTTTTATATCAGCTAGATTGTCTAAATTTATTTTATGACCATGATTTTATATCCAGATGAGTACATTTTTCGTACTTTTGTACTATTTAACCATTATTCACGCCATTTATTGTTTTCATAAAAAACTAGCTGAAACGTCCGGTGTTGCCCTGAAATCAGTAACTTTCTTTTGCGGTGTCGATAAAAATAGTCATTTTTGGCGTTTTATGTTCTAAACAAACCTCTTTCCAAACGTATCTCCAACACTTGTCCCCGCTGCCTAGGCATTGTATAGCAGGAGTGCTACGCACTCGCTGCAATATCGTTCAGTTTCAATTTCCACCGCTAGGGGGCGTGAAATCATCTTACTTAGTTATATGTATATATCTTAATTAGTTCATGTTAAGTTGAATGAGCCAATTCCCGTTCAAGATTCCAAACATTTTTTTTCGAAATATGAAAATGCCCTAGGTCGACCACTTTCAACTACCGTATCTCCCACACCGCCACAGCTACCTAAATGCAAACGCCATAGTGTACGATGTTAGAACATTTACTATCATAATGTATAGTTTTAGGTGGAACATTAATGGTTAAAAATTTTGAAGTTGCTAGGAATATTTTGTTTACAACTCGAGGCTAATACCACACAGAAACACCAGTAGTCTGCGATGAGTAGTTGTGGCTGAAAAGTGAAATATAGGGACACACACGTCTATTTATGTATCTCCATATCTCAACAAATGTAGATTTCATTCAGATGCGACACAGTTTTATTTTTATTATTTAAATATCTTTAAATTTATTTGACTTACCATTTTTGTAACTTTTTGAGTTAATGAACAATGTAAATTTTATTATTCTGATTGGTTACTTACTTCCAACTGTTAGTGAAATTATTATATTATAAAGAAATACACTTTTACAAGTAAAAAAAAACTTCATTACTTTATTTATTTTTTATATTTACCTCTCTTATATATTTTTCGCAAACATAATTATGTGGAGATATCCATTTCATTATCTTATAAAGCTTTTTTAAAAATGTTTTAAAAATGTTTTTAAAAGTTTTTTAAACTCAAAAAGTATAAAGTAATATCGTTTTGATTATTTTAATAAAAACATATAAAAAACTATATTTTCACTTAATTTGATTCAGAACAGATATTTCTATAAATATTTTGTATCTGAAATATTATTTAAGTCAATATGTGTCATATTTTTAATTAAATACATTTATTATACATACAAATATATTTACACAGAAATGCTCACGAAATTAAACTGTATGAATCAATTCTGAAATGATGATTCAATTTTATTAATAAAAAAATAAAGTTATGTTATTTCTTTATCTTTTGTTGTACTTTTATGACAGTTTAAGTTATATTAATATGCAATATCCCTTTTTTTCAGAATCATCAACAGCAGCTATTTTACATATTATTTCATTCTTCTCTTTCACAAATATGACAAGAAATTATAAAATGATGAAAATTAATGTTATTATATATTTTTTTGCATAAAACATTATTAAAGTAATTTCCGGTTTTTTTTTCATTCGTATGTTCTTATTGAATTTATTTTTAAAAAAGTAAATATATTTGTGAAACGGGACATTTTTTTCTAATGATTACTCACTGTTATGGCTTTAAATAACATTATCAAATATAAATTTTATTTAGAAAATTTACTATCATAATTTATATTTTTAGGTAGAATAATAATGGTAAAGAAAGTTTGGAAGTTTCTAGGAATATTTTGTTAACAATTTATTTTAAGTTATTTGATAGATAGGGGTATAGAGTATAGACATAGTTACGTTCAATGAAATTGAAAAATATAGTGACGATAAATATATTACATTGTATATTGCAGTTTTCATTTTTTAAAAGTACAATATAAACGCATTTACACTTCGATAAACAAAAACATAATAAAATTCTCCATTTTTCTTCTTCATCTATTGTTGTAATTTTATGACAGTTTAACTTATGCTAATATCCAATTTTCCTTTTTTTTTTAATAATGGCAAAATCTTTTCTTCTACTCTTTTACAGATTAATATGACAATAAATTGTCTTTAACAAACGATTAAAAAAATGTTATTATTATGTTTTCTTTGCCTAAAATATTATTAATTTCTGGGTAATTTTTTTTTCATATGTTCTTATGGAAATCATCTTTATGAAAGTAAATATATTTGTGTAACTATGTATTTTAATCTAATGATTTCTCACTGTTATGACTTTAAATAAAATTAAAAAAAAATTATTTACTAAAGATCGTTATTTATTTTTTATTTATATATATATATATATATATATATATATTACACTTTTTAGTAGAATAGTAATATCCGAAAAAGTCCTGAAGTTGCTACGAATATTTTGTTATATATTTATTTGATTTGATTTGATTGATAGGAGTTATTATATACTATAGAAATGGTTACGTTTAATGAAATTGAAAAGCATTGCGGCGATAAATATTGTAAATTATATAATGCAGTTTTCACTTTATACATGAATTTAAAAAATAAAAAAACAACTTCGATAAACATATGCTTATAAAATGACAGTCAAAAATTCAAATAGATAATATCTATAAAATATATTAAACATGGAATTTACATATCTGAAATATTTGAATGTAGATGATTGGTTTGATGTTCATGCATGATAGTGGTATAAAACAAAAAAAATATATATATATTTTTTAATCATTGATCGCTCATATCGTGTAGACATTTCATATGCTTGAATTGTTATAAAATTATGCAAGTTCGATTTAGATTTAATGTATTGTTTTCTTTTATTTGACTTTCTAAAAAAATAATAACTAAAAATAATATGTTTACAAATGAGAAGTCTACAGCTGAATTTTAAGCTTTTCTTAATGATCTTTTGAGTTCTGAACTCTTTTCCTTTCTCTGCCTTTAAAGATGAAATTTTCGAAATGCGATGTGGACAATTTTAACATTTCTGTCCCAATATAAAATATATTAGTAAATACAATTTCTATTTCCTTAAAATTTGCATATATTCGTATCACTAGGGGCTTGTTTGTCATAAATAATATGTTTTTGCGATATGATACGCAATCGGACAAGCTTAATTCTGTTATTTAAAAATATAATATTTATTGTTTTCTGCGTATAATCCTAAGAAATCTAATGTAGATAAATATATTTGCTTTCTCATAAACAAATACGAAAACAATATTCCTCATCTAGTATTAGTTATAACTGAATTTAAAATGGACTTACAAGCACTTTAATTAACAAATCAAATATATTGCAATAGTTTATGAAATGCCGACACGAATTTTAAATTATTCTCAGCAATTAAAAGATATATCCGTAGCGGGATTTTGGGAAGGCTACTAAGTGTCTCTTGACTAAACTTACGAAAAATAAAGAATAATTAATTTCGTTGTAATGTACATGCAATTAAAAGCTGTTTAGAAATTGGTAATTCCACATTGTTACAAAACGAAAGAAAAGAAATCGATATACAGGTTGCCACAACAATTTTCACGCAATCCAATTGTTACACAATTATTTTTTTTCAGAAACAGACTATATTTTTACTACACTTATCTGTTAATTATTGTGGGTTATTTTTATAGCTTGTATTCAGAATTTATTTATTAAAAACACCATTACCATCATTGTAATCAACGTTTTTCATCATTATTCTTATTTAAAATAGCATTGAATAAATTTTATAAATTCCACGATATAGTAGAAATATTTCAATATTTCTAAAATTTAAATCCGGCTAAAAATGTCGGGTTTTCCAAAATTAATGTGGATCTTTTAGTATTTAGATAGACAAAAATAGCTATATTGTACAAAATCCTGTATAATAATGTTCTTAATTATATATAAACTAGCCGCCACTGGCGACCAGTTTGGTCTCCCTTAAATGTATGTTAAACATTGCAACACGTTACATTTATTCATAATTTAATTTTCCCTTAATCCTTCGCCAAATCGGAAGATTCTAATAGACAAATCATGAACTTTTGCGATCATGGTAGCATTTCGCATATTTTTTGGGCACAAATGTCACATACGCACGTTGGCGCGATTCCCCCCCCCCCTCCCCCGCCAATTTGGTGAAAACTTTGTTATGGAAATTGTTGTTTATTTACTTTTATTTTTTATTTTAATTCTATAAATTATTTTTGATATGTATATCAATATTTATTTACAACAAACTATCATTTATTTATTTTTATTCTTTTTTTTAATTATGTGTATTTTTGTTAGCCGGGAGCAGATGATAATTCGCCAAATATCGTTCCCATCACCGTCATTCATACTACAATTAATTTAATTTTAAATTATAAACCTGTCACTCATTTCATTTAAAATACTTAACTTTAATCTAAAATGCTTATATTACATAAATTTAAAATACTTCACACTTTTCATTTAAAAGAGAAAATACATAAATAAATAAGAAATAATATCATAAATCAAAACATTTGATTTCAAAATCAAAGTATCATTTCTAATTTGTACACGCGATAAATAAAAGCTGTATTAGCGATTTTAAAAATGCTAAAAATCTGATTCATTAAATATTATTACATGAGTTCAATTTACGTCAAGAAAAGGTCCGAAAGTTCAGTTGTATAGCACATAATTATGGTAAACTTTGATTGTCTCACTGGTGCGAATTATTCTTTTGACGCGAGGCAGCGGTCCAAAAATTCATTCGCGGAGAACTTGCTTTGCGAATGATTACCTCCATGATTTAATATTTTAAATGTTCACGACGAATCAATCTTTTTTTTTGTTTACTTTTATGAATAGAGAATTTGAACTGCGAATCTTTCGACTGAAGTTATTGCAGAATATATACATAATTGAACGCAAGTCATCTCTCAAATATTAATTTATTTTGAACGATCTTTCTTAAAATGTAACTTTTATGCAGTTTATTCGAAAAAATAATTTTGAATAAAAATGGCCGCTTGGCATATGAAAAAGCGATGCGGCATCCCGGAACTGTTGAGGACAGTCACATACTTACAGTTTTATTATAGAGATAAAAATAAAAATAAATGCTACGAAAAGAAAAAATGTACTAGATGGAACCCGTCAAAACTTGAAGGGAAAAAATTACTAAAACAATATCAGTAAGATAACCATCTTTATTATTTAACAGGGGGGTAGAGTATGAAACAGTGTTTCAAAAATTGTATATTAAAAGTCCCTCCCCCCCCCCCCCCCCAGTGAAATATGATGCTCTTTTCGATGCAAACTCCAAACTCCAAACTGTAAACAATTGTGTAATGCAAATATGTTCGACATTACCGCCGCATTCCCTACTGCAAGAAAGATCATGACCTATGGAGTATCATATAAATAGTATATTCATGCGAAATTCGACGTTAAAAAGGGTTTAAATAAAAAGTTTTAAAATGTCCTCTTTGACCATTGTTCGTTTCAAATCCGTATCTTTTAAAACGCATCCACTGTTTTAAGCTAATCAATTTTTACGCAAAGATGGAAATTTTTTTCCTTACGATAATTTTATACAATTTGTCGATGAGACTGATTTTTAAAGTTTTTAAGTGTAATTTTTTGTATGGTTTTCTCGACACCTTTCCATAATCAGGATGATTATCTCTTCTCCACAATCGGGGATATTTTTTCTCTTATACAGTGAAATACCCAACGGATCTTTAAAAAAAATAACAATATGCAATTGCTAGCATGTTCTGATGCAACACATACATAAACGAATTTAACATGATATCAATTTTATGTTCAACATAAACTGATAATAGTTTTTTGTTGTTGTTGTTGTTGTTGACAGATTTCAGTTTAGCACCAATATGTTTTATCTTATGGATAATCTGATCTTATGATTTATCAGGGGTTTTTGTTTAATTATTTTTTTTCACTTTTTATATTGGTAAGGAAAATCAATTTCCAAATGTGGCAACATTCCCAGGATAATTCGTGCTTGAAAATTATTTAAAAAATCGTTAAAATAAGCGAGAGATTCTTAATGAATTCATTCGAAAGTAAACATTTTTCTAATTGATGTAAAAATTGAAATTGTACGGTATTTATAAGTGATGTAACAGCAATAAAAGCGAAAGCGATAGCGCCTTTTTTTGTCACAATCGTTATACATTTCTAAAAATTGCCACTGCATTTTGGCTGGCAGGCGTACAAACTACAACGATTTTTTGACGTCGACAGAGAAATCCACAGTGAAAGAAATAGGGCTTTGCCGCTAATAAGGAACTGTTAAATGAACTTATAATAAACTACAAAAATCTATATGTTTAAAACGCTAAGCGTTTTCTTCCGACAAATCGTAAGAAAAAACTAGTTCATCAACTTACATGATTCTTATTTTAAATTAAATATACATGGCCACATATTTTTTATCGTGCATTCGTTTGTTCAATACTTTTATTAATTAGCAGAATTTTAATTATATATATTTTTATTATTATTTCTTCAAGATGGTGACAATTTCCCATTCGTTTATTGGGCGCTACAATTTGGTGAATGATTTGGTGACAGTTTATATTTTTTAAGATCTGCTTAATCACTTATTTGTTTACTTTGCCATGCACTATATTAATGAAGATTGTCAGTTCTGTTATTCTTTTTTAAATAAATCCAACTTTTATGAAACTAGCATGAGTACTTTTCCGTTATACCAACACCATTATCACCAAGCATAATTGCTGACGAATTGTTGTCGTGACATCATAATTCAATATTTTAACAGAATAATAATTCAACTATAATTTGTTACTCATGCTATAGCCAGTATACACGATACACGTCGGGACACATTGGCGTTATCATTATCTTTTTAAGCGTGAAGTTTGCGCTGTGGTACTTCGAAGTGAAGTTATATATTTTTGAAATTCAACATTTGAAAAACGGCATAATCATTAGATTTGAAATTTATATCACGAAAAACACATTTTTTTACCTTTCTAACGCAGTTTGTCTAACAATTTTGTGACAAATACTTTTCGAGCTATTAACGTTTTCAGTAACTTCAAATGTTTCATATTCCGAGAATAACCTGTGGCAACGATGGGTAATTGTTACTTTTCAGAAACATGAATTTTACTGTAGACTGAAAGAATTAGCCGTGTGTGGCTAATAATACAAAAAGATTCACGTTCAATAAATAGCGAGTGGCAATGTTCCTTACGGTTTGCAATAAAAACCCATCGCATTTTCAGGGTTGAAATAAATGGCAAATGAGTATATATTTTGGCATGGTGTTAGTATAACGAAAAAGTACCATAGCGGGTATTCTCTTTGATGTTATTAGATTTTATCCAACTTCAAATGTCATAACTGCTGATGAAGCAGTTATTTATGCCGATTATTTGCTTATTTTGTAAAATGTTTGTTTTTGGTATAGCCTTAATTAAGAAGAAAATTCCGTTTGATCAAATAATTGTACTTTGTTAAGCATTACTTTTTAGCTCACAAGCTATCAAAGCCTGAGAGCTTATGTGCCCGCCGGTTCTGTATGTACGTACGTACGCATGTATGTATGTACGTAACGCGATAACTCTTGATAGAACTAACCGTTTTACTTTAAATTTTGTTTATAGGTTCCTTGTGATAAAGCGCTTCCCTGATTAGTTTTGGAGGTTCATTGGTTAAGCATTAAGGGGAAAACGGGGGGCTAACCCCCCATAATTTAGATAAATGGGTTTTTCATGCAGAATTATCCCATTTTCTTCAAATTTTGCATAGATATTCATTTTTTTGATAATGCGCTTCTGTCAATAGCTTTGGGGGGTCATTGGTTAAGTAAAAAGGGGGAAAGGGGGATAACCCCCCTAATTTAGATAAATGAGTTTTTCATGCAGAATTATCAGATTTTCTTCAAATTTTGTATATAGGTTCATTGTGATAATGCGCTTCTCTGAATAGTTTTAGGGGTTCATTATTTAAGTATAAAGGGGGAAAGGGGGGCTAATCCCCCTTAATTTAGATAAATGGGTTTTTCATGCAGAATTATCCCATTTTCTTCGAATTTTTATATATATTCATTTTTTTGATAATGCGCTTCTGTCAATAGTTTTGGGGGGATCATTGGTTAAGTATAAAGGGGATAAGGGGGGGATAACCCCCCCAAATTTAGATAAATGAGTTTTTCATGCAGAATTATCCCATTTCCTTCAAATTTTGTATATAGGTTCATTTCGATAATGCGCTTCTGTCAATAGTTTTGGGGGTTCATTGGTTAAGTATAAAGGGGGAAAGGAGGGGATAACCCCCCTAATTTAGATAAATGAGTTTTTCATGCAGAATTATCCGATTTTCTTCAAATTTTGTATGTAGGTTCATTGTGATAATGCGCTTCTCTGAATAGTTTTGGGTGTTCATTGATTAAGTATAAAGGGGGAAAGGGGGGCTAATCCCCCTTAATTTAGATAAATGGGTTTTTCATGCAGAATTATCCCATTTTCTTCAAATTTTGGATATATATTCCTTTTTTTTGATAATGCGCTTCTGTCAATAGTTTTGGTGGGTCATTGGTTAAGTATAAAGGGGGAAAGGGGGGGATAACCCCCCCCCAATTTAGATAAATGAGTTTTTCATGCAGAATTATCAGATTTTCTTCAAATTTTGTATATAGGTTCATTGTGATAATGCGCTTCTCTGAATAGTTTTGGGGATTCATTGGTTAAGTATAAAGGGGGGAAAGGGGGGACTAATCCCCCCTTAATTTAGATAAATGGGTTTTTCATGCAGAATTATCCCATTTTCTTCAAATTTTGGATATATATTCCTTTTTTTTTGATAATGCGCTTCTGTCAATAGTTTTGAGGGGTCATTGGTTAAGTATAAAGGGGGAAAGGGGGGATAACTCCCCTAATTTACATAAATGAGTTTTTCATGCAGAATTATCCGATTTTCTTCAAATTTTGTATGTAGGTTCATTGTGATAATGCTCTTCTCTGAATAGTTTTGGGGGTTCATTGGTTAAGTATAAAGGGGGAAAGGGGGGCTAATCCCCCTTAATTTAGATAAGTGGGTTTTTCATGCAGAATTATCCGATTTTCTTCAAATTTTGTATATATATTCATTGTAATTAGAGACTTCCCTGATTAGTTTAAGGGGTTCATTAGTTAAGTATGAGGGGGGTAACGGGGGAATGACCCCCCTTAATATATTGTTGATTTCTTTATTTTTCGAGGGGCATATTTCAAATTCTTTGAAATAAGAGTATAATATACAATTAGTGTGAATAGCCTGTGAGCTCAATGCCCTCAGTTTTACTGGGCAGTTTTCTTTTTATTCTTATTTTTAATCGGAGAAAGAAACAATAATCATGGATTTAATTAATTTTTCAATATGCGGTGCAGCCCAAGCAAATTTGATGAAATCTGTACAGATGTCGCAGACGTACCGGAGTTTATTTTTGGCGCCAAAAGGGCGATTTTTGCTCTGTTTGGCAACTTGGTGTTTTATAATAAAATTAAATATGTGTGTAAATAAATTAAAAAAATATATAAAATGATTAATAAATACAATTAAATGCATGTGGTTAATAAAAATAATGAGTGGTAATTAGATTTTCTCGCTAAAATGGAGCCAATCCCGGTGTGTCTGCGAGATCTGTCCCATTAAATCATATAAGGGTATTTTTTATTTAATAAATAAAATTTATTAATGTTTAAAACAAATTTATGAGTAATTTAATTTATTTTAATTTTTTTTTTTTATTAGTTTTATTGTTTCGATAAATGTTAAAAGTAAATAAATTGGTGACATTGATAATTTTAGATCTTAATCGATCTTTGTTTACAATTCTACCTGGCTCAGATAGCTTGAAGTTACGGTCAGAATCAGACTTCTATTTTGTACAGAGTTTCGGCGTCCTCTAGCGATTGACCGAGGATAGCAAGAAAGACAGGCTACCGCGGTGCATTTCACTTATATTTTTTTAGAGACCGCTAGAGTGACGTGATACTCTTTTCGTACACCTGCATTGGTGGATTGGAGCATCACGTGACTCCGGCGGTCTGTAAAAAAAGATATGCGTAAAACACCGCGGTAGCCTTTCTTTTTCGTTAACCTCAGCGATTGACTTTATGACGTCGTACGTGGAAATAAAAGTTTAATTTAAAATTACGTCTAATCAATAAAACTTTTGAACAAACGAATGCACGACATGGATACGCCGATAACTCAGTTATTATTTATCACTACAAAAGAAACAAACACACAATCTCTAAATAAAATAACTTACTAGCGGACTGTAACTCTTTTAATTTCTCACAGCACTAAATAAAATGGTCGACAGCCGAGATTTACACAACTTCTCAGATCGGCATATTAAACCCACCTCACAATCACAATTTTTTTTTAAACATTTTACATAGACGGCGCTTCTAGCGGCAACACACTGCCGGGCTTTGAATGTTGCTAACATTCAATAATATTAATGCAATATAATTCAAACACAATCTCTAAATGAAAAATACAATCACAAAAAACATAACTTCTTCTCAAAAATACTACACTAAATAAAATACTAAATTTACAAATATAAACATAAGAATGTAATACACTGCAGGGAAATATATTGTTTAATAAAACAAATGTATGAATTTAAGTAGTTAATAAACCATCATTCACATATGGCAAAACAACAATTTTTGTGACTGGCCTTTTATATGTGCCATTTTTATCTTTCAAGGTGACAACTCTGATATTGTCTTGGCCTGGATGAATTTTAATAATTCGGGCCAAATGCCATTTTAAAGGGCAATAATTATCAGAATTTTTTACTAATACTAAATCTCCCTCTTTTATCTTTACCCTTCCCTTGTACCATTTAGGTCTATTTAAGAGCTTGTTCAAATATTCTGATGACCATTTTTTCCAAATATGTTGTGTTAATTTTTGAACTAACTGCCATCTGCTCAACCTATTCATAGGAATTTCTGTATAATTTGGTTCTTGTAAGGCCATTAAAGAGGAACCAATAAGGAAGTGGGCAGGTGTCAAAACTTCAACATCATTTGGATCATTTGAAAGGGGTCAGAGTGGCCGAGAATTAAGAACTGCCTCAATTTGAGTAATAAGAGTTAAGAGTTCATCATAACTTAAAATAATTTTACCTACAACACGTTTTAAATGGTATTTAAAGGATTTGATATTTGCCTCCCACAAACCTCCAAAGTGAGGAGCTGAAGGGGGATTAAAATGCCAGTTGATACCTTCATTAGCTAAATAATTTTCTATTTCCTCCTCACTTTTATCTTTAAATAAAGATCTGAGAATTGCTCTTAATTCTTTATTGGCACCAACGAAATTTCGACCATTATCACTATATATATCAGAAGGTTTGCCCCGCCTTGCTATAAAACGTTTAAGTGCTGCTAAGAATGCTACACTTGTTAGATCATTTACTGTTTCAAAATGCAAGGCTTTTGTAGTAGAACAAACAAATACACAAATAAATACTTTTTGTACCTGTTTACTTCTACCCACGAAGTTTTTCACTTCAAAGGGACCACAGTAGTCCAATGCAGTACGCATAAATGCTCTGGCCATTGTTAGTCTAGAAGCTGGCAAATCAGCCATTTGTTGCTCTGAATTCTTAGAATTTACCTTTTTGCAAGTCATACAATTGAAAAGGATTTTACGAACTATATTTCTAGCAGATAAGATCCAAAATTTGTTTCGGATGAGTTGTCTCAGCACCTGCATGGGAATACAAATTATGAAAATAATTATAACACAAAAAGTAAAATTATGGTTTGAAGGAATAATCATTGGATATTTTTGATGCTAAGTTAAGTTACTGTTTCTCAGTCTACCACCAACTCGGATGACACCATTATCATCTAAAAACTGGCACAAGTTTGTCAGTTTACTGTTGTTAGGGATTGCAGTACCATTTTCCAAATACTGCATTTCCTTCACGAATGAAGTCCTCTGGATGTTTTTTACAATACAGAATAAGGACTGAGAGAGTTCACTGCTGGTTAAAGTTCCACCTTTAGGATACAAGGAATTTCTACAGTTATGGATGAATCTATTACACCATGCTACTACTCTTTGCAGTTTTATGAATGAAGAACTGTTATTAATGATGTCTAAAGGCTCAACAGTGTTAACTAAGGTACATACTTGAGTTACTTATGGTGCTTTCAATTCACGGGTAAACAGCTCACTGGTTTCGACAGAAATAATATCAGGAGACTCCACCATCTCAGGCTGTTGTAGGAATGATGGACCGAACCACCATAAATCACATTGCTGGATCTTGATGGGATCTAGGCCTCTAGAAATGAGATCTGCAGGATTTTGCTTAGAAGGTACATAATTCCACTGATCAATCGAAGTTAAACTTTGTATAATCGATACCCTATTTGCGACAAAGGTCTTTAGATCATTCGACTCGTTTTTTAACCATGCAAGTACAATAGTACTATCTGTCCAAAAACAAGTTTTAGAAACTTCTTGCTTTAAAGCACATAACACTTTTTGCATCAACTTAGATAGTAGAACTGCGGCAGAAAGTTCTAGACGAGGGATAGTAATATACTTTAGAAGAGCCACTGTAGATTTACTAGTGAGCAGTTTGATATTAGAATCACCATAAGAATTAATAGATTTTACATAAACGACCGCACCATAAGCAAGTTCAGAATCACCTGAAAAACCATGCAATTCCACACAACTAGATTGTTCTCCAAATACAAATCTTGGGATATTGATCATATTTACAGTTTTTAAGGAAGTAAGAAAATTAGTCCATTCGATATTTTCTTTCACTGGAAGATAATCACACCAATCTATTTTCAGCAACCATAATTTTTGGAGGAAAACCTTTGCCATCGTAATTATTGGACCTATCAAACCCAACGGTTCAAATATTCTGGCAATTTGTGATAATACTGAGCGTTTGGTATACCTTTCACTTTGCTCTATAATTAAATTAAATCCAAAACAATCTGATTGCGGTTTCCACAATATTCCTAAAGTTTTTGTCTCATTGGAAAATGAATATTCAGATATTGCATTATTACACAAAAGAGAAAAATTATTTACTGACCATTTGTGAAGATCCATGCTTCCCTTCTTTAACAAAGATATCAGTTGTTGTTGGATCTCTTTAGCTGTGTCTAGATCATCAGAACCTGTCAAAATATCATCCATATATACGTCTTGAAATAATACATTTGCAGCTAAAGGAAATTCTTTTCCTTCATCTCTAGCTAGCTGGGTAAGGGTTCTTGTTGCTTAAAAAGTGGCACTAGTTGTGTCATAAGTCACCGTACATAATGTATACACCTTAACTGGTTCATGTACCTCAGGTTTAAACACGATTCTCAATAAATCTCTTTGTCTCGGATGTATCAATATCATACGGTACATTTTTTAATATCTGCTACAAAAACAAATTTGTGCTTTCGAAATCGCAACATTATACTAAATAAGTCATCTTGGATTGTTCCTCCGTTATACTGCAAACTATTTAGAGATTTTTCGGTAGAAGTTAAGGAGCTAGCGTTAAAGACAACTCTTAATGGTGTGCTACTTTACGGAACACGCAATGATTGAGTATGTAATAAGTGATATCTGGTTCTTCAGATTCTATCACCTCTTCCATATGACCCATACTTAAATATTCTTGCATAAAGACTTTATAAAGATCATTAAATTTAGTTTCTCCAACTGAGCGATTCCATAATGAATTTAAAACTTTCATAGCCCTTTTCTTTGATTCTCCAAGACAAGATGGGTCTTCCTTAAATGGCATTTTTACCATGTATTGCCCTGTTGCAGTTCTGGAGTAATTTTTCAGAAAATGTTCTACAGAAATTTCTGATTCCTTATTTCTAGAAACTTCAGACTCTCTCTGAATGTTTTCTATTTCCCAAAAATCTCGAATTACTCTTTCTAACTCCAAATTATCTGTTATCAACCCACAATGTATATTACTTTCACCCTTAGCCGGAAGGCTTCCGCTAACAATATAACCGAAAACACTGTTTTGTAACACTATCCTAGTATTTAATGGTTGGGGGTAAATTTGACCTGGCCTTAAAATTTCATAGAAATTTTCTGCACCCAAAAACAAATCAATAGAGCCTGGCACATTAAACTTTTCATCAGCTAATTTGATGTTATTTAACGATGAAATACAAATCTCAAGCGGTCTAGAAGGCGTAAATTCCGTAATTTTCGGAACGACTAAAAAATCTAATTTTAAATAAAAATCTTTATCTCTATTCGAAATAGTTGTGTTAACTCTAGATCTATCATTAAGGGACAAATTATTTATTCCTGAAATAGAAATATTAGTCTTTTTTCTTTTCAAATTTAGTTTATCTACTAACCTTTTACTGATAAAATTAGAGTTTGCACCGACATCTAATAAACCACGCGCTTCATGAAAATTACCATATTCATCTTTTATTAAACAAACAAATGTGCTAAGTAACACAGCTTTTTACTCGTTAGACAAATTACCTATCGTTGAAAATAAATTGCTTTGGTTATTAACTTGGAAAGGTTGGAATACTGGAGCCGAAGCATCCAAATTAGATTTATTACCGACTTCGTTTTTTGAACTCATTTCCTATGAAATTATCTCTGGATTTTCAACTTTATTTATTTTTTGTTCACGCGGGAAATGCAAAGTCACATAATGCCTTCTCTTGCAAATAATACAAGAGAATTTAGATTTACAATCAATCACTTTATGATTCATAAGACAGTTAAAACAAAGATTTTTGGATTTTACAAGCTCAACTCTATTACCCACTGACATGTTTTTATAAACAGGACATTTATGCAAAGGATGATTTTCACTACATGACAAAATACATTTAGAATTTTTTACGTCAGTTAGAAAAACTTTAGAAACATTTCGATAATAATTATTTTTATTACTTGCTCTAGAATTGTCAACCACGGGTTTGATCTTTGGCGTATAATATAAATCAATTTCTCGAGATAATTCAATGGGAGAAAACCACGATTCTGCTTGTCTAACATTTATAAAATACATGACATCTTTATCAAGGGTATGACAAATCTTATCAGAAACTATTAACTGTTTTAAAGTTTCGAAATCTGATACATTCCTCAATTTTAAATAATAATAATCCCAACTCGTTGTTAATCGGGATACATATTGTACATTTTTTTCATTAGGCTGACGTTGTGCTTTCCTAAAATATTCTAAACAATTCTGGGGGTTTGGCTCAAATTCTCTAAGTACTATAGCCTTTACTTTTGAATAATCTTCTAATTCCCCATCTTTAATTTATATAATTACGTTTGTTGCTCTTTCCCCTAACAGTTTTAGTAGAATTTCCGATTTATATTTTTCTGGGACATTTTTAGAAATAAAGGATCTTTCTAACGATGAAAAAAATAACCCCAACCCTCTTGTTTAGATGGAATTTCAATCGTTAACGTTCGTACATTTTAATCAGAGAGTCTAAAGATTCTATACAATCTTTTTTTTCAAGATCACTTAAATTATCATTTTTGGTTTCTGCACGGGCCTTAGCCAACTCAATTTCTAAATTTGCATGTTCAATTTTTAATTTCTCAACATCTAGTACTTTTGATTCTTCATTTTTTCTTTCCTCAATAAAACTGTTTGCTATGTCTTCAACCAGTTTATTATCTGCTTTATATTTCGAACTTTCCTTTATTAAATTTATTAAATCATAATTAGTTAATTTCGAATCTGATATATCTATGTCTAATTCAGCAGCAATTCGCTGATAATCTTATTTTTTTTCACCTTTAAACATTGTATTATAAATACAATTCACAATAAAATAAATAAAACTGACGTACCTTTATCTATTAATAAATCTCCAAATCGAATAATTCCACATTGGAAAGATCTAATCCATTTTCTTTTTCTCAAATTAGTTCAATAATAAAGAATTTCAGTTCTTTTCTGCGTAAAAACATTCACAGTTTATTCTTTCGTATTACGAAATTCTCCAGGTTAATCGAAATTATTTTTTTTCTGGAATCAAGAAAAACTTCATCGGAATTTTAAATCACAATATTTTGTACTTCAGTATAAACAATACGATTATTTAATTTTAGCCTTGCTCATTTTAATTACTTGATAGAATTCCAAACACTATTTTATCTTCATCAGACGATTCCCGAAAAAACATAAACATCGAATAATTCCTTTAATTCTTTCTCCGGCTCGACGGACCAATACTATGGATAAGCCGATAACTCAGTTATTATTTATCACTACAAAAGAAACAGACAATCAATCTCTAAATAAAATAACTTACTAGCGGACTGTAACTCTTTTAATTTCTCAAAACACTAAATAAAATGGTCGAGAGCCGAGATTTACACAACTTCTCAGATCGGCATCTCAAACCCAACTCACAATCACGTTTTTTTTTTTTTTTTTTAGATTTTACATAGACGGCGCTTCTAGCGGCATTACGACAACAAATCTGTGTCAAAATATGTTTCATTTAAAGAAAGAGTGATGTAATTTGATGCAGTAGTTGGTTCTCACGGACTGTCGAAAAAAAGCTTAGCGTTTTAATTATATAGATATTTGACAAATTCAAATACTTTTTAAAACCATTAAACGTTTAGTTAGTTTGAAACTTTATGAAAATGTCCGTAAGTGAAATAATTATACAAAATTTATTCTTTAAAATTTCTTTTAAAGCTCAAATTTTTTCCTGAAAAGTATATTTTTTCCATTATAATTTTTGGATTTTTACAACGTATTATGAAAACTATGATGAACTAGCACTCTTTTAGAAAAACTAAAAAACAAGTGATAAACCGTTTTAAAAGGCACAGACATATTTTAAAACATAGAATTTGCTGTATTACGTTTATAACGCATAACATAAAATGCAGTTGATAATGGATAATTGAAAAAAGAATTAAAAATAACCTTAAGAATTTTGTGATTTATTAAAAAGCATGGTTTATGCATACAACTAAGCCGAACGTAAAAATACTGCGTTTTCATAAAAGTGTTTTTACTGAATCCACACCTTACTACTGATTTTACTGATACTTTATAGTCATTTATCAAAAGAAATAGAAATATCCTACACACATATATAAGTCAATACTAATTTTGCCTATTTGTATGCAAATCATGTAAATTTTAAGTGATGTTTTTATTTAATTTCAAACATATAATGTATATCTAATGGAAAATAAATATACTGAAACTTAGAATTGAAATATATACAATAATAGAAGTATATGAAATGGGAAATGGAAATTGAATTTATTTTTCTGAATAATAAGTTTTCGAAAATGTTTGTATTAAACAAGCTAGTGGAAATCCTGTAAGTCATTAAATAGCTCACATAAATCATCTTCGCTTAAAGTGTTATTTAGGGAAATTAACAGCTATGACAGGGAAATACTGGAAAAATATACAGCCAATTTCTATTAATGTTAATGACGATTGAATAAAATGTTTTGATAACATAATTTAAATTCAGTAAATTTTGCAATAACTCTTGTAACTTTTGTATTATAATATGGCATACATATTGAAATTTTACGTTGGCATCCAATCTTCCATCAAAGAGACTTCACATGCTTAACATTAAGTGCTTTCAGAATTACGTAAAAAAAAAAAAAAAAAAAAAAAAAAAAAAAAAAGCGTCATAATTATTTTTTACGTATAAGATGAATGCTGTTCACGTTCACTTTGGTTAAAATTTTAGATTTGAAAATAGCTTACAGGGCTTCCACTTTTCCGTTTTGTAATACCATTATTTTTGCAGGACCTCTTTCGTGCCAAATTTTTACAACATTTGAAACAGAAATTAAACTGTCGGGTACGTTTCCATAAAATTCGTAATTTAAAAATTTTAAATGATTTTTTTTAAGTGGCACCGAGTGTGAAGTCTGAGCTTACTAATGCAGCTGTTTTTTTTTTTTTTTTTTTTTTTTTTTTTTTATCATTAAGAATATATATTTCGTCTCCGATTTCTGAGACATTTGGTATACGATTTCAGTTTCTAAATTTAAAAAAGGTATGGTATTTAGGATTACAACATTATATTTTTTATACTTAGAGCTTTTGTGCTTTTGTATATTTTTTAGAATATGTTTTTGTTTTTCAACAAAACAAACAGCGCAACAATATAATTTAGAATAAATTGTAAACATTTTCCCAGAGGGAATAATTTTTTGTGTTGACGATTAGTAGAAAATGAGGGTGATTTACGTCAGCAAAATGTATATTTTGCTTCGCATATTTAATTGTCCCAGTAAAACATGGTGATTTCCTATTGACAAGATGAATCACAAAAAAAATCTTTCGAGTAGAGGAATATTAAAGGGAAAATAATAGATACACGGTATAGTGCAGAAACTCGACATCGACAAGAAACACCGCTGAAGTGTGTTGGGTGCTACACTGTAAAAATGACAAATGTTTCTTTATCTACGAAAATATAATATAATCACGAAGAAATTTATAATATAAACTCATCCTTGTCAATCATGATTCTGAAAAGTGTTTCTTTATCTTTAGAAACCTCAGATATCAATGGCATTTCGAGATTTAAAGAATCAATTATAAAAACAAAATTGCTCTTGTTGCCTGTAATTTTCCGAAACGTTCACGAGTAGCTTTTAAAATGTATTAATCAGTTTTCTAAGCCCTGAATATAGTCTTTTCTGATGCTATCAATTCTCAAGTAAACATTTTCATGTTTAAAATATGTTTAATATACAAACATGCAAAATTAAAAGCGTTAACATTAATATTAAAATTAAGATTATTTCTTTACTCTTTCATGTATAAATTAACTTATGCAGCTGAAAACGTTCACTTGAGAATTGATTCCTTTCGAAAAACAGGTATTCCAGGATGAGGAAACTGATTAATACACTCGGTCTAAAACTATCTAACCGTTTCTGAAAAATACGGGCAGTAAAAATCACTTTGCTTTTATAAATAATTCTTTAAAGTTTGGAAATATATTGGTTTCTGGGGATTCAAAAGACAATTGAACACGCTTCTCGGAATTTCGGATAACTCAGAAGATTATATTATATTTTTCGTTCGTGGTTATAATACATATTCATAAAATAAGTAACATTGGCCAATTTTTACAGTGTAGTGTACTTAATTTTCTACTTTTACTGTGAAATGACGTGCAATTACGCTACTTCTTATTCTTCTTAAATGTTTTATATCAGCACATTTAAACGGAAACGCGCTTTATTGTGTAGACCGTATTTTAATATTTAAAACAAATAACTATATACAAACAAAATGTTTTATTACTTTTCGTGAGTTACTGTGTATTTGAGGAAAGTGGCATGATCAATTTTTATCATAATTTTCGATAATAAATTTAGATTACACAATTCATTTGACTTCAATTTAAAGTAAAAGTACTTCTAAATTATTATTTAGATTTTTGGTCTCACTGTCGTATACTTTAAATTTATTTATTCAGATGGAAATCGAACCTTCTTTGGAGAAACATATAACAAACATGTGTGCCAGAAATAAAAGAAAGAGCCAATTTAAAAAAAAAAAATCTCTCAATTATCACTTATCACAATATAAAAAGAAACAAGTTGTCATTCATTTAGACGCAATATTTATGTTACATTGTTATAGGATCCCAAAATTTTTAAAAAGCATTTTTGAGCATGAATTTTACAACTTTATAACGCTAAAATGCTTGTTTTATTTAAATGAAATTTAAACAGCAGTCAAGTTTAACATTCACCTAGATCGTTGCTATTATGTAGATTTATAATAAAATCACAACAAAACATTTCTGATGAAAAAGAAAAACATGTTGTGATAGTGATCAATAATACAACTAAACTTTTAAAACGATTTCTAAAGTATAGATAATGGATTGTTATTATGAATTTTAGGAAAAAATTAATCAAAATATTTTTTTAATTAGCTTTAAAACCGGAATTTTTTCATTATTTCAGTAAGGTTTAGCAGTAGTCAGCAATTAAAAATATGACCAGAAAATGAACAGAAACATTAGAAACAATTTAAAAAAACCATAAATATCTTCGTTTCAATTCTTGTTTACTATTTATGGATTATAATTTCAACATAAAAATATTTAATTATATTCATACTAATAAATTAGGAGTAAATTTATCATTTCATTTTCATGACAAGTATTCCATTTAATTAAAGTAAAACCATTATTTATGCATGTAAATAATAATAAATAAGAATTACTACGCTTCCGTTTAAAGCCATGTTTGCTTGGAGAAATTTTAATAAACAGTTTTCTACGACCGTGTGTATTGTAATGTTTGCTGTAAACAAAATTACAAATGCACTCAATAAAATTCAATAATTAAATTCATATTCTAATTAGGAAAACCTGCAAGTTAAATATTGGAGTTGTGTTTGTTGCCTTGTCTATGTTATACGGGTTCTGATCCAAACATAAATAACTGTGTAATACTCATAATAATTTCTCTTTCCATGCAGTGAATAAAACTGATCTAGAGTGCTTCAAATGCAGAATTTCTTCAAATACACTAAATAATTAATAGATGAATAAAAATATATTTAGTATGGAAGTGTTATATTTATTTTCTGGTGTAATGCGAATCATGTGGCAAGCATTATTTTTTTTTATCATGTACATATCTCATTATTCAGAAAGACAGATTTAGCGAAACATTTTTATATTTCTGTTATTTATACATTTTTTACGAAATAATAATATTCTTATGACTCTTCATCTTATGCAATATTTTGTTTACTAAATTTCATCGAAAACATAAAAGTGGTGACAAAATTCCACAAAGATTTTCGTGCAAGGTAACTGTGAACGCACGACTGAAAGTACTACTAAACTAGTAAAATGGTGAAAATGTGCACCACATTATTCACTACATTGATGGAAAATAAATTAGTCAAGTAAAACTGTATTTACCCTGAACCACTGAACATTATTTTAAATTTAATAATCAATTGCGAATTTACAGAATAATAAATTATCTAAAGTGTTTCCTGATTCGATGCATGAGCTACAATCTCATAAGTGTGAATTTTGGCTGCTGTTTTCTGTTGATATGTGTTTTTTTCAAAATCTCATACTATGCTTAATATTTTTAAATAACCACAGATATATTACAGAATAACGTTTAGTAAATGGGCACAAGCTTTATTGAAAAATAAATATGATAAGACAGTTTTCATTGGTCAAAAAACAAATTGTAATGGAAAGAAGAAACTTAAAAATAACATTTTTGGAATGTCGCATGCACTATTTTCCACTATTTTGAAAGACATACCAAACCTTTGATTAAATAGCTAGATATTGGTTAATCTATAAATATCCATATTTAAATTAACAATGGGGAAAGTAGTAGTTAAAGTCAATAGTAAAGATTAAAAAAAATACGCTTACCAATTCTTCATTCTTTTCAATCCAGAATAACTTCTTTATAAACAAAGAGCAAGCTATGGCGATATTTTAAGAACACCATGTGCTCTCGTAATGGAAACAATATAAAGATTAAAAAAAAATACGCTTACCAAATCTTCATTCTTTTCAATCCAGAATAACTTCTTTATAAACAAAGAGCAAGCTATGGCGATATTTTAAGAACACCATGTGCTCTCGTAATGGAAACAATACTGAAAAGTTCTGTATACTGTCATCTTGTGGAAAAATGAAGAAATTCATACACCGGGACCGTATTGACCAAAAACGTGAGGGACGCAAGTTTAAACCCAACAAAAACAAATATTACATATTTCGCTCATAAAAATTATATTATTATGCTCCATCAGATCCATATTTAAACTAAATGCATCGATTTTTACTTATTTATTTTTTTATAATTATTGTTTGTTGATGGTCTTAGTGATCAAATTTTGATTTGAGGACGGGAGACAGTAGTGACTTTTGAAAAAATAAAGTCCATTTTAAATATGAAAAAAAAAAAAACATATTTTCACTCTAAATGTATAATGATATTGTAGACAAAATAACAGAGAAACATTTTAACATTAAATGAGAATTTATATTGCAAAGAAATGCCGAGATATATAGTGGGGACTGAGAAACACTTAGGAGATTTTTGCCCATACGTTTTTTTTAAAATTCATAATGGTTATTTAATAGTTTAAATTCTATTAATAATGAATTTATAGAAACGAATATGTAGTGCCATGAAAATTAAAAATAAAATAATGTTATACAAACTCACAAAATAATTTTTTTCAAAAGTCATATCCAGATTTTTACTGTCTGTAATAAATATATACCATAATAAGGTATAATTAATGCATGCTACAATAATCCTAAAAAAGCTATTATCTGTAAAATTGTTTAATCATCCAGTCTTTTCAATATAGTGCTAATTTGTATAAGTTAAATTTAAATACGAAAACAACATTTTTAGATCGACACATTTATTTTAAAGCGTAGGTAAAATGCATTTAATTGTAATTTTTAAAAAAAAACGAATTTTTAAATGCTTTGTAATAGAAAATATACTACAAATATATATATATTTTTTTAATTTAAAGAAATTTAATCATTTGTGTTTGCTAATAATAACTTAAATTTCCCATTTTATAGTGTAAGAGAAAGTAACATTCATAGATTTCTTTTACGTATGATATAAGTTTTTAGATTTTTATAAATTATATTATTCGAAATATTTGCTTTTGATTTTTTATATACATTAAACTATCTTGTATAATGATTTAAAAAATATATACGTTTAATATATAACAGGATTCTATCCCTACTTTGAATTTAGTAGTTTCAATATAGAAGATATAATGCGTGAAAATAAGAATTAATATTATAATTCAAATGTGTAATTAAAAGTATTAAAGGGGCTCTTACCTCCTGATTCCTTTCCACTGCCAGTAAAATGTGAAGTGGTTTCGAGTTTTCATAAATTTTTAAATACTTACTGAAATTACACAAACTCTTATAACATACTTATGCATATTCCAAGCTTTATAAAATTCAAAAATAAAGCCTTGTAGTAAAATATAATAAAAAATGCTGTTCATTTAATATTGCAAAACATTCAGAATTTTTTACAGCTATCTGTATGATTTATAAAAAAAACTATTCTAGAAATCAGCCTAAAAATTTACAGGTGGCTATATCAATGTATTATCTATAGAATGATTTAATATTGTTGACACAGCTAAACATTTTATTTATTTCTTAGTGACTAATTAATATTTTTAAACATTGTTTTCTATTATTGGAATTTAATTGAAATTTTTAAACGGTTTTGTCAAAATCTTTATATATAAATAATTTTCTCTATTAAATATAGTTTAGAGGACATTTTAACATAAGTTTAATGTTCAAATATTTATTTTTAATTAAATTATTTTAATTAAATTATGGCTATTATTTGAAAACATCCCTGAAAATTTTGCAATATGAACTCAACTGTATTTTTAGTGTATTATATTAAACGTGTTTTAATTTTATATTTTATGAACCCTAAAAAATGACTTAAATACATTACAGAAGTTTGAGTCCTTTCAATAAATATTTTTTTTTATTTATCAGAACTCGAAACCACATCACATTTCTTTGATTAAGGATGGGTTTCATAAGCTACGAGACACCTTAAAAGAGAGCGTGCAAAACAAATGGATTTGTTTAGGTATTACATAACTAATATATTCCTTTATATCTTCCAATCTAAGTTATTGAAAACAATAAACAATTACTACAAGAGGAAACTGTATAACAAATAAAAATTATTATTGTAAATAAGATATTGACGCATCCTGGTGTGTAGACAAGAACAGCACTATTTCTGAATTGTCATCTTCGTCATATTTATTTTCGAAAATTGTAACAATGTTTTGGAACCACTGGTTTAGGGTACAATTAACAATATTTTTGCTATAGATTATGAAAACGGACAACGTATCATTACTTGAAGTACTGCGACACATAAATAACTATATAGACCGAAATAAGAAACGGTTTTTAATCAGTCCTGGGGTTATATTGTGAATAGTTAATTTTATTATCTATATTGCGTTATCATCTGTACAGTATATTGATTCATGTTGATACACTGAATACAGTAGATACAGGACCGATTTAAAATTATCTTTTTGTTGTTTTTGTGTCATGTAGCAGCTCAAGGTCCCAGTATCCCAATTTACCGCATATAAAAAAATAGAAGCTTAATCAATGTTCATTTGCATAATTTTATTGAAGTATCTATCATACCTGAAAAAATAAATAAATACGCGATAGATTTAAGCTAACACCGGAAGGGATGTAATATATTTTTTTAAATATAGATGTTCATTGTCGTACATATTTGTTTAAGTGAGATTATTATTTTTTATTTCTTTCTTTTCAACTATATTTTGTATTTAATACTTATAAAACTGCATTTCATGAATTTTTGTAGACAAATAATTTCAGAATTTTATCACATACTTTTAAAAATATTTCAAACGCATTTACAATTTTCAGATGGAATATAATTTAACCCTTAATTTTATTTCACAAGAGAAGAAAATGTAAGTTTTTAATTGTAACAAGTAAATTTATTTTCAATTTTATTTACTTTTCATACCTTCTTTTTCACGATTATTAATTACATGTGGGTAAACTTGTGTTGCACACATTTGATGAGTTTTGTATAATGTATATTAATTATATATATAAAACAACAATAACAAAGTTTAATTTTTATTTTTTATAATTAAATGCAATTTAACATAAACGTTATTTTTGATCATTCAAAAGTTACGTTCCTTAAAATTATTTTACAAATAATGTAATGTGAAAATACGTTTTATAAATTGTTCGTATTGCTACAATGTTTGTAAGTAAAACTACATCATAATTATTTTAATCTAGTGTAAATTAAATAATCTTATGCATATTATTTGTTAAGTTTTAATTTTATGGAAAAATTCCTTCTATGAAAAAACTAACTTAGCTTCAAATTAAAATAAATATATATACATTTAAATAAATAAATAAATATATATATATATATATATATATATATATACGAATTCATGTTTTGCAACGTACATCAAATGATGAAAACGCCAAATCTCTAATTTATTCAAACGTGATTCATTCTGAAATTGATTTATTTTGTTTATCTAAAAAAGAGAAAATATACCGCAAGTGGTATTTAAGTCTGTGGATAACTAAGAAAAATTACCCACTTTTTCCTCCGATTTCAGTTTCATAATGCTACTTTATAGAAATGAATGTAAAATTACAAAGAAATTTACGTAACAGTGACAATTTTTTAGAAATATTTTACCATTATTCTGCAAGTTTCACATCCAGATTAGTGCATTTTCCTTTTTTCTTTTGTTCTGATAAATATTTTAAAACATTTTGTTTTACTTTTAGAAAACAGCTCTTATTCAAAGGCAATGAAAATTAGTCGTTGAAGGCAACCTTAATACTTATCCATCATAGATATGCATAACATAAAATATGAAAATAAAACATGTGTAAACTATTTATAAAATGCATTGCAATTCGAATAAAATCGTGGCTTGACGACGTCATAAACTTTAAATGCTGTAATACAGAATTGCGTAAAAGAAACATCGTTATAACTCCAAAATTGATAAACATATTAACTAACGGTTTACTGCGTCGAATTAAGCGTCTTATTTCCAATTAAAATATATCTTTGAATTGAAATTTGAATGAAATACAGGGTCATGAAAAATCAAAGAGTGTGACAAATATGATACAAATATCTCGACAATTAATTATCCGATCGACTTTATTCTTCATGTAAAATTTATGTGTTTTTATTGTATTTTAGATTCATCCCTTAAAATAAACAATTTCGAAAAAAATTATGTACCTTTTATCAGAACGAATTTTTCAAAAGTCCGAAAAAAATAGTGCTGGATAATCGAGCTTACTGAAATTCAGTAAGCTTCTTCCCATTATTACATACTAAATATGCACCAAATTTAAAGTCTCTATCGCAATTTGTTCTGGAGATAGAGCGTTTACAGACACACACACAGACAGACGGACGGCATTTTTTTTTAATGAAAAATATATTTTTTTCGGAATCTCCAGTGTCTGAAACGTGTAAATCCGTCATTTTTTTTTTCGATTTTCAAAACAATTGCAAGACTTGCCCTATACTACGTATGATGGGTAAGTAAAAGAAACCTATAATTTTTATTTCACGAATGACATTTTAGAACATTCTGACAGATATTTTAATTTTCACAAAAAAGGGTTTTATTATGGATAATATTTCAGGTTGGTTATTCATATCTATTTCTTATCTTTTTTTCAAATTTGTATCCCACTTATATTTTTTTTAAATACACATTATTTTAAATTACCACAAACTTAGATTTATTTCAATTTATTTTCTATCTAATTATTCATTTCCATGGAAATTAGTTTAAAACGGTTCTTTCTATGAAAATATATAATCATAAATATAAATTAATTTTATTATACAATATTTTAAGAAAATATATTTGTTATTTCTTCAAATAATTTTACGCATGTAACGCATGTCAAACAATCTCTTACATCACTAAGCTGTAGAGCAATTTCTAAAATTAATTATTTTTATTAATAATACATCGTTTTTTTGTAAACTATTTCTGGATTTTTATAATACTTTAATCATGCATTCCTGTTTCTATTCATAAGCTTGAATAACATCATATGTACTTTTGTTAACATATTGTTGCGACAAAAATGGGATATTAAAAAATAAAAGAAATATAATTAATTCTGTTTTGTTAACCTCAAAATATATTAAAGCAAGTTCTGGGTACATTGTTTTAACTCTATATTCTTCTAGATTTAAGCATTTAATAAAGCCTTTTATTTTTGAGAGTAAATAGTTTTGTCTGATTATTTCTTATTTTGTAAGTTTTAAATGGTATTATGAAAAACGAATTATTGTTAGGAATGCGTTTCACATTTTAATTCCAGATTTGTTTGCATACTGGAGAGGTAAAATACTTGTTCTAAAGCTTCGTGGATTACTTTAGTAAACTACTTTCATTCGCGTTTTATAAATAAATGTAAGATACGATATAACGTAAGTTAATAATAAAAATAAAATGTATCAAAATAATATAACCTTGATTAATAGGTATAATTTATCATATTATAACTATTTATTATAAATTATATTGTATCCAATGCCAAACTGCTATGAGTTTGAAAAATTCTCCCAGTTTACATAAAATTATGATTGAAAAACGTGATATCAAAACATCAAAAAGTAATTAATCAGAAATATGTATTTTATAAATGGCAAACAAAACTAATCGCAACATGTTTATATTACTTGAATCTATAGCAGTGTTTTAATAAAAACAATACATGATGCGTGTATAAAGGAAGCTATATAACTGAAGACATTGAAACATTTACTATAAATTTTTTTTATAAAATAGCACAAGCTGTTTTTATTTTGAGAAATCCTCTAACATTTTAGATTCTAAAATGTTTTAAAAGAATTGGTATAAATTCCGTAGTAATATATTTATTCTCAACTGAAATTTAAATTTAATTTAATAATTTTAACTTTTTTTATCATTAATAGAATAAAGTATTGTAATCGGAATTGTTTTTGATTGATTTACACGTTTTAGTGGTCAAAGATCCCGAAAAACACGTTGTTACAAAATGCCTGTCTGTCCTTGTTTCTGAGTGTTCTCTTTCTATCATCGAAAAGTGTATGAAGGTGTGCAAAGAATTCAACCAAGTTTCATATACAATTTTTTTAGTTATGACCAGAAGGTCTCAGTGGAAATTGGGGATATTTTGCCATAAATGGGAACGGTGATATCGATTTTTTTGCTATTTTGTTTTCGTATTATTGGAAAGTGTACAAGATATGCAAAGAATTGAACTAAACTTCATATATATGTTTTTGACTATTGCAGTCAGGTCCCAGTTTAAATCGGAGGTATTTTCCCGAAGGGGTCGCTGTCATAGCGAATTTCATGTGATTTCTCTTTTGTATTATTGGAAAGTGTAGAATCTATGAATAAAATTGAAACAAAATTTATGCATACTTTTTAGACTATTGAAGCCAGGTCCTAGTTGTAAATGAGGATATTCCTCTAGAAGAGGACGTTGTGATAGCGATTTCTTCCATTTCTTTGATTTCTTGGTTTAAGTGAAGAATTTATGAATATTTTTCGACGAAGTTTCAAATTTAGATGCAATGTTATATAGACCGAGGTTTTACAAAATTTTGGAGAAAATTAGTTTGAAAGTGGCGCTGTAATACCGACTTTATGTTCGATTTTTCTCTTTTATCGTCGGAGAGTGTATAAAGATATGGATAGAATTTAACCAAACTTCATATATATGTTTTTAACTTTGGACCCAGGTGAAAATGGAAGTATTCTTCCGGAATGGGTTGCTCTGACAGCGATTTTTGTGCAATTTTTATAAATTTTTTGCAGTTTAAGTTTAGAATTTATGAATATTTTTCAATGAAATTTTATATTTAGATGCATAGTGATTAGGCCGACGTTTGTATAATTTTTTGGAAAAAATCGGATTAAAGTTATCGCTGTGATAGCAATTTTTGTTTGATTTTCCAGACAGACGCGGTAGCGGTTCAAAATATATCATACTGGATCATCCAATTGTCCAATCTTGGATTAATTTGCGTATTTGTAATAGGCAAATTTTTCATATTTTACCCGTTGATTATAATTTATTACTAAATCTATATTCTCTCTCTTTCCGCATGATTTCTAAACATTTATTGACAAACAATTTGAAGTGTAATAAAGATAAATAAATCAGAGATTTGCTAACTACTGACTTTTTGTTTCTAAAATGCATAATTAAAATTATTACGGTTTTTGAAATATTTGAATATACGAGATAAAAAAAAAGGTTTTGGTACTGGCATATCCAAATAGTTTTAATATGAAACCCACATGATTTAAATTATCACCAATATTTTTACATGATACCATAACACATGTTTAATCTAAACATAATTTTTGCTTCGTATTAAACTTAAATTTTATACAGAAGCCTTTCCAAATTTATAAAAAAATTTCATAATTATACTTAAGTTCGTATTTCTCTTAAATTTCAGAATTAAAGAAAGGATTAATTTACTTCAAAATAAACTTTAGAAATGTGAATATCCCCCAAACTACACTGCTCAAAACAATTAGGGGAGCAAGCAAAGAGGTGAAAAAAACCGTGGGAAACAGCCATGCATGGGCATAAAATGCAGAGTACACGTGTAAAAATTAGCAATAAAGAAAACAAAAGACGCAAAAAAATTGTAAGGTAGCTTTAATTCTTTTAAACGATGGAAAGAACATGAAAAGATGGTTTAAGGCAACAACTTGGTTACATGTAAATGACAAATAAAGTATTGTTTCGAAATGATCTCCAATGACTCCAATCACGTTGCCTCCAATTTCGATGTTCAGCAGCCCACCTCCTTCGGGCCGCACAGTGGCTTGGGGTCACTCGAATACAGACCATTAGCTTACGCGAATATAGACCACCCTGACGAAACCTATTCCGGACTATTTGGCTGGATACCCTTCGTCCTGTTACCAAGAGAAACTGTCTTTGCAGCTGAATAGCATCGCATGTTCTGTATCGACGAGCTATTAACAGGATACATCAGCCATCAGTTTATGTGGTAGAACGTGGCCGGCCTTACTCTGGGCAACGTGTAACACATCCTGTTCTTGGAATCGATTCCATAGCTTTGTAATGACATTTCTTGCGACTCCAATAGCATTCGCTACACTTCGTTGTGTTTGCTTTGATTCAAGTCTCCCGCTAATACGCCAAGCCATGCAATACGATAAATCACGTTGTTGGGACATTTTCAAATCATGTTTTCTCAAAGAAAAGCTGAGCAATTGAATTTCAAAACTGAGATATTGAAACAGACGTTTCTTCGAAATTCCAATTTCTGCGCTTATCACTTTTTTATGGTTTCTGACATCATGAAATTTGATTTGCATATGAAGTTTTATTTTTCTGTGCGTTTCTCTGATACGCTTTAAATTATGGATGTTTTAATTTAAATTACTTATGGGTGTAAGTATTTGCATAATTTCGTTAAAACCACGTGCTCCCCTAATTGTTTAGAGCAGTGTATTTTGTTTAAAACCTCATTTTTTATTATAACACAATGAGGTAATTTACGGGCACAGATTACTTATACATGTTACATCTAGACATTTTGCTGTCAGGCTTTTTTTCGTAAGTTTCCAGATACATTTGTGTTTATACTCAACCTTTGACATTTACAGTTATGGTTGATACACTTGTTATGTCTCATAACCTTATAATTAAAAATGTTATTGACAGTTAGAAAATTGCTAAATATGTCTCGAATAGTAATTTATGCGTTGTTTATTTCCTTTTTGCTTTAGTGAAACAATTATAAAATCACTAAAAAGTTTGTTTTCGCGCAGTTTTAAAAAGCTTTTAAAAGGAAAGTTCGTCGAATGTGTATTCCTCTAATTAGAACGAACATGTCATTCATTAAACACAGTAGCGTCGTTACACAAAAAACAATATATTCTAAAACATGCAATTGTTGTTTTGTTTTTTACTCGGAATACAAAATTCTAGTGTGCAACCATCTTGAGAAATTCTGGTAAAGTACGAAAGAATAAAATCATATATATTATGTTCGATGTCACCATCCCTTTCTTATGCAAAGCTCACAACTCACTGACTAAGATATATTACGAAAGGTTTTTGAAAGTGTTTTTGAATATATTACACGCAAATTTCATTGAAATATTTTATTTGACTGAAAATTGTAGTTAATTAAAATGTACTGAAAAATGGTATTAGAATATAGTTTCAAAGATTGCATGGCAAAAGCGTCGCAAGAAATCACTGGTTGAGTAGAACTTCTAAATTTATTTGTAAGCATGCGCTACATTTGTGTTAATCGTTAACTTAAAATTTATTCGTCAGAGGTTTCAACGCTGTGACGTACTTAAAGATAGGAATTTTTAATTTATAGATATTTATTTTGTACAAAAGTTCATATGATGTACGATATTTTATTTCGTAAAAGATATAAATTTAAATTTTAAATTTTCTTTCAAGATGCTAGGTGCGAAATATATTTTAATAAAATACATGAAAACATTTTATTAAAATAAAAACATTTTATTAAAATAAAAACATTTTATTAAAATAAAAATATTATTTCAGAAGCATTTTTATGAAATTTCCTTAAAATATTTCTTATGTTATCAACGAATAAATACGAAAGACATTATTTTTTTAAGAATATTTAAAATTCCGAAAAAAAAATCTTCTCTTTATATTCCCTGAATTTGATTTGCTTTTGCAATCAGTTTGTTTCAAAGTTAATTAAGAAGCTAAAGAATTAATCTCTTATCATGAAAAAAACTAAAACGTTTATATAAAATATGTAAAATTGCTTGATATTTTTGATTAATCGCTGTCTCGTGAAAAAGTACTTATTTCTCACTTGGAATTAACTTTTTTAATATAAATATTTTTCTATATTTTTTAGTACTTCCTTTTTGAAAATTTCATAATAAATATTTTTCATGAATTAACATTACTGTTAAATATATATATATATATATATTATATATAGTTTTTTTTTTTAAATGAAAATTTTAAATGATTAATCTGAGTTAGAATGAAAAGATAATATTTTCTGTAAATGTGGAGTGCTGGGATTATTGATTGCATTATATTAAACTTGTTTAAATACGCTTTTTAATATTTACTTTCGTTTTTTCTTTTGTAATATTAATGTTACTAATTTATTTCATGCTATGGCTGTAGTAAAAAACTGTACGTCTTTACTTGTTTTTTTTTCTATTTGAGATTTTAAATGATCTTTCTTTTATATCTTAAACATAATAGTTAAAAAAACCTCCCGCCCCTCAATCTGATTTTGTACATTTTAAAACTTTTATTGCGATGTAACAGAAAAAAAATAATTAAGCAACATTTTATTCATAAATTGTTTAGCATCAATATTGTCAATAGAAGAAAATTTTGCAAAAATAATCGTAACTTGATATATCCTATACATTTCGAAAATGAATCTACACTGTTACTCAAATCCAATCTTATCTTTATTTAATATAACAAAATACCTCTTTTAGAAATATATAATATCCTAGTTTAGTTTATGTTTATTCTGTAAATGTAAATGTACAATAATATACCCGAAATATTTTCTGTACCCTTTTAAAAGAATTATAATGTCCCTAAAAATCTTTTCAATATAAAGCATGTTGTAGTAAATTTCAGCATGAGTTGCAATGTTACTAAAAAAACTCTTTTAAAATTTTCCCGATTCACTGTCATGCGAACGATCCGAAATAAATATAAAGTAAATAGGGTCAATTTAGCAAAATGTTTTACTTTCTTTTTCTTATTGTTCATTCCTTCACAATGCTACGTAATATTGGAAAGTTTTTGATCTATTTGTTACATCCGGGCTGAGAATGATTGTTAATAGTGCATGATTCATTGTAACTGAAAATATTGCCTGGCAGGAAAAATCCAAAAGCAACGGCCTTTCCTCCATTTTATGTTTCAAAATCTATTACGGTTCAATAGAAATCTTGCATAAGAGAATGATTGGAGTTGTTCAATATGTCTTCAGGTAATAGGTATACCTAAGATTTATTCATTAAAAGAAAATTAACACCATATGAAATGTACAGTCATGGAATAATAAACGGAACACCTTCCCCCCCCCCCTTAACTCTGCAACAAATTTACGTTAATGATACCTAACGATTTGAAATAAAGTCTACTTTTAAATGATGTACATAAAATTTTCTGAGGGTGCCATCTACACATCAAAACAAACCCAAAATTTGTTATTTTTCAAAGGCAAGACCCAAGTTTGACAAGATATTTTAAATCTTCAGTTCAAACTATGCTTAGATACCTAATTTCAGAAAATTCCTCCGATTAGTTTCAGATAAATTAATTATTTTAAAATAAGCATATTTTAGCAACTTTATCCAAATTTAAATTCGGTACTCGATTGTTGAAATGGTACAGAATGAATAAGTCACTTCTATTAATGTATTATTTCTTGCCACAATCCTATTTTACTCAATTAATATGTTACGGCTAATGTTATACGGCTAATGTTAATATTTTCAATATTCATTTTATAATGTTTACAAGAGTTGAATTATCCGATTAAAAATATATAATTTATCTATCATTAAAATAGTATTCGAATATATGAATGTGACTGGAGATTTATAGATGGTTTATAATGGGTTTTTTCCCCACATTTTGAATTTATTTTACTTGTTCTTTTGTAAAATTATATGTGAAGAATATCGGTGAATGCAAAATTTAGAATAAAAAATAGTATGAAGCAGTATAAGGAAACGATGTAGAAAAAACTCAGACAAAATGATTTTCAGTCTGATAATGTTTTTAACGAGATTGCTAATGGCATATTTTAAAAACTTTTTCAGCAAATACACAGCACACATGCATTTATAAGTAACTTTACTTCAAGCATATATACCAGAAAAAATAAAATAGTTTTATTAAACAGAATAAAAAGCTAGAAATTCAATTAAAGGTAATAAGAATATCGAGTAAGACTTTTTTTCTAATTTAGGACTGTTCATTAAAAAAAAAAAAAAAAGCTTTGTTAATTTAAAAATAAAAGTAAAACTAATTTACATAACTGACATAAAATTATATCTCATGGAAATATGATTTACATAATTTTAATTTTAAAAAAAACCTTATTCTAATTAACAATAGAATGAGTAAAATATTTTTATAACCAGCATATTGCCGTTTTTAAGAATAATTTCAAAACTACTTGGAAGGAAAATTAAAAATTTTAAATGCACATAAGGCAGGACATAAAATTAGGACTTTACAAAATTAGCTTTTATTATTAAAACATGGTATAGTTGAATCATTACGTAAATTTCATTGATTTGAAAATTACTATAGTCAATAAATATTTTTGAATCACCTCCTGAAGGAAAATAATATTTATTTTGTGACAGGAGTATTCATTCATCTGAGAATAAAAACCTCATTTGCGAATGTTTTTTGTATAGTTGGACGTCTCGTTTTCGTAACTTACAAATTGTGCGTGACTGAGAATATTTTGGACTCTTTAACCTCTCCTTCATGTGATAGGGTAGGCGAAAGTGCCATGTTCATTTTTAGTTTTCGAATTAGTTTTTGAATGCGGTTCTTTCTATAAATTGTGAAGCTTTTGCTTTTCGAGTTGATTTTAGCAGCAAACACTCCTGGGAAACACTTTCAAGGAAATTTCTACACACATGGAAGGTTTAATTGCTTCGAAATTGGAGTTAGTGATTGTATTTAGAGTTGAAATAACACACTTTGTGCTGAAAGAACGAATTTCCGTGACATAAGTGTAAAGGTATATATTTCCCCAAGGTTTGTCAATTATATAGAGTTGTTCTATAAGTGCCATAGTATGAGACATTATGCGTTATTTGCCTTAAAGTAACGTCTAGCCTCGTTTTAAGAATGGAATGTATAGAAAACATTGAAAGAATTTTGAACAAAATAATGAACAACTATTGAAACAAAAACTGTAATGTAAGAACAGTTTTAAATATTATTGAAAAAAATATTATTACTATATTACTTTAAGGTATTATCATTTAAAAAAATCCGTGTAATAACAAGATAACATTATATCTCGCAAAATCGTTAGTACATACCTCTACATCCCTCGTTTTAAGGATGGAATGTATAGAAAACATGGAAAAAATGATAAACAAAATGACGAGAAACTATTGAAAAAAAACTCTAACGTAAGAGCAGTTTTAAATATTATTGAAAAATATATCTTTTCCCGTCTAATGCGCTATATTCTGTTTAAATTTTAATAACTTGAGGTTATTATACCAATGAATCTTTTTTTAAGGCATTATCATTTTTAAAAAAATTCCGTGCAATAACAAGATAATATTATATCCCGCAAAATCGTTAGTACATACTTCTACTGCATGTATTTAAGTAGTGAGAAATGTTGGGATTACCTATGCCTTGGTATTCGGTTTTTAAAAGAATGAGTGTCCACGTAAAAAACATTATTTTGCACCAACTTAATTGTTTTTAATGATACAGTTTTCTTTAAAAAAAACTAAAAATGGAAATTTTTGGATTATTAATGTATAAAATAAACGCTTTGTATAAAATTAATAAAAAATGGCGTGATTGTGAATTTTGAACCGACCTGATAAACACTGAAAACTGAGGTCAATGTCTAAAAAAAACAAAAAAACACTTCGTCTCAGTGTGTTGAAGAAAACGGGTTGAGTAACTACGTAATTTTGTTTTAATTCTCGATAAAGCTACCTGCACCTGAAATTAACTTTGTTTAGAGAATAGACAGTGTTGCATCTCTACAAGCCTAGTTGTTGAATCGCAACTGGGAATAGTTTATCGTTATTCAATATTCACCTGATTGCCACTACGTTTTGTAGTATTATTCGCCTTATTTAGTGACAGAATATCTCATATATTATAAATGTATTTAATTATGCCCTTAAACAACTACCTATTAACTACATCATTAATGTTACCAAATTTGCAATCTCTATCCTTAAATTCTGCTATTTTCCTAAAACATGCAAACTTCTACTGTGTCTATAATTCCTAAGCCTTCCTGTGATTTTAGTGATGCTACCAACTTTCGCCGTATCAGTCATCTATCCTCCTATTTAAAACTATTGAACGTACCATTAAATCACATCTCAATCATTACTTACACGATAATAATTTTTCTGATACCTGGACAATTCAGCTTTAGAGTTAAACCCTCAAAACAACACCAGCTTCTACGCTTTGTGGAATAAGTGAAAACTTCAACGCAACTGCTGCGGTATTTTTAGACATCGCTAAGGCCTTTGATAAAGCCTGGCATGAGGCCATCATTTACAAACTCATTCGGCTAAATATCCCATCTGGATTTACCCATTCCATACACTCTTACCTTGGCGGTCGTACATTTTTCGTCCGTATAAAAAATAAAGTGGCTGCTTTCCGCTCCATTGCCTGTGGCATAATTCAGGGCTCAATTTTGGGAACTTGCCTGTTTAATATTTATTATAACGATGTATCTCGTACTCTACACACTCTTCTAGCTTTTATGCGAACGACAGCACTATTTACGCCTCTTTCTTCCTGTACAAAAATATTCAAAATCATCTTGACATATTCATTGAAAGGTGCCATCTATGGCGCATCAAGCTAAATGAAAGTAATACCACTGCTGTCATCTTTTGTTGTACTTTCTCCAATCCCAATAGACTCACTATCAGCAATACAACTATTCTTGGATCTGATAATGCTCCGTACCTTGGGGTTATCATTAACAAACGCCTAACTTTTCGTATAGAAATCGTTAATATCCGTGCTAAAGTCGCCAGTACTTCTAAATCTGTTTCGTCCTTTCTACGTAGCCCTTCGTTCTCTATTCGCAATAAAACATAAATCTATAATAAATGCATCATTGTATTTTTACTTATGCCTGTCCAATCTGGGGCATCACTTTCAAAAGTGGTATAGACTATCTATCTCTCTCCCACAATAATCAGCTAAGATTTATTCGTAATGGCAATAGACACGTTCGTAATTCTACAATCAAAAATGATCTTACAATTTGCTCTATGACTAACCGCATTAAATTCCTTTCAAAAAAATTCTATAGTAACATACATAATATTCCTAATGATAATGTCTATGATATATTCCCGATTATGATGTTTACTGTCCTATTAATCTTGAAGAGAACAAGATATACAACTATTTTCGAAGATTAGTCCTTTTTGTGCTAATACTTATTTGTTTTTCCCTTATATATATTTATTTAAAAAATAATATACTAAAAATAGTATTAATATTACATGTTTAATCTTTATTAACAGTCTTATCACTTACATTTATTGTATTCTAAATACTATTCTTTCTTTTAAATTTATGGCAATAATTTTTTTTAAGGGGTAGATTTTCGCTTAATTTCTTTGCTTATTGCTTACCTTATTACTTACCGTTTCAGTTTTTTTAAAGTTTTAACATTTTTCCCTTTATTTTATCCATTTTTACGTATTTTTAAAATATTTTTCTATGTTAATTATTAAATGTTAAAGCTATTTTCTTCAAATTCATTTATTTTCGTACTTTCTGACAATTGTCAGTGAAGATTGGTCGTTTATTTCAACCAATCGCTTAAAAAGACTTTCCCTTCTCTGACTTATTTTGTCTTCTGCCACTGCGGCAGGAAGAACTACCCTCACAATTTAATCGCTTTCTTTTTATTGTAGTATATATATTGTGCTACGGATATAGTTCTTTCATGACTCTTCTAGGCTATGATAAACAGATACTCATATACAGGGAGTGGAGTTGCAGTGCAACTGAGAAACCCCTTGCAGCTATAATATATTCATCTGATATATTATAACACGACGAACACTATTAAAATTTACTCATGAAAAACTGCCTACCGCTACGCATCTTTTCAACTATTATATTTATTCCACTTTTCTTGTTTTTGTTTCATTAAATTGAAGTTTGTTAATTGCGTTTTAGCTTCAGTGTTCAAGTGTGGAATCTAAATACACCTCTATTTTCACAATCTTCATTGGTAATTAAGTACATTTAATCATTAAATCTATTTTTCAGACATTGGTTACTATATTAGCTATACGAAATTAAAATAAGCGAAAAATATAGTACGAAATGAAGTTTCTTGATCGTAAGAATATGAAGAATTGAATATTTAAAAAAATTCTATTAAATCTAAATTCATTTTAGTGCATTAATTTGAAAAATAATCTTTTTCTAAATGCAGTTTTAAAATATCATGACTCTATCTGTAATTTAGCACATAAATTCTGATACTTCTGATATTTCTGATACTGCTTTAATGCATTTCTATTTTAAATTTCAATATAAACTAGAATATAGCTATAATCTGTTTATTCGGTTATCTGATATATAATAACAGGAAGAACACTATTAAAATTTATTCATGAAAATCTGCCCACTGCTACGCATCTTTTAAACCACTGTATTTATTCCACTTTTCTTGTATTTGTTAAATTAAATTGGAGTTTCTCAATTGTGCGTAAGCTTCAGTGTTCAATTGTGGAATCCAAAGGCTCCTCTCATGTAACAATCTCCATTTTTAATTATGTACATTTAATCATTAAATCGATTTATCCAAACATTAGTCACTCTATTAATTATACGAAATTTAAGTAAACGAAAAGTATAGTACTAAATGAAGTTTCTTGATCGTAAGAATATGAAGAATTGGGTACATAAAAAAATTCTATTAAATCTAAATTCATTTTAGTGCGTTAATTTGAAAAATAATCTTTTCCAAAATGCAGTTTTAAAATATTACGACTCTATCTTTAATTTGGAACATACATTCTATTTCTGATACTTCTTAAATGCGTTTCTATTTTAAATTTCAATTTGAACTCCATTAGTGTTGCGAAATAACAATTTCCTCACAAGTTTCCTAAATAGATTTCTCTATCTCATCCAAGAATAAAAAAAAAATCAAATTGTATAAAAAATATAGAAAAATAATTTTGTCATACGATAATAGAATAAATTTATCTGTTTCATCTAAGTATAAGAATAAAGAAATTATTTATTTATAAACTCACTCAATGCTCTTCATATGTTCAAAAATGGAAAAACATATATATATATATATATATATATATATATATATATATATATATATATATATATTGCGAACAGAATTGGAGACATCGGCGAAAATCGATTTACTGAAACGGTCAATTTGTTTTCTCTTTTGATTTTAGTATTTAAAAGAAAAGTGCAATTCATTTCATATTATCAGCTTTTTAATTTAACATTTAACTGATATAACAAAATATAAATATATGTAGAAATGAGAAGCTAAAAACAGGCATGAATTCAGTCATTCTCCTTTATTAGTTAAACAGTAAAATAAATAAGGTTTAAAATAGTTGATAAATTTATAACATAAACAAATTGGAAATTGTACGTCAAACGTGACAAATTGGGTGCGTTCGTATTATAGCTAGTTTTATAAATATTCAGATCTTGATGATCTTTATTTCAGTGAAATGAATTATATCGCCTGTTACTATGAATAGTTTCCTTAATCAGATTAGTACATTTTAAGTTAACTAAATTATTTACTCGCTTAGGCATTTATGCTTCATGTCCACTTGCTTTTTAGTTGCAGCATGTTTTCTAATGCACAGATTTTAAAATCAACAAAGATCGCGCCGAACCAATGCGAATTTTGGTTCCGACTATGTTTTTCCCGCAGTTTTCGGCGAATTCAGCATGTTTTTTTCTCTTATTACATATGCCACGCCTACGGGCGCAATATTTTTCTGCAGTTTTAGACGGATTGAGCATGCTTTTCTCTTATTACGTATGCCACCCTTACAGGCGCGATTTTGTTTGAAACCAGACATCGCTGCAAAATTTATCATGGAGAACTTGCTTTGGCAATGATTTATCTTCATGATTTAATATGTTATGATACAGGATGAACGAATCTTCTGTGTTTGTTTTCTTTAAAGATGTTACGTGTTGGACTGTCAACCTAATTTCAACTGAAATTATCTCAGAATCGATGCACATATGAATGTAACTAATCTCTCAAACCTACAATTTTTTTGAACGATTTTTCTAAAAATGTAAATTTATGAACTTTTATTCGAAAAAATAATTTTGAGTAAAAATGGCCATTTAGCATATAAAAAGCGGCCAATCCGTATTTGTTTTATTCAGTGTGCATTTATTATATAGATTACGTATGATAGGACTTAACAGAATGAAGAAAACTTTTATTAATAACTTTTTTAATTTTGATTCGATTTTCATAAAATTTGAAATGAATCGAAAAAAATTCTGCAACGATTATAAATATTTAATTTTAAATCATTCGGTTGAGTAGTTATTGCGCTGTTGTATGCGAACAGACTGACAGACAGACGGACTTACCAGACGACGAATATAAGTGCTATGTTTTTATATAATTACGAACGAGCCTAAAAATAATTATTCCAATTATACCTGTTAAATATATCTATGAAAGTGTGACATTTTATGTTGATAACAATTCGCAGAATACTCGATTTTGTAACAAAACTTTATTAATTAATTAATAAATTGCTTTAAAATTCACAATGGTGGCTCCAAATATATTAAGATTTTAACTCGCACGTATTTTAATTACATTTGAGTGATTGGAAAATGGCAGTAAAAATAAAAGTGGATGTATAAAGTGTAGAATACGAAGGTGCATACATTAGCTTGTACAGTGTTTAAATGACTTAAAATTTTAATTTCTATTATTTTAGAAATGTGTATATTTTAGGATTATATTTTCTTCAGTAATGGTAGATCGTCAAACTTACCATTATCACTAGTACATCTGATTTTTTAAATATCTATGCGTTTGCAATCTCTTATGCAATACGTGCTCTTTTATTAATAGATAGATAGAGGAGAAAAGGGTAAAACCTAGTTAGGCGGGTCAATCCGGGCAGCCTGTTTTCTCGCTGATGGGTGCTGCCTTGTGGACAGCACTCGTCTTAACTGCATTCCTTGGCGTTCGCTAGCAGTGTGCCATTAGCTTTTGAATTCAGTTAATATCTGTGTCCGCGCAAAGCGATTGGAAATAAATTCACATTAAAAGTTTTAATTTTTCGGCCTTAACTCGCCCTTTTCAAATAAATACCGTCTGACGAATCGATTTAAGTAAAGAAACCACCGATTTTGCACTATATTTTGATGCTAAGTAGAAGTATGTACGTCCAGCTATCCAGATTGATTTTTATGGTCGACTGTTCGGGCAAAAGCAGAGATCCATTGTTTTGCAAAAAATTCTGCAATGAATTGTTAGTAGTTTCTTTCTTTACTCAACAGGTGATGAATGAGGAGCACGATGCTCAGTCTGCAAACAGTGGGTACATGAGGAGTACAACGGATAAGAGAAGTAAAAGCTGAGACAACCATTTCATGACAACATAAAACATTGCTTGATTTTTTTTTTACAATAAAGCTTTTTGTTACTCGAAGTGTAGAAACTTAATTTCTTATTAGTACCCATGTTTAAACTACCATCAACATTCGGAATGATTTCAGATGATCCTAGAAAACGCCTTTTCACAAGTAGAGAAAAATGTTCCTGTGGCAACAGATGTGTTTTTTCGATTTTGCATCACACCGCTCGGATCACCCCTCACAATTCTCAATTTACCCCAATAATATGATATAAATTTCCTCCCGACTTAACCTTTTGGGAGGAAAAATCAATTAAAGCGAGCGTCGAGAAACGACCTCGTTTTTCTAATAACCCAGATGTCCCTAAACACGTTTCTGAGGTGTTCCAATTTTTCCGCCTTTCTAGACTTTTCTCAACAAAGGAAAACTGTTAGGTACCCGGATTTATCTTACTGCCCCCTTCATATTTATTTGCATGTATGTATGATTTACGCTCACGGCATAAAGGTACGCAATCCCGAAATTGGAAAATGATGGATTTATATTTGAGAAAGGTTTTAGGTGTACCGAATCGCTTTATAACTACAAAACCTATAAAGGATGAAAAAATGCCCAAAAATGTTTGTATTTTTAAGTGCAAACAACTTTTTCAATATTGTGTTCACAACATAAATCGTTAGAATTTTTGTAGAGATAAATAACCTTTCCTTTTTAAACAACACCGACGGGAACTATGCAAGAGAATGAATTACTAACTTATACATATAAATTTATACAGCCTTCATGAGTGCAAGAAAGAGAAAATTTGGCGCACATGCGCCAGCGAGTACACGGTTGATAAACACTGATATAGTGCATGTTATATCACTTTACTCAAATTCTTCACTACTCATTTTCATTATTATATGTCTTTAAATAATATCTGATATATCTAAATATTTTTTGCACACAACACATTTCATTTTAGTACTTGTATAGTTAAACATACTGTGAATAAATAAATCTTTTGGTATTTAACATTTACAATAAAAGGAAAATTAATTCCTACACTAATTTAAATTATTATTGAATTCTTTTCTCGATTTAATTAAGAAAGTTTTTCACATTTTCTAAGTGCTTCTGTCAATATAATTTAATAATTATTTTCCTAATTTCTCGGTGTTTCTTTAAATACAGTTTAAGAAATTGTTTTCCAAGTTTCTCGGTGCTTAATTCAGTGTAATGAAAAATTTTATGTTCATAATAGTTTAGATTATATTCATAAAATTTGTATCATTGAAGTAGAAAAAAATATAAACCTTATTTTATGCACATTAGAATTGGAAACGTTTTATGCTTTCCAAAAACTGTAAAGTTGTTTTGCGAAACTTGCAATTTAAACAAACATAATTAGGAACTGGAAAATTTAAAGCTTATAATTTTTTTTAGCTTGTAAATGTTTAGATTACCCTTATATACTTTGAGAAAAATTAATAAACGTATGGTGTGGCAAATTTTTGCAATTAATTAAAACAGGTCAATCATTTTTCTATTAATCTAAAAATAAAAAAAAAACTGTATTTAATAAAATATATTAATAATTCTCTTTCTAATTTTTATAAAAAAATAAACATGGTTTATTGAATATAAGTTCAATGCAATAAGCGGAATTGAAACATGTTTCAAATGTCTTCATTAAAGTTTTAAAAATATATTATTCTGTAGTGTTTAATAGTTACTTCACCTGTTAGTTAAAAATAATCTCAAAACACTTGCAGTTGGCAAATCATTGTAGTTTAGGTGAGTCCCAAGATATCTTATGAAAATTTTATTAATATCTTATTGCTTTAACTTCTTCTGTGCAAATTTCCTTTTTACGTTAAATAAAGAATTTTTTTTTAGTTATAAGCATGGTAAAGATTAGGAAAAATACTTAGTTCAGATTTAAAAAGTAGTTTTGTAGAAAATTCTCTGGTTGTTTCTTCTGAAGATAAATAATTTTTCTGAAATTAACTAAATGCCACTTATAATAATCATGATTTTTATTAAAATTTTGATTTTAATAAACGATTGATTCTTGTAACTAGTCATGGATTCATGACCACATATGGGTTTGCGACAATCTAATGCATGGTTTACGATCTATATATTTTTTTTAATTCCTTTATGGTCATATATAAGTCTATAAGTAAATACCTCTGATCGCCCAACAAAAAGGCAAAATTGTAATGTGGTTTTCTCAGTATTTTTTTAAATGCCAAAGAAATAAAAATAAATAATAAAACAAAAGATTTTTCCAACACGATATAAAAAACTTAATTAAGTATGTGAACATGATATTTGAGAATATGAATATTTATTCAATGTTTAAAAACTGCGTTGTATCTGTAGAATTATATTAAATTAAATAATTTGACTATAGCAGTGAAGCCTACAGATTTGTGAACGGATATATATGTTCACGGCACTGAGAAGGAAACTTTTTTCTATAAAGAAAACAGAGTTAATACAAAAATCAAGTAAAAATATATTTTCCATTCTTTTCCAAATTAAATATAATTTGTTCGGCTTCCTTTTGTTTTAGTTCAAACAAAGTAATAAATGCAAAGATGAAATATTTACAAAAAAATCTATTTTAATCATGTTGCTACAAAGAAAATGTCTTTTGTAAATAAACTACATTTACACAAAAGAGAAAATGTTAATAAGATAAAATATTGTTGCACTAATTTATATTTAATTAACTTGTGTAAATAACGAAAATGTACTTTTTAATTAGATTCGTAAATGAAGATTTTGTACTTTAATTATTATTTTAGAATCAAAATTTATTTTTTTGTCCATATAAGAATTCAAATAATGATAATTAGTATGTATTCAATGAATATTGGTTATCGACAGTACATTGTATTTACGTTGGAAACAAATATCTAACTACTTACTAAGCAAATTGACCTCTTTTATTTGCAATTATTTAATTATTTAATTTTTTTTATATCAAATGTTTAATATTTTTGTGTCTTAATGACTCTCATATTCTAATTTAATTTTACAAGTCATTCAAAGAGGAAATTTTAGAGATAATTAAATCCCGTGTCAAGTAAATGAAGCTGATAATAAGATATTTTTAGCCGATAATTTTTACCGAATTTTCACCGAAATGCCACAATATTATGTTCCTGAAGAATAATGAACTCATTTATCAAATTTGAGGAAATATGTTTGAATTAATTGAAAAGTTTTAGAATTACTATAAATAAAAACCACCATTTCTTTATTTATATTTCATATTCCTAAAAAAAAAATGATAGCAAGATTTTTACTAAGAATTATTTAAAAATAATATCTCGCCATTTATTAGAAATTACTTAAAAACAAAACAGAAATTAGTAGAAAAATCACTGATATTTCATCTGCTAATTTAAAATTGCATTTTGAACTCTCTTTAAATTGTTTGTACCAATCTTTCTATAGTTTAGCAGATAAAAACAGCAATTACTTTTTGAATATTTTTTGACATGTGCAAGTATTTCCGGCAATTTTAAATTGAGATCGTAAATTTCTGAGAGCTGCTAATTAGCTTGAAATAATGTATACGATATCAAAAAATTTCCTTAATTAAATGTTAATTACAGATATATATCATGTCTGAATAACTTATGTGTATAGTTGAAAAATCTAGTTTGATTTTATTAAAAAATCTAGTATTTTAACAGTTGCTAATCACTTACGTATACGTCCTGGAGTATTTTTAAACATTTTTTTCTTTGTTTTTAAATCTGTCGTTAGTCGCTGTGCTTCATTTTATAAAATATTTGATAACCCGTCACATATGGTACGTACAAAATTAAATAAGAAAAGAAAAAAATCATAATAAAAATAAGTACAAACTTAAGGTAAAGCTAGGAGAGTCTGCGCCCAATTCAAAAGAATAACAATAAAAAATCTAAATATTAATTTTTTGCTAAACTATTATTGAACATTATTGAATAACAAGTTTCTAACTTCCTCTTTTTTATTAGTGGGTATAATGTTAATGATCTTTTCACAGTTCGTTATCACACTTTTGATATCTATTTTTCTCTGAAACATCTGTCTAGGTCCCATACTTAGAAAATTATGCAGTTTTCCGTCTATTTTCTTATTGGTGAGGTAACATATGGTACTGGTTTTTGCTGTAGCCCTGTATAGGATTTCTTGTCTTTAAGTCAATTGATTTCCCCGTAAATACACCTTTCTTTTTGTTTTTTCTAAATTATCTGTGTATGTATATCACGGATATAATTTTAGTAATTTGCCTAGAGAAAACATATTTTTCAAAAAATTATAACAGAGGTAGATTTTATTTGTTTATCTAACCTTTAATCAATTTAATTTACCATTCAGTATTTCCATACAGGACTTTGTATATCCATTTATTTGTATTTGAAAATACCTACTAATTTAAATCATGAATATATATATATTTTTTGTTTTCCAACAAGCTTAGTTATATTTTCTGCATCTATTTAAATATTTTAGTTTATTGAATGTAATCACTAAGCTTCCCCCCCCCTCCTACAGATCTAGAAAACTTTTTATGTAACCAAGTAGATTATACCAGATTTTTGGTATATTGTAAGATAACATATCATTACAGGATTTCCCACCACTTGTCAGGATTTCCACTGACTCCCTCAGTATACATGTAGTATGGTCGTTCAATTGCGCGATAATCTTTACTTTACTAATATATATATCAATTTCTGTTTTTAAATTTAACCGAGAAAGTGCAGCAGATGGTTTTCCTTTTGCTATGTCTGACTTATGCCCCCTTATGCGGTCTTGTAATTTCCTAGTTTTCATACCTATGTATGTAAATACTTCATTTTTATTTTTACATTTAAATGGGATGATATAAATTCCTGCTTTTTCATGCATATCTATGGGGTCAATTTTTCTGGTCTGTCAAATGGTTTCATATTTTAATTGATACACAAAGGGGAATTTTGTTACAATTTCAGAATAATTTTTCTATATATTTAATGAATTCTGAGGTTATAATATATATTCTATATATTTAATGATTTCTATATATTTAATGACTTCAATATATTTAATGACGATTCTGGATACATAATGGAACGATGCAATTTGAAGAAAAAATTCAAAACAGAAAGAATGAGGCTGGATAGGGAAATTATCAATATTAGGTTTTTACAACTCTGCAAGGAGCACAGGGTTATCCCCACATTTTTGAGGAATCGTAATAAAGTAATTCAGGAAGAAATTTCTGAGATCGGATATAAATTAGACAGTATTGCCCTGAAGGCATATATTAGAAGCAAGTTTAAACTGATCGATCGTTTGACCAGGGAAGTAAGGGACTTATCCAGTGAATTGTCACGGGTTTTATATAACAGGGATTTTGATGAATTTTTGCGTTTGGTTAAAACTTACCAGATAATTTAGAAAAAACTAAAAGAAAGGTGTATTTACGGAAAAATCAATAGACTTAAAGACGAGAAATCCTATAAAGGGCTACAGCAAAAACCAGTACCATATGTTAACCTCACCAATAAGAAAATAGACGGAAAACTGCATAATTTTCTAAGTATGGGACCTAGACAGATGTTTCAGAGAAAAATAGATATCAAAAGTGTGATAACGGTCTGTGAAAAGATCATTAACATTATACCCACTAATAAAAAAGAGGAAGTTAGAAACTTGTTATTCAATAATGTTCAGAAATATTTAAAAGTACCTAGGGTAACGAACGATAAAGATCTAAGCGTAATCAAGCAAATTAAAAATAATCAGGAGGTCACAATTATACAAACGGATAAATCAAATAAACTTGCAATATTACCTACTGCAGATTACATTGTCAAAATGGAGAAGTGTATTAGTGAAATGAATTGTTTAAAACTGAAAAAAGATCCAAACTTAACGATTCACAGAAAAACACAATAAATAATAAAACATGGTACTTGGCCTAGTGAAATAAAAGTTAAGCTTATGATTAACAAAACCGCAATTACCCCTCGCTTAATAGGACGTTTGAAAGACCATAAACCTGATCTCCCTCTCAGACCTATTGTTTCAACATATTCAGCACCAACCTATTTTATTGAGAAATCATTTGTACCACTACTAAAAGTAATGTTACCCCCCACTAAATATGCAATCAACTCTACCATAGATTTAATCAAACGAATCAAAGATTTTAAAATTGAAGACAGTACTATACTTGCAAGTTTTGATATCAAGTCATGATACCTCTCAATTAATGTACGAAAAGTCAGAAATATTATTGAAGATCAAATCCGCAATAACCCAGTGTATGAGACAACATTAAAAATACTCTTATATCCAGTTTAAATTTAATTACTAATAACAATGTTTTCATTTTTAACGGAAATTATTCTAAACAACAGAAGGAGCCCCTATGGGCTCCGCCATTTCCGGTTTATTAGCTGAACTAAAACTGAGACCCTTAGAAGAACAGATTATCTCCCCCTCGGTTTTAAAACCTGATTTGTGGATCAGATATGTCGACGACAAACTCATAATTTGGAAGCATGGAATCTCAATTCTAATTTTTTTTTAAAACATGCTAATAGTTTAGACAACAGAATACAGTTTACAATGGAAATAGAGAAAAATGGGTCATTGCCTTTTCTGGATGTTGAACTAATTAAGTATAACTTAACACATTGTTTAGACAGAAATATTTACAGGAAACCTCGCCGATCCAATAATCCAATATATAACATCAGTATAGTACCATTTAAGAATAAGAAAGCAGCATATAATTTTTATGTCAGAAGGACATTTAATGTATGTTCACAAAATTATATAAACGCATAATTAACCACGATTAAGAAAATTGCAACTCAGAATGGGTGAACTCAATGAAACTTATTAACTCAATAACTCAAAGAACTCAATGAAATTTATTAACCAAGTAATTTATGAATTTATTAACAGAAAAATAATAACCAAGAATAAAACACAAGTTTCAAAGTTTTGTAGTATAGATTATATCCCCCAACTTTATGAAAGAATCCGGTATGCTTTAAAGAAATATGACATAGCATTAATTGCCAAACCTCCAACAAAATTACAAAATCTAGTACACAGAAAAATTGACCCCATAGATATGCATGAAAAAGCAGGAATTTATATCATCCCATTTAAATGTAAAAATAAAAATGAAGTATTTACATACACATGACATACATACACATACTTTTATTTACTTGCACATAGTATGACAACTAGGAAATTACAACACCGCATAAGGAAGCATAAGTCAGATATAGCAAAAGTAAAACCATCTACTGCACTTTCTCGGCTAAATTTAAAAACAGAAATTGATATATATTTTAGTAAAGTAAAGATTATCGCGCAAATGAACGACTAAACTGCATGTTTACTGAGGGAGTCAGTAGAAATCCTGACAAGTGGTGGGAAATCCTGTAATGATATGTTATCATACAATATACCAAAAATCTGGTATTGGGTGCTACTTGGTGTTAATGGGTTGGAATAACCCACCTCTCTCAATAGACTAGTCAATCCCTCCCCCCCCTTCCCCCTTCTCCATATGGGGTTTCGCCTTCGGCTATTTAAACAGCTTACATTCCGGAGGTTACAGAATTTTTTCTCATTTTCACCCTTTGATGATGGCCAGGTTCTGGTCAAAAGCGTTCGAGATTCCGACGAATGTTTTTAACATCTTAAAATGGTTTTAATGTTTTAGAACCTTTTTATTTTTACACCTATTTTAGTAATCCACAAATTGTGATCCATTTTAAATGGTTTCATATTTTAATTAATTATTTATGTTTGATAGTTTAAATACCAGAAAGTTTTCTAGATATGTAGGAGGGGGGGGGAGCTTAGTGATTACATTCAATAAACAAAAATCTTTAAATAGATGCAGAAAATATAACTAAACTTGTTGGAAAACAAAAAACAAAAGACTTGAAATCTATTTATCGTGTTGTACACGTGGTTTGAAAACTAATATCGTATCTTACAAATATATAATAGAAATTATGTGACGTTATTAAAACAAAGATATAAGAAAGCATAAAGGTAAAACTCACTTTTATTTTTTTTTAAAAATTCTTTTATAATCCAACAAGCTATTGTATTTATTATATTTGTGAATGCATTACGCCGTCATGTAATAACGCCGTCCATATCTCTTATGGTCATCACTGCACCTGCTTGCCCTGCCCTCCCTCCCTTCTCAATTGAGATGTGATCAAGAACAATAACGTTATGTCTTAATTTAAGATATTTTACCATATTCAGACACTGGCCACAGAAACCCCATTGGTTCATTTCTACCGCCAGTCAATTAAGACACACAAGTGTCTTAAATTAAGGTATCTATTATATCTAAGCTCTATATTAAGACATTTACGTGTCTTAAATGCTATTTCAGACGTTTTTTGTCTTACTTTAAGACTCCTTTATTTGCAGTGCGTATAAGTGATTTTGTCAAAATGAATTAACTTGAATTGTCCACAGTAAATACCCACTGCACTTTCCTTTATTGGAAGCCTTCCGTTAAGATTTGTGAATTATGTCTGAAAAATTGTAATTGTATGATAAATAAGTATATTGGCCTTTAAAAAAATCCCAAAACAAGCTTACTTCTTCTTCTTTGTTTTATCGCACTTTATCGAAAATAGTAGGCTGTGCCAATGGAAGGAGATTATGGAAGATTAATGGGTTTAAATTGTAATTTCGCCAAATTAGCCAGCTACAACCAAGTTGGCTTCATATATAGTAACTTATTTTTGTCGCCAAACTTGGCGAAATTACCCCAAGTTGGACAAATTTTGGCGCTATTGTAGTAAACCTGTCATTAGTACTTTTCAACAAATACTCAGTGTATTCATATGTATTCATCAATACCTACTCATTCATATATATTTCATATAAATGCTGACGTTGCAATGATGCGAGCAACAATATGATTAAAATGGAGGACTGTTTCAACAATGGAGCTTTTTTTTTTTCAATTAATATTAAACAATCCCAACATTATTTCCAAGCTGAAAATACACGTTTCGGGTCGACGTTCCCCTCTCCCTTAGGAATCGAAATTTAAAAAATGAATGGCCAATTCATGCATTGCTCTCAGGAATATATATATATTCCAAATTTCAGAGCTGCAGGAAGTGGGTGGAAAATGAGTGACAAGATTTGACTGTCGCATACTTACATAATTGTAATCTAAAAGAAAGCAAGTAAAAAAATCCAAACTAATCACCTCAAAGAGTAACATTCTGTAAAGAATAAAGTGTGGCATCTTTACATTATATATGTGGTAAAAAAAAAAAACACCCGATACATTTTAAATCTCCAAATTGTCCCAGAATGAAAAAAAACGGAAATAGGCATTTGACGGGAAATTTTGTATCCTTTGAATGTACGTAAAACAAATAAGCCTAGGCAGTCGTCCTCATACTGTAATTGTGCCAAACTTTGAAATTTCCAATAAAGAAACGTAATTTTTACTATTACTTTATTTTTTGGTATATTTTACCTTTTGATGCCAAAAAGGGAAGTCATTCGGTAAAGTACTGTAGGGATTTTCAATGTTTAAATTTTGGAGCTGCTAATGTGAAATACATTTGTAATTGTTGCAAAACAGATTGCAATGCAAGTAGTTTTTTGAGCGTAACTCAAAAATTAATTGTCAGGTTAGGCTATAATTTTGCATTTGGATATTTGAAACTGTAAAAAAATGAGTTCTGAGATAAAAATATATATAGGGTACAACTCGTATGTATAAAAAAATAATTTCAAGAAATATATATTTTCGAAATAAATAACATAAAAAAAATAATAATTCGTAACTTGCAAATATTTCAGCAGTTTCAAATATGCGAATCCAAAATTTAAATTTATTCTGTCTAGACGTTTTTGAGGTATGTTTAAAAAATTACAATGATTTTCATCTATTTTGAAATGATTAAAAATGTGTTTACCATTATGAGTTTAAAATTTAAAATCTTCATATTTTCTAAACAAATGACCGAATCAATTCCCGTTTTGTATCATAACCTTAGAAATGACCAAAACAATGAAGTATGTTGTAAAAAGAGTGCGTGCGTAATCAAATTATTTAAGAGTTTTGTACAAATTTCGAATTAAGACGATCTCCTAAGACAAATGTTTCTAATAAATTGAAAGAATGCATAATTTCCAGTTGAATGGCTATTTCCTCCTTGTTCTCGGACAATTTAGTGATTAAAATGTACGCTATTATAAATTTTGTGCTGTGTTGATTGAACTTTTTGTGCTGAAGTATCTTCAATCATAAGATGGTGATCCTGTTGAAGTATAACTTCAAATGCTCAAAGAGATGTCACCATCTTTTGGTAGCAGCTACTGGAGCACCAATAGTTGGTTCAAACCAGAAAACAAATTTCAAAGTTTATGGAATGATCTCGTTTATTTTATTTATTTTTCTTTTAGCCTGCTGCCCAGTTTTATCAATTATGTGAAAGACAATGAAAAATGCGAAGATGAAAACGTACGTCAAAATATATTTATAAAATATATAGATTTGTTACTTGACTTTTCTGTAAAGCATATACCTAATGAAGGAATCTAACTGCTCTTTTGTGGCGGTAACAGTGTTGTCAACCCACTACTAAATTTTTCAATTTTAGATTGCTTTACGAGTTTTTTTTAAATCGTATTAGTCGCCTTTTTTAATGTCAGCTTAAATAAGGCGAGCGAATTATTTCGAGTGAGGCATTACTAACCAGCGATACCAGTCAAGCCATCTGAATAAAAAAAAAGTAGCGGACTGTTAACACTGTATGGTTAGAGAGAATAAAATACTAAAGTACAATTCATAATTCTTATTGTGAGAAACTACCATTATGACTAAACATAGCGGTAATTTTACTCAAATTGTATAAGCATATTTCACACCAGAATTGTTATTTAAAGTTATTTAACCTTTTGATTTGTAACCGGTCAAATGGTTCTTTGTATAAGTTTATAATATGATCTCTCTCTCTCTCTTTTTTTTGTCTGCTGCCCAGTTTGAACTATTATATGAAAGACAATGAAAAATGCGAAGTTGAAAACGTACGTCACAATATATTTATAAAAGAGGTAGGTTTATTGCTTGACTTTTCTTTAAAGCATATATCAAATTAAGCAGTCTAACTGCTCTTTTCTTGCGGTAACAGTGTTGGTCAACTCGCTACTTCTTTTTCCAATTTACATGGTTTCTAGAAGTTTTTTTAAATCTTATTAGTCGTCTCATTTAATGTCAGCTAAAATAAAGCGAGCAAATTATTTCGAGTGAACCATTTCCAAAAAACGATACCAGTCAAGCCATCTAAATAAAAAAAAGTAGCGGACTAATAACAATGATTGGTGAGAGCGAATGAAATACTAAAGTACAATTGAAGACGTGAGTTTCAAAACTCGCCTTATCCAAAATTTAAAAAATCGTGTTTCTTCTATTAATATATTCTATCGGTATATCTTCGCTGAAAAAACACTACAAACCTTACAAAAACTAGTTTTAGCATGAATTTCTGGCATTCTAAAATATTGGTTTACAATGAAAACCAATGGAAGCAGTCAGATGTTTTTCGCGATTTCCTCAAATTTGATTTTTTGGATAAATCGAGTTTCGAAACTTACGTCCTCAATTAATAGTTATTGTTGTGAGAAATCACCATTAAGACTAAACATACCGGAATTTTACTCAGATTTTGTAAGCATATATCACACCTGAATTGTTATTTAATGCTATTTAACTTTTTCATTTGGTACCGGTCATATGACCGGTTGTTTATACATTTAATGTTAATTATATCCGCGATAGAAATTATTAAGTTAGACCTTTGTTTCTCCAACAGTTAGAAAGTAGAAAGACGGTCGTCTGCACGCCCGCAGTAATGTCTTCATAATAAATATCAACTTAGATTTGTGTCAAACATGGAAATTACACACTTTGTAATTTATTCAATAATCGCAATTTCTGTAAATTAAAAAAAATGTTTACAAGACTACTCCAGGCAAATAATATTATTGCTACATTGTAATAAGTATCATGACATTTATATCATCAGTAGTGGTATTGCAAATATTGACCTTTTTATGGACATGTCTAAATTAATCAACTATTGAATAGCCAACTGAAAAACATTCATTGTCTGGATGAAAAATGAAAATTGACTGTTTGTATTTTACATCTCTCTGACTGCAAAGTGTTTGAATCTGTTGACCTTTTAAGTTCTAAAACACTCATTAAATATTTTGTGTTTATTTTCTAGAAAATGATACAAATTTCGTAACTGAGAGCATTTGAGTCTTACGCGGCCCTTTATAAAGTTAAAAAATGTTTTTAAAAGAATTATATTACAAATAAAATTCTGAAATATTTACCTAAAAAATTCTGAATATTTCGAATATGTACAAAGTTTTGATGAATAAAAATGTTTCGATGATGAAATTTTTTTTCCATTATAATTTAAATCGGACATTGTGATTGCAATAAGGATATTGGAACATATATAATAAACATAAGAAGTCAAGTTTGTACAAAAAAGTAACGTGATTCAACGTTTTTATTGTGATTTATAAATTAAACACTTAAAATTACATCACGAACAACTAAATTGATCAGAAAATGTTTTTCGCTGTGAACATATGTTATTATTAAGGAAGAAAGTCCTATTTATTTCACTGAGGACATTTTACTCGTATTTAGAAGTTCATAGCTCACTTTTGGAAGACAACCAAAGATGGTAATTAGTTTTCCAATGTCCACCATCTGCGTTTTTGCTTTTGTATTTATTCATCACACATATTTCAAATATTGCATATTTTAAAATTTTATATAACCGAATAGGAAAGAAAGTGCATTTTTATAAAAATGTCGTTTGGAAGTTATAGCTGATAGCGGATTTAAAATCTTTTTTTAAACAGTTTTCACGCATGATTATTATCGTTTTAATTCTTCCACAGCAGTGAAAATTTGGGTCAAAGTTACATTTGTCGATTGATTGCTCAGACTTAATGGGGTAAAAAAGCAGAATAATGATAACTTGAGATTAAACATGGTGTCTCGCACTTTAGTGCTAAACTGAGATCTGTCAAGAAAACAAAAGATATTCATTTAATGTCGAACAAAATACATATCATGTTATGTTAAATTTATAAAAAAGGTACGGTGCATTGCAGCAGAATGTTCTCAGAATTATGTTTCAATTTTAATATGATAAACACTGACTCCCTTGAGAAATATGCCATAACAGTGGTGTATGACATTTGGCATATATTTACGCATGTATATTGCACTCTCCAATTCTTATTTTTGATACACCTCATGCAATACACACATATTACTTATTACAATGTTTACGAAGCATTTAAATATATAGAGAAAGGAAACTTCAACATTTAGTAAACACTTCGTCGGTCATTTACAATTCGTTGATTCCAATTGTCAAATTGCGGGTATGTGAATAAAATAAAAACAAATGCTACGCTTAAAATATAATCATATGTTTTTTTTTGTTGTTTTTTTGTTTGTTTTTTTTAACCATAACATTTTTCATACTGTTTTACGACAATCGCATTCTTACACTTTTAATGATCTAAAGGTTTTTCCTGAATGTTATTCTTGTAAATAACTTTATTATGTACATTTAAACAGCTCCCTATATAGATTTATTTACTCTCTTTAAAGATTTGTTTACATCATTTATTTACAAAATAAATAAAAATATATTATCCACTCCAAATGAAACATAATTAGCTCGGATTCTGTTTATTTCTATTTCAAACTACGTAAGAAATGTAAATAATGAATAGTTACAAATAAAAGTTATTTTAATCACGTTGATAATTAGAATAAAATATTTTATTAATAAATCACACGTATATATATATATATATATATATATATATATATATATATATATATATATATATATATATATATATATATATATATATATATATATAATAACGTTTTAACAAGATGAAAGTATTTTGTTCTACTTTATTTTTAATTAACTTATGTAAACAGAAGAAACATATTTTTAAGTGCTTTCAAAAATGCGATTTTTACTTCCTAATTATTATTCTTTAATGTAAACTTATTACTAAATATAATGTAACTAAATATAATGTAACTATTAAGTTTTAATCAATAATCAGTCTCCTTTTGTATTTAAATTATAAATAAATATTTAAATACGTATTAAACAAATTGGTATGCTTCACTTTAAAATACTGATTTCGCTTTTTAATAATGTTTAATAAGTTGTTTTAGTTTTACTGTATTTTTTACTATCTTATGAGTATTATATGTTTGTAATGATTTCATTCAAATATGAAAAGTTAGAAATAATTAAATTTCGCGTGATATTAATTAAAATAATAGTTAAAAGTATTTAGGAAAAATTACAATGAAATGTTACATTGTTACATTGACTAATCATCAGTGAAGTAAAAAGGAATCCTTTTATGGAAATAGATTTTTATTATAACATTTTTAATGAATGAAAATGTTAAAATAATTTCTTTTTAAAATAAATTCTGTGACTTGATTTAATTAAAACGATCTTCATTATCTCTATTGATTTGTGAAGTACTGTATATCAATAAATAAAAAACAGTTGCTATTTGAAAAGATCTTAAGTGTAATTATTAACAAAACTTTTATAGTTTTATTGTTAATAATTCAAAAATATTCATAAACTATATGGAATGATTTCATGACTGACCGGTTAAAAAACTTTAATAAAGAAAGCATCCATAATATTTACGGACAAATTCTAGAACATGCAGTTTACATGATGCATTTATTTCAGAAATCATAATGCATTTAGAATTTGTATAATTTTTTCAGAGAAAATATTCGCTGTGTCGATCGAGATTCTCCAAGCAAATTCCGTAATGGTCAGCACAAAATCATGTACTTATATATATTGTTTTTATTATTTACATAATCAAGAACTATTTTATATTAGTCTATGTACAAATGTGTAAAACAAATGTGTAATTTCCAAATGTATGGATTACTTAATTATATTCCAATTACTTCTTATTATTGTAGTGCCATGCTCGTCGTCTTTTACATCTATCTAGAAATCGTGTGTGCTTGGTTCTCTGAACACCATTAACAGATTTTATGAAACCCTGAATATGACTGTCGTGACAGTACTGCCCAATAGGATTGTACATGTGATTTATGTGGGTTGTCTCAGTGATATTTGGATGAAAGCTATAATAATACCAGGTCATTTGTTCAGGAGTCCTGGGAAAAAATATCTCTAGGTATAGCCGGGTGTCGGGGCCGTTTTGCACACTCAAATTTTACTACTGCAGAAATTATCTCGTCCAACCTACATAAATGCCTGTGGTATTGTATGTAGTGGTCATTCAGCCATTCAGAAAACAGATCCATCAATAGGAGGAGCCTACACCATCGCTTAGGCCATCGAGAACTTGGCATAATATTTTTTAAAGACTTTATTCTTCTTCAGTTTGAGAAGAAAGAAAGCAATATTTGTTTAGTACTGTGAGCTTAGTACTGCAAATAATTAAATAATATTTATTACTATGAGCTTTTTTAATAATGGTAGAGCCAAACCCAAGGCCAACAATGTTGACAAAAGTGGTTAGCATGCAAAACTCCAATGCTGCCGTTACAATATATTTATAAAAGGTATTCTCTAAATTTTAATAAATGATGTGTTACAAATTAGATTTAATCGAGATGTCATGGACATTATCCTGATTTACCATAGTGCCACAAGTATTTTGACTACAGTTATTTTTTTCTTGTAATTTCCAACTGCATCATACTTTTGTTATATTATTTAAACAACATTATTTTTTGTGGAGTGAATGTACCTATTCTTATTTTTAAAAGATATTAATATTTTTTCGGGGAATTATGAATTAACTTTGTTTATAAAAATAAATATACGCATGATGGATTATTTTAAATTTTATGTGATTTTCATTCAAAATATATTCACTGCAAATGACACTGCCATTTTTGATCTTAATATATATATTTTTTTGTTTATTTTATGTAATTGCAAATACTATTGTATATAATAATTGTTTTCGTTTACTCTTAATATTCAGTAATAATATTTCTTTAATGATGTAAGTGTCATAATATTTATTTAAGTCTTCAAGTCTGGCTGTGTAATTGGAGTGTGTAATTTAGGAGAGGGATTAGTGACCATTTACGCATTAAAAATGCTAATTAATTTTAATGTTTGTAGCGGGCCGTGATAGTGATAGACACAGAGAAAAGTATTCACGAAAATTACACAGCGCTATCTTTATTTATTTATAATTAAAAATTTTCTTATTTTAATTAATCATGGAACTTGACATTGATTTTAGAGTTTCTTTAAAATTTTATACACTAACTAGCGGCCCTCCCTCGCTTTGCTTCGGGTTAACCTTGAAAACCTTCATCTCTTTGTGTTTTCTGTAGACCTTTTTAATGTGTACAATAATTAGTACATTATTTTGATAAATCTTGTAGGGTTCAGCCTGCGTTTGCAATGTATAAGCGGAAAAAATGAAATTATTTACGACATGACATTAAAAACCTCAAAAATAACAGTATTTCTCCACTATTTAATGGATGTTATTATACATATAAACCTTCCTCTTGAATCACTCTATCTATTAAAAAAAACCGCATCAAAATCCGTTGCGTAGTTTTAAAGATTTAAACGTACATAGGGATATAGGGACAGAAAAAGCGACTTTGTTTTATACTATGTTAAGATTATGAAAAAAAACCTCTTACTATACCCTTTTCCTTTCCTAACCTCACGCTGGACTGAGTTAAGCTATAAAAGTAACAACAGATTAAATAGGCAGGAATTAATTCATGATTCTTCCCGACAATAATAAAAATATTTCTTTCAATAAACATTGGTATGTAAGAAATGTCTTTTTATCAGGATTTTTCATTCCTATCTTAAAATAGCAAAATTTGAATTCGGTTTCAAATGGTCTTTGTTTAAAAAAATTAATAAATTGTTGATCGTAAGATATATGATCGTTTTAATCATTATTTCATAAAGAAATGTTTAAAATAAATTGATTTTTATCTTGTATAAAAAGGATTAATTAAAAAAATAAGAATAGCAATATACAGGGTGTAACTGAAATGCTTCAACAAACTTTGAGGGATGATAGTACTCATGAAGACGAACAAAAAATGCAATGGAACATGGGGTCGCAAATAACGTTTAACCCCTTCAGGGGCAGTGGTATGTTTATGAAAGCGCTTAATTTTAATTCCAAAACGCCATAATGGCACCAGAATTTTGCTAAAATCTTTTCCATTTAATATGTATGTGGAATATAGCCTTTTTGTTATTTACAAACAATTTTTTTTATAAATTCCGGTGCCAGTCATTTATTTCAAAATTTTAGTACTAAAAGTAGTTTGCCCCTAAAAGGTTTAAAGGATAAAAATAGAGAAAATGCGTCTGAAAATGGACTGGCACCGGAATTTACAAAAAAAATTGTTTGTAAATAAGAAAAAGGCTATATTTCACATAAATATTAAATGGAAAAGATTTTAGCAAAATTCTGGTGCCATTGTTGCGTTTTGGAATTAAAATTAAGTGGTTTTTTAGACATACCACTGTCCCTGAAAGGGTTAAATGTCATTTGCGACCCCGTGTTCTATTGCATTTTTTGTTCATCTTCATGAGTACTATCATCCCTCAAAGTTTGTTGAAGCATTTCAGTTACACCCTGTATATTTTTCTTAAGGCGGTTATCAAATCCAAACTGCCATCTTTCTGATATATATATATATATATATATATATATATATAAGTTATTTTTCCTCTAAAAATCATGCAACTGGCAAGTTACCTTCCTCAAAAACTATGCAATAGCTAAGTTCTTTTCAATTTTTAGGTAAAAGCAGAAGCTATTTCAGAAAAAAACTGAATTTCTAGACGAGACAGCGATAGAAAGATAAAAAAAGTGCCGTCCTGAGACAACAATCACTTACAACTCAAGTTGTAATTCATTTATAGAAATATGAAAACAAATGTCCCATTACAGATAACTTCAATAGTCATGCCTGCAAGTGTCATGCTTTTATTTTTAAAAATGAGTCGTAGAGTGTGAAGTAGAGTGTAGAGTCGAAGAATTCGCGTTGTTGGAGAAATATTTCTTTCATAACAGCCTTAAATTAAAGACAAAAACAACGATAGTCCTAATTAATGACTTATATCGTTGCCCCTTTAAGTTGTTTTTTATTTGGTTGTAAGACATAAATTTGCACTGTATATTTAGCATTTTTTTTAGAGAAGATGTAGATACCATCGAAGAGAACAATGCTCTTGTATAACAATGTGGCCGGAGTTGGACAGATGACACTGTGCGGGAACGCTAACTCATATTTTGCACATTGTGAACCCAATATATGGCTTCCAATTTTACTTAAGTTACTTAATCTTTCAGATACATTCCCGAAATAATTTCCATTGAATAAAATCGTGAAAAAGAAATAAAACAAAGAAAAAAGAAAAAAAGAAAAGAAAAGAAAATGTGCTGAGAAACGATTAACAATACATTTTATGTATTTTTTATTATTTTTTTTTATTGGAATATTTATGAATAGAATGTTTGTTTCCTTTCTTTTTTGAGGGTGGGTGGGGGATTCGCACAAAAGTAATGATTACACTGCTCAACACATAACTTAATAAATACAGGAGTGTGTTCTCTGTCTTCATATAAATGACTATTATGATTGAATTTATCAAATATCATGCCTTGATTTTTTAATCTTTTCAGATATTATTTATATATATTACAATACCTGAATTCAATACGATGAGATCGATGAAATAGAGGAGATTGGCGATAAACTTTGTGTAACTGAAGGAGCATTATATTGGTGAAAAAAGTCGTCCATTCGAAGTATAATAATTTGGATGCAGTCGTGTATTGGCTGAACAAGGCAATGAATAAAACAGTAGGTGTTTTCCCGATATGCAAAAAACAATGCGTTTCAGAGATCCATGCTTTTATTTAAATAAATGACATGGAAGCAGTCCACACATGATTGATATGTGGGCAGTGCCATCTCTAAAGTAATTAGTTGTCACAAGATGCTCTTAAAATACATCGAACATAACTGTCGAACAAAGTATTAGATTTAAATCATTTTGGAATCATTTCATCAGTAAAACGCACATCCAGGGAACTGTTTAACACTTTAAAACTTGACCAAAATTTGTCGGAAGATCGCGTGCAGCAGCTTTTTGTGGATAAGCGAGGAAAAACAAAATTATGACGTAGCGCACGCTCTAGCCAATGAGAGAATAAGGGATACGCGTACAGTCTATGTCACGAGCAATGGGAATGATAAAGAGTTCTCACAAACTCAAGCTCACGTATTTTATAGTAAAAAAAAACCAAGGCACGAAAAGTCTCGAAAAGGAAAATAAATGGCTTTCGAAAAAACATTCGAATTCACAGAAATGATCAGAAATCATGATATAATTTTAGGAATAACTAAAAGCTTTATATTTAAGTAAATCGGGCAAAATAATAATTAATTTAAGGAAAATTAAATAGAATTAACTATGGATATTATTAGGGAATAAGGAGTTAGTGAAAATGTGTGTAATTTTGCATAAAACAGGGAAATATCGAGAAGTAAGATATAATAATATAACATATATATATATATATATATATATATATATATATATATATATATATATATATAGAGAGAGAGAGAGAGAGAGAGAGAGAGAGAGAGAATAAATTATCTGACTCTTCGTTGCATTGTTATTTAACAGCCAAAAATATATGAACATTCCATATTCTTGATTTACTTCCTTGGAAGTATTACATTTCTTTCTTGATATTGGCAGACAAAAAATAAATAAATAATTGATTTGAAAAATCACTTTTGTGCAAACACTGGAAATATAATTAAAATATGTAGCAAAATGTAATAGTTAAATTATATTTTTATAAAAGTTATCCAAGCGTAAATTCTTAAAACATATAAGTGGGTATTTCTTTTTAATATGTAAACTTTATTATGAGTTAATTAGTTTGTATTTAAATTGAAAAATATTTTAATAAAAACACAAATAAAAACTTCCAATTGAAAATATGTATTTTTAAATAACTCTCATAAACAACAGAATTCCATTATGTTTTTTTCTTTTTTTTTTTTTTAATAAACATTGAAATATATATATATATATTGTAATACATTGAACAATTTTTAGAGATTCTTAAAAATGTTTTGATGAAACTGAAAAAAAATATATAATTTTGCAAATGCTATTAAAATATCGTTAAAAACTCTATGAAAATTTATTTTTAAAGTATTTTCGATTTTTGTCTCAATCTTACTTAAATGTAAAAATTATATTAACTAAGAATATTTTTTTTCAAATGAGGTAAAACATTTTTAATCTGAAGTGTACTTATGGATAAAATATTAAAAAAAAAAAATAAATATTTAAAATACGTTCAGGCATTTTAAAGACATAGTTTTCATTTTATGAGTTAATACATAGGAATTTTTAAGTATATTTCTATGTAGAATGTTGTGATTCCCCCAAAGTGATTAATTATGACATTATTTTTTACGAATTAGCTGTAAAAAAAAAGATGATCTTGGATGAATTCCACAATCAACAAGAACAAAAAATCATGCGTCAAGAATAGATTATGTAACACTTTCCAACGCTTCCAAAATAATTTTACAAATCATTACCGTTTAATAAGCTGAAAGATAACATCTAAGTAAACAATTCAGAAAACGCGTAACATATTTAAAAACATAATTTCAGGAATTTCCAACATATACAATATTCGTAAAAATATCTGAATACTTTTATTCAGCCCTGTATAGGATCTATAGATTTGTATATATACTACATAGGATGCTAAATTTTAGTTCAGTTAGGAAACGCGTAGCACAGTTTAAAATTCTCCGACTGGAGTTTCTGTCAATAAACGGAAATGTGTTCGCGAACTTTTGTGCTTCCCTGTATAGAATCTACAGAATTTATACACACCACGTAATAGACAAAAAGCGAGTTAAAATTAAAATCGCGTTCAGTAACTTAAATCGCACTTCCAGAAATTATTGTTAACAGACAGTAGATAATTCTTTTGTGTGTCCCTGTAAATGAACGATGACTGCTAAACACACAATATTCTGTAGTAAGCCTCTTGTAATGCACCTTAGTGATATATATAAATTTCAATGTGTTTAAAATAGTGAAATATTATTTAAATAAACCGCAGACAATTTTTTTCCATAGACGTAATGTAACGGAATTCTTTTGACTATCCCTGTAAAGTAACTATAAGCGCTATGCACACCCTATTCCATATTAAGCTTCATCTAATACACTTTAGTGATATATATAAATTTCAATGCGTTTAAAATAGTGAAACATTGTTTAAATAAACCGCAATTGATTTTTCCCCATAGACCGCAATGTAACGGAATTCTTTTGATTGTCCCTGTTAAAAAACTATAAGTGCTACACACTTCCGGTAAAATAGGGAACATGCTATAGATAATGACAATAACATATAAAATTTCAGAGCAATCCGAGAATATTTACGGGAGTTAGAGCACGAACAGACGGACAGACGTCCATACGGCGGACGGCAGACGGCCATACGGCCAGACAAACCGAAGTCATAAACACTTTTCAACTAGGTTGGAAAGTGTTAAAAAGGCTGCAGTAAACAGCAAAATCTTTGGTGAGTTCTTAAGCTATTAATTGCTGACATGCTACCAATACGAAAGAATCGCTTTAATAAATTTCAAAATTTTGTTTGAATACATTATTGATATTTACTACTGAATTTATTATTGAACTGTAAACTATTATCTACTAATTCTTTAAAAGGCCAATTACCTAAAATAGGAGTTTAATGTTTTCCCGTTTAAATTTTGTGTACACGTTATTAGGTTAGACTAACATCACAAATTTAGGTAGTATTTCACCAGAAAACATGCACAAAGGTTTACGTTCTCTCGGGAAATACAAAACAATAAAAATGCAAAAACAAGGAAATAGTGATAATAAATAGCACTGCCATATATTTGGGAATTCCTTCGTTTAGTATAGATGTCAGTTTAATTTGATTTTATAACTGTTATCCGTAAAGATACTTTCAAATACCTATTATTTTGTCCTTCCAGAGTTGAAATAAAGCTATAAAGCTGTAAAGTTAAAGTCTCTGGGGTAGGTATTTGATACACAAGCAAATAAATGCAGGGAAGTATGCGTTGACGCCTTGAAAATGACATTTAGGATGGATTTTATCAAATATTATGTCTGTATTTTTTTTATTTGCAGATAAATAGACGGGCTTTAGTGGTATAACAGACTTCAAAAAGTATTAACATTCAATGTATTAACTTGCTACTTTTGCCAGTTCGAATTTACCAAATATATAATATATATATATATATATATATATATATATATATATATATATATATATATATATATATATACATATATATTATATCATTATATATATATATAGATAGATATATCGTACATATCATGTATATACCAAATATATCAAATAAAATTTTTTAAATCGAATGTTATTCTTCACTGCAACGGCTAACCATAGAAAAGAAATAGTGATGTTTATGACAAAAATTAATTTTGATCATGTTTAGACCTAAAGAATATAACTATTTTTGTTATTTATAAAGCAGATTAAATAGTACACTATTTTTTTAAGATTTGTGTTTTATATCTAACACATTAAATTTTTACCATATATTTTTTAAATGCGCAAAATTTGATTTTTAGGTCCAATTTAATATAACGTTTAATCGATAAAATTTCATTATTATGAATAATATTTTAAGACGATACTTATTTATGTTACCTAAATTTCATGTGATATTTATAAAATTAAATTGTATTTATTAATGAATTATACTAAATGAAACAAAGTTATCTGTCTTATCCAATTCTTGCATTTATGATATCTAAAGTTTACATAACTGTACTACACTGAATAAATTTATTTATAGATTTATTTATGGTTGATTAGTAAATCAATCGTTAAATTATAAAGCTCTTAAAAATTGGAGTGAATTTTCACTATTCATGCGTTGTCCATTTAAACTCTGATTTGCAGTAACAACCTTATTTAACATATTCATGATTATATAGTTTTAAAGAACAAAATAAATTTATTTGCATCCATATCATGCAGGATGGTCTAAAATTACTGAGCGAATTTCATGTTTGAAAACAATAAAGAAGAAAATGAGGTATGTACAAATGTAAATCTGTATTTTTTTCGTGGAAAGATAATTTAAAACAGTTTTACACAACAACATTTTAAACATTAAATAAGTTTCACATAAGCCGTTAGATGGCGCGAAAACCTTGCATGGTGAAAATTTACTGATTGCGTCAGTCTGCAAATGTCTACCGTATAGCAAAAAACAATGTGCGTTTCGTGGTTCCATGAAAGCAAAACTGTTCACAGTACCTTTCCGTTTAGAAAACTCAAATCGTCGCCCTCCAAGTAAGGACTCTATGAAATGTTACACTAGTAATTTAAGTCGACGGCAAATATGTAACTTATTTAATGTTTAAAATAATAACAATAAAATTATTTGTTGCTGAGTGAAACTGTTTTCAACTGTCTTTCCAAGAAAACAATAAACATGTACGTGCCTCATTTTGTTCTTTTATTTTTTCAAACATGAAATGCCCTGAATAATTTTGGTCAACCCTGTATTTTTGTTACTTTTTCTACATTATAATATACAGTACTTACAGATAGCGCGTTTTTTGTTTTTGTTTTTGTTGTTGTTTAAGGGGAACAAAGAATTGTTGCGTATATATTTAGCATTGCTGATATTGAAAACTTAATGAATTAAATGCACATAAACTTTTATTGCTTCTAAGACTATAAAAATGTACTTTTAATAATTTAATAAATTGTGGTTTTTAATTAAACCGACATGAAATATAGGCAGTACAAAGAAAAGTACAGAAAAAAATATGTTTTCTTTTTCAAAATATGTGCAATTTTAGAAGGATAAGACGTTACTTGTGATTTCGCTTATAAATATTTAAAATGAGTGTTTCTTTTACAGAATTATTTAAATTAAATTATCAGTAATATGGTCAATTAAATAGATGTTCGTGGTAGTATGACTTTTCACCAGTGGTAAATTTTCCTCTTCTTCTATTTAGTGCGCTTCAGTGCTTATTAATCTGACTAGTAGTGCGATGAGTGATTATAAAGTATTTTCTGCTTCAGGGAGTAAGAACACTATAGACAATAAATTATTTTGAACCATTTTACTTTCTAACGCACGATGATCTAACATAAAGAATTTACATTAGGTAGGTAAATGTTATAGAACAATTGCAGTGGTGTGCAAAAATATGTAATATGCATTTATGGAAAAGCTTGATGATATTTTTATCTTTGGCATTATTTCTTGTATTAGTGATAACCAAATATGTCTAGGTCCTTGCAGCATTATTAAAGATTTCCTGAATAAAGTATTTTGCTCTAAACTATATATTTAACTGTGTTTTTCGTTAGAAATATGAATATTACTTTGTGCCTTATAATTTCTTAAATATTAAAATTTCCAATTTTTTTTAACCCGTCAGCACACGCGCCTCTTTCCATTGCGTTACTACACGCGCGGGATAAAATCTACCCCAATGGGTTTTCTTGTGTCAATTTCCCACCGGTTTGAATATAAACAAATACTTATATTTTGAAATAAACAGTAAATCAATAAAGAACATAATTTAATTTAAAATAAGAAGTTCTTTTATATTTAAAGCAATAAATAAATAAATAAATAAAACCTAGCACTAAGATTTTTTTCTGCATAGCATTACATACAAAGCTGTTACAATCCGAATTCAGCCATGAAAATACAAAAAAATATATAACTGATATATCGAAGCTGTATGTAAAAGAGTTGTAAACGTTTAAAACGTAAAATTTTCCTATCATTATGCATTACGTTATAACACGCGTGGGGTAAATTTCAACCCACGTGACAGTTTTATAACAAAGGAATAGAAAATCTACAACCGGTGGTAAATTCCTTTTGTCCACATCTTGATGTATTTCAGCTTGAAAGGTACTATGAAACTCAGAATGCTCACGAACAAGTTTCACACATTTTTAAGTAATAGTTATGAGCTGGGGTAGATTTTATACCAGCGCGTGTGCTGACGGGTTAAATAATACTAAATACATTTTCTGATGTTAAATGAAAATGTTAATGTGGGTTATAAAACATTTTAATAATATTTCACGATTCGAAATAACAACATTTAAATGTATATAAAATAGTTAATCAAGCTTCCCTTAAACCTATCAGCAATATTTCTTCTTCTTTCGAAAGAATAAAGCATTACAAAGAACACGCCATTGCCATTATGCCCATTATATAAACATGTGATAAGTAAATTGGCGAAGTCCTGGAATATTACGAATAGATGGACTATATGGAGGAATATTATGGCGTGTCATACATCTACGTGGAGAAAGAAAACACCATTTTTTAATTAACATGAAAGATCCCAATTCACAGTTGCGGTTGAGTCACTCGTATTCATAAGTTAGCTTTGTATATAATATATTTGAAGTCCGAACTTTTAAGGTATATACTTTTTTTTCTAAAATTAAGCAACTTTTATTTCTTTCATTCCTTGATGATGGCGCAAAGCGCCCCATTAACTTTAGGTATATTTTCTATTACAAAGTAAATTACTTCGATAAATATAACGTAGGTTTTAACTAATTAACTTTTTTGGATACCAGTAGCTTTTTTTATAATACAAAATTGTTAAAATATTGTCTTTTACTTTTTGAAAAAAGAACATACTTGACTGTTCGCATAAAAGCCTGTACAGTGCATAAAAAGCGCTTTCAAACATTTCATAAATAATTACATTTTGAATTGTTTTATTCATCTTAAAAAGTGCATGTCTGTCATACTTTTCTTTTGCTTTTAATTTAATATCTGATTGCGCTTTATCAAGCTAAATTTCTTTTAAAACATATGGCGGCAGAGAATGGGTTCAACAGAAAATCAATTTTTTATATTAATATACTAGCTGACCCGCCCGGCGTTGCCCGAGCCCGTATAATAAACTCAAATCATTTAAAAAATGAAACTCTGGTCAAGGTCTCCGATGGCTTCGACACCGTACACCGAACACGCTCGCACGCTCCGGAAAATCTTTTATTTCCCCCTTCCACCGCCAGGGGAGCAACCTCTTTCGGAAAGAACCTCTGAGACAGGTCAATGTTCCCTACAGTACTGTATAGTAGGCGTGCGACAAAATCGAGCTGGTTTCGAGAAGATGAGAACATTATAAGCCGAGTTATTGAAATAAGGCACAGTTAGAGAAAATAATCATGAGTGAGATGCCGGGTGAAGGGGATGTTCAAGTGCCGTTCAGCAAATGACTAATTAGGACAACCACTATGCATCTTTAAAAATTCGTTCGTTTGCTTAAGCTAGGAACTTAATTACAAATTTGCCTTAAACTATTATTCGGAAATAGTGGTAACCGCTTCTCAAAAATTTACTTTAATGTTATAGAAGGTAGCTATTAAGTTAAATAAAATGTTTGGAATCAGTTGTGTTGAAATCGGAAAGATACGGAAACGGGGCATAGATAGAGAAAAAAAATTGAAGGAGAGGCCGGGAAGGGAGGGGATGTTCAAGTTCTCTTCAACATATTACTAATCAGGAGAAGCACTATGCATCTTTAAAAATTCATTCGATTGGTTAAGCTAGAAACTTAATTACGAATTTGGCTTAAACTATTATTCGGAAATAGTGGTAAACGCTACTCATAAATTTAGTTTAATGTTATAAAGGGTGATTATTAAGTTGATTACAATGTTTGGAATCAGTTGCGTTGAAATCGGAAAGATAGTTGCTGAGATATGGAAACGGCGAATAGTTAGAGAAAATTTTGAAGGAGGGCCCCGGTGGGGGGGAGGGGGGGGGTGGGGTGGCGAGGGTTGTTCAAGTGACCTTCAGCAAAATAAAAATTAGGAGGATCACTATACATCTTTAAAGATTGATTCATTTGGTTAAGCTAGGAACTTAATTTGAAATTTGTCTTAGGCTATTATTCGGAAATACTGGTAATTGCTTTTTAGAAATATACCTTGAAGCAATGAATGCTGATTTAGTAAAAATGGAACTAAATGGAGAAGTTTGGAACATTATTACTGAGATATTACTGAGAAACTGAGATTTAAAATTGCGGTATTCTGTATATAAAACAACAATTAAACGCTACGGGTGAAGCAAAAAATGTTAAAATTGTTATATGTAATTACGCACTTACCCCTCGCCATTCCCGAAAATATATAACAAATAATCTGTTAAATAAAGTTTTCTGTATTAATAGTCTCTATCATAATAATATATGTCCTGCTTAAAAAAAAAAAAACCTAAAACCCAGATAATTATAATGAAAAAAACGTGCCTGGAAATGTCTTAAACAGGTAGCGTTTGTGTAATTTGTCGTGAGTAGATGGCGCTACATTAGTTTGGCTATATGCAGATAACTGCAATCCATGTTGGCACTATTACAAGTCCTTATCTATGCATCGTTACTCTGATTTATTTAATGTGTTCTGAGAATATATTCTAACCAACCAACCGACCGAAGAAAAAAGCGTATTTTTAATGAGAGTTCTTTGTGCATTTTAATTAATATTTCAGAAAGTAATTAAAATATTAAAATTCTGACGTAATGGTGCACCAGGAGAGGGTTTGGACTACCTAAATCTAAATGTATAGTCTTCTAGGGGGGCTAGATTTTCCTAGTCATCGCCAACAGACACACACACACACAGAGCGAAACTTTCTTTTATTAGTATAGATATATATATTTAATGTACGTTGTAGGTTTACAAAATTTGGAACATAACTAAGTTTTTACTTTTTTAAAAAGTTTAACGTGTAGATTTCAAGAAATTATTATTATTATTATTATTTAAATTGATATAACTTTTAAAGGCTATGTTAAAAACATTTTATTACAAATTTTAGAAGTTGCTTTTCGGTGACTTGAGCCATATGACAATCAAACGTTTCTATTTGATCTCTCGTTTTCACAGCCGAAATATGTCAAATATTTCAGAAGTTTCTGGTTCACATCTGCATTAATATTGGTTTCATTTAAGCTTCAAAAATATGCAGAATCGTTTAATACTTGAATTTAGATATAAAAGTTTATTCGTATAACGCATAAGCCACTTGATACAAAAAATAAGTAATACAATACTTTTTCACACAAAGGCTTGAGATAATCTTCCAAGTGATCATTTATCTGCTATATATAAAATACAAATGAACATTTCGTTCCGACAGCTTATAAGTCGACTTCTGCTGAATGAGTTTTGATCGAACTTGCACTGTTATATAGGTAATTTTTCGGGGAAAGTTTTAGTATATAACATATCGTTCTACGTAGATTTTTGTATAATTCTGATGGAACGTTTTGTTATTTTGGATGTAAAGGTTACTATTGGTCATTTTTGGTGACACTTATCGTTGGTGAAATAATTGAAACGGCTATACACAACAGTAAAAAAAAAACTGTTTCGAATTTTATGAATAAATTTATAAACAACAGCTTTGATGAGAGATAATAATATAAAACGAACATAGTTAAGGAAATTTTCGTAATGCTTAAGAAATTATTCAATGTGAGAGATTACAATTCAAAGAATATTTGGAGATTTATCTTCTGCATCAGATTTTGAAAAATGCATCCGAAAATTTGATTACATAAAATCTCAGTAGCAATTTTGTTTTTTGGATTTATTATTTTCTTTTTCTTTTTTTATTCTAAATTCTCCCTAATGTGACTTACAGAAGAAACTGGCAGATGCAATTAATAAAAATGACTGTACTTGTGAGTTGCATGTTATTTGTAAATTTACGATTTTGATTTTACTTTTGTCGTCAAACAATTTGATTTTAAGGCACAAAGGTTTACGAATCACTCTGAGCGATGTTCACAATAATGATGATTTTTATGTGTACTACAGAATGTGTAGAGTAATTTTTTTATATTGAAATCTAAGTTATATAAATGGCAGTTGCTGTAATAATGAAAAGAAAAGAGCCCAGTTAAACTGATGTCATTGAGCTGACAGGCTCTTCACACAAATTGTATATTGTACTCTTAATTCAAAGAATAATGCCCCTCGAAAAATAAAACAATCGGCAGTAAATTAAGGGGGATTATTCTCCCGTTCCCCTCGTTTATACTTAACCAATGAACCACCAAAACTAATCAGGGGAGCGTCCTATCACTATAAACTTTTATACAAAATTTAAAGCACATCGGTAAATTCTGCATGAAAAACACATTTATCTAAATTAAGGAGGAATTAGCCTCACGTGTTCCCCCCTTTATACCTCACCAATTAACCCCCAAAACCAATCAGGGAAGTGTCTTATCAGAATAAACCTGTATATCAAATTTAAAGCGAATTGGATAATTCGGCATAAAAAATCCTTTTAAACTAAATTAAGGGGTATTAGCTCCCCCATTTCTCCCTTTATACTTCACCAATGACCCTCCAAATATAATCAGGGAAGCACATTATCAGAATAAACCAGTATACCAAATTTGAAGCAAATAGGATAATTCTGCATGAAAAATCAATTTATCAAAAGTAATCGGGGATTAGCCCCCTGTCCCTCCTTTATACTTAACCAATGAACCCCCAAAATTAATCAGGGATGCGAATTATCACAATGAACCTATATACAAAATTTGAAGCAAATTGGATAATTCTGCATGAAAAACCAATTTATCTGAATTAAGGGGGGATTAGCTTCCGTTCATCCGCATTATACTTAACCAATGACCACCAAAACAAGTCAGGGAAATACCTTATCAGAATGAACCTATATACAAAATTTGAAGCAAATCTGATATTTCTATCAAGAGTTATCGTTTGCGTACATACGTATGTACATACAGAACCTGCGGGTACATTAATTCTGAGGCTTTGATAGACTGTGAGCTAAAAAGGAAATCAAATATTTAAATTTTAGTGTAATTCAAATTTACTTTTTTAACCTATCACCAATTTTCCTTATGGAAATATTCACTGCTTATAAAATTAAGAACTAAAAATTATTGTTGCGAAAATTTATACAATTGCGCGTCACATAAGAAAACATTTTGCAATAAAAATTGTTTGCTGAAATGAATGTTCGATATTCTTGTAAATCGTCATTCCTTTTTAGTTATTTTCATTTTTGAATATTTTTTTATTTCTTTTGAAATATTTTTAAAAGATATTGGAGTAACATTCCAAAATAAACCAACTGGCCTATTTACTATATTGTTGGAAATTTCTTTGTATTTCAAGATGACTTTGGACGGTGAATAAGATTGCAGAAAATTACACGAAATTTGTAATTAGCGATTAGTAAATTTATGGTTTCTCATTATGAAGCAAACGGACAAAAAAAGATTTACAAGTATATATTTTTTATCTGCATTTATTTTACTATCACTATAAAAGCAATACATGCAATTATGTACGACAAAAAATACGTTTAAATGCCAATGGTGTCCAATGGAACAATATTTTTTTTTTTTTTTTTTTTTTTTTTTTTTATCATTTTAGCCTAGATAAGGTATAAGGTTATAAAGGTAAATTAAAAAAGCACTTAAAATTCAGATTGGATAAAATTTCAATAATTATAAAGCAATTTCGGCTGCCGCGCACGCTAGCAGCTAAACTTAGTGACAAATTAACGATTTATTTTCATTATAGGGTGTATTTAGGCAACACACTGAAGAATAATATAATCTTGAAAATAAAAGAAATAGCAAGTCTATTTATTTCTCCATGTTATTATGCTCATTACAAAAATGCAAAGAAAAAAAATCTTCGGTTCAAAATTTCACCAAAAAGATTATTACTAAATATTTTGCATAAATAAATTTATTTATCATTTTTAAAGAGTTTTGTTGAGGAAAGATCTATAATTCCGTCAACAGCAATTTGACATTATTTAATGCGCGTAAATAACTTCGCTTTCTAGCTAACTCTGGTACATTAGAACTATACAGTTGGAATCACTTCTACTATTTCACGTCAAACTGAGCTGTGGATCCGATTATGATGATTTTATTGGATCCATCTAGACGTTATTTTTTGCACCAGAATCAGATATCGAGGTTTTTCCCAGGTTAATGGTAACATGGTTGCAACTGGTATGCAAAATGAAAAGTCAGTGAAAATGACGTTATTTTAATTTTATTCGAACAATTCAGTTTTAAAAATGCACTTTTTTATAATTCAAAATTCTTTTAAATATGAAAATTAAACACTGTTCTTTGTGTGCAAATTATTTATTACATTTTTGTCTGTATTTACTCTGCTGAAATACAAAGCTAGGAAACTGTAGTAGAACTACCAGAAGAAGACTTATATTATGCAAAATAATATAACGTAGAATGATATTGCATTTAAGCTACCAGAACCACACTTAGTATCAAGCTGAGAGGCGCGGAGTTAAAGAAATAATAAATGAGAATGAATGACCCGAACCTTATTTAAGTTCAATGGTGAATCTTTGAAATAATTGTTATGCTCTCTTTTTAGTAGTTTGGTGACTAGAGAACATTTTAATTTCTGTTGGTCATAACGGTCATATTTCCCTACCAAACTCTACTAAAAATGACAAACTAAAAGACTTGCTTCTTAATAGCCCGAATTTTGTTTAACGTATAAGATAATATAATAGCGCAATTGCGTTCTCATCGTATCAGCATTGCTGAAGTACTTGGTGAAGGTCCGGGTGAAGGTCCACATTACTTATAATACAAGGTTTAATCCGCCCTTTCGGTTGATTTAAGGTTCATTTGAAAAATGGAACAGAGCAACGGGCTTAGACAGCTAGTCTACAATAAAACCCGCACGACATATTCCACCAAATACACCATTGAATATCATACAAAATTTCTCCTTTGAAGAAATCGCTTAAATAGAAGATCCCGAGATCTTTGTGAAAAAAATCTATATGGATTTTTGTTATAAAACTGGAAAAACTTAAAACGTATAAACAGATTCTCCCTTAACATTTATTCACAAAACGTCTTTGTGTGCAAAATCTGTGCAAACCACGATATAATGAGATTTAACAATTGTATATCTGTACCTGTAAGTTTAAAGAGTGTAAATTTTGTTACAAAATTTCTTCTATAAAGAACTACATCCTAAATAGAAGAACCAATTAGTCTCTGTAAACGAAGTTTCCATGAATTTTCGTTCCAGAACTTGAAATATTCGAAACGTAAAAACAGATTCGTCCACGACATTCAATCACATAAAGTTATTGTTTACAATATCTGTGAATACCACCCGTCAATAAGATTTAACAATCGTCTAATTTTGGAAATGAGTTTACGGAATCATCCCAATTAAATCAGCATATCACATACCAGGTAATGAGAAAATAAAAAATATTTATTTGGGTTTCCGACAAGTTTATTCAATTACCAAATAGAATATTTTCAAAGTGAAAAATTTCATAAAGGGAATTTTAAACAAAATAAAAAATCTAATTTTGCAGAAAATTTCTTATATATTTCCCCCCCCCATTATTGAGTCTAAAACATCGAGGCTTTGGAAATGTGTTCTATAAATGGAAGGTTATGCCTTTTTTCCGCAAAAACCTAGGAGAGGAAATCATATTTAATAACGTCATTTAATAGGATATTTTATATGTTACAATTTTATATCACATTGTCGTTTTTGAGATCTGACCCGTAGAACCTAAATTCATTTAATATTTTCATCGTTTCGCTGATTTACTTTATACTTCTAATTAATCGTACAATTTACATCCCTTTATGACTCTGATTGGATTACAGCACATTCACATATACTACATATAGTACACATATATATATACCCAAATTTTCTTAATTTATCTCTTTCAATGAATTTTTTCTTTAAATTCAAATACTTTAAATAATTTTAAGAGCTTTTGTAAGTATTTATTTCTATATTTTCTAAAAGTAAGATGGTGAATTGCATCTAACTGCGTTATCTCCTTTTAAGTAACTCTGTACACTTACTGCCAAAAAAATCTTCATTTAAGATAAAACTGTTTTATTCTCTAGAGTTGAAAAGTAAATTTGATTTAAAAATTTCGTGATACGTGACTCGAAAATCTCTTACACTCATTTCCTCGGTTCATTTACATTGTATTAAGTGAAATATTTTGGAAACTTCGAATGTTAAATAGACTTTAAAGAAGATTAAACATCATGGATGAGAATGCTGCATGTATATTTGTTTTCTTTCTCTGCATAATGTTTCTAAATTTTTAATTAAATTTGCATTTTTATATTTTTCTTCTTATTGTTGGAATAACAACACAAATAGTATTTTTTTTTTTTTTTTTTTTTTTTTTTTTTTGCTGCTAAATGTTTTCAGAAAATTCCACATTTGCACTCTTGTTTAAATAAAACGTAAATAAAAAAATATACAGTGTCTGCTGGTGTATAAGTAGAATTATTAAATCACTAAAGTGCAAAGAAAATTCAGGGGTCAACTTATACATGGGTTTAAATCAAACATTAAACAATCGCGAGTAGTAGCTATATCATTTGTTATAAGGTACACTGTTAAAAATATCCAACAAACTGTCCAGTCATTTGGCCGTTTTTCTAGAAAACGGTTACATAACCGCAAATTAATTCTATTCTGACCATATTATTGCCCATATTATGGTCGGGATAGAGTTAAATTACGGTTATGTAACCATTTTCTATAAAAACGGTCAAATGACTGAACAGTTTGCTGCAAATTTTTAACAGTGTAAGCATCGAACTTTTCCTCACTAATATAGAGCACAATAATTATTTTTTTCGATATAGTTAAGGATTAAGTTCTAACATATCATTGATTTTTGAAAACTATTCGCCTGAAAAATATAAATGTTATCCGTAACTGTTAGGTTCACATTCGTCTGGGAAATCTTCTAATTTTAAAAATCATCTTAGGGTTCCAAGTCTTTCCGAAAAAAAAAAGATTACAGGGAAATAATGCCTCACTTCCCGAAAAGACATTCAATATTTTATTTTATTTTGAGGATATTCTCACCAATAACTTTATGCAGTAGTCAAATGCAGTAATGATCTACTTTAAACATAAACAACAAAGTAGATTTTTCGTATTAATATATACAGGGTGATTTTTTTTTAAGTTGTAAAAGTAAAACTCATTAATAAAAGAACCACTGATCCAAATGACCTGAAATTTCACCAATATGTTCCCAAAGCAATGGGAATTGTTTAGGCGTGATTAAAAAAAACTTAAAATCGCACCCACAGATGGCGCTGTAAGTTAACAGAAACAAAGAATATCGTCAGGGGGAGAAAAACAATGGACGGTACTTGGAGAAAAAGGAAACTTTATTACGAATATCAAAAACATACAGAATGCAGTAATTGGAAAAGGAACTGCAAACACCTGCAGAAACAGAACGAAATAAAAATAAGGAGTAAAACATTTGTACAAAACTGCACAAATAACGCATAAGATTTTCCATGGGCTGTCCAATGTTTTCAGCTGCGACTTGGAAACATGAAACCGCATGTTCCACAACAGAGTGAAGAGCGTGTGTCTTGCACAAGCTCCACACCCGACTTTACTGCATATACAGCGCCATCTGTCGGTGAGATTTTAAGTTTTTTTAACCACGCCAAAAAAATTCCCATTGCTTTGGGAGCATACTGGTGAAATTTTTGGTCATTTGGATCAGTGGTTCTTTCTTTGTAGGTTTTTACTTTCACAACTTTAAAAAAAATCACCCTGTATATATATATATATATATATATATATATATATATATATATATATATATATATATTGTGGGTTCACCAAATCTGGAACTTAACTAAGTTTCTATTTTTAAAAAAACAGCTTAAAGTGTAGATTTGATTGCATGAATTATATTTCATAGAACGTTTATTTTTATTTTTGGAATTGTTTTACTTTTCAACAATTTTTCTTTACATGATTTATTATATCGGATTGATATCGATTAATAGTAAAAAAAATTAGATATTTTACAGAATAAAAGCTACATTCTTCATTTTAAATACCGAACATCGTTCACAAATAGCTAATTCCTAAACTGTTGGTTTTAGATGCATAGTTCCAATTGCAAAAATGTTTTAAATATTTTTCTTCATCATATCACAAGTAGCTTTCGGCAGAATATTTATTTCTAAAATATTTCTAAATGTAATTTTTTTTACAATTTTTGTGTTCAATATAGTAAAGTTTTCTCATACTCTAACAAGTAAAACAGTAGAAATTCTTCTACGTCCAAAATTTGCCGAGTTAAGACACTCTGAGTTTAATGAATTTGTAGCAACTAACAAATTCATAAAATTCAAGTATTATAATTTGGCTAGTTTTGATCTTAGAAGAAGGGAATTTTGAATCTTTGATTCATTAGGAGTAGTGAAATAACCGGTGTACGGGACACGGGGATTTTTTTAAATGTAACATATAAGACTTAGGGACAGTACTTATTAACCCATATTAGCCTAGAGTTGCATTAAAGCAACACCATAGCTATAACCACATTTGTTTGAACAACCGTAATTCTGAAGCAAAATACTTTTATTTCATTTCAAGTAAAATAATGTTAATTAAAGAATAACAATCATATACCATAATATATTTACGTTTTTTTTTCTCCCAGGATCAGAAATGTACACCTGGAAGCGAATCACTGAAATTAAGAAATGTTGTACAGTATGGAAAACCATATTTAAATTTCACAACAATTTACGTATATTTTTGGAAACTGTGCGTCAAAATATATAGAAATTATGATGCACCTGTGTAAATAAATCAGTGGAAGAAACAGTCACTATATTTAACCTTAATACCATATTCATAGTTGATGGTAATTAATCTAGAAAACGTTTCAGGTTAAAAAAAAAAAAAAAAAAAAAAAAAAAAAAAAAAAAAAAAAAAACATTCGTAAGTAAAAGTGTTGATTTAAATGTTTTATACTGGTTATTCAATGTTTGATTGCGGTTATTTTAATAATAAAAATGCACGGATAACTTGCGGAAAATACATAAAGTAGAAATGTTTGTGTGATCACCTTTAAAATATATTAAAATAACCTCGCAATTAACATTTCTGGTCATTTAAATCTGTCCATTCATCAGGTGTGAAACCAACACGTGGTTTTAAGGCTACCGTGCCTTAGTCTCCTTAACACCTTAGTCGCTTTATACTTGATAATGAATCTAATTTCTATATTATCCTAAAATATGCTGCCGAGATTATTATATATATATATTTTTTAATTGTGATCTTAAAAATGATTTCTACTTGATGTGTTTATATTAGTTGATCTCCGTTTATAATTTGATTTCTATAAAAATCACCCTTGTTATGAAATAAAGAAAACTTTATTCATACATTTTGCTTATCATTATGCATGATAAAATATTGTTAAAAACAACAAAAAAATAAGTAAAACAAAGTGAATACCTTTATCATTGTTCTATTTTTTCTATGGACATAAACAAAGATTTCGCGAATAGGAAACAAATGAAAAGCATTTTTTCATTTTCTGTCTATAAATCGATATGTTGTTACCATTCGATTCCAGAATTTTTACGTAATTAATAACATTATTTCTCCTAAAAAATAACTATATACATTATCATAGCTTACCAAAATGAAATTCATACACATCAATTTTAACTGATGTTTTTATAAATAAAATAATATATTGACAAAAGATTTTTTCTTCAGAATAAATAAGTTGTCACATAATTAACATGTGGTAATTTTCTTATTTTCTTTCAATTCGGAGAGGTTTTTTAGTAAAATATTTCTGACTTTATACATGTCTAGGTTCAACTAATTTTTACGAATTAGTTAACGTGTTTATATGCATTGAAGTAAAGGAAAATCATTTAAGGTTAAAATGTTAAATTAAAATTTACTCCTGTATTCAGAAAAATCAATTAGCTTTGAATGTCATTTGCAGAACTTGCCAGGAATTTTAATATTCCCCTATATTTGAAAGCATAGTTATTTCATTTGATTAGACTCCTCAGATCAAAGTGAACATATCTACAAAATTTGAATTTTATATTATATTTATAGGCTTACAGTGAATTCTCTTCGCTGCATTTGTTAATACGATACCAGAATATATTTGTGTTACTGCATGTGTGAATGGATAAAACTCGCATGTTTATATCATTTTCGACGGATGTGGGAATTTATGATATTAGCATGTTACCATGTTCTGAAGAAAATGCAGTTTTGTGTATTTGCAGAGTAAGACATAATTTGAAACTTACATAGATAATAGATACAAAACAACATTTGCATTTCCATTTGTATAAATTTGATTCATAACATTCTACTGCAAGTATTTGATAATATTTTAGGACATTCTTCGTCTTTCTATATAAAAATATTTTTTTTTTTTTTGTTTTATTTAAAAAATTCGTCTTTACATTATTCTAAACAAAAAAAAAATTCTGAGAATTTTCGATATTTGATTTTCAACGGATTTATATGTTTTAGACGATTCTGAACAAAATGCGACTGTTTAAAAAATGTCTTTGTCTGAGTCTGTGTGTCTTTCTGTTTTTATGTAAGTATGTGACACAAATTTTGCGGGCGTTCTAACTTACGAACTACGTAGAACAGGATGAAATTTCACATCAAGTTCTGGTCTTATGTGAACTAGTAATCGTTATTTTTGGGGAAAAATTACAAGAGTGGATACCGAAAATAGATTATCTGTGTGATTTATGTGATGGATATAGATTCAGTTTATGTGCACAGAATTCCGTGAAATTTCGCGCTTAGCATCCTGAAATAGGAATAGACTGGAATACAATCCTTGTAGTAGGAATGGATTGTCATTCCATTTGTTTGCGGTTATGTATGAGGGGTTGCCGAAATTCGACGATTTGTTCGAAATATGCAATGCTTAAATCATCAGTTTAAATACACAGGATTCAACGTAATTTCACGCTTAGCATCCTGAATATGGGGATACATTTTACGGGATAAATTTTAGGGGGTACATGGCCATTCAAGTTTATTTGCAGACATCTAAAAGGAGGGAGGAAAGAAATTCAATGATGTTTCCGAAAATTGCGATGCTTATATGTCCATTGTATAAGAAAACAATTGATTTGATTTATGTAGAAAAAAATGTTGTGATGGACACAACATATTATTTTTTGGTATATTTAATTTGGTGAGTTTTGACTCTACGGTTTCCAACAGAAGAAAAAAAAGGTGTATATATATATATAGCGATTTTATTAATATTTTTTTCTTAAATTTTAATCCAAAATATGCAATGATATAACGTTTTTGTTTTTCGCAAGGTACAAGCTATTGAAAATGTCCACAATTCGGAAAGTAATACGTAATCGTAAAACCACTGTGATGAGTATCTCACAAAAATAAAAAACTATCATGTCTTTAAAAAAAAACTGTTTAGATTGTGAGGTAGGAGATGAGTTGTAATCGGCTCAAAATTGAAATGAATATAAGGAACGAGCGGAAAACATTTTGTGGAGAGCTCTGGGGATATTACAAGTAAGTTACAAAGTATTGATTGCCAGAACCATTTCGTGTAGATTTTAATGATGTCACTTTTCTAGATGTGACCATTTGAAACATTTGTGATGTCATAGTGATATCACAACTAACTTTATGAATATTATGATTCTTCTAGTTATGTATAAATAACACATCTGTTTCTCTTTAATGCAAAATTAGATGTCTTCTTTTTTAACAATAATTGTCCATTTCTAAAGCAGATCTATATCTGACGAAATAGCTGGATTAAGAAAGCTAACAGGTGATGAGATTATGCTATTTTATCTTATGCAAAAGTCCGATGAAATTTTAGATAAACTGTATAGCACTTACTTTAAAATTGGACACATGCTCTATAATCTCCCAATAAATCTTTGGAATAAAAATCCTGAATGCTCAAAAATATGTTTTTCAATATTAATATAGATGATTTAAATAAATATATTTTAGCATAATCAATTTAAAATAAAAGACATTTAGAGTATAGTAATCTCTCACTTATACGTCACCTTTTTCATGCATCTCTTATTTATACGTCTATTTTAGGTAGTTCCGGATAAAGATATAGCAATTTATTTTTTTAATTTAATTTATTTATTTTTGCTTATGCGTCGCCATGTGAATGTATCTTACACTTATGCGTCCGACAAGATTCCCTTCCCATTAATTCCCTATTCTATACACATTTCACATCAGCTTGCAAATGGGAAATCCATTGGCTGTCTTTTTACATTTGTTTTCTGACACTATTATGTGTTATTAAATTCCATGCATTATTTCTTGAGATATGACTACCGCTAAAATCGTGTAAATCCTGCAAAATGCTGCATAGCAGCACCATCTGCTGGACGATTTTTACCAAAAACTAATTAGCACCAATTTATTTTTTTAATTTAATTTATTTATTTTTGCTTATGCGTCGCCATGTGAATGTATCTTACACTTATGCGTCCGACAAGATTCCCTTCCCATTAATTCCCCATTCTATACACATTTCACATCAGCTTGTAAATGGGAAATCCATTGGCTGTCTTTTTACATTTGTTTTCTGGACACTATTAAAAGCTATATTCTTGGATCACACCCCTTCACACCTGCTACTTCTAGGAGAAGTATTTCAAAAAAGCAGATTTCATGATGAAGGAATTTGAAAATGATGAATCTTGTGAAAAAAAATTTAGCAGTATTGAATGAAGAATGAAATGCCGCTTCTTGTGGAATGAATGATTTCAACGATGGTGTAGATACTGATAAAAATGTAATAACAGCAGAAAAGGGGGATATAACAAAAATGATTCAGATAACGAAGAAAATGTAGAAACATCATCCACCGTCTTTTGCTGCGATAGAAACCCTCCGTCACTCAATCCAACGAACCGATACATATGCTTCAACGTCTTCATGTTTCAATGAACTCAAAAAGACAAAAAGACATTAATGACAGACATCAAGCTTATAAACAACTTCACTTTTAGACTATTTAAAACTAGTCGGATGTGTCAATCCCAAAACTTTCTTCTATCTCACGCAGGTTTCGTATACACTAAAAATAATAAGCACCAATTTATATCAAGGTCTAACTGAAACTCAAGTGTTATTAAATTCCATGCATTATTTCTTGAGATATGACTACCGCTAAAATCGTGTAAATCCTGCAAAATGCTGCATAGCAGCACCATCTGCTGGACGATTTTTACAAAAACTAATCAGCACCAATTTATATCAGAGACTAACTGAATATAAAGTTTTATTAGATTCCGAGCATTATGTCTTGAGACAGAGCTATTGCGGAAATCGCGAAAAATGCTGCATAACAGCGCCACCTGCCGGGCGATTTTTACCAAAAACTAATCAGCACCAAGCTATATCAGGGATTTACAGAATCTAAAGTTTTATTAAATTTTGAGCATTAGTTCTTGAGATAGAGCTATTGCGGAAATCGCGAAAAATACTGCATAGCAGCGCCACCTGTAGGGCGATTTTTACCAAACGATAATCAGCACCAATTTATATCAGGGACTAACTGAATCTAAAGTTTAATTAAATTTCGAGCATTAGTTCTTGAGATAGAGCGCCCACAAAATTTTTGTCACATACAGACAGACAGAGTCACAGACACACAGAAAGACTTAAATTTTTCTGAACATTTTCTGAAATTCCGTGCATTAGTTCTTGAAATATAGCTATCATAAAAATCATGAAAACAGTGGTATAGCAGCGCCACCTGTTGAGATATCTACACTAAAACGTAATCAACGTCTATTTATGTCAAGGTCTAAAAAAATCTGAAGTTTGATGAAAATAAGTGCATTAGTTCTTGAGATAGAGGTATTGCGGAAATCGCGAAAAATGCAGCATAGCACCGCCACCTATTGGTCGATTTTCACCAAAATTTAATCAGCACGAATTTATATCAGGGACTAACTGAATATAAGTTTTATTAAATTTCTTGCATTAGTTCTTGAGATAGAGCGCCCACAAAATTTGTGTCACAGACAGACAGACAGACAGACTCACAGACTCACAGACAGACATTTTCTAAAAACAGTCAAATCGTGTTCAGGACCTTCTAAAACGTATAAATCCGTCGAAAACCGGAAGTCGAAAATTTTCATGAATCCAATACTTTCTTCTTGTAAAGATAGAAGAAAGTAAAAATAGGGTATAAAAGAAAAAAAATTAGATGTATGTATTTTAGATTTGAATTAGTAAATATTTAACAATCTAAAAAAATCGTATTTTCCATTATTCTGCACGATATTTAAACATTTAATTATTAATTTTGTCTTAACATTTATTGCAAATGCAATTTTTACTTAGATTTCATTTATGTGTTTCCGACGTTTATGCGTCGTTTTTTGTTAGTTCTAGACACCGACATATAATTAATAAATTACTAATTTTCATAACATTTTTTCACTAAAAAGCTATGTAATTTGTAAAGTTTCGATATAATTGTAATATACCCCGGTACCAAATGGTATCACAATTACGTAATGGTAAAACACAATAGTAAAAAACTATTCTGAAAGCCTATGAATAATATTAAGATTCTTCATTATTCTTGTACGTAAATTTTCCAACTAATTATTTTTTGAGAATTAATTACCAATGTAGTTTGGTGGTGAAAAAAAAAAATTCTGTATTTTCTACCTGTTACGTCTGAAGTATTGGTACGATATGTACTGAGTTCAGTTTCAAAAGTAGGCTTGGAGTAGTTCGGAATCTATGTAAAGCTGGAGAAACTTTGAAGGTTTAGAATTTTGAAAAAAAAAATCTCTAGGCGTTACTAAATCAAAGAAACTTTTTAATAAATATATATGAATAATTCAAAAATTTCACCAAATAATTTAATATTTTTCTTAATTTTAAATTCGCATTTGTGTGCCATCTAGAACGATAACTCTCTTTTAACGCTATCCCCCTTTAAATATAGCCACAAAATCACGGCAGTACAAATATTAATCACCTTGACAAGAATACCAAGATTGGATAAAATATATGTTTAAAGAAATAGAGAATACTAAATAGTCATTATTCGTTAATAGAATAATTTTGGTGCAGATTATGTTCACCCATTCATTATTACTTATAAAAAATAATGGAATTTTTGTACATTGAATAATCTTTATATGTATTGGAATTTGGAAATAGGGCATAATTATATTTTTACAGTATTGATATAATTTTTATATGATAATCTAATCCTATGTAAACAAGTTATTATTGTATTTTAATATCATTTATATTGTAATTATACAGGGTGATTATAAAAAACTATCCCGACATTAAGGCACCTAACTATCATACCATTCACAGAAACTGAATGAAATTTTGGCAAAAGGTATTTTGAGGTATGCGCTCAAGAATGATATGGAAAACAACAGCGTCACTCAAACAGTTACGATAATAGTGAGAATTTCGAAAAAATCAAATGGCAACAGCCAGTTTTTTGTATTGGAATGTAATCACCATTGTGAAAAACCCTAAATAGCGTTGGAACAGGCAATTGTAGCATGAAAATCACCGGCGGTAGATTAGCTAAAAGTGAGCACAACCAATAAGGACAGAGAAGCAGCATAAAATAAAGCATTTTATTGTGTTTCACAAATTTTCCACATGACCTCCTTCACACACGATGACACTTTGCATGCGGCTGATGGTGGATAGCACTACAGCACGTATCATGGCAATAGGAATCTCTTGAATCGGAGTTCTGATGGCATCTTTCAAATCAGATGCAATTTGAAGACGAAACTGATACACTTTTTATTTCAGATATCCCCACAGCCAGAAATCCATTGATGTCAGATCAGAAGACCTTGGTGGCGACGGAAACGGGAAATGACGGGAGATAACTCTGTCACCAAACTGTTGAGTTAAGACACGTTTGACTGAAGACCCGACATGTGGAGGAGCGCCATCTTGCATCCACACAACTTCAGATAGAGCCGTTGCAATGCGGGAATCGCGTAATGAGTTAACATGTCCAGATAGCGAGCACTCGTTACTGTACACGTGTGCAGATCACCGGCAGTAATCTCTTCAAAAAAGTAAGGGCCGAGGATGAACGTACTCGTTATACCACACCACACAGTCACTTTTTCCTCATGTAATGGACGTGTATGCACATCATGTGGATTATTCTCTGTCCAGTGCACACAATTTTTCGAATTCACGTTACCAGTTAACGAGAAATGCGCCTCATCTGTCCACAGAATGCGTAAAGGCTAGTTGCTATCTTCATCGTACCGGATAAGGAATTGATTTGTAAAATCCAGCCGTAATTGATCGTCTCTCGCTTCCAAAATCTGGACACGCTGGAATCGATACGGAAACATGTTTAGAACAGAGCGTAGAATCTTGCGTACAATTTGAATTCGGCTGATCCAGAACACGTGAAACACCGCGTGCAGTTGCGTGACAAACTGTGCTTGTCGTCTGATGGACTTTTGCAACAGCTTCCACAGGAACGGAAGGTCGTCCAGACCGAGGTCGATCGCATGTGCAACAAGTTTCTTCAAATTTATTAATCAAGTCCCGTACAGCTTTGACAGAGCACGGGCCTCGCCGTAATCCATGGTTTCTGCGGTAAACACGCAATATCTCTGCGGCATTTTGTCCATTTAGGTAATAAATAATTACAATTTCCCCACGTTCTTTCCCTGAAAGCGGCATCTTGTTCGGAATGGCAGAAAGGAACATACGCGGCTCGCATTTCGCAGTGCCTTTTCATTCACCTAGCGTGACGACGTCAGTCATGACTGTGTCCTACGTAGAACCCAAAATTTGCGTTTCTTGGTTTCTTCTTCTCATTTTGTGGAGAACTAATCAGGCTGGGATATCAGCCATAGAAACGGTGTGACGTGTGACGTAAATGAAACGAATATTAATGATCTGGCGCACGACAAAGTCCTTTTTACTTTTCCCTTGCCTAGTTCCGGTGATTTTCATGCTGCAGTTGCCGTTCTAACGCTATTTAGGGTTTTTCACAATGGAGATCACATTCCAATACAAAAAAACTGAGTGTTGCCATTTGATTTTTTCGAAATTTTTTCACTGTAACCGTAACTGTTTGAGTGACACTGTTGTTTGCCATATCATTCTTGAGCGCATACCTCAAAATACCTTTTGCCAAAATTTCATTCATTTTCTGTGAATGGTATGATAGTTAGGGGCCCAAATGTCGGGAGAGTTTTTTTTTTTTTAATCAACCTGTAATTTAATCTGTATTGTATGTAATTGTAATAGTATTTTAAGCAATTTTATTATATAGTAGTTGTATGGTATTTCGTTACATGTGTCTATTATAACAAAAGTCCTCTGGTGCTTCGGTAATGTGCCTTTTGTAAACATTCTTTTTAAGAGTCAGTGTCAGTGCTATGTGCTTTGCATATTTCCCAAGTGAAATCATCAGATTAATGGTGAAAAGATATAAGTGATGCATGATAAATTTAAAAATTCAACATGTGCATCTTAAAATATGTTTCGCACATGCGTTTTAATTTTTTTTTTTAAACAAAATATGCAGATGGATTCCTGTTAATATTTTTTCAACAAGAAAATGTGTTAAATCCTTTATAATATATTACATTTGATGTAAAACGAAAACCAATGTCATAAGGTACAAACACAACAGTTTTTTTTTTTCGTAATAATAACCTGCAGTGCTTTTGAAAAATATCAGGTCTTTTAAAAGTTTCAATATTTTAATAGGAAATATTATCATAAAATATGTAAATTAATAATAATATATAAATAAAACTACTTTAGTGTGTAAATATATATTAATATATAAATAAATCTATTTCAGTGGTTTAATATTAACTGTAACAAAGAATGATTTAAAGACAACAAGTATTTATTGAAATGGTTAGATAAAATTGGTTAATAAAAGTTTGTTTTAAGTTATGTCAGCTTAGAATAAAAAAAAGTAAATGTAACATAATTCTTATTTTAGAAATCTTACCTTTAAGCTTAAAAACATTCCTCAGTCTCAAGAGAGGAAAAAAATGTTAATCTAATCCCCCGATCTCTCGTATTTCAAATTCAGTTAAGTTTTAAAATAAATTGAATAAAACGTTTTGTCAAATGGAACACACGCTGTTTAATCGAACAGTAAATGGCTTCAATGAAAAAGTTTTTTAAACAATGAATAGCTTATGCTTTTAAAAAGCATGTATAGAATGCAAAAGGAGTTATGGCGTAATCATTTCTGATTGTTAGTTAAATTAATAAGTTATGCTTGTTTTCTTCCTAAGTAATTCGGTATCATTTCCTGAATTTAATTTTATTTTAAATATCATGTTCAGAGTAAAATGTGATGTTGGGTAGACCGGGGCACGTTTACGCATGGGGCACGTTTATGCAGTGCACTTTTTCCGAAACATGTTATAACTGGCGCCCCACCAATAGATTGATGCTGCTCCCTAGCGGGTATTCTCACAAGTTTTTGAGCGTCAGTCGAGCTTCGGTCTAGCATGCGGAAAGGATAACTTGTTTTCTTTCAAGGTGAGTAAATTTGGTGTTGAACTTATTGAAACTTATTGTGAACTAATAATATTTAGTTAAGGATAAACAAATATATGAACATTAGCAGAATTTTATCCTTTTTTGAGAACTGTATTTGTATGAACAGAAATGTTATTAATTTTCGTTGCACGTTAAAAATAAATCCAAAAATGGCGACGGGGCACGTTTACGCATTGACATCGAGGCACCTTTACGCACATTCTTACTGTGATTACCAATCCAAAAAAGGTGGCAAAAGGTGGTCCCATGACAAGTGTGCAAAAGGAAATACTTTATTTTTTGTTTCTAAAAACTGTAACAGTGATGATGAAGATGACTAAATAGTTTCTGTTTTTAACTAGCAACAAGCCCTATGTTTTCAGTTTAACCTATAAAATGTTCTTTAATTAATTCTCTTTAATTTTTTTTGTTTTTAAACAGTGTTTTAATTTATAAATAAAACATCTCAATTTGATTAAATATTTATTTCACTTACTCTTTGGTATCACATACAATATGCGTAAACGTGCCCCGTCCCCGGGGCAAGTTTACGCACATGACTTGGACCTAAAATAATTTTTTTACGGCTAAAAACACAAATAGGGAAACAACTGAATACACAAATTTTGACTTTATTAACTGTTTAATTAAACCCCAATGTCTAAAATTTCCTAAGTTAAAACATAAAAATTAGAAAATTCATTGAAAAAAATCCGCGTAAATGTACCCCGGTCTACCCTACTGTTAATCAATTATTATAAATTATATTTACAAATTTCAAAATGTATTCAAGGTGAAGGTGAAACCGAGCGGGGAGGCGTACCTTTCGGCTTAAGCTCAACTAGCCCCATCACCCATCAATATGGATTCAATAAAGAAATATTTTTAAACTATGTAAAATGCAGTTATAGCATTTGCCTTCATTAAAATGCCAAAAATAACTTATTCGCTTCAACGCTATTTTGTATTTTATCTTTATCGATATAAAGATGTTTACCTTCAGCTAAATTTTATTAATAATCATCAGATACTGTCTTCCAATTTTTGTACTACTTAGGTTATAATAACTGAATATCTTCTAAATATTTTCCGATTGTCTATGTAAAGCAGAGTAATAACTCAAAGAAACGAACATATAATTATATTACTGCAGAAACAGTTTTTTTTTTGTTAAACTATAGCTACTTGCAAGTGGTGCCACGCAATGCAAATTTTATAAAAATGCACAATGATTCATTGAAAATCACAGAAACGACTTTTACTCCAAAAAAAGGGAATGCATTGTGGAATAGCAATGGACTTGAGGCAATATTGGCGCAGTATTTGATGTTGTTTAACCTTCTGAACGCCGAGCAATAGGGCAAAATTCTGATGTTTTTTTCTCTGTACTTTATTTTAAATGCTAAAAATCATGATATTTCAAACAAGTTATAAAAACATAATTGCATATATCAATATAATCCTTTAGACTATTAATCATTACTTACTGTTTTAAACCCACATTATATGTGTAGAATTATATTAGTATAATAATGCTGCACTGCAAAAAATAATTGTTGATTTTACAGTATAATACTGGCACCCCAGCTGCCAGTATTATATCGTAAAATTAACAGTATTAAACAGTAAAATAAGCAGTAATACGCTGCCGCGCATGCGCTGTAACGTATCACTGCTTATTTTACTGTTTAATACTGTTAATTTTACGGCATAATACTGGCAGCTGGGGTGTCAGTATTATACTGTAAAACCAATAATTATTTTTTTGCAATGTAATAATGCAGTAACAAATCTACAGCATAGTGAACAGATATATCAGTTCACGGCGGAGAGATAACATCGCGATTATTGTAATTTTGTGCAGATGCTTCCATTGACAGATTTACGCAGAATAGTATATTTTGTATTTAATCTACAGGAATGAAACACTAACGTGAAACGTTACAGGCAGACAGAGCCTCAAGAGGTATTACAATTGCTAATAATTAGTCCATTGAGAATTATGCAGTAAAAAATCGATTACCTTCAACCACCGAAGTAAAACAACATGCTACTTTGGGCGGATAACTACCTGAACGTGGCGTGCTTTCTGCAACTTCATGTATGCCATAAACATACACGGTAATTTTTTGCTATGCAGACTCCTATCGCTGAGAGGTTGGCAGTGGGTAAGAGACGCACGAATCTGGAAATTTTTTTAACCCTCTTACCAATAAGTTGAAAATTTGGAGAACCTAGTAAAGCAATTAAATTGTTGGATGCGGATCGGTTGAAGCTCAATCGAGTCGACATGGTAGGGAAACTGACATGTTTACTGCGAGAATATTCTCGTCATTACATCCATAAAACCATATTGATTCTTAGCCTACTAAAGTCTACGCACTGCTCATTTTCACTTTCGGCCTACTGACATTGACCATTTTCTGTCATTATTGTTCTCTGCAGGATACACGACCCAATTGTTATTTAATAAAATAGAGAAAAACAGCGCGCATTCAAAGTATGCCTGCCTGTGTTTCTAAAAGAAACACAACTGAATGGCAGTTGTTCTTGCCTTTTACTTACCCATCATACGTAGTATAGGGTAAGTCTTGTAATCGTTTTGAAAATCGAAATTTTTTTTTGACGGATTTACATGTTTCAGACACTGGAGATTCCGAAAAACATATTTTTAGAAAAAGAATTTTGCCGTCCGTCTGTGTGTCTGTATCTCCCGAAAAAAATTGTGATAGAGACTTGAAATTTGGTATGTACTTAGTATGTAATAATGGGAAGAAGCCTTTTGAATTTCAGTAACCTCGATTAACCGGAACTATTTTTTTCGGACTCTCGAAATATTCGTTCTGATAAAATGTATATAAAAATTTTCGAAATTGTTTATTTTAAGGAGTGAATATAAAAGACAATAAAAAAAACAAATTTTGCATGGAGCATGAAGTCGATCGAATAAATAGTTGCCGAAATATTTGTAATCGCAATTTCCACAGTCTTAGATTTTTCATGACTCTGTATTCATTCAAATTTCAATTCAAAGATATATTTTTATTAGTAAAGAGACGATTAATCCGACGCAGTAAACTGTTAGTTAATAGGATTATCATTTTTAGAATTATAAGGATGATTGTCATACGCAATTCAGTAATAGAAGATTTAAAGTTTATGACGTCATCAAGTTACGATTTTATTCGAATTGCAATGCATTTTATAAGTAGTTTACACATTTTTTATTTTAATATTTTACATTATGCATATCCATGATGGGTAGGTATTACGTTGGCCCCCAACGACTAGTTTATTATTACAGTGATGCATCGGATAACGATGATATTTCGATATCGAACCTCATTTGTTACCCAAAATCTTCCTTGATCGTTGCGGTTAGTCCCATACAATTTAACTGCAATGCGATCCCTAAGTTCTACATCCAATAAATAGTTCGCTAGTAGATTATATAGTCACCAGCATAGTCATAAAATAATTTTTAGTACCTAAACATTCCGTGCCGAATTCCACGTTAGCGATGCTTTCATTGTAGTTGAAAATTATCTAACTTTTTTCACAGTTACTAGTCCCTAAAAAAATTAAGAAATATATATATATTACGAAACTATTTTTGGTAGTACTCAGAGCAATCGAAGTATATTGCATGTAAAATATATTAGGACAATTAAGTAATTGAATGACAAAACAATTGTAAAATATTATTAAGATATGTTTACTCTCACATTCAGTCGTTAAACACATACCAAAAAGGATTTTATGGATAAATTTTTCTTGATTAATTTCAGTTTTCCATCTTTTACGTAAGAGAAAAAATGTATTTCCTTTATTTTATTTTTACACACATTTATATTGTTACTAAGAACAATTTTTTTATCCGTATAGTTTAAGATTTTAATAAAATTTTAAAATTTTGGATTTTTTAAATAAATATTAGGATTGGGAATTTTCATTCTTTATTTAGCTTACAATGACTACAGTTTTTGATGATTGACATTAGATCATTGCAAGAGACATATTATATCATGAAACTTGGATTCACGGACTAATAAATCAGGGAAATAAAATTATCTGGTAAATAAAAAATCTTCTAATATATATATAGTATCTTCCAAAAAGAAAATATTGTAAATACGGGTGTTTTGACAGTAATTTTAATTTAATGATTAAAAAAATTATTCGCAGATAAAACAAAGTAAGCATTTCGCACAATTGATTTTAAATAAGGATAGAAATAAAGTTTAATGTTTTAGTTTTTTGTGTGGAAATACATCAAATATATTTTAGATCTTGATATTTATAAGTTCAAAGGTTTGCATTCAATTGAAAGAAAGTTCACATTGATATCTTAATCAGTCCAGCAGATAATGTAAAACGATGAAATATTAAGAAATGTTTTCTCTAGAAACAGAATGAAAAAAAAAAATTACACATTTTCTTTACGATATTTTGTTTATTTTTATAATTAAACATTATAAGTCAACAAAAACTGCATTAGACTGCTCTCAACTCTAAGAAAAGTAAAATATACAAAAAACAAAACAGCATCATTTTAGCATTAAAAATAAGTCTGAAAATGCGAACACAAAACATCGTTTAGTAATCCTCAGAGTGATTTATCGTATGAATTATAAGAGTAAAATAAAATTCGTTTGTAAAAATGTCATTAACGAAGAACATGAAATAAGGGAAAAACAAGGTACAATCTTTAGCATCTTATACAAAACAAAATTTATTTCACAACAAACCCTATTAAGAAATAAAGAAATAGTCATTATCCCTTTTAATTATAAAAATAATTCTTCCTTACTGTTCAAGAAAACTTTCGTTTAAAATTGTACTTTCGTAAGTAACTATTACAACCTCAGTACATGTTTGAAAACTCTCTATGACTCTGGTGCTAAACAACAATAAAATTCACTAAAATAAGTCACATTTTCTCTTTATATCTATATAAATATTTTTTTTCGTTTTTCTATATTCCTAACAATTACGTTCCACGCAACACTCCTCACAACCACTTATCATGATATATAAAGCTGTAAGATGAGCTTTTAAATGAGTCAATATAGAATATCAGAAATACAGGGTCATTTATAATTCCCTCCGGGGTTTCGAAACGTTATAGTAAAAAAACGAAGACGAATATGAAAAAAAGAAAGGTGTTCTATGTGTGAACCCTTGGTCACACTGCATACATCCATGCGATAGTCCAGTTCCTGCCATACTCCGTTTCTTTAAATCTGAATCAGTGGTGTCAGTTCAACGGGCCTTTCGTAATAAATATCGAAAACAGGGACCAACTGACAAAACAATTCATGTGTGGTACCGGAAATTTAAAGAAACGGAGTATGGCAGGAACTGGACTATCGCATGGATGTATGCCGTGTGACCAAGGGTTCACACATAGAACACCTGTAATGTATGTAAGTAAAACTTGAATAGTTTCGGAATAATTTCATATGTTTCTTTTTTTCATATTCGTCTTCGTTTTTTTTACTATAACGTTTCGAAACCCCGGAGGGAATTATGAATGACCCTGTATAAGTCACAGATTTTGATTTCATATTTAAGAAAAAAGTTATTCAAGAAATGACATGTCGTACATAATTAAGCTTTAGTATAACTCCGGGAGAGTCGCCGCATCTGGGATAGGTGCCGCGCTCATTGTATTTCTTCCAATTATCTAGTATTGTAGTAGGGCGCAATGAGATTACTTTAACTAGTGTTTAACGGGAATCCCATATTGATGTTTACTTTTAGCTGTATAGTCCTTATTTTGAGGTACGTGCATGATTTCACTATCCAAACTTTTAAGCAGGTTATGCTTAAATATCTTTATACGCAAATTACTAAATGAATGCACGATTTCGAAGTCAAAACTAAGTGTTGCGTCTGTATAGAGTACTGTACGGTTACGCCATTTTTCTTTGCGAGAGCAGGCAACTGTGATGTTCGACGTCTGTACAGTACAAAATGGGATACATGTCGCACTACTCATCCGATATATATTCCGCAGATTTTTTTGTACGGGATGCCGCGATTAATAAAATTGATTTCATCAGACTTTAATGAAGTTTCAAAGAGTATGAAGTTTACTACGCCTAAGGAGAAAAAGGGAAAATAAAAAGTAAGAAGGCGAAGAATGATGCATGTCAAAATGATAATAATAAAAAATTGGGTCACACATGTGACGCAGACGTTCTTTGCCTGGAATGTGTAGAAATTTACCCCAAAACTAGGAGAAAGTGTGACTGGCTTCGTTGCATCATGTGTCAAATGGGGTTACATGAAGACTCTACTATTTTCAACAATTTTGTGCAGATTACGGTCGTAAAAAACAGTTCTATTAACAAATAAAACAAAGTAAACAATATTTTACGTTTTTCTTTTCCCTTTCTAATACACTGATGTTACATTGTTGCTGAAATAATAATTAAAATCCAATCATAGAAAAATAAGTAAATAAGTTTAGTAGTAAACAAAGTAGGCAGACTAATATTGATTTGAATCTACTAGTACATTTCATTGTACACATTTAGCTTCTTCTTGTTCTTACGTAATTAATTATAGTCTAGATATCGAATATGTGAATGTGATTAGAATTTTATAGGTGTTTTAATAATGCTTTTCTCAGATTTTCAATTTATATTACTTGCTCTTTTCTACATTGATACGTGAAGAATATCCGCGAACACAAAATTTACAATAAAAAAATATAAAATAAAATAATATATAATAATATATAATATAAAATAATAATAGTGTAAAATAATGATATTGTAAAATAATAGTTTAAAATAGTAAAAATAGTAAAAAATAGTAATGGTGTAGGGAAAAAAAAAAAAAAAAAAAAAAAAAAAAAAAAAAAAAAACAGATTTCTTTTCACTCTGATTAGAAATCTTAACTGGATTTATAATGGAATATTTTTAAAACTTTTTCAGCAAATACACAACACATATGCATTTAGAAGAAATATCAAACATACGTCTGAGAAAAAATATGTTTATTAGACTGGAGAAGAAGCGAAAAATTCAATTAAAGGTAACAATAATAATGAGTAGGATTTTTTTCTAAGGTAGGACTGTTCATTTTTAAAAATAAGCTTTGTGAATTTAAAAATAAAACGTAACATTATATCTCATGCAAATACGATTTACGTAATTTTAATGTAAAATTTAAAAGAGACACAGAAAAAGTAAAAAATAAATTCTTATTGCAATCAACAATAAAATGAGTAAAATATTTTTTTTTTTGTAATTATGCTTTTCCAAATATCATAGACGCCCTTAAACCAGCATCTTGTAGTTTTTTTAACATAAATTGAAAACTACTTAGAAGAAAAATTGGAAATTTTGAATGCGCATAAAGCAGAACATTATAAATGTAAATCGATCATTTCTTATTTTTTTCGAATACTAATTTCATAATTCATATTATAGAATTATAAAAATTATAAATTCAACTTATTTATGTTTTTTTTTTTTTTAGTATTATAACCAAACAATAAATTAGCAAATTTGAATTAAAATTTTAGTAGATATTAATAAAAATATGAAAATGTAATTTAACATTAGAAGCTATAAATTTTGAATGTTTATAATTTAAAAACGAATCATCCAAATAACTTAAAATTTGGCATCTAGGCATAGTTGAAGCCGAAGATTTAAAATATCATGTTGAAATTGGGTGTTGCCATTTAAAAAACAAAGTTGGCTTGTTTGTATATGTAGATGGCACCCTAAGCAAAGTATATATACATAATTTAAATGTAGACTATATTTCGAATAGTTTGGTACCAGTAGCTTTCTTCTACGATAATTTGTTGTAGAGTTAATGAGGGCTGTTCACTTTTCACCTACGACTGTACATGCATTTTTTGATGTTCCAACACGTCAAGAAAATAAAGTATTGATCTCTTAAGATGATCTCAAACCAACAATGGTGAAAAGACAACGAGCAATGAAAAAAAGTTTTATATGTCATTTTTTTCATAAGTACAGGTCTCGCCAAAGCCAGTAAGCTAGAGAAACAGAACACAGCACAGTTACAGCTAACTGGTACATAACTATGTATCTTCCAGACATTCGTTAAGTGGTGAATGTTAGGGGACTCATGCTTCACCGTGACAATTCATCTTCTCATGCAGAAAAGTTTACAGTTCAATTTAAAAAAAAAAAAAAACATCAAAGTGATAGAACATCCATGCTATTCTCCTGATCTTGCTCTGTGTGGCATTTGGCTATTTTTTAATCTAAAGAAATTACGTGGGCTTCGTTTTCATTCCGAAGATGAGATTGATGACACGATAAAAAATATTTTTCATCTATTTCTAGAAATAGATAGTTTGAGGGATTTAATCTTTAAAAATTCACCTACAAAAGTAAATTGATCTTGGAGGGAACTACTTTGAGCACTCTTAAGAGTTTAATTTAATGCCTGAGGAAGACCACTCGGCTGAGGGGAACCCATCCGTTGAGCGTTTAATATCTTCTCCGGCTAGCTCCGCGGCACGCAGGGATTAAACGGTGGCAGTACAAACTTCGCCAAATGGCTGCTCCTGCCGGGCAAAGCCCCACGCGACAGGCGGTAGGACCTAAGGACAAAAAAAAATAAAAATAAAAATAAAAATAAAAAATAAAATAAAAAATTACTAAGAATTCTCTCTCTGGAACCAGCGTTCCTACGTGACAGTCAGCGACAGACAGGATGATGAAAAAGGTGCGCCTGCACCAGTCGTACAGTCCGCTTAAAGAATGGATGAGCAGTTCAGTGGTATGACTGCACCACTTGTACAGTTCGTAGCTGACGGCCCTTGAAGAAGAGGCAACAGTGTAGGATTTCCGCGCGACAAGGAGCGCCACACAATTGTGCTGAAACCCATGCACTGCTGCGTGGAAAGCTGCAATGATAACTGAAGGCCAGAGATGGAGGCGCTGAGCAGATGAGCGGTCCCGAAGAAGGGAGGTTTAAGTACATTAAGAATTAATAAAAGTGGGAGCTTGTCCCAAGGAGAAATTACTGTGGAGACTTAAATGAAGCTAGAAAAGATTATAATAAAATAAAACTAAAAAGAATTAAGATTAAAAAAATAAAAGTAAGTTAAAATTAAGATTAAAATTAAAAATAATAAAAGATTAAAAACAATTATTACAAATGCTACAGTTAGCTTAACTTTGAGAGATTAGTTAAGAATTTATGAATTTCTAAAAGCTCGTAAGTTAGGACTGGCCTTGTAATTATGGTTTGCAACCAGGATGGTGGCGGATGAGTTAGTGGAGGTCTAAGGTGCCAAGAAACAGTCAGGGGGCAAGTGAAGTAATAGTGGGTGGGGTCACCGCTGGCCCCGCACTCACACACATCGGTGCCAGATCTTTTAAATCTGTGGAGGTAACTCTTAAGAGTTTGTAAGTATAAATTGAACTATTTAGCCGTACCTAAAAAAATTCAGTGTGACCTTATTGGTTTCTGAGGTTTCAAAAAATAAAGGACGCTTCGTAAAGGACGATATGTAATCTTTCATAATTTGAAAAAGGTTCTTGTATGTTTTCGTTCTGGGTTACATTATATGTTTCTAGGTTAAGAGAAATATGTATTTTTTTTTAATGCGGAGGACCGCAGAAACAAAGAAAATACAAAAAACTATACATGATAACTAAAAGATTAAGAACCATTGTACTAGAATATAAATTTTATTTTATCTGATGAATGATTGCGATACTTACTTTTTTGCTTTGGTCAAGTACTTGAAGATGTTACAATAATTTATTGTTATCATTCTTATACACAGACGCAAAAAAGTAATGTCAGACTATTATCTTTCTTCCCATGATAAATGAGTGTTACTTTGCAAGCAAAGACCTTTCGTATAATTTTTCATCCTAAGCAGTTTGGAGAAGCATTTTTTAAGTATTTAGAACTGTTAATCATAATTTTGATCTCGAAGGAATTTTACTGAAATTAAATGTCATACCATTTCATAATGTGTTTTAGCCATATTATAGAAAATGATTTACGATATAAAAATGCAATTAAAAAAAAACTTTAAAAATAAATAAATAAAAAATTGTATATTAAAATTATATATATTTAGTTTTTTTTTTTAAATGTTTTTTTATGTAGCTGATGAGTATTATCTTTCTACATTATTTTTATTTTCAAAGCTTTTTTTCAAATGATTTTTATATAAAGCATTATTACGTTAGATAAAACACGGGTGCGCTATCACCAACTTGATATGAAAAATGTCTAGCAAGATTTAAAAAAAAAAAAAAAAAAACTGTGCATGAGTCGTAGCTCAATTCTAAATTTTTAATACCGTTCATCATAAAAATTTGCCCTAGGTATTCATGCATATTTTACAGTTTCTGAATTGATACATAATGATTAATTAAAGCTGCTTTCATACACGTTAACCTTGTATTAAGAAAAAGCTTCAAAAATATTTATATAAGTATACCTAACGCTGTTGTTTTATTTCTGCAAGTAAATCTGAAAACTAGATAAAACAATAAAAATTATTAATTTTTTGGATGGTTTTCCCTTGCATTTTAGAGGATATTGTAAAGCCAGTCTAATAGATGTTAGAACAAGAAATTTTTCATACGATATTTTTATGTATGAAATTAATGATTCTATGATAATATAATTAAATAACACAAAATGATAGATTTGATATATCTAATTATCAAATGACAAATATATAGATGAAATAAAAAATAGATTAGTTACAATGTTATTAGCATCCTCTTCAAATAATTATCGTAATTTCCTTTATTCAGCCTAAAAATGAAGCTTTCATATTAATATATTATCAATTAACAGGAAAACAATTGTATTAATCGGTTAATATGTACGGTTCACCGAACGTAAAGTAAACTGATAACGAATTGATTTCTATGAATATGAAAAACATGTCTCTCACAATGCTTTGTAGCTTGAATCAATATTTTTAAAAGGGATGGTTCATTATTTTATTTTATATAATAGCGTGGTAAGTATTATTTTATTCCCTATAAAAGCACACGATCGGTACCAGTAACCATCGTAGAATGCTTCGTCTCTGTTTGACGTGGGGTCCCCTGATGCGGGCAGACCACCGGAAAATTAAATATATATATATCCATTAAAACTTCAAAAACCAAACATATTATACTGTCGAAAGAGAAATACATATTAATCTGCGAAAATATAATGCAACTACAAACGAAAATATGCAATTACCTCTTCCGAGTTACCCACGATTCTGAAAAGCGTTCTTTATCATTAGAAACAACCAGAAACCTATATATTTTGGAGATTTAATGAAGCATATATAAACAAAGGTTTAATAATAGGGTTTCTTTTACAGTCACTGACTTTCGGAAACGTCTGCGAGTAGATTCGAAAGTGTATTATTCAGTTTTTTCAAACCGAAATGTACATGTTTGAGATTCTATCATATGTCATGTACTCTGTTAAAAATAATCTGAAATTCACGTGTATTTTTTCCCTCAATTTAACAGAAAAAGTCCCTTATCACGACAAACGAACATTTTCCGTTAAAAAATAGAAAAATTCCTCATATTTCCTGATAACTACAGAACGGACGGAGACTAGAGGGGCCAAGGGAGATATTCCGTTATCAGCTGCATATCTATTTTCAATGTTTAAAAAACTGACGTGTTGCTTCACAGAAAAACTAAAGTTTCAATAAATTAAAATTTCGAGTTTATTTAAAACATCATCAACAATAACAAAATAGCGCTTTCGAATAAAAAAAAAAGTAACAATTAATTTTCCCATTATTTTAAAATAATTTTCAATTTATTTTTTAAAGTTATAAAAAAAATAGTCGCACTTAAAATATATTCTAAGCAAACAGATTAATATATATAATAGTTAAATTAATTGAAAAAAATAGATTTTACTCAAAAAACAACAAACAAAAACAATGCTTTCGAAAAAAAAAATAATAATTTTCTCATTCCTTTAAAATTATTCGCAATTTATTTTTTTAAGTTATAAAATAAAGCACTCGCATTGAAAATATATTGTAAACGAACATATTTTAAAAATATACATAATACTTGAAAAGAAAATCGATTTTCCCAAAAAAGCAAACATTTAATATTGAATTTAATTCAAAATATAATATTCATATTTTACATCTAACAATCAAATTAAGAATATATATAATTCATGTCTTTATCCTCTATTAATAATAAAATTTTAAATCCTCAATCATCAGCTCATAACGAAATCTCCCCGCAATAAATTTTAAAATTACCAGCTTTCTAAACCCCAAATTTAAGTTTCAAGCCGCGATTTTAAGAAAGCCCATATCATCGTTTCAAACTGTCATTCTAGCAAACGCCCACAGGTCGTACCGGTAATACACTTGACTCAAGGCACTGACATCCCTAGTTCTAGCTCAAAGTCGGCCAGAAAGTATTCTTGAAGTATATCAAATAATACATACTCAGAAATAAAAAATAGTTCACAGCTAGCAGCACAAAGAGAGATGAAATTTTTAAAACAGAGGTTATTCATAACGGAAAATTTCCCTTCCTCGCAGTGTTGCCAGAAATATTACCGTGATTTTAAGGAAGTAATGCTGAGAGCGTAATGGAAAATTACCGCTTCTTCAAACGGAGTTTTTCCTTCTTTTATCTCTCAAAACGGAAAATCTACTAACGGAACGGAAAACGTTCGTCAACATAGCTGCCAGTAGTTTTACCGTGGATTTACATATTTATTTTTTACAGTGTAAAGATTTTCATGTTCAACAAGCATGTATTAGAGACCAACATGATAAATTAATAACAGTAACAATAAAATTAATATTATTTTGTTACTCTTGAATGTATCAGTTCACTTAAGCCTCTGAAAATGTTTAATTAAGAGATGCTAGCATCCCAAAATCTTATAGTCAAAAATGAGGAAACTGATCAAGTCACTATAAAATGACTAACACTTCCCGAAAATCAGTGTCAGGAAAAGAAATATTTTTTCTTATTAATTCTGCTTTAAATCTCAAAAGATTATTAGTTTTTTGTGGTTTATATATATAAAAAAAGAACGTATTTCAGAATCATGGGTATGTCGGAAGAGCTAATTGTACAGTTTCATTAGAGGTTTTATTAAGATTCAGAAACAGTTGTCTTTTATTCTGTGTAGAAACAGTTGTATAGTCAGAAAATCGCTTTTAATAACGTTCAAGTTATAAAGAATGTTTTTTTCTGAATAGTTTCGGTTTCTTTAATAAATGTTTTTTCACGTTAAAACAATATTTTTGTAATAGATGAGGTGTTGTGGATATTAGTGGCGATTTTTATAAAAATCTACAATTTCAATTTTTTTTAAATATAACATTGCAGACGTAGATTTGGTTCAACATCTTAGCTTGGTTCAGCATAGTTTGACTCTAATACAGTAAAATTTATGTTAGAATACAAACTGAAAAACATGCGATATTGAGAAATGTTTTTTTTTCTTTTTTTTTTTCAAAATGCCGTTTGTCGAAACTTTAGTTTTGCGAATTTTATTTAATATCCTGAACGCCTCAGATCACCTATTAATCGAAACCTTCCCGACATTTTGTTTCATTGTAGTAATTGTATTTTAGTAATGCTTACTGTTTTGAATCGAATTTAGATCTCTTGTGTAAAAAATTTCTTAATGCACATTTTTTGTACACATGATCAAATATGATGTCACAATAAATAATTAATTCTTAGCTATCTCTAATTCTCCGACAAGTACATTAATTACATTTATCGTAAATTGTGAAAGGGAAGTTTCAGACATATTCGCCTTTTATGCGTAAAGACGTCGACGAGGAAGTAAAATATTTGGTATATATGAATTAAATGTCATTAGATTACTCACGATACATGCGAGTAAATATGGAATTTGAATATTGTTAACAAATATATTCTTTTATAATTTCCAATATGAAATATTTTTTTAATGGGGGAAGTTCTTTGTATTACTGATCATTATCAAGCATTAAAATGGTCATATACTAATTTAGAAAACCTGCAAATAACATTTCATTCCGGTGATAAAATATTTTTCCCCTATTTATATCATTAATACGCAAAAAAATAACATAAAGTATAAACTAATCGAAGTTTTATGCATGTATATGTCAGCAATTAGTCTTTACACATATTGTAGAAATGAATAAACATATAACAGAAATTAATATGACAGATCTATACAGAAAATATTTATTTTTTAGACAATGTCCTTTCACAAAATCAGAACTTGTTCATAGATTTTATAAATTTAGTAGATTAAAGCCACAACAATTTTAGCCAGAAACATGCCATTTACATTATTTTTCTACAACATAAGGAATTTTATATTCTGATAAAACAATCTTACCAGAAATTCTTTTTGTAATTCCTGTTTTATTTGTCACACATTCCATGTCTAACTAAAACAAAAATTATTTTACAGAAATCCTGAAATGATGGTAGTTTTTTGAAGAAATAATGGGTCTAAGTTGGAAAGGCTGCACTGTAATTTATAGAATATATAATGATTTATATTTAGGCTGTTTAAATATAAGACTTAACGTTAATAAAAAAAAATATATTATACATTATTAATATTCAAATCCTTACGGTCACATTTAGATTTGGATGATTTTATGTAAAATACATAAACGATCCGACAGCAAACTGGTTTATAAATGATTTATTGCTCATTAGTTCTATAAAAACACACATTTGATATAAACTGTATACATTTTAATCACTGTTTGCGTTGTTCTTTAAATCGTTTGGGGTTGAATAGAGTGATGTTTTTCCTGGAGGCTATGAGTTGTACGTTGTTTCTCTATAAGCTGTATTTTGTGAAAAATATGGCAACATTTGCTATTCTGTTGCTATTATTCTTCATTTTTATTTATTTATATCTTAAAATAAGTAAATATTTATACTGTAAAAATGCTAACATATATATACATGATCCATTATATAAAATGTTTGTGCCCAGATTTTATTAGAAAGCAACTTAAGAAAATTTTGATAAGCCATCACATTTCTGCGATCATATGATTATTACATCGATCATAGGATCAATACATGATCATTAAAATATTTTAGCAAATGACAGAACTTGACAAAATCCCAAAATGTTACTTCAACATATTTTAGTAAAAATGACACAAGTACTGAATATTTTCTTAAGGCAAATAAAAAGGTTTACTACAAGAGAATAAATGTATTTATTCATTTATTATTATTATTATTATTATTATTATTAGTAGTAGTAGTAGTAGTAGTAGTAGTAGTAGTAGTAGTAGCAGTAGTAGTATTATTATTACAATTACATTATTATTATTAGTAGTAGTATTAGTAGTAGTAGTAGTAGTAGTAGTATTACAATTACATTATTATTATTATTATTTATTTATTATTTTATTTATTATTATTAGTATTATTAATACTATATTATTATTATTATTATTATTGTTATTTTATTATTACTATTATTATTATTTTTATTATGTTTAAACCTTTAAAAACTTTAAAGAGTTTGACCAATTAAAAATACTTAAAATTACGATTGCATGACCCGTAGATGTTGAGCTGGACATGATATGAATAATGTTGTATAAAACCTTAAACTCAATTTCTTTAAAACACTTTTTCAGCGGTTTTCCGACGATAACTTTTGAACAAGTTAACGAAAGGACATGCATTCTTTTTAAAGTGCATTAAATTCACTAAAAACTATACCTGAAAAACAAACAAATATTTCTTTACAATTAAAAATAGACCAATTTTTATCGATTTAAATTTTTATTTTATTTTTTAAATGGATTTTTACTTGTTTTCGGCATGATGAAGAGACAACGTAATAAGGAGTATAAAAAAAATAATATAACGATCCAAAAACATAAAACCAAACCTTGACTAACATCGTAGCAAACCAAGATTCGCAAAATTAATTTTGTCGTACAATATTAAATGTTTTTTTTTTTTTTACTACTTAACAAACATTTTTCAATTGTATAAACCAGAAATACATAAATGAAAAAAAGACGTATATTAGTCTAAATAATGTACAAGCTAATTAATCTACGATCAAAATTTAGTCAATTTTCGTCATTTCAAATATCTTTGGTCCCTTTAATTAGCCATTTTCAGGATATTGTTTTTATGTAATAAACGGTGAAATTTTAAATATTCATCTGTGTTATTAAATTCCAGACATTTTGCAACAAATTCCGATTGCATAAATTTCTACTCTTCCTATTCTATCCTGGTATGCTAATGTGAATGCACGCACGCTCCTACCTTTTAGTTGCATCTTTTAATAATATTTTTTGATAATCTATTAAAAACTGACGTCAGAATTTACTTATTACTTTTACAAGTTAATCATACAATAACTAATGAAATTAATGAAAATTGAACAAAGAACTATTGCTGTAAAAACACATACTGTAGAACAATGTCAGAGACAGCCGGTATTGTGTTATAGTTCGTGTCCACGTCCATACAAGAAAAAACGTGGTTTGTGCTAAAAACGTGACTGGAAAAGAAGTTTTCCCCTTAGTAGTCTGGAAGACAGCGTCACAATTTTACAACTAATTTTGGCGTCGGTGATATTGATATATATGACAGATTTGACGGTATAGATAAGGGAAGTGCCAGTCAGCTGGCGCACAATCGACGGGTGTTGCCATAGCAACATCTCTAAACCCGCTGGATTGTGAAATGTATAGCAACTTTATTACTGAAATTACCCAGACTGCATATGAAATTTCATTCTATTTAAGGTATCTGCCTAAATACGGAGCACTTTTTTAAAAAAAAAGGACAGTTTTGAATAAATATAATTATTTTTAGTTCAATTGTAATACAGAATGATAAGAAAACATAAAATCCTAGCAATATCTTTTTAATATTTTAAAAAATTGGGTTTTTTTGCCATTTTTTTAGCAAAATTTCATGTTTACGCCAGACAGCGTACACTCAATTCAAATAAATATTTTTCAATTTCATTTAATCTGCATACTTCTATGACACTTATCTGTGCACTGAACTAGGAGTTTTACAATATCTTCAAAAATAACCGAAAAATTTCAAAATATGTAAAAAAAGTACATTTTATTTAGTAAAAATTACCATTTTTTCATATTCGAGTACCTATAAAATATTTAATTTATCACATATAGCTTAGATCCTAGTTCAGAGCATAGTGAGTGATATGGAAAGCATTCTTACAAAATTTCACTGAAATATCTTTAAAACGTTTTGTGTAATGAATTTTATCGCACATGGAAATAACGAAAAAACTGATTTTCCAGAAACCGCATTTAAAGATTTCTTTTTAGGCAAAAAACTAAAATATTTAATTGTTAAAATTACCATAACTCCTCTTCTAATAATCGTAGGAATAAAATTAAAACAGATTTAAAATCATAAAAGGTTGCTCTTTCATATAAAACAATAAAAAAAAATTCGAAAATTTTCACCAAAACAGCCAATTTGATGTAGGCCTTAAGACATTAAGGGCGAAGTTATAGAAACGTGAAATAATAAAAAAATATTTACCACCTTCCCCCTTAAAAAAAGGAAACAAAAAATCACCAGGTATCATTTATATTATATAACAAAACTATGGCCAACTTTAAAATGCTTAAATTTAGACGTATGGACTACTTTAAATACAAATAGATAACAATGTTTATAAAGTACGCACATTTATTTTCTCAAATGAACATTTTCTTTAAACATTGATTTTCTGTAAAATTTGTGAAACAAATCAATAAAATTGCATTATTGGTATTAAAAACAGTTACTGAGTAAGTCTTATCTCCTTCGATGTGTCCATTAATCTCAGTAAAAGATAATGACCCGCATTTTTCTCTGTAGAAAATCACTCACGATTAAAGCGAACGTAAACAACCAAGAAACAACATTTTTCTTCGTTTAAGGGGGAAAATGCATCTGCAAGAATATTAATTTAATCATTTTTGAGGAATGTGGAACATTGTAGTTAGAAATTTAATGATTATAAAGGGGGGTGTCTACGTTCAACTGGCTTTCCTCATCAATTTTCAAGCTTTCTATAGTTCGTTCTTTTAATTCAGCTGATATTTGTGATTTCTTTTTTTTTTTTTTTTGTTTGTTTGTTTGGTTTTCATCTTTCATTATAATATTTACGAAGATAAATCTTAATGTAATATGCCATAAATAAACTCATAATAATGGAAGTAATAGGTTAAATTACAGAAAAAAAAGATAAAAGTTGTAAATTGTTATGATTCCAATATTTATATATTAGAAAATAAATTTTCTATTAGAAAAAAATATATATTTAAAAAAAGAAAAATTAAAAAGCGGTTTTTTTTTTGACAAATACTTTTCATAAGGTGTTGTGTCAAGATAACACCTTCTGACAGTAACACGAACAGAAAATATATATGGATGAGGACTTGGCTGAAATCTAATAGGGTGTTGAATAGTGGAATTAACGTAATGTGAGAATTATCCGAATTACAATGTCAGACACAGTCGGTATTGTGTTATAGTTCGTGAAAAGTCCATAGAAAAAAAAACGTGGTTCGTGCTAAAACCTTGACTGGAAAAGAAATTCCCTACCCTGGTAGTCCGTAAGACAGCGTCACAATCTTACAACCAATTTCAGCGTCGTGAAATTGGTATACATGACAGATTTGACAGTATAGATAATGAAACTGCCAGTCAGCTGGGGCACAAGCGAGAGGTGTTGCCATAGCAGCATCTCTAAACTCGCTGGATTGTGAAATGAATAGCAACTTCATTAATGAAATTACCCCGATTCGATGGCATCATTCATAATATGGTTTCGATACATTTCATATTACAGGGGTGTTTTGCGATGCTGATGCGACAATATCCCCGTTGAATCCAGCTGACTAACAGTTTCGTTATCTGTACGATCTGTAGTCGATCGGTATTTGATTTGTACGATCTGTATTCGTAATATATCATGTATATCAAATTCAGAGACGCTAAAATTGGTTGCTAAAATGTGACGCTGCCTACCCGACTATAGACTTCAATTATGTTCATACGAAAAACATGAGTACCTCTTCTTTTAGCTGTTTTGCTGACTTGTGTAATACATTTCTGAGACTATATTTTACTAATAACAAAATTAATCATTTACTGTACTACAATATATATATATATATATATATATATATATATATATATATATATGCAGGAGTGTTCAAATGGAAAGGCACGAAACGTCCTAACAACGTAACCGTTAACATATTTGCCTATGCTGCTATGGGAACGAAGAGAGACATCTAGGGATGCGATTGGAGTCTTCGGCGTGGATCAGAGCATGTGCGGTTGCCCGCATGCGCAGGAGAGAGCAGATGCTCTTATAAAGAGCGCCGTCGAACTGATGTGCCAGTGAGTGTGAGGACAGGATGGTAATCACATTGCAAAATTCACGCTTAAGGAGCAGCGAGGCGTTATCCGATTTCTGACAGCGGAAGGTGTTAAACCGGCCGCTATTCATCGCCGGATGGTGACGCAGAAGACTGTGTGTCCGACAAGTCAGTGAGAAAATGGAGTGCCCGTTTTCGTGCAGGCCGTGAGAGTTTGGTTGATGACCCAATGCCAGGCCATGCAAACACAGTGATCACTGCCGATCTCATCGACAAGATGGACGCAAAAGGAAGAAGACCTGAAAGGGAAGCGCATTTCGGACGACGAACTCAAGGACGCTGTGAAGGACTGTGTCTTGTCACGGCCACAAGAATTCGAGGAACAAGGAATCCTTCAGCTCGTTAATCAATAGGATCGTTGTGCTCAGGCCTACGGTGTTTATTTTGAATAAAGTCTTAATTTACACCCTTGTCGTTTCGTACCTTTTCATTTGAACACCCCTTGTATATATATATATCCATGTGTGTGTATACTTAAACCTACGATATAATGAATCAAAATATCACACACGCGTACATACTATGATTTACGCTTTTATTTTTAATTAATTTCAGGATTTCCTAATTAAATTTGTGTTAAATAGCGAATATTTGTTATGTTTACATTTTATACCCTACTACCATTAATTTGAATCTGATATACGTTTGCTAATATTAAATATACAATCCATTACTTGAATTAAACAACGGTGTTATACTGTGAAAAGCGGTAAATGAATAAAGCTTTCTCCCAGAATTCAGCAGTAATTTAAAGCGCTGATTCAAATAGTTGTGTTCTCGTTTTACAAATATTAAATAACTTAATCGCTTTAAAATGATATGTATCTCCCAATTATAAATCACTATGAAGGTTTAACACAATGTTAATGTATAAATTAAACAGAAATTCGAACATGTATTATTACTTATAATGGGTTTGGAGATTTAATGTAAACACTTTACTGACATCTTACTTTACAAAGATTAACAATGCATGTATTCGTGATTTACGTTTGGAGCGAGTTTTAAATTCCACGTGCATATTTGCATAACAATTGTTTGTGCCATTTAATTCAACGGCATTAATATTTTAAACAATAATGGAAATTAAATCTATATTTAGTCCATAGTGTTTCACATTTTAAAGGAAACGAGCTTTTAATGGTTATGTTTGTAAACTATAATTTAGCTCTGTCTAACTCAATATCATATATTATACCATTATAAATTCAAACAGATGTTGCTTTTTGTTTTTGTTTTTTCAACTTTAATGTTAAATTTTTTTTAGATCTTCCTTTATGAAGATCTGAATATTATATATTTAACATGGATTGTTGAAGTGACTACATAATATTAGGTATTACAACATTATATTTTACTGAAATATTTGGTGACATTGTCATTTTAAATGGATTTTATACTTATTATATATCTCAAAATTTGTGCTTTAGTTACCGAGAATAATTGTGTTTGTATTCGAAAAAGTGTTTTTGTGTTAATTGAATATTTTCTAAGAAACATTTCAAACACAAGAAAAAAAAAATCATGCGTCAAGCCTACATTATGAAAAACTTTCCAACGCAATCACAATGCTGTAACAAATCTTTACAGTTTAATAATGTGAAAGATGCTATCCATGTATATGTCAAATTTTTAATGCTGCCCATACCATTACAGAACTTTTTGTCGTTATTATCTGAGTACATCATTCTATATTAAAGGTCACTCTTTAATTATTTTCAATATTTACCTTCACATTCACTCACACACTGACAATAAAACACTACACCGATTAAACAAAAATGAATGTAGTCAAATTATTGGAATTAAACAAAAAATGTTACTTAAGCATATCCCCTCATTTAATTTACATTTCAGACATTATTTGAAATGGATAACACTTGAAAAAGAAGTAGGAAACCCACACAAAGAAATTTAAGTCCTTCGATACAATATAGATTGTCTTTTTTGTTGCCTATCAAGTTGTTATTGAGACTTTTAGTGAGTCCTTCAGAGGTGATTTTGTCCAAAATATGAAAAACGAAGCATCAGTTTCTTTTTCCTTATTTTGGACTTTTGATTTTTTTCTTGTGCACAATCTAGACGTTGCACCATCTAGCTTATTTAAAATAGTGAATTGGAGAAACTTCTAAGATGTCTCTTCGAGTGATCATTTTTTAGTTGGTCCTCTGATTTAAGGATTTGAGAATCAAGAAGACGAAAACTACCCATATTAAAAACATGTTGACCGCTCCTGGCATAACGATAAATATCGAAGGCCATGGAAAAATTTAACACAATATGAGTGCTTTAACCTTCAAATATTAAACAGAAAATACAAACAAAAGAAAGTTGATGCAACAAAATAATGCTTTGAAAACAAGCAAAAAATATAACCAGCTCATTTTTTAAATGTTACGAAAGATGCTACATTAAATTACAACAAATATTTTCCATCCCATTGTCAATGTTTGATTGAAAGATACAGAATTGTTTCATAACATTAAAAAAAAAAATAGCAGCAGTAATCACAAAAGTCAACGGAGGACGGATGGAGAAACCCGGGGACGAGTAGAGTAGCAGAAAACCCGCAGATTTTGAATGATTGAATTAAACCCGGGAAATTTGATGAATAAACCCGGAATTTTGAGGGATATTGGAAATTTTGAAGGAGTTTTGAAAGTAAACAAAACCAGTTATTTTCAGTTTAATTTTTTTATTTTTAAGAAATTTCAGTTTCAGCCACTTGTCTAATAATTTTAAGAGAGATTTACCATTATGAATTCATAATACTTATGATTTTGCGCTGTAAATTTTTATATATTTTTTAACTCATAAGTGTTACACAGCGGCTTTGAATTGTAGAGAATTAAATGTTTCTTTAAATATTTAAATTGCTTAATTTCTAATTCCTGGCATGTCTTCTATTCGGACGGACTCTATATTAATTTTCTAGTAAGTTGCATTGATTTCTTTTAGTTTTTTATTTTTATTTTTTGTTTACATTGCCTGATTTGAAGCGCAGGGGTGTTGTTTACATTCCTGTCAGGCAAGATGAATCCGTCATTTGTTTATCTCACTTTTTATTCATCGACAATTAAAATATAAAAAATGTCAACTGTGCTATTTTTCTACATTTATGTTACTGGTTTTGTTTACGTTTGTAAACATTATTTTGTTTACATGAAATAAAATTGAGATCCTTAAAAATAGTTAAAAATAATGAATTAAAAATTCCTATGCCAAAAACTTTCTGAAAACTCCCGAGAATATTTAAAATTTCCTTCCAAAAAAACCCGGTTTTTTCGAACCTTTGCAACTCTAATGACGAGTCTCATTTCAGACACTTTAATAAATAAATATAAATTTTGAATAAAAATATTCCTGGAAAATGTATGGAATAAAATATAAAAGTATATAAAATATCTAATCCATTGGTGTTACTCCAAATAGGCGAAATAAATTTCCTTAATGTAATATTTAATATAGTGTGACAGTTTTCTCATGTTATTGATTGACATACGAAAGAAGTAACAAAACATATCAGAAGAGATTAATTAAGCGCTAATAGGTATTTTTCAACACAAGGAATATATATAAATATTATCACTGTAACTCTTTACATAATTATTAATAAAAACTAAAGCTAAAATGTGTCGAATAACGATAAATGAAAAATTAAAGTAAAAAAGTAAAGAAATTCATTTCAGAAATATTTGCGCTAAAGACAACACAACTAGAAATACGTTATAAAATGTCAATAGCTTAAACTGTTTTAAGCACTGTTACAGATATTTAGTAAATAAAGATGTATAAAAAAATAGAAGAAACTTCATAGACGAACTTCACAAAAGAACTTCTAAAAACAATTTAAAATCAATTAACACATTTGTATCCTAAGCATACATTTCAGGAATTAGATTTTCATTCAGAAATTTCTAATTTATACCAGGAATTCTGAATAGTCATTTTCGCTTTATTTAATGACAGGCATTTAGGTATTACATAAAGTAATTTTTTTAATTATAAATTCCTTGTATGGATTCGTAATTTCTGAATACTAAAAAAATATATCCCGAAATATATGCGCTAATAATACATTAAGGTTTGCCGTGCTACAGAGCAAACAACATTCAAAGGCGTTATTTTTTTTTGTGCACAATAAAAGCAAGTATGTTTCTAACTTGGACATTATTAATTAACAGATTCATAAATACTTCATCTATTACAGTAAGTTGTACCATATCACAATGAATAGTGTTAAAATCACGTGAATTCATGGTTCATTTATATAAATTTGTTGAATAGCATAGTTTAGTGTGAAAAATTTACAGTTAATTTAAATTAGCAGTTGTGTTTACAATAGGCGGATTTCAATACAGTTAATCTATGACAAAAGTAATGTTTGTTCAAAAATGATACGTGAATGTTTGTTCAAAAATCATACGTGATACGATATATTATCCGATTATATATGCTTACAGGAAGATTATTAATATAACAGCAATGTATAGAACTCGTATAGCAATGTATAGCAATGTTTCGACTCATTTTCAAAAGATTTGATGTAGATTTATATTATAATTTTTAAAATATGACTAATTAATTTAAAAAATGAATTATTTCAGAATGTGTTTGTGCATTTTACATTTTACCAATGAAAATATTCCAGTATAGGAAAATCAGAAAAGTAGCTTACTTATCGCATAAGCCCCTGCATTCATAAATCGAAATATTAGAGATTAATATATTATATTTTTGAGATACCGATCTAAATTATAAGTTCTTAAAAATAAGTTAAACATTGATTTAGCATTGCATTTCCATAACAAAGAATCGTTTTAATTAAGGTAAAATATTTATATGCATATGTAGATAAAAATAAATTAGACCAGCTGTGTACCATGTCTAAAATCATATTTACGTGGATGAAATTTACATAAAAGATTTTCGATGTCTGTCTTCTCCCATTAAATATATTTAGAAATGAATTCATTAAAATCCAATAGTTTTCTGTGTATTCTTAGTCTGTGTAAGGATGTTTTATCTAAATTTGTAAGTTTCGTTTGTTTCACAGTGCAAATTAAAAATGTTCAGGTGCTAGCATATAGTATTAAATAAAAATGCTTACAATAATTTAGTTTTGTATTTGGCAAATTTTATCCAGCTATAGTGAAGTAAATTTATAAATTATTGCTCTTTTAGTAAAGACGCTTAGATAAAAAGATTATACAAAATGTTCAGTGCCATAAAATTTAATTAGGGAAATAACGACGGTGGAAATACAAAGGGAAAAACGACAATAGCCCACTTTTGTTATATTTCAGGTAGGAATGCAGTATATTACCTTGAGCGTCTTATTATAGTTGGATAACTTAGAATGTATCAAAAATTGAAGGAAATCTTTTCTAAAATACAGTTACAGATAATTATGAAACAAAATAAAACTATGAAAATCTATATAATGTAATGAAAGAAGAAAGTATAATTACGTTGAGACACTTCTTGTGGTTTGAGATGAGAGTCCCATCTGTTATTAACCATTTAGTAACCTTGGATCGACGAAAAAGCGATTGTAATCCTTTGAAAAACATGGATGAAGATAATTACAAAGAGAGTAGGAAGATGAAAATTCTCGATAAAATAATACGTAAGGAAAATATCGTTGCATAGCTAGTTTGTAACTAATATTGTCTTTCCTTGACCCTTTAATTAAGCATTTTTTTACAATGTGCAATCAAGTCCGTGAGAAAAATTACCCAAACCTGTATTTATAGTTATTTATGAAACAGGCTGTCTAAAAAACGATAGTACAATTTTTCAGGAAATACGGAAAATATCTACACAAGCACAAACACCATAAAGTGCATTGTCGTAACTTAAACGATGGCACAATCAAGGGGGATTTCTGATTGTGATACAGTAATCGCTTACGTCATAAATTCTAAGAAATATTCTTGAAATTTTGTTTATGTATTAATGTTAACAAATGAAAATTTAAATTGGTAAATAAAATATAAGAATACGCAAATGATAAGAAAAACATTTCCAAATTGATGACCTCGTAAAATTAGCTTATGTTCTTTGACAGTTGTGGTGGGAATAGAAAGACTATTCTTACTAAAATTTCTTATATTTTTTCCTTCTTTTAAAATAGTCTAAAAGTTTCAGTGACAAACAAATATTATTTACTGAAAAAAGGGATTTTAAAGTTTCCATGAACCAATAGAAATTTAAATTATCTTGCACTAATTTTTATAAAAAAAAGAGCTAAAAAACACCGCATTAATTTAACAATAAAAAAATCACTTAGATCTACATAATAACAGCTCCTCTCTCTCACTTTTTTTTCTTTTTTGCTCCAATTAAGATGGTTATGATGTACTCTGATTTGAGTAATGCCGATATATTTTCTATATCACTTAAAGTTTTCCTACAAAATCTGGATGAATATACATGAAAATCACACACAATTTACAGGTAAGCGCAAAAAAGTATAAAAAAATTACAAATAAGAATTATTTTACATTTCATTTTAACATAGATTCTGCAATAGTAAATTCTGTATAATACCTCCTTTTTGTTCTTCGAAGCTTGTTCCAAACATTTTATCTTCTCCACTTTACGTGGCTTCTCCGTTTTAGGGTACTGCATCTGGTCATGTAACACAATTTTACTGGAACCGGGTATCGGAACGGGTTGACTTGACGTTAATTTATATTATATTATATTATATTATGTTGTATTATATTATAATATATTATGTTGTATTATGTTATATTATATTATGTTGTATTATCTTTTATTATATTATGTTGTATTATATTATATTATATTATGTTGTATTATATTATATTATATTATATTTATTTTATTGCGTGTGGAGTTTGTATCGGATTGACTTTAAATGTTTCACGTTCGATCGGTTTCGTGTATTATTTAGACCTTTTCTAGTCGGTGTCGGGTTGGCCAGATTTCCCAAAAGAAAGTCTTGAATGTTTTTCAAATGAAAAAAGTTATATATTAGGGTATTAGTGAGAGTATATGTGTTAATTTTTATCTGAAAAAGTTAAAATTGATAGTAGAGAAATAATTGTAGAATATTTTTCCTTAATTGTATTAAAATCTGGATTACTTTTCTTTCACATTGGGTTCGTAGTTTGGGTTAGGTTTGAATAAATTTATGTGCCGGTTTTCGGGTTAAGTTTAGGAAAAAAATCAGAAAGAACCCCATCCGTGCAGTACTTTACTGTCCTCATGGTATCTACTGTAATCTGCCATCTTATTTATATTACAGCGATAGTGAAGGAATGGTGATGACCATGATCCGCCATCTTGTTTATATTACACTGATGTTGAAGGAATCGTAATAGCCAAGATCTGTCATCTTTTTTATATTACTCTTATGATGAAGGAATGGTGATGGTAGGTCACATTAAATGCTTTACAGATTCGAAGTTCGATAAGACGATTTTATTTATGTTTGTGTGGTTAAATAAACGTGGATGTTACTTAACAAACGTAGCAATCATCGCTGTAATTTTGGGGTTTCCTCCATATTATTCCTCTGTCCCCATTGCCTAAGTGTGGAGAAACCGCATATAGAGATTATTTCTATCCATTTGAATCCTAAACAGGCCAAAACCGGCCGAAATCGCCCGAGATGCTAGGATCCCATAACGCCCCACACACGGACTTGTTTATTTCCCCCCCCCCCCTCTCTATTGTGAAGTGCAAGTACTCGAACATGGATTGGGCGTGACTGCTTATTCTGCTTAACGAACAGTAGATAGGAACACAATGGGAATAGGGGCCGTTCAACATTAGGTATTCGGAGGTGTTCGCTACCCAGCAAACACATACCTTTTGGTACACGATCGGACCGCAGCCGGCAGTGTCGGTTGGGTGTCGGCAACGGCACAGTGGTATCGGTCCAGTGTCGGTACCTTGTCGGCAAGTGACACTAAGTAACCGTGCGTTTTCGTATGCCGGTTAATGTTATCGGACCCCTAACGGTTACATATCGGCAAGAGATTCATTTTGGCAAAGTGACGCTGGACCGATATCTGATACCCGAAAGTGGTCCGATTAGATTTGCCAACATCGGTCCGAATTTGGAATATTTTATTTTAGCCGATGCTTTTTTTAAATTTGTTTAAATTTTGTTGGGAATAGTAAATAAATAATTTTTCGAAAAATTAGTGTAGCAGTACGAAATAAAACTTATAATATTACCCTTTTTTACATTAACAAACCAGATGTGGAATGTTTAATCGTAGCCGAATTTTTTTCTCTCCTTTTCATTGTTTGCTCTTTGTTCGAAATATTAAATAAATATTTTATAAATTAACATATGTAATTTTTTTTTAATTTTTCTTAGAAGAATCACTATAATGTTATGGTGATGATTTGTTACAGCAGCATAGCTGCGCTAGGGATGTAGGCCGAAAGGGGGGGGGTTACCTCCGTGAGGTCTTCTAACCCGTATTTACGGCAATGTTCGAAGGAAACCACCGAAGATTACATTTTTTTTTTCAAAATTATTTAATAATAATTAATAACCAAATGTACAGGATGTTAAAATTTGCAAAGAAATGTTTAAAATGCAAAATAAATGTTTAATATTGATCGTTCACGTCACATCGTAGGCACATAACCAGAGGGGGGGGGTTGTACCCCCCCCCCTATTGCACTGGACGTAATATACATGTATATATTTTTATATTTGGAAGTAATATACATCTATATATTATATAGATATTATGAAGAAAAATGTAGCTTTAAGACATATTTTACATCACATTATTTAAAAATATATATATATATATTTTTTTTTTCAAAAATTACATTTTTAACGGTGGAATACCACAAAATTTTCATCTCGGTAACTTTTCAAAAATTATTATTATTATTTTAATTTTATTTAATTTTTAAGATTTGAAATTTCACAATTGTACCCCTGACAAATGCACAAGTGGGATATTCAACATCTCCCAGAAACAGTCAAAATGATTTTTATTTTATACAGCATATATATTTATTATAATTTTAAAATGCGATAATTAGTCGCATTTGAAAACAGACAATACCACAGCTAATTTTTTGAACAGTCCGTGACAGGCACTGAGCTCAATCAAAGATTCTTTGGCTCAATGATGACAGGCAAGCTGATTCATGGGCGTCTGCGCCTGCGCCGTGAAGAGAGATGGAGGGGAGAGGGGATCTGTTGTTGGCATGGCTGGCGTCAGATCAGCGCAGTGTAAATAAAACTGCATTTTGTAAAAAAATTGAAGACTGTTACCGGATCTCCGATTGATATTTTGTTTAACAGAAAATGGGTAAGTTATTCAATTTTATGTTGAAATGTTGGGGAGGAGTCCCATATCTTGTGCTGGAGATTTTGTCGCAAAATTTGGCGCGGTTTACTGGGCAATAGATGTTTCGTTCTTGTTTACGTTTTTTCCTTGACTTTCGACGGCTTAACGGACCCTGGGGTTGCTTTAGTTCGGAAATCGCGTTATAAGGGAGATCTTGAAGCTTATTTGTTAATTAGTACCACGTGAGTAGTAGTTACTCAGCTAAATTTTGAAAATCTGTTAGATCTCATTAGTGATTAGTGTCTGTGCTGCTGGTAAGGTAAGGTAACTGGGTAAGCCTCTTGCCGTTTACTTATTATTATTATTATTATTATTATTTTTACTTTTTTTTGTATTTTATTAGGATTTTTGCATTAGCTGTTTATAATGCTTCCTTTATTAAAGGTATTATTAGGTTAGATAGCAAATCAAAAGTGATATTTGGCCTTATGTACGTACGGCTTTTTTTTTCTTTCTTTTTTCTTAGGATTTTTGCTGATTTTTAGGATTAGCTGTTTAAAATGCACCCTTTATTAAAGAGGGGTTGTTTTTTAGGGTAGATATTTTTAAAAAATGGCCTTATGTTGCACGTTTTGCCGCATTGTCTATAAAGATTCCGTCAAATAATACCATTATAAATTTTACATTTTTTTCTGAATCGCCGTCTCATTTATTGTTATTTATTTATATTTATCCTTTTACTTAATATGTTACTTAATAACGTAATAATTTTTTTGGCAGTTGTAAGCGAGATTTTATAAAAGTTTCTATTAAGTTTTTTTCTTTTTTTCAATGTCCAAAATTATTTAGGGCAGAGCCCCCATGACAATAACAAATATTTATTTCAAAAAAAGCATATTTGTTTTGTTTTTTACTCATTAGTTTATTTAGAATGCTGCTAAAATTAGTGTAATTGCATCGTAACAATTTTTTTAAGATGACGGAAAAACTTCGTTAAATCTTTATGTTATTTATAAATCCATGTTTTTACATAATTTTCTGTTTTTAAAAATGGTGCAAAATCATTGATTTATAAATAACAAATATTTAAAAATGATGTTTTTCTGCCGATAAGTATAAACGGCAAAGCAAGAGGCTTACCCAGATACATTTTTTTTAAGATGGCGGAAAAACTTCGTTAAATCTTTATGTTATTTATAAATCCATGTTTTTACATTATTTTCTGTTTTTAAAAATGGTGCAAAATCATTGATTTATAAATAACATAAATATTTAAAACTGATGTTTTTCTGCTGTCTTGGAAAAAATTTCATGTCGCCAAAACGGCATTTTGGCGAAAAAAATTTCGCCAAGTTCGCCAAGCAGCACAGGATACGGAACTCTTCCCAAATGTTCTATAATAAGTATTGTAAATGAATGTTGATTTTGAATAAAACCACCCTAATTGTAGTTATACGATAGGCTTACTATAGTCAGTTCGGCTATTGGGGGAAAAACAAACACGTAGTTTGTTTCCTCTTGCCGTTTCAATTCTGCTAATTTTTAGAAATAAATAATACACTTTTATAAAAAAGATAATCGTCACTTTTAAGTATTTTTAGCCGTCAGTTATATAAATATGTAGAGTGCTCAAAAAATACCTAAATTTACCCCCCTTAGCTGCTCATATATAGCGTTCTCGCAGACCACTTCTTTTTTCTATTCACAGTAACTTGTGATTTTCAATTTAACTGTAGCAGGGTTCATACAGACTCCTTAGAAACTCCTTAGAAATTAAAAAGTTTCCAAGGAGTACTTATAAATCCGTAAATAAACAAAATTAAATACTCCTTAAACTATAACAAAGTACAATTTAGCGTTGAACAATGATTAGGAAGTAAAATAAGTCTTCTCATGTTTCAAAATTTACTTTTAAAATCTAGGTGCATGTGATATATGATCAGTATTTGAGATTTGACTGTACTATATATATATATATATATATATATATATATATATATATATATATATATATATATGGCTATTGGTTACTTCATAAATTAGTTCCCTGGCACCTCCCAGGCTATTCAAATTTACCAAACCAATAAGCAATGCAGTATGAATACTTTGTAATTTTAGCACTAGCTATTAGTTTTCATTTGAATAATATCCATTTTCTCCCTAAATGAGGTATTAACAATTAGGATGGGTGTGCAAGTTGTACGACAAAAAATATGCTAATTTCTTTAAAATTCTTGTTCTCCTTAGAATTTTCCTACACTTCTTCGATTCTTTCTTCTCCAGTCTGTATGAACCCTGCTATAGGTAATAGTGAAATTTTGTTTTGTTTGAAGCCTTATTTCTAAAGACTTCTGAATAGGTAAATTTTAATTATAATAGTCATGTACATAAAGTTTGTAATAGATGCAGTATCCTATGTGTTAATCAAGCCTTTTATTCATCTTTCAATCAAGCGGTCTCTGAAACCACTCACAGTATAGTATGCAATTCTTTTTGTAACAGCAGTTAAGGTTTAAACTGCATAAAGTAATACATATATAATAACAAAAACAAGTTAAAACGAATATTTGTACGTATATCCTTTTTATTAAAAATGCAATTTCATTTCTTTAAAAGTAAAATTCAATAAATTTTCTTTTATTTTGAAAATAATTTAATTTGAAAATTGAATTTTCTAGTTTGTAGCCAGAAATTTGTAGACTTTTTTAACTTAGGGCCACTTTTCGCAATCATAATTCTTGTTATGTTAAATTAAAATACATTATTTAGATTATAATTAACAGAGCGTTCTCTGAACTATTTCAAAAGTGCAATCAATTTACATTTTACAAAATCTCATTTTTAAGTTCATTAACATACAAAAACAATTCAAAATAAATGAAAAAATTATTTAAAAATTACAAAAATATGCTTTGATTTTGTTTGTCAAAATTTGGGGGGGGGGGGGGACTCTGCTGAATGAATGCTCATTCGAGGCCAAAACTAGCTTTTTTTGTTCACAGAAAGTAAACATGGTTTTTGATGCCCCCAAAAAATTAAATTGTATTTTTTCTGTTTGGTTTGGTTTGTACATATTGCATGTTTTTTCCTTTCAAAATTTACTTTTAAAATCTAGGTGCATGTGATATATGATGAGTATTTGAGATTTTACTGTCTTGTATATATATATGGCCATTGGTCACTTCATAAAATAGTTCCCTGGCACTTTTGTATTCGAATTTACGAAACCAATAAGCAATGCATTATGAATACTTTGTAATTTTAGCACTAGCTATTAGATTTCCTTTGAATAAAATCCATCTTCTCCCTAAATGAGGTATTAAAAATTAGGGAGGGTGTGCAAGTTGCACGACACATGGCATGCATGAAAAAAATATGCTAATTTCTTTAAAACTCTTGTTCTCCTTAGAATTTTCCTTGACTTCTTCGATTCTTTCTTCTCCAGTCTGTATGAACGCTGCTATAGGAAGTAGTGAAATTTTGTTTTGTTTGAAGCCTTATTTCTAAAGACTTCTGAATAGGTAAATTTTAATTATAATAGTCATGTACATAAAGTTTGTAACAGATGCAGTATCCTATGTGTTAATCAAGCCTTTTATTCATCTTTCAATCAAGCGGTCTCTGAAACCACTCACAGTATAGTATGCGACTCTTTTTGTAACAGCAGTTAAGATTTAAACTGCATAAAGTAATATATATATAATAACAAAAACAAGTTAAAACGAATATTTGTACGTATATATCCTTTTAATTCAAAATGCAATTTTATTTCTTTAAAAGTAAAATTCAATGAATGTTCTTTTATTTTTAAAAGAATTTAATTTGAAAATTGAATTTTCTAGTTTGTAGCGAGAAATTGGTAGACTTTTTTAACTTTGGGCCATTTTTCGCAATCATAATTCTTTTGTAAAATTAAAATACATTATTTAGATTATAATTAACAGAGCGTTCTCTGAACTATTTCAAAAGTGCAATCAATTTACAAAAACTCATTTTTAAGTTCATTAACATACAAAAACAATTGAAAATAAATGAAAAAATTATTTAAAAAATACAAAAATATGCTTTGATTTTTTTTGTCAAAATTTGTGGGGGGGAGAGGGGGGGGGGACTCTGCTGAATGAACTCTCGTTCGAGGCCAAAACTAACTTCACAGGGAGTAAACATGCTTTTTGATGCCCCCCCTCCCTCTTCCTTCTTCACAAAATAAATTTAAGTTTCTAATAGCCACCTTATTTTAAAATTAAAAATACGTAATCATAAAATACATAATATTGAACTATGTAATCAGCTTTGTCAAATATTTTTTCGATACCTCTGAAACTGGAATCTAAAGGAATAGGAAAAAATACCACTGTATATGGATTTCCTTCTTAGGATGTATAATTGTTGAAACATATGTTGTAGAATATGTTAGTAATCTGTAACTTTTAAATGTAATCTAGAAAATTTTAAAAGCTTATAAAATAAATTTATATTACTATTAACATTTTAATTTAAAGCCTTACACACAATGTAATCAAGTTAGTTTTTTTTTTTTTTTTTTTTTTTTTTTTTTTTATGTTAACATCAGAAGCTTGAAATTTTAACCCCCCCCCCCCCATCTGAAACAATTTTATAGACCCTAAGTGAAATCAATTATAAGCCATTTTTTATTGGGTTGTTATTGATTTTCTTATATTACATCCCTTCCAGAGTGTGAAAGATGCAGATTTATATCAAATAGCTGGTAGATGAGAAAAAAGAAAGCCAAGCTAAAAATGTGCTTGAATACAGTCAGTCGTCCATCACATGTAAGTATGATTTTATAATTTAGTAAAGTTTTACATTTTAAATATTTTATTAAAGCGTCCAATTTAATTATGTTGTTTAGAAATTTGGGTACTTTCTTGTTATATCGACCCTCACAATTACAATTATTCCAAGGTTGCAGTTTAGATTTTGCGAAGATCATCGCAAAGCTTATGTATGCATCAGATACAGTATGCTGTCTCAAATCCGCACATCATTTCCGAAGTAAAAAATGAAACTTAGTTATGATGTAGGTGTAAAATTAAAGATTTTTTTATTTTGTATATATTTTAATATGTAATTCTGGGTCATGATTCAACTCATATTTTCTCATAAAGGAAGTATAAATTTATTTTTGAAAAAATTCAAGATAGTTGTGATATCAGTGGTGATCGCGATACCAAATAATTTATGTATTGGCTAAGCTTCAGCATTAGCCTGCTGTTTTTGATTGGTCGAAAATCATCATTATTTGGTGGGTTTTTTGGCGAGTTTCGCCTTTGATACTTGCGATGGCAACCCCGACTTTTATGGCAGCTCTAGCATTCTGGCCCTTTCCTGTACCCTGCCGACCCCACGGACAACTGGACACTACCCGGTCACTTTGCCGTTTGCATAGCAGCCTGCCGCATGATGAGTGTCACCCGCCCCCCCTTTTTTTTCCCAGGTTTCATTTTTCCGATTTATTTCTTATAAATGTAATAATTATTTGAATTTAGGGATAATTTTTTTATTTTTTAAAGCAGATAATTTCTTTTGACCACTGTTTAATATTCCAAGGTGGGATTGCGGGATTCACGCCAAAAATTTTGAAATCCGCCCAAAAAAGATCGTGGGTGGGAGCCTCCTGCCCAAAAAATTAAACCATTTTCGGAGAAATTTGCATTATTTAATTTACCTGCAACCGAACGATAAATTTCGTGATTTTTTTTCCCACACCGTGGACTTTGCGTTTTTTCCGCGACAGATCGACGAACTTTGTGTTTTTTTCCCTCACAGATCGACGAACTTTGCGGTTTTTTCCCTGACAGATCGACGAACTTTGCGGTTTTTTCCCTGACAGATCGACGAACTTTGCTGTTTTTTCCCTGACAGATCGACGAATTTTGCGGTTTTTTCCGTGACAGATCGACGAACTTTGCATTTTTAAGCGACTGATCGACGAACGTTGTGATTTTTAAGCGACTTATCGAGGAACTTTTCGTTTTTTAAGCGACTGAGCGACAAACTGTGCGGTTTTTTCCGCGACAGATCGACGAACTTTGCGCTTTTTCCGAGACAGATCCACGAACTTTGAGTTTTTTAAACGACTAATCAACGAACTTTGCGTTTTTTTCCACGACAGATCGACGAACATTGCGTTTTTTGGCGACAGATCGACGAACTTTACGTTTTTTCTGCGGTGTATCGACAAAATTAGTGTTTTTTTCCATAATCGATCGACGAAATTCACGTGATTTCTCCTTTCTTTTTTCTTTTGACAGATTGACAAAGTTTGTAATTTTTTTTTTTACCTGTGTCTGATTGACAAATTTAGATTTTCTTCTCTGCGTTCGACAGATGAATTTCATGATTTATCCCCGCGACTGATTGACGAATTTCGCAATATTTTCTGATGAGCAATCAACGAACTTCATGTTTTTTTCCTTGACTGAATGATGAACTTGGCGAATTTTTTCATAACCAATTGGTGAATTATTCGGTTTCTTCTGGTGACAGATTGATGAAATTCACTATTTTTTTTTCTCGCACCTCACGGAAAAATTTAAAGTTTTTTCCCGCAAATGACTGACGAATTTTGTGTTATTTTCTTGTGACCGATTAACAAACTTTGCCATTTTTTCCCGTGACTGATCGACGAATTTAGCGATTTTTTTTCTATGAACATACATAGATAAGGATTTCTGATAAAATAGCCTGTTGAATAAGAACATTGTTTCTCGAAAAATGTTTCAAATACAATGTCTGTGTAGAACAGTTGTATTAGTTCATATACCTCTTCAAATCGTCTGCTTGACAGCCATCGTCTGGTAGGTATAATAGATTTATTCTATGGTATTTATCCGCATTGTTGTTTGTAGGTGGCGTTACCTTAGCACAGTTGTACACTGGCTGCCATGAAGTCCCAAAGTCGCAAATCGATATTAACACTATTTCGTTAGAAATCCTTCTCTATTTTTGTTCATGCGTAAGACGAATTTCATTATCTTATTCCCTCAACCAATTGACTAAATCCACAATTTTTTCGAACGACAAATAGACATATTTAAAGATTTTTTTTTTCCTGCGACTGAAAAGAGGGAAAAGAACAAAAAAGAGCATTAATAGCCACCGGTCACTCCACCCTGTTAAATTGGCCTACAGTCAGCACTAAACAAAAATGAGATTTGAAGAGCTGCAAAGATCTTATTATTTTTACTCCTTGAAGTAAAGAAGTAAACCTTTTTAACCCTTGTGAAAGAGTAAAACTGTACCATGTGAAAGCTTCAGCACCCCTCAATCAAATAAAATCTAAATTTAGAAATTTATTTAACAACCTAATTGCTAATTCCACATTTAGTGGAACTTGAAAAATACATTGCATATATAAAACTTAACTTTCTTCCTTTTCCTTTTTTTATAATAAAAATAAACATTTTACATAATCATTCTCAGTTGACTTAATTTTTTCAATGGTATTTTGTCATGTTTGCATTAATGTAATTCTTTAAATAGCACGTAAAATAATAGTGGGGTTTAAAGATTTTTTTTTCTCCCTCCCAAACATTACAACTGCCCTACATTTAAAAATGTTGGTAGGGAGACTCCCCTCCTTGGAAAAATTGAATTTCAAGCCCTGTATTCTGTAGCTTGCTACTTTTCTTTTTGATTTTATGTCTACACGTGTTTTTTATCAGGATGTATTTTTGCAATTTATTTATCATTTATGATTACCGGGGGGGGTTCAGGGGGGCTGAGCCCCCCTGACAAAAAATATAAGTAATCTTTATTTTTAAAAAAAACCCTTTTTATGGACCCCTAAAACTTACTAAAAAAATCACCATTTTACAATTTTTCTAGGTAAGTGAGATCGTTGGTTTTCTGTTATTTTTAATAAAATGTATGTTTTTTAAAACGTAATTTTGGCAATAATTTACTATTTTATGTTTTAAAGTATATATTTTTGCTTTTGATTCTTGCGATTTAAATTTGTGTGGTTTTTCGAATACTCATGTATGTTTTTTAAAATGTAATTTTGGCATTAATTTACTATTTTATGTTTTAAATTATATAATTTTGCTTTTATTTTGATTTTCGTGATTTAAATTTGCGTGGTTTTCGGAATACTCCGCACAAAGCAAGTCAGTTTGATTACTTTGTCAATTTCCGAAAAGTAGATTTATTGTTAATATGAAAAAAACGGGGGGTTCAGGGGGCAGAGCCCCCCTGACATCAAATAAACACCTTTTTATCAAGCCCATCCCAAACTCCCTTCAACAGCAAGTTATTTATGTAAGTGAAAACTTTTTATGTTTAAAGCTAGGTTTTTACTATGTGAAAACAATAACTTTGAAAAATATTAAAAAAATTATTTATATATTTTTTAAAATATTTATATGTTTTGAAGCTACATTTTGACTGTTTTAATTCTTGATTTAAGCAATAGTATGATTACCGGCAGGTAAAAAAAAAAAAGTAATCCTATTTTTTTTCTTCAAACATTTTTATAGCTCCTTAAAAGTTACTTAAAAAATCATCATTTTAATAAATAAATCTAAGCAAGTGAAAACTTTTTTTTAACACTTTCCAACCTAGTTGAAAAGTGTTTATGACTTCGGTTTGTCTGGCCGTCTGTCCGTGCTCTAACTCTCGTAAATATGCTCGGATTGCTCTGCAATTTTTATATGTTATTGTCGTTATCTATAGCATGTTCCCTATTTCAACGGAAGTGTGTAGCACTTATAGTTTTTTTTACAGGGACACTCAAAAGAATTCCGTTACATTGTGGTCTATGGGGAAAAATCGTTTGCGGTTTATTTAAATAATGTTTCACTATTTTAAACGCATTGAAATTTATATATATCACTAAGGTGCGTTAGACGAAGCTTAATATGGAATAGGGTGTGCATAGAACTTATAGTTACTTTACAGGGACAGTCAAAAGATTTCTCAACTGTCTGTTAACAATAATTCCTGGTAGTGCGTTTTAAGTTACTGAACACAATTTAAATTTTAACTCGCTTTTTGTCTATTACGTGATGTGTATAAATTCTGTAGATCCTATACAGGGAAGTACAAAAGTTCGCGGACACATTTCCGTTTAGTGACAGAAACTCCAGACGGAGAATTTTAAACTGTGCTACGCGTTTCCTAACTGAACTAAAATTTAGCATCCTATGTAGTATATATACAGATCTATAGATCCTATACAGGGCTGAATAAAAGTGATATTTTTCTGAATATTGTATATGTTGGAAATTCATGAAATTATGTTTTTAAATATATTATGCGTTTTCCAAACTGTTTACTTAGATGTCATCTTTCAGCTTATTAAACGGTAATGATTTGTAAAATTATTTTGGAAGCGTTGGAAAGTGTTACATAATCTATGCTTGACGCATTATTTTTCGTTCTTGTTTCCCTTAAAATCTGTGAATATTTTGCAGTTTTAAATTTGTTTTATCTGTATGTCCCCCCCCCCCCCACTCCCATTTTTTTCTTCTTTTCAAATGATGTTTATTAGCTTTATTTTAATATTTTAATTGCGGAATCATAAGTTTTTACTGTTTTCTCGATGCTAACTTTAAGTTTTTTATGCTTCATGTCGCAGAGTTGTCATTTATTTATTTATTATGTCTTTTTTTACCGTTTTCTCGATGTCGCCGACTTGTTATTTATAGCCACTTTAGGCTTAGTTATGAAATTTTTTTAAAGTATATATTAAAAATCCAAAATTAAAAAGGAAAGCAAAGCAGTTAAAATTATGAATAATTTAATAGGGACAACAAATAATCACCTTTTTATTTATTTTTTATTTAATCTCGTACGTATTTACCATTTTTTCGATGTCGCAAACTTTATATATAGAGATATAGCTACTTTAGGCTTAGTTATGAAAAATTTTTAAAGTATGTATTATAAATCCAGAATTTTAAATTTTTTAAAGTAGATAATAAAAAAAAAAAAAAAAAGGAAAGCAAAAAATTTATCTCAAAAAATATAGTGAATTTTGGAAAATTATTGCCGAAAAAAAAACAATCGTCAAACTATCATGAAAAAAATTCGAGAAATTCATCAAATAGTCTCAGGGAAAAAAATCGCGAAATTCGTCTAACAACAGTGGAACAGAATTGTGAAATTCGTCGAACAGCAGTCGGGGGGAGTGCTCAGTTTGTCAAATAATCTCAGGAGAAAAATTGCGAAATTCGTTTAACAATCGTGGAACAGATTTGTGCAATTTGTCGAATGACAGTGGGGGGGGGGGGGGAAGTGCACAATTCGGCAAACATCAGCAGAAAAAAAGTGCGTAAATTGGTGAATATTTATGGAAAAAAATCGTGAAATACAATTTCCACGTCTGGGATTATCCAAACGGAAATTTTCTTTTCAGGTTTCGATAAAACTGTTGCTAATTTTGATGAGGTTTTTAATTAATAATGTTCTTAATTAGGGGCCAACTTCTTCTTTTCTGAATTTTTTTATAACAAAATCAGTTTGCTGGTCGCTGCACTTGCAGTGTTTATCCTGGTACAGATGCACACACAGACACGTTTACTAACATTAATAATAATGATTGGTAACATTTTTTCAATTACCATTAGCTTTTATACTGATGTGTACTGGTCCATGTATGGTATATTAATTAAAGATTTTTTTCTTTTAACTTTTAAAAATATGTATGTATTCAGATAAAAAATGTGACATTTTTATCAATGATTCTTAATCTTTTGTTGTGTTGAAAAAATATATTTAATATTAGCTACTTAACACATCCAACTTATGGATATTTCTGATTTTATTATAAATTCCAAAAGTAAGTTAAACTTCTTGGCCCTCTGAGCCCCATGGCAGAATATGTGCGACGGGCGTCGCAGACTTTTTGGGTCACCTGCAGTCTAATAACATATAACCAATCTTCGTGGGGAAAAAAATCGCCGATTTTGTCAAATGATCGTGGGAGAAACACTAATTTCATCAAAGGATTGCAGGAAAAAACGTGAATTTCATTAAAAGGCTGCGGAAAAAAACACAAATTTCATAAAAAAAATCGCGAAAAATAAGCAAATTTTGTCAAAAAATTGCAGAAAAAAGCATTTTCTCAAAGAATGGCTGGAAAATGTGAATTTCGTCAAAGGATCATGGAAAAACACGAATTTCTATTTTTTTTTAAAGTTAGCGGGAGAAAAGCACAAATTTCGTCAGAGAATGGCAGAAAAAGCACAAATTTCATCAAAGGATTGCAGAAAAAATGCGAATTTCGTCAAAGGATAGTGGGGAAAAAATGCGAATTATGTTGTAGAATCGCTGAAAAAAAACATCTCTACAAAAGGATGCATGAAAAATGTGAATTTCGTCAAAGGATTACAGGAAAAATATGAATTTCGTCAAAGGATAACGGGAGGGGGGAATGCGAATTATATCATAGGATCGCTGAAAAAACACGAATCTCGGCAAAAGGATGCGGGAAAAATGTGAATTTCGTCAAAGGATCGCAAGGAAAGCATGAATTTCGTCAAAGGATGGCAGAAAAAGGCACGAATTTCATCAAAGGATCGCAGAAAAAATGCAAATTTCGTCAAAGGATAACGGGGGGGAAATGCAAATTATGTCGTATGATCGCTGAAAAAAAACCATGAATCTCGACAAAAGGATGTGGGGAAAACGTGAATTTCGTCAAAGGATCACGAGGAAAATAAGAATTTCGTCAAAGGATAGCAGGGGAAAGCACGAATTTCGTCAAAGGATAACAGAAAAAGCTTGAATTTCGTCAAAGGATCGCAAGAAAAATGTGAATTTCATCAAAGGACAGCTAGAAAAAATGCGAATTATATGGTAAGATTGCTCAAAAAAAAACCCCACTAATATCGACAAAAGAATGCGGGAAAAACGTGAATCTCGTCAAAGGATTGCAAGGAAAGCGCGAATTTCGTCAAAGGATGGCAGAAAAAGCACGAATATCATCAAATGATTGCGGGAAAAATGCGAATTTTGTCAAAGGATAGCGGTAAAAAAAATGCGAATTATATCGTAGGATCACTGAAAAAAACACGAATCTCGACAAAAGATGCGGGAAAAATGTGAATTTCGTCAAAGGATCGCAAGGAAAGCACGAATTTCGTCAAAGAATCGCTGGAAAAATGCGAATTTCGTCAAAGTATAGCAGAAAATAAATGCGAATTATGTCGTAAGATCGCTGAAAAAAAAAAACATGAATCTCGACAAAAGGATACGGGAAAAATGTGTATTTCGTCAAACGATCGCAGGAAAAATATGAATTTCGTCAAATGATTACGAGAAAAAACATGAATTTTGTCAAAGGATCACGAGGAAAACGTGAATTTCATCAAAGGATTGCTTAAAAAATGTGTATTTCGTCAAAGGATAGCGGAAAATAAATGCGAATTATGTCGTAGGATCGCAGGAAAAAAAAAACATGAATCTCGACAAAAGGATGCGGGGAAAATGTGAATTTCGTTAAAGGATCATGAAAAAAAAGCAAATTTCATCAAATGATCGCAGGAAAAACTTGAATTTCGTCAAAGGATCACGAGAAAAACATGAATGTCATCAAAGGATCATGAAAAAAATGTGAATTTCGTCGAAATTGTTGAAAAAAAAAATGAATCTCATCAAAAGCCAGCAGAGAAAACGTAAATATCGTCAAAGGATTGCAGAAAAAACGTGAACTTTGTCAAAGGATCGCAGGAAAAATACGAATTTCATCAACGGATCACTGAAAAAATGCGAACTACTTTTTAGGATCGCTGAAAAAGCATATATCTCGATAAAAGGATGCGGAAAAAACTCTAATTTTGTTAAAGGATCACAAAAAAAAATGCGAATTTCGTCAAAGGATCATGGGAAAAAAATGCAAATTTTGTTAAAGGATCACGGAAAAATGTGAATTCTGTGAAAGTTTCGCAGAAAAAATGCAACTGTGTTTATTAAAAACAGCACACACACAAACATCCATACAAACCTCAATACACACAAACGTATGAGTATAGGTTGCAGTTTTAATCTGAAATGATGTACTGAACTAACTTTTGAAAAATCAGGTTAACTAAATCCAACTTGCAGGAATCTACATTCAGTTTGAAATCGACTCGAACCAAAAACATAGTTACACACGTGCATTTTTAATAGTATAGATAGTAAATTTCAAGTTTGAGATTTGGGAAATTGTTTATATGAACATTTGCCAGTTTGTCCGTATATTACACGGGAAAACAAGTGAATCAATTTTAACTATTATTTTTTCCTGTAGAAAAACAAACTACTTAATAAAATCTAATATTGAATTCTTATATTTATGTAATGCCTGTAAAATAGTTCAGTTTGCATAGTTCTGCATGATTTATTTTTTATTTTTTTTACACAGGAAAGAAACGGGATGCAACTTGAAAAAGAAAATCATCCAAAGCTACAGAAGTGCAGTCTAAGTAAAGTATCTATTTGAACATTGTGAAAGTGACTGTAACTCAACAATGTAAATGCTATATATTTATTACAGAAAATGCAAGAAAATTTCAAGTATATTTTATAACATATAACAATTTCCATTACAAGTTCAGAACATTTACTCGGTACATTACCTTACCTGAACAAGTTCCATTAGTTTATTATTATGTTTTGATTTCAAATAAACGCAGCGGCTGTACCGCAATGGTCTTTTTTTCGTGTGTGTCGTGTTTTCTTTCACTTTTTCCCCACAGCAGCTAGATTTTAGCGGTCGTCAATCAAAACCCTCTGTGGTCAGAAGAATGATTGCATCCAGTTGCAACGGTTACAATTGGAAATGACTGCATTGGAACTGAAATGATGAGAAAAAGCTGATTGCACTTGTGTTGTAAATAAACAAAAATAAGTAGAGTTGATTTTTTAAAAAATACCTTTTTCTAAGTGCAAATACAGTAGTTAAAACATTTTCAATCAACAACTAGAATTTAGTGCAGCTCTTTTCAAGTAAGTATAATAATTTTCTCTTATTGGGTTATAAGAATATTGAACATGTTTTTTATTACTGTATGCAAAGTTATTTTTAATTATAAAATTTACATATTTAAATTTAAGCTTATTTTCTTTTTCTCCATGTTGGCGAACTTGTACCATGTCTGATAAAATTATTATTTATAATCCTTTTTATAACTATGCATCTTTCCAAAAGTGGGTTTATTAGGTACTATGGTAATAATGAATGTAAATTTCATAGTAAGCTGAATCTTAATTGAAATATATGCTTAAAATGTTCGTTATGCAAAAAGCTATTTTAAAAAATGCACAAAATCTGAGGTGCCAAATACGCTCAGATTTTGTGCATTTTTTATTTTACACATTTTTTGCATACCAAAAAATCCCTAAATTGTGCATTTTTTATGCATAATCAGAGGTTCTGATTATGCATAAGAAATGCACAATTTAGGGATTATTTAATTAGAAAAATATGTTTATGCAGTTTTCATATTTTTATTATTTAAGTTTTTGTGACATGTAGCATATTTTTATTATTAATAATTAACAAATTCTTTGAACGTTTCTTTTTTATAATAAATGCAGAATGACATTCGATTTTCTTGTTTACATTTTTATCCATTTGATGCTTCACAATTTTACAATACTTGTATAGTTCATGTATTTAAAAAAAGAATAGTCAAAATTTTCGATTGCTTAGTAATGATAATTTGCATTTTTTGTATTTAAACTTTAATTTATTCAAAGTTACTAACTCATTCCTTTTTTAAATTACTTAAAGCGATTTCTTTTTCACGTATCCTGAAACTTTTACGCAGCGGTATAAAAATTCCTTAATACTATTCAAATTTATTAAATTTTAGTCATGCAAGATGTTTGAAGTTTAAATTATCACTATTAAATTTGTTTTTAATACATTTCATTTCTATCATATTTAAAATAGATGAATTTTAATTAAATGAATGTATATAAATATTTGACATTTCCAATGTACATAATATAACTGAGCGATTTTGAAAGTGTATATTTATATTTGAAAAGGAAAGATTTAGAAACAAATTAAGAGAAAGGGGAAAACAATATTGTAAATAATGTTACTTTATTTAAAATAAATAAATAAATAATTATGGAGCATCAAATTAGATTTAATACAAGATATAAATGATTTTGAAAAACGATTGTCCTTCTGTATAAATGAAAAAATATATAAAGAATTTAGTAAAAACTAAAAATAAGTAAATATGAAACATGTCTGTCATATAAAATTTTTTAAATAAAGTTACAAAAATATATTTTTCTAATTTTGCCCAGAAATTACATAAACTCTAAATTTCGTTTTTTATATTTTTTTAAAGAGAGAATGTTTACTAAATTAAATTATGCAAAAAATATTTAACTTGGTTGAGATGTTGATGGATTTAATAAGGCTAAAACAATTTAGCATAATTTATAGCAGACTTATTTTAAGAGACATAATCACAAACATTCATTTAAAGCGTTCATAAAATAAAATAATAATAAACGGTACAGAATTTTGTAACTACGTTATTTAAACTGATTTTTATTTTCTGTGTAAAATTAAAGTTCAATTTTTTTAATTTATTAATAAATAGTAAATTAACGGAACAAAATTTAGTATATTTGACTTTAAAAAAAAAATTATTGTTTTATACTTTCCTAGAAAATATTTTATTTTTTTAAATCAAGTTTTACAGCGACACTTTAAAAGAAAAATATATAGAAAATGTTTTTTTTTTTTTTTTTTTTTTTTTTTTTAACGGCAGGGGCTATTAATGGTAAAACGGTATTCGTGAGGGGAGGGGGGGGGGTGTTTACCATCTGAAAAATAAATTTCACCATTTTTACAAAAATAATCAAAGTTAAAAAAAGTATATTAAGTGGAGTGCCCCCCCCCCTCCCTCAGCTGCTAGTTCCCAATAAAGGGGGTGCTTACGGCAGTTTATTGCTTGCCGATATCGGACCACAATCGACAATACTACGGATTTGTTATCGGTTTACTGTCGGCACAGCATCTCGCCGTTGTTAGCGTTGCCGGTACCGGACCAGATTCGGTAGGTGTGCGGATAACTGTTGGTATACAATCGGCACAGCAGAGTACCGTCGATTCTACCGGCGTTGCCGATACCGGACCGACTATGCGCCTATCTGTCGGGCGTCAGTCGCGCGGCGTGTCGAAAAAGTTACGGAGCCGGTACGGCAGGCGGTGTCGTGCCGATACCGTCGGAAACGGCAAAGCGGCAGTCGGCCGATTGCTTACCGATAGCTCTGTGTTTGCTGGGTATTGACAGATAAAATGTACAAACATCCCAGCAAACATGACCAGCATAGCCCAGAAAAGGGCCAATGCGTTTGTACCAAAAATTACAATGCTGCCCCAATACCAGTTAGCCGTAATGGCACCGTTAAAAAAGTGTCCGTCTTTAATTTATTGGCCCTTAAGTGCGGACATTTACTGGGCAGATACCGTAATGCCAATACCATTAATAAATGCATTAATGGAAGAGTGTTGGTCCAGTATATGTATTTATCATTACTTAAAGGGCAAGTACAGGCCCAATGTAGGAAATTTTTTTTCATCACAATTTCATGAATGATTCAAAGGGTAAATATTGGCCCAATAAGGAATAGCCATACATGATTGAATCTACTTAGCTGGCCCAATGAAGGCTATTTAAATCAGTATCTAGTATTTTTCAGTGCTTTATAGGACATGTATTGGACCAATATTAAAGATCATTAGATCATATTAAATGCAGAAAAATGTGCACTATACTCATTGACCTCAAAATTGAATTTTAGACCATACTAAAAGGTGTATAGTTTTAATAAGGAAATTTATAACTTTTAAACAATTGTAATAGGGACTAAAATTTGATTACAATATTGTAATCAAATTTTAGTCCATATTATAAATGTTTAAAAATTATAATTTTCTCCTTAAACGCAAAGGGGACAGTAACCTTTAATATGGTCTAAAATTCGATTTTGAGGTCAATGAGTAGTAGTGCACATTTTTCTGCATAATATGAAGCCAATCTTCTGAACATACAATAATTGTTAATAGAGATATAAAGAAATTATAGTGAATAAGAACAACAAAGTACTAAAATTACTTAATTTGCAACAGGATTTTTATAAAAATTAAATGGTTACCGATGAATCACAGGATAGTTCAGAATGCAATTATCAAAATTTGGTTTTCACCATGAAAACCACAGTTAGAAACATAATTTTTGAAATTTTAATGTATGATAATCAAAATAGGGAACAGATGTGTTACACTCACGCAGAGATGTTTGGCGACTTTTCGGTTGGTGCGACTTTCAAGCACGTGCCATACCAATAACTCAATACAATAGATAAGTTACCATTAAAAGAAAAAATCCCCTAAATTTGGAGACTTTTTTTCCTTTTTATATCCGATTAAAAATTTTTAAAACTGTGCATGAATGTATGACATCATAGCCCAAAATAGTTTTGTTTAGCTTTAGTGTGTTTATAGTATAAATTACACTTATTAAATGTGTGGGAGAGGTATAAGTAAAAATTAACTTTTTTACTCACTGGCCAGTACATGGATTTTTTTACTCGCCAGTGTGTTTAAGCACTGGCCAATAACAAATTTACAAATACTTGATAAAAAATTTGCGAAATTTGTCAAACTTTTGTGGAATAAACAGCGAAATTCGTCAAATGACGTTGGGAAAGAAATCGGGACATTCGTCAAATGGTCTCGGGAAAGAAATCAGGCATTGCAGGAAAAAAATTAATTTTGTGTAACTGTCGTGAAAAAATTCGAGAAATTTGTCAAATAGGTTCGGGGGGGGGGGGATCTCAAAATTCGTCAAATGATCTCGGGAGAAAAATAATGAAATTCGTCTAACAATCCCGGAACAGAATTGCAAACTTCGTCGAACGGCAGCGAAAATAAAGTGCGAAATTTGTCGAACATCAGCGGAAAGAAAGTGCGAAATTTCTTCGTTCATGGAAAAAATAGTGAAATTCGTTAATCGATAAATCGCGAAATTCGTCAATCGATAGCAGAAAAATCGCAAAATTCATTAACCGATAGTGGAAAAATCGCAAAATTCATAAACTAGTTTCGGGGTAAAAAATTTCGAATATCGTCGAATAGCTTCGAGAAAAAAAAAATCAACCCGTCAAATAATGTCGGGGAAAAATCTGTGAAATTCGCCAAATGGTTTTTAAATTTGTCGAGTGACAGCGGGGAAAAAATCTTTTTCCATTCAATCATCGCAATTGGCGAGTATGACTATTAAATTTGACCAGTGGTGGCAGTAAAGTCAATCGCTAAATTTTCAGTATTACTCGCTGATTGGCGAGTGCTAATTTTCTCCTATAGGGAGAGGGGCATTACAACAACAAAGTACCTAAAATTAATTTGCAGAAGCATTTTTAAAAAAGGAAATGTTTACCGATGAACCAAAGGATATTTCAGAATGCAACTATCAAAATTTGATATTCACTACCGCAAACTAATCCGTAATTTAGCTAAGTAATGATTACCTAGATAATTTAGTATATATACAAATCAAAAATAATTTGTTTCCACATCGATATTATTTTTGATGTTACTTCAATAAACTTACTTCATTTTCCTCTTTTTTGGCACAGCAGCGATACTCTATTCTACACAGAAGCACATCCAACTCTTCTTGCTTGCAGAAGATCACTCATGGTAGTCGTTTGTTACACAATAAAACTACACACTCGTGATCTTCAGAGAGCAATCAAACCGGGGATATTCACCAGACAGATTTCTTCATCTGTTTCCCTTTTCATAGATAGAGGAAACTAGTTTTTGACAGAAGTGACATCAAAAATAATATAAATGTTCTCTAGAAAGTGTTTTTACCAAAAGCAGAATATGGTTAAAAGTGCGACGTATGTCACAGAACAATTCAAATTCTCAATTTCAACGAAATTCATCATTCAAGTTTTAGTAAAAAAGTGCAAAATTTATCAGTCAATCACCAGTAAAGGGCAAAATTTGTCAGCCGAACATCAGAGGGAAACAAACAAACAAACAAAAAAAAAAAGCCCGCAAAATTCTTTAATCATTCATGTAAAAAATAGTAAAATTCATCAATCGGTAGACTTATATAAAACCAAAAAATTTCAGTAAATCAATTTAATATTCAATAAAATTACGTGTTATTATATTATTTTGATGATATGAATTAAAAACAGTAGTTTTAAATGATTACCATTTAAATTAAAAATTAATATTAAAAAATAATTATTTTGGTTCAAAAAATAATAAAGCTAAAAATTCATGACAGGAAGGGGTGAATTTTTATCAATTATTTTGTCAATATATTTAGAAACAACCAAATACTTAATATTGTGACATTTTCGCACAAAATGCCAGTCATTCTGTTAGCAGAAATAATGTGACATTGCTTGTGAAACAACTGAGTCACATTTTGTAGGCAGAGGTACATTCATAGAATCGAATTTGAGAAAAAAAAAACGAACAAACATGTGCGTTAAAATAATAAAATCATTTTCCCTGTGTCATTTTATGTTTTTTTTTCTATTATTATTATTTCTATTTTAAAAATTTTCAGACGACGATTTATTTTTGGCTCGCCGCCAATCAGTGATTGATGTTCATTAAAATTTGATGTATTTTGAAATATTTACATTTAGCTTTAAATCATTTTAGAGAAATTCAATTTAAAATGTTTTCTAACACTATGAAATTATTTAACCACTGCCACCGGGCTAAAAAGTCACTGCAGCTGCTGATGGAAAACCGATCGCCGCGAAGCTCTAGTCTGCAGAAAATAGAAATAAAATTGCGTAATATCACAATAATATTTTGTGTCTTTAAACTTTGAATTGTGTGCAAACATCATACATAATCACAGCATAAATCATACATAAGTTTAAGAAGTATTTTTAATTTTTCAATATTAAAAAAAATAATAAAAGAAATAAAAATAAAACTAGTTGAATGTACCAATCCTAAATCTTTCTTCTACCTCATTCAGGTTTTAAACTCACCAAAAACGAATCAGCACCAATTTATATCAAGGTGTAACTGAATCTGCAGTTTTATTAAATTCCGTGCATTAGTTCTTGAGATATGACTATCGCTAAAATCTTTAAATCCTGAAAAACGCAGCATAGTTAGGCATTAGCACCATCTGTTGGGAGATTTACACCAAAACCTAATCAAAAACAATTTATGTCAACGTCTAACCGAATCTCAAGTTTGATAAAATTCTGTGCATTAGTTCTTGAGATATAGATCGTGAAAAATGTCGCATAGCAGTACCAGATGTCAGGCGATTTACACAAAAACAAATCAGTACCAATATATATCAAGGTCTAACTGAATGTAAAGTTTTATTAAATTCTGTGCATTAGTTCTTGAAATAGAGTGCTTACAATTTTTTTTAACACACAGACAGACTCACATTTTCTAAAAAGTCAAATCTTGTTCAGGATCTTCTAAAACGTATAAATCCATCAAAAACCGCAAATTTTCATGAATCCAAAACTTTCTTGTAAAGATACAAGAAAATAACTTTTAAAAAATTAAGTTTTTCTTTTCTAAAATATTTTCCATAAAGTTCTGAATTTTCAGAAAAGTTTCCGCGTACAGCGTGCGGCCATGCATCTATATATTATACAAATCTGTCAATCAGTAGTGGGAAAAAATTGTGAAATCAGTCAATCGTTAAATACTTCAGCTGGTTGCGGAAAAAAAGGTCGATCAGTTGGGGGAAAATAAACTGTGATTTTTGCTAATCTGTCAAGAAATAGCCATAAAATTTGCTAATCAGTTGACAGAAAATATCTTAAAATTCACAAATTGGTTGCAGGGGAAAAAAAGCGAAATTCATCAGTGGCTTATCAGAAAGTTGATTGGGGGGGGGGGGGAATCGTGAAATTCTTTAGTCAGTTGCAGAAAAAATACAAAACTTGTCGATTACGATCAGTCGCGGAAAAAAAACATGATTTTTGCTAATTGCTCGTGTGAAAAAGTCGCAAAATTTGCCAATTGGTAAAAGAAAAATCTCTCGAAATTCGGGTCGCAGGTGAAATTCAGCAGTGGATCCTCGGAAATATTCTTGAAATTCTTTAAACAGTCGCAGGGAAAAAAAAATTTCAAATGTGTCGATCGGTCACAGGAAAAAATCATAAAATTTACCAGTCAAATGAAAGATCTCAAAAATGTTGTGAAATTTGTCTGTAGATAGTGAGAAAATTGGGAAATTCTTCAATCAGTCACAGGGGAAAAATGCATCAAAAAACCGAGAAATTTGTCTATAGGTCCCGAGAAAAGAAAAGCAAAAGTCATCAATCGATCAAAAGAAAGAAAAATCTCAAAAATATTATGAAATTTGTTAATCGTTCTCGAGAAAAGATCGCAAAATTCATCAGTCAGGAAAAAAATGTCACAAAATTAGTTTGTCGGTCGCGAGAAAACAGCGTAAAATTCTACTGATTTAGGGGACTCAAAACAAACCAGTTCAACAAAATATGTCTTTTGAATAAGATGCAAGAGCGTCCCTTTTAAAAACAGTGTTCGCATAGCGGCCCTCTTGTTTTAGAGTCAACACTATATTCATTATTTACTTTCAGATCTTGATCAAATCAAAAATTTGAAATTGTATGGTGCAATGGACTTGCCTCCAACAAATGTTACTCATAACCTGTTAGATTTAACATGTATTCAGTATGCAAGAAGAGCTCATGGGCCTCCACATGGACAGAAATCTATTAGAAAACTGCTAAAAGCCGGATTTATAACTAACCATGCATGGATCAAATTTCTAAACACATTTGCTCCATAAAAGTGATTATCTCAAAATATGTCGCTTCTAAAACTATTTACAGAACTGTGAATTCTTTGTTAATGCCATGGTTTTAAAAATAAATCTTACCACAAAATATTATTTATTTTGTTGTGTGTGTGTCTGTGACGAAACGTCTTTTAAATTTCTATAAAAGGTGAAAGAACATTTTTTATCAGCTGAAGATTCGTTTCAAAACACTGCAAAATATTCGGGTTTTTGGAATAGTTTTTTACTTAATACTTATTTTCATAGGGTCTGATTTGTTGTCGCGATTTACTTTTATTGAAGAGAAATGGATGTTTTCATTGATCAATAGGAAGTTTTTATTGATAATTATGAACTTTACGAAAGACTGTCGACACCAAAATTTGTATATTTGTGTATATTTGCATTACATAATGTTTGGGGGAGGAGAGGAATAAAAATTTTCAAAATCTTTGTAATGTTTTATATATATATATATAAAATTGTTTTTCTGTAAAATTTAAAACTTCTTACAAGAAGCCATCTATGATCAACCAATCAGTGAAGGAGAAAAAAATACATTTGAATTCTATCATTGAAAAAAGAATTATGGTAAAAATGTTTAAGAAAAAGTTTACAAATACTACAAAACACATTGAAATAAAATATTAAAAAAATGAAAGTACTTATTCGCATACGATCCTGCTGAATATAGATTTTTACTGCATAGTTGTAAAGTAAACATTAAGTAAGCCTAACGTGTTTCGAATAAACAAGTCTATCTGAGTTCTGATTAAACTTTTTATAACAGTATCGTTTATAAAGTTAATTCGGTCAGTTGAAAAAATATTTACACGAGCATACGCATACTATACATAATGATTACATTTAAATATATATTTTAATTTTAAAATATTCGTTCTTATTTATCCCTCAAAACAAAAGCAACGGCGTAATGTAATGGCGATCGCTTCTCTTTTCGTTCTAATCGTTGAATACCAACGACTCTATGGCACTTTTACAATGCTAATAAGTGTATTAAAATAGAAAACTATAGAAATAAATATAAAATACTAATTAATAGTAAATAATCTTACCTTCAGATTTCAGAAAATCAGAAATCAACAGCCAAACCTAACGGCGCGTAGGGATGGGTAGATCTTCGAAGATTTGCGCCTACTGTTGCCAAACACTAATTGTTAAATATACAAACTAAGGTCTGCTGGTTGGCTGGTTGAACAAAAATGGCCCAATGAAAATCCAGTTTTACTAGAACTTTAAACAGTTTGGAAGTAACGGACCAGTAAAGATTTCCCATCTTTATTTCGTAGCCCTAAAATACTTGAAAGATCCAATACTGGACCGGTATTCCTGAATCGATGTGATGCCGTACTTCAAACATCCAGCAATGGGCCAATACTGTTCAATGGATGTGCCATCACTGGCCATAAATGCCAATATAGGCCCCAAAAGTAGCCAACAGTTCTATGTTTGCTGGGATATAGAGTTGGAGATCGGAAAAGCGTCCTCTAAATAGAGAGAGATATAAACTAACGATAATATAGCTTGTCTACAGTAGAAAAATAAAATTAAATAATAAAAAGTTTTAATAAATATATTTCGCTTTTTTATAATTTTTCACATTGTTTTTTTTTTTAATCTTCAAGTAATAAGATATAAAATTATTAAAGAAATCTTATTATTATACTAATTTATAACACCGAATCTCAGGAATGAAAAAAATATATTTAACAGTTTAATTCTTACAGTTAATTATTTAATTTTTGCATTCCCCTTTTTTTCACAGTAATTCATTACATGCAGCGATTAAATCTAAGTGTTGTTATGGACAAATGAAATTTTGATAATCTGTTTTAATACCACCAGCTGTAATCAATAGAGATCCTTTTTTAAGTGTTTTATATTTTGATGATTAAATCTTATTATATTTTGAATTAAAAATTATCTAAATTCTGAAATTCATGAATTAGTCAACAGGAAAATGACTTTTTCAATTACCTTCATAAATAAAAACTATAAGTGGACGAATATTTTAAAATAATCATTATTTTTTCACATTGCCTTTTTTAAATATAATTATTTAATTCACCGAATTATTTATTAAATTTATTGTATCCATTGTTATAGTAAGGAAAAGTTACCTAGAAAAAATTGTATCAAATAAAGTAAAAAAAAAATGAATATGAATATTTATGTAATATAATTTATCACATAATCTAATTTAGTGTACAAATGTTTCATTATTAAACATTTTTCAGCACATAACTTTATTTGGAAAAAAAATAGATATTCTGTAAGAATATGTTGTATAAATGTTTTAAAAATGCATTAAATATTTTGATTTTCTCGAAAAATGTCGCAAACATGAATTTTAAAATAAAAAATATAAGCTATGTTTTTTCCACTAATAAAACAAAAAAAGCTTTTAAATATTATTACAAATATATATGATTGATTTACAAGTAAAAGTTATGTTTATAAATCAAAGAACTAAAAATTTACTTTATCTTATTATTATTCTGCAGAGATGTCATAAACATACTCTAAAGTCTAAAAATAATTTATCACTTCGCTTAGCAGAAGATAACGGGAAAGCTAAGCTATGGGATTTATGGTTATTGGTGATAAGGAGGAATTGGATAACAAAAGGTAATACAACAGTTTCTCCTTTGGACAGATATTACAGCAAAGGAGGTGAGCACATTCATTTGAATAGCTAAAGCGTGGCACAACCTCTTTCTTGGGTGAATGAAATCGCGGGCGTTTGGCCGGGATTCTAAGGAAGGTACAAATTTCTCTGCTGTGGGACATAAAATGTTAAATAGTAATCTTCGCTTTATTTAATGCTATAATTTCTGCCATAAATAAGACAAAGATTCGAAATAATAAATAGTTGCGACTGTTGGCGCGAAAGGAGTGAAAAGCAGGAAAATATAATGCGCGTCGTTTCGAGTATATTCAAGATGTCTGGAAGGATTCCGCATGTGGTTAGCATGTGCATTGAAATGTTTACTCGCACGGTATTCCCATTCTTGTGATAAACACGTCAAAACGAAAACATTTCAATGTACATGTAGGCCACATATGGAGTACTTCCAGACAACTTGAATATACTTGAAGTGGCACCAATTCTATTTCCTTGATTTTAACTCATTTCAGGAAAATATACAAAATAACAGTTTTAGACTCCGTAATTTTACTTTTCTTGGTTTTTCATATGCTAGTTATGACATAGAAAAATGACTTACTAGAGAAAATGATACAAATTCTTGAGGCATAAAAATCTGAATCGCACACACCAGGGAAGTACTTCTGAATATTCTAAATACTTGACCTTTGTAAGTAAAGTTTTAACGTATGTAACAAGGCATTGAATGAAATTTCTTGTGCTAAATGAATCATTATATAATATTTCCCCTGTCAACATCCCTTTTTCTCAGAAAATTCGAAACGCAGAATGACGAATGAGACAGCATACGAAAGGATTTTGAAAAGGCTTATGACATAGCCCACTTAACAATTCATTAAAACATGTTTTTTATTAAAATTTGCTGAAAAATAAAAATTAAATCTGCATTGTTTTCATAAAAGAAATGAAAGGTTTTCTTCAAAGTATCGTTGCCACAAAAATAAAATACCACATTATATGATGCTCAGCAATTATTATAAAAAACACCGCACGGGTTTATTTTATATTTATGATTAAAAAGCGAAATCGAAACTGAAATGTTTAGATTTATATTTCTATGTCCCATGTTTTCCCAAAGCGGATTACGTCATCCTCTAATACAGTTAAAATACGATTGTTATTATTATTTTTTTTTCGCGCGTGTATTTTGCAATCTTGGATCAGTTTTTACTATAACTTTGAGGGAATTAATGAGATGATATTCTAGCTTGACTAAAAACTAAATATTGTTTGCAGATATTTTCATCCTTACTTTTTCTTTAGATGTTTAAACCTGCATCTAAGAAATATTACATATTGATAAAAAATGGTACTTCTCTATTATCCCGTCGACCACTTTTCATAACAAAAAACTATCGCCAAATAAACGGGAGAACGTTGCCATTGGAATATCAAAATAAATAAATAAATAAAATATAAGAATTTAAGGACACAATTGTTATTTTAGTGAATGAAATAACTAATAAATCAGTAAAACATAAATAAAAATACACGCAAATGTCGCGTTAAGAACCACTTGATGACATAACAAACACGTATAATGTTTCTGACAGCAAGTCAATGGGACTGCATTTCTGGCGCTTAATCTTACAGTTTAGCGATAGTTTTTTGTTATGAAAATTGGTCGACGGGATAATAGAGCAGTACCTAAAAATATTAGATTTCAGTGCTAAATACTCGCACGGGACCCGTCTGGTATATGTTTAATTTTGTTACTAAAAATAAATTATTGGTTTCTGATACAACTATACGTAATAGAATGTTTTGAGTATTTTTCTTGAAATCAGCATCAATCAATATATAAGACTACCTTTCACTATCAAGAAAAACATTTAAATGTAGACTTTTTTTTTTTTTTTTAAGCAAACATTGATTTCTGAATACCATATTTCGTCATATAGTTATTATCTACATATTTCATATTTAAAATTTTAACAAAATCTGTTAAGCCTTTGCTCTAATGATAGAAGAAAACAATATTAGATTTCATAATTTCAAAATGAAGACAGTTCTTATAATTCATTCTAAATTAAAGAGTTTAAAAATCCCGAATATTGTTTTGTTCTGTGAAATAAAATATTCTACTGTGTTAAATGACTAATAAATACTTTTTTTACGATACTTACCTACTGTTTACGCTTATTAAAAATATTTTGGGAATATAATCTTTATAGGCCAGAGTACAGAGAAAGAACAATTAATCAAACTTACACATTAACTAATTAACAATTTAAACGTTTTTTTTAAATTGAATATTAAAATGCTGAAAAAACATTAATTATTCGAAAGAGATAAACAAATAAAAATTCATGAAAAAAAATTAATTGATAAATTCTATGAAAATTTTGTATACGCTATGTAACATTAAACTTTACATTAATTTTCGAAAAACAAAATTCTGCAATGGTTACAATTTATGAAAAAAAAAAACTGTTACAATTTTTTCGAATATTCTTTGTGTCATATTTCATAATGTAGTCCTTTGAAGAAAAATAATTAGTAGTCTTAAAGTAAGATAAAAATTTGGAACATTTGCTCCTGTAGAAAAATATAAAAATCATTTGATGTTAATTTTCCTAAATTCCAATTTATGGTTTTTCTCAAATTTTATGCAAAATCATAAAGTTATTAGTATTATTTTACTTAATTTTAATATATTTTTTTATATTTTAAACTGCATTTTCTGATAAAAGGATCAGAAAATCACTTTTATCTTGTTTCATTAGCAGTGATTATTCTTTTTCTTTTTAATTGATAAAATATTTAGATTTAAATGATCCGTAAAAATCTACAAATAAGATTCTATATAAAATATCCCAAATCCGTTTTTTTTTCATTTAAATTTTATTCGTTGATTGATTCAGAAACACATACATAAATTTATTTCTTATCTTTAAAATATATTTTTTTGTTTTCTTAGTGTTTAATGTTAGAATATTGGTGAAAAATTAATTTTGTGAAAAAAGTGTAATTGTGATCAAGTTATTTTTTATATTCTAGTTATGTTCATTTTAGAAATGTTTTTTTTTTCAGAGAAATATAGAAAGAGTGCTGTAGAAAGTTACTTATCTAACTGAAAAGTGAAAAACATTCGGTTTTATGACAGTGCAGTGTATAGTGATAAAGACATATAATTAAATGTATGTGACTATAGAAGCATATTTACATTTACACACAAAATATATATATATGAAGAAACAAGAACCAAAACGTAAATATCACATTTAAAATAAAATAATATCTATTTTAGTATAATCTATCTCTTTTTATCCAATAAATATTAAATATGAGTATAATTTTGATAATAAATGTTGTAATTTCAAGCATTTCCTGTTTTAGAATTGCTTAAAATGAAATATTAGGAACAAAACCTTATTTTCCAAAACCCTTATATCTTTTTTTAAAAATATATTTCATGTTGTACTTGCCATTGAGTGATATGTAAGTGGCTTTTTAAGAGGAGGGGGTGGGGGTACGAAAGTAAACCTTGTTCAATGTACATGTATGAGAGAAATAGCGATCGTAACGTTTCACAAAGAACAGGCTTTCATTTAGAATTAAATCACCACAGTATCCTAAAATAATTTACACAGAAATAAATTAAAATGTGCCCATTTAAACTGATGGCATTGCACTCACAAGCTATTCACGCTGATTGTATATTATACTCTTATTTCAAAGAATAATGCCCCTCGAAAAATAAAGAAATCGACAATAAACCTGTATATCAATTTTTAAGCAAATCGGATAATTCTGCATGAAGTACCCATTTATCTAAATTAAGGGGGTGATTACCCCCCCCCTCTTTTTCCCTTTATACGTAACCAATGAACCTCCAAATCTAATCAGCGAAGCGCCTTATCAGAATAAACCTGTATACCAAATTTGAAGAAAATTGGATAATTCTGAAGAAAAAACACCTTTATCTAAATTAAGGCGGGGATGAGCTCCCCATTGCTCCTCTTTATACTTAACCAATGTACAACAAAGTGGTGAACCAATCAGGTAAGCGTCTTATCAAAATAATCCTGTATACCAAATTTGAAGCAAATCGGATAATTTTGTATGAAAACCCAAATTTATCTAAATTAAGGGGAGATTAGCCCCCCGTTACCCCCTTTATACTTAACCAATGAAGCCCAAAAGTAATCAGGGAAGCACTTTTATCAGAATGAACCTATATACTGAATTTGAAGCAAATCGGATATTTGTATCAAGAGTTATCGCGTTACGTACATACGTACATACATACGTACATACATATAGAACCTGCGGGAACATTATCTGTCGGGCTTTGATAGCCTGTGAGCTAAAAAAAAAATCAGAAATAGGTTGAAACGGTATCTTTATAATATGTAAGAGGCTTTTTACTCTGAATAATATAAATATTAAGGATTACGTTTATTTCCGATCCTACAAAAAATAGTAATATATATATATATATATTTTTATGTTTGGTAATTTTTTTTCAATTAACGATAATACTGAAAAGAAGACTCCTTTGAACTTTTTCATATAAAATTTGTTTATGATATACAGTTCAGCTAAATTTTGTTACATTTATTTTACAATAATATAAACAGTGAAACATGTTTATTTCTAATCTAATGAAAAAACAATTATTCAGAGTAAAAGTCAATACAATTTAATTTCTTCATAAATAAAACTATTTCTGTACCTTTAAAAAGAAATTCTGTTTAAAGGTATTTGTGGAAAATATATATTTTTTTATGATATTTTGAATTTTTATTCAATTCATAAACCGCGATTTGCACACCTAGACGGTGATTTTGGGGGCACTCAGAAAAATTATAAATGCACATTCGGTTCACTTACTGTCTGAATGCTGGCCACAGTGTAAATTCGGCTTTTTACCGCATCTTTATCAAAAATTAAAGAATAATCTCACCACGCCATGTGATGAGACACTATGTTAAATTGAGCAAGAACAAATAATACATTTTCGTAATACGCAATCAATTGTTTATCAGATTTGAATTAATTTGTTAAAAAGTAAAATCACGAAATGCTTTAAACAAAAAACAATGATTTTCCATTTTATATAAAGAACTCGCAAGCATTAAAGAAAATGACTTACCTAAATAGAGTTCATCCAATAATCTGATGATTGGGTAGCAAAAAGAAAAAAAATTACATTTAGTGCGTTGTTTACAAAGCAATTAATTTATATTACGATAGCGTGTCCAATCAAACTAATTGACTTACCTAGCAACATTATCAGTAGAGTAAAAAAAAAAAAAAAAAAATCAAATTCTTTTTTCCGCTGTGATAATTTCTACCAAACCAGTAACAGCCGTTTCGCAACATAATTCTTTGTTTTTTGATTTCAGAAGACAATATGTAAAAATCGTGTTTAATAACTGTAGACACTTCTAAAAGCAACCGGACTTCATTGGTTCATAAGCGAATGGGGCCAAAGAACTTTTTTGATTTTAATCTCTGTAAAAGAACGAAATGTATATGGTTCACCATTGTTTTCGGAATTATAATAATCACAGATAAAAATCTCCAAATTTTGGAAAGTAGCAAATCTCTCAAAAATATATTTTTTTATTTACCCTTCTATAAATATAACTTCTGTGCACTTTTATTTTAAACAAAATGGACAAAAATGGCCAGTTTAAGACAGTTACGTATCAGGTTAGAATAGTCACGTGATTTGTGCCGTTATTTATGTAAGAAGATGATATGTAAATAGTAGATTTACTGGAATTATATGCACAAATAGACGATGAATAACAAAATATGAACTTTAATACAGTCCTAGAAATATAATTCTACAATACTTGACTAACAATTTCTTTTCAGCTAATCCACTTCTCGCCAAACATATACAATATTTTTATTTACCAAAGAAAACAACTAGGCCTAACAGCGCCTTTACTGGAGAATTTCTCATTTTCAAGTTTGCTTCACAATAAAAATTAGAAGACTTGCCCTTTGCCAATTTGGAAGATGTTCAAATCTTGATCTCGCGATCCAAAATATTTATAACTGGTGCATTTAAATCATGGATAATAATAGTACACTAGAGTGTCAGTTAATTTGATGATCATTTACGTCATAAAGGAGAAGAAGTGTTCAAACTGAAACCCTACATTTATATGATTATATGACGAAGATGGAAATTCTTCAGCATTTCCTTACGTGAGAGAATTTTCTTAAAGGGGGATTTTGAACTAACTGTTTATTCTACTGTCAGCTTTATATTATAGAATAAAACAATGGTTGGTGAGTTATTTATATTTCAGATAAAGCAACAATTTTTTATATTGTTTGTAATTGTATACAATTAGATATTTTTTTACTGAGTTCTTTTCGAGTTCATTCTAAGCATTTCCCGACTTTTATCTCCATAAAATAAATGTACCTATAACCGCGAGTGAGAATAAAATGTTTTAAAGAACGTAATCGTGAACGTGGGAAAAATAGCTATAATATTACACATGCAATTTCTAAAAACTTACGCTCTTTGAAAACGACGGAAACATACGAAAAACTGAATCGCAACATGGAGTTATTGAAAACTTTATGTTCATACATAATAACAGTAAGTAATACATAATAACAGTAAGTAATACATAATAACAGTAAGTAATTATTAAATTAAAAAAAACTTTTTTTACTGATATTACACGCATTTGTACATTTATACAAGCGTTTGAATATTAAATCTGTTTTGAAATGCGTTACATTTTTCTGGGTACTAACATGTTGAAAGCCACAGATAGCGACGCAGTGCCTTTTTTCGCAATGATATACAAAGCGGGTTTCAGTGTTTATCGAGTCGTTTCACAATTCCCCATTCCGGCAATGTTTGTTAAGTTTATACAAATTGTTAATTTTATATTTTTTTTTAAATCAGAAATATACAATTTTAGTTATTTTCAGACGTTGAACGCCAAACTAAAATCACTAAATTCGTCTTGGGTGTCAACGGGGTTATTTTAAAAAAAAATACATGGTTACAAATTATCAGTAGTCACGTTTCATAGCTATAACAATGAAAATATTGATCTTCAACGAAAATATTGATGACATACGTACTCTTGCGGTAAGGCACCCAGGAATTACTTCTAACACATATATTTGTGTGCCATGGAAGTCAATGTGTTAAACATTATTCCCGTATTTAAATTAGAAATCGTTTATTAACAGCACGGATGAAACGAGCACGCGGTTAAAACGAGCAATTTTCACTTTAAGAATAGTTCATCATTTAAACGATATTAAAATTTCCACATATTTTTATAATGTACAGAAGCAGGACCAAAGCTAATACGAGCAAAACAACTGTTCATTTCGATTTTTAGCGAAATGTAGGATAAAATTAAGGAATAAATATCTTTCTTATCGGAAGAATCATAAATGATAATATTTTTTTCATTACAACTTTCTCATAAACTATAGTAATTTATCGGTTTTACCAAGAAGAATTTTAACTGTCAAGGTTACCCCTATCCATCCAATAAAATGCAAAGAAATATCCTGAGGTATTTAAATAATTAAAGAAAGATAGTGGAGATAAGGATGTTTCGAATACCAACATTCTATATGATTGAAAATTGGACCATGTAAAGAAAGGAGCTTAGAAGAAAACAATTATTTTTTTCTTTCTTTAAATTCGAACTCTTGACCATATTATGCAGCCTCATCATGTCCTTATTGCACTGGAAAAGTAAAAGACTATGTGAAATCCATAGTTAGAAAATTGCGGTGGGTATTGCAATGTAAGCAGAGTTTTCCGACAAAAGAGAAGTGATCAGTTGCACATCTGTATGTCGTCCGTATCCTTTAGAATTACTAATTTTTAAAGCCTTTGAGTGCGGTACTGTGATTTAATCTGAAGAAAAGACCCGTGTTAAGGAAATTATACTCACAAAAGTTAGACTAATTTGTTTAAACTTTAAGGTAGTAAAATAATTTTAGCATTGAGATAATTGGAACAATTGATAGTGCTAATTAGTTTAATTATGTATTTGTGTTTTAAGTTTTTTATTAAAGTCATTAGTATTACGATTCACGGTTAATACGAGGACTTTTATAACTCCCTTCCTTGTCGTATTAAGCGAGTTCGACTTTATATATATATATATATATATATATATATATATATGTATATAAAGTCGAACTACAATACGACAAGGAAGGGAGTTATAAAAGTCCTCGTATTAACCGTGAATCGTAATACTAATGACTTTAACAAAAAAAAAAAACTTGTAATTTTATGAACATAATTCTTTAAGTACAAAATATCTTTAGTTTTATGTAAAAATATTTCATAAAAAATATGCTGGAATATTTCTTATACAAAAATTAACTTATTATAAAAATTGCAAGTTAATATTTTTAAATAAAAAAATTGTTTTGCCTATCCATTGCGTTATTATTGGTAAACAATATATATTTTTTGGATATTTTTTTTTAAATAGCGCCTTAGAAAATACAACAGATAATAGCTCCAATTGATAATCGTAATCAAAATTATTTTTCGTAATAATCGCTCCAAAACACATTATTCATAAAAAAAAGACGCCAAAATTTATAAATGAGCAAATGCAAATTATCTTTACTTAAAGCATTAAATAGAGAAATAACCCTGTATAACTTTTAGTGAAATACTTTAAAAGAATATTCTAGATAGAATCACTGTTAATAACTATAACATAATATGAAGTGCAAATAATAATAATAAATCCAGAAGTTGAAAACTCTTATATGAAAAATTACTGACGTAAAAATTGAAAAATAGTACCATTATTTGATGATCTATTAAAAATATGCTGACAGAAGTAAAAATGCAATTTAGATAACACCTACTACATAAATCTTTATTTTATTAGTGAAACACAACATAGTATGCTTTTTTTAATTTAATATATTTGTGTATAAATATTTATCAAAGAGCGTTTCCATGGCAATTTTTTCGTATTATTAAAATGGTTTTGTTACAGAACAATAAAAAATCAATATTATTACTGTAAATATTATAGAAACGTTAGTGAAGAAAAGGAATTTCCTACGTTTAAAATGAAAAGTAGAATCTTTTCCAGCATGGTGAAAAAAAAATTTAAATTCTTCAACGTAACATTCTAAAATGTAAAATATTTAAATTTTTGATAAATGTGGTATTATATTAAAAATCTCTTAATAACGAATATTGTATTATTACTCAAGACTATAAGAATAGTTTTTTATTATTTTAAGTATATGCACTCCTTAATGTGAAAATTCAATATTACAGAAATGGAATTATTTTTGTGAGTTCTTAAAATATTGATTAGATATTTTTTATTATATTTTATTTATAAAATTACATTTATTAGCTCTTACGTAAATATCTAATAATAATTTTATTGTTAAAAAACGTCAATACTTATAACCAATAAGTATTTATAATGTTGCGCATATAATACACCATACACAATGGAATTATACTTTGGTTTTGACCCTCCTTTCAATCCGTCTTTTTATTGTTTACTTCAAAATAAAAATTGCAACAATTTCGTAAAATTAAAATTTTAAAATCATCAATTTCCGTAAATAAATGCTAAAATTATTGAAGTTCCTTTAGATTAAAATTTTATCTTAGCAATGACATCCAATCATATTACATTGTAGATTTACATTTATTTTCAAACCTTTTTTTTTATTATTATTGTTTAACTGAGACATTTATTCTCATGACATTTTCTGAGGCATAAAATGTCCTAGCATCTGAATTTGTTATTGAAATGTTTGGAAAATGTAGAATTTAAGATTTGCATATTTTCTCTTAGAATGTTTGTGACTTTACTTCGGTTTTTGAAACAAATTGTTGTTGTTATATTTATGTCATTACAGAGACACCAAAAGCTGTAAGAAATGCAATACGCGACCTGTAGTAAAACTCATACGTAACGAAATAATTATGTAAATATTGTTACACCGATTGAACAGATATAGGCATTTCTTTCATACATCAAAATAATGTTGCTTTCACCATATATATATATCAAGGTATTTCTAATAAAGAAGTAATATAATTCTCTTGATATATAAAATCTTTAATCGGCCGGAAAGAGTGACTTCCCAAATTAAGCGATGGGAAACTAAAATGGGGAAATGCTGAAAACAATACTTGATCTGCTGAGATTTAAAAAAAAAAAAATAAATAAAAATGCGTCTTATTTCAAAGTGGTTACTTTTACTTACCCATCATACGTAGTATAGGGTAAGTCTTGTAATCGTTTTGAAAATCGAAAAAAAATTTTTGACGGATTTACACGTTTCAGACACTGGAGATTCCGAAAAACATATTTTTAGAAAAAAAATGCCGTCATCTGTGTGTCTGTATGTCTGTGTGTCTGTGTGTCTGTATGTCTGTCAACGCTCTATCTCCCGAAAAATTGGAGATATAAACTTGAAATTTGGTATGTACTTAGTATGTAATAATGGGGAAATGCTTATTGAATTTCAGTAACCTCGATTATCCGGAACTATTTTCTTCAGACTCTCGAAATATACGTTCTGATAAAAGGTATATAAAATTTTTCGAAATTGTTTATTTTAAGGAGTGAATATAAAAGACAATAAAAAAAACATAAATTTTGCATAAAGCATGAAGTCAGTCGGATAATGAGTTGCCGAGATATTTGTAATCCTATTTTCCATACTCTTCGATTTCTCATGACTCTGTATTTCATCCAAATTTCAATTCAAACATATATTTTAATTGGAAATGAGACGCTTAATCAGATGCAATAAACCGCTAGTTAATAGGATTATTGTTTTTGGAGTAATAAGGATGTTTCTTTTAAGCAATTCAGTAATCGAGCCTTTAAAGTTTATGACTCATCAAGCCACGATTTTATTCGAATTGCAATGCATTTTATAAGTAGTTTACACATTTTTTATTTTAATATTTAACATTATGCATATCCATGAGGAGTAAGTATTATGGTGGCCCCCAACGACTAGTTTCTCTTTTGGTAGTCAATAAATGAACACACTTAGAAAGCGCTTTAAATACTTTACACACGGAAAGGTTTATTTCACAAAACATTGAACAAGACATTTTTGTCGTATTATTCTTACCACTATTTATGAAAAGAAAATTCTGTCTTATTTAATTGCCGAATTATAAAAATGTTACTTAAGTTCCTTTAAAATCATGACATTTTTTATTGTAACTGAAAACATGTTTACAAGATTCATTTCATGAACTTTTCGTTTCATGATTCAGTTTCGCATTTGTAATTGCTCCAGAGAGACATTAGCGATGTCTGTTTCTTTTAAACTGAACTCCAAAATACCTTTAGATATTTAAAGGAGTTTATGATATTCAAAAAAATTATCTTTCTACAATTGTAATGCTTTTGTGTTTGAGTGTGGCCTGTGTATCAAATAATCGTGGCGTGATCTATTTTCATTTTAATTTGGAATCATAAATTTACATAACACCATTAGATTAATTTCCAGATGTAGGAAAGATTATTTTGATATTTTAAGTAGTACATTATCTTATTGTTTTACAAACCTATTCAAAGTTAAGTCAACGATTCTATGTCAACGAACTAAAATTTTACTCTATAAAACTGTGTAACTTCTTATCCTAATTATAAAATCTTACCACGCATTTATCATTAATTGCAGAATAAAAAATATTATAACACTGAATTAGAAACAGTTTTTAGAATTTTTTCTCATATGATTCCAATTTATTAATATTTACTTTTAACGTTTCTTGCATCAATCTACTAAGTTTTTACAAAATTTTTAAATTAGTATTTATTATGGTATAAAAGGTTCGATTGATATATTGCAATTTAAATAAGACGGAAATTAGTATAAATCCCATTCTCTTAGTATATTTGTAAAAGAAAGACATCGAAATGTTCCTAATAAAATTTGGTAAGAAATGTGATCATTTTTAAAAGTAATGCAAAAATATATATATATTTCCAAATATTTGATAATGAATTGTCACAATGATATAGAAGAGCATTTTTATCACATATTATTTTTTAAATAATGTAAAAATATGAAAGACTTACATCATTTTTGTCATTTTAAAATTCGCTCTTTACACATTAACAAATACCCTATCACTAGAATTACAAGAAAAGACTTTACGTACACTAACATATAAACTATAAATCTTTTAAATTAAATTCTTGTTTCTGTAATGGTTATATTTTAGGCATACAAATGTTTATTTATATGTGCTCCAACTAACAAATAAAGGGTAGATCTATCATTTCATTTCAAATATTCCTTTTAATTAAAATAATGTCTTTATTTGTGTATGAACATAGTAATAAATTAGAGCTGTTATCTCACTACTGAAAGTCATATTTGCGTGGACGGCATTTTAATAAATAGTCTTCTGCGTCCGCTGTGCATAGAAATATTTTCAATAAACAAATTTAGGAGAGATCTAATTAAAACTCAATAGTTCTATTTATATTTTAAGTTGGAAGCTTCAAGTTTCATACAGAAAATGCATTTGTTCTCTTGTATAAATTAAAATTGTTAATTTTCCAGCAAGTGTAAGTGCAAAATACATATAACAATTTGGTTTTCTATTTGATGAATTATATTAATCTTAAGTGTTGGAAATGTAAAAGTCCATTAAGGGTACAAGAAATGTTTGAAATATCTGAAAAATGAATTATAAAATTTTATTTTTATAATGTTTAAACATTTAAAGATATTGTACAGTCGGTCCGACAGGAATATTTCTAAAATTACGGTAATGAGACTAGTAAACGTTTAGCTGCGAAGATATAATATACCTGCATTGTAAATTTATTTATATCCAAACGTTGTTTTTTAGTGGTATTTCATGTAAAATTTTAAGCATGTTAAGAGACATACACATTTATTGTTATTAAGTACAGAAAATTATATATCTAAAATTTATAACTAAAAAAAATCCCCATGTTATTGAAAATATGATATTTTTTCGATTTTAATTTTTTTATTATATTTATTTAACTTTTGCAATTTATTTTTGTTTTAGGTATCAGACTAAAGAAGAAATATATGAGATGTAATTTTCCAATTGGACGAAAAATGTCCGGGCCAGGATTCGAACCTGGGATCTCATGACTGAAGCTGCCAATTATCTACACTGAGCCATCCTCGTCAAATCTAGAGGAACTCATTCCTCCTGATAACCTTATTAAACTTATACGTCTGATCTGATATCTGAATCAGCTCGACAGAATAAATCGCAGGTAATAAAACTCCAGTAAACGCGGGATACATGATTACACTAGATTAATTTTAACACAATTATTCAAATTGGTAAAGAAATCATATGTGTTGCAATTTTACAAGTTGATGAAAAAAGCCTGGATACGCTGGATACGTGATTACACTAGATTAATTTTAACACAATAATTGTGCTAAAATTAATCTAGAGTAATCACGTATCCAGAGTTTACTGGCGTTCCATTACCTGCGATTTATTCTGTTGAGCTAATTCAATAATTGATACTAGGATCAATAAGATTAACTGGATGAATTAGGTCCTCCAGATGGCTCAGTTGATAGATCATTGTAAGCTTCCGCCAAGAGATACCAGGTTCGATCCTGGTCCGCACATTTTTCGTCCAGTTGGAAAATTACAACTCACATGATTTCTTCACCAATTTGTATAATTGTGTTAAAATTAATGTAGTGTAATCACGTATCCAGCGTTAACTGGAGTTCAATCACCTGCAATTTATCCTGTGGAGCTGATTCAGATATCAGACCAGATGCTATAATCAATATGGTTAACTGGATGATTTAGGTCCTCCACATTCGAACGGGATGGCTCAGTTAGTAGAGCATTGGCAGCTGCAGCCAAAAGATCCAAGGCATGAAACCTGGCCCGAAAATTCTTCGTTCATTTGGAAAATTATCACTCTCTTGATTTCTTTACCAATTTGAATAATTGCGTTAAAATTAATCTGGTGTAATCACGTATACAACGTTCACAGGAGTTCTATCACCTGCGATTTATTCTGTGGAGCTGATTCAGATATCAGACCAGATGCTATGATCAATAAGGTTAACTGGATAAATTAGGTCCTACAAATTCGATCGGGATGGCTCAGTTGGTAGAATATTGGCCCCTTCAGCCAAGAGATCCCTGGTTCGAACCTTGGCAATGACTTTTTTCGCCCAGTTGGAAATCTACAACACATATGATTTCTTTACCAATTTAATAATTGTGTTAAAATTAATCTAGAGTAATTATGTATCCAGCGTTTACTGGAGTTCCATTACCCGCGATTTATTCTGTTGAGCTGATTCAGATATTAGACCAGATGCTATGATCAATAGGGTTAGCTGGATGAATTAGGCCTTCCAGATATGACGAAGATGGCTCAGTTTGTAGATTATTGGCAGCTTCAGCCAAGAGATCCCTGGTTCGAACCTTGGCCCTGACTTTTTTCGCCCAGTTGGAAATCTACAACACATATGATTTCCTTACCAATTTTAATAATTGTGTTAAAATTAATCTAGAGTAATTACGTATCCAGCGCTTACTGGAGTTCCATTACCCGCGATTTATTCTGTTGAGCTGATTCAGATATCAGACCAGATGCTATGATCAATAGGGTTAGCTGGATCAATTAGGCCTTCCAGATACGACGAAGATGGCTCAGTTAGTAGATTATTGGCAGCTTCAGCCAAGAGATCCCTGGTTCGAACCTTGGCCCTGACTTTTTTCGCCCAGTTGGAAATCTACAACACATGTGATTTCTTTACCAATTTTAATAATTGTGTTAAAATTAATCTAGTGAAGAAGAAATAACAGCTTAAAGAATCTTAAAACTTTCATTATTGTATTTTAATATACTTTTTTATACTTTTTTATACTTTTACTATTTTTATATATTTATTTCTATAATAAATAAATAAATAAATTCTAAATGTTTAAAATAAAAATAAAGTAATAGACTAAATAAATTACAGGGTTCCTAATCCACGATCAATCTTCAGTCAAATTTCGCCATTCAAAACTTTCTGGTTCTTTAAACCTTCAGTTCCCATATAGTAAAATCTACCGGAGCAATTTTCTTTTTTACAATTGGGTTTAGTTATTTATTGCCTAAATAATAAAATTAAAATTAATTAAAACAATTCTTTAATAAGCATTCAATATATCCTAAATATTACTCCTAATTTGATGACTGCAATTTGTGTAGTTTTAAATAATTCCCTTTACAATACGTTATTTTATCGTGGTCCCCGATTATTAAAATTTCACCTCTTTGATTTACACTTGATAGAAATCGCTGTTATATTTAATTATTATTAAATTATTATTATATTAGTATGTATGTTTTTCCTTTATTTCCTTTTTTAATATGGCAAAATGAATAAATAAAGAATTATTTAAACTCTAGTTATATTAAAGATATATTCTGGCTTTCCAATTTTTTACTCAACGTATAAACATAATTTAATTACTAATAAACTACTAAATGATAAAATTATTAAAAATATTTTGCGCTCTTTATTTTTTGTTTGATTTTTCCACTTATTACCATTTAAATATTTCGTTGTTACAGTTTTACCGCCAGATAAGCATGGTTTGGCGCATAATAAACTACGTTGTTTTTGTAACTCGTATACAGTTGTAACCATAAATATATATTTGGCAATTTATCACTTGCGACCGGGTAACTGAAAATGCCTTTAACTGAATTTATTAAATTACAATTAAGTTCTGAAAATGTTAGAATGCTGTATTGTCTTCGGAAACGCAACTGTGTACATAATGTTTATAATTCTAGCATATCAGGAAGTAAGTGAAACATTGATCGCAAAATTTTATCTTTACATACAAAAAAAAGTTAAGTTAAATAAAAGATTATAAAAAAACTATATGCAGTTTTAAAGGTTTTTTGTTTTTATTTTATTCTTATATTATCGCATAGTGTGGTGCAGATTGGTGCCTAGGGATTGGTGCCACGGTGAAAGGTAAATAAATTTCTTGACACATTTCATGCACAAGACTTCTAAAATATATTCATAACAAGGAATAGAGAAAAAAGACTACAGATAAAACCTTAATTTAATAATAATAAAAACAAGATTTCCCTCATATTGTTGTGTCACCAGCCAAAAAGGTATGAGGAAGATTAATTTTTTTTTTAATTTATCTGGTTATACCAACAGGTGTTGCTTAAATATGGATGAATATCATATTTTCAAAAGGTTAGATCTTCTAAAATGTCCATATATATCCTTGAACTTGATGTGATTTTTTCAAGAATATTGAGCAAAAGAAGACATGCACCAATGAGGATGCATTGGAATTAGGGAGTTAAAATCGATAAGGAATTCAACGATGAAGCAAAATTTATTCATTGTCATAATCATAGGCTTGTTTTACTATGCATGATTAATCCTGTGACAAATAAGGTTATTTCTTTTTCATCCTTATCTATGCATATTTCTCTCAATACAGAAAGCTAGATTCAGCGAAACATAAATATATATGTTTGTAACAGCAAGTGTTACTTAAGTAGCAAAACTGTTATAAGTTATTAAGTAAGTCAATAAATAAGAATAAATAATAACATGCATATTGCGATTTTTTTTAAATACTGAGCCAAGAAAAAAAGAAAAGAAAAAAGTCCTTCCGGCCTGTACCGGGAGGAAAAGGTAGCTTTCCTATATCTTCGTTTTAAAATTTTAGCTAATGTTACACGAAAACAGCAAGTTAAAATGCAAAGAAACGTTTACAAAAGATTCGTTAATACTGAATTTGAATAAGAAATTCGCCAAATTATTGAGCAATAGCCAAATTGGCTTCATTTATGAAGACTTATTTTGGTCGCCAAATTTGGCGATATTTCGCCAAATGTTGCCAAGTTTGGCGAGAATTTGGCGCTAACGGATATGAATATATAGTTTTGTGCGTATGATTGGGAAAATTATTACAACAATGAAAATTTTTGTAATGTGCTGTCTTGTTTCAAAATGTCAGCCACCCTAGAATTTCAAACTGCTCTATCTCAGCCATTTTTTAAGATAGAGGTAAACCAAAAAATGCTCTGGAATCCTCGTATCAAGGCCTAACATTTAATTAAAAAAACAAATTTGAATTTTTAACTTTTTTGTATATTTATTTTAGTTTTAAATTTTTAAATGGCCGCCATCTTGAAACAAAATGGCGGACCAAGCTGGCCAACGAACTCGGTCGAGACATTGGTGAGCTTAATACACACAATTAGTTTCATCAAAATTGATTTATAAATACGAGCGTTATCGTATGACATAGGTCAGATATATATATATATATATATATGGAGATATATATATATATATATATATATATAAATCAACATTTGAACGGAGGATGGTTTTGGGGTCTGGGGGTCATGATCGGTGAAAATATATCGAAATTTTCCGGAACTGCTTTACTCCGAACGGCTGCAATAGGTAGCTTTATACTTTTTTGTATTGAAAGCTACCTAATAATGCGCATACTTAGGGGACGCATTGGGAATTGGAGAGCTGAAAATCCTAAGTTACTCAAATATGTCTCAAAATCCATTCCCCTTCATGGTAGTGCGCTTGTTTTACGATGCATTATTATTCCTGTGGTAAATATTATTATTTCTATTTCATCCATATACATGCATATATATCTCTAGACAAAAAGTTACAAAATATTTTATTTTATAAATACAATTATTACAGGACAATAGAGTTATCAAAACATTATATAGTAATGCAACTAATTGTTTAATAGTTTCAAAGGAAACATAAAACAGATGGAAAATATGATTAATTTCCACAACATTGGTCGCGTTTAACAATTTCATAACATCAAATCATTTTGGAGAAATGTAGGTATCAAGTTGTTATATATACATATATAAGGGGATATTTGAAAAATGTCATAAACACCCTCTTCAAGAATCATATTTATGTATTGATTAATTTGTATATAAGCTCATATATTACAGTTTTCGTAGTAATTATCTATACGAGGTATTCTAATCACCCCTCAGAAATAAGTAAAAACATCAGAAATTAAAATGTCCAGAACGATATTGTAATGTATAAAGAAATTCTTTGTTGTGGTTTTGTAGACTTTACACCTAAACGTGTAAATTTATAAGATGATAATGTCATATTCTCACGCTGGGGGTGTAAGCTACGAGTTGTAGATTATTTCAAAATTATGACGAACTACATTACAATTAATTGCAATACCTCCTTAGTCTTCATATGTTTTAGAAAAATATACGAAATTTAAAAACTCATAAGCATAATAAATGTTCCAATTGTTTTTTTAAAAAAAATATTTATTTATTAAATACACGTGATGCAGAATTAGTCATAAAATATAGAATAATCAATGGAATTATAACAATTTCTTAAAATTACACTTGTGCAAAATATGAAAAAAAAAATCTATAACGATTGTGAAATGTTAAAATTGTGATATTGTGTTATCACATATTGTTTATTTCTTTATATTGCTGTAAATATTAAACTCATTTCTTAAACTAAACCTGATTTTAAAATACTTATTCTATTATTTACATTATACGTATGTAGTTTAAAACTAAATACTCTAGTTCTATTTTTATTCGATTAATATCTATTCTCTTTTATTAGTTATTCAAAGGATAAATGTTTCTCAATCTCCCCACATAAAGGTTAAGCCGCTTACAGTTTATCTCATGAGCAGGTGTCAAGAATAATTGTATTGATGAATATTTTTAGCCTACGATATTAATCAACATCAAAATTGGAAAGTATTTAGTCATACTAACTCGCAGATTCGTACTCCAATCGGCACATTAAAAAATGTATTTGTTTAAGTTATGCTCTTATTTACTTTACTATATTTGAATAATTTATCGCTCCCAAAATTCTATTATAACGTATTTTATCTGGCGAGACTTATTGAAAAATACTGTATGGTTAAATACGCTAAGCTTTACTTCTTCTTAATGCAAATAACATCTTTAGCATTTGGTTTTAATGTACAAGGCTATGAGTTGCATTAAGCTGTTTAAAAAAGAAGAGTAATTTGGCAATAGTTTAAATCAGTTCATCTTATGTGTTACTGGCCACTATTTGTTCTCTGTAGATCACCTTATAATATTTCCCGTCGCGACTCTATTTTGGCAAAAGTATGGTACCAGTATTTTTTGTTTTTGTTTGGGTTTTATAACCGACTATATTGTAACGAAAGTTCTTAAATCTGTTTCCTTAAGAGTGAATTTTGAATATACCTTTATCATAATAAATTATCTTTCTCCAGTAGCTGAAATTATTTAAACAAATCAATTTATCGCGGTGGTCTTCTCACTATAAACATTAGACCAAAAGTTTGCTAAGAATGAACTATAAACAGTTGCGTGATGGTTTTGCCAATGTTTTCTTTGATTTAAAATTAAGTTTGAGAATGATTTTCGTTCAAGGAAATTATGGAAGAACCATCAATTGTTGAAATTTTCTAAAACACATTTTACTTTTTTGCCAAATGCTGAATTAGTTCATTTTAACTACATTTTAGCTGGAACATTCAGCATTATTTTAAACACTCTATAGAGATAAGGTATATGATAGTAATATCTACAATGAAGTTAATATGACCACTTCATAATTTTTTTACTAGTTTGAGTGAAAAAAAATGGCACTTTAAAATCCAGTCGCGGGAAGTCAGAAGAGTTGGTTTAGCCCCGCTTTGACGCATTCTTAGACCACGTGTACGAGAGAGCAGATATCGTTGTTTTGCTGTTAGCTACGTTAGCTAATTATAAACTTGTCTCTGGTAAGTTTGTTAGTATCTAATTTAAACAGAGTGCTTATGATTATTTGTATACATGATATTTTTGATTGTACAATGCTGTTTTTAACTGCATAAACGAATTTCAATATCGGAGTGTGCCGAAAGAATAATGCAACTTTTATAAATGATGGCAATAACCATGCAGCTTTAAAAAGCTATAAATATGAGATTATGTGTTGTTTGTCGTAAGTATGTGCACGAGGAAAGTATCAGAATTACCAGTAAAAATGCAATAAAAGATTATTTGCCCTACATGTGCGGTTAAATTAAAATTAAAAAAATAATAATTTAAACATTTTATAATTGCTCCAATTTTTTTTTTAACTTTTTCATGCTTATTTTTTTTTATTGTTTTTATAAATTTTCAAATAATAAATTTGGTTTTGTAATAATTCTTGTTTTTTAAACGTTTAATATAAATCTTTTCATTTTATTTCACTATGGGCATATTACCTGCACCTGGCGATATTACATTTATCAACACGCTTTTATTAAACAGACTGCTACAGGTACACATTTACTAGTTTAATATGTTTTCCAGTTCTGAAAAGAGTCTGCTTTGTTATTAAATTTATATATATATATATTTAAACCAGTTACTATTACCGTTTAAACATTTTTACTTTTAAAGTGGCCATACTATCTACAGATACTTTACTTTCCTGTCATTTTTATTCTAATTCAATAAATATGTTTTTGAATTCTCATGAAATATGTAATGTTTGAAATTATATTAAAATGATTTTATTGAAACGGATATATACAGTTATATGCATCACAAAATGTGTTTTTATCCCAAAAGACCAAATATTTTGCTTTCCTTTTCTCAAAAGTGGTATCGAAATTTAATTATATGTAATCTGTATTAAAATTCTATTACCTACAAAATAGTTTATTTAATATACTATATTTAATAAACATTTATGGATACTTTCCACAAATAAGTTAATTTTAAATACAAAAAATACACATTTAGATAAGCACATTTCCATATAGCCTAGGGAAAATGTTTCATAAATGTAAATACACAAAAATAAAATTTCAAAAACTTTGGAACAGAAACGTAAACTGCAGATGATGTGTATATTGCAAATGATATTGAGAGTTAAATAAATTTGAGCAATTTTCCCCAAATAACAAATAAAAATAATCCTTCTTATAATTTAAGAGTAAGTAACAGTAATAGATTTTTTTTTTTCATTCATTAATTGAGTTTCAAATATTTTAGGTATCGTGCATGGTTTGGGCTTACACCAATTTTATTACTGGAAATATTTAGTTTTATTTCTTTATAAATACAATGAAAAAACTGGTATAAATAGTTTAAATAAATATAATTTATGAAATGTATCATATGTGATTTCGACTTTTATAAATTTTATTAGCGGACAAATTTAATTTTATTTCTTCATAAATACAATGGAAAATCTAGTATAGATATTTAATAAAACATAGATTTTTCACATAACGAGGAACAATTCATTAAATTCAACAAATGTTATATCCGAGATATGATTAGTGAAATTAAAACTTAAAATATTGTTTATGTTATTCCATTTTGTAAAACAAAGCAGGTAAAAATAGGGAACAGATGTGTTACTATCACGCTAAAATGTAAACAAAAGATTGGCGACTGTTTGTTTGGCGCGATTTCCAAGACTGCGCCAAACGAATAACTTAATACAATGGCTAGGTTGCCATTAAAGAAAAAAATCCCCTAAATTTGGCGACTTTTTTCTTTTTTTTAACCGATAATTTTTTTTTTTTTTTTTAGCGTGAGTGTAAAGCATCTAAGCCAAAAATAGAAACTTTCTTAGCTTAAATTTTACATTACGCTATTAATGTACTCTTATATAAGTTCTAACACCTTTTTTGCGTAATCTAAATTATTTTTTAAAAATCACTGTTGCTTCAAAATAATAATAATGTACAGTAAATAAATAATAAATTTTAGAATTAGAGCCTAAATAAACTTTTGCTTACTCTGGGTGTATGTATCTGATTCCGAATTGTAAAATTAGCTTAATTTAATCTGAGAAACTATAATACAGTTCTGCGATTAAATAACGTTAAGATCATCACTAGGAAATAAAAGGGTCTTGGATTACTACCTTGCCACACCGTAGCCGATCAACTGAAACCTGATAATGCCTAATAGAAGCTTTATAGTGATACTAAATATATGCTGCACTGTTAAAAATTTGCAGCAAAATGTCCAATAATTTGACCGTTTTTATAGAAAAGGTTTACATAACCGTAATTTAACGCTATTCTGAGCATAATATGGGCGATAATATGGTCATAATAGAGTTAAATTGCGGTTTTGTAACCGTTTTCTATATTAACGGTCAAATAACTGGACAGTTTGCTGCGAATTTTTAACAGTGTGTTTTTGTGTTTTATAATTTGAATAAAATAAATAATTTATAATTTCTTTTAATTTGCACTAATCAGCTCATAGTTCGAAAACTAAACGACACTTCCTTAATTGTCTTTCATTGATCATAAATATATAATTGGATATATTTCTTTAAAACAAATACAATATAGTTGATTACGTTCGTTACACAGAATATATTTAGTTTTCGCAGCACATTCAAGGAAAAATCAACAGCTTAATGTGTTATTATTATTATTTTAATCTAATATAAATTAAACATTCGTTTGCATAAAGTATATGGCATTATGTAAAAAAAGATTTTTTTTTCAGTTTAATAAGTTATAGTTTTATGGAAAAATTTCCTTCAATGTAAAAATTAACTTAGCGTTAGATAGGATTTTATAATATTATTTACAAAATGTGTAAATGGTGAATTTCAAATACACATGGATTCATAAAGACGCCAACTCTATATTTTAATGAAACAGAATCAATTACGAAATATATTTTTCTTTATTGTTATATATACCTATAAAAATATACCGAAAGTGGTATAAAAATCTAAAGATAACTAAGAAACTTTACTGCCCTGTTTCTATTCGATAATACTACTCAACGGTAATGAATGCATAAAAGACATTGTATTAGTGAGGTTTTTTAGGATCATTTTACGATTATTCTGCAGTTTTTACATCTAGATTAGCTCATTTTCTTTTTTTCCTTTTTTTCTCAGAAACAGCTTTTTACATAGTTGAGTGATTTTAGAAAGAAGTCCTTATTCAATTGTAGAAAAAAAAAAGAACTTATCATTGGATTTTTTTTAACTTTTCCTTACTCATGTTTAAATTTTCACAAAAGGTCAATTTTTTTTTACTGGCAATATAACATATTGATTTTTCTGATTTTATTTTATTTAACGTTTTTTAATATTAGAATTCAATACACACTCACAAGAAAAAGTTTAATTGCTTTTTTTTTTTTTTTTTAATAAATTTATCTTATCTATGTATGTATATATTTAGTGCAAAAGTTTATAAATTTTCGTTTAATTATTTTATATAAATCTTATTAAGCAATATATATTATTTTAACGCAAAAAAATACATAAATTAATATTAGTACTTATATTAGTATTTATTAGTGTTTATATTGGTACTTTAAAAGATTCATTTTTATCAAAAAATATATATATTTATTTATTTATTTCCAAGGAATTATTTCAAGACTAGGGTTTCTATAAAAGCACTGAATTTAAAATCTTAAAGTAATCTAATCATATTTCATTTTCAATAAATATATTTATGACATTAATTATACATGATAAACAATTGATTTCAAAATGAGCACTAATTTCCATGATTTCTAAAATTAATAAAAATGAAGAAAAATTTTTAAATTTTAAAACTATAACTTCATTTTAATGAAAATGTAATCATAGGAATATGCAGTATTCTGATTTATGTTTATTTATATGCATTTATATATATATATATATATATATATATATATATATATATATTGTACCATATTTTTAATAACATGCTACACATTGTTTTCTTCCTTTTTATGTATTGTTGTGACAAGAGATGGTTATTAACAAACATAATTAAATATTTTCCATTTTGTTTAAATAAAGTAAAGTGATATTAAAGTATCTTCTGGAGTTATTTTTTATATTCTATATATTTGTGGATTAAAGCATTTAATAAATATTCATTTCTGAGACTGAATGGTTTCATTTAATTTTTTCTCATTTCAAAAGATTTATGAAAAGCTAGTTATTTTTTTTTTTTATAATTCGCATAACATTTAATTAAAGATTTGGTTACAAAATCTGTGTAAAAAAGCAAAAGGGGGGGGGGGTTACACCCCATCTAACTGTACAGCAAATCATCGCGAAGAATGTGATTCGTAGAAATAGATAAATAATGACGTTTTCTATTGCATATTATACTTCAATATTATGAGAAAGTTTATTTGTTTCTTTTATAAATCACGTATTTTTGACATTATGTCTTTGATATTCCCGTCCATTTTAATTTCGGATGTTGCATAGGAAGTCATTTGGGAAAGTATTTTAGGAATTATGCATGTTCAAAGTTTAGAATTTCTACAGTTAAATTCCTTTTAGTCATTTAAAAACAAATTTCAACGGAGAGAGATTTTTAAGAATAACTCAAACATAACACTAATTTACATGACTTTTGTTCATGAAATAATATATCTAAGGTTACGTTACTTTGGGTATCTACAGGTAGGAAAAAATATTTTTAAAAATCCAGCACGTCAGTTTTTTGAAATATTTATTAAGAAGATTTTTACAAAAAACAACATCTAAATAAACAATATACAGTTAAAATGGGTAATTTTTGCTCTTTTTTTTTAAATATTTTCATCTGTATCTCTCACAACAGACCACCAATAGTCACCTAGCATATTTTGGTCCAAAAAAACCTTTATAATTTTGCTCAAATGATTTTAAATCTTGGTGATTTCGCTCACCATGTTCATTACTCATACCACCAAAATTTTCTGAGAATAAATCTAAATGGGAATGCAAAACATGAATTTTTAGTGACTGGAACCGGTAAATCCTCTGAATGAAGGACTGACTTAGTCACTGATGGAACGTCTGCATATTTTATGCTATCTTTATTTTTTGAGTTAGAACCAAAAGTTTTTGATAAACAAAAGTAACAATCGGTTACGTGGTTAGTTGGCTCTCTCCATATCATTGGTTTACCAAATTTCAGTGATATATTTTTACTTGAACACCAGAATCTGAGGACCAATCTACAATTAGTGCAAAGCACATGGCGAACCCAATTTTTATCTTGATTTAATACCGGAAATCCAAAATAATGTAAATAGGCTTCTTGCAATGGTTTTGTTATAGGAAAACCACGATTTAACTGAACAAATTTGCCACAAACATAACAAAATCGGTTTGGATGTAGTTTACACACTCTATATGACATTTTTATATAAAAATAAGACTTTTGAATCACACATTTGTTTACAAAATGAAACGATAAACGTATTTAAACAATTGCAGGTAGATAAAAAACAAAGACCTTCATATCTCAGAATTGTGACGTACTACAAAAAATAAAAATAAAAATTAACTACTGTCCATAGCCAATAATATATGTTTCATTTCAGGAACAACAATTTTTTCTTTTTTGTAACCTAGTGTAATTGGCGGAATAAGCTGTAATTTTGGATGCGTATATTGAAGTTTCTAGAAATTAATGTAATATATCATAAATAATCAGAACTCATTGTTAGTATATCGTATCGTAATTCTAATCGTAGCATTACATCTTAAATTTTATTGGATGATACTTTTGTGTAAGCTTTCTTGCACGTCCGGGAAACATGACTGCAGAATCCCAGACGAATTTATAAATAAAAGTGATGTTCAATTTTCAGTTAGTTACTATGTTTTTGTCATTGTATAATGTTCTTGTGTAACTCAATATATATTCGATCCAAAGGCCTCGTCTGTTTATTTGCTTTGTTATTTCATCAACAGAGCTTGGTTTAATTCTCAGACAGAGTGACGCTAGTCCCTTTTCATATTTATTGCTGTGGTTTTGAGAGAGAAAATTTATTTTGCTTTTGTTTCTGTTTTTTTAACCCAGCGATGGAAAGTGAAAAAGAATTATACGGAGTTGCTATTTTTGACGGGGACGGTACAAATTTTACTGTTTGGAAAAGGCGTGTCAAAGCCATATTTGCGGCGAAATATTTGGATAAATTTTTAGACAATGAAGCGACAACTGAAACTGCGGAAGTTGTAAAATCGAAAAAGGCTTATGCTTTATTATTATCGCTTTTAAGCGTTGGGGTTCTTGCGTCATTGCAAGAAGAAAATACTGCGCATAAGATATGGAATAAATTAGAACGAACATATGATACCAAGCGTGCAGTTAATCAAATTTTAATTAGAAAGAGGTTAGCAACTATTAAAAAGGATCGTGCTGCGTCTATGAGAAGTCACATTGATGAAATAAATAAATTAATTTCGGAACTTAAAATTTCCGGTGCTGAAGTAAGTGAAACCGATACTAGTGTTTATATTCTAATGTCGTTGCCTCAAGAATTGAAAAATGTTAAGACTGCGTTAGAAAATCAACCGAATACTGTTTTGACTCTAGATTTTGTCACACAACGGCTGTTAGATGCTGAAGCACTTCTGCTCGACTCAAAGAAAGAAAAAGTGCAGTCCAAAACTGCTCCTGATAATACCGCGTTTGTATCAACTCGCAAAGAATTTGTGTGCAAAAACTGTAATTCAAAGGGGCACACAGCTAAATATTGTAGAAATAAACTTACTTGTTTCAAATGTGGACTTCCTGGCCATTTTAAACGAAACTGTAAAGCTGTTAAAAATTGACATGAGGAAAAATTTGCTTCTTCAGCGGTATCTTTTGTTGCGGGGAACGTTAAAAAGAATGAATTTATAGTGGATTCTGGAGCGACTTCCCATATGCGCTCTAATGAGAAATATTTCACGTCTTTACAGCCATCTTCAGGAACTATTAAGTGTGCGTCGAAAACAACGAATCTTGAAATTAAAGGTGTTGGAAATATTATTGGAAAATTATCAAACCGAATGGAAATTACACTAAATAATGTTCTTTACGTACCAGATTTAAGTGGACAGTTGATTTTCGTTAGAAAAATTGAAAATGCAAATTTTGCAGTTATTTTCAAGACTGGAAAGGTGTTCATAGAAAAAGGAAGAAATCGTTTTTGTTTTGGTGAACGTGATCAAATGGACAATATGTTAGTTATTTTCTCCCAAATTATGAAACTGTTCTCACATCAAAAGAAAGTGATTCTGAAGTTTGGCATCGCAGAATGGGCCATCCAAGCGCCAAAGTGTTGAAGGAAATGAAACTTCCAATACCCCTTTCTTTTTGTGATGTTTGTGTTCGAGCAAAACAGAGTGCAACAATGGGAAGAGGACCTAGAAAAAGAGAAAGTACTCCAATGACTGCTATTCATTCTGACATATGTGGCCCTATTGTTCCGAAAACTTTTTCTGGTGAATGCTATTTTATGACTATCATAGATGATTTTTCACGATTTACTGAAGTTAGATTATTGAAGCATAAAAGTGAAGCTTCAGAAGAATTGAAAGTTTTCTTTAAAACTAATCCTACAGTAAAGAAAATCAGATGCGATAACGGAAAGGAATATTTAAGTAATGATTTAGTGAATTTTACTCGAGATCTTGGTATAGTGATTGATCCCGCTCCTCCATACACTCCAGCTTTGATAGGAGTTGCTGAAAGATGCATTAGATCGCTCCTGGATATAGGAAGGGCTTTAATTGCTGAATAACATTTACCTAAGACTTTTTGGGGTCAAGCTATTCTTACAGCAGCTTACTTGAAAAATCGAATGCCATGCAGCTCCATTGAGAACTTAACGCCGTATTTCTTAAAATTTGGAGAAGATCCCGAGTTGAAGCACATACGTGTTTTTGGATGCAGTGCCTACATGTTAGTTCCTTCCGTTCATCGTAAGAAGCTTGATGATAGGTCTAAACATATGATCTTCATAGGTTATTCTTCAATGGGATATCGATTGCTAGATCCTGAGACGAAACGCATAACTATTTCAAGAAATGTCAAATTTGATGAATAGAAGAAGCATACCATAAACTCAAAATAACACATAGTGGAAAATTCAGAATTGACTGATTGTGAAATTAACCCAGATTCTCAAGAAAGAACTAGTGAAGAATCAGAATTATTCTGAAGAGAAAGAAGATATAATGAGAAAATCCGAGAGATCAAGAAAACAACCTATTCGGTATCCAGTTCCTGAGGTGTATGAAGCATTATTTTGCCAACAAGAAACTTTATCCTTTGATGAGATCAAATTTCTCCCTGTTGATGAACAACGTTTATGGAAAGAAGCTATGGATGCAGAGATAGAAAGCATGAAAATCAACGACGTCTGGGATCTCGAAAAATTACCACCTGACAAACGAGCTATTTCCTGCAAATGGGTGTATACCATCAAAAGAGATGGACGTTATAAGGTTCGCCTTGTAGCCCGTGGTTTTATGCAAAAAGAAGGACTAGACTATAGTGAAACTTTCGCTCCTGTAATAAGTATGAAAGCTTTACGTTTAGTGTTTTTTTGTAATTTTAAATGATGACTTACATGCATTTGTTTTGGATGTAAAAACAGCTTTCTTGAATGGTAAGTTAAATGAACTTGTTTTTATGGATCAGCCGCAAGGCTTTGATGACGAATGTGGGTTAAAATGTAAACTCAAACGCAGTTTATATGGCCTGAAACAGGCCTACGACAATGGTTTGAAAGGTTTCTTGAATTTGTTTCAAAATTAAAATTTAAATCTCTTGATAATGAACCTTGTATTTTTATTCGTTATAGTAATGGTCATAAAATAATTATTGCTCTGTATGTTGATGATATGCTTATAGCAGGTTCAGATTTAAATGAAACTAATGTAGTTATTTCTTTACTCTCTAAAGAGTTTCATATGTCAAAATCAGAATGTGTTTCAGAATTTCTTGGTATTCAAATGAAATTTAAATCTGATAGTTTAATAATGGATCAAGAGTCTTATATAATTAAATTGTTAAGTAAATTTAATATGCTAGAATGTAAACCTAGTGATATTCCTATTTCTCCTAAATCCACTCCATCTGATTTCAAAAATGGAAAACCATTTAATGGTCCATACCGTGAACTTGTAGATTGATTATTGTATTTAGCATATCATAAGGAGATGTATTCAGGTTTCACAACCTGATATTTTATATAGTGTTAATTGTTTGAGTCAAATGCAGGAAAATCCTACTGAAGTTGCATGGATTGCACTAAAGAAACTCTTAAGATATTTGAAAAGAACTTTGTCCTTAAAACTTGTGTATAAAAAGCAAAAGTCTTTTTTCTTAATTATTTATGTATGTTGATTCTGATTGGGGTGCAAACACAAATGATAGAAAATCGGTATCAGGTTACATTTTAATGTTTTGTAACATGCCTGTTCTCTGGTGTTGTAATAAACAAAAATCAGTTGCATTATCTTCAACTGAAGCTGAAGTCATTGCCTTAACTAAAAGTTTGCAAGACCTGTTGTGGTTCAAAAATATTGCTTGTGAAATTGTAAGTATTAAGGATTTAGTTATTTTAGAGGATAATCAGTCTTGCATAAAATGTATCAGTAATGAAAGTAGTTATGGTAGAATGAAACATATAGATATAAAACTAAAATTTGTTCGTAATGTTGTAAAAAAAAATAATATCAAAATTGAAAATATTCCTACAAATATGCAAATTGCTGATATGTTTACAAAGGCATTGCCTAAAGTTAAATTTTATGAATTGTTGTTTCTTTGCTGTTTGTATAAGTAATGTTTTAACTGTGTCATATTTTTAATGTTTGTTTATTGTAATTTTTTATTCTGTATTTTCTAATGTAATGCTAGATTATGGGCGGGTGTTAATATATCGTATCGTACTTGTAATCGTAGCATTACATCTTAAATTTTATTGGATGATACTTCTGTGTAAGCTTTCTTGCACGGCCGGGAAACATGACTGCAGAATCCCAGACGAATTTATAAATATAAGTGATGTTCAATTTTCAGTTAGTTACTATGTTTTTGTCATTGTGTAATGATCTTGTGTAACTCAATATATATTCGATCCAAAGGTCTCGTCTGTTTATTTGCTTTGTTATTTCATCACTCATTGATTTCACAATTAAAGGTAATGAAAAGTTCGCTCATGTATAATTTTCTTCAACCTTTAGTTTAATATCGTACAATAAAGGAAATACAAAAAACATTTCATCAAAATCTGTCAAAATATAGATGAAGCTAATGGAGTATCGAATAAGATATATATTAATAAGGCTAAATAAATCATAGGTTAGAATTTATATTTTTTTGAAAAAGAAATGTTAATATATAGATATTTTCGAAATGTAAGTAACATTTAGTGGCAAGCGGAAAATTAAAAAATGTGAGCACAAGCCACTTTTTGATAATGCAATTTATTATTTTTTATGAATTTGTGAAATACGTCTGGCCAGAGAGATATTTAAAAAAACTATATCGTAGAACTTCTACTCTAAACATTATGAAATCATTCGTTCTCTTTGCCAGATTTTACAATATTATATTACCGTTGCAGAATATTTTTTTTTTACCTAATACAATTATACTTTGATTTTTATTACGGAATCATGTCTTCAGGTTATTACGCAAACATTTGAGTATTAGAATTCGTTCATAAGGTTAAAAAATAAAAATATATTTGTGTAAGTTTAAAGTTAGTGTCTAATATAACATCCATAATAAATTTATTTATGTACAAAATTGTATATACCTATTTAATACACAAGAAAATGTATAAAGATACTGTAACTTTTTATCAATTGAGCAATTAAAAAAACAAATTTCATATTTGAACGTTCTATTTCCAATTACAACATTTCATTAACAATTATAACAATAACAACAATAACAATAATCTTTTTATACAACATGCTAGAAGCAAAAATGTATTATAATAAATTAACTATTAAAAAGATTTTATAGAATGAAAAATGTTATGTCACAAACGCATTTATGAATTTCTCTTGCGAAACATTACTGATGTTATTAAAGTATATTAAACACGAAAGACATATAATGTTTGAGGTTATTGGAAAAGAAAAATGAACTTATCTTAATTGTCCATGCATTTGAAATTATATTGTACACAATTAATTACAAATTTAATTCAGAAATTTGAAACTGAAAGCTCTTACCATTGTCTCAAAAAAGGTATGTTTAAAATATACATATTCGTGAAAAATATACAGATTTGTATAAAATATTCAGAGTTTTTTGTTTAACAGATGCGATGGTTGAAATATGTTCATCCGGAATCGATTGATTTTAAATACATATTTTTTTTTTTAATTTTGTGATAAAATATTACTTGAAATAACATTAAATCAAAAGAAGAGAAGAAAGTAAAATAATGCATAAATATTAGATTATGAAACACTTTCCAACACGTCCAGATTATTTTAACAAACATTCTCTGTTTAATAAGGTAAATAATATAACTACGTAAACATTTTAGAAAACGCAAAACACGTTTAAAAAACAGATTTCAGAAATTACAGACAGTAGCCAGGAAAGTACTCCAATTATTTTCTAGCACTCTATATAATCCATAGATTTTTATATACTCTATATAGTATACTACAATTTAGTTTAGTAAGAAAACACATAACACAGTTGAAAATTCAAATTCAGCAGTTTTACCAAAAGACGAAACATATTTGAATTATTTTGTATAGTTCTGCATATCACCTTAAGATTTTTATACACGCCACTTACTAGCTAAATTTTAATTCTGCCAAAAACACGCTATAAACTGCTGAAATCACACTTCCAGTAGTTATCATATATAATCAACCATCTATCCAGTTCTTTGCAAGGCGCTGTGTAGGACTTTATTTATATTCAGCAAAAACCTCATAGTATTTCAAATATATTTTAAATATATTTAAAATATATTTAAAATATATAGTTCAAAATGCATGGCTCGATTAAAAAAACCGTTAGCATTTTAAGCTAATACACAGCAATGGTAACGAATAATTCTGTGTAGCCCTGTATATGATCTATATAATTTACACATATCACATGGTATGTAAAATTTAGTTAAATGCGTACCTAACTGACAGCGCTCTTCAAGTAAATAACTCTTATAGACAATACTTCCGAGAAACTACTGTGTCAGAAATGTTTCGTGTGCACCTTTGAACCATAATTGCTATGCACATCATATTATATACCAGCTATCTTTACCTCAGAAAATCTTAAGGGGACAGTACACTTTTAAAAGTCGCAGAAAATGCGAAATTGTGTCATGTACTTTACATTTTTTTGACAAAATAGTAAATTCTCTAGAAGTACAAAAATTTCAGAATAGCTTTATATGATATTGAACTATGTTTAAAAAATTTTAGTTTGGGTATAATATGGTAAAAAAAAGTTCAAGGGGTAGGTTTCAAAATGATATTTAAAAATTTTTACGTTGAGTAACATTTCACTGTGCGCAAGATATCTCATGCAGATTTCATGTTATTTACATACATTTGATCTTAAATTAAAGATAACACTTTGGACTATAATTTGAACTAAAATGTTTATAAATGGTTAATTAGATACAGAGAAATTATATTTTAACTATGAAAAATTGAAAAATCATGAATTTTTACATACATTCAATCTCATAATTTTTTTTAATACTAAACACAGCTTCATAATTCTAGTTCATTTTCACAATTATATCCACATTTAGATAGGGTAAAAATTTTGAAGCTGTACTTCAAACGGTTTTGGAAATATCACGCGCGCAAGTTCAAAAAACGTCATTTTGAGGAAAAGCTGTTTAAAGATTAAAATGTATTTTACAAATATAAAACTTATAATAAAAGAAACGAAACTACTAATAATATAACTTATTCAGTATTAAAAATAAAGTCTGATAATTGTTTAAGTTGAAAAATATAAATTAGTTTGTAAAATGCTACAAAATGTAGGAAGCTGCGTAAACTTTTACGGGTCGTGAAAAATATGAAATTCTGTCATTTGGTTTGCATTTTTTTTTTTAAGTAATGACTCAAGTAGCACAAAAACTTCATGGTATCTTTATATGATATTGAACTATGTTTAAATATTTTTAGTTTGGGATATATTATAACAGAAAAAATTTCAAGGGGTAGGTTTCAAAAATATTTTTTTTAAATTTTACGTCAAATAACATTTTACCGCACACAAGATATCTCATGCAAATTTCACACGATTTACATAAATTTTATTTTAAATTGAACATAACACTCTGGACTACAATTTGAGATAAAATTTTATAAATGTTTGAGTATATAAACAGTAATTACTTTTTAATTATAAAAAATAGAAATCATAAAAATTTTTCATACATCAGACTTTATAATGATTTTCATACTAAAAACATCTGTATAATTCTAGTTCATTTTCACAATTATATGCACATTTGGGTAGGGTAAAAATTTTGTAGCTCTACTTCAAACGGTTTTGGAAATATCACGCGCGCAAGTTAAAAAAACGTCATTTTGAGAAAAAGCTGCACATTAAATTACATTTCAAAAATATAAAACTCATAATAAAAGAAACAAAACTACAAAAAATATAGCTTATTTAGTTTTAAAAATAAAGTCTGATGTTCGTTTAAGTTAAAAATTATAAAATAGTTTGTAAAATGTTACAAAATGTTGGAAGCTGCGTAAACTTTTACGAGTTGCGGAAAATGCGAAATTCTGTCATTTGCTTCGCATTTAAAAAAAAATAGTAATGACTAGTAGCATAAAAACTTCATGGTATCTTTATATGATATTGAACTATGTTTAAAAAATTTTAGTTTGGATAAAATATGACAGAAAACAATTTCAAGGGTTGGTTTCAAAATATCAAAATGTATTTTTAAAATTTTACGCCGAATAACATTTCACCGCACACTCGATATCTTATGCAGATTTCACTCGATTTACATAAATTTTATCTTAAATTGAACATAACACTCTGGACTATAATTTGAGCTAAAATTTTAGGTACTTTTCGGTTAGCTGGGCACCAGTAATATATATACAGGTATATATATATACACACACACATATCTACATATATATACATACACATAATGCATATATGTATGTATATATATACAAATTTATGTATATACATATGTATTTATATATGTACATATATCACTGGCGCCCGGTTAACCGAAAATTACCAAATTTTATAAATGTTTAAGTATATAAACAGTAAATTCTTTTTAATTATAAAAAATAGAAATCATAAAAAATTTTCATACATTCAACCTTATAATTTTTTTAGGGTAAATTAGGGTAAATATTTTGAAGATCTACTTCAAACGGTTTTGGAAATATCACGCCCGAAAGTTAAAAAAACGTCATTTTGAGAAAAAGCCGCACATTAAATTGCATTTAAAAAATATAAAACTCCTTATAAAATAAACAAAACTCACTAATGCTACAACTTATTCAGTATCAAAAATATAATTAGATTCTAGTTAAAATTGATAAATATAAAATAGTTTGTAAAATGCAAAAACATTATGCAAAAAAAAGTATAATACAAGCCTTTCTTGATTAATGTGGTTAATTAGTTTTTGCGGTATTTGCTCAGTAATAAAAAAACACATTCAATAGGGAAAAGTGTAGATACACAGTCAATTTTCTTGAAAACATTCACACTAATCGAAAAAAATTTTCACACAAATTGAGGAAGCGTTTGAAAAAAATTTATTGCACCAACTAAAATCGCACTAATCGAGGGATACGTAATACATAATAAAAATATACCACTTACCTTTGCAAAACAATGTAGTCCAAACAAAACAATTAAAATTTTCTTTCATATTCTGCAAAGCGAATTATTTTATGTCGTCATAACCAATTTGGTTTACATATTTTTAATTAATTATTTCACATTAAAATTTTCCGCTTTCATATATAACTCCATCCTGTTGTTTTATTTTTTCTAATTTTGCAGTATTAACCATGTGTCTATTCCTTCGCATATCCAAACTAAATTCTGTAACGCTTTTTTCCGCTTCTGCTATTCGTTGCGAGTCAACTTTATTTGCTGTTTGTAAAGCAAACTGCCCTACACAAAAACCTAATGAATCCATAATTTGAAGTCTTCCTTTCCTTCCTTCATTAAATGCAACAACTGCTTCATTCGCAGCAATATCGGCAACTATTTTACTTGAGCTACTAATTTTGGGGCAGAACCTCCAGACTAACGAATTAAAAGATTCATTAGGATTTTGTGTTCGCCCACCAAGGCAACGTTTTAAAAGTTCAGGATCAGATAAATCTTTAAAAATTTTCTTCATGGATTCCATTACTGGTGCTGCAATAACATTTTGATGGTGAAAATCGTCCAGTTTTCCCTCTGACTTGGCCTTTTGATATTTACACCATGAAGCAGCTCCTTCTGGGCAAAATTCATGTTACGGTTCTTGATCACTGGAACGTTTATGAAAATAAATCGCCCATATAGCCTTACGCATGTCCATTAGTGAATCCTTATTGTTTCTTATCGCACCTCCATAATGAATAGTTAACTGTTCAATTAATTTGTCAGTTAAACGTCCCCTGCCCCCCAACGATTTGCCATCTTCCAACTTCTTTCCCCGCATAGAATGCTTCAATTCTCTAAGTTGGCCTCCCATTCTTTTCGGTACATGACCTACACATTCCACTTTATTTAATGCTTTATCAATCCCATAAACATGACTTTTTTGGAGCTCAAGGAAAGTTTTTGTGTCTCCATCACCAATGTAATTGAGATATTGAGCATTATATTTTGCTTCGGAGCGCTGAAAATTTTTTAACATGCCGTTGACTTCCATCATCGCTGCCGAACCAGAATGATTTTTCACACACTGATTTTCATGGCTCTTCTTCCACTTTTCAAGTTCTTGCCCCTTTTTATTCTTCGTTCCTATTTCACACCGTTTACAGTAAGACGACATTACTTGTAAATCCAATACCTTTCCGGTTTCAGCCCCAATTACACTGGTAATTCCTATCTTCGAAGAATGACCGCGTGTTTTCCACGACCCATCACCACTGACAGTCAATTGTGACTGTCCTGTCATTTGAATTTCTTGCTGCATAGCATTCAGCATTGATGTGCCAGCAACATTTGACACGGAATTTGAAATCTTTTCTAGTGATTTGTTATATGCAGACTTTTGCACAGGTTCTGGTAAATCCATTGCTCCACAAAAATTTTTCATTCACGATAAACCTTGACCTATGCATCTCATTGCATAAGTGAATCGCCTATTTATTTCTGGTACATTTGATTTTTTACCCATCATGCGTGAATTTCTAAATGATGTAAGTTCCTTGCACTGCTTACAGTTAATTTTAAATACAGATGAGAGTCCATGTTGGAGTCTCATACTGGAGTCTCTGACAGTTTCACATCTGAATGGCATATTTTGCAGCACAAACTGTTTGATATTTCATTAGATAAAATATCGATATCAACAATTCTGTATCCCAAATTGTTTACTTCTATAAAACTGTTGTCTAAAACACTCATATTTAATTTCTTAGATGATGCACTAGAACCTTCAGACAAATTTTTGTCATCGCAGTTTGTATAGCGATTTCCTTCAAACTTCCTTTTTTCGGACGTAGTCCTGAAGCACGTTTCGCATTATTATTCATTTAAAATAATAATAAATGAAGCAAATTGAATAATAGGAATAATAAATCGGGATGATTTTGATCTGAAAAGAACAGTTTGGTTTTAAATTGAACAACTACTAGCGAATGAAACTCAGTAAAATCCTAAGAACAATTACAAATTACGATCACGTCTCTCAAGCAAGTAAACAAACTTGGTAGAAGTGGAAATTGAAGTTAATGTTTTAAAGCTTTCTTCTTATTATTTGCAATATTCACCTAAAAAAAATAACAGATTTTCGCATATTTCCAAAGTTGCGATAATGTGAAAGCATGACAACAAAATGTAAACAAACCGCCGTGACGGTTGTCACTGGGCATTTAAATCGAAAATGAAGGTGTGATGTTTACATTTTTACTGATATCTCAGTAAATATTTATCGCAGAGCTAAATGATTGGTATCAATTTATTCAGAATAAAATTATCTTTCCAAAAATGTGAAAATGTAAAAATCGATTTTTGGACTATTTTAAAAGTGTACTGTCCCCTTAAAGGAAGTATAAGTGCTTTCTTTACCTAAAAAACTCTTATATGATGTATAGGTGCTACATACTTCATTTCCAATACCAAACATGTCATTATATAGTTCAGTAACATATAACAATGGCATGGCAATCCAAGTATATTTACGTGAATTACAGAAAACAGAAATCATAAATACTTTTCAACTATGTTGGAAAGTATTAAAAAGGTATTTATTTGGGACTTTTAAATTAGAACTTTAAACTTTTAAATGAGTTAGTTATACATGTAAAAGAAAATACTTACTGAATCCGTTTACCAATAAAATTCGATTTCAGTTGTATAAAGATGTATAAAACAGAAATTGGAAAATAATTATTCAAGATCTTGTAAACAATGCTCCGAAAAAGCTGTCAAAGCTATAAAAACAAGTGTTATCATGCTTTTTTCAAAAGCTGATAAATATAAATATTTTTCTCCAATTTCTCAATTACAGTTCTTTCAATGTGCAATTTTTCATGGGATACGACCCATGAGGATGTGATGAGTTGTATTTTCTAGTTTCTGTCTAGTAATATTGCTAACCTATTTTTATATTCCAGGCAGATGAAATTAAAACAACTAATATATTCCCTGAAAAAAATTCATTTAAATTTGATTTCGGAATTTATTTTTTAAAAAAGAATACAGTTTAACAGAATGAGACATATATAAACATGTGTATCTTGCTTAATGCTATACCCATGTAACATTCATTCATCTAGAAATACGAACAAAATGAAACTTTTTTATTTACCTTTATTGAAAATTCATAATTAAAATATTATAATTTTCTTTTTGCCCTTGCTTTTCAGAGTTAACTTCTTGAGGTTTTTTAATTATTACGTAGATTCTTACATAAGATGTGTTTTTAAAAACAAATTTTAAACGGTCATATCAAGTCCCATACGTTACTGTCAATGGATCACAGTTATAAATCATAGAAGGTGAATTCATTTCTATCATGGCTTCTTTGTCGTAAACTTTACCTGGAAATATATATCGAATATTCCATGGTAAAATACACCTCCCCCTCAATTCATACGTTTATAAGAACAACAGCTAGAAAAGATAATATTTAAGGCAAAATACACAACTGCAACTTTTGAATTAGTTTTAAATAAAATCATTATAATAATTTAGAACAAAGTCAGCGCATATGACATATTTCGTATTTAAAAGAAAACAAAATAATACATTCTTTATTTCTGTTTTTCTTTCGAATTGTGTTCGAATTCTTTAGAATAATTACTATAAGATTTTCTAAGGACAAAATATGCATTTATTCTAAAATATTTAGAAATTACTTTCATAGTAATACTTTTTAAAATATATGTTTTATGTAAAGATAATTTAAATGAAAATAAGTTAATTTCTAGCAAAAGAATAATTTTTGCGCTTTGCATTTCAGACGAGTATATTGCTTTCCCCATAATAATTTTGAAAATAGAATATTTGTTTTCTTAAGATACATTTACGGAGAAAATTATTTTTTTCTAACTCTTAAAGACTTAAAGAGCTTGAAATTCTTCAGAATACAAATCAATAAATGAAGTGTCTAATTAGAGTAACTCTGCATTTAACTCTTCAGTAATTTTCAGTTCTGCTGGAAAATTTAATTATCACATATACACGGTGATTAGAAAATGAGTATACATTTGAAAAATTAACAATTCACGGAATAATGTAGGTACAGAGGTAAAAATTGACACACATGCTTTGTATGACATGGGGTTTTATTGAAACCACACAAAAAAATGTTAATAAAGACCGACAGATGGCACTGAACAGCAAAACGTCAGTGACTTTGTCTGAGAATCGTGTATAAAAGGGATTGTAATGAGAGAGAGAATCAGATGCACCAGCAATCGCAGCATTTTGACGTTACCAGAAAAGGCTATGTTAGTGAAGCTCTAATATCAAAATGGGGTATCTGCCGCGATCGACCGACATCAACAGGCATGCTAAAAGACAACATTCGACGCCAACTTCTCACCATAACTACAGATATGCTGCAAAGTGATGCACAACATTGTCCTTCGGCTACAGCTATTGTAGCAGGATGACGGTGGACATATTGAACATTCGTTCTGAAGAACATCGTCTTTGTTTTGTCATAATTTGTTATGCTAATTATTGCTTTTCTTATCACACGAGCGCCATCTGTCGGCCATTTTATGAACTTTTTTGTGGATACAATAAAACCCTATGTCATTCCAAGCATGTGTGTCAATTTTTACCTCTCTACCTACATTTTTTCCGTGAATTATTAATTTTTTAAATGTATACTCATTTTCTGATCACCCTGTATATTCACCAATGCTGGGTTTAATTCGACTCATCCATGCCACTGAATATGTGTGCTCATGGTTAACTTTCCGTCTTAAGCTGTAAAGTCGCAGCCGTGCCAGTGCATAAGAATTAGAAAATGCTAGACTGAATATTGTCCCTCAATATCGCCGGGCAAGTTCCAAAGTGGTAGATCATTTGTGCGAAATATACCAAAGTTTCCAGGTTGGATCCTCGGTCTTGACATTTTATCACTCTATTCGTTATACGCAGAGTAGTAAGTAATAACTCATATTCTTGTAAAGTAATAGTAAGTAATAATTCATATAGATTACCTGTTTATTGCAAAAAGACCTATTTACGTATAAAAACAAGTAATATAAAAAATAAAAATAATCCTTTAGGTTGAAATTAAATACTTATGACATTAAGCGTAAAATATTTTTCTTTCTACTTTTTTTTACACGTTTCGTTTTGAATACAATATTGAACGAGAAATGAATATAGATTGAAAAGACAATTTATCATACACACCTAACTAGTAACATATAATCCTCTTTTAACAAGAGTTACATGCTTTAATAGTTATCCAACCAGGTATATGAAGCAAATTCTTCCAACCATCCGTAATTGTTTATCTCATAGCATAGAATGAGCATCGTCGTAGAGTAAGATTTAAAATGTGACGTTCCAATTGGTCTAACAAATGGGATGAAAAGTTAACATAGTGTTAATATTCGGCATTCTGGCTGATAAGTTAACAGTGAAAAAATTTATAATTCTGATATAACAATTTATTCCATAACCCGATGTTATAACGCAATATTATGTTGGAAAAAACCATCCTTAGACCGGAAGTTGACCCGAATAAACTGGGTACAAATGATCACACAGATTGTTTACGTATCCTAGCCTTCGCATCTTAACATTTTATGCCAAACGTCTCACTTTGTCATAAAGAATAATAATACACAGAAAACTGTTAAATCCCAACAATCGCTTGCCTATAGATTTCACTTTTGAAACAGGATCCAATTGTTTCTGCCTTTTTCCTCCGCACATTTACTCACAAATCAAAATGCCCAAGTGACAATATTAATTCATCTGTCTAGATAATATATTTTCAATAATTAACGATCTAATTTTGGCGACATTTAACAAATTAGAAGCTCAAAACTCTATAAACTCTAGTCAAAAGAAGAAAGCGATGCGTCTGTCAGTCACGGTTTTCATGTTTTTCCATAATTTTGGAAATAATGTATGTGCTTGTAAATGCGCTTGTATTAAAATCTGCAGCCATTTGTTGTAAGGACGATTTCCTGTTTCGAAAACATTGTGCGAAAGTGTCGCTAATGCCCTTTATCATCGTTTGCGTATTGCATGTCACGGTGTTTCAGTTCACCGCTTATGTTACCGCACTTCATATACATTCAGTACATGTGTTCTACTGCATTACGGAACGTACTTAATAGTTCAGCGTTTGCAGAAATAGACAATCTAGCTTTACTATTCCCAACTATTTGTCCGTGATCTATTTAACTTAAGTCATTTTTTTTTTATCAACGCCAACTTTTTTTCCCTACTATCTGAACATCTTAAATGTATTTAATCATTCCGTGTCATTTTTCTGCTATTAGGTTTGGGTACACAATTAAAATTCCTTATAGTGACTTTGTGTATTATGAAATTTCTCTGTGATAACTGAAAAAAGCAAACATACAAGACTACAAAATAATCAATGTTTCTAAGAATAGTTGTTAAGATTGTGTATCTCTGGATCTATTTATGGAGCACCAAATGCAACGACTCAGACAAATCTATCTGGAATATATTAAAGGAAGCAAGGAAGAGTGAAACACCTAGAAGACCGTTCTACCAACAACCGTTGTATTCCTTAAATTCCGTTTTAAAGTTGTAATTTTCAATCGCTTTTCATCCCCCCCCCCCCGTAACTATCACAAAAGTTCAATCTATCAACATAGAGAAACATCTATATTTTCAAATAAAGTTTGTTTCAAGTAAAATTTGTTTAAATTTTAACAAAGTTTCCGATTTTCCATTTGTTTTACTAATAAATTTGAAAAATAAAATATTTGCTTTTACATTTTCAGCGAAAAATTTAGAAAACTGTAAATGACGTTTTGTTTCATTTTTCATATAAAACAATATAAGCAATTTGAATAAAATACACTTGTAAAACTATTACACAAATACAAATATAGATTAGACACCTTTAATTTCATTTTCAAATTTATTTGTAAGATATAGATGAGATTCATCTGTTTTACACAAAATAATTTCACCGATTTGATTGTAAAATCTTATGTCTATTCGTATTGATCATATTGTTGAAGCGTTAAGGAAATCAACCTTTATTAAAAGAGAAATCTCTGTGTGGATTGAATTTATTTCATTAAATTGTGTAATCTTTTTTAATCTGAAAAGAATAAAATTTTAATTAAAGGATTTCGGTGCTTTCAATTGCATTTATTGAACTATAAAAGACGAATAATACTTATCAGTGCTTAGCATTGGATGTTTCTGGAGGCATAATCCCCTTTAATCAAAATTTTCTTCATTATTTTGAATATTTAAAAGATTGTTAATCGGATTATTTTTACAGTTGACCGCATAAGAAAGTGTTTTAATGAACAAGAACATTGTAGTATGTAAATAAATGCAATAAGCAATAATATTTCAATATAATATTCCATATGCTTCTTTTAAAGGATAAACCTTTTCCAATGACCCACGAGAAAATAAGTACTTTTTTATATTAATGGAAAAAATTATATTTAATTTTCTTCTTCTTGTAGAAGTAATAGTAACTCACCTTTACACACGTATAAATGCAGCTAACACATAATTATGATTTCGAATTACTTAGGATAATTAGATGCTGCTTCAAAGTGCTGGAAATTTCTGAAATGTGGTATGAAGAATAAAATATAAACGTCAAATTTATTTTTCGCAAAAACTCTCTGTGGAGATAAGTGCAAGGATTGCTTTTAACCCCTAAGGATCCCCAAATAATCCTGAGATGCCTAAATAAAATATGTAATCCCTTCTTGCGTCCAAGTGTGTTTTGAAAATCGCTATTTGGGTCATTCTCAGGAAAGGACACATTTTATGGTCCCGAAATAATAAATATTAGGAAATGGTGCAAATTTCCTTATATTTTCATTCATATGTATATTTAAGTTTTACGTAAGCTATTAAATACATTTCTGAGAAAATAATTTTAATATTTAACTTTTAATTTTTAATGAATATGAGTCCAAAGTCCATGGGCATTACTATATCTAAAACTCAACTTTCATTTCAATGGCATTTAAGCAATTTAAATGTTTTACAATTTTTTCAGTAATAATTAATTAAAAGTCTTTAGTTAACATCTAACTTAATATATATATATATTTTTTTTTTACCAATGAATTTACTTATATATATATATTTTTACCTAGCCAAAATAGACTTTCTCTAGACATTGAAAAAAGTGAAATAGATGACACTACATGACAAATTATTATTAGATTATTTTGGGCCTTTTGGTTTTTAGATACAAATGTTTGTTCTGTTGTGAAATTATTCAATCGCTTCATTTGAAGTTTTCCATTTGAAGTTTGTTAAAATTCTCAGTGTATCACCGTCGTCATCATAAATATGGTACGAAAATATAATTTATAATTATAAAACAAATTTTAGGCACCTTTAACATTATATTTGATAAAAAAAATGCACTATTTTAAAAAATGGAAAACCAAAGTAATTAAAAATTGAAAACCAAAGTAATTAAAATTTGAAAACCAAAGTAATTAAAATTGAAAACTTAATTTTTCTCTTTTCTGTGGACTTGAAATACCCAAATTTACTGATATTGTCTAATTTATTGGTCACTTATCATTCTGTTTAGTATAAGGAGATATCACGCACAAAATGAAGTTTGAAATAAAATAAATCCTGGAGCGCATTGTTTTTCAGAAAGTCACATGCTATAAATTTGAATTTTTTTTTTTTTTTTTTTTTTTTTTTTTTTGCCTTTTTTGTGAGAATGGCCATTAACAGTTTAATTATAAAAAAAAATACCAATCCACAACTCCCTATTATTACTCAATTATGACTTCATGTCCCTTCTCCTGTTATCAGTGACCACATCAGAATTTTAAAAAATCTAAACTTGTGAAAAATAAACTAGAAAACTTGACCACTAATATAAGGTTATATATTAAGAAAAAATGAAAGCATCCATGCATTTTTTAGATTTTTTACATCCTTTTATAAAATATATTTCTCTTTGCTATTCTGTACCTTTTAGTGAGAATAACCCATTTGCTGTTTCTTTTGTGCTTGCTTTTTTCTTTTTTGTTTACCAGTATTTTTTTTAAAGATAACAGTTTAAATTTTCATATATAAATAATTCAATGAAATCTTATCTCAGTAAACCAAAATACGTAGTCGAAATAATGCACCTTTTGAGAAGGATACTGAAAACACAAACTAGTAGAGTGCAATAAAATATCGGGTTCAGAAATAATTTATGGTTCATCAATATGAATGATACGTGATTATCTTTCAAAAATGAGTACTCAAATTTTAGAGAAAAAAATTCGCGCTAGATTTGAAATTTAATTGTTTATTACAAAATTATGAACTTATTCGGAAATTATTTTTCATATTTCAGGAAACTTACAATTTTATCCCTTTTCCACTTTTAATCACCGGCAGCTATAGTGAGTATGTAAAGGTGTATAAAGTAAATATGTGCATTGTAATGTAAAGAGACCATGCACTCATTAGCGAAATTGTTTACAGCAACCCCAAACGTTAGAATTAGGTATTAGCATTCTGATCTCGATTTCTATAGAGGGTACGAAACCGCAGTCAAATAAGGAATAAATATCAGCATTGAAACAAAAATAATCATTGTGAATATAAATGCTAAAAATAGAATGGATACAATGCTAATTTCTTTGATCGCAATTTCCATCACTACCATGTACCTCAAGGGGCAACGATAACGCTTTTAAAATAGCAAAATATTCAAAAATGCTTTAAATAATATTTAGGAAAGCTATGTATTTACGTTTAATACTTGGAAATTTTTCCAGAGAAAATTTCTCACACCTTGCATTCATAATATTCAAATTTTAATTGCTTAATAGGCATATAGCCAACATAGTGAAAAACTTACAGAGACTTTTTCACTATGTTGGCTATACGCCTATTAAGCAATTAAAATTTGATTATTATGAATGCAAGGCGTGAGAAATTTCCTCTGGAAAAATTTCCAAGTATTAAAAATGAATTTATTCAATTGTCGATGCTGGATTCTCTTTGATTTTTTTATTTGCCCCAGAGTTGGCGGCTCACGGGAAAATATTCCATCTTGTGCTGCGTTTGTAGCCTTGCCAAAACGTTATGGGGAAAAAGTTCCAGGCAGAGTATCGTTCCCAAGTGGTTCAGTTGGTAGAACGTCAGTGCGCTAATCTGATGACCCGTGTTCGAGTCCCGGCTTGGGTACTTTTTCACTATGTTGGCTATACGCCTATTAAGCAATTAAAATTTGAATATTATAAATGCAAGGCGTGAGAAATTTTCTCTTGAAAATTTTCCAAGTATTAAAAATGAATTTATCCAATTGTCGATGCTGCATTCTCTTTGATTTCGTGTTTGCCCCAGGGTTGGCGGCTCACGGAAAAATATTCCATCTTGTGCTGCGTTTGTAGCCTTGCCAACACGTTATGGTGAAAAAGTTCCAGGCTGAGTATCGTTCCCAAGTGGTTCAGTTGGTAAAACGTCAGTGCGCTAATCTGATGACCCGGGTTCGAGTCCCGGCTTGGGTACTTTTTCACTATGTTGGCTATACGCCTATTAAGCAATTAAAATTTGAATATTATGTATTTACTTTGTTAAAGTATTGTCCTTTCAAACTGTTAACATTTACTTTTAAAATTTGAACTTAGAAAATGACTTAATTTAAAATTAGAATTAATTTTATAATTTTTTTTCGAAAAATACAGTTGGATTATCAGACACATCATGAGTAAATCTGTTTTTAAAATGACGCGTGTAACGGACGGTTAATAGCAGGGTTCGTACTTATCAGGGAATTTTGCAGGAGTTATACAAGTATTTTTTTATAGAAAAGAAATCAAGGTTAAACTCGAAAAACTTCGCCTTCTTTTAGTGAGAGATTTTCATAAGAAAATACTGGTACCGAAGAATTTCCTGATCGCAAAAATCCAGGAGGCGTACGAACCCTGTAATAGTGAACGCACTGAACGTTATAAAGTAATGTATTTTACAGCAACATATCATGTTCCGAGTAGATAGTTCTAAATAAATTTATGGGGCTATAACTATAAAATATATTAAACAAAACACTTTTAAAAGGGAAGACTGAATACTTTTTATAATTATGGCATACTGTGAGGGATTTTATTTTTGCTAAACTATTTCGTAAAGGAATCAGATATCATTTAAATTTCATTACACAGGTGGATCGATGCTGTTACGAAACAGATTTGCTCCACCTTTATGACGGCGTAAACTAAGCGAATTGGACATTTTAAAGACTCATATCTCGTGATTGACATTATATAAATTTATAAAAATTATTTATCATTAAATACAGCGTTTGTATTTAAGTTAATAATCTGTAGATGTCAGCACCAAAATTCTGATAAGTAGGTTATTCCGCCATGTGATGTATGAGAATTGTTTACCTTACATGTGTAATAAGTCTCAGAATGATATGGTTAAATGCGCACGTTTTGTGTTGATGTCTGTTTAATTAAACCTCTATATTAATATCCCTTACACGAGATGCTTATTTGAATTATGTGCTTACTTTACTTAGTTAATCTTCAAAATATCGTAAATGAGACGAGCAAAATAGGTTATAAGCAGAATTATTTTTAAAAGAAGTAAAGAGGTCGGGACAAGAGAGTGTCAAGCCACATTTTTGAACTTCTAAGATATTTCAATTGGAAAATTTGATCAAATACTCAAATCAAGATATATTACCTAAAGTGTTTTCGCCAATGTTTTAGTAATATTTGAGATATTTTGAATAACAATATGGCATTACTTTAATGATATTACTATTATGTTTTTTGTAAATTAACTATCTTCATTGGGGGCATAAACATCTGGGGCATAAACGAAACCTGTCACATATGCTGCCACCAACTGATATTAAAAACAAATTATATGTTGGATATTATAATTTACAATATTAAACAACAGATTACAGTGTTAGATTTATTTCATTAAAAATGTGGCTTGACACTTTCTTGCCCAGACCCCCACAAGTTATGCGCCGAGAAAAAAATGGCCGCAAATTATACTGATTTTGATTTTATTACTGTATGATTTATTCAACTACTTTGAAGTTCAAATGAAGTTTGTTTTCTACATAGTGCTCGTCAATTGCAGAATTTTACGCAGTGGTAACTCTATATTTCTTTCTTTTATAAGTTCAGTAAAGTACTATAATATTTTCTGACTAGAAAAAATTCAATGACTCCACTGATTTGTTCCCAGCGCATGTTAAAATGCTCGAACAGGCTTTCAGACTGCATGATATAAAGCACGAAAAGAAGGTTCCTGCCAATTTTTTCTTGCATGAGACCAACATTATATAATTTATTATGTGATTAATCGTTTCCTATCTCTTCCAAATCATTAGAATATCAATAAATTATTCATCTTTTGATACACTTAAGTGCATTTTGATACACTTAAGTACCCCAAGTGCATTTTGCGAGTAAGTAAAATTTCGTAATTGTATGAAATTTGAAAATAAATCAATTCAAGATTTTTCTGCTAGATTAACAAAAAATGACAACATTTTGGGCATTTTCTGGTGACACATTAAATAAAAATCTTTTGGAATGATTCCTTATATGTTTAAAAAATGGTTATTTAAATTTTGATAAAGCTGTTGAAAAAGCTGAGGATTTACAAAATGCCTAAATTGATATTTCTGAATTGAAACACCAAAATATAAATGTAAATAAAGTTGCATATACTAAATAGGTACAATTTAATAAATTTCAAAATAGTTCTCAAAAACAGAAAATCAACAATCATACAAAAAAGACAAATTCTGAGATAAATAAGTGTGAATTGAAATGTTATCGATGTGGTAATGTGTCACATCGAGATAATGTATGTAGATATATAAATACTATTTGAAATCCATGTAAAAAAGTAGGTCATTTGAGTAAAGTTTGTAAAAATAAAAATACTAATTTTCAGAAACAAATTAATTCATTACATACAGTTGATATTTTACCTTTAATTCATGACAAAGGTAGTATTCCCATATAAGTGTCTGTTTTAATTGAAAATAAAGCAGAAAGATGGATTTAGATACCAGTTCGGAATTTCTGTGGTACCTATGAACCGTTTTTGCAGAATTTTTCCAAAATATAAAAAGAAAAAAAAAAAAATCCGTCAGACGTTTAGTTCAGAACTGCAATTATTTTCATTTACAATTAAAACAAAATTAATCATGGAAATACCAAATGCGTAAATAATCAAAACGTTGTTTATTTTCCAAAACTGGATACTTTTATAAAGGTAAAGTGCTACTGTTATTAAAATTTACAATAAATAAATAAAAAAATAAAATGTAAACCAACCTTTAGTTTGGTCGAGAAAAAAAAATTCCTGTTAGTATAAATAACAACATGCATTTTATTTATTTTATTTTTTATTTTTTTTTAATTCATAATTTAATAAATGTATAACTTTATTTGTAACTCCAATTTTCAAAGTTTAAACTTAATGTTTTCTTTCAAGAGTAAAATAAAACAAATAATCTTTAATCTGACTGATAAAATTGTTTCTTGTGTTCATTTATGTTAATCAAACATGCTTAGGAAGTCATAAAAATGACTTCCTATATATATATATATAGTAGAATAATATAGTATATATATAGTATATATATATATATAGTAGAATAAAGGATGTTACTATAATTTGGTCATAGACGTTATAAAATGTCATATACGTCATACATGTCAGTAAAATATATATATATATATATATATATATATATTATGTTATATTATATATATAAAATATATTAATAAAAATATTTATTAATTCGATTTTTTTTCGAATCCTTACTTCGTTGTTATACCAGCTTCCGAGAATTAATCGTCAAGCGACCGAGATGTATCTCCAAGTTTACTGACATGTATGACGTATATGACATTTTATAACGTCTATTACCAAGTTATAGTAACATCCTTTATTCTACTAAAATCCTTTCATACGTAATTAATTCAGTGATATCCCATGATAGGTAATGTTTCAAGGTCGTCATTCTGATTACGTCATATTTAATATGGAGTCATATTATGTCCGTATAACTGAATTTAAAAACCGAATTCGTATACTAAAATTGTTTAATTATAGCAATCGCATAATCTACCAACAATTTTTTCGATAAATGTTTTCTGAGAAATAGATATTAAATGGAAAAATAGTCTAGCATTTCAATTTCTGAAATTTTCAAAGCTAGTCTTAAGTTTCACATTGAATTTTCAATAAATTTCAACAAAAGATAAATTGTTGCCAACTTAAAATGTTCTTATTTTATTACGGAAATTCATACGGTTTATTATAAAAATAATAAAATTGTACCAAACGCGGATTTGTTTTCAATACGATCATCTAATTTTTACATCATATTTAGATTTTTCGGTAATGTTTACCTTAGAATAAAGACCAAATGGAAGGTATTTCTGAGATCAATTTAGGGATTATGAAGGTTTAATATTTTGGACTCCTAATTTTAAATTAATTTGTGACCATTATAAAACAGACTTAACTGCTTTTAGTACCCAGTAACTACTTGTCAAAATGAGGTGCTTTTTATCTTTGCATACTTAATGATTCTAGAAATTAATGTCTGTTACAAAATATATAAGTTACAAGTTCATAATTATTTCGAAAATTTATTTCAAAAACCTAACAAACTTAACTTATTATAACTTAAAAATAATAAAAAATTAAACCTACGATTTTTTAAAAAGAAAAATATTTTCTAGAAGCTTTAAATATGTGAATCCAAAATTTCACCCGATTTCGTCAATTAAAGTTTTTTAGTTTTGTATTAAATACTGCCAGCATTGCAATCTCATTTGTAGAGATTGAAAATTAATTTAATATTATGAGTTCCAAACTTTAAATGTTCATAATTCTTAATGAAATTGACCGAATGATCCGTTTGTTATAATGAGTTAACTTTACTGAAAATGCGAAATATTGTGTTAAACTTTGACGTTTGTGTTAGACATTTTCGAGTTTGGTACTTTTTCAATATGAAGGTGACCCCCATTCGCACATTTTGAGATCCAAACCGAATGATTTGACATTTAATATATATATCACCGTTGCAGAATTTTGCCGAGTCATTTAAAATTTTATAAAAATCGAATCAAAACTTAAAAATATATTAATAAAAATATTTATTAACTATTTCGATTTTTTTTTCGAATCCTTACGTCGTTGTTATACCAACATCCGAGAATTAATCGTCAAGCGACCGAGATTTATCTCCGAGTTATCTGACATGTATGACGTATATGACATTTTATAACGTCTATGACCAAGTTATAGTAACATTCTTTATTCTATTAAAATCCTGTCATACGTAATTAATTCAATGATATCTCATGATAGGTAATGATTCAAGATTAGTAATTGTGATTACGTCATATTTAAGATGGAGTCATATTATGTCCGTATAACTGAATTTAAAAACCGAATTTTTATACTAAAATTGTTTAATTATAGCAATCACATAATGAAACAACAGTTTTTTCGATAAATGTTTCCTGAGAAATAGATATTAAACGAAAAAATAGTCTAAATATACACTTTAAGTTCTGAAATTTTCAAAGCTAGCCTTAAGTTTCACATTGAATTTTCAATTAATGTCAACAAAAGATAAATTTTTGCCAACTTAAAATGTTCTTATTTTATTACGGAAATTAATCATATCATAATAACAGACGATATTAATTTATTTCACTGAAACTAGTTATAGAACAAAAGCACCTTATTTGTCACGTTTGACATACAATTTCCAACTTGTTTAACATAATTTGATGAAAACACATAATTAACATTTGAATGGCTATTTGCATTTTTTCTGTGACATTTCTGTGACATTTAGTGTAAAATGTGTGGTGAGATCTGTTATTTATTTATTTATTTATATTTTTTTGTCAACTGTTCTCTAATTTTTATATTTATGTCATTTATCAAAACGTATTTTAGATTCAAATATTTAATTTTTGTAAAACATTTGTAGACCATTTATTTTAACAGCAAAATATGTTTAAGTCGCACCTTAATATGTGATATCCATTAAGTAATTCCGTACACTTACAAAGAAAACATTTTCGTCATTTAGTTACAAACTTTTTTACTTTTGAACTCTAGAGTTCAGAAGTAAATTTGATTTGAGAACTCTGTGTTACGTGACATGAAAATCTCTTACAGTTATTTTCGTATTTCATTTACAATAGATTTAATGAAGTATTTTTTTTTTAATTTTGAGTGTTAAATCACATTTTAAAGAAGAAAAAGCATCCGAATGAAAATATCGCATACCTATATTTTATTCTGTTTACATAGTCTTGTCAAATGCTTACTCTAACGTAAATTCTTAAAATTATACGAGCAGGGAAGACCGAGCTATGCTCGGTCAAAATTAAATTTGAGTTCAAATATCATGACCCATTACCAAAATGACCTACTAATTGAATTTTCTTGAACATGTGACTTAGCCCAACAGTCTTCTCGTGCCCGAAAACCATAGGATGCAAAATTTAGTGTAAATAGTCTGAGCCGTTTTTAAGATAAAATAGCTTGACCCATAATGACCCGTGACCAAAATGACCCACTAATTGAATTTTCTCGAACATGTGACCTAGCCCAACAGCCTTCTCGTGCTCGAAAACCATTGGATGCAAAATTTAGTGTAAACTGAGCCGCTTTTTAGATCTTGACCCACAATGACCCATGACCAAAATGACCCACTAATTGAATTTTCTCGAACATGTGACCTAGCCCAACAGTTTTCTCGTGCTCGTAAACCATTGGATGCAAAATTTTGTGTAAATTGAGCCGCTTTTTAGATCTTGACCCACAATGACCCAGAAATGACCCACTAATCGAATTTTCTCGAACATGTGACCTAGCTCAATGATTTTCGCGTGCCCGAAACTCGTAGAATACAAAATTTCGTCAAAATCGTTTGAGCCGTTTTTTAGATACAATTAGCTTGCCCATGACCCAAAATGACCCAAAATGACCCACTAATTGAATTTTCTCGAACATGTGACCTATCCCAACAGTCTTCTCGTGCCCGAAAACCATTGGATGCAAAATTTAGTGTAAATTGAGCCGCTTTTTAGATCTTGACCCACAATGACCCAGAAATGATCCACTAATTGAATTTTCTCGGACATGTGACCTAGCCCAATGATTTCATCGTGCTCGAAACTCGTAGGACACAAAATTTAATCAAAATCGTTAGAGCCGTTTTTTAGATAAAATTAATTTTACCCGCGTTGACCCACAAATCACCCACTAACCGAAAGTTCTCGAACATGTGACCCAGCCCAATAGTCTTCTCGTGCCCGAAAATGGTCGGATACAAAATTTCGTCAAAATCGTTTGAACCGTTTTTTAGATACAATTAGCTTGACCATGACCCAAAATTACCCAAAATGACCCACTAATCGAATTTTCTCTAACATGTGACCTAGCCCAATAATTTTCTGGTGCCCCAAAACAGTAGGATACAAAATTTCGTCAAAATCGTTAGAGCCGTTTTTAAGATAAAATTTGCATATTTATATATATATATATAAATATATATATAACCACACACAAGATTTGCTCGTATTAGAATATATGATATATATACATTCGTAAAAATAATATTATACATTTTTTAACTATCTACAAACTAGAGATAAAACACTATGCGGTAAATGACGCTCGTTAAGAGAGAAAATATTCTACAATATCCGAAAACATATCTAAATTGCATTACAATTTCAGTAATTTCAGTAAATTTTTGAAAACTGTGGGTAAAATTATATTTAAACTTTTTTGATGTATCCATTTGAAAAATCAATGTAAGAAGAAGGTAGTATTTTCTAAATGACATTGCTATGTAACACTAACACCGTGTTCAAATGTGGTAGCAATCTTTATAGAATACATTTCAGATTTTTAAAATAAAAAGTAGGGATAAGAAAATGTTCATGATTGTTTCTCTTATTTTAATAGAAAAAATGTACAAAAAACGACTACAGGTAAATAAAGTAGAAAAAATTACAGAGAAAATAATACATTAAAAATAAAAATAAAATAATGTCATATAAAAATTAGCCTTCATCAGATGTAAAGCCATCATGGGGTCTCATGCGTTATCCTTATAACAACGTTTTGACCTTACACTTCATACATGATCAATTTTATTCGATCCAAAATGTGACTGTCGCGTCTATAGGATTATTTTTTATTGGTTATCTCAACAAGGATTTCTACTTGACATGTTTGTATTAGATGGATTTCGTTTATATAACTATGGAAACTGTTATTTTTATGAAATAAAGCAAACATTCATTACGAATTTTGCTTAACATTATGCAAGATAAAAATAATACTTTAAACCAACAAAAAAAAAGTAATTATAGCTATGTGGATACATTTTTTTCTGTTGGTATACAAGATAGGAAGAAAGTAAAACGCAATTTTTAATTTATTTATATTAAGTGGTAAAAATGCTATCATTCGATTCGATAATTGTCCGTAATTCCTAATATAATTTGTTGTAAAGAAACATATATGACGATGCATAACGCGCGATCTTGAAAAAAAAAAGGTTAAATTTTACAGGAGCGCGTTATACGTCGGGTATAAAAGTGAAAACTTAATATTTAAACTTTAGAATTGAAAGTTTTAATTGTAATTTTACAAATAAAATAATGTAATATCAAAACATTTTTCGTTGGAATAAATCAAGTGTTAACCAATTAAGATGCAAGAAATTTGTTTATGTTATTTTCTTCCTGAGATGATTTTTTATAAAACTTATATGGATTCATAGATGATAGGTATTGCTAATGTACAGGGATTTGTTATCATGTTTATATGAATTAAAATAATTGAAATTGCTCTAAGGCCAAAATATAGAATTTAAATTTACTTCTGCAGTGAGGAAAATCAATGAGCTTTGAATTTCATTTGCAGAGCTTTCAGAGATGTTAATAATCAACTATATTTGAAAGCAAAATTACTTCGTTTGATTAAGTTCCTGATATCAAAGTGAACATTTCTACAAAATTTAAATTTTATATTACAGTTATTGACTAACAGTAAATGAGTCTTTGCGGCGTTGTAAATATCGTACTTGAATATATTTGTATTACCACCTGTGTAAATAGATAAAATTAGCCTGTTTATTTCATTTTCAAATGGGTTTGTGAATTTAAGTTATTTACAAATACCAATGTTCATAAGAAGATGCAGATATGTAAATTCTCAGTTTAAGAAATAATTAAAAACATGTTACAAAATAGCATTTATATTTACATTTTTTTTTTTTTTAATTTGACATAAATTTTTTTTTATCTTACAGTAAACAAGTAAAGGTGGAAAAAGGCGTAGTAAAGGAAAACTCTCAATCCCCAATGGTCTAATAAACGGCAGGACAGGTGTGTTTGCATTTACAAGTGAGGACGCGCCGGACCGGACACGAAAACGTTATTGTGTAGCGATGATTTTATGAAAACTGTTGGCCATTTTTAATGACTAATCTTTTTTATGGCATCTATATATAATGTCTGTTTACTAAAATTAGTAATGTATACAGATGTTTTTTAGTTATGAAATATTTTAGTAATTAGAGTATTGATCTAATCATATTTTTATTAACTTGTAGCAAAAAAATAAATCCATAAATGTATTCAGAACAGATGAGACGGGCTCTTCCCGAGTCCGGGACTTGCACGAGCTTGATTTTTATACCAGTGTTCGGGCTCGAGCTTAAAGCGAAAATTATTTTTATTACAAATTGTAAAAAAATGAAAATAATCCTTCTTACTATTTGAGGAACAAGATTGTAGTACATATTTCTTAAATGGTTTACAATCCTTTAAATGTCCGTTTGACTTGTTATTGATAGGATGTAACTGATTCTGAAGCCTTGGCACGCTCAGCGTTAGTAACACAAAGAAGTCATGGTATATCCCTTATCTATCCTTAAATTTTCATTAAAGTTCTTTTCCTGTGTTACTAGAAAAAATAGCTCATGTCTTTCTGTCATAGTTAAACAACGATATTTAAAGAGTTAGAATTGCGACATTTGTAGATTTCTCCGGGTATAAATAACAACCTTTCTCTTTAAAAATCATTTTCCTAGACATGAAAATTACGAAACGTTATCATGATGAAGTATTTAGTATTAATATTTCTTTCTAGGTAAAAAGATAATTTTATATTAGAAAATTAATTTTAGAATTTTCAGTTATGTGTCTTATTGCTGGTTAGCCAGTTTACCTCTATGCCAACTTTTTGATGACTGAAGAGTTTATTTTATCAAGATGGCTTTTCGGGTAATATGGAATACAACTATTTCAAGACGATTGTAATTAAGACAACTATTTCAAGGCAATTGTAGCGAAGATAAACAATCATTCCACTCCGACGTAGGGGAAAGTCGGGTAGCCGCGGACATTTCAATTTCTAAGAAATTCAAAGTATTGCGTAAATAAAGAGTTATTGTAAATGAACGCCCTCTATAGTCAAAACAAATAACAGTCTAATTTCGACGTGGGCGCCAAGTAAGTTAGTCATGAGTGAGTGTTTTGTGTTCGTCAATAAATTTTCGAAAAAGCGAGAGAGAATGCATCATATGCGGAGAAACATTTGAAGAAGACTGGAGTCAGTGCCAGGAGTGCAAAGACGGGGCCCATGAAGATTGTGTTTATATAGATGCAAATGATTTTTATTATAATTGTGATGTTGGTAAGGCTAAAAAATGAATGGGACACCATTCATTAATATTTCCGTGGCTACCCGCCGTTTCTTGTGACGCCAAAAAAAAATAAGGCAAAACTATTTTCAGTATATTTCGCTAAATACTTTGATATTATTAGCAATGTTTAATTAAAATCATTAAAGAAGTTCGTAATTTTATTTTAAGTATAAAATAAAGACAGAAATTTCATTCATTTGTTTTTTATTTGCAATTCATCCAAGTGCCTTGTCTACCCGATCTTCCCCTTTCATAAAAGAAGGGCGATTTACCAGGTAGTGCACCAGATGTGATGATAGATTGTGCTTGTTTTACAAGGGAAAATATTCAGCGGATGAAAGTGGTGAGAAGTGAATAATATGCCTGATGTGTGCGACGTGGGCCCATGTGGACTGTGATAGGGCAAAAAAATCAGATTTCATGTGTGATTTTTGTAAAATTTAAAACAATTTTTCAAAGAATCTGAGGATTGTTAGATGATGTATTACTGCTTACTTTTTAAATAAACTTGTTTATTCGTATAAATCATGGTTTTGCTTGCAATTTTAAAATGTCTTATAACCCTGTTTCACATAATCAGAATAGCTCATATATACCCAAAAAGTGTAATTTTTTAAAAATCTAAATATTGATATATATTTTTGTTTCTTCCTCTTTAAACACATTAACAATGTATTAAGAAATAGTCAAACGTTTTACTTTTCTAACTTTTACGTAATGTATCTATTTTTTTATGTTGAAATCAAAATGCAAATGACATTCACAATACCCGAACTTCTATAAATGTGTTAAGTGTAAATTAATTTTACGGATTTATAATAAAATGAGTTTAAATTGAATTTCTAAAGAGTGTTTTGTTCTTAATTTGCGTCTTATTTATTGCCATTTATCCTGTATTCTAATGTTGGATTTTTCTTTGAAGTTGCATGCTAATGACGTTATCAAAGAAATTTCAAAAGTTTCTAATTATTTTTAATTACATGTGGTTGACATTTATTTAAAGGATATTCTTTAGAAATTATGTGGATTTAAAACTACTTCATTATTTTCCGGAATTTATAATCAAAAGAGAACGTCAAAAATAATTTTCATGAAATGATAAATACTAAGATCAAACATACTAATTCACTAACTAGAAACGTTGCATTTTTGTGTACAGAGATGAAGGTGGTGCATAAATAACCAATTTCGATAATTATAATATAAGATAGTCAACTTTGCGTACATCTTAATTAAAATGAAATATTTTTTTCAAAAATGGTAAATTATTTGTTACACAAATTGGGATGAAAGTTTTAAACACTGAATATTTCCCAAGGTAAAAAATATATACAATATTTTTAAATATGTACAGACATTACTCTATGAGCGTCAGGGATCATTTCTGTATTTTCATAAGAATTAATTTGAATCCCAGGATATATATATTTTTTTCTTAATCCTGGTTTCATGCTGTAATATCTTTCATATCAATGTATAATCATCAAATATGTTATAATCAAAATATGATAAAAATATTTTTATCTACAGCAACTTTAATATGATTTCTGGGAACGGAAGCACACGCGCCTGCCATCTATAGGGTTAATAAAATTACCAGCAAGTGCAGTCCTCATGTATGTGCAATCCACGATATATTGTGAAATTTATGTGCACTATTTCGCGAAAATGGATGGACTGATTTTCTTGAAATTTTAACAGCTCTATAATAAATGACTGCACACGAAAGAACCTGATAGTGTATGCTTTCATATATTTGCTTCATTTCTTCATCATTTATTCCTTCAATATTCGAAATATACTTACATATATTATTCAAATGTTTCACATCTTTTAAATTTTAGTACATATTTATATTTTATTAGAGACATTTTACGAATTCTGCTTAGATAGCAAGTCATTTTAATTAGGAAATATATGATGGGGTAGGAGAAAGATGGTGCTAAGCTACGTTTTAGAACTTCAGAGATATTTCAATTTGAAAATTGTATCAAATACTCAAATCAAGATATATAACATAAAGTTTTCTCGCCAATGTCTTAGTGACATTTGACATATTCTGGGTAACAATATGGCATTACTTTCATGATATTACAATTACGTTTTTGTAAGTTAGCTATCTTCATTGGCGGCATAAATATGTGGGGCAGAAACGAAACCTGGGGCATATGCTGCCACCAAATGACATTAGAAACAAATTATATGTAGGATATTATAATTTACAATATTAAGCAACAGATTACAGTGTTATATTTATTTCACTAAAAATGGGGCTTGGCACTTTCTTGCCCCGACCCCCTCATATATCTAATTATTAATTAAAAAATTAGTTCGTACAATTGAGTTATGTAAGTTTTATACTCGTATATTGTTTTAATATACGGTATATTTTTAATCTTTATTATTCTATTTTAACCTTTATTTTTAATGCATTTAAATATGCCATCTTTTTAAAAAGTGCGTATCCATAGAATGTATAGTGATGCGAATACATGTCAGTTTTGATCAGCAGTACACTACATTTCCAATGATGACCGGTCACTTGCGATTTTAGACGTTTTGTTAAATATCTGGAAAGATACATGAGGAATTATCCTGAAACTTCAGGAGAGTAAACAACATGATAAACGTCATATATTCCCGCGAAGATTTTTTCCGAAACCCCATAAAAGGCCGTCAAAAAATTGAAGAAAAACGAATATATTTTGGTTAACCCTGTAAAAACTAATATTGCAAAATCATTCAAACTGTAGATTATGATTAAGTGGATTATTGTAATAATTTGGGTTCATTTGTATGGAGATAGCATGTATACTCGAAGAGAAATTCAGGTTTTTATAAAAACAGTCCCAAATTTTACCAAGTTTTTTGCTTATAATTTGCAGAGTTTTTAATATAAAAACAAGTTTTTTTTTCAGAAAATATGACAATCAAAATTATACACAATACCCTGCAATCAGAATTAAAGAATAATAAAAATTGTATGAAAAATGAGCAGGTTTACTAAATATTGTTTCACTGCGCATGCGCGAATTCAATCAAAGTATACTGTGCATAATATATTAGCTAAATGTATAGAACAACTTTTATGAAAGTCTCAAAAACATAGCTTGAAAATTCTGATAGTAATCTTCGATAGAATAAGCTCAAATTTCGCTGTTCCCAAAAGGAAGCAAAAAGATGAGGGGTTGTATCCATATGCACTTACTAGCTTATCAAAGTTGACATAACAAGAATGAAGTGTCTCTCATTCTATATTTGATACAACCCCTCATATTTTTCCTTCCTTTTGGAAACAGCTAATTTCGAGCTTATTCTATTGACGATTACTATCAGAATTTTCAAGCTATGTTTTTGAGACTTTCATAAAAGTTGTTCTATACATTTAGCTAATATATTATGCACAGTATATTTTGGTTGAATTCGCGCATGCGCAGTGAAACAATATTAAGTAAACCTGCTCATTTTTCATCCAATTTTTATTATTTCTTAATTCTGATTGCAGGGTATTGTGTATAATTTTGATTGTCACATTTTCTGAAAAAAACTTGTTTTTATATTAAAAACTCTGCAAATTATAAGCACAAAACTTGGTAAAATTTGGGACTGTTTTTATAAAAACTTGAATTTCTCTTCGAGTATACATGCTATCTTCATACAAATTAACCCAAATTATTACAATAATCCTCTTAATCATAATCTACAGTTTGAATGCTTTTGCAATATTAGTTTTTACAGGGTTATCCAAAATATATTTGTTTTTCTTCAATTTGTTGACGGCCCCTTATGGGGTTTCGGGAAAAAATCTTCGCGAAAATATATGACGTTTATCATGTTTACACTCCTGAAGTTTCTGGATAATTCCTCATGTATCTTTCCAGATATTTAACAAAACGTCTAAAATCGCAAGTGACCGGTTATCATTGGAAATAGAGTGTATTTTTTAATAATAATCTTAGGAGTATTTAATCGCAAACTTCTGGGATAAAATAAGTCTAAAGTTAGTATTCGGTAATACTGCTGCGCAAAATCGATTCAGGTGCGTATCCGTGTACCAAGTCCGAACAGTATACTTTAAACCATATTTTACCATAATTCTCTATACAGGACAGCTCAGATTTCTGAAACATTTGCATGAAATATAAATTTTTTTAATTTCTGATATGCATTTAAAAAGATTTTTTATTCAAAAAGTTGTTACTTATCAAGTGTTACAAACAATTTTCAATTATTTATATATATATATAGATTTTTGTTTTATGCTATTTGTTAATTTTATACCTGACATGAATTTCTTATGGTGTTTTCATAAAAATAATTATGTGAAAAAAATATAGAAATTCTCCTCAATTGTAAAACCTTTACATAGTATTGCTGAGTAAAACTAAATATTACTGTATAGATGGTAAACAGATGTACGGATTTAACAGGTGAATAACTTTGAATTGACTATCGTCTTATATATAGGGCAGTTTCTAGCAACGATACCCATACCTTTTTTGTAAGTTTTTGAATTTTATGTTTTTGTTTCTGCTCTCATTATTATGTAAAAGAAATTTTATAAGAAAAAAAAGTATTTTTTATAATTAGTTTTATACATTATATTGCTAATTTTTAAAATATTATTTCTGTTTATAATTAATTTAATACTTTATATTACTTAAAAAAATATGTATTCTTGTGTTTTATAATATGTATGTCAATATTTAACATATGGATACTAATATCTCCATTTAAATAAACCAGAAATCTCTTTAGTGCTGAGTACAATATTTTTGACATACGTATAATTTGGAATTATTTTTTTCTTGTCAGAATGAAAAAAAACTTTTTAAAATTTGTATTTGTCAATAAAATAATATTCAATGTTTAAAGTATTGTATTATGTAAAACATGACCATGTTTTGATAGCACTATTAATCCCTGTTAGATCTTGGTACGATCACAAATTAGCTTACATACTCCTTAAACAAAACGAAAAAGGTTGGTCGTTCTGTTTGAGATGATTTTCCTAAAACGTATCCAACTGATTTCAGCATGCACAAATCAGTCCAGCAATACACAACTATATACGTGATTTTTTGCCTATTTTTTCTGTACATGAATATAAATGCATAAATATTTTGAAAAGTCTTTAAAAGTTTATATTTCTAAAACATTTCTTTTAAAATATAAACAAATTTACACTTTTGCACTGATATAATATATATTTAAAAAACAAGAGGAATGGCAAATTCAGTTTTACATAAAATTCCAAATAGAATCTCCTGTATATTTTTTATAATTATTTATTACATGTTTAATAATATTAGAAAATGCATAAAATTTAATATTGTGATATTTATTTACACCTTTCTGCGCCAATGTTCGACGCAAAACATCTAACACTCGTCAGGCTTGCCATCAGATTTAAATAAACAGATGCAATATTGTTCAGAAAATAAAAGATTTATTAAGTGTACTCGCAGTTATGTTTCAAATGAAAAACTTCCAATGGTCCTGATTTATCTTTTATATAATAGATTGAGGTATCGGCTATTTGATTTGATAATTTTAATTTTAAAACTAGCGATATTGATTTTATTATCCGATGCTTTTATAATGATTTAATATTGATTTAATTCTGTTACTTCATATTTGATTTTAATAAGCGGCTGATTTTATAAACCAGTAATTTTAATAAAGTCGGTTACTATATTGGTGTTTTCAATTTAAAAAAAAAATGTTTTCATATATATTCTGTAACTCGAGAAGCTTGGTTTGAATCCATAGATTAGATAACAAAATGCATTAGATTAGTATTAAGGAGAATATTATTTAATGAAAATGATGAATAATGAAAAAAATCTTGTGTGGATAAATATATTAAAAATATCAACGTTTGACACACAATAACATCGTGTAATAAACAGACGCACGTTTCATGAGTATCCTGGACTCATTTCCTCAGTGTAAATAAACTTAAACCCTATTGTATCCCCCCAAAGACATGAAAATGAATCTAAAAACCCAAATGAAAAACAACAACACACCGAGAAACTCGTCCAATCTGATTAAGTCGGTTGGTTGGTTGTAGAGGATTCAATATGGCAAAGTAACTCAACCCAGAAAGGTGAGATGTGCGGTACACTTGAAAAATCATTAACCAGGGAGTTATCAAATTTATGAATATAAACTGCCTCAAAGAAGTCTAAATCTAATGGAGTGTTACATTTCTTAATAATAGTGGCTGAGTCGAAGTTAAAATTATGTCCCTCACTCCAACAGTGACAGGCAATAGAGGACTTTTGTAATTCTTTTTTCTTAATGTAATTTTTGTGTTCATTGAGTCTGAAACGGAGTTGTCGTTTAGTCTGTCCTATATAGGACAAACCACATTGACATTGGATATTGTAACTAACTATCATACTAAAGCACAATAAATTCTTCAAAACGGAAAACAAAATATGTTTGAAAAAGTAAGAAGTAAAAGGTTATTCTACTTTTTTTTTCCTTTTAAAACCTTACGAATAAGAGTTTACACTAGTCACGTGAAGACACTCACAGGCTAATGTTAAAATTGTGCAAGATCTCTATTCAAATTTCTCGCTTGCATTTTATTTTATTTTATTTTATTTTATTTTATTTATTTATTTTTTGCGTAGAATAGTTGATGTTGATCTATCTCTAACAAGTCTAGTTTTTATTATGTCGATTTTCACTGACCATACATAATTGAGTACTAAATTGTGCTAAAAAAATATTTATCACGTGCGCAATTAAAAATTATGCATTGTAAATGCAAATCTAATATACTTATATTCTAAATATAGTATGTTATTTATACTGTACTTTGTCAAATTTACTGAAAGTGGCATTAAATTTGGTTAAAAACACTGTATGCTTTAAACAAATAACTTGCGAACTTTCATTTACTTTTTTAAAGAAACCTTTATATTTTTATAAATATACGTCGTATTCTTACATAAATAAGCTGAAATATTGAAAAAATCTGTTTAGTCTTGTTCTACAAGTGCTCATCATTTAGTGCTTTTATTATTTGATCGAAAATATTATATTTCTATTTTGTGTATTTGTACTTAGTAAACAAGCGTTTTTGAAAAATATGAGGCTAAGCATGTTTTTAGGGTCCTGAAGATCTTGAAGAATTTGTTTTCTCAAGATATTTGACGAAACATCTAAAAGAAAAAGTGTCCTCAGAATTTGGATAGATATATAAAAAAATCAATGGAAAGGATACTGCAAGAAATAAACTTAATAAAAAGAAATATCAAAAATGAAATACTATGGATATCATATATATATTCTTCAGAGGAATATAATAAAAATAATTCGTATGAAATGTATGTTGTTTCATCAAATATTGTCAACACTATGCCTAAAATCGACAATATAAAGCTCCTTATAACATATAGAAAAATCAAAATAAGATAAAATGAAAAGGAAATGTCCCAGTTAAACAGATGGCATTGAGCCATTCACAATAATTGTATAGTGCACTCTTATTTCAAAGAATAATGCCCCTTGATAAAGAAATAAAGAAATCAACAATAATCCTGTATACCAAATTTTAAGCAAATCGGATAATTCTCCATCAAATATCCATTTAGCTAAATTAAGGGGGGGGGGTGTTAGCCCCTCTATACTTAACGAATGAACCTCAAAAACTAATGAAGGAAGTGCCTTATCAGAATAAATCTGTATACCAAATTTGAAGCAAAACGGATAATTCTGCATGAAAACGCCATTTATTGAAATTAAGGGGAATTAGCCCCCATTTCCCCGATTTATACTTACCCAATGATACCCCAAAACTAATCAGGTAAGCATCTTATCAGAATGAACCTATATATAAATTTTGAAGAAAATTGGATATTTCTATCAAAAGTTATCACGTTACGTACATACATACGTGCTACATACGTACATACATATGTACGTACATACAGAACCTGTGGAATTAGCTCTCAGGCTTTGATAGTATGTGAGCTAAAAATTCACAATATATCAAATAAATAAATAAATAAATAAACCATAAGTCAACAGCAATAGATATTAGATAATAAAGCAATTTACACAACTCCCATAAAACAAAGGGTGCTGAAGATTGAACAGTATTTGAATGGCTTTTCAATATCTGGTGGACTTCATATCATCATTAAACACAAAATAACTGAGAAAGTTGAGACATTTACATGAAAATTTAGGGTAAAAGAAATATAAAGAAAAAAATAAAAAGAAAAAAGTTTAGAGCTGTAATCTACCACTAATTAATAAAATGAAAACTGAAAATACAATCTGTAGTGATGGGAAAAATACTGTTGCTGTCATCTATCAGAAAAAGTAAAATATGGAACAACAAAAAGCATTGGCTTAAAAAAAAAAAAAAAAAAAAAAAAAAATCAAAAAATGTAGTAATTAACGTAAATAAAATTTAGATAGTTATAAAGAATATATATATATATATATATATATATATATATATATGTACTGTAACAGTTATCCGATTATTGTGTTAAAATTTATATGTTATGGACAGAGTGTTATTGTCTAATAGCAGTTATGATAACGGAAAACAACTATCGGTATATCAGTTATTATGTATTGAAACAACACTATATTTTCAATAATATGCAATACACTGTAAACATTAATGCTGTGTGCATTTATGGATTGATGTATATTTTATTTTAAAATATTTTTTTTAATATGTTTCTCACCCAGCCTTAAACCCTTGGCCTATGGGTGAGGGAAGATGATTTTATTTCCTAAACGAAACCATAAGAATAATAGTTAGAATATATTTTTTATGCATAAAAGTTGTTTTCTTTTTATAGCAAGAAAAACAACAGTTTATTGCAAATTCTGCAGGTTTATATATATATATATATATATATATATATATATATATATATATATATATATATATATATATATATATATATATAAACTTATTGCAAAAATTAACCATTGAAACAGAAGCAACTGACCAAATGCAATGAAATTATTACCCCAAATAGCTATGTCAAATTACACATTATAAAACATAGTCCTAACAAATGAAGTATTTATTCAAAAAGTGAAACATAAGTTAAAAAAAAAAAAAAAACACAAATGCAAGCTTATAATGTAATTTACTTTTTCAAGGGCTGGGAAACCACATTATAAGCAAAGAATGATTGTTTTCTGTAACTGTCACAAGCTTAAAGCCAAAATTTTGTGACAATTCCAAGCCCTAACAATCATTGGAAAGAAATTGGAAAAAAAAAAAAAAAAAAAAGGATACCTTTGAAAATAGAACACTACAAATCAAACGGAAGAAAATAAATCCATTTATAAACAAATAAATACAAAGGAAGACAAAGAAAATCTATACATTACAACATAAATTTGTCCAGAATCCGAAGCCAAAAATGTTTTGTGCTAAGCACATGGTAAAGTGAATAAGTGAATTCAAACGTACAAGTTAAAATTACAGTTAATTTTCTAAAAGTAGCAGGTTATTAATTTAACCATTGTGATTTTAACTATTTCTAATTTAAAATGTAAAAATACAAATAAATAATATAAAAACTATAAATTCATTTACTAAAAATATTTTTTAACTTAAATAATTTTAATATATATATTATATTATTGGAATATTTAAAAATTTCACTTGTATTCCAAGTTTTCAGTTAAAAGAGAAAAAAAAAATTGTGAAAATTTATATGGTGCTGCCATCTGGTTTTATAATAAACAATAACTAAAAAATAATACTAAAGAATAATAGTAATAGTTTTTTTAAAATCATTATATGGTGCTGCCATCTAGTAAAAGATTAAAACAATATCTAAATAACTATTAATTATTTTGATTAAGTAAATTTTCAGTATAAAATTATTTTATCTATTTATTTTTACATATGTCAACATTTAAATAATTTCAAAACATAAATAAACCCATAAAATCTAAAATATTATTGTAGAAGTCAAATTAAATTTTCATTTTATAAATAATTATATGCAAGCTTAAAAGATTTACCAATATGACTACATGCACTTATTGGAACTAACATCTTGCAAAATTTTATTAACCCTGAAAAATAAAATTAGATTTTCATTTTATAAATAACAATGCAAGTTTAAAAGAAATACCAAAATGGCTACACACACTTAATGGAACTAACATCTTGCTAAATATTATTTATTCTGAAAAATAAAATTAGATTTCACACACTGATAGCTAAAAATAACCAAACATTTCCAATATGTTAACCTCACGTATTGAATCTAATATCTTGCAAAAAATAAAAAATAAAAAAGCATTTAACTAAATTGTTAAATGTTCTCTACCTGGCAAGGGAAAAAAAAAAAAAAAAAAAAAAAAAAAAAAAAAAAAAACATTAAATCTCCAATATGGCAACGCACTTATTGGAACAATATTATATTTAAAGTTCTCTCCCTAGAAAAGAAAAAAAAATTAGAATTTACTATTTAAATAATAAAAGATATTTAACCAAAATATTCCCACTCAGCTGTCACATAAAGGAATTCATTCTTTAGCCAAATATATCAGTAATCAAAATGTAAGTGTTTTAACAGATAGAACGTGCAAACATATAAACCCCAATGAAAGCAAAATTTATATTCGTAAAATTGACTTAACTAAATAAAAGGGATAGCCATATTCTACTGCATGTTGAAGAATAAGTTTTAAATTTTGAGTTTTAAAATTATTAGAACAAAGATTGTTTATTCTATGTGCAAAATTTAGTAAAATATTTACAAATACTGATTTATGTATACAAGACTTATAATTAGTAAATAAGTTAACTTTAAATGTAAAATCATTTCTTTTGTCATAAATGTCAAACAAAATTTTATTATCTTTAAGAATTATCTTAAGATCAAGAAAATTAATTTCATTATTTACCATAAGGTTGAAACTATAATTTAAATTTTTATGATATTTTATTGGTAGTAAATAATTTGAATTATTATTAAAATAGAAGACAATTATATCATCTATATAACGGTACATTTTACAATTAGCAATATGTGAATTACGTTCATAATAATATAAATATAATTCTGCAAGAATTGAAGAAACAATACCACCCTGTGGTAATCCACAGCATTGAATATATATATTCTCATTAAAAACAATATAATTATGATGTAGAATAAATCTAGTTAAAGTTTTAAAGTAATTTAAAGAAATGTTATTTTTTAATTTTATGGAATCCTTGTATTCTTTGTATAATAAATTGACAATCCTGAACATATATATATATATAACTGCTATTAAAAATGCTGTTGAATTTCTATAAGACTTTTGTTTATGTTACTGCCAAAACCCGAAATTGGACAGTTCGCGAAATGGCCGACCGATTTGCGAACTGACCAGCTTCGCTTTAAATTGATTGGCCAAATCGCGAAATGGCTAGAGATAGTCGGCCAGTTCCCGAAATTTCTGTGTGAGGTCGGCCAGTTTGAATTTACCTGCTTGGCAAGTCCGTTATTGAAAATGATGTATCTAGCATTTATAAATCATGTACAAGAGTACTCAAAAGTAATCTGTGACATAATGGTCTATTTGGAAAATCAATTGCGAGGTAGCTTAATGTTGTTACACTGTTACAAACATAATAAAATTGGTATGAAGTTCTGAGGTGCACTAAAACATGTTTTCTGTAGAATAAGGAGTACAAAGTTTTAACATTGATTTACAGATTCGCACAAACAATTCCTGTTACATAATGTTCTACGTGAGAAAATATTAGCAGCGTATTTTAATTATGTTTCACTATTTCAAATATGATGAAATTGATACACATTACTGTTTTTTTACTATAAGATGCTTGCTGTAGAATATGATGTGCATAGCAATTATTGTTCATTTACAGGGACGCATAATAGATTTCGAATACAGTATCTGAAATATTATCTATTGGGAATGATTGCTGGAAGTGCGTTTCCAGTTATGTGTTTTTAAATTTAACTAATTTTTTTGCATACTACGTGGTGTGTATAAATTCTATTAATCCTATACAGGGCTAAATAAAATAATTCTCTAAGTATTACTGATTAAGAAAATTCACACTTTTGTTTAGAAAACTGTTACATTTCAATACGGTGTGTCGAAATGTTTTTCAAAAATTTGTCATTCATCTAGTATTGAGTTTGAGGCTGTAGGACCTTAAACCTATAATGCTGAAATTAAAAGGCAGCGAAAATTTGAGTCATTTTCATAATATTATAGCATTTTTCTCTTTTTTTAGCTATATAAATCTCCACTTTGTATATTGTCCAAGAATTCCTGGCCACTTCACGAATTGGCCGGTCAAACCCAGAAATACACTGTTCATTTCATGTAATTCGGACATTGGCAAGGAAATTGGCTAATTCGCGATCTGGCCGAACATGTACAAGGAAATGCATCTTTCTTTCAAAATATATGAAATACAGTATAAGGGGACAAACAAAAAATATGTCATAATAATAATGTAAATTATAAAAAAAAACGTAAATTGTAGCCTTAAGAAATTTTAGATTTTTAAAATTGCATCAGCTTGTTAAAATTACACTGCTCAAAACAATTAAAGGATATTTGAAGTTTTATATAAAATAAAGATATAAACAAAATTTTTTTTGCCGAAAATAGAAGAAGAGAATCACAAATGCAAATTTTTCTGGTTTTCAAACTGTGGAGTATGCAAATTTTGAGTTCGACGTCAAAAACGTCGCTTCAGCGGCAGCGAATGAAATTTGACTTTCAACTGGATAAAAGAGAATGAAGACAAGGATGATCGGCATTCAGTGATTGCTTTGTTTCGATGAGTACGATGTCTCAGCGAAGTCATTTGACATATACAGAAGCTTGGAGAATTGTTGGTAGGTTAGAAGGGGGCCAAACTCAAGCCGAAGTAGCGCAAGCCATTGGAGTGTCACAAAGTGTCATTTCCAGGATGTGGAACCGTTTTTTGGAGAGTGGATGTGCAGGCCGAAGACCAGGGCAAGGTCGTAGACGGGCAACAACGCCCAATGAAGATCGGTATTTAGCGTTAACAGCTCGGAGACACCGAAACATGAACGCTACTCGTCTCCAACAACACCTTCGCTCGGCTACAGACACCACGATTTCAACTCAGACTGTCCGAAACCGGCTCCATGCTGTAGGTCTGTATGCTCGCCGACCGATGGTATGTGTTAGATTAACATCAAGGCATCGTTGCGACCGCAGGGAGTGGGCAACCGAGCATGTCAACTGGAGGAGAAATGAATGGAGCAATATTCTGTTTTCTGACGAGTCCCGTTTTTCTGTGCATCCGGATAATAGGCGTATTTTCATCTGGAGGGACCGTGGCAGTAGGAATAATCCTGCGTTCGTGCACGAAAGTGTAGAAAACTAATCCATTCATTTCAATCACTTAATATTTTCCACTCAAAGTAAAATAAATAAAGAAAGAAAATGATGAAGCACGCAGATAAAAACCCAACGATAATTTTTCTCTCATCTCTTAAAACAAGTGACCTAATTTATGACTCTTAAGTTTCAAGTTTATCAAGCAATAGAGATTTATTACCTCGTTATAATCGTTCTCTTCTAATAATGTGAAATATGTTTATAATTTGTTATTTGTGATTATGCCATTATAAACTTATTACAGAACTAAAACATTTAAAAGGACAATTATTCAACGTCAATTTGTTTCAAAGAAATGATGCAACTTTACTCGTAACTTTCCAAACTTTGTGAAAATGAGTCAGTGTATTACTATCCTTCATTCTGTAAAGTCACAGGAAAAAATGTTTCCTGATGTTAAAATTAATCTAAATGTAAACCTTTTAAAATTTTAAGTAATGTAAAATATAATTTTTAAAATCAATCCAAACGTGAACTTATTTATTCAATGTGAATTGTGCATTAATATAATTTTTTTACAAGTCTTATTTCAGCAGTGGTACATCTACACGATTATTCAAGAAGTGTTTATAATAAATTCTCAAATAGTTGAAATATATAAACCAGTGGATATTTCATAAATTGGATAGACCTTAGAAAAGGTAAGCAATTCCTTTTCTTTCTGCATGTTGAAGACCAGAGTTAATTTTAATTTGAAGAATTTAATATTCTGATGTTACGCGCTTACCTCGTTGGCCTCGCCCCTTCAACAGTGATCATGAGCCTGATGAATATATGAACTCAGAATTTATTCTTAAGGATTAATAATTGACTCTAATTAATAAAAATAATACTCAGCTCTTATGCTAGATTAAAAATTCAAGAAAACATAATTGAATTTAATAAACTATTTAAACTAATAAAACTTTAAAAACTGTATAAACAAGTTCTCCGAGATGGCGACAATAAAGGAAATGCAAATAGTAGATAAATTAAACAATAATAATTATTCTATATGGAAGTTTAAAATTAATATGTTGTTAATTAAGGAAGATTTGTACGAACTCGTAACTCAGGAACCCCCTACACCAATTAACGAAGATTGGAGAAAAAAGGATGCAAAAGCTCGCGCTTTAATAAACCTGAGTATAGACGATACGCAAATAGTTCATGTAAAACATTTAGAAACAGCAAAACAGACATGGGATAGTTTAAAAAATATTCATGAGAGAGCCAATTTGTCCAGTAAATTGTATTTGTTACGAAAATTGTATAGTGCAAAACTTCCCGAAAATGGGAACATGCACAAACACATTACTAATATACTGGAAATAAAAGATAAGCTCTCCGCAATAGGAGAGAACATAACCGACTCGCATTTATCTGCACTTCTATTGTGCTCGTTACCTGCGAGTTATAATACTCTAATAACAGCTCTCGAAGCCCGAAATGAAATTGAATTAACTCCCGAATTCATCAAGAGCAAACTTACTGATGAATTTAATAAACGGGTAGAAAATAGTGAGCAAGTTGAAAACTCACAAAAGGTGTTTAAAACACAAAAGAAATACACTCAAGATTATAAAGGGCAAAACAAATATTGTACCTACTGTAAACAATCAAATCACACTTACAAACAATGCTGGCATCTCAAGAACAGAAACACACAGACCACTACACCTAAAACACAATACAAATACAAAAAGTACACATCGTTGTGTTTTGAAAATACAAAAGGTGATAGTAAAAATAAAATGAATGAATCAAAAACAGATGAACAGGTACAAATAAATAAAAGTGAACATAAAGATGCAGCATTCATAATTGTCAATCCCGCTAATAAAACCTGGTTAATTGACTCAGGAGCGTCTTCGCATATAGCGAACGATAGGGATATATTTACAAAATTCAACGATACTGAAAAAACTACAGTAACAATTGCTAATGGGAATACATTAAATTCTTACGGAATCGGCGAAACACAAATAATGACAAAAACATCTGATGGATGTATAAATAGAATTACACTTAAAAATGTGTTATTTGTTCCACAATTGGAATCAAATTTAATTTCCGTAAGTAAAGCCACAGAACATGGCTACAAAGTATTTTTCGAAAATGAAAAATGCATACTATCGTGCAATGGAAAAATATACTTAGAAGCATTAAAGAAACATAACTTATATCAAGTTGAAACACTAGAAGAAAGTTCTGAAAATAAAATAAACATTGCACATGATTGCAGAAATAAAGATTGCCTCGAAATTTGGCATAAACGCCTTGGCCACAGAAATAATGAAAGCATAAAAGAATTAGTCAAAAATGACTTGGCCAGTGGGATAAAAATAAATAACTGTAATCATAAAACAAACTGTGAAACCTGTATAAAAACAAAGTCAACAAATGCACCGTACTCTAAATCTATCGAAAATAAAACAACAAAAGTATTAGATTTAGTACATACTGATTTATGTGGGCCTTTTAAAACACCCACAATAGGAAGAAAAAATTACTTCCTTACATTCATAGATGACAGTTCTAGATTCACAGTTATTTACTTATTAAAAAGTAAAGATGAAGTTTATGAAAAAATAAAAGACTATGTACAAATGGTCAAAACCAGACAAGGGATTTATCCGACGGAGATTATATCGGATAACGGTGGGGAATACATAGGAAATAAAACAGAAGCCTTTCTAAGGGAACATGGTATAAAACATGAATACACAGTTCCATTTTGTCCCAGCCAGAATGGCATTGCTGAGAGAAAAAACAGAAGTTTAATTGAAATGACACGAAGCCTATTATCCGAAGCAAATTTACCTCATAGGTTCTGGGGTGAAGCGATAAATACTGCTAATCACCTCCAAAATAGGCTCCCCACTAAATTGACAAATAAAACGCCATATGAAATTTGGTTCAAAAGAAAACCAAATCTCTATTATTTACGTGTATTTGGCTGTAAAGTATACACTTACATAAACAAACACAAAAGATCTAAACTAGATGACACAGCAGAAGAGGGTATCTTCATGGGCTATGATAATAATACAAAGGGATACCGCGTTTTCACTAAAAATGGTGAAATAATAATCTCCAGATCTGTAAAATTTCTGGAAGAAAAACTGAACAATTTAAACGAGAAAATTAATGATCACGAACAATTAATTGAAGATAAAAAATACATTGAAATAGAAATAGGTGACACACCCTGTACACCTGACGCGCCCAAACAATCAGAAACACATCAACCTCGTAGATCTGAAAGACAAAACAGAGGAGTACCACCTCAAAGATATACTTCCGACAATTTTATTGCTTTAGCAAATGATTGCGATACAACAGAACCTGAAAACTGGAAACAGCTTATCAAAATAAACAATCCACTAGAAAAGAAAAACTGGCTTAAAGCCACTGAAAACGAAATACAATCGTTAATGAAAAATAATACATGGGATCTAGTCGATCCTCCTCTTAATAAAAGAATCATAGGAAGTAGATGGATTTTCAAACGAAAAATTGATAGTTCAGGAAATACACAAAAATATAAAGCACGTTTTGTTGCCAAAGGTTTCAGTCAAAAATATGGGGAAGATTATCAAGAAACATTTTCACCAGTAGCACAACATTGTACCATCAAAACACTTCTTTTAGCAGCAGCTTATAATAATTTGAATGTGCGACATGTAGATATTGACACCGCTTTTCTTCATGGGAACTTAAATGAAGAAATATATATAAATCAACCTGAAGGTTATGTAAACGAACAATTTCCTGAAAAAGTTTGCAAGCTCAAAAAGGCAATCTATGGCCTCAAACAGGCCGCCAGAGCTTGGCATATTAAAATCGCTGAAACACTAGACAACTTGAACTTTATCCAAAGTACAGCAGACACATGTCTTTTCACTAGAAAAGAAAAAGATCATACATCGTACATAATAATATATGTTGATGATATACTCATCGCCAGCAAAGATGAAATAATAGAAGAAATCGTAAATTCTCTAAAACAAGAATACGAATTAAAGGATCTAGGCAATAATAGTAACTATTTAGGTACTCAAATTCAGAAATTACCTAACGGTTATTCTCTGGATCAAAAAATTAAGATTGAAAATTTAGCGAAAAAGTTCAATCTTGAAAACTCCAAACCGTGCAAAACTCCAATGGAACCAGGATATAACAAATTAAATGATGATGATAATTTAATGCCAAATAATATTAAATATCGCCAGGCACTTGGTTCATTGCTTTATATAACAACAATAACTAGACCTGACATTTCAGCAGCAGTAAACATTTTAAGCAGAAGAAATGAGAATCCTCGCGAAAAAGACTGGCAAGCCGTAAAAAGAATAATAAGATATCTATATCATACTAAAGAACTAAAATTAATAATTAACACTAATGAAGAACCAATATTAAAGGTATTCGCTGATGCCGATTGGGCAGGTGATACCAAAACCCGCAGATCAACATCGGGAATATTATATATGTTGGGCAACAACCCAATTCAGTGGACGACGAAAAGGCAAAGTTGCATTGCCTTATCTTCAGCAGAGGCTGAATATGTGTCCGCAGCACATGCTAGCCAAGAAATAATTTGGTTATTGAAGTTACTTGACGATCTAGGCTTTCCACAGCAAAAACCAATCACTTTATATGAAGACAATCAAAGTACCATAAAAATGGTTGAATCAGAAAAATTCACGAAAAGATCAAAGCACATCGACGTCAAATTTAATGCCATTAAACAATATAGCGAAGAAGGCATAATTGAGTTAAGATATCTTCCAACAGAAAAAATGATACCTGATGCACTTACCAAACCTTTACCCAAGCCTCGATTCATCGAACACAGAAATTCAATGAAAATATTAGTTAATCCCCATGAACGGATTAAGGGGGAAATTGTAGAAAACTAATCCATTCATTTCAATCACTTAATATTTTCCACTCAAAGTAAAATAAATAAAGAAAGAAAATGATGAAGCACGCAGATAAAAACCCAACGATAATTTTTCTCTCATCTCTTAAAACAAGTGACCTAATTTATGACTCTTAAGTTTCAAGTTTATCAAGCAATAGAGATTTATTACCTCGTTATAATCGTTCTCTTCTAATAATGTGAAATATGTTTATAATTTGTTATTTGTGATTATGCCATTATAAACTTATTACAGAACTAAAACATTTAAAAGGACAATTATTCAACGTCAATTTGTTTCAAAGAAATGATGCAACTTTACTCGTAACTTTCCAAACTTTGTGAAAATGAGTCAGTGTATTACTATCCTTCATTCTGTAAAGTCACAGGAAAAAATGTTTCCTGATGTTAAAATTAATCTAAATGTAAACCTTTTAAAATTTTAAGTAATGTAAAATATAATTTTTAAAATCAATCCAAACGTGAACTTATTTATTCAATGTGAATTGTGCATTAATATAATTTTTTTACAAGTCTTATTTCAGCAGTGGTACATCTACACGATTATTCAAGAAGTGTTTATAATAAATTCTCAAATAGTTGAAATATATAAACCAGTGGACATTTCATAAATTGGATAGACCTTAGAAAAGGTAAGCAATTCCTTTTCTTTCTGCATGTTGAAGACCAGAGTTAATTTTAATTTGAAGAATTTAATATTCTGATGTTACGCGCTTACCTCGTTGGCCTCGCCCCTTCAACAGAAAGTGTCAGATTTGGCGGTGGAGGAGTGTTGGTGTATGGTGGCATCTCCATTGACGGGCGCACGGACCTCTACATCATTCGAGATGGAGCTCTGACTGGTCGCCGATATAGGGATGAGATCCTCAGACCTATTGTAGTCCCTTACGCTGCAGCAATCGGAGATAACTTCATTTTAATGGACGATAACTGCAGGCCACATCGTGCAAACCTGGTGGAGGATTTCCTTTTCGAGGAAGGAATCGTTCGAATGGAATGGCCAGCGTGTTCTCCAGACATGAATCCAATCGAGCACGTTTGGGACGCTCTAGGAAGACGAGTTTCTGGCCGCCAACAACCCCCACAAACTCTCCAAGAACTGGAAAGAGCTCTTCTGGAAGAGTGGGGCAGAATACCCCAACTCGTCATTAATAGCCTCATTGAGTCCATGCCTCAAAGGTGTTCAACGTTGCTGGCCGCCCGTGGAAACCATACCCCCTACTGAAAATGATTTTCTTTGAAGAAAACACCTTTTCTTATTCTTTTTTTCTCATATGCACAAATTGTGTTTTTTTCCTTTTGTACACAAATGCGCAATAAAATGCATTTTTTCTGCCAAACATGTGTAATTTATTCTCATATAACCTACTATGTCTGTCGACCATGTATCAATCAGCTAAAAAGTTTCCCAGATACAAAATCCACCTAAAACTGCAATATCCTTTAATTGTTTTGAGCAGTATATTTTTCCTTTTTATGAGAAAAATCATAATTAAATGTATGTGTGAATAAATATTAACTAACAAATTGCACATATTTTTAGGATTTGATAGATACAAATTTTTTCTAATACTAAAATGTTTTTTCGAGGAAAAATATTTCTTCTGAAGGATTAGATAAATTGTTAAATAAAAGTTTCTTTTAAGTTCCGTAATACTACAAGAAAAAAGAAAATGTACGATACCTCTTCCTTTTAAAAGCTTACTTTAAAGCATACAAAACATTCCACAGTCCCAAGAGTGGAACATGAATTGTAAGCTAATCTCCAAATGTTTCCTATTTCAGATTCCGTTAAGTTTTAAAATAAATTGAATAAGACCTCTTGACAAAGAGGGCAGATACGATACAATAAATGATTCAAATAAAAGAGTTACATAAACTTCGAATAATTTATGCTTAAAATAGAACAATATATAATAGAATCTAGAAGGAGCATTTTAGATAATTAATTTGATTGTTATAAAAATGTAAAAATATGCTTTTTCTTTTTTTTTCTGTACACACACAGATATATATATATATTTGCAAATAATAGAAAAAAAGTTGAGTGTTTTATTAACCCTTTGGGATCGAGCGACACGTATACGTGACGCATAAGATGCTCAGAATCCTCGATTTTTCCCACCAGTTATTTTTTATTGAAAGCTTTGCCTTATTAAATCATAGCATTTCTGCGATTCAATAAGGCGAAAATTTTGTATTGAAAAACCGGTGGTAAAAGTATAAAAATCCTGTTAAGGATGCTCGTCGCAAAGGGGTTAACGTATGTAAAAATCAATATATTTTGCAAGTTTTTAATATTAAAACTTATTATTTTATTTATTTTTTTGCAAAAATGCAATATTTACTATGGAAATTTGCATATAACTATATGGCGTAGTAATCCGATGTGTTGCATTTCCATTCCATTAGATCTTTCGATTCGGGCTGGGGAAAGAAATGTAATTTATTTCTACATTTAGAAAAGACCAATAGACTCGTGTGAACATTTCGCACTGCAGTAATATTTTTTAGATGCAGATGTAAACTTTTAAGAAAAAATATAAGGACTAAACATATCTGCAAAGAATTAGTCAAGCAGAATATCATCTCAATATTCTATCAAAGTTGCAATAAAAACTGATCGCAGATAGCTGAGGCAGAAACAAATATATATATACGAGGGATGGTCAATAAGTAAGTCACAAAAGATAAATAAATAATAACTTACAATGTTATTCACATTAAAATTATTTTTATTTCTCAACTTATTCTCCACCAATATTTATGCACTTATATCACCGTTTTGTCAGTGCCCCAATACCAGCTACATAACATTCTTCGGGTTGCTGTCTCCGCCACATTTAGACTTCAAGTTGAACCTTTTCATCATCTGTGAACATCATCTTGCTTCCAAGATGTTTTTTAGTGGACAAAACAGATAAAAATCGCTTCGTGTAAAGTCGAAGCTGTATGGTGGATGTTGAAGAAGTTGCAAGATGATTTTCACAAATGATGAAGAGGTTCAACTGATGGTTCAATTTGAGGATGACGTCATCTTTTTCGGAAAAAATGGGATAAAAAAATAAATTGAGTATTTGAATATAAATTTTGTGTTTTAATCATAAATTTAAAATAAACCCTTTCAGCAACAACGTCCCACATTATGAATATTTTGCAATCTTTTTTTTTTGTATTTATTGATGAACACGATATAATACGGAATTTTATTTTTATGGCAACGCTAATTTGAGAAAAATCTTTCATTTCATTTGTGAAAACAATGCTGATTTAATTTTTAATTAACTGGAATTTTTCATTAAGAAACATAGTTTAACGATATGTAAGTGTACTATGTTAGAAGCCGGTTCAAAATGGTTCATAAGGTATTTACTTTATCTTTCATTTATTTGCTTAAAAAAAGAGATGTTGGCAACAGAAATAATATATATGATTTACAAAAATTCCTTATTATCATCAAGAAATCACTTTTACAATATAAATATGCTAAAAATTTGTAAAATAGAAAATTACTTGATAAATGTTACTTGTAAAAAGTTACTTGATTTTGATGATTAAAATAAAGTGTGTTTATATGAAAATGGTGACATGTGGCCAATAAAATACTATTAGGTGAGAAGATTTTCAAAAATTTAGAAAGTGTGCCATTATTGCCGAGCTAATGTTTATTAACTTTTCTAACACCTCTAAGAAATTCGTCCAGATTAATATTGCCGATTCTGCAGTTCGGACAAAAACATTTAATCTAAGCATATGCTCTGTGTGTGTGTTCAGAATCCAAGCTGAAAATCCATTCACTATCACAACTTCATACATTTACATAAAAAAAAATACGGAAGATATTTGATACGGATCAATAATATTAAAATACATAAGCTTTTTGATAATAACTTCAATAAACGTGCATGTAAGTCATATGAATGTTCTTTAAGTTATTCTTTTAAGTGAATGTAAACTAAAAATAAGTGAATCGATTTATTCAAATAGCACAAAAATTAAGATAATTGTTCACCATTTCGGATATTAGACGATATCTCATTTTTTAACTTTTTTTTTTTTTTTTTTTTTTTTACTTTTTTTTCACTATTTTCAACACGAAAAAGGAGTCTTTTAGTTGCCATCTTTAGATGAAATATCGTTAAAAGTTACAAATAGAAATTAATGTACTGGAAACTAATTCATATTTTAATATTCTGAGAGCTTTAATGATGTAATAAAATCCAGGTGTATTACTGGTGTTAATTTCATCGCTTTGCTATCCATATTCTAGGAAGAGTACTTGTAAATTACAAACAGATAAGCATATTTGAATGTAATAGATTCAACATTTAGTTTGCATAATACTTTCAAGCTTCATTCATTAAAAAGTAACAATCGCTTCTTGTATTCATTTGCGATTTTACAGATGAACAGTTCTAGATCTAATCGAAATTATTTTAAATGTTTTTTTTTATAGAAATTGTCGATGGAATTCGAAACTGTGTATTATTGTATGTAAGCTTTTAGAAACAATGATTTTGCACAAGATTGAAATCACCTGTGATAATGTGTGTGCCATCACTATTATCAACATAATCTTTCAAATTAATTCCATTTCATAAGTGATGTGTATTATCAGTTGAAACAAACCATTTCACAAAATTATTACGATTGTATACTTTTCTTCCTAAAGTAGTCTTATATTTGAATGCTTTGTATAAATATAATTTTTTGATTGGTACTGGATTTTTAACACCAGTTATTAAATTAGTTATATAGATATTTTTTTAGAATGTAATTAGATGAGGATATAAGCTACAGTGTACTAATCTTTTTATATAACAGAGTTTTTTTAGAAAGTAATTATAAAAATTATGTTCGATAATGCAATAAATCTGAGCAACCATCACAAGTGAAATAAGATATCGCATAAGTTTAAAAACTTTAAAATATTTTTTCTATTGATTTTTTATACCAAGAATATTTTTTTAAATAAAAATTCAATTGTAGTTAAAATCTAATCGTTCTTCTGAATATCTAATTCATTTTAAATCGTATTTTTATAAATACATTTGGATTTTTTTTTTATCATTTTGTCCACGTGATATTCTAAAAGTTTCATTATTTACAGATAATTTAAGTCAGAATAAATATTTCTATAATTATAAAATTTTGTCATAGTTGAATAAATCTGATGTCGTTTATTATAAACCATAGAATTTAATCCATATGGGTAGATAGTTTTATGTGATTTTATATATTTGGAGACAATTCGAATTCGTTCATTTAAACTTTTTCAGTCATGAATATTAAGTCAGTCATGAATATTAAGTCAGTCATGAATATTAATGTCGTATTAATGTCAGTCATGAATATTAAGATATTTCCATTAAATACTGTGAAAGTTGTTTTTATTTTTGTTTATAACTTACTGAGGACAACCCGCTTCGCTGCATTTTTTTCGGAGGGGGGTGGTGCAACTATGCAGTTATTTTCTATATTTAATATTTAAGACGTGCATTAAAGGACATTTCTGTTATGTTTCTTCTTTTACTTTTGAGAACTCTTTGATCGAAATATGAACATGCCCTAGGTCGATCACTTTCAACCACCATATCTCTCACCCACCCACAGAATGGTCCTCGATCATTCCACAGCATTCTCGATCCTTCCAGTCCATATGTAAACCTAATAAAACATATGCATATATATATATATATAACGATTATTTTAGTACATTCTAGAGAATACTAGTACTTTCAAGAACGTTCCAGTACATTCTAGAAAATTCCAAACATTTTATAGAACATTTTGGTAGAAATATGAAAATGCCTTATGTATACAACTTTCAACCATCATATCTTCTATATCCTCACAGAATGGTACTCGAACACACACGTTCTTCATCATTCCGGTCCATATGCAAACCTAATACAACATATGTATATGTAAGTATTTATATATGTAACAAAAATATATGTATGTATAAAATATAAAGAATATTTTAGTACATTATACAAAGTTCTATTTCATTCAAGAACATTCTAGTACATTCTAGAAGATTCTAAAAAAAATTCACCTCAACGTAACAATTGGACAGCGGTGGATGGGCCGTGGTGGCCCGGTTCATTGACATGACAGATCGTCGGACCTATCATGTATGAACTTCTTCTGCTGGGGTCAAATGAAAAGTTGGGTGTATGATACTCCAGCTCATTCAGTTGAAGACCTCGCAGCTCGTATTTCTGTAGCTGCAATAAAGCTATCAGAGATGCCAGGAATCTTCCAGAGCGTGAGGAATTCCATGCGACGCCGCTGTCAAGCTTGCCGGACTACTTCTGGTCGTAATTTCGAATACCTTTTGTAGTAAAACTTTTAAATAAACTGTAACGTGTTGCTGTTTCTCTGCTTCTTTCTGTTGCTTTTTTCTCTGCTTCTTTTATCCATAACTCGTAAAAAAGCATTTCCAACGTTACATTCCTATGTGATTCCGAGTCGTCTTTGCATCCCTAAAACTTCATGGACGTATGTTGGCCTGGTAGTAAAACACTCAGGAGTAATGTCATTGAAATGTCGGAGATGTGTCGGAAGCGCCCTCTATAAAACAATGAGGACACCAAAGCTGTACGTCATTTTGAATAAAATAATTACCTAGGGAATGACCTACACGCAAACCGCAACACAATCGATTAGTTTGTTCAATGTTTATGAGCGTTTAAACCCTTCCCTCTGTTCGCAGTTCAATTTTCGCTAGTTACCCGATTCTAATCTTTTCGATTTTGGGCTTAAAATTTAAGTTAAAGTCTAAACTTTAGAATAATTTTAACCCCATACAAAAAATAACGCTACAAAGTAGTTGTTCGTTACTCTAAAGTCTAAAGCACCCTCTATCGACAATTTTTGAACATAACCTTTAAAGATATTTTTGAAGAAAATCGTGATATAAAGAATGATTTTAGCGAAAACCGCAAACGAATCGATCCTTTTTTTCCGTTTTTTATCATCGTTTGAAGTTTTGGACCTTAAACTTTAATGGCCCCTAGCTCCTACAGAAGACGTTTGCGCCCCATGGTTTCCTATTTAATAATGTTTGTCTTCATGTCTAATATCACCCATCAAAGTTTGTCGGTCTGGTAGTGAAACACCCTGTATATATAAAAATATATATTTTGATGTATGATATACAAAGAATATTTTAGTACATTCTAGAAAATTGTAGGACATTCAAGAACATTCTATTACATTCTAGAAGACTCCAAACATTTTTAGAACACTTTTGTCGAAATATGAAAATGCCCTAAGTCAACCACTTTCAACCATCATGTCTGTCACTCCGCTCACATGTAACCACCATAGTGCACGATGGGAGACTCAAGGCTACTACTACAATTAAAGACCAGTGGTCTGCGATGCGTAGTTGTGGCTGCGCAGTGAAATATATTGACACACACGTCTATTTTTACATTGAAAATGCCCTATGTCGATCACTTTCAACAACCATATCTCCCACACCCCCACACCTACCGACATGCAACCATCATAGTGCAGGATGGGAGACTAGAGGCTACTACCACATATATATAACACCAAATACCAGTGGTCTGTGCTGGGTAGTTTTGGCTGCAAAGTGAAAAATGCGGACTCACAAGATACAAGTTAACACTATTTTTTTCACTATTGAAAACACTATTTTCTTTTACTATAGTTAGCACTATTTAATTTATATATTATCAGCAAGGGGACAAGCTAGGCATCGAATGGATGATAATTTTTTTAAGTTTTGAATTTTGGACTGGCACAATGATATAGGCAATTGTGTGTCGATCCAAAGAAATCCCTATCATTTCCCTCGTACCGGGCACTTGACAATTTATTACATGTTTGCTTGCTGTATTTAACATGCATGAAATGTGAGAAAATATATATTCCACTTAAATATAAATTATAACCTCTGGAAGACGCCAATTCTATATATTTGCCAAAAACTTGTAAAATTAGGATTGGAAGTAAACACAAATTAATGTTGCGTTTATTCACCTGCAGGCTCTAATGATGAAGAAAATAAATCATGTTTCTAATAATATTTTTTATTTATAATTAATTAATATTTCATGAGAATACTTAGCTTCAATATGTGTGGACGTCTTGCTTGGGCTGTAAATAAATACAAAAATTATATCATATGTAAATAAAAAACATTACTATTTATCAATTTTGAATAATTTATACCTTTATAAGTTAGATATAAATAATGTTTAAAATTAGTATTGCACGTTATTTTTTTTAATGAGGAACATAAATATGTAATAAAAGTATTGCGTTGCTTTTGAACACAGAAACGTGATGCTGAATTTTAATAAGTAGAATAATCCTTATTGCCAAATAAATCCCGTACAAGTATACAGAACTTTAGTGGAAATAAAATGGTACTTTCTTTTCCCAATGATTTTGAAAAAAAAAATAATAAAAAAAGATGCTGGAAGGATAAATAGCTAGTATATATAAATGTTGCAGAAAATGCAGTATGTAGTTAAAAAATATATTTTTATAGCTGCTAGTACTGCATGTCATCTTAATTAACAAAAAATCGTATCTGAAGTTGCACTATACATCCGTCAGTTTATCGTAGGAGTACTGTACTACTGTATTCAGATATGTTATATTTTTCGCCCGATATATTTAAATTATTGCTTTTCCTTCAGAATCCTTCTACAATATAACATTGTTTCAAACTTATTTAATAAAATATACTAGATGGAACCCGTCAAAATTTGACGGCAAACAACTTGATAGTACCATAAAAATAAAATTTATAGTTGCTTTAACTTGACAAATTTCATAGTGGGGAGCATAATATAATTAAGCGGTCAATGACCTTTCCATTGATATATAACATGAGGGTTGTGTGCAAAATTTAGAAAGTACCCTTTGGGGGGGGAGGGGGGCAAAGTGGGGAGATGGACATCGGAGGTACATAATATGATTAAGTGGTCACAGACCTTTCCAATGATATATAACATGAGGGTTGTGTGCAAAATTTAGAAAGTACCCTTTAGGGGGGAGGGGGGCAAAGTGGGGAGATTGACATCGGAGATGCATAATATGATTAAGCAGTCACAGACCTTTCCAACAATATATGACATGAGGGTTGTCAACAAAATTTAGAAAAGTATCACTTGGGGGGCAAAGTGGGGAGATGGACATTGGAGATGCATAATATGATTAAGTGGTCACAGACCTTTCCAATGATATATAACATGAGGGTTGTGTGCAAAATTTAGAAAGTACCCCTTGGGGGGGGCAAAGTGGGTAGATGTAAAATATGATTAAGCGGTCACAGACCTTTCCAACAATATATGACATGAGGGGTGTCAACAAAATTTAGAAAAGTATTCCTTGGGGGGTGGACAAAGTGGGGAGATGGACATTGGAGATGCATAATATGATTAAGTGGTCACAGACCTTTCCAATGATATATAACATGCGGGTTGTGTGCAAAATTTAGAAAGTACCCTTTGGGGGGGAGGGGGGCAAAGTGGGGAGATGGACATCGGAGATGCATAATATGATTAAGCAGTCACAGACCTTTCCAACAATATATGACATGAGGGGTGTCAACAAAATTTAGAAAAGTATCTCTTGGGGGGGTGGGGGGGGCAAAGTGGGGAGATGGACATTGGAGATGCATAATATGATTAAGTGGTCACAGACCTTTCCAATGATATATAACATGAGGGTTGTGTGCAAAATTTAGAAAGTACCCTTTGGGGGGGCAAAGTGGGGAGATGGACATCGGAGATGCATAATATGACTAAGTGGTCACAGACCTTTCCAATGATATATAACATGAGGGTTGTGTGCAAAATTTAGAAAGTACCCTTTAGGGGGGAGGGGGGCAAAGTGGGGAGATGGACATCGGAGATGCATAATATGATTAAGCAGTCACAGACCTTTCCAACAATATATGACATGAGGGGTGTCAACAAAATTTAGAAAAGTATCACTTGGGGGGTTGGGGGGGGCAAAGTGGGGAGATGGACATTGGAGATGCATAATATGATTAAGTGGTCACAGACCTTTCCAATGATATATAACATGAGGGTTGTGTGCAAAATTTAGAAAGTACCCTTTGGGGGGGGAGGGGGGCAAAGTGGGGAGATGGACATCGGAGGTGCATAATATGATTAAGTGGTCACAGACCTTTCCAATGATATATAACATGAGGGTTGTGTGCAAAATTTAGAAAGTACCCTTTGGGGGGGAGGGGGGGCAAAGTGGGGAGATGGACATCGGAGATGCATAATATGACTAAGTGGTCACAGACCTTTCCAATGATATATAACATGAGGGTTGTGTGCAAAATTTAGAAAGTACCCTTTAGGGGGGAGGGGGGCAAAGTGGGGAGATGGACATCGGAGATGCATAATATGATTAAGCAGTCACAGACCTTTCCAACAATATATAACATGAGGGTTGTGTGCAAAATTTAGAAAGTACCCTTTGTGGGGGAGGGAGGCAAAGTGGGGAGATGGACGTCGGAGATGCATAATATGACTAAGCAGTTACAGACCTTTCCAACAATATATGACATGAGGGGTGTCAACAAAATTTAGAAAAGAGCCCCCTTTAGGGGGGGGAGTGGCGGGATGGATCCCAGAGATGCATAACATGAATAAGTGGTCAAAGACTTTTCCAGCAATATATCACATGAGGGGTGTGTGCAAAATTTTGAAAAGTGTCCCACTTGGGGGGGGGAGTGAGGGGATGGACCCCAGAGATGCATAACATGAAAAAGAGGTCACAGGCATTTCAACTTGCAACTTTTTTCTCGAAGGCATTTGACAATAAATTTTTTTTTACCCAAGACAATTTAACGATATTCTTATATTTTATTGCGTAATTTGTCAAACGTTCATGGAAAAAATCATGAAATTCGCTAATCAATAGTTGATAAATTATAAAATTCAACAATTGATAGTAGTAAAATTGGTCAATCGATAACGGAAAAATCATGAAATTCATCAAATGGTCTCCCGTAAAAAAATTGTCCTGCACACTGATGTGATGATCAAAAGGGTTTTGAAGTATAGGACAAAATTAGCACTTGCCAAACAGCGAGTAATACTGAAAATTTGGCAATGGACTTTATTGCCACCACTGGTCAAACATAATAGTCACACTCACCAATTGCGATGACTGAATGGAAAAAGATTTTTTTCTCTGCTGTCGCTCGACAAATTTCGAAACCATTTGGCGAATTTCACGATTTTTTCCCCGAAATTGACGGATTGTGATTTTTTTTCTCGAAGTCATTCGAAAACTTTTTCCGCCGAAACCAGTTGATGAACTTTACGATTTTTCCACTGTCGATTAATGTATTTTGTTATTTTTCCGCTATCGATTGACAAATTTCGCATTTTATCGACTATCAATTAATGAATTTCACGATTTTTTCCATGAACGAACGAATTGCGCACTTTCTTTCCGCTAATGTTTGACACATTTCGCCCTTTACAATTCAGCCAATGAGTTGAACGCTGTTTCTTTCCAGAAATGTCAGGAATGAAACAATGCCCCATGGACGAATGTGTGCGATGCAGCAACGGGCGTCACAGACTTTTTAGGGCACCTGCCGACTAAAAACATCTAACCAATCTTCGTGGGGGGAAAAAATCACAGATTTCGTCAAATGATTGAGGAAAAAACACTAATTTCATCAAAGGATCATGGGAAAACATGACTTTCGTTAAAAGACCACAGAAAAAACGTGAATCATGCAAAAGGATCGTGAAAGATAAGCAAATTTTGTCAAAGAATCGCAAAAAAGGAAATTTCACCAAAAAATCACGCTTTTTTACTAAATTTCGTCTAAAAATTGCGGAATAAAATGTATTTTATCAACGAATCGCTGGAAAATGTGAATTTCATTAAGGATCGCGAGAAAAATGCGAAATTCTTCAAAGGATCTCTGAAAAAACACGAATTTCGTCAAAGAATTGCTGAAAAAACATGAATCTCGCCCAATAACAGAAAAATCATGATTCATAATCATTATATCTAGTAGTATATGTAAATACAGTTTGTGATATAAGACAAAATTAACACTCACCAATCGGCAATTGCCAGTACTGGCTAAGCTTAATAGTCACACTCGCCAATTGCGATGATTGAATGTAAGATGAAATTTTTTTTCCCGCTGTCACTCAAAGAAATTTGAAACCATTTGGTGAAGTTTTTCCCAAAACCATTTTGTGAATTTCCTGATTTTTTCTTCAAAATCATTTTTCAACAATATTCGACACAGTACGCATGCGTCAAAAAAATCTTCCGGTAGGACCGGCCAATGAGGTGAGGGTCTATTACTGTCTCTAGAAATGTGTTTGGATCATCTCCTGTTGTTTTTTTCTTGCATGTTGCGTTAAACCTAGGAAGGTATTTATATAGAACTCACTGTGGAGTGTTTAGAAGGCATTTATTTTATTTATTATAATTTGTATGAATACTTAGGTGTCCATTTCGGATTTACTGTTTAAAATTGAATTTAGGCTCATTTAACATTCGCGAAATCAATCCCGATGGAAATTGTCTTTTTAGATCTCTATCATTTTGTTTATATAGTACAGAAAATAATTATTGAAACGTACATAAAAATATCGTAGAACACGTAATACAAAATTAGACCACTTATAGTCCGTTTATTATCGGGGATGAATCTTATGGTGTTTCGATTGCTAATGAAAATGATTATGTAAATATATGGTTCTTCATATAAGTATGTGCTTCTTCACACTTCAATAGAAGTATTGTTTAAATTAATATAATTCTACAAATATGATGCAGTTTTAAAATATCGAGTAATGATTAATACTGTCAAGGAATCTACTCATATATGTAAGTTTTGGTACTTCTCTATTATCTCATTGACCACTTTTCATAACAAAAAACTATCGCCAAACTGTAACGCCAAATAAACGGGAGAACTTTGTCATTAATACACGCAAATGTTCAATTAAAAACCACTTGATGACATAACAAACACGTATAATACTTCCGACATCAAGTAAATGGGACTGCATTTTTGGCATTTAATCATACAGTTTGGCAATAGTATTTTGTTATGAAAAGTGGACGATGGGATAATAGAGAAGTACCTAAGTTTTTTTATACCAAGTTTGAAAATTTATCTTTTTTTTTGTCGCATTCTTGGGCAAAGATGTATATTATCAAGATACCATTTTGATTTGTAAGCACAAAGTCAATAAAATCACCATTTAGTGACAAATTATGAGTTTAATAAGTATCGCCCAGAACAGAGATGCAATCTGGTATAAAATGAAATCGTTATCGCCCAATAATGAAAGCAATAATAAATCAAAAGATTCAAGAATTGTTTATGAAGCAAAATTAATTCAATAACAAATCTTAATGAAAATATACATTTTACACTCTACTATAACTTTAAACTGAGTTTGATGTTTCAATTAAGAAATGAAAACATTCAATAAAGTGTAAAATATATGTTTGCACAGAGATTTCTTATGACACTGATGGTATATGGGGAAGTGGTAAAAAAGATTACAAAAAAAAAAAAAAAAAAAAAAAAAAACTAAATAACCTTTTTTATATCTCTTGAAGTCAAAAATATTTATTTTTTTTAGCTTGGATAACTATTATCAGGTATTTTTTCAGTTTGGTTTGTTGAGTTGATGAACATGTGTTCATGATTGAATCCTTTGGATGCTGTTTGTATCGTACAGAAAATCATTTACATTCTGCTGTATTTTAACTAATTCATATGGCCACTTACACACTGGCTCTGTAAATTATTTTGGAAATTAGCACATGATGTAAGCAAAAATCAATAAACAACAACAAAAACGTGGCAATCATTTTCAAACTGTTTTATATAATCAAAACTTTTCGATATTTTACTGCCGAATGTAAATATTAAAACATTCAGCTTTTCAAAGTAAAAATAAACTCCTTCAAAAAATAAATCCTAATAAAATCTCAACCATTACTTTTAGGTTTAAAAAATTTTAATTTTCAATATACATACGACATAAAAAGAAGAAAAAAATACACCAGAATGTATCTCTAATTTTGTGTTCACGAAAGCAAGGAACTCAATCATGATTATGTTTACTATGTTCATCAACTCAATAAACCAAAATAATAAAATGAAAAATTACCTGATAATAGTTATCCAAGATAAATCGTAAACCAAACTTGTCATATTTAAAGTAACTCAAGAGGAATGACCGATCTTAAAAAATCTCAAAATTAAAGTAACTCGAGAGGAATGACCGGTCTTAAAAAATCTCAAATATACTTCTAATGCAAACTGCTTTAAATATATGGATTGGCGACACAGCAAGTTTCTAAATTTGTCCCTGCTGATGAGTTTTTTTTTTTTTTTTCGTGCAGCTGCTGGTTGATTTTTGCAATTTTTCTCCCCGCAGCAAACTGAAGAAATTCGTGTAATTTTTGTGCCACCAAATTACTGAAATTACAATCTCTTCCCCCCCCCTCCCGAGTGAGTGGTGTTTTGGAAATTTGGATTACAATAAATATTTGGTACTTTTTCATTTTATCATTATTTATTCTGGTTTGTTGAATTCTTTGGATTCACCATATAATTATACTGGATGGAAACTATTTATAGTACGATCAGTTCTTTTTTTCTGGAAATATATTTGCAGTCTGGCTTATTTAGGAACTCTTAGAATGAAACATAATAGAAATTTGTAAGATGCTGAAACAGCCTTTTGTATATTTTAGTATTAGGTTATATTTAGCATTGGGTTATATTTAGTATTAGGCGAGTACATGCAGAGTATTTTATGCATTGATTCTCTAACATCGTCTATCAATAGACAACAACAAAAAGTGGCACCTCATTTTCAAACAGCCGAATGTTAACTATTAAAACATCTGAAATATTATATTCAAAAAATGAAATTTCTGTTTTTCCAAATGAAAATAAACGCCTTCAATAAAAAAAGAAAAAAAATACTTATAAAATCTCATAAGCAAAATAGTACTCAGTAGCAAAAAATACACCAAGCATGCAACAATTACATTACTCGCACTAAATAATTTCGCGAACAAAAAGAATTAAGAGATATCCAAAGAATTCAATCATGTACACAGAAATAGATATATATTTCTATGTTCATGAACTAAATAAAAACAAAATAAATAAAGATAAAATGAAAAAATACCTCACAATTGTAATCTAAACTTCTTGCCGACGCCATACCCACAGAAGGGTCGTACACTCGTTTTGTAAACAGTTCCTAATCTAATGTGACTCTAGAGACAGGAAATATCCCTCACCTCATTGGCGGAAGATTTTTTTGACGCATGCGTATACGGTCCAATTTCGATGGAAATTTGACAAAATTACCAAACTGCTTTAAATAGATGGATAATTATTTTCTTTAAATGATTCTTAATTTTTCAATTTATATGGGATAAGTTTTCAGAATGAAACCCTTCCTAAGAATTTACCCCATTTGATTTTTCAAGTGATATATGCTGGTATTGAAGTGTCAAAGTTACTTTTAATAATGTAGGCATATGACATTCCAATAGTTCATCACGTTGGTATTTCCATTTGGTTGAAACCTTTATGTCATACATGTTCCCACGAGAAAATACAAATTTAGAGTTACTGCTATTGCTAAGCCACATGCCTCATGCCTGTGAGAAGACTCACATCACGATTATAAAGAATTAAAATTCAATTATTTAAAAAAAGGAAACTGATAAGTCCATTAATTTGTTCAAATGTTATTGTAGAAGAACTACTTAAAATCGCCTTTTGAGATAATTCAGTTTTGATTAATCATGTATCGCGGTCGGCGCAGTTCAATATTTACGGCTTGTGTAAAACTTTAAGAATAGTGTACGGCCATTCTTAAAGGTTCACACATTATTAAAAGAATAAGTATACAAATGACCCTTTTTTGTCCTTCAAATGTTTCTGTCATTTAAACATTACTGGTTATCTTAAAGCAGAATTTCATTTTTGTTTTTATTGTTATGATACTGTATAGAGAACGTTCAGTCTTTCTAAATATATACCAATCTAAATCAGCATGGGACGTTGTGAGTATTTGAGACGATACCAAAGTGATAGAACTGCGTTCCGTTTGTCCTTGTGTGGATACCATATCTTGCACATAAAATCAGTGGTATGTCCTCTCACTTGGAGGTTGTCAGATAGAGAGACATGTGGATCTCGGAGATTATCGCCTCCATGTACCGAAGAGAAACGTATGGAGACATTAAATTGTCTCAATTCTAATTGGATGACATTTTCTGCAAATTGACTTCAATACTAGTGTAATTAAAACAAGATAAACTTCACTTATTTAAACGCACATTACCACACTGATTCTTTGCTTAAGGACAGATCTATCATGGACAGAAGTATTCATTTTTAACCTAGCTAACATTGCACATTTGCTGTTATTATTTATTTTAGGGGGCAAGTGAAGTATTATTCACATATTTAGCAAATATAGAAAAAAAGGACTGAATCTTGCAGTACACCAGTAGACGTATCTGACTTATATAAGATTCAATAAAATTAATATAATAGTGACGCAAAAATCCTGAATGCCTATAGCCCAAACCTGCTTTCTTCACCATGGATTCCAAGGGTCTAATAAAACATATGTCTCAGTTAAGTGGTCAGCCTGACTCAGAACCTCTTAAATTAGTTTTACTGGACAAGCACTTAGTAGTACTCATATTTTTATTTTAGACAGACGGAAGGTTGAATGTTCCGGAGATATCCACAGGAAAAGTCTGGAGAAAACTTTAAGAAAACATCATTTTAGAAATCCGGAGGAGAACATGAGAGCTATAGTGTGGCAACACAATGAATTACCAGGTGTCCGATTAAATACACAAGGCTTCACTAATTCTTTTTTGTGTCACACATTTATTTTATTTTTTTTACTAATTCGCGTCTCCCAAAATATAACAGACTATTGAGAGGTAATACTCACACAGCTCAAAATATACTGCATACTGAACATTTTCAATTTACCAAAAAAGTAAATTATAATTTAACGCTGATAAAAAAAAATGTAACAATTGCTGTCACATTTTTTTTTTTATGTGAGACATAATAAAAAAAAATACTAACGCAATTAATTACAAATATTATCTTACTTTTCCATCCATTATTTAAACGATATGACAGTATTTACTTTTACAGATTTTACAAATTTTTCGAAAAACAAATTTTATACAAGTATATAATTTGAAACAAATTTTGTAAATAATCATTGTGATGCATGTTTATTGCATTCTGTTTTTTTGTTTAAACTAGATTTTAAACTAGATTTAATTTTTTCAAACGTTTATTAAACAACTGAGATTAATAAAAAAAATTGCATTTAACAGTGTTTAATTACTAATGGTTATTTACTTATTGTATAATTAAACAAATTTATTTCGGATCAATTCACGCTGAAACTAATTTTTCTTTGTTATTCTTAAGAAATTATTCTAGCGAAACAAATAATTTTTATCTATATTTTAGTAAATAAACCAGCAATTTTTTTCTTATTTTAGTTCGAAAGGATTTGTAAAAGGCTTCAAAAGTCTATATTAGATTACTTTGAAGGGAAATAATATCTCTTGGAACTTGGATTGATGTTAATATTTTATTAATGAAACTATGGTATATATTTATTTTGTTTTAAAATTATTTTGTTTCATATTTATTATATTTATTTATGGTTATATGTTTATATTTATTATATTTAATTTATTTATTTATGGTTATATTTATAATACGTATGTTATTTATAATTATATAATGATGTTAATATTTTATTAATGAAACTATGGTATATTGTAATAAAAAGAATCTAGAAAGAAAATATCACGTAAATATCAATGTTCTAACAGCAATTATAGTATTACGACTGTAAACCAGCAACTGGCAGATACGTAAAGATAAAAAATTGATAAATTTGATTTTCATAAGTAATATTAATTAACAATTAATTTGGATGTATCATTCATTTTGTAAAAAAAAACAGCAAAAATAATGCAAATTTTGATTGTTTAATTACAAAATTTTCAAATTAATGAATGAAGAATCACATTTGTTTCATACTCACCAAGGATGGCAATCTGTAACTAGTATGTGCACAGGAAAAAGAGTGATAAGAAATGTATTAAAGTATTTTGTTAATGACATTCTGTTCTTTTATTTTTATTTTGCTTTGAAAAGTAAGCGAAATTCATTGGATTAAAACTGTCTCAACTCTAAAGTAAATTAAAAAAAAGGCAATATTACCTATTTGTCGTGAAAGACAAAACCCTATTTAAAAGGATAATAAAAAAAACATCGTTCAAAAAAACATTCTGCTTAAATTATACGTATTATACTAATGAAATAAAATTCGTCTGTAAAAATGTCATTTAAGAAGAGCATTAAATCAGAAAAAAATGAGGCCTAATATAAATCTTCTTATATAAGCAGAAATTATTTCGCAACAAATCCTATTAAGAAAGAAATAAGTAGTCATTATCCGTTCAAAGTAGAAAAATATTTCTTCTTTACAGTTTAAGAAAACTTTCGTTTAAAATTGTTCTTTCGTAAATAACTATTACAATCCAATTACATGTCTGAAAACTCTTCGTGCCTCTTTTTCTAATAACAATGAAACTCTCGAAAAGAAGTTAAATTTCGCTATTTTATATATCTATATATTTTTATACATTTCCATACTTCTAACAGTTTCGTTTGACGTAATATCTCTAACAACCACTTATCAGGTTATATAATATCTACGAGTAAGATGCATTCTTAAAGAATATATTATGGAATTTTAGAAATATTTTTCTTACATTTGCCAGTTGAAATCTGAGATTATAAGTTATTAAATAGATAGCACAGCGTATGCATATTTAAGCTTTGTATTTGAATTTCGAAACTTCTTTCCTTTAAAAAAATTATGAAAAGTATGCTATTTTATATTTCTTATACTTCAATAATACTTAGCAGTTTCAAACTCACTGCTTTCATGAAAACTCTAGATATTTAAGTTTAATATATCCCGATCCGCAGATACAACAAGTTATTTTGTTTTATATACATATAATGACATCACATATAACATTATATATAACAATTGCTATTATCATTTATTTGGTTTATAACATTATTTTCTCTGCTATTAAATATAATTTCGTTAATAATATACTTGTTTAAAATTTTTTAAAAAGTTATCCAAAATGGAACCGTAAAACCCATTATCTGTTAAACGGCTGTGAATAGAGCCATACATCTAATTACAGAACAAATAGAAATCAAGTTTAAATTTTAGATATCGCATTTGTTTTGCAAAGGTCTATATATATAATAAAACAAGAATTTAAAATTGTATACGGTTTTTCGTGTGTGCTATGCGTTATATTTAGATAATAAATACATGCTCTGACATGTAACATCACAAAATGTACAATTTTCTACAACCAACATAAACCGGGTTATGAAATTTTGAATGTTATATTTTTTTTTATATTTTGTCAGATCATCCTTTCAATAAAAAATCATCTGTTCGTTTTTAATGTCGAAATACTCCTAAATCAAGTATAGAATTCAGAGATGGCTTTTATTTTACAAAGGAATACATACATATTAAAAACCAAAATTAAATATTTTAGAAGATCACTTTCCCTTTATTTGTGTTTAGACAATTGTTGCCTTCCATCTAAGAAGACCTTCCATCTAAGAAGAATATGAAAAAATCCCAGTCTTTACCGATCAAACTCAATTATGAAATTTTGAATATTATGAATTTTCGGTGTTTTCTGGAATTCAAAACAGAAACACGCTTTTTTAATAATTAGAAATGTTGCTTTTTATTTCATGCCATAGTATGCTTTATTTGAATAGTTTAATTTACAGCATTTGAAAACGACTACTTAAAAACAATAAAAATAATACAGGGTATCCTATGCGCATATCAGTACGCATTTCAACAAAAATAATAATAATAAAATAAAAAAATAGTCGTATACCTATAGTACTTGTCAAAGAGTCGGATATGTTGTGGTAATAAGAAAAAGAAGTTCGGTAAGACAATTAAGTATCGAATTTCAAATATTCATATAAATTTAACTAATTTTCAGACGAGATTACAGTTCAAGCCGTAACACTAGTATGGAATGTAACGTGGATAAGGAAAAATAATTCAGGGAATCCTATAATTATGTTTTCATTTCAAAAATTAATAAAAAAATTAACAAACTATTGCACCATAACACTTTGGAAATAGTCGAAATATTTGTAGGAAAAAATAGTTCAAAGAATATTACAACTATTTTTTTTCTTTTGCCACAAAAAATGCGACAATACGAGAAATGTTAAGATGCAAACCAACCACCCTCTCCTCCGATATAACATAATGCTAATTTTGAACAAATTTTGAAATGTAAAGGGAATTATGGGTCATACTTCTAAATAAATAAATAAATAAATATGTATATATAGAAACATTCCTGTTTTCGTTCCCATTTTAAATTTCAATTACCTGCAAAAGATGAAAGAAACACACGAGAATCCCATTAATAAAAATCACTTCAATAGTGTAAATTTCACTAGTTTGCGATGAAAGTGATCAATATGTGCAACCCCCAAATATTATCCAGTCTTATTGAAATTTGGCATATGGCATATATATCTTTTACATCACTCAGACGCAGGGCGCAAACAACGTCATATGAAAATGAAAAACCCTAATATATATATATATATATATACATATGCTAGATAAGAGAATACCCTAAAAATATACACTAGAAAATAAAATTTATTTTAACTGCTGAGTGGAAGTTGTACTTATAATTTTTTTTTACTTTGGTCAAGTACTTGAAGATATTACAAGAATTCACTGTTATCATTCTTATATACTGACATAGAAAAAGTAATGTTGCACTATTATCTTTCATGCCGTGATAAATGATTATAACATTACAAGCAAAGACCTTTCGTATCATTTTTCTTCCTAAGCTGTCCTGGAAAATATATTTTACTAACACATTCTAAAGGAGAATTGTAACACTTAAAACTGTATAACCGTTATTTTGATTTATAGTGTTTTTTTATACATATAGCTACCTAATGAAAGTCCACTGAAACTGCTTTTTTTAACTCATACACTATATACTGGAAATACAAAATAGTTTTTCAAGCTAAAGTGTTCTTTTAAAAAAATTCAGCAAACATTTTTTTTTCAAATACCCTTTATCTCTAAATAAAAAGTGTGATATTTCAGTTTTAAAACATATTTCTAATGAAGATAAATGTTATTGCTTGAAATATATATTTAACGGCATTTTAAAGCATCAGAATAAATATCACACATTAAAAGAAATACGAACCAGATTAGAGACTTATAATGAGAAAATATTTTACAAGGTATTTTGTGCCTATTTGTTTAATGAAAAAGAAAACATGATTTGTTTTTGTATGTAATCGTATGTGTCTACTGCGGATTTATACATTTTTACGTTGTTTATGGTTCTTTGCCTTCATATAAAACATGCTTCAGCAGCAAAAGTAAAACGACGACTTAAATTAATGAAGTTTGTTTTAAAAAACTCATAAAAGTAAAAAAAAAATTAAAAATGACATTATTTTTGTTTTTTTTGGAATTTAAAACCTTTTTTTTTAATATTTCTGTTCAATTCTGAGAAAGAAGGCAGTATTTACCACCAAAATTAACCTCTCTTTTACTAATACACTGCAGTAATGCAAATGTCAACCTCATATGCAGAAAGCATACGGAAGGTCGTACAATTTATTTGTAAGTTGCCATACTTCAGTGCAATGAATCATTCTACATTATTTGACTGCAGAATCGGGAGAATCTCCCTTCGATGCCTTATGTGGATTTACAGAAATGTTTTAAGGTAAAGAATCATAGATTTTCGAACAACAATGTTACATAAGATGATTCTTGTCATTTCAATTGTTAGAAACACACAGATGATTCATGCTGTTCTAACAGCATGAATCATCCATGTGTTTCATAATGTCTAATGAATCATTCTACATTATTTGACTGCAGAATCGGTAGAATCTCCCTTCGATGCCTTAGAAGGATTTACAGAAATGTTTTAAGGTAAAGAATCATAGATTTTCGAACAACAATGTTACATAAGATGATTCTTGTCATTTCAATTGTTAGAAACACATGGATGATTCATGCTGGAATATTGCAACGAACTTTTATAAAGACAGAGAAAATAATTGCCCGCCAGAAATTAAAACTGAAATGCCAGATTCTGAAAAAACTCTCAAATCGCACAGGTCTTTCTTTATAATTTCGCTCTTTATAGACTCTTCAATTACATAGATTGTATTTTGTTTTGAACAGAGATTTTTCATAGAATATCTATACAGATTCATTAAACTTTTGTAGCATTTATGAAATTCATGTTTAAATTTCAAATTATAAATCTATTGGCGAGCCAAGTCCTTTTCTTTTTAATAATGGCTTTCAAGAAGAATCGAAGAAAGACGTCGAGTGTATTTAATTATGACCTTCCTATCTCTGACATGGATCGTGTTACAGAAACAAACATTGACTTTTTGGGGGTAGTGAAAATGTTGAACCAGTTGAAAAAAGTTCAATGCTTGTGCTGTACATCATATCCTCCATGATAGGATTAATTTTAGAAGATTTTAAATCCTGTATCCAGGTAAAAAAAAAACTTGAATTTCAAATAACTACGTTTGATAATCCTTGTGGTTCTAATTCGGTCCAATGGGCGGAAAAACAAGCTAGTCCAAAAAAGAAAGAAAGAAAGAAGAAATGTCAGTTCAAAGATATCTGCCATTTGCACTCTTATGCATCGGAATATAACAGCAATCTGTGATGCTTGTTTGCCTAATGAAATTTCCACCTTGAAACTAACGGTATTTTTTCTTTACACAATATTCCTTGCCTCGAGCGGCAATTAAATTAATTACCCACAAGTTCGATACCATATTATTTGACAGCTGGGTTGAGGAACTTTGTCGTCGATGATAAGAGGAGCTATGAAACATTTTCCGATGAAATGTGATGAATTTTCGGAAAGCTTTGTAACAGCAGATAAAACCTGGGAGTTATTTTACCTAAATGAAATATAAAAGATTGAGCAAGGTAAAAGAAAATGGTGTATGAATCGCCAAAGATAAATAAAAAAACTCTTTATTGAAGGTATCTAAAAATTTATGAAATTCTGAAATACATTCAGTATATAACACTGAGTTAGGTTGATTCATTATGTATGAAATTTTTTACAGCTTTCAAATTTCTGCATAATACTATCTAATTGAAATTTACATCAACTCGTATTAAGTTACGTTACAAAAAGATTTCTGCAAATGTATTAATAACACTTAAAGTTGTATTGTTATTTCTGCATGTAAATAAAAAAATAGATAAAATAATAAGAAAACATTATTAATAAACATATATTTGATTTAAGGTTTTTTAAGTTACATTTATGAAGGGGTGGATAATAAGTGAATGCATGATTTGACATTATAAGTTAATATCAGTAAGTTGCACGGAAACATTGTATTAGCTATATTTTTGTATTGGATAACTAATTCATTATAATAGAATTAGATAATACGCAAGAATAGATAGATCTAATTATCAACCAGCCAAGAAATTAAATTAAATATAAATGAGATTAATTAAAATTTTGAGTATATTTCGCTTCACAAAACTTTAATAATTTATCCAGTCTTTTATATTAATATATTATGAGTTAACAGGCAAAATACATTAAGCAGTTATTGAGTACGATTTCTACGGTTCACAGGCAGTAAATTAAACTGACAATAAATTAATTTCCTTGAATATAATTAGTTGACTTCACACGCAAAGCATTTTAGTAAGATTCCCTCTCTGAATATTGGCTTTTTGAAAATTTTTACATTATTTAACATAGTACGAATTACAATTTTCTTTATACTTTAAAGACATTGCAACATGGTGAGTGAGCGGCCTGAACGCAGCCGATAACAGTTGAATCGCTACATGCAAAATTGCTTCAGTTACAAAATTGGCAAAATTGAGTTAACCACGGATTTTTGTTCTTATAGGGTAGATTTAAACATTTTTTTTCCTCAGCGGTGTTTGATTAGTCTAATTTTTGTCCATAAAAGAAAAAAAATCATTTTGATAGGTTTAATATTTTTAATACAGCAATGATTTTTGCAATTTTCTCAAAACTAGTTTAGTTGATTGAAGCCCTTTTGCATGGAGCCATTCAGTTGCTGAATGTCCCGCACGTGTTTGAGGTGGGATGTCACCAAAAAATTTTAAAGGATATAATCTCTAAAACAAAATCAACAAAAACCATTTTTAATAAATAATTTAAGGAATAATGTAAGGAAATAAATTATAATTACATTCAATTTTAAAGAAGAATTCTTATGCTATCTTCACTTCTTGAAAATAGGTTTCTACTGTACTTAGAATATACCACAAACTTAAAAACTTTACGAAATATTATATTCGTATTGTAAGAAACTTATTTGGAAAATTTACTGTTTTCAATTTAATTTATAATTTATCGTGTAATAAAGTTCTTATTTATTAATTTTCTGTTTTTTTTTTTCACACAAGGAATTTCTTGATGACACTATGAGTAATTAATTCTTAGATATCTCTAATTCCCTGACAAGTATATTAATCACTTTTATCATAAAATGTGAAAGGGAAGTTTCTGCCAATCTGCGTCTTTTATGCGTCAGAACTTTGACAAGGAAGTTAATGTTATATCATCACAGCTATGTGGTCATTTGACAGATATGAAATCCATGTCATTAGATTACTCCCGATAAATAAATATGGGACACAGTGATTTTCTTATATAATAATAGTTTTGAATAATATTAAGTAAACAAATATTTCTTTCGACATTTTCCTTAAAAAATATTAGTTTATTCAATAATTGACTCTGCATATGTGCTCATTCTGACGTATTAAAATGAATATATATTTGCCAAAAAAAAGTACTAATTACATTTCTTTCATGCGGTAAAATAATTTTGCACCTACTTATTTGCTTAATACTGTACGTTTTATACATGTGTGTGTGTTTACACACACTTAGAGTTTATACCATTGACTAAACTAAGGCAGGGTAGTCAGGGTAGCTCTCCCGGTCGCTGCGACGGCGCAAAAATCGGCAATTATATAAGCATTAATATCAAAGAAAATTTGTAATTGCTCATATGAAACTATTTGGTTTCACTTTGAATAACTGGAAAATTTTTATTTCATAAGGATAAAATCGGAGATAAGCAATTATATAAGTATTAAAGTAAAGAAATTTTGAAATAGCGCATTTGAAACTATTTGGTTTCACATTGAATAACTAAAAAAATTTACTTTCTTAAGGATAAAATCAGAGATAAAAACATAAAATTTATATAACAAGGACCTACGTAAGCCAGTAGTTTTCTTCGAAATGTGATCTCTCGTCTTACAGATGTCTTCGAAATAAATTTGACGGAATAGCATTTTACTAACCATTTCGGTTACTTAGCTTTTAAGTTTGCGGATAAATTTTTCTAGATAAATTATTTTGGGCTATGTCTGTTAATTTGAGATTTCACGTGTTGGAGGAGTGCGTTTTTTCGGACACTTTTATATAATTCAAACTCTTTTTGATTTGCCGCATATTTTTTTGAATTTGTATATAAAATACCCTGGTGCACATAATTTTTTAAAAATCAAGTTGTGTTATTTAATGTTAAATATACAACATGTGTATAGCGACAAAAAAATAAAAATAAAACAATAATTAATATTTAAAAAAAATCTATAACATTACACGGCGGCGCGTCATCCGTACATTCAGGGTAAGACACCGTAAGGACATAATTATAACAGAATTAAATTATAAATAAAATATTCAAACAAGTACTGATATCTGGATTTAATTACTTATGCAAGAACAAAACGAAACTAATTGAGTACAATGAAACGTACTAGTTGGTTCAAATCAATATTAGTCTGCATACTTTGTTCACTACTAAAATTATTGAATTTGTTTTAAAAGATTGGATTTTAAATGTTATTTCAGCAACAACGTAACATCAGTGTATTAGAGAGGGAACAGAAAAATGTAAAATAGAGTTTACATTGTATTATTTGTTTTTTCAACCACAATATATAAATAATATTTAAGCATAACGTGTTTAAAAGTTCGGATAGTGAAATCATGCTCTTACGTCAAAATAAGGATTATACAGATACAAATAAACATCAAAATTGGTTTCACGCTATACACTGGTTAAAGTAATCTCATAAGGAACCTATACGGTGCGTTTGACTGTCATCTATCAATAATTACAAGAAATAAAAGGGATGCAGCGACTCTCCCGGAGTTACTCTATTATTTTTTTAGTTTCCTTGATGAACGTGGATCTTTATGCGTTAAAGCCCATCTACACGTTATTTTTTGTTTTACATAACACTCACCAATATTCGGAGATTCTAATATTACTATTTTTAGAGAAGCATCACTTATTTCTGAGCAATTTACAGATGTTAACAAAATTTCACTTCAAGAACGAAAAACTTTCTTCCTTGTATAAAAACATGTAAACATATGTAAGTAAACCAGGGCTAACTTGGAAATTTTAGTTGCGCTGCGTGTCTTTAAATAAATTATTTTTTTATTTACATTATGTGGTAAGTATACATTTTATCGATACAGCCCTACTCAAAAGATCCAGATTAACTTTTCTGCGCAGGATTTCCTAAAAGTGCAATTTAAAGTATGTTACGCGTTAAATTTTACAATACCGATTATACTAGTATAGTATAATATAAATACATTTCCATACGCGTCCGCACCAAAGTTTATAGATACATATTGATGATAATTCTATGAGAACTTATTATACATTAATTCTATTTTAATTTCATCATGATGTACGTATATACATATGTATATCATATACAAGGCTGCACAAAGCAGTTTGCCTACAGTACTGTCTACAGAAGGTAATTACTGAAAACGGATTTTTAACTATAGTGGATATTTTCTGAATCATTGAGTGACTTCAAATCATTTCATTCTATTGTTTATTGTCGGAGTATAGCTCAGGCTTCCGGTGAAAATTACACTTTTGCGGACACTATATCGCCAAAAATATTAGTCCCATTGGCGCCAAAATTGGTCTGGAAGTCAGTAATGCCAAAATCTCGCCGGGGATTGAAAATCAAACATATTCGTCAAACCTAACCACCACCGCCGCCCATCCAAAAAAAAAAAAAAAAACGATTTTTCCATAGGATAACATTGCGATTGTTCGAATTAATTATTAAAATATTGGATCTATTATTATAACTTTAGCATTTTAATATCATTGTTGTATACATCGTTATGACGCACACATTTGTGATTTATGATATAGATAGATTGACTTTTATAATTTTTATTTTTACGTACGTAACGACCACGTGTTTTTATTTTTATTTTAGATAAAAGGAGTACAAACACTTATAGCTGCAGATTTGACTTTCCAAAACCATAGCTTCAGGAAGAAAATTGAATAATTATCTTTTTCTCAAAAACGAAACCACCCTGAAATGAATACCTAAATGAATATTATAATTCTTTCTTGTCAAATGTTTGGACAGTTAGCACTGATTTCAGTCCTATTACATCAAAGTATCCATTTCTATATCTGTCAAAATCTGAATCAGCTTCTGTTCCTAGCAAGGAATTGTTATCTGGAGATTTTAAGTAAGATGAAACGAAGAAAGGAACAAATCCAGCTGTGCAAGCAGTTCAAAATCAATTCCCTTTCTGAAAAGATTAGCCAACCCAAAATATAGATTGGATAATAATGGGGTGGTCAATGTGTCACAGTAGTCGTGAGGTACGTACAATAAAGCTTTATGATAAGAACTGGGAAGCGATTAACATTGCAAGCGACGAAAGACCATCAGAAAGCATTGTTCAGAAATACTGCGAGTGGATGGAGAGACTAGCTTCTTAACGTTGTACGCTTCTTAACGTTGCCAAATCATTCTCGGTAAGAGGAGTCGAATATCATCAAAGAAGGAGATATACAATTATCAGAGTTTCTCTTCTTATATCACTCAACTACGACAATACTTTGACAGAAGAATACCATAATAGGCAACGTGCATTACTCAATTGTTCTTGGTGAGAATTTCTGACTCCTTATTGCAAGAGGGCGTTCCGCCTGTGTATCATCCTTGGGAGGAGGAATTCAATGTCCCAAGTATTGATACATACGAATAAATAAATTTTCCTGGTGTTAGCAGTATACATGATCCAGAGAGTCTGCAAGAAGTATACCACAAGATTGATTCTTATATGGTCGCAGCTGCCACAGTACCGCCACAGCTGCCACAGTGCAGACAAACGAAGATGCTTTGGCACAACGCATGATCATACTTGTGAGTTGAAAAGTGAGATCTTCAATTACCCTGATCGCAATTTTACTTAATTTCTGAACTATTGTAAAGAAAAGTGCATGAAATTACGATAATTTTGACATTAGACTTACAGATAACCAGAAAAGTGTACTTCACGTATATATAGAACAACTTACGTCTTTACACACAAGAGTTATAAATTGCCCTAGGTCTACTTTCTTTATTGGGAAAACCGGATCTGGAAAAGAAATGGTAATCAAAGAAATTCGTAAAAGAATTTCTGAGCTGTTAAGACGGGAGCTATCAGTGTTTTGGTTCCAACACAAACTGTTGCAATTAATGTCGAGCGCAAGAATAACTTGCACTAAAAGTAGCAACATATTTGAAATAGAACGCTTATTTGGAAAGTGAAGCAGCATGAAATATACAGCACAGATTGGATCCAGTTTCATTTCTCATTATTGACGAATTTGCAATGATCGAAAGTCGTCTGATGGCTGCACTTGAGCAAAGATACCTCGGAGGTAAACCAGGTAGCATTGAGCCATTTCGAGGCTTATTTTTTACCTGCAGCCTGTAAAAGACACCCTTCTGTATAAGAGACATTCTGCAAAAGATATTTTAACTTTGTGCGGACAAAAGTGTTTAGGACCTTAAGAAAATGCTTGACCTTAACAAAGTCATTGAGATAAAGCGACGACCAGCAAAGACAGTTTCGAGGGACTTTTGATTCGCTTTCCGTGGGCAAATTTATATGTTACATATACGCATTACTTCTGCAACGGCGTAAAGCTATATTGCTTCCAGCTGCACTTGGAATATTTCAAAATGCTTTTTTCCCACAAACAAACATAATGAAGTACATAATCAAGAAATAATTCATAAATCAAAATAGCCAGTGGCAAGAATATTAGCAAATCACAATAATCAAATAGCAAGATCGAGTGAAGATTATCACGCATTTGAACATCAGGCTGAACTTTTCTTAGTAATTGAATGCGTAGTCATGTTTCGTACCAATCTGCGAAGAGAGACGGGGGATTGGTAAACGGAGCACATCGTACAGTAATATTTATTCACTACGGCTCTAGACTTTGACTTTCAGGGTTACCATAGGCTGTAATGTTGGATTTTTATGATTATCATGGGTCATTTCTAACTGAAAGTCTTTTCCAAGTCACACCTATTTCTATATCTTGGAAACAAAGAGTCTCATGCTCACGAAGTCAGTTGTCTTTAACAGTTGCATACGCTGTCACCATACACAAATTCCAGAGTTTAACATTGGCAAAAATTACTGTGGTCATTGGCTCAAAGAAATTGTAACTTGGAGCAACTTATGTCGCTTTTAGTACAGTGAATAAATACTTTAAAATGAAGATTCACCAAACGTTCACTGAAAATCATTAAGTAAAAAAAAGTACTTATACTAGTTAAAAAGTTAACGCAGTAAATATTTCATATTTATAATTCATTCATTTTGTTGTCCTTAAACATTATTTCGTCATTTTCAGTTTAAAAAAATAATTCCCATTATTTTTTTTTTGTTTTTTTTTTTAAATGAGAAGATTTTTAAATCTTTTTTCTGTTACATATATTCGTATCAATGGCAAATAAAGTCATACCACAATAGTACTCATCAGCACTCAGATCGACTAGTAGGAGACACGTGCAAAGATCAAAGAAAGTAAATCATGTAAAAGATAAAGAGTATATCTCATTAATTTTAACATTACCGCTTTGATTTTCTACTCTTTTTTTCAATATATTGAAAACCTGTGGCGCTGTTTCAATGTATATGTGATTTTTTTTTAGATAATGCAATGATTACTTCCGTTCAAAAAAGTTCATGTGAATTAACATCTCTCACATATTTAATTTGTCTAACAATTCGTGCCTAATAAGATCCGCCCACTGTGACTATTGGCCATGGATCGTATCTGCTGCTCTGGGGACTTTACCTTCCACGTATCGCTGGTCAGACCAGTCACCATCCTACGTGATAGTTACTCCGAATCGCCCACATCATGGGCCTCTTTATGAGTCCCATAAAACATCGTATCGTAAACATGTCATTGTTTGTTCCAACGAACATTTTTAGTCCATACATACTCATGAAGCTGTCACTCATTGGAATTAAATTTGTTACGTCATTTTAAACGTAACAATAAATTAAATTTTTATTTACATTATGAAACAAGTATACATTTTATCGATACAGCGCTACCCAAAACATTCAGATTAACTTTTCTGCGCAGGATTTCCTAAAAGTGCAATTTAAAGTATGTTACGCGTTAAATTTTTAGCACAGCTGTTTACTCTGGTAACAATCACTTTTTATATACAATGATACTATATACACAAAGAATGCAAATAACTTTTTAAAAAGGAAATACACTTGTACATACAAACAATAGTACCGTAATTAAAAGAGGAATATTAATTAGGAAATATATCTATAAATGCATAAAAGTTAATTTAAAAAAATATAAATGTATTAGCAAGATTGTTTGTAGCTGAAAAGTGGTGTATCCTATTGTTGGAGAGATTTAAAACATATATATAAAACTTGCAGGGCGTTACTCAAACCCATAATAATTAACTCCTTCTGTCAGAGACACACCAATTATCTTAGCGGCAATTTGAGGGGAAATTGTGATCGTGCAGCCTGGGATAGCTTTTTTGTATTAAATAAAAAAGGATGTACGGCGTTGTGTTATTTTTTGAAGAAACTTATCCTTAAGGTTGACCCCTCAAGCCCGCTGTAAAATCTTACTGAAAGCAGTAGTTTAAACCAACATATATATTACTCTAGATTAAACATCACACTATACACTAAATAAATGCTGGAGTCTAAATTAAGGGTAAAATAAAAAGGGTTTTATTTACAGAAGATAGATATAAAACATAAAAAAAAGCAAAGAGTAAAATAATCATACAGAAAGGTAATACACATTATATTCACGAGACTTCATTTTAACAATATAATATATTAATCAATTGAGTTATTAATTTCTTATTTTAATTATTTAAATTTAAGTAAGTGCTGAATAAGTTTATGATAATAATTTAACCTTTACATACATCCTTGATCCTGGGGATGGCAAGAGAAGCATAATCTTCTTAACGTTAATTAATTAATTTAAAAATATTTACACAGTATCTGGGTGAATAATATCTACCTGTACCTCTCAAGAGAATAGCAGTCATAGAGTAGTTCACCAGTAGTTCTTGCTTCCATGGGCACATATTTAAAAAAAGGTTTGAATGACTTAATTATAATTGTAGGCTGTTGCCTATAGCACTGCAGCCTATATAGAAAAGCCAACTTTCATGTTGGTAGCAAGCTGCTGAAAAAGATGTCCTCCTCTTAAGGATTTTCTGATGGAAGTGATTTTTGAGTTCTAGTGAAGTTTTCGTTATTTTTTTCCTTCAGAGGGGTGTAAAAAGTATTTACCTCCTCTTAAGGATTTTTTATCCAATGTTGATGTTGGCGGTCAATTTCCCTGCTCTCTCGAATCACTTTTACTGGTCGCCGCGTTTATCTGATCATCACGATGTTTCTGATTCGCTCCAGCCATATTCCGTCTCTTAGGGACTCCTATGTATCACTCCTCTCCTTGTTTTCCTGGAATCGCCGGTTCGATGTATATCTTAGCACATTTTATGACCCCTCTGGATTGTCTGTCATAAATCTCTGTTTGTTCAGCATTGCTGAACTATCAGTTTCGGCGCCTGTCTGCTTTCTGCCCTCGTAAACACGGCCACCCATATCGTTGCCGTTGTTTTGATTATTTTAACGTGGGATGCGGGATATACCAATATCTTAGGTTCTATCCAGCACCTATCACAGTGGATGTCATGGATTTTAACCCCGTATATTTCAATTTTCTACATCATCTAAGAATAGAGAAAATCAATAATACAGAAGTTGTGATTGATATAAGTGTTTGTATTATTCATTCACAACAAGAAAAATGAGAACCACACTTATCATTTATTACTTACTTAGTCATTTAACTCCTTTTAATCTGCATTTTTATTTGCTAGAAATCTTCCAGATTATGAGAACTAAAATATGTTATAAATCTAAAATCCTTTTTGCAGTTGCATTGCTGTAGTAAAGGTGTCTTTATATATATACTTTTTTTATCGTGTATAATTGAAGGTTGCAATGAAATTGCAATTATAAAGGTGGAAATCAAAACAATATCAAGGAAATTAATATCTTACAGTAATGAAAATAATACTTATATATTCTTGAATTCTAAAGGAGCGGAATGCTTACAGGATATTTTGTTATTGCAACTAAAATGCTATCAACATCATCGCAATATATCTTATAATTATTCATAAAGTTGTATAAAGGAAAAACTATTAAACAGCGTTTTCGTGTTCGTGACAGCATAAGTTATTAATGGTATACTAGTACATAAATTTATAAAAGTAAATTATAATTATATTTCATACTATGATACTTTACTAATTTAGATCTTGCTTAAAGATAAAAAGTAACTGAAATTTTTCATCTAACTTTACAAATGTTGATAATTATATAGCATTAAAATTGATTATTGTCAGTTTTAAATGTTAGGTATTCCTTTTTTTTAATAAAGTAAAATAAAATGTATAGGACAAAATAGAAATAAGGAATAACATTCATAGGAAATTGTATTTTAGGCTAGTATAAAAGGAAGTATAAAATAAAATTATATGCTAAAAATGGAATTTTCAAATAAAATTTTCAACAAAATAAAGTACACATTATACTTAGAAAGCTCTCACTAATTAAAAATGGGTGTAATTAATATGCAGTCCTTATTGATCCTTAAAACCCTTTTCCAGTGTGATATTTTTCTCTTTAATATTTGAAAAGCTCTTTGTATAAATTAGGAAACTAAATTAATAAAAGGAGAAAGTTATGAGAGTTATTAATCTCAGAACGTTTCCCTTTTAACTTTCAAAATGTTCTGTGTGAATACGTAAGAACTTTTTTATTTAGGAAAGTTTGGGGAAAATTTTAATTCGATTTTCATTCATTAAAGTAACACAGTATCTTGAGTTTTCAGGCGTCTTAATTTAAATTTATGAACATACCCTTTTCATTCGCTGATATTTTATTGACATAAATTATTTCTCTTGCATCCATATTATAATTATATACATACAATTTAAATGTTATTGCTGTCTAGTTTTAAATATATTTTCAAAGGTATGATAAAATAAATAAGTGAAATGAATGTATATATATATATATATATATATATATATATATACATATATATAAACTTGATAATTATATTTCATCGTTGCATTTATTTTTTAGCTTATGCAGAAATATTTATATATATATATATTTTAGAATTTTTATGTATATTAATTATGTAAAAATGTATAAATAACTAATAGAAATGGATGTAATATTAATTTACGGTTAGCACAATGCATGACATGAGTTTGGCAGTTGTACACATGTAGACAATTCTAAGCTATTTATTATTATTATTAGGTGAAAAAAATGCTGTTATGTTTAAATGCTTTTAACAATACACACTGTCAAAAAACAGACAACTATTTCTTAATCTCCAGAAACGTAATACAGCATCGAACGAAAATATACAGTAACTTCTTCCCAGTTATTCACGCTTCCAAACAGCTTACTTTAACTTTAGAAACCCCAGAGTTTAATATATTTTCTTCGAGATTTAAAAAAAGTATTTATCAAGAAAATTTTCTTTTGTTGACACCTATTTTCGGAAACGTTTTCAAGTAGTTTTTATAGTGTGTTAATCAACTTTTCAAACCGGATTATCGTTTTTTTTATGTTATGAATTCTTAGTTAAACATTTACAGCTACATAATTGAATTTATACATCCAAGAGTAACAGAATAATATTTCCTTTCATCTTAATATTAATGCAGTTAATGTATCATGTGTATTTATAAAATATGTTTATTGAACATGAAAATGTTTACTTGAGAATTGTTAGCAACTAAAACTCATATGCTCCGGGATGAGAAAACGGATTATTACAATATAAAAAAATACTCGGAAACATCTCCGAAAATAGGTAGCAGCAAAACAAACATTGTTTTGATAAATGCTTCTTTAAATCTCAAACGTTTACATAAACGCTTGTTTCAATCTAGAAAATATATTAGTTTCTGATGTTTCTAAAGCTAAAGGATGATTTTCAGAATCGTGGGTAACTCACAAGCGGTTGTTGCATATTTTCGTTTGTGATTATATTATATTTTTCTAGATTAAAAAACATGTGTCTTTCCTACAGTGCGTAATAAATTTAGCTGTATATCGTACAGACATATGCAAATCCGGATTTAATATTTAACGGATAAAATGGGCTAAATAAATGGGCACTCGTAACATCTTAAACATTCGGCACAAAAGCTTATTTTAACACGACGTCACACAAAAAGTATAAACGTGCAATAAAGAAATTAGAGATTGATCATGATTAGATCATTATCCTTACATTACGATTAGATCCAACATTTTACCTTTAAGTTGTCCTAATTTGAACCTTTGAACCATATTCATGTCAATGGGACGCTAACTTTCATTTAAAAATCAATGTGTTATTTTAATTAATTAAAATAATTTCTTTTTACTATTAATATATGCAAATGCCTTAAGTATTTGTAATTTAGATATATGTTTTCCTTCTTTTATTTGCATTTGGATTTTTTTATTTTTTTTTCAAAAAAACACGTTTTCCTATAACGGATTTTTCTTATGGTCTGCAAAAAAGTGTAGCTCAATTTTGGAAGACTTACAAAAAATAGTAGTTACTTTTAGATTATTCATATGAAATAATTTTGAATATTACAAAATGATTATCTGATATCAATCTTTATTACGCCAGATTATGGTGCTATTTGCGATTCAGTAAAAAGACAGAGATGTATGAGAATGCCCAGTATTTCACGTTTTTGGCTATATATAAATTATAGTTAATAAATAAAAATACGGACAATCGTACTATATGCAGAAACTTTAAAAATAACTCCTCTAATATGCAAAAAATCTCCACACATATGAAAACAAAGAAATAGAAATAAAGAGCAAAATATCTGGTTAATTATTTTATTACAGTAATCTTTTTCCGAAACTACTCATTGTTCCATAAATTTGTAGTATCAGAAAATCGAAACATGACATCGCTTCGTTTAGAAATCTTCGACTAAACGTGCTACGTTTTCTTTTGTTTGTTCCGAGAAAATGCTTCAAATAAATTTTAGGTTTTCTAATGAACATACCATCAAAATCAATTATCTTTCGTAACTATTGATTCGTCCTTTTGATCATTTCGGTGAAACTTTGTCAGAACAAATTATGAAATGTCTTAAATTGATTAATCCAGGTATCAATACAATACAATACAATACAATGCAGTTCATACAAGACATGGCACCTTCCATAAGTTCGTGTTTTTCATTACTTAACAGCTTCGTCAAACATCTTCTGAAAGTGCTGTGGTACGTACGGATCTTTCGTTTGATATGTTAATATTTTTATCGAGTTATCTGGCATAAGGATTGTCCTTGACAACTCAAAAAAAAAATCCTTTAATAAGAAGGATACTGTTTAATAAGCTGGTTAATCAATACATCATAAAACGTAAAATAATGCGAAAAATATAATTTTTCGTCTTTTTTTGTAAGGATGATTTTTTAAAGATAAAAAAAATAAAATGAAATAAATAAAAACTAGTCTTTGGGGGCACCGTAATACTTACCCATCATGGATATGCATAATGTAAAATATTAAAATAAAAAATGTGTAAACTACTTATAAAATGCATTCCAATTCGAATAAAATCGTGGCTTGATGACGTCATAAACTTTAAAGACTCGATTACTGAATTGCTTGAAAGAGACATCCTTATAACTCCAAAAACAATAATCCTATTAACTAGCGGTTTATTGCATCTGATTAAGCGTCCCATTTCCAATTAAAATATATCTTTGAATTGAAATTTGGTTGAAATACAGGGTCATGAAAAATCGAAGACTGTGGAAAATAGGATTACAAATATCTCGGCAACTAATTATCCGATCGACTTCATGCTTTATGCAAAATTTTTTTTTTTATTGTCTTTTATATTCACTCCTTAAAATAAACAATTTCGAAAATTTTTATATACCTTTTATCAGAACGAATATTTCGAGAGTCCGAAAAAAATAGTTCCGTATAATCGAGGTTAATGAAATTCAATAAGCTTCTTCCCATTATTACATACTAAGTACACACCAAATTTCAAGTCTCTATCTCAATATTTGCGGCAGATAGAGCGTTTACAGACATACAGACATACAGACACACAGACGGACGGCAAATTTGTTTGGTCTAAAAATATGTTTTTTCGGAATCTCCAGTGTCTGAAACGTGTAAATCTGTCAAAAAAAAAAAAAAAAAAAAAAAAAAAAATTCGATTTTCAAATCTATTACAAGGCTTACCCTATACTACGTATGAAGGGTAAGTAAAAATAATCATATGACAGAGATTCAAAATAACGGTTTCCAAATCGATGAGATACGATTGTTGATTGTATGGATAAGTGTTTTGGGAGTTATGTTCGTTGATTGTTCGTTGTCTCTAGCATTTAATTTTGCCTTTTATTGGAAATGTCTATCCATGCTTTACACCGGAGGAGGTATTTACGGTTAATTTACGATGCAATTGTATCTAATAATGCTGAGAATCAATCATAAGCATTGGCCATTCATCATACTCATAGTACTCGTTTGATTTTTTTTCTAAACGAATGAGGTTTTAGGATTTCTGCTGCAATTCAGTAAGTAATTTGTACATATTTACATAATATTGTTAGTTTTACACCGGTTTTTATCACTTAATATTTTTTATTCTTTTAAGGTCTTTCTGTTTAAGCTGATATAATGTGAATATTGAAATGCTTGAAATAATAGTTTTAATAACAGCCCTTAAAACATAAATATACGAGAAAAGAAAACAATTCATTAATCTACATATATTCACTAAAAAACGGTTAATAGAAAATTAAAACTTATTATTGCAGTTATGTATACTAAAATGTTACTATTAAAATTAACGTAAAATAAAATAAACATACATGATTTGAAAAAATATATATAATATAAATCATGTAAAATTAAATATTTTACCTTTTCCAAAAAAAAAAAAAAAAAAAAATCTGATAAGAAATAATTTTCGGTATTTTGCTGAAACATATATATATAGTAATTTAAACTGTTAAATATTATGTTTTGTAAGCAAAAACTTCTGAAAATGAAGCAGCGTGATATTATTAGTATAATTCAGAAGTTATTTACAAAAATAAATGTAAACAATACTCTAAAGAAATAAGACATAAGATCGTTGTTATTTTCTGCGTTGTAATTGACAACAATAGAGAAATATACAATTGCATATATCTCAAGAACTAATGCACGGATTTTCATCAAACTTCAGATTCAGTTAGACGTTGATAAGGTTTTGATGTAAGTCTCCCAATAGGTCGCGCTTCTATGCTGCATTTTCCAGGATTTACACGATTTTAGCAATAATCATATCTCAAGCACTAATGCGCGGAATTTAATAAAACTTTAGATTCAGTTAGACATTGTTATAAATTAGTGCTGGTTCTTTTTAGTTATGCGAAATCTGTGTGAGATAGAAGAAAGTTTTGGGATTGGAACATCCGACTAGTTTAAAATATATACCTACCTTTTAAGATATAACTGTGATGACTAAATAGGAAAAATATTTAAAAATATTTATTAAAACATAACAATATATTTAAATTTATTATTTTAAGTATGTAAGAAACTTGCAATTATTTTCATCTACCTTATGTCTGAATAAAAAATACAAATAATAAAATGTATAACTGAATAAAATTCTGCACTCGTCCAACAAAATGATTTTTAATAGAAGAGACACGTTCAAACTGCTGTGTTGTTGTTAAAAGTGTGCGATTAAAATAATCAATCTAAGGTGATTAGTTTCTCACTATCTTAAAGACTGTCTATTGAACACGTAAATGCATTCGTAATTATACTGATTTATCTAGTTAATGTTATTTTTTATGATCACTTTTAAAATTCCACTTGTAAATTTTCAAAATTACTTATTATATTAAAAAGGAGAGTTATAATATAACCCATATGTAACCCATTTTAATGGGGGTTTATTAATTTTGATAGCATATTATTATATTATTTTTATGAATAAAACGTTTCGGTACTTCAAGTTCCAAATAGTTCATTTTTCGGAAAATGCGAATTTATAAAATATAGAAGTATTTTAGCATTGCGTATTTTTTAATGGCTGGCTTTATTATAATATTTAATTTAATCTTTTCTTCTAGAAAGAAAGAAGGAAGTGATTTTTATAAAATAAATAATCTTTCCGTGTGGAAATAAACGTTGCATACTATTCATAGACTTTATTAGTGTGACTTAACTACCTAATGCTAGATAAAATCAAAAAATATATATATTTTGTGATTCAATATTTCGTAACTGAAAAAGTGTAAAACTAAAATGCACTTGAATTACCGTATATTCCGGCTCCGGTGCATAATGCACATATATTATTTGAAACTGTATTTTGCTATCTTTAGGTATAAGAACTTCCGAAACTATGGAATACCAAGGTTTCTGCTTGTTAAAGTGCTGCCCCAAGCGTCAATAAACTACATAAAAACGTTTCCAGAATGCCCCCCAGAACACGAATTCATCAGTCGGAGTCAGGGCAAGTTGTGTGAAAAAATATTTGTTTTCCGTGTTTGGAAAATTTCATTCAGGAGATAATTTATCAATATTATTTATTCAATATTGGAAGTAATATTTTTACACTGAAACTAAGCACCGATATACTAACAGTTTATAATGTAATACTTATTTTCTAGGTCGCGATTCACACCAATAAACATAGACTAATTTTTTTCTCAAACAGGCGGTGTACGGTTATATGTAATCTCCAATATCTAATGGAATGCAGTATCTTCTAATATTCTACGCACTGTAAAAAATGACACACGTTTCTTCATCTACGAAAATATAATATAATCACGCATAAATTTATAATATAAACTCATCCTTGTTAACCATGATTCTGAAAAGTGTCTCTTTATTTTTAGAAACATCAGACATCAATGGCATGTCGAGATTTAAAGAATCATTTATAAAAACAAAATTTCTCTTGCTTCCCGTAATTTTCGAAACCTTTACCAGTAGCTTTTAAAGTGCATTAATCAGTTTTATAAGCCCGGAATAATTTTTTTTCGATGCTATGAATTCTCAAACAAATATTTTCATGTTCAACAAATATGTTTAACAGACAAACATTCAAAATTAACAGTGTTAGAATTAACATTAAAATTACGATTTTTTCTTTACTCTTTCATGTATAAATTAACTTATGCAGCTGAAAACGTGTACTTCAGACTTGATGACATTCGAAAAACAGGTATTCCAGGCTGAGGAAACAGATTAATACGCTATAAAAACTATTCGGAAACGTTTCTGAAAAATACGGGCCACAAAAATACTTTGCTTTTATAAATAATTCTATAAATTGTGGAAATGTATTAGTTTATGGGGATTCAAAAGACAATGGGACACGTTTTTCAGATTTTCGGATAACTCAGAAGATTTAATTATATTTTCGTTCGTGGTTATAGTATATTTTCATATCAACAATGGTCTTTTTTTACAGTGTGATTATGGCGGCGCAAAGACGGATACTTACATTTGTTATTTGCAAAAATCTGACGTATGAACTGGAGTATATTATCATGTACACCGATATACTAACAACTTATAATGAAATACTTATTTTTTTAGCTCGCGATTCACACTAGTAAACATGGACAATTTTTTTTTTTCAAACAAGCGATATCGGGTTATGTGGAATCTCCAGTATCTAATGGAATCCAATGTCTTATAATATTCTATGATTATGGTGGCGCAAAGACAATTCCTTATATTTGTGATTTGCGAAAATGTGTCGTATGAAGTGGAGCCATATTATCTGACTATCTACACAATTTATTTTGATCATACTTTTTTGATACTATCAAATTTTGTTCGTCTTCTTCCTTTTTAATCCCTATTCCATGTTTCCCGACTATCTCACAATACCCACAAAATACGATTATTATTATTATTATTGTTTTTTTGCAAGTGATGAAAATTTTTAACATATTTTTTGTTTATAAAAACTATTCGCAGATAGTTGAAGTTTGTAATTGCATTCAATTTTCAGATTTTAAACAATATCGGGATGTGGTATTGCCCCAAATGTAAATAGTATTACATCATACCCGAAGTTTCCCTATATTTGCCGTATTAAGCGCACTACCTTTTTCTCCAAGAAACCTTCATAAGATACGTAGCATGCAATTGCAACGCTGTGCAATGTCTCTTCTTAGACCATTCCAATGTCACCAAGAAGGCCGACCAAGACCGCCACAGAGCAACGGAACCTCCACAGAATGGCTATTTGGCATTAAGCACACGACGACATAGGTTGGCAACGACTCCTCAGCTTTCTCGTGACCTTACTGATGCGTCTGTAATAAGAATTTCGAGGCAAACAGTATATAGACGTCTAGCAGATAGGGCTATCCCTTATAGGGATCCCTTTACGCCCGGCGTCCAGTCGTGTGTGTCCCTTTCACTGCTTTGAACAGGAGAGCCCGGTTTTTGTGGAGCCGAAGGTTGTGTGATGGTTCCTTAATGGTGTGTCCAAGACCGTTTTGTCTTGGACACACAAGAATAGGGGCGTGTTCTTTTCAGCGATGAGTCGCGATTCACCACGCAAAGCGATTCTCGTCGAATCTTCATGTGGAGAGAACGTGGAGCTCGCTATCAACCCGCCTACGTAAAAGAAATCGACATATTTGGTGGCAAAGAATCTTTGTTTGGGGCGGCCCAGCTAGAAAAAGTTTGCAAAAAAGTGCAAAAAAAAAGTGCACAAAATCCGAGCGTATTTGGCACCTCTACTTGTGTATAAAAAGTGCAAACTGAATTGTGCAAAAAAAGTGCAAACTGAATTGTGCACAAAAAGTGCATAATCAGAGGTGCCAAATACGCTCAGATTTTGTGCACTTTTTTTTTGCACTTTTTCTGCATACGAAATAATCCCTAAATTTTGCAGTTTTTATGCACAATCAGAGGTGCCAAATACGCTCAGATTTTGTGCACTTTTTCTGCATACGAAATAATCCCTGAATTTTGCAGTTTTTATGCACAATCAGAGGTGCCAAATACGCTCAGATTTTGTGCACTTTTTATTTTACACATTTTTTGCATACCAAATAATTCCTAAATTGTGCATTTTTTATGCATAATCAGAGTCTCTGATTATGCATAAAAAATGCACAATTTAGGATATTTTTGGCATGCAAAAAATGTGTAAAATATAAAGTGCACAAAATCTGAGCGTATATGGCACCTCAGATTTTGTGCATTTCTTCAAGTAGATTTTTTGCATACCGAACATTTTAAGCATATATTTAAATCAAGATTCAGCTTACTATGAAATTTACAGCTATCAATGTATAATAAACCCACTTTTGGAAAGATGCATAATTATACATAGGATTATGAACAATAATTTTATCAGACATGGTACAAGTTCACCAACATGCGGAAAAAGATAATAAGCTTAAATTTAAATATGTAAATTTTATAATTAAATATAACACTGCATACAGTAAAAAACATGTCCAATATTGTTAAAACCCAATAAGAGAAAATTATTACACTTACTTGAAAAGAGCTGCACTAAATTCTAGTTATTAGTTGAAAATGTTTTAACTAATGTATTTGAACTTAGAAAAAGGCATTAAAAAAAAAAAAAATCAACTTTACTTATTTTTGTTTATTTACACAAGTGCGATCAGCTTTTTCTCATCATTTCACTTCCAATCCAGTCATTGAAAATTTTGATTGTTGCAACTGGATGCAATCATTTTTCTGATTGCAAAGAGCTTTGATAGACGACTGCTAAAATCTAGCTGCTGTTGGGAAAATGTGAAAGAAACCACAGCACACACAAAAAAAATGACCATTGCAGTACAGCTGCTGCATTTATTTGAAATCACAACATAAATAATAAACTAATGGTACTCTGTCCCCGTAATGTAATGTATACAGTAAATGTTCCGGACTTAAATTTTCTTGCTTTTAGATTTAAACAAAATAAATTCTGACAGTCTGACAGTCACATTGTGGAGGTGTATCTTTGGATGATTTACTTTTATCACATCAATTTCAAGCTGTATCCTGTTTGTTTCCTGTGTAAAAAATAAATAAATAAATAAATAAATAAATCATGCAAAAATATGCAAACTGAACTACTTTACAGACATTACATAAATATAAGAATTCAATATTAGATTTTATTAAGTAGTTTGTTTTTCTACAGGAAAAAATAATAGTTAAAATTCACTTATTTTCATGTGTAATATATGGACAAACTGGAAAATGTTGTTCATATAAACAATATCTCAAATCTCAAACTTGAAATTTACTATCTATACTATTAAAAATGCATGTGTGTAACTATGTATCTATATTAACCTCAAAGGCTCAGACTGTTGGGTGCAGAGCTGAGAAATTATTAATAAAGTTGCATAATAGGAAGGACCATAAAAAAAAATATCCAAAATTTTAATTAGATTTTTTTTGTTATGTGAATTTTGTTTATGTTTTGTGATTTTTGCTCAGCCAATTTATATTCAGAGTCGCTAGAGGAAAGGGGGGAAGGGAAGAAGTAGTTGTCAGAAGAAATATATAAAATTTAGGAAGCTTGAACAGTATTTTTTTTTTTTTAATGTTTGTGTGTGAATGTGAACGAAAAATTTGATTTTCAATTAATTTTTAAATAAAAGATCATTTTTACATAGTGTTCTCATTTGATGTTTTTCAAAGGGTGCTGCACCCTGCCCTTTTCCTTTAAACTTGCCGATGCACCCTGTCCGTTTTAGATGATATTGTAAAAGCGCCCTGCTCGTTTTCCCCCCAGTAGCTTCTTTTTGTATCTTCTACATATTTTTTAATATTTGGCTTTTTCCTCTCATACCTCCCCCCCACCCTAAAAAAAAAAAACAGATGCAACAACTGCATATTGTATTTCTTTTAAATGCTAAAAAGATGTAAATTAACAACATAATACAAATAACTTTTATTAGGTTGTTCGACATGTTTTGACTCACTCCGGGTCATTTTCAAAAACATTTTGAACAACATTTTCCAAATCTCAAACTAGAAATTTACTCTAGATTAATTTTAACACAATTATTCAAATTCTTGGCCCGGACATTTTTTGTCCAGTTGGAAAATTACAACTAGTGATGCACAGAATATTTGGTATGTATTCGGCCATACTACAAATATTTAATTAGGCTGAAAATAGGTCGCACTCGGCCTAACCAAATATCAAACTATTCAGTTTTGCTGAATATCTTTATATATGGCCCAACCAAACAGGCTTTTAAAAATATTTTCAAAAAATTTAGTTAAATTTTATTTTTAACTGTTAATAAATAAAGATATCCAGGAACATTAAGAAGTAGAATTATATTCAAATAAGAGAGATTACTTGTACATTTATGTATTTCCTGTTTGAAAAGTAACAACTAAGAAAATTAACTGTTAATGATGACATTCATAAGAACTAATAATGCATAAATGTAAGATCGTGAACATTGTTTTCTTTTTCAAAACTGAGTGTTTCTAAACAAACATAATGGAAGATAATGTGCAGCTTTCAGGGTAAAGGTGAAAATAAGCACTCGCCAGTCGCCATTCATCGATTAAACTTTAAAAACTGGCCAAATGCAGGATTTCCTGATTGCCCTTTTTCCCTAAATTTTGCGATTTTTCAGCATCCATTCGACGAAATTCGTAATTTTTATGTACCCGTTTGAAGAAATTCATGGCTTTTATGTGCCCGTTCCAAGAAATTTACGATTTTCTGTGCATAATCAACAAAATTCATGATTTTTTACACAGCAATCAATAAATTTCATGATTTTTACGCATTCGATCGATGAAATTCATGATTTTTAGACGTTCGATCGATAAAATACATGATTTTTACATGCTCAGTTGATAAAATTAATTTTTTTTACACGCCCGGTCAACAAATTTCATTATTTTTATGCATTCGGTCGATAAAATACATGATTTTTACACGCTCGGTTGATAAAATTAATTATTTTTACACGCCCGGTCAATGAATTTCATTATTTTTACATGCTCGGTCAATAAAAATTCCTGATTTTTACATGCTCGGTCGATAAAATTCATAATTTTTACACGCTCGGCCGATAAAAATCATGATTTTTACACGCTCGGTCGATAAAATTCATGATTTTTTTCACACTCGGTCGATAAAATTCATGATTTTTTTCACACTCAGTCGATAAAATTCATGATTTTTTTCACACTCAGTCGATAAAATTCATGATTTTTTCACGCTCGGTCGATAAAATTCATGATTTTTTTCACACTCGGTCGATAAAATTCATGATTTTTTTCACACTCAGTCGATAAAATTCATGATTTTTTCACACTCAGTCGATAAAATTAATTATTTTTACATGCCTGGTCAACGAATTTCATTATTTTTACATGCTCGGTCAATAAAAATTCCTGATTTTTACATGCTCGGTCGATAAAATTCATAATTTTTACACGCTCGGTAGATAAAATTAATGATTTTTACATGCTTGGTCGATAAAATTAATGATTTTTCACACTCGGTCGATAAAATTCATGATTTTTTCACGCTCAGTCGATAAAATTAATTATTTTTACACGCCCAGTCAACGAATTTCATTATTTTTACTCGTTCGGTCGATAAAATACATGATTTTTACATGCTCGGTTGATAAAATTAATTATTTTTACACGCCCGGTCAACGAATTTCATTATTTTTACTCGTTCGGTCGATAAAATACATGATTTTTACATGCTCGGTTAATAAAATTAATTATTTTTACATGCCCGGTCAACAAATTTCATTATTTTTACGCGTTCGATCAATGAAATTCATGATTTTTACAAGTTCAATCTACAAAATTAAGGATTTTTACGCGTTCGATCTACGAAATTCAGGATATTTACGCGGTCGATCGACGAAATTCAGGATTTTTACGCGGTCGATCGACGAAATTCAGGATTTTTTAGAGTGTCAACAATACTCCAGATTGTAAAACATGCAATGGGGAGTTATGAGATGAAAAAAAAAAGCAAAATATTAATTGGTTATTTTTTTAAACCAAAAACATTGGGAAGGAGGTGTCCATTAATGGCATATCTACATAGCTGCAACCTTGGCATAATCGTAATTGTGAGGGCCGCAAGATAACAAGATAACAAAATTCCTAAACAGCGTAATTAAACTGGACACTGTAATAAAATATAATGTAATAAGATTTATTAAATTATAAAATAATACTTACATGAGATGTATCAACAAGTCTCTGTTCAACCACATTTTACTAGCAGCTAAGCTTCCACTCTGGAAGAGAAGAAAATCAATAACAACCCAATACAAAATGGCTTATAACTGAATATAAGAACATTTTATAAATTTATTTTAATTCACAGAAGAAGCTACAAAGTTTAATTAATCAAAGTTTAACTAAATTAATTAAAAAAGTTTTAAGACTATACTCTTTTTAAGTTATAACTCAAAGCTAAAGCACAGTTTGTTTTTTTTTCTGTAAAGGCTTCTTGTAAAAAGGTCTGGTTCATAAAATGGCAGTATCTGTGTTAAATATTATGTAAAATTGTTTTATAATTTAACTTTTAATACTTTAGTCTGAAATATGAAAATATTAGGCCAGCCGAATATTCGGTATACTTGTGGGCTGAATATTCAGTATTCGGCCAAAATCGCTATTCAGTGCATCCTTAGTTTATAGTAATTTAAATTTACTTTATAAGCTTTTAAAATTTTCGTAATTACATTTTAAAAGTTACAGATTACTAACTAATATGCTAAAACATATGTATCAACAATTATACATCCCAAGAAGGAAATCCATATACTGCGATATTTTTTAATATTCCTTTAGATTCTGGTTTCAGAGGTTTTATCAAATAAATACTTGACAAAGTTGATTACATAGTTAAATATTATGTACTTTATGATTAAAATAAGTTGGCTATTATTTACTTTGTGGAGGAGGAAGAGGGGAAGGGGATCAAAAAGTATGTTTACCTCCTGTGAACAAAAACAGCATTTTGGCCTTGAATGAGGGTTCCTGCAGTAGAGTTCCCCCCCCCCCCCCAACAAATTTTGACAAACAAAATCAAAGCATATTTTTATATATTTTAAATAATTTTTTTGTTTACTTTCAATTAATAACTCCAAAATAATATTTATCCACAATTACTTATTATAAACACATTATTTAATTTTACTGAATAATTTATTTATATTTAATAATAGAAGTTAAAATGTTTTGATTTAACTTGGTTATTAGGGTGGGTCGAAAAAACCGAAATTTATATAATCGAAACGTAATAGTGCGGAAAAGTTGCCATTGGTAATAAGGAATAAATTCACAAAATATTACACCAAATGGTTAATATCTTTTAAATATCTTTTACCGCCGCAAAGAGGGCAAAGTTAAAAAAAAACACTTTTTTTTTTTTTAAATTAAATTATCCAACTATACCAATACAATTTCTAATACAATGCAAAAGCTACATCAAGATGTTAGTAATGTTCCAATAAAATGTCATTATGGTGAAATTATTTCTATTACCGCCGCAGGGGCAGCCAAAATTTTGAAAAAAACGACAAAAATTTCAATTTTCCGTTTTTTACTTTTTTTCAAATTTATATTATATGTCTACTATTAAAAAAATTTACATTATATCTAGTAATACCTAATAAATGTCTAGTAATTTTGATGATCGGGATTGCCAACCAAGGGCGAGAAGGGCCCGCCCCTCTTAAATTTTGGAAAAAAGGGCTTTTTGAAGAAATTTTTGCGATTTTATGGTAAATTTAAGGATTTTTTTAGTAGGGGCGACCTTTTACATAAATTCCCCCTCAATTTTCACTTTTTCTCCCCCCTCCCAACAAAAAATCTCTAAAAAGTTCCGGAAAATCCCCAAAATCACTTCAAAAAACACATTTCTCTCAAATTTAGGGGGGGGGGCCTCTCTCGCCCCTGGTTGGCAATGCTCATGATCAAAATTACTACACATTTATAAGTTATTACAAGTATATAATGTAAATTTATTTAATTCTAGACATATAATAAAAATTAAAAACGAAAAATTGAAATTTTTGCCGTTTTTTTTTTCAAAATTTTGACTGCCTCTGCAGCGGTAATAGAAATGATTTCGACCCGATTGATTATGTCAGAAACTAAACAAATGTTTTGATTTATCACTCAAGGTCAGAAATCTCATTTTTTAAATCAAAATATTTTTACTTTCATTATTAAATATAAATAAATTAGTCAATAAAATTAAGGGGGGGGGGCTTCAAAAAGTATGTTTACCTCCTGTGAACCAAAAAAAAAGAGCTAGTTTTGGCCTTGAATGAGGGTTCCTGCAGTAGAGTCCCCCCCCCCCCCCCCAACAAATTTTGACAAACAAAATCAAAGCATATTTTATATATTTTAAATAATTTTTTAGTTTACTTTCAATTAATAATTCCAAAATAATATTCATCCACATTTACTTATTATAAACACATTATTTAATTTTATTGAATCATTTATTTATATTTAATAATAGAAGTTAAAATGTTTTGATTTAACTTGGTTATTAGGGTGGGTCGAAAAAACTGAAATTTATATAATCGAAACGTAATAGTGCGGAAAAGTTGTCATTGGTAATAAGGAATAAATTCACAAAATATTACACCAAATGGTTAATATCTTTTAAATATCTTTTACCGCCGCAAAGAGGGCAAAATTTAAAAAAATCGCTTTTTTTTTTTTTTTTTTTTTTTTTTTTTTTAATTATTTAACCATACCAATACAATTTCTAATAGAATGCAAAAGCTACATCAAGATGTTAGTAATGTTCCAATAAAATGTCATTATGGTGAAATTATTTCTATTACTGCCACAGAAGCAGCCAAAATTTTGAAAAAAAACTGCAAAAATTTCAATTTTCCGTTTTTTACTTTTTTTCAAATTCATATTATATGTCTACTATTAAAAAAATTTACATTATGTCTAGTAATAACTAATAAATGTCTAGTAATTTTGATGACGGGGATTTCCAACCAAGGGCGAGAGGGGCCCGCCCCTCTTAAATTTTGGAAAAAAGGGCTTTTTGAAGAAATTTTTGCGATTTTATGGTAAATTTAAGGATTTTTTTAGTAGGGGGGACCTCTTACATAAATTCCCCCTCAATTTTCACTTTTTCTCCCCCCTCCCAACAAAAAATCTCTAAAAAGTTCCGGAAAATCCCCAAAATCACTTCAAAAAACGCCTTTCTCTCAAATTTAGGGGAGGGGGGGGGGGCCCTCTCTCGCCCCTGGTTGGCAATGCTCATGATCAAAATTACTACACATTTATAAGTTATTACAAGCTATAATGTAAATTTATTTAATTCTAGACATATAATAAAAATTAAAAACTTTAAAAACGAAAAATTGAAATTTTTGCCGGTTTTTTTTTCAAAATTTTGACTGCCTCTGCAGCGGTAATAGAAATGATTTCGACCCGATTGATTATGTCAGAAACTAAACAAATGTTTTGATTTATCACTCAAGGTCAGAAATCTCATTTTTTAAATCAAAATATTTTTACTTTCATTATTAAATATAAATAAATTAGTCAATAAAATTAAGGGGGGGGGGGCTTCAAAAAGTATGTTTACCTCCTGTGAACCAAAAAAAAAAGAGCTAGTTTTGGCCTTGAATGAGGGTTCCTGCAGTAGAGTTCCCCCCCCCCCCAACAAATTTTGACAAACAAAATCAAAGCATATTTTATATATTTTAAATAATTTTTTAGTTTACTTTCAATTAATAATTCCAAAATAATATTCATCCACATTTACTTATTATAAACACATTATTTAATTTTATTGAATCATTTATTTATATTTAATAATAGAAGTTAAAATGTTTTGATTTAACTTGGTTATTAGGGTGGGTCGAAAAAACCGAAATTTATATAATCGAAACGTAATAGTGCGGAAAAGTTGCCATTGGTAATAAGGAATAAATTCACAAAATATCACACCAAATGGTTAATATCTTTTAAATATCTTTTACCGCTGCAAAGAGGGCAAAGTTTAAAAAAATCGCTTTTTTTTTTTTAAATTAAATTATCCAACCATATCAATACAATTTCTAATAGAATGCAAAAGCTACATCAAGATGTTACTAATGTTCTAATAAAATGTCATTATGGTGAAATTATTTCTATTACCGCCGCAGGGGCAGCCAAAATTTTGAAAAAAAAAAAAAAAAAAAAACGGCAAAAATTTCAATTTTTTTTTTTTACTTTTTTTCAAATTCATATTATATGTCTACTATTAAAAAAATTTACATTATATCTAGTAATAACTAATAAATGTCTAGTAATTTTGATGATGCGGTTGCCAACCAAGGGCGAGAGGGGCCTGCCCCTGTTAAATTTTGGTAAAAAGGGCTTTTTGAAGAAATTTTTGCGATTTTATGGTAAATTTAAGGATTTTTTTAATAGGGGGGAAATCTTACATAAATTCTCCCTCAATTTTCACTTTTTCTCCCCCCTCCCAACAAAAAATCTCTAAAAAGTTCCGGAAAATCCCGAAAATCACTTCAAAAAACCCCTTTCTCTCAAATTTAGGGGAGGGGGGTGGGGGGGGGCCCTCTCTCGCCCCTGGTTGGCAATGCTCATGATCAAAATTACTACACATTTATAAGTTATTACAAGCTATAATGTAAATTTATTTAATTCTAGACATATAATAAAAATTAAAAACTCTAGAAAAAACGAAAAATTGAATTTTTTGCCGGTTTTTTCAAAATTTTGACTGCCTCTGCAGCGGTAATAGAAATGATTTCGACCCACCCTATTGATTATGTCAGAAACTAAACAAATGTTTTGATTTATCGCTCAAGGTCAGAAATCTCATTTTTTAAATTAGAATATTTTAACTTTCGTTATTAAATATAAATGAATTAGTCAATAAAATTAAGTGGGGGGGGGTGCTTCAAAAAATATGTTTACCTCCTGTGAACAAAAGAAATAGCTAGTTTTGGCCTTGAATGAGGGTTCCTGCAGCAGAGTTCCCCCCCCCCCCCCCAACAAATTTTGACAAACAAAATCAAAGCATATTTTTATATTTTTTAAATAATTTTTTAGTTTATTTTCAATTAATTCGAAAATAATTTTCAATAATAAAAGTTAAAATGTTTTGATTTAACTTGGTTATGTCAGAAACAAAACAAATGTTTTGATATAACTGGGTTATGTCAGAAACAAAACAAATGTTTTGATTTAACTGGGTTATGTCAGAATCATTGTTCGAAATTAGCAGTCAGTCGTCAAATGCAACTACATAGCATTTGACGACTACAAAATTGTTCCCGGGAGTTAAATTTGATGCCTAACCCTTTTTAACACTTATTTTTTGTTTAACTTAGCCAATCACTCGCTTTTGAAAATTTGGTCTGACACCAAACATAAATTCTAATGCGAGACAGTTTGAGAGCGATTTTTAGCAGAGTGTGCAAATCCAAATGAATACATTAATTTATGCAAACTTCTAAACTTTATATTGAACCTGCCATTTAGCACTGCTGAATGTGAAAAGGGATTTAGTCAGTTTAATTTAATAAAAAATGATATACATAACCGTTTATCCACTGATATTGTTAATGATTTATTAATGATAAAACCGTGTGGACCCAATTTAGCAGATTTTTGTCCATCTGAAGCTATAAATCCCTGTGAAATGATGTAGCTGAAGGACGGTTAAGAAATCCTGATTTTATTATCTAACTTTATTAAAATTAGTGGGTATTGTTTGACTTTCATCTGTGCACTCTACATGCAGTCAAGCATTGTTAGCATTAAATTGCTTAACCCTTTATATCCTGAATTAATTTTCCAGCTACTTTTTAAATGCTCAGAATCCTCGATTATTTCCACCAGTTATTATTATTTTTTTTTGTAAAGTTTTTCTTATGTAATCATAGCATTTTTGAGATTCAATTAGGTGAAAATTTCTCATTTGATAAACCGGTGGTAACAGATTAAAAATTCTGTAAAAGACTCTCGTCGCGAAAGACTCTCGTTACGTTAAGGGGTTAAAGTGGTACTTATAAGTACCGTCAGGATAAAAAGGGTTAATGAGGATTTTTGCTTAACATGAATTGATAATGCAGTCCCAACAGATAAGATGGTACTATTATTTTAATGGTTAACACACACACAAATGTGGTCCTTTTAGATTTCATTTTAACAATTTTTTTTTTTTTTTTTTTTTTTTTTTTGCTAAATTTAAGTAATTAACAACAACGGATAAAATTTTGTTTAACATGGTTAAGTGCATTTTTCTATTAACCCCTTAACTGCCACGTGAGTATATATACGCCTTTAGAAAACATATTCTTCTTTTACAGGTTTGGCAAACCCGCGTGCCAATAAGGCATTTTTCATTACCAGTTCCGTATTTAGCTCACGGTAACATCTGTATTTTGTTATCACTATGCCAGAAAAGTTATCTTCAGCTTATTTATTCGCAAAATTCTCTGATAAAATAAGGTATTGGGGGGTCTTGTCAGATTTTGTTGGCAGTTAAGGGGTTAAATTTGAAAATGTAGTATTAACTAAAAAAGCTTTATCAGTTTTACAGTTGCTTCAATAATTATAATATTGTAGATTATGAACTTCAATAATTTAAATAAAAACAAAATATTCACAATTTTCTGTAAAATAGCATATAACGATACAGTTATGTGAATTTTAGAAATTGCAACTGGAAATTTTTATTAGACGCCTAAGATAGTTACAGTAAGCATCACTTTACACCTACCTTTCATTACCCAATTTCTATCACTGGTCAGAAACAAAACAAACGTTTTGATATATTGCCTGCGGTCAGCCATCTCATTTTTTAAATCAAAACATTTTAACTTATATTATTAAATATAAATAAATTAGCCAATAAAATTAAATAATGTGTTTATAATAAGTAAATATGGATGAAAGGAAATGAGAAACAAAACAAATATGTCTTGATTTAAAAAACAAGATGGCACACAGCAGGTTAATCACAAAGCTGTTCCTTTATTACTTTATGCAGTTTAACCCTTAATTGCTGTCACAAAAACTGTTGCATACATACTGTGAGTGGTTTTGGTTTCCAAGACCGCTTGATTGAAAGATTAATAAAAAGCTTGAATAACTAATAAGATACTGCTTCTGTTCTAAACTTTATGTAGGGGAGACCGGTACACAGTGGACCACTTTTTCAGTTAACATTTTTTTTTCTCTTTAACAGACTGACCGATCTGTATGAAAATATTTTTGAATATTCCTTAAACCTTCTTACATCCATCATAATTTTCTCACAACATAGTTTTCAATACATTTTTCAAAAAAAAAAAAAAAAAAATTATATATACTTGTGAAGTGGACCAGTGTACCCCGGAAGCGGGGTACAGTGGTCCACCCACCGAGGTACAGTGGACCACTATTAGGTATTATCTAAAATACAATATAAATCTATTTTTCATTAATCTAATTATTTTTTGTTGCCCGTTCACCCACAAAATAACATAGTAATATAAATTTTGAAGCAAAAACAAAAAAATTATATTTTGAAAATAATAACTGATTAATACAGGAACAATTGCAATTTAGTTGAAGTTATTACTTAAGTACAAAAAAATCAGCTCACATTAAAATTTGCAAATTAAATTCTTAAGTACTTATGAGTAAGATTGAGCCTGGAATTTTCAAGAAATAATTTTGGGTCTGAGAGCAACATTATGAAATCATTGACATCAACAGCAGATTCATCTACAGTTTCAGAAGAAATAAACTGATTTCCATTCAATTTGCGTCTCATAAATCTTACTTGAATAAAATCATCAACAATTAGACTACAGTTATATTTATCAAAGGCAGTAAATACAAAACAAAATATTTCTTACTATGTTAAATAAATTGTTATTTTTATTTGTTTACTTTATTTTACAGTTAAATCTACTTTAAAACAATCTTTCTTTATAGAAAATAAGCAATTATTAAATATTTTGAACATTCTGCATTACAGGAGCAGAGTGGATTGTGGACCACTGTGCCCCAGGAGTGGGTGGTCCACTGTACCCCATGTTGAAGTTCAATAAATAATCATATTAATATTGTTCATAGCTTTCTTTTAAACATATTAACTTTAAAGTAAAATAAAAACAAGTATCTTAGCTTTGGTCATATATTACAGATACAGAAGACAGTCAATTCTCAAATACTCATCATACATTACATGCAGATAGATTTTAAAAACCAAATTTTGAAGGGAAAACTTGCGGGTATGTACAAACAAAACAAAAACACAATTTGATTATTTTTTTTTCTTAGAAGGACAGTAATTACTTGAACTTCATTTTTATAAACATGGGAAGACTTATTTTACTTTCTTTAATCATTGTTGAACGCTAAATTATACTTTGTGATAATTTAAGAAGTATTTTGTTTTGTTTATTTAAGGAGTTTAAGTATCTCCTTGGAAACTTTTTAATTTCTATGGAGTTTCTAAGTAGTGTAAGGCGTCTGTATGAACCCTGCTATAGTTAAACTGAAAATCACAAGTTACTGTGAAAATTGATAAAAGCACTACCGCTAAAAGCAGCTAAAAGATTTTTTTTTTTTTTTCCCAAAAGCCGTAGCATTTAAGCCTAACATTTATAACTAGGATTAGGGTGGTTTTATTCCAAACAAACGTTCATTTACAATGTTTTTTAGAGAACATTACAACATAAAATTGAATAATTTACCTTTTTTCTGTAAAATAGACAACATCAGGTGAGAAAAATTGGGTTAGAATCTTGTATATACAATTCTTGTTTACGCTTGCCTCATGTATCTCGACAACAGAAGGAAAGGCACCGCGCACGCGCAGATGGAAACTAATATATCCTCGACTCCTGTCGGCCTGTCACACTGTTCAAAAAATTAGCAGTTGGAATTTTATTTAATTAGTTTTAGAATATATGCTTTATGTAATTTAGATCATTTTCACTGTCTCTGGGAGATGTAGAATGCCCCAACTGTGCATTTGAGAGGGGTAAAATTATAAAATTTCAAATCTTAAAAATTTAAATAAAAAAAAAAATTAAAATTTTTGAAAATTTACCGAGAAGAAAATTTTGAGATATTCCTCATTTAAGTTTGTAATTTTTAAAAACTTAAAATTTTAACAAAAGTTTTTTTTTTTTTTTTTTTTTGAAAAAAAATTATTTAAAAAAAAATAATGTACAGTAAAATATGTGTTTTAAAGCTATATTTTTCTTTATAATATCTATATAATATATACATATGTACATACGTCCAATTCAATGAGGGGGTTACCCCCCCCCCCATTGAATTATTATTAAAAAATGTTGAAAAAGAATTTAATCTTATATTATTAGTCAAATTGCAGGTCATAGAAGAACAGAAAGTGTGAAATATGTTTTATCCTCCCCCCCAGCCCCACCTTCACATCCCTCGAGGGGGTGAGGGAGGAAAATATTGCTGGAAGGGGGGCACGAATCTGTGACGTTGAAATGTTTCTTTTTAGGTAATATTGTATTCTCATAGGAAATACATGCACTTTTGAAAAAAATTACAGATTTGAATTGGCACCATTATGCATAGAAATAATCAAAACTTGGAATATAGAAATTTTTACATCTATAAAAAGTAAAGACTTTTGTGCATAAAAAATGCACACTTTTTGCGAACACGGAACAGGCAGTTATTTTATGCAAAAAAATTGCACAGTTTTTGAAAACAAAAAATATGCACTTTTTTGTATGCATAAAAAATGCATGTAATGTGCACACAAAGTGTACACTTTTTGAAATATTCAAAAATATTCACTTTTTTTGCACAAATTGTACACAATTGAAACTTTTTTGCAAAAAAAGTGCAAACATTTTCTAGCTGGGGGCATAATGTTGGGCAGCCGTACCCCATTGCATGTCTTCGATGCGAGTACTGTCAACGCACATCCCTATAGGGATGAGATCCTTGAAGCCTATGTGAGGATGTTACGGGGTGCGGTAGACCCTGACTTCATTTTTATGGACGGTAAATCGAGGCCACACAGAGCTCACATTGTTGATGATTTTCTTGAAGAAAAGGATATTCACCGTATAAATTTGCCGTCGAGGTCTCTGGACCTCAATCCTATTGAACATGTTTGGGATGGTCCTACGAGAAATTCTTTCCGTAGTTATGTATATTTCATTTTTTATAATTATTTTTTTTTTGTTAATATTTTGAAGAAAAAATAAATTAATATATTCTTGAAGAATATTATAATTATAGTTTTAGATTCCATAACTTTAATAAACAATGTCTTTTGAATAGAATAAATCATACATTTATCTAGATAATATTTTCCACTTAAGACACTGCAGGTAATTAAAGTATTTTAATGAAATAAAAATAATTTTATTGTTGTAATTGAATAAAGATATTCTTTATGTGAACACATTTTCATTATAACCTTGAATACATTATTTTTTTTTCTCCGTTTCTTTTTAACGACATTAGTAAATTAGACGTAAATAACGCTACAACTGAAACCATTATTTTCGTTCGGAATGTGGAAATCGTTTTTTAACAACGATTTACGATATTTCGCTTTAAAATACGTCATATTTAAATGAAATATATATATATATAAAGCAGTATTTGTGCATTTAAATCCTATATTATATAATAATGAATTTAAAGTTAGAATTTATATCATATTACAATGTATATAACAAAAGTGAAAAAATAAGAAAATACTTCAGAAACCCAATATTCGTCAAGTATTATGTAAAATAAAAACAGCTAGAGGAAAATATTCATTGATGTGAGTTTATTTGGACCTACAATGTGTCGAGACATAACTCTTCTTACTTAAAAACAGTGGAAAACAAAAACTAGAATTTCCTATTGATTTGCTTAAAATATGTTGTATAATAAATATAATAATATGAAAAAATAAATATGATAAATATGATATTGTGAAAAGCATTGCAAAATCAATTTGAAAACTATTCATGTATGATTGTTTTAAGGAAATTGGATTCTTATGATTGTTTTACGGAAATTGGATTCTGAGATTACAGGGAATTGGTTAAAATTTAAGGAACGTTTTCTGTTCCGTGAGTAAAAATTAATTTACGTGAAGTATTTTTTTAAAACAGAAATCTGTCAAAAAAATGTTAAAACGAAAAATAATAATGCTGAAGAAGTGTTTAAAAAAGGGAGATCTATACATTAGATATCGTCAAATGTTAACTTTCACGGTAGCATTTCTATTTTCTAATTTCTATTTATCTTACTTCACGGGAACACAAACGCATATAATTTATGTGTGTAAACTGCATGCACACAACTGTGAACATACACAGTTCAACCTTTATAAACTTGCGATGAACTCGGTAAAATTCTTGAGATATTCTAAGTGCAAGGAATAGGAAATCCTTTATGAAAGTATCGAGGATACAGAGGATGAACAAATACCTAAAAATACTGTTATATAAACAATATTGAAATATTGTAGTATGATTTACGCATTAGATTTCACTTAAGAACATACTACACGGATCAGAAATCAAAACTTGCTACACATTGCCGCGATTATAAAATTTGTGTGTAAACATATACTTCTTCTACACAACAAAAGGTGTTGCTGAGCATATGTTTGATGAAGGCTACTTTACATAAGAGGATACTATCACTATGATTTTAAATATACATATTCAACATTAAAAGTAACTGATAATATTATTGGGTGTAGGTATTTTCATGAAGACTTACAACGGGAAATTACAGGAAAAAACCATGTTATTTTACAAACAGAATTGTTTAATCGATTAATAAAATCGATGAACTTCTGACAGATTCGTCTAATTCAACTAGTATTTCCCTTATGCCTAAAGAATTAACCCTCAGTAGGAAACAAAAAAAACTGGTTAAGCATATGTAATTTAATATAACAAATTTAAAATATGAAATTTTTCCTTAATTTATATATATATAAACTCGGTTCATGGTGTCAGGTACCGTCATCCGAAAAATCTACAAGAGACCACTCCATTTCTTCCGGTCAAGGGACCATTCCTCCTCCAGATCCCTATTCCTCATGGTTTTTTATAGCATCCATCCAGATCTTTCGTGGTTTTCCTCGTTTCCTCTTTTGGTTTGCCCTGTAAATAGATAGCATTTTGGGTAGTCTCTCGTCACTCATTCTTTTAACATGACCATACCATATTAATCGTTTCTTTTGGAGATCTTCTAATATGGTTCCCTTTATTTTCACCATTTCTTTCATTCTTTCATTTCCCATTCTTTCTATTATTGATATCCTGCGTGATCTTCTTAGGGTATCCATTTCCACTTCTGCTAATTTCTTTATTTCTGTCTCCATAATTCTCCATCCCTCTGCTCCATATAACAATATACTCTTTACAATAAAATTATATATATTATATTTCCTTTTTCAGGAGATCTCCTCACTCCACCAAACAGAATTTAATAGTTTTACAGCCCTTCTCCCTTGGCAGATTCTGTATTTAATTTCCTGTGAGTCTTTTCCGTCTATTATAAAATGAGAGCAAGAGTTCTGTAAGTCAAAATTAGTTTTTGCAGACGTAATTAAATCCTAAATTCTGAAGAAGACAATATTATTTTCGATTCGTTTTTTATCTTAAATATTTTGATTTTATGTAATATAAAAATAAACTATACATGACGTAGTGTTTGACATTTAAATTCTTTTTTTTTTCTCATTTGATTCCATTCAGAAAAATACTGCAAAATGCAAAATTTGATGATCATGTTACAAAAAAGTATAAGAAACGATAACATGATGAAGAATAATTGCAGCATATAATTGTCTAAATTTCTATATTTTTATTTTTTTATTGTAAACATTTGTACAGGTTTATTTTACAAAATATTGCTTTGTAACATGTTTCTAAATTTTGATAAATAATGCAGAAATTTAAATATGTTCTATTCCCTTAAAATAAAATCCTTTGTGAGTAAATTGAATTTTTTCAAAATTTTATTTCTTTGAAAACACCAATGATATATTGTGATTTAAAATGAAAAGGACAGTATATTCAGTTAGATTTATGCAATTACAACATTAAACCGACTTAATAAAGCAATACAATATACATTTTTTAATAAATAAAATTTGGCAGTTTTAATTACATACAAATCTTAAGCATTCTCGTAAAAATTCAAAAAATATAGATCTAAAGCATCGACATCCATAATTAATACCGAAAAGATTACTTAGCCAAAACATTTAATTTTAAGTAAATTTTTCATCAGTTTTGCAGTTGCAATTCCTGAGTCTTTTAATACATGTCTCACGTGACAAATACTAAATCCTAGTTTTGGAAAAGTTAGTTTTCAACGGTGCATTTTATTAAGAGTGAACACATAACTAGTGTATATGACCATCTCAGCTGGAAACATGTTTGATTTCATTAAACAGTCGAACTAATTATGAAAACTTATGTCGCAAGATGTTCATGTCTTTTAAGTCACTGAGGACCTGTTTATATTTTTAAACAGTACATGTTTTATCTGATTAGTTAAATGTAAACGACAAAAGGAATTAATTCTGAAACTTTTCTAATAAATTAAAATTTTAATGAACTGTTTGACGTTTAATGTAATACCTTTGAAAATTGGATGTTTCGAATTCGTATTTCATATTTTGTAGATTGGGAAAATTTTAGTTATAAATATTTTCAATTTAAATTATATTAATTTATTTACAACATTTTCATTATCGACTAAAAAAGTATTGAAAATCGCATTATTTTACGACGCATCATTTCTGAAGAAAATTTTAATATTGTTTAAGAAAATATTTTTTTTTTGGTAGTCTAATTACATAATGCTAAAAAAGGAACTGAGTGATTTAGAAACTTGCAAAAAATAAATAAATGGTTACTGCTATAGAAGATGCGTAGCATATAATATTCTTATATAATATAGTTTTTCAAGTTCAAACACCATTTACAATTGAAAGGCAATAAAATGTAAGGATATCATGAGAATCTGCAAACTTAATGTACTTGGCTACATATTTTATTTCGCGTAATATTGAATTTGCATATTTTGGAAATTAAAAAAGTTACATTTAAAAGGACTATTATCGGACTTATAGTTATAATCCACAAAATAAAAATATATTTACATTTAAAGTTGTTAAATATTGCATAAGTTAAACAATTACATCATATTTTTTCAAACAAAGCTAAATATACATGATACAATGCGCAAGGATTAATTCGGATAACATTGCATTCAGTACATTTGGACAAATCTCAAAAGGCTCTATTTCGATGAAAACTTATTTAATTTTGTTCTGTTTATAAAACTAAAAAACATTTTGTTATACTATAAAATTAGAATATTCTTATAGAATGTTTATTAAAAGAAGGCAATTTAAGTAGAACCGCTGATTAAGTATGCCGAAAATTATGCATAGCTATCGGAAAATACACTGTAAAAAAGGGATACTCTTTAAGGTGATACAGCAAACTTCGTTCGAACAAGGAATCTCTGAAATATGCTCTACAATTAATAATATAAGTATTTTGAATGACGTTATTTTTAAAATTATGATAATTATAAGTCTTGTGAAATGCGTCTGCAACTTATAATAAATAAAATCTAACTATTTCATGGAACTATTAATTTTTATTTAAATTAGCTAGGGAAGATGTGAAAAATAAAAGGGACATATTTTACAAGTATAGCAGTATTCATAGTCATTATAAACTTCTCATTTATTCTTTCTCATCAACCAGTCCTATTTTAATTAATTTTAAACGTGTGATAAATGCTGAATCCAATATACTAGCAATAAAGTGTGGTTGTAACGTGAGATTTTATTACTTCCGGAGCATTCATCATATATTGCACCATGAAATATCCAACTTTTTAGCCCGTTATAAAACAGCTGAATAAAACAGCAATTTTATATTGAAGACGAGGTGCGAAACACAATCGAGGAATTCATAGCGTCGAAAGAACAAGGATATTTTCGCCATGTTATTTATCAGCTGCCTGAGCGTTGGTAAAGGGTGGGATAAGCTATCGGTGACTATATTTATTAATGTTTGTATTTGATTTGATTTTTATTGATAAACAAAACGTTCTCAAACCGAGAAATTTATTTGTACACCGAATATTAACCCTTAACGAACGATTGACGCAATTTTCGTGACAACCAATTTTTATTGTCCAAATGTGTTGTTTTCATTTCATATTGTTTTAGCACCACGTTTCTGAAATATTTTTTTGTATTATTTATTTTATAAAATTATGAGATTAGTTAAATTTCAATTTTCTGTGCACATATACTAGTATTCAACTGGAAACCACACATTTGCACAATAATTTTTTTTGTCGCTAATATGCCGGCATTCGTTCGATAAGAGTTGCAAATATGGTAAATTTCCATTGAAAAATCAGTTTGTATATTTGAATTGTTTATTTTTTATTATTTCTTCCATTTTCGTAGTATTGTTTGTTGGTTCTTGATGTTTTAAAAAGTTGGAAATATTCTTACAAGTTTCTCTAACTTTATGACGTTTCAGATAAAGTGATTTTCAGTTACTGCTGTCATTGGACGGTCGCTAATCATGCCGGGAGTTTTTAGATTAGGGTGCAAAGCGCGGAATGAGTACTCCCATTTTGTCAGCCAATTAGCACCGAAATGTTACGAAAATAAAATAAAAAATCGACATGTACTGCGATAGGTGGAAAGGTAATCTGTCAAATGTCATTATTATACAGAATTGGACATAGGAGTGTCTTCTTTTCTGTTTATTTTCGCTTTATTATCACTAATTAAATTGTCCCGGATGTTCGTTCGGTTTGTAGATTATCATATTCGAGTTTCATTTTTTCGAAAATTTTCCTATGAATTACAGATTTGTTTGATTCGAGGCCCCGATATAAATAGGGGACCGCTAGCGGGCGAAGCCAGCTAGTATTTATTCATATAACAGTTATTTTTTTGTATGTTAATAATGCGTTTCATACAACCATGTACCTAAGACAAGCTGCAGGGTCTGTATTTTTACAAAATGTACTTAATATGTTTGAAAATCGTTGATAATTTTTCAACAGCATAGTGTTATTCTACAATTTCATTTATCGATTTATGACTCTTTAATGCAAAAAATAAAATTTTATTTTATATTGTTAAATATTGAATAGTTAACGAATAGTATTATTCAATGTTTTTTTAAAGCCTACGAGTTTTAAAACAGACCCTAATTAATATTTAATCTTAATAGTTTTAATATTTTCTTAAAATTAGTCCGCTAAAAAGCAACATAATACAATTTAAAAATTTCATTTATTTCTAAATAATAGTAATATATATATATATATATATATATATATATATATAATATATATATATATATATATAGTTTTGCATAAATTCTTGAAAAATGTATTTTACCTTAAATCTTATATGCGAATTTCGAAGCAATATATTTACTATGACTCATTTGTTTGCTAATAACAAAAAAATATTCAGAAAATATTTAACATTATATATAAAAATGAATGAAAATAAATGCAGCTGTTCACGTTGCCTTTTTTCTTTTCTTTTCTCTCTCTCTCTCTCTTTTTTTTTTATAACTAGTCATTAATATTAGCCTCTGTGAGCATGTCATGTGATTTTGTTGGATATTCTAATGAAAAAGAAAATGATTACAGCAAATGGAAGAAATTAGAATTAAATATATACGTGTATATAATTTTCAGGAAAGAGAATATGTTTGGTTCATTTAAAATGTTAATATGAAGTGAATTTTGTACAACTGAGTTTTGGACAACATTTAATCATTAACAGAAAATATAGTCAGATTGAATTGAATAATTAATACTAAAATTATTTTTCAAATATTGAATGCTTTCTTTTTATATTTTAATCTATGCACATGAAAAGAATAAATATTTGGGAGACATATTTTAATTAAAAGAAGTAAAAATTTAAAAGTGCAAAGTATTGTTGCAATAATGCAAAGTGTTGTTGGGAATAATGATTGAATTTTTTTATTGTTTGTTTTTTATTAATAAAAAAAATTAATAAAAACGGTTAGAACTGTTTTATATATAGTAATCATGATATAAATAATTATTTTAATTTATGTAGCGACATACGCTTTTATTTGATTATGTTCAAGTGTGTATGTACATTGAAAAATTTTGAGATTAAGATTAGATAAGCATTTTTTAAATATTTACAAGAAAAACATTGGCTGTAATTTCATTTAAGAAAATATAATTTTAATATTTTTAACATGCTTTTACTTTACATTTTCGCTTTCTACTATGAACTTTAGACACTTTGAGTTTATTGAATTTTTGTTATTATTTTTTATACTTATTGTTTATTTATATGAGATAAAAATTCACTTTCTGTAATGGAGTTTCTAAGAGCAGTTTCTTTTATTTATACTGATAATAGCGTTACGTTTTCTTTGATTTCTATACGCTATGTCAATAAATTAAAATCGACAAGCTCTTTGGAGAAAATAGATAAATTCATATTAAACTTTGATCTAGTACAACAAAAAAAATCAATCAGAAGATAATTAGATTACACGATGCATTTCATAGATGCTGCTTATCTCATTTTCTTTTCTTGTTAACGCAAAATGTATTCTACTTTCAATGAGAAAGAATATGAAATTTTATCACATATAATACAAAAATTGTTTTTCACTTTTTCGAGAGAACATACATTTTTCACAGTAATTACAAAACGTTTTATACTGTCATAGAGTAAAGAAATAAGTGTTATAAAAATTAGTAAAACCAATGACTGTTTTCTGTTCTTTAGCGCATTTACATTCAGGAAGTACTTGAAAAAAATAGTGAAGTTAGTTCATGACATAAAGACACGTTTTATATTTTATAAGCTTAAATCCTCGAAATATTTTAATAATGATGGTTCATGAGGCACGTTTATTGAAATAAAGGAGAAAAAAATGTGCAAAGGGGGCAAGCAATTCTACCTTAATCCTTTGTATCACCTCGGTGTATATCTGCAACATACATAAAAGTCAATGTTACTTACACGGTGAAATTAAAACACGATTTTTCTTATTGCTGCTATCTCCCAGCACAACAATTAATTTAAATTGTTCATAGAGTTTGCAACAGATACAGACACTGAATTAAATTTTCAATCCAAAGTTGTTTTTTTTTATTTGAGTAACTTTGCATCATCATTGCTAGAATTAACTTCGTAAATTTTGGGAAATAAAAAATACTGGAAATGTTCAAAAAATACTTTTTAGGAAGGTAAGTTCGTACATTTTATTATTTTGTATTAGAAAATTCACAATATTTATCTAATGTATGTAATTTTCCGTTTATTGCAGAAAGGGGAAAAGTACACTTTAGTCAATATATAGATATATCACTAATGTGGGATTACAAATGAATTTGGAAAAGACTAAGGTGATATTCAATTTATTTGCATCAAAAAAGAAAATCCTGTACAACAACTCTGAGAATAAAGAAGTGCAAAGTTATGCGTACCTTGGACAGGAACTATCATTGGATAACAGTATCATAAATAAAATAAATAGAAGAAGAAGAAATGGATGGAGTGCTTTTGGGAAGAACAATATTATTCTGAAAAGTAACATGCCTCTTCGTTTGAAAAGAAATGTTATTAACCAATGTGTTTTGCCTGCACTAACTTATGGAGCAGAAACAAAGACGTTAACAAAACTGATGGTACAAAGATTACAAACAACACAACTAAGTATGGAAAGATGTATGCTAGATATAAACAGAAGAGACAGAAAGATAATAACTTGGATAAGAAGTCAGACGAAAGTTTTAAAAATTATTGAGAGAATTAAACGGCTAAAATGGAAATGTTCTGGTCAAACTGCAAGAAAACAAGACAATATATGGAGCACAAACACCCTACAGTTGTATCCCAGAGACGTAAAACGATCAAGAAGACGACATCAATTAAGATGGAGTGACAAAATCAGAAAAGTGGCCGGTGTTAATTGGATGACTAAAGCACTAGACAGAAAACAATGGACAAATCTGGGGGAGACCTACATCTAGCAGAGGACTGAAGACGGTTGATGATGATGATGATGATGATGATGATGATGATATATATATATATATATAAATTGAAGTTGTTGAGTTCTTGTTTTAGAATTATCACAATTGAAAGAACATTCTTAAAAAATCTTTTGGTGTCATTTAAATCTTCTTTTTTTCTTTCTTTCTCGACCTACCATATCCTATTTTTTTTTATATTTGTTTTCTGTTTATCTCCTGTCAATGCTGTTTGTTTTTCGCTGCATATATTTATTTCTCCTACTTCCGGTCGCCCACTTGGTTTGGTTTTGGGACAAAAATGTTATAATACTATTATTCTTCTTAGATTTATTTTGGAATATTTATAGAAATATACACAGAAGATTATTTTTATTGCAAATTTAGTGAAAACATACCATATTTATTTTTCTGAAATATTTTTATTTAATAAAAACGGACCACTGTGTTCCCTTTCCACTTTAAATCGTCAATATGCTTTGTAATTGCTGTGCTTATAGTGGTGTAGGTAAGCTGTGGACGATCTATTCGAAACGCAGTTTTATTGATGTATAATGATTTTTTGTTACCTTGAATGTTATTCTGTTTTACTTATGTTTGTTTATAAAATACGTTGTTTTTTGTACGATATTCATAAAATTTTAAATGATTCGACAAAATTCTGCAACGATTATAGAGGATTAAATTTCAAACCATTCGGTTGGCTCGGTGTAACAGCGCTACGCACTGTTATATGCGGGCAGACAGACAGACTGACGGACCAGACGACGACTATAATTGCTAGGCATTTAAATAATTAAGAACGCTCAAAAAAGGCTAAACAAATGTTGAAATATATTTTTACGTTATCATTAAATGATGATTATGATGATTTTCTATAACGCACTGAAAAATCGATAAAATGATGCTTTAAAATAATCTAAATATCTTAAGTTTTATAATATTTAAAAGAAGTCCCTTTAACAATTAATCCTTCGAACTATTCTGCGTTCAATAGGTTTTTACATTTTTTTTTAAATTCGCAACAGGAAAAAAAATCTATAGACTTTCTGCGTTCTTCTTTTTTTTTTTTTTTTTTTTTTTTTTTTATCTCTTCTACTATAATCCTTATTCTTCAAGCTATCAATTACTGTTGGACAGCCTAATAGAATTGATAAAGTACTTTTCTATATTCTTTTTTAACTAAAATTATACGAAATGGTTTTTTTCTTCATTATTACAGCTATTATTTAGAATGAAAGGATTTTCCTATTTTTTATTGTTTTTACTTTTATTCAAAGGCAAGATAAAGATTATTTTCACAAGAAAATTAATTTAAGTATGCTAAATATTTCCACCATCAGAACACATACAGAATGCGTGATGGTGAAATGCTGCCGTTGGTGGATACATATAGCATGCTTAACATGATTTTCTGATGGAAATATTATTTACTTGCCTTACATGTTTTAATTTTATTTGTAAATGTGCCGTCTGCCTTAACCTTTTGAATCCCGCACCAGCCGAAATCTTTCCAATGCTGTGAAATTCACAATAGATCAGGATAGCTGAAAGGATTTTCCTTCCCCTTAAATGGATAGGGGTGCTGTGAAGTTGTTGATCTCACACAGTGATAGATGGTGTAATTTGTTAACATTTCTGGACTGTACAGAAAGAAAAACTAGATTTTTTTTTAGTAACTGGAGCAATGATAAACAGAAGGGCGTAACACCTGTCTAAATTTGAATAAAGGGAGTAGGCAGTAGGATTATTTCAACTACTTACATAGTGGAAAAGGGGGGAACGAAAAAAAGGCATTTTGAGCTGTTTTTTGGGGATTATATGGTCAATTAGCTTTTTAGAGCTTGGGATTTAAATACTTAAAATGTCACACTTCTGCAATTAGAGACGTATTTAAGTTGGTCATTAGATGCAAAAAATACATTTCTGAGTTTCTAATAAAATCCTTCCTACATACAAGCTATCATTTCATACCAAATCAATGACTCTGTACAACTTTTTAGCTAACTTTTAATTTTGTATCCGTATTTCGTACAGTTGTCGATATACACTCTGAGAAATTACTGTAAATTTATGAGCGTTTACCCTTCATTTTTTACGGCAACAGCCTTATTTGATGAAAAACGGTCTGATCCACTAAATAAGCGGCCTTATCCCTTAGAAAATTAAGAGCAATCCACATATTCTTACAGTTCTAGCCCATATGTTAGCAAAAATACGGTACGACCCCATACATTGTCCTCCGCCAGGGTGTAACCCTTCATTTTACTCGTGTTTCGAAAATATTAACCCACAAAACAGCTATTCTGTGATGATTATCTAACGTGCTACGTGCTACGGAACAGTAAGCAAAGTGTTATTGTGTTTTAAAGTGCATTATACCCTGTGTATTATAATGCTATATTACTTTGCACCGTAAAATTACGGGCTGCACAAAATGATGGGCATGGATTATTATTATTTTTTTTTTTTTTACGGTCTCTGACTGGAATCTCTGCTGCCGGCCTCCGTCCGTAATTTTACAGCATTTTTTTTTACAGTGTAGGAACTCTGACTGGTTAGCCGTAAGTTGGAGCTGTAAGAGTTTCCATAGCCAATTTACTATACTTATACATCACGTATATGACTACAGTTGTTGTCATCGTTCTGAAATAATTGGGAGAAAACAGGACTGTAGCCGGCATCCTGTAAAATGTATATATTACTAAATATTAGATATATAAATTTAAAATTGATTGGAATAATTTTTTTTTAACTTTGAAAGTTCCATAAAAAATAATTCTTATATTAAAGTATTCTTTTCAAAATAATATTTCTTTAAAAAGGAGTTACAATGTCAAAAGAAAAAAAATATATATATTTCAAAAATGCTGTTATTTACATAAAAATAGTTAAAAAGAAAAGCTGGAGACTAGAAATTATTCGCAAAGAACTAAAAATATATTATTTTATGATATTTTCTTAAACAAAGAATATCCTTTGTGACGCATATCAGGCATGTTATTATTGTACCTTTTGTTTATTAATCTTTGCTTTATCTTTTTTGCTCTTTGATATAATGAAAATAATGTTTTTTCTTTTTACAGTAAAGTGTATTATATTGTCTTTTAAAACACATTTTAAAAACTTAAGCATTTTACTTTACATTAAAAAAATATACCAAACAATACCTGAAAATCGTTTTTTTTTTATTTATAAGCTTTGAAAATCGCACTTTAGAAATTGTTCATAATTTGTAATTATATTTTGTATGTTGTACGTTGATACATAATGAACTATTACATTTCTTATATATAGTATTTCCAAAATCCTATCGTAAAATAAATGATAACATGCAAATATTTTTCTTTCAAAATAAAATCAATTAGTACTTCAGTATGCTTTATTAATTTATCATTTCTTCTAAAATTTATTACAATGGAATATACGCAATTAGAAAAAAACATTGATACATATAGAGTCAGTAAATATGATATTTTTTGAATAAGGAGATTGGTTATGCGTTTTATAATACGCACGATGGTTATGCGTTTTATAATACTATTGTTATACATGAATGTTATTACAACGTGTATGTTTTACATCAGTGCAAAATGTTGCAGGAACGTAACTGTTGGAGTATAACAGTAATGTCGTTTATTAAAGTAAATTAAAAGAATGCAGGTAGGTATGTATTAAATGTGGGGGAGGGGGATATTATCAATTTTTCAAATTTTCATTATACAAGGTGATTCATAAGTAAGTATACAACTTCCAGTTGTTGTAAAACATGAATCTTAACATGAAAACATGAAAACATGAATCTGAAACATGAATGAATGAATGAGTTTAAGGCATGTTCCTCAAACGCAAGCTGTACCGTAGGTGTACTCTTAATGTTTTTTTTTTTTCTCGCTGCTATGTGAAGTGACATAGGCGATAGCTAGCGTGTCACCCAAATATCAATAGTAATGGCCAAATATAAAAAGTAATGGCCAAATATCAATAGTAATGGCCAAATATCAATAGAAATGCGTCTGAAGTAACGAAGGCATTTAGTTTTCTTGAATTGGGTCAATCAAAATCTGTCACCATTGTGCAACAGCATTTTCGAACACGATTTGGAAGACCAGAAAATCCATTGATGATTGGTTTAAAAAATTTAAAACTACGGGCTGTTTGTGCAATGCGGGTTTGATATGTATCGTGTGATTTTTGTACCCTAAATCGTTAATAACTTTACCCCTCTTTAACCAATATTTTTCGTTTTTTGTGCCCTTTCTCTATTTAGCTATCCCCCCAATTCTAGATTCCAGTTAAGACCCTGGCCCTCTGGTGCCTGGTATGGGGTGTCCCTTTGATGTTTTTATTCCAAAAAATTTTAATAACTTCTCCCGCTTTTATGCGAACATTTTCGTTTTGGGGGCTTTTTCTTCATTCTGTTATTCCTCCATTTCTACATTTCAGTTAGGACATTGGCCTCTTAAGGTCCCGGTCCTAGATCACTTGAAATTTTTGTGCTCTATGCAATTTTTACACTCCTAATTGTGTCACCCTCTCAATGCATAACTTTAAAGTTGAGTCGTGGACTCCTGTCCGGGTGCCACCACCCTCATATTTTTATTGGGGCTCTCGAGTTTTTTTAAGCATTTGTTTAAAAATGTATTCTAATGATTAAATTTTACCCTATTCTTAATTTCGAATATTTGGAGATCTAAAGCGCGAAGTACTGGGACATTTTAAGATGTTTCCTGCTCAAAACTATCAGTTGGTTCCTTTCCCCCCCCCCCTGCTATACCTGTCTTAAAAATCACGCGATTCACTAGCTTTTTTTCAACAACTTCTTCCTTCAAGACTTCCAGCTACTATTGAACGACAAAAAAATTCTCGGACATCAGCTACCACCATTTTCGAATATTAATCTTTTTCATGGGGTTTTAAAAAATCATATTCACTTGATTTCTGTTTAAAGTTATTATCACGGGTTGGGCAAAACCGGGTATTTCAGCTAGTAAAATATAAAAAAATAGAAGAATTATTTCTCTAAACATTTTTGTATAATATAATTTAATAGTAAATCGATTATTGTTTAAATATCTTATGAACATCGATTAGCCATCCATAACTAAATATAATTGTTCTATGTAAGAAAAAAAATTATAACAATGTTGTGTTTTTAGGCGCGTTCGTAATTATATAAATATGAAGCACCTATAGTCGTCGTCTGGTCCGTCTATTTGTCTGTCTGTCTTTCGTCTGTCGACATGTAACAGCGCAAAAACTACCCAACCAAATGATTTGAAATTTAATATACATAATCCTTGCAGAATTTTTTCGAGTCATTTCAAATTTTAGGTAAATCTAATCAAAACTTAAAAATATATTATTAAAAATATTTATTAAGTAATTTGATTTTATTTTAAATCGGTACTTCCTTGTTATAGCAGCTTCCGAGGATTAATCGTAAAGCGATCGAGATGTATCGTCACGTTTTCTGACATGTATGACGTTATAGTCATATATGACGTATATGATATTTTACAGCCCCTATGACCAAGTTATAGTCACATTCTTCATTCTATTAAATCCTCTCATACGTAATTAATTTAATGATATCCCATGATAGGTATCGATTCTATGTTGCCTTGATCATTACGTCCTATTTAAGATGGCGTCATGTTATTTCCGTATTACTGAATTTCAAAACCGATTGTGTATACTAAAATTGTTTAACAATAGTACGTAATCGCATAATCTACCGATAGTTATTCGGACAGATGTTTCCGGAGAAATATATATTAAAAAGAAAAAGAGTCTAGATGTGGATTTCAAGTTCTGAAATTTTCAAAGCTAGGCTTAAGTTTCAGATTGGAATATTCAGTTAATGTCAACAAAAGATAAAATGATGAAAACTTAAAATGTACTTATTTTGTTGCGGTAATTATTCATATCATAATAACAGACGATAGAATTCATTTCACTGAAACTAGTTATAGTACAAACGCACTTCATTGTCATGTTTGGCATACAATTTTCAACTTGTTTAAATCTATCATTGCATATAATGGATACATTCTTCAAAAGTTACGAGGGACATCAGTTATTTAGGAAAATTAACAGAAAATAGAAAAGAAATAGAAAACATTAAATATCATAACTATTATAGGTTAACTCCGGGAGAGTCGCCGCATCCGGGATAGATGCCGCACCCATTGTATTTCTTGCAATTATCTATAGATAAAGTCAAACGCATAGTATAGGTGCGCAATGAGATTACTTTAACTAGGGTATAGCGTGATTCCAATTTCGAAGTTTACGTGTAGCTGAACAATCCTTATTTTGAGGTAAGGGCACGCTTTCACTAACCAAACTTTTAAGCACGTTATGCTTAAATAATTTTTATACGAAAATTACTAAATGCATGCACGATTTCGAAGTCAAAACTAAATTTAGCGTCTGTATATAGTACTGTGTGTATCGTTACACCATTTTATTTGCAAGGGAAGGCAACTGTGATGTGTGACGTCTGTACCGTACAAAAGGGGATACATGCCGCACTGCTCATCCGGTATACATGCTGCAGTTTTTTTGTTTCTTTATCGATGAATAATATTCAGTTCATCAGTCATTGATGAATGTTCAAACAGTATGAATTTTACTACACCTAAGGAGAAATAGGGAAAAATAAAAAGTAAGAAGGCAAAGAAAGATGCATGTCAAGATGATAATGATGTTGAATCACATATGTGACGCAGACGTTCTTTGCAAGGAATGTGTAGAAAATTACTTCGAAGAAAACTAAGAGGAAGCGTGACTGGCTTCATTGCATCATGTGGTTACATGAAGACTGTAATATTTTCGACAATTTTTACATATATTGCGGTCGATATAACAGGCCTATTAACAAATAAAACAACATAAACACTATTTTACTTTGTTCTGTTCCCTCGCTAATACACTGATGTTTCGTTGTTGCTGAAATAACTTATATCCAATCTTTGAAAAATAAAATAAGTAGATAAGCTTGTTAGTGTACAAATTAGGCAGACTAATATTGATTTGAACCTACTAGTAAGTTTCATTGTACTCATTTAGCTTCTTTTTGTTCTTACATATTTATTAATAGTCCAGATAGTAATATTTGTTTGAATATTTTTTATTTATAATTTATTTATGTTCTTATGACAAGCGCGGCATAACTCCCGCAGAAGTGCAGCGTTTTACCCTGAATGTACGATTGACGCACCGCAGTGTAATGTTTTAGAAAACTTTAAGAAACATATATTATTTTTATATATATGTACGCAGTAGACGTGATGCAATATTTAACATTAAATAGCACAGCATAATTTTTTATTTAGTTTATGCAAACCATTGGATATTAGACACAAATTCAGTGCGTCATCTTACCCGGAATTACTCTACTTAATGGAAATAGTGGAATTTGATTTTCCGTATTTGTTAATCTTTCGATAATCTCTGGTATCTAAAAAAAATTCGAATACCACGTGAACCAATATAATCACACCTTGAATTATGATATTACAAAAATTAATAAATAAATAAAAAATTCTTAGCAATCATAAATTGCCGAAGTGGTACAAGAAAGCAACGTCTAATTCAATTTTCCGTTTACAAGGAATAAGACAAACTTCTTTACAATTGCTTCGAATAAAGTCAAGTGTATCTCTATTTGAAAACAAAAATCGATATTCATATAAAAATATAATAGATTATAACACCTGGTTATAATATATTTCTTTTAAATGCTAAAAGTTGTAAACTAAAAACATAATATACAGTAAATTACCTTTTATTAGATTGCTGACATGTTTTGGCTCACTATGAACCATTATCAAAGATGATGTCATAATGTCGATAATATCACTTCAAAGACCGCACAATTATAGAATATACAAGTAGAATATACAAGTAGTATTATATACAAGTAGTTTTTTTTAATGTCATTAATTTTAATTGATATGTGAAATTATTATATAATTACACATTTAATGGATTATAATATATGTATTTTGAAGGAGTTTTATTTGAGAATCTTGGGGTTATTTTGTTTCTTTTAATATCGTAGGGTATTTATTTAATTATTTTTAATTGTACTTCTCCAATAGTTAATTTGCATATATATTTACATTATCAATATTAATTACAAGTGAAACAATTTGAAAAATGTAAAAATATATAAAAAATTAAGGAGATTTTGATAGACACATAAATTTATCTTCAAACCGAATTGCACTTTTCTTTACATTTAATTGTAAAAGAAACACGTGAAAGAATTACAAGTGAGAGAATTTTTAAAATGTAAAAGTACATAAATGATAAGAAGATTTTCATCGACCCATACAACATATACAAAATGAAATTTTGATTTATATAATTTAAAGTCTAAAATTTCTCCTAGGTTTCACCTGTAATCAACACTAAATTCGTTTTTGTTTTTATTGGTATCAATTTTATTGCATTAGACATTTCTTCTTTCCATGTAATGAAGAAACATTAAAATATGTCTAGAACTGAGAAATGGTAAATGCATTGAAAGAAAAAATCTTTCGTCACCAAGCGCAAGAAAATCTGCTACTACTTTCAAAGCATGTAAAAATACATAAAAAAATAAAGGAGATTTCGATAGACACATAAATTTATCTTCAAACTGAATTAGACTTTTCTTTACATTTAATTGGAATGGGACACGACAAACGCAGTCAGAAGAATTAATCAAATGACATGTTAAGTTTTTGGACAGATTTCGAAAGAAAGAAATTTGTTAAAACTCAGAATCAAGATATCTCAGATCACAATCTTCAGGATTGTCGTTAGGAATCGTCTGAACAAAATGCCTACTTCAGATAAATATTTAAAATTTATGTTTTATAAGAGTTTTTTTTTCTTGTGGTTATTAAAGATTGTGAATACGACAAAAAAAAAAAAAAAAAAAAAAAAACTTTTACAAAACATAAATTTCAAATATTCATCTGAAGTAGGCATTTTGTTCAGACGATACCCTAACGACAATCCTACAATCTTCAATAACAATGCGTGTTTTCACAATGAGCAAATATACTTTTAAAGACATATAACTTTTAAAAATACTTAGTTTCAGATAATTTTAAACATAGTATGTGTTTTATATTTTTAAATCCCTTACCATTATTTTAAATAAATATATGACGAAATTTTACATATTGCAAAAGTACCACTCTCAGAATTTTCCCAGATAAGTTACATTTTAAAAGATTTTCACGTTACTCAGCATCAAAAGTTATGTGTAATTAATATAAGCCTCGTTTAAAGCTTAAAAGCTTTAATAATACGCTGTTTTCCTGCTTAATAGTTAAATGATGTTTGTATAAATTAAGAAACAAAAATTACAAAATCAGAGAGAAAATTATGAAAGAATAACAACATAACTTTTCTGTAAAAGCTCTTTAACTGCAAATTCTTCTCTGAAAGCAATATACATTGTGTTTTTCAAAGATATGGTAAGGTAAATTTTTAACTTAATTTATGTTCATTAAATGTGTATGACTTAATTAAGTTTCTTGAATTATCACTTGTCTTAATATAAATTTATGAACAGAACGTTTTACACTCAACGAGAGCAATGACGATAAATGTGTTTTAGCTCTAAGTAGATTTGATAGTATATGGGATTTTCATAACAAAATATACATTTTCTCAATTACATTTTGATGGCTTAATATATATATATACAGGGTGTCCCAAAAAGGAGTACATATTTTTAAAAATGAATAAGAAACAAACGAATATAGTTATTTAAAAAATTCTTGCAGGAAGCGGATGTGTGAAGTCTGGAATTTTGTTTATAACACTTTATTGTGATAGTTCAAAATCTGACCGACAGATGGCGCTACAGCGCCGAAAATTACCTGAAATTAACCGGCAAGGGTATGAATTGGCCACCTTACTCACCAGATTTAAATCCGTGTGATTTTTTTTCTTTGGGGCCATCTGAAGGATGTACTTTACTGCCAAAATTCCACTTCGCTAGCTGAGCTCCAGCAATTAACCGCTCAAGAGTGTACAGCCATTTCCGTACAGACGTTGCAGAAGGTGTGTGCTAATTTCATTCTAAGATTCCGACATGTTATTGTGGTGAATGGAGGAAATATTGAAAAATTTTCAACTATTGCTGATGAATGCGGTAGCCACAGCGCCATCTATCGGTAAGAATTTGAACTAACATAATAAAATACTCTAAATAAAATTCCAGACTTCACATATCCGTTTCCTGCAAGAATTCTTTTAATAACTCTATTCGTTTGTTTCTTATTCATTTTTAAAAATGGGTACTCCTTTTTGGGACACCCTGTGTATATACATATATATATATGACTAGTTTTAAATGTTTCGTTTAATTTCATTTATAAAAGAAAAAAAAACAAAAAATAATACAAAATATTAATAATAAGATTTAAATTAATAACTTCTATTAATGTATTGATAAAGACGATTTCTTTATCAATACATACTTCTATCTTTTCAATACTTACTTCTATCTTTTTATAAGCCTCAAAACGTTCGTTACACATTGTAAAATTCAGAGTTTCATAATTCAGTAAATTTCGGTCTTACAAACTACTTATTTTTATTTTAGTTGTTAAAATATAACGAATGCTTTTGTACACTCTCAGAAATAAAATACTCAATTTTGACGATTCGGCAATCCTTAAGCTTTATTTCGTTATTTTTGACAATCATTTCGTCAGAGTCACGTGGTTTTCGACGAAAAGCGAAACATCAAATATCTAACAAAACTGTTTCCTCCCTGTCAAAAACAAAACTCTCAGTTTTGACGATTCAGCAATTCTTGAGCTATATTTCATCATTTTTGACAATCATTTCGCCTCAAAATTAAGATATTTTTAATGAAATTCAAACTCAAATATTTGACGAAACTGTTTCCCCACTCACGGCCAGAATATTTTTGTTGTTACAAAATCATTCAAAAAATAAATAAAATGAAAAATAATTCAAAATTTCAGGAGCTTTTTCTAATTTAAGAAATATATTCATATAACAATCAAATTTAAAATATGCATAATTGATCCCTTTTCCCTCTATAAAAAGTATTGTGTTAAAATCTTAACCCCTATAATCTAGAACTGATAAACTCTGCTCCAATATGCACTTCAAAGTTTATAATTTCTGACCCACAAATTAACTAGACCATATATGCTAATCATTCATTGAACAAAGGAAATTTCTCTAATAAATTGTATTAATCAAGCCATATTTTAATTATTTATTAACCATAGAAAAACCATAATAATAATCTAGCCTTATTAATTAAAACATGCAGAAATTATAACAGAACCGATAAAAATACAATCTACCTTCTAAAAATATAAACACACATCAACATCACGCAGATACATTTAAAATCAGAGGCAGGCAGCGCATTTGTCTCCCACACCAAAGGTCGCGCGTTCCAATCCCTTTGAAGACTTGAGAAAAGCAATGTACTTTTCCCCCTGTCAATGACAGATGCTTCTAAAATTGCCAATAGATGGCACCTCCGGCCTTTTTTTCACTTTCGAACAAGCAATTTGATGAAATTAATTTCCTCACTTTTTTGAGGATACAAATTTACTCGATTTGACGAAATATTCGTTCGGAGCATTTCTCAGGAAAGAGTTTTGTCAAAAACGAAGAAAATTTCGTGGATTTTGAGTATCGATTTCTGACAGATTAAATATAATTTATAAGCATCGAAAACCTGAACTTTGAATTTCATGAGCGATAAATAAAATTCCTATAACACTAAAAATATGTTTTGTGTGTGTCGAAAAAAAACGGTAATTTATTATTATTAACTTTTAGATGTGCACGTTAGCGGAAGACTTGGGAGTATATCTTTTGGGAACATAATATTCCATCATGACAGCGAAAGTTTTAATCTGTAATTAGTAAAGTAAATCGTTTAAATAAAACATACAATACCATTGAGAAAATACCATAAACTCAACTAAATTTTATAATTTGTTCTATCATTTACACGTACAGGGTGTTTCACAAAGGACACCTAACTTTAAAAATCAATAACCCGGAAACGGTGATAGATAGAAACATGAAACCAGTGGTATGTTTATTAAAAAAAACGCAAGGATCTTATATGTAAATCTCAAAATTTAGTTAACAATAGCACCGATAAATGGCGCTGAGAGCGTTAAGAATCATTCTAAAGCGAGTTCAGAAGCATAGAAAGACTAATTGTCGAAGATTTCGTCATTTAAATCTGGCCGCTATTAGCGTATAGTGAAAATAATTCCGTGATGTATACCGTGGAGGAACGCGTGTTTATTGTGTTGAAGTACCACTGATTAAGTCAGAGTCCTAATGCTACAAGGAGAAGTTTTCAAATGCGATTTCAAGTCGCAAAAAGCCCAGATGGAAAAAAAAAAATTCAACAGACAGGCAACGTGGCCGATGCGAATTATTTTCACTATACGAAGATAGCGTTCAGATTTCAATGGCGAAATCTTCGACGGCTAGTCTTTCTATGATTCTGAACTCTCTTTAGAAGGATTATTAACGCTCTCAGCGCCATCTATCGATGCTATTTTTAACTAAATTTTGAGATTTACGTATAAGATTCTTACGATTTTTTTAATAAACATACCACAGGTTTCATGTTTCTATCTATCACCGTTTCCGGGTTATTGATTTTTAAAGTTACGGGTCCTTTGTGAAACACCCTGTATATAATTTAGCATTATTTTATATAAGTATCATTCATAGTTAGGAATAATTCAATTTGTATTTGCTCATAACGCGTAGAAAATATAAAAATGTTATTAACTATCTAGTGTAATTTAACTACAGAGTAAAATTATAACTACTTGTTCTGTGTTGTTTACCGATTTAAAAAGTAATAGATACATTTTAAAAAAAACTCTGCAATTATAAAAAAAATATATAATAAAAGACAGCTTTTTAGAATAATTAAAATACTTATAAAAAATTTCATTTGCAATGAAATTTACGTAGAAAAATGTCTTTTTCGCAGTCTTAATGGTGTTTGTATACCACACGAAAATTTATTCTTAATTGTACTGATTTCGCCACTTATTCCTTTTTAAATTTTATTTTTAATTTCACTCGTAAATATTAAAAGTTGAGAACGATGCAAACTTGAAAGAAATTACACAGCTTTAAGAAACACATAAATTTAATAATGTAAAATTAGGAAACTTTTAAAATAAGATGTTTATAGAATTTTTTAACCAGTTAATTTCAAAAGATGTTATACAAAACCCCTTTTCTCATCTTAATCGTCCGTTATTTATAAAATAATATTCTTTTAGATTCTGTAGTTCTTTATCACTAAATTTCCCGAGGGTAATATATGACAGATAATACTTTTTGTAGTATAAATTGCTTTTTCTCGGGTCAAATATTTTCCTGCTTAGTGCTGTTTTGGGAAATGTTGTCATATCCGTAGCTCTTAGGATTAACTAATCTTTATAGTATGGTATATTTATTCTTTACTTTTTCATTTCGCTAGAGTTTGTAATGATATTTCGTTAGAAAATACATCTTTTATTCAAAATTGTTACCAAAATTAGTATAAATAACTGTTTCTCATAATAAAAATGCTTAAATTTTAAATATGTTTTACCTGATTTCTGTTTAAGTAGTATAGTTAAATTAATGCTTTTTGTTTTCTTTTTAAAGTTTTAATAATTATTGTAATTCTCGGCATCTTAAATTGGGATTGGTGTTAAATATATTTATGCTTGAATGAAAAATAATTCCAGTTCCACCAATATGTACAAAGTTATTTTTTTTTTCGAAAAATATAATAACTAAGAAAGGTTACCGCACATTGAAGTACACTAAGAAAAATATACTTGAAAAATATTCACTATCAATTTTTAAAAGATATAAAAAAATTCGTTGCAGCCCAATTGTTTTTGTGAATAGTATTTTAGAAGAACTTTGTTCAGTTCTTGATTTTTTCGACGTCCAAAGGGTTTTTTTCCAATTTTTAAAAACTTTTTTGGTAATATATGTAAAGTGGCATATTTTATTTTTGATTTTCATGGCAAACATTTTTTTAAGTGAAACGGAAAAAAATTCACGCTAATCTTTAAAATTTTTATTTGATGTTTATGTGACATATATCCTAAACCTTACCGGTTATTGTTATCAATCTTTCGTACAATTCAAATGAGCCTTTTATATTACTTTGTTTACACTGCTGTTAAGGGGTCAAGCACCCTTTGAAATCACAAAATACATTAAAAAAGAGACCGCTGTAACAATTACAGCAACTCCGCAGCTAGTTCAATTTGAATTATACAATTTAAATCAGATATTAATAAAGGTTAATTTTATCAATTAAAATTCTCAAAAATGCATACAGTTATATAGAGCTTTTTAATTTATTTTAAAATATAATTCAATTTTTACGAGAGAATTATTCTTGCATACATTGCGCGCATGATTTTTCACATTTGAATTACTAAAACCAGCCAAATTGTTTTTAATGAGTACAAATATAATGTATTCTCAAAATGACCTACGATGAATAAAATAAATCGTGTAGATGCAGATATATATATATATATATATATGTATGTATGTACATAAATTTGAAATATCCAGTTTTTTTAATGCAAACGTAGTCATGTATTCTAAACTTGTTACATGAGAAACATAATAATAGGTCATTTTGTTCATACGTTTGGTTAATACATTCAATAAAAATTTCATGAAATTTTAACTAATAATGTGACGTGGTGAATTGTTGCGGGCGAAGAGAGTCTTTTAAATTATATAAATATTCTCCAGGTTCCGTAATTCCAATTCAAAAAAATTCCATAAATAGACATTCAATGCTCTTATTAATTTTTCCATGATGATATAGTATAATATAGGAGAGGTGTCTCTTAGCAGGAGCCAGCAGAAGGAGCAACTCACACAGTGAGTATTCAAAGAGAGAGTGAGTCTTCACATAACATTATTGCCAGAGATTTACATTACTTGGCGAATAAAATTGGTGCCAAAACACTTTACTCAATACATTATTTTGGCGTTAAAATTCGAAAAGACAAGATACTTTTGGCTGGGTGTGGAATTTCCAGTAAATTAAAATAATTATTTGCCTCAGAGCCAGAAATGTTGTGGGGTGATTATATATGACAGCAATCTGTCATATATATATAAATGTTTTCTTACATTTTACTTATTTAAAACAAACCCCTCTTAATTTTAAAAGCTTTCCATATTCATCCGTTTCCCTGTATATTAATAATCCTTTTTCTCTCTGTTTTATTTTCATAATATCTCAGCAGTAATCTAAATGTTAAGTTATACGAATTCATTTCTAGTTCAATAAATAATTCTTTTCATTTAAGCATTCCCTTTTTCCGTTACAATAATTGAATAAATAAAAGGTAAATAGTAGTTTTCTACATCACAGTTATATATCAAAATTTATTGCAAAAAGGAAATTAAGAACTTTATTTATTACTTTTAAATCTATTTTTATAATTATCCTTATTGTTCATAAAACAATCCACATGTAATTCATTTTCACTCTTTATACATTTAACCTTGAATTGCATCTCTGAATGTAATCAAATTATAGCAATATGTATATAAAATAAATATGCCTATTTATAGCTTCTAAAATAAACATAATAATAATTATTCTTTTGATCTCTCATAAATAATCCAAAAATAATTTAACTTCTATTTCAGAGTCATTAATCTTGCAAATGTTGACAGTTCAAATTATAGCAATAAATTATATCCAATAAATATACCTTCATCTCATTTAAAACAACGTTTTCCTTTTCTAACTGTCAAATAGATTATCCTTAATATATGTTTTTTTTTTTATGTTTACTTACTCAGAAAAATAACGGTTGTTCTTGCTTTACTCTCAGTAGCATCTTCCAATCAAAATAATGGGTGATGATATCAATTGCTAAATTTAGATCAACTTGTCCAAATATGGTAACGTTTCTGGCTCTGAGGCAAATAATTATTTTAATTTACTGGAAATTCCACACCCAGCCAAAAGTATCTTGTCTTTTCGAATTCTAACGCCAAAATAATGTATTGAGTAAAGTGTTTTGGCACCAATTTTATTCGCCAAGTAATGTAAATCTCTGGCAATAATGTTATGTGAAGACTCACTCTCTCTTTGAATACTCACTGTGTGAGTTGCTCCTTCTGCTGGCTCCTGCTAAGAGACACCTCTCCTATATTATACTATATGATCATGGAAAAATTAATAAGAGCATTGAATGTCTATTTATGGAGTTTTTTTAATTGAAATTACGGAACCTGGAGAATATTTATATAATTTAAAAGACTCTCATCGCCCGCAACAATTCACCACGTCACAAATAATTTTTCATAAATCGGGCACACAATGAATAAAATCGCCGTTTTCAGAAAATTTACTTTAAAGATCAAACTACCCCTTCATCATATAAAAAGAGCTTAGACTGTTTTAGACATAACTCCTCTTCTAAAGTGAATTTATGCATGAGATTTATTTGAAAATATCTTTATCACTTTGTACATATTGGTGGAGCTGAAATTATTTTTCATTCTAGCATAAATATATTTAAACACTAATCCCAATTTAAGATGCTGAGAATTGCAATAATTATTAAAACTTTAAAAAGGAAACAGAAATTTCAATTAACAACTAAAGAATCTCATTTAATTGCAAGCTAATAAAAAAATCGAATTTTTAAAAGTTTAAAGGGTTCAATCCTTAAAAATTATTTGAAAGAAAAATTAGGTGTTTTCATTTTGATTTCAGTTTTTTTATTTAAAAAAAAAAAAAAAAACATTCAAAGTTTACATTTTAAGGCATAATTTTGAGACAAGAAAGTAAAAAATGCATAAAGGATAGAAAAAAGTAAAGAAAATATTTAATATATACTTTTTCATAAAATATGCATCTCGCACATTACTTAATGCTTTCTTAGAATAACAGGTTTTCAATAACGAAAATGATGTTGAAAATTTGAAGAAAAATATTTTTCTATCTCTTATAATCAATAGTATATCAAGTAGGCGATGTTGATATCCTTCTGTTTTCTAGAGGATCCCAGACTCTTCCATAATGGCCGGAAATTTAACTTTCGTGGCTACTTGGCACAGAAAGTGCTGTATTTTTGTCTTCACTTTTTGTTTTAAATTAAACGATGGCTACCGGATGTAGTGGCACATCTCTTAATATACAACGGCGGCTGGATGCAAATGGTCACAATTCTGTTTCGTAATAATGTTTAAAGCATGCCACCAAAAAGCTCATGCTATTTTCAGAAAGTTTCAGAACAAAAGTTATTTTTTAAAATAAGAAATCACTTTTCATTGAACATACTCTATCATGGTCTCTTACAGGTAAATAAAAAAGAGTCTTACTCTGCTATCCGAAGATGGAACACTTCGGAATATTTTGAAAAGGATGAATTAATGGTGATTTAATTTATGAAGCAAACGGTAAAAACAATGATGCTCTAAAAATTATATTTGAGTTGAGCACAACATACCTAGTAGCTAAATAACTTTAATTCCTTTCTTAAATTTCTTTTCGAAAATGAAAGCAAAACTCAGAAATAAATTAAGTATTAAATCAAACATGGACAAAATCTATCCGAGGTAAAGGTGCAGTTTTGTCAAACCTGTCCACAGTTTATGAGTGACGTTTTTGCATGCAAGATAGTATATATATAACAATAACATCAACTATAAGTCAATTAATAATACATATAAGCGTCTGGTAATTAGCCAAATTTGTTGTTGTCATCCAGCATTAATACATGTTTTAACTCTTATATTTTAGTCAGTAATTTTAGTGTTTTGGTGCACTATTGACAGCGGAGGCTATAATTTACAAATGACAAATGCCCTGCTCTCAAAATTAAAGTAATTTAATAAATATCCAAAGAAAATAAATGAATTAAAATGGATGAAAGATTTCATCATACAAGTGTTATTAAATTAAATCATATTTTTTCTTTCATTCACTCTAAAAATAATTAAAATATGTCAATAAAGTTAAAATAATTCTACTGTTGAAATGGAATTTTATTATTCTGTACACGAGACTGTGTTTATAATAAACCTGAATCTATTAATCTGATATCTGTATCATTTTAAGCACGTTACTAAGTTGGAAGTAATGAACGCAACAATTCAAAACTACCTCCACAAAAATGTTTTTTGCTGAGAATGATATATTATTTATTTGTTGCGCTCTAAAATTTTTCTCTTAAGAGTTCTCCTGTTATCACCGTCTGTCTTAAATAAGTTAAAAGAAACAGAATTGTTCTGATCGTATGCAATATAAGACTTTAAAAGAAACATTTAAATTTGATTAATTTTTAAGAAAGTAATGGTTCTTTTAAAATTAAATAAGGGCAAGCACACTTTGTTTTCGGTTTAGTACTTATTGTTACAAAAGAAAAAGAAAATTTAAACACTCATTGTGCAATTTGTGGTGACATTGTATGGTAAATTATCGCCACAATCTGAGAGCTCGAAATACATTAAAGAAAATAGGTTTAATTCATTCAATTTAATCCACTTTTTACATAATGAATTTCTAAAAACATTCACATGACCATAACATCATCATCGTCCAGAAAATGCTACCTATCGCATTATTTTTTACTCTGTATGAGATAATGCTGTTTTTAAAATACATTTTACTCTATGTAATATGTGGCGCACAATCAACTCATAAAAAACGAGCTAAAGTGTACTGTTCTCTGTTCTGGATTTTTGAAACTATCAAACATCTATTTCATCAATTTTGTGGTTAATTTTATGCAGTGTTTTTTGTTTGTTTGTTTATTAAAGTTCCCTAAAAGTAATACCCATTCATGTGTTATATTCAAACTATAAAATTATAATATTAATTATTTTCCCTTTAGGACAGTGTGGTGGTTCAAAATTAGTAGAAGTTCTCTGCTTTCCGAAGACATCTTCCTTAATCGACGTAAACAAAATCTCCCTTACCTTGGACTAAAGGTTATATATGTATACATATACATATATACATAATGTTTACATCAGTTTCTTCATAACAACATTGTAGGTATGTGGAATAGAAGAAATTTTCTGTCCTTCAAGTACACGTTTATAATTTTGCTAAAAGAGATCCATAAATAAAATTGTGATAATACCTTTGGTGAATTAACTCAGGGTCTGACGATTGCCGAAGAACTTATTCGTTCTGATGGCAATGTGACGACGTACGTTGTTGTGTCGAAAAAACTAATATTCAATCATTACAAACTGCAGCTGCACACAATAAATACGAGCAATATTCTGATGCAAAGTTGATATTTAAAAGAAACCATCATTTAGTCTTTGGCAATTTGGAAACGAAATATTTTCACTGTATGTGACGAGTGATTCCATCTGTCCATGCATCGATGTTTAGAAGTGATTCAGTAATTGATTGTAATTTTTTTTTGTTTTTGTCTGTCATGTTTGTGATGTCTTCACATGAATATATTATTTGTTCTTTATGAGTTTCGATTATGTGATGTGCGAAAACTTTGACGGTACTTTACGTTAAACCTCGGCGACAAAGGTTGTAACCATTTCACGAAAAATATCGAAATAATACTTTTGCAGTTATGCTGCAGGACAAACGGCGTTTCCGCGTAATTAGCTAATATACTCAGTCGAGATTTGTAGCAGTCTTACTCGTTGAATGATGCTCGGTGCATCGATGTTAATTTTTTGCACTTTTCACATATACATGTAGATAAAACAAAATAGAGTCTTTCGAGTTACAAATGTGTCTTACGAGTTCTAATCAGGTGACCTAATGAGGAAATTTCGCGCTCATTACCATTACGCACTACATTTTGCAGAGGTTGTACATCTACCCTTAAATGTTTACCTCTGATGAAATGTTCACCAGATTCGTTTCAAAACCTCCTACTTTTAATCTGAGAGTTCTAACTTTCAAAGGCTGAAACCCTCAAATTTCAGTATAAAACATGTATAATTATTTTACTTTGTTAATTTAAATTAAAGTATTAATGAGAACGAAGCTCAAACTTTATATAGGCATTGAAATATGTTTTTTTTGTTAAATGCATTTTACTCATTTTCGTCAGAAAACAAGTTAAATTCTCTCGCTAAAGTTATTTGCAACTACAAATTGTGTTGATAGCAATACGAAATCCAGCATCATTTCATTCATGCCTTGCAATCTAGTGTCATTAAATTTCCTTTTAAACTGAATAAAATCGTTCATATTCTACTTTGATGATCAAAGTGTAACCTCACAAAATTTTCATTTTGATTTAATCATAACTAAATATTAAATTACATTAATAAAATGAAAAAAAATAGTAACAAAACTAAAATAATTTTAAATTTTTATATCATTAATAACATCATGAAAATGATACAATAATAAAATACATATAAAAAACTGCGTAATATTAAACAATAAACATAATACTCGAAATTTAGACATAAGTAAAATGAATTGCGCTCCCGTTTTTTTGAAAATTATTTAACCTCTTCGCAACGAGCGTCGTTTACAGAATTTTTAATCTTTTACCACCGGTTTTTAAAAACGGAAATTTACACCTAAGTGAATTGCAGAAATGCTGTCATTAAATAAGGCAAAGCTTACAATAAAAATTTACTGGTGGGAATAATGGAGGATTCTGAGCATCTCATGCGCCTCGTATACATGTCGCTCGTCCCCAAGGGGTTAAAAATGTGACTCATCATTGATTCTACATAATACCTCAAGTGATCTAGTGACACTTGGTTTCACGCTGCGAGTAGAGCCATTTTTAAATCGTTAGCGCTTTGGTGCCAATCACTATAAATTGAATGAATTTGTGTATCCCAATGTTTCTAAATGGTGTTTGAACAAGGCTTCGGACTTGTCAATTCATAGTCTGGACATTCCAGCAATGACACAATTTTTTCGTACTTTTTCAGGCGTGTATTGAAGTGTATATTGATGAGTTTATTAAAGCGACTAAAAACATGTAAAAAGCTAATGTGTGAAATGAAATCACAATAAAAGGAAGAAAAATAATTTTATTTTGTTAAAATTATTGCAACTAACATTTTTCGTGTAATTTATAATAAAGTGTAAATATACATAAAAGGAAAATAAATTTATAGAGGTTTTTTTTTAATATGAGCTTTGAAACATACTTCATTAAGCTGGGGGAAATAGGGATGTGGAACAATAATGGAGGTTTGACCCACAGTGTTTATTTAATTTGAAAAATCTATCATGATAACCAGCAGTAGATGGAAACATGTTATAAGACTAGTTAATATTTTTCGGCTATTTGTGGTGATTTAAGTTTGCAAAGTTGTAGAGAGATATTAAATTATTAACAAGAAACACATCAACTTATAAAAAAAAAAGATATTTTCGTTCATTTTCATATGATTTATAATACATTTTCTGTTTTTCGTTGTTTTTAGACACTGTAATAAAGTTTTTATAATGGCATTTAGTGATTTTTTCTCTATCACTTTTTTGTTTGTTTGTTTGTTTACTGGCATTGTATAAAGATTCTACTTTCTTTAATGGAGTTTCTAAGAGTAGATCCTGTCTTTGATATTGATAATAGCATTACAGCTTCCGTCGCTTTTTACAGCTTATCACAATAAATTTCAATCGACAAGCTATTTGGTGAAAACAGGAAAAACCTCATTAAACTTAGATCTAGCGGAACACGAAATCGAAATAAAGAAGACAATTGAATTATAAAAAGCATTTCGTAGACGTCTGTTTCGGTATTCTCTTTATAACAAATTGATTTTTTCTTTTTAAATGGAAATAAACTGAAGTGTTATCTAATTTAACACAAAATTAGACTATTTTGTGCTCGCGTGCATATATAATGAAAGGATTTGAGCAAGATAATTAAAAATAGCTCATTAAAAAGATAGTTCATTTAATTTTAAGTATACATTACTCAATGTTTGGTTTGGTTTGTTGGGGTGCTACGGTCATCTTCTGCACAAGGGGTTTAAGCAGACTGGGACATCAGTTTAAAAAGCAATTCTACCCTCTACAAACATCCATAGATGAGTCAGGATACCAACCGGCACAGAGTGGCCTGCGACGTGACGACGGGCTCAATGCCTAACCTTTTGAAAGGGGCTCTTTTGAAAATGCATGTTAAAGCAGGACAGATGCTGACCCAGCCCCCGTGTTGAGGTTAAGTGGTTTGAGTTAATTAAAAGATACTCCATAATACGTACGCAGCATTTTCATTTATTTTCTATTTTTGAATCTTTTTAACACATTTTATAACATCTTTCTGTATACAGCTCATCTCGGATACAAAGGATAATTACTAGTAATACCGCATTTTTTATTTCTGCCTCGCCTCATTAAGATTGATATGCGCCACTATTAGTCATATTAAGTATTTTAATATATTTGTTTGTAGATTTTTTAACTCATTTATTTTGAAATATATTATCTTGTATGTCCTTTTCTTTATTTTTTTTTCACTTAAATAAACTTGTGAAAGAAATATCAAAATTCTCAAAACTTAACTATGACAAATTTCATATAGTATTGCTGATTTAAACTGATTATTGCTGCAAAATATATGTAAACAATTTTTAATAGCTTAATGTACTATCTTTCTACACACAGTTTGTAAAGATTAAACTTTTGGGTTTTTTTTTAATTAAAATTTATATTTATATTTGTTGTCTTATTAGTCTGCAATAGGAATATTTTGCGAAATAAATCAGTTTTTCTATAATAGGTAAAATACGAGTTAAATGTTCTTTTTATTATATTATTTAAAACAAACACAGTAGTTCTATTGCCTTGGCGGCTTTCTTCTATTGCCTTTGTCTCTTTTTCTATGTATTTTTTTCTCGCCTATGGTCAATTTTTCAATTCACTTTCCTTTTCAATTTCGACGCATTCTTTTCATGAATATATATATATATATATATATATATATATATATATATATATTATATATCTATATATAGAAAACTCGTTGCGATTTATTTAATTAACTTACAATTTGACCATGAGATTTATATTTGACATTTTGAATTTAATCCTTTTGTAAAGCTATTTAAACAGAGAATGCCAAAAAAATAAGTTCACTGAAATAAGGCAGAAAATTAAAAATGGTTATGAAATCTTGTACATCTGAGTAATAATTACATATATCGGGGAGACGGGGTGTAAGATGATGAGTTTATACTTTTTTTTGAAGTCGTTAAGTTGGTAATTGATTTCAAATACTTTTCACAACTCTTCTCACCAACAGAGAATACTTGAAATATCATCAGTCCTGAAATAATGAAAAAAATAGTTTTCTGAAGAAAAGTCATTTTGCCAAATAAATGAGTAAGATAACGTATAGATAGTCATATTTATTATGGATAGCAAAAATTATCAAGATGCTTATATGATTTTATTCAACACATTCACAACTTCTCACACACATTCATAGCTTGCTAAAAACAAGTAATTTTTAAATTGCGAGGGATTTGTGCCTGGCTTGATCTACATTCGAAACAGAACAGTCAGCTTAACCCGTTTTAGGCCAAGCATAGAAATTTTATAAAATGTGGTATTATTATCATTGAAATATGCTTACATTACATTCATTAAGATATCAACAAAGTTTCGTGCATGAAAAATAATATTTTATTTAAGAAATAAAACGCATCATTTTAAGAAATGGCGCGTTAATGCACCATTAAATTTAAAGAATTTTTTTTTAGTTTTTTATGACATTTGTTTTATTTTCATTTTACTTACCGAACTTGCAACTTTAAATCATTAAAAAAAACATATGATTAATCTCAAGTGAAATATATACAGTTTCAAAAAGTCGAATTTGTCAATAACCGTTTCAAATTAAAAAAATAGCGTATTTTGAAAATTTTTCAACAGAAAGTGATTACTTCAATTGATTTACTAATATTTTATAGATAGCTTCAGAACCCTTAAAAATAGTATAAAAATTAAATTAGTGACAAATATACGTCACAATTTTAATAAAAATATATTTATTGAAATGGTGCGTAGACGCATCTTTGGCCGAAAATGGGTTAAACCAATATTGCACATGAAACAATGGAACCAGCGCGTGTTCATCCGCGCCCTTTTACCCCCCGATAATGCAGTCTTTACTATAATAATCTTTCGTATCATCGGTAGAATCTCATATTCCACCACCACCACCATATTTGTTTTAACTAGGTTTCCGTATATCATTTCTTCTAAACAACCTACATTTAGAATTAAATTTCAGTTGCATTTTCAGTTGCATTTTGAGTTTTGTTCAGTAAAGTATTGAAATAATGTTAGTTATTTGAGTAATTTATCGCATTGTAAGATCCAAAAATTACAACGACACCCTTGAAAATCGAATTTCTGCTCAAAACTACTATCACGTTTATCTGAAGCGAATTCTTGATAACGATTTAAATGAATCTCCAGCAAGAGACTTTTGTGCACCAGAGCAGATGCTACTGTAAACAACTGTGTGAGCTAATAACTGACTCCGTCATCTTACCATCTTTTTTTTCTACTCATGTTCCTGTTGTCGGGAACATAGTTGATATATTTAAAAAGGAATACAATGAACAAAAATTATTGGAAGTTAATGGGGTCCAAAATTAATATAGAAAAACGCAGCAGCTATTTAAAAATAACGTCTTTTGAAACATTTATTTCTGCTTTATGTGAATATATGTTTTAATTTATACTCTTCACTACATAGTATAAAACAAAGTCGCTTTTTCTGTCCCTATATCATTCCCTCTATATTATTATAGATAGAGTGATTCAAGAGGAAGGTTTATATGTATAATAACATTCATTAAATAGTGGAGAAATACTGTTATTTTTGAGGTTTAAGTCGCTTTTTCTGTCCCTATATCCCTATGTACGCTTAAATCTTTAAAACTACGCAACGGATTTTGATGCGGTTTTTTTTAATAGATAGAGTGATTCAAAAGGAAGGTTTATATGTATAATAACATCCATTAAATAGTGGAGAAATACTGTTATTTTTTAGGTTTAAGTCGCTTTTTCTGTCCCTATATCCCTATGTACGCTTAAATCTTTAAAACTACGCAACGGATTTTGATGCGGTTTTTTTAATACATAGAGTGATTCAAGAGGAAGGTTTATGTGTATAATAACATCCATTATATAGTGGAGAAATACTGTTATTTTTTAGGTTTAAGTCGCTTTTTCTGTCCCTATATCCCTATGTACGCTTAAATCTTTCAAACTACGCAACGGATTTTGATGCGGTTTTTTTTAATAGATAGAGTGATTCAAGAGGAAGGTTTATATGTATAATAACATCCATTAAATAGTGGAGAAATACTGTTATTTTTTAGGTTTAAGTCGCTTTTTCTGTCCCTATATCCCTATGTATACGCTTAAATCTTTAAAACTACGCAAAGGATTTTGATGCGGTTTTTTTTAATAGATAGAGTGATTCAAGAGGAAGGTTTATATGTATAATAACATCCATTAAATAGTGGAGAAATACTGTTATTTTTGAGGTTTTTAATGTGATGTCGTAAATAATTTCATTTTTTCCGCTTATACATTGCAAACGCAGGCTGAACCCAACAAGATTTATCAAAATAATGTACTAATTATTGTACACATTAAAAAGGTCTACAGAAAACACAAAGAGATGAAGGTTTTCAAGGTTAACCCGAAGCAAAGCGAGGGAGGGCCGCTAGTATTCAATAATATGCAAAATTGTACAATATCAAAAATAAATGAAATTCCATGTTTTTGACGTTTTCAAAATACGATATAAAAGCTGAAAAATTAACTTTTTTTTCAAAGTACACAATTTTTTAGTTTTTCTTATAAATATATAACGATCGTATAAAAGTATCCTAAGTAATGCTAATTTTAGTTTAAAAATTTCAATAACATAAAAATACAAATTTAGAAACTTCTCCTTAAACATTAAAATATTCAAGTATTTTTGAAAGTTTACAGGGTTTATATGGATAATGGAATTTTCCAGGACTTTCACCAGTATTTTCTTTATAGAAAAAGAAATTTAGGTTTAAATCGCAAAACTTCGTTTTTTTTTTTTTTTTTTTTTTTTTTTTTTTTTTTAAGTAGATATTTTCTGTAAAAAAAAAATACTGGTATCGAAGAATTTCCTGGTCGCAAAATTGTAAGAGCAGTACGAACCCCGAGTTTAATACATATATATATATATTTATAATTAAACTTATGACTTATATACTTAAATATATATTTTAATTACTATAATTAATAAATATTGTAATTTTTTTGGTGAAAATACTCATTATGAAACATACTTACGTACATTTGTCATGAAATATATTTAAACTAAACTGTAAATGAATACATATTTTTTTTTCTGTGATTCATTATTTACACAAACATATAGAAACGTGAAAGAAAAAATTTAAAATGCCACAGATCCGTATATATGTCACTAAAAACGTATTTGTTACCTCCATTGCATAATTAGAACATAAAAAAAATCCATTGCATAATTAGAACATAAAAAATATCAGAAAGAAATATTTTGTCAAAACCTTTTAAAGTAAATTTTATTATTCAGATAGAAGGTAGTTAAACAAAAAAGCGGGATAGAAATGATTATTTTTCTTTTCATGAAACTGAAACATGTGTGTATTTTTTATTAATCGTTTTTCTTTAATAAAGCATAAATGTTTTAGATATATTAGACTTGTAATTATTCTCCTCATTGTATATAACTCTTTCATTTTAACATTTTAATCCGTTTAAAAGAATGAAAATAGACTTTTCCTCTTTTGAAGAACGAGGGCTATTTTTTCCAAGGTCCGGTGAAATAAAAACCACAGTCAAACTAACCTCTGTTTTATATGAAACATTTAGATATAAAATTCCATCTACTTCTCTTCATAGTAGCCGCTGCGACTAAGACATTTGTCGTAGCGTGATACCAACTTTCTATACTTTCGTCATAGAAGGCAGCCGCATGTGCTTTTAGCCAATGCTGTACGCTGGTCTGCAGCTCGTTGTCTGAGTGAAACTTCTTCCTCCTAGCCAGCATTTCATGTGAGCAAAGTGATGGAAATCGGATCCACTCGCTGAACAAGATAATCGGTTGACTTTCGCTTCCTTCCCTGTCCGGCTCATCATGAAGGTATTTATGTCCTGCTTCACAGTTCCTGCACCATTGCCGCACTTTGTTGTCTCTCATGAAAGTTGTAGCGTACACATTATTCATTAGTCGAGGAATATTGGCTGTATTACACCCCTCAATTTCGTAGAAATCGAATGACAGCACGCATTCCACACTTAGCAGGTACCTTTATTGTTCGAGGCATGTTTACGTGCTAACCGCTAGCTCAGAACTGAAAACTCGGCAACACATCTGCACACAGCGTCATTGGATTTTCAGTGTGGTTTTCATTTCGCGACCAATTTGACCTTGAAAAATAAATAGCTTTCGTATTTGTTTGTTATAGTATTATTTTATCTACCGTCTTAACAATAAAAATGAATAAATAAAACGTATATTACTTTTTATTATAAAAGTATAGCATTTATTGCCGAAAATGTATGTTCTTATATTTTACGCATTTTGACAGTAGACTCCACTTAACGTGGATAGGAACTTTTCGCATTTGTATAGTCACTCAGTAGTGATAAAAAAGAGTTATTTCTTATGAAATAAGGTATGTTATAAATTCAATTAAAATAAATTATATATAAAATAAATTAGATATTATTTTAAACGTAATTATTAATACTTTATTTTGAAATGATCATTATTTGAAATTTTTAATGATATTGATTATTAAAAGAGACTATTATAGTTGATATCATGTTTGCGTTTTGCATGCTGCATTTAATATTTTTAATAACCTATAAATTGTTGTGTCATATCAATTCCTCTAACTCAAGCGAAATAAAAGTGACTTAAAATGTATGTGTTAAGTGTACAAAGTATGAAAATATTTAAGTCCCTGAAATTTTAACAATGTTATAAAAATTTATAAAAGAAGCATGCTAAAAATATCACTGTTTGGTTATGAAAATAATTTTTTTTTTCATCAATTCTATTTTTTTTTCAGCATTGCCTTATAAAATTACGGTATAATGAACAAGGGTTTCGTAAAGTGTTTTTTAAACTACAAAGGTGGTGGGGTAATACTAAAAACAAGATGTAAGATTTTTTTACAATTAAAGAGAGTAACAATCAATCACCTTAATAAAAAATACTGCGAATTTCACTTAAAACATTCATATTTACGCTAAAACATTTATGAGCATTGTACTTACTATAATTTCAAAAGATTACTTTCTCTTACTTATCATCATAATTCCTGGAAATGGCAACCATTCGCATTCAAATAAGACTAAAATAGACACTCTATAACAAAAAAAAAGTGAGAATCTGAAACTAAATTACAGTGCACGTCCAAAAAAGCATTGTTCCTTTCATCATTTGATTCAGAAAGCAAAGTTGGTATATTGAACGTTTGGATAAAATGACTTTATTACTATTAAAGTTAGAAATAGAAATCAGCATCCAATTTGATTGAAACATCCTTTGCTTTTCAAAGAAAAAATTCGATTGTGCCGCCGATTTACGAGAAGAAACGAATTTTCTGATAAGTACTATTACTTACGTTACTTTTTTAAATAATTTCAAAACACCCTCTATCTTATATAAGCCAACTGTAGAAAAACAGTTTAAAAAGTTCTAAAGTAAATAACTAATATTTTTCAAATAACTTTACTTGATTTATATTTGTAAGTAATAGCAGAATCAATGTTTAAAACGTTGATTTATCATTCATAAATAAACACAGTACATTGATTGAAAAATTCCTGTTATATCCATTACACTCAAATCTTTTTATTTTTAAATAATATTTAATTTTATAACTCCACGTATTCTTAAAAACGTGTACTAATATACATGAAATGCAAAATATATTTATATAAAGTATAAGCTGTGTTATTCTGCATCTAAATATTTAGAATACAATTAATATAAAAAACATATTTAGAAATTCACAGAAACAGAAACGATTTAATTTATATATAGCTATATGAAAAATAAAATATTTCGATTAAAATTCAATTGTATTATAAAGTAAAACATGGAAAAAATTATTTGATGTATTTTTAAAAGGAAAGAAACAATCTTGTTTGAAACTGCTCTGAATAAAATTAATTATACTCCTATTTAAAAGAAATAGTTATGTCATATGTTTACAGCAGAATTTTTAGAATAAACTAAAGAGTTTTAGTAAACTGAATAGATTAAATATTTTTTTCAAATGAATATCACCCGATATTCTGGTAATTTATTTATTCGCCTCATTTCTTAAAATGAATATCTATTATGGTTTGTTGGGCGTGAATTCTACCTGGGAGCGAATGGGACACGGGAGCTAATGGAATAAGTGATTTTTCTCATAAATTAAATCAGTTAGAGATTTATGAAATGCAATGAAAGTACATTGAATTTATAATAGTGCCTCTTCAGGAAACATTTGTGGGTTTTTTTTATGTGTTCGATTAGACCTATGGTACGTCCCATTAGACGCCGGCCGGAGTCGGGATTCTAATGAAACAAGATTTAATTTTGCAAATTAAGGCTATTTCGCTTTCACTATTTAATCTATGACATATTATGTCTATTAAAAGAGAATTCTTTAAAGTAATTGCCTGTCGATAACAAATCTGGGATTTTTTTTAATACACTTTGTACTGTATGAAATGTGAAACTTTCCGTTGCAATTCGCTTCCATTATCACATCATGACAAGGTTAGAGCCTTTAATATGAATATTGTTTTTTTTTTGTTTTTGTTACTTAATGGCGAATTAAAAGTTATAATCTTGAAAGATTAATACAAATAACTGTAAGCGACCTCATGTAAAATGAAAACGATGATGATTTTTTACATTTAAAATAAATTTTATTTTTGAATACAAGCTGTAGATTAATAAATAAAGCAAAATTTTAACTCACTACATGGCATTAGAATTTCTGACTTTAGTTCTGTAAATGATCAAGTGGGAAATCGATAATAGTCATAGATATATAGATGACAGTTTTTAATTGTTCTTCCTTTCAAAAAAGGTCTACTTTGATTGTTCTTCCCTCTATATACTTATCTTCAATTGCGCATTTCAAAGAAATACATTCATTATTGTCTCTATTTAAGGTAGACAAACAAAAGTACACATCTCATGGTAAACGATGACAAATTTATTCCAAATTTCAGAATATAATGGACATAAATCGTTTTCCACTTTGAACCTTCAAGTATGTCTTAATTATTTTAAACCTTAATTAAACATGACAAGTCTTTCCAGTAAAAAAAAAGAAATATAAGATTTCGACAAACAAAATATTGCTTTCAGAATATGAATGTTAACTTCTGCTATAAAGTAAACAAAAGAAACAACTAGATCGATTGTCTTTCCAAATCTTCTTAAAAACAGTTTCAAACGAAGTCAGTTCTTGTTCCATTTGTCTTCATCTTATTTGCCTACAAGAGAATTTGTGATATAAACTAAAAATATTTTTGGAATTGAATAAATTGTTTACTATTTTTTCGAACGAATTTCTTGTTGGATTCTTATGGAGATGTTTCATTCACATTACGTCTTAAAATAAATACTTATAATACTTTTGTTTATTTTATTTCAGAAAAAAATTTTAAAAAATTTAAATCTGTTTGTTAAAGAATATTTTGTTTGATTCTCACTTCTCATAAATTGTTATTTTTTCTTAATATTAAAGATTGCATTAGGTATATAATAAGAAATATTTAATCAGTACAGTGTACTTTTTTTTGTTCGTTAAATTGTTATAAATGCTCTATACAGGGTGAATCTAAACTCTTGAGCAAAACTTTAAGGGGTGATAGTACACATCAAGACAAACAATATTATATAGGAAACTAAGGGTCTCAATCGCCTTCCGAAGGAGATAGGCACCATTAAAGTTTAGGGTCCAAAATTTCAAATGATTATAAAAAACGGAAATATTGGTCGATTCGTTTGCGGTTTTCGCAAAAACTATTCTTTATGTCAGTATTTTCTTAAAAATAAATTTTAAAGAATAAGTTTTAAAAATGTCGATAGAGGGCGCTTTAGACTTTGGAGTAACGAACAACTATTTTTACCGTTATTTTTTGTATCTGATTAAATGCTTTTAAAAGCTTAGACTTAAACTTAAATGTTGAGCTCAAAATCTGATTCGTTAAAAGTGGTTAAGTAGCGCAAACTGAACTGTGTTCACAAGATGAAATTTGAACCCCCCCCCCCCTGAACACAGTTCACTTATTATCGATCTTGGTGTCGTAGACCAGGCAGAAACTACTACCCCCTACACGTAAAATAAACGATAGAGGGATGACAAAATTAAATAAAAAATTTATTTTTAAAATAAATTTTTAAGATAAAGTTTAAAATTGCCGATAGAGGGCGCTTTAGACTTTGGAGTAATGAACAACTATTTTTTACCGTCGACTCTGACGAGGATAAGGTTGCGAGGATTGCTGTCGTAGCAGGCTATATCCAGGAGATGCCCGGGGTATTCACTAATGTTCGCAACTCCTTCCGCCGGCGGCGTGAGGCCTGCATCGTTGCTGGTGGGCACACATTTGAGCAGTTTTTGCGATTCCTCACGAACATGATGCGTGTACCATTTTCTACGTGTTAACCTTCATTCATATTGCGCAGTACATGCATACATCAAATTGTTTCTTTTTATTTTGCGCGGAGAAATTGCTCATGTCTGTTATGACTAAATTTTCTATTTCATTTTCTCATTACTCTATCGTTTATTTTACGTGTAGGGGGTAGTAGTTTCTGCCTGGATTAATTTTAACACAATTATTCAAATTGGTAAAGAAATCATACGAGTTGTAATTTTCCAACTGCACGAAAAATGTCCGAGCCAGGATTCGAACCTGCGATCTCTTGGTTGAAGCTGACATGCTCTACCAACTGAGCTATCTCGGAATGAACTGGATGAATTATGCCCTCCAAATTCCATCGGGATAGCTCAGTTTATAGAGCATGGCAGCTTCAAGAGATCCCAAGTTCGAATACTGGCACGGACATTTTTCGTCCAGGTGGAAAATTACAACTCATATTGTTTCTGCCTGATCTACGACACCAAGATCGGGAATAGCTAAACTGTGTTCTGGAGGGTGGTGGAGAGAAGAAGATGTTTCAAATTTCAATTCCTGAACGCAGTTCAGTTTATGCTACTTAATCACTCCCAACGATTCAGATTTTGTTCTCAAAATTTAAGTTTAAGTCTGAGCTTTTGAAAGCATTTAATGAGAAACAAAAAATAACGGTAAAAAATAGTTTTTCATTACTCCAAAGTCTAAAGCGCCTTCTATTGTCATTTTTTTAACTTTATCTTTAAAATTTATTTTTAAGAAAATACTAACATAAAGAATAGTTTTAGCGAAAACCGCAAACGAATCGACCAATTTTTCCGTTTTTTATAATCATTTGAAAATTTGGACCCTAAACTTTAATGGCGCCTATCTCCTTCGGAAGACGTTTGGGACCCTTAGTTGCCTATTTAATATTGTTTGTCTTGATGTGTACTATCACCCCTTAAAATTTTGCCCAAGAGTTTAGCTTCACCCTGTATATTGCTATGTAGCCTTTCTTCAAGGGATTAAGCAATCTTCTTTGCGATTGTTTCAAACAAATTCACTTCTACTATTTGAAAAACAAATCTTCTACTTATTTATCTAGTGTGGAAATTATCAAAATAATCTACAAGTTTTTCAAATCGAATAGATGGTATATTATATCTTTTTAGAAATAATTATAATGCAAATTATGATGGTTTACTTTATTCCCGTTATTTTATATAAAAAAAATACACGTATGTATTCTCTTTTTCAACAACGATTAGTTGCGATTTTGTTTAACTTAAACTTTTTTTTAATTCCTTTTTATTCATTAACTGGAATTGTCATAAGCAACAAACTCGGAATCAGATCTATAATAAAAGCCATCTATAAAGCAGATAAGTGTCTTACCCTTTCCGGCACAGTGGTCCCACTCCGGGCACACCTAATTTTATTTCCAAACTTGCATACGACACCAAGAATATTTTAATAAAATTTTGATTCTATAATGAAAGCTTAAAATAAGGAGTTCATATTTTCTAAAAATGTCGTTTGTAAATTCCGGTATCAGTCTTCAATTTCTCATTTTTCGAACAGACTTTGTCTGTGCTGGAAAGAGTTAATGTTAAGTTCATAAAGCAATAATAATAATTCCTGACTGGACTATGCCTCTCTAACCAAATATGCGTTTCTTTACTTGATTGTTCATTACACATAAAAATATTGTTACATGTAAATATAATTTTCAGATCACAATAAAATACACTCTAATATTACTGTAGTAAATTTGTAATGTAATTTTGATTAAGTTTTTTAATGAAAATAACAACTAAAACTAGCACCGGAAAAAAATGAAAAATATTTTTATGATAAGTTCCCTTTTCCAAATATCTTTAACTCTAAATTTATGAAAAATAAATAAGCCTATTGAATCCATTTGGACACTACACTGTTAACTAGTATTTTAAAAACACAAATTGCACAAATTGTGCTTATTAGTTCCTAAAATCAGTGTAAAAATTGTTTTAAACTCATAAAAGAGCTAAAATCCTACATGTTTCGGCTTCAAACTTAAAGCCATCATCGGGGAAGAGGAAGAGGATGTGTGCTAGATATTGGTGGATGTGTTTGAGTTTGTTTAGAAGTGTAGGATCTTGAAAGAAATTTTGTAGCTATCCCTTAGGGTGTGTAGCTGGACGTTTAATATGGCAGGGTGAAGGGAGTGTGCATTCGTGGTACGCGTGGGTGGGATATGCCACCTCTCCGCACTTACATCTATTGGTCATGCAAAACCAAATTTGTGGAGGTATGATTTGAAGGGTACGTGGCCTATTAGTAAGGTAGCCGTATATGGTGTGATATGATACATGTTGAGTGAGACTATGGGAATTAAGTCATACGCCTGTCTGTCGTTGACTTCTCAGTACTCCTGCCATTCCAATATTTGTATGCTTGGTGTTTTGTTTTGCGAGTTTGCGAAACCCATGCCAAATCTGATGTGCTGAGGCGTGGCCGAGATGCGTTCTGTACAGGAGGCTTTTGAGTTTTATTTAATATTTAGTACGAATGGTTTGGTTGTTTTGGACGTGTAGATGGCCTTCAGTCCAGACAGTCTATCGCTGAAGATACGGGACATTTGCTCCAGTTTGGACCCCTAGACATTCCAGGGCGGAAATTTCAAGTTGCTCTGTCTGGAAGACAGAAATATCATCTCCGAGCGTGCAGGACCACATGCAAGTGATCGTACCTACTTTCACGACGTAGAAAAACTGACGCCATGCCGGTATCATTGCGGGACCCATCCGTGAAGATGGTGAGACAGGAGGCAGGGGTGTAGCTTTTAAGTTATGTGTTTATGTGAAAGTGCGAGGACTTTTCCTCGGGTTGGATCCGCCAGCCGTGAACTTTGTGTTCAGTGGTAGTGTTGGAAAATAGGGTGTTGGGTATATGGTCCTGGCGAAGTTGTATGACGGATGCTTTGTTGAATTGTATATTATAGTTATTGCTACGGATGGAATGCCGGTGAGTGTTGATAGTGCATCAGTGGATATTGTTTGGTACCCGCATAAATGTTGTAGAAGGAAGATTCTTTGAATTGAAGTTAAATTTGTGAGTGCCTGTTTTGTAAGTTTATCCCTTTTCCCCCAGATGCCTGCCCCACATGTTATAATGAATTATATTACTGTTAGGTACCATGTTTTTAAAAACCTATTGCTTATTCAATGAATTTGTATTTTAATTTAAGTGACTTGTGATGATAGGAGATGAGTTTTAAGCTTAAGTAAATTATGCGAGGGATTCCGTTAATGTTATAATCTATTGTTATGCCTGGAATTTTGAGTTATTGTACATAATGTATGCAATCGCAGTGAATCCTCATTGCTGATGCTCTATCCGGATTTAGACGGAATGGCTTATTGAAAACCAGCGACGGGGACTTCGTTGGGGATAGGGTGAGGTGTAGATATCCGGTCAATATTAAAAGTTTTCCTTTTTATACAACAATTGAATATTATTTTATTCGGCTGAGTATCTTTTATTTGAGAATGTCATTTAATTAAGCCACAAAACACACATATATCAACTTAAAGAAGTGTCTGTCAGAAAGATACAAGATCACGTTATAATTGAAGCCTGACCTGATTGATATAAAAATTATGTATGCTTATAAGTATATAAAAATTTATATTGTGACAAATAGGTTACTTTAATAAAAAAAAAATTTCCTTTTTAATACTTATGGTACTTTAACTTTGCACCTACATACACGGCAGTATTCTGAACACTTGTAGCATATGCAAAGAACCTTCAATGATAAAGATCAGTAAATTTATCTTTACTTATATGCGATTAAATAAAACAAAATTTAATATTATTTTTACTGTTGAAGTTTGCATATAATGTACATGTTTAGATTACAGAACTGCCTACACGCTATTTTCGTTTTATTATTTTAGAAATATTATCATAATTTATTCAAAATAAAACATGTTATAATTAGAATGTTCTTATAATAGATATATCTAAATGTAAATATTAATCTTGTTACTATAGCTTTGATATTTTGGCGAGAAAGTGTCTCGATTTGAGAAAGTGTCTCGATTTATATCTGTAGAATTCACGAATAATCCTTACTGAAATACAAAGTTTTTAATCATTTGGTTGTTTTATCATTTTTAAAATACAGGTTTAGAAGACACAATTTAATATATTTCTTTAATTCCTCATGATAACAAAATATCTTATAAAAAATGAATTAATATCAAATATTTTTTTGTTTTACTGCTGATGAATTGTAAACGTTATGGAATCACCTGACATTTTAAACTTATTTATTGAAATAAAGATTTGTTAATTAAATTTAATTATTTAAATCATTTAGCATAAATAAAACCTAGCCAATGTTATGGTCAAATAATAACAATAAATGAATAATGATTTCGAATACATTTAAAAAAAAGGAGAAAAATATTTTAATATTAATAGAAATTGATTTAGAAAGCAATAAAAAATATTCCACGTACAAATTTTACCCTTGTTTTGTCTATAATAATTTGACATTAAATAAACAATATGTGATAATTCTACGTTTAACGCACAATGCTAGTATTCAAAGCAAAACACATGAAATCACCACTTTTTTATAATGAAACAAAATGTGACATAGATATATTTGATCAAATGACGTCTATATTTAGTCGAGACAGGTTGATAAAGACACTTCACAACATTTTAGAATTTTATGCTGCAAATGGTTGTCTTATTTGCAAATATGTAACGGGAAATACATAATCCAGGCTTACATTTATCCGATTTTTAACAGAATTAAAACTGACAGAACAATGAAAAATTTTCAAACAAAGATACAAAAATAATAAACATACATAAACTTCAATCTAAAAATCCACTTAAGTGCAAAAATATGTGAGATAAAGGTATATCATGGAAATCTGTAAAATAAAATGTGTTCTCGTAATCCGTAAAAGTATCAAGTGTACAAAAGTGTGAGCCATATGTGTATTTCTGGTAAATAATTTAAGTTTTTTTACATGTTTATATTCCTCCGCGATTTGATGAAATTATTTGTCTTTTGCATTACTACTCTAAATGTATGAAGGTTAATATTTTATTGTCCTATACGAGAACTCTAATGTTAAAATTAAATTTATTTATGCAAGTTGATATTTGTTATAGATCAATTCTTATAGATCAAATTTTTATATATTTTTTAAGTGTAATAGTTTTTAACAAAAAACGTTTTATTCTATTTATAAATAATTATTATCGATCTGTGTCAAAACAACGCTGGCTGCTGTTTTAGGGGATAACCTGGATTTGGCGTTCGATTGTGGAAACATTAAATTTAATATACTCGTGTATATGTGGACCCAAAGTATAAATTCGAAAACATAAATAGGTGAATATTAGCATTTTTTATCACGTATTTGTGTCTTATATAATATACGAATTAATAATAATTTTCTTCGATTAAATAAATCGAAGATAATTATTATTAAATGCTGCTGTTCAACCTGTTTTTCCTCTCTAATTTTGGAGTTGACTTATACAGGAGTATACACGTATACACCGTAGTTTAAATCACGATGTATGTTTTAATTAATTAAAAAAGGTGTGGGAGGATTTTATATATTACAAATCAAGCATTTTGGGATAGAATATCAAGAGAAATAAGTGAATGTTATATATAAAAAGTTTTATCCTTTCATATCTACTTAAAACTGAGTATATAAACAAAATGAGATCGTTATTGAAACTATATCGCTTAAGACTATATACTGATCAAATATTTTTTCTTTTAATATATGAATAGATCTTTATAAATGTTAAGGAATAAAGTAAGTAAAAAGAGAGAAAAAAATAAGGTAATTATTATTCACCGAACGTTTAATATTACTAGTATAATTTCATAATATTCTGTGAAATGAAAGCTACATTTTACTTCCTTTATTAAGCTCTATTGTTTGCAAACTTTAATTTATTTTTATTATTTTCTGTACGAAATATATGGTATTTTGTTTTTACCAGTATCCAAAGTTTTAATAAAATTATGTCAGAGAAATTATGTCATGTGCTACGAAATGATTATGCAATTCCATTTTCAAGAAAAATAAATTACGGTTACTCAGTAATTAAAATAGAGTATATGTAATATCAGGTCGTTGTTGATCCTTTAAACTGCATCCAGTGTCATATTTTTCTATTTAATATTTGATTAGTTCTTTGTGTAAATTATGAAGCAAGCTAACAAAAAGGAGCAGGATTCTACGAGAGATATTAATTACAGAATATTTCCTCTTAGCTATATAATTTCAAAATATTCTGTCAAAGAAAGGATACTTTTGCTTTTATTTAAATCGCTTGAACGATAATTCCAATTTATATTCATTATGTCTATATGATTGAGGTAGTGTATAGATTTTTCTTTCATGTTAATTTGAATTTATGAGTTTAATATGTTCTATTCAACGCAACTTTAAAGAGATAAATTAAAGTTTCCCTCTAATTTGAAAATAGTCGAAATTGTTCACATTTATATGAATAAATTAAAAAATATGTATTTTGTCAGAAGTGAAAAATACTACATAAATTAAAAATTACATAATTTTAATTTTAAATGTTTTATTAAAACAAATTGAGTAACACAAAAAATAAGATAAATGAAAATAAATTTGTTTTATATGTGAAACTAAATTTTAAGCAACCATTTAAAATAATGTTTTGTAGATTGCGACTTTATATAAAATCGGTAAATTAGAAATAATTATGAAACAAATTAAATTTTCTATGACATCCTCTTTTAGTGATTCAGCCATTTTTGTAAAACTATAATAAATATATAAACTTATTTCAAAATAAGATTAAATTATAATTCATTTTTTTAACATAAACAATCATATTTAGGGGAAAAAAAACGTCTTTGAGGGATTATTTATTTTTATTGTTTTAAACTCATACCAAGTTAAATTACCTGCGTTTTATCGAAATGAGTCCGTCGATTTTCGTTCGTATTAATAGGTTTTTGTTTTATATTTTCTCGTTTTACAGACGCTATAATAATAACTTTTCATATGCTATAATAACGTTGTTAGAATTGAATTAGGTGTATATTTTCCAAACAAATTTTTGTTTTTAATGTTTATTGACAAGGGTAAAAGAACTCACTTTTAGTAATCAAATTTCCCCGAGCACTTTCCATTATTGATATTGATAATAGTATTACTGATTTCGTTGATTTCTATAGGATACAGCCATAAATTTCAACCAACAACGTATTTTGGAGAAAAACAGGTAAAGTATCATAAAATACTGATGTAGATTATTTGTATAAGAACAAAAATAGAAGTCACACACTATTTCGTAGATATCGGTCTTTGTTTGCTGTATTTAAGAGACAATTTCTTGTACTTTGAAAGAAAATAAAATCATAAAGCGTAATACAAACTTTAGTTATTTTAATAATGCTGAATATCTTTGTTTTTTCGGTTATTAACGCCATTGCACATAAATGTCAATGAATTCATTTCGCATGTTATGGATGTTAGTTTGCCAAATACATTATATACAATGAATACAAATCGTATTGTGTCGGGATACAACATTGCGATTTTTTTGAACTTCAATAAAATAAAATGGGTGTACCTATTTCTTAATGTTATCGGCACCTTAAACATTTCTCAACACATGCACATGTATATATATGTATATATTACTGCCAAAAATCGCTGGACACTTTCTATTTTAGAAATTTTATCCAATATCTAAAGAAATACGTGACAAATCCCTTTACAAATTTGTGTATATAAAGAAAAGATCCGTCCATATATTGTTCCATGAAGATTGGATTCCGAGATCAATTAGGGGAAGAACAACAAATTGAAGAAGAAAAATAATATTTGAGATCACCCTGTAAAATAAGATGCATGAAATGATCTATCGCTGCAGCATATGGTATGTGGATGATTTACAATATTTTTGTTCATTTGTGTATGTTCATGGACATGAATCGATTTCTTAAAGTAATTTCTATATTTTTTTTGCATTGTTTTTATTTATAACATGCAAGCTTTTGATCCAAATTTAGCGCATATTTCAGAAAATTTCACAAAATAAAATAGAAAAATATAGTAAAATTAGAATATAAATAAATAAAATATTTAATGAAATATATGTGCAGTTGTGAGAAATGACTTTTAACTGTTCATGCGCAAACTATACCATATATTTGTGTTTCTTGATTTAGAAGTCATCTACTATAGAGCAAATAATAGAGAAAGACAAGAAGAATATTTTGAAAATTCATGAATATATCTATAATATACTGAGATGAATTTCGTTGTCTTCGAAAAGTAGCTGGATGATAAGGGGTTTTCTACAAATTGTCATTTTTTTGTTAACTGATTTCCATCGAAGGACTCAATGTATAATGAATGTCAACGAGTAGTTTCGGAACGGATGCATCGATCTTTTTTTTTTTGGAATAGATTCGTTCTGGTGGTTTTCCAATAAGAACTAAAGCATCACTAAAAAATTAAAAGTAAAAAAGTAAAAATTAAAATTTAAAAATGATAATTTGTAGAAATTCCCGTATCATCTAGCTACTTTTAGAAATCAACTGAAATTCAGCTCTCACTACTGCCGATATCTTTCCCAAATTTCCCTATATTCGACTGGTCTTTTATATGAGTTGCTGTATAAAGTTGACTCATAGTGATAGAAGATAAATACGAAAGAAATGTGCTGCTTTGGCGTGAAGCCAAAGAAACAAACCTAAAATTAGTTACAATTGTGTCCAATGAATTGGCAGATCTTTTGCAAAAACCATGGGTTTGTCATATTTGAGCAGAATGAGAGCATTTAAATTTGAGAGATAACCTGTTTCATATTACAAACCTTTCTGATGGTATATTGCATTTCTTATATACTTAGAACTGTGTGGACTACCAAATAGCGATGAAAAATATGTCGTTCGCGCATGCGCAGATTACTTATAAAATTATTAATTATTTAATGCAAATGCATACAATATTTAACATATTTATTCTTAATTGTCGTATGTTGATTTTACTATATTTTCTTAACGTTATCTGAAATTGGTGTTACATTTGCTTGAATATCAGCCAGTTATAAAAAAAAGCATGAGAAACTTTCTTCAAGTTTTTAAAGAAGCCTTCATATTTCCATAAATATACATGTTATTCGTACACAATTTAACACAAATATTGTACAATATCCACATAATCGTGTCCCGTAGCTGCAAATCAATTGGAGCATTTTGTTCTTTAGGATAATCCGAAATATTATTTTTTCCTTCAATTGATTGCTGGTCTGTTAATAGACGTCTTAATCGAACCTACGCTGAAAGTTATGAAGTCAGAATTTATAATTCCAAAAGAATTCACTAAGAATGTTTTTAGATATTTGACAAAATGTGTAAAATCGTAAGTGTCTGGGTTGGGTTGGGTTGATTATTGACGGCCAATTATCTACACTTGGGATATAGGACAGGGGGGAGTGCCCTTCGTGGGGGTCTTTCTAAGGGAACCTAACCCGTATTTACGCATGGATAAATCCACGGCTCGAAGAAAACCACGAAGATTCCGAACGATTAGGCCGACGGGGGCGATTGGGACCGAACCCAGCACCTCCCGTCTACCAGCTTCGAGAGCAGAACCTCTGAGCCACGGTAAGTGTCTGGAGATTTTTGGTAATATAGTATATATATATATATATATATATAAATATATATATATAATTGATAGATTCAAATAATACGATTGGTTACAATAAGAGAGATATAATTAAAATAGTTTAAATTAAATTATTTGGAATGATGAAACCCTCTTATATTGAATTATGCTTACGCAACTTTCGTCTCAGTTATTCGCATATTAACATATTCAAATATAACTGGATAACTCGTACAGTATTAATTGCTATCTAATAAAAACGCATATGAAAAACCAAATTGTATTGTAATTTTTAAGGAGAGATTACTTCCGTTTGTGTACTTTTTTTTTTTATTATTATTTTATTACAGATACAAATCTTAAATTTTTCCGGGATAAAATAATATATTTAAAAGTATAAAAAATATATAATTAAATAATTTTATTCTAATTGTCAAATATTCACAGTAAAATAATGAAATATACTTAAATGTTTGGTTTAAAAAAAAAGTATTTTAGTTACAATTTTTTTATATGATTTTTATTGTCATTATGTACTGTTCTTGTACAAAATCCCTCAGAATCTCGAAATAGTATGTCCAAAGAAAGATATAATTAACATCGAATATATTCTTTTGATAAAAATTTTCAACTATCACCGAAGAGTTTCATTAAATTTGCAGTTTTCATTTCTGTGTATTTACATACTTTGCATTGTCAAGTTGTCTTACGTGAAACAGTCATATTTATTCCTAGATATTGAAAAGTTAATTATGAATCATGTTTTCTATTCAGAATAAACTGATAAAAACTGCTTCTGCCTATATCAGCTGGAATAATGTTTAATTTCATTAAACATTCAAACTAATAATGATAACTCATGTCGCAAGCAGTTCGTGTCTATTACGTAACTAGAAAGATGTTTATATAATTAAGCTCGTACAGATCTTATCAAATTAGTAAAATGTAAATGACAAAAGTAAATATTTTTTTTTATAATCAAATGTACTAAATATTAAATATTTCTTGTCACGAATAATATGAAATAGATGGAAATGCACTACTTTAGATTTGTATTTCATACATTTTATACAGTTTAGGTTTTGCCGAAAATATTCTTCAAATTTCGTGTGTTTTTACGTGTGTGTTTTAGTGTGTGTAATTACATGAAATAATCTGATTTCTATTGTCGTGATGTAAGGCAAAAGTATATGCCTTACTAATTCTGCGGTTAATCATCGTATAAAGATGATACAAGTACCAATCGATTAGTAATACTTTTTACTTTTAAATGTTATTTATGTTTTAATATTTAATATTCGTCTGCATATTAAAAATTCTACGAAATTTGAATTTTCAAAAACTAACATACGTGTATCAAAAAAGTAGCATTAAGTTTTTAATTAACAGTATTTTAATTAACAGGTAATTTAATTAACAGTATTTTAATTAACAGGTAATTTAATTAACAGTAAGTTTTTAACATTTTTTTAATTAATTTTATCAAAATACTTATTCATTAATGTTCCAATGTTGACAAATCGGTTCAGTGAGGTATATGTTATAAATTTATATCCGAATGTATGTCTTGCATATCATGGGGACACGACAGCTTGCTTTCTTTGCAATATATATATATATATATATATATATATATATATATATATATATATATGATATGTATATATATATATATATATATCATCCGCCAAGTTCGCACAGGCCGTAAGCTACCTTTTCCCTGACCATTTCGGCCTACTTTTCACCCCTCATAACTGCGTTTTGGTGAGAGCTAGAGAGTTTTCCTTTTTAACACACATTAATATAATGAAACTGAACTAGGTTCCAAGATTTCTTATTTCTGTATTTAATATTTTTCGAAATATGAGATTCCGAAAAAAGGGCTTTTTTGTAACTGACTCACAGGGGATCATTAAATAACTAAAAAGTTGGTGATCATCAAATAACTAAAAAGTTGGTGATCATCAAATAACTAAAAAGTTGGTGATCATCAAATAACTAAAAAGTTGGTGATCATCAAATTACTAAGGTACTTCTAACAGTCGTAGAATCATAAAATTTGACCAGTAAGTAGGTTTTGTCACACAATTAACCAGAAAAGTCTGAAAACATGAGAATTTCTGCCTTTAAACCCTTCAAATAGGGGGTGCTGATTTGGCTATATACAGTTCGTAACACATTCAATTGGCAAATTAAATTAATTTTATTGTTGCAACCGTTTGTGATTTTTGTTGTACGATAAACATTTAAGTAATAATAGTTGCCTAGACAATCATTTCCTCGCTCATATTTGACGCCAGAGTTGGTGGCCAAAGTCCGATTACTGAAAATTAGCTATGAGTTTGAAGGTGTTACATGGTTTCAAGCAGAATGAATTTTTTAACTGCTTTTCAGAAAATGTTGGAAAGGCAACTCTTTTAGTTTATCTGTCCGTTTTTCTATTTTTTACTTCCTTAAAATCAATTTTATTATAAATGTCTGTATTCTAATCTCAATAGCACTCAGTCAATCTGGCAAAATTCCAGTGGGTTGTTAGTTTTTAAGTGCATTTTAATGATGATAATAAACGTTATATATATATATATATATATATATATGTACACACTGGATTTTATTTGAAATATATATATACTATATATATATATATATATATATATATATAGTATATATATATATATGCATCACATATATAATACATATGCATCATTATGACGTTCACATAAACAGAGTATTGTTGCCGTCAAATTTGGCGATATTTCATTAAGTGTCGCAAAGCTTGGAGAGAATTTGACAGGGGCTATTTTTCATTGAGAATTTTTAGGACGAGTAACCATCTCTTAATATTATGCGGTTAAGTAAATGGCATAACGCACAAATGTTAATAAAGTTTCAATCGTTTCGTCACCACACAAGACCCCTGTTCTTGCTATTATATTGTACTGTTATTAGACTTACTATACTGTTTGTCTTTACTCTCTTAAAAGTTTATTATAGAGAGAGAGTTTTCAGAATTAAAGCATCAAAACTGCCAGTTCTCCTTATGATTATTATAATTTTATAACATATATCAGTTTATCAATATGTACGTTAGAATGAATCTTCTATAATGGGGTTCCTCGCATTTTTCGAGTAAATTTAGCTAAAATCTTAAAACCAAGACATATTGACATATTATCTAAGACGATTAGATGAGAATAATGGTAGATTTTCTAATGGTAGAACGGCAGTGCGTCCGTAGATTTTCTAATCTTCCTTAATCGTTCCAATGTTAGAATGAAAGGGGAAACAATACCATCAATATGGTTTACTGTAAATATGGATAGCTTAACAGGCGTTTAACAAGAAACACTTCACTTCACTGTAAATTACAGAAGATTACTTAACAGGATTAAAAATCTCCGTATTAGAGAGTGTAACGATGCAAACGGACATGAAGCGTAAATTCCTAAGTAAATTAAGCAGTAATTGTCAATAAAGATGAAGTGGATAACAACACAAAATATAAGATATGCTGCCAATGATCGCAAAGAGAATTTCTCTAACAGAAACTTCCGATTTGGCGAAGGATTGAGCAAGTAAATCTAATACATGAAAATGAAAATCTGTTTGTCTGTCTGCACTTCTATACAAATCAACAGTTTGAAAGCCATAATTGTGAAATGCTACGTGTAGGTGTATTAAAAGACGGCCGAGGCAACTAAAGTAATCCGGAATCGAAATATAATGTAGAGTTAATTTTTAAATAATAAAAAATCAAAAATCTATCAGCTTTTCCGGGAAGAGTTCCATATCCTGTGCTGGTTCGCGCGATTGGCAAAAAAATCCAAACTGCTGCCAAAAGAGGTGTGATGTCACGTAGATAAGGTCAATTCCAGTTATTAAGATAAAACTCCAAAGACTGAATATCGCAACAACCAAATCAAACATTTATCGCCAAAAAAGAACTCGCCAAACCTACCAGCACAGGATATTGAACTCTTCCCGCCTTTTCCTATTAAATTCGAACATTTTTCGTTATAGCAGTTGCCAACAATTAAAAATCCACAATGAAATTCTTTCTACAATAATTAATTTTCTATTGAAAGATTTCCACGTGAAAAATGAAAATAAAAATAAAAAGTTTCAGCATAGGAAAAAAGAATAATATGACGTCATATTGGTTATATAACGGAAATTTTCAAACATTTCTCAATAATACAAGTAGTATGAGTATGTGTAAATACAGAAAGCAGGTTAATATGATGTCATTCGATAATTAAAAAAGAAAATTTATATAACGTCACATTGGAAGTTTAACGGACTTTTTCAAATGTTTGGGAATTATACAAAGAGAGTATCAATATGAGTAATAGTGAAAGCAAGTAGGTAAGATGTCAGCAGGTGAGTACAACATCATACGAGTTTGTGGAACGTATTGAATCATGATAAAAACATGATTATAGAAATATTGGAATAAATTATTGGATAAAAATTATCTGTACAACATGTTTAATTTCGAATTTGATTTTTCTACACAAACATTCTTAAAATCTCGAACAGCACCAAGTACTTCGGCTAGTTATGAATAAAAGTAATATGATGAAGTGCTTAGCAAACATATTAGAAAGAATATATTATTTACCTGAGACGGCTAGTATTTTGATGTAAACTACAAATAAAAATATAGATTTGTAAAGCATAATAAAATAATTTTAAAATTCTTTGACATTTATACATTTATTATATTTATATCCTTTATACATTTGATAAAACCTACAAAAAGCAGTAATATCCCATCAAAAAACTTTCTGTGAAAAAAAAAGCGCCAAGTTCTCCTTAATGTTTCGGTCGTAAAAAGTACTGATATCTGATGTTCGCCCAAGTTAAAAGTCAAACATCCGAAATCTTTCATTCAAAATGGCTTCCTGCGACTTGGCCGTTAATGCATTTTAGAAGGTTTTTCAAATTCTAAAGAATGTTTTAATGATCTACATGTATACTACATTTTTTTGAACATTTTACGCATTTTGTTGTACAAAGTACTAAAATATAATACACATTTTTAAAAACATAATTTCGAGATCACAGCTGTCGAGAATGGTCCATTCTGGTTCTCAACGTCTCATATAATGTAACACAATGAGAAATTTGATGAAAAAATATTCATTGGAATTCGTGTTAATGACAATAGACCGTACAAAATGGTCATTAAACCATGGTAAAACTAAATGATGGTTAATCAAAACTAATGTTTCTTGAAACTCAATGGTATGTATCACAAAGCTTTTAATTACAATGTCATCATACGAATTTGCCTATTTGCGTTCCTATATTACTTTTAAATGCATAATTTCCAATCATTAATTTTGAAATGATTTATCGACGTAATTATTTATTTCAAATGAAAGATATGGCATGTTTAACATCAATCAGGGTGTAATATGTATTCTAATTTATTTTTCTCGGTATTACATTCTTCTAATGTTTTTAACCTAGAATGCATGAACGGCCAAGTCGCAGGAAGCCATTTTGAATGAAAGATTTCGGATGTTTGACTTTTAACTTGGGCGAACATCAGATATCAGTACTTTTTTACGGCCAAAACATTAAGGAGAACTTGGCGCTTTTTTTTACAGCAAGTTTTTTGATGGGATATATCTCTTTTTCGCAACATTTAATTCAGGTTGTAAAATAGTTGTTGAGTTATTGTTTAGCTATTTTAATTCTTTACACCCATGGAGTGTGCAAACTGGCTTTGTCTTGCGAAACCTGTACAGCTGCAAATTATTTTGTAATAATATACCAGACGATTCGCTACCGTTTGTACAAAATTCGAGGAGTGATACAATTCAGTAAAACAAACAATTTTTTTGTATAGGAGAGCTGTGTCGAAATCAACCTATTCAGTCATAAATACATGGTGTCTTGCAATAAATCAGATCCGAGTTTTCGTTCACAACTTTTAACGGTAATTAAGATACTTCACCGCTATTACAACAGATGTAGTTTTCTTTCTATTAAATGTAATAATGTCGGATTGATTGCTGGAAAAGCTCTACTATCTTCATTCAAACAACTCTGATGAAGACACTGAATATCAGAATGCTGATCACGGTACATAATGGATCGTTGACCTAATTATAGTGGACTTCCCTTGATATCTATCACATTTCACACAAAGTAAAATAAGTCTGTTGAATATATATGTAAAATATCTTCTTCAGTGCTAAATTTGTAAACGAAATCTCGGGTTCGACTTGCAGCGAAACATCCTGTATTTACGACAGTATAAGTGGATTGCGACCCAGTTTTTCTGTACAAAAACTGTTTGTTTTACTGAATTGTACCAATTCTTAAATTTTGAACACCCGGTAGGGAAACATCCTGTACGTCGCTCCTCCGACCTTCCGAAGAGCTGCTGCATTCAAATTTTAGAATTTTATGCTGGTTTAGGTGTTCTTTGTTTATTTTTTTTTATAGATATATTTTCACAAGTATAACTTTGGAGTGCCTAGTACTGCTGCGTAGCGCCTAGTGCACAAAATTTATAGTTTTTTCATGCTTTAAAAATATATACATATAATTACAGAAGTTGAAATATTTATTATGTATAATGTGTCAAAATATTAAAAATGGTCTAAACATCATAAAAATGCGTTTTTAAAACTTATCGAAAAATATGAATATTGTTTATTTTCTTCAGTTAACTTTCTAAATTCAAATAATATATTTATAAATTTTAATAATATTTTTAGAAGTAACTGAAACGTAACATTTCCTTAATTTTAATATTATCTAGAATCAATAAAATGTATTTTTTTTAAAACAGTTGAACAGACTTCAGCAAGAACCTTTTATTACAATTACCTACGTTTTTACAATTTACAACTTCAATTAATCTACATTAAAAAGGTTGCTACATTAATTTAATACCTGCAGCAGAAAAAATATCCATCAATAAACCAAACTCTGGACGTCGGAACAAAGTGGAACCGTGTCTCTCTTGACAACTGAGATTTTTTCGAAAGTAGTAGCTCCAAGCACGGTATGTCACACCGAAAAAAATTAAAAGTGATTTTTATTATTTTTGTAGCAACTATTGTAATTTTTTTTAAAAATCTTTAAGATCTTGTAAATAATAATAAAAACATTCTATTATTACCCGTCTTATCAATTTAATTTCTTGTAATTAAATGCTATTATTATGTAATGTTATGTTGTTCAATGTATGGCAATGGAAAGAAAATGTAGATTGCACTTAACATCTTTGGGTTTTCCTTGCCATTCCGGCAATATGTTTGCAGTTTTAAACAGTTTAAACAATAATCTGAATTATATCCATCTATTACAACTATCTAATTTACTATTCTGTTTTAAAATTTAAATATTATAGTTTTTTTTACTCCAATTCCTATCCTTTATGACTTCCTGGAAATTCTTAGCGAAGCCACACCTTTCAAGCTTTCCTATTTTCGGATTGGTCGCTCACGCAAGCAGTCCGCTTAAATCCCGTCCTCCGTTTTTAGGTGCGTTCGTAATTATATAAATACGTAGCACCTATTGTCGTCGTCTGGTCCGTCCGTCTGTCTGTCCGTGCGTCCGTCCGACCGTCTGTCTGTCCGTCCGTCCGCATATAACAACGCAAAAACTACCCAACCGATTTTGTTGAAATTTAAGATATATTATCTTATATACAAGAATTTTGTCGAGATATTTTAAATTTTATAAAAATCGAATCGAAACTTTAGAAAATATTAATAAAAGCATTTATTAAGAAATTTGATTTTTTTTTAATCGGTGCTTTCTAGGTTATAGGGGGTTTCGAAGTTTAATAGTCAAACAACCGAGATACTTATTTTATTACAGAAATTAATCTGCAGACGATATAATTCTTTTCACAGAATTAAAAATCACCAAGATCTGAATATTTATATAACTAGCTATAGTATGCTAGCTATAGTAGCTATTTGTCACGTTTGACGTACAAGTTCCAACTTGTTAGTACTACGGAGGTAGATGCTTAAATAGACTTTTTCTCTTCTCCTTTTCATTATGTTTTCTGTCTGTCTGAGCTGAATACATTTCCTCACATTTTAATCTCTATATTTATATATTTTTATTTTAATGAACATATTGTGCTACGGTTAGACTATTTTTTCTTGGCTCCTCCAAGATGTGTTACACAATTACTGATATACAGGGAGTGCAGTTGCATTGCAACTGGGTAGCCCACTGAATGCATTAACTGTTTAATGTTTGATGTTTAATATTTATTCTCCACGAGAATAATTACTGATGAAGAATTAAATGGGAATGACACACACTCTTTTTTATATTCTTTAGGAATTAAATTGTACACATTATCCTTATTGTTCTTTTTTAGTTTCTTATGTGCTTAAGTACTTTTTACTTAGCATTGCGTCATCATCATTCATATAATCGCTGATATTTTATTATGATTTTATTAAACATTTCACTTTAAAATGCGCTAGTTTGTACTAAATATTTCCTGTAATATTGGAACATGACAAATTGTTCGTGAAGGAAAAAAAATATATTGGTTATTTTACAATTCATATATTTCATTAATGACAGCACATCTATTAGTTAATGCCGTATATTTATTTTTTTTATATTAATAAAAGTAGTCTATTTTCAATTAGAATATATACAAATTTTGCTGCACTTTAGTTGTTTGGCTAGTGCATATCCTCATTCTAATTTTCGGTTTGATAAAATTAAGACGATCTAGACACATCCTTTTACAAGCTAGGGTTAATAATTATAAGAAAAAAATGCATCAGTATCTAACTTTTAACTACTAGAAATGAATTTGTGTATAAGGTTTCCATATTTGCATAGGCAGTGTCTTTAGTACCGAAAATATACCTGAAACGTTTTTCAATTAATGAAAGTATATATTTTTAAAAATATAATTCGTTTCTTTAGCAGTCTTCAAGTGTTGAGTCATTGCAAAATATTAAGCAATATTTACAAAAAGCTAAACTATTCAATAAACAAGAACAAAAAATTCTGCGTTAGGTATAGATTATTCAACACATTCCAACACTTCCAAAATAATTTTACAAATCATTAGCGTTTAATAAGCTGAAAGTAAACAATTTGGAAAACGCATAACATATTTAAAAACCTAATTTGAGGAATTTCCAACATATACAATATTCGGAAAAAATATTCGAATACTTTTTTTCAGCCCTGCATAGAATCTATAGATTTGTATATATACTACATAGGATGCTTTATTTTAGTTTAGTTAGAAAACGCGTAGCACAGTTTAAAATGCTCCTTCTGGAGTTTCTGTCAATAAACGGAAATGTGTTCGCGAACTTTTGTGCTGCCCTGTATATGATCTACAGAATTTATACACACCAAGTAATAGAATAAAAGTGAGTTAAATTTTAAATCGCGTTCAGCAACTTAAAATGCACTTCCAGGAATTATTGTTAACAGACAGTAGAGAATTCTTTTGTGTGTCCCTGTAAATGAACGATGACTGCTATACACACACTATTCTGTAGTAAGTCTCTTGTAATGCACCTTAGTGATATATATAAATTTCAATGTGTTTAAAATAGTAAAACATTATTTAATTAAACCGCAAACGATTTTTCTCCATAGACGTAGTGTAACGGATTTCTTTTGACTGTCCCTGTAAAGTAACTATAAATGCTATGCACTGCATATTCCATATTAATCTTCTTGTAATGCACCTTAGTGAGATATACCAATTACAATGTGTTTGAAATTGTGTAACATCATTAAAATAAACCGCAAATGATATTTCCCCATAGACAGTAATGTAACGGAATTCTTTTGACTGTCCCTGTAAAACAACTATAAATGCTACACACTTCAGTTGAGATAGGGACCATGCTATAGATAACGACAATAACATATAAAAATTGCAGGGTGATCCGAGCATATTTACGGGAGTTAGAGCACGGACAGACGGCAGACGGCCATACGACAGACAAACCGAAGTCATAAACGCTTTTCAACTAGGTTGTAAAGTGTTAAAAAGGAAGAAAGTAATATTTTACTTAAACTAATACAGACATATTTTAATACATTCATCTAAAATGTAGGTAAAAGGTTTAAATGTAAAATTTGGCTATTATGTATTTATTTTAATGTCGCACATATCATCAGACATATTTTTATTAATGGCATTGCACTTCGCGAAAAACACTTTTCCCTTTTTATAATAGAAAAAAGTACATTTTACTAAATATATGAAACATTTTTTTAACTATAGAATAAATAATACTTACAGAAATATGAGAATTATTTAAGATATTAATGATTAAAAGTTTAATTTATAAATTCTTCTAACTAAATATAAAAAATCCGTTGTAAAAGGTAAATTTGTGTTTAAAATATGTATGCAAATTTCTTTTTTCTAATTGCTTTGTTCATTTTAAACTTAAAAAAATAATAAAAAACCCTTAAAACAACTTGGAGAAAATGTTGTTATTTAGAACGAAAATAATTAAAAATAAAAAACTGAAGACAATAGACTCACTCAGTTCGCAAATAACTAAATAGGTTACATACTTTTTTATGAAACATTTTCTTTAACAAAGCATAATCTTCTGAAGCATATCAGGCAGATAGTTATTGTCCCTTTTGTTTATTAATCTTTTACTTAAATATTTTATTCCATAAAAAGAAAGAAAATATTTTTAAACTTAGAAGTAATTGTTTGTAAATATATTATATTGCTTAAACTTTTTGAAAAAATAATTTTTTCACCTTATTTTTGAAAGGATACTAATGTACCTGAAAATTATATATATATACTTTATGTAATTAAAAAAATTATGAATAATGCTCTTTTTTTGTAAATGTATTTTATAAGATTATTTAAAATACTTAGAAATGTTACGTAAATGAACAATTTATCTTTAACATTTGCCTAAACATTGAACATGTTAACAGTGCACTCAAATTAAAATTATTTTGATTATTTCATAAAAAAACAATCAATTTAATACTTTTGTCAGCATCATTTTAATTTTTCTTTACCGAAAATGCTCTTAAAATATCTACAGTTAGGATAATTAATAAAATGTCCCAGAAAGAAATCATTAATGGAAGCCAGAAGACAATCTTAAGTGATATTATATTCTGATAGTGATATTACACTGGAAAGGGGCAGGTTTGTGCGTTGTGTTAATGTTAGCTAATTAGTAAAAGTTTAATACAGTTAATAATAATAATCCGTCATCGTCCAGTCATTTTTAGAAAATAAGTGAAATGTCGCTCACTACATCAACGATATCGGTCTGAATTTTCATTCAAGTTTCCTTGTAGAGTGGACTCTTATTTATGGAAGAAAGCAATGTGTTATAATTCGTGTATGAACAGTAAAATATATTTTCATAGTAATGTTTACATATACAAAAAATTACTATTTTCATAAAAACAAATCGTTTTCTGGGTGTGACATGAAATTTCTTAAAAACCTACATGTTATAAAAAATGCACAGGGGGGGGGGGGGTATTTTTTGACTTTTTAAAAACAAATTGTATAATTTTGTCATTTTCTGGATGTGCCATGAAATTTCATAGAAACCTACATGTGATAAACAAAAAGGCCGGGTATATTTAATAAAGAAAGGTTTATATCTTCATGAATGTACGTGCTTTTATTATGCAAATGCATACGAACATTGAACAAATAATTTTTTACATCAATACTAAGTAATCAGAAATAGTATGTTTTACTTTCCGCAAAGTATTGTAATCATAATTTGTACGTGTGTGTGAGAGAGTGAACACGGTAAATCTCAAAATTACTTCCGATTTAGCTCTGTCCAACCAGTGGCTGAGAGGTTCTGCTCTCAAAGCCAGTAGACGGGAGGTGCTGGGCTCAATCCCTTGTCGCGCTCGTCGACCTAACCTTTCGGAGTTTTCCGTGGTTTTCTTCGAACCTTGTGGTAAATACGGGTTATTTCCCTTAGAAAGACCCCCACGGAGGGCACTCTCCCCTAGGGCCTATATCCCTCGTGTTGATAATTAGCCGTCATAATTCAACCCAACCAAACCCGATTTAGCTCTATTTTGACGAATATGTTATAGACAACAATTTCAAAAATTGTATAGATTTTCGTAATATTCGGCCAACGAATAGGTAATTAAAAAAATTTTAAACAATTTTGAAAATCACCCAGGAAATGTTCCTGAGTATAAATGATATATAATGCGGCTATACAATAAAACATCAGTAGCGCAGATGTAATGTCTTTAGTTTCAAAACGGGAGTTCCAACATTCGAATACAATCGATTGTATTGTACATTGCTTGCTTAAAGGACTCTCATGTAACAGTGGACGTCATACAGCTGTTCGTTTAATATATAAGAGTTACTTCTGCCTGAACAATTTCTTTTTTTATGATTATATTAAATTCACAACTCAGACATACCAATCACAAATACACGAAAATTCAATCTTTTGTTATTTAACAATAAGCAAAGAAATCTTTACAATAGGATCACAGCACAATGCACCATCAAGAAATTTTAAAAATTATATGAAATATTAATAAGAATTAACAAGAATTTAGACAAGTTGAAATTTTTCTAACTGAGTGAAAAATTATATCGACAGAACCTTTAGCTTAAATTTTCAATGTTCTTTGACACAATTTACTGAAAAAAACTTTTGGCAATAGCAACGGATCTGCCATGCAGACAACTGAAAAGAAATAACCGCAAGTAAATGATCCATATTAAATAATTGAATCGTAGATAAACTTTATTATTTTTGCAGAATCATACTGATTAGTAAAGATATCATGTAATTTTAAATTTTTCTAACTATTAGTTGGAAAAGTTTTAGTCTCTATGATATCTTTACTACTTAGTATGGGTAATAACTAAGAACAAGCCTGTTATGCTTCAAAGCGCTACAACAGTCAAATACACACAAGGAAATAATCTCATAAGAATTCCTGTAGAGAACGAAATTAATCTAAGCCTGAAAAATTTTCTAACCGGCTGCAAGAGAGGAACGGGCGCAAATTATAAATTGTGTGTATTCTACAATGACATTCAAATTTTTACCAATAACGTTAAATTACAACAACAAAACACAGTACTGCAATCCGAATTACTAGCGATAGAAGGAGCAATCATCTGGACCATTTCTGCAAATGTTAATCATATCTTAATTCTAACAGGCAATCTAAGAGGTCTTATGTCTTCAGAACACAAAAATTCTTCAAATTTCCTGGTAATAAGTATCTTCCCGAAGCTACCATAAATTTCCAAAATCTGCACCTTTTCATGGATTCATGGACACACGGATGTATTGGGTAAAGATGTCACTGATAAGCATGAAAAAAGAGCAATAAACATTCTGGATCCAGTACTTTAATGATACTTCCCATTGCCTATATCATTATTTTAATTTTCGCTTTTCAAAACTGGCAAGGGGGTGTGACTATGGAATAACAGGGAGATATGCCAAATCATTATTGCCAAAGGTTAAACAAAATTTTCTCTTCATCACGAAATGTATATCTATTCTCTACGAATCATGGCTCATTGTCCAATTACCAATCAAAATTTGGGAGATCACCACCTTACACTGTCTTTGTGACGCACATTTTACTTCTCTACTCTATGTGGCAGACTGTATCCTAACCCCCTTGTATCATTTCAGAAAAAAATATCACAGATGAAGTTTTCTAAAGTGTTTGCCAATGTTTTAGGAAAGTAAACATTTCGGGTAAAATCAATGAAAATAATAGACTAGGTCCTTCATTTAGAGAATAATCAATAACAACGCATTAATACTGAAAGTTATACAAAAATGTCTCTTCATTATGGAAATGTATACATATTTGCTACAAATCGTGGTCCATTCTCCAGTTACCTATCAAAGATTGAGTGATCACCACCTTTCCATTGTGATTCTGGCGCATATTCTACTTTCCTACAGTACGTGTTACCATAAACTCCATAAACAATATAAGAAAAAAATAACACACGAAGTTTTCTAACATGTTTGCCAATGTTTTAGGAGAACAATCCCTTCGGATAAAATCAGGGAAAAATCATCGACTGGGTGCATCTTTTAGAGAATAATCGATTAGTCTTTCAATACCCTCATGCTGCTGAAAAACAAGCGGTGAAAAATGCAGTACTAATCGATTCAGATGAAGATATTTATTGACAAGAACCTTCCTACCGATGATCGCAGTTCAATTGTATTATTTATTGTCCCTTTCATTGTTAAACTGTAAGCATAGTAAAAGGATGTGTAGATAATCGATCTGGTTAAATTTTACCATAAAATGAAAAAAATTCAATATTTTAATTTGATAAACTGTATGTATTGTACAAAACTTTGGTTAAAGATTTTGTAAATATCTGAAATTGATAAAGTGTATGAACAGTAGAAAATCAGGTTAAAGAATTTGATAATGTGAACAATATTAAAATTTTGTCAAAGTATTTGAAAATATTTCTATCCGTTAATGTGTACGCACAATATTTCAAGCTGTATAAACGTCATCAAAGATGTTGTTATCACATGGCCTCAGACGTCATAACATTTAATTTTATTTGTGATATTAAGTGAAAGCAAAGTATATGTAAAGTATAGCGTAAGCAAAATGTACTACATTGTAGGGAAATCAAACCATTACCAAAATATCCTTTCTTTTTCCAAGTCTCGTAGCCCAAAAATTCATTTTTTGTTAAGGTTTTTGTAAATATTTATTAAAGAATCAATATATTTCATTAAAATGTGTGTAACGAAAAAAATGAATCACTAGATATATTTGTTTATAGTTGTGAAGCTAAAAGTATATTATAAGGTTTTGTAAATTTATTAGGTTAGCCTCAGTAAGTTTACCATATTAGTCTTAATGTGTGCAATACAAAACTGTTGTCAAAATCTCAATTGTGGTTGTTACTTTTGAATTTTCAGTACAGGTATAATATGGAATATTGCATATATTATTGTTTAATATTCTGCTTTCTATCAGAATCAGGTATGGTATACCAGTTCTACTTCTCTGTAAAAAAATTTAGTGAAATATTAATTTGTGAAAACATTTTCATCGAGGGTTAATAATATTCCACATTGTTTCCCTCTTTGGCGCAGGCAGAGGGAGGTTTCGTCGGGTTATCAGAGATATTTTCCGGGGCCGGTCACATTTTTGTGGCTGGCAGTGAGTCATTTTCCTACCGGCATTGATGTAATGTAACACCTTTATGGTAGGTCCCAGTTGTTCAGTTCTACGACGTCCTCTTTTTATTTTATATATTTATTTATTTTTGTTTGTTTCTAAACACGTTATCTAGAGTCATTCCAGGCTTTTTTTTTAATGTTGTTGTTTTCTCCTAAATAAATTTCTTAGACTAAATCTTCACAGGAAAATATATTGAAACATGGTCCACAATGTTCAAGAACAATTCTTGAAATATTTCTATAAATATCTAATACAACGCCTAAACTCACAGGTTTTTGGCAAATATTGTCTATATAACATACATTATAAGAATTATGGTATATTTCTTGTAAGTGAAATATATTTAAAAAAATTAAATATTCCATGTAATTACCTATCATTTTATAATATATGTAATACCATTACATCATAATTAATAATATAAATAACGTATCAAAGAACTTTATATAATGTCTCATTTAAATGAAAATCGGAAGCTGTTGTATTTCATGAAACATTTATGATACATTTATAATTAAACACATAAAGATGCACCATAAAATATATGAGGTTCGATATTTTATTAAAGATTTATAAAATAATGCATTAAAAACTTTTCTATGCAAAAAAGAATAAACAATTAATAAATGCAATAGATACTGTTTGAAGTTACATGCGAATAGTTAGTAGTTATCTGTTAAAAAATCATATATTTTTAAAACAAACATAATCTCAACATTATTTTAAATATATGCATCGCATACTAACCTATATGTCGATTTTGCAAATTAGATTTTATTTTCAGGGTATGAAATTCGACAATTAAACTATAGGTAAAATAAAGAAAAAAATAATTGTTATTTTTACAAGAGGAAAAACAATCTTGTTTACAATTATATCTGACAAAGTCAATTGCAACTCTATTTGAAAAAATGCCCCTATTTAATTTTTTAACAGCAGAATTTATCAAATAAACTAAAAAGCTGCATTTGAAATTAAATAGGTTGTAGATTGTATTTTTTTCTAAAGAATTGCATTTAACTTTATTATAGTTTATTTATTTATTTATTTATTATTATTATTACTATAGCTTTATTTATTCAGTTAATTACAATTAATTGCTATTAAAGTGATATCTGCGACAAATAAATCGTGAAATGTTTTTAAAAGAATATGAAAATATATCTTTTATCTTACATCTCGTTATGAACTAAATGGTATTTTCATTACAAATAAAATTAACATTAATTATGGCTTTAGGCATACAAAGGACTTGATTTAGATAATTATATCAATCAAGTTGTCGGTTGTCCATTCCTCTTCACATGAAAAGTTCAATTATATAATAATTTCTGTATCACATAAATATGCCAAATGATTTGAAAAGCACCATAGTATTACCAAAAATTAAAAACTAACATTTAATATCATGTTAGTATTATGATGTTTATAGTTTTCATTCATAAATTATCTGGAATGCCTTCTAATTTTACAAATCGCTGCGTAACCCTTTGATTACGGGGCTGCGACATATGTCGTTTCAGTGACTTTTTTCTTTTTCTATTGGTACCACTTTTTGAAGAAAAACCCTATCATACTAGGACATTTTCAAGAGAAAGCAGCATCTAACAAAAAAAATGGGTACATTCTGGTCTGATTGAATTTAAAAAATAGTTGCTAGTCCTGGCCAATTATCGAAATGTTCAGAGGACCATAAAGATTTGTATTGATGATTTTTGAGAAAAGTTTGATCGTGGGTTAGGAAGCATGTAATAAATTTAGACTATTAATTCATATTTTATTTATTTATCTGTATTTGTTTTAAAAAAGACATATGTATTAAATTGTAAAAACAATGGCTATAATGTCAATATTGTACAACTAAATTAACTTTACAAATCTAGTTTTCCCATGCTTTTGAAGCTCAGGTTCCAAATTTTTGAGCTGTCATTTCTTCTTTAAACTGTTTATTACGCTTTCTCTAGATTATACCTGAAAAAAAAAAAAATAAAGATATATAATGAAAATTTTCAAAATCCATAAACATTTTTCATATTTTTTGTTATAACTTGAAAAGTAAATTGTTTTATATTCAGATATAATCGACAAAGTAATAAGCAAACAAGTGGGTAAGTGTGATCGAAGATCGCTCAAAGGGTTTCGTTTAATATTCCTTTCAAAACACTTTATCCTTTCTTTAATAAATTCAAATAAATTTCATTTAGCAACAACAACAAAAAAAAGTCATGTATTTTATAAAGTAAAAATTTACCGGTTTATTTTTTCGTTTTTTCGAATATCTAAACCAGACAGATAGCGGGCAAAGCCCGCTATTATATTCTGTCATAATGATATCCGTCATACGGACTAAATGCAACATTTAAAAAAACATAATTTCAACATTAAACAAACTGTACACCTTCAAAATGTTAAAATATGCGAATATTTCCATAATCGGATTTTTATCATGATTCAATATGTTTATCAAACTCATATATTTACTATTCTCTATTACTCCTATTGATACTCGCTTTGTATTCAGTGGCGCAGCCAGAATTCGGTTCTAGGGGGGGGGGGGGGGTTGAGTTTCTGATAAAAGTGATCGCCGGTTATATGAATCACCGGTTAATGGAATCATTCTTTTAAATGAATGAAATCATAATGCTTATCTGTGCAATTACGTTGGTTACGGTTCATTTAAACAGCATTTACAATATTAGAGTGACAAACTATAAAATGCACCAATGAAATAACACAAAAATTGATTAGATTTATAAAGTGTTTAAAAATGATGAGGAGCAAACTTTAGGATGGAAGAGCACAGTACAGCAAATAATTTTTACATAGAAAATAACAGATTTGCAATCCATTTGTTCAATCAAAACTCCACAAGGTTTTATGAGAATCACGAATTCTTATTCCTAAATTTAATAATAAAGAAGCAATTTTGAGAAAATTTTCAGTAGACTTACTTACCTTGCTTTTTGCCAAATGTGACAAATCAATTAAGGAAATCGATGTTTTGGAATGTAGTTGATATTAAACACGGTATTGTAGACTAAATTACTGTGCCCTTACAGTACTTTACATGACATCGAATTTCGCATTATATAATGTAAATCTGATGAAAATTTTGTTAAAAAATATTTATTATTGTTAAAGTTCTCTAAAAATATCCGAGTTTGAATTATAGTCGTATCTATACTAATACTATAAAACAGCAACATTTGTTCTTTTTGCAGGGGTTAATTCTGGAACTACAGAACAGATTTAAAAAGAAATTGGTCATATGCGAGTTTTATTCGCGTACAAAGGGTTCAACACAAAATATCAGAAATGTTCAAAGACAATATTCTCACATGACATAGTCACATACCTAAAACAATATTACACGCCAGAATTTAATTTTATTGGTATTGGAATGAAAAACAATGAATACATCTCCCTCTAAAACAAATACCTTGTACAAAGTTTAAATTTGGCAGAGAACAAATCACGCTTCGGAAGAAGTCGCTGAGTTTCACACGAAAAGTTACTTGTCAAGCATATTTGTCGTAATAGTAGACAATTTCAAAGCATTTTAAAAAGTATGCTGAACAATGCGAAACTTTCCGATTCATTTTCAAAAATGAAAACCTATCGAGGTATGATAATTCAAGTGATTTGTTAACGAAAAGATTTTTCATTATAAATGAATTATATATTGAATTATACGCGATTGTTGTCTCAAAATTACTTACTACAGGACTGAAACTTCTTGAATACCCTACTTACAGTCCAGATCGTTCACCCTGTGACTTCGTACTGTTCCCGTATGTGAAAATGAAGCTGAAAGAGATTCGGTTTTTTAGTGATGAGGCACTTTTGAGGGCGTGGGACAACGAGTGTGCCTTACTTCCTAGTGAAACTTGGCAGAGCTTGTTTAAGGGCTGGTTTCGGAGGATGGAGAACTGTATTGCTTGTATCGGAAATTACTTTGAAAAAGTTTGATAAATAAATCCATATTGCAAAACTTTCCTACTGTTTGTCGACCACAAGAATAGCTCCCGCCATAAAGTCTGGTTAGTGGCGGTCGCTATAGTAACAAGACCTGTCCATTTCGAATGGGGAATACGCGTGTGAGGAATTGGCGGAATAAAAGGTTAGATCACGTCATTCGTTTTCTCGGATCTACAGCAGTTGCGTTATCTTATTTTTGATTTAATTTTGCTTTTTGTTTTTTAAAATTACTTGTTCCCATTTGATTAAATAATTTTGCTAATTTGTTAAACTGGAAAGATTCCCTTTCAGTTTAGAAAAGATGAAGTCTTGAAATCGCAAGCACGTAAAATCATATATAATGTTGCGGAATTTTGTTCCAGTGAAGCTTCATCTAAAGATGTTTTAATTCTGCTCCAACAAGCTCTGAAACGAGCTTCCCGAGCAAGTGGAGTTTCTGAAGCTACAATAAAAAAAATAAGAAATGCAGTTTCTGCATTGGGCTCATCGACAGATTTAATATCACCTGGTAAACATCGTAAAAGACCTAGTGAGCGGAACTGCGAAATAGATGACTTTGACAAGTGCGTTATACGTCAAACGATTCAAGATTTTTATATAAGAGAAAGAAAAGTACCATCTCTCAGAAAATTATTACCCGTGTTGAAAGAAAAAATTGGATTTTCGTGGACAAGAGACACTTTGTGCAAAGTCTTACATTCAATGAATTTTCGATGGAAAAAGTGCGTAAAAGAAATAAATAGAAGTGAATAAAAGAAAAGTTCTCATGGAAAGGCCAGATATTGTTTTTTTGGAGACACAAATATTTCAGAGAAATGAGACGTCATAGGAAAACTGGACGACCGATTGTCTATATTGATGAAACTTGGGAGCAACTTGACATTTAAGAAATGTTGGCAAGACGACACAGTTTTGGGAATTACAGCAAATGTTAATGCAAAAAATAGACTTATAGTTGTTCATGCTGGATCATCAACAGGTTTTCTTACGGATGCTCAACTAGTATATAAAGCATCGACAAAAAGCGGTGACTATCACGGGCAAATGAACTATGAAAACTTCAAAAAAATGGGTGTTGGAAAAACTTCTTCCAAATTTGCAACCAAACAGTGTCGTATGTATGGATCATGCTCCGTATCATACAACTGTTTAAAACCGCACTCCTACAAAGTATTCTTCAAAAAAAGTTATGATTAACTGGCTGAAAAACAACAAAATATACTGCGACGAGCAAATGCGGAAAGCGGAACTATTCTCTCTTATAGACCGTAATCGTCTATAAAATTGATAATTTAATAGAAAAAGATGGACATGAAGTTCTACGACTCCCCCCTTATCATTGTGATCTAAACGCAATAGAATTTGTGTGGTCCTCTGTAAAAAGAAAAGTAAAAGAACGAAATGTTACTGGTGATTTAAGTTTGGACAATCTAAAATCTTTACTTCAAACAGCTATCACTGTGGATACTTCGGCAGAATGGGCAGCGCATTGCAAACACGTCGAAAACGTTGAAAATAATTACTGGGAAAAAGATGGACTGTTAGAGGATCTATTAGACAAACTGTCATTTAACATTAATACCGACGACTCTGATTCAGAAGAAACCGAGACTGCTGAGAGTGATTCAGAGAATGGGCATACATGCTTGAATAAATTCTAAAATTTAGAAGGTATTATTATTATTTATATTTTTAATGATAAAAAAAAAAATTCCGTCCTTGCAAATTGTTTGAAAATACATACTGAAATCTATAATAATCACTGAAGTTCGGTCATTGTATTAATAATTTAAAGTCATTGATAATTATTAATGGTTATGAAAATATTAATTTTTAAACAATTATTTAAGTTAATTTCATTTCATTTTTACTGTAATAAATTTCATGATTAATTCACATTGATTCATATTTTATTTTCATTTGTAAAATCTAAATATTATCATATAAATTGTAAATAATATATGAAACAGTTTTCTTTCACTAGATGAATCGATTAAAATAATTACAAAAAAAAGGCAATAATAATAAAAGCATTCAGTAAACTAATGTGAATGCCTATCTTCTGGTTTCCCCTGTAGAAAATGGAGCGAGTCTTTTTTCCACGGCAACAGACAGACGCAGACTTCTCGGCGAGAGCTATTCTTGTGATCGACAAACAGTAGTACCCTTTGTATATGACCCCTCTTTTACTATAAGACGTCTTGAGGTGGGCAAAATAAATCGAAAAACCATTTTCGATACAAAATACATTGGTTTTAGGGTCTAAAATACAAAATACAAAATACTTTTCAAAATTTCAAATGTCAAAATACATGTATTTTTTAAATACATTCAAAATACAAAATACATTAATTATAATTTTAATTATCTTGCACTACGCAAAAATGTTTTAATGCAATGCCATGTTATACATTTTTACCTACTGTATATGGACATGTCCGTAACCAAAAAAAGAGGTCTGCACGGGCCGAAATTTCTAGATCCGAACCCGTAGAAAAAAATTTGGGACCCGACCCGGTATAAAAGTTAAAAGTTCAGCCCGAGGCCCGACCGTGTCCGTACAAAAAATTCACCCGGTATAAAAGCTAAAAGTTCGGTCCGAGTCTGGACCAACTCATACAAAAATTTTATTGGCCCGGTTTAAATGCTAAAATTTCGGTTCGAGCCTAGCCCTACAAAAACTTAATTGGCCCGAGTGAATTTCTACAAAAGATAAATTTTTAAGCCGATGTGGTTTAAAATTCTCTTGTACGAGGTATTGTGACATTTTTTTTTATTTTAGCTATTTTTCATGTCTATATTCTTCATCTTTTAAAAAGCGCCCAGAGCTGCGAAGTAGAGGCACACCCGTTCCAAAATACTGCCCTCCCTAGATTTATTTCTGCCTGTGCCCATGTAAACTATGTTTATTTTTTTTATGATTCTCTATTTGTACGCAAATGTATGAGTTATTATTAATGTCATTAAACCATATTCCATGGCTTAGAGACTTATAAATCTGAAAAATTCGATACAGAAAAATCTTCTAAGACGAAATCACGTAGGAGCTAAAAAATCAATTATAGACAAGTTCCCATCTTAGCTGGTACATCACCTGTTCTAAATGCATTATATTCTTTTCACACGTATTATTATATTCATTTTGTATGAATTAACACACTTTTCCGTTTAAGACAGGATTCCATCATAGACAGGTTTCTTTTCACATGCTTTCGTGCATTTTAATTTCATTGCCCAGAAATATACGAGTATGTACTATTCTTCAAAAAGTATAAATTTAAATTTTTAATTGTAGAATAATAACGATTTAAAAATATATGCATTTTTTTCAAATAATGTTAAACCAGATCAAATTTTACTGATATCTGCACGGGCCAGGCCAGGCCAATGACTTTTTACGATCTGGGTCGAGACCGGGCCTGAAAATTTCTTCCCGTCTAGACCTCTAGGAAGAATCTCCAGGTCCGGCTGGGTCCGGAAAAAATTAATCTGCCCCTGCCCGGCCTGAGTCTGCAGGAAAAAATAAAGCCCACGCCCGGTCCGGTCATAAAAGAGTGATGACCAGACTCAGTTGATTTCGACCTGAAAATAGTGTCTTTGACTAACTGTCATCAAAAAATATTTTGAAATACTATTTCGAGTATACTTATGTCTATCGCGTAGCGTGATGTATCACAAATAATTAATTTCCGTTCATTAGGAGTTCTTGAGTATGTATTATAAATCTTTTCACGCGTCTATGCAACAACTATCGGCATTACACAGCTAACATAGTTTAAAAATGCAATACTCAGGAAAAGTCTGAACGATCCTACTTGTTTATAACACGACAATTTTTCTTTTTCGCATAGCAACATTAAGAATTAAAAAGCATTAGCAAAACCATTCAGCAAAAATGTTTCAGCCAAAGATAAAAATCCTTATTATGCCAAATTAAAAAAAAAAATGTTCATATTAACTTCTAGAAACGAATTCAAAGACTATACAAAACAGACAAGTATGTATTTCCTGTTGTGAATCAGTAATTTGCGGTTAAAACACAAGTTGTGGTTTAAACTTTATACCAGCTTCAAGACTGGTACGAAGTTTGAAGAATCGAGAAATGTATTTTGAGTATTTTCAAAATACAAAATACATGGAAAAATCATTTCAAAATACATTACCAAAATACTTTAATTTTATCTGTTTAAAATACAAAATACAAATGCATTTAGAAAATGTATTTCAAATACATGTATTTTCGATTCAGCTCTGTAATGACAAAGTGGCGCAGTCCAAATAACCAGTTTTGACTTTGACTTAACCGATGCTTGTAATATGCTCTTTCACAGTTTTAAGTAGAATTTTCGCCGTTTAATTGAATCACATTGTTGAATAGAATTTGATTTAACAAAGCGGCGGATTCCGCCAAGGCGGAAAGGCCAAAAAATTTAATTTGAACTTTAGTTTTGATTCATATAAACGGCAATTATAGTATTTTTTTTAGCTCTGGGGGGGGGGGGGGTTAACCCCCAACCCCCCCCCTTGGCTGCGCCACTGTTTGTACTATTCTCAAACATTTGAAAAATTCGTTAAACTTACAATAGGACGTCAGATATTCTTTTTAATTCTCTAATGACGTGATATTAATCTGCTTTGTGTACATACACATACTCATACTCCTTGTATTATTGAGAAATCTGAGACATTTTCCGTTTTATTACCACTATGACGTCAATCAATTTTATTCCATATTTATCTTTTTTTTCAATTGGTGAAACTTTTTATTTCATTTTCATTTTTCACGTAGAAATCGCCTGATAGAAAATTAATTATTGTAGAAAGAATTTCATCGTGGATTTTTAATTGTTGGTATCTGCTATAACGAAAAATGATTAAATTTAATAGGAAAAGGCTGTTAGAATTTTGGTTTTTTATCTCTATTTATTAAAATAATACTAATTTTTTCAAATTTTAATATTTCGAGCTTTTCACAGCTCGTATTTATGTATATACACGAAGTTTCATCTCTGTAAGTTATATAGTTTTTGAGAATGGCTGTGTGACGGACAGACAACGGAGCGGGAGTAATAGGGTTTCGTGAGATGAACGAAACCCTAAGAAAGAAGAAATGACGGCTCAAAAAAATTAGATTTGGCCTGCAAAATCGATGCAAAAATAGTTTTAAAGATTATTTTTTGACGTACAATAGTACAAGTTTTGTTATTTTTTCTTACAACTTCACAAATATTTCCCTTTTTTTAAAGAAACATTAATAAATAAATTCAAATAAATTTAATAATCTAAATTAATTATAGAGTTACCATTGCACCATTAAACTTCAGCCAATTTCCATCAGTTGAAGCCATTATGTTCTCCTACACTTTCATAACTAAAGAAACTGTGGGGATTTAAATATTAGCATTGTATTCGTTCTGATTATATATATTCTTTTGTATTTTATGTTCAATTTTCAAAATGCACAAAATTTATGGCTGGCACTTGATTAGAGAAGCATAGAATATATAAACACTAACGATGTTGGATCATTTAGTTTGCAAAATTAAAATAAATATTTACTACTATACATGAAACATGAAATATCCTTAAATGTAGAGGAAAATCTTAGGTTATAAAACATTATTTAGATAAGATATTTTATTTTTAAAAAAATGGATATTTGTATGAGCTAATGAGAGCGAAAATATTGTATTTCATTTATATAATATACCGTAGAAAAATAGAAAATTAAAAGAGGAAAACAACTAGTTTGTTTTAATTTTTACAACACAGAAAACAATCTTGTTTAAAATAATTCAGAATAATATCAAATTGTTGTTCTAGTTAAACTAAAAATCATCATCTTATTTGTCAACATCAGAATTCATTAAATAAGCTAAATAGCTTTTTCACAAAAGCATTCTTTTCGTAGAATATTGGATGTAAATCATTTGTTATTTATTTACACTGTTACATAAACGACCTCTTTTACATAATGGTCTACGGGGAAAAATTATATGCAGTATATTTTTATGTTGTTTCAAACATAATGAAATTTATATGCATTACTGGGGTGTACGATAAGATTCTTACTGAAATGTACGGTGTGAATTTCATTTATCGTTCATTTACAGGGACACACATAAGAATCCTGTTGTAGTACTCTCTAGGAGCGATAATTGTTGGAAGTATGTTTTCAACTCTCGTTTATGTTTTTAAGTTTATCAAAATTTTTACATAGTACGTGATGTGTATAAAATATGTTAATCATATACAGGGCTGCACAAACGAATTTCAAATATTTACATATTATAGGAGTATATACGTAAATCTATGGATCGTATACAGGGCTTCTCAAATAATTAGACAACTTTTTTGACTAATGAAGATAATTGCTTTCTCCTTTCAACGATGAAATTTTATTACAATTTTCAAGATGCGATAGAAAGTGTTCATAATCTGTGCTTCACGCATGATTTTTCATTCTTGTTTTTTTATTCTTGTTAATGATACGCCGGCAATATAAATTGCACATATTTTCAAAATAAGGTAGGAATTTTGTTTATGAAATATTCTTGTGAAAACTTTAAAAAAAAATGAACTTTTTAAGTTTTTATAATTTCTCTGGGTCTTTAATGTTACTTAGGGAATCGAACCCGGGCTTCCCGGGTTACAGAACGCAGGCGAAAACCATATTTTTCCCTAAATCTAACAGATTTTTCATATTTTTATTTGTCAAAGTTGCTGCATTTAGTGATTTTTTTTACTGGTTTCTTGTGCGTGAAGCGCTCATACATGCGGTATCCATCCAGTTTTTTTTTTTTTTTTTTTTTTTTTGTACTAAGTGCTCATACATGCGATATAGTGATCGCGACATTAACGAATTTCAAGGGTTTTGTTTATTTTTTATTTTTTTGGTATTATTAATACAGGGACTTCGCTGCATCCAGTGATGCTTCTTTGTTAATTTATTACTCATCATCTTATGCATGCGATATAGTGATCACTATATTAACGAATTTCATGTATATTCGTTTTTTCCAACTTCGCAATGACCGTTAACATTATTTGTAATACTGATGAAATATGAATTAAAGCGTTGTTTCTTACTGCTCATACTAACTTTTTATATGCATTTTTATTAAATTTGTGAACTAATTTTTTTATATTTTATTCATAAAAATGCAATATCTAAAACAATATCTTCTGTTAATATTATCTGTTAAAATATCCTATGTTTGTTTATGGTGTAAACAAATAATTTTCTTTTAAATTTTTAAATTATTACAAAGCTTCCTTTTCTCCAAAATCGTCTGAACTAATCAAATTTTGTATCCGGTATAACGCTACTCTCATATAAAGGCACCCTATTCTTGTGACGTTTTTATTTCAAAATTCATTAATTTTACGAACTGTAACTATTTAAAAATTTATAATGGCAGCATTCTTCCATTTGTTTATTGGGCGTTTCAAAATCCATGCTTAAAAATTATTTTATAAGCCATAATATATCAGGCAATTAAGATATAGTTTTCAAACAAATTGCATTCCATGATTGACATTCCATCTTATGCTGCAAGGTTGTAGCCTAGTCATATAAGAGCGAGAGAATGCTAGACCGGATATCTTAATTGGTAAAGCACTTGGAGGGCTATACTAAGGGATCCAGGATCGAACCAAGTCTGGATATTTTTTCACTCTGTTGGTTGTACGCTGTTTAGTACAGTGATAATGCACATCCTTTGTATTTCAGAATTTACAGCGTAATTTCAGCATTGTTGAAATATTAACTAGTATTACAGGGTTTGATTTGTCTCATGTATGCCACTAGGAGTTGTCGTCATGATTAATGTTCCATCTTGTGCTGTAAGGTTGTAGCCTAGCCATATATGAGTGAGAGAATGCTAGACCGGATGTCGTCCGGATGGCTTAATTGGTAAAGCATTTGTTGCGCTATATCAAGGCATCCGGGATCAAACCCCGGTTTGGACATACTCTGTTGGTTGTACGCTGTTTAGTAAAGTAATAATTCCCATCCTTTGTATTTAGATTTTCAAGAATCAAGTATCCTCTTTAATAAAAAGTTATGCATTGCTGACGACTGGGATTTTCGCTAATCGTTGCCACAGATTAATCTCGGACAATGAAACATTTGAAGTTACTGAAAAAATTAATAGCTCGAAAAGTATTTGTCAGAAAATTGTTAAACAAACTGCGTTAGAAAGGTAAAAACTTGTATTTTCCTTGATATAAATTTCAAATACACTGATTGTGCTATTTATCAAATATTGAATTTCAAAAATTACCAAATTTCACAATGGAGTACCATAGCGAAAACTTCACGCGTAAAAAAATAATGATAATAGCAATGCGTCAGCACGAGTCACAAATTATAGTAGCCTTATTATTCTTTTAAAATATAAAAGTGAATTATGATGTCACAAGTGCGTGATTTTTATTTAATTCTCGACAAATACTAGATGCGTGATTTCTTTATAGTAGTGTATAGGTTAGTTCACGTTATTAAAAAATGTAGCTATAAAACATATAAATCAATGGAAAACGGTAATTAATAAATTGTAAACGTAATAGTAAACCGTATTAAAAAAAACATAATTTAGTGAAATAAGTATCCATTTTTATGTTAATTTAGGATATTCCAGGTAAAGGTACAGATTACTTTAAAATACAATGTTAAATTCACTGATATATTTCGTTTGATTCAAGGTTCTTTTGGAGAAACCGACCAGCGCAGCGGGCGTAGTCTGCTAGTTTTATTATATTTTAAGATTAAATTGTGTAATAATACATACATTCTCAGTAAATATAAAAAAATATGCTCTATATTAAATATTTCTTTCTATTGAAAATTTTGTGTAAAAATATAACATGCGCAAAGCAGTGTTTCAATAATGGAACATAGCAAAAAAACAGGATTTTTTTTTTCAAAATTTTATATTTGTATTTCATAAAGATGCTCTACAATTTTATATTAATAAAAAAATATTTTTATAGTGCGGTGTTTAAACAAGTTTAATGAGATTGAAACTTCACCAAAAATAGAATTTGTGTGATTGAGTGGACTAGTGAATGCAAAACATATTCATCACTGAAAAATGTTAAATTAATCATAAGAATGACAAAAACAAAAATGCGTACTAGAGAACAACAATACGAATAAATTAGCTACCATTAAAACTGTTTTATAAACGCACACATAAAATTACGTTTCTCTAATATAGAGAATATTTTAAATGTTAATAGGTGTAATAATATTATTTTCAATATGTATAAAATACACACCTATCGTGTTTTGTTTGCTGTCAGATTTGTTTCCATCTTCACATCTTTCTTCGAAATTTTCAGAAACAAACCTAAAAATTTACATTAAAATGTAAAAATAAAATTACTTAGCTCTCGATAACTGTACTCATTAATCTCAGTAAAAGATAATGACTGTATTTTCTCCTGTCGGAACTGACTCACGATTAAAGCAAATGTAAACATTCTATGACGTCGCATCTTATTTTTTCATTAAAAGGATCAAATAAGTACATCGCCAAGAATAACGAATATAATTCATTTTTTCACAAATTCTGCCAAATATCTTTTCCAAATAAATTACTTAAATATGTGCCATGATGCTTTTTTCTCTTGCATTATTATATAAAATATTATTTCTTTCATGATACATCTCGTAACGCTATTTATCTGGTGTTTATATTTTTCAAATTGTTTAAAATTTTCCAAAAAAAGAGATTATAATAAGTTTCATAAATTTTAATCTCCATAAATAATAAATTCCATAAATTTCAGTCTCCATAAATAATAAGCTCCATAAATTTTAATCTCCAAATTGACACAGAACAGGAACGCAAAAAACCATTCAGTTGGAAATTCTCTTTTTCCAATTTATGTTTAAAAAAATAAGCTTAGATATTTCTTAGCTTAGTAAGCGTCTTATTAAGCTTAGTAATCAAACTGAAGTTGTACCGAACGTTAAAATTTTCAAACGTTAAAATGTTTAATATAAAACTCTTTTTAACAATTTCCAACCAAGTTGAAAAGTGTTTATGACTTCGGTCTGTCTGGTCGCCTGGCCGTGCTCTAACTCCCGTAAATATGCTCGAATTGCCTTGCAATTTTACTATGTTATTTTTACTATGTTATTATGTTTTTCATAATATTGTATATGCTAGAAGTATATGTTGGAAATTCCTGAAATTACGTTTTTAAATATGTTATGCGTTTTCCAAGTTGTTTACTTAGATGTTATCTTTCAGCTTATTAAACGGTAATGATTTGTAAAATTATTTTGGAAGCGTTGGAAAGTGTTACATAATCTATGCTTGACGCATGATTTTTCGTTCTTGTTTAGTTTGGCTTCGCTTTAATTGTTTCAAAGACATTGACATTTAATGGTTCACTCTCTTTCTCATTTAAAAGGAACAAGAACCACTAAAATTTCTAAATGACAAACTGTTGGACATTGAAATGCAACAAGGCAGAATTTTACAGCTCCATCTGAAATTTCATTTTTTAAAGAGTGTTCAACAGTTTTCAACAATAAGAAAGAAAGCTCTTTAATTGCATATATCTTAATATAAGACAGAAAAATAGAAATTGTATTAGACGGAAACAAGATTTACTAGCACTTGAAAAGCAGGAACAAGACCGAATGAGAATGGAACAGAATGGTGTCAGGTGGTTCTAAAAAACCAACACTCAAATAACACATCATTCAAATAACATGGAAGACGCAACATTCAATCAAAATTGCACACAACAAAACACATTGTTAAATATGAAAGAATTGGTATAAAAAGACAAGCAGAAGGAAGATAACAAAAAATATATACAGGGTGATTCAAAACTTATCGCTCAAATTTCGTGGGGCGGTAGGGATTACGTCAGGAAACCGATTTTACATAGGGAAGTGTGTCCGCAAATGTACGCATGTGTATGTAGAGGGCACTGTGTGTACTCAACCTCCCATTACGTCCCAATCATTGTTTGACTTTCCTAAAGCTGGTATTATTTCTTCTCCTATTTCCACTTCCCATTTGGTCTTCCACAAAGCCTTTTACATCTTTAAAAACTCCAACAATCTCGTTAATGACCTTTATTCGACGCCTTCATTATATTAAGACTGGAAACTTCTTGTTTAATTTTGTTCTTTCCGGTTCTTTTAACCATTATTTTTTTTAATTGGTTTGGTTTTTTCATTTTTTATTTTCATTTTTATTTTATTTATTTTTTGTTAGTTTATTTAATTAGAAAGATTTTTAAAGAATTTTGGTGTAAAACCAAAATTTAAAAATTCATGAATGAAGAAAGTTTAAAACAAAGAATAAAATAAACTAACAAAAAATAATAAAATAAAAATGAAAACAAAAAGTAACAAACTAACCAATAAAAAAAATAAGGGTTAAAAGAACTGGAAAGAACAAAATTAAACGAGACGTTCCCAGGCGTAAGTTAATGAAGGCGTTGAATAAAGGCCATTAACGAGATTTTTGGAGTTTTTAAAGATGTAAAAACTTCATGGAAGTCCAAATGAGAAATGGAAATAGGACAAGAAATAATAATACAGCTTTAGGAAAGGCAAAGCAATGATTGGGACGCAATGGAAGGTTAGGTACACACAGCGCAATCTACATACGCATGCGAACATACTTTCCTATGTAAAATCGGTTTCCTGACGTATTCCCTACCACCCCACGAAATTTGAACGATAAGTTTTGAATCACTCTGTTTATAAGAAATTATATAACAAAAACAAATAAGACATAGAAATAAATAAACATAAAGTTCATTATGCTTGATAAGAACAGGGTTTTTCAATCTGCAAAGAATATGGATAAATGATATTTTTCATTAACATCACGATTAACCTTTAAAAACATGGATGGTTTGAGCTAACATAAAAACGCGGGTAAGACACTGCATGCGTAAGGCCAAAACAATATTCTTGTTTAATGTCATGCCCATTTAGTTGTTTAAAAGTGATAGACATGAAATTGTCCGAATTTTTTTTTTAATTGGAGTTATTATAAAATGTACTGTTTGTAGTAACATAATGACACAGGTGGCATTCCGACGCGCCAATGCCTTATTCCTAAATATCAACTTTTGATGTTATAGAAGAAGAGCATCTGATGTCTAATAATAGTATAAAACTAATGAATATCTCATTTATTAAAAAATAATTTAATGAAGAAAGAAAATTGAATAAATTGCCCATACACACAGGCGGTGTATTCCGTTCAAAATTCAGGAATTAAATATAAAAATAATGAAAGGGAGCCGAAGTAATGTGAATTTCTACTTTAAACATTTGTTGAATATAGAATGTTTTTTTGGAAAAAAGGGTAATAGACACAGGATAACACATTGTAAACGGTCACAGATATGCTAATCAGAGAATTATTTTAGAATTCGCAAATGTTTTCTACATGAGTGGCACATTCAGTATGCCGTCAGTGTCTTCAAAAAGTAAGATAGATAACTACAGTTTTAAGAAGGTCTAACTGACAGACGACGCAATCGATATTGAAGTAAAGTTGGCACTTTTAATTAACTTTCTATGCATGTGGATAACACATTTATAAATTTATTGGTTGAGACATAATCAGAGTAAATGATGCTACGTCTTGTCTGTGCCTGATGAAGAATGACAAAGTTAGTTTGAACGCTTTGTTAATTTCTAATTCTTATGATGTTTAAAAAAGTTTTTGCTTATATAGCGCATTATAAAACTATTTATTTTTTATTACATTTATCTTAGTTTGTATCTGGACGGAATTTTAGTGGTTGGCACATTTCTAACCCTACGAGTATTTTCTAAAGCGTGGCTCCAGATGCGCATCTGGTATAGAGTAGCAAATATCTCACAGTGGTTTAACTCAGATATTCAATGCCCTAAGGCTTTTTTTATGTATAATTAATTACTTTTTCTGGCTATCATAAACTGGACCTTAGAAGAATTAACGTTGATACAGTGTAGGAAACTAGTTAGCAGACACAAACGGCAAAGAAAACTCATTATGTGTTGAAAAAATTAATTCTACTATATTGTAGTTGAAATATTATCATCAGAAATTGATTTTTGTCTGAAAGTGGATTTGAATCGCCATTAATGAAAAATTTCACTGCGTCAAAACTCTGTATGTGCATAACAGAGATTCCATGGATAAAACTGAAAGATCTGTCATGCAAATTAATTTTCGGTAGGTGCTACTTATGAGTATAAAATAAATGAAAATTGAAAAATTCCTGGATCATATTGAGCATCTGTAAACATGCAATAAATATTATGCCGCTCGATACTACCAATCGATGTACAAAAATGATATAGTACCTATATTATATTCAAGGGTCGTCCACGTTGTAAAATTGTGCTAACTTTCATTTTTCATGTTGCAACTATCACCATGTACAATGGTTGGCAAAATGTTCAACATGTCGACAACCCTTGAACCATAATTTGAGTACAGTATTAGTGCACAATATTCTACGTAGATTAGTATTTATTTCTCTTTTATGGCATTAATTTCAGCGGTATAAATAAGGGTGATTTTTTTTCTCGATCTGTACAGTCATAAAAAAACGTACAACCCTACATTTTAATAAATAATAAATTGTCGCAGAAAAACATAATAATAACTATTCGATTAGGAATTATGTCTTCTTTCGATTTATGCTTAAAAAAGTAAGCTTAGGAGAACTTCTTTATATAAATTTCGTAACAATCTTCAAAAACTTTTCCGAATATTAATTTCATATATTTTTGTTATTAAATTAATATTTGTAAAACATTTATAGAAACTTAATTATAATTTAACAAAATTAACTTAATCAAACTTTTAAAGAGAAATCGATATCTAGAACATTTAAATATGCGAATCCAAAGCTATAGATTACTACACCAATTAGTTTTTGAGTTATGGTTAACCTTTTCCTATCGGCAATGTTCTGAACGTGTTTCAACCCAAAATACTGCACTTTTTCAGAATTCCTGACCCTCCACTTTCGGAGAGGGTATTTTTGCGGGGAACTTCCATTCCTATTCAAAGCAAAGGATTTCTTAAAATTGTGGGAAGTGAAAGGGGTTAGGGTTGTTGTAAAACCAGTTTTGGAGCTTTATATATTTTTGGCTTTATTGGAAACGAGAAATAATCAATCATATATTTTTAATTTCGTATATCTTATAAATATTCTCATTTACTAAAGCAGAAATGTATTTCTTGATGAATATTTCCTCATTTAATAAAATTTCATTTCTCATTTAAAACATAAATGCATTTCTTTATGAATGTTTCCTCATTTTATAAAATTCCATTGTTTGTTTTTTTAATCCTTATTTTCTTATTAGTTAGTAGGGATTATATTTTCCAGTTATTTTGTTTTGTATGATTTTACAGATATTCCAATATATACCATTTCTTTAAAAGTAAAATTCGAAAAAAAGCTAACTTAATATAAATATGTGTATGAATTATTATGAAAGTGCCAAATTTCATTATATAAGAAACTTTTTATGATATAAACTATATGCAAAATAGTACAGGCAAAAAATTGCTCTTTTTAATAAAATTTTAATTGCTCTTTTTAATGAAATAAAACGTGAGTAAAATGAAATTAAACTGATTGATTGATACAAGTAAAATAATCCTGGAAAGTTTTGATTTTTTTATAACAATGTATAACATATTTTTATTGCATGAATATATTTAATATATTGTAATTTGTTTTGTAATTAAACTAAGGCTAATAGTGGTGCACTGTTAGAATTTTTTTCTTTGATTGAACAAGTTTTGATTCTGTTGTAGCTGCAACCATAAAGTGGTAAAATTTCGTTCTAATTTTTGGAACTGTGGTTTAACTAGGGATCCAATCATCGGAACGATATTTCACCATGTTATGATTGCAGATACTGAAGCAACAAAACTTGGTTCAACATCGGCCAAAATTTATAACTGTTTGGACGATGTACCAATAATGGACACTTTAAAGATTGAATTAAATAAAATAGAATTTGAACGATAATTATCATAGTAGAATATGAGTATGTTACCTAAATGGGACAGATTCCTGTAATCTTTGATCATAAAACTTAACAAATAAAAACTTGATTTCAGCGCACAGTAAATATATAACTGTTTCTCCTTTTTTCTTTGCCATTTAGAAGATAATAAATAATTAAATATTGTGGATTCATTGAAGGAAGGCAGTTATGAAAGAGAAGATTTTGAAAGCATGGGTTAGTTATAAATTATCTATATATTTAAATAAATTTATGAAGAAAAGAGATTTCTTTTACGAGTATTCAATGGCTTTTGTACAGAACATGAACAAACATTCTTAATTATTCTCAATTTTCCTATTACATTTTTAATATTACTTTAACATTTGCGTGAACATTTTAACAAATTGATAAAATATTAAAAAATAGAGTTAATAATATGTAAACGTACTTTAAATAGAGTTTATTAAATTTTATGGTTTAAACTCATAGAGTTTTAAAAATAAATATTTTTCATTAAAGATCTAACAATGGAGTTTCAAAAATTAAAGTAAGGTAAATTTGGATATTTTTTTTATTAGTTACTTCTTTAAGTCATAATTTAAAACAGAATTTAATGAAATTTTGTGTACATACTCTAAACTTAATCTTGTTAAAGAATATTATTATAAACATAAAATTTCTTTATCACATTTTATTAATAAATGTTTTTCCTGAAAATGTCAAATCAACTGGTCTTATTTAATGCCATCTGACAAGTCAGTCGTGTGAGACAAAATAGATATGTTAATTATACATCAAATAAAAGAGATTAGACTTCCTTTTGAAAATTAATAATATAGTTAGTAAGTATCTAATAATATTGCAATTGTAAGTTTTATGAATTAATATTATTATAAACATATCATTTCTTTATCAGGTATTTATTAATGAATGCTTTGGTTGGAAAAGTCAACTCATCCGGTCTTATTACGCTAGCAGTGTAAGACCAGATAGATATGATGATTATGCAGAAAATAAAGACCTTAGACTTTCTATTGAAAATGAACAAAAAAATTACTAACTAATAATATTGAAATTATAAGTTTAGTAAATGAATATTACAAAACTATAATTATCTTTATCAAAATTTTAAAAAAGTGCAGAATAGATGGCCCCGGCGTTTTAATGAGGTTTAGAAAATTCATAATCACTTTTGGTTCGTGTATTTTTGGTTACCTTTTTTTCAAACATTGTTCATCGGCTTTTTACCCATAGCTTCTTAATAGCCAGTCTTATCTAATGTAGGATATCCGGGCCTACTTCAAGAGAATAAAGAACGTTAAGAAACCCATAAAAATGCATTTTAAATGTTAAAACATTTTATTTGTAGAAAACAAATTCTATTAAAAATGATGCACACTATAAAAACATTTCAGTAACTTGAAATGTCTTCATATTTAAGAATTTTGAAAGCTGGCTAATATTAATCAAAAAGAGATAAAATAAAATTTTCAATTCACAAATTACACAAATGCCAATATGGAGAAAAATAACGGCTGATTCGTTTTTTTGCATAACGCTAAGTATATCGGCTTTTACCTGCTACAAAGCTGTACATAAGTATGTCAAAACAGAAATTTTCTGTATCATCCGTCTGTACGGTTTAATCCCTGTTTTCCTTTAATTATTCAATATCATCTGTTGAAGTCTATATACGCATTCACTAATGTTATTCGGTTATTTTTTGCTCTCAAATTCTGAAAAGGTCAGCTTTTTATGAAGCATTTATTATAATCCACATGGAAACAAACTGCGTCTGAATAATTTATTTATTTTGCATTATTTGAATGTGTTATTTAACTATTGATGTTTGCAAGTGAATATTCATTGTACTTTTTATTACTGCATATTGCTAAAACTAAACCTCACGTGAATTATATACATTTCTGAATTAAGCTAATTTGAAAATTTTAATTCTATTAAATTAAAGATTTCTAGATTGCTGGAGTATCCTTTTCTTCATAAAAAATTTAGTGCACGATACTTCAGAATTTAATTAAAAGTAAATTGCATGTATGACTTTTACATAAAATCTAAAACAATATGGTAGAACATACACAATAATTTATATATGTATAAACTTATACGGCAAGAAATTTTGCATTTTAATATTTACGCTATAACAGTAATAAATTATTATCACTGTATAATATTCAAGTTACAGCTTTGTTTTGTTTAAAATGCTTATATTGGCAAATGGATTTCACTTAAGGAGAAATTCTACTTCTCTGGGACAAAATATTGATTTTTTTTTGCTTTTTTTTTCATTCCTCAAGAGTGTAGATTGTTTCCCTAAAACAGATTCATGATATTCCAATTGTTTATGCTATTTTTAGCTCATTGAATGTAACACCGCTCGTTGAACGTAAAACTATTCTACATTTTTTAACTTGTTTTTCTCGAAACCATATTTTTGAAAATGGTTTTTCAAATGGTTTCATTTTTCTCGAGACCTATTCGACCGATTTCTTTAATTTTTTATTAAAAAAACAATCGTTTTTCCGGGCGCTTATGCCACCTAAAACTATTATTTTCTCTGATTAATTATCTATTCGAGCTCATAAATGTAAAAGGCGAAAACAATTGCTTTTTTTGTTCATTTGACAGCCATTTTGTCAAAAAAATATATTTTTTAAATTAAATCTAGGTGTAAGTTACAGAGACTTTAATGACGTTTCATAATTCAGCGACCAAATTTGTTTCTGACAGGCAGGTATAAGAGTTTTTCGCAAGTTAAAATGTCTTCAGTTATTTCTAATTATTCTGACAATATTTTTGCCGAGTTGCCAGCAAAATCCTTTCCATCCACACATTGCCGGTTTTCTTTCCATCATTTAGTCAGGCACTTTACATTTTACTCAAGCTTTAGTGTACAGCTGCATGCGGAGAGTTTTTCTTCTGACATTTTTTTTAGCATCTTGTTTTATGTAAATTTTTTGGCAAATGTGTTGCGTGGAATAATAAATGAACTGACTGTATATATTATGTTTAAATCACATGTCGTGGCTTCGGGTGGTGATGACATTTTGCAAGCAGTTCTGTTTTATGTTTATAAATCTCATGGTTTTCCATTGTCTAATGGAAAACTATGTCCATTTCCATTGTCTAATAGCATGTTCTATTAATCACGATTATGAATATGATTCTTATATTGTTTTATTTTTTAACGTTTTATGTTTGAACATCAAATACCTGATGTGTTTTTAAATAAAACTAAGAAAAACTAATGCTGCTTTTGAACTATTTAATCGGCTGTTAGAATGACACACTCCACTGCATATTAGTCTGATCTGGTCCGAGTTTAAACTACATTAACCTCCACGAATGTTAGTTTCAGATGCTTGTCACCGGAGGAAAACGGTTATCAGATCAGCGAGCACCAGCAGGTACTACCCGTTGCACAAGGCATACATACACATATATATAATATATGTAAGAAGGTGGTATGTGAAAAGTTAACTTATTTGAACTAATTGAACAACTAGATGTTGAATAACAAAATATAAACTTTAATACAGTTAGAAGACTGGCTCCTTTTCCAATTTTGAAGATGTTCAAACCTTGATCTCGCGATCCAAATTATTTCTAACTCGTGCTTTGAAATAATGGATAATAAAAATATCAGAGCGTCAGTTAATTTGACGATCACGCACGTCATAAAGGAAATGAAGTATGTTTAATTCAAATCCTACATATATATATATATACAAAAATTATAAATATATAAGAAGTGAAATATACATAAATGTAATGCAAGAATCCGAATGTAATATCTCTTTTCTTTGGAACTAAAAAACAAATTGTACGAAACACGTGAATTTTAGGGCAACGAAGTAGAACCTTCTCCTAATGACAAAATAATATTAGAAAAATACATTAAAAAAATACTTTATTTAGAAGAAATTCTATCTCTCAGACTTATTCTATAATCTTTACTGGAATTATAATTATAATTTATGTTTAGCCAGTCACTCACGATTGATCCGCACACACAGAAGTACAGGGTGAACTTTTTTAAAGTGACAGTGTTTGGAACACCCTGTAGCTCGATCTAATAGCCGAAATGACACCAAACTTGGTATTTAGACTAATCAAGACATGGGAAAATGATTCCGTGAAGAAAATGTAGTTCCAAAAATCGCCGCTAGGGCATTTTGTGGCGCTTTGCAATGTATAAAATATGAGAAAAGAAAAATACTAACACATACAATCGTACAGTTAAACTATTAATGTTTATTTACTACATTAACTTCTCCGGTGAGGAATTAGACCACCGTCAATGTGAGCACCGTTCTCAGAAATAACACCGTGCATTCTGCGCACAACGTTCTCCACAGCCGTACGTAACATATCACGAGGAATATTCCGCACTGTCTTTGTTATGTTGTCCTTTAGAATAGACAAATTTAATACTCCACCAACATAAACTTGAGATTTCAAATAATCCCAGAGCCAAAAATCGCATGGCGTGAGGTCAGGGGAACGACGCGGCCATGCAACTGGAAAACTCCGACTTATGACTCCAGCATCAGTGAAGGTTTGGCGTAACAGCTTCTTTATCTTATTACCAGTGTCGCGGAGCACCATCCTGCATAAAGATTGTCTGTTGGAGACGGTTTCTTTGCTGACGTTGTGGGATAACAAACGTTTGCAGCATTTCGTGGTACCTTTCTGCATTTATGGTGCACGTTTCGGGTCCTGTCGGAGTGATGGTCTCAAAAAAGAATGGCCCAATTACGAATTCGGCTGTGAAACCACACCAAACAGTGACTTTTGAAGAATTTAATGGGATTTCATGCACGGTGTGGGGATGCTCAGAAGCCCAAATTCGGCTATTTTGTGTGTTTACGGACCCATTGAGATAAAAATGGCACTCATCTCCCCACAGAATGTGCCATGGCGAAGCATCATCAATTTCTACCCTGGTAAGAAACGATAGAGCGAATGTTATTCGCATATGATAATCACTTGGTTTCAGTTCGTGCAAGAGGCTAATTTTGTAGGGGTAAAATCCAATAACGCGCCGCAAAACTCTCCATACCGTGGATTAATTCATGTCCAATTGTCGAGCTACACCCCGGGCGCTGCTAGTACCAGCAATGGTTCCTGCGATCCTTCGACAATCGCAGTTGCAACATCAGTTATTACATCTTCTGATACTTGTTTACGTCCTCTCCCAGCGCGAATGGCCAGGGACCGCGTTTCCTCGAACTTCTTAATCATTTTCTTAAGACCATTCAGCGATAAAGGCCCCTTTCGTAATTTTTTTCTGGTTCGAAATTCCTGAAGAGCTTCGGATGCATTACATTGATTCATATATTACAGCTTCACCAGTAACGCACGTTCCGGTAACGTGAGAGGCATGTCCACTGGAGCTCGTTTACTTCAGCTGAGATTATTTGTCGGAGCTGTCTACTACTTGCTTTTATAGCCCCTATTGTCATCGCACAACATTTGCATTTTTCTTTGATACCCGTGTTTTATGCTTATTCTCGTTATTGTAAGCTACAGCAGCGCCACAAAATGCCCTAGCGGCGATTTTTGGAACTAATTTTTTTTCACGGAATCCTTTTTACTATGTCTTGATTAGTCTAAATACCAAGTTTGGTGTCATTTCGGCTATTAGATCGCGCTACAGGGCGCTCCAAACACTGTCACTTTAAAAAAGATCACCTTGTATATATACATATATTGAGTCATCCGGAAAATTCTGTGTCATAGTTCTGTTGAGATAATGTTGAAATGATTGAAGGTCACCAGAATATAAAGACAACTTCATTTCAAAATAAGTAAAAGGAGTTTCTTTACGTGCATTATAAAAGCAAAGTTTTATTAAAAACTTTCGGTAGAAATGTGGCATTTATGAAATCAAATATATCAAAAAACCGCATAACTTTTTGTATGACCTAATATATTAGTTATTATTTTTTCCTTAGCATTAAATTAATAGGTATTGACGCGGATGACATTTCTTTTTTTAGATAAATTATATTTTAATAGGCGACATATTTCCCTTTCTAGTAACGTTACATTTGTAGCTATTGGTCTCAAGCCTTTCGCGATGAGCGTCACGTATACATGACGTAATAGAGTGCACTAAGGCAGATGGTCCCAAAGTGTGCTCCGCGGAGCCCTTGGGGCTCCGCCTATACTTTCAGGGGCTCCGCGGCGTTCCAGGAAAATAAACAAAACATGAAACATATTAGCATATTGAAAGGGAAAATTTTTCGAAAGTATGTAGGAATTTCTGTGTGTGTATGTGTGTGTGTGTGTGTCACAAATAAATACATCTATCACTGGGTTTAAATTTATATATATTTTTTAATCATATAAAAATTTGCATTTTAGATGTATCCATTTCGTATATAATATTTTTGGTTTGAGCTATTTTATTTTATGTTTCCGCATTTAATGCGTTTTAAAATTTCAATTCAAAATAGGCTACAAGGAATAGTATTCAGAATCGAATGCACAACGTGAATTGAAATAGCAAAAGCGCGACAGTGCTGTTATCTCTGCTTGCCGAACAAAAGGAAGAACAGTTTTTTTCTATGGAGCTCCGCATATTCATATGTTTGTACTTCGTTATTTTTTGCTTAGTAATCAAGTTCTAACTTCCTAATGAAGTAAGTGTGTCTCACATTGTTTATTTTCTTTCACTTCACTCTTTGCGATCTTTAAAATGAGATATTTTATACTTCATTACTTGCTATATTTACTAAGAAATGTGTTAGTTAAGCTTTGATTAATTCGGTGATAGAATTAATATTGATTTTTGCTTTTCATTAATATTTTAATTTAAGTGGTTTAACCTCAAATTTCATGTTCTATTTCAGTTTAACATTCAAATCTGCTTCAATTGTTTTTAACCTATTCAGTTTCTCAAAAGTTGTAATTAATTTTGACACTCTGTTCGTGAAAATGGAACATATGTATTTACGAAATAAATATTTATTTTCATTTTCATAATTGCTTGGGCTGTAAATATTATTTTATAGTTAAAATTTGTAGTCAAATTACTCTTGTAAATTATAATTTATTCCAACCTTTTTATTACTGTAATATTTAGTGTTTTTATTTTAACTTTACAATGTCCTATTAATAATGTTAACATTATTCAGTTGTTCTTGGTGATTTCAATAATATCGCCTCAATACCGGATAGTTCGAACATATAATTGAAGACACATTTCTGAGAAACATTTCACATATTTGTACTTAATTTTTAAATCAATGCATGTTGCTGAAATCGCATTTTTTTAACATCTTGTATCACTTAACAACCCCACTTTAAAATTTTGTTTTAATTGGTCTCGGCATTGGCTAAGATTCTTATGTTATGATGCCAGATTTTCCTATCGGAAATAAGGCTGTAGCAAATAAAAAAATATATTTGTTATTTACATTTGTCATCACACTAACATCTAAAGTTTTGCTGAGCTCCACCCCTTTCTTAGACTTTTCGTCAATGAGTACCCGCCCTGATATAAATTTAACTCCACCCATATATCCCGTTTTGTTAGTAAAGTTTTTCTACTAGTTGCTGGTCTTATTACATGTTTAGTTTTTAACCGTATATCTATTTTGAGGTAAATACAATAGTAAAAGAAAGTTTCATTCAAAACTATAATTAATATCTAAGTACTTCAAATAAAACATCCAAAAAAAGTGAACGATACTGCACCTAACAATGCAGGTTATAGATTTTGCACCGCTAACTTAAACACTAAAACGATGATCTGCTTCTAAATGTGTTTTTTAAAAATGGTTCTAAAGAAGAAGCTCAGAGGCGGTTCGTTTTCGTTGTAAGTTTAGAAGTACTAGAAACGTAAAAAAGAACGAAAAAAGAATCCATAATCGCATGATTCTCTTACGGGTGGGTGGGACTAGCGAAAATGTGTTATATAATCATGGATGAATGGGACTACGCACTTTCTTTCTTTTCGCGAGTAGCTTATTGGGATTATGCAGAAGTCTCTATTTGTAAGCGAAAATTGTACAACTTAGCTTTTTTTCTAAGTGTGTGTGATTTTCGCCACAAATAATAATAGTTTCAAGAAAGCCCCAATGCAATGCATGACCCAGAAGGGATACCATTTTGATCTTTAATTCCGAGTTCATTCTGGAAATCCCGAAAGAATATTTTTTATTTTAAAAATGGATGTCACTAACCCTTTAACAATATTGCTCGAACGTCGCTCGGGTAAGAGTTTATTTTCTTCGTTACTAAAAGCTTTCCGAAACCACAAATTTTTAACTATAATTTTTGCTGTATTTGGCAGACATATTTCCATTATACAAGGCAGATATTTCAACATAAAAAAAGTGTTTTTTTAGTTCTTATTTTTAATTTATTGTGTCAAATAATAGTAATATTAAATAAAACTGTTAAGGCTTTAAATAATAGAAAATTTAATTTTAAAAATTTATAGTATGAATTCAGAATTTCTGTACCAAGAAAAGGGCCAAACTGAGAAACTACTGGCTCGGAGTCTTATCCAACAGACAGATTATCTTTCTCTGCACCTTAGGCATTAAAAAACATTAATTGTAAACCATAGAGTACCGTGGCGTTAAGGGGCTCCGCCTTAGAAATTCTTCCCAAGAAGGGCTCCGCGAGCCCAAAAGTTTGGGAACCACTGCACTAAGGTATGCACTAAAAATATTGTTAGGATGCAGGATTATTAAAAAAAAACAGTCGTAGTTCAAAAAGTTACTGATAAGTGTTTTTAGAGATGATACACTAATAGGATACATCGTATATTTATTTCTTAATTTCATGTGTATTTTTAAAAATTTAAACGGAATTTATGCCCATTTTGATATTTTTAATGAATTTTAAAATATTGTGCATTTTTTTAAATTCTAATATGAAGAAGATATACTTATATTTATATAAAAGTTTAAGTATGCATCTATTTATTGATATTAATTGTAGTGTTATAGATCCCACAGATTTCTATAGGACATGGCAATAAATTTCAATTGACCAGGTATTTTGGCGAAAATAGGTAAGCGATGTCATAAAAATAATAATTATCTATATTACACCTTTTATTACAAGTTTTTTGAATAACCAAGAATAAATTAAGTGATGCTTACAATATACAATTCGATTATCTACTTACATAGTATATGTTTTACCATTGTTTGCGAGCAATGTCATAAAAATAATAAATATATATACTAAACCTTTTATTACCAGTTTTTTTAATAAAATCAAGACTAAATTAAGTGATTAATGCTTAGAAAAACTAATATTTGGTTACAAAGTATTCAAATGTATATAAAATCACTGACGTAATTTTTAAAAAATGTATGGTAAAAACTCTAGGATTTTTTTTATTTTTACGCATATTTATTCAAGTTTTAAAAAACTCATGAATAAACATCTTAGATAGTTCTTTGGATTAAAAAATATTTTTGTTCATTTTAATATGATTATATAAATTAGAATTAAAATCGTTCTTTTTTAAAACACTCCAAATAAGGTATCAAACTAAAATAAATTCCAAATTATAAAATACATAGAAATTATATATATATTTTTACAGTTTTACTTTCTACAATTTGTTTTATATAATAACATAAAGCATTCAAAATCAAACTAAATTGAAAATCCTCTAAGTTAATAAGTTAAGTAATGAAAGTATGTGACATTACGTACGAATAGAACATTACGTAGAGTAAGTTCAAATGTAAATATACTCATTTATGTAATTTTCTATCTAATATTTTTGTATATTATCGTTGTTTTTAGATGACAAAATATACTTTTTAAAGTTAAATTATGTACAGAAAGATCTATATAAATAATATAAGCGAAGCATGGTCTATAAAAAGCGAGATGTGCTGCTAAGTGCCTACGGCGTCAACCGTTGTTCACAAGTTCTCGAGAACTTTAAGTAAAATTTAAAAAAAATTGATTCCTTTAGTATGATTTAATTTTCTTTTAAATATTAATTTTTCAGCTGCTATAATATTTTTTTTTAATTGAATTGTATACTGCAAGTATGTTTACTTTAAAAAAATGTATTTTTTTTTACACATACAGTTTATTTTCGTTAGTTTTAAAATGAATTCATTTGCATCTTCGCTTCTTACCATTATTTTTAAAAGTTATAAAAAGTGGCTGGAATTGAATTAATTGAATATTTTCTATTATTTCTTTGCCCTTAGTGTTTTTTGACATCGTTAAAACAAGCCACTTTTTGTGATGGATTTTCCACGAGCACCTTTCTATATTGATATTAATAGTAGCGTTACAGATTCCCCCCATTCATATAGAAGATGGCAATAAATTTCAATCAACAAGGTATTTTTGAGAAAATAGGAAAATCCTTATTAATCTTATATTTAGTACAATAAGGATTTCGTATATAAAGGGTATTGGATTACAGAAAGTATTTCATAGATGTCTGTGTCGTTTTTCTTTTTATTACACAAATAATGTTCTGCTTTACATGTAGTAACATAAAATTTAATGCAAATTTGTTTTATTTTGTCTCGATTTCATTTATATGTAAAGAAAGTATATTTGAACATGTTATTGGAGATAGTGATGGGCGATGTCGATATTTTTTATATATACTATGGCCAACCCGATTTTATGGTTACTATCAATTTTTTTATTGATGTCTCTAGTTTATAAATTGTTATTCTTAACCGACATCAGATCCGATTTCATGAATAATTACAATAAAAAGTAATTAATATTAGTTTTGCTGTTAGACTAATTTTTTCTGTAATATCACTAATTTTGCATTAACTGTTTCACATCAGCTCTGAAAACATTGGAGATCATGTTTATGGTTTCAAGAAGGGCCGAAAGTAGTGAAAAAGCTTAATGGAAGCTTCATTCACCTAAAGCCCGTCAAGAATTCAAAAATGGAAGCTGAAGACAATATAAAAGGCAATACAGGAAATAACACCACCCCCTGTCGCACCCCCACCCAACTAAAATGGTGGGTGGGTGGTTACAAACCACGGCGAATTCTCCAAGTTGTGTGAGGTTTGGACCTATAGAACCTGATATATCGAATATAGAAGAGATGTACACTGTACCGCAGACAATACAGGAAATTGCAGCGCCCATGGCAAAGAGAACCAGAACTGAAATGGTGTTGGTAAACAAGCCACGACGGATGGTCCAAGTTGTGTGAGGATCGGTCCCTTAGAACTCGACATATTGAATAAAGAATAAATGTACACTAGGGTGTATCGATTTTTAACTTTTTTTTTGTTTCCAAATTCCAAGTTGATAAAAAGTTGCTACTAGACACCACAACTTACCACAAAAAATTTTGGATTTTTTAAAAAATGTTTAGGTCTTCCGCACAAGGCCTAAAATTTAGAAATTTTACTTAAAAAGTAAATTTTTACAAAATTTTTAAAAAAACCTAAAACACTTTTTTTCTAAATTGCAAGTTAAAATTCCATTAACAATAAGCACAAAAAACGATATAAAATGTATTTCAAAAACTTAGCACAACATTTAGGTCTCCCGCACAAGGCCTAAAAGTCGTAAATTTCAGCCAATTTTTGAACATTTTTCAGTGCTTTGATATTTGTGTTGTTGCTGGTTTAAAAATTAAATGTAACTAAAGTCTCGTTAGGCTTGATTGGAATTGTTGAAATAAGTGAAATAATAAATCACATTTCAATACGTCAAGCGTCAACTTGAAGCGATGGGGTGGGGGAAGGCCAGACTGTCGCGCCGCGGTGACGCGACAAATATGAATCACCGCGCAGACTTGTCAGTAATCGTCTGCCCGTGAGCGAGGATTACGGTTGTGTTTAAGTGCGATAGTCTTGTTGTAAGAATCAATTGAGTGAGTGTTGTTGTTGTTCATTATGAGTAAAAAACCGCATGTAACTAGACAAACTACCGACAGGCCGGTTATCGGGCAACCTATTGATGTGAGTGAGTTTAATGTTCTGCCAACCAAGATGGATGTTTTGAAGTATTTTGAGTGGGTACGCATTGAAATGAAACAAGAGGGAATACATCAGCCTGCAAAGAAGGTAATTGCGTTAAGAGTTGCTTTAAAACTTGAGGAAATATGGAAAAGATCTTCAATTCCTGTTTGTGGCACCAAAAGCACAATATTTATGGTTTTAAAACTGCATGAGCAGCTGGAGAAAATTAAAAAGTGTTCAGGGCCTAAAAGGAAGTATCCTAACTCCTACAAAGACGCAGTAACTAGCTTTCAGTCAAAAACTGAAACTGCATTGTTTGATATTTGTACTTGCAAATGTGACCGCAGCAACTGTATTTGTTCTATTGACAAAAAAGTCCCGGCACTAGAACACGAGTTTTTGCTTGACCAACGTGGTCCTAGATTGATGTCAATTGCAGAGTGTGACAAAAACGACACTAAAAAGCTTAAGAAGTGATTAGAAAGAAAGTATAGGTCACAAGCTTTAATGCAGGTAGTTGTAAAAAAGACTGAGGATGAAAACGTTTATTCTGGTGATAGTACAGATGATTCGATGTCTCACACATCATGTCAAGATAGTGATTTTGAAATAAATACTTGATACGAGTCAAAAAAGTGTTTCAAGTGTAGAAGTAAAACAAGAACTGCCACAACGCTTGTCTTTGTTTTCACGAGCTTGTGACCGCAGGGTCATTTCTAGTAGAGCTGGAGCTCAGTTTGCTACTGCACTTTTGCGAGACGTTACTGCGGAGAACCAAGAAGCAGTAATCGACAAATCAAAAGTAGCACGTGAAAGACTTAAGTCTCGTAAAGAAGTAAGCTCAACTCGAACCTCCGATCTGTTGGCTATTTACTTTGATTGTCGTAAAGATGAAACCATAACAAAAGAAATTGTAGCTGGGAAAAGTGTCCGAAAATCTTTAATGGAAGAACACATATCTATTGTTGAAGAACCTGGATCCAAGTATTTCGGTCATGTAACTCCCATAAATGGAACAGGAAAGGAAATAGTTACATCACTTATAAAGTATTGTGAAGTAAAAACTGTCGATCTTAAAATACTAAAAGCTATTGATTGTGATGGTACGGCAGCAAACACAGGCACTTCAAAGGGAGTTATCACCTTATTTGAAAATAAAATACAACAGCCACTGCAGGTAGTTGTGTGTCTACTATATTTGAATGAATTACCATTTAGAAAAATTATGGTTGCTCTTGATGGGCCAACTTCTGGACCAAACACATTTAGCGGGCCTATTGGTAAACAACTTCTAAGCTGCCAAAATCTGGATGTTGTCAATGTTGTTGCAATTGAAGGCGATATACCAGAAGTTGATCTTAAAGCGTTGAGCACAGATCAAAAGTATCTGTACGAAATATCCAAAGCCGTATCAACAGGTACATGTACAGTAGAGTTGGCCAGACGAAACCCCGGAAACAGCTCGCACGCCAGTTGGCTTACTCTGGCAAATCGAATCCTTCGTTTGTATGTAGCCATGGATGATCCGACCCCTGAGCTGAGAAAGCCTGCAGAGTTCATAATGAAAGTCTACATTTACAGTAAAAATTACGAAAGTTTCGTCAAAATTAACAAACTTTAGGTCTTGTGCGGGAGACCTAAAAGTTGTGCTAAGTTTTTGAAATACATTTTCTATCATCTTTCATGCTTATTGTAAGTGGAATTTTAACTTGCAATTTAAAAAAAAGTGTTTTAGTTTTTTTTAAAAATTTTGTAAAAATTTACTTTTTAAGTAAAATTTCCAAACCTTAGGCCTTGTGCGGGAGACCTAAACATTTTTTTAAAAATCCAGAATTTTTTGTGGTAAGTTGTGGTGTCTAGTAGCAACTTTTAATCAACTTGGAATTTGGAAACAAAAAAAAAAGTTAAAAATCGATACACCCTAATGTACACTTGATACTAAGGAGCTTTATTTAAACCTCCTTGCTAGAGATCCTCTCACTAAGTATCGTTCAGTCGCGATAATTTCATAGCAATATATTTATTCTTTCGATTTTACTATTTTAGTGGCAGATCTGCTGACAAATTCCGTATAATAGCAAAATTTTGTATAATGGAGAAACTCTATATTAGGTCGTATTACGCCTCATATGAATGCATAACTGATTGCACAAGTAAAATTTTAGGTGTCTTCAGGAACTTCAGTATTGAAAGTCTAATATATGTAAATGTCAGAAATTAAATTAGCAATCACTAAAAGGAGGACCCCTTATTTCATTTGGATAGATTTCCGCTAAAAAACATAAGGCAGCTGGCCTCCCAATATTATGTTTGTTTTAGAAGATTTTCTTTTAAAAATATAAATTGAAAAGTGTCTTAATTTCTGTATTGCCTTTAATGTAAGTGTCCTTTCAATTTTATACCTATGCGTGGCCATCTTGTATGGCTTTCTCTATTTGTTTTTTGCTTCCTATTTTTTTAACAGTGTATATGAATTTGCGTATGGTATTTTGTAATTCTACCATTTAATTTGACCATTTTCGTCATTTGAATTTGTACCAGTATATAGTTAATTTAAGATAGCGTCTCATTTTTACTATTTCTCAAACGTTTTTAACTCTCTGATCTCAGAAATATCACTCAGACTAATCACTTTGAGGGAAGTCCTAGTAGCCTTATACAAGGCTCTGGTTTGAAATTTCCTGTACTGTCATTCTTTTACTTGTGATCATGCGTATAATCAAACTTTCAGATTCTTTCAAAAACATTCTCAGATTTCCTATACATTTTTACCTACATTAAATAATGCGAATATGTAAGAAAATAAAAGTGGCATTCTTTGAACATTTAATTTTATCAGTAATTTTTTGTAGGGAACATCCGATGTCATATAATCTAGGATTGATCTTCTTTAAAGGTCAGAAGGCATTTTCTTGAGCTCCCAGTTTCGAAAATTTTCAAAATATCTTTAAAATGATTTGTTAAATGATAGCTGAATATGTCCACCGATCAAAAGACGCAGATTTGAAATAATTTCAGCATTCCTTTAATTTGTTTCAAAAATAAAACTAACAAAATATTTATTTTAAAATTAATATAAATATATATATAAACAATTATTGTAAAAGATTGTGTTAATATTAATTAATATATCATGTATACTTAATTTTAACATAAAGATTTGCACAATTGCATTGCAAACGCGACCTAGTTTCGCGAACTAGTTTTCGTGTCTTTCCAATCATTTTTAGGTGCGTTCGTAATTATATAAATACGTAGCACCTATTGTCGCCGCTTGGTCCGTCCGTCTGTCCGTCCGTCTGTCTGTCCGTCACTCCATCCGTCCGTCCGCATATAACAACGCAAAAACTACCCAACCGAACGGATTGAAATTCAAGATATTATTTTAAGATCTTTGCAGAATTTAAACGAGAGATTTCAAAAAAAATTTTTTAAATCGAATCAAAACGTTAGGAGATATTAATAAAACTATTTATTAAGAAACTTGAATTTTTTTTAAATCGGTGTTTTTTTGTTAGAGGAGCTTCCGAGGTTGAATCGTCAAGCGACCGAGATACTTATTTTATGACAGAAATTAATCTGCAGACGATATAATTCATTTCACAGAATTAAAAATCATCAAGATCTGTATATTTATATAACTAGCAGTAGTACGAACGCACCTCATTTGTCACGTTTGACGTACAATTTCCAACTTGTTCATACTAATCTATATAGAGCAGCGTGAGAACATTAATATTGAATTTAACTGTATTGTCAGTCGCAAGTATTACCGGTGTAACCTCCAATAATAATTTACAGGTACGTAAATTTGATACTCATGAAATAAATTCATTTGCTGTTTTACATATTATTCAAATTATTTGAAATAATGAAGTAGTAAACTGCAGAATGAATCATTGAGAGCAACGAATACAGATATACGATTTTCTCTAGGTACTAAGATAATATGTCTCGTGATAAAATAATTAGGAGATCCAATACATTATATAAGAAATGGAATTCGAGGAATGCAAGAGAAGTAAATGTTTTGAAACAGAAACTGAAATACATATGACCTATATCATAGAATAAACAAAATGTAATGAATATATATATATTTTTTAATTATGCAAGAAAACAGTTTAAAAGGAGAAATTGGATCGTGGAAACAAAAATAATTTTCTAATCAAATTTAACTTATGTGTTTTAAATGTTCCTTCCAGTTGTTATTGCAATTGTTAGACAATTTCATTTAGATCTAATTAAAATGGTTAACTTGCATATACATCTGTTAAAAAATAACTATGCAAAAACAATTATGCATCGAATAAAGCTGTAATATGTCAATATTTTCGTTTTTCAAATTATCTTATAAGATGATTTCAACAATTGTTATACTAATAGTGAGCCACTAAAATACTTTTATCTAACTATCATTAAAATATTAGAATACTCCAAATTATATATTTTTTATTTTAGCCTAGTCATTACTGTCATTTATCAGAAAAAACAATCAAAGTTTCAAATATATAATAATGATAACGTACCACCATAATAATTTTCACACAGTTAGTCTAATTGGTAAGGTTAAAATTCGGTGTTAGAAACGACGGCGATTATATTCAATGAAATGCATGAAGCGTGTAATTTTAACCTTTGTACATGGGGGAAATTTTGTCGTTAAAAATTTACGCAGAGTGCAAAATTTGTTTTGTTATTGTACTTTATTTTAATATTAGCTATATATCAATTAATATTCTCTAAAAAATCCTCCCAAATTACATTTAATTTTAAATATCAGAAAAAGACTATTGATACATAACCAATTTAAAATAACCAGTTTCTAAATATGTTTCAAAATATTTTTTTAAATATGTTTGTAATTTTTTAAATATATATTAAAAATCAAAATGTATTGTAATTTCTCGAAAGAAAAAATGATTTTTTTAATTACGACATTTTTTTTATTCCCTTATAAATCAAATGTTTTAGAAACAACCTCAATTGAAAGTAATGTTTTAAAATAAAGGGTGTCTCCAAATTATTTTTACAACTTTGATCCTCCATAAAACTTAAACTATAGAAAGTCGGTTTTGTGTGCATATAACAGAAACTCATAAAGTTTTATTTGTTCTAAAATAATGTTTTTGCTTTCAGGTACGAACCAGTAAGATTCATAAGTGTTGAAGCATACACCACAGGAAAAGGCCCAGTGTGTAGCCTGGCCAGATACGCAACTCCAAAGGAATTTTCGAACAAAATACGGACGTCACCCACTATCCAGGCCCTCAATACGTGCGTTCCACTAAACGTTTATGGCGACAAGTAGTGTGCTTCATAAAAAAAGTGCTGTCTGGCCAAGCACAAGTCAAGAGGATACGGAACGTATTCGACTAAGTTACCAATGATGTCCAAAAAAGTCCATACGTATGGCTTCCAGACAGATGGAGTCACCACGTCCAACGGTACGAAGGGCTGCTGCACAAGTACTTTCACCTATCTGCCTATAAAGTAAATTTGTTACAGGAACTTCATCCCGATGGTAAACGTAAGCGTTTCGGTTTTGCTCTTGATATACTAGACAGTATAGATAATAAGGAAGGCTACCTGAAGCATGTTTTATTCATCGATGTAGCAACGTTTCATGTCTGTGGTGTTATCAACAGGACAGATGGACAGACTCCCAATGATATCCAAAGAAGTCCATCCATATTGCTCCAGAGAGATGGAGTCACCACGTTCAACGATACGCAGGGCTGCTGCACAATTGCTTTCACCTAACTGCCTATAAAGTGCATTTGTTACAGGAACTGCATCACAATGGTAAACGTAAGCGTTTCGGTTTTGCTGTTGATATACTAGACAGTATAGATAATAAGGAAGGCTACCTGAAACATGTTTTATTCACCGATGAAGCAACGTTTCACGTCTGTGGTGTTGTCAACAGGCATAACTGCAGAATTTAGGGATCTGTAAAACAACATGCTTTCCGTGAGATTGAACGTGCCAGCCCTAAGGTTAACTTTTGGTGCGGTCTGCTACACAACCGCATCATCGGTCCATTCTCTTTTGTCGAAAACACACAGTCTCATCCTATGTTTATTTGGACATGCTGAGTGAATTTGTTACCCACTATTTGAAAGACCTGCATTCTAATATCATCTTTCAGCAGGATGGTGTACCTCCGCACTGGGAACTGTGTGTCCGTGAATTTCTTGATGCAAACTTTCCTGGTAGAGGGATTGGACGAATGGTCCAATTCTTGGCCCTCCATGTTCACCGATTTAACCTTCCCTAGACTTTTCCCTGTGGTGCTAGACTAAAGACAGTGAGTACCTCACACAGGTTAGGTATTTGGATGAGCTGAAGCACAGGATTACTGCGGTCATTGTTACAATTCCTGTGGGCATGCTCCAAAGAATATGGCAGGAGGTTGTATAATGTCTCAACTTTGTTCGTGCAACAAAATGTGCTCAAGTGGAGCTCTTCTAGCATCACAGAAAACTTTGGAACTTGCTGTTCAATATACAATAGACAGATTTTTTAAAATCTAATTTCGTTTAAGTTTTATGAAGGATAAAAGTTGTAAAGGTAAATTTGGGACACCCGCATATCAATGATTAAACATTAGTATGGAAACAATACAATACATTTTAATCATTGCATTTAAAGCAAATATCTAAATTTTGTTACGTTTTCTTCAAAAGTTTAAATGCTGTTAGTTGAAAGTTCTTTTACACAATTCCTTAGGTGTATCATATGTTATATAGATGTATTAAACACCGAAGATATTTCCTAAACAAAACATTTAATTTTTATTCATTCATTTTGTAATTTCTATTTCTGTGTCCTCTAATTCTTTATACTGTCAAATTGTCTTATGTTATAGAGTCATAATAAATCTTAGTTATTGAAAAGTTAATCGCGAAACGTGTTTTCTTTTAAAAATGAAAGGATAACTCATGTCTCTGCCTATCTCAGCTGCAAACATGTTTGATTTTCTTAAACATACAAACTAATAATGTGAACACATGTCGCAGAATGTCCATGCCTATTACGCTAGTAAAGAGATATTTGTATAATTAAGGTGCCATAGTAAGAATCAAATAATAAAAAGAGACAAAATTTCTAGTATTTAAATTTTTTTTAACTCAAAATTATTTTAATATCATGGGTTAATGTTACTCAGACATGAAACTTACAACTTTAAAATAGAGAGTTGAACCGTACTAGAATATAAATACAACCGGGAATAAAATAAAGTTTTTGTAAAAAATACACAATAACACAATTCATAAACTTCATACACATTAATGCGATTTTCACATTGATATTGTTTTAAGTTTTCGGTACATTTTTTTTAAAATTCCGTTTCCTCTTCCTAAACAAATGTAAGTCACGTGTTATTTTCTTATTTAAAAAAAATAAATTCTAGACGATATTTTTTAAATATAACTGCTAGTTATGAAAAAATTTTCAGACAATGATTTATTTTTTACAGATCGAGAAATAATATCTGAAATGTTAATTTGATTTAACGATAAAATACGCATTTGCAGCATGAATAATTGAATGTATTAAAAGTTTTCAATGAGAAAGTAATTAACTGGTATATACACAATCTGCATCTGTTACAGTATGTTTTATACAGAAAATTAATTTATTTAGGAAATACATTAAAAAAATATTATCAATTGTATTGTATGGTTTTTTTTAAGAAAAATAAATTTTACTATCTTACAATATGCAAATTAAAAATTAAAAATCATTCCTTCAAATAGTTTTTGAATTTTGCTTAAAAAAATGCCCGCATTCCAGTTTGTTTTGCAACGATTACAAATGAATTTAACATTAAGAGCTCAAAATTTAATTTTCCATAATATCTAATCTACTTTACTTAATGATTTCCCGTTTGCTATCCTACGTTAACAGTTACCGAAAAATCCAAATATTATGTCAAAATTATGTGATCGTATTGAAAATTTCAGAGTTTGGTACAATTTCTGTACACTCTGAAAACGACATTTTCAAAACTGAGCAAAAAATACTCAAATCTGAGTATGTCGCATAGTCAAAATGGCTTCGAATCAAAGTTACTCAAGTTTGAAACATGTATATATTCATTTCTGAAACACACTCAAGAATAAAACACCATGTGCTCATATTTGAGTATGTAAAGGTTTCAAAAATGAGTATGGACGGACTTCTATGTGCTCATTTTTGAGTAATTTCATGTTTTAAAAATGCATTTGAACTGATTCTAATCATTTTTGAATGAGTCCATGTTTCAAAAATGTATAATAAATGACCTCTATATGCTCAGTTTTGAGTATGTCCATGCTTCAAACATGAATATGAACTGAGCTCTATGTGCTCAGTTTTGAGTACGTCCATGTTTCTGAGTATTTCTGATATTTCAGAATTGAAAGCATTCGGTCGTCATATTTGAAACAAAAATTTTCATAACCAAATGAAACCATCGAATTAATCAGATTTGAAACTGTCATTTTTCTCAGTGTATTAAAACCCCGTAAGCTTATTTCTTTTAATATAAATTAATTAAAGAAGACAAGATTTTCATTCAAATGATTATTTCCATTCTGGAAAAATTTGGTAATTAAAATGGAAAGAATTTTGTTTCCAGATTGTGACGTACTATAACAACAAACTAAAAACAAAAAATAATTTAAAATTACATTTATATGATTTATTTGTCTGTGAAACTACTAAAAACAATTGAAAAACTAAACATTTCCTTTATTCGTAAGATGTGGCAAGTCGAGGGTTAATTCTCTGACTCTCAAACATATCACCTCTTGTATTCACAAAGAAAATTTAAATATTAGTAGTACTATTAACAAAATTCAGTTACGTAAATTTGCAGTAAAAACAGCGTTTTTAAGCATGTTTTTCTTTTTTTTAGACATTATTTGTTCGGTTGCCGCATACCATATAATATGAACTTAATACCATATAATATGATTTTTTGGATAAATATATGAAATTTAATACAGATCCTCCTTTTCTCTATTACGTTTAATATCTCCAAGAACTGTCTCTCACTGAGGCTAGCTAATAGATTTTTAAGATTATATTTACATATACTAATTTATAAATATATATAATAAAAGATAAGCAAAAATATCGCTTTAAAAATCCTATGAGAGATTTGAAACACTATTGTTACAGCAACACAGTTTTCTCTGAGTATGAAAAATTACGGTAAAAATATTTAACCTTAAAATAAAATTAAATAAAAATGTATGCATAAAAATGCATTTAATTTCCTTCTTTTCATTACAATTATACATTAATAACTTTCAGATGAGCATGCCAAGTGACTTTATTTGGTGTCAAATTTGGTTTTGAATCAAATAAAATTGACTAAAAAGTAATGATATATCGCATTATAAATTAAATAAACACATAATATTTCGACAATGCATAATATTAATATGATTTTTTTGGACATCCTAGTTTTCAATAAACATGGTTCATTAACAGATAATAATCTTTAACTAATTAAAAATTTTAATAATATTTCAAAAACTGAAATGAGTTTTTTTTTTTACTTTTAATCAGCCCTAAAACCAATTAGAAGGGAAAAAAGAATAAATGATTTGGAGATTAATGCCCTTTTCGAAATTTAGAAATAATTCCCAGAAGCTATGAGGAGCCATAGTAAATTCCATTCAATTCAGTGTCATAAAAGGAATCTATAAGGTATTGATATTCATATTTTAAGTATATTTTTCAATAGAATAACACTTAATGGAATAAAAATCCTTCAAATAACGTTCTAAATACTGGCAGTGCCGATGCTGTGTACACAACCGGAATACTCTTTCTGTTGAATTTGTTGCATTACATTAAATGAATAACAGCAAAGTAGATATTTTATCTATTAAATTCATTTTTAAATAAATCTTATGAAATTTATAAGATGCTACATAATTAATTTAATAAATGAGTAAATATGAAAATATGAAAATACATTATTATTACAATTTATAAAATTAAATGATTATGTGTATAATTTTTAAATATTTCCAAATTCATCCTATTATATAACAACACATCTAAATTTATATAAAAAATATTCTATATTTATCATAGTGAAAGATTAATTTAACATCATTTTTATGAGCTTCCTTTATTTCAATTATGTAATTCGTTCACATTAAATATATATAGTTAATAAGACATATCAAGGTAAATATATATATATATATATATATATATATATATATATATATATTATGCAGTTACATTTCTTTAAAAAGTCGAGGTGCATTAATGTTTTCATAGAAATTGGAGATTAATACTAAAGTAGATCTTTTTATTTTACAGTAGGAATTGATCATTGATATCATATTTGATAAATCGTAAGGTTTAAAATTTTTTACAACTTATTTAAAAAATTCCTAAAATCAGAAACCTTTCCTATAAATTCATTATTTTGAAATGGATATATATATATATAAGAAAGAGAAATATTTTTATCATCTGTGCTGCGCAATGTAATTCAATACATTTTATGCTCTTATAAGCGCGCATTTTATATCCTGCATTTCTCTACTGCTATTTTCAAACAATGAATTCCGTGGTCCTTTTTTATTGCGCGTGTTAAAGAGAACTGCCAAAAGTATATTATTTAATACTAATGGTAAAGAAAATATTTCACTCTGCGATTTTATAACCTTAGACTTCATTATACAACTGAAAACATATATGTATATATGGAGTTTAAACAAATGAAAATATAGATAATGAGCTACTAAATTTTTTTAGTTATGCAAACATTGTCTATCATACCTGGCAGTATTCACGAAGAATATTTACATGATGTTTATAATAAAGTATTTAGTTTATACACATGTATAAAAGTTTTCTTTTTCTTCTATAAGTAGATAAATTTTAGCTTTTATATAACACAAACAATTATTTTCCACATACACGATCTTAATTATCGCGAGTGTTTAAATTTTACTTATCTCTGTCCAAGAATTTATGACTATAGGTCAATGAAGACAACGACAGAAAAACGTATTGCATATATAATTTTTATAATAAAAAGAAAAAAATGTCATAAAAAGAAAATAATTAAAAAAAATAATAAAATATTAAGAAAAACTTTAAAGAAATTAAATATATCCCTTAATATATCCTGTAATAATATAGCTTTGTAACAAATCAAAACACCTGAGATAATGTACTTGATTAATTGTTAAAATGTGTTAATAAAAAAAACATAAAATCAGTAATACACACACACACATATCTCTCTCTCTATATATATATAAACTGTTTACATGTTTCGGTCCACATGTCCACTACATCTATTAGAAGTTACTAAAGTATTAAAAAATATTCACTATTTTAAATAATTTAAAATAAATAAATTAGTTATACAAACATGGAAAATTTTAGCTCTTCAGCTTTTTATAAATTGTATATATTAAACTTTAAATTGAACATTGTGAGAAAACTGAAAGAAAATCTTCTAGGATCGCAATGACATTGATTTAACAGCTCTTTATCATTTTATTTTTGTTATATATATTTCGTTTTCCTGTGAAAAATTCATATTTTTTAGTAATGTGAGAAACCGCACACAAATAATGAATCATATAATGCCGTACAAACAAAAAATAATACAAAAAATAAAACGTATAAAAACATACTATATATATATATATATATATATATATATATATATGTGTGTGTGTGTGTGTGTGTGTGTGTGTGTGTAAACTTTCTGTACAATTAAACCACTGAATTTAATCGTTAAGAGATTTTATACTAAAGCATATATTATAGCCATCGGTCACAGTTATAATAGATTAAAATACAAGATGACAATATTTGATTGAGAGAAAAACAATGTAAATGGCCAAAATTGCTATAAATGTTGTTTGTTTTATTACGATTTGATTTTTCATTTCCTCTTTTTAATTTTTTTAAACGCTAGATTAAATTTCTTATAATTGAATTATCTAAAGACATATGTATTTAAAAATTAGCAAGAACAAAACATTTTTAATTAAACAAATTTTAATAAAACAATTATTTTCGTTCATTTAAATACGATAACATTTCCATTTTATCATTTTTTGTAAACACTGCAACAAAGTGCTTAGAATTTTATTATACATAAATACTTATAGTTTTTAAAGTGAGAAGATAAGAGTTAAAAAAAAATGTTTTCGTATGATTGCATTTACGTTTTCTCATGTTACAATTGTTTTAGACATTAAACATTTTATTTTTAGAATTGCATTATATATAAATAGTTTTAAAGACACCAGTTATATATATATATATATATATATATATATATATATATATATATATATATATATATATATATATATATATATATATGTATGTATATATATATATATATATGTATGTATATATGTCCACGTAACAAGAAAATAAATTTTATTTTGCTTAGTCTTACTATTATTCCATTTTACATTTTCTTTTTTTTAATTGCTTTTTTTTGCCGATCTAATAAAACTCTTGAATTGAATTCAGATATTATTTTTCTCTCAAATTTTGTTCCTAATGTTTATTGGCATGGGAAAAAGAAACGTACTCTCTGTAATGCAATTTCTACGAGTAAGGAAACATCTACGCGTGTTATTGATATTGATAGTATCCAAGCTTCCATCGCTTCGTAGAAGATGTCGCAATAAATTTCAATCGACAGACTATTTCATGAAAGCAGGTAAATTCCCATTAAACTCCGTTTTAGTAAAATAGAGAATAGTAAGAATAAAACAATCGGATTACACAAGCTATTTCATAGATTTTGTCTCATTTCTCTCTCAGGAACGAAAAATTTCTTCTTTTTCGAAAGATGATGAAAATTTGGTGCTATCAAATACAAAAACTAGGATATTTGTACTCGGGTAAACACATGCAATGCACACATATGCTAAAATTATTTGAACATGTTTGTAAAAATAGTTTATTAAACTGAAATCATCGTTTTACCTATTAATCATTAGATGCGCATTAGATTTTTAACATGTTATTTTATAAATTACGTCCATTAAAAGTAAATATAAGTAAATATTTGAGTACTTTCCAACTTTTTATTATTTTAAAATCAAAAAGCATATATTGAACAAAAAATTTTATTTAATAAATTGTGTCTTTCAAACCCATATTTTACCATCGTCCTATATATAGGACGCTGAATCTGCCTGATTATTTATTCAAAAAATCCTAATTCAGACCAGAAAACTTTGAATAGCAATTTTATTTATGAGATTCACGCAATAACCAATAATAATAAAAGCAATAGAAACTAGTCAAACTTTCTGGTGAGAATTCGGAATTTCTGAAGAAACGCTGTATATAGGACAATGGTAAAATATTGATTAATGTGGCAGTCTTCTGAAATGATCTTCTTTCCATTCATTAAATAAAATTTCTGGTTAAAAAAATGTTTATTTAAACGCATACCCCTCTAAAAAACAGTAGAGATGGCAATATTTTGTTTGCCATTGTATAGTCATTTAATGGCATTAAAAGTGGCTTTTTTTAAAAAAACGTTGTTATATTAATCATACTCGTCTTGTCATGTCGCTTTTTTCTCATGAAAAAAAATTTAAAAATACAAAACTCGCAGAGGACAAAATTTATTACAATGGACCAAAGCATTGTAACTTGATTTATATCACAAACGCAGAAATTGACGCGAAATTCGTAGAAAAGCCAAACACAACATTGAAAATTTCAGAAGACAAAATGTAGTATATTAGTTTAAAAGTTTCAACCCGGGTTTCTTTTAATCACGTAGAAATATCGACACAAAACGTGAAAAAACTCTAAAAATCGCATAAAATGATGCGACAAAATTCAAAAATCGCTTTACAACTACCGAAAATTTGCAAGAGCAAAACATATATTGCAAATTTTAATTAAACAATTATTTTCGTGCATTTTAATACGATATCTTTTCCATTTGTCATTACTTTGTAGCCACTACAACAAACTGTTTAGGATTTTATTATATATAAATATGTATAGTTTAAAAATGAAAAGAGAAAGGTAAAAAAAAGGATATTTGTTTTAATATGAGAGCAATTACTTTTTTTCACATTTTACAATTGTTTTAAGCATTAAACATCTTTTTTTAGAATTGCGATATATATAAATATATTTTTAAAATACCAGTTGTATGTATATATCCACGTCTGTCCAAGTAACTGGAAAATAATTTTATTCCCCTTAGTTTTACTATGATTTTCTCTGAAATTTTTGTTTCTGATGTTTATTGGAATGGGAAAAAAGGAACTTACTATCTGTAATGGAATTTCTACGAGTAAAGAGACAACTACCAGCATTATTGATATTGATAGTACCATCAAAGTTTCCATCACTTCGTATAGTATGTCGCAATAAATTTCAATCGACAAGATATTTGGAGAAAACAGGTACATTCTCATTAAACTTCGTTTTAGTAAAATAAAGAATAGGAAAAGTAAAACAATTGAATTACACAATTTCTGCCATAGATGATTGTCTAATTTTTCTCTGAGGAACGAACTGTTTTTTCTTCTTCAAAAGATAATGAATATGTAGTGTTATCAAATTTAATACATAACTAGGCTATTTGTGCTCGAGTGAACACATGCAACGCACACATATGCTGAAATTATTTGAACATGTTCATAAAATTAGTTTATTAAACTGAAATCATCAATTCACTATATCATATTAATGATTCAAGATTATTGATATGATTATTGATATGATTATTGATATGATTAATCGTCATATTAATGATTAGATGCGCAATAGATTTTTAACACGTTATTTTATGAAGTACGTTCATTAAATTAAATATTTAAATACTTACCAACCTTTCATTATTTTAAAATAAAAAAGCATAGATTAAACCAGAAATTTTATTTAATGAAATGTGTCTTCCAAGTATGTGGTAATCCTATAAAATCAACTGTTTTCCATTCATTAAATAAAATTCCTGGTTAAAAAATTCTTATTTATACATGAATCTCCCGCTAAAAACAGTAGAGATGGCAAGTATATATTTGTCACTGTATGTTAATTTAATATCATTAAAAGTAGTGGCTTTTTGAAGAAAAACAGTTACCATATTTTCTTACTTAACTTGTCATGTCATCTTGTTTTGTTGCTGTTTCCCCTTTATTTCCTACTAGCTGTTCCACCCAGCGTTTTCCGGTCCCGTCAAAATTTAGCAACAAACACAAAAACACTCTAAAAATCGCAGCACGAATTCCGATTAAACTTTATTGAAAAGAGAACAAAATTTACTATCATATATTGAGCAAGAAGATTGAAACCGGATTTCCTTTAATAATGTGGAAAATTATTTAAAAAAAAAAGAAATAAACGCTAACAATCTCATAAAAAATTTATAAAAATACAAAACTCGCAGAGGACAAAATTTACTATAGTGGACCAAACATTGCATCCTGAATTCTTTTACGGAAGCAGAAATCTACCGGAAACACAAAAATTGTCAAACACTGCAATAGAAATCGCAGAAAACAAAATGTTCTATATTTGACTAAAAGTTTGAAACCGAATTCCTCATACTCATGTGGAAAAAACGCCACAAAACTCGAAGAAACTCTATAAATCGCATGAAAAGATGCACGAAAAATTAAAAAATCAGTGTGCACATTCCGAATGCATTTTATTGAAAAGTGGATAAAATGCACAATGTTGTATTAAAATATTGTAACCGGATTATTTTTACCAATGTCAAAAAAAAACCTGCTAAATATTGCATAAACAATTGTTAAAAATTCAAAATTGCAAAGGATAAAATTTACAGTAGATATTGTAGATCAAATGTAACTAAAACGTTGTAACCGGAATTATTTCATCAGTGTCTAAAATCGATGCGAAACTAAAAAAAAAAAAAAAAAAAATGGTAACAATCGCTTTCAAAAATCGCGGAAGACAGGTTGTACTATATTGGAGTATGTTTGAAAGCTAATTCCTTTTACCAATGTCAAAAAGTCACTGCGAAACGTGAAAAAATGCTAAAAAACGCTTTGAATATCGCATTAAAAAGCGTAAAATTTTCAAAAATCGTTGAGGCCAAAATTTACTATATTAAGCGAAAAGTTTGAAACCAAATATTTTTTACGAATGTCCAAAAATCGCAGCGGAACGCAAAAATTCGCATTAAAAATCGCTAAAAAATCAAAATTCGTGGAGGACAAAATTTACTATATTAGGCTAAAAGTTTGAAACAGAATTCCTTTTATAAATGTCAAAATATCGCCGCCGACAGCAAAAAGCATAAAACAGTATTAAATACCACAAGAAATTAAAAAAAGCTCAGAAAACAAAATTTACTGTAGTGGTCTAAAATATTATAACCGTAACTCTTTCACGAATGTCTATTTATTACATGACAATCTCGTAGATTTACATAATTCGTAAAGTATTGCAGTGGATTTTTTTTTAAACTGTAATATAAGATAACGTTACGGAACCTTTTGGGTGATACATATATTTATTTGGCTGCTCTATTTAGGAATTGTGGAAATGACGACAGCACGTAAAACAGATTGGCGAAGATGTCTAAACAAATATAGACAGCAATTTACAAATTTTACCCGAATCAACAATAACTGAAATTGTAGCTGATGTTTCGAAAGCGAATATCGGTCTAGCAGTAGAATTCGAGAGTGATCATGAAGAAGAGAAACTTCCCAAGACGATTGTTACGAAGAAAAAAGCCTTAGAATATACTGATGAACTAAGGTACAGTATTTCGTCTTTTTACGACTCTTCAGGTAACAAATATAATATGCTATATTCCTTAGGGGGAAAATACATTTTGAAAAACTGCTATTGAACAAAAATGGATTATTTTTTGTAAGTCAGTAAGAAATCGATATGTATTGAATTGTGAAATACAATACTAAGTACTTACTTACACACATACTTACTATACTTTCCTTCATTTGTCATCCGTTTTTTTATAATTTTTATTCTTATTCTACAAATTTATATAATAAATAATGTAATTTTGTTAGAGGTATACTTATTATAAAAACATTTGTAATTTCATTTTGTATTTAATATAAGTTCCGCTTAAGAAGGCACGTCACTTAGTGTGTCATTTTCAAATGGATCCGTGAGTACTGTACTAACAAGGTTTGACTGTTTATAACCTACCGCCTTTGGCGACAAGTTGAGTCACCTTGAATTGCATATTAAAGTACATGTTACTTAAGTATTAATGTTAGTTTCCTCAATGGATTAAAATTTAATGTACACTTTTTGCGCTATCATATGATTTTAATAAAATAATTATATATTGGAAATTTCTAACTTATATATAAGATATACATAAATTGTACACGTAGAATATAATTTTCCTTATTTTTGTAAGAAATTTAAAAATTATTTTATTCAGAAGAAAAACACAGTTCCAGAAAATATATTTAAAGATTTTTTAAAGATTTTAATGTTTAAAATATTGCAGAATCATTAAAAAAAATTATATTTTAAAAATTGTTAGCTTTTTCCCCTTGAATGTGGAGTTTTAACCCCAAGTATTACATCACCGTCAAAGAAAAAGAAAACTTACTTATACAAATATTTACTTATACAAATATTGCATCGGATTTTTTTAATGGATTTGATACATGAAACGAAAAGGAATTTTACCTACAAAATTTGATCAATATATCTTCCCCATTCATTTCTGAATTAAAAAAATCTTTATAAAGTTATAAAAAATTTTGAAGCTGTGATTTATTTTTTTAAAACCAAAGATTTTCCTTCTTCTAGACGTTTTATTTCCGTTCAAACAATTTATATAATGGAATTCCCATGCTGTGCAATTTGTGTAAAAGGATAAAATACACGTTTTGTAATTTCATGCAATCTATTTTTTGTATTAAGTTTGTGCTCCACTACACTGAAGAAATCTTGCGATTTATTTTGTTTTTCTGTACTGCCTCAGAAAATATACTTTATTTTTTAACGTTTTCTTTCTACTTTACGTAAATCAAAAAATTGGAAACTTTTTATTAGGGATATTGTGTAAGGACCGATAGAGAGAGAGTGTTAGACGTGTTCTAGTTATAAAATTGTTTAAAATGTTGTTATTGATCATAAGAAAATCCATTTAAGTCAAAATAGATATATTTTTTAAAGTTTCAAAATTTAAATATTTATGCGATCGCTGGGTCCTATAAATTATATATTTTTTAACATTTTACATTCAATAACGTGTAAAAACATTCTTCCACCAGTAGGATACAACAAATAATTCCGTACTATAGACCGCCAACTAAAACATTGCTGTATATTTTCTGTAATTGCTCACTCGTGTGACGTTTGTGTGAAGATCACATTCTCTTTGAGATTAGGCAGGTATGTGACGTACGTTAAGTTTAAGTAATTTTCCTGGGTTTCACGTCGTTTACACTCTACAACAGTGTTGTCATTATTGAGTTTCCATCCTCGTATAAAATTTACACAAAGTAAATGTGTTCCTACAATTTCGTATTTTAAGAAATAGCGGCGCTAATGGTACATGAACATTTTCAACTTGATACTAATATAAATTTGTGCATGAGAGTGTGTATGTTTATGTAAAGTGCGCCAAACACACGCTTATAAAAATAGGTATGCAAATCACAAAATTGTGCCCACATAGACTTTTAAGCATTTGAAATGTGCCATTGCTATTCCAAACATTGATTACAATTGAAGTAGTCCATTTTATGTCTGATATACTAAAACATGTTTGAATTCAATGTGATCCGCGTATTTATAAATTTGGAGCATGCTTGATATCTGTAAAAATTGCAAGTATTTAATATTGCTTGTGACATTTGCCTCAGTATAGAAAGAACAATTTACGCCAAACTTTTTTTTGTAACCGTAAACAGATAACTGATTATGCGTTCCAAGGATATTCAAATACAGTATTTGTTAAGTTCACAATGTGCTGAATTTTTTTCTGGAGAACGTCGTTAATTTAATTTGTATTCAGAAAAAAAATAATACCCTTCTGTTGCGTGATTTTTACATATTTCAGAAGAATCGTCGAAAACTTTTAATGTATCATTGTAAATATCCCTTTATTACTACAGAAATTATTTTTCTCTTTGTACTTCGATATTTAGTGTTGGTATCATAGCGTAAAATAACTACAAAGTTTGACGAACCCTGACCTTGTTCATTTTATGTCTAACATTGTGAAGCCCCCCCCCCCCCGGTTGGTACTCACTCATGCTCCACATTTGTATTAAGTTTTGACATAATCTAGATATGTCAAACAGCGAATAATTATTGCTTAGTTGCCTACCTAGAGAAAAATGGTCCGCATAGCTTTGCTTTTGAAACCAGTCAGAAAATATTGATCTCCTGTGACTTGGGACAATCGTATACAACATTCATAAAATGCGCAAACAAGACTTTGAACTTCCTTTATTTTTGTGATTAATTTTGTTTCATTTCTACTGTTACGATCATTTGTACCAGAATTTTTTGGAATCATCATGCTTTTGTATATGTCAGAAAAAAAGAGAAATGTAATGCATTATTGTTAATATTAATTTATTTTAATTTTGTGCTTAAATATTCAATGTAGGTATCAATTTCTGAAAGAGTTACCATATTAACTAGCATTATATTACTCTCCTATCACAGTATATTTAATCTTCGATTTATATTGTTCCAGTTTTGTTAAATTAGAGAAATTAATTTTCACACAGTTTATAAATGATATGACGCAGTGCTAATTCTCCATTGACATTTTACAAATATGCATTTCTGTATGCTATATTAAATTCTATATAAATACCTGTAAATTAAGGATGTTGAATTTTAATTAAACTGTTTAAGAGGAAATGTATTAAAGATACATTTGTGAACTATTTCTTAAATTCAAATTACTTGCATAACGATTTATTTATTTGTATATTCTTATGTGATTATATATTCATTGAATAAAAATGAATGTTATTCATTAAATTTAAAATGTTTAAACTTCATTCTGAACATTTAAAAAGCTCTAAAATATTTTTTTTCATTCCTTTGTGGATATCTGAAAAACATATTCTATTTTCACTCGCTCATAAGATTTAGAAAAATTCAACGTTTTTCACAGTCTTGTGCCAAATATCGGAATAGCATTTCATTTTAAACATTTATTATAACATAAGCAAAAATGAAAAAGCGTGCATAAGATATAGATTGTGAAACACTTTCCAATACTAACAGAATGTTATAAAGAAATTTATTTTTTGTATATAATGAAATCTGTCATAGTCCGTCCTATAACCAAATTTTTGTGCATATCAGTAAAAGAACGATAAATGCTATGCATTCTTTAATCTAAATAAATCATCTTGCAGTGCACCTCGGTGATAATGTTTAGTTTAATTATGTTTGAAATATCACAACTTTATTAAAATGCATCGCAAGCGATTTTTCTTCAAAGATCATAATGTAAGGAATTTTTCTTGTATGTCTCTGTTAACAAAATACACTGATGTCCAGAAATTAAGGAGCAGTGACCAATTTCAGATGTTTCGTTGAATAATTGATAAATTGAGGAGGAAAACCCGTAGGTTTATATGGATTTCCTTCTCAGTTTATCAATTACCGCTGTAACGTTTTGATATTTCATGATATTTCACTGGTCTTTTTTATAAGTTGTCCTATAGCATTGACTATCAAATCAAGACAAAAACTTTTTGCTGTAGTTCGCGCATTCGCAGTTAAAATTTATTTCATACAAATACACATAGCTCATCAAATATTCAACATATTAATAATTTAATTGCAGTATACTATTTCTACAGTTTCTTATCAAATGTTTGGAAAGCGGTGTTAAATTCGGCTAAAAACTCAGCATGCTATAATTTTCTTTTCTTTCAATTTTTCACAGAAATGTTAACATCTTCACGAATATACGTGCTACGCTTGCACAAATGCACACAAATGTTGAACAGGCCCTACATAGTCATTTGCTACAGTGACAGACGATTTTTAGCATTTTCCGTTACTTGGGAGGTCAAAAATGTTATTTTATTATTAAAATTATTATTGCCCCCCCCCGTAATTGTGCTCGCGACAGAATCTTCATTGAAAAGCATGAAGTCAAATATGTTGTTTATATCCTCAAAGTTCATGGGCATTTCGGGCATTTCCTCACGACGAACCGTCTGGAATTGGTCACTGCCCCTTAATTTCTGGACACCAGTGTATAAATGCTACTTATTGTAAAGTACTGAAAAAGCAGGTTTTTTAAATATGAACAATGCATATCAATTATATTATGTTTGAAGTATTGTAACATCATTAAAATGCATCGGAAACGATTTTCCTAATATACCATAATTAAACGGAATTATTTGTGCGTCCCTGTGAACGAAGTGTTAGTGCTACACACTTCATTTTCAATATCAGCCCTTCTGCAGTAAACTTCCATGTCATGTAAATTTACATGACAATCCGAGTGCATTAGAGCACAGATAGTTGGAGAGACGGACAGGCAGAAAGACACACCGAGTTCATAAATCACTTGCAACTATATATGGGATCATTCTGTTAGAAATAATTTTATCTATAGTTAATTTAATTTTCATCCAGGAATGCAAAAAAGTTGAACAGCCACATACAGAGTAATTACATTTAATTAATTTACTAAAGTGTATATTTCATTGACAGAAGCGTAACTGGATAAACGCTGCACGGTTTATAAAACTAGAGAAAATCAATAACGGTAGTTTCTGCTAATAATTTATTAGCTATTCTACAAATCTGTCACCTTATAAAGGAATTATTTATTTTTTCAACGCATTTCTCAAGATAATATTTTTAATTTTTCCCGCATTACTTTGCTTTTATTATGTTTCCCGATACATAAGGTTTATATAAAAAACGACTTATTACTTCTATCGCATAAAGATTTCACAACGTTAAAGTACTTAACATACTTAAAAAATTCCAAACTTTATCCAGCTTCAGAAACTGAAAATAAAGCTCAATATCGAGATATATCACACATAATAAATAGTCGAATCAAAATATATCACACAGACGAATTAGTAGAATCAAAATATAGATTAAAAAGAAAACGGGATGTTACATTTTATTAATTTGACATATTTTTCATAATTTTTCATAACAATTCTCAATAGTTTCCCATTATTAAATATCATTATAACAGTTTTACTTTTTTAGAAGAGATATGTGTTCTTCCACCTATTAGAACACCTTATCTTGTGCACTAAATGCGGTTGATTTATATAAAGCAACTATTAATAACCTGATATCTTTTTGACTAGTGTCTGGTGTTATTATCATTCATTTTATAACTGACCAATTGGAAATTCTGATGCATTTATGTCTAATTTTATAATGTACCAAACAGACAATAAATATCAATTTGTGACAGATCTATATGTAAAAGAATATTTTGCGCATTTTTCCAGAATTCAGAATGAAAACAAATGCATAAGAAGTACCCTTAATGTTGAAGAAGAAATACAATTATCACAGGAATTTGTTATTAATAGTTTTTAAATAGTTTTTAAATGAAAACATTTTCTGTTGTTTAAAATGTTTGGAGAAATTAATTTGATAAAATTATGATTAATAAAAGTCTCTTTTATTGTTTCTCTTTATTGTTATCATGCAATACTTTAACAAATCTAAATTTATTCGTAAAATACAAAGCATATATATTTCATTTAAAAGTTTATCTATGTTATTCTAAATTTATGAATGTTGCAGACACAAGCATTCATTCAAGATTATTCTCCATATCGCAACAAATAAATTGGTCAGACAAAATAACTCATACAATAGTCACGTAGGATATACGTAGCAGAATATACAGGGTGTCCATAATTAAACGACCCTACTTTAAAGTTGTCTACAGACGAAAATTATGGTCAGAAAGTTGTGAAATTTTGTGGAGAACATAATGAAGGAATGGGAATTTGTTTGAGCGAAGAAAAAAATTAGTTCAAATTTTCGCCACCAGGGGGCGTTTTTTAATGAATTACACATTTAGCATATATTTGCGATAGTTTACAAATTGTCTTACAGCAAAAGATGTTCAACAAAACTTTTATGACATGTTCTTAGCATTTCCCAAAATACACTGCGGACGACAATGGAACATGCTATAGCTTACGATCCATATGGTAGCTGAAAATGATGTCCGTCATGTGGAACATATGTTCTAATAAAATTTTTAAACTATTGTAAATGTCTGCTAAATGTTATGCTGAATTATCTATAAAATTATCTATAAAAACGCCCTCTGGTGGCGAAATTTTGAACTAATTTTTTTTTCGCTCAAACAAATTCCCATCCCTTCCTTATGTTCTCCATAAAATTTCACAGCTTTCTGACCAATAGTTTTGTCTGTAGACAAGTTTAAAGTAGGGTCGTTTAATTATGGACACCCTGTATATAAGTAGAAGGATCATGCTACGATTAGAGTGAAAATTTTCAAGGTGAACTACAATATATATATTTTATATAGATATAAGAAGTCTGGGAAAGGAAAAAATATTTAAAACAAAATTTCAATCGGCCAAAAGAAAAAAAAGAAGGAAAAAAGAAAAATACTCCATACATTTTAATCCGCAAATTAACACAGACAAAAGTCGAATAAGCCATTCCACAAAAAATTAACACTTTTTTTTTTCAATTTATGTTTTACAATATAACTTTTTAGTCTTCATACTAAAATTAAACCAACCTCTGAAATTTTCAATACAAATACCCGTTTTTGACATTATATTTGGATTTTTCGGTAGAATTTGAGATAGGATATCAAACAGGAAGTAATTCGGTAAAGTAACTTAGGTAGGTTATGGTAGTTTTTTCATCATATCTAAAAAACACAATTTTTTTAGATTCGCATATTGCAAGCTTCTAAACATCGATTTTTGTTAAAATATTCATACGTTACAAGTCATAATCCTCTCAAAAGTATTTTCGTAATTTTTTTTAATTAATTTTCGAAAAAAATATCAATTATAACATATTTTGTTTTTTAGAGAAATCGATTCTGTGAACATATGCTATAACACAGCAGTCACCAAATGTTGGACCGCACATAATTTATAAATAATATCTGACTTCATCGATAAATTTTACTTTAGGATACCAAACGGGAAGTCATTCTTCATTGGAACTCTTTAAGCTAAATTCATTTGTAACCGTTGGGAAACATATTGCAATGAGAGGAGAATTTTCATGAGTCGAAATCTGCTTGCTGGAATATTCTGTTAATTTAGATTCGCATGTTTTTAGTTTCTAAAACTTGATTTCTGTTAAAAAGAATTATAGATTGCAACTTACATTTCCTTTTCGAAAATTAATTGAACACAAACTTTTTTTTTTCGAAAGATTCTGAATTGTAATCTATGATTTTTTTTAAAACATATATCAATTTCTAGAAACTTCAAATATGCGATTTAAAAATTACAATTCACACTGTACCTTTATTTCTTGAGTTATGCTTAAAACAGCTATCCGCATTGCAATCTACTTTGCAAAGATTAGAAATAAATTTATTTCGAGTCCCATGCCTTAAACTTTTATAATGGTCTTTGACACGAAACTTTTTATACAGGGGTTAAACAAAATCGTGATTTAAAAGAAATTAAAAGAGAAATTCGCCGGCAACTTTCCTAGATATTTTCACTTATTCTTAATCATCGGAAAGAATGACTTCCTGTTTTGTAGCCTAAGGTACAAATTACCGAAAAATTCAAATATGAAATCAAACTAACGTGTTTGTATTAAAAGTTTCAGAGTTTGTCAAAATGTTAGCGAGAAGACGACCTTCTAAGCTTACTTTTTCATTCTTAAAAAAAAAAAAAAAAAAAAAAAAAAAAAAAAGGAAGCATAACTCGAAAAAAGACCTAATTTCTAGTCGAATGGCTATTTTATGAACTTCTTTAAACATTGCTAGTATATTATCAATAACTGTAAATTTTTAAAAAAGTTACTCTTCATAATTATTTTTTATATTTTAATAGTATCTAGAAATCTTCTTATCTATTATTGTTCGCATAGGTCTGTCAATCTATGTGTCTGATTGTAACGCTAAAAAATCTGCTCGCAGATGGCGTAGAGAGGCACTCTTTTGTACCAAAAAATTCAGAAAAATCCGGCCGTCGTTGATATTTATTATATAAAAAATCCTCTATTAATTAAGAAAGATATTAATTATAAAACCCATTAAAAAAGCGATTTTTATCGAAGCAAAGAAAGAAGTTATTTTTTACTACATCTGGACCCTGCAGCGAGGCTCGCAGAGTTGCCGTAAAGATCCGCGCATCCACATTGATATCGAACTCCTCTTCTCGGAAAGACCTCGAAATAATTATCTTCTACACGAAACTTTTTATACAGGGGTTAAAACAAATCGCAATTAAAAAAAAAAAAATCGCCGGCAAATTTTCAAGATATTTTTAATTTTTATAAAATGTTACAAGCTATATTCTGATGAAAAATAAAAATATCACCTTTATCTATATATATATATATTTCGCTATCGTACGTGGCACAGAAATCGTGATTATTTTTTAATTGTTTAATGGCAACGCCCGAATGAAACGCATCTCATTGATATTTTGTAAAAGTCGTTTCACAGGATTTAGGCCGATTTAAATTCTTCTTAGATTCAGACGTTTTGGAAAAGAAAATTTGCCACGAATTTAGTTTAAATAAATTAAATTTTCAACATATTTATAGATAGATATAAAAATAATGACTGTACTATAATGATTTCTACCACTTTCATTCATAATAAACGAATTTGTTGAGGAGATTCAAGCCACAAGTTTATTTAGAAATCTCTGTTCGGACATGCGGCGCCATCTCTCTGGCATTTTTTTATATACATGTTAAAAATAAGGAATCCAGTTTCAATAGCAAATTTTCAATAGCAATTTTGAAAATATAGCACATTTTTCCCTCCAATATTTCTAATTTTTTGTGAGTGAAACTTGCAATTTCTGCCAAGATTTTTCTTACAAAAATCGCGATTATTTGTTAATTGTTTATTGGCAATAATGAAGTTTTATAAAATGCATCACATTAGCATTTCACAAATGTTAATTTGCCCTATATCAGGCGTCGATCTTATACCGATATGCCATTTAGGTTCCACAATACGAACTTCCCTAACCGTTTCATTTTTTAAAAGTAACTGTTATACTTTTAAATTTTAGTTCTAATTTTTTGTTATAGTCTGCCCGAGCAACGCCGGGCGGGTCAGCTAGTTTATAAATAATCTCCATTTAATTTGAAAGCTTCTGCAGGACTAACATATGTTGAAAAGCGGCAGATTGCATTAGGCTCAGGGGCTGATGAAACGGAATCGCTGACACTTTTATCCTGCAATTTTTTTCATATTGCAAGCTGAACAGTTTAAACATATGAAGTCAAAAATAAAACTTTTGTTTTTACACCCGCAGTAGTTCGGACGATGGATGCTGAATTTAAATGATAAGGTAGGTATCCCTGTTATGGCCATGTTCTTGATATGGCCTCCCCTCTATTATACGTTAGCTAACTACAAAATTCGCTAAATGACATGAGCATACCGTGGAGGAGCCTCCGAGTGTATCATGTGATCACTTGCCATTCAGATAGATTGTGGAATTTGACACCAATTTCCTATTTTATGTTTTTGGTGTAATCGCTTCTTGTTTTCATCTGATAAATCTCCTCTTTTTATGCACGTTTTCATAGAATATTTTTATAAATATCATCATACTCTGATCAATTTTTAATGCTCTATCAATAGGTGATGTCGTTGATAGTGTATATTTTACAAAATCAAACAATTTTCATAAATGCTGCCCTGCTCCAGATATGGCCATCTGTATGGCCATATCAGATGTACCATGCAAGCTTAGGATAAAGACATTTTTTTGTTTCAATTGCGATAAGTAATTTGTTTTAACATTTTTTTGAACGCTGAAAGGATTTCACATTTTTTCTAAATAAAAATTTAAAGTGTAATGTATATTTTGTAAACAACTTCATTTTTGAAGAAAAATCCTGTTTCAAATCCACTTTTGAATATCAAAAAGAATCACACAGCATGATGTTAATTTATTTTACACCAATTTTATTTAATTGAGCAGAACAGCATTTTTAGTTTGAAGAAAATCACGATTTGTCAAACATGGAACAATGGTGACCATATCTTGTGCACATATTCCTGATTTCGCCACTAGGTAGACTTTTGGAATTCAGTTTTTTTTTTTTTTTTTGGAATAGAGAAATTATTTTTAGGCGGAATGCAGTGTTATTTATAAAAACCTATTAACTTAAAAATGTAAAAAAGTTTTGATTTTTTCTACATGACGGTAGGAAAAAATCTGAAACTTTAACATTGCCATGTCAGGAGCACCCATCATAGTTCAACTTTGGTCACTTAATTTATCTGATGCATTTAAAATATAATGCGCACTCAAGAAATTCAATGCCAAGCACTAGCTATTGTATATAAGATGAAAATACTCCTTTGTTAACAATAATATTAATTTTAAGTGTCTAACTTAAAAGTGCCCTACTAAGCATTATTACAAAAGTAAAATATTAGTAGGAATCTTAAATGATAAATATCACAAAAAAATGAGACCTCGCCACGCTTGGCCAATAAATAGCAAAATCTGGTAAATCTGTCTCTTTGGCTTTGCACATCTTTGTAGTACTGAAATTCTTACTTTACATTATTATAGAAAGAAAATGCTATTTTTACGTCACGTTGATGCGTTACAAAAAATTGTGCAAACAACTTTTTAAACCATCATATATGAGAAAGTTAAGATACAGTTTTCAAATAAACTTAAGAATATTTGGAAGTAACATCATGCCCTATTTAATGAAATAAAAATTGGATGCATACTTATTTAGAAGTGAAGATATAAGCATACAAAGTGCAAGCGATGTACGCAATTTTGCTATATGTAGTGCTTAGCAATATGAAAGGGCATGTTTGATATTTATACTGTAGTTCTTACTGACAATCTAATCTAATATTTTGTGTGCAATACGTTTAATTCCCACTCGAGTGTGTAAAACCTATAAGAAAATTAATGGCAGAGTATGTGCAATTTTTATGAGACTTCGTTCATTTATCTTATTAATTATTTTTTATCTTGCTTATCTAATTGGAATCCTTATGTTATTAATTATTAATATATATCCAATCTTTATAAGAATCTTCCCTGCATTATCTGCAAAAGACTCACATTAATTATCAAACCATCAAGCTTGATCAGTTACAGTCGGAAAGATTCTTGATTTTCTAATAAAATATCCACGAATGTGTAAAATTCATTCCGCTTGAATGGAGTTAGATAAATTAATTTCATTATCAACTGATCCAGAAATGAATTAATTTAATCAGATGATAATTAATCGGCCCTTAGCAATTCAATCCTATTACAATTGAACTCATTTAAGTAGAATTACTAATTTTACTAACTTCGAAATCATTTTAATAACAATTTCTGGAGTTAGGTACATTTTTATACAGTGATTTTTTGCGTTAAAAATGCTCTAAATTAAATAAAAGTGTCAAATATCTATTAACTAAAGCTTAAAATTAGATAACATAGGAGTTATTTTAGGATTAAAACTTATAAAAATTGTTATCGTAAAAATCTGAAGATATCTTTGTATAAAATAATTATGTTTCAAATAATGTGTATCATAATTGATTATATGAATGAAAATTATATTATCATATGTATATGGATTAATTTACAATAAATATTGTATGTAATATTACAAATATAAAATTGACTTAACTTACTGTATATTTAGTACGATAATATATTAAGGTACTTGTCTACTTTCCCATCGACCACTTTTTGTACACCAAAAAAAAAAAAAAAAAAAAAAATTAAAATTAAAATGAAAAATAAAACAAAAAATATCACCGAACGATGTGATTTAATTCTTAATATAAAAGAATGGCTCTACGTTTGATTTCAAACACAGCTCTAGAACGCGATGAACGTATTTCATTTTTATTTATTTTGCACATAAATGTCACTATCGTTTTCCTAATTAAGGATGTAAATTAACCGCTATTTCCCTTGTTTTCTCTCGCATTTGGAAAATATATTTATGTAAAAATCTGGGATTCATATCTGCCGAATTCATTAAAACGATGACTATGTTTTGCTATTTTGAATTACAACATTTGGCCGTCAGTATAATAACTGCAAATTTAGTTTTTATTTTATTTTTATTTTTATTTTATTTTTATTTATGTATTTTATTATTATTTTCATTTTTGTGTGTGTACTCAAAATTTCAAAACTTTATCTACTTTTATATGTTATGTGAGTTATTTATAACTGTTGTATATGTAATATTTGATTACATTTTCTAACCAAATAAAGAGGAATCTATTTCATCCAAATGTATCTTATTATTAGACTTTATTACGCCCCTCCAGAAAGTTTAAAAATAGCAGTAGTATGCAAAACCATATAAACAAGGAATTTTGATGCGAAAAGTCTTATCCTGCGACTTTGAAAACGGAAGTCATGATTGGTTCTTTTTTAGGGTTTCGTTCATCTCACGTCACAGAGCCATTCTCAAAAACTATGTAACTTACAGAGTTGAAACTTTGTGTATAAATCTGAATACCAGATATAAAGAGCTCAAAATATTAAAATTTTAAAAATTCGTATTATTTTAATAAATCGAGATAAAAAACCAAAATTCTAACAGCATTTTCCTATTAAATTTAAACATTTTTAAACATTAAACATTAAAACAGCAGATGCCAAAAATTACAAATCCACGATGAAATTCTTTCTACAATAATTAATTTTCTATCAGACGATTTCCACGTGAAAAATGAAAAATAAAAAGTTTCACCAATTGAAAAAAAGATAAATATGAAATAAAATTGATTGAGGTCATAGTGGTAATAAAACGGAAAATGTCTGAGATTTATCAATAATACAAGGAGTATGAGTATGTGTATGTACACAAAGCAGAATTATATCGCGTTATTAGAGAATTAAAAAGAAAATCTGACGTCATATTGGAAGTTTAACGATTTTTTTAGATGTTTAAGAATAATACAAAGCGAGTATCAATATGAGTAATAGAGAATAGTAAATATATGAGTTAGAGAAACATATTGAATCATGATAAAAATCCGATTATGGAAATATTCGCATATTTTAACATTTTGAAGGGGTACAATTTGTTTAATTTTGAAATTATTTTTTTTTAAATATCGCATTTAGTCCGCATGACGGATAATATTATGACAGAATATAATAGCAAAAACATGATTTTTTTTTTTTGCTAAATGAAATTTATTTGGATTTATTAAAGAAAGGAATATTAAACGAAACCCTTTGAGCGATCTTCGATCACACTTACCCACTTGTTTTCATTTTTCATCGGGTTACATTTGTAACAATTTTCCGCATTCGAGATAGACTAACAAGGCATTCGTCCACGGTAATTGGACGAAAATCGTGGACATCTAACGAGTAGGATGTCAGGCATTTTTTTTTTTCGCTAAATACCATTGTTTGGGGACAGTTATCTTTTATAGAAAGTCGTTGACGAGAAAATAAATAAGTACCATATTTAGCTAGTGTACTACTTATATATGCTTCAAACTGATGTTTCATTCATAAAAAAAAAGGATAATATATTTTTCAGAAGCATTTATTTATATTTTTTACAGTTTCTTAAACGAAATTTTATAAAAATAACTATTCGTTGGGAGCCACCGCAATACTTACCCATCATGGATATGCATAATATGAAATATGAAAATATGTCCAAAAATAATAATCATATTAACTAACAGTTTACTGCGTCGGATTAAGTGTCTCATTTCCAATTAAAACATATTTTTGAATTGAAATTTGAATGAAATAAAGTGTAATAAAAAATCGAATATTTTGGAAAATAAGATTACAAATATCTCGGCAACTGTCTATCCGATCGACTTCATTCATTATGAAAAATTTATGTTTTTTATTGTCTTTTATATTCACTCCTTAAAATAAACAATTTCGAAAAATTGTATGTGCCTTTTATCAGAACGCATATTTCGAAAGTCCGAAAAAAATAGTTCCGGATAATCAGTATTACTGAAATTCAACAGGCTCCCTCTCATTGTTACATAATAAGTACATACCAAATTTCAAGTCTCTATCACAATTTGTTCGGGAGATAGAGCGTTTACAGACACACACACAGACGGACGGCATTTTTTTTTTCTAAACATATATTTTTTTGTAATATATGTTCTTCTCTTATAATCTTCTCCAGTGTTTTAAACGTGTAAATCCATCAAAAAATTTGTTTCAATTTTTAAAACAATTACAAGACTTACCCTATACTGCGTAAGATGAGTAAGTAAAAAATTCAGAAAAATTTCCTTAAATATCCATGCAAGGTTTTCATTAATTATTTAAAACTATTTATTTATTTTCTGAACGTTTTAAGTTCCTTCTGTTTCTCAAAGTATTACCTTATAAATATTTCTAGAATGAAGATAGTTACAAATTTAGATAATATATTTTTTTAAACTTTCTTTGAAAGAAAAACGATAAATGATAATTTGTACAGATTTGTAAGCAAAAATAAAAACTTCCATGCAATAAAAGAATATTTGAATATATATATATATATATATATATATATATATATATATATATATATATTAAAACGTACCAAGATGGTATACATGGAAGGTGATTCCTATCTATACAAATTTCCTTCTTTGAATTAACATTTCTTTCTTGCGAAGAAATTATCTTATCTTCGCTGCGACCGGGATATTTTTTTTTAAAGTCGGATACTGTTACATAAATGTTCTGTTTTGATTTTTTTTTTACTACAATAGGACCTACTTTAACTACCCTTTACTTAAAAAAAAAAAAAAAAAGAAAAAAAAAAAAAAAAAAAAAAAGCTACGAAATTTAAATTAAGCGAATAATAAAAGCAAAAACATGTTCTTAATCACTATAAAACTACTTCAGTATAGATGTGCTTTATAAAAAAAAAGAAAAATGGGATTATTTACATTTTTCAGTAAAATCGCATTTTATTTATTTATTTATATTTTTATGAGTTGGAGAAATAAATGTGAGTTCTCTTTTTTACACGTAGAAGAACAAAAAAATGAAAGCATTAATAATAGAGTTTTCACTCATGTTGGTGGAAGATAAAAAATAAAATCCTTATCCCCGTCATAAAAAAAATATATTTATTTCTTCTTTGTTTGTGGTTTTCTTTATATGTTGCAGCAAATGCTTAGAAAAATGATTTCTTCTAAAATGTATGAGAAAAATATATTAATTTTCGATTTATTATATATTTTACTAAATGATTCCATATTACGTTCTTTCTATCTTTAGAATCTAATTGTGTTTTACTGAGAAAGCATAATTTTGTCGAAGAGTTTTAAAAAATACACTCTGTAAAAAATTGCAGAAAAACATCGGATATCCGAGAAACGGTTACGAAGATTTAAAGTAACCTCATAGTTATTCATGTTTAGAAAAATATTTCCCTTATCTTTAGAAATAATGTAGAGCATATCCAGTACTAAACATTAAGAAACAAAAATTTCCGATGATTACAGAATTATTTCTGCAATAAAAATGTTCCCATTTTACCTGTACATTTAAACAATAAGACAATTAAGAATTCCGACAGGTTTCTGAAAATAAGAGAAATGTTTAAAGAATTACAGTTCAATTAATTTTCATTAACACCATTTCTATATCAAGAGGTATTTTAGCATTTTGAGTTCTGATAAGCAGCAATGATGTTTCAACTAGAAATTATATTAACGTAATTTAAAGGCGCAACACAACAATGGCAGAATCAACATTTTAATTATTTTATGGATTAATGTACTCTTTATACGTATGAAAAATATATTTCATTAGTTTGAAATCGATATCGAAAGTGAAAAGGCAATTATAAAGCTATATAATTAGAGCGCGGCGCAACGAGTAAAATGTAACAAAAATTCTAATCGCGTTTTTTTTAGTTTTATTTATTTTAATTTTTATTTTATTTTTTCAAAATCTATTGGCACTCTAGTGACACTAATTTTGAGTCATCAACTTGTTTTTTTTTTTTTTTTTTTTTTTTTTTTTTTTTTTTTTTTTAATTAATAGTCATATATTTGTCTAGTGAAATGCGTAAGATTTTTTCGAAATATCTCACTTTAGTCTGTTTAGCTTTAGGTAACTAAAATTTGGTAGAAAACTTACATTTTACTTTGAATTGATGTCATACTGTTGAAACTATTTATAAAGCGATTGCATATTTCAGTAGCTTTTGAATTAAAAAACCTTTTTTGTGTCTCATTGTTCAACGTTAAGTCTGCGATGTATTATCGTGTCCACCACTGGACGCTTTTTTCGTAGGCTTCTGCCCATCAGCTGTCAATTTTTATATAACAACTAAACAAAATATACAATTTTCTACTGTCGCATAAGCATAGAGGAGAAGGTGTAAAAACGAGCACAGGCGTAAGTATGGGCAGCCCTCTAAAAGTGGCAATGGGAGGTGCTGAAGACTGACGACCAGGACTGAAAATGATACCATTTGTTGATATGAGATAGCAGAGAGCAGTTGGAGCCGTTCTTTCAAGACTTGTAGATGCAGCGTGAGTTATTTTGTGAATTGGTGTTTGTTCTGGACTGCAAACTTGCGACGGCTATCTGATATCGTTTTTAGCGAAGATCCTAAGCTACTTTTAGAAGCACGCATTTACTCACGCACACCTTTTGGTTACATGTGAATGTGGCCACCTTTCTTAGGTGGGGTTGGTGTAAATAAGGGCCCGATAAAATAAATTCCTTCGTGTCGTAAACCGACCCGAACCCAAAAATAATAGTTAACCCGAACCAGGAAAAAAATTCCATCGAACCGTAACCCGATCCGAAACCGAAAAATAAATTTCGTCTTCATGCAACCAGAACCGAAACTGAAAATTTAAGTTAACCCAAAACCGACCCGAACCTGAAAATTTAATTTAACCCGAAACTTAACCCAAACTGAAAATTGAAGTTAACCCGAAACCCAAACCCGTCAAAAAATCCATCGAACCCTATCCGAACCCGACAAAATAAATTCCTTCGTGTTACAACCCGATCCAAACCAGAAAATTCAAGTTAACCGAAACCCGACCCGAACCCGATACAAAAATCTATCTAACCGTAACCCGATCCGAACCCGACAAATTAAATTTCGTCGTCACGCAATCCGATCCGAAACTGAAATTTTAAGTTAACTCAAAAACCGATTTGAACCTGAAAATAACCCTGTTTAACCCGAGACCTAACCCAAACCTGAAAGTTAAAGTTAGCGCGAAACACAAAGTCGAAATGCGGCCCGACCCGAAACTGAAAATTGAAGGTAACCCGAAATCCAAACCCGTCAAAAACTTCATCGAACCGTAACCCGTTCCGAACCCGGTTAAATAAATTCAAAATCGTGTCACAACCCGATCCAAGCCAGAAAATTCAAGTTGACCCGAAACCCGACCCGAACCCGATAAAAAAATCCATGTAACCGTAACCCGATCCGAACCCGATAAAATAAATTCCTTCGTGTCGCAAACCGACCCGAAACCGAAAATAATAGTAGAACCGAAACCCAACCCGAACCAAGAAAAAAAATTCATCAAACCGTAACCCGATCCGAACCCGAAAATAAATTTCGTCCTCACGCAACCCAAACCGAAACTGAAAATTTAAGTTAACCCAAAACCGATTCGAACATGAAAATTTAATTTAACCCGAAACCTAACCCAAACTGAAAATTGAAGTTAACCCGAAAACCGAATCCGTTAAAAAATCCATCGAAACATAACCCGATCCGAACCCGACAAAATAAATTCCTTCTTGTCACAACCCAATCCAAACCCGAAACGAAGGAATTTATTTTGTCGGGTTCGGATCGGGTTACTGTTCGATGGATTGTTTTATCGGGTTCGGGTCGGGTTTCGGGTTAACTTGAATTTTCTGGCTTGGATCTGGTTGTGACACGAAGGAATTTATTTTGTCGGGGTCGGATCGGGTTACGGTTCGATGAAATTTTAAACGTGTTCGGGTTTTGGGTTAACTTCAATTTTCAGGTTCGGGTCGGGTTGCGTTTCGACTTTGTGTTTCGAATTAAATTTAATTTTCAGGTTTGGGTTATATTTCGGGTTAAATTAAATTTTCAGGTTCTATCGGTTTTAGGGTTAACTTAAAATTTCAGTTTCGGATCGGGTTGCGTAACTACGAAACTGAATTTGTCGGGTTCGGATCGGGTTACGGTTCGATAGATTTTTTTATTGGGTTCGTGTCGGGTTTCAGGTTAACTTGAATTTTCTGGTTTAGATCGGGTTGTGACACGAAGGAATTTATTTTGTCGGGTTCGGATCGGGTAATGGTTCGATGGGGTTTTTTTTCGGGTTCTGGTCTTGTTTCGGGCTAACTTCAATTTTCTTGTTCAGATCGGGTTGCGTGACGAAGAAAATTATTTTGTCGAGTTCGGATCGGTTTACGTATCAATGGATTCTTATTTCTCTGGTTCGGGTCGACTTTCGGGTTAACTTCAATTTTCAGGCTTCGGGTCGGGTTGCGAGACGAAGAAATTTATTTTGTCGGGTTCGGATCGAGTTACGGTTTGATGGAATTTTTTTCCTGGTTCGGGTTAGCTATTATTTTCAGGTTCGGATCTGGTTACGGTTCAATGGAATTTTTATGTCTTGTTCGGGTTGGGTTACTGGTTAACATCGAACTTTTAGGTTCGGGTCGCGTGGCGACATGAAGGAATTTATTTTGTCGGGTTCGGATCGGGTTACGGTTCGATGGGTTTTTTTCGGGTTCGTGTCGGATTTCACGCTAACTTGAGTTTTCTGGTTTGGGTCGGGTTGCGACTCGAAAGAATTTATTTTGTCCTTTTAGGATCGGGTTACGGTCCGAGGGAATTTTTCTGTCGGGTTCGGGTCGATTTCGAATGGAATTTTCAGGTTCGAGTTGAGTACAACACCATATTTTGACAAAGAACTGGTCATTTTCTATGTAGGCATGGTCATTCTTCAATTAGCCTAACGCTATCTAGGCTCTTTGCAATAAGTCTAAAAAATGTCAGGCTGATTGAAAAATAAATGACCATATTCAAATTAGCCTAACGCTGATTGGGAAAAGGGAAATGATTCTCCAATTAGACCTGCTCTGTAGGCTGTTTGTAAAGAGCCGGATTTCCCAATTAGCCTACGACATATATATATATATATATATATATATATATATATATATATATATATATATATATATATATATATATATATATATATATATATATGTATATATATGTATATATATATATATATGTATATATATGTATATATATATATATATGTATATATGTATATATATGTATATATGTGTATATATATATATATATATATATATATATATTTTTTTTTTTTTTTTTTTTTTTTTTTTTACGGGAAAACAGCAATTATTTGTATACACATTACCAAATGTATTATAAAATAAACCTAACAAATGCTTTGAAGTAAAAGAACTATAAAATTATATTAGATGTAAATAATAATGAAAATTTTATAGATAATTATAAGGACATTTTATTATCTATAAATACTGAAAGCATTCGTTAGTTTTATTTTATAATATATCTGATAATGTGCGTAATCTAACATAATAGCGTAATGCCAGGAGGCAGGGGTGGAAAGACCAAAGGACTTAAAGAAAAGAAATAAAATTCGACACACGAAACGATACGATTCATCATCGGACTCGTCAGATTACTGTGATCCTCTCTTGTGGGCAGCGATGATGATATCAACCTCATCAACTATAAGAATAAACCAGCCCCGAGCGAAGCAACTTGCATCTTTTGTGATGGACAGTTTTCTGAAGACACTCGCGGAGAAGAGTGAGTTATATGTGTTATGTGCCTCGTGTGGGTTCACTTAGATTGTAGCCAGTTTTGTTTGCGATTTCTGTAAATGATTTAATTCTGTAATAAATACATTCTCTACCATTTTGTTTTGTTTTATTCTGCTTTAAAACATTTCAAACTATTTTTTGTGACTATTTTGGAGAGGACCCATATTTGCACCTCATTTTTTCTGGTGCCTTTTTGAAAGCTTTTGGTAAATCTTCGTTTTCGATTTGAAATAATTGATATTGATCATTGTTTAACATACCCTCATTTAGTAAACTAGTTATAGTTGTTAATGAAGGTAAAAAATATAGAATTTTTCAAAAGGAAAGTCACTTTAAGTAAAAAAAAAGAGTGTGCCCATATTTATATCTTTTACTCTAGTAATTTATTTCAGATGGATTTTTCATAAACACTCCATTTTCATTTATAAATAACTCTCTAAAAAGTCAAAATTTCAGGAAAGTAAAGGGATGTAACCTGCTGATTGATTAGTTTTATGGAAATATGCGTTACAATGCGCGTGCATTATTTAAAATTCCCACAATCCGCAGACATTATCCACCAGTTTTTGCAGCATCTGGGAATAAGATAAACTGCCTATAGCATAATACATAAAAGTTAAGCCTAGAATGCAATTGTCACAAATGTTGTTATAATATCGATTAAACTAAGCGTACCTTAATTAAAATAATACCAGTGGATCACGGTTTTCGCACTGCAGTCTAATATTTTTTAGCAATATTAAATATTTTTTAGCAATATTAAATATTTTTTAGATGCTTCTAGGGAAAAATTAAGGATAAGCATATCTGCAAACAACATTAGTCAAGCCAGAATATCGTCTCATTTATTTTATCAAATTTACAGTAAAAACTGATTGAAGAAAGCAAAAAGCACCAGCGAGAAAAAAAAATAACAATCGTATTTTAACTGCATTATAAAATGACGTCATCCGCTCCTGCAAAAACATGAAACAAAGAAAAATAATGTGAATGCATTTAAAATAAAATTTAATCTAGTATAACAAACGTACTTTTACTCTACACTTGAAATTCCTTTCTCTTCTAAACTTTTGAGTTTGAATTTTACTTTTTAACCATAAATGTAAAATAAACCCATGCGGAAGAATTATACATTATCTCTTATGTACTATTTATTTTTTATAATCATTGTTGAGCATCATATTAAATTTTTGTGACAACACTAATTTGAGGAAAACTTTTTATTTCATTTATGAAAACAATGCCGACTTAATTTTGAATTAACAGCAATTTTTAATCAAAAAACATGTTTAAAAAAATGTGAGCGTAATATGTCAGATATCGCTTCAGAAACCTTTCGAGTGATACCTCATTCGTAGTTGTGCGCTTCATAAATTTTTAGAAAAGGGAATGTTGACAACAGAAATATTACATATGATCAGAGCAAAACAATTGCGTTAAATAACTATGAATATCTAATTCAAACATAGCTATACATGACTTTGATCGTATTCATAATATAATTTTTTCTTCTTGCTTACATTAACATCCGTACGTGAAATTGTAAGTGAATTGGAAATTTAGATAATTTGTATTTAGGATTTAAGGTCAACTAAATTTGTTAACGAAACATTTGAAAAAGTATCTGTCTACTAATAAGAAATGCTTTTAAAAAAATCTGTCTGTCTTATTGCTTGATTTTTTGTCTGTTCTGGTTCTTTTCTGACACATGTTCCTGCTGGTAGTAATAAATAAATTTCACTGATGAACAAAATAAAACTTTTTCTTGCATACGAAGTATTAATATTACACATGATGCTAATCCAATTTGAAATATTGAATTCTAATATGACCTTTAGTTTTTTGTTCCACCTAGATCCACCTATTTAGGGCAGTGCATATATAACGTTATCATTTTAGGTGGCAATTGATCGTAAGATATTATAATTTATCTGTAAGGGGTAGGGGGATTGTCTTTTGATATCGTTATCATTTTTCATCTAACCATTTTTACTTTCTTCTCTCTTTACAAGAAGAAAATATTGGATTCATGAAAATTTTTGATTTCCGGTTTTCGACAGATTTATACGTTTTAGAAGGTCCTGAACATGATTTGACTGTTTTTAGAAAATGTTTGTCTGTGTGTCTGTGACTCTGTCTGTCTGTCTGTATGTGACAAAAAATTTGTGGGCGCGCTATGTCACGAACTAATGCACGAAATTTAATAAAATTTTATATTCAGTTAGTCCCTGATATAAATTGGTGCTGATTAGTTTTTGGTTAAAATATCCCGACATGTGGCGCGGCTATATGCTGCATTTTTCGAGATTTTCGCAATAGCTCTATCTCAAGAACTAATGTACTTATTTTCATCAAACGTCAGATTCAGTTAGACCTTGACATAAATAGACGCTGATTGAGTTTCGGTGTAAATATCGCAACAGGTGACCCTGCTATACCACTTTTGTCATTATTTTTACGATAGCTATACATCAAGAACTAATGCATGGAATTTTATCAAACTTCAGATTCTATTAGACCTTGACATAATTACATGCTGCTTACGTTTTGGTGTAAATAGCCCAACAGGTGCTGCTGCTATGCTACTTTTTTCATTATTATCACGATAACTATATCTCAAGAATTAATTCACAGATTTTCATCAAACTTCAGATCTGTTAGACCGTTAGCTAAGTTGTTGTTGATTAGGGTTTAGTCTAAATCTCCGAACAGGTGGCGCTGCTAGGCTGCATTTTGCAGGATTTACACGATTTTAGCATGAGTCATATCTCAAGAACTAATGCGCGGAATTTAATAAAACTTTAGATTCAGTTAGACCTTGATATAAGTTGCTGCTAATTCGTTTTTAGAGTATGATAAACCTGTGTGAGATAGAAGAAAGTTTTGGGATTGACACATCTGACTAGTTTTAAACGTTTTCCTCAAATAAAAATAGTCTTTTATAATTGTTTGTTCTTATCTGTTTTCATGAAGATACAAAATTATTAAGCTTTTAAATAATATAAAATCATTTTCAGCCATATGCTCTCAAAATTCGCTATTAGAGGAACCAGGTGCCAAATATGTTTGAAAGTGACACTTGTGTTTACAAGTGAAGACAAAGAATGAATGTTGTCCAACTGTTCTCTCGATAACAATTTCAGCTTTCACCCTTTCCGTGCAGCAGGTGTGAGCAGGGCCCGACTAGCAAGTTTTCGTGCCCAGGGCACTTTCAATTTTTCGTGCCCCCCCCCCCCAGATTGATAAATTTACTAATTAATATGATTATTTTTTTTAACATGTTGCACGCTTATTCAAAAAGTGTCAACTCAAAAAATTAAATTTAGCGGAAAATTGAAAAACGGTTCCAGGAATAAAAATAAAATATTTTTTTCTGTTTATTGAAATGTGTTTTTTTAACCATAGATTGAGATATAGTTTTGTCATTTTATCGTATTATATTATTATTATATACTTATAGTATTTTAATCTCAAGTATCACATTTTTTCAGTTGTGTCATTTTTCAAATAAATGGGCAATATGATAAAATTGAATGACTAGAAAAAAAAAAAAAAAACAGAACATCAATTACTATAAAATAATGATAAGAAGTCTACTTAATAATGATGTTATTGATATTAAATAATAAAATTAAGCTGATACTGAGTGCAGACAAAAGCCCTAAAAGAAATGTTGACAAAATGATTTTTTTAATGGAAATTTAGATGAAATTATGAAAAATTTCATGCCCTTCAGAAATTTCGTGCCCAGGGCATGGGCCCCGGGTGCCCGTGCGATAGTCAGGGCCTGGGTGTGAGAAGGCAATATTACTGTTGAATGCATTATGTAACAATAAACTATTATTAAGTACTTTTGAATAGTAAATATTTCTTTTACATGTTATTTTATATAAAGTTATTTCATGCATAATAACAATATTTTACTGAAGTCTTCACTTCGTTTGAATCCATAAAGTATGCTGCGAATAATAAATACATAACAATATCTGAATAAAGTAAAATAGTAGAAAAAAAAATTAAAAATAGAGATTTTTAGACTAATAACAATATCATTAAGGGGACGGTGGGGTCGAGGAATGATAACATATGATATTGTAAGGGGAAAGGTGTCCTCATTTACCAAGATGTTTATAACGTTACATATGTCTAGCCTCTTACCTAGATTAGAAGTAAACAATCTTTATACTATCATGGACTCGTGCAATAATGGCATGTTCTTAAAGAATCCCATACTTTAGGCGTAACAGATACATGCCTTTTACCATGTCGCGACGCAATAGTGTATGAATCATCTGTCATTTACTCAATCAAATACCCAATCGCTGCCTATATAACAGTAAACTGCTTGAATAAAATTGAAAATAGTGTTTTTCATACAAAAAACTATCATTAAAATGTAAAAGTTTATGAAAAAGAGATACATAAAAAAGTCATTGTATAAAAATTGTGGATAAAAGAAACCTTTTCATTATATATTTGAATTCAGTGTAAAATTTTGCTTTAGAAACATAGGTTTCCTTTTTTAAAAAAAATGTGGTTAACATTAATATTCTTCATATATGCAAGAGGTTTTTTTTTTCTTTTTTTTTTTTTTTTTTTTAATCGGAATGGGTACAATCCTTAGAACCGCTAATGTTCACCTTTTCCGATTAAAAATCACCACCTGATTTTATCGCAGGATTTCTTGTAATGGTCTGTGATCAAATAAGACGAAAAATTCTATTCCGAAATATTTGCACACAAAAGTAAGAACGGTACGCACCTTGTATAATAATAATAATAATTATTATTATTATTATCATTATTACTAACTTTTGAACATATTGCTTTGGGACATAATTAACCCCATTATTGTTGTAACTCACATAAGTTGTAACCAAAAAGAGTATTTTGCTGTTTATCACCTGCCTCCAGCTAATAGAAAAATCACTTAAAATTAACTCATTGATTTGCATTTAAGTTTTAAAAGTAGGAAAATGCTGCATTGCAATGTAGAAATACACCAGCATACAGAAATTTTATTATTCTAGCTTATCAGGCAATAAGTGAAAAATAGATTACAAAACTCATCCATATATGAAACAATTTAAGTTAACAAACTGTAAAAACAATATAACAACAATATAAAAATTATTTAACGGACTTTTAAAACTGGGTTATATTGGCAAAAACACAACAAGGCATTTATCACAAACATGAAAAACAAACTTTTCCAGCATTTGGGAAACTGTGATCTTCCGGTGTTAACAAAGAAACATCAGATAAAGGACACAAATTGAGAAAGGTTGGTTGATTTTATGACGGCCGATTATCTACACGAGACGCATAGGCCCTGGGCTTAGTGCCCTCCGTGGGGGTCTTTCTAAGGATCCTAACCCGTATTTACGGCAAGGTTCGAAGGAAACCACGGAAAACTCTGAACGGTTAGGTCAACAAACGCGACAGCGGTTTGAACCCAGCACCTCCCCTCTAGCAGCTTAGACAGCAGAACCTCTCAGCCACTGGTGGGGACAAATTGGTAAAGGATGGTAAGGGGACAATTTGTAAGCGCACATGATCTTAAGTTAGGAAATAAAACATAGCATAGAGGAAGAAGTTGTTAAAGAATTATAAGAGATGCAGGAACGTGAATTGACTACTAATGAGTTAAAAGAATATTTTCATCAGCAATAAAAAATAAAGTAAATGTAAATTGATATAATGTAAAGTTGGATAGAAAAACAAATTACGACTACTGAAATCAAAACGTGTTTTGGCAAAAATTGGAGGAAATTTGAAATGCTGCTATGATCGGAATACAAACAAATCTGAAATTCTAACAACTTAAAGATCTATTAATGAAAACGTTGTATATATGTATAATTTTAAGATACAGAAACAAACAATCATATAAAAAAGCTTACTCAATTTTTCTTTTAGAAAGAATTCGTAATGAAGAACTGTTTTCATGCACAGTTAATTTTATCAAAGTCAATATTAAAGAAAATAAGAATACAAATGGCATATATATGCAATAGAAGAGGGCTCTTTGTCTGCTGTGTAAACCAAAATTATTAACTATTGGATAATCTTAGGTTACAAAGTTAATTAAATTGCTCGCGTTGCTTAATGTCATAAATTGGATATTCTGTTACATTTTTTTACCCTTACTAACTGATGCGAAGGCCAATTAGTTAACTCGATTAAACACCCGAACTATGAATCATCACACTATTTATTATTTGTTTTTTAATCTAATATTTTCTATTATTTTTCCGGTGTTTGTTTTCTGTAGTTTTTATTTGAAAAATATGTGTTACGACATTTTTAATGAGTTTTATTTTCATTTATATTATGTACTATGATGTTGGAAAACTATCGGAACAAATTGATAAATTTTCAGTTAAATCTTATGGGAAATCACTTTTAGAATAAAGGCGGTCTTGGTTAACGACGAGAATACTGGAACGAATTATCGCCATTAACAAAGGTACCACTGTAATTACGAAATATGCATAACCGAGGTACGATACCATTTTTTCACTTTTTCATTTCGTCACTTATTGGTCACTCAAACATACCAATGACAGGTTTTCTACTGTAAAAGTAGTTAGTAGCATATTTAAATTTTCAGTACATTCTATAAAAAAGAAAGAACTCATCCCGTTGCAGTAAATATAATAATAATAATAATAATAATAATAATAAGTTTATATGCTCAGGGCCTGTTTACCGAATATGCCCGCGAAGCCCGAGCTTACCCACTGAAATACAAAGGGGCTAATTTTTCGGGGAAAAAGTGTCAGCAGGGTAAAAAATTTTTTTTTTTTTTCATAATTATAGCCACTAAATTTTCCGTCAGACTATTACCGACACATTTATACTCTATTTTTTTTTTCTGTTGATATAATAACAGTGGTATTAAAACAGTGGTTAAATGCAACTTATTTTCATTTCTTTTATGTTTTACATTTTAATTTGAAACGTGCTAAAAATAATAGAAAATTTAATCGGCATAATTATATTTTGTTTATATTCATGTGTAGAGTGGACAAATGATATAAAATATGGATAATAGGTTATTTAAATAAAGGGGAAAAATAATTAGCATTCAGGTGATATCAAATTTCTGTTTATAAAATAGAAGCACAATTGTGTTGCAGCTAAGCATACATTTACGTCAAATATTTGATTTCCCTGCACTGTTCTTAGTACTGTCAAATCCTGCAATTTATAGAACAAAAAATATATTTTGAAATTTAAATATTCACACGTGTTCCATATTTGTAAATTAATTTACAAAATTAATTTGTTATGTATAATTATGTATAAAATAAAATATTTTTTTATAACTTGTTTAATATTAAAAGTGTTGTTTACTCAAAATTTTGATGGTAAAATTTCAAATTGTTGAAGCATAATTGGTAGACTAAAAGGGGGGGGGGGGGGGGCTCCTGTGTGACGTCGGGCTTCCCATATTTCCAAGTCATAAGCAGGCCCTGTATATGCTGTCGAATTGAGTAATTATTTTTTTCAATAAAACTGGAAAAAAATACATAAAATTTTATCATACTTTCAAAAACTGATTTCATTATATTTATTTAAAATTAAGTCATATTTTTAAATAATAATGCATTGGATTGCCATGAAACGAATTTTTAGAAATGAAAATCACATATTAATCAATACAATTTCTTCTCCAGTATTTCGGAGCTTCATCATTTTAATGAATATGAAATTTAAAAAAAATGAGAGAATAATAAGAAAGTAATAATAAAAACTACATATCTAGTGATATCAACAAACAGTACTTAATTTTTCATCCATAATTGCTTACATACAAGCAGCTTATACTCGAAGCGCGTAGTGCTGCCATCTATGGAATATGAAAAGCAACTTTTTACATAGACATATTTTATGAATTCACAAAATACTTTGATTATAGATTTTATAAACAAATATATATTCTATATCAGTCACAATTAAATTTAAAATATTTTTTAATAGGTAAAAAATTAAATTATTTAAGTGAAATAAATTAAAATCTCGCAAAAAGACGATAACATAAAAAAGTTTCGACAATTAGATAAAAATAAATTTAAAATCCATAACTAAAATTTATGTTTGATTATTATTTCATAAACTGAGTAGAAAATAAACCTTGTACCTTTGTGCATTTATAAGGTTAAAAGGATGCTTTTTAAGCAATTTTACGGGTAAATTTGAAAAATAAATAAATAAATCATTTACTATGTTTAACACCCGAACCCTCACTATGAAGATGTATTTGGTGTATGGAAATTTTTATGTTTGATATTTTTCCCGCCTTTTGTATTAAATTTACAAATAAATTTGAATAAATAAATAACTATTTCCAAGTGTATTTAATATAGTAATGGCAACAATCTTACATTCATTTCTTTCGAGAAGGAGTTTTTAAATATGGATTTTTTTTTTAAATTGGGGACTCTTTCAAAAATCTTCCATAAAGATTCTAAGTAGCTCGATATTCAACAATTGAAATTGCCAGTGCGGTAGCTAGTATGTATGATAAGAAGTATCGCTCTCTGGATTTTCGGCGTTCCATTAAATATGATATATAAGGATATAAAAGGTGATATAAAAGGTTTAAGATTTTGCTATTTATTATGTTTGTGGATTTAGGATATTAAAAATCACAATGAAACTTGAAGCAGAAAAATTTTAGAAAAATGTGTTTAATACTTAGGAAGTTTACTTCGAGCTGCTTCATGGTCCTCTATTTATTGGTAAAGAAGCTTGGAAAAAAGCTTAAATTTCAATATTAATATATTTAACCTATTCCTTTTGTTGAGTCAAAGAAAGTAAAAAAAAAAAATAAACATACGGACATACAATAAACCAACCCCACGCCCTCTTTACTAACTCTTCGGCAACTCATTGTATAAAAATGTGACTGATACCAACCGATTAGACATGACCTCGACTAATCAATGCTATAATTAAATTATTCTTAGATAATGCTCTACATATGAAAAAAAAAGAAAGATGCGATATAAAAGGATTAAGATTTTGCTATTTATTATGTTTTTGGATTTAGGATATTAAAAATTACAATGAAATTTGAAGCAGAAAAATTTTAGAAAAATGTGTTTAATACTTAGGAAGTTTACTTCGAGCTGCTTCATGGTCCTCTATTTATTGGTAAAGAAGCTTGGAAAAAAGCTTAAATTTCAATATTAATATATTTAACCTATTCCTTTTGTTGAGTCAAAGAAAGTAAAAAAAAAAAATAAACATACGGACATACAATAAACCAACCCCACGCCCTCTTTACTAACTCTTCGGCAACTCATTGTATAAAAATGTGACTGATAGCAACCGATTAGTCATGACCTCGACTAATCAATGCTATAATTAAATTGTTCTTAGGTAATGCTCTACATGTGAAAAAAAAAACTTTCATTTTTTTCAATATTAACACCGAATTTTGTCAAATTTGGATACATCGGAAACGGTTACCAAGCAGCAAATCGCAAATCTTTCGATCAAAGTACTATATGAATAATACAGTTTTAAAGTATGGAACTCATAATTTTAAATTTAGTTTTAACCGATTCAAATCAGATGGATATAAGAACAGCATTTTTAACACGACTTACAAAAGTACTCGGTGGAATGGGTTGTAATTTGCGATTCGCATTTTTGAAACGTCTAGATTTATGTTAAAAAATGTATAGGTTACGTTCATATTTATTTTGAAGATATATGTATATATATATATATATGGACTTTTTTTTTTTTTTTTTTTTTTTTTTTTTTTTTAAGGGAATTGTAATATATCAGTTTTTTTTTTTAACAGAAATTATTTATAGAATTTTCCAAACATGCAAATAAAAAAATACAGATCATTCCAACAAGTAGTGTTTGAATTATGTTAAAATAACTTCCCGCATTATAATCTGTTTTGTAACGATTGGAAATAAATATCATTAGCAATCCACAATTTAAAATCATCCTAACACATGGGCTGATAAGCTCCCGGTCTAATAAAGAAAACACAACTTTTTAACATAACTTTATAACTGCATAACTTTATAACTTTAATAAATAACATAACTTTAATAATAAATAATAATAATTTAATAATAATAATTTAATAATAATTTAATAATAATAATAATAATAATTTAATAATAATTTAATAATAATAATAATAATAATAATAATAATAATAATAATAATAATAATAATAATAATAATAATAATAATAATAATATTTTAATAATAATAATTTAATAATAATAATTTAATAAATAAATAATAATAATAATTTAATAAATAAATAACAATTTTATAACTAAAAAGCTCCAAACAGTGCTTAGAATCATCGACTCGTTGTTGTTTTTGGTCAAAAGTCAACACGCGCGGCACCCACTTTGACAACAGCTTTTTCATAGACAAATGTTTATTCAAAATAAAACCTACACGTTCCTTGGATATCTTCAGAGTCTGAGCTATCTCCTGTAACTTCATTTTACGGTTCCCCAAAACGATTTTGTGGACTTTTTTTATGTTTTCCGGAGTAACCACCTCTTTTGCATGGTGCATCACTGGTGTCCGTACGACCACGTTTAAATTCAGCAAACCAGTCAATAATGGTTGATTTACCTGGTGCAGTGTCCGGATAACGCTTATCAAGCCAAACTTTTCTTTGAACGGTGTTTTTTCCCATCAAATAAAAATTCTTGAAATTCTTGTTTTTCCATTTCTTTGTTTATCTACAAAGTCCTTCAACTAAAACCACTCTAACGTTTTATCCGCACGACGAATCGTCATGACATTTTTTCTGCTACCTTTTAAAGGTTAATATTTACTAAAAAAAAACATCGGTTCGGCGATTGCAACACAATCTGTGTGCTAGACCGAGAACTTATCAGCCGATGTGTTATAGTCGGTGGTGGTGTAATTATTACAGCCGATTTATCTGCACGAAGAATATAGGCCCGAGGGGTAGTGCCATCCGTGGTGGTCATTTTAAGGGAATCTAATCTGTATTTTAGCAAGGATATCACAGATATGAAGAAAATCACGAAAAATCCCAATGATTAGGGCGACGGGCGAGATTGAGTTTGAACCCATATCAAGGCAAAGAAAAAGTTACAGAACTGCACGAGGATAACTGGTGACCAGAAAATATACATAAGATCACATCCGGTGTGAATTTCCATCACTTATTTAGTCGATTAATTAAAATATGCTAAAATGAAGATCTTACAATTCTCTAAGAAAAACATAGGATTGCCTGCTGAAATCCGGATACGAATTGTGACAACTCTTCAAACACTAGTGCTATTGTTGGACACTGGTTTACTTCATTAACGAAAATATGAAATGAATACTAAAATGTATACCTTATTGATCACTAATGAAATATGTATGGTTGCAAAGTATATTTGAGATGAGAGTGGCAACATTGTTAAAGATTAGAGCTTATATTGGGCATTTGCATAGTTCATTAATTAAAATCTCAAACCAATGCTAATACGTAGGGTTTCAAAATCTCAACTAAAGTATACAAGGTTGCGTGGTGAAATCACGATGGAAATAGTGGCAACTCTTCGAATTTAGCGCTATATATTATCACTTGTCTTTTCATTAATTAAAAAATTAAAGAAATGTGAAAATGTAGAGATTAAAGATGTATTGTTAAATTCTGGGAGGCTGTTTAGTGATATCGCGATGTCACTAGTGGGTACAATAAAAAATTAATGATATATTTTTACACTTGCTTACTTTATTAATTAAAATATTAAAACAGCGCTAACATCTGAAGTTTAATTATTTAAGTTGAAATACACTGAAATTTATGATAATTTGTATTAAGTTTAACAGTAAAACCGCGATGCTATTAATAGCAACTCTTAAAAAATTGCGTATATTGTGCGACACTTGTTTATTTCATTTATTAAAACATTAAACCAAAAGTTATATACAGATGGTTGATCTCTACTAAATAGATAAATAACAATAGTAAATTAGATATAGGGTTTTCTGATAAAAACGCGATGCGACTAGTTGTAGTCTTATAAAAAATAAGGTTATCTTTGAACACATGCTTAGTTTATTAATTAAATAATTTAAAAAATATATGTTAAAATATAGAAATAATAAATTCCAAAAAACATGTAAATCGTTCATTGAATTTGTGTTTCGATAAATTGCGACCCTCCAAAACGTATTGCTATTTTCTACTCTTAATTAATCTTTATACATTTCTGATACTATTAGCAGAGGTTTTTAATTTTTATATCTCGGCTATTTGCGGACCGGTTTCTTTGAAAATCAAAACTCTTGATGTATTGGATTTTTTTTGCGTTGATCAGCGCCACTCAACTCCTCCGGTGCGCGGAGACTTTCTCTGCAAAACGTGGAAAAACGCTTAAAATTGCATAAAAATTGCATAAAAAATCTAATCTAACAATACAAAATCGGGCTTCGGGGAGCATAACAACATACATAGAGGTACCTCCCTACCAAATATTGCCTCTTTGTGTGCAGCGGTCTCTTTGGAGCACAGTTGGTAGACACACATACACACAAGCACACACTTCTATCTTTATTATAGTTATAGATAAATATATCTTGTAAAAATAAAGCCTTATATATTTACGTGGTTATATTTCCAATGCATTAATATTTCATTAGAGTTAAGCGTAGTTAAAAAGTCTAAACATAATTATATTTATGAAATTCATAAAAAAATATATAACAATTGATGTTCAAAATATCATTAACTTTCTGCTCAGGACTAAATTTCAAAATAAGTTTTGGTTATTTATTTTCCTCTTTATAAAACATACATGTGTTTCGTATTATGATTAATTAAAATAATGTTTACCTAATGTACTTAAAAATGAATATCGTATACTAAGGTACCTTTAATCCAAAAAAATAAATACTATATATTTAAAGATTAATCACTTAGTTAATGAGAAATATATCATTATTTATTTGATTGAAGATTGTTTTTCGAGCTTAACAAAAAGGAAACAATTAATATAATATTTATGCATTTTATATTGCCATAAAAAAAACAGTATTTTCTTTTATTTGAAAATTGCAAAGAATTTAAAGGAAAGAATTTAAAGGCAAATTATTTAAATAATTTGGTTATATAAAACACACATTTTTCCACCATTTAAATTCAACTTTTGTTTCGTATTATGATTAATTAACACAATAAAAACAGTATAAAAACAGTATTTTTTTTTATTTGAAAAAAAAGCCAAGAAATTAAAGGTCATTTATTTAAATAATTTGGTTATAAATCACTCATTTTTCCACCATTTAAATTCAAATTTCGTTTCGTAATATGATTAATTAAAATAATGTTTATATAATGTTCTTAAAAATGAATATCGTATACTAAGGTACTTTTAATACAAAAAATAAATACTGTATATTTAAAGATTAATCGCTTAGTTAATGAAAAATTATCATTATTTATTTGATTGAAAATTGTTTTTCGAGCTTATAAAAAAGAAAACAAATAATAAAATATTTATAAAATTTATATTGCCATTAAAAACAAACAAAAGAAAACAGTATTTTCTTTTATTTGAAAATTGAAAAGAATTTAAAGGACATCTATTTAAATAATTTGGCTGTAAAACAATCAATTTTCCACCATTTCAATTCAACTTTTAATACGTATTATGATTAATTAATACAGTAAAAACAGTATTTTCTTTTATTTGAAAATTGCCAAGAATTTATGGCCGTTTATTTAAATAATTTGGCTATAAATCGCTCATTTTTCCACCATTTAAATTCAACTTTTGTTTCGTATTACTATTGTTTCGCATTACATTATTAATTAAAATAATGTTTATATAATGTAATTAAAAATGAATATCGTATACTAAGGTACCTTTAATACAAAAAATAAATACCATACATTTAAAGATTAATCGCTTAGTTAATAAGAAATATATCGTTAATTATTTGATTGAAGATTGTTTTTCGAGCTTACAAAAAGGAAACAATAAATAAAATATTTATACAAAAAAAAAAAAAAAAAAAAAAAAAAAAAAAAAAAAAAAAACACAGTATTTTATTTTATTTGAAAATTGCCAAGAATTTAAAGGTCAATTATTTAAATAATTTGGTTATAAATCACTCATTTTTCCACCATTGAAATTCAACTTTTGTTTGGTTAAAGAAACGATAGATAAAAATTAAACGTGCTTAGTTCTAAAATTCTTAAAAAGAAATTTCCCCGAAATAGATTTAAATGGAACGATTTGTTGAAATTATCGAAAACTATCAAAGAGAAACGCAAAGTTAGTTTCCAGATTATGACCTTAAGTCAAATCAGATAAAATAACACAGAAAATCTTTGTCGGTATACTTTTAAGTGAACCCATTTAACTTAATATGATCTGAGCTTAAAAGTTTTTATATAAAGCCCTCCAAAATTATATTTAAATTCTATAAAATATATATTTTTTAACTTTCCCATATTAAAAGTCGTTCTCAGGGTTCTTTATTAGCAATAAAATTAAGTTTATGTAATGATATAAATAAAGCAAATTTAAAGTTTTAATAAAAGTAAATATTAAAAATAAATGCAAGTAATCTAAGTAAATATATATTTTTTTTTGTGTGATATTAAATTAAATCTATCACGGTATATTTTAAGTGCGTTCATTTAAATCCACATGATAAGAGCTTAATATATTCTACATAAAATATAAAAGGATAGAATGTAAATTCTGTAAATTCTGTTTTTTAAACCTCTCCCATACTAAAAATCATGTTTATATCTATTTTTAGCAATAAAATTATTTTTTTAGACGCACAAATATAGCAAATTTGTCTATTAATGTTTGGTATAATATAAGTAAATATTTTTGCCCGTGGTATTAACTTAAATCTTTCAAGGCACACCCTAACTGTTCGCATTTCAATCAACATGATACGAGTTTAATATATTCTACATAAAATATAAAAGGATAGAATGTAAATTCTGTAAATTATGTTTTTCAAACCTCTCCCATATTAAAAATCGTGTTTATATCTCTTTTTAGCAATAAAATTAAGTTTTTTATAGACACACAAATATATCAAATTTGTCTATTTATATTTAGTATAATATAAGTAAATATTTTTGTCCGTGGTATTAACTTAAATCTTTCACGGCACACCCTAACTGCCCGCATTTCAATCAACATGATACGAGTTTAATATATTCTACGTAAAACCTATAAAAATACTATGCAAATTTTATAAATTATATTTTTTATCCCTTCCCCATGCTAAAACCATGTTTATGTCTCCTTTTTAGCAATAAAATTAGGTTTTTTTTAAACACATAAATATAGCGAATTGCACGTTTTAAATTTGAAATAAAATAAATATGTTAAGTTACACTAAATACAACTAAATATTTTTTATGTGATATTTGCTTAAACCTTTTACGTCTTACGTTAAGTAATACCACATTTTTTTTTTTTATTCACATGATACGATGTTAAAATAATCTACATAATGCTAAAAAGATTCAATGTAAGCTCTTTAAAATCTGTTTTATAAACCTTTCCCAGACTAAACATCATTTTTATGGTTTTCTTTTAGCAATGGAATGAAATGTCGGTAAACAGTTTAATATATATATATATATATATGTATAGCTGAAAGTGCTTGGAGTAATCGGCATTGAATAACATTAATGCAGTGTAAAATCTTTTTTAGCTCACAGGGTATATCCTGAGAGCTAATGTGCCCGCCGGTTCTGTATGTATGTATGTACGTATGTACGTAACGCGACAACTCTTGACAGAAATAACCGTTTTACTTCAAATTTGTTTATAGGCTCATTGTGATACGGCGTTTCCCTGATTATGTTTGGGGGTCCATTGGTTAAGTATAAATGGGAGAGCAGGGGGCTAACCCCCTCAATTTAGATAAATGGGTTTTTCATCCAGAATTATCCGATTTTCTTCAAGTTTTGTATATAGGTGCATTGTGATAAGACACTTCCCTGATTCGTTTTGGGGGTTCATTGGTTAAGTATAAAGGGGGGACGGGGCTAACCCCCCTTAATTTAGATAACTTGGTTTTTCATGCTGAAATTTCTGATTTTCTTCAAATTTTGTATATAGGTTCATTATGATAAGGCGCTTCCCTGATTAGTTTTGGGGGTTCATTGGTTAAGTATAAAGGGGGATACGGGGGGATAATCCCCCTTAATCTAGATAAATGAGTTTCTCGTGCAGAATTATTTTATTTTCTTCCAATTTTGTATGTATGTTCATTGTGGTAAGGCGCTTACCTGATTAGTTTTTGGGGTTCATTGTAATAGGGCGCTACCCGGATTATTTTTTGGCGTTCATTGGTTAAGTATAAAAAAGGAGACGGAGGACTAATCCCTTCTTAATTTATATAAATGGATTTTCCATGCAGAATTATCCGATTTTCTTCTAATGTTATATATATGTTCATTGTAATAATGCGCTTCTCTGATTCGCCATGAGTGTACATTGGTTAATTATAAGGGGGGAACAGGGGATGAGACCCCCCTTAATATATTGTACATTTGTTTATTTTTCGAAGGGCTTATTTCAAATTCTTTGAAATAAGAGTATTATATACAATTAGTGAGAATAGCTTGTGAGCTATATACCCTCAGTTTAACTGGGCAATTTTCTTTTTTTATTATAATATTATCATCCTTTAAGTAATACAACACATTAAATGTAATTTTAATTTTTGAGTTTTTAAGATGAAATTTGGCATTCTACTCATTTTTTTTGTTTATTTAAAGTTTTATATTAAAACTAAAATCTATATGTGAAGTTATAGTTAATGCAAGCAAATATTTTCTGTAACATTAACTTAAATATTTCACGGCATACTTTAAATGTCCTCAGTTAAATTAACATAATAAATGCTACTTATATTTTTTAAAAGATACTATGCGGATTTTGCAAAATCTGTTTTTTAAACTTTTAACAATATAAATGAATTTTTTGGCTTGATTTTAGCAATGAAATTAAATATTTGTAAGTATATAACAACAGCAAATTTAAAATGAAAAAATAAATCTCTATATGTTAAGTTATCAACGGTCCCCGTGGAACGCGTTATCCCATATTAACCTATGAATAGCATTATATAGATGATTACTTATTAACTAATATAATCATCAAAATACACTGCTCAAAATAATTAGGGAAAAAAGCAAAGAAGCAGAGAACTGCGCGAAACAGCCATGCATGGGCATAAAATGAAGAGTACAAGTTAAATGCGCAATAAAGAAGAAAAAATACGCAAACAAAATTTGTTAGGTAGCTTTAATTCTTTGAAACGATTGAAAGAGCATGAAAAGATGGTTTAAGGCAACAATTTGGTTACATATAAATGACAAAAAAGTATAGTTTCGAAAGGATGCAAGATGTTTAATTTGGCGTGTGGTGCCCTCGAACAGCTAAAAAGCTGCACATATGTTTTCCATGAATTCAAAGAATTTATCGGTAAGACTTTGGGTAATACTCTTCCACTCTTGAAGAATTGCAATCTTCAAATCCCGTACAGCAAAAGAAGTCCTTGGTCTCGCTGCAATGCGTCGTCCGAGTGTGGCCCAAACATGCTCGATCGGATTCAGGTCATGAGAGCATGCTGGCTTTTCCATATGCTGTAGTTTTTAAGCTTCAAACATGTTCTCCACCAGATGAGTTGCATACGACCTGGCATTACCATGCATTAAAACAAAGGGATCACCATGTCTGCAGCGTAAGTTACGACATGAGGTCTCAGTATTTCGTCTGCATAGTTTTGAGACTCGAAAGTACCATTGATAATAATACGCAGGTCCGTACGTCCACCTATGCTGATTCCAACACATACTATCAACCCACCTCGTCTGTAATGTGATCTCTCACGAATGAATGATGGGTTATTTCAAGTGGCCCTTTCCCTCCATAGCAAAACACGTCGGTGTCACACTCCAGACTGAATCGGGACTCGCCTGTAAACAGCACTTGACTCCAATCACGTTGTCTCTAATCTCGATGTTCTGCAGCGTACCTTCTTCGGGCCGTCTCTTGGAAATCAACTGAATTCAGACAATTGGACTACGTGCATACAGACCAACCTGATGAAACCTATTCCGGACTGTTTGGCTAGACACACTTCGTCCTGTTACCAAGAGCAACTGTCTTTGCAGCTGAGTAGCATTGCTTGTTTGGACTCAGGGTACATCTGTCATCAGTTGCTGTGGTAACACGTGACCGACCTTGCCCTAGTCGACGTCTAACATATCCTGTTTCTTGGAATCGAGTACACAGCTTTGCAATGACATTTCTCGCGACTCCAACAGCATCCACTAAACTTCGTTGTGTTTGTTCGGATTCAAGTCTCCCGCTAATACGCTAAGCCATGGTTTCCAATAAATCACGTTGTTGACACATTTTCAAGTCACATTTTGTCAAAACAAAAGCTGAGCAATTGAATTTCACAACTGAGGCAGTGAAACAGACGTTTCTGCATCTTTATTTTGTCATTTGACGTCATAAACTTTGATTTGCATATGAAGTTTTATTTTTCTTCTTTCTGCTACGCTTTAAATTATGGATGTTTTAATTTACGCTACTTATCGGTGTAAGTATTTGCTTAATTTTGTTAAAACCATGTGCTCCGCTATTTATTTTGAGCAGTGTATGTTTCAGTCATAAAAACTACTCGTCCTATATCGGAATAATGCCGCTTTAGGTGCGTTCGTTATTATATAAATACGTAGCACTTAAATTCGTCGTCTAGTTCGTCCGTTTGTCCGTCGACCAGAAAATTGGTTTTAAGGATGCTATTAATTCCCAATTATGCATTTTGAGCTACATAACTGAATTAATATATGCAAGAATAACAAAATAATTAAAATGTTAATGACAATGTTAATGATAATATCAATTTTTTCATGGTTTTTATGTAAGAATGTTTGTTGAGCATGCAAATGTTTGCTTAAGAATTGATAGCATCTAAAGACCTACATTCCATTTTGAGAAAACTGATTAATACAATATAAAAACTGCTTTGAAAAGTTTCCGAAAACCAGTGCTAGTAAAATAAACCTTGTTTATACACACACTTCTTTAAATCTTGAAAATATATCAGTTTCTGGTGCTTCTAAAGGTAAGCAACGTTTTTCGGAATCGTGGGTAACTTGGAAGATATTATTGTATATTTTCTCTTGTTTTTATATTTTATTTTTCTAGATTAAGAAACATTTGTTTTTTTTTTACAGTGGCATCCACTATCTGATGGTAAAAGACACATTTTTCTGAAATATATTATGTAATGAACAGCAATCTATTTTTATTTTCCAATACATTCACGTGGAATTTCGTGATCGACGAAGAAAAAACCTGCATCATTCCTTTAACTTTAGCCTCTGCTACTGGGTCTTCTGCATATTCAGTGTCTGTAATTATTATAAGTTATTTAATAAATATTTTTTTCATCCTCAAAGGTAATTTTAAATGCGTTAATAATACATTTTAACAGATATTTTCAAATACATTAATTAAATACACATTAATTAAAATATAAACTAAGCTAATTATTTGCATTTATATTCTTTTAAATCGGATTAATTATGCATTCAATTTACACTTACCGTACTTAGATCTGTAACAGAAATGGCTATGTTCATTTAATAAATTAATTAATAGTAATTAAAATTTAAAATGATCTTCATTGTTTTTCAATAGCTTGCTTCTTTATTTAATTCGATATTCCAAAATGAGATGAAATTTTCCTTTCGCCGTGTGCTTTTTAAAGTGTTTTTAATTGAATGTTATTATTTACTTAATGTGAACACTTAATTAAATTATCTAGAAATCATTTAAATATGTGTGATATTTTGTTTTCACAATATCTGAAGTAAGTTCAAATAAAAGGCGAAAAACTTGAATGTAGCATAATAAGTATGAGCGTGGACGAATTTCATCAGAATATGAGGAATTTATTTATGCTACAGAAATATTATAATTATAAATATAATTAAAAGCGCGTATTACGATTATTTATTATTAAGTGCCATATTAATATTTTATATCATAACGAAGGAAAGGCGTTTTTAAATTAACTTTTTAAAGAAACGTATACGAATATCTTCTTAAATTTAACTTATGTCTAAATGTAAAATTATATAGCGTAAATAAAATGATATACAGATAATTGTTATCATCAAAATCCAAGTATACAAGTATCGGAAATGTGACTTTTCTATGCTGAAAGGTAATTTGTTTAATTTAAACTTTTCTTTGTTTTGAATCTAATAATTCATCTGTGTGGACTTTTCGTACAGCCATGTTTCAGATTTTATTCAAGGCTCATTTTAATTACCTTGAATATTTTTAGCAAAATTTATAGTACTTTATATTTATATGCCTGTGAACGTGCTCTCCGTTGGCGTATTTAAACCAGTACGTTATAAAATATTTCTTAAAACTTGTATTGATCTCTGAAACTATTGTATGAAGGCGGAACTACTGATGTTTACGACATTTGTCAAGTATGCAAAATAATTCAATTCAATTCCATTGCTAGAATATTCATCATGATTCCATTCTAATCATTTTATTATTTCTTAGAACTTTTATGCTATCCCTCCATCTTATTATTTGTTTTAAAAAATAAAATTAATTCACACTGCATTTTTGTCAGTGTGTAGCACAATCGCAAATTTTACGAGAAGCGTGATATTTCATACACTTTAATATCGCATATGTAGCCGAAATTAAAATATAATTTTTGTGCGGATATCCTGAGCCATTGCATAAATTTCCTGTTACGTAAACGTTTCTGGCGATTTTGAAAGAAGATTTTACTTTAAGTTTATGTATGAATTATGGAACACTTTCCAATTTTATGTACAATAATTAAACACAGCTGCTCGGTTTCTTTAAAGTCAAAGATACATATTTTTATCAAAAAAATCACTTAGAAAATGAAACGAACAACAAATAGCACATTGATACGATACATTTTGTTAGAAGCATTTTCTCGTTCAAGATATTTTCTTTTGAGTTCAAAGTAAAATAATTACTCAATTTTAATTAATGTTAACAATAAATCAAAAACCCACAAATTTACTTCATCTAAATTTATTAAATGATATCCAAATATCCAATTTTTCTGACGATTATTGCCTATAATATGTTTATATTATTATTATCGTCAATTATTGCCTATAATAGTTTATGTAACTTTTCTTTTGTTAAATAAATAGGCAGGTTGGACTCAAATAAACTTCGTTAACATAGCTTTGAATGCATTTCAAAGTATTAATAATGAACTCGAAAACGACGTTTTAGTCAAATAACAGATTGTTACACTGATTGTTCTACATAAAACATTTTAGAGTATATCAGAATAACTAAACTTTTATATTATAGAAAAGCTATTATAATCTATACAAATGAAAATTCAAATTATATTTGTTTTATACGGTAATATTTAATTATTTAACGCTATTAAAGATTTATTTTTATTTCATGTACATCTTAATATCGTATACAGTAGTTTGTGAAGATTTTAAAATTATTTTGGATTTATGTATAATAGAAATACACATACACAGGGTGAGATGAACATTTATATATCAGACTTAAAGGATTTTAAAATATATCTCGATAAAAAGAAATAGGGAAGAAATCTATAATTTACGTGGAGTTTTGAAACATAGTTGCAAGTTACAAATATAATGCTTTTTATAGTAAGCATTAAAGGAACACTTGATTTATATAAAAAGGAACACAATGGAGAATTTCTTAAGTAATTCGTCAATATGAATTGAATGAACAATATTGCTCTGAATTGAAATAATAACGAAACAGATACACACATACACACACAAAGTTTCTTATATATATATATATATTTGGAAAAAGTCTAGTTCTGTAGGTGTTCCTGTGTAAATTCAATCAAGGTTTATAAATAGCATATGTGTCTATCTCTCTCATTTATTATTTTTATTGACTTTCAAGAGATCTAATTTTCGTATAATATTCTTGAATCGTTAAAAAATGTGAATATGTTGTTCATGTTCCATCTATTGCTTGAGGTTTTAAAAGAAAATCGTCATATTCTGTATGGAGGATTCGCAAATTGTTATCTGCGAGAGGAACACAAATGAGTCAGAATATAAACTTTGTGCGAATTAATAGAAATATTATTACTTTAAAATGCAACAATTCAAACTATAAGATTTAATTTTTAACAGGCTTAAACGCTCATAATACAAGGTGTCCCTGAACTCATGGGAAAAATTGTAGAAATAGAACATGCCTAGACAAGCTAAAAACAACACACAGTGCATGGTCGTAACTCCTGTATTATTGCTACAAAGCAATTTCTGGTTGTGGAGAGAACCCTGTTTACAGTTAGCACGTCCAGCGCACTCACTACAGGAGCACCATGCATGAAATGCATGTCCGCCATTTCCTGATTAGTAAAAAAAAAAGCCGTCGTTCTTGAAATCCATTGTAGAAATGACAAAAAACAGCGCTTTGTGTGTTTAATGACAACGCCATCTAGCGGTACAATGTATGACAATAAAATGTCTGTTTAGGTGTGTTATACCACTCCTTAAAGATTAGTCCATGTGTCCCGATTCCCCTCAACGTCTTTGAAGGTAATTTGGTCTAATTTAAGATAGATTCCAGATAATTCCTGACTCTCTTGAGCTACTTACTTTGCAATTTCTTTATTTATTCTTCTATTTTCATTATTATCGTCTTACTTATTAACAATATTCCGCATAAAAGAAATAAGCAACCATTTGTTAGATAATGCGTAGAAAATATGTTTATCTCCGCACCAAGAAAGCACACTGTAGCGTTTCACTGCTAAAGTTACAAACATCCCTTTTATAGTGTTTTGCGCTTGTATATGCATGTGCTATCACCCCTTACAGTTTGGTCCATGAGTTCAGGGACACCCTGTATATATATGTGAAGTTTTGAAATGTTTTGAAGTGATCAAGGCAGTATTTGTCGATTAATAGCACAGGCAATTCCAGTCGTTCACACTCGGAAAAAATATTCGTAGACGTGACATGAAAAATAGGTGAAATAAGCAGACAGAGAATTCTGTTCAGTTATTTTATTCAATCCAACATTAAGCATATCAGTGAAATGCTCTTTAAAATTAGAAGCTATTGATTTCCATGATATTAAAGGTTACGAAAACATTACAGGGACTTCCATTCTTTCTCACTACGACTCCAGAATTATTTGTCAACAACTTCTAAGGTAAGAGAATTCGTCGAAAATTTTGTGTCTCCGAGCAGTGCAAGCGATTTTAAGCGGAGATAGGCAGGTAGGATACAAACGCGACACGTGATCTGTTTTAGCCAATCATAGTCTGAATTTGAATGAATTAATCCAATTTCCGGCGTATAGATATCGTAGTGATTTGACTTCCGTATGTTATCGGCGAAAAATATTTTTTTCTGGTTTCAAACTGGAACTTTCGAGTTGCTTTTAAAAATGCGGTAAAATTAAGTAATATTTTAGCTTCGAGAATAGGTATAAAATATATTATTTGACTGCAGACGATTTTTTAGAATACGAAATAAGAAATTTAATTATTAACACCGATTAAATTGAGAAATATTTAAATATTGAAACACAATAGCAGACATTTAATGTTTTAATATAAGAAAGAATTTACGGAAATAGAATTTTTTAAGATGGAATAATTTAGGAAACAGGAGATTTTATATCTTATTTATAGAATTTAGAGTGATTTTAGATACAGGAAATGACAGGAATGATTTAATAAGGATTTTAATAAAAAAATATTTTAAAATAAGAAAAATAAGTGTGAAGCGCCATTTTGAGAATATAGTAAAATAGAATAAATACTATTAAGTGGATTATGGTAAAATGGCTTTACATACGGATAATGAATTCTATTTTAAGAATGAGAATTATTTTAATAAGCCGGGGTTATATGTGGAACTTTACTAAATGAAATATATATATATATATATATATATATATATATATATATATAGAATATATATATATATATATAGAATATATATATATATATATAGAATATATATATATATATATATATATATATATAGAATATATATATAGAATAATTTAGCAGATTGCTTGGGGAAAATATAAATTTTGTAGTATTAAAATAATTAAAATAAAATAACTTGTAAGTTGAGTTCAGGGACACACTGTATATATCGATTTGTAAAATGTTTTCAGTCCTTAGATTTATAGGGTACCCAGATTTTGAAGAATATATCAGTCCACTAAGCATAAAACAACATAGATTAAAGTTCCATGGGCGTATAGCAACTTTGTATTAACTATAGGAGTCAAGATAATAAAATAAAAAAAAAAGTAAAATTATAATTAACAAAATCCGCACTCTACACTGTAAAAAAAGGTGATATCACGAAAACATACGATAATTTATAATAACCCCTTCTGAGTTATTCACTGTTCAGCAAATCGTACTTTATCTTTAGAAAGCTCAGAAATTAATATATATTTTTTTGAAATTTAGAAAATTATTTATTAAAAAAAACTTATTTTTTGCCAAACGTTCCTGAATATATTTTTACGGTGTATTCCCAATGGTGTATTATCATTCTATATTGTATGGTGGTTTTCCCGAAGCGAAATATAGGTTTTTATAATGCTGTAAATTGTCAATTAAAAAAATGCAGCTGCGTAAACGAAATTATACATGCAAGAGAAACAAAATAGAATTAATTTTACTTTTAATGTTAATAATGTTAAATTATTTATCGTTTTTGTCTTTAAAACATCTTTGTTGAGCATGAAAATGTTTACTTGTGAATTGATAGCAACCAAAAATCCATATTTCAGAACGAAATTATACATGCAAGAGAAACAAAATAGAATTAATTTTACTTTTAATGTTAATAATGTTAAATTATTTATCGTTTTTGTCTTTAAAACATCTTTGTTGAGCATGAAAATGTTTACTTGTGAATTGATAGCAACCAAAAATCCATATTTCAGAACGAAATTATACATGCAAGAGAAACAAAATAGAATTAATTTTACTTTTAATGTTAATAATGTTCAATTATTTATCGTTTTTGTCTTTAAAACATCTTTGTTGAGCATGAAAATGTTTACTTGTGAATTGATAGCAACCAAAAATCCATATTTCAGAACGAAATTATACATGCAAGAGAAACAAAATAGAATTAATTTTACTTTTAATGTTAATAATGTTCAATTATTTATCGTTTTTGTCTTTAAAACATCTTTGTTGAGCATGAAAATGTTTACTTGTGAATTGATAGCACCCAAAAATCCATATTTCAGGGTGTAAACGAAATTATACATGCAAGAGAAACAAAATAGAATTAATGTTACTTTTAATGTTAATAATGTTCAATTATTTATCGTTTTTGTCTTTAAAACATCTTTGTTGAGCATGAAAATGTTTACTTGTGAATTGATAGCACCCAAAAATCCATATTTCAGGGTGTAAACGAAATTATACATGCAAGAGAAACAAAATAGAAATAATGTTACTTTTAATGTTAATAATGTTCAATTATTTATCGTTTTTGTCTTTAAAACATCTTTGTTGATCATGAAAATGTTTACTTGTGAATTGATAGCAACCAAAAATCCATATTTCAGTTTCTGAAAACTGCTTAATACACTATAAAAACTACTCTGAAACTTTTTCGAGAATCAATGTAATTTTTTAAATGCTTCTTTAGTTCTCAGAATAATAGTGGTTTTTGAGATTTCTAAAGAACGCTTTTCGGAATCGTCGGTAACTCGGCATAGTTTAATGTACATTTTCATTCTTGACTATATTATATTTTCGTAGATAAGAAATATTTATATATTTCTGCCCCCTATGAGGTACGGTCGTAATCCGAAGTTTGGCACCGCAAACTCTAAAAACATGCTAATTTGATCGACTCTAAAATGATTACGGAAGATTGAATTATAATTAAGCGACCAGTGTAGATCTGCTGTAATCGGGTTTCCAATCATTTTCCTTTCACCGAGGGATTTTAAAGGCGAATCAACTGCTGTCGAAAGAGCTAACAACCGTTTTCGTGATTGATTAAATAAGATCAATTAAACGTTTGAAAATCAACTTGTGTAAAAGGACTAACTAAACAATGCCGCTGCATCGAGTAACTTTACAATGATGTTATAAAAAATTGGCTACGTATCCGTTATTCCGTCAACCAGCATTCAAAAGAAAAAAATCGCCAAAATATAGAATTTAACTCCAAAAGTGCGTTACCGTCACATTCAATTGACATCAGATGCGTTACACGAATTTCTTATGTCATCGAGAAAATTTTAGTCGATATTTATCTGTATTTTTAATGATATTTTACCCTATTATTAGTTATTTCATTAATTTAAAACATAATATCGACCTTAAATGTCGCGTCATGATATTAAAAGAGAAAAATAGTGGAAAAAATGTTGCTACGCATAGTTACGCTCAACAGATCCGTTTCAACTAACGTTATAAACACTTATCCATAAGCCGGGGTGTGGGATAATTAAGAAAAATATTGTAAATAAATAAATATTTAAGGTTACTTTTTTTCACTTTTAATTAGTGTATTATAAATTTTATTGTTTAAAGTTACTGATAGTTGACACTCTAGTGAGTGGGTCTTTAGATTCCAATTTCAACATTCTTCCACTGGTTTTGGGGGCTTTAGAGTTTGATGATAGTTTTTTTTTTTTTTTACTGGACAGTTGTCAACGGTATAATGGGGAAGTACCGAAAAATGTTTTCAGTAAGACGTTTTAAATGTATTTTTTCCAATATGACGTAATTTTCAAAGTTTTCTTCCTATTATTAAACGTAAAAATATTTAATTGAAGGGAATTACTATTATTTACGCTGTTTTAAAATTTGCAATAATAGGTAAAATAGTTTGACGAAATAAATTAATCTTTCGTATAAATATATTTTTTTATATTGAAAGTGTTTGGAAATATTGTTATTTGAGCATTTTAGATGTGACGCAAGTTTCACCATTTATTAATTGGAACGGGTAATAATTTAATTATTTCCCTTTTTAATATTCACACGCAAGTATATTGTTATTACGTATTTAATTCTACAAATACTGCTTTTAACACGTAATCATTTAATTATTTTTTTCTATTTTTTTCTGTTTTTGATAACTACGTGTAAATACATTTTTAATTGAAAGGGAATATTATTGTGTGCGCTATTTTACAGATTAGCAACAATTCAAACAATGAAGTTTTTGAAATATGACATAAATCTCCATGAAAATAATGAAAATTTGAATAATTTAAATATAACCTCAAACAATTACTCAAATTAAAAACATAATTACACTCTGCACACAGTAAACTTATCAACTATATACTATTAAATTTATGTTAAATTCCTGTGCATAGTTTTCGTTCGCATAAAACATTTTCAAGACATCTATTTTGACGAACTTTATTATTAAATATCTCATAAAATAATTCTTTGATTTTAAAACTGTCTGCTTCAGCGTGTTTATGAAATATTTGTCTATAGAACTACCAATTTTCATAATTTTTATGCAATAGTTTTTGGATATTAGTCCAAGAAGACCTCAAGGCACAAAATTTTCATTGTCAGTCGCTGCTGCGGCGGCGGTGAATACTTTTTTTAATATAGAGAGATATTAGGTTTGAGTTTTCTCTTTCATAAGGTCGGTTCTTGATATCCTTTCATATGTTTCTCATCATCAAATTTTTAGCGTGCCACGGAACTTTATCCAAGTGTTTAAATATTTCAGCGTTTGAGGGTTTTCCTGTATTTTCAAAAGTGTGCTTGTAAATCCAGGAATATATATATATATTTAATCACAGTTTGATGCTATAATATGATTTATATCCCGTCATTCTATATACAGTTAAAAAAATAATTGTGTTAAAAATATTTATGTCTACAGCCATTTTAACAAGAATACTAGTAACGTAAAAACACAGGCCTAACGCTTAAAGTGTTTTTAATGTGGCGTAAGCTATAATAGGATTGAGATCCACCGCTGTACGACATTTTTTATTTTGTTTTTGTTACTAAGACACTAAAACTTTTAATATTTGGTCGTATATTGCCCGATAAAATGATGGATATTGCCAAAGAAAATGAATTTTCAAGTGAATATAGATATCAATAAAGTGTCGTTACAAGAAAAAACGCTTTAGTGTCCGTACCAGTCTCACTAAATAGACATGTAAGAAGTAAATATCAGTGTAATAAAGTGATATATTAAATATATTGTTTCATTCAAGTAATTGCTTTAAGTGGCTGTTTTCTCAGTCGAATACTGTGCAAAAACACTTATGCTATTGACATTGAAACCATTTTGAAACCATAACATTTAACATATTTTTTATTAATTTATTGCATGCAATTGCGTATTTCATTGATAGTGGTGTAATATAACATATTGTTTTTGTGACAACAATGCATTGTTATCTACATGTAATTTAATTATCGTTCTTGACAGGATATTAGAGTGACGACATACGCCCAGTACGCATGATCAGATTGAAAACTTTTCCCAAAGAGTTGAATGCCGTATTACAGAGCTTGGAAATAATCTCCTATACAAGCTCGATTAGATTAGTTAGGCAAGTCAATAAACATTTGCTTGGCGATAACAGCGTGGCAGGCTTGTCACGTTTTTCTGCAAATACCTGTCAATAAATATTTTTTTATAAATAAAAAATACATAATATAATTTGTAATATATAATTTATATAATTATTGAAAATATGTATGAACGTATGGAGATAACGTATGTAAGCATAGAGTAGCCAGCAAGACTATAAAAAAAAAGAACTATATAACACTGGCGGTTAATAAAATCTAGCATTAATTCAGTTATGTATTAATTTTTAATCAACTATACTTATTGCTTTATACATATATGCAGTTAAATCAATCAACATATTACTAAGAAATATGTACCCAAGATTTTTAACCTATAAACTAAACTAACACTGTAAGTATTTTTAATATTTATTAATATTACAATAATAATTGGGAAAAACAAATACATTTTTCATAAATTTATACTGAGAAATCTGATTTTAAAGTATATACATTACTTTTGTTCCAATACACTGATATTTCATTGCGTGGATTGGAGATAAGTGTAGATAAAATTCAAGCGAAAGTGTATTTCAGAGAAACATGAATTGTATAAAAATTAATGTATGAAGTATGATTATATTTCTATTTAAAGTCAAAATACACGTTTTCTTTATACATTACTTTTCTCTTTTACAATGTTTTCAGTTCAATAAAAAAATATTGTTTATCGTTAAATTAAATTTATTTTATAAAAAGTAATTTCTTTGAAATTGTTGTAAAAAATAATAATGCTAAAATTGCTTAAAAATAAATCATTGCATACTACGTTACACTTAAGAGTGAGAATACCTATATACTATAATATAAGTAATTGAAGTTGCTAAGAAATCTAGTTATTTAAGTTAAATATATTAGTAATACTCAAGATAGACGAAACAGCATATAATTAATATTACTGTTAATCATTTTATACTGAAATGAGGAAGAGTATCATTAATTAAACTTCAAAAGAAAGCCCATATAATAAAATATATTTTCTAGAACTTGGTGGATGTTCAACACCATATAAATTTGTTTTTCTATACATGAACTTTAGATAAAAATAAAATATTTTAATTCTAAAATTCTTCTAGGGTATTAGTCCCAAAATAGATTTTCATAGCACGGTTTGTGGAAGTTATCAGAAAATATCAAAGAGAAACGCGAATGGAACAGTTTTCAGAATATGACCTTAAGTCAGATTAGCTAAAATATCACGAAAAATCTTTGGCGGCATATGTTAAGTGGCCCCCTTTAAATTAACAGAACAAGAGTTTAAAAGATTCTATATAAATCCTAAAAAGATTCAATGAAAATTCTTTAAAATCTTTTTCTTAATCTTCGCATATTAATGATCTTAGGGTTCTAATTTTAGCAGTCAATTTAAGTTTTATTTCTCAACATAACTATAATTTATGAAATTTTCAGATTAAACATAAAATAAAGTTAGATTGAATACCATTGTAAGTGAATTTTAAGACTTACTTAATGAAAGTATTTTTTTTTTGGTCCCATAAACAATTTGACTCATACTACACAGCCAATTATATAACATTTTCTACGTTTATCAAAAGTTAAATAATAATTAACAAGTTGGAAATTGTATGTTTAACGTGGTAAATGAGGTGCATTTGTTTCGTGCACTAGCTTTATAATGTAAAAAATCATCGTTATTATTTCAGTGAAATAAATTATATCCTCTGCTATGAAAGAAATGAAGATGCCTTTTTTTATTACGTATGCCATGTTTACAGATGCAATTTTTTTTTCAACACCAGACAGCGCTACAAAATTCACCATGGAGATATTGCTTTGCGAATGATTACCTCCATGGTTAATAGTTCTATGACTCACGATGAATGAATGTTTTGTTTATTTACTTTATTGGTTTGAGAGATTCGGCTGTTAACCTAATTCTCAGTGAAGTTATCGCAGAATCTATACATTTTTTAATGTAACTCATATCTCAAGCAAACAATTTTTTTGAACGATCTTTCTAAAAATGTAACTTTTATGCAAGTTTATTTGAAAGAAAAAAATAATAAAAATGGCCGCTTGGCATATGGAAAAAGATGTGGTTAGCCCGTATTTGTTTTTCTCAGTCACATGAATTGCGCTTTTATTATATAGATTACGTACGATAGGATTTAATAGAATAAAGAAAACGTTTATTAATATATTTTTAAGTTTTGATTCCATTTTCATAAAATTTGAAATGCATCGACAAAATTCTGCAACGATAATATATATTAAATTTCAAACCATTCGTTTGGGTAGGTTTTGCGCAGTTATATGCGGACGGACGGACCAGACGACGACTGTAGGTGCAATGTCTTTATATAATTACGAAATCACCTAATAGTAGTTAACTATTAAGGAATATTTTTAATTTTCAAGCAAATATTTCTTTGTACTTTAATTAAAATGTAATCAAAAATGGAAAAAAAGCAGAAGATTCATTTATTTCCTTTTTCTGTCTCCAGTGAACTTGTCATTTCTTATTATTGCTTATGATGGCTTCATCATTAAAATATATACGTTTGGAGACGTTTGAACTGTGGATAATTGTTTATCCATTTTACACTTTCACTAGTGGAATCTACAAGAAACTATATATGATGTTTTCAATGAATTAATTAATGCATCTGAAGTAAATTTAACACTTGTTACGTTTAAATTCAAAGTATGCAAGTTATTAAATCCTGAAAATGTGAATTAATTGCATTCATGGAACCAAGATATATTAATCTATACAAAGGAGTATCGTTTAATGTAATAGGTCAAATAAATGTACCTGAAAGTAGCATTCTTAGCTATTTAACCTCATTCAGGAAATCAAATTAGATCCCCCAAATATTCATTTTTGTAATTTGGAGAACGACAATTACTTTTTTTTAAATAACACAATACCACTCCCTCTCTCCAAATAAAAATTCGGATATTTCCCCTATTATTACATTTTAAATAACTCTAAATACTCAGTTTTTTAGTAATTATCTATCAATAAATTACAACATGCCTTGAAAATAAGTTAATTCTCTTGTATATTTATATGAACTTTCCTCCCTAGATTAATAGTAGTTTTATCTTAAAGGCAATAATTTTTCCGTTCGTGATTTTTTTTCCCTCGCTAAATAACATACTTCTTAAGAATGTCACTTAACTAAGCCATAAAATACACATACATCAACTCATTCAATTGCTGTCAGAAAGATAAAATATTACTTTTTAAAACTAAGTTCCCATCGGACTGATATAAAACAAATTATGCAGCTAAATATATAAAAAAATGACATTGTGATACGAAGGATACTGTCATAAATAATGTGTGTATTTGTAATAAAATATGTATTTTAAATTTATTTAATCTATAATAAAAAAGAGTATTGTAATCGAATTATTTGTCTTCTGGTTTTAGACGAATTTACACGTTTTAGAGATCACATATACCAATAAACACGTTTTTACAAACTGTCTGCCTGTCCATATGTCTTCTTTGTATCATCGAAAAGTGTATGAAGTTATGCATGGAACTGAACCAAACATCGTATATATGTTTAAGACTACGGCCTTCAGAACTCATTTGATTTGGGGGACGCTGTGATAGCGAATTTTGTGCGATTTTTTTTTTTTATATAATCGGAAAGTGTACAAAGTAGTTCATTGATTGAAATAAACTAATATATGTTTTAGACTATCGTCGTCAGATCCAAGAAGAAATTGAGGATATTGTCCCGAAAGGGAGCGCTGCGACAGCGATGTTTGCGCGATTTTCTTTTTATGTCATCGGAAAGTGTATGAAATTATCACTGAAACAAACTCCATATGCATGTTTTTGACTATGACCGTCAAGTTCTAGTTAAATATGGGAATATTCCTCCCGAAAATGGCATTGTAGTACCAAATTTTGTGTGATTTTTGAGACTTTTGGGACCTTTTTTCCGTTTAAGTGAACAAGTTATCAATCTTTTCGAAGAAATTTTATGTTTTTTTGTCATAGGTCGATGTTTGAATAAAATTTTTGAGACATTCGCTTGAAGGTGGCACTATGATAGCAAAGTTTGTCGATGTTAGTCACAGGCGCAATAGCTATTGAAAAAAAATCGTATTAAATCATGTAATTGTCCATTTTAGGTTTAATTTGCATATTTGTAAAAAGCAAAAATTTTGAAGTTTTTTTTATATTTTGTCCGTTTATTAGACTTCATTATTCAGATTTTTTTTCCCTTCCTCCCCCTCATGGTTTAAAAATAAATATTGACAGAAAACTTGAGGTGCAATCCAACAATAAATAACCAATATGATAACTACTCTTTTTTTTCCCAGATACATTGTTTAACAATTTAACACCTTTTCAATGTCCCCACCAACTACCGGTGCCCGGGGTTAAAATTGCTAAAAAAATAATATTTAATCACATAATTGTTCAATCTATTTGTTTCTAAAATTCATAGTTAAAAAATTACAATTTTGAAGTATTATTATATATGAGATAGAAGATATGTTTTCAAATTGACGCATTCGAATAATTTAAATTATCATGTTTCACGTTTTGTCCATTTAACTGTTGTTTTAATTACTTGGGAAAACATACAATGTCATTAATTTCATAAATACATTTTTTTGTTATATTATAATAAGACATTCATAAGAATGAATTAATTTTCAATATTCTCTCTTACTAGTTTAAACTGTTTGTGGAAAATATAACTTTTTTAAACAGTGATAATGCTAGAATTCAAATTTAGTAATCACTGAAAAAACGAATTATATACATCACTAATTTAATCATTTTTCATTCGCAAAATTTACAACATAACATTCAAATAATTGTATTTCTTATGATAATCATTTGTTCCACAAATAATCCATTGTAATCGAAAGTTTTTACTTTATAATTGATTGTCTGAAAAAAAAAACAGAATAGGTTAAAAGTGACGCCTGATGTAGCAAATAAAAAACTGCTGGTAATTAAATATTAAATAGTTTAATTAGGATAATTGTAAAAAAATCTGTCAATCTGTTACATTTTGCGATTATTTATCATAAGGAGAAATTAGCTAAAGCAAATTTGCTGTATTATATGGGGCTTAGTAAACATTAAATATAAGCTATTGTCCGCTTTCATTGTTTCTCAAAAGAACTAATACATATTTTGTGCATAAAACATTTGTAGATATTAAGTGAGATATTAAATCTAAAAATAAATGTTATAAACATTAATGCTAAAATGATGGCAAAAAAAGATGTATATGTTTTATTTAGAATTCTGTAATTAATGCATTTATCTAATATATATGTGCGTAACATAACATGAAATGTGTAAGAAAAGCTACTAAGCTACTGGTATAAAAGGAAATTCCCATTAACATGAATATAACTACTAATATTTATAGTATCGGTTAATTTTAATTTAATTTTTATAAATTATTTTAAACGTTAGTCACACGTTTTACATTGATAACATATGTGTATATGATATCTGGTCTTTAGATTATATTTCTGATTGATTAGTTCTTGTGTAGTTTGTTTTTATCGCTGAAATAATGCGTTAAAATTTATATTCAGTTGCTACATTTAGAGCAACTTATTAAATATGATAAATCATTTGAAATCTACTTTATAAACTAAAGTATAAGATGATAACTAATCAACAGATAACTGCATTTTGTGAATGTCTACACGTGTTCAAAACTTTACATTAGCATCTGTATTCGTATGTAAATTTCGTTTAGGTTTCCCCTCAATATTCAAATAAATAGCTTTATGCATCTTTATCTCATCTTTATCCAAAACAGATAAAAATATTTTTTTCATTCATGCAGAAAAAATAAAATCATGTTAATTTCTGATTTGGGGATGAAATTTTTTTGCTCTTTCCACATTAAAGAATAATCCTGTTGCTATTTTACCTTCAAAAAGAGTTAGTAAGGTCAATGGGGGCGAATGTGAGACACAAGAAGAAAAAGAATCAATTTCTATAACAATAAAATGGGATTTGCGATTAGTTTTTAGTCAATACATAGTTTTTATTTTATTTTTTACGAATACAAGTAGTAGGAAAATAAGAGTTCGAGGACAGGAGGAGGCACCGAGGCACCTTGCCTCCTCCCGTGAACCAGCCTCCGATTCCAGCGCTCTCTAACGGAAAAAATGGTTAAATATGAACTGTAGGAATAGGGGTGAACATAAAAACTGTAAGATGAGGTTAAATGGACAAGATAATCATACTATAAGATGAATATTGAATTTATATATTATTTTTCAATGACGAGCATCTATATGAGTATTACTTATTAAGCGAAACAGTGGAAAAATATAAATTTTAAAGAAAAAAGCCGATTTCTTAAGAATTTTGCTACTATAAGATAAGGATATCAAATCATAAGCTGAAGATTAAACATATATATTAATTTTGAATGGCATGCCATATTTAATTTTAGTCAACGTTTTAGTTTTATATAACTGCATATTAGAGAATTAAAGCGTTATTCTTCCAAAAATTAATTATATTTTCATGAATTTAAATATAAAATAAGGAAAACAGCATCCCTTTTCTGGCGCATTCATAGTGAACAGGTGCACCATATCCAAGTATGTAAGCTTGAATAGAGTGACGTCACTTTTTTACTCTATCATCGTAAGAAGAAATAAGAAAAAATAGATCGAATAATTTTTTTGTGTTATCAATATATATATTTTTTAAAATAAGAAATAAGAAATGGTTTTAAATAAGAATTCAAACCTTAATTCAATCTTAACTTACTTTAATAGAAATTATACGAACTTCTTATAAGATTTACACACAATTGTTTGAAAATGTAACAACAAAATTAATTTTTTACCATAAAACTTGAAATGTCTTTTTTTTTTTATATTTTTAATATTATACAATAGCACTAATAATTTTACGGACAGTCTAAGTTAACTTTACTTTATCAAAACATTTCTTTATCACAAAGTTATTTTCAATATATATTTTCAACACAATTTTACACAGATATTCTAACATACAAAACTGTGCTTTGAAGTAGATGTGCCTAAAGATCTACTTTACATAAATACTTTAACTCACTTTAAGAAGTTACCCCTCGACAAATAAATATTTTTAACAACAGATGAGTGACACACGTATGTTTTTCGCACACATTACCATATTAAGAAACAGAAACACTTGAGAGGACTTTTGAAGGAAAAGGGACCCAACTACCCGATTTTACACAAGAAAACTCTATCTAAGTCATACCGGTTTCAAACCCTAGAACATAAGCCTAGACTTCTTTTATGGACAACATACTAGCAAATCTCAGTGTTTTTCTACATGAATACGAATACTATCTTTTAAAATTTTCACTTTAACAGAGTATGCACAAATGTAAACTTTAACTAATAATATGTTTTTATTTCAAATAGCCTAGTTTATGAAAATAATCAGTAGTAGCAAATATTAGACAATATTTTAACATGAACGTAAATACTGTTCACATTCCCATTTTAACATAACTTAGATGATGTAATATAATATTTAACACATTTCTTTCAGAAATATACATATAAAAATATGGATTTACCGAGTAAATATCCAATTTTATGGTCAATTTTACGGTCCGTGTTTAAATTAATTATTAAAAACTATTAAAACAACGTGACATGTTTCAAATATTTCCTATGTTAATATATTTTCGAAAGTCTCTAAATTCCCTGCGGCTTCATAATTGTCTAACAACCTTCGATAAATAAGCTTATTTTTTTTTTTACATTTCTATGAAACATCCTCCCATTATTAATAATTGTTTTATCTAAAAATAAATACTTTTTCAGTTCATTAATTTTTTGTGAGGTGGGTGGTTTATAACATGGTTTCTAATAGTGTCCATTACCTAAACCATAAAAATACACATATATCAACTTATGCAAGTGCTGTTAGAAAAAAAAAAGTTTACTTTTTAACTAAAGTCCCATCGGATTGATATAAAAAAGCTATATTGTTAAATGGATAAAAATTAACATAGTAACTCGAAGAGTTCACTGATAAATAATTTGTCTTCTCATAATATAAGATTTTTTTTATTATTTTCATTTGTATATTTTGTGTCTTTTTGCTTTTATTTTAATTACTTTGGAACTATTATGATGTCTATAATTATAAATTAAATATTTTTAATTATATTACTATTGGAATTAATGCTTCTTATTTATTTTTTTACATTCTGTCTTTGTAATTAAATATATATATTTTTAAATATGCTTTAAATGTTTGTGAATAAGCCTATACTACAAACTTATTCATCAGGGGAAAACAAATATTGCACATCACTGATTGGCTTAATCCTTATTACATCATTTCTGTACAAGATAAAATTTAATGAACTTTATTATAATAAAGATATAGTCCTCGAATAATCCATTAAAATAGAAAGTTTAAATTTTGTAGTAATTATGTCTGAAAAAATGGAATCGATTGAAATTATCGAGCAATTTATTCAATTAAAAATTATGAATAGTTAAATCATATTTTTTTAACGGGGATTCAAGTTAAACAAGTTAATTATTGAGTTGATTTTTTTTAATATGTTTCATGAAAAAAAATTATAAAGTACTTTTCTATTACTGTGTGGTATAGTATATTTGAAAAAGATATTATTTTGCACTTTGATTTCTGTTTTAACGAACTAATACTTATTTTATAGCTAGTGAATGAAAATATATAAGCTTATATTTTGAGATAGAAAAACATCATTATTCTCATGAATCGTAAGCAAAAAAGCAAAAAATAATATATATTGAATTTTTTTCCCATAACTGTAAATAGATTACTTATTAAATTATAATATTATAGTAAATAGATTATTATTTTCCCATAACTGTAAATAGATTAATGTAAAAGTACAATCGTAAAAAAATTAATTTATTTATTAATTTACTAAAAAAATTGTCTCATCATCGTCATGCAAAAATTGCAGAACCTTTATATTTTTCAGATTTTTTTTCCCAAAAGTATTGGGTGGGGATGCAAATTATGCATGTAAAGACGGAATATATGTAAATACATATTTAAATCTTTCAACATTCTATGTTCCTGAATAATTTCTTTAACGTCAAACAAAAAGAAAATATGTATAATAAAAAATATTTCACTATAATTAAATCAATGTTTACTGTTCCAAACTGCCATGTATTTATTCTCTTGAAATTGGAAAACTTATTACGTCATAAGAATTAAGAATTTTAAAATAAGTGTCTTTCATCTGTTTTAATTAACATAGAAAAGAGAGAAAATATTTACTTTCAAACGCCTTTGAACTTTAAATAATTATGCATCCAATTTATATCCTCACTAATATAATCTACAATAAACAAGCAGAAAATTTTATGTTAAATGATCTAGTTAATTACACAAACCTAAATTGTAATACTTCGTGAAAATTTTCTTAAATATTTTTTATTCCCTTGTTTCTTCATTTAATCCAAAATATATTTTAATTGAATCAAATGAAATATTATTTTCTTCTTAATATCATTTTACTGACATTTTAAATCAGTTGGTTAATTAAATGTGTAACACTCAATTAAAAACATTTAGATTTGATAACAAAAAATATCATATTCTCTTTGAGAAATGTTTGAATTTAATATAAAAGGAAAAGTTAAGTTTACAAATATATAAATAGGAATTGATGAACAGCCATTTAATGAGAAAACAAGATTTTTTCTTTTGTTTCTGTTTCCGTATTACTGTAATGAGGAATGCAATTAAAAGTGAGTACTTAAAGATTCTACTAAATTATGTCAAATATAATTATATTTTATATCATTAGTAAAATTTCAGGAACTTTTCTTTTAATTGAATCTTTCCAGTTAGATTACATGGTTATATGCAAGATGTTTGTTCATGCCACATGTGAAATTATATAATTAAAACGATAATAAGGCATTTTCGTCATCAAATCTCGAAGACTTGATTATCACTAGTACAGTTTTAAATATCTACTATATATATATATAATGCAAATTCATATATCTTCCTGACCGTTTATAACATAGTTTCAATTAAATCGATTTTGGTAGGCGATTTCTGCTTGTTATATAACATTTCAGGGCTGGTTATAGTGTACAACTTCAGAAATCCTTCCTCCAAATCGCGAAAATTTTACTGGAAGCAGTGCAGCCTGCATATTTCCATTATTTGACGAATGCCCTTTTATTTTTTCCTTTTACAGGAGGGAAAATATCCACCAATTGAAAAACTTTCGTTCATTTTTACTCCGTTACAGGAGAGAAATTTTCTGTTATTTGAAAGAACGTCAGTTTTAAATATACATATATCTCTTTTGTGCTATCATAGATGGATTATTACAGAAGTATTTATCATTTGATACATTTTAAGAATAAAATTTCTGGCTAACCTTGGGGTTGATCCAGGGACCTAACTGTCATGACTCCAGTATCATAACCGATAGATCAGCGGACGCTTGCTGGGAGAATAGTTTGAAATTATGATAAGAGTTTTCTTCAAATGGGGGCTTGGGACTTAAAAATGCTGGGGTTTAGAAAGCTGGCAATTTTGAAGTTAATTGCGGGGTGATTTGGTGATTTCGTCGGGATTTTAACACTTCAGTATTATAAGAGGCTAAAAATATGAATTATACATATTTTTAATTTGATTGTTAGATGTAAAATATGAATATTATAATTTTTATTAAATTGGGGAAGAAATGTTTTTTTAGTAATTGATTTTCTTTTCTACTATTATATATATATTTTTAAATATGTTCGTTTAGAATATATTTAAAGTGCAAGTATTTTTTATTTTATATTTATATGTATATATATATATATATATAATTAAAAAAAAATAATTTGCGAAGAAAATCTAAATTTATGAGAAAATTGTTACATTTTTAATTTCGAAATCATTACATTTGTTTGTTTAGAATATATTTAAAGAGCGACTATTTTCTTATAAGTCTAAAAATAAATTGCGAATAATTTTAAATGAATGTGAAAGTTAATTGTAACTTTTGTTTTAATTCGAAAACACTAATTTTGTTTAAGATAAACAGAATATGAGAACTGTCTAAAAATAAATTAAACAGTTATATTTATTGAATTTTTTTTTTCATTTTTTAAATAACTTTGAATTTTAGTATTAATAGAGTCAATAAGCATGCGTGCAGGGAGAAAACGGAATTTTCCCCTCTCCTTCAGACTTTCTGGAAAGACAACACGGAAAAAGCATGTGTAACGCCCTCTAAATTAATTTCGTTTTCATGTATATTTATATATATACCTGAAACCTGATGTAACATGTCCTTACAGTTTAAGTGCATACCATAATTACTGACTTTTCCACAATGCTAACCAGTTCACAAAACTTCATTTTGAGAAAAATTCATTTAAAAATTTTGGAAGTTTTTTCATGCGCAATTAATTTTAACACAACGGAATTAAAAGCCTGTAGACAAACGTTTTTTCTTTATTTTAGCATTGAGAAACGCATCGCAGTGCTGGAAAAGAACAGATCATTGTTTACGCTAAACAATGATATGGTGAAGGTTTCTTTCCGGAATTCTCCCTTAATCAATGCGAAATTTTTATTTTCTGTGCATAGAATTCTTCCCCATTAGTTTATTATTCTATAAAAATATGTAGAAAAAGTTAAGAATCCACGAAATCAGAATGTATTTAAATACTTAATAAACAAATTAAGTAGCACATACCAATACATATTTTTTTAATAATTAGAATATAAATTTAAAAAATATATATTTCTCTCTTGTTCACAAAAGCAATAAATTAAACAATCAAAATATGAAAACGAAACTATTTAATTTACAGCATGTTTTATTTTTTACAAAATTTGAATTAAACAAATAAATATCTAAAAGAAAGTAAAAACAATAATTGAACCAAAAAGGAGAACTGAAAACATTATGGAACAACTACAACAGAAAATCTACATCTTTCCTAACTTACTATACATTTCTGTACTTAAGTTTTATAGATTACTTTTATATTTGAAAATTTCAGGAAAATTATGGCAATTAAAATTAAAAATATTGATGATTAACATGATAACGAGATGTTTCATGTCTTCAGATTCCAGAAAACTAGAAATGATAATTGCGCAAAGCATGAGTCCTTTTATTAGGTGCGTTCGTAATTATGTAAATGTGTAGCACCTTATTCGTCATCTTGTCCGTCCGCCACATATAACAGCGCAAAAATTACGCAACCGAATAGTTTGAAATTTAATATATATAATCGTTGCAGAATTTTGTCGAGTCATTTCAAATTTTATGAAAATCGAATCAAAACTTAAAAAGATATTAATAAAAGTTTTCTTTATTCTATTAAATCCTATCATATGTAATCTATATAATAAAAACGAAAGTCATCTAACTGAGGAAAACAAATACCACTCCTTTTTTTTCATATCCCAAGCAGCCATTTTTATTCAAAATTATTTTTTTGAATAAAATTGCATAAAAGTTACATTTTTAGAAAAATCGTTCAAAAAAATTGTTTGCTTGAGAGATATGAGTTACACTAAAAAATGTATAGATACTGAGATAACTTCAATGGAAATAAGGTTACAGGCCAAATGTATCAATCGATTAAAGTAAATAAACACAAGAGATTCGTTCATCGTTATTCATAGAATCATTAAAACATGAAGGTTATCTTCCGCAAAGCAAGTTCTACCTGGTGAATTTTGCAGCACTCTCTGGTGTCGAAAATAAATTCGCATCTGTAAACGTGGCATACGTAATATGAAAAAAAAAGGCATGCTCATTTCGCGTATAACAGACGATATAATTCATTTCACTGAAATAAAAACTATGATTTTTTACATTGTAAAACTTTTTATACGACGAACAAACCTCATTTGTCACGTTTAACGTACAATTTCCAACTTGTTTAAGTTGTAAGTCACATTAAAATACAGAATCAACGATCAATGAACATCTTAAAATATTATACATGTTGAGATACACAGGTAGTAAATAACTGAAAATGCAGCAATGTATAAACGTGAACTGTTATAAAAGAGTCGCATTTCGCTGATTTTTGTGGTTTATTTGTAGATAGATATTTTATAAATTATATTAGTTTTCTCTTTCGGTAACTGTATGTATTCTATATATATAAACTCTGTTTATGGCGGCAGGTGCAGCCATCCGAAAAATATACAAGAGACTACTCCATTTCTTCCGGTAGAGGGTACATTACTCCTCCAGACCCCTATCCATCATGGCTTTTTTTATACCATCCATCCAGGTCTTTCGTGGTCTTCCTCGTTTCCTCTTTTTGTTTGTTCTATAATTTGATGCGATTTTGGGTAGTGTCTCGTCACTCTTTCTTTTAACATGATCATACCAAATTAATTGCTTCTTTTGGAGATCGTCTAATATGGTTCACTTTATTTTCATCATTTCTTTGATTCTTTCATTTCTTACTCTTTCTATTCTTGATATACTGCATGACCTTCTTAGGACATCCATTTCCACTGCTGCTAATTTCTTTCTTTCTGTCTCCACTATTCTCTATCCCTCTGCTCCATATAACAACATGCTCTTTACAATATAATTGTAAATATTATAATTTCTTTTCCTGGTGATTTCCTTATTCCACCAAACGGAATTTAATAGTTTTACAGCATTTCTTCCTTAACAGATTCTGCATGTATTAACTTACTTTAAAATACATTACGTTTAATTACTAGAGTCATTAATATCAGATCACTCTTTCCGTAATTATGTGTGTATACATAAAAACACGTGCGTGCGCACACACACACTAATATTGAACTAATAATCGTTTTTTTTTTTTGGTCGATTTAATTGTATATATGTGTTATGTAATGTTTTGTTTAAAATATTATCATTAATTTTAAATTTTTCGTAAATACAATTTGTATATTTTAAGCGATTGATTAATTTTGTTCTATGTAAATAAATAAATTTTTAGGTTAATTTAAAACAAAAGCTATTCATTTTATATCCAACATTTGGAAAGCCTTGCACTCCTCATATGGCAAATCCTCGTATATGACCTATATTTACATATATTAAGTTTAAATGCTTACATGTCTGATCTAAGCGTTTACAATTATTTCTAACTCTCTAGTTTAAAGTAACATAAAACCAAATTACAACGTTTACATCGATTTATATTTTAGTCCTATAAATGCTCTTATATGCATTATAAAAATCGCAAACTTCTTGAATTTTTTTTTACAAGTTTTTTGTTATAATTGAATGTTGAATACAATTGTTCTGTTAAAAGTATCTTTATTATTTCGTCAAATTTAAGAAACATCTGTTATACGGAGAGTTTCAGTTAATTTACTTACGTTTAAGTTTCACAAACTTTTCTTCGAAATCCTCTTTTTTTTTTTTTTTTTTTTTTTTTTTTTTTTTTTGTAACATATCAACTGCTTATGTCTCATTTGATTTTTTTCTAAGCAATAGTGTACATGTGTCGGAATACATTTTTGCGAATACATGTTTAATTGTTTAGTTACTGACACAATATTTTTCATTAAATTAAATACGTGTAAAGAAAAATCCAGTGGCGTGTATAGATCAGTTATTAAAACAATTCTTTAAATTGCTGAGTATATTTTAAATATTTTCTTTTTTATAAATTTGTAAAATTCTTTATATTCCATCGCCTTTGGGTAATTATCTAACAACATCTTTAAAATAGACGATTTAATCTATTCTTCTTTTACATTTATATTAAACATCCTCCTTAATTTAATAGTGGTTTAATCTATAAATAAATACTTTTTTTAGTTCATATTTTGTTTTACTTGTCGGGCTAAATAATGACTTGTAATAATGTCACCTAACTAAACAATAAAATACACATTCGGTCATCTTATAGAAGTACCTGTCAGAGAAATGAAATATGCCTTTATAACAAAAGTGCTAGTTTATAGATATTAAAATAAAGTATACTGCTAAATAATTGAAAAATGACTTGACTGTCCAAACTTTACTTTGATAAATAATGTGTATACTCATACCATAACATTTTTTAAATATTTATCTTGGGACCTAATTTATGTCTTTTTTATTATTTAATATATTTGGAAATATATGTGTTTTTTTGTTTAAATAAAATTTGTTATATTAACTATGGCATAGAAAATTTATACGATTTTTTCATTTAATTCTGTGTTCTTTAACTGGGTTTTACATTTTGTCAAAAGTAGCAAGCACATGGATATTTGAGAATTTGCCAGATACAAAACCTTCCCTTAACTGTAGAAAAATCCTCATGAATCAATTTATCAGCAACACATGATATTTTTAGAAGGCACTGTTAGGATAACTGATTTCATTTCTGACGATAACAATATATTTTCTGAAAAACTTACTAAAATCGAAAGTAAGAATATATAATTACCAAAATTCCATAATTAAAGATTGTGAATGAATAAATATTAGTTAATTTAGCTATTAATCATATCAAATCAAGCATGTATTTCAATTTTTGGTTTACAAAGAAGAACGGGAGTGTATAATGAAGGAAATGAGAAAAAAAAAGAAATTGGTTAAAAAGATATATTTTTATTAGCTGGTTAAGTAAACAAGAGAAAGAAACTATTTCATGCTCCGATTTCACTTTTAATTAATAAATCCTTGTTTTGTGTATATTAACTGACGTATTAAGTTGATAAATTTCTTAATATAAACAGGAATGATAAAACGGAAAAAAATACATAAATTGTTAGATATATTTATAGTATATGAACACTTGAAATAACTAAAAATGTATGAGAAAAATGAACATACTTAAATTAATTTCTTTTAATATACGCATCATTAGTACCTGTTGTGCACACTTAATAGCAAATCGTTATATATATTTTTTTTTCAGAAATTTAGGTTAGGCAGGTATTTTCAATACATTCGTATATAGTTATAAAATACTTTTAAGATTACATTTATATCTGATTAGTTTGTGTAAGGATTTTTTTCTCTTACTAATGCATGGGGGAAATCTGGTAACGATTTGACTTTTATGAGCAACATTATAAATATGATAAATCATTTCAAAATTATATTACATAAAAAAACATTAAAAAGATATAAATAAAAAAGAAAAGGTTCTTTCTGAATTTTGTAATAATGAAAAACTGTAATATCAGTCTTAGTGTGGTTTGACATTGTATTAAATTTAAAGTGAATTTATTTAGCGTGTATCAGCATGCATAAAGTAATATACACCAGAATATCAAAATTTGTTTTTAATTTGACAAATATTAGTTTTATTTTATGTTACAAAACATCGTTTAAATCACGGGATGTGGAAGAATAATGTTCATTATTATATATACTAGCTGGCTTCGCCCGCCAGCGGGCCCCTAATTTACATCGGTGCCTCAAAACTTTTGTATTCACCGGCTCGCATCCCCCTCGAGGCGAACGAACCTCCGACCCGGGTCCCCGCTGCCTTCGGCACCGGATAATCCCTTAATTTGCACATTGAATAGTAGAAATCTCTAACCGAACGAACCTCCGACCCTGGATCCCGCTGCCTTCGGCATCGTATACCGGTCGTGCTACGCACGCACCGGATAATCCCTTAAATTGCACATCGAATAGTATAAATCTCAAACTGAACGAACCTCCGGTTCGGGTCCCCGCTGCCTGCGGCACCGTATAGCAGTCGTGCTGCGCACGCGCTGCAGTATACGTTAGTTCCACCTTCCACCACCAGGTGACGCAAGCTGTTTATACGATCATAACTGAAATCGTCAAGGCTTTCGATGTCGAGTCAAATGAGCCATACCCCGTCGTAATCCGGGCCATAGAAACAGAGATAATAAAACGTCCCCTGGTGGTGAAAAACGAACTAAAACCGATAAGCTCTAGTATCCTCTATTGATATCGAGTCGAATAAGCCAAACCGCGTTCCGATTTGACTCATAGAACTCGAGATATTGTGAAATTAAAATATAAAATCTGATATTATTATTCGAAAAGTGTGGTATAAACTCAGAAACTTTTAAAAATGTTATAGAGGGTCCTTATTACTTTAATTATGATGTTTGGAATCAGTTTGGGGGAAATCCGTAACATAGTTTCTTAGCTATAGAAACGGACCATACTTAAGAGAAAAAAAAACCTGAAGGTGGGGGGGGGAGGGAGCGATGACACTGCTTTTCCTCAAACGACTGATTTAGACTATCTGAGTTCTAGTTCAAAAACAGGGACCTGTAGAAAAACTTAAAACTGAAAAAAAAAATTCGATAACGGGCGAAGCCCGCTTTTCTCTGTCATAATATCTATTTGCCACTCTAAAAGAAAAAGATGACACTACTTTTCCTCAAACAACTGAATTAGACTATTAGACTACCGGAGTACTTGTTCAAAGACGACTTGAAAAACTTAGAACTGAAAAAAAAAAAAACTCTGAATTTACTATTTGAAAATACTGGTAATTTCTATACATAAACACAATCAAACGCTAGGGACGAATAAAAAAAAATGTTAAATTAAAATCATAATATCTCGCCCACCCTCAGCTTGAACATCTTACCAGAGAATCGTCTGCTTCTATTTTATTATTTTTGTCTGGGCATAGTTGAAATATCAATAATTAAATAATGTCTCAGCTCGTAATAATTAATATCTAAGCTCGTAATGAAGATATCAGAATAATTTTTAGATTCTCTGAAAGCTGATATATTTTTACGTCGAAATGCGCGAGCACGGAAGATCTGCGCCTCTCAGATTCTGAGATGGGGCGGCCCCCTGAATACCCGTAGTCTATAAAAATCAGGTGATGTTTACTGGATTTCCTGCTAGCCTCGCCAAAAGGCCCCGAAAAAGACGGAAGCCGATTGGTCGTCGCTCTATTCGCTAGCCTCGCCTCGAGGTCTGAATCTAGTCAGGAATGAATTTATTTCTTTGTCGCAGAAAAAATGTTTAGTTTTGAGTAATTAAAACAGTTTTGTTCGTTAATAACTCCCTTAATTATGGGCCGATTTTTACGAAACTGCAATTCCTGGAGGACCGGATTTTTCTGAATTTTTTGACACAAAAAGCGCTTCGCTACTCGCTACGCTCGCAGAGTTTATCCGGGTACAGATACACAGACACACAGACGTTTACGAACATTAATAATAAGGAGACTTGTGCAATTTTTATACTTGTTGCTCCTTTTTTAAGAATAATCTGTCTGTTCTTTCCGTTTTTCCTTTTCTTATTTAACTTGTCAAATACATTTAAAAACAGAATCAAAGATCAGAGATCATCTTAAAATATCATACACGTTGAGATTCACAGGTAGAAAATAATTGCAAATGTAGTAAGATAAACGTCATAACGATAAAAAGAGAAGCATTTCCCATATTTCTGTGTTTTTCGCTAATCGTTGCCACAGATTAATCTCGGAAAATGAAACATTTGACGGTACTGAAAAAATTAATAGCTCGAAAAGTATTTGTCAGAAAATTGTTAGACAAACTGCGTTAGAAAGGTAAAAAATTGTATTTTTCTTTATATAAATTTCAAATCTAATGATTATGCGGTTTTTTAAATATTGAATTTCAAAAATTACCAAATTTCACAGTGGAGTGCCATAGCGAAACCATCACACGCAAAAAGATAATCATAACGGCAATGTGTCCTGACGTGTATTACTGGCTAAAGCACGAGTCACAAATTGTAGCCTTATTATTCTGTTAAAATATAAAAGTGAATTATGATGTCACGATTGCATTATTTTTATTTAATTGTCCACAAATACTAGATGCGCCAGTTTTTTTAAATATATATATATTAAATGTAAAAAATCTGTTAGAATTTTAGATTAAAAAAATAGTTTTCAGCGATGGTCTGTAACTCGGAAAGCCCGGGTTCGATTCCCTAGTTATATCATTATCATCATCATCAACCGTTTTCAATCCACTGCTGGATGTAGGTCTCCCCCAGATTTTTCCATTGTTGCCTGTCTAGTGCTTTAGTCATCCAATTAACACCGGCCACTTTTCTGATTTCGTCACTCCATCTTACTTGAGGTCGTCTTCTTGGTCGTTTTACATCTCTGGGATACCACTGTAGGGTGTTTGTGCTCCATCTATTGTCTTGTCTTCTTGCAATGTGCCCAGCCCATTTCCATTTTAGCCATTTAATTCTCTCGATAATGTCAAAAACTTTCGTCTGACTTCTTATCCACGTTATTCTCTTTCGGTCTCTTCTGGTTATGCCTAGCATACATCTTTCCATACTTCGCTGTGTTGTTTGTAATCTTTGTACCATCCGTTTTGTTAGTGTCCAAGTTTCTGCTCCATAAGTTAGTGCAGGCAAAACACATTGGTTAAACACCTTTCTTTTCAAACAAAGAGGCATGTTACTTTTCAGAATAATATTGTTCTTCCCAAAAGCACTCCATCCATTTCTTATTCTTCTATTGATTTCATTCATGATACTGTTGTCTGAAGATATTTCTTGTCCAAGGTACACATAACTTTCAACATCTTTAATCTCAGTGTTGTTGTAGACGATTTTCTTTTTTGATGCAAATGAATTGAACATCACCTTAGTCTTTTCCAAATTTATTTTTAATCCCACATTAATGCTAGCTTCTGCCAAATCTTTTAGCATATTTTGCAATTCTTCAGGGCTATTACTGAAAATTAAAATGTCATCAGCAAACCGGAGATGGCTTAAATATTCCCCATTTATTCTAATCCCTTTGTTTTCCCAATCCAGCTTCTTGAAAATACTCTCTAAGACAGCAGTAAAAAGCTTAGGCGAAATGGTGTCTCCTTGTCTTACTCCTCTTTCAAGCTTGATCTTCGCTTTTCCTTTGTCCAAACGGATGGTGGCTGTTGCTTTCTTGTAGATCTTCTTTATGATATTGATATAAGGTTTGTCTATACCAATGTTCTCCAGAGAAGTAATTACTGCAGATGTGTAGACCGAATCAAATGCTTTTTCATAATCAATAAAGGCAAGACAGAGAGGTAAATTATATTCTTTATGTTTTCCTATAACTTCCCTTACTGTTTGAATATGATCCATTGTGCTAAATCCACTTCGAAATCCTGCTTGTTCTCTAGGTTGAGCTGAGTCCAGAGCTGATTCAAGTCTTGTCGTTAAAACTTTGGTGAAAATTTTATAAATCACTGACAGTAAGCTGATTGGACGGTAGTTTTTAATGTTTTCCTTTTCTCCTTTCTTATAAAGGACAAACCGAATTTAAATTGACCATTGTTAGAAGGAGCTGTCTGTTAAATCCAGAATATTTGACATTATGAAAAATATGAGCAATTTAAAAAAATGTTAACTGATATAGAGTGAAGAAATTTCTGGTAACCGAAATCATAAAAGAATGTAGAAATTGAAAAATTGCTTGAGGATGCACGTATTCATTTTCAATATTTGTGACCGCATCTTTATCGCATTTTTCGTTTATGTATTTATTACCTTTAGTAAAAAAGTACTCTATATTATTGCTTTGTCTTGTCTCCATGGCAATAAATAAAAAATAAACTAAAAAGCCACTTTAATTACCGCCAACTACCACAGAACCAAGAAAAACTCTAAACAAAAAAAAAAAAGAATTTGGAAGAAACGAATAATTTTTACTGTGTTTCGGTGGCGAAACCTGATTTACATCGCGAAGGAGTAAAGATCGATCAGATTCGGCCTCGGAAGCGAAAAATGCGGCCTTGGTGTTTGCGCGGTGCGAGTGCGAGGACGAATGCAGACGGGGGTAATTCATTCCTCCGTAGGAAAGAAATGGAAATGGGTGACACCGCATTTTTTCAACTTTTAGAAGACAAATGCCGTCATTTGATTTTAAAACACTTCCGCGTGTCGCTGGATTGAGGCACGATAATGTGAGCGTATATATTTTGATTTGAAGCACAACATTTGAAAAGATGAAACTTACGCGCCAACCTTAAATATTTACTCGCCAGTGGCGAGCGGAAATTTCGCTATATATATATATATATATATATATATATATATATATATATATATATATATATATATATATATATATATATATATATATATTATTCTGCACCATCATATTCATTCATTTATTCGCTTTCTAAGTTATTTTAATAATGTCAATTATATACATATAGTTTCACAATACACTAATATTCAAAGACAGTAACAGTAAAATTTCACATATAAAAAGCCAATATAGATATTATTTACAAAGGTATACGTTACTTTCCCCCAAAAACAAGAAGTTAGTCCTTTAAAAAACATTTATATGTATTTTTTTTTCATATATAGGTATGACAAAACGAAAAATAGAAGAAAGGATTAAGGAACATGATAGAGATATCAGCTTAAATAAGGAAACCACAGCAATAGCCCGATTAAATAAAATATCCCAATTACAAATCAATTTTAAAGAAGTACACAAACTTGGAAATTACAACAACTTAAATTATGCTTTAAGGAGCTAAGTCATTGAAATAGATACAGAAAAAACAGAGGTTTGCAATGATCTCATGCATGCGACAATTGAAAACAGATGGCGTTATCTGTTACATTTTGAAAAAAAAAAAAAAAGGGAAATGTAGAATAACATCGGGAGGTGATGACTAAGATCAGAAAAACTGAAGATGCCCAAGACTTGATGATGCCAAATATTTTTTTAGTACATATAAATGTTTTTAAAAGAAGTGACTCCTTTTGTTTGGAGGAAAGTAACGTATACCTTTGTAAATGACATCTACATTGACTTTTTATGTGTGAAAATTTACTGTTAATGTCTGTGCATGGTAGTGTAGTGTGAAAATATATGCATTCGTTTATTTTTCATTATATTTTACACATAATTTTATTAATCATTCATTTAATTAATATATATCCTACCTCTTAACATCTCAATCCTTATATACATTAATTTTCTTAATTTGTTAACTTAATTTAGGTACATATTTTATATTATAATATTTTCCCACCTGTTATAATGAATTATGCACATTGTTATTTTGCACATTGTACTGCTACTAAATGGCAGCACTTTTGCTTAACCCCTCGGAATGTAATGAGAGGTCTTGTGACGGCAAGCCACCTTCTTGAAAAAGGCATACCCCAGTGCAAAATAAAAAAAATGACGCTAGTCCAAATATCCTCCTGAGACCCCGCATCCATCCTACTGGACATTTTTATTTTTCGTTTAAAATTGTAATTTCAGTTAGAAGTTAAACAAAACTTACTGTCCGGTATTATTAATAGCCTAGTGCTGCTATCTATGTACTGAAATAGTACAAAAACGCAGCAAAATGTGTGTTTTAATCACTTGAAAACGCTGGTGAACAGGTGAAAGATTGTTGAAGGTAAGTACACAGTTTTAACTCAAATTTCATATATTTTTTAAAGTATTTTGATATTAATGCAGCATATATCTAATTTTAAATGTTGTATTAATGGAATTAAACCATAGCTTAAATAATTAAATGTAAATTTTGTAGAATAAACACATGCTTTTATCGGTGTCCATTGTATTGGACGTTGGCACTTAATCAGTTGTTTACATTCATATTAGGAACTTTTTGAATACTGAAAGAAAACGATTGTTTTTACTCAAAATTTCATACTTTATTGAAAAATCTATATATATAAAAGTAGATAATATACATTCCCATTGTTAATTAAATAATTAATTAAATATTGTCCTAGACGTGTATTACACTAACTGATAAAATGTATGTTCCAAATTAGTACATAGTTTAATTTTTATTTCAGTGAAACGTGCTTTTTTTGCAGTATTTAATAAATGAAAAAAATTATAAATCAGCATTTCTTTTAATATGTTTTACTTTTCTTATTCATTTCAAGATTTTTGTATTACTTTCTGCTAGTATGTTATTCCTAATTAAATTATTTAATTTAATCAAATTAAAATAACCAAATTTAACTACCAAAATAATTGCTTTTCAGAAGCACATTCATAAAGTATTGAATTTTAAGATTATCGATTTATTTTTTTCCTGTAATTTTTTTTTATAATAATACTTATTATTATTTAGTGTCTAATGAAATTTTTATAATTAATAATTTGTGTCTAATTAAATTTTGTGTCATTAATTTGCGCCTAATTCATTTTATTGCCATTATTTTTGTCCATTATTACGAATTTTCCATTCAGATTCATGTAATTTGATAATATGTTTTTCACAAGACCCAATGTACATTTTGTTGGACACGCTAAAAAACTATATATATATTTTAAATAAATGAACATATTTATTGATTTATATTCCCCAAAGGAGCGATAATCTCAATTATGGTAAAATTTGCGCGAAAAATACGTGCTTGGGTCTCAAGAAGTCTATATATGTCTAAATTGCCCGTTATTAAAAAGTTGTGGAAATTGATTTTTTCGTTAGTAGTAAAAGGTTCAATCGGCCAAAAGGTAGAAAAAATAATTTGTTAGATATTACAAAAAAATATATGTTTTCGAAAATAAAAATAATAATTTAACAGCAAATTAATAAATGATTATAAAATTAACCAACAAATTAATGAATTTTAAACAAACAAATTCATTATCAATCATTTAAATCAATAGTTCGACTGATATTATTGCATCATCAATTGAATCACAATCTATTAGAATTGAATTAAATTATAATCATATTAAATCTATCGAGTACTATTATATTAAAGTCATGTATTACAAAATTATTTTTTTTATTTTAATACTATATAGGTATAAATAAATTATTACACAAAAATTTTAAATGGTCAATATATATATATATATATATATATATATAAAACAAAAAAAATCTATAGAATCATTAGTCTTTAGAATTCTTCAAAACTCTATTTATATAGTATTCTACAGAAAGGCTATTTTATAACACTTTATGGAGCTATATACAGCTCTATGAAATATTTTCATAAGGGTGTAGCAATGATTTTGTATTTAATATATATATATATATATATATATTTGTATTTTAACTAAAAAGTATTGAGATTTCCGGACAGTTCATGGCGGTTTTTTAAAATCAGTTCGTACCGGAAAATCCTATCATTAAATTATTAGACATTGATTCCGATATCTAATGTCTAATAATTAGCAGGCAGAATTTTCCGAAACGAATTGATTTTCCCAAACGGCACAAACATTCCGGATAACCTAATAAATATTTACGTATACGCTTTCGGAGAATTTTGAATTATGAATAATAATAATATTATGTATCATCAGTACATAAAAGTGACATATTCAGATTGATTCAGCGTTATCGCTTCGGTCAGTTCACGGGATATTGCCGTTGGTTGACACTATACGAGATTTTATTTTTGTTTTAGTTTGAGTTTTCATACTGAATGAACATGACTCAGATATTGGATATTAAAACGTTCCTCTCTAAAGTATTATTCATGACACCTTATGGTGAAAAATATTAGTTTGAAGTTATTTGATATTATTTTCTAATAATTTTATTGTTGAATTAACGCAAGCTTCATGATTCGCATTCAAATTAACCTCGCTCTATATGAGAATACTGAGAATGATACTAGATTACAATTATTGTGGAAGCTGTATTATTCATCCAAAATTTATATTTCTTGAAATTCCTCATGAATTAAATAACTTTACGTGAATGTGCTATATAATAAACTATTGATTTAATCGATATCCTACCTTGATTCCTGCACTTGAAAATTTATCGTAAGAAACATAGTTTTTTGTTCACAGATCATGAATTAATTGCTCTTATTTTCAAAGAAAACAAACACTTCAGGAAAATTACGTTAAAATTTTCCATTGGATCATTTCTTATTCATTTCAATGTGCATATCTAGACAGAGATGAAATGTCATTTCCTCCGTATCATTTTAAACAAGTTTATAATAATAAAATATATAAAGTATTTAGATATAAATTTAAACTGTATAATATTCTCTTTGAAAATATTTGAATAAATTCAAAGAAAAAGCTAACAAGTTCAATGCAATATAATTAGAGAAAACTGAAAAAAAAATACGAGAAATCTTTTACTTGTGTTATAGATATGCTGTATAATTAGAAACGTAAAATAATTAGCATTATAAGATATTAAAGAATCTTGTGACATACAAATATTTTATATCATTACTAAAATTCCAAAGAAATGTATGTAAAATAAATCTCTTCAATTAATTTGTACAAGTTTATCCGCATGTTTTGTTCATTAAATATGTGAAAGTATGTGATATAATTAAAAATGTTGATATGACACTTCTCATTATTAAACTTCATCTGTTTAATATCAGATGAAAATTAAATTAGTTATAATAATTGACATTAGATTTAAATTAATTCATTCTTTATTTGTTATATTTTTAGAACATCTATTTATTTTTTTTATAAAAAGAATAATAATTATAATATATAAGAAAAAATAATATATAATATCATTTTTTATCTAAATTTTTAATTAAGTTCCTAGCTTAACCAAACGAACAAATTTTAAAAGATGCATAGTGGTCCTCCTAATTAGTCATTTAATGAAGGGCAATTAAACATCCCCCAAGGCCCTCCTTCCAGTTTTTCTCTAACTATGCCCCGTTTCTATATCTCTGCAACTATCTTTACGATTTCAACGCAAGTGATTCCAAACATTATCATTAACTTAATAGAGACCCTCTATAACATTAAAGTAAATTTATGAGTAGCGGTTACCACTATTTCCGAATAATAGTTTTGGCCGAATTTGTAATTAAGTTCCTAGCTTAAGCAAACGAACGATTTTTTTAAAGATGCATAGTGATCATCCTAATTAGTCATTTAAGAGATTTAAGTTTATTACACGGGTTCAGGCAACGCCGGGCGGGTCAGCTAGTTTTTATATAAAGTAAATGGGAAGAATATACAGTATTACGTTTTATTTTAATGTGCTTATGGAGGCATTCCTTGGAAAAGAAAACATATTATGTTTTCGCAGAAAAGAAATAATCCTTATAATATTAAATACAAAATTATCCAATACCATCCCTCATTTTAAATATCCAGGAAATCAAATGAAGTTACATTTGAAGCTTTAAGAAATAATTCTAATCATTCTTTTTTTATTATAATTCTAATTCTAATAATTATTATTATTATATCTTTATAATATTTTATAAAGAAAATAATTTAGAACTATCAAAATACTAAAAAAATAGTATACAAATATGAACATTGGAATCATTTATTAATTATAAAATTATTTATAGAATTGATTACATATGTTAAAAGTTTGAAACTGATTTGAAGCGAATAGTCATTCAACAGACCTAATTATCACAAAATAAATTGTTCAAATTCGTCCCCTATAATGATCTTTTGTCCTTCCTTAGATTAGCGGATTTCGAACTTTGAGTCGAGGGACAATCAATCATACTATAAAAAATACATTAATAATGATAATTTGATTTGATATAAAAGTATAACAAACACAATAAAGAAGAACTTAAGAATCATTAAAAATATATAGTTAAATTAAATTTGAGGAGAGATGATATTTTTTAGAAAATTAGGTAGAACATTTCTGTAAAAATAAAATTTTAGCTACAAATATTCAACTTTCATATGAATTCTTTTGTTAGTAAAAACCAATATTATCGATGACTTTAACATTAAACGATATATTTCATTGTATATTCATCAATAAATTTAATTTCTTTTTTCCGTATATAGCAAGAGATTTTTTTTTTGTGTGTGTGCTTATTGGACTTTTATATTAAGTTTTATTGTTTTCATATATTAGCTTTGTTCAAAAGTATGCTTTTTCACTAAGATAGATCATACAAAAGTCCCTAAGCACCTATTTATTAGGTGTGTCGTAAACATTTTCAAAACATTAAGGTGGGCAATAAAGTTTGAGAACATCTAGATTATTTATAATTCTTTCTGGTGACAGATTGTCAGATATTTATGTATATTTTGCTTGTTTGATTCAAAGTGACAAATCATATTGTTTATAGTTTTTTATTCATATTTATATGCCTAAAAGTGTGTTTAATGCATTTAAAAAATCGTAATAATCTTAGAATATTTTTCGAGGCTATGCATTTTTTCTTAGGTATTATTAGTTGAGTACGATGAGATTACGCTTTTGTAACTGTTCATATAAAATTACGATCGTTATACGATTACTAATGAAATTCTTGCAGTGTATCAGAATAATTTATTTATTTATTTTAATATTCTTACGTCACACATGTCTCAGTGGATTTGACAATCATTAGACAAAAAAATCTTCATCTTAAATATTTATATATAAAAAGAAAAAAAAAACTTTTCCAAGATCAATTACAGTTTTGTCTAAAACTGAGTAATTCTTTTTCCCTACGAAAATTATGTTTCTCTTCTCACTAAAAAACTAGTTTTATTAGAATGTCACTTAACTAAGCAATAAAATATCTATATATCAACTTATATTAGTGCTGTCAAAAAGAAAAATGATTACGCTGTACTTAAAGTCCCATATGATTGATATAAAAAACACAGTATCTTGTTAAATATACGAAAATTGACAACACGGTCAAAAGAATATCCCGATTGATAAATTCTTTACTCTAAGGATTAAAAAAATATATAATTATCATAGGACTACGTTTGTGTTTCTTCATTTTTGTCTCGACTTGTTTCGAAATGGTATAATGTTTTATTTTTTTTAATGATTACAGTCATTATATAAATTTCGAAAATAGATGCGGGACATTGCCGAAAACAGAATGTGAATGTTAGAAAATAAAGCTCAATTAAAAAATTAATCATCATTGAAAATCAAAATTAAATCTACTCCTTCCATTTCTTGCCCCACCAGTGACCGAGATGTTCTGCTCTCAAAACTGGTAGACGAGAGGTGTTGTGTTCGAACCCAATCGCGCCCGTCTGCCTAATCGTTCGGCGTTTTCCGTGGTTTTCTTCCAACAGTGTGTTAATACGAATTAGGTATCCTTAGAAAGACCCTCAAGGAGGGCCCTTCCCCTTAGGGTCAATATCCCTCGTGCAGATAATCGGCCGTCATCAATCACCAACAAGCCTTCCATTTCTTATCATAGCTACATATATCATGAATAATTCATAAAAATGTTTACTTTATTGCGGAACAAAAACACCAAACAATAGGCTAAAATAACACTGGTTTACAAATGTAAACATTTTTTATATACTTTTGATGAAACACCTATTTTCTTATTATACTATCTCTTACTAATGAAAGGCGGTATTTGAAAAAAACCTATCACGTCACATTTTTATAATTTTTACATTTTTCAATATTCACATTTTAATTCTATATAATATATTTATCATGTCACATTTAACTTACCGGCATTGTCAACTTTGATTCTATATTATATTTTCTTGTGTTTTTGTGAACTAAAGTGTTATTGTTTTTGATAAAATGTCTAATAGATTGTGTATATTAAATTCTGGTCGTTTTTGTTACGTTTGTGGACAATTTATATTTGCAAAAAAAGGAAGACCGATATCGGAATGTTCTAAAACAGCATATGTGCATTATTTTGGATTCTCAGAGACTAATCAAGATAAAAATTAATTCCTACATGTTTTTTGTGAAAGCTGTAGCCTTACTCTTATATGCTGGGCTTCGGAAGAAAAAAAGTATCTTCAATTTGGATCACCAATGCTGTAGAGAGAACTTTTAAATCACGAAAATCACTGTTATTTTTGTTTGACAAAAACTGCAGGCTTTAATTCAAAAAATAAACATAAAATTCAATATCCTGACATTCCATCAGTCTCAAAACCGATATCACATTCGGAAACTCTGCCACATCTCCTACGTCCAGGTATGTCAATTGCGAGTTGCCAAGATAGCAACGATCTGTTTATGGAGGATGAAAAGGATGACGAATTCGTAATCGAAAATTTTAAAACGCCACATTTAATAAACAAAAATGAATTGAACGACCTTGTGCGAGACTTGCAACTATCTAGATCTAAGGCAAAGAATCTTGCCTCTCGTCTACAACAGTGGAACTTATTGACACCAAATATCAAATTAACTTATTACCGAAATCGAAGTCAAATTTTCAGCAGTTATTTCACCAAAAAGGACGGTCGTCCATGGATTCTTAGGAAATCATAAAGATGAAAATTATGAAAAACATATTGCTGTTTTATTAAAAAACTATCATGCAATGGGTGTGAACATGTCTCTGTACATTTTCTCCATTTACACCCGAATTTTTTTCCTGAAAACTTGGTCGCCGTGAGTGACGAGCAGGGCGAGCGTTTTCACCAGACCTTAAAATTTTTTAAGACAGACACAAAGGTTTTTGGGAAGGAAGTAGGTTAGGGGACTACTGAAGGGCTATTTTAAGAGAAACAGATCAAGAAAATTATATAAATAAGAGTAAAATCAATCATTTCTAATTTTTTCTTTTATATTTCATGTTATCATTTTTTTTAAGTATTTAATAAATATTTTTAAAACTAGACGTGACAGATTTTTTTCAATAATTTTCTATGAAAAAATACACATTTCGGCAAAAGTATATAAACTATGTAAACTAGTGTAATTGTTGAATCTTATTGAATAAAGCTTGTGCATAAATATTCGTAATAATTTTAATTACAAATAAACTAACATAAATCAATTATGGTGATTAAATATTTCATTATCGTGTACAGAAAAATATAATTAATTAAAGAATCTTTTATTTTTATCTTTTAAAGTTTCAAAATGTATTTTCATTTGGAAATATGTATCTATTGCCCCGGTTTACCAGATATATACTAGCAATTTTTTTAATACCACTATTTTTGTATGGTATTATTTGCTTGGTTTAATTGCAATTTTTTAATTATATAAGAAGACCATTTTTCTACGAAAATAGTGGTACGCAAAATAAAATTTTAGTATTTTCCTAGCAATCGTGCCGTTGACCTTAATAAAACATTTATTTATTTATTTATTTATTTAATGTGAATTTTAACCCCTTGAAGGGCACCGGTATATTATATATACCACTTAATTTTAATTCCAAAATGCCATATTAACACCAGAATTTTATAATAAAATTTTTAATTTTTAAAGTAAATGAGAAAAAGCTTTTACTTGTTTAGAAATAAATTCGTTCGTGAATCCTAGTGTCAATCAATAATTTCAACATTTTAGCTACAAGAGTACTTTGCCCCTGAAGGGGTTAAAGGCCACACAATACCCCTTTTAAGATTGACCATGCTATATTGTCCTCATTTAGCATATTTAGGAAAGTTATAATGCGAACAGAAAAATAAATTAAATTCATAAAAGGATTTCAGCTATATAAAAATGCAATAGAAATAAATATATACTCATCAAAAGGGAAATGACAACATTATGAATAAATGCAAGTGCGCATGTGAATATCACTGGACCAATACAGATGAAAGACATATACAAATAAGTAAAAAGACAAAGTCAGCTATGCAAAATAAAACTTATTTTTTCACTCATTAATGTGGTTCGATACGGCAAGGTATAATTTTGACGAGGCGTTTGATAGTCACATGAGATATTCTTTACGGCGCCGCGTCCACTGCAGCACGCAGGTCCTTTGTGTTATGAGGCGGTAGTGTCCAGTGCAACTCACAACCGATGAGTTCGTGTTTCATTAAAGTGGCACGTGTTTCATTAGAGAGAGATCAGTCGAGGCTGACGGCCAAGGAAGCATGTCGATACAGTCCACGCTTTTGACAGTTTTCGTGAGACATGAGGTTGGCCAATGTATTGAAGGAATACATGTCATTGGCAGATGCACCAGTTGCCGAACAACAGCCAATAAACTTGGTTAGCGTACCTCTTTGCAGTCAAACAATAGTGTAGACTGTCTCTGTTTCCGTTGCTGACGTGCTTTCCTGGAGCTCCCATGAAAGGCTAAATAAATTAGGGACCAAGGCGAGTGGCACCCCGGATCATGGTAAATATGGACGTCTAAACTCTTTCTAAACATTTTGGTTCAAGCCGCGTCCAAATCGGTCCAGTAGTTCTTATTTTATTAGCATTTTAGTAAACGCTTCTTTGCCTTTGGCGATTAACATGGAGATCATGCCATTTTGGCAGCCATGTTTTGATCTCGTTACATGTTCTTTGATTATTTATTTTTATGTCTTCCCATGCTCATATCTTTATAAAAATGTTTTTAATCTTATTTATTTGTAAAAGCAGTTCTTCGTACACACTTACATCGGAGCATTTAGCCCGATTTGTTTATTTTGAATTTTAAAATTGTTCAGGTGTACACTATAGGGAAGCATCCTTTTCACATCTTCTTTAATGATTTATTATGCCTTCCCGTGCTCAAATCTCTTAATTTTTGATCTCAATCTTCATATATTTTGTAATAGCAAAACTTTCTACACCCTTTAATTGGAACAATTAGCCTGTTTTATCGTAATTTGTTTTTTGTTTACATATGTTCAAGTGTACTAGAAATGGGGCGATCGCTAGTCCAGATACTATTCTATTCATGTACTTATTTATCACCCTTCCCGTCTTCAGTCCTTCTTAAAATTTTTATATGTTATTATAAATAATATTATTACCATGCACAAAAATTTTCAAGAGAATATATTATCATCTTGTATTTTTTATAAATTATTTTCTTCCTCCCGGAACATATTAGCTCCGGGTTGCCAACAGGTAGGCCACGCTACATTTATCTCCTGATATTTATATTAATTATCCTGTCCCAGGCTCTCTAATTGCTCATTTATCTTAATTTAATTATTAATAAAGGTCTGGTGCTGGTTATTGAGTGGTTTCTGTAAAAGTAAATGCCTTAAAATTGTATTCTAGTGGTTAGTGTATCATTCGTCCCGTTTTTTATCGTGACATTGTTTACTTTCTAATAGTGCTTTAAATCTTAATTAATTCTATTATTAACTATGTAAATTGTAATAATATGCTCATTTGACTTAATTTACTTAATTATTAAGGTCTGGAGAGGGTTTTTAAATGGTTTTTATAATGTAAATTGTCTCGAAAATGTATTCTGGTAGTTGGTGTTTCATATCGGAACCGTTATAATATGACAATATTTACTTTTTTTTTTTTTTTTTTTTTTTTTTTTTTTTTTTTTTTTTTCTGTGTGTTCAATATCCTGATTAATCTATCATTATTAATTTAATTCTTAATTAAATATAGTGTCGGATATTTAGATTAAGTTTCGCTTTCATTTTGAGATATTTTAAAGTGTTAAATGGTTTAATATGTGCATTTTTAAAACTGTTCATTTTCTTATTCTTGACACGGTGATCGTAATGTAAAAACGTATTGAAGCGTAACTATCTCTTAGAATTTGTGATATTAATCATATTAATTAAAATATTATATTTTAACTGTTGTTTGATTCAAGTATAAAATTAACTGTGGATTCTTAATCCGCTTTTGTTTTTAGAATTGATGAATTATTAACTGAAATATAAGCGTTTTATATGTCAATATTCTATGATTTTTTCTAAATATTTCAAGGTTGATGACGTTTTTGGTTATGGTTCTGTTTTGCGGTGGAGTTTAGTTGAGTTGTCTTCTTTCGGCTCCTGCTGTTAATTGTTAGGGACAGGATACCTTTAAATATCAGTCCATAGCATAAAATATAGGAAGTTTAATAATTTTTATCTGAAAACCCATGGAGCTCTCAATTGTTTTTCTTGTGCCCAGTAAGTTGAAGATATGCATCCTGGGTAAATTATAAAATACAAAATAAAGATTTTTCCATTGGAATTATGGGTAAAAAATTTTTCAATCCTCATGGCTATTAGTGTAACTTGTTGCCTACGATAAACAAATGGTGTAAGGCATTGTGGGCGTCCAGTTTTGAGATTTGTTAAACAATAGTTAATTATTCAATCGCATAGTATTTTGGGTTGCTTATGGGGATTGCGTGGTGCATTATGGGTATAGTTATGCTGGGCAATGGATGCTAGGCTGACATTCAGCATTATTCTCTTGGCGCCTGGAATTATGGGGCTTTTCCGTATATTGTAGATTTATACATCAATAGCTTTCCTTTTACACTCACTTAAATACTCATTGAGCTGGTCTAATGGGTCGTCCCTTTTAATATTTAAAAAAAAAAAAAAAAAAAAAAAAAAATGTATATATGTATATATGTTTGTATGTATATGTATATATATATATATATTTATATATATATATGTATATATGTGTGTATGTATATGTATATATATATATATAGTTTAGCTTTTACCACTTTCTTTCAATTATCTCTTAATATTAACTATGCTACCGTCCTTTTTACCTTAATTGATGCTTTTTCAGTGCAGTATTCTATACTTTACCCTAGTTGGGCCTTTATATTGCTATTTACTATTAAACATTATCTTTTACACATTTGGTTTCGAACCAACGTACTCCGTCCGTTTCGACTTTAAAATAATTCTTTATTTTGCTCTGATTGGCCTGTTTTCCCTATTAGTAGGGTATTGGGGCCGCTGAGTCCGTTTTTGGGGTTTATTTTAATGCTAAACTTTTTAGGGGAGGCTCTAGCCCCCCCTTTAAGGTATAAAATAAAACCTTGTCTAAACCCTGCCTTCCGACCACTCATTTTGAAGGTCTGACTTAGAGCTCTTCATATCTGATATTTTCTTAGCCCTTAATTTGTGTGGGTGGCTTCCGGAAGCATTTTTAACTTTTTCAAAATTTTTAACTCCTATAAAACCCCATCTTCCGACCACTCAAATTAAAGGTCTCGCTGAGACCTATTCATTCATATACATTAAAATGCTTTTCCTCTTACAGGGCGGCCCCTGGACCCTTAAATCAGGGCCATTACCCCATTATCCCCTAATATTTAATCTCATTATCATTTTTCTCACCTTGTATCAATGGCCATTGGTTAGTCATTTCATTTTCTTGTATCACACTTAACTTTTTCTGATCAGGGTCGGCCCTGGTCCCTATATAAGGGGCATCTTTCATAGATTTTTAAAATCATGTCATGTCACATATCCCCGGATAGCTCCTCTATTACAGTCTTTAAATCTTTCAATTATTCAACCAAATACTACTTACTTCTCGTAGCGCCCTCTATTACTTTGGAATAGTTATCTCATTACTATACTCCCATAGCTCAAGTGCAGCATGGATCTCTTGATGTAGCTCCCATATGGGTAAGTTTGGTGACCTTTCCCTCCTACTGTTGCGGGAGCCGAACTTTGCACTCAGCTCAACCATATTATTATTTTTCTACAGCATCTGCATCCGTCCCAATTAACACTTAATTGGTGAATTACTAACCTATTTCTCAATTAATACATTTTTAATTAATTGCAGTGTTCATATGGGAAATTGTTGTGGGAAAAAAAAAATTCTTTATTTTCATCATTAATTTTTTGTTGGTCTATAATCAAGGGTATTATTTTCTTAAGGACTGTAATTGTTTAAAACTAGTCTTCATTTTATCTGTTCTAGAGTATTCAGACATAATATCTAGCCAAAGTTAGTAAATAAAATCTGGTTTACAAATGAAATGTTGCTATATATTCATGTATATATTTGCACCTGGTGTTAATTAACTTTTTTTAATAATTTTATGTCTAATTCACTATTAATAACAACCTCCAACAATTGCTATCTGAATATATCATGTTATAACTGTATTATACCATTCATTATAATAAATTTTGCGATCACCCATTTTTGAGCACGGGATCCCTTACCGATTTGGACGTAGTGTTTTTTTTTTAGGCTTTTTCTATTTTATTTTCTAAATTATTTTCTTCTATTTTGGCGAGTCTATTAATTTCAAAATTCCATTTTTCTTTACCATGTATGGGGAGCTAATGAGCCTGATCCAGTAATTAATTGAAATATAATATAACTCATATATACTGTTGACTAAAAATCATAAATAACAAGAACAGATAAGTAAAATGGAAGAGAGTGATAAAGTTAGTGAAAATGAGGGTAATGCATCTCATGAACAACATCATGACTTAAACAAAAGAACTATGTATGAGAAAACCTCGATATTAGAACAAAATATTTCAATGACACCAGCATTGGTCCATCTGAAAAAATCCATCGTAGATCATCAGTCGAGTACCAGTGAAGATGAAGCTGCAGATTTCGCTAGCGACTCAAAAATCACAAATAATAGAAAACCACGACTGGTCCCATCCAGATTCAAATTTACATCGACACCAAAAACAGAGGAATATAGATTCAACAAAAAAATGGCTCAAACGAAAAACATCCCAGAACTTATAGATATATACGTAAAACTGAACGCAAAAATGTACAAGGGAGTGTCGAGTGAGAAAAAGAAATACCTAGACATGATATTCTCCAAATCAACGAAAATGTACAATGACCACAAAGAAAATCTTAAAAACTTAGAAGATATACAAAATAAGAACCAGAAAAACGAACAACAAGTACAACTCCTCAACAAAATTATTAAAGATCAACTAAAGGTAATCAATTAACAAGAAAGTAAATTAGCTGCCAGTGGAACAGAAATTAATGAGAGCTATATAAAAATGCAGGAAGAAACAGCATTGAGAGAACGAAACTTATCGGACGAGTTTGAGAAGAAAGAAAAACAACTACAGAACATTATGGAGGAATTGGAAGTGAAACAAAATTTAGTGGAAGAACTTCTAGAGAACAATAAGAAAGAAACAACGATAACCGATATACAATTGATACTCGAGAAATTGATGAAGATAGAGAAAACAATAACAAGGCCAAAGGAAAAGATATTGCAAATACAAAGGAGATGCAACAGGAGGAAGAGGCGGCCACAACAGATCAGAGAGAAACATCAAAGAGCTTGTACTCCAGAATCCATCTACAAAATAAAATCCACAAAAGGGAAATGAAGAATCACCGGCAGTTTTCAAGTTCAGCAATTCTAATTAAGAGGAAGTAAACAACTAATATCGCACTAAATGAAATCAGACTTATACTAACAAGAGAAATAAAAACATCGTCAAATACAACCAACATATATTGTGCAATAGCTAAAGATAGAAACACTCTAATAATCAAAACTACATCAGACGACCAAACGACTGAACTAATGGAAAGTATCGAAAACATAACATCACTTAAAGACATAATAGAAATAATGTGTAAATCCACAAATTTAAAGAAAATTATCATACTGGGGATTCCAGAAATACTAGAAGAGAAAACAATATTGCAACAGTTGGAAAGCTTCTACAATCCAGAAACTACAGTAGCAGTCTTCAAAAAGATAAAGAGAAACGGAAAATACCAACTAATCCTGGAGGTCGAGGAATATATAGCAGCCCATATGCTACGGGAACGAAAAATTCAATTTGGATTCTCTACATGTAGGGTGAGCACCTACCTGCCTATAATCAGATGTAGCAACTGCCAGCGCTTTGGACATGCTAATACAAACTGCAGATCTCAAATGTCCTGTAAATACTGCACGAAAAAACATGCTTCTTCTGTTTGCCCATTGGCCAAATCCCCCCAAAAACATCAATGCGTAAACTGCTCAGGAACGCAGGGCGACTTTCCTCACTCGGCTGACTCTTCCGAATGTCCAGCCTTCCATTATTACATCCAACAGAGAAACATCTACGCACAACAACAGTTTTTAAATTCAACATAGACAATATTCATCCAACCCCCATACAGCATAAAACCTCAGCTTCATCCAATACAATAGTTAACAAAATAGATAATAAAATCGACAAACTGACCTTTCTTCAAATAAACTTACAAAAATCTAAAGCAGCAACTGGGAATCTCATGGGCCATGCCAACAAGAATAAGATCCTAGTGTTGCTGATTCAGGACTATTATTCACAGAAAGGAAAAATATGGGCAGTCCCCTCCAAGTCTTGGCAAACCTTCACATCGGGGAACAATACAGCTGCAATCATAGTAACACGCCCTGATGTGGAGGTAGTTCAATGTTACAGCGACCATAATTCAGTTTTCGTGAATCTAACATCATCTACAGGACCAATAACAATAGGATCCTGTTATTCAAAACCATCAGGAGACTTCCGAGAGGACTTAAAATGGCTGGATTTCTTCATGCCCCTTCAGCACCTGATTTTGGGAGCAGATCTCAACGTGCACTTGTCATTGCTCGGCTACCAAAAGGAGGATGAACGGGGATCCATCCTAACATACCTACTACTTTCAAAGAACTTAACACTCATAAACGATACGGAATCACCACCTTCGTTCATAGGAGAGCCAGGTCGTCCATGTCGGGGAAACCCAGATGTCACCGTGTGCACTCAGGATCTAACCAACTTCGTCGACTCCTGGTACGTGGACACAAAATCCGTATCGCTATCTGATCAAAGGTATATTTGTTTCTCTCTTTCATTAACACCCTCAACAATAGATCTCAAAAGGTTTAAAACAAAGTATACAACCTTCAAAAAATTTAACAAATTCTTCAGACCTTTGGCCATGGACTTACACACTAAACTTACATCGGTTGACACCTATGACAAATTGGATAATTGGCTAGAAGACTTCAATATCAAAATTAACCAAACATGTCAAAAAACATTAAAAACTAAAAAACTTAAACTATACCCAACTTTTGACTGGTGGACTGACGCGCTAAGATCCCACCGAAACAAAATATCAGCTCTAAGGAAAAGATGGAGGTCATCGGGTGACTCAAAATGGAGAACGCTTCTACAACGTGAGCGAGCGCTATATAAAAAACACATAAAAAGCGAAAAATTAAATTCCTGGAAAAAATTCTGTAATAATACAAAAGACACCTTTGGGCAGGCGTTCAAAATTGCAACAAACAAAAACTTATCAAACCAACACTTTATTCACACATCCTTGGAAGGTTCTTCACCTTACATTACAAAACAAGAAACATTTCAAAATCTTTTAACACATCATTTTCCAATAAATCCAACTGTTCCGTTACTTTTAGCCCCAGCAGGGGAGATAGTCCCCTCCCCCCCACTCTTCTCAAATAAAGAAATAAAAACAGCATTATCTGAACAAAACAATCTTAAAGCCCCTGGTCACGATAAAATAGACGCATACCTCATAAAAAATCTTTTCAAATCATACAAACACTTAATTCGTGATCTTTTCAATAAATGTTTAAATTTAAATTATTTCCCAAAAAATTGGAAAATAGTTAACGTTATATTTTTCACAAAAAACAATAAAAATCCTAAACTCCCAACCTCATATAGACCCATTTGCCTTCTCCCGATGCTGGGCAAAATCCTAGAACGCATGCTTAAACATAGACTAAATTACTATCTAGAAAACAATAACTACTTACATAAATCTCAATTTGGCTTCCGTGAAGGAAAAAGTACAGTACAATTACTTAACAGATTAAAATATAAAATTAATAATTATCTAAAATCAAATAAATACTGCGCGCTCGTCTCATTTGACATTGTGGGGGCGTTTGATAATATTGACTGGACAACATTGGGCAGAATTCTCAAAACCCTGCCAGTCCCAAAATATCTTATAAACTTTCTCCTAAGCTTTCTTTCAGACAGACTCATCATTACCGATTACCTAAATAATAACATTAAGCGTCCTACTTCCCAAGGTTGACCACAGGGTTCGTGTCTCGGCCCTCTCCTGTGGCTCCTTGTGGCCAATCAAATACTAAAAATATTCTACACTAAATTCACTAATCTTTATGCCTTTTGCGATGATTTCAATCTTATTATACGCGCAAACAATAGAAGAGATTTAGAATCGCAGGCGAATGAAAGAATTGCCCTTTTTGCCCAAATATGTGAAGACCTCTCGCTAAAAATATCATCAGATAAAACATCGTACATTCTGTTGGGTAAAAATGCCTTGGTGAGTCGTTCACCAATCTTTAAATTAAAACAATCCAATATAAAGGGTGTCACCGACTTAAATATCTTAGGTATAACATTCCAATCAAATCTTAAATGGGATAAACACATCCAAAAAATTAAAAACAAAATAGTATTATTAACATCTTCAATAAAACGCGTTTTTTCAGCCACATGGGGAGTGGATAGATCACGCCTTAGAACCTGGTACATCACAGTCTTAGAGAAAATAATAGTTTACGGCTCGGAGGTATGGTTCGACGATTTAAGAGTTATTGACAAACGTAACCTCCAGAGCATACAAAGATTATGTTTAATATCAATAACAAAAACATATAAAAATACTTCAACTCACACATTACAGACACTACTAGGTATTCCACCACTATTACTAACGTTAGAACATAAAAACTTAAAATATAAAATATTAAACAACACAGAGATATTATTAAAAGATAATAAGGTAATAACTAAAAATGACATAGAAGAAAAGCTTTACAAATACACAATTAACCCAGAAAACTTTTTAAATAATCTAATAACAATAGACAAAATCTTAAATAACATAGATATTATACACATATACACAGACGGTTCTAAGGTGGATTCTAATACAGCTTTCTCATTGGTGATTTTTCAGAACAACATAAAAATAGACGAAAAAACTACTAAAATTCAACCAGAAAACACAGTCTACCAAGCAGAGCTGCACGCGGCCATAACAGCAATAGAATGGGCAATAAATTCTAACTTTAATAAATTTCAAATTTTATCAGATAGTCAATCAACAATCATTTCATTAACAAATCAATTTCCAACACTTAAAGCAATTTATGATATACAGCAACTAATACATCAAAATAAAAACAAAATATTTTATCTAACATGGGTTAAAGGACACGCGGGTACAATAGGCAACGAACTGGCGGACAAGCTGGCTAATGATGCTGCTCAGTACTCCAACCTTCCAGTAGAGCGCGGAATAAAATTTCCACGCTCATATTTAAATAAATGTATCAAAGATCAATTACTGGAAAGGTGGCAGTACAACTGGGATAACTCAGGGAGCGGCAGATTTACGTATCAGCTTGTGCCAGAAGTCAACACTAAATTAATAACTAAAGATAAAGTCTCAATATATTTTTTCACGGGCTGCGGCAGTTTTCCTACATTCTTAAATAAAATCGGTAAAATGGATAATGATCTATGTGTTTGTGGCCAGATGGGTGATCCTATCCATTATAAGTCTTCGGGAAGTGTAGATTTATGAAATATAAATTTCATAGGAAATTTCCAACACTCCTCGAGGACATGATGGATATTATTAATAATAATGAATCACTAGGCAAATTATATCAAAATTATAATATCTTAAATGAGAAATATTCTTTTATAAAATACAAATTTTATTTTTAAATCTAAAATATTTTTTAATCCTGCTATTGCTCGTCCTGTGAAGGTTATTTCGCTTCATGGAGACGGTTGTATTCTTAATTTGCGGTGTTATGTATCTTTAACTATATTTTCTGTTTATAAGTGCTTATTCATCAAGTATATTACTCTAGTTTTATTCATTGTATATAAGTGATTATTATTCAAATATAAATTTTCCATTGTTTTATTCATCGTGTATATTTGTATATTATTCGAGTGTAGTATTCATTGCATTACTCATTATAATTAAGTGTATAAATGTTCGGAAAATCTTGCTAACAATTAAATAGTTAAAATAATCAATATAATTGATTATCTAGTAAAATGTAAATATATCAAGTGTACTACCTGTAAATACATAATTGTTACTCTACAATTCATATATTCATTCATCTACTTCTTGCATGGTTAATCATGAGGGGAGACATTTCTTAGGGTTGTCTTTTAAAGAATGGAAAATGTTGTTAAACTTAGAAAATTACTGTTATCATCTTGCAAAGAGCTATTATGTATAATGTGTAAATATTGAAATTTGTAAAACATGTAACTTATATAATTATTGTGTATACATTTTTTTTTTTAAATCTACTTACCTGTAAAAAACTGTAGCTTTAAATATTGTGTATATAATCTATAATATTCAAACATTGTATAAAATCAGGCACGCCCTGAATAAATAGGGCTGCCATTTGTGAATTAGAGTTTGTATAATTTACTTTTCAATTTGTAAATGTTTTCCCATGGCACGCCCTGATAAATAGGGCTGCAACTTATGATTGATGGTGTAAGAAATTTTAGTTAATCCGGAGACGGTGGTGTCGTTTGGACGGTAGAGACCTTCCTGCCTTGAGCTTGGGGCTTGTCCCGATCATATGCCAAAAGCGGATCCTCAAGGCGGGTGACAGCCAGACAGCCAGACAGCAGTCAAACAATCAGCAGTTTGCAAAAGGGCTGCCGTTGTATTAACATTATGCCTCTCCATATCATTATGTCCAGTGTAAGAGGCGTATGACACTTGACGATATAGGCTGTCAAGTGGCATCATCCTACAAACAGCCACAACCGCTTATGATCATAATTTGTACATAAACAAAAGAGGGATTCGTCAGTGAGAAATATCCGATGTTATTCATTTGTCCAGTTGGGATGGCGACGCCACCTTTCCAAGCATTCAGCCCTATGCACATACGCATAGGAGCTCACTCGGTTCACACGGGGAGAGATGTTTGTTTTATTTACTATCTTCTTTTATTTATTGAAAATGATATGGACGTAGGAATATACTTATTTGTATGGTACTTCATAGGTCCGAGACATTATCTTTCTTGCAGTGGGGAATATGACGGTAATGTCGAACTGATATGCATTACACAGTTGTTTACGGATAGTTTACTGAATAATACTGTATTTCACTAGGGGAAAAAAAACTTTTAAAATGAAATTTTTGAAACAATGGTTCATACTCTTCCATTCTTCAATAATAAAGAAGTTTAAATTACTAATATTGTTATAGTATTTTTTCCGTCAAGTTTTGACGGGTTCCATCTAGTTTAGATTTAATAGAATAAAGGATAAGAATTGAATTTTAGTAGGGTAACTATTACGAAGGAATTAGTTTTAAAGTGAGATCACTTTATAACTTAAAGAAAACTTATGTGAATTTGAAATTGCCTTAGATTTGTAAGATTTTGAGTTCATTTATCTCTATAACATAAAATTCAATTTGTCTAATCAACAATCCACCAATCAGAAGCATGTTTCCAACAGTAGAAATGACGTAATATATAAAAGAAATTTACATTCGTATTCATAAATCTTAAACATTTTAAAACAACTTTATTATCAAATGAAAACAAATATGGCACTGCAGTGTCGTAATGATGAATTGATTCGGGTTGCGAAAATTACATTATTCTCAAACGAAAATAGCATTGTTAAACATAGAAATATTTTTACTACGAATGTGAAACTAAGACATATTACGTATTTACAGGATATCATTTCTGCACGTGAATGCGCCGAACTCCCAAGGATTTTTTAATTATCCTTGGAATGCACGGAATAAGACATATTTGAAAATTAAATCATATACGCTAAATAATAAAAAAATCATTCAATAAACCTTAAAAAAAATATTTGTATAAACGATGTACTGATCTTGGACGATGTGGTAAAAATAACCTCATTTTCAAAAGAAAAGATAGTGCCTTCATTTCTAAACATAAAGTGAGTGAAGGAAAAATCTTTAGTAAATATATTTGGTATGTTGATCAGAAAAGTGGAAAACTTTTAATGTAATCCACAAGATAATTCGTGGATTGTTATTAAACAAGTAAAAGAAGGTTTCTGTGATTATATTAATTACTAAAAATATTTTCATTTCTAGATTTAAAAAAAAAAACCTTCCTCGTAAAAATGTCATTAAACTAATTCAGAAATTGCACATTAATTTAATCGAGTGCTGTCATTATGCAAGAATACGCTTTATACTGAATTCCCATCTGATTCATATAAAAATAATGTATCTTGCCAAATATATACAAATTGACATAGAGATATGATGCTCACAATAAAAAATATTTTTTCTACTCAGATACTAAATGTTTTTTAGAAATGGTATGGCATTATTTAACGAATTTTAAGCATACATAATTATATCTTAATACATTTAATTTGGAATCAATTATATGCATTTAATGATGCATTTGCATGTTACATTTACACTTAAAAAAGAAAAACAGAATTAAAGTATTTTTATTATTTACTAGTTTAGTAAAAATGAATGAAGAAATATTTGATCCTTCAATTTTACCTTTAAAAATAAATATTTATTATGTATATTTTGATTGAAATATTAAGTTAATAAAATATGTGATACTGGCATAAAAAATACCAAGGGGAAATACTCTTTTTTTTCTTTCGTTTACATTTAGCTTATACGGCACCTAATGAAATATAAAAGATGCAATAAAACTCAATGAAAATAATAAATATTTTTAGAGTTTCCTTAAAAATACAGTTAACGTTTAATATTAACAGTCATTACTACAATTCTATTATATTGATATTTAATAATTGTATTAATATTCTTAGAATCCCTGTATACGCATTATTGATAACATATACATACAGTTTATATGAATTTGAAATTATGTCCCTTTCAAGTTATTAGACTTATATGTCGTTTTTAAATATCTAAACCATTGCTTAAATGATAAAATATTATTATGATATTTTTATGTGCAAAATAATCACTCATTAAGATTGATTCATATAGTAAATTATATTATATATTTTTAATATTTTGAAGAAAACCAACACAATATTAACTGATGTACGATAAATCATTCATGTATATACGCATATTTGTTTATGTGGTTAATCATTCTTATTTGTTTTACATCGTCAAATAGATGCGATTTGTTTTAAATATTTTTTCATCATCATTATTTAAAACAATTTAAAGTCTCTGCAGTTTTATTATTTACTTAATTAATTTGTTAAAAGATTCATTACTGAAAAACTTAGATGCTTATTTATATGTTTATATGACACACTTCTTAACATTTCTATTTGATTTATCTACAAAAATACTTGTTTTAGTATATACATTTACTTTATTTTCTTACTAAACATGTTTCGAAAGCATATTATGTAACAAACCACAACATACAATTATACCAATGAATTCAAAGGAGTCAAATGAATAATGATTACAAAACAAACTTTCGTCTCAAACGTAACCATTACTTTTTAAGAAAATGTAATTTTAGACTATTTTTTCGTCCTTCTACCTGCTTCGGTGAAAGGGTGCGCGATATAAAAGATATAATAGACTATGTTTAACTAGGGATAGTCACCATTATAAATGCTGTTTTTGTTTTATCAGTTGTGTCGTTTCAGAGTAAATGTGCTTTTTTCAAAACGTTGTCAGCTCAATTAAACCTTTTAAGTTTCAATTCTTTTAAACCTTTGTTAGTGAACATTTACCTGTGAAAAGTAACAACTATTTAATTTCCATGTATTTAGCCCTAACAGTTTCAAAGAAAACGTTTTTCGCTTAGGAACGCCTTTGGGAGAGGGGGGTAACGACATAAAAAATATTGTACGTTTGAACAGAGACGTCGCCATTGTTTTGAAATCAGATCGGTAGATCTAGCGATATCTCGTACAAACAAATAATTTTTTTTTCACTTATTAGCACGGATACTAAGCAATTTATAAGATTTATTCTCTAATTTTAACTTCTTACAGTGCACTTGACAGTTTACCAAAAATAGTATTTGTATATTTGGATAATGATCAATCCTCTCTTGAGAAGGAAATTTAATTATAGTTTGCTCATTTAATCACCTATACACCACAGCTTTGGTATAACACATTTATTTAGCTGCTTTTATTTGTCATGGTAACTGTATATATGAATGAAATCACAAGTCTTTCTTTCTTAACGACAGAAAAAAACGGTATCATCTTAAAATTATTGTTTGAAAAAAATAATTAAAAATTGTGAATTGTTAAGTCTTACTCCATTTCTTTATAGATGAATTAAAATAAATCAGTTACTTGTTTACATTTTATGTATACGTTTTAACAATAGATAATATATGTTATTATTTTTAGCTGGTAAAGCAGACATGAAAAAAACAATTACACGTTACGATTTTTCTTTAAAATAACATGTTTTATACATAAAGGTTTTTAGCTATTGAATAAATAGGTTTTTATTGAGATACGAAAAAGCTGTGCTCCTGCGCCCTTCGTACGCCAACCTCCGGAATATTTTTCATCTGTATGTCTCTCTCTTTGTCTGTCTGGTATATCTGTACCTTCTGTCGGCGGTCTGTTTGTCTACTGTCTGTCTGTTTCCTGTCTGCCTGCTAAATCTCTGCTGCCTCCTAACTGTCTACACTATCTAGGCTGTCTCTATGCTATCTGTGTATCTTCTATATGCTGTATATCTGTCTACGATCTGCTCTCTGTCTACATTCTGTCTTCTGCTTGTATGCTGTCTGTCTCTCTCTGCTGCCTATATGTCCGCTCTCCGCGATGTCTGTCTAATTCCTGTCTGCCTGCATTCTTGAGTGTCTTCTGTCTGTGGACACTGTGCTGGCTGGATATATGCTGTCTGTCTGCCTGTGTGCTATTTGTTGATTGTATGTCTGCTGTATGTATACATTCTGTAGGCTTTCTGTGTGCTGTATGCTGTCTGTCTGTCTGTTTGCTATATCCTGTCTGTCTTCTATCTGTTGCCTGTCTGTTCTCCTTGCTGGCTTCCTGTTTCCTGTATGCCTGTTGTCTGCTTGCCTGCTCTCTGCTGTCTGTCTACATTCTGTCAGTTATCTGCATGCTGCCTGCCTGTTGGCTATCTGCTGTTTGCCTGTGTGCTATTTGCTGTCTGAATGCCTGATATCTGTCTATATTCTGTCGACTGTCTGTCTGCCAGCTCCCCCTGCTGTCTATATGTTTCCTGTCTACCTGATAACTGTCTGATGTCTGTGTGCTAACTGCTGCCTGGCTATCTGACTGTAACAACATATTAAAAATATATTTTCGTAAGCTTTCAACAAACAAAGTAACATATATTCATTTCATATATTCGTATTATTTTGAGTGGCCTTATAAAAAAAATTATAAATACTATATACACTTTCTTTGGGAACAAACAGGCTGTAAGTGACTGGAACAAAATGCTAAAATTTTATTGCCGTCAGTATTCTACAAATCTCGCATTAAACATATATACATTTCATAAATTTTTTTTTTGTGTGTGGCCCGGTAACATAATTATAAATGTCATATTCACTTTCTTCAAGAAAAAACATGCTGTAGGTAACAATATACTAAAATTTTTACTACAGTCAGCATTCTACAAATCATGCATTTAACATATATTCTTTTTGTATATTCCTACTTTTGTGCAGTCCTGTAATAAAACTATAAATGCTATATACACTTTCTTGGAGACAAAACATGCTTCAGGTAACTGTAACAACATACAAAAATTTCATTACCATCTACATTCTGCTAATCCACATTTAATATATATTTGTTTCTTATATTCATATTCTTTTGTGTGGCCTGTAAAGTAACTATAAATGCTATATAAACCATCTTCTAAGAAAACCATGGTATAGATGACCGAAACAACATATTAAAAATACATTAACGAAAGAAATTTCTCCAAATATTTCATCATATATTCGAAAAAAATCTAGAATTGAAAGTGTATGGGTTTTTTTAGCCATATAAAGATGCAAAGTAGTATCGGCATGATTGATCTCCTAAGCTGGCAAAACAACTTAAATAAAACTAGTAGCACTCTGTAATAAAGAAATGTAACTATAATATATCCCGGCTTATAACGCACCCCGGCGTATAACGCGAGCCTAACTTTTCAGACTATAATGTATATTCGCCCTATAATGGATACCTCATTCTTCCAAAGAATCCCTCATTAGATTACTAGCAATAGATAAAATAATATTTATTCCCAAATGTAATAACCTTTAATTTTCATAGAATGTGATAGCGCCTATAAAAAGTACTTAGCATGTTTATTAAATTACAATGTTCTTACAATCATCTTTATTTTTCTTAATTTGTAATCTTTCTTTTTTATAATCAGCGTATAACGCGTAACTGTAATTTTCGATCAATTTTCTTGTACCAAAATTGCGCGCTATAGACGATATAGAGTATTTTGTTATTTTGTAATTTATACATATTATTCTATCTTTAGAGCTCAAGTAACTTTTTTTTATGTTAATCGATTTAATATATTTAGGTTATTAGTTTTTATGTAATGAATACATTTTGTGTAGCAATGAAATACACATAGCCTAAATATTAATGTTTAAATAAAAATTAAAAAAAATAAATGTCAATCCCACATTGCTATTATAAAAATATTCTTTACCTACAAATAATTGACATTTCTTTAAATTTATTTTATTTTAAGAAATTGGCAAATACTCATAAATAAAATTACGAGGTACTCACTCCATAAAATACAAAAAAGAGAAATCCCTTTTTTATATATTTTTTAAGGTTTCATTAATGTTGTTAAGACCTCAAACAAGTCAAGCACTAATTCTGCAAAAAGAAATAAAAATCGAATAAAAAAAAGGTGAAAAACTCATTGAGAAATATCATGTTACATTATTCCCAGGTCATTAATCATGTTATCAAAAGATTCATTTTATTTTTTTTAATAGTTATACTTTGAAACCGCAATTTGAGAATATAAATTAAATTTAGATTTTTAAGTAAAGTGTGTTTGAAATAATTTTTTATTCTGTTATATATTATTTAACATATTGAATGAAAATACTTTCAAAATATCTCAAACATTTAAAAATGTTATTAAGGAATCAAAGTAATGTCCGGGTACATAACTTTTGAACGGATAAATGTAGAGTTGTGAATACATTTCGCTTAGGAGGTCATCTACTTATACCAAATTCCAAAACTTTGAACATGTAATTTCGACATACTATTTGGATTATTCGGCAAATGTTAGCTGAAGATACCAAACGGTATCGGCCAACTAATTTTGGTAACGGATAAATGTAGAATTGTGGAGCTTAGATTAGAACATATCTACCAATACATCGTAAATCGAATATGTGCTCACACAGAAAAAAGTTTTGTTGAATCAACAAAAATTTGTTTGCCCCAACGAAACTTTTTGTTTAAATATGGGTCAATGGAAATTTCGTTTGAATCAACAAAAAAAATATTGTTGATTTTTTTTGCAATTCCAAAAAAAAAAATTGTATCGTCAGCAAAAAAATGTTTTGTTAATTCAAGTAAAATGGTTCAATTTTACTTGAAGTAACAAAATTATTTTTGTTACATAGATATATGCTATGTGTTTTTTTAACAATATATTTTCTTTTTTCAACAAACTATATTTTGTTTGTTTAATCAATAAAATATGTTATATTACGAACTTGTTTTGTTTATACTACAAAAACATTCGTTAAATGAACCAATCTACATAAGCAATTTTAACTATTTTTTAATTCATTTTCAACAGTGAATTACATTTGTAAACATTGAACAATAACAAGTGAATTTTATCCGGCCTTTTTTTCGAGCGCAAACCGAGAGAATGAAAATTGCCCATGCCGGGAGTCGATCCCGGGTCCTCAGAACAGCAGCCTGACGCTTTACAACTGCGCTACCAGGAACGATATCTGAATTCGGCATTTCTCACTCTTATATATGTCGGAACGGCTGCAATCGCAGCACAAGATGGAATGTCATAAGGAGCACGCAAATTTCTGCGGCAAACATGAGACGACAGTACAAAGCACAGCATACGGCAACACATAGTTAATTTTTTATTCATTTTCAGCAGTGAATTACGCCTGTAAAAAGCAGGATAAAAATTTCCTTGTTATTATTCAAAGATTACAGGCGTATTTGACTGCTGAAAATGTGATAGAGCTATTGCAGAAATCACGAAAACTGCAACATAGCAGCACCACCTGTTGCGCGATTTAAAGTAAAAAGTAATCAGCAACAATTTATATCAAAAAGTAACTGAATAAAAGGTTTTATTAAATTCCGTGCATTAGTTCTTGAGATAAAAACAGCGAAATCGCGTTCAGGACAACCGGAAATCGAAAATTTTCATGAATCCAATTCTTTCTTCTTGCAAAGATAGAAGACGGTAATAAATGGGACAGGGGGATTTTTAAAACTACCGTTGTCCGCCCCAGTGAAAAAAAGTTTTAATTACCCCAAAATTATGTTAATCATGTAATTATATAGCTATATAAGTCAAATAAATCAAGTTACGTAAGAGAGATATGGCTACTACACAAGAATTTAAATTTTTCAAAAATAACAAAATTTTGCTGGAATTACAAAAATATTGTAAAATTAAAAGAAAAAAAAATTGTTAGTTCAAGTAAAATTGGTGAAATTTTGTTAAAATTTTGTACGAGTGTTAACAATATTTTTTTGTCCAAGCAACAAAACCAATTTTTTTACTTGAACTAAAATTTTGACTAAAACAACCAAAATGTACTCAACAAAACAGGTTTTGTTGTTTTAATCAATTCCTTTTTCTGGGTGCTATGATACAAAAGTTAGACAGCAACTCTATTGGAAAATTTTGGAAATTATCAACACTATCTCAAAAACGCTGAGCAATACCGTAAAGAATATAGTTTTAAAAGTGTAAAGTGATACGATTAAGTATGAAAAGATGTCAAAAATTTGAAAATAACTTTATTAGAGACCCAAACATGTAAGTTTTTCGATATCCAATCAACGACCTAAATACATTATTAATAACGTGCGTGTGACATTATAACACCTATGTATACTTCGGGAGAAAAGGGGGTTCATCCTCTAAGAAATCTGTCGCAAATCGTCGTATATATAAAAAAAAACTGGCACCAATGAAATGGTAACAACGTCTACTAATAAATGCTTAGGGGATCGTCTACTTTTACCCAATTCCAAATCAATGAACATTTAATTTCGATATAATATTTGGATTATTCGGTAAATTTTAGCTGAAGATACCAAACGGCAAGTCATTCGGAGAACTAATAGTGATAATTTGCAGTTTTAAAATTTGGAACTCTTAATGTTGGATTTATTTTCAATACTTGCGAAACAAATTGTAATGCGAGTATTTTTTTCAGCCAAATTTCAAAAGCTACTTAGTGCAATGATCTGTAACTTTGATATAGCATATTTGAAACTTGTAGAAATTGATTTCTATGAAAGAAAATGCATTACAACTAATGCATTTTTTTCGATAATTAATTTTGAAATTATACATATTTTGAAGTTATTTTTTGAAAAATATATGAATTGTAACTTATGAGTTTTTTAATAGTAAGCAATTTTATAAGATGCGAATTCAAAACTACAGCTACATCTGACAAGTAGTTTTAGAGTTATAATTAAAATAAAACAACTATCTGCATTGCAATGTGTTTTGTGATGTTTAAAAATGAATCTAGATTAGTAGCTCCAAATTTTAAATCTGCATGTAGAATCTAAACTATTTTACCAAATGATTTATCGTTTTGAATCCAAAGGCAATTTTTTTCAAAAAATTCAAATACTATGAGAAGTTTAAATGTTACTTTAGAAAAATATCATGTTTGGTATAATTATTATAATCCTTTAAGGAAAATATACGCATTTTGTAGCGTTAATAAGTAAATTTATTATTAATTGATTGATACCAGTGGTATTTTTTACAATGATTTTCGGCAGAATTAGTAGGAATGTGATAGTTGTTGTACTTTATGACTTAATATTTATTATTGGAAATGTGATTCTCTGTCCTTATTGGTTGTTTTCACTTTTCTTCTTAGTATATCTAGTGCCGGCGATTTTCGTGCTACAGGTACCGTTCAAATGCTTTTTATGTTTTTTCACAAAGAATATCACATTCCAATAAAAAAAGTAGGCGTTGCCATTTGAAATTTTCGAAATTTTTTCACTGTAACCGTAATTGTTAATGTTTAGCTGTTGTCTTTCACATGATTCTTAAGCACATACCTCAAAATACTTTAAACCAAAATTTCCTCCAGTTTCTGTGAACGGTATGATAGTAAGGGGCTCATATATCGGGATAGTTTTTTTTATAATCACCCTATATTTAGTAATTTTGTATATTGTATCAAATGTATGCAACTTTCTACTGTACATACATTTCACAAATCTTCACAGTTATGAGAGCTATCTTTATCTTATACCCATGACCCATCGCTTGGCCATTATTTGATGGTATGGATAGTGCATGTTTTTACCTTGGTGCAGTTGCTTTACACGAACTTCCAAAAATCTTGACAATTTTAGTGACAACATTGGGATGAATTTAATGGCGATTTAGTTTTTTGAAACAAAATCTTATCTGAAATACTCTAGTAAACAAGACAGAATGACACACTGTAGCCGAAACGACATATCTAGTCCAAATTACCCGTGATATGTAATGTAATGTACAATTTTATGAATTCTCAAAATGTTAAAAAGTGTTTCATACTCTATGAGTTTAAATTATTTTTTCTGTTAAAATATTAATCCAATCTACAATGATTGATATATACTCTTATTTTTATCTGTTTAAAGCATAATATTAAAAAAAATAAATAAATAAACCTTTTCAACTTTAGATCGAGGTAGAAATGAATGCAATCGTTTGAAAAATGTATATAGTACATAGTTATAAATGTATATGTGTTTAGAAATCAAGGAAGAAGAACGGCAAAATATTTGTGAAACATCACAGTTGAAAATTGATACACAGGGGTAGAACAAAAGAAAAAAAAACAACGTTCTTAAAAGACAGAACTATGATTATCTATTAAATAATTATGTAGCATCATTTTCCTCTTGACAGCTCAAATTTGTTATATAAAATAATCTTTACTAGAAAGAAAAGTAATCAATATCTTACTAGAATGCAATTTGTTAATAATTTCGCTTCAAAAGTACAATTTTTCATAAAACGATGTTTGCTGGAAAACCACAAATCTTTGGTTTCTGAAAGATTACCTAGATGCTTAAGAAAAAATAGTTTTAATGGCACTGTCAACAACATTTCTTTTTTATGAACGAAATACTTTAAAGAAAAGGACATATATTCTCATAATGATGTAATATATTCCACAATGTATGCATGAAATATTTTTTTTTTATTCTTTTTGTTACGATATTAATTCAACGCACAGTGATTTAAAATGCTTTTATTTTAAGTTTTGTTATGTATATTAAAAAATTGATTTTGGTTGCCAAAAATAAGATTTACTAGGAAAATAAATGAATATTTAACTCGGTAAATGAATAGAAATGGTCAAAACATTCAAAATGTACAAGCCAGATGTACTTTCTTTCATGAAAAAAATTTCACAGGGTCTTATAATTACAAAGCTTTCCCAATCCAATAATTAGATATTTTAGATGAAAATAATTTTGCACTCAACACAAAAATGTTTCTGATCTTATTAAACTATTTTATAATTAATATTAGTTTTATTAGCTGTTACAACATGCGTTAGATATCAAAGAACGTAGTGCGAATGAGAAACATAGAAATATTTTCTTAATAAGATACCAAGTAATTTATAAAGTATTTCTCCAAGTTCCTTCAATCAACCTGACTAACAAAGCGAAAGGCGTTAATGATATTTTTTCTATCCACAAGAATTAACTTCTTACGAAGCGAAATTACGTTTAGTCAACCGTTTGAAAAGGAATATATTACGATAAAAAAAATCTCATTGGCTTCAATATAAAAATTAAAGCCTCCTCTTGAGATCAATAATGGAAATTTCTTTTTTTTGCGAATGAGTTATGTAAAAAAGAAAATATTAATGTTATCTATATTTAATTAAGTATAGTAGCAATTAACGCCTTGAACATTTAATATTATTTTTTATTTACATGAAATTAGTATCTCTCTTGACGTTTGATTAATATTTACGGGATTCCTTTTTGTTTTGTTTTTTTACAATTGAATTCGGTGAAACAAATAAGCAAACAGCCAAACGCTTTTGTTATTTAATTAATGCATTGTTCATATCATGAATTCTTTTTTTTTTGGTTGTTGCGAAATGGTTTCTGCGAGAAAACATAAATATTCTCTTTGTTTTTAACTAAAGTAATTGCATCAAATACCATTTTACAATATATATGAAGAAAATAACTGCTTAAAACACGTTATGTTTGATTTCAACTTTTACATTAGCAGCTTTATGCATTCAGATTTGTGAGAAAATATAGTTCTTCATTGATGTATACTTTTAATATGTACAAAGAATTCATAAAATGGACGTTTTGAAATTATCTATTAAATATCCATAGTAATACGGGTTTGCCAATCATAAAGCGACACTATGAAAAAGTCAATATAAAATCATGTCATGACGTATAAATTTGCAGCTTTAACTCAAATCCCTCACAGAAAGAAGCATTTTGTGCATGTAAAGAAAAAAAAATCCAAACACTGTCGATATATACTGCTATATTTTAAAAAATAAGAAAAACATCAAACACAAAAAACAAGCAGTCCTATTATTTTTTTTCAAGATGGTATTTTATAATTTTACTCTGTTTCATTACGGTTAGTGCCATCTATCGGCATTATTTAGATTTTTTTATTTACTTATTTTTTTTTTTTGTATCATTACAGGAAGCAATTCTGTGTAAACCTCACACTCGTACATCAATTAATTTAATATTGATTTTTAGAATGAAGCAGTTAATTTATACCCATCCTGTTCATAACCACACAATAATTATATTGACTTAAAAATGTTCATTGAAGTAATGAACCGTTTCATGAGCATGTTTGTTATAGACACACATTTTTGAAAAAAAAAAATGATAAACAAAAGAGTAAAATAAAATTTAGAAAATATAGCTTAAACTCATTCCGTATTTGTCGAATTCTAACCTATATTTTAAGAAACTTTTAGCATAACACCAGGTCAGAAATCTCAAAAATATAAGTATGTTTACAAAATTGACAGAAAAATACTTTATAAAATTCACGGGCAGAAAAAATGCACCTCTATTTTAGAAAGTTTGTCTCAAACCTTGAAAGCGTAGTGTTTTCTGCTGAAAATGATTAGTTTTTCTCCAACTTCTTTCTAGAGGTGATAGTATTTCAAAATAATGGAAATTTCACAGAATAATTGTATATGCTTCTTCTACATTTAAATTTTTCTACTTTTCTTACAATGTATGTGTACAGCTAAAAGTGCAGTTATACAGCGGGAGATAAAAGTACCAATGGTTATAAGACAATGACAGTCACAAATTTATTTATTTTTTAGGGTTCCGTACTTAAAAATCAAAAACGGAACCATTATAAGATCACTCCTGTGTATGTCCGTCCGTATGTTAGAGCCCTTTTCTCGTAAACTATAGGATGTGGAAAGTTCAAACTCAGGAAAGTTATAAAGCCTTTTTACCCATATATTTTCAGATTATTAGTCATTCACAAATATGTTTAGGAAACATTTGGGGTCAAATTAAGTTACTTATTAAGACAAAAAGAAAAAGATAATTTTTCTTTTTGTCTATCGTGTAGGGGTATCGTGTGAAGTATCTCGTAAGGCCGAATTAAAAAATATATTTATTTTAATTTTAGGTATTATATTTTAAGAGATATCATCAAAAATGCACAGCAAAAAAAGTCCTCCCCCCTCTGTTTCCTAATCTGCTGAAACTAAAATTATGAAAAAGATAGGGATAGTAGGAGTTTATTCAAAAATTACAGGAAAACTATAGCGAGTTTTCTAAGTAACATAATGTTTGAGAAAAATGCATTTTTCCTTTACACACAAACTTTACTGTTCGGGTGGACAGAGGGGGAATTGAAGGGCGCTCTAGGTATCTATCGACGCCGAATCATCCAAGGATATTTGATAATGATTTTCGAAAAAAAAAATCTCGGTAATTAGCCGAGGTAATAATTAAGATACTTGACGAAAAAAATTCGTTTTATATATCGTGTAGTCTATCGTTTGAAAGATCTCGTAACATCGAAATCAAAAAAGTTATTTGTTTTAATTTTAGGTATTATATTTTCAGAGATATCGTCGAAAGTATACGGGAAAATATTTTACCACCCCTCTCCCATTTCCGAATCTATTGAAACTAAAATTAAGAAAAATTAGATGTAGTAGGAGTTTTTTAATTAATAAATAGTAATTAATAAATTTTATGTGCGGAACCCTATAAGCGAAAATTATACTCGCACATAACTGATTTTTTTTTTTTTTTTTTTTTTTTTTTTTTTTACAAAAGTTTTGATGTACATGGCCTTGTTATTCATCAAATGTATGTTTTGTACATCAGTTCTGGACATATTCGTGTGAGCATGTTGAAATCGATGAAACTCAGTACTAATGTTGATTCTGGATTTCAATGCATAAAATTTCGAAATGGTAAAATTTAAACCTAAACTTAAATAACACCATAGACTAAATAATAGGAGTGAAAAGTCTGGTGATAGTGGTGATCACGTGACATACCCCTCGGGGCTGTTAACTGGAAAGGAAGCCATAACACAGATTTAACCAAACACAGCAATTTATTTGTAACAGTAAACAGGGAATTATCAGTAAAGCTGGTAGATTTAAATGCAGGTGATCAAAAGTAAACTCAATTTTATGATAGACTGAGATGGGGAGTGTTAAATCCTTTCCGAAAACTTATTAAAAAATCACTTAATTCATCTTCAAATGACCTAACCTTTTATTCTAAAGGAACCGAAAATAATCAATTTAGTAGAGAATATCAGTATAAATAGAATCCCGTGCATGTGGATGGCTCTTTATTCTAATAAAAGGTTCAATTGTTTACCAAATTGGCGAAAACTCACAGAAAATGACTCTATCCAAACTGCTAATCAGAACTTCACTTGAAGTCAGCACTTGGCTCGAATATCACGAAAGAACTTAGAGACCTGAGGACGAGATGTTTTCCACCTCCTACCACACTATATAAAGCTACTACATAAGTACAGTAACCTTATTAACACATCATTGCATAAATAACCGTGACACATAATACAAAACGAAATTTAAGAAATTAAACGTTAAATTAATAAATATTATTTTTGGTAATTAATAAAATTTTTATAAAAGATGAGAAAAACTATATTATCACTTATTTCGCAACTCATTGAGAACTTATTTTCATTTTGCCCTTAGAGAGATTGCCAATAATATCTTTATTGTTTAAGCTAAAAAAATTAGACTAGAGAAATAATGAAATAGCTACGAAAAACCACAAAATAAGTTTAAAATAATGAACTGAAAAAAGAAAAACTGATTCTCTCGATTCAAAACTTCTTATTCGGGTATGATTCAGCGATACAATATATCAGCAGATGAAAAGAAATCAGCCAAGCTCTGCTTTCAGCTGACAGACTTTCATTCATCTAACCTTTTTTAGCCAGTATAATAAAAAAAGGGAAAAAAATGATTGAAAGAAATTCTTATCAGCTATGTAACTAAATCGTAAGCATTTTTTATGTGTTCAGTTAGAAATTATTCCATATTTCAATCTACTATGTTGCAATAAAAAATGCATTAATGTCGAATATCCATCTCAAAAATTTTAAATATATTTTGAAAAAAATTTCATTACAAAAAAAGAAGAAAAAAATAACTTCTGAATTTGGACACTTAAACAGATTTATTTTTCTAAGAAAAAAAGTTAATCATATTTAATTATCATTTCAAATGTTAATCAAAGTTGATCCAGAGTATCTCGCCAAGATCTCAAAAATTGTGCACAGTAGCGGAAGAATCTTCTTTCAAGGTATCTGAATGTATGTCCCATGCACTGTACCTCCGTAGCACACAATTTTAGAGAAAAATGTAAATTAAGACTTATAATGTCCCATCATTTTCTTGCAAAAATAAGTCTGCTTGGGAATATAAAACAACTTGGAAATATGAAAACAAATAAAAATGAAATTAGTTTCTTAATCTGTTCAACACCGTATAATTTTAGTAATATTTTTCATCTTCATAACGGAGATCTCCCAAGTGTTTGAATTAAGTTGTTTATTATTATTATTATTATTATTATTATTATTATTATTAGAAATAATTATCCTTTTATGTATTTTACTGTCTATGCTGTATATATTCGATTAAATTACACTTTGAAACAAAAAATGGAAAAAGTTAATCATTCCGATTTAAATGAAAATTCCCGATATGAATAAGATCATATAAAACTAAATTGTCCTCGTTTTTTTTTTCTTTTTTTTTATGTGTGTAACATACAACTCATGTACGCTTTAATATCTCTATTTGTTTATATATTGTGTGCTTTAGAATCGCAATCGTGCTTAAAAAACCGGAAAGGTTTCTTTGTAAATAACTATAATCATAAACCATAAATGGAAATGGAATTATCAAAAACAATAACATTTATTATGATAAAAGTTAAAGCAAATAGTGTAAATATTTTTTTAGCATTTCTTTTACATCTTTAGCTTTGAGCTAAAAACAGTCGTCAATAAAAAAAGAGAAACAACCAAAATTTTCGCAAAGAAAAACGAAAACACTTATTCGATTGCAAATTATGCCTTCTTTAAGTTACGTTTAAACGAAATAGGTATAGGTAGGCCGTCTCCATATCTAAATTGTAATATAACTATACAGAGGCTGTTCGCACATTTTTTAGACAAATTTGATAAATCTATATTATAAAGGACAAACGTGTCCGTGCGTAACGCTGACGTCATTTTGCGAATGGCAACAGCTGACGATGGAATTTCTGTTTTGCGAATCTTACTATTGCAATTTTTTTAATTTCTAAACATCTCACATTTTTAATTTTTACACCGTTATATAGGGGAAAAATCTACTTTGAAATGCAATTTTTTTAAAAACTGTATCTTAATTGGCTTATTTATTATAACTTTTAAAATAAAAAAATGATATTTTTTTACTTTTTTTTGTGTTTAATGGTTGCCATTGGTAATTTTTTCCCTCTTGGCGACCGCATATTATGGTGGATTAAAAAATTGAAATGAGTATTATTAGTTAGAAATTAATACATATACCTTGGAAAGTAAAAGGAAAAACGTTTACTGATGTTATATAAAATACAAAATAATAATAAAAATAATAATAAAAGTTTTGATGAGTGATAATTTTATAAATCAAAATAATTTAATTTAAAAATCAAAGGAATGTTTGTGATGCATAAAAATATTTTTCAATGTAAAAATTGTGACTCAAAACAATATTTGGCTATTTATCGTTTGCGCCAGGATTATCACGTTCAAAAATTAATTTATGATGAAGTTTCGTTTGCTGTTTTAAATGAAAATGCTAAGATTTATTTTATTGCCGCGCTAGGACTGGCAAAACATTTTTACTTAATGCAGTTTTAAAAATGATGAGTTCATATAATATGGTTGCGTAGCTGTTGCATCTTCTGGGATCGCAGCTTTGTTATTAAATCAAGGTAGATTAGTACATTCAACATTCAAAATACCGCTGAATTTGAACGAAACATCTACGTGTGCCATTAGTAAGAAATCTGACCTTACTGAATTAATAAGAGAAACAAAGTTAATAGTCTGGGATGAAGCACCTTTGATGAGTAAATTACTATTTGAATGTGTAGACCGTACACTTAAAGACATAAAAAAAAACAATGATTCGCTATTTGTTGTAATAGTAGTTGTGTTTGCTGGCGACTTTAGACAAATTTTTGCTCTGATTCAAACATATAGAATAAAATTCTTTTATTAAATTTTGATGCTAATCTTACGTAATCGGGTCCATGTCAAAGGAAATTTACACATAAATGATGTTGTCAAGAATAGGGTTTAATGATAATAATAATCTTTATTATAACACATGTCTTATTATTGCTGATTTGTCTGATTATTACCATAAAAAGTCATTTTTATGGTAGCAACGAACTGACTAATAAATTTCGCTTTCACTGCTTCTTTTTAAACTTCTAAACATCGCACAATTTCAATTTCTACACCATCGAATAGAAAAATAAATGCAATTTCTTTGAAAACTGTATTTGAATTTATTTGAATTTACTGATTTATGATTTTTAGAATAATTTTCAAGCATGAATTAATTTTAAATCTATCTCTATCACGTGCAGTTCGATTGTGAAAGATTAATCCGTTTGCATTTAAATTAATATAAAGAGTTCAGCATTTATTCCGGGCTAATATTACAGAACGAAATTAAAACTTCATCAAAATATAAATAATAATATAATATAAATAAAATGCAAATTTAACAGACATGTTACAGACTACGCGCTTAAGCAGTTGAAATTTTCAGAATAAACAAGTAATATAAAAACTTTTTTTAAGTCAATTCCTACTTAGGTCAAATAGAAATTTTTTTCCAGCGATCTACACGCTTCGCCACTGACGGTATTTATTCCTAAATTTATATCCTGCTAAATATCTTACATAAGAGAAATTTTTGAAATGTATTTAAAATTAAATAAAAAATAAATAGCTAAAATACCAAAAATTAACAGCTCGAAAAGTATTTCTTAAAAAATTGTTAGACAAACTGCGTTAGAAAGTTTAAAAAATTGTATTTTTCTTGATATAAATATAAAATCTACCGATTATGCCGTTTTTCAAATATTGAATTTCAAAAATTACCAAATTTCAAAATAAAGTGCCATAGCGATGTTACAGTTGACGATAATTCAGTTTTTTCAAATATTAATTAATTAATTAAGTTTTATTATTTAATTTTAGTTTTATACTACATTTCTGTTCAAAAGTATAAACTCACTCCACATTTATAGTCTCCTTCGCCCGCGAGCCACTTGATCTTCGACCGTGAACAGCCCCATTATCTTTTTGCGTGTGAAGGTGAGACTATAAATATGGAGTGAGTCTATACTTTTGAACAGAAATGAAATATAAAATTAAAATTAATTAATTTAATTTAATTAATGGATTAATATTTGAAAAAACTGTATTAACATCAATTGTCATCCAGTACAAGTTTAAAAAAAATTATTTGAACTTGATAGGATGAATAGAAAATATTTTATTAGCAATTGAAAATTTGAACAAGATATATAAATATATAGAGAGTTTGAGCTAATAGTAGGAATTGAAAAAAAAAAATCTACAGTAAGCAGCGAAATCTTGGACGATTGCTTTGGTTGTTAACTCCTGGCATGCGGCTAATACAAAAGTATCGCTTTATTCAATTTCGAAATTTTATTTGAATATATTATTGATATTTTTCTTATAAAAATTATTTTTTACGTTGTTAATTAATCAGTTTAAAAATATATATATTAAATATGAAAAATCTATTAGAATTAGAAAAAAAATGGTTTTCGCCTGTGTTCTGTAACCCGGGAAGCCCGGGTTCGATTCTCTAGTGATTTTAAAAAATGGAATTATTTTAGAGGAAAACTTTATTTCAACAACTTATTATTTGTAATTCATATTATTGTCTGACGCTTTCAAATTTATTCTTCTATCAAGATGCTGCATTCAAACAAGCTGTGAATCAGAGGATACATTTTTTTTTGTTTTCCGAATAGAAATATTCTTATTCGGAAATTTACAATGATTGTAAAGCGCATAGTATAAAACTTTCTAAGTGCAAAATAAACATCAGTATTAATTGGAAAGAGCTATCCCGAAAATCAGTACTGATTCTTAGTAAAAAGACTCAAAATGAAAAAAAAAAATACGTTAAAAAAAGAGCACATTTCAAGGCTGAAAACGAAGTTTCAGGTAAAGATTTATGACTGTCGCAAATTTATCTTACAATGGGAAAATAAAAATAAGAATATTGGACAAAAATGTTACAATCAATTCATTATATTATTAAGAGAATGTGTTACATCCGACATTTACAAAAAAATGCTATTTTCTTTATTTCAACGACTTTTAAAGGGTGAAACTGCATCAAAGCAAAGCTACCGCTCATACTTCAAAAACTACCTCTGTCTTCGTTAATAACATTAAAAACTCACACAGGTATTGCATTTATGCCTTTCAACATATTCCTAAAAAGTCCCCTGATGTTTCTCTTATGGTTTATTGTGCATTTGGTCTGCTGAAAAGAGCTCTTTCAAAGCGCAAAACCACCACGATTGATTGAATCTGGAAAGTTTTTAAAGAGGCATGGAAAGCAATAACACTGTAAATTTTACAAAAAAACCTTCTACCATCGAAAGCATTACGCAGAATTAGAATCAAGAAACAAGATTATTATATAGATTATTTCAGAAAGCAACATTCATATTTTAAACGTTAAAAAAACAACGCCGAAAACGTCTAATAAATATACGAACACCATCTATATTACTAAAATCGGTATTCTGAAACTGGATATGACCATAAAAAAATAAATTGACTATATATATATATTATTATTATACAGCTAGAGCTATGACTTAATATATCTATTGATATCTGTATCGCGTCTTTTACATTAATTAAATAGTTTAACTTAAAAAAATATATATATGCCTCTCCTCTGTTACAATTAGATTTCCAACAGGAAATTTTAAATCTATCTTAAACTAGTCGGATGTGTCAATCCCAAAACTTTCTTCTATCTCACACAGGTTTCGCATACACTAAAAAGAATCAGCACCCATTTATATCAATGTCTAACTGAAGCTCAAGTTTTATTAAATTCCGTGCAGTATTTCTTGAGATAAGACTATCGCCAAAAATCGTGTAAATCCTTCAAAATGCTGCATAGCAGCGCCACCTGCTGGGTGATTTTTACCAAAAACTAATCAGCACCAATTTATATCAGAGACTAACTGAATATAAAGTTTTATTAAATTCCGAGCATTAGTTCTTGAGATAGAGCTATTGCGGAAATTGCGAAAAAAGCTGCATAGCAGCGCCACCTGCCGGGCGATTTTTACCAAAACCTAATCAGCATCAATTTATATCAGGGACTAACTGAATCTAAAGTTTTATTAAATTCCGAGCATTAGTTCTTGAGATAGAGCTATTGCGGAAATTTCGAAAAAAGCTGCATAGCAGCGCCACCTGCCGGTCGATTTTTACCAAAACCTAATCAGCATCAATTTATATCAGGGACTAACTGAATCTAAAGTTTTATTAAATTCCGAGCATTAGTTCTTGAGATAGAGCTATTGCGGAAATTGCGAAAAAAGCTGCATAGCAGCGCCACCTGCCGGGCGATTTTTACCAAAACCTAATCAGCATCAATTTATATCAGGGACTAACTGAATCTAAAGTTTTATTAAATTCCGAGCATTAGTTCTTGAGATAGAGCTATTGCGGAAATTGCGGAAAAAGCTGCATAGCAGCGCCACCTGCCGGGCGATTTTTACCAAAACCTAATCAGCATCAATTTATATCAGGGACTAACTTAATCTAAAGTTTTATTAAATTCCGAGCATTAGTTCTTGAGATAGAGCTATTGCGGAAATTGCGAAAAAAGCTGCATAGCAGCGCCACCTGCCGGGCGATTTTTACCAAAACCTAATCAGCATCAATTTATATCAGGGACTAACTGAATCTAAAGTTTTATTAAATTCCGAGCATTGGTTCTTGAGATAGAGCTATTGCGTAAATTGCGAAAAAAGCTGCATAGCAGCGCCACCTGCCGGGCGATTTTTACCAAAAACTAATCAGCACCAACTTATATTAGGGACTAACTGAATCTAAAGTTTTATTAAATTTCGAGCATTAGTTCTTGAGATAGAGCGCCCACAAAATTTTTGTCACATACAGACAGACAGACAGACAGAGTCACAGACAGACATTTTCTAAAAATAGTCAAATCGTGTTCAGGACCTTCTAAAACGTATAAATCCGCCGAAAACCGGAAGTCGAAAATTTTCATGAATCCAATACTTTCTTCTTGTAAAGATAGAAGAAAGTAAAAAGAGAAGAGAGAGAAAAATCTCAAAATTGTCGCAAATGTAATGAAAACTGCCATTCGATTGGGAATTATGGCCTTATTTAGGTCATGTTCAAAATATAAGCGTAGGAAATCACTCTTGAAATTGTAATACTATTATATGTACTCAAATAGGTGTTCTGAAACTGAATACGACCATATAAAGACTTAAATGCGTACTTTTTTTTTTTTTTTTTTTTTTTTTTTTTGCAATACATAGCTATAAATGCCTTAATATCTCTATTTCTGCATATAGTGCGTGCCTTACATTAAATATATTTGTTATTAAATATAAACAAATGTATCAAAAACATTAACTTAAATCATGATACAATTAAAACCAAATAGTGTAATTTTTTAACATTTCTATTACATTTTGCTTTCCGATAAGTACGGTCGTCTAAAAAAAAGAAACAAGAAAATGAAAAAAAGAGAGAGAACACTTCAGCCTTTTTAATCGCAAAATTGTTGCAAAAAAAATTAATAGTCATTCTATTGGGAATTATGGGTTTTCTGCATTTCATAATAAAAATCGTAAGTATAGGTGTGTTGTCTCCATATCGAAATTGTTGAAATTGTAACACACCTTCAAATTGTCAATATGAACACCAAAATTTCGCATCATACATGGATATATTTGAGGTTTATAAGGTCAAAAACTATTTACCGAAAGGGCTGTAATTTTGTATTGGCATATTTGAAGCGTCCAAAAGTCGATTTCTATTAAAAAATTCATAGGTTGCTATTACGATTCTTTTGGAATTTTAATTTCAAATAATACATATTTTGGAAACTATCTTATATTTACACAATTGCAATTCCGAAACAAGATCCAATGAAGTTTTTTTGACGGTGATTGTATATTTGCATATTTGAATTTACATACAGGATTGTGAAATTTTATTGTAGAAAAAATTTCATTATTACACAGTGTTATAAATCGAAGTAGGGTTTACGTAAAGAAATTTTAGACTTTTTTTTTTCAATGACTTTATTGAGAATAATACCCTTTACATGATTGTCACAATATGCTTTTAGTTAAAATTTTGCATATTGTTTTGTCCAATTACAAAAATAAATAAATAATAAAACTGAAGCGCCAATCTTACCGCAATTTAGGTTTCCTTTAACCACGGGGTTTTACTGGAATCCAAATCAATATTTAAAAAGAAAATCCTCCTATGTCTACTGTTATGAAAACATTCACAAAATATCTTCTCTAGCTAGCATCTTAGAGGCCAAAGCACACTCCAGCTATTTTCGCCTTCTTCCAAGAAAGGGTACATAAAACATGAAATTTTTTCTCCTTATAATTTCCCTATCTTTGCACACTGCATCGACTCCCAAGGTTAAGTGAAATTTACATTGCATATCCAGTTCTAAATAAAATAACAATAGTGTTACCAAATAATATAATACAATCACTTGTTAACGTTAAATTAAAGTTTAATAATGCTTAAATTGATAAAAAATCATAACACCGAATATTTAAAAATACCTTTTTAATGTAGATTACATATGTTTCGTTCGCTCTATCGGCGACATCTTCAGATCTAAATGATAAATACAATATTCTCGCATATTTTTGAAAATTGTAAACATAAACCACGAGATGGCATGTCCAAGGCAAGCATGTGCTTAAATTGGTCGAACTGGGAAACGTGAAAAATATTATTTGTTTTTATTTTTATTTCTTTTTCAATCTGTCGATCATCGCGTCCCAAATTTTAGCTAATTCAAAAGAAACAGCTTCGTTGCATTAAGATTTGCAACGAAGCCGCTTCTTTTGAATTAGCTAAAATTTGGCGCACGATGATTTACAGATTGAAAAAAGCAATAAAAATAAAGGCAAACAATAATTTTCACGTTTCCTAGTTTGGCCAATTTAAGCACATGCTTGCCTTGGACATGCGATCTCGTGGTTTATGTTTACCATTTTCAAAAATAAGCGAGAATATTGTATTCATCATTTAGATCTGAAGATGTCGCCGATAGAGCGAACAAAACCTATGTAATCTACATTAAAAAGGTATTTTTAAATATTCCGTGTTATGTTTTTTATAACTTTAAACATTATTAGACTTTAATTTAATAGTGTTACCTTCAAATTTATTTCACACTGTAAAATTTACAAGTAAAGAATAGTGTGTTTATAACCTAAAATAAGGATACATGGACCCACTTCTGTGCAGATCCCAAAATAACACCTAACGGCACTTTCTAACAATTTTTTAAAAAGTTTTTCATTAGAAGTGTTTTAAATTATTACTTTTTTGTTAATCAGATAACATAAAAAATTTTTCGATACTCCCAGCTTTCCTAAAATATCCTACATATGTTACCATTATTTTTAAACAAAAATCTTCTTGGTAATTATCGTTAAAATACATGCGATAGAAATCTGCTACATATAATGACGCTGAGAGTCTTGGGTTTTGTCACTATTCACGGTTTTTTTTTTTTTTTTTTTTTTTTTTTTTTTTTTTTTTTTTTTAATCTGAAATAAAAAAAAATACTCTAAAATTACAAAATGTCTTTTGGGAACAGAAAGTATAAAGATTTTACTGCTGAAAATTTAGAAGAATGTTTAAATAGTATACGGTCAGAAGAAATATCTTAGACAGACACATAAGCCTACTTTCAAATAAGTGGATCTATAAATATTTAGCACTGTTAGTGGTGTAATATAAAAAAGAAAATTACTCAACCCACAGTAATGAAAAGTGTTTATTTTTCAGTTCCAGCTGAAAACAATATTTTTAGTTATTATTATATCTTATTAGAACTAGTTAGCAAGACATAAAGGGATAAGAGGCTGATAGACTATCTAAATCAGCATCACGCAATTTATGATGTATTTCCGATGTATTTAACAATTTAAATTAATGTTTAAATAAACATTCTTATAACTGAAATGTCTCTACGCATGTTTATTCTAGATTCAAGGCCTAGCTTAAGCCTTTATCCTGTGCAAATGGCTCATTTTTTGAAAACAAAATAGCTTGTGTCCAAGTAACACATTTTCTCTGGTTACTTGAAAACAAAATTTAATAATTTTTTGCATATATAAAAATTAAAGTTTGGTTTGGAAATCTTAAAACATTATCACAAAAGTATTAAAAATTTGGTTATCAAAGCGACTAATGATAGTAGGCTATAGTTTGGTAAGAAATATATAAAAGTCCAAGTAGCCACAAGTTACGCTATTATAAAATATTTTGTTATATGTTAAAAATAAGATTAATGTTTCGATGTAAATACGTTTTCTCTAGACTTTAATTACTGAAAATCATAAAAATATTTTTTATTGTATTTTTTCTTGTATCGGTGTAGGTGTTTTTATTTGTGTAGAAATATTAAGTTATGGTGAAGTCAACTGCTAATATGTTATTTTTTTCTCTTTTTAAGAATTATCATTTCACTTCCTCGTGTAAAGATACTCAATTTATTTGGCATTCATGTAACCTTTACCGTCAAATAAAATATAAGAAACTCATCCATTTCAGGCATTATGTTACATATGTTCTAATAATTTTATAAAATGTGAGTAAAATTTTGATTTCATAAAACATATGCCAAAAATAATTTTTTAAGAGATAAAATTAAGGTACAGCGGATATTCTGCAACAAATTTATCCGAACATGCTTCGAATTTTCATATGAGAGAAAAAAAGAAGAAAGGGTTGATATTATATATACAAATCGATCCAACCCGGGCTTCCCGAATGACAAAACATACGTGAAATTTTTTTTTTTAAATTGAAAACTGTAATATAGATTTTTATATTCAATGTATTTTTTAGATTATCCACTACGCCACCAAAATGCATTTTTATTTGTAAAACATCATTTATGAATTCAAATAAAATTTTGAACTTTAGTAAAATCTATTCATTCAACATGCCCTGGAATAATAGCCAAAGGAATCACACAAGATTTCGCTATTTACAATAGCTTTTAGGTAGCTTTCAATACAAAAAAGTATAAAGCTACCTATTGCAGCCGTTCGGAGGAAAGCAGTTCCGGAAAATTTCGATATATTTTCACCGATCATGACCCCCAGATCCCAAAACCACCCTCCGTTCAAATGTTGATTTATATATATAGATATATCCATATATATATCTGACCTATGTCATACGATAACGCTCGTATTTATAAATCAATTTTGATGAAACTAATTGTGTGTATTAAGGTCACCAATGTCTCGAGCGAGTTCGTTGGCCAGCTTGGTCCGCCATTTTGTTTCAAGATGGCGGCCATTTAAAAATTTTAAACTAAAATAAATATACAAAAAAGTTAAAAATTCAAATTTATTTTTGAATTACGTTTTAGGCCTTGATAGAAGGATTCCAGAGCATTTTTTGGTTTACCTCTACCTTAAAAAATGTCTGAGATAGAGCAGTTTGAAATTCTAGGGTGGCTGACATTTTGAAACAAAACAGCACATTAACGCGATTACTCGCAAATTATTTTCTTTCATTGTTGTAATAATTTTCCCAATCATACGCATAAAACTATATATTCATATCCGTTAGCGCCAAAATTGGCGACATTGGCGACAAAATTGGCAAAATTTGTGACATTTGGCGAAATATCGCCAAAGTTGGCGACCAAAATAAGTCTTTATAAATGAAGCCAATTTGGCTATTGCTCAATAATTTGGCGAAATTCTTATTCAAATTCAGTATTAACGAATCATTTGTAAACGTTTCTTTGCATTTTAACTTGCTGTTTTCGTGTAGCATTAGCTAAACTTTTAAAACGAAGATATATGAAAGCTACCTTTTCCTCCCGGTACAGGCCGGAAGGACTTTTTCAGTTCTGATTACTTCAGAGTATAATCTCTTATTTCGATTACATATCTGTTAAATTTGTATTTTATTATTTTTATCTATTTATTGATGAAGTATTAATTTCGTTATGGAATATTAGTAAGAGACAAATGCTGAACTACTTATATCATTTTATGTTATTACTCTTTAGTAACCAAGCTACACGCGATAGAGACAGATTTTTAAAAATCATGCTCGAAAGTTACATTAAAATGATAAAGAATCAGAAAATTCAGATACAGTTTTCAACCAAATTGCATTGGAAAACGCTTTTTTTTATTATGTATTATTTTTGGTATTTGACGGTTTAAAAAATAAAATTGTTCAATGTTTAGAAGTTAAAAACATTGCAGTAACAGCGAAACTTATTAGTCATATGTTTCTACCATCATATGGCGTCAGCGTTACTCACTCACCTGTTGTTGCTTTATACTATAACGAGCAGGGAAGACCGAGCTATGCTCGGTCAAAATTAAATTTGAGTTCAAATATCATGACCCATGACCAAAGTGACCCACTAATTGAATTTTCTCGAACATGTGACTTAGCCAAACAGTGTTCTCGTGCCCGAAAACCATATGATGCAAAATTTAGTGTAAATAGTCTGAGCCGTTTTTTAAGATAAAATAGCTTGACCCATAATGACCCATGACCAAAATGACCCACTAATCGAAATTTCTGGAACATGTGACCTAGCCTAATAGTCTTCTTGTTCCCTAAACCTGTAGGGTGCTAAATTTATTTCAAATCCTCGGAACCGTTTTTAAGATAAAATAGCTTGACCCATAATGACCCATGACCAAAATGACCCACTAATTGAATTTTCTCGAACATGTGACCTAGCCCAACAGTCTTCACGTGCTCAAAAACCATTGGATGCAAAATTTAGTGTAAATTGAGCCGCTTTTTAGATCTTGACCCACAATGACTCAGAAATGATCCACTAATCGAATTTCCTCGAACATGTGACCCAACCCAATGATTTTCGCGTGCCCGAAACTCGTAGGATACAAATTTAATCAAAATCGTTAGAGCCTTTTTTTAGATAAAATTAATTTGACCTGCTTTGACCCAAAAATGACCCACTAATCAAAAGTTCTCGAACATGTGACCCAGCCCAATAGTCTTCTCGTGCCCGAAAATAGTCGGATACAAAATTTTGTCAAAATCGTTTGAACCGTTTTTTAGATACAATTAGCTTGACCATGACCCAAAATGACCCACTAATTGAATTTTCTCGAACATGTGACCTAGCCCAATAGTCTTCTCGTGCCCGAAAACCATTGGATGCAAAATGTATTGTAAATTGGGCCGCTTTTTAGATCTTGACGCACAATTACCCAGAAATGACCCAGAAATGACCCATTAATCGAATTTTCTCGGTCAATGATTTTATCGTGCTCGAAACTCGTAGGACACAAAATTTAATCAAAATCGTTGGAGCCTTTTTTAAAATAAAATTAATTTGACCCGCTTTGACCCAAAAATGACCCACTAATCAAAAGTTCTCGAACATGTGACCCAGCCCAATAGTCTTCTCGTGCCCGAAAATAGTCGGATACAAAATTTTGTCAAAATCGTTTGAACCGTTTTTTAGATACAATTAGCTCGACCATGACCCAAAATGACCCACTAATTGAATTTTCTCGAACATGTGACCTAGCCCAACAGTCTTCTCGTGCCCGAAAACCATTGGATGCAAAATGTATTGTAAATTGGGCCGCTTTTTAGATCTTGACCCACAATTACCCAGAAATGACCCATTAATCGAATTTTCTCGGACAATGATTTTATCGTGCTCGAAACTCGTAGGACACAAAATTTAATCAAAATCGTTAGAGCCGTTTTTTAGATAAAATTAATTTGACCCGTGTTGACCCAAAAATGACCCACTAATTGAAAGTTCTCGAACATGTGACCCAGCCCAATAGTCTTCTCGTGCCCGAAAATGGTCGGATACAAAATTTCGTCAAAATCGTTTGAACCGCTTTTTAGATACAATTAGCTAGACCATGACCCAAAATGACCCACTAATCTAATTTTCACGAACATATGACCTAGCCCAATGGTTTTCTGGTGCCCCAAAACGGTAGGATAAGAAATTTCGTCAAAATCGTTAGAGCCGTTTTTAAGATAAAATTTGCATATATATATATATATATATATATATATATATATATATATATATATATACAGGGTGTTTTACAAAGGACCCCTAACTTTAAAAATCAATAACCCGGAAACGGTGATAGATAGAAACATGAAACCAGTGGTATATTTATTAAAAAAATCATAAGAATCTTATACGTAAATCTCAAAATTTAGTTAAAAATAGCACCGATATATGGCGCTGAGAGCGTTAAGAATTCTTCTAAAGAGAGTTCAGAAGCATAGAAAGACTAGTCGTCGAAGATTTCGTCATTGAAATCTGGCCGCTATTAGCGTTTAGTGAAAATAATTCCGAAAGTGGTGTATACCGTGGAGAAACGTGTGTTTATTGTGTTGGAGAACCACCGATTAAATCAGAGTCCTACTGCCAAAAGAAGAAGTTTTCAAACGCGATTTCAAGTCGCAAAAGACCCAGATGGAAAAACAATTCGTGAGCTTTTCAAAAAAATTCAACATACAGGCAACGTGGCCGATGCGAATTATTCACACTATACAAAAATAGCGGTCAGATTTCAATAGCGAAATCTTCGACGGCTAAGTCTTTCTATGCTTCTGAACTCTCTTTAGAAGGATTCTTAACGCTCTCAGCGCCATCTATCGGTGCTATTTTTAACTAAATTTTGAAATTTACGTATAAGATTTTTACGATTTTTTTAATAAACATACCACTGGTTTCATGTTTCTATCTATCACCGTTTCCGAGTTATTGATTTTTAAAGTTAGGGGTCCGTTGTGAAACACCCTGTATATATATATATATATATATATATATATATATATATAACCACACACAATACTTGCTCGTATTAGAATATATGATATGCTGTAAGATGATGTTCCGTTTGTGTTTACTAATGAAGATTTAATAGTCACTTTCATATAAAGAAACAGGACTTTCGAATAGACACTCTCACGATTTTAAAATCTTTGTCGAAAATAAGAGAACACTTCGAGAGAATAATTTAATTCGGGATTAAATATTTAGAGTCCTGCTTACACCTGAACATAAAGAAATGCTAGGGAAGCTAGGAAAATAAAGAAATAACATAAAATTTTAAAAGGGGATAGGATATTTAGGATTCTGTGTAATTTTAAAAGAAGTGTATAACGTTTGGCCAGACATTATACTACTATTTAAAATATTTTTTTTTTTTTTAACAACTGAAGCCAGAAAATTTGTTAGACGTAGGCATGGTCAAGGTCATGTTTTTCAATACCGGTCACGTGATCAACGTAGAAATCTGAGACATAGGAAAAAAAATGTTTTACAGTCATTGCAAAATACCGAGGTTTTCTGTGAATTCTTCAATTTTGTGTTACGTTAATGATGGTACTGATTACAGTTGCAGTTAAAAATTACTTTATAGTAAAACAGAGATTATTATGTTTGTGATGCGGTGAATTTCTGAACAAAGCGAAAACACTTATTGTATAACTGAATTTATTGAGCGTGCATGCATGATGCACCTTAATTTATTTTTTAGTATGAATTTCGAAAAGTTATGGGGTAATCTTCATTTCTGTTGTTGAACTTTTGGAGGAAGGTATCAAAGTGCATAATGTTGATTATTTTATTTTATATATGGTTTAAAGTCGGTATCTATGATAATTCGTAAGTAAGCTTTAATAAAGCATTGTAATTATATCCGTAAAAGATTATTTATATATTAAATGTCTTACTTATATTTCTTTTTGCTATGTAGATCTTGCAGTAGATTCTTTCAGAAGAGCAACAACATATTCCAACGAGTGTGGATAACTCGTCTGCGACAAATATAGAGACCGGACATGATGTGAGTGTTTGTATATGTAATATTATGTTGTATATATGTTACGGTCAATATGATTAATCCGGTCATTATTAATAATAACTGGTTATTATTAATAATGACTGCGGTTATTATTAATAATAACCGACCATTATGTCCAGTCATTATTCATAATAACCGGTTATTATTAATAATGACAGGATTAATCATATTGACAGTAACGTATATATAAAGAATAATAAATTATCGCAAATTTATGATAAAAATAGTTGTATCGTGTTACTTATAAAGATTTTTGGAAAAAAATCTAAATAATAATAATTTTTTTTTACTGGTTTGTCCTAATTGTAACAGATCATTCTCAAGAAAATGCAAATAAGAAAAGAATATGATGGAAAAACACTATACTTGTGATGTCTATAAAAAACCGTCTGCTACAAAGCGAGAATTGTAATTGTATATGATGCCATACAGTAGTGCATGGCTCTCTATATTAAGACTTTACATTTTTACTATTCGGATGAAGAAATTAAACAATTGCTCGAAGATATTAACAACGAAGAACTAGATGGACAAACAAAATTGTTGCCGGTCAAGTAAAGAAAGTGTGATGGAAAGAATGAATACTGTGAAGAAAGCAGTCTCGGTGTAGAAAATAGTTGATAGAGTTTTTTCTTAAAATCACTTTACCAATGATTATTACCCCAAGGTAACACATCACCATACAAGTTCTTGTTAAAGGGGATAATTGTTTCCTTTCGATGAGTCTTCCAACAGTAAATAGATAACTAGATTAATTTTTTTATCGAGTTGTATCTATTTTTCATTCATTTTTCAACTAACTTGTAATATTACTGAAAGTTTTTTGTTAAATTGTAAATTTTTTAACTTTTTTTTTCATTATTAAACTTTATGTTTATATCTAACTTAATGCAAATATATAAGTTTTGAAAGAATAATGTATAAAATTAAGTTATTGGTTAGTAAAATCTCCTATTATAGCATAAAACAATTAATTAGTTAAAAATCTGATATAAAATTAGGTACCGTATTTTCGGGTGTATAGCCCGCACCCCTAAATCGAGCAGTACAGTAAAAAAGTTCGTATATAAGCCACGGAGCTGCATCGGTGTATAGCCCGCGAGCTATACACCACCTACGAACGTATATTTCAATCAGGGTTCGAAATAAGAGGTCATTAGTCATAATTTGCAACAGAAATTTACAAAATTTTTTCGTGATGCATAATGCCTACAGCAATTCTGCTAAAAATTAAGGCCATCACTACAAGAATTATGCAAATATAAATTTTTTTTTTTTTTTTAACTTTTATATAGCAGGTAGTTTTTTGTAATATAAAAGTATGGTACTGAAGCAGTGGCGGCGCTAGACGAAATGTGGATGTCGGCGACATCAGCTGTGCGAGGCCTCTTTCAGTTTCCATTCAGAAAGTAACTGTTAAATAAGCTGAATTATACACAAATTTTATGAGTATACTATACAAGTATTATTTAATCAAATAATGGGAAAAATACATTAAAAGAACACAAATTAAAATAGACGAACTTTTCGGCTTTTCGCTTCATTGAATTTTTTTATGATTACGTCATAGTTAACACCAGCCGCTATTTCATCTTCAATTAATAGTATTGATAACGCAGATAGTCTTTCTTGGCTCATTGTGCTTCTCAAGTAGGCCTTAACCAATTTTAACTTTGAGAAGCTTCTCTCAGCAAAAACTGTATAGGCTGACTGGAACTGTGAGCATGATTCTGATCATTATGTAAATATTTGGATATACTTCTTCCAAATTATTTCCTAAAATGTACTGAATAAGTTGTTTCGCGTTGTTGATAGATAGAGTCCAGTGAATTGAATTTTAAAAGCTGGAGTTCCTCCTAAAGTTCGAAAGGCTGCATGTCGCTATTTTCACCTTCCTGAAGTATTGTAACTAAATCATTACAATGCTTAAGAAGGTCCTTCTTGGTGAAATATTTCAAATAATTGATATCGTAAATAAAACCAAATCGTTCAATATATTCTTTGAGCGCTTTGAATTGACTTTCAGTGTCGACTATTATAGCATCTATCATTGTGTTAAAAAAGTTAACTCTGAACTGCATTTCAACAGATTGTATAGATTCATCAATATGTTCTTAACCAAATTCTTTTCTATTCATTTTTCTTTAAATTGATTTACGCAATTTCGCAACTACTTTTTTCTACAAACAATTAAGCTTCTGCAACGCGTGTTTCAAATCCCGCATTACGGAACTCTTCAATCCAGTCACGAAATGAATGTGAAGTATCAATAGTGACTTTCAAGTTTACTTGAACCGATTGCCATAGTTTACTTATATTGTTCACACGAAGTAAAATCTCGTACCATACGTGTATTGCAACAATAAACTCAAAAGTTAACATTTTGGTCAAGACTCTTCACAATCGTTAAGGGTTTCGGAATCATAAGTTTTATTTTTCAGGTCATTCACGCATTCGATGATATCATCAAATTGTAAAAATATCGCTTTTACTGTTCCGATTCTACTTTCCCATCGTGTTTCAGACCGAGATTTTAATGTCAATTTTAATTTAATTTTTATACGAGGTATGATCCAAAAGTTCTAGGACAAGGTGTAAAAAACCTTACCCTGAATAGTTCACAGCACCGAAGCACATCCACTTTCAAAGTAGTCACCGTGGATACGATACACTTCATTCAGTGTTCGTATCACTTCTGGAAGCACTGCTGGGACACCATTTTCGGCAACCTCCCGTAAGGCCTCCTGCGATGCTGCTTTCACCTCATCTGATGACCCAAACGGCGTCCGTGTAAATGTTTTTTCATTGATTGGAACAGGTAAAAGTCACACGGAGCTAAGTCCAGTGAATAGGGGGGAAATGGAAGCACATTAGTGCAAGTTTTGGCTAGGAACTTTTTTACCGATTGGGATCAATGTGCTGGTGCGTTGTCATGCAGAAGGTACCAGTCGCCACTCTGCCAGAACTGAGGTTGTTTACGACGAATGGATTCCCTCAAACGACGTAAAATGTATAAATAATGATCCTTGTTAACTGTTCGGTCTTCGGGAATAAATTCTGAATGCACAATTTCTTGAGAATAAAAAAATACCACCACCATTACTACCCCTTTGCTCCGATCCTGCCGGAATTTTTTCGATCGCGGTGAGCCGGGCGACTTTCATGTTGAGAACGCACTCTTCGTTTAGATGTCAAACAAATAACACCACGTTTCGTCACCTGTAATGATGTGGTTAAAAAAACCTGTGTCTTTGTCGGCTTTGTCGATTAAATCACCCGATATTGCCATACATTGCACAGCAAGCCAATACAATCGTAAAGCAATTCCTTTCATTCCCAGGAGTCGAAATGGATACAGCCTTTTGACCTAAAATTAATGAAGTGAATTTTAAAAGTGAATTTTTTTATAAATTATTTCGAACAAATTTCATAATTAAAAGATTATTTGTATGAAATGAAATACATATAAAGCATTACTTACCAATAGTACTTACTGGGAGGCATATCAAAAGCCATGGGCACTTCGTCCATATTTACGATACTTTCGGGCATAAATTTATGTTCTTTGATGATTTTCTCCACGTAATTTTTTAACATTGCAATCTTCTCTTCCGAATCCTTTGAAAGATCTTGGGATATAGTTGTCCGAATTCGAATGGATAGGCCTTTCCTTCCCATAAATCGGTTGCACCATGATGCATTTCCCTTAAATTCTTCTAAATTTAACTCTGCTGCTGCAAAACTTTTGACTTCTAATGGTTATTCTAATGTTTATTCTAATATCTCCATTATAATGTAATGTTCATTCTAATAATGGTCGATGAAATTGGTTTGCCCTCCAATCTCTCGGAATCAATCCATTTATGAAGTTTTTCTTCTAAATCAGGCCGTTGCGTTCCTTTTCCCCTACTTGATATTTTGCACTTTGGCATTTTCTCTAGGATTGTTTTACCTTTCCGCCATTGCCGAATACTTTTCCCATCAATACCTAATTCTCGGGCAACAGCTCTATTACCCGAAATTTTGGCTTTCTGCACCGCTTGCAGTTTATATGCGGCCGTATAACTTGAACGCCTTTTAGGCATCGTACATATAAAAAATATGAAAAAAATAATCTACTTAGTAGTAGCACGTGTTAGTCGAACAGAATCTGAAATGAGACGAATGATGAGTATTAATTGTTCAACTTTTGTCCTGACCAATCAGGTCGCTGGAACCTGTTAGGTCAAAGATTACATTATTTTGAAGCAGAGGTCACGTTGCTATTATAGCTCTGTTAGTGCAATACTTGGCGATAGTTGCAACAACTCTTCCAAACCCAGAAATAAATAATAAAAGAATTTAAACAGAAAAAAAAAACATTACAAACACGGGAAAATTCTTTAAATTTCGCGGCACGGCGAAGAAAAATCAAAATATCGATGATTTTTTGAAATTTTTTTGTTTTAAAAATTGTAGAAAAATCACACGATTTCCGTTTTTTAAAAGAAAAAATCTTTGTATAACCCGCACCATGTATAAGCCGCAGCGGCTATTCCAAATGTTTTTTTCTTGTATAACCCGCGGGCTATACACCCGAAAATACGGTACTTAAATGTGAATATTTCCCTGTATTGTAGTGGTCAAAAGGTTAAAATAATACAAACAAGACAATCAACCTCAAACCTTGTATAAAAATTTATAAAATTCGTCTTTTCTCGTTAAATTTCTCTGTCTTCCGCCATAGAGTGTTGAAATCAGTCTTGCTAAAATATTTCAAATACGTTTTCCTTTCTAGTAAAAATATGGTTAAATATGTGTCATTTTTAGCTATTAATTAGGTTAAAATTTATTTTATTTTGTCTAACAATTACTTTGTTTCGATTAATTATTAATATTTCTTGATGCGTTGGACGTCTAAGGGTTAAAATCACACAAATTAGTGTTCTACAATACAATAAAACCTAGAAACTTGTCTAAAATGTATTTAAAATCATGTTTTTCTTTAAAAAAGAATCGATTGTTTTCCTTTATTATGTCTAATTATTAATACAAGTTGAGGTGTTGGTCATTCAAAAAAAAAACAATATAAGTTTAACTTACGTCTTATAGCTTTCCTCTTTCCTCTTTCACTATAGAAATCATTGAAAATTCATCCTTCTTTTCTTGAAAATTGATATTTTTTGTTATGTTTATTATATACTTATTAAGGGGATACCTTATACGAATACTTATTAAGGTGTTGGTTGTTCAAAAACTAAAATATAATTTTAACAGTCAGCTTATAGTTTGATAACCTCATCTTATGGTTGATATATTCTTAAGAAATCAGCTATTTTCCTTTCTTTTGCTTAATTACTAATATTAATTAAGGTGTTGATCACTTAGAATTAAAATATTAGCTTAATCGTCGTCTTATATTTTGATAACATTAACCTAACTACAAAAATCATTAAGAAATCATCTTTTTTCCTTAAAAAACGCCATTTTTCCCATTAGAGGAGTTCGAATCGGTAATGGAGCTTGTATGGGAGGTGACACGAACGATGGAAGGAGCCCGTACTGTCATTCGCATTACTTATATAAACCAAATGAAAATCTTTAAATTAATTTTAATGCCTTACTAAGTATACATTTTAACATAACTCATTTAATCGTTTTATTAGGCTGTATCAAAAGTATTTTTGTTTTTTGATTGTTTTTATACTAAAAATTAACAAAACTACATACTCTTTATACGAGTTCTTTACTAAGTGAGAATGTGTAAAGACAAGCTTTGCTAACTAAGCTACCTGGACAATTTCAAGTAGTTGTCTTGGTAGCTGAATTGACAGAGCATTTCGACGGTAAACGAGGGGTACTGGGTTCGACTTCTGTCTTAGAGACATATACAATTAGTTCGGTAATTTTCAATATCGTATGCTTTCTATATTTGTTTTAAATGCTAAAAGGTGTAAATTAACAACATAATAAATGCACAGTAAAAAATCTTTTATTTGGTTGTTTGACATGTTTCGGCTCACTTCAAGACCTTTAAAAAAAATGAGAATATTCCATAATTGCACGGTCTTTGAAATTATTATTTAAAATGCTATTATTTAATTTTCCTGTACATTTTTAAAAATTACGCACGTTACCTTTTATTTTTATTTCGTTGTTTATTTTCATATCTGTAACCATGTCGTATATCGAGCCACAATTTCGGTAAGTTAAAAGATTCCGCATCGTTACATAATTTAATTTTGAATGTTAGTATCACTGTGGTTTCTCTTATTATGGATGGATAGTATAGACTGAGAGGGAAGAATTATTTTACTTTCATTGAAATTTATTTGGATGGTTTCTTCCTGATAAAATACTTCCAGGGCTGTGGTTTTTCTATTATACTTAATATCAGCTATAGTTTCATTTTCTCTGTAACTAAATTTCCTGCAGGTGATGCCAATATAGGTATCTGATGCGGCATCTTTTAACTTACCGAAATTGTGGCTCGAGTTACGCCATGGTTACAGATATCAAAATAAACAACCAAGTGAAAACTAGTCGTTGGGGACCACCGTAATACTTACCCATTATGGATATGCATAATATAAAATATGAAAATAAAACATGTGTAAATACTTACAAAATGCATTGCAATTCGAATAAAATCGTGGCTTGATGACGTCAAAAACTTTAAATGTTCTATTACTGAATTGCGTAAAAGAAACATCCTTATAACTCCATAAATGCTAATCATATTCACTAACGGTTTATTGCGTCGGATTAAGCGTCTCATTTCCAAATAAGATATATCTTTGAATTGCAATTTGGATGCAATACAGGGTCATGAAAAATCGAAGAATGTTGAAAATATGATTACTAATATCTCGGCAACTAATTATCCGTTCGACTTGATTCTTTATGCAAAATTTATGTTTTTTTAATGTATTTTATATTCACTCCTTACAATAAACAATTTCGAAAATTTTTATATACCTTTTATCAGAACGAATATTTCGAGAGTCCGGAAAAATAGTTCCGGATAATCGAGGTTACTGAAATTCAATAAGCTTCTCCCCATTAATATATACTAAGTACACACCAAATTTCAAGTCTCTATCTGAATTTGTTCGGGAGTGTTTACAGACGCACAAAGACACAGACAGACGGACAGACGGCAAACTTTTTTTCTAAAAATAGGTTTTTCGAAATCTCCAGTTTCTGAAACGTGTAAATCCGTCAAATTTTTTTTTAGATTTTCAAAACGATTACAAGACTTACCCTATACTACGTATGATGGGTAAGTAATAAAATATGACGTGCGTAATTTTTTTTGAAAAGTACATGAAAATTAAATAATTACATTTTAAATAATAACTTCAAAGACCGTTCAACTGTGAATATTGCCATTTGTTTTTGAAAATAGCTGGGAGTGATCCGAAACATGTCAAACAACCTAATAAAATTTATTTTATTGTGTATTTATTATGTTGTTAATTTACCCCTTACTAACATTTAAAAGAAATATATTATTACAAGGTGGTGTAATTTATTATATTATTATATTGTATGCTTTTTTTCTATATAAGTTTGAAAGTGGTAAAAATAATAAATTATAAATTTATTCTCAATTCAATAATAATGTTCAAAATTTTTAAATTATTGAATAAACACATATCCGAAGTCAGAAATTATATCTGTAACAAATATCATTTATTTCATTTTTATCCGATTGAGTCCTCTTTATGATGTCATTAATTATCTTTTGTTTGTTTTCTGAAAATAAAAAAAAGTATTGCATTAGTTTTATCCCGTGAAGTAATAAAATATTTTTTTTACAGGAATTCAGTTTGCAAAGTGATAAATTTTATATTTCTGTGCCGAAAGGTTTTGTCTACAAAAAACATTTTTAACTAGGTCACCCAGTAATTAATTTACCATTTTCTCTAAGTCTATTCTGTCATCTTGATTAATAAAACAAAAGTCGTTAATAGTCCCTTTGCATCCAAGAGAATTAACTTCTTATCGAACGAATTCATAGTAAGTCAACCGTGAGTGAAATAATCTGTAATGGAACAATGAAGTTAATTTATAATTGGATTAACCTATTGGCCTAAGCTTTAATATTATAAGTTTTAGTCGGAATGTGATAAAAAATATTGTATCCATATTACATTTGCTTAATTATACTGGTATTTAACGCGTTGAATCTTTTGATTTTTTTATATGAATGAAGTATTTTAAACGTAAGCTTTGTAATAACTGCTGGCAGTTTATATTTTTTGTGACATAAACCTCAGCAAATGCTAATTAAATAAAATTTATCATTTAATTCAATTTCGTAGATTTCAAATAACTTCAGGTGAATTTCATAAATTTTCTATCTACAATAGTTAACATTTTAGTGAATTGTCACTTTTTAAAAATCATTACAATCTATTGAATTCTTTTTTTATAAGAATGAAGCATTTCAAACGTAAGCTTCGTAATAACTGCTTACAGTGTTATATTTTTTGTGACATAAACCTCAGCGAATGCTAATTAAAGAAAATTTATAATTTAATTCAATTCCGTAGATTTAAAATAACTTGTGAATTTCATACATTTTCTATGTGCAGTTGTTCACATTTTAGTGAATTTTCGCTTTTTAACACCATTACAAAGCTTCCATGAATAGGAAAATCATGCATCACGTATCAATTATGAAAATATTTTCAAATCTACTAAAACAATGTTACGAAATCTATTTATTTAATTATCGAATTGTCTAAATAAGAAATTTAGGAAACATATAGTAACACAGCTGAAAATACATTTTGAGAAAATAGGCTTAGACGGACCTATATGCAGTTTTTTTGTTGTTCTCGTTGTGGCAGCGTTGTATATGATATATAGATTTTTATGACTGCTATATATAGAAGAGTAAAATTTACCTAATCGAAAAGTCACAAAAGAAAACACTTTTCCGGCAATGACAATCTCGATGGCATCGTGTACAAATATTTTTACACCTACGCAATGCATGAATTTATTTATATTATAACAAAATCTTGTGCAGCTTAAAAATGCATACCACAGTGGAAAGCGCACTTGCAGTTATTTTAGTCAATAGAAGATAATAAATTTAAAATTTTTGGTCAATTCTGTATATGTCATAAGAATTTATACGCACCACATAATATACTAATTTTTAGTTAATGCTTGAAAGTGCATAAACAACCGAAAACGCACATTACACAAATATCTCTTGAGTTTTATCTGAATTATTTTGTGAGGGTTTATAAAGGAACATTAAACGCTCATGTTTTTTTTCTATACAGAGGATGCTATCACACATCTCACTAACGTATAGCAATTTCATACAGCACACTTAAACAAATTACCGCCTAAAGACACTAATGTAATCCGTTTTGTGGGTGTTCCTGTGAATAAACAAAAAATATGTACATATTTTGCAATAGCTTGGGATAGTGAGTATCGATAATGCACATACATATCTTATTGCTTGAAGTGCTGTAATATCATTGGAATGCACTACAAACAATTATTGCTTGTAGGATAAACAAATAACGCATATAATACATACAATTTCATTTGAATGTTTCTGTAAATAAACTGTAAATTATACTACATTCTTTATTTTAAATAGAAGGCCTGATATCAAAATCTTAAATCGCATACATTTCCTGACAATCCATTTACATTTAAAACAGTTAGAGAATGGAAATGCAGACATATAGGTACACAAATAGACAACATGGTCAGATAAAAAAGATGGACAAAATGACGACAAACTATGTTGTTAAGTGCTAAAATTGTTCATGAAAATAAATTGTATGTTTTTCTCTAACTCCGGGTACTTTAATTTCGATTCCTTTGAAACTTAAAAAGAATCCTTTACTGGTAGAAGGTATTTTTAGAATGGGTGCGTAAATTATAGAGTCAATTCCAAATCACGAATTAAACGAATTTATAAGAGTCAGAGTTGAGACATTCCATGCCAGTTTTAAGAGCTAAATATTTTTATATGCACCTTGCACACGAAATGAAACAACATTTAGTATTCTGATAAATGTTTCGAATCATTTCAGTTAGAAAAAAAAAGAATAAATGCACGAAAGAAATTTCATTTTTTTTTTACATTAATCCTAAATTATCAAATAATCTTTAGAAGTAAGTAATCTTAAAATTTCTAGACAATATATCTTATACTTGGTAATATTGATTTTAGTAGATCATGCATCTTTTTTCTTCTTCGGTCTTTTAAATTGCAGATAAAAATTAATAAAAAGGATCTTCAAGTTAGTGAAAATATTTTTGAACACTTCTTTAACATTCTAATAAAAATTTGCATTTTGAAACATACTAGTTTACATTAAATTTCAATTATAGATATAAATAAAGATACATGTCATTAAAAAATACAAATAATTGAAAGAAAATTAATTGTTCTTTATTGTTTTTACGGAAAATTTTATTTCATGTTAAAAAAATATTTTACTTATTTTTCAATAAAATATAGGGTTTTTATTAATTTTCAGAATTACAATATATAATATATTATGTAAAAGATTAGAACCTTCTCCTCATGTCTTTGAAAAATTACTGAAGAATTCTTCTTACCATCACAAAAGAGTTGTAAGTAACATAAAATTAGTAATTTTTGACTGTGTAATTTAGAAAATTATTTTCATTTAAAAATATATATATATTTTTGTAAATATACTTTTAAAGAAGTAAATCAATTATTTAATTAAATTATTCAAATATTTATTTTTAGATATTTTCAGAATTCACTAAATAATAGATTCCGTTATTATTGAGAAAATTTTTCTTACTCCTCTGAAAAAATATTACATGGAGAAACTTTTCTTATCAAGTGAAAGAAATAATAAGTGATGGAAAGTCAAGTACTTTCCCATCAGTGCAATTTAGAATGTGAATACAAACTTTATATTCTTATCGCAAAACATAACCTGAACTATATTCCAATAAAGACAACTTTTAAGTATTTAAAGAATTATCATCATACAATTACATATTTTACATCTATAGTTTTGTGTAAAGATAAATATTAACATGAAATTATCTACTTTTATGTAATTTTATAAATTCAATTAATTGGTATAATGAACTCAATAAAAGCTTGCACAAAGATTTAAACACCACCTGGGCAATAAGTTCCCAAGCTACAGAGAGCAATAAATTCACATTGGGTGCCAGGAATCTACAACATATTGACATTGCGACAATGGTGGATTTATAATACCTTCAAAATATATTTTATGACGGAAACCATTTAAGAAGATGGTAAAGGTCACGTAACTTTCAGGAAGGTGGAGGGTGGAAATTGCAAAGCCAGGAATGAAATTATACTCTGACCACTGACATAGAAGTAAGAGAAGAAAGTGAACTTGAGAATAGGAAGAAACAGAAGAAAGGTGGGTCCATATTTTTCCATTGAACGAGAAGAGCCCTTATAACATCGTTAGGGGGGGGGGGGGAGAACGAAGAAATGTAAAAGCTTGTGTAACTATTTTATATATTTTTTCTACATCATTCAGAGATGAGAGTTTAGAGATTTAAGAGCATGAAGATCTTATATCATTGAGGTCAGAGAGAGCCTAGAGTATGAACAGCATTAAGAGTCATCACATGGAATATATCTGTTACTCCAGAAACTTGTTCCAATGAAGATGTTTACTTAAATGCCTTAAGTTATTCTGATGAAATCCTAAGGAAGTATAACATTTCCAGCAATGAACTTTAAGTCCAGTGCTCATGCATAACAAAGTAAATATTGATGTTATTCCAGTTGTTGCAGTTATACGTGTGACCGCGTAAACAAAATCAACGAACATTGGATAATTATGCTGATAAAAGCAATAATAGACATACATCGGACATTTTCCCTTGAATCTATTCATAGAATTTACAAAGACTTTTTGCAACAATATTATCGACTGATGTTATTTGACCATCTGGAGATGCTCCAACTTCCAAGTAATAATGGATATGAAGATACTAATTTAATTTTTAATTTATCTGTGACATATTATTTTCTTCATGAAGAACATGACACATCATAGTGTATAGTTTGCACCCCGGATCAGCGTAGAAACCATTTTTTATTAATATTATAGATTCTCATTTCAGAAAAAAATTGCTAATCATTATTTTATTATGAATTTAAAATTGTTAAAATGAATTTACAAGTAAATTGTCAAAACATATTTTGTCAATCTGTTAAAAATTAAACTTATGCTAGCGGGTTGCTGTATGACGATTTAATAGTAAATTTAAAAATTTATTTTGTAAATAGACTTAAATGTGTTTGTCTTCTAGTGTTTGTCTTCTAGTGTATGTGATGTTGTTTCTTTTTTTAGCAGGTAATGTGTGCTAGTTGGGTGGTTCATAAAGTTCCCTGTTTTCACGAAAGTCACACAACGCTTTGAAAAACTTATAAATTCTTTATTAGGAATTCTTTAGGATTTTAATTAACATGTTTAGTAACTTATAGGTAAATGCCTAACGTTTCCTAAGCAGGGACCCAGAATCTATGATCGCCTTTTATTTCATTTTATAGCAAAGTTAATAGACACATAAGTCGTCTTGGGACGCATATATGGTAGAGGGATGTATCAGGTATTTTCGTAACTTCACTGTACATATCCAAAGTGGTAAAATATATCTCAAACAGTAGGTAATACAATATTTGTTATTTTTTAACACTTGATTCAGGGATATATTTGCGTCTCCGAAATTCTGTAACTTTAGTTGTAAATATTAAAGAAATAAACTTATTTTTATATTATATTATTCAAAGATTTCTTTTTGAAAATTCTTTTTTAGAATTATAATATATAATAGATTGTGGTAAACTTCAGAACATTTTTCTCATGCCTCTGAAATTTTAATTTACTAAGAAACTCTTCTTACCCTCTCAAACGAATAGTAAGGTACACAAAATTAATTAAAATTAGTTATTTTTCAGTTTGTAAATCCGGAAAGTTTTTTTCAATTTTTGTAATTTTATAATTATTGTTATAAATATACTTTCAAAAAAGTAAATTTATTATTCTATTTAAATTTTAGTGTTATCATCACGAGAACCATCTTGTGTTGTTTTTTTTTTCACTTTGAAATTAATGTATTAACTTCAATATGCAGACAAGCAGTTATTGAAATCTAGATTTTTTATTATACTTCGAAATGTATGAAACATTTTTGCATTTTTTTTGGCTGAATGTTTTAAGTTATGTGTATTTAATAATAAATAAAAGGGTATCGAGTAGCGGAAAGGACATGATGACATATATGTGATTCAAAATAGATGTAATGGTGATTTCCACATAAACCGCTGATGATAGTAACATACTTTTAACTAAAAAAATGTATGCAACGTAAGTTATTTTATGTATGTATTATTTGTTTTACAAGAAGCTGTATACATGATAAAATAAGCAATGTAATTATTATACTTCCCTCTACTATTTAGCCTATAAATTATATTTTTAAAAAAATGATTGTTTGTGTGTAAGAAATTTTAAAAAAAATCTCATTCTCTTACGACTAAAACTTAAGGATTATAACACTAAACATTTTATGAATTTTTATTTTTATTTTTGCGCTAAAAACCGAAGGACAATATTTTACTGCCCTAAAACACAGAAATATTCTATTTCTAATGCATGTTACCTCTATATTATTACTAAAATATAATAAAATGTAATTCAAATGCAATCAGAACAACTGTATATTTTTTTAATTAAAAAAAAAGGAATTTTACGATGTGAAAGTGTATTATTATTTTTTATGTTAATTTATTTAATGCAAGAGACAACTATTTTGAAAGAACCATAAAGTTTAAACTCCATGCGGAATGCATTGCACGTTTAAAATACTCATGAATCTAAAAAAAAAAAAAAATCCCATTCATGTCAAATCATTAAACAGTAAACTTCAATCTAAAGACGCAAAAGTCATTTGAGTATTTTTGTCAATATTAAAATGGGGAATTTTGAGAGGATGAAATGTTATCCTTATGTCTAAAGAATAAAAGTTAATAAAATTAAAATATAACAAATGATCCCTTAATAATGTCTTTCTTCACAAATTAAAATTTCAAAATGAATGAAAAGAAAACAGAAAAAAAATTAAAAATACAACAATGACACATAGTACCCATTTTCCATTGTGTATGTGTTTTTTCCACTCCAAGTTTCAAACAATTAGCCTTATGGGAAATGGGAGATACTTTAATGATGTGGTTGCTCAATCGATTGTAGTACTTGTGGTTGATGCATTTAAAAATAACTGATGTGCGATTTAAAGTAAAGACCATTAATTATGTGTTGTACATTACACAATTTAGATTTGAATTGGTCTGCTATGCATTATTTTTTTTAAAAAAAGGTATGTAAGTTTATACTTCATCATATTATCTCATCCATATACGAATATACTCTTGTAAAAACTTTCATAAATTTATATCTGCCTATAAGTAACATTTGCTTTCAATAGACGTCTTGGAGATAAAACATATAAGTTTGTATTTTTATGTGATCTTGAACTTTTTATTTACGATGATCTGTCATCATACAGAAAACATTTAAATTCCCTTACATGTAATGTTTTTTTTTAATCTTTTAAAGAGAATCTTAACGTTTTCTCCCAATTTAAAATTACCTTCTACACATCTTGGATAAGTTATTTTTTATGCCACCACGTTTCAGTCATAAAATTATCATTGCACTAAGTTTAACTTAAAATAAATATCTTTAGATATAATCTATCCCATGTCGGTAGTTAGTCTTCTGTTACTCTTTTTAATGACATTTCCTGCTGTTAGACGCAATCAGAAAGTAAACTTTGAATTGTATAAAAATTCCAAAAGAGATTTCCTTTTCGATAACACTTTCAGATACATTTCATTTTCTCATTTAACACTGTGATTCAATACGCACAAAATCTTTCTATCATCTCTCATTTTGTTCTGTTAATTTCATTTTAATGATGATTTATATATACTTAAGAAAAGCGTTTTTAATAAAAAATGCCTTTCATAGCTATAGTATGCATCTAGTTATATGTTAAATGCTATTTTAAAATGTCAAAATATATTGTTCTTAGCATAAAACTTATTAATTCATATCTTTAGCTAATTCATTGAATAAAAAAATCAATACATATAGTAATAAATATATTCTATAAATTGGGAATTTTTATAAGACGAAAAACATTAAATTAACAACCAATATATGAGAAATTTGCTTTACAAAATTTTGTATATGTGCTCTTTTTTCTCATTAAAATACATAATTAGATTTTTATATTTGAGAAAAAAATCTTGAAAAAAAAATACATTCACGTACTTTCTTTTTTCTTATTCAATACAAATAGAACAAAACTGTTTTTACATAAATTTTGGAATGTAATATTAAATGCCTGTTTTATGAAGAAAACATTTTTATTTCTGTCAATTCTATCGTATTTTCTATATTGAATATACATGATAATTTTTATTCATACCGGATTAAAAATATATATATGTACACAAATATATTTACTTTTTAAGTACATACCTTGTGTTTTTCTTTATTGTTGTCGTTGTTTGTTTGTTTTCAAGGCGTATTTGAAGTAATGGTCAAAATTGTAAGTGTCGATAATACATGTCAAGACAGACAATTTTGGCTTGGAATACCACGATTGCAAAGGACTTTTAGTGAAAAATATTGCGTGTCTAACTCCAAACAGAACTTGACTTTTGTTCAAAGCTGAACAATAAAACAGATACAGCCTGCATATTTATATAATAAAATCACTAATTATCATTATAATATAGAATTAAAAGCTTAAATGATAAAAGTAGAACACTCAAAGGCTTATAAAAACCTTTTAATATAGGGATCGACATGTGTCGAAGATACAAACGGCACCATTATCAAGATCTAGATGATAAACAAATTATTCTCGCAAACATATTTGAAAATAAACTTGAAAAACAAAAGTCACGAGATCATATGTGTAATAAAAGAGAGTGCTTAAAAATAGTCAACTGTAAACATGAAAATTAATATTTTATTATTTTTTATTTGTTTTATTATTTTCAAATTGAACAACACCTCGTGCCAGATTTTAGGTAATTCAAAATAGGCTGATTCATTGCATATGCTCTCGTTACGCATATAGATTTATATTGAATCACGTATAATAGATGGGAAATAAAATCTTGATGAATATTTTCTTTACTGTTCTTAAAATCAATTTTTAAAGCCGTATATAATCTTGAAAAAACTATACTTCTTCTGTCGCATTTGAAATCTGTTATATGCTCTTTTAATCTTGTTTTAAACTTTGTCATTCCTATATAATTATGCAATATTTAATCTGCTTTGGTGAACAGGCTTTCATAAAAGCCTGATAGCTGATATGGCTCTATTCGCCTGGTTAAAAAAATACAAATTGTAGAAAAATGTTATTTTAGCTTTTATAATTCAAATATCTTTAAATATTTCAAATTTTTCTGATAAAGTTGTAAAGATTTTTTTTACGTCTCTGTCTCTTCTGCATCTTGATATATGTCTTTAATGTCTTTCTTACTCTTTTACAATTGCATGCAGAGATAAGTGCTATAGTTTTAAGTGTACAGTTGTCATTCCTATATAGTTATGCAATATTTCATCAGCTTTGGTGAGCGGGATTTCATAAACACCTGATAGTTGATATGTCTCTATTAGCTTGGTTAAAAAAATACAAATTGTAGAAAAATGATAATTTAGCTTTTATAATTAAAATATCTTAAAATATTTCAAATTTTTCTGATACAGTTCGGAAGTATACATATCGCTCACCCTCAAGAAAATTGACAGAAGACCAAAAAATCCATTTTGAGTATTACTGCACTAATAGGCCTATAAGGTGAATTTTGCTACAGAAAAAAAGTTATGTAAACCATATGCAAATCGCTATAATACGCTATAGGTCACTTTAGCACCACAGAAGAGGAGTAAATTATATGGAAAGAAAAAAAAATCAGTCGTCTCTATCTCTTTTACATCTTGATATATAAGGCTTTAATGCCTTTCTTACTCTTTTACAACTGCATGCAGAGATAAGTTCTATAGTTTTATGTTACAGTAAAATAATGCAAATTAAATTTGGATCTCCTGTGAAATTAGTGACTTTGAATTCAGTCTTTTTTTTACTTGCAGGGGAGAGATTTACTTATCATTATTTGCTATTTGTATTATATATATATATAAAGAAAAGATTACTTAAATTAATAAGACACATTATTAAAGAACACTTAAATTAATAATCACAGTATTTATATCTATTCATTTAATTTCTGCAAAATTCAATGAAACTAAATGAAATTTCTTTTTGGATGCAAATTAATGAAAATATCCACTTTATCCACGAAGTATAATGATGATTAAATGGTCAAAATACACGTATAGCAAATGTATTCATAAAAATGCATAATTTAAATATTCTGCTATTTCTTTAATTAAATATATTTATATGATTTGATATCAACTTATATAGCTTTTTGTGTAATTTTTAACTATTTTATTATGTAACATTCTGTAAATATGGACTGGAAATATAAAGATTAAACTTTAGATAAATATTAAACTTTAAACATTCCTTTCATTTCCTATTGCAGCCTGTACATTTTCTATATATATTTAAATCTGAACTGTTATCAAACTATGCTAATGATGAATTCAGAGACAAACCTCATAACAATATACCTAAACATTTAAAAAAGCTATAGAGAAGTATGCTGTCTCATATCAGTTGATTAATTATATTCTGAAATCTGAAACGTATTTACCGCAGACGGTCTGTAGCAAAATTCTCGTCTTGAAATAGTGAAGTTCTAAGTGTCTTTAAAGTTCGAATATGATGGTATATATGTTGGCTTTTTGATAATGTTTAAATATTTTTGAGTATTTAATTATCCTTTGACTGTTACTTCTAGACAATCTCCATGATAAATTATGCAGCCCCATGTCATGACAGAAGGTGAATAGATTACTGTTTTATAAGTGCAATTTTCATTAGATCATTCATTCATTCTACGTCTTACGTACTGATTCCCACCGAATAGAAAAAAAATAAAATTTGATTCATTTGAAAGTATTAACTAAGACCTATTGTTAATAGTGCATTTTGTAATTTTTTTTAATTTTCTTGCGACTTCCAATTTTGCGTTATTCAATTTCTGTGTCTGTACTATTTTTTACAAATATTTTATTTCTTTATCTCGTTTCAATTAATTGTCACTGGACTATTTTCCTGGAATTTCTTGGAAGTATTTTCCAAGTATATTGTATGTTCATAACTGATATTGAATTGATTTCTTTAAAAACAAAGTCTTTTTAAGGCAGCATCCAGTTTTATATGTACAAAATGCCCGTCCCGAGACGTAAGTGTAAAATGCTAAACATTTTATTTTTTGCTGAAAATCGCAGATGACAGATGTATTTACATAAGTCTTCTTTAACCCTTTCAGTGCGGATTTTTTTTGGGGGGGTTAATGCCCTGTGCGGAATGTTTTGACCAAAAACCGACATTATTTATCTGATTACCGGGCATAATTTTCCGGTACGAATTAATTTTACCAAAGGGACACGACTTTCCGAACGACCCAATACAAAATTAAAAATCATATCTTATGGTTATACGAAAAGCACGCTACTGGTTTTGGTTATAGCCGAATTACTGCACTACGCAGGCTCAATACGTCATCACTGCTAAGCCCATGACGCGCTATAGTGAACACAATACACGCCGTGAACGCCTAGGCGACTTTGTCGACGCTTAAAGTAGTCTACAGCACCCAACTCCTAGATGTCGACATTAGTCGACTCCCGCACTAAAAAGGTTAATAGTTATATAACAAAAAATAATATGCCTTTTCTTTCAGTGTAAAATAAATGTCTTTTTTGTTTGTTTAATTGTTTGTTTTTTACGCCATATGAAACCGCCTTGAAATTGAAACTATTCAAAAGATTTCTCTCTCGCTGCAATTGCCTAAGGGTGGTTGTGGCAAGAAATTGGAACAAACCTTTGCATATAAAAAAAGAAAAAGAATAATGAATAGAGAAATGGAGTATTTTCAACTGCTCACTCTCTCATTTTGTTCTGTATTATAGTGGAATTTTAACAGTATAATTTTGGTATCAATGAAACAGGGTAAAATGAAACTAAACGAATTACAATACAATTCCAACAATGCTCTTGATGCCATGACACGTTCCAAAATGCAATATTGTACCATTGATTTTTTTTCTAAAATATCCTCTTTATTAAAACACACTGACGAAAAAAAAAGACAAATGAATCCTAATTTTTGAAAATATAATGTAACCACGCGCAAAAATGTACAACAACCTCCTCCGAGTAATCCATGATTTCGAAAACCATTCTTTATCATTAGAAAGCTCAGACATCAAGATTTGAAGAAGTATTTATAAAAACAAAGTAGTGTATTAACCCATTAAAGCCGGAATTATTTTCGTCTTTAAAATGCAAAACTTACATTTCACACCAGTTTTTTTAATTTGTTTGATTTTATTACGAGCTTTGAGTCATTAAATAAAGTGATGTTTCCGTAAAAAAATATTGATGTATAAACAAAAAAATGATTGAAAATTACCTGGTACCATATTGTACCGCTAGGCTTTAATGGGTTAATCAGTTTTCTCAACAAGGGAAATACGTTTTGAAGATTCTACCAATTTTTAATTAAACAGTTTCAGCTATGTAATTGAATTTATACATGTAAAGGTAACAGAAGAATATCACTTTTAATGTTACCGGTAATGCTGTTAATTTACCTTGTTTGTCTATAAACCATGTTTGTTGAACATTAAATATTTACTTGAGAATTGATAGCATGTAAAAACATACTACATTATATAATTGTCAAATTGAATTAGTATATAATTGTCAATAGTGTCAAATTGCACAGAAACCGTCATTTTTCCCTAATCAAATGTCGAACAAGGCATAGTATAAAAGTCTTTTTTTTTATATTTGATAATTTTGCTTTTTCTGTTTACCTGCAGTCGAGGTCGAAACTGACGCCACTCAGCATTGATGCACCGCCCCCTGAAAAGTAGATGGCAGGCGGAATTTTTTTTCAGCGTCTGAACAGTCCCCCGAACTTTAACACCAATAATTTCAAAAAGTTTTCTTCGCCTCATTTTTCTGAGATCAAATAATTCAAAGAAAACTTTTAGATATTACTGGTGTTAAAGTTCGAGGAACCGTTCAAACGCTAAAAAAAAATCCGCCTGCGACAGCTGCCATCCAGTATTCAGGGGACGGTGCGTCAATGCTGAGAGGCGTCAGTTTCGGCTTCGACTGAACGCCAGTCGCTGTCAGTGCCATCTATTGTTTGAAATTTGAACTAAAATCAAGAATCACAATAAAAAAACTCCTGACATTATACATAACCTTCCTACAAGAATTTTTTAAATATCTGTCACTGTTTGCAAGTTATCGAATTTTAAAATCCATTAGTCATATTTGGGACAATTGGTATATGTGATAATAGAAATTTATTCCTATTATATTATTTCCTTAAAATATTGTCACGGTTATAATAAAGGGAAATGTATTTACACATCTTTTTTGCTGGTTGAAATCTCAAATTGTTAAGTTTTTAATATAAAAGGAAATAACTTCAGAAATATTTAACTTTATCATAAAAGACCTTTTAATAATACTGAAAACATTCATGGCAGTTTCCAGGACGCATAATTGGATTATTTAAATAGTTTCTGGTAAAATGATTTAGTTCTTTTTTTGTACTGAAATGACAAAATATTTTCTTACTTCAACAAATAAAGCACTTTCGTTCCTTTTAAATTTGATTTCTTAAATGAATTTATTTGAATAGGCAGTAATGCTTTTATTTTGCTCATATTACTTTTATAATTATTCGCTATCTCATTTTTCATATTTTAAATGTCTCTCCTTGTCATTTCCGAATATTTTTTTTTTTTTTTTGGAAATGCATAATGATAAATTCAAAAGTTGTCCTTTTTTTTTAATTAAAATTCTGAAACATGCTCTTAGTATTTATCAAAATTGATTCATGAAGAAACACATGAATCAATAAGAACGAAAACCAATTTTTTCACGCAGGAGATGAACCTATTGAGAAATCAGGTTGCCACGATTATTTTGTGAGTTCAATAAAAACTTTTAGTTACGAAAAAATATATATAATATTAGACTGTATCAAAAGTATTTTCGTTTTTTAAATGTTTTTATACCAAAGCTTGTAGCTGGAACATTATCACCCTTATTGTTGAACTTAAAATGTTATTTAAGTGAATACATGTCTTTCTATATTCTATAATAATAAAGGTTTCTTTCTTTTATTTATAGGTTGCGTAAAGAGTGATTCAAATGTTGAGATTTTATGCATCTTAAATCATGATTTTAAACTAGGCCTTAAAACCAATGAAGCTGCTTCAAAACTCGTGCAGTTGGAGGCCAGGACATATGTAGTATCCGGACAGTTTAAAACAAATCCAAACGTTTCAAGGAAGGGTATCTCAGCCTTGAAATCCAACCCAGAAGTGACAGAGGAATTTTGACCACTTTAAGAGAAAAAAAAAAAAGGAGAATCCATTCTTAACACAATAAATTTTGATGCTAAAAATTAACAAAACAACACATTCAACAATTATTAATGTTTGTTATTAATGTTGCCGGTGCCAACACAGATCCATTAATTTTGTTTTTACTGCAATTTTTTTAAACTTATAAACATCACATAATTTCCATTTTTACACCGTTGAATTGAACACAAAAGTTCTTTTAAATGCAATTTGAAACAACGATTAGAATATGAGAAAGCAACTTGAATTTGAGGAGGATTTGAACGATTAGAAGTAAGTATTTGGCAATTTCTCCGGTTATCATTTCCTGGTTCTAGTACAAAGTACTAGTACCTTTTCCGAGTACAAAGCTTACGCTTTTACTAAATTTCTGTACTTCATTTAAATATTTGTCTCATGTTTTTCATATAAAAATTATTTTTGATTTTCCTAGTGCGCAATCTAAAAGAATTTTTAAATGTGAGAAACCTATTAGAATTTTCAATAGAAAAATTATTTTCACCTATATGCTTTAAAACTAAGCTAAGATTTTGCTAAGAGAATCCTGAATTGGATCTCTTAGTTTTAATAATTTCAAGTATGAATTTTCTGTAGTTTAATTCCTGCTATAACATGTAAGACAAAGTAAGATTTTAATTTAACATCAAAATTTGTTTATTAGCAAGAACACAAATGTATATTTTGTAACGAAATTCACAGCAGATTTAACTTGCTTTCTGGGAGATCCGATCAATTATTATACTTTATAGAAGCGCGAAAAAATTTCATGAGTGATGCCGGGCGTACTGGTAACGAGATTACGAAACATGGAGCGTTATAATGTTATATGATACATATATGTTACCATGTCATCATATTCCTTGCAAAGAATGTATGTGAGTTGAAAATTGGACGATCCAAAAAAAAATAACATCCCACTTATTATTTTTTTTACAGAGCCATCTAATAAAACCAGAGGCATAATTCAAACTTTAATGAAAGTAAAAGGGAAGTTAATTCTTTAAAAGGCACACTTAGAGATATGTATAAATGAAAAATAACGATAAAACGTTTCGAAAAAACACAGTTGAAGACTATAATTAAGGGTTGGGACAGACGATAAAATTAGACACTCAAAAGAGAAAGAATGGTGCATAATTACGATCCAACTATTTTTCTCTATCAGGGTTTCCTCCTAACAATTCGCTTGTTTATTAAAATTTACACTTTTGTTCATGTTATATATAAATATTCGTCTTCTGGCAGTGGGACATATTTTATTTTTGATTGGTTAAATGAAATATAATTTTCAATTAAAATAATGTATGTCTTAAAATGTTTTATCCCACCTTCTTTTTCCAGCCTAACTTATATAGTCTTTTTCATTTAAAAACAGTAGACACATCTTTAATATAATTCCTGTGATTTTAAGATTTTATAAACCAGAAAAAAAATATTGTTTATCTTTCCCAAAATAAAGAATTCGAAGTAACAAACATAAAGCTAGAATGACGTTGAGTTATTTTTGATTGTCTCAGATTGTCCTATTTTTTTCTATTGCTTTAAAATTCTTTTAAAATAGAGTAGACACACGATTATCCAATGTTCAATAGCACGACAAAAACAGTTAACTGAGAAACCTTACATACTTCGTCGTAAAATTCTTTGCCTCTGTAATAAAAATTCCGAACTATTTTTTTTTTAATTATTAAATTATAACGAATGATAAAAAGCTTTTATTATGTAGTAAGATAGATAATGTCAGTTAGAAAATTTCACAAAATTGTACGAGCAAGTTGCAAAACAACCTATTAGAGTGAAATGTTTTTATAAATGAACATTTCCAGTGCCGTATATGGTGATATTTTAAACCTTTTCAGCATAAAGATTTTTATTACGCAAAATTTTGAATGCAGTTTAAGTTAAAATATTAACAATTTTAGTAAATTTTAATATAAGTTAAAGAAAACAAGATGGAAATTTTACGTCAAACGTGACAAATGAGGTGGTTTCGTACTATAACTAGTTTTATAAAAGAGAAATAATCATCGATATTATATCGGTGAAATTGATTATATCGTCTGTAATTAAGATATGATTAATTTCCTTAATAAAATAAGTACATTTTAAGTTGGCAACATTTTATCTTTTGTTGACATTTACTGAAAATTCCAGTGGGAAACTTAAGCCTAGCTTTGAAAATTTCAGAAAATGAAATCTATATTTAGACTCTTGTTTCCATTTAATATCTATTTCTCTGGAAACATCTATCCAAAAAACTTTTGGTAGATTATATGATTAAACAATTTTATAATTATAATTAATTATAATTTTATAATTAAACAATTTTAGTACACAAATTCTGTATTTAAATTCCGTAATACGGAAATAATATGACTTCACCTTAAATATGATGTAATCACCATGGCAACCTAGAATCATTACCTATCATGGACTATCACTGAATTAATTTCGTATGTTAAGATTTAATAGAATGAAGAAATATTTTATTAATACGTTTTTAAGTTTTGAGTCGATTTTCATAAAATTTTAAATGACTCGACAAAATTCTGCAACAATCATATATATTCAATTTCAAACCATTCGTTTATGTAGTTTTTACGCTGTTATATGCGGCCAGACGGACGGACCAGATGATGATTATAGGTGCTACGTATTTATATAATTACGAACGCACCTAAAAATTTGAGAAATTTAAAGAAATATGACAATTTAAATAGTTTCATACTTTTCATTACTAAATGCTTCTGTTCACAGCTCATTGTTAAGTTATTTAGAAAATATTAAAAATAATTCAACTAGAACAAAATAATTCGATACCATGTTTTCTGTTAAATTTATTCCATAAAGATATAGATAATAATAAAATTACTACAAAATTTTCTTACTTATGTTTATAGTCAATATTTGTCAATTATAGTCAATATTTGTCAATTATAGTCAATATATGTATAGTCAATATTTCTAATGTGACAAATATTTAATTTAAGTTGTTCAATCGACATAAAACTAACGTAAAATGCTTATTTAAGTTTTACTAATCATGTCTGAATTTTAATTTCACTCTAAAGATAACTTTTTCTCTTACAAAGACAAGTTTTGGTATGAAACGATTATGGTACTTAGAAATAAAACGTGCTTTAACGCTTAAATTTAATTGAAGAAGATTCCATAAATAGATTTATTTTTGAAAGTAAAACTTTTGGGTTCAATTTAGGATGCTTGAAATTGAATTAGAATCGATATATATCCGTAAGTAAAAAGATCTAAAGTATCAGGCAAGTTCTTTGCAACTGCACCGACATCAAAAACTTACATTTCGATGAACCTGATAAGTATGCTATTTTTTCCAAAACCTTTAAGTCAAAGAATGTTATCATTAAATTTTTTTAAATAGAAAGTTGCTCTATACAATGGTTTTGGCTAAGCAGTATCATTATTTAAAATTATACTTTTAGTGTTTTTTTATTCCTCTAACCAAAATTCAAATGTTCTGTCCGAAGAGTGAGTTCAGTGGTAACATTTTGAAAGAGTAGTTTAGTAAGCACTTCGTTACGTGTAATAGAAGAACTTCGGGTATTATGGAATAGTCGTGTAGTATAGAATACAAAGGCTTATTTTTGGAAAAATGCTGTAACCAAGCCGCAATATTTGGGTGTTTTAAGTGTCTGTCTGGCTGTCTTGGGTATAGTTTTGGGTGAAGCGATTATGGTACTAAGAAATAAAACGTGATTTAACGCTTAAATTTAAGTGAAGAAGATCCCATAAATAGATTTCTTTTCGAAAGTAAAACCTTTGGGTTCAATTTAGGATGCTTTAAATTGAATTAGAATCAATATATATCCGTAAGTAAAAATAACTAAAGTATCAGGCACGTTCTTTGCAACTGCACCGACATCAAACACTTACATTTCGATGAACATGATAAGCATGCTATTTTTCCAAAACATTTAAGTCAAAGAATGTTATCATTAAATTTTTAAAATAGAAAGTTGCTCTATACAATGGTTTTGACTAAGCAGTATTCATTATTTAAAATTAAACTTTTAGTTATTTTTTTCTTCTAACCGAAATTCAAATGTTCTGTCAGAAGAGTGAGTTCAGTGGTAACATTTTGAAAGAGTAGTTTAGTAAGAACTTCGTAACGTGTAGTAGAAGAACTTCGGGTATTATGGAATAGTCGTGTATTATAGAATACAAAGGCTTATATTTGGAAAAGTTTTGTAACCAAGCGGCAATATCATAAACTACTTAAGAACGTTTCCAGAAAATTAATGGTGAACATGGAAAAATAGAGAAATACGCGAACCATTCCGTTCAATATCGACTTATAGAAATCATTTTTTAAGTACTAAATAGTCAGTTTTTTTAATTAAATTTGAGAGAAGAAAGAAATTTGTTTTAAGTGTTTTTTTTACTCTTTTTGTATTTCCAAACAGACCACACAGATGACAGTTTAAAACTGCAGAATAAACAGTAGATAAGAAAGCGATCTTCAGAAAATATGTGTTTTGAAATTGTGGTGTTTTAATTCTGAATGCAAGTACTAGATGTCAGCATAACAAGAAATATACTTTCCAGTTTCTAGTGACATCTATGTTTATAAGTTCTGTTTCTACGACGATTAGCCACTATAGATGTAGTTTTGTTATGTGTTATGTGATGTAAATGCTTGTGTGTGATGTTAATTAAACATGTAAAAGTAATTCATTTCGTCAATCTCATTTAATATGTATATTTAGTTAATTAAGTCTTCTTCAATGCATTATAGAAATAGTAAGTATTACTCTTCTTTTAACAAAATACGCTGTTGCAATGGGGAAAGTACGATAAAAACCGACGTATGTTTCTCTTTCTTTGTTTGTTTGATTTTTGTGTTCCAAAGAAGACACCACAATTCCGATTTCAAATTGTTGAAAAAAAAAACACAATGTTCACTAATTCTGCGCTTGATGAAATATATTTTTCTTGTGCATGCGTGGAAACGCCGGAAAATTGCTGAAAATTGAAATTATATCCTTAGCGTTCGACAGAATTTTTAATTAAAATATTGGTTAATTTTCAAAAAGATCCATTTAGATCCATTTCCGCCCTTTTTTAACTATCACATTTAGTTGACCAAATAACTATAGTCACAATTTTAAACAAAGGTACTTCTCTATTATCCCGACGACCACTTTTCATAACAAAAAACTATCGACAAACTGTAAGATTAAACACCAAAAATGCAGTCCCATTTACTTGATGTCAGAAGCATTATACGTGTTTGTTATGTCATCAAGTGGTTTTTAATTCGACATTTGCGTGTATTTTTCATTATGTTTTACTGATTTATTAGTTATTTCATTAATTAAAATAACAATTGTGTCTTTAAATTCTTATATTTTATTTATTTATTTATTTTGATATTCCAATGGCAACGTTCTCCCGTTTATTTGGCGTTACAGTTTGGCGATAGTTTTTTAATATGAAAAGTGGTCGGCGGGATAATAGAGAAGTACCAAAAAAACATTACATTTCCAAGCATCATGAGTAACATTATGTTAATATGTTTTAATTTAATTAGCAGTTTCAGAGTTTATTAAATATTTTCTGATTCATTAAAATAACTATTTTTTACCTCTATACAACTAATTTAATATTTTTCCAAGCAAAAATGTGATTTTTATTAATGCATTTCATTTAGCAGAATACATTTAGCAGAAGAATAGTAGAAACGGTATCGTCCACTAAACAATGCTAAATTATACTGCATAAAACATATAATAGGAAAAAATGCTCTCGTTTTGTGTCGTGTAATGTCGTTTTGACTTTGTTTGTTAACAATCTATAGTAATAGGCACAGGTTTTGATGAAAGTGGTATTTTGACTTTGTAATTTCTGTTACTCGAATTTGAATTGTAAATATTTTTAAAGTTGAAATTATCTGTCAAATTTAATTTTTTTTTTACATAAGGTGTATATAAACAACAGATTTATTTATTTATATACAGCTTTTATAGATAAATACTAAATGCAAACACGTTTCAGTAGAATACAATGCAACTTAAAAAAGGTTAATTTTAAAATTTAATTTTTTATGCCAGTAAAATTTTTATAGAAAATATATCTAAACAATATTACTGTTATTAAGCAAAATCTATCCTTCTATATTAAAAAAAAGTAACCTGGAACTGAGCCAAAAACGAAATGGACCAATCAAATTCTGCGTAGATATTCCGGATTATTCTCATCGCTTTTTTACTAGGGACTTTTTTGAGGAGCTATTACTTTTTTTCTAGCCATCCTACGGATTCGAAAATCATACCACCAGACGCGAAATATAATATAACAAGCTTTCAGAAATTAAAAAATATATCACAGTCGGACAATAAAAACAAAAAAATCCTTAAAAATTCGAGTAAAAAATATTTTAATGAAAAGTCATTTTTTTTTTATTGTTACCAATTTCTAAATAAGCGCAAAAGATTATGTTTTATCTAAAAAAAATGTATTTGCATTAAAAACAATGAAAAGTTTAATATGAAAGTTTAAAATAATGAAAGTTTAATAATGAAAGTTTAAAATAAAAATTAAATGATCACGTGTTGAAAGCAGGAAATAAAGAAAATTACGTCATAAAAATTGTGTTTACACATGAATATTAAAAATAAAAAATATGAATTAAATGAAAAAGCATTATAACCAGCCAAATGAAAAAGCATTATAACCTGATTACAGAAGAAAGTCGCCGTTCGTGATATCATCATCATCATCATCTTTTTAAAACAGGATACGTTACCAGGTTTTAAGAGGCTGTGAAATCAGAACGGGGGTTGGTGAGCGTAGCGAGCAGGGGTCAGAGCCCCCTAGTATCTTTAAAAAATACAAAAAATGTTCAACGATCATTTGAAATTGTTTTCACTTATTAAATAACAATTTTGTGATTTGAGTATTGCTTTATATGTTGCAAACATTCCCTGTGTGCCATTAAAAATTTACTATTCTAAAATGATAATATAAAAAATGTTTAATTTTTTTAATAACTATCAATTTATAAAAGTAAATTACATATCTCTATATAAGAATTTAAATTTAATCAGTTTACAGAAATCGTACATTTTTGCTGATAATTCTTTAACTAAACACCTTCTAGTTAAATTTTGAAAGCACATTCAATTAGCTCAATAAAGATGAGATCGGGTAGCTTCCAATTAATTATTGAACAATACTTCCTCAAGTGAAGTTTTGATTAAAGTCTTCATTCTGCATAAATTTAAACTTTCTTTTATACAAAAATTCTATATAATTTAAAGTTTCATTTATTCACTGAAAATAATTGGTTGATAGCAGCTTTTTTTCCCCTGAAGGAATCAGATTTTTTAAAATTCTTTATTTACGCATTAATAAAAAGAATGTATTCATGCAAGCAAACAAACTTTACTACAAATATGTTTTTAAAGCATTAAATGCTTGTTCTTACTCAAAGTTTAGTTATTTTGAAAAAAAAAAGTACTTTTTCAAATCAAATTCGAAAAAAGTCCTTCCGGCCTGTACCGGGAGGAAAAGGTAGCTTCCATAATCCATGTTTTTTAAAAATTCAACTATTTTACACAAACACCCGAAGCTCAATTCCTTGGAACCCGATTATAGAAAATTCAATCCCGGTTTTCGTTAATACTGAATTTGAATGTGAATTTCAGCTTGAGAGTTACAGTATAACAAAAATCAGATTGTTTCAAAATGTCAGCCACCCTAGATTTTCAAACTCTCATATCTCTGCCATTTTTTAACATAGTACAAAAACAAAAATGTTCCGGAATCCATGTATCACTGTCTAACACTTCACGAAAACAACTTTTTCAATTTATCATTTTTTATATTTTTTTTAATTAAAAAACAAATAAAATTTAACTGGCTGCCGTTTAGAAACAAGATGGCGCATGAAGCTGGCCAACGAACTCGGTCGACACCTTGGTATGTTCTGTGCACATGATCAGTCACTTTCAAATTGGTTCATACATACGAGAATTACAGCATAACAAATATCAGATTGTTTCAAAATCTCAGTCACACTAAAATTTCAAACTGCCATATCTCAGCCATTTTTTAAGATATGGCAAAAATAAAAACTGTTCCAGAATCCTTGTATCACGTTCTGTTAGCAACAGAAACAATTATTACATTAATTTATAATTTTACGTACATCCTTTTGAATTAAAAAAAAATAATAACTGGTCGCCATTTTGAAACAAGATGGCGGATGAAGCTGGCCAACGAACTCGGTCGAGACCTTGGTATGTCCCATACACATACTCAGTTACATTCAAATCGGTTCATAAATAAGAGAGTTACAGCATGACATTTGTCATATATATCTACATTTGAACGGAGGGTGGTTTGAGGGTCTGGGGGTCATGATCTATGAAAATGTACCAAAATATTTTGGAATTGTTTTCCTCCGAGCGGTTGTAATATGTAGCTTTTTGTAATGAAAGCTACTTTAGAGATGGTTACGTGGAAAATTTTCGAAAACACTTTTAATAAGCAAAACTATTTACAGACATGACACTATATACAAATATTGTCATATGTACATACATACAGACTGTTTTCTGACATATATGGAGAAACATTACTCCGTTTCACAAATTAATATGGACGAAAACTCACAATCGTAAAGAAAAGTAAAAACAATCAAGCAGCCATTTATTACTTACCCATCATACGTAGTATAGAGTAAGTCTTGTAATCGTTTTGAAAATCGAAAATTTTTTTTGACGGATTTACACGTTTCAGACACTGGAGATTCCGAAAAACATATTTTTAGAAAAAAAATTTTGCCGTCCGTCTGTGTGTCTGTGTGTGTGTCTGTGTGTCTGTAAACGCTCTATCTCCCGAAAAAATTGAGATAGAGACTTGCAATTTGGTATGTACTTAGTATGTAATAATGGGAAGAAGCCTATTTCATTTCAATAACCTCGATTAACCGGAACTATTTTTTCGGACTCTCGAAATATTCGTTCTGATAAAAGGTATATAAAAATTTTCGAAATTGTTTATTTTAAGAAATGAATATAAAAGACAATAAAGAAACATAAATTTTGCATAAAGAATGAAGTCGATCGGATAATTAGTTGCCGAGATATTTGGAATCCTATTTACCACACTCTTCGATTTTTCATGACCCTGTATTTCATCCAAATTTCACTTTAAAGATATATTGTAATTGGAACGTTGACGCTTAATCAGATGCAATAAACCGCTAGTTAATAGGATTATTATTTTTGGAGTTATAAGGAAAAACCTCTTTCAAGCAATTCAGTAATCAAGCCTTTAAAGTTTATGACGTCATCCAGCCACGATTTTATTTGAATTGCAATGCATTTTATAAGTAGTTTAGGCATTTTTATTTTAATATTTTACATTATGCATATCCATGATGGGTAAGTATTACGGTGCCCCCCAACGACTAGTTTTTTGTTGCGTTCAAAACTCAGAGATCCTCACGTAAGTAGGTGTTTTAATTTGAATTGCAATGCATTTTATAAGTAGTTTAGGCATTTTTCGCAGCGCCATCTAATCGCAGCGCCATCTAACTGAACATTTATTTTTTATAACTGGTTTTATTGACATATTGTTTTATCTGGGCTTTATGTGTTTAAATATATATTGAAATATTTTCAATGTTTCTATTTCGACGTGTATAATTTTTGTAGGCAGGAAAACAGTGGGCCGAGAGCCCCTTATTTCTCTTTCGCGATGATCTATCCTTGAGGTATAGAGAGGATCCAATCCCTTATTTGGCATAGCAAAATTTTTTAACAGTAATTTCATGTTATTTAATTACATAATTTCTGTTATTAAAGTAGTTGAACATTTCTGTTTTAAACCAATGCCGCAAAAATAAAATTAATACTGTGTACAAGTCGCTAAAGGTAGTTAAAAGTAAAAAAATAAATGAGAATTGCAAATCCGTGTAGATAACCAAACATTACAGGAAAATGATAAAAACCTTAAATTGAATAGATATTACACTGCTCAAAACAATTAAAGGATATTGCAGTTTTAGGTGGATTTTGTATCTGGGAAACTTTTTAGCTGATTGATACATGGTCGACAGACATAGTAGGTTATATGAGAATAAATTACACATGTTTGGCAGAAAAAAATGCATTTTATTGCGCATTTGTGTACAAAAGGAAAAAAACACAATTTGTGCATATGAGAAAAAAAGAATAAGAAAATGTGTTTTCTTCAAAGAAAATCATTTTCAGTAGGGGGTATGGTTTCCACGGGCGGCAAGCAACGTTGAACACCTTTGAGGCATGGACTCAATGAGGCTATTAATGACGAGTTGGGGTATTCTGCCCCACTCTTCCAGAAGAGCTCTTTCCAGTTCTTGGAGAGTTTGTGGGGGTTGTTGGCGGCCAGAAACTCGTCTTCTTAGAGCGTCCCAAACGTGCTCGATTGGATTCATGTCTGGAGAACACGCTGGCTATTCCATTCGAACAATTCCTTCCTCGAAAAGGAAATCCTCCACCAGGTTTGCACGATGTGGCCTGCAGTTATCGTCCATTAAAATGAAGTTATCTCCGATAGCTGCAGCGTAAGGGACTACAATAGGTCTGAGGATCTCATCCCTATATCGGTGACCAGTCAGAGCTCCATCTCGAATGATGTAGAGGTCAGTGCGCCCGTCAATGGAGATGCCACCATACACCAACACTCCTCCACAGCCAAATCTGACACTTTCGTGCACGAACGCAGGATTATTCCTACTGCCACGGTCCCTCCAGATGAAAATACGCATATTATCCGGATGCACAGAAAAACGGGACTCGTCAGAAAACAGAATATTGCTCCATTCATTTCTCCTCCAGTTGACATGCTCGGTTGCCCACTCACTGCGGTCGCGATGATGCCTTGATGTTAATCTAACACATACCATCGGTCGGCGAGCATACAGACTTACAGCATGGAGCCGGTTTCGGACAGTCTGAGTTGAAATCGTGGTGCCTGTAGCCGAGCGAAGGTGTTGTTGGAGAAGAGTAGCGTTCATGTTTCGGTGTCTCCGAGCTGTTAACGCTAAATACCGATCTTCATTGGGCGTTGTTGCCCATCTACGACCTTGCCCTGGTCTTCGGCCTGCACATCCACTCTCCAAAAAACGGTTCCAGATCCTGGAAATGACACTTTGTGACACTCCAATGGCTTGCGCTACTTCGGCTTGAGTTTGGCCCCCTTCTAACCTACCAACAATTCTCCAAGCTTCTGAATCTGTCAAATGACTTCGCTGAGACATCGTACTCATCGAAACAAAGCAATCACTGAATGCCGATCATCCTTTTCTTCATTCTCTTTTATCCAGTTGAAAGTCAAATTTCATTCGCTGTCGCTGAAGCGACGTTTTCGACGTCGAACTCAAAATTTGCATACTCCACAGTTTGAAAACCAGAAAAATTTGCATTTGTGATTCTCTTCTTCTATTTTCGGCAAAAAAAAATTCGTTTATATCTTTATTTTATATAAAACTTCAAATATCCTTTAATTGTTTTGAGCAGTGTATTATGATGCAAGCCATGTGACTGTCATAAAACAGTTAAGAGATGAACTCTACACTTTCCTTAAGCTAGGTGGTCAGATTTACTCAAAATTATTTTTTCGAACAGAAGTGCATAAAACTTACATTTTTAGAAAGATAATTCAAAACAATTAATATTTGAGAGATGTGATACAATATATAACTATATATTGTGTGATAACTTACGTTGAAATTAGGTTAACAGCCCACTATCTCATCCTATCAAAGTAAACAAACACAAGTGATTCGTTCATCGCGGACAATAAGTATATTAAACCATGAAGGCAATTATTTGCAAAGCATGTTCTCCAATGATAATTTTGCAATTTTGTGTGGTCTAAAAATAATAATCCGCCCCTGTAAGCCAATCAAGCTTTAGCAGAACTTTGTTAAGTGAAGTGCGAAATAATTGAGCTTCCTTCACGATTTTTTTTATGAAGAATTTAAATATAAACAAATACAACTTACATGGAATGATATTTAATTAATCAAATTTCAAAACGAATCGTCAGTTAATTTGGTACTTATGTATTTTCCGTGCCCGGAAGTTAAACCACTGAAAATTATTGTTAAACGCCAAAGATATTTACCATTGCCAATAATAAATCGTGCTCAAAACATTATTTTAATATACATTGATTAAATACATAACATGATTGAAAATGGTAAATAATATAGAAAAAAAACTAAAATAATACAAAACAATAATTTAGTATACATTTATTAAACACACAGCATCAGATAAACGGTTTTGACCTAAGATATTTACGATGGTAGTTTTATGTTTGGCTGTATGGTACATCCTTAGGAATGAATATGACATATATGTTCTAATCTCATACTATATCTATGAATATAACGTACATATTTATATGGGTATCTATATTATATTATGCAGTTATATACATTGGGAGGTGGAATAAGTTTTCTCTGTTTCAGAAAATTAATGCTTTATTTAAAATAATTAATAAAAAACATGTCACTGACAGTATTGTCTATCGCTAGCCATTGCTTTTTTCCATCTTTATGGCAGCATGTGAATGGAAATTGCCATTTGTTGGAAAACAGCCAGAAGTTATTCAACATCCCAATAAAGGCTTCTGAAATTGCCTCTAATATTAACTATAGAGTTACAATATAAAATTAAATAAAGTTACTTTAATTAATACTATATTTGTCATTGTTGGCACGGTGTGTTTACCTGACACTGACCTTTAAAGTCAGTAGACATTAAGCATAAATGACAACGTCAGAGAGTTAAGCAGTTATGAAAACTCCTAAATTGTATCAAGAAAAAAGAGAAACAAAATCGTACAGAGATCAACATCTAGAAGAAAGTCCGCGAATCTTAATCAGATTGCACGCCAAGTGACAAAATTAGCGATACTGCCATAAAGTATTGTTTAAAGGGAACTATCGTAAGTGGCTTCTAAAAGTTCTATGTTTCGCCAAACCATACTCACTGGAATACATTAATTAGCATGCAATCGGATTATGACACATTTTCAAAGACGATTAGAAGAGATTATTGATACATTTTCTAATTTTCCATAATCGAGTCTACAGCGAATGGTGAAACAAAAAATATATTATAAACAATATGGTTTAATGTAAATGTGGATATCATTAAAGGCTTTTCTCAAAAGACAGTTCATTTCACCAAATGGTACACGTATTAGGTAAAATACGTAGTGGACCCAATTACCGAAAATTATTTAATAGGTTTTAAAATCCCCGAATTAATAAATTTATTGCAACTGATAAGCAAATGGGCATGAAACACAAATCCCTAACGGAGCAGTTTTTGTCAAGAAAAATGAAACACACAACAATAAAAAATATACAAAGAGCTGCCATGATCGCAAAGATTTATTGATTTATCTATCATAATCTTCCGATTTGGCAAAGAATTAAGCAAACAAATTAAATTACGAATAAAACTATCATGTTACAAAGCTTAGCATACATTTAAGAGAAACCAAACGTGTCACCAAAGGCGGCTAGCTCTTATATATTCGGATAAATAAGTGGAATATTTTACATCATTGCTTTTCAACAATGTGCAAGGATATAATTGATCTATCATCAATTTCAATAATGCAAATCAAATCCAGTTCCAACTGAAAGGGGATTGTATATTGTGCTTGTAAATCTAATACAATTTCAGCAATTGGATAGATCAGGAAATATTTACAGATAGTCATTTAACTGGGTAGTAATGTTTTATTCTCCTTAAAATTCCACACTTCCTTTGCGGCGAACGTCAGTCTTTTATTTTATTGGTTCCCACTTTTTCAATATATTTTTTTAAACTTAAGTCGCTTCTTTAACTTGATCGCTTAAATTTTGTAATCAGATAAGGCGACATTTTCAGTGCACAAATATTGGCGTTCAAATTAAATGTTTTTGCACACGCTGTACGACACGAATACGTACATATAGTGCCGAAGGAGCTAAATGCATTTGCAGATGAGATAGAAAGGTAAATTGTACATATATGAAATACTGCTTAGTGTCGGGATACATCAGAATACATTTTGAAGAATGACATTTTTCAACAGGCTCTATGATAACTCTTGACTTGACCGGTAGCTTATAGATTTAAAGTAGTTTTAAATATTAATTGAGTGTAAAAATGAATGTGGCACATGCACACGTGTCTAATTACCAAATCAGATATTTGTAGTGGACAATTCAGATAGTATATAATTTTATAGAAGATTTGTGCGCTATTGAATTTTTTTCATTTAACCTTGTAATTAAGTGGGTAAATAAAAATTTACCCGAGAATTTGTTGTGAGAGCATTACCGTATGAGATACCTGTAGTAGATAATTCCGGTAATATATAACTTTACAGGAGCTTAGTATGCAACAGACGTTTTACTTTTAACCTAATATTTATGTGGGTAAATGAAAATTTCCTCGGAAATTGGGGGTGAGGTACCAGTGAACTTTTTCAGCTTTCAGAATTGGTAATTTACCATTAGACTATTTTACTATTTTTTTTATAATAATGTCTAACTTTACAGAAAATATATTTTAATCAAACATGCAACAAGCTTACATAGGAGTATGTATACTATATGCATAAAAGTTTTCGAATTAAGATACTAAATGTAAAACACATTTTAATTTGTTTCTAGTAATTCTTAATTAAAATATATTATTTGTAAAATTAGACACTATTAAAAAGATAAAATGAGATAAAATAACATCATGTTAAACCATTATTTTTATTTTCAAATACAAATACCGTGTATTGCGGCAAATGATGTTTTGTTCTATAATGCACAGCTGAAATTTCAGACTTCAGTTTTCTATTTTTAGTTATATACGATATATAACGCTCACTTCCTTTTTTTCAAAGAAACCTTCATGAGTTCATAACAAAAATAAAATAAATATTATTCTAAAGTATAATAACTATTACCTTTTATGTACGAATCTGATACCAAAAATTATTTTTTGTCAAAAAATTGCATGTTTATCAAATAAGAAATCTTAGTTCTTATGATCATCTCTATTTTTTTCTTAATTTTAAATTTTATTTTTTTAACCTGCGGATAGCACGCACCTCTAATTTCCGATCAATTTTTATGTATCAAAAGTGCGTGTTACATACTGGAATATAAGGAAATTAAATCATTAGAAGAAAAAAAAAATTATAAATAATTAAATGAAACTTGAAATGAAATAATGTTAAAATATTATTTCTACGAGGGAAAGTCATTAAGTAAGTCACAAAATATATTTAAATAATAACTTACAATGATATTCACTTCAAAACTATTTTTATTTCTCAACATATTCTCCACCAATATTTATGCAGTTATATCACTGTTTTATCAGTGTCCCAACACCAGCTGCATACAATTATTCGAGTTGCTGTATCAGCCTTATCAAGTTGAACCTTTCATCATCTGTGAACATCATCTTGCAACTTCTTCAACGTCTACCAACGTCTTTGACTTATCCCCAAGAGATTTTCATCTGTTTAATACACTAAAAAACAATCTTGGAAGCAAGATGTGACTTACTTTTGTGACTTACTTAATGACTTTCCCTCGTAATAGTTCGCATTAATTAACTATGTCAATTAATTTTTTTAACTTACATAATTATTTATCATTTTTTAATGATGTTTAATGTTACAGAAAGTATATTTTAATGAAACATTCCTAAACACTAATTAAACTTGAGTTCAAATTTATTATATTAATTTAAACTTTTGATGAAATTTTATAGTATCAATACAAAGTCCTAATACTCGTTAAAGTCCCAGACACTGCGTAAAATATTTCGCTTTAGTTGATTATTTCACTGAAAAACCGAAGATATATTTAATGAATAAATGTTTCCATAATGTAAGTTCAACATTATTATTAGAATATGTGTTTATTTAAACACAAGTATATTTAAATTTAAGACACTTGTTAAACTTTTCATGAATGGATATTCAAATGATGCTTAAAATTAGAAAATCATGTATTTCAAATAAGTCTTTAAGATATAATTCTTTCATTTCATTCATATGCGTTGTTTGTCTTTTCATATTAATTTCTCTTTAATGAAAAAAAATATTTTACTTATCTTAATTAAATTTGACATTATTCACTGTTTTGGCAAATGATATTTGCATTTCAAAGAAAGGAAGTGAATTTCCCCTCTATAATTAGTTTGGTGCTTTACTATTTCACACATAAAACATAGAAAATATCGTTATTTTTAATCTGAAACAGTTTCTATTCTTTCAGTAATTTAGTAATATTTGTTGGAAGGACTAAAATATATGCAATTTCATGCATATCACAAAATTGCTTTGCAAAATCTTTAGTGAATAATGTTTAAAGAGTTAATGAAATATTGGGGGAAATTTAATAACGAATAATTTGCAGCTGAAACCAACTTATATTTAAAACAATGGATTCTCCAGCATTTTAACATGAAAATTGTTTTAAAGCTTAAAAGTATCCTGTGCATTGCAAGATCGTTATGAGACGAGAATACTTTTCAATTAATTTGATTATATAGCTGTACTTTTATCTAATATATTCATTTTTTACTTTTTTTGCTTTAATTGATGTTTTTCTAATATCTACATGTTTCAGTAATGTTAATACATGTCACGATTTTAATGAAGGGAATAAGAGTTTTAACTGTTTTAGAAGATGGTTTTTCCTCCATATAAAGGAAGTTATCTCCAACTTCATTTTCCAACAAGATGGGGCCATACCGTACCGTACACAGCATAATGAAAATGCTTCTGCAGGAACTACGAATGCCAAGGTTTAATTTAGTAGTACTATCCATTGTTTACTTGGAATTTTATTTAATACCCAATATTATTTGAAGTAGTTTATTTTTCTTTTGAAACGAAAATCAATTGCACTTTAATATTTCAAACTATTGTACTGTTTCTTATACAAATTATCTAAATTTCTACAGCTATAAAATCAGTGGTGGGATTCAGCCTACACATACCGGTTCGGTAGAACCGCTGCCTAATATTTTGCGCGTTCGACGAACCGGTTGTTAAAATGGCACTTGTAATGTTTAAATCCCAAATTTACATTCCTTAAATTATTAATTGCTCAATATCGTATTTTAAGCATATCACCTTGAATATGCTATGAACCTTGCCCTCCTTAAAAAACCATCACTGTATTAATATGAAGAGTTCACTGGGTGGTTTGACATCTCACATCTGACGAAACGTTTATATTTACTATGACACGATTATTTGTATTTCGATGTCGCTTGCTTGTATTCTCCGATAGTGATATTACTTTGTACTATTGACTTTTTCACATATACAGTTTTTGTTATATAGATTTAACACCCCGCCCTCTGTCGCGTTTTCCGGCAGACTCAGCATCGGTTGAATTTTGTATTTTTTTAAATTTTTTGAAGACTTCAATAAAAGCGGCCAGGAGGGACATCTATGCTTTACAGACATGGTTTCCTAGTCTGAGCAGTTCCTCTCGAGAAATAAAGCATAACACCATGATATTTGCTCATTTATTTCATCTTTGTATTACGTCTAAGAGTACCTTAATTTAAATACGTTGGTGTTCCGTAGATTGCCTTTAATGACATACGTAGAAACAAAACATTAAGAGTCAACGTTTGTGTGCCAGATCGCATATTATCGCCCTCATTTTTTTCAAAAATTCGCTGAATTAACCAATAGTTTTAAAGAAAAATGCTTATTTTAAAATTGGGTTAAATTTTATTATTGATATAAAATACCAGTTTTCCCAGATATGCACATTTTAGTAATAACATAATTTTAAAGGCATTTGTGACTATTTATAAAAGCCGACATTGACGACGATCTCGGCGAATAGGTGACATAAAATCGAAATTTCCGACATTGCTTTTGCGACTGATAGCAGTTAATGTATTAATAATACAGGGTTATTCAAACTGAATCGTCCGATCGCAAAATTTCATATTTAAAAAAACAAACGAGGCAGAATGATAAGAAATACATGAATACAAAGGAAAAAAATATAAAATTTTTATACATGAATAATAGATGGCGCTTGTGCGTTCTTCGTGAAGCTATTTTACAAAAACTGTTTTAGAAGATGGCTTTTCCCCCAGATAAAACCAGATTTCTCCAACTTCGTTTCCCAATAAGATGGGGCACCACCCCACTGGGATACAGTGGTTCGTTGTTTCCTTAACAAGGAGCTACCTAGCAGTTGGATCGGTTGCAGTGGACCAGATGACTTAATGATACACAGCAGGACCACTTAGGTCACCTGATATGACCCATGTGATTTCTTCTTTTGGTAGTTTTCACAGTTCCTAAGAGGGACTGCTCAGACGAGGAGGCCAAGTCTGTAGAGCATAGGTGTCCCTCCCGGTACCTTTATTAAGGTTTTAAAAAAATATATACAATTTCAGCTAGAGCTGAGCCCGCCGGAAAACGCGACAGGGGGCGGGTGAATCGCAATGGGCCATTATTGCCCGAAATTCACAGAACAAATCCCTCGCTGCCGGAGAACAGATCTCCCTCGCGACACGGGGCAGCGAGGTGCCGAGGTTCTTGAAATGGTTTGAGAATGATGTGCCGCACAGCACCTGGTTATCAGACAGCAGATAAGCTATCGGGTTGTGCGCCAGAAACATGCTCTCTCACGACAAGAGGCGCTGTGGCATCGCCAGAGTAACACTATAACTCCACTCGCGACAAGGTGCGATGCCATACGAGGGAATGGGAGTTGCTCTGGGTACAGACTAGCTTGTGAGGTTGGAGATGTGTGCTAAGTATTGGTGGATGTGTTTGAGTTTGTTCAGAAGTGTGGGTCTAGAAAGAATATTTTGAAGCCATCCCTTAGGGGGAGTGGCTGGACGTTTAATGTGCCAGCGTGCAGTAAGTGTGCATTTGTGGTAGGCGTGGGTAGGAGATCCCACCTCGCCACACTCACACCTATTAGATCCTGCACAACCAAATTTGTGGAGGTATGATTTAAAGGGCCCGTGGCCCGTTAGGAAGCTTGCGGTGTATGGTGTGAGGTGATATATGTTAAGTGAGACTTTGGGGATTAGGTCAAACGTGTGTCTGCCCTTATCAGTGAGTTCCCAGTACTCCTGCCATTCCGAGATGATCCTGGATTTCAGGACACTCTTGATGAACGACTGGGGCACTGGGAGGTGGTGATCAATGGATGTATACTTGGTGGCTTGTTCTGCGAGTTCGTCCGCGTACTCGTTGCCAAAAGTGCCTTTGTGCGCTGAGACGTGGCCGAGATGTGTTCTGTACAAGAGACTTTTGAGTTTTAATTTAATTTTTAGTACGAGTGGGTTAGATGTTCTAGGTGCGTGAATGGCCTGCAGTCCAGACAGGCTATCACTGAAAATAGAGACCTTTGTTCCAGATTGACCCTCTAGCCACTCTAGGGCGGAGAAGATTGCAAATAGCTCTGCCTTGAAAACGGAGTTGTTATCTCCGAGCCTACAGGCCCACTGATGAGTCACCGTGTCTCCTTCCGTGGCGCAGAAGGCTGCTCCCACGCCGGTATCTGTGCGGGACCCATCAGTGAAGATGGTGGAGCAGGTGGCATGGGTGTAGCTATTAAGTTGTGGGTTGACTTGAAGGTGCGATGTCTCTTCCGCAGGGTGGATTTGCCAGCCGTGGACTTTGCGTTCAATGGTTATGTTGGGAAAGAGGTTGTTGGATATGTGGTCCTGTCGAAGTTGTAGGATGGATGCTTTGTTGAATTCATATTTTAAAGTTATTGCTATGGGTGGAATGCCTGTGAGTATTGTAAGTGCATCAGTTGATATTGTACGGTACCCGCGTGAAAGTTGTAATAAGAATATCCTTTGGATTGAAGTTAATTTTGTGAGTGCCTGTTTTGTAAGATTACCCCCCCAGATGCATGCCCCGTATGTTATAATGCGTTCTATTATTGTTAAGTACCAGGTTTTTAAAAGGCTATTGCTTACACCCTTAAATTTAGATCTTAATTTAAGTGAGTTGTGATGATAGGAGATGAGTTTCAATCTTAAGTAATTAATGTGTGGGATCCAGTTAATGTTAGAATCGATTGTTATACCAAGAATTTTGAGTTGTTGTACGTGATGTATGCTAACGCCATAAATCCTCATTACTGGTGGTCTATTGGGATCTAGACGACGTGGCTTATTGAAGTAAAATATAAAGTTTATGTGCCACCAATAACCACAAATTTAGTTGGACTTAACCCTTTGAAGACTGAAGTCTAAAAGCTGGATAGCACTCAAAATGCGGCAAGCGCCCGAATTCTGAAATATTCTGGGAAATTTTTCTCTTCCTTTCTTCTGTCTGGCTTTTGTCAGCAACACAAGAAGAAGGCAGCTATTTTCGAAAGTGGAACCTTCCTAAGTAAAAAAGGCGTGGATTGCAATAATCCCCTATTCTGGGACAATAGTTGGATTTTTCTTAGGGGGAAGGGGGAATGCAACACCTCTTTCTCGGGGGTTCAGGCGATCTCACAGTAGTTTGCTTTGCCGGCCGTTTTGGGCGGTTTAGTAGTGAAAAGTTTAAACAACGGATTTGTGCTACTGTACAATCATTCAACAGTGACACCTTACAACCTGTTTGTCATTAATTTACATACCGTCTTGACATTATACGTGTTATTGAAGGAAGTTATATCTATGACTACTAAAAGAAACTCCAATATTTTTCCTTTGTATTCATGTATTACTTATAATGCTGTATGGTTTATTTATGAAGCTATAGCATTAGGAAACCGTATGATTCATTTTGAATAACCCGTATTTCAAATTTAGATTAAAGAGTTAACACTCTCGTCAAAGCAAGGGTATAAATGTTCGACTCTCATTGAGTTAATATTCCCACTATATTATATAATGTAACAACGAATTTGTAATAGTTTAGATTTTGTTTTCCATTTCTTTATCTATGTTTTATCCGGTCTGAACAGTAACCGACGAACATATTTTCTAGAGTAATGTTTAAAAATTTGCTTTATATTTAGGAAAACTCAGTGCAGTATTTTTATATAAATTATCCATTTTTAAATATAAGTGGTCCCCCTAAGTGTCTTTTTAACTAAACATTTTCCACATTTGAGGGTGTAAAATGCGTTGGAGACCCTCGGGTTGCGAACAGGTTGTTAAATAATTTGAATCCCAAGACCGGCTATAATGTACCTGTCAGGTTCTGTGTTTTTTTTTCTTTTACGAATGAAATTTAATAGTACATTTTATTTACTTTAATCGCTGAAATCTAACTATTTCTAACTATAAAAAAATACAAAAATTTTTATTAAATTTTTGTGGTATCAAAAGACGTACAAATTGAGAGCCTTATTATTTAAAATACGCTACAAATAGTTTTTTTCTTGTAAAGCATTAAGTAACCGAATTCTTTTGTGCTACCCTGTAAATGAATGATAAATATTTTGCACGTCACATTTTACAGAAAGCACTATTTAGTGCACCTAATTAATCCATATCAATTTCATTATGTTTGTGAAAACGTAACATTTTAAAAATACACTCCAAATTATTTTTCTCCATAGATCAAAATGTAACGGGATTTTTACAGTGTCCCTGTAAACGAATTATAAATGCTATATGCTTCATATATATACATAAAGCACGATATAATGAACTTCAGAAATTCGTATTAATTTCATTATTTTTGTAATAGTGTGATGTTATTAAAATACACAACAAACATTTTCCCAAAGACAATAATGTAACGTATTTTTTTAGTGTCCCTGTAAACTAAATATAAATTCCACACACTTCCTTGTCAATACAGACCAGGTATGATTAACATATGTCAGTTGCATGACAATCCGAATACATTATCCAGAGTTAGAGCAAGGACATATGGTAAGAAGACGTCATATAGACAAACCGAAGTCACAAACGCTTTTTAACTATGTTGTAAAGTGTTAAAAATATGGAAATCCGAGCTCAACACAACATCAATCTCTTTTCCTCCATTAGATAGATGATTTTCATTTTATCAGTATAAAAAGGTATGAATTCATACTTTACTGTACAAGAAATATATAAGTTATAAGTCAGTAAAGCATTCCATAGTGTATTTCGCTTCTACGGCAGGATTTAATGTGTATAGTGTTTTCGCGTAAGATTAGCTGCATTTTTATAACCAGATGTGAATTTTTGTAGCAAGCGTATGTTAATTTACTAATGTATTTAAAATTCGGGGGAAAACCCCATTGAATTGTATGAAATTTCCCAACGAATTTTTCAATTAGCTCATTGTAGTGCTTGCATCTTTCGTTTTCACAATATTTGACTGGTCTTTTTATATGAATTTCTCTATAGAATTGATTACCAAATCAATTAAAAGAAAATTTTGGAATAGTTCGCGCATGCACAGTTATGAATTATTTTATACAAATGCCCATATTTCATCAAATATGCAATATATTAATTTTTAAATTGCAGTATACTGGTTCTACTGATCTTGAGGTCAAGCAAGTGCTTTACATGAACAATTTGTCAAGAATTTTAGTAGATATTCGACAAATCGTGTAAAATACGAAAGTGTCCAGTCACTGCCCCTTAATGTTTGGACAGCAGTGTATAAAAATATTATACATAAAATATATAAACTACTTTTTATTCCAAAATGTTCATGTAAGAAATAATATATTTTTCTATTTAATTTGATTATTTTAATTCCATCTAGTTCCAGATATTCCATCTAGTGCTGCGTTTGTAGCCTTGCCAACATATTATAGCGAGAAAGTTTCAGGCTCAGTTTCGTTCCCAAGGGGTTCAGTTGGTATAACATATATGCGCTATACTGATCACGCGGGTTCGAGTCCCGGCTTGGGTACTTTTCCACTATGTTGGCTATACGCCTATTAACCCTCTGAGCGTTTTAAAAAGGGTAAAATTGTAATGTTGTTTTCTCTGCATTTTGTTTTAAATGCTAAAAAATATGATTCTTTCAGCGTTATAAATAAAACTTAAATACAAATATGAATATAACCCTTGAGTGTATTAATTATTCTTCATTGTTTGGAAAATTCATTAAATCTATAGAATTATACTATCTTAAACATTGCATATATAGCAGTGAAACCTGGAGCTTAGTGAACGGAATATTACGTTCAACACGCTTAGAGGGTTAAGCAATTAAAATTTGAATATTATGAATGCAAGGCGTGAGAAATTTTCTATGAAAAAATTTCCAAGTATTAAATATGAATTTATTTCAATTATCGATGCTGGATATTCTTTGATTTCGTGTTTGCCCCAGGGTTGTGACTCACGGAAAATATTCCATCTAGTGCTGCGTTTGTAGCCTTGCAAACATATTATAGTGCGAATGTTCCATGCTGAGTATCGTTCCCAAGTGGTTCAGTTGGTAGAACATATGTTTGCTATACTGATGACCCGGGTTCGAATCCCGGCTTGTGTCCGTTTTCACAATGTTGGCTATACGCCTATTAAGCAATTAAAATTTGAATATTCTATTTCCTTTATTTAATTTTTACACCCTTCTGCCTATTTTTCTTCGGTGTCTTTTTTACACTTTTAGCATTTTATTTTTTCACATTATCTGCTGCGCCAAGTAAAAAATTAGCAATTTGAATTATTTTTCTTTCCGCATTTCTCATAAAAGTATCCCTTACGTGCATTGAAACAAGAAGAAAAAAATTTCATTCTTAAAAAATGACGCCCAATATAATAATCTTGAAATACCATTATAAATTATATAAATTAGCCTTACTTAGACATATAATGAATGAAATTTATTCGGGATCATTATTTTAAATGTCCTTAATCTATAACGCAACTTCTCTTACCTAGTCATTTCAGCTAAAAAACTCATTTAAATTATATTATTATTTTATGCAGACACTATAATGTAATATATCAGGATTTTTTTTATTTGATTCTCTTGATCTTTTAGATTGCAATATTTTTTCTTGTTACTTTCTTTAGTTTATATTCATTTTTAAAAAAATTATTAATGATACACAATTTTCCTCTTTCTTCTTTTCTACTTTAAATTAATTTACAAGTATTTGTTAACGTTGCTATGAACGTGTTTGTTAGAATGTATTATTTTCATCGATTTCATTTAATCAAAGTATAACCGATGTGCATAAAAGTTTCTAAAGAAAAATATTGATTATTGATATTTAAATTGATTATTTAAAGACTTTATTTAAAAATACATGAAATTATAAAAAATAAAAAAAGCGCTTATATCTCTCTGTGTATGATAGTCTATTGAATCGGTAAATGAAAGGAGAAGTCCGTGACATTTTGCCCAAAGAAAAACCATTGCGGGCCAAGATTGCCTCAAAGAAACATTAATAACATCGCTTAATATTAAAACATATCTTATGCAATGTATGCAAAACACAAAAGTATTAAAAAATTTTAATATATTGAAAACATCTGGAAATCCAAGTAAAATAATGCTGACGTAATGTATTTAACCAATAACTTGCTAAACTATCTATTGCTGATCATTCTTTATTTTCGCCCATAATTTCACCTATCTAAACGGTGAAATTAACTTTAATGACATTTGTATCTGTAGTTTCACATTTTCTCCAAAAATTACTTCTCCTCCTTGATCGCCATGTATTGCTAATGAAAAGTCTGATTTAACTGCATCATTTACCGCTTTAAAAATCTTGTTCATTTTAGTTAAATAATTTTTCTAATTTCTAGCTCTTCGATTGACGATATCTCTATATTTTTTCAAACTTAGTTTAACTTCTTTTCCTTCTTACTCCCCCCCCCTTTATTTTTATGGCTTTTAAGCATATTTTCCTTTACAATTACTATTATGTTTTATTTAAATGGCTGCCAATGCGGTATTACTCTATAAATGCATTCCAGGAAAAGAAAAAAAACATGAAAACGGATAAACGGAATTGATTGTAAAATGATAAGTGCTGTTTCAATTTGAGAAAATAAATACAATTTCAAGCTTTGTAATCAGAAAAAAGTTTTATTAACTGTTAAACTATATAAAACAAAAATGAACTTTGATTGGGAATGAAATCCTCTTGAACTTCTATCAAAAACCAATTTTAGGGGACGATATCCTTATGGAAATTTAAAAAAAAAACTTTATAATTTGCAATACCAATATTTAAATTAAGCCTTTTTTTTACTCTCTTTCATTTAACTTTACTTCGTTCATGTATGCAAATGTGGACATTTGTAATCGGTTTTTTACTCACTTCATGTAATGTAAGATTTATAAACAATATGTACATATATGTGTAACCGATGACAATAAAACATTTTACTATTTTTATAATTTAATTAAAACTTAATCTATTAATCTTAATGCATATTTTTAGAGTTGCACAGCCGATAAATCGGCATATAGTTTTATGATTATAACTGTATGCGAATTATAACAACATTAAAGTTGATCCTGTTCTAAACAGACCTTCTGAACTAAATCATTTTAGCTAAGATATGCCAACTGGCTGTGAAACTGCTCAAATGAAATGTTTCAAACTGTAAAAAGTAGAAAATATAATATAAATCAAAAATATTGATGAAAAAATGAAATTTTCTAAAATACACTTTTATCAATTAATAGTTTAATGTTAATTAAATTATGATTATACCAGCGTTGCCACACACCAAAAGTTATGAAATTTTCCCCAAATCAGTGTTTTTTTCAAAAAAGAGAGCAATTAAATTTCTACTCAAAATTATAAATTAAAAATTTATCACTATAAAAAATATTTAACTAATTTAAGCTCAACATTTCCCTTCAAAAGAAGTCTTTTTTCTTTTTTTTTAATAATTCCTATTTTCAAGAAAAAAATAGAAAAGAAAAGAAATAATCCAAACTTGCGAAAAGGCTTTCTTATTATGATCGATTACTTTCTTAAAGAAAATAACACGAATTGCGTAAAGATAAATATATACTAGAATGAGATAAATAAAAAAATAGCACTTAAAACTCTGGTAAAACACGACGAGCACGAAAAAATTGATTTATAATTCATAACTTTCTATTTCCAAATCAACGAATCGACATCCAGTATTGACAGAGGACTAAAAACTTGAAAAACACAAATAATGAAAATATTACCCAAGATTTTTCTCCAAAATATTCATGTAACCCCCTTCTATAGTCTTCTGAGGCGACCTGCATTTGCGGGCGTATTGTGGCCGATTTGGGTCATTTGATCATGATAAGGTCTTCTTCAATAGTTTTATGATAATCTGTCTTTCTCTAAAGTACCAAGTTATTTGTAAATTTTTCACGAGCTTTTATGTATTGTTTAAGTAGCAATATCTCTGAAACGCATAAGTTAGATCGCATATAATAATGAAAACATTAATAATGGAAGGATATCTGTAAATTTCTTCATTTTCTCCTTCTACCTCTTTTAACACCAGTCCTTAAAAAAAAGTGTAAGTTAGACACGAAAAATGTTTTACACAATTATCGGCAAATTATTACACATTTATAGGAATAATTAATATTTTGTAATATTTCTTGTTATAATTGATGCTCGAAGGAACTACTTTCAACATTCTCTAAGATTTACTTGTAGATAAAACAACTTTTACATGAGTCTTTCATCTTTAGATCTGTACAATATCTTTTGCATTTTATATATAATGAGCAGTATCATTTTGAAAAGATTAACTTGAAAAAATAACAATAAAAACTAACTATTTAGATAAAACCAATTTCTTTCCAATTTCCTTTTTTTTTTTTTCAATTAATTTCAATTTTTTCTTTTATAATAACCAAATTAAGCTAGCTAAATGACAACAGACAAAACTCTAAACAGACTATATAGCATCATTTGTAACATAATCTTAGTCTATGTTAATCTAATTAAACATTTTAATAGATTAAATAACCAGTTCTTATTCATAAAAATATTTTTTGTTTAAGTTCAAACAACAAATGTAACTTTTTTCGAAAAATGAAATGTAATCTCTGTTACTGTTATTCTACTTAGTAGACAAAATTTTCGCTGAAAGCTCTACTAATCTGTATTGTTGAAAATAATTTCTAGAAAAGAAATACGGTGAAAATTTGATTATGTTCATCACTTGCTTAGATTTTCAAGCAATATCTCCAGTTTTTGAGATAAATGTATTTTTTGTTAGTTTACTCCAATTTTGGTGTTAAACATACTTTTGAAAATGGCATTTTCATTCAGTTTTTAAAAATGTTAAAAAAAATATGTAAACAACCAATTGAGTTTTTGTATGCAATTATTGAAAATCAATATTATTATTTGTTAAAAATTATCCTCTGATACAATATTTTTCCTTTATTTACTTTAAATAAAATTTAAGAGACTGTATTTCAAATATAAAAATGAATTTTATCATAATATTGCACAAACTGTAGAGAATACACATATTTAAATATATTGCCGTTATTCAATAAAATCTTAATTTTAAAAAAGGACAAAATATACCTTGAAAACCTAATGTAAAATTGGTTTCACCCTTACTGTATTTAGCCTCTTCTAAAATATTTCAGTTTGACCAAGAAAAAAAGATGATATAAATTCACCATTTTCCAAACTGACCTAAAGAAACTTAAAGAACTTCATAATGATATTTAATTTATTTGTTTTGTAAATTGATCGAACATAATACTCTTACTTTGATGATATCTGTATATATAAACAATATGCATTTAGCGAAAACAATAATAATCTGAAATTCTATTTCATTTAATTAATATACCATAATTTACAAAATTGTTCACTATTTTCGTATACATTTTTATCTTTTAAATGAAAGCATCGGAAATATATGTTTTTTAATTGTAATTCAAACCATTTACATTAACAATTTCTGCATTTTTTTTTCAAACACAATATGCTGCATATTTTAAATAAGAAAAATTTAACAAAGGAGATTTATCCCTCATTTTTATCAATAACAACGAATGCTTCGTCATAATATAAGTTTTCATATTATTTTATTTTGTTTCTTTTGTTTCTCAGTTATTATAATACAAAAGCTTTATTATGAAACATATAAATTATTCAATGCTTTACAAAACTTATTTTTTACTTAAGTTTATGTGACGTTTAATATTTTGTGTTGAACATGTGAAAGAAATGTCTGAATTTATTTTAAAAGTTAGTTGTTTTTGAAGTAAGTCAGGCAGGCACAAGATTAAATGAAATTTTTGCTTCTTTTTGAGATTCAGAAATATTTTGCGCACTTGTTTTTTTACTTTTATAAAACATGAAAGAAAACTTCAGTAAACAATTACTCTTTGTAATTGAAATGAAATATATTTTCTTTATAAAATGTCGCATGGTGACAAATATAAAACATCTGCGTTTAAAGTTTTGATTAAAATGCATGTTGTCTTCCTTTAATTGTTTCGTTTAAAACTAGTTTTATTCTTATGCAACTACTATCCATAAACCCAGTTATAAATTTAATGGGTTATAGTAAAAAAAAAAAAAAAAAAAAAAAAAAAAAAAGACGGAAAAATTAATTTATTTATACTCATACATTTGTGTTTAAATCTTGCTGAGTTGTAATAAATATAAAATGTTTTATTTTATGATAGTTTAATGTTTTACTTACAAGGAGAGTGCCAAGCTTGGTAATCACAGATTTTGATTATTTTTATATATGTTGTAGGGTAGAAGCCCCTCAGTATCAGGCTCAATGGATTTTATACAACGCTCCTTCGTTCTCGAGAAATGGGGGGGGTCTAATGTTATAACACAACTTAAATACTTACTTTGTAACAAAATAACTAAATTGGTCGTAGCTCAGTTGGATGGTCTGCTCGTTGTTCTGAGGGCCCGGGTTCGATTCCGGAACGCGCTACGCTTGTTATTTTTTTATTTTATTTTTATAAATATACTTGTAATTATAATTATAATTTAATAATCTCAATAAAAATTTTTGTTAACATGATTAAATTTTATTTTAGCATTTTTAATTTTTTTTAAATATTTTTAAAAATGTATTTCATGTATGCTTTATCAATGTAACGATATTGAACAATTGTGTCAATTCCTGATTGTAAAGAAACATCATTTATAAATTGCCTTAACGAAACGCCTTAACCTTTTCCGGCGCGGAGTAATTCTGTTTGTAAAATGATGTAATAATGAATTGACACCAGAATTTAAAAACGAATTCATTAGAAAATAAAAACTTGCTCACTTTCCCGTACTTTACAAAAGGAAAATTTTAATCAAATATTCTTGGTGCTGTTTGTCAGTTTTGGAATTAAAATTAAGTGTCCTTTTTGTGACCACCGCCCGCTAAAGGGTTAAAGTCAATGCGATGATAATACTATTCTGTTTTTAAAGTAAGAAGTATAACTATTTAAAATTTAGCATAAGAATTAAATTACAACATATTTATATTTTATTTTATTGTAACTAGAGGGCGCCACAACAGACTTTGGTTCTTTCTTTTTTTTTAGTTTGGTGCAGTTAAATGGTTTTTGTTTTCAATCTTTATTGCACATGTGCGTATCATTCTATAACAGCTTATAATCATATAAAAATGGAAGCAAGTTGTAGTTCACAAGAAGATCAATCTGAAGTGTCGGGATTCGATGAAAATCAGAAAAGTGATGCCACAAATGCGTTGAAGCACTATAAAATTTTATTGCAAAACAATGGATTTTTAAGAAATAATCCAGCATCTGAAATATCTTCTTTTTCTATTGCGATTGGAGAAGATTCTATAATTCGATAGCAAATATGCTGATTTTGGAACGATTTTTGAATTTTTACTTGTCAATAATAGATCCAATTTTTATCATGCTCTTTAAATGATGAGAAATGTTTAATAATGGTTTAAAAATCAAAAATGCTAAATTAAAATTTAATTATGTTAACAAATTTTTTTATTGAGATTATTAAATTATAATTACAAGTATATTTACAAAAAAAATGAGAAAAACAATCGTAGCGCGTTCCGGCATCGAACCTATGCCATCGGAACAACGAGCCGACGCCATACCAACTGAGCTATGACCAACACAGTTATCTCGCTACAAAGTAAGTATTTAAGTTGTGTTATAATATTAGACCCCTCCATTTCAAGAGAACTAAGGAGCGTTGTATAAAATCCATTGAGCCTGAGACTAAGAGGCTTCTACCCTAAAACATATATAAAAATAATCAAAATCTGTGATTACCAAGCTTGGCACTCTCCTTGTTAGAGTAACATTTATTTAATTAAAACTGTTTTCTTTTGCAGTTAATTTTACAAAATTTTAGCAAAATAAACTTTAGAATAGGTACAGCGCCTAGAATACATAGTACGGAAACCGGCTATCAAAGTAATGCTTTAAAAAGTGCTAAAAAATTGTAACCGATAAATGTGCAACGATGCTGTACGATAATAGGTCGATCGCAGCGATATCTGCTAGCTCTTTTCAACGTAAACAAAATTTTAGTAAATTATCATTTAGTAAATATTGTTTTTAAGCCATGATCACTACCTTTCATAATTTCAAATCTTGTAAAAATCATTATCTAAGTCAGAGGAAACAGGACATAATTTTAGTATTTAAAATACTTACCTTTAGCCGAAACGTTTTCTCAGTTTGATTCTTATACAATGTTTATTTTGAAAAGTGCTAGCAGATGTCTCTGTCATCGACCTCTTACCATTCACCATCGTTGTATTTTTATGAGATTAAATTTTTCAGTACTATTTTGTAGTCGATTTCCACACTATTTATTTTAGGTGCTATGAAATAGGTACGTATGTTCACAGTTCATAATTCAATTATGTTTACTAGTTATCTTAGCTTTGTTTTAAAAATATATATATTGTTCATATTTCACACATAACTAATTATAAAATATTTTCTGGTGTTTTTTAGAATAGCAGTAAAATGAGGTAATGCATTTTTTAAACTGTAATTTACCCTATACTCCAGCGTATAAGCGCTATTGTGTATAAAGCACAAATACAAATTTAAGAATTCTTCTTTTTATTTCTTAGGTATATTTGCCGTATAACACGTAGTTCCTTCTTTGGAGAGAAACCGTGATGAGATACATAACAACAAATAAAATAAAAGATTATTATAAAGCATAATAAATATTACTTTTCATGTAATGTGATAGCAAAATTTATTTTTTTGTAAACAAAATAGAATGTTCATTAAGTTTGCAATCATACGATCAGTTTTATTTTTTCCTAATTTTTAATCTTTCATTTTTATAACCGGTTTATAAGGATCACGTCTAAATTACAATCAATTTTCTGGTATCAAAATTGCGCGGTATATATCAGAATATACAGTATATATTTTTTTATTCATTTATTGCCGGAATCCATAATGACTTTCCTCGAAGCATAAAAGACTTTCCAATCTTGTTGGGAGGAGGGTAGGTGGCCTTAAAAGTAAATGCCTCTGAATCCAATATCATAACATGTAATAAACAGTGCGGTCATGAAAACACTTTGGTATGTATGCGGCCCTAATGATCGTCCCGTTAAGGATAACGCGATAATTTTTTCAATAACATATTGTATACGGAACAGACTGAGGTGACGAGCGAAAACCCAACTGTCTTAGTGACGCTTTTAATGGTAAAATTTACTAAATTTCAAATATCAATATGTATTTTTTATCACAAAATATAACATCGGTCAGGAAGACAAAATATGCAAGTCGTTGAGAAAGCACTGAAAACATACTGAATTAAAACAAACGCATAAAGCAATGAGAATAGGTGACAAAGCAAAAGGTATTTCATATTAGATGAAAACTTTTTCATTTGCCCACCTTCACAGTCGATGACAAATTATATGCGGGAGATTATATTGGTTAATACATCTTGTTGAGGTTTCATTTTGTTTTTCGTGCCATTAACACTCAGATTCGATTTTTTTTTACTTTAAAGACTTTAAAAGATAGAAACACAATATGGCCTGTTCCAGTAACCTTGATGACTACGGAAATGCTAAATGACAACAGATTAAAGGTGTTACCAATGTTCTTTTTCAGCACATAATTCCATTTTTTGCCTTACACATACTTCTCTATTTTTTATTGCTGCAGGTATAGTTGTATGCTATTTATTGTTTTTTCACTGTGGAAATTTTTTTGCGATGAAACAAATGTGGGTTTTTATATTTGAAATGTTAAATAATTTGTCCCAATAACAATAACTGTGGTAGCTTGATTTCTGTTCTTTAACACGTGTTTCAATGTATATCTTAAAACACATTTATCCAACATTTCATACTGTTTTCTGGAATAGTCCGGCTACTAGTAGTTCATATATTGATAACATTCTTTTTTTTCTATCACCCTATAATTCTGGTTTTAAATCCGATCTTAAGTTTTATGAACACAGGTACAACCTTTAAAGGTCATATTTCAACAACACTTTTAAATAAAGTTTTATTGACTTTGAAATGCATTTAAAAGACTTAGAAAAAGGAATATGGCCACGGTTTATAATGTATTCAGAAATTTTAATCAATCCAAATAGTTTCAGTGACAATAACTAGAAGAAAATTTGCTATAGAAATACTTTCCTTTGATTTATATGTTATGTATAAGTCAAATGTATTTGAAAAATTTCATTTGTAGTTTAAATAACACTCACAAAAATCAGCATTACATGGGTTGATTGAGTTGATAAAGTTTTCATATGAGCTATATAAACAAGTATGATATTTAAAATGTCTTATTGTAGGTCGAATTAATTACACCCGTGTATTACTAATAAGTGTTAGTACAAAATTAAATCTCTATATAATTATATGTTTCCCTGGAGCGTTGTTAACAGAGATGCAAGAGATAAAGTCCTATCTAAAGTCTTAATAACCGTTATTCAAATAAAGTGTTATCCAAAAATTTAATTTTAACACTAAAATAAAGTATAATTTGATTAAGAATAATTTTATAGCCAATAAAGATAAATATTCAAGTAGAATATAATTTGTATTAAAAAAAGTGATTGTAAAACATATAAAAAATTAACATTAATCAAAATGATAAATTAAATGAAAAGTAATTTGTAAAGGAAATAAAATGAGAAGAACTGATGTTTTAAATGATAAATAAAAATCATGACACAAAATCGCGCACCTGTAAACACATAAAAATTATATGGTTTAATGAATCGTAACATAACCACCCGAATTCAAAAAACATTTTAACACGTGAGAATATAAATTTATGGATTGTAACTTCTTTTATCACATCATTAATAAGCTTTGTTTGTATTCAAAATTACAACACTATACAACATTAATTATATTTCAAGAGTTCCTAAAATGGAATTTAATATAAAGCTTATGTTTACAATGCGATACATCTGTCATTTTCGTTTTCTAAAAAACAATTGTTTTGCAAAAGCCACAATTAACAATGTCATCCATAAACAAATATACCAATATCTTTAACTTATTTCTCTCATCTTGATAAAAAAAAGCATTAATCTTCCTTTTACTTCCATGAGAATTATTTATTATCGAACGAATTCATATTTAATCAATCGTAAATAGAATAAGTTTTAGTGGAACAAACATTAAGTTCTAAGTAGAATAAATAATAAGTTCTAAATATAACAAATAATATGTTCTAAGTGGATTATACATAAACATAAATACCTTATACATACACCATAAAATATTAATGCAGTATTGATAAGAAGGTAAAGTGTTTTAATTAAAGTTTAATGATTATTTAATTGTTGTCAATTAATGCTTCAAATCTTCTACGTTGTTTCTTCTAACATGACTGTCAATGCTTGAAGTAGATATGAATAATTGATGCTTTATATATATATATATATATATATATAGATAGATAGATAGATAGATAGATAGATAGATAGATAGATAGATATAACTGTTTTTTTATAGTGTGATATAAAACTCAACAATTAGCACAAATCCTTAATTAATCGCCACTGTTTAATCTTCGTTATTTAATCACAGATGTCTGCGTATAAATAAGACGAAGATTACTAAAAACAGAAAATCGTGAGAACAAATAAAAGCAGTTAGCAGCTATGAATTCAAAAATAAATTATCATTTAATTATTTTTCATTTTTTTACAATAATCATTAATCGTTAATTTATACTGAGTTATATGTCTGCGTACCGAATTTCTATTAAACTCTTATTTATAATGCACGATTAGTGTTCAAACTGTTCTTTTAGCTAATTGTCAGAGATTGATTTGAATTCAGAAAATACATTTAAATACATGACAGACAGTTTCAAATATTTTACTTTATCAATTAATTACCGCGTTATTAATATTTAATTAATTTTCTGATATGAAATAAGTACACCATTATTGAGATGTTTATAAAATAGATATATATTTTTTTGAAAGCTTTAACTGCTATAGTGACACAATTCTCATTTCTCTGCGAATGCTTGTTGTCTGGAAAAAAACTATTTACAATGTTACACAGCAATTAACATACTATTTTCTAGGATTTATTTCTGTCATCTTGATTAATAAAACAAAAGCCGTTAATGGTCCTTCTGCATCCAAGGAAATTAACTCTTCTTGTCGAACAAATTCACGCTTAGTCAACCGTAACTGGAATAATCAGAATGAAACAATGTGTTTAATTTCTAAATGGGATATTCATAAATATAAAAACTTTATCTAGACCTATAGTGATACAAAACTTTTATTTAATAATATTCATATTATTTTTAATTACTGTCATTTAACGCATTGCATTATTATATTGTTTAACAAGAATGCCATTTCCGGAAGGATTTTTTTTAATAGTTTATGCTTTTTTATAATATTTTTTGGTAATATAATATATTTCAGCATTTTGTAATTGAATAAAATTGATCATGAATTGAATTTCAATGTCTTTTTTAAATAAACTTTCATCGTTAAGATACACTCAGTTTTGTTAGTAATACATACTCGGTTATTGTTCTGCTTATCGAATATCTATACCATGAACCACGCTTGTTTATATCATACTATTAGGGTTCATATTTAGCTGTAAACTAATTGCGTGACAAAAATCTGACTTCAGTTGAATACAGGACATGAAATTGAAATTTATTCTCTTTATCATGACAATACTTGATTATTTTATTTTTTTTAAGAAAAAAAAACATATATTGTATTAATTTCATCCTATGGTTTCATAAAATCGATTCACTAGAATTATTTTCCTAAGGTTTCAATTGACCTTAATATTCAAATGTAGAATTGAAAAAGGTATAAAAAGTTTTAATTAATGACACGCACTTTAAATTTTACTTAACATTTTGCTTTATTAATTAATTAACGCGTTATTATTATTTCCGAGCTTTTTAATCTGAGAAAATTTCTCGTAAATGATTTTGTAATATTTTTTTATCGTTATTATATACTGAGTTTGTGTTATGTATATCAACTATCTATTTCATAAACCATACTTATTTATAGAAAGGTACTTGTACAATATAAGACCATGCTCTTATTAAAGCCATGAGATTATATCTTGTAGCAAACGGTCTCGGAAAGACATACGACAGCACATACATGACAGTTTATGTGTCCTTGACACGTGCATATAGTTTCAGCCACAATCGGCACCAGCTTTGTCGTCATTTTCGGTCAACTGAATACTTCGACACGTAGCACACTGGGACGGGGTACCTTAAAAACTAGTAGAAAATCAAAAAATCAAAATGCTATTTTTTACAGTCTTCTATTGAAACAATAGTGTATTACCTTACGCAAAATAAAACAATGTTGCTCTGCACCTTATTCCTCCACCCGCTCTTCAATTAACGCTTAATTGCAGCGAATAATTCTCCGAGACAATACGTGCGTTTTGTTGGCGAAATTTGGGTGTTGTCGTGCGTCATGATTATTGCAATATATTTTAAATTTGTGATGGCTTCTTCCGGCAGGTATGTGGGCAGACTTTAAGAATTTTTGATTAATAAAAAAGTATGTTAATAGCGTTAGAAGCGTTTTACGGTGAAATATTTAAAAATTTACTCTATTCTCAGAAGCACTGAGACTTTTAATTATGTTCCAAGGCTATTCAAGCTTTGGTTGTTACAGTTTCACGAAGCTTGTTTATTACTCAATTTAGGATCATGAAAATCTATTATCCATATTTAGTCTTTTTTAGTAAAAAAAGTTTAGTGAGCGTGGTCAGAGAAAGTTTCTAGTCGGTATTATATTTACAGTTTATTTTTGTTACAGTCATGAGTTCTGACACGATGTTTATTAAAAGAAAATAACTCATTAGCATAATGAAAAGTTGTGAAAGCCGTGCAATAGAAAAACAATTTCAGTACTTGTATGAAGAAAGTAAAAGACGCTGTAATTGTGATATTTACTCTATTCTCAGGAGCATTGATACTTTTAGTTATGTTCCAAGGCTATTCAAGCTTTGGTTGTTACAGTATTACGAAGCTTGTTTATTGTTCCATTTAGGATCATGATAATCTGTTAGCAATATTTAGACTTTTTTCAGTAAAAACGTTTTAATGAGCGAGGTCAGAGCAAGTTTCTAGTCGGTATTATATTTACAATTTATTTTTGTTTCAGACACGAGTTCTGACACGATGTTTATTAAAAAAAAAAAAAGCTTATTAGCATAATGAAAAGTTGTGGGGGAAAAATCCAGTACTTGTGTGAAGAAATTAAAAGACGCTGTAACTGTGATTCAAAACAACCGGAAGAAGTTCTAAAGAAACTTTCATATTTCAAGACAGATTATAAGACACGTCACACTAAAACAAGACGAATGGAAGAAAAATACATAAAAAACATGCAACCAACTGTGGACAAATACTTTATACATCATCCAGAAATAATATCACCGGCATTGGTTCTCATCGGCCAATTAAGTGAGGAGGCGCAAAAGGCATGTAACAAAGAATTTAAAAGATATAGGGAACAAAATTCCAGGAAGTACAGCAGGGTTAATACAAACGAAGATGTTTTTAATTTTTTCCTAATCAGTATTGATTCACAAGTATTAAGTAAGTGCAAAATAAAAGGAAAAACCTAAAACAACTTTCCACTGAAGTGGGACATATTTTGAAAGCTACAACAGTACAAGAATTTGATAAGAGTAATATGGACACTGAAGAAGAGGTAGATCATATATGGTACTGCTTGACCTTGCGTGACCTTGGAGTCGCTACATGATTCAAGTGATTCTGATTTATCATGTTTTAGAATTTATCACAGTGTACTGCTAAAATGTTTTTTTTTTTTTTAATGTAAAAATTTCACTATTTTAAATCTTTTTCAATATATATGTGTGTAAAAAAATTTTAAATGTACTTTATTTACACGGAACAACATACCAACTAACAAATATAAACATACGAATCTTAACCCCTTGAGGGGCACCGGTATATAATATATACCACTTTTTAATATATATAACTTTGCCACCAGTATTATTAAATAAAAATATTTATTATTGTTTCTTGCAAATTAAGAAGGTAAAAATTTATTATTTAAAATTACTGGTGTCAAAACTTCGCAAAATTCAGCATTTTTAGACCACGTGGTTGCCCTTCAAGGAGTTAAAAACACTCAGATATTTAATGCCAGTTATTTATGTACATAGTTCCACTGTGCGTCGTTTTTAAAAAATAGTAAGTTTCATAAGAAATCAGCATAAATTATTGATTGGATTTTACAATCTTTGCATGATGTACGAGATAATTTAACGATATTTTAGAATGTATATTAAACAATATTGTATTTTAAATATTGTTTGTATTTCAAAGTAAAATATGTGTGGAAAGGAGTCCTCTAATAAGGTATTGCTTCATTTTCAATGAAGGACAGTGGCTTAGATAATCGTCATTGTTCAATGTGCAAGATTTATGTCAAGAAGAATGTGTAGGAAGGGCTCGAATAGACATTGGTACCTTTTTCTGACTCAAATGTGAATACCACCATTTCAGATTCTTTATGAAATAATAATATTTTTATTTTGACTTTTTATACCTAAATATATCATTTTCAGCAGTTAAATATATGCAACTTAAAAGTATTTTTCTTTCGTTGTATTTTGTTTTAATACCCGTAAAATATCTGTTAATTAAAGTTAAATCAATTACTTAGGAAATCATGACCTTGTATATGTCACATACTCTTAACCCGGGAGAAGTCGGGTCGGGTATGACCCACCCAGGTTGCGTACAGTTTTTACAATTGCCATCAGTATTTTTCGAGAACTAATCTTTAACTTACCTTATCTCAGAATTTGTAACAATTGTCTCCGACTGAATAAGGTGGCGATTATTATTTGTATTTATTGGTGGCAAAATAAAAACCATTTATACCCTGGGTATGCGCAACTTCTTCCGGGTTAATAGGGCCATTTTCCCGTGTCTTTTGTTTTGAACTCCCTTGGCCAAAATGTCAACAGCAACAAGATTATGCATGATTTAATGTTGTAAAATAGTGTATAAATAATATGTACTACAACATTTAAAATGTGAATGCTAATGTAACGCATTTTATTGTCATCTGAATCTTAAAGTGGCCTAATATGATACAGGTACCTTACATTATTCATAACTATGTCAAATCTACTGCATTATTTTATAAAAATGTCACGCCCTTAAACAATATCTATAAATACTGCTGGTAGTTTTTTCCTAATGAATGTACTATTTTCTAAGACATATTTCTCTTATCTTGATTAATGTAAAATAGGCATTAATGATCACTCGACATGTAGGAGAATTAAGTTTATCTCGAAGGAATTCACATTTAGCCACTCGTTGCTACAATAATCGGTAGTAGAACATAGCAGTTAATTTCTAAATAGATTTTATATAAACATAAATGCTTTATCTAGACCTTAATAGTTCAATATAGCATTGAAAAGGCGATTAAAAATTAATTAATGATAAAATTTAAATGTCATGTAATTTTTTTAAACGAATTCACATTTAGCCAAACTTTTATTAATCATTAGATTATTCTAGTATCTGTAATGGAAAAATACATTTTATTTCTAAATGAATTCCACATAAGTACCGGGTGGTTATAAAATAAGTATCCCTATTTGGAGCTGTCTGTAGCTTGAAGGAATAACCCAAATGAAACCAAAATTGGTACACATACTATTTGAAAAAGGGGAAGAAGAATAGAACAATTAAAAAAATAATTGCAATAATCGCCGACAGATGGCGCTTTTGAGTGTGAAATGCAATGTGCAATACAAGAACAAAGAATTAAGGCACAAAACCGGATGGCATACCTAATTTATTGGAAAATGTCACAGAGAATGTGGTTAATATTTCGCATACCGGTGCAGATCAAGTTCAGGATCCACATGACCATTGTGCTTGAAGACACAATCCAGGCGGTGGGCGACGTGTTCAACAGCGGAATGTAACGCATCAGGAGTGATGTTTCGCAAATGTTGTGATATGCGATCTTTTAAGTCATTGAGGTTTGTGACACCTCCACGGTACACAATAGATTTTAAGTACCCCCAAAGCCAAAAATCACATGGCGTCAAATCAGGGGATCGAGGAGGCCATACGATGTCATACGAAAATACCGGCTTATTACTCTATCATCTGTGAAATGTTGTCGTAATAACTGTTGTACTGCTCACCGAATATAGGGCGGTGCTCCATCTTGCATAAAAATTGTTTCAGAATGGCACTGTCTTTGCTGCAGTTTAGGAACTACGAAAGTTTGTAACATGCGCAAGTATTTTTGTGCAGTAACCGAACACGTTGCCGGGCCTGTTGGCTGTAACTCCTAAAAAAATAAAGACCAAAAATGAAACTTTCAGTAAAGCCACACAACACAGTAATTTTTGGAGAGTGGAGGGGTATTTCGTGAATAACAGTTCGTGGTTCCGAAGCCCATATTCTGCAGTTCTGCATGTTGACTGTCCCATTGATATGAATATGGGCTTCATCTCCCCATAAAATCTTCCATGGGAAGGCATCATCGACCTCCATTCGTGCTAAAAGCGTTAAAGCAAAATCCAGTCTCTGCTGCATGTCACCTGTAACAATTGTTGATGATAGCTAATTTTATACGGATAAAATTGGATTACCTTTCTCAGGATTTTTCGAACAGTAGCATATGGAATATCCAAATTTCGGGTAACTCCGTGCACTAGGAGCGGCTTCCGGAGTCCCTGATGACTCCACAAACGCAGTGGCAATTTCTTCTTGCATGCGGAGAGGTACTGGTTTCCTCCCTCTTCCACATTTTACAGTAAGCGATCCAGTCTCCTCGAATTTTTTTACGATTCTTCTCACTGCACACGGTGTCAAAGGAGCTTTTCCTTTACGCATTCCTTTCACACGTCTAAATTCACGTAAAGCAGCTGCACTGTTTGAGCTCTTAACGTAGAATAGTTTTTAAATTAAAGCGGGATCTGGTAAACTCAGAGCCATGTCGTAGAACGTTAATGGCAAAAATGACCGCTTTTGATTTTACTAATGATTACAATGGCGTTTGAACCGACAGGCCCAGTAGCGCCATCGGTTGCCGATTATTGTAACTATTTTTTTTATTGTTCCATTCTTCTTCCCCCTTCTCAAATAGTATGTGTACCGATTTGTGTTTCATTCGGGTTATTCCTTCAAGCTACAGACAGCTCCAAATAGGGATACTTATTTTATAACCACCCTGTATATATGCTTTATCTAGAAATTGGTAATAGATGAAAAGTTATGTAATGACGTGTATATTAATTTTTATTTAATTATATTAATATTTAATGTGCCAAATTGACTGAATTATTCATTTAACAAAAAAATTATTTTTCTTATGAGGAGTTTTTTAATAACTGTAACTTATATATAATTTTTTTTTTTTTTTTTGTGTAATTTAACTCGCCTATTGGAAATTCCATAAAATTTATCAATTACATTTTTTCATCGTTTTTATTCTTTTATCGTTGATTACCCAGTTAACAAGCTATCTTTTCCAATAATTACATTTGTTTATAAAACACAAATAATGTTAATTTTATCTTTTAATTAATTGTTAGTAGATATAAATTTATAAAACATACATGGCGTGTAGTTTAAATTTATTCCCTTGTCATTAATTACCATTTGTGTTTTCTGAACATAAAATATATAGTGCATTAATGTTATAGCAAGATCTCATAAAATCGATTTCATTAGATTTTTCTTGTAGAGGTTCAACTGACAAAGCGATGCATTTCTGTGCGAACGTTTTTTCTGCGGAAAAAAAAAACGCTGTTAGATATATCACCCATTAATTAATGAACAATTTTCTCTACAAAGTTATTTTTGTCATCTTGATTAATAAATCACAAGGCGTTAAATGTCTCTCTACAGCCAAGAGAATTAACTTCACATTGAACGAATTCCCATTTATTCAACCGTAACTAGAATAATCTGCAGTGGGACAAAGCAGTTAATAGAAGTTGTTAATGCAGAAGAGCTGTTAATGAAGAAAGTTTTAATCATAAATACTAAGGGATCCAACACGGACTTCTTGAGTTGCAGAATATAGGTGAAAACCATTATTATATTTTTTAATTAAAAGCCGTGATAGAATTTTGATAGTTAGTATAGACATATTTAAATTATCTACTAACAACACCGAAAAGCATTTGTATATACAAAATAGCAATAATGTTTAAAAAAATTTTTTTTTAATTTATTTAAAACAATTGTTTCATATTATCCTCATTCCAGGAGTTAACAGTCATAAAAATCGCCAAAGATTTCATTACTTAAATCAATATTTTTTATTCTGATAATTTCAGTATTTTAAGCGCGTAGCTCGATTACATGTCTGTTAACTTTGTGTTTTATTTATATAATTTTATTTAGTTATTGATGAAGATTTAATTTAGTTATGAAATATTAGCTGTAAAAAATTCTGAATTATTTATATTGTTTTAAAACAGGTTAATCTTTTTTGATCGATCTGAACGCAATAGCGATAGTTTTACAAAATCATACATGAGAATTATTAAAACATAAAAAGAGTAAATTGACATAGAGATTTTTCATAAAAATTTCATTTCAAAGTACATTTTTCTCTTATTCGACGGTTTATAAATTTAAATTTTGCGATGTTAGGAAGTTACAAATTTTGCAGGAAATATAAATTTATTGGTCAAGTGTTGCTACCCTCAAACTGACGTCAGCGTTATTCACGAATATATTTTTGCTTTATAAAACAAATTTAATGTAATTTTACTTTGTTGACAAATATATGAAATTCCGATTGGAAAAACAAGAGAAAAAAAGATTTTATCCGTAGATCCGATAGTAAAAATAAATTAATTAGTATTATAAATAAAAAGGAAAAAACACCATTAAAAGTACGCCACTTTTATGATAAAGAGAAATACTTTTAACATGAAAATCTTCCAGCTTTTTGAAACCAGAAATTTGTCACTTTTTAATATAAAATTTGAATGACGGAAGAAATATTTAACTTTATCATAAAAGCTTTTTTATTAAAGCTAAAAACATTCATGTATGTTTACTGAACATATAATTGGATTATTCAAACCGTTTCTAGAGGAATAATTGCGGAATAAATTTTGTTTAAGGATGAAATATTTTATTAAACAAATAAAGTAATTTCGTTTCTTTTGGAACCAGATTTCTAGACAGAATTCTTTTGGCTGTTAAACTGAGTAAACGCTAACGACTTATTTTTACTCGTAATGTTTTTATAATTATCTATTTAAGTATTTTGCTCTTTTGAATATTTATCCTGGCTATTACTTTTTTTTAAAAATACAGTAAAATATGAAATATTTCATATTTTAAATAGAGAATCTAAAGTATGCTCAGAATGTTTTCAAATTTATTCATAAATAAATCATAAATTCATAAAAATAATTGAAAATTGTTTCATTTTATGCTGTTTTATTTAATTTAACATATTTTTCGTTTGTAAAAATGGAGTTTTGTAATAGAATTTTCATTCATTTTCTGATATGCTAGAACAGACATACCCAACTCGTTGACCGCTTAGGGCCAAATTGAGCATTTCATACAAAGCCGCGGGCCACATAAAAAAGTAGATAATATTATTACAGCACAGAACAAAATGTGTACAAGATACTGCCATGTTAAATTTCTTCGCGAAAAGCTACAAAGTTATTATTTATAGTTTGCTTTACCTTATTTTTCGAAGAAATACTCAACAATACTTTTTATGAACAAAATTTAATTGGATTTTCTAAATTGTATTTATTTTTAAAATTGATTGTACACGCTGGTCTGTTAATCTTGATCTATAGCTGTCAATCTTCTGTTTTTTGTTTCAAAAAAAAAAAAAAAAAAAAAAAAAAAAACCTATTTTGAACAAGAAAATTAAAGTGTGTCTTTGGTTCTATGAGGTACTTGCTTGATTTCATTTATTAAATGGATTTTCTGGCTCATATGTTTACTAACTTGAACAAATTCCCACAGAGTTGGCAGCTACGCAAAGATATCTTACAAAAGTATGCGACTGAACATAGCTAAAATATACCTAGATGCACATTGGGAAGTCAATCGACTGATATATAATTACAGAATTTTTGAAAACGACACATCTATATATTTTTATTCCAGTATCAAATCACGCTGAATTTCAATAAATTGCAATAATAATTTCTAAAGTATAATTCCAACATCAATCGTTAGATGTGAAGGAAAAAAACGGATTTCACATTTTTTCAAATTCAAAAATCTTTTTTTAATTATTTTTTAATATTTTTAAAAATTTAATTAGTTTATTCTGAAATTTTCAACTTCGATTTTTTTTTCAATTCCTGGAAACATTTAAAATAAAACAAATTTCCTTTAAAAAATTATTTTAGCAAAGCAATATATGCTATTAAAAACGCTTATACTATCAGATTCAGATTCAGATTCAACCAAGCAGGGTGGCCTACCATACGGCTTAAGCTCTACAAGCCCTGCTTGGCAAGTTTATTAAAAAAAAAAAAAAAAAAAAAAAAAAAAATACAGATGAGGCCAATAGGGCATTGGGCTTTTACTGAGGGAATGGAATTATTTACACTACTGTGTTTCCGCTATTTTTGTGGTCAATGATGAGGGTTATTCTTCTTCATCATCGTCTGAGGGCAGGACATTTCCTAGAAGGTGTGCTGGAGGCATTTGAAAGAGTTGCTGATTGTGTTCTAGGAGATGGACACAGTCTATTATTTTTTGTTGTAGATTTGGTGTATGGAGGACGTGGTGGAACCAAACTGAGGTCCTCAGTAATGCCGGTTTCCTTATGTGATATGCTGACGTTAGCGGGCAGTTGAGTGTGTAGTGGGTGGCATCTCCTCTTTTTCCACATGTGCAGAATGGAGATGGGGCTTTATTGAAGAGAGAGAGATATGATGGGAACGGGCCGTGGTTGGTTATGTACAGGTAGATGTTTCGGTGTGGGACCAGAACCAGGAAGTCCTCGGTGACTTTTGGACAGAGGCTGTAGGCTTTTCGTCCCCTGTGCTCCGCTGTCCATTGGTCTTGCCATTTAGATGTGTATTTGTGTTTTAGTTGTCCTCTGAGGTAGGATGGAGGTGCTGGGTGGAAGATGTGTTTTATTGATGTGTCCGGTTGTGTGGCTTCCTTGGCGAGTCTGTCAGCGTGTTCGTTGCCCGCAATTCCTGAGTGGCCTTTTACCCAGTTGAAGAGGATCTTTTTTGTTGTGTTTTGCAGTTTCTTTATTATTTGACCTATTAGATAATTTTCTGTATTCATGTCTGTAAGTGCCACTAAGCTGGAAAGGCTGTCTGAATTTATTGTTGCTTTGTCGTGTGTGGATGTTTGCAGCCAGGAAATTGCGTCGGAAATTGCGAGCAGCTCCGCTTGGTAAACGGAGTTTGAGGTGTCCAGGTGTATTTGATGTTCTGTTATTGTGTCTTCTTTGTTGTAGATGCAGAAAGCGTATCCTACACCAGCGTCAGTCTTCGATCCATCCGTGTATACTTGCAAATTTGGCTGCTCCTCTGCATTCTCTGCCCATTCAAAATATGTTTTGTATGGTATAATTTCTGTTGGTATAAATTTCGGTTGATACATATCTGGTTGTATTCCAACCATAGGGATGCCTAGCCTAAGGATTGCTCCTTGGGCTGCTGTTTTCTCTGTTCTTAGTGAGAGTGGCATTGTTCCCGTGAGGACGCAGAGAGCTGAGGTTGCTGTCTTCTTGTATGCACGGGAGATCAAAAGCAGACACTGTGCCTGAATTGCTGAGAGGAGTCGCAGCCCGTGGGATTTTTGTAGTTTGGGGAACCATGTTGCTGCAGCGTAAGTTATTTTCTTTTCTAAGATTGTGTTGTTCCATATTTTTAGTATTGCTTTTGAGATACTGCGTTGTGAGGCTGCAAACTTCAGGAGGTTTTGGACTGCTGTGTTGATTTCTGATCTCTTGGCATGTAGATGTGGTAGGAAGGAAAGTGTGCTGTCCAGAACTAAGCCGAGATATTTTAGTGTGGGGTTATGTTTGATGGATCTGTTATTAATTTTTAGTGTGGGTGGACGCTTGAGATATTTACGATTCTTTATTTGCAGAACTGTTGATTTTTCGTGTGTTATTTGAATGGAATGACAATCCGCCCAGTTTTGAATCAGTTGGAGAGCTGCGTTGCTTTTGTCTTCTATGATCTTCCTGGTGCGACCTGTTATGATTAGAAGTATATCATCTGCGTACGCCACCACTTTGAATCCCTTTTCTCTGAGGATTATCAGGATCTTATTGATGAATATTCTCCAGAGAAACGGGCCGTAGCACGACCCCTGGGGACAGCCCTTTTTGAACCAGTGAAGGTCTCCAGAGGGCCAGTTGGTGTACGCAGATCTGAGCGATAGGAAGGATCTTGTCGTGTTTATGTATGGTCTGCTCAGTTCTAAGGTTTCGAGCTCCTCCACTGTTGCATCCCAAGGTAGATTGTCGAAGGCATGGTGGAAGTCTAGAGAGATGAGATATGTGTAGTTGTCTTCTTGTTTGCTTAGATCTATGATGGACAGCACTTCTTGGATTGCCGTTTCCGTCGATTTTCCTGGGACGAATCCATGTTGGGACGGTGCTAGTTTTGGTGTGTTGTGTAGTTCATGTAGGATACGCTTTAGTATTAGCTTCTCAAAGATTTTGCCCAGGATTGGCAGCAGGGAAATCGGACGATACGAGTCCGCTTCTGTTGGGGGCTTTCCATTTTTCAAGAAGAAGACTAGTTCCCCCTGCTTCCATGCTGTCGGGAAGTAGTTAAGCTTGAGGAGTGTGTTGTAAATGTCTTGTAGTAGTTGTGGGTGATGTTTGAATATTTGTCTTGTGATGGGATGGTCTATGTTGTCTATTCCTGGGGCCTTGTTTTTGTTGAAGCTGTATATTGCCGTTTTTAACTCGTTTACGGTGAATGGAGGGGCCGTCTTGTCTGGTGTTGGTGTTCTGGTGTCTGTAATCTGTGAATTTCCATATATGTGTTCTGTGAGGTCCTTGTAAAATGATTTCTTGGTGTGTGTGATTGTTGTTGAGTGTGCCAGTGCATATGTTTCTTTATTGTGAAAGTCCTGGAAAGCAATTTTCTTCATTTTCCCATAGGGATCTGTTGTTGCCTGACAGAATCTCAGCATTGCTTCTCGTTTGGCTTTTTGGATTTGAAGCTTGTATCTGGCTCGCTCCTGTTTGTATTTCTGTTTGTGGGCTTGTGTGGATGTTGGAGAGTTTGTTTGTCTTCGGAGTGCCCGGACGTAGTTTCTTGTTTTTCGGAGCTCCGGAGACCACCAGTTGATCGAGGGTTTGTGTGTGCTACTTTTCTTCTTGAGAGTGTGTTCACTTGTCTCTTGTATGATTTGTATTAATTCATTGTAGTGTGTATCGAAGTTTTCTTTACTTTTTATTTGCTGGAAGTTAATGTTTCTTTCTATTAGTCTTGAGGTTAAGTGTTAATTGAATTTTTTAAACGATATGTTCTTCGTTCTGTATCTTCTTCTCGGGAGAGTTGGGGTTGTTATGTTTAGATATATGGTGATCAAGCGGTGGTCCCCGTAATTCATGTCTTTTTCCACAGTCCACTCTTCTAATCTAGAGAATACGGGGAACAAGAAAAGAGAGACGTCCGGCCATCCTTGTGATCTTTCTGTCTGAAATGTCGGTGGGCTGTGTGGGTCGTTTGCCGAGATTAAGTGGTGTTGGCTCATATGTGTGATGAGATGGTGTCCTCTGTCGTCGTCCGATGGATACCCCCAGAGTTGGCTATGAGCATTGATGTCTCCCAGGTGTATCAGGTGTTTGCTCATGCCTCTCTTGTTTGTCCAGGCTTGAAGGTCTTCCTTTAGATCTGCTGACGGCGGGGAGTGTTGATTGCCGATTGTTATAATTATATCTTGGAGTGTAACGTTAATGAATACTGAATTTTGGTGTTGCTGTGTTCGTATATGTTGTAGGTTGTTGTCCCGTATGATTGTGTGGCAGTTGTTGGATTGCGAGGCATATGAAGGCAGGGATAATGGTAATCCGTGCGGTCTTCTATTGGTGACTGCGCAATCCTGGAGACAGGCTATTGAGTAATCCTCTTCTATTAAGTGATTTATGAGGTCTGCTGTTGCTGATTTTGTTCTTTGAAGGTTTATTTGTGCTATTTTGAATTTTGGTGTTGTTGTTCTATTGCTAGTTGGTGTGGTTGTTGGGTTTGGGGTTGTTACCATCGCGAACTCTCTGCTGTTAGGTTCTGTGCACGATGGCGATTATGGAAGAGGTCCTGAAAGACTTGGCATCCGGCTGAGTTGGCGCTATGGTTATTTGGGTAGGGGTATCCATCTTGATCTTGCGTGTAGGTGCAATTTAAGCATCTGTGTTGTCGCAGGTGGTTTTTCTTCGGACATCTTTCAGATTCATGTTCTGCCATGCAATATGCACAAGCCGTTTTTCTCTTACAGTTGGTAGAGGAGTGCCCGAAGACTTGGCAGTTTTGACAACGAATTATTGGGTAGTATGTCCTTATTTTGCATGTTATGAGGCTGAGCGATAATCGACCCACTTTGTGGAGTAACAAGGCTTGGTCTTCTGGGAGGTCTATTACTAATTGGTATGTTCGTGAATTTTCTTTTGATATTTCTTTATGTATGTGTAAACGTTGTTCGATGTCTTCGTTTGTCTTTTTGTTGATTTCTTGTAATACTTCGTCATGTGTGATCGACTTCGGGATGCCTAGTATTATCAGCTTTTTCCTTTTTTCTGTTACAAATTCTTGGGATACCAGACGTGATATGTCTTCTGATTGGTGTATTATATCCGACAGGGTGTCGACATTTTCTTCTGTTTCTGATCTCACTATTAATGTTGTTTTATTTCTTGCTATTGTACAATGTATAGGTGGGACATTCTTGTGTTTTTTAAGGGCTTTGTGTATTAGTTCTCTGATTGAGAACATCGTTAGAGACGTGTTTGATTTTCTAGATAGTAAAATTGCCCCTTTGGAGTATCTCCTGGCTGTTGAAGATGCTGTTAATCTTGTTTGCGGTTGTGATGGTCTGCCTGTTTCTGATTGTTTCAGTTTTTCTGCGTATGAGTCGTGTGTGCTGTTATCTTCTGGTGTTTCTATTGCTGGTGTTTTGTGTTTCTTGATAAGTGCTGAGACTTTTGATTCCAGATCTGCTATTTTTTGAAATATTTTTTCTGTGTTTGTGGTGTTTTGTTTTATTATGGCTTCTTTCAGCATTCTGGTGTTCTGGACGTGTGGGAGTTGGTTCTTTATTTTTATCAGGAGTTGTTGAACTTCTTCTTTGGTCATCCGCTCAATTTCGTCTTCATTCGGGATCTGGCAGTTTTGTTGCTTTTCTTGCTGCTTATGCAGTTGGTTTATTTCTTCTTTTTGTCTTTGATTGTCTTGAGTGAGGAGATCCATCTTGGAGTAGAGATCTGCGAGGGTTTTTTTGTGTTCTGCTGTTAATTTTTCTATGTTGTCCTCTCTTTCTTTTATGGTGGCTTGTTGGTGTTCAATTCTTTCCTCCAGTTGTTTTCTGTCTGCTTGCTGTTTGTTTTCTCTTTCCAGTGTGTTGGTTTGTAGTCGTTCTGTGTCTTCTTCCAGGGATTGGATTCTGTGTTCTAGGGATGCCGTGTTGTTTTCTTGTATTTGGTGATGTGTGTTGTGGTTGGACTCTTCTTCTATGTTGTCTGTTTGGACCTCGCCTTCTTGATTTGTTCTAGTTCTTCTTTGATTTGGTGCATATCTTTGAGATGAGTTACTATTCTTTCTTGCAAGGTGTTAGCCCCTTCAGTGCCTGCTGGTGAGTGTTGTTTGAGGTGTTTGCATATTTGTCTAAAAGGTGCTCTGAATGTGGGCTTAGTATCCAGGAAATCTTTCACGTTTTGTCAGTTGGTGTCCCTATGCAGGTAGGCAATGAAGTCTTGATCTACATCTTTGAATATTTCCAGTGTGTTTGTTATTTTTGTTTGTTGGGTTGAATCTTGTGTTTGTGATGCATTTCTTTTGATGTATGCGATGTTTTTTGTTATTTCTACTTGCAGCCACTGTAGGTATTTGTCTGTTCCTTCATTGTTTCTTCCTTTGTGTCTTCTGTAGTGGCCGATTGCTTGTGCGAGGATTTCGTGAACGTTAAGGTTTTTTCTTTTACCTGTTTCTATATCATATAATTGTTGGAGTGGCGGTCCTTTGTCTGATTGATTTGATGGGGTTATCATTTTTATTTGTTGTGAGTTTCTTGTTTTTGTGTGTTGACTGTTGGTCGATTTTGTATATCTCGGGTTGTTCTTGTCTTCGAGTTATGAGTTTGAGCTTTCACTTTGTGATTGATTTATTCTTCTTGGAATATATATATATATTTTTTCTTCTTATATTTCTGAGTTAAGAACTTTATTTACGTTAGCGATAAAGGTTATGTGGGATACTCTCTCCGACAAAGAGAATTATGAGAATAAAAAAAAATGAATAGAGATAATGAAGATAATACTAGATAGAGTAAAATGGGTGAATTTTGGGAGAACCATGTGAGACCAGCCCATGAAGAGATAAGTGTCCAGCAAAAAGCGAGTGCAGCTGTACCCGAGGGAGATATACTGTGCAAGGCTGATTGTATAAATTGAAAGGCCGTAAAAATGACGCTATTGTGAGGAGATGCGGGAACATGTGCAAAGGAGCGAGGGAGTGTATTTCAGGTTGAAGCCTGGAAAACTATGAAAATTAAATGTGGCGCCCTACGCCCTCGGAGTGGGTGGGATAAGAATTGAATTTGAGAATAGATGTTTAACACCTTTATGGAGTCCAGGATTAATGGATGGGGAATTGAATTTCCTTTATAGAGATATGCTACACTTGATGGTTGAGAGAATTTGAGAAAAGTTTAAAATTATTAAAAAAAAATTAAAATTTTGACCAGGGTCCAAAACATGAAAATTTTAAGTGAGTGGCTCCGGAATGGAAAGCCTACTTTGAGATCTAACAAATTTATTATGTACGGTAAAATTGGATGAAAGGGAGTGGAGATGTTTATTCCGTGTTGTTGTTGAAAGAAGATCACTTGAGAAAGATGAATGGGGCGCCCTACGCGCTCAGAATGGGTGAAACAGGTTTGTTCCAGGAATAATGGGTGGGGAATTGAATTCCCTATATGGAGAAATGCTACTCTTGATAATTGAGAAATTTTGATAAAAGATTAAAAATATTTAAAAAGTTTAATAATGGGAACAGGGGCTTGAAAATGAAAATATTATGGTAGTGTCTCCGGGAATGGAAAGCCTACTATGAGATCTATACGAATTTATAATGATCGGCTAGGATGGATGTGAGGGGGTGGAGATGTTTATTCCAAGTTGTTGTCGGATGAAGATCTAATGAGAAAGATAAATGGGGCGCCCTGCTCCCGTAGAATGTGTGAGACGGTTTTGTTCCAGGAGTAATGGATGGGGAATTGAATTTCCTTTCTGGAGATATGCTACTCTTGATAGTTGAGAGAATTTGAGAAAAAAGTTCAAAATTTTAAGAAAATTTAAAAATGGTATCAGGGTATTGAAAATGAAAATATTTTGATAGTGGCTCCGGGAATGGAAAACCTACTATGAGATCTATGCAAATTTATAATGATCGGTAAGAATGCATGAGAGGGGTTGGAGATGTTTATTCCGTGTTGTTGTCGGTTGAAGATCTAATGAGAGAAATATATGGGGCGCCCTACGCCCGTAAAATGAGTGGAAGGGGTTTGTTCCAGGAGTAATGGATGGGGAATTGAATTACCTTTATGGAGATATGCTACACTTGATAGGTGGATGAAAGGGAGTGGAGATGTTTATTTCGTGTTGTTGTCGAATGAAGACCACTTGAGAAAGAAGGATGGGGCGCCCTACGCCCTCAGAATGGGTGAAACGGTTATGTTCCAGGAGTAATGGCTGGGGAATTGAATTTCCTTTCTGGAGATATGCAACTCTTGATAGTTGACAGAATTTGAGAAAAAAGTTAAAAAAAAAAAAAAAAATTAAAATTACGCCCACGGATGGGTGAGAAAAGTTTTGTTCAAAGATAAATGGAAGAGGAATTAAAAGTCCTTTACGGAGATATGCAACACTTGTATGAGTGAAAAGAATTCAAAAGAACTTTAAAATTTTATTAAAAAATTAAAATGAAGCCTGGGGCTTAGAAAATGATAAAAGGAATTTAAAACATGGTGTAATAGGTGTAGAATGGAAATACCTTTGAGATGATATCCTACACGGGTATGCTAGAGCAATAACTAGAGATTTAAAAAATTTAAAATAAAGTTTAAAAGTGGTACCAAGGGCCAAAAAATGGAGATAATTTAAAAATAGTAGCGGGAGTGAAAAGCTCTTTTGAAGACCTGTAAAATGATGTATTGGCTTATACTATCAAAGAATATCATAACTTTATGAAATTTACATGAAGTTTAAGTTTACTCAGGTGATTCAAATTTCAAATGAAGACCTCAAGTACTTTGCCCATAGATGGCCTTTTAATAATTCACATAATTTGTTCATTTAAAATGAAAATGGTAACCTTGGTTTAACAGTTGGAAATTAACAATTAAAACTTTATGATGGAAAGCCATCAAATTTCTGTAAAATAAGGTAGATCTGTTTATATTCATTGCTCACATATGAAAAATATTTTCTAGATTGAAGATAATTAAGCATGTGCGTACTATTATAAGTTTATGAGTACTATATAAAAAGTTTATAAAGCACAATAATTTTTTTAGCACACATCTGGCTATGATAAATCTATCCGGCAGTATGTAAATCTTTCTAGCATTTAAATACCGAGTGCGTCATAAATTCGTGCAAACTTTAAAAATTCATAATAAAAGAAGTAATGCTCGGAAAATTTTTCGGTTTACGCGAGTATGATCAGAAGGATTTTGGATTTTTTCCCATGTATAATAAAAAATGAATCCAAAAGTAACCTATAGAGGGCGCTCACAGGTCATACTGAGGCGTTTTATGCAAATCAAGCTCGAGTTAAAACACCTGGCTGGAAATGGTTTCGTCATTCGATCTCGGCAGTATGCTATCGTTACCAGAGCGATCGCTGGTGGTTAAACTTTTCTCCAAGAATGATGATTCCACAACTATTGCATTGCGAAAGTTTCGCACGGAGAAATAACTTAAGGCGCAAAAAAACCCTATTTCATTGAATGGGATACTCAATTTAGTACGACTGTTTGTGTTTGCCTGATTTCCATGAAACGTCTCAGTATGACGTGTGAGCGCCCTCTATTGGTTACTTTTGGAATCATTTTTTATTATACATGAAAAAAAAATCCAAAATCCTTCTGATCATACTCACGCAAACCGAAAAAAATTCCGAGCCTTACTTCTTTTATTATGAATTTTTAAAGTTTGCACGAATTTATGACGCACCCGGTACTTGTGCTTATAGTACTTTTTGAAAAAATTAACTGCTTTAGACATCATTTCTTCCATTTTGTAGTGAATGATTTCGACTAGCGGGCAATTTAATCTTATCAAGCCAATAATTAATTTTTAAAGCAAATGTCTTATCTTCAACAGACTTGGTGAAAACACTTTTTCTTTTAAGAAGTATCAGTTTCAAATCTGACAATTATCTTGTAATACCTGCCAACATTGCATTTAACTTACATACAATGTAGGTTACTTTAACCGAGGTTAAACACGTTTCAAACAAGAATTCTTTTAAAGAAATACATTTAAATAAATTCCACGTAAGAACATGAAACTAAATATATATTATTTTTTCAGATATATTTTCTGGTTAGAAACGTCTTTAACCTGGATCAAATTAACTCATATTGTACGGAAGTTTAGTTGAAAGTTGACAGGTATGTCTTGCGCATGTTTGGCCAGATTTTTGCGACTTTTCTTTATACTTTGTGTTGCAGTACCTCTTAAGTTTATATTCTTTCCAAACTCCAACAATTTCTACATATCAAACATAAAATTTCAGTTCTCTTTTGAATATAATAGTATTGTAAATCAGCTGTTGAAAATCTGCGAAGTTCATCTTCATTTAGTTATATTTAATCATACTGGTAGAGAATGTTAATTTTTTTTTGTATAAATCCTGGGATGTATGAGAGTATGTCAATAAAATGTGTGAAAATCAATAAAAATTAAAATCAAGGAAATGAAATCACGCAGTGTTCATAACAATGAGATATTCCCCTTATTTAATAACGGAATAAATAAGACAAATATTATTATTCTGAAATATGTGTAGCATTCTGAATAAAACAAGCCTGTTCAACTGGCAACACTGATATACTATACAGATCTTTCTGTATGCCATGGTTAGTGCAAGTGTATTTGTGAAAGGTGTATTTTCAGTACGCGTGTCTGAACAACTATATTAAACACAGGTAAAATGCCAAAGTCTTGGAGGGCCACAGAGAAGTTGTCAGCGGGCCACAGATAAGTTGTCGGCGGGCCACGTGTTTGACTTGCTGTGCTAGAATTATAAAAAATATGTACATAGTTGTGTTTCCGATGACAATACAACATTTAAACCATTTTAGATTTTAATTATAAATTAATAAATTAACTTTCAGTCATTCTTCCGTTAGCCGGTCGCAGCTAGTAAATTGCCAAATATATATTCTTCAAGGTTGCAACTGTTTACGAGTTACAAAACATTGGAGATAATTATGCGCCAAACCCCCTCACCAAACTAGAACAACTGGATGTGGAATATTCTAACACTAAAATGTAGAAAATGTAAATCAAAAATAAAGAGTAATAATTATAGATGAAAAATGATGAGTATATCTCTGATATGTTCTTTCATTCTTTCTTCTATTTTTCTCTTCGTCATTCCTACACTTACTTACATAGCTATATTACTTAGCTTACTTACATAGGAATGACGAAGAGAAAAATAGAAGAAAGAATGAAAGAACATATCAGAGATATAAAACTAAATAAACAGTCAACAGCTCTTTCATGATTAAACACCCCAAAAACCCCAATAAAACTTGAAACCCTACAAATACAGAAAATAGCGAACTACGAAAATTTACATAATGCTTTAATAAGAGATTCAATAGAAATCAATGCATCCAAATACGCATGCAATGAGATGGTTCATTCATTGCTTGATTGCCGCTGGAAAAAAAATGTTAGAAGAGAGAGATAGAAAGAGAGAGAGAGAGAGTTAAATACCGATAGGGAGAGCTCTTTAACCAGCAGTCATATATATAGCGGAGAGGCAGAGAATTGAAGATCACAACTGATGATGCTCTAGCTAGGGCGAAAGCGGTCTTGTGGAGTGGTGAAGATTTTTATTCGAAACTGTTTTTACATTTTTTAAATGGGGGACGTTTTTATTGAAAATTTTTGAGCATGTTTTTTAAATAATGTCTGAATGAAAATTGGTAAAATGGACAATAAATAATAAATTATTACTAAATCTAAATATGTAGCAATCAATGTTGATGGAAGTTGGCTCAGGCGAAACAAACGAAAAATACGTATCAATGAGTCCCACTCAATGTTAATTTTACTTAATTTTTTAAAATACAAGGAATGTTTCAAAAGTACATTTTGCGCATTAATGGCTCAAAAAAGAATGACAGCATTTGAAATAAAATTAAGGATCTAAGGGTGTTTCTTCTTATCATTGGACAATAACTATTTCCTACACCATTTGTCCTTGAGCAGTAAGAAACCACTTTCAAAAACGTATAATTACATCTTGATTTTCATTATATGGAAATCCAGTTGCAGCAAGATAGCTAATTTTAAAAATAAACTTGCGAAATTTACATTTTTATAGGCTTTCTATCCTGTAATTTCTATTAATAAAACTTTATTTTTATTATAATTTGTAAAACCGTTAAAATTTCTCAGCTTTACTTCTACAATTAAACATATGCGCGGTATAATAATTTAAATGTTATGAATATTTATCGTTTTCTGTCAATAATAATTGAAACTTCACATTGGATTTCATTTCAAAATATAGATAAATTTTAAATTAGCATTTTTCTCGTGTTCAGGATCGAATATTTAATAAGTTTCTATACTTTTTTTTTTACTTAATCAGATTCAGTATTAAATAAGCATTTAAAATTATGATTTCATGGTGTTACTTTATACAGACTGTTCTTTCTTACTATAGACAATAGTTAAAATAATTAAAATAAATCAATAGCTCCAATATTTAAAAAGGTTCAAAGTCTATTCTTTGATAATATAAAAACTATTTCCGTCGTAGCTTGTTTTTAAATTTGCTAGATTTAAATTATTTTTTTTTAATTGGTCCCTGGTTCGTAAAAGTTATATTTAAAAAAAACAAATATCTATGCTCTAAAAATAAAACTATATAATTTCCATTTTTCTTGGATCAAAATGTATCGAGCTATAGAGTATTTTCTAGTAAGATGCCTCACATTTTTTTGAATTTGTGTATAAAATTCCATGGTACAAATAAACAAAAAATAAAAAACAAAAATACATGCTGTGCGATTTAATGTTAAATATACAACATGTGTACTGCGTCAAAAAAGTATAAAAAAATAATTGATATATTTTTTTATGTTTTTCTAAAACATTTCACGCAACAAACATTACGCCGCATTATACTGCGGCGCGTCACCCGTACTTTCAGGGTGAGACGCTGCACTTGTACGGGAGTTATGCCGCGCTTGACATAAGAACAGAAATACAGTCATCTCTCACTTATGCGCCTTTCAGTTATACGCGTTTCTCAGTTATACACGAATTTCGTATGGTCCCGCCACGATAAATAGGAAAATAATGCTGTAGATCTCTCACTTATAAGCGCCACTTTGAATTGTCTCTCTCAGTTATACGCGGAAATAACAGCGCAATTCACAATTTTTTTAAAATCGATAAATAGTTTTCTGCTCCTGTCAAGGTCAAAAGACCGTTCCGAGGGGTGGAGAGGATGTTACAGTTTGACTTGACACCCCCCCCCCCCACTACCTCAGTTCTAATGGTTCCTTCTTTTCTTTCTGTTTTAATTTTATCAAGTCACCTGCGTATTACATTTCGTCCTTGCGGTAGCATCTAGATTATTATTATTATTATTATTATTATTATTATTATTATTATTATTATTTTGCAATAAAAATGAGCAAAAGAAAGATAACAATTTCGTTGAAACTGGAAATTATAAAAGCAGCCGAAAATGATCCTAGACTGTCAAAAATAAGTTTAGCTCGAAAATTCGATTTGCCAGAATCAACACTCAGGGGGATTTTAAAGAACAAGGACTCTATCAAAAAAATGAATAGTGAATATTCTACACAAGCAAAGAAACGATCAAGAATTCAGAATGGAAAATTTGAGATTTTAGAAACCACTTTAACTCAGTGGTTCAGAGAAATTAGAGCTTCTAATTTACCCATTAGCGGTGAGTTATGTTAAGAAAAAGCACTCACTTTGTCATCCAAAATGGGAATCTAAAATTTTTCGGCTTCTTCGGGTTGGTTAGAAAAACTTAAAAAAAGACACGGTTTAACAAATCATTGTCTGAGTTTTGAAAGCGCAGCCGTTTCAGATTCGACTGCTCATGAATGGATCGCAGACCTACCAAATTTAATTCAGAACTTTGATCTTAAGAACATTTTTAACTGTGATGAAACAGGTGTATTTTATCGTCTTTTGCCAAACAAAACGATGAGGGATTAAGGGAGAAACATGCCATGGTGGCAAACGCAGCAAAGAAAGACTAACTGTGCTTTTATGTTGCAATGGGGACGGATCAGAAAAGTTACCGCTAATAGTGATTGGTAAATCCAAGAATCCCCAGTGTTTAAACAATGTCAAGAAATTACCATGTTCTTATGCAAGTAGCACCAAAGCCTGGATGACATCGAACATTTTTTTAGACTTTTTGAAAGAATTCGATATGAAGATGGCTAAAAAAAAATAAAAGTTCTGCTATTTATCGATCAGTGTCCCGCCCATCCTTCAGACCTCCCATTGCTGACACATACACGAGTTATATTGTTCCCTGCTAACTGTACTAGCAGACTCCAGCCCTTAGATCTCGGTATAATAAAGTCAGTTAAAGCACAGTATAGGAAAGATTTGGTGCGAAAAATGTTTATATCACTAGAGCAGAAAAAGGAATTCAAGAAAATTTTGTTTCTGGATGCCATGCATATGTTGGTTACCTCTTGGAATGACGTAACAGCCACAACAATTTCTAACTGCTTTAGGAAAGCGGGTATTTTTCACTCAAATGATGCTGAAGTTATTCCATTACAGGAAAATGAAAACAACAACAATAATTTTAACATAGACGAAGAAGAATGGAATAGAATAGGCCAAGATTCTCTTTCTTTTCAAGATTTCGCCAGTGTTGATGAAAAATTAACATCAACGGCAATAAGAGATATTGAAACTGTTTTTGATGATGTGACAGCTAAAAAGAAGGAGAAGATGATGATAATGATGAAACTGATACTGTAATTGTCCCATCTTATGTTACTGCTTTAGGAGCCCTGGACACTTCGAGATGTTACCTACAAAATGCTGATGTAGCATCAAATACAATGACGCACTTTAATGCATTAGAAAAAGTCGTTATACAAACGCAGCCTTAAAAAAGGACTAATTGGCATTATTTTTATGTAAGTATATCATCTTCCATGTCAAATGAAATTTTACTTTATTGTATTTTTTGAAACTAAATTTTACAATGAAAGTGTAAGGATTTTTTTTAGTACACTATACTAATATTACACCCCTTTTATTTTATAAAATGTCATTAATCACAATTCTTATATTTCAATATGTTTTTCTTTCGAATAATGTGTATAAAGAATTACTGCATGCGACATCTTCTCAGTTATGCGCGGCTTTCAGTTATGCGCGATTTTAAATCAGTTCCTTCAAACGCGTATAAGTGAGAGGTGACTGTAAATTATAAATAAACAAATATTCATATCTGGACTATAATTAACTATGTTAGAACGGAAATAAACTACACTGTTAAAATTTTTCGTTTATTGACAGGTTGTCTTCCGTGAATTTTGATCAGAAAGTTTTGTTTTTGTTAGAAAAATGGAATCTCTCCCGTATATCTGTTGCCATTTTAAGATTACAGAGTTTCAAATACGGAATTATTTCAGTAAAAATCTATCACCCAATGAGATTGCAGTATTTTTGATCGCCACGCATGCGCTTCAACTCCTTCACGTCTGTATCGCGCCATTTACGGACTACAAAGACGGAACTTTCCTCAAAAAACGGAAACATTCCGGCAACTTTGCTGCCAGTCTTTTTTCAATAAATTGACGGAATTTTTTTTACAGTGTAAATTAGTACAATGAAACGAGCTAGTAGGTTCAAATCAATAATAGTCAGTCTACTTTGTTCACTACCAAATTACCTACTATTTTTTTAAAGATTGGATTTTAATTTGTTACTTCAGCAACAACGTAATATCAGTGTATTAGAGAAGGAACAGAAAAAGTAAAATGGTGTTTACATTGTTTTATTTTTTAGTAGACCTGTTTTTTCGACCTCAATCTACACAAAAAATGTGGAAAATAGCACAGTCTTCATATAACCATATTTGACACATGATGTAGCGAAGCCAGTCACACTCACTCTTAGTTTTTGAGTAGTTTTCTACACATTCCTTGCTAAGAACGTCTGCATCACATGTGTGATCCAACTTTACATTATTATCATCTTCACTTGCATCTTTCTTCATCTTCTTACTTTTTATATTTCCCTTTTACACCTTATGTGTAGTAAACTTCATATTGTTTGAACATTCGTAAATGTCTGATAAACTGAATCATATTAATCGCGGCATCCCGTACAAAAGAAACTGCGGCATGTATACCGGATCGCAGTGCGGCATATATCCCATTTTGTACGGTACAGACGTAGCGCATCACAGTTGTCTGCCCTCGCAAAGAAGAATGGCGTAACCATACACACAGTACTCTATAAATATGTATCACCTAGTTTTAACTTCGAAATCATGCATGCATTTAGTAATTAGCGTATAAAAAGTATTTAAGCATAACGTGTTTAAAAGTTTGGATAGTAAAATCATGTGCTTACCTCAAAATAAAGATTGTACAGCTACAAGTAAACATCGAAATGGGATTCAGTCTATACACTGGTTAAAGTAATCTCATTGTGCACCTTTACTGTGCGTCTGAGTGTCATATACCGATAAATACAAGAAATACAATAGTTGCGGCATCTATCCCGGATGCGACGACTCTCTCGGAGTTACTCTATGTTATTTTGAATTGTATGAATTTGCAAATCGTTTTTAGTTACTGGGAATGTTATCAGTAACTAAAACAAAAATACACGTTTATAATGCATAAAAATGCTGGAAATGCGTAAATTAATATATATATATATATATATTTGTTTATTGTTTAACGTTATAGAGCATATACGAGTGTCTGCGTACTGACGCTACTTACTCGTAGAACCGCTGTAGGACAACTAGCGCCATCTGTCAACCACCCTGGGTGGAAATATTCGCTCCACAATTATTACGTTTCGAATGCTTCTGCTTGTAAACTTTTTTTTGGATCAACCTACGTAGATTGTTTTTCTTCTAAAAAATAAAGTCTAGGAACCAAGTACAGTATAAATATTTAAATTTTGTAAATTTAAAAAATAACTATTTTGACGCAAATGGAATTTCATAAGATAAACTATACTTGAAGAATTTTTGTATTTAAACTATACCTCTAAAACTAACAGTTTAGGAATTATCTGTTAGTCTCATAAGAAGGCCTAGACTGTATATTCTGAAAATTCATATTATAAAATTACTACTTTAAGACTACTTCAGGTCTATTTAAAGATCTTAAAAATAACAACTATATTTTAAAATAAACAGTTGTACTTTGTATTCCATTTACTGCCTTTCATCACATTTCGCAAAGTGTAAATTTTAATTTAAAATTCATATTAAAAACCGTCCCTTATTAAATTGTTTTGAAAGTTCATTCAAGTATCTCAAAAGAAAGATGCGAACAGGTGGATTCTAGTTAAATATTGAACAATATTAAAAGTTCAGCATGATTAAAAGCTTCATTCTGTATAAAAGATAAACATTTTTTCTATACAAAAATCCAGTATTGAATGAAGGATTCATTTAGTAAGTGAATGGGACCAGTCATTAAATCTCAAAATCTTTTTCTCTTCCTGAAAGCCGATCTTTTAAACATATTCATGGAGATAAAATAACTTTATTTGAAGTATTGTTTGAAAGAAAATTTCTAATCACTTGGTCTTGTCTAAAGTTTTAATTACCTATTGTGTTGTATAATTGTTTTCTTGGAGCCTTTTGTGATTGAAAATAATCTTTTAAAGTTTGTCTGTTTCCGAAATCAATTGGAAAAATAGACAACAGCGCTAAAATTAATTATTAGGTAAGGAAAGAACACTAAAAAGCGAGCCATAAAGAAAAAAAGTAAGTACGTAGTGAAAAACTAACATTACGATTTTCAAATCCAAAGAAAATAAATAAAATTTAAAGATATTGCATACTGAGGAGTTTCGTTTTCTATCTGTTTCAAATACAGCATAGTAGCAACCCTTTTTGACGCCTTCTGCATTTTTTATATACCGTCAGGGCATCAATAGTGATACTTGATGGTGTCGATAATGCACTATTGAGCTTGGTGTCTAATTACCGGGGAATTGATCCCCTGATCATTGCTTAGGGTAACTAAATTTTCTAACTTTTCCAAAACTTCATAACTTTAAAATTTATAACGTTTAGGCTATATGTTTTCTTATCCCACGAATGTTTCATATTCTTAAAATATAATTATTGTATAAAATCGAAAACTTCAGGATTTGTGCAAATAACGGTCCAAAAAATGTAAAACGTCTCTGAAATTCTAGTACGTACGCAAGGACGTTTGATCACCTCACTATTGTTGCAACTCTGCTTAGTACAGGTAAAATAAGGGTTTATAGAGACATGTAATGGCTATTCACCAAATTTAGAGAAGAACTTCGTTTTGGCCTTAGATCGGCTGAGACTCCACAAATTAAAGATGTTTTATCATGTTTTTTTTTCGGGGTGGGAAATGGTGATTTTAATTCAGTGGGAACTCAAATTTTTTATGTAGGTCGTAGGTCAAGTCAGACTTTGTTTATTATGTATATTTTAATTCTGAATAGAATGACATCATTATGAAGTCGATATAATCATTTGTTACAAAAATACGTTAGGTTGTATGAAAAAAAAGTCCAAAATTATACTTTAATGCTGGTAAGAGGGGTTTAACAGCAACAACTGGTAGTCATTGTCGAAAATTTCAGAATTTCCTTTTGGCACTATATATGAAGATTGGAAGAATCCTCAAAACTAAAGTTGTTTTACTATGGTTTGGGGGGGGTAAAGGGGGCATTTTATCTCAGGGGGGTGAGAACGCACATTTTTGCATATAGGTCGAATGAAGGTATTGGTTACCATGTATGTTTTAATTCTGAATCGAATGACGCAATTCGCAAATCGATACAATCACTTATTACAAAGTTACGGCAAGTTTTATGAATAAAAAGACCAAACTTATACTCTATGAGAGAGGAAAACTTTCTTACACTCATTTTACGACCAGAATTTCGATGACCTTGAAAAATACTCAAATGACTCTGATTTTGATTATTGCTATTTTCAGGACATTTAAGTTTCAGATTATTCAACATGTTTTGAAAGTACAATAAGTGTAAGCAAGTTGTGATCTCTCATAAAGTATAATTTTCAAGTTTTATTCATAAAAACTGTAGCAACTTTGTAACACGTAATTGTGTCGACTTGTGAATGGTGTCATTAAATTCGGAATTTAAAAGATACATGGTACACAATACCCACTGACCTATTTAAAAAAAAGTTGATTTATTCCACTTCTAAGTTAAAACACCCCTGTTTTCACCAAAACCATAGTAAAATAACTTTATTTTTCGGAAACTCATTGGATCTTTATTTATAGTGCCAAAACGAAGTTCTTTCCAAATTTTTGGGAATGGCCACGGGTTGTTCATATAAAACGCTATTTAAACCTGTACTAATGTATAATTTTCGACTTGTTATTCATGAAACCTGCCGTTACCTTGTAACAAATGAATGTATCCACTTGCGGCTGATGTCATTCGATTGAGAAGTAAAAAGTATTTAAACAACGATATCCCACTTTACCTATTTAAAAAGGTTGAGTTTCCCCCATTTCTGAGTTAAAATACCCCCCCCTTTGTCCCCCCAAATTACATGGTAAAACAACTTTATTTTTGGTGGACTCATCACATCTTCATTTCTGGAGCCATAACAAAGTTCTTCCAAAATTTTCGTGATGGCCACGCCGTCTATAACTTAATTTTTGTCTATTTTACCTGAACTATTATTAAAGCAAGTCATTTCCAATTCCGATTTACTGTGTCAGGTTTCGGACAGATCCTATGATTTTTACAGTGCATGATTTCTCAACAAGGCTGTGCAGCTATGTTTGATTCTTTATTTATATCACTGCTGAAAATTATTTCCAGATCCGGCACTAAAAGAAGTAGTAGATATACAGGTTGCGTCATAAATTATTGCAAATTAAAAAATAATCATAATAAAAGAAGTAATGCTCTGAAAAATTCCAGTTTGTGCACATTTGATCAGAAGGACATTGGATTTTTATCCATGCATAAAACACGATTCTAAAAGTAATCGAAAGCGGGCACTCACACGTCATACTTAGACGTTTTATGAAAATCAGGCTAGAAATAAAGCACCTGGCTGAAAATGGATTCAACATTCGATCTCGGCAGCATGCTATCCTTACCAGATGGAGCGTTGTTGCCTAAACATTTCGACAAGAATGGTAAATCTACAACTATTGTGATGCAAATGTTTTGCACGTAGAAAGGACTGAAGAAACAAAAATCCCTATTTCATTGAATGGGATACTGAATGTAATACGACGTTTTGTAGAACCAGGGAGTTTGGTGGATCGTCCTGATTGCAAAAATATATCAGTATGTCGTGCGGGCACTCTCTTTTGGTTATTTTGGAATAATTTTTTTGTATACATGGAAAAAAAAATTCCAATGTCTCTCCGATCATATTCGCGAAAACCAAATATTTTCCCGAGAATTACTTCTTTTATTATGAATTTTTTAAGTTTGCTCCAATTTATGACGCACCTTTTATATAAATTTTAACAACAGTCTATACTATAGGACAAATCGGAGAATTTCAGCAGATTGTAATTTCTAAACAGACTATGCTTTGATTATCAGTATGTCTTTGACGCAGGTCATCTTCATGCCCGATAGAAAGAGAAGAAGTTTGTACATATAATTTTAATTGCAGTATAAGCTAATATTTAGCAGTCATTGAAGTATCCATCCGATATTTTTTTACTGATTGCCATTTTAAATCAAGACTGTTGCACCGACGGTAATTCTGCAATTCTGTCATTGGTGGAAATCATTTCCAGATCCGACACTAAAAGAAGTCACAGATTCCAATTAAAGAGTTTACTATTGGACCGGCACGAGAATATGTACAGACTTTCATTTGTCAATACACTACGTGGTGCAGTTTCCTTTCATAACTGACACAAGTCAATTCCACAACCAAAACAAAAAGCAGTGACGCATACATGCAAGTCTGAAATAGTGTGATTTGCTTGATAGAACGGTTGATTTTTGCAGCTTGTCTCTCTTTGCGTTGACGCTTGATTCACCAATAATCTGACAGAGGCAAATATTCATCTCATATATATATATAAATAGTGGCTTCTGGATAGAAGTCTATCTGAAGTAAAATCTGTGTATTGTAACTACTTCTGATAGTTTCAATTCAGTATGGACTTTGTGTGCTACGGAGCTTTTAACTTTAACCCTGTATTTTTTTTTTTTGGGAGGGGGAATTCCCCCACAAATTTGTTGTTGTGAATGTAGCTGAAAAGTGATTAGTATTTCATGATTAGATGAATTGTTATTTCATTTCATTGCATTATTTTAAAATAATAGCTGATTTTACCAAACAAATACATAAATCAAACATTAATTAAACTTAAGGACAAACTTTGTACATTAATTTTAAAACTTATAGGTGAATTAAATATGTAAACTTTAAAATGACAATAGAAATTCCCAATCTTAATTAAAGTACCGGACATTACATAGTCGTTCTGTCTTCGAAGTAATAGGATAAATATTTAGTTAATAAACTTTTCCCTAAGGTAAGATACAGTTTTTTATTGAAATATGTGTTCGTTTAGTGGCAAGCAAATTTAAATTAACGTAATTGTTAAAATTTTCATGAATAGAAATTCAAATGATCTTTGAAATTTGAAATTCGTATAATTTAAATAAATCCTTAATAGAATATTTCGTTCAATTTATTAACATTCCTTTTTTTTTATCTTTTCAAATTAATTTGTCGTGAATGAGAAAAGGGATTTGAGTTATCTTAATTAAATATGACATCATTGTGTAATCGGAACAGACTTTGCAAAGGATATTTGCATGTGAATGAAGGCAAGTTGAATGAACTCTATAACTAATTTAATTAGTTTTGCACATTAATATTTTTTCCACTTCAGGTATACAAAATAATTGTATTATATTTCTGAGACTGCTTCTATTCTTTCAGTAAATGTACTATGTCAAAAGGAAAAAGTATAATGGACTTAAGTAAGATTTGTAGAAATGACTGAAATCACATCTTTTTTGTGCTTTTAACCAAAAAGCGTAACACATTATTTAATGAACAATCCTTTTACAGATTAAATTATCAACGAATTTCTAAAACGTTTTATACATATTAATATTATAATATATATGAGTGTATGTGTGTGTGTGTGCGTGTGTGTAATTTTTAATACCATTTTTAGGACTGATACACATTTAATTTTCCATTTTTTTTATATGTGGTGTCACAGTTTATCGGGCATTTTGAAGATAGAAATTTCGGGTCAAAACTACTTTGTTCAAATAGAAATCACTTAGAATTACTTTTATTGTGGAATATTATTCTTTGATAAAGTGTTTCACAATGCGTTTCCATTTTCTTTTTGTAATGTCATTTTCTTCTGTATTTTCTACTTTCTAATCAGATAGTTTGAGCAATGTTAGGTATTATTTTTTATCAATTTTTCATTATTGTTTATTTTTTATTGTGTAAATTACCATCTGTTTTAATAGTTCCATCATTTACAAAAATATTTGTTAAATATATGTATATATATATATATGTATATAATTACACTTAATTGTTGGTTTTTTCTCAAATTTTCTTGAAATTGTATCCATTAGAACCTGTAAAAACATAACTTCTATTAAAAGAAACAGGTATCAATTAGAATCCTTTAAAGCGTTTACACTGCATATTGGTCTATTTGAAAATATACTAAGAAACAGTACACAGAATGGATTTTATAATATTTTAAATTATGTATTATTTGCATATAAAACAGGGACGGCGACAGTTTTCCCATCCGCGTGCCAAATATTTCAAAAAAATAATTTGCGGGGCCTTGGCGCCCCCCCCCTCCACACACATGCACAAAAAAGAATAAAGAAGTGGATCGACATTTCTTCATAATAGGTTTATTAATATTTAAAAACATGTGAATAACAAACATGCAGATATCACGCTATAATAATAATTGTAGTAACAATTATATTTTATAAAGTAATAAAAAATAAATGTGATTTATGTTATTTCATCTCCGATGACAAATAATTATTATCGGGTTCACACCTGGTACTTTTAGCTAAATAGAAGCTGAATTGATCCTCTAACGTGTGGTTTCTCTTTGAGATTCTCATATCATCCAATTCCAAAAATAATCACTCGCAGGCATAGGTGGAACAGAAAACTGTCAAAATAGAAAATTTAATAAGTCACTATAAGTTCCTCATTGCTGTTTTCGCTTATATTAACAGATGATCCTCGTCGATTAATTGAAAAATGTATAAAAGTTACGTTTTCAGTTTCTAATGGATACAATTTCATGAAAATTTGAGAAAAAACATAACAATTAAGTGTAATTATATATATATATATATATATATATATATATATATATATATATAAATTAAACTATAATAAGAATTCGACAAAAAATAATACAATATTGCTCAAATCATCTGATTAAAAAGTAGTAAATACATAAGATAATAACATTACAAAATCATAAATAAATTATCAATATTCTACAAATATTATCCAGTTTTCCAGTTTTGTTAAGTAATTAAAATATAATTTGAACTGGGTAAATAATTTATTGAGAGGTTTCTAATTTCAATATGGTTAATTAATGATTGTTTTTATTAAATATAATTTCTGATTTTATTTTATTTTTAAAAAAATCGAAGGTTGGAAGTTATGAATTTTATAATATATTGATCTCAAAATTGAAAAAGATTGGAATTCAATAAGTTGCATGACAATTTCATTAATTAAAAAAGAATAATAACAATAAAAATATGGGAAAAGTTCAGCTTGTTTAAATTCGATTATTTTGCTTAATATTATCCTATTTTGTTCTAGAACCTCAATCAACTCCGTGCCAAAAATATTCTGTAGCGTGCCTCTTATGGCACGCGTTCCATAGGTTTGCAGTCCCTGGCATGAGTGTTTTAGGATTTGTTTTTTAATTTTACGAAGAATTGCAGCAGTTTTCGTTGGCAGTTTATAAAAAATAAGTTTACATGTTAATACCAGCGTAAACCAATTGCAAACCCTCGAGAATAATAGATTGTGGCCATCGATTCATCTCAAAAGTTTGAAATTCATGAATAGGTATTAACAGAAAGTGTCTTTTATTGGATTTTCCGTGCAGTTATTACAGATACGCGCAACAAATATCAGTGTAAATAATTAATTCCAACTTAAATTACTATTATAAAAGCTTATTTCCTTTGTAAATATTTTTAAAAAATATTCCTATTACTATAATCAATTGCAGTTCACATACTTTCTTTGAGTTGCAGTCCAGCTCTTGATTATCTTGAAATAGATAAATAATGCTTTTAACCCTTTTGAGAGGCAGTGGTATATATTACATACCACCTAATTTTAATCCGATTCAAACCAGAAACTTTTAATTATATTTTACTATTTTAACTTTGACGGGGAAAGTTGAAAAATTGCTTTTCCTTATTTTGAACTAAATTCTTTCGTAAATACCGGTGTGAGTTCGACGTTACAGGAACAAAATTGCTTGCCCCTGAAAGGGTTAAAACATTCACATTAAATAAGTGAATATTGTTCATCAGCAGATTAATAAAAATTGTTGCAAAATTTAGCATCTTAAACATATAACCTGCTTTCGTGTATTAAATATATTCCGTCATGTGCAAAGAAACGGAATAAAACTGGTATCTAAACAATTAAATAAAAAATGGATTTAATTAAAAAATGATGTTAACATACTATTCTCTGATTTGATTCATTCCTGTTTTATAAGAACTGATCAACTTTTATTTTTCTCAGTTGTAACCACAGAAGGGAAATGTTTTTCAGAATATCCTACTTATTTTTATTAATGCTTTCAGAATATGAGTACAAGAAATATTCCAATTTTGTTTTGGTTCGAAAGAATATTAAAAATTAACAGCAGTATAACTGATATCCACTCAAAGAGAGTAGCGTATTGTAATTCGTTTTGCGTGCAGCATTGTAAAAAATAAATGGATTTTACGAAAAACATTTTCCGTATTTAACATATTATAATTCACTTTATTAACATATTCAAATTTTCAGGTTGTTTATTTTCTTTATAAAACAAAGAAAGTCACCGTGAAATGGACAGAATGGAAATTAGAGATAATACGTTTATTTGAAATAAGTTGGAAAACATTAGTAATCGCATTCGGAATAAAGTAATCCAGTTGACAACAAACGTAAAATAAAACTTAAGAGCTATGAAAGATGCAATTCATTTAGTGATAAAATATTTTGACTATGATGTCTTACACGCACGTATCGTTTTTTTTTTTTTTTTAAATCGGTTATAAAAGGAAAAAAAATCGTCAAAATTTGGGGATATTTTCCTTTAATAGTAACCCGGCTATTGTATTAAGTTATTATTTTGGCGCGGCCTGAGAAATCGCGCCAATCAAAAAGTCGCCAAACATCGGTGCGTGAGTGTAACACACCTGTTCCAATATTTTTTAAAGTAGTTAATACATGTTGTCTGGGAAAAAAAAAAAAAAAAAAAAAAAAAAAAAAAAAAAAAAACAGAAGCACATGTGAAAATCTAAAATAAGTATAAAATTCAAGAATTACTGATTTCATTTTTCGATTTTTAAACAAAACTATGGTCATAATTGAATAAATACAGACACACCTGTACAAAAACCCATATTTTAAAAATTGACTGATATTATTATAAATTACTGAAAACTAGAACTGTTAAAAAATAATAAGGTTTTTATTTTTGCAGAAAATGAATCAGCGTTTACCATTAAAGGTAGATATCAAGACAGTATTGAGGAAAGGACGGAAATGCTAATCATAGGTTAGTGTTAGTCATACTTGGGATACCTTAAGAGTGGACTTTTTAAGGAAAAGTGTCCAAGCACTTCGTTTCTATTCAAGTAAAAATCTGTAAGCATAGCGCTGTCGTATCGATTCTTTGAACAACGGCACAAGCACCAAACATTGGTGATCATGAAGCCAACTATTTGGTGTATCGGTACCAGATTTTAGTGGGAAAAATGTGTAAAATAAACACAGTAGGAAAACAAATGAAGCTTTTATAGAGACATTTTATTCAGTCTACAAATTTTATAACTATGTCAAGGGCTTAACTAGAGTTTTTATAGTTTAATAATTCTTTCTACTACCTATTTAAAGACTAGTATTTCTATTATTCGTAGAAATAGCAGTGCATGGGTAACAGCGAAATATTACTACGTTCACTAATAAAATTCAAATTTTCTAGAATCTATACTTCTTTTCATCAAAATGTCTCCTTCGAAGAAAGACCTTGAACATTAGCACAATTTTCTGGAATATATTCACTGGTATTGAATCTGTGACCAACAGTTCAATCTATAAATCTATTTGTATGCATGCTACCCAGCTTGACTGGACACAACAATTCATGAGAAACTCTACATAAAATCAATGCATTGTTAAACATATAAATAAAATACAGTGAAAATGTATAAATTTAATCCGAAAAACCGCAAAATGTAATGTAAACATTAATATAAAAAAACAAAGCACAGTTGACAGCGAAAGTTTACAAAGATTACCAAATAATGTTCTCTCATTCTAGAAAGTGTTACTTTTCCTGCAGAATTCCTTTCTCAAAAATGAATATTGTGAAGTAATATTGTGAACCTAGAAGAAAGAACATACACAAATAATATAAATTATTATTTTATACCAAAATATTCGAACTTAAAATGATTAAGAAAAAAATATAACTTATGTACACACTTTAATATTTTACCTTTATTTATTATGCGCTGCTACTAGTAAAAAAATAAGTAATTTAAATTATTCTTTATAAATTTTTCATGAAAACGTCTCTGCATACATAAAAAAATAAGAAGCAAAATTTATTTCTCTAATAAAAAAGGCCCACTATAATAAACTTGAGATCGCCTTATAAATTAAATAAATTATCTTTATTTAAAAAGGTAATGTCTGTAATTTATTCGGGATCATTGCTTTAAATTCTTCTAATCAATAACGTCTGCTATCTTGTTGGTAGTTTTAACTCAAAAAACTAATTTAAGCGATAACTTTTTTTTAAATTTAATCTGTGTAATATCATATATCATCCATTTTTTTACTATTCCTAATACCTTTATATTTTAGAATTTAAGTGTTTTTTGCAATATTATTTTTTACTTTCACTTTAATTAAAATAATTATTAATATGTATTTTTCCTTTTTTATTTATGCTGCTTTATAATATTGAACAGTAACCCACAAAAAATTGTTGAAACATGGTCATTACTCTAATTTTAAAAGTCAAAGAATAATTCTGTTGGTACCAGTGCATATTGTTTACTACTTTTCAGAAACCTTTTACAGTGAAGTATTATAGAGTAAAATTGTATCAAACTTTAACATTTTCAGTACTAACACTTAATGTTGATATTACATTTGAATTTTTCGGTAAATTTTACCTCCGAATATAAAACAGGAAATCATTTAGTCAATTAGTTCAAGAATGTGTGCAGATTTGTAACTTCTAATGTTAAATAAATTGTTACTCTTCCGAAAACAGATTTACAGTAACTGATGCGCGTTCTTTTTGCAGCAAATCTCAAACACTACTTAGCGGCATCATCTGTAATTTTTGTTTCACATATTTGAAGGTTCTAGAAATTTATTTCTTGCAAAATTTCGTGTAATTTCGGTACATAGACAATAGAGTAAAAGTTCTTTAAAGCAAAAAGTTATTTTCGAAAATATTGATATTCAACAATACTAAGAGTAGAAAGCTCTGCACACACTCAAATACAAAATTATCAAGCTTAATACAATTAAAAATAAATATATTTTACCCAGAGCCTGCTTTATTTTATCCTTTCACAATTTTTATGCTTGGAATACAAAAAAAATAGTAATCTAAAAACATTTCCCAACAAATGTTTCGAAATCTCCCTTCCCCCCTCTACATAACACAAGTAAAATACATTACTTTAAATAAAATGAAGACCGGATATTAAACTTGAATAGGTCTGATAAATGAAATAAATTATTCTTCTAAAAATTTAACGGCTGAAATTTAATCGGATATTTAACATCTATAAGCTATCTTCAAAGTAATTTTAGCTAAAAGAAAGAAAAAACAAATTTATATATTTTTATTTAGTTTCTTTAATAACATATATTGACCTTGTTTTATCACCTTTATATTTCACACTGGATTTCATTTTTTTTTGTCTTCATTAATTTAGGACAACTTTTAACTAAAATCATTAATGATATACAATTTTCCTCCTTTTGAAATATAAAATAAAAATTCATTTGTTCAAGACAATAATATATATTTTTTTGTAGAATAAAATATTAAGATATATTGTTTTTTTCTGGTTACATAATGAGCAATAACAAAGTATTTAAAAAAAGAAAAATGTGCACCCAAATCCATTCTTCTGTCCGGATCATCTTAATTGAGAGATTGGATTGATCTTAAAATGCAACTTTTCCAATGTAGGCAGTTTTAAAAGCGATAGACATTTTATTTTTAAACTCCTACCTCACAAATCGCTGGTTATCTTAAATTTTCGTCTTATGATTCGAAAAGGTCACTCAGATTAAAGAATAGATTTGATACGGCAATAAGCCGAAATCTTAAATTTAACCGATCAGTTCTGTAACCAAATATACTGCTAGTGACCTCTGTTGCTAGTAACACAAATGAAAATTAGTATATATATATATATATATATATATATATATATATATATACAAATGAAAATTAGTATATATATATATATATATATATCCTAAATGTAAGCGTATTGTTGAATTTTTACATTGAAGTAAATGGAGAAGGAATTTTGTTTGTTATTGATATAGACTTATATTTACTGCAATCACTGAGTGAAATATACATACTTTTTCCCTCTCGAGTACTTCAGTATCGTTTACTAACATTAAATATAACATATTTTTAAAACATGTTTAGTGTTTTAATTTGTTATGGATTTTTGATAAAAGATTATTTTTTGCTGGATTAAGAATGGTTTATTGTTATACCAACATATGGCAGCAGGGGCAGATACACCGCTGACAGTTTTATTCTCTCATAGTTGTGACTGAATGAAATTTCTAAATAAATTTCAAATAAGAATTGAGAATTCATTTGGAATTAACGATATTTCACATAATTAAAAACAGGAATCATCACAAACGCTATCGATCACGTACATGTTATATTATTTTTAATAACAGCTAGTTTGAGTTTGACCATTCTCACACTGGCTGCCATATTGGTGTAATCCGAAAACTTCGCGAGACCAGACTCACAGTTACTTCATTCGTTCTTATAGGCAAAGTTGATGTTGTTCAGTCTACCCCTTTCCGGTGTCTGGATATCTACCCGTGTTTCTGAAGAGATTGTTGATCACCGTCGTCTTTCCGAAGGTTGCTTGTGAACATATTGAACAGTTCCTTTTGCTACAAACTCATCATTAATTCTAGCGATTGTAAGTCACGTAAAATGATCTGTTTGAAAAGCTTCCCAAAACTGTCTCAGCAGTTTTACATTTTCAAACTTCCAGTGCAACATTCGGATAAATTTTCTTTGTGCAAAGATTAGTCTTGATTTTGCCCTTTTCTCAAGTTATTCAAAGGTGAAAAAAAAAGTAAAACATGCCAGTTATTAGAGAATAAATTAATTATACATTTTTTAAACGTCCTATATATCAATGCATCAATGACAAGAGTCGCAAAAGGGATTAAAATTAAAAACGTGTTTTCTGCCATATCGGGTACGCTAAGTATCAAGAAGGAGCGAAATTTATTTAAGCTGACAATTAAAAATTACATTTTAAACCACGATTAATTATTAGCCGATAATTCGTTGGAAACATATTCACAGTTTAATGATTAATGATTGAAATGATTTTAATCGCTTTCTTTGATTAACGGTTAAATCAGTAAGTAATCTTATTAGTTAGTGTAATAATTGAATAATAATTAAAAATAAAGCCATATGTTTTGTGTGAAGTTTGCACAAGTTGATGTTATTTATTATAAAAAAAAAACCGCTTGATTGCCGTAACTATCAATTTTGAATTAGCAGGACATTTATGATTTTTTTTTCAAATTTTAATTTCTTAATAGGCGTATAGCCAACATAGTGAAAAAGTACCCAAGCCGGGACTCGAACCCGGGTCATCAGTATAGCGCACTGACGTTCGACCAACTGAACCACTTGGGAACGATACTCAGCCTGGAACTTCTTCGCCATAACATGTTGGCAAGGCTACAAACGCAGCACAAGATGGAATATTTTTCTGTGAGCCGCCAACCCTGGGGCAAACACGAAATCAAAGAAAATCCAGTATCGACAATTGAATAAATTCATATTTAATACTTGGAAATTTTTCCATAGAAAATTTCTCACGCCTTGGAATTCATAATATTTCAAATTTTAATTGCTTAAAAGGTGTATTGCCAACGTAGTGAAAAAGTATCCAAGCCGAGTCTGGAAGTGAGAAGTGCCAGGTTGTGTATAGTTTCAAGTGGTTCAGTTGGTAGAACGTCGGTGAGCTATAGCGATGACCCGGGTTCGAGTACCGGCTTGGATACTTTTTAATTATGTTGGCTGTACGCCTTTTAATTGGTTGGGTTTATCACCGCCGATTATAACACGAGGGAATAGGCCCAGGGGGGAGGGCCCTCCGTGGGGGTCTTTCTAAGGGATCCTAACCCGTATTTACGGCAAGGTTCGAAGAAAACCATGAAAAACTCCGAAAGGTTAGGTCGACGAGCGCGACACGGGTTTGAACCCAGCACCTCCCGTCTACCAGTCTTTAGAGCAGAACCTCTCAGCCACTGGTGGGGGCTATACGCCTTTTAAGCAATTAAAATTTGAAATATTATGATTTTTTTTGTATCATTAAAAATTATGTGAGCAAAAATGATCTTAGTATCTAAAGACCATCCAACCAGCCAATTCCATAAAGCCTGAACATTTTGTTAAAACGTCTACCTTTTAAGCATTACTTTTAGACGAAGATCGGAAAAATAAAATGTAATCTTAGAAACATATTAATATAACAACCTTATGTTGTAGAGAAACATAGACTTAATATGAAATTGCTGATTCTGCTAGGTAGTTTTAGCTGAAAGGATGTTCAATTAGGGTTCTTGAAGGGGCAAATTGAATATTCTGTTCATAATAAAATATCTTAATGGCATTTATAGGATGCATTTAAAATACCTTTACTTTTTTAATAGTTTGATTTAATTAATCGTATTTTGCAAGAAATGCTTGAATTATTGGTTCAGGCTTCAACATTATATCGTTCACTAAACCATCATTCAGAATGGAATATTTTTTTTTTCAGTTCTATATTCTTTTATATGCTGATCAAAAATATTTAAGTAAATTGTGATATTGTTATTGAACCTTAATAGGCATGTTTAATTTTATTACGTTTTTAACACCGTTTGACAAAATAAACCTCATATACATATAAAGAGCATTTTACGATTTAAAATCATACAGTATTTCTCCTTGTATTTGTTATAAATGAAGTTATAGCCATTGTACAGATTTATATTAAAAAAAATATGTTCATATATCAAAATCTATAACCATTCATTTAAATCAAAATATCTTAAATTTGATTTCACATCAAAAAAATAAATTGTGAGACTTCAAACACAAATATTAATTACCACCAATACACATTTACAGTTGCTGATTTAAAAAAAAATAATAAACCTGCTTTTGGTTTAAAATCGGCAACGAATATAAGAAATTAAATTGTACAATCTATATATATATTTGTCTTACGTGGCGCGGAAATAGGGCTGAATTTCTACCTTATCGTTGGCAACAATCGTAGTTTCCAGAGCTCAGACCAATGACCCGACAAGATTGTGTTAGCCCCGCCTCCAATACGGCGGAAAGTGTCAGAGCATTGAAACTGAAGCTAGCAATTATTAAAAATAAAATAATATGAACGTAATCCAAAGCGTCTGAGATGATTCCTCATTTTAATTATGAGAAATACTGTTAATTTCAAATAAATTCATTTTTTTCAAATGAATTCATTTAGAATTTATTTACGAATTTTACTCACACAAAAAATCGGAGATAATAAAATATAAACTTTCTAGAATGCCCTGCTGCCATCTGTTGCCGTTTTATTGAAGTAAAAATAATTTCTTTTGCAGAAATCTATAATCAATTAGAATAATAAAATGTTGAACGAAAATTAAACAATCATTGATGATAAACTATCTTCCTACCACGTAGTTTTTTTAAATGAATTTAAGCCATGCTGTAAAATATTATAGGTGCTAATTATGTTTCCAAGATCCTCTTTTCATAGTATTTAAATTATTTATATGTCCATTAGTAGCATCAACTAAATGCATTTTTAGTTGTGTTTTCAACGGAGTTTTCAATTACTTTTGTACATTATAAAAATTGTCAATTTCATATGTTCAAATAATTTATTGTAGTACTTATTCCGGCTAGAATTACTAGAAAAATAAAATGAGGCGAGCTAGCAAAGCGAGCTGTGACCGCGTAGCGGTCTCAATGGGGGTTGCCGAGCGTTAGCGAGTAGGGGGCTGAGCCCCCTAGTTATTTTTATAAGACACCATATAAAAAATGATACAACAAATTTTATTACTCTAAATAAAAATTTAATTACCTTTAACAGTAGCTGTTACTAAGGAAAAATTCATTTTAATTACAAATACGTTTACTTGTTTTCGAAATTAAAAAATTCATATATGGCCAAGCAAGAGATAGATGTTTTTTAAACTTGGATTTATATTAAATACTAAAAATTCTTGGTAATTTATAATACTACTTATATTTTCTTATAAATAAATTTTTATATTATGTCCGTTTATATAATCGTTCATCTATAATTAAATTCCCGAAAAAGAAAATAGCTGAGTTTCACTGAAATTTCTAGTGATACATTTTCTTTCAATAAATATTATCTATTGTAATGACCAAAGAGAAAACCTTTCCTTCGATTTTAGGTTATCTGCAAATTTATGGTTTTTAATAAACCATCTCTATTACAAAATATTTTAATGCTCTCATACAATGATTAATCACCTTTACTGGTACCCGGTATATTTTTAGTTTCATTACAATTGCTTTTAACGGTTTTCAAATTTTAAAATAATTCAAATAGCTAAGCAAAAGATAGAGAGATTTTTTAGAACATTTAAGAATTACTGGTACAACGGAAAATTGGATTTTAATTACAATTTATTTTAATTGTTTTAATATTTAAAAAATACTCAACCAGTTCAGCAAGAGATAGAGGTTTTTATTTTTTTATTTATTGCTGTTAAAATAAATAATAAAAATTCTTGGTAATTCATAATATGACTTGTCTTATCTCATAAATCAACTTTAAAATCATCTTGTCTGATAATTAATTTTGTTTATATCTATTGTTAAATTCTTTAAAAAGAAAATCACAGAGTTTCACAGGCAATAAATTTTGTTCTATTCTAATGACTACAGAGAAAATTTTTCCGTCTATTTTAGGTAAATTTCTGAATTTCAAAAAACGTATCTTTTATAAATCAATGAGAACAATAAAATACCTAATTTTACGATTTGTAGATATATATTAAATTAGATTTATTTACGTATTCATAAACATAACCTTCATTTACTTTTTTTACCCCCGACAACTTTAATTCTGCTGCTTTGAGAGCAACTTCAAAATATGTGCACTATTCTTGTTTAATTCAAAGTCATTTTATAAATATTATTCTTAAAATTAAAGTTTATGATTTATTCAATAGTATATTTTCATATTTCATTAGATTTTTTAAGTCAAAACTTTGAGCTGAAAATGGTTAAATTGTAATTTTTGAAACTAATAATAATGTGAATATATCTGTCTCTCACGAATCGAACGTTCTACATTTTTATTCTCTTCTTCAACTGTCTGCAATGAACAATGAGCCAGCATGATTATAACAAGTTGGAAATTGTACGTCAAAAGTGACAAATGAGATGCGTTATTAATATAACTAGTTTCAGGAAAATTAATTATATCGTATGTTATTATGGTATGGTTATTTTCTGTAATAAAATAAATACATTTTAATTTGGTAACATTTTATATTTTGTTGACATTTACTGAAAGTTCGAATGGGGAAATTAAGCCTAGCTTTGAAATTTTCAGAACTTGTAATCAATAATTAGACTATTTTTCCATTTAATATTCTCCGGAAACATCCAAAAAACTGTCGGTAGATTATATGATTGCTATAATTAAACAATTTTAGTATACAAATTCGCTTTTTAAACTAAGTAATACGGAAATAATATGATTCCATCTCAAATATGACGTAAGTACCACAGCAAACTAGAATCATTACCTATCATGGGATATCATTGAATTAATTACGTATGATGGGATTTAATAGAATGAAGAATGTGACTATAACTTGGTAATAGAGGTTATAAAATGTCATATAAGTCATACATAACTATAGCGTCATACATGACTATAACGTCATACATGTCAGATAACTTGGCGATACATCTCAGTCGCTTGACGATTAATCCTCGGAAGCTGCTATAACAATGAAGTACCGATTTTTAAGAAAAATAAATTAGTTAATAAATATATTTATTAATATCGTTTTAAGTATTGATTTGATTTTCATAAAATTTGAAATGACTCGACATAAGTCTTGAATATATAATAAATTTCCAACCATTCGGTTGGGTAGTTTTTGCGTTGTTATATGCGGACAGATGGACGGACAAGACGAGGAGTATAGGTGTTACACATTTATATAAATACGAACGCACGTAAAAATGACTTTATCTGGTTTACAATTTCATTTTTGTTCCTATTAATATTAAGTAATTTTCTTTTGAAAACTTCTCAGGTACTATTTCAATACATATTCTGCAGAACTTTTATTGCTATGACATTTCGAAAGACTGTATTGCAGAACTTCGTAAGTTTAAGCATTTTATGTGAAAAAAGTGATTTAGTGTTTTTAACTAGGCTTTATTGAGAAATCGCACTAATCCGATGTTTAAAATTACAAATATATAATATCCCTGTGCATTAATTTCGAGAAAATTCAGTGATTTTCTTTATTGTACTTAATATATTTCACAATATTCTTAGTCTCAATTTCCATTGATGCTTCATAGACAACCATGTAATAAAATTCTTTATGTGCCTTTGTAAAAAGTACAAAAATTAGGTAATAACTAATTAAAAACGTAAAGCAGTACTGTTTACCTCATTTACATAGTCATATTATTTGGCAATTGGCCAATTTTTACAAAATTGACTGCATAGAAATATAAACAAGTGTGTAAGTATGATCGAAGATCGCACAAAGGGTTTCCTTTATAATTCCTTTCAAAACACTTTATCCTTTCTTTAATAAATCCAAATAAATTTCCCTTTCCCTCCCACCCCCACCCCAAAAAAAAAGTTATGTTTATTATAAAGTAAAAATTTACCGGTTTATTTTTCTCGTTTTTTCAAAAATTTGAACCTGAACTTGAACAGTATGTAATTGAACAGCATACATAATTGAACACTCTGTCATAATAATATCTGTCATGTGGACTAAATGCTATATTAACAAAATCAATTTCACAATTACATGTTGTATAGAGACATTCAAAATCTTAAAATATGCCAATATTTCCATAATCGGGTTTTTATCATGATTCAATACGTTCCTGAAACTCATATGACATTATAATCACTTGCTGACGTCCTATCTACTTTCTTTCCCTATTATTCATATTGATACTCTCTTTGTATCATTTTCAAACATTTGAAAAAGTCCGTTAAACTTCCAATATGACGTCAGATTAATTTTATTTTTAATTCTCTTACGACACCATATCAACCTGCTTTCTGTATTTACACATATTCATACTCCTTGTATTATTGAGAAATGTTTGAAAATTTCCATTTTATTATCAATATGACGTCAGATTTATCTTTTTTCAATTGGTGAAACTTTTTATTTTCGATTTTCACGTGGAAATCTTTCAATAGAAAATTAATTATTGTAGAAAGAATTTTATTGTGTATTTTTAATTGTCGGCAACTGCTATAACAAAAAATGTTTAAATTTAATAGGAAAAGGCTGCTAGATTGTTGGTTTTTTTATATCTTTATATTAAAATAATACGATTTTTTTAAAGCTTCATAGTAGGTATTCAGCTGTAAGTTCACAAAATTTCAAGTCTGTAAGTTATATAGTTTCTGAGAACTGGCTGTGTGACAAACAGACAACATAGCGGGATGAATGGGGTTTCGTGCGAAGAACGAAACCCTAAAAAGAGACAAACTATAAAAAGAGACATAAAATGCATTTTTTTAAAATTCAGATAAAATGTATGTGGGATTAACACTAAAAGATATATATATATATATACAGGATGATTATAAAAAAACTATCCCGATATATGAGTTTCTGGGAACGGTGTGATGACTATCACACCGTTCCCAGAAACTGACTGAAATTTTGGATTTAAGTATTTTGAGGTATGCGCTCAAGAATCGTATGAAAAACAACAGCTAAACTCTAACAGTTACGGTTACAGTGACAAAATTTTGAAATTTTCAAATGGCAACACCTTTTTTTTATTATTGGAATGTGATTTTCATAGTGAAAAACCATAAAAAGCGTTCGAACGGTACCTGTTACACGAAAATTGCCGGCGCTAGACAGACTGAGAAGAAAAGTGAAAACAACGAATAAGGACTGAGAATCAACAGAAAACAAAACATTTTATTGTGTTTCACAAATTTTCCACGTCACACACGAAGACACGTTGCATGCGGCAGATGGTGGATAGCACTGAATAATAAAACGTTTTACTTTCTGTTGCTTCTCTGTCCTTTATTGGTTGTTTTCATTTTCTTCTTAGTCTCTCTAGCGCCGGCAATTTTCGTGCTACAGGTACCGTTCCAACGCTTTTTATGGTTTTTCACTATGAAGATCACATTCCAATAAAAAAATAGGTATTGCCATTTGAAAGTTTCAAAATTTTGTCACTGTAACCGTAACTGTTAGAGTTTAACTGTTGTTTTTCATACGATTCTTGAGCGCATACCTCAAAATACTTAAAACCAAAATTTCAGTCAGTTTCTGTGAATGGTGTGATAGTTAAAGACTCATATATCAGGATAGTTTTTTTATAATCACCCTGTGTATATATATATATATATATATATATGTATGGTTATTTAAGCATAATTCAATAACTACTCGGCGGAATGGGCTGTACTTTTGCATTACCATATTTGGAGCTTCCAAAAATTTATTGCTGTTACAAAAATTCATCGGTTACTATTGATTTCACTTTCGATTATTGATTTGAAATAATATGTATAATTTAAAATTAATATTAAATACAATTTCAATATAATTGGTATGAATACAAATTGAAATTAATATATATTAAAATAATATTTAAAATTTATAAGAAAAAAAAACTTTTCGTTATAATAACGACATGTTATCTATACAATGGCAAACAACAAACTATGCAAACTACAAGCACAGAACACGCATTCTCCTGTTATTTTAGAAGCTGTAAAATATTTTATTCATTTTTAGAAATAAATTTCATTATTCTAGAATTGCACTTTTTTTTGCTCGTGTGTAGTAAGTGGTTTTCATTTTCGTCAAATTTCATCAAAGAAAGTTTATGAACGAAATTTTGAAATTTTTTATTCAGAGAATTAAGTCAAATAAATTGGTCAATCAAGTAACACTACGCAACAATTTGAAATTTTCTGTGGCCATCGCAAAGTCTTCTTCTATATCATTCTAATACAATCAATAAATAGATAAGGTACACATACACATCAATAATTACCAAGTATATAGTGCACTTTTTTGAATTCAACACTGATAAGGTTGTTTAGTGAATACAAAAAAGTACAGCACATTAGCGCCTTCTGTTCGAATCATATATAACGTTTCTGTTGTCATCATCCTTTTTCTGTGAAGTTACAAAACGCACAACAATAAAAGAAGCATCATTTGAAAGGTTTTTGAACCGGCTTCTGACATAGTACACTCACATTTTTTAAAAACATGTTTCTCGATTAAAATTTGCTGATAATTAAAAATTAAATCGGCATTGTTTTCATAATTTAAACGAAAGGTTTTTTTCAAATAAGTGTTGCCACGAAAATAAAACACCGTATTGTATAATGGTTAACAATGATTATATAAAAATAAATATTACAACAAAGATAAAGTGCGATGTCTGCGCACGAGTTTACTTTATATTTATTATTTAAAATAAAAAATTAAATTTAAATGTTTAGAAGAAAAATACACCATCGATCGATCGCAGCAATAGTAATTCGCGTGAAGAATAAAAAATATGTTTTTTCCTATTAAACTGTATTTTATATGTATTTAATATATTTTTCTTTGTCCCAAGTTTTTCAAGCAGCGAATGACGTCATCGTCTAATGCAGTTAAAATAAGATTGTTATTGTTTTTTTTTCTTACGCGTCCTTTTGTTACCTTGGATCAGTTTTCAGTGTAACTTTGATGGAATAAATGAGATGATATTCTGGATTGACTAATGATGTTGCAGATATTTTCAACCTTAATATTTCTTTAGAAGTTTAAACCTGCATCTAAAAAATATTAGATACTGCAAAACAATATTAGGCTGCAGTGCGAAATGTTCGCACGGGCTCACTGGTTGTAATTTAAACATAAAAATAAACCTAATCATCAGTAACGTATGTAAAAATATAAACGAATATGAAATTTGATGAAATTTCATTTAATATATTCTAAGATATACCTATCACGACAATCGGGAGAAAACGCAATAAAACAGCATTATTTCCTGGTCTATATCCTTCTATATTAAAAAAAGTAATCTGGAACTGAGCCAAAAACGAAATGGACCAATCAAATTCTGCGTAGATATTCCGGGTTATTCTCATCGCTTTTTTACTAGGGACGTTTTTGAGGAGCTATTACTTTTTTTTTTCTAGCCAGCCTACGGATTCGAAAATCATACCACCAGACGTGAAATATAACAAGCTTTCAGAAATTAAAAAAAATTATCACGGTCGGACAATAAAAACTCAAAAAATCCTTAAAAATCGAGTAAAAAATCTATTGAAAAAGTCATTTTTTATATTCTTGTCAATTTCTAAATAAGCACAAAGGATTATGTTTTATCTCAAATAAAAAATGTATTTGCGCGAGACTATTAAAAACAATAATGAAAATTTAAAATAATAATTAAATGATCACGTGTTGAAAGCAGGAAATAAAGCAAATTACGTTATAAAAATTGTGTTTACACATGAATATTAAAAATAAAACAGATTAATTAAATGAAAAAGCATTATAACCTGATTACAGAAGATAGTCGCCGTTCGTGATATCATCATCATCATCTTTTTAAAACAGGATACATTACCAGGTTTTAAGAGGCTGTGAAATCAGAACGGGGGTTGGTGAGCGTAGCGAGCAGGAGGCAGAGCCCCCTAGTATAACAAAACCTAATCAGCACTAACTTTTAACAGCGTTTAATTAAACGGGAAGCCTAGCGAACTCTCATCATATGGATGCCGAGATACAGCTATCGGGAAAATCGTACAAAACTGAGCAGATGAAGGTCGCATGTTCAGCGATATGTATACCAAAACCTAAAATTTATCAAATTTTGTTTAGATCTGAATGAATATGAAGTTTTATACACGTAAGCATTAGATTTTGTGATACAGTTTCTACAAAATCGTGTCACAAACAAAATGACATATATATTCCAAAAATTCTCCACTCTTACTCAAGACGTTATAAAACGTATAAATACCTCAAAAGTGGACGTCGAAAACCTTTCACAATGCTAATACTTTCTTCTTATGTATACAGAAGAAAGTGAAACGGCTTATTTTAGCTGAAGAATGGCTGGAGTAATTCAGATTTACAACACAGTACTTTATTTATAGAAACAATGGAGAAAATAACGTGTCTGCAATTACTGCAAAAAAACATTTTTATTCACCATCAAGAAGAGTAATGAATTAACGAAATTTTTTTGCCAAACTTGTAGAGTGGTTTTGACTTTAAGTAGAGATTACAACTGAAAAATAAATATATGCTAATTTTTTGTTATGTTTGTAACAAAAAGTGGCAACATTTTCATAACTATTAGGTAGCTTTCATTACAAAAAGCTACCTATTGCAGCCGTTCGGAAGAAAGCAATTAAAAATATTTTTGGTTTATTTTCATTGATCATGACCCCAAGACATCCCTCTGTCCGAATGTTGATATATATATATATATATATATGACATACCAAGGTCTCGACCGAGTTCGTTGGGCAGCTTCATCCGCCATCCTCTTTCAAAATGGCGGCCATTTAAAAAATTCTAAATATTTAAAAAATTAGAAAGGTGTACAAAAATAACAAATTGAAAACATTGTGTATGTTAAGTGTTAGATCGGGATACAAGGATTCTGGAACATTTTTTGTTTTGGCTATATCTTAAAAAATGGCTGAGATATAACAGTTTTAAATTCTAGGGTGGCTGAGATTTTGAAACAATCTTATATTTGTTATGCTGTAACTCTCGCATTTATGGACCTATAGAAATGTGACTGATCATATGTACAGAACATATCAAGGTGTCGACAGAGTTCGTTGGCCAGCTTCATGCGTCATCTTGTTAAAAAATGGCAGCAAGTTAAAATTTTTATTTTTTTTAAATTCAAAAACATGTATGAAAAATTATAATTTGAAAAAGTTTTTCCGTTAAGTGTTAGATCGTGATACAAGAATTCCGAAACATTTTTTGTTTTGGCTTTATCTTAAAAAATGGCTGAAAAATGGCAGTATGAAATTCTAGGGAGGCTGACATTTTGAAACAATCTTATTTTTGGTATGCTGTAATTCTCCTGCTGAAATTCGATTTCAAATTCAGTATTAACGAAAACCGGGGTTGGGTCTTCTATAATCAGGATCCAGACATTTTAGCTTCGGGTGTTTTAGTAAAATGAGTTTTTAAACCTGTACTATGAAAGCTACTATTTCCTTCCGGCACAGGCCGGAAGGACATTTTATCAAAATGAGATCGTTTACATAACGATCAAAAATGACAAAGTTTAATCTTAATTTTCCTTTTGTTCAAAATAAAATATTGAAAATTTAATTTTATAATATATACTATAAAAACTTTGAAAGAATTTCTACACGTAAAAACTTTTTAGTACTTTAATACATTACATGTTTTAAGCAGAAACATTTGACAAAAGAAAATTATGTCTCTTTTTTATTGAGGACAACGGATGCTTAAGCATAATTCTCTTTTATCTTATTTTTTTCATTTCTTTCTATTCATGACACTAAAGCATTATTGCAAAACACATAAATTATTCAAAGCTTTGCAAAACTTCTTTTTCAATTAAATTGCTGCAACGTTAAATGTTTTTTACCAAATGTTTGAATGAAATTTCCGAATTTATTTTAAAAGTTAGTTTGGTTTTAAATAAGAGACAGACACAAGATTAAATGAAATTCCTGATTCCTTTAGGGAATCGTTAATGTTCTGTATGCTTTAGTAAAAACTTTTAAAAGAAAGAAACATTGGACATTTTGTTTTTGTCTTTTATCCAAGAAAACGTCAGTAAAAGAATTATTTTTCGTCATTGGCTTGAAACATTTTTGCCTTAAACATAGTTGTATTGTGAAGAATAACAAATCATCTTGGCATGACACTTTTCATAGAATTTCTTCTTTTCCTTTTTTTTTTTTTTTTTTTTTTTTTTTTTAATAATTAAATTTTTTATCTGTCATGAAATTAATGTACAAAATAAGTATGTATTGCAGAATTCAATTGCTTTTTTCATATTATAATCCCTTAATTAAAAGAAATGTTTTACATACAGTTGCCAAGCGTCTCCAAACTTTTTCGGGTCGCTCAATTTTCAAATTAAAACACTTATTAAATAATAAAAAGTGTTTAAGTTCCCAAAGTTTAAATAAAATACAGTTTACAAAGGTATAAATTTTAATGTTATGAAATCTTCAAACAATGACTCGTTATAAAATTTCGTCACTCTGCTTCTTCGTTTAATATCAAAATATTTTTTTTTTCTTTTTTTTTTTTTTTTAATAGCAGAAAAAGTTACAAACATTTTATTTCAACTTTTAGTTTATGTGATTTCTTTTTATTTTATTTTTAGGAAAATAAAGATGATTTCATCATCATCATCATCATCAACCGTTTTCAATCCACTGCTGGATGTAGGTCTCCCCCAGATTTTTCCATTGTTGCCTGTCTAGTGCTTTAGTCATCCAATTAACACCGGCCACTTTTCTGATTTCGTCACTCCATCTTACTTGAGGTCGTCTTCTTGGTCGTTTTACATCTCTGGGATACCACTGTAGGGTGTTTGTGCTCCATCTATTGTCTTGTCTTCTTGCAATGTGCCCAGCCCATTTCCATTTTAGCCATTTAATTCTCTCGATAATGTCAAAAACTTTCGTCTGACTTCTTATCCACGTTATTCTCTTTCGGTCTCTTCTGGTTATGCCTAGCATACATCTTTCCATACTTCGCTGTGTTGTTTGTAATCTTTGTACCATCCGTTTTGTTAGTGTCCAAGTTTCTGCTCCATAAGTTAGTGCAGGCAAAACACATTGGTTAAACACCTTTCTTTTCAAACAAAGAGGCATGTTACTTTTCAGAATAATATTGTTCTTCCCAAAAGCACTCCATCCATTTCTTATTCTTCTATTGATTTCATTCATGATACTGTTGTCTGAAGATATTTCTTGTCCAAGGTACACATAACTTTCAACATCTTTAATCTCAGTGTTGTTGTAGACGATTTTCTTTTTTGATGCAAATGAATTGAACATCACCTTAGTCTTTTCCAAATTTATTTTTAATCCCACATTAATGCTAGCTTCTGCCAAATCTTTTAGCATATTTTGCAATTCTTCAGGGCTATTACTGAAAATTAAAATGTCATCAGCAAACCGGAGATGGCTTAAATATTCCCCATTTATTCTAATCCCTTTGTTTTCCCAATCCAGCTTCTTGAAAATACTCTCTAAGACAGCAGTAAAAAGCTTAGGCGAAATGGTGTCTCCTTGTATTACTCCTCTTTCAAGCTTGATCTTCGCTTTTCCTTTGTCCAAACGGATGGTGGCTGTTGCTTTCTTGTAGATCTTCTTTATGATATTGATATAAGGTTTGTCTATACCAATGTTCTCCAGAGAAGTAATTACTGCAGATGTGTAGACCGAATCAAATGCTTTTTCATAATCAATAAAGGCAAGACAGAGAGGTAAATTATATTCTTTATGTTTTCCTATAACTTCCCTTACTGTTTGAATATGATCCATTGTGCTAAATCCACTTCGAAATCCTGCTTGTTCTCTAGGTTGAGCTGAGTCCAGAGCTGATTCAAGTCTTGTCGTTAAAACTTTGGTGAAAATTTTATAAATCACTGACACTAAGCTGATTGGACGGTAGTTTTTAATGTTTTCCTTTTCTCCTTTCTTATAAAGTAACACCATCACAGCATTATTCCAATCTTCTGGTACATCTGATTTCTCGAGACATTTGGAAAACAGTAAGGCTAGCATTTTTGCAAATTCTTCTCCTGCTTCTTTGATAAGATCAATTGTAATTCCATCTTCGCCAGGGCATTTACCTTTTTTCATGCCTCTAATGGCTTGTACAACTTCATCTGTCATCACTGGGATTATCTCTTCAGTTTCTGTTATGTTTACTAGTGGATCACGTAGTTTGATTTCCCTTTGATCTTCACATTTATATAGATCGTTATAGAATTTTTCGACAATGTGTACTATTTCATTATTGATTTTGGTGATTGTTCCATCTGCTGTCTTCAGTGCAAAAATACCTTTTCTTCCAACACACAGTTTGCGCTTAGCTGATTTTAAACTTTTGTTATCTTCTAGAACTTTTTTGACAAGATCACAGTTAAATTTTCTGATATCTTCTGTAACACATTTTCTTACCGTTTTACATAATTCTGCATATTCAACTCTTGATTTAGGATAGTTTTTCTTCATTTTAAATTCTCTGCGTTTCTTCATCAGTCTTCTTGTTTCTTCTGTTATTTTCTTTGTTTGCTTTACTTGTGCTTCACCAGCTATCGTCCTTGCAATTTCTTGTAGAGTATTTGTTATTTTCTTGTTCACTACTGTAACATCTTGTTCTTCTTCTAAGATTGATTGAAGTACTTGAAAACGATTTTTAAGTTCTAAATTAAATTCTTCTTTATGTTTCTGGAGATTTATAATATCGACTGATTTCTTTGAGCATTGCAAAAGCTTCATTCTTTCCACTTTAGTATTTAAAAGCAGTTTGTATCTAACTAACCTGTGATCGCTTCCTGTATTGAAGTTATTGAGAACGCTGCAATCCTGAATAAGATGCTTTTTGTTTGTCAAGATGTAGTCGATTTCACTTGTTGAGCCATTTGCACTACGCCATGTCCATTTTCTTTGTGGCTTTTTCTTGAAAAATGAATTCATGATATACATCTGTTCACATTCTGCAAATTCAATCAATCTGTTTCCTCTTTCATTACGCACCCCATATCCATGAATTCCTACTGAGAACTCACCTTTCTTTTTTTCCCCAATTCTAGCATTCCAGTCTCCCATTATTAATTTTATGTAGCATTTTCCTTTTTGATGCATTGAAGCTACTTCTTCATAGAAATCCTCAATTTCTTCATCAGTATAGCTAATTGTTGGTGCATAAACTTGGGTAATTTGCAGTTTGTATCTTTTTGACACTTGTATAACTAACCTTGCAACTCTATCTGATGCACTATCATATTCTACGATGTGATTCTTCCACCTTTTATGAATCAGAAATCCTACACCACTTGTTTTTCCATCTTCTGTACCTCTGTAGTACAATACATGTCCACTGGCAAGATCAATCTTCTCTTCACCTTTTCTTCTTATTTCGCATAATCCTAGGATGTCCCAGTTGATTCTTTCTAATTCTTCTTCAAGTTCCTGTAAACGACTTTCAGAAGATAAGGATCGTCCATTATACGTAGCCAAGGTCATCAACTTATGGCAGCCAAACCGAGCCCGGTGATTCTTAGCACCCTCTGTCTTCATGTCTTTCTGATCGCTGCCGTAATCAGGAACATGCAGACTGCCGGGAATTGAGGGCCGTGATTTGTTTTGTGAATTCATGGTAAAATAAGGGGGGAGGTGGCCAAATTCCTCCACGCTGGCCAAGCGGGTTGGAGGAAGCCCATCCGCGTTCGTTCCCCATGCACTAGGCAAGGGTACTAACAGGCTGCACCGATGGAAGGTGCGGATTGGACATCAAGTCCTTGCTCCCAGTCGATTCCTTTAAGTCCTCCTCTGAGGCATTTAAAGGGTCTTCTCCTAGTTAACAAGCAGAGGCTATTAAACAGCCCTAAAGATGATTTGTTGCTGCATAATGCTGGATGTGATTATTTTGGAATAAATTTTCTCTTGACATGTCTTATTTTCTTTTATTTCTTTAATAATTAATTTTACTTACTAATATCAAAGATGATTCCATGAAAAGTATGTGCCAAATAAAATAAAAATTAAATTAAAATAAACTTGTAAGATTAAAACTTATTAATTTGGAGATCCATGGAGATCTTGCTTTGCGAAAGATTACGTCCATGGTTTAATATTTTTTATGACTCATAATGAACGAATCTCCTGTGTTTATTTACTCTAATGGCTTGAGATATTCGGTTGTTAACGTAATTTTCTGAAGTTATCTCAGAATCTTTACATTTTTTTAATGTAACTCATCTCTCAGACAAATAATTTTTTTCAACGATCTTTCTAAAAATGTAACTTTTATGCAATTTCATTCGAAAAAATAATTTTAAATAAAAATGGCCGCCTGGAATATGAAAAAAGAAGTGGTTTACCCGTATTTGTTTTCCTCAGTCACATGACTTGCGCTTTTATTGCATAGACTACGTATGATAGGATTTAATAGAATAAATATAATTTTTATTAATATATTTTTAAGTTCTGATTCGATGTTCATAAAATTTGAAATGGCACGATAAAATTCTACAACGATAATATATATTAAATTTTAAACAATTTGGTTGGGTAGTTTTTGCGCTGTCATATGTGGACAGACGGACGAACCAGACGACGACTATAGGTGCTACGTATTTATATAATTACGAACGCACCTAACAATCAGCCAATATTGACCGAACACAACACATGTTTAGAATCTAAAACAATACTGCCAAGTTTTAACGCACGTGAACATTCTGTCTAATTTTACTCCAATTTTTACTTTTATGCATTGTTTCAAGGATAACATTTTCCATCAAACTTCATAAAAATACGTCAAAAATATGTAAATAAATTTATAAGCGTAAAATTGCTTGAAATATTGTATTAAAAGTAACCTTAGTTTTGTGAAACTTCCATTATAATATTGTTAATAAGAAAAAAATTCCATACAAGATTAAAAGATCGATTTACTTTTTACTTATTTTTATATGCTGGTCCATTATTCTTCAAGACAAAACATGTATTTAAACACTTTAGCTTATTCAGTACAATCCATCTTAAAAAATAAATAAATTGAAAAAGATAAAAACTCTTAAAAAGACAGGCAAATCTGGCTTTACGCATAAAGAATTCCATAAAAAAATATATACAGGGTGTATCTGAAATGCTTCAACAAACTTAGAGGGATAATAGTACTCATGAAGACGAACAAAAAACGCAATGGTACATGGGTTCTCAAATGACATTTAAAGGATGAAAATCAAGAAAATGCGTCTAGAAATGGATAAACTGAGACAAGAAAGAAACATTCCTGCAAATTATTTATTGCACAGAATAGGTACAACACAGCTCATGATATCCAGAGAAAACAAATATTTTACAACAATTGGGCGAGCGTGGTGGCCCTGTTACTTGACCTCCACGCTCACCGGACCTTAACTCTTTGGATTTCTTCTTCTGGGGACAGATGAAATCCCTCATTTATGAGACTCCAGTAGAAACGCCAGAAGAAGTAGTAGTGCGTATTGTGACCGCTGCAGGAGAAATCCAGGAAACTCCCGGAATCTTTGAGCGTGTCCGCCAGTCGTTCCTCCGTAGATGTACTCTGTGTAATATTGTCCGCGGTCGAAAATTTGAACAATTGTTGTAAAATATTTGTTTTCTCTGAACATCACGAGCTGTGTTGTACCTATTCAGTGCAATAAATAATTTTCTGGAATGTTTCTTTCTTGTCTCAGTTTGTCCCCTTCCAGATGCATTTTCTTGATTTTCATCCTTTAAACGTCATTTGTGACCCCATGTACCATTGCATTTCTTGTTCGTCTTTATGAGTACTATCAACCCTCTAAGTTTGTTGAAGCATTTCAGATACACCCTGTATATTATGCAGCATACTTTTACCGCATAACTATCTTTTATTTAAAAACAAATATATATCACTTCATCTATCAGTTTTATATCTATCACTTTTATATATACATACAATATATAAATGCGAATATAAAACTTCATATAAAAATATATATAAAACTAACTAACTCTTTCTATATATATCTCTCTGTCTATCTCTCTATATATCTATCTATCTATCTCTCTATATATCTATCTATCTATCTCTCTATATATCTATCTATCTATCTATCTCTCTATATATCTATCTATCTATCTATCTATCTATCTATGAAACACCCTGTATATACAGGGTTGTTATAATTAAAGTTCGCCTATTCAGAAGGCTCTAGAGCCGGTTCAATGGCTCCAAACAAAACAAAATTTCACTAGTACGTAGTTGAAGAGATGCGCTCTGCAAAAATCGAAAAAAAAAATTAGTTTAATTTTTTTTCAATAGGTGGCGCTGCGCCAATATTTGCAGATTCCTTTATTTTGTAAAAAACAAAATACAGGAAATTTTATTTCACAGTTGGTAAAAGTAAACTTTTTCAGATTCGTTATATCAATTTCGGTCAATCCAGATGAAACACACAAAATCACAAAATTTCACGCAACGCTTGAAAAAGATCACATTTTATTCAAATTTTCGACGAACGACGTCAAAGTGACGTCGCAACTTAGAAAACTTGAAATGCCCTTCTAATCACCTGACGATTTAAAACTTGCTGATAAAGTGTGTCTGTGATTTCTTTGACACTGGAACAGTTGATTGTTTCTGAAAAGCATTTGAATCTACGCTTTGTGTAGAATGGTAACTTTGAAAGAAAAGGCACTTCTTGTAAAGTTATTTTACCAAAATAACAGCACCGCAGCTGCAGCTCTTCGAGAATTCCGGAAACTAAAAGATGTTAGACGTGGACCAATGTCGGATCGTGGAGTTCACAAAATGACTAAAAAGTTCGAGGAAACAGGAAAACTCGACATTCTTCCTGGCAGAGGACGGGATAAGGTAGACATTTCTAGCATTGAAGATATTGCTACTGCTGCCGTGGATTTAGCAAGCCAGTCTTCATTTGGTAATGCAAGTGTGCCAACTATTGCGAATTAAGTCGATATGCCGATATCCACTGTGAGAAAAGTGACGCGTCAAATTTTGCGCTACTATCCATACAAGATTTAGATGGTGCAACAAGTAATACAGGGTGATACCAAAAGTCGGCTATCATTTTCACTACAGTTTCTTGCACGAATGAATGTGGACAATTCTTGGCCCTGGAATATTCTATGGAGTGATGAAGCGTATTTTTATTTAAACGGACAAGTGAACACACACAACTGTCGAATTTGGGAGAAAGAGAATCCTAATGTTATCCAATAAGTTCCATTCAATGCAGCTAAAGTGACGGTGTGGTGCGGTTTCACAGCTACGTTTATGATAGGGCCATATTTTTTGAGGAACTAACATCCACTGGACCCATTACATGTTCCCTAAATGGGAGAAGGTATCACAATACGTTGTCAAATTTTCTGATTCCTGAGCTGCAATAGCGAGGCTGCCTTCAAAATATCGTGTTTATGCAAGACGGTGCACCACCGCACATTACTAGAGCAGTTCGGAGTTTCTTAACAAGCCATTTTACCGAAGACCACATGATAAGTCGTTATTTTCAAACAGTCTGGCCACCACGATCGCCTGATCTAACACCATGCGATTTTCGGTTGTGGGGATTTTTGAAAGATTCTGTATCTAAAGACAGATGTCAGACAATCTCTGATCTGAAAGACAGTATTAGACTTCATATTCGCTCATTCTCACAGGACAGTTTACGCAATGATGTAGAAAGCACAATTCTGAGAATGGAATGCGTTATTGAAAATGATGGAGGATTCATTGAGCATGCGTAATGTTATTCTTTGTTAATTCCTCACTGCCGTGCGACATGTTTTATTTTTGTTGATGCAGATTACATCTCATGAAATTAAATTCATTTGTCTGTATTGTTGGGAGTCATAGGTCAGGCTCTAGAGCTGTCTGATTAGGTGAACTTTAATTATAACAATTCGCAGTTCGTCTAAGTTTGTTGAAACTTTTAAATTTGTGTGCTTCGTCTGGATTGACTGAAATTGATATAATGAATCTGCAAACATAGCCTTAAATATTGGCGCAGCTCCACCTACTAACGAAATATGTAACTATTCTTTTTTCGCAGAGCCCATCTCTTCAACTACGTACTAGTGAAATTTTGTTTCGTTTGGAGCCCTAGAACCGGCTCTAGAGCCTTCTGAATAGGCGAACTTTAATTATAACAACCCTGTACATATATATTTGAGCCAATATTAAAGTTTAACGCTTAAATGACACGATAGAATTAATCGTCAACCTTTTTTTTTATCTGTATTTGAAAACTTTAAAATAAAAATAATATTTCATTAAATCAAAATTATTAAAGAATTTCAAACAAATTACGTAGTTGAGAAAACCTTACTTAATGTATACTTTTTTTGGGTGGTTGACAATTTTTATTTCATAATATAACTAGGCGACGACTCGTCTTCTAAAATTTAGTAATCAAATCAACAATAAAATATTTTATCGAAAGAAGAAACTAAGCCGAAATTAAGAAATTTGAAACACAAAACTATTCCATACATATTCATTGAAAAAAAATCAAAGTTAAAATATATGTCAAAACTTTGTTACTTAATCTTTAAAAGAATTATTTTACATTAAAATAAGAACTCAATTTTAAAAATTAATCAAATTTATTTCATTTAGGATGGTTAATATTTTTCTACGTTTTCTTTTTAAAAATTCTACTTTTGTCAAAATTTATTGCTAAGTATTTACCATTTGTTAAATTAATTTGACATGCATCAACTTAGAGAAATAGTTTGTTTCTCATTTTCGATTTCTGGAATTATCATATTTTAAAGAATTGAATAATTTAAAGCCAGGTAAAAAGGCTTAAACATTTATTGAGAATTTTTTGTTTTACGGAAAATAAATTTAAAAATGTATAGTATAAAAGCAAGGTTGTAATTAATAACTAATCAAATTTATCAAAGTTAATGTGTTTAGTATTCGGCTGGTATTTGATTTTAAAATTTAAATATTTTTGAAACTAATTTCTAGTGCATTTAGAATTATTTAAGGGGACTCGGGAGTCCTACATTTCCCTCCGAGAATGCAAGTTTGCATCATGTCACATTTTATTTTATTTCTGATTTCATATAACACACAATATAATGAAATTTTTACCAGTAAAAGGTCAATATATGCTTGATTTAATATAATTATTTCAATGTTGTACATTTCATATTTAAGTATTAGCAAAAAGTAAATTAAAAAAAAAAAAAAAAACTTTTTCGCCTGGTATCCATTGCGTGCAAGGTTGAGGGAAAATATTACTTCAAAAATAACAAAGACTAATAATGATGTAAAATTGATATATCTTGAACATATACTTCAATTTCAAGCAAATTACTTTTTTTTAAATTGTCATTTTTTGAACAAAAAAATGATTTTTTAAAACATTTCACGATGTAAATAAAAAAAATAATAATTGTTTGAAATTGAAGTATATAAGTTCAAGATACATCAATTTTACATCATTTATCAGTTTTGTTTGTTATTTTTGAAGCAATATTTTTTTCTACAACCTTGCGCGCAGTGGATATCAGGCGATTTTTTTTTTTACTTTTTTTTAAATTTAAACTTTTTTTACATAATTAAATATGAATTGTACAACATTGAAATATTTATGTATAATGAAGCAGTTGTAAATATTTCATTTTATTGTGTTATATGAAATCAAAAATATGTGACATGATGCAAACGTGCATCTTCGCATTAAAATTAAGACTCCTGAGACCTCTTAAGTAATAATGAGACATCCTTCAATGTATAAAAGAACTATGTTTTTCTTTGGTTTTTAACACATTCCGACAAAGTTGAAAAGTGTTTACGAATTCGGTTTGTTTGTCCGCCGATGCTCTAACTCGCGTAAATGTACTCTTATTGTCACGCAATTTATATATGTTATTGATGCACACTATAGGTATTGGAGTTATAGGTATATAGGTTCGGTATTGAAAATGAAGTCTATCGCACTTAGTTACTTTACAGGGACACTCAAAATAATTGCGTTACATTACTGTCTATGGGGAAAAAATATTTACGTATTATTGTAATGATGTTATACTATTTCAAACCTACTGAAATCGATATACAACACTAAGGTGCACTACAAGGGGCTTTCTGTCGAATAGGGTGTGCTTAGCATTTGCAGTTTCTTTACACGGATCACTCAAAAAAAATATCAGTTATATTACGGTCTATGGGGAAAAATCGTTTGAGATTTATTTTAATAATGTTTCACTATTTCAAGAATATTAAAATTGAAATATATATCACTGAGTTGCATTAGATGAGGCTTGCTATAGAATAATTTGTGCATGGCATCCAGCATTCATTTACAGGGACACACAAAATAATTCGGTTAAAGTACTGTCTGTTAATGATAATTGCTAGAAATGTGTTTTCAGTTGCGATGCGCGTTTCCAATTTTGACTAATTTTTCGCCTATTATTTGGTGTGCCTAAATTCTATAGATCATATATAGGGCATCACAAAAAAATGTCGAGCACATTTCCGTTTATTGGCTGAAAATGCAGAAGGTGGATTTTAAACTGTGCAATGAGTTTCCTATAACTGAACTAATTTTTTGAATTCTTGCAGTATATATACAAATCTATATATCCTATACAGGGCTGCACCAAATAATTCAGAATTTTATTTCGAATGTTGTTGGTAATTCCTGAAATAGGTTTTTTTTTTAAATATGTTATGCTTTTTCCAATTTGTTTAATTATAGTTCATCGGTCATCTTATTAAACGGTAAATATTTGTAAAAGTATATTGCAAGTGTTGGAAAGTGTTACATAACCTATGCTTGATGTACTATTTTTCGTTCTTGTTTTAATTAATTTTATTTTTATTAAAATTTACTATTACTGGACATTGTATTAAACAAGAATATCATTAAAAGTTGTTATTGAGGCTTTAAAATGCCTTGACGCATACAATATGTTTGCCCCATGCTGCACCCATGTTTTTGTGTTACTATAAACACGCAGCATTTTTAAAAATTATGTGAAGGAACATTCATTTAACTGCTTTATTTTATATTTTATATTTTATCATGCATTATATCAACCAATTGCTGAAATTTTAGCCATCGAAATCCATGTAAAGCTTCCTCTCCCCCCTCCTTCAGATTTTTAAAGGATTTACTTACGTATAAAAATCATTTCAAATACATGTCTATATAAAGTAAAAATGTTTCATTAAATCAAATCATATACTTACAAGGGAACCACTTTTGGTGCAGCTCGCACCTAATAATGAGACCTGGAGCACTTTAAAGGCGTATATTACGAAGTTTGAGAATCGATAAAATTTTTCTGTTAAAATCATATATATATATATTTTTTTTTACAGCAGCATAACTACAAGGTTAAGTACTCTAAAATACAAATTAGTTAATAAGAGTAAAATATTGAAAAAAGTTTAAAAATTCCTTCAAAAACCTACGAATTTCAAATTGAAAAAATTCAACATAAACTTGCATTTTTATTGGCGCAAAATTGGCTTTATTATTAACCGTAGAAGTTTTTCCGGCAACCCTGGTCGAATGTCTTTAGTTGTCTTCCTAGAGTCTGTTGTGTATGAGTAGTGGTTTGGATTCGTAGCTCCCTATTTGGAGATTTAACTTTTTTTTGGCGTAAAATTAACAATTAAAAATGCTATAACATAAAATTAAAAGTATAAAAAATATATATAATTTAATTTAGCAGGGAAATTTTATCGGTTCTCTAAATTTTATGTATAGGGCTACAAAATGCACCAGATCTCGATGCTAGGTGCGAGCAGCACCAAAAGTGGTCCCCTTGTTAGATATAAAATTCTCATTTGGAGCGGTCTTGGAAACATGTCACATTTTCTTAAGATCGACCAGATACTGTATCTATTACTGCAATGCATATATTACAAGATGCTGTAGATTAAGGATTACAAGCTTTTTTGTCTGTTACTAACATTTAGTCGAACTGGAAAGTTGTATTTGGTAGACAATTATAAATAAAGCATACAAACTGCAAAGCCACCCTATAGACAATGGATGCCGGGAAATTCGTGGTTGATTGGCATCAAAATCAATTTCCTCGGTACGTTACTTTTTTTCGTTCTTTGAATCACGACTGCAATCAATATGTTATAACTGACATCGCTAACTTTGAAACTCTGTGACATATAATGTTCATGCTTTCTCTTTTTAATTAGTTATTAAAATTTAAGGACTGGTTAAAATAATAATATATATATTCTCTATATCTTAATAAATTAACGTAATGGGAATGCTTTGCTTGCGATATAAATATAGTTTTATGTAATGTAATTTTACTCGCACTTAACTGTCATTTGAGCTGTATATTTTCACGTGCAAAATTTTTAATTCAAATATAAATTTCATTTCTGCCAAACCTTCAGATTTTTGAGAACCACTTTTTTTTATAATAACCACCTTAATTAATCACAAATTTTGATCATTACACATAGCTAATGTTTCTACTTGAAAATAGTGATAATTTGAAATCAGGATATTTGACAACTATGGTATTTGAATTGCAAAATATTTGATAATCACAATGAACAGATGGGTTTACTTGAAATAGAATTACGAATTTTATTCATTGGCTAACTTTATAGAACTGTTTCACTTAAAAATAACCCAATGAAATACACGCAACTATTTTCATAATGATTTTATTATACAATAAATTATACAACGGAAACAAATATAGTTTTAGATATGTTTTTGTAAAACATATTCTTTAAACAAAACTAATGTTTTAAATATACTTCAATAAAAATAACATTTCAAAATCATGCAGTTACATTTCACATCATGCTAAATTTGATTGAGATTTATTACCACTCTGTACTTCAGAATAAACGTGCACTGGTATCTGATAAGTATTCAAATCATTTACAGAGCCAACAATACGTACAAACGGCAAATTTGAAGCTATAATGTATCGAATTTTATTCTTATGATTAACGTCATTAGTGCTTAGTTTGCTGGTTGTATGTCTAAGAGCAAGACCAAACCATAAAGATGTTAAGGTTTCGTTGTCTATAGGCTTGCTATCAACGTCACTGTATACGTGATTCATTCCTTGTATTCTTGGAGATAAACGCAAATCTACAGCTCCGTCAATTTCTATACTGTAACATACTTGAAGATCCAAAATGAAAAAGGCATTCCAGCGGATTAATGGGTTTAACCTTTGTAGTCTCTCACTCTGGGGTGTTATAGGTTTATTCAGTCCGAAATCAACAGAAAATCTGAAATAAAAAAAAATCTACATTATAGACTGGAGAAATTATTCACATTTTTAATTAAATATGTAATGAAAATTTAAATTATATCTGGAAGTCAGTAGTTACAATTTAGGAATAATATAAGTTTAATGACCCTCCCCTCTCCCCCCCCCCCACAAAATCAGCGTTTAATTTGGACATTCGTTCATCTTTCTTCAAAGTTCTAAATACGAGTGCATATATATATATCTTAATGGTTCTTTAGTGGTTTTGAAGAGAAGTATGTTGATCTTTATTTTTTGTACACTAGACGAAACATAAAAACTAGACCATCCGAAGATTAATTTTTATTCCATGCGTGAATTCTTATTATAATAATAGGAGTAAATTGAGCCACTAATTGGAAAAACTAGCACAAATGAGATGACGTCCTTTTCAGAGTCCCGAGACTAACGAGAAAGACAGGCTACCGCGGTGCATTCCACTTATCTTTTTTTACAGACCGCCAGAGTGACGTGATGCTCTTTTCATACACCTGCATTGGTGCATTCGAGCATCACGTGACTCCAGTGGTCTGTAAAAAAAGATAGTCGTAAAGCACCGCGGTAGCCTTTCTTTTTCGTTAGCCTCGCTGAGTCCTTTTACTTTGCAAACAAGCCTGCGGACACATAAAATAATGTCGTCATTTATAATTTCGACACGTCACGAAAAAAACTAAATGACGTTTGAAATTACAAAATGACATGCAATGTGTTGTTATGAGTTACATCGAGAATTCGGAGATTTGAACAAAATTACAAATTCAGTATTGTCCAAGGACAAACCAAACTTCTAACTTGCTTTTCTGAAAGAAAAGTTTTCGACACTGTTAGAAAATCATAGCTGCCAACCTTCAGATTGTTTTTCTTTTTTAATAGAAGATATTGAAACAGAATATAATCTCGAAATACACTGCAAGTCTGTTGAAATTACAAAACGACATTCAATGTATTGTTATGAGTTACTTCGAGAATTCAGAGATTTGATCAAAATTCCAAATTCAGTACTGTCCAAGGACGAACCACACTTTTATCTTGCTTTTCTGAAAAAAGTGATAAACACCATTAGAAAATCATAGCTGCCAACCTTCAGATTTTTTTTTTTTTAAATCAGTGACTTTGAAGCAGAAATTTTCCTTAAGAAATGAAATTAAATAAGTATTACAGAAAAACAAATCACAGTATTAAATAATTTTATTAAATAAATTTTATAATATTATGCATTTATTTTACTGTTAAGGAACCTGAAGGTAGTTATGGAAAATATTAATTTGAAAACAATTTACTGGAATGGATAAAGTTCTATCAACATCATGCCTTTAAGCACGCAATAGTGTACACATACTAATACAGAATATATAGATAAAATTATAAAATCCGATGTGATGGATACTTATATCTCACAAAATGTCTCATAATAATCTCAAATGTCTTTTTTAAGGATATTTTTTCACAGACTCATTCAAACATAAATATCTAATCTAGCATCAGATTAAGCTCGAAACAAGAAAAAGATAGTTTCTAATAATTTCTGGCAAATTATGTATATTATCAGTCTATATAGAAAAGTTACAGTTAAAATGCCAACTATGCAACGATTTATCAGTTTTTTTTCTCCTCATTACGAAATCAATCAAATGAACTTTGAATCCATGAAATGATCATTTATGTATTAATAATAGATTCATTAAATCACTATGAAAATCAACTAAATGAACCAAGATTACAAACTATGCAAATTAAAAAATTTTCATAGTAGGTAAAACTAACTAGAACAAAAAATCGAACTTTAAATAATAATTTAGCATATCCCACCTATATTTTGCACACGATGCAGACTAAGATAGTATTTAAATGGCACTACAGAGGATGTCAATTTTCTTTGCATTTTGCTAAACAGCGTACATGTGCAATCAACAGAGTGGAAAATGTGTCAGACCTGAGATTGAATCCAGACACCTTGTGTAGCGCATACATATTTGATAAGCGCACTAAATGCTTTACATTAAAGCACTTGGTGTGCTATACCAAGGTATCAGAGTTCGATCCGCGTTCTGGACACATTCCACTCTGTTGATTGTACTCTGTTTAGCAAAGTGAATAGAAAATTCACATCCTTTGTAGTGCCATTTAAAGATTTATGTCGCAGTTTCAGTCGTGCTGAAAATTTAATTAGCAATTAACCCTCTCGTCACCCTGGGTCTTATATGAGGCTCCTACTTCGAATTGCAATATTTGAAAGAAAAAAGTTATTTTTGTTAATTCCAGCACCTAATAGTGATAGCATATGTCGATACATTTACTATTATGACGTTACTTATGTTTCAGCATTTAATGAAAATAATATTAATAAAAGTTTTATTAATTATTAGTAAACCGTTTCTTTTACTTTTAAACATATGTTTCACTCTTTAAATTTAAATTAGAGACTCTTTTTCCAAATTAGTAATTTGTGATAAAAGATAAAAAATACTACTAAATTTTTTATGTTTGTTTAATCTGGTTGTAATACGACATTTTCCAAACGTCTTAAAAAATTCTTCCTTAGACTATTTTCATAGAAAAAACATGCAACATAACTACATTCGTTAGAGTTCTGTAAAGAACACATTCGTTAATTTTCAGTAAACTAACTTCTGTAATTTCGATAGCTACTTTTAATTTTGTTAGCGTAAAAGTCATTTTTCCCAAAATTGGAAAAAAAAAATCGGTGCCGAGAGGGTTAAGATAATATTATTGAGTATTTGTAATAAATGGGGAAATATATTTATTATATAGTTTATCAGTAAGATTATCTTGACGATGAGGATTTTTATATTCAACAAGGGGCATCTTCACACCACCAAAGAGATAAGATCACATCTAGATGAAAATCTGCCCAATAGATATCCAACGACGAATGAATTGGATGAAGATGTTCAGTATAATCTCTCTGCAATCCCAAACCTAACGAAAGTGATTTGTTTTATGGAGAATTCTAAAAGACTAATTTTATAAAAAATCGGCAATTGTAGATTAATATTAGGCAGCTATTGAGACTCATCGCAAATACCCAATGAAATGGTTATCCCTGTTTGCAATTCTATTGTACTGCATAGGATTATCTGCATCCCTTATCCAGAATGACGATAAGTCTGATAAATAAAGGCGTTAAATATGTAAAACAGTCATTACTGTAATTCAATTTCATAATTTTAAATGAAATCTGTGATAAAATATTACGTAGTATACATTTAATTGTGTATATATTTTTTGAGACGTCCTGTTTTGCGAGAAAGTCCTAATAATTTCCTGCACATACTAGATAGCCTTATGATACGGCAGATAATTTTTTATGTTTGGCAAACGTTTCTAGTGTCTTATTTTTAAGCGATATCTTCATAATATGACAACATTAATTAATGAGTATAAAGCAGTCCTAAAGTTTATGATGAGTCATTTTACTAATTTTGGCTGCATTAAAAAGAATAAATAAACCGCAAATTAGATGTAATCTTAATACACTGAAAACTGACGATTAATCATTAACCATATCTCCTGTCAAAGAATTAACTTATTCTCGAAATAAAGGTTCTAAAAATACGCTTCATTCTTACAAGATTTGGCAACTAAATTAAGAACATTTAAATGCGTGGATTAGATTGCAGATATTTTTTTTTATTGAACGTTTCTTCTTTTAAATAGAAATATGAGACTTATGCAGTTAACAAATAAAATTATACTCAGTTGAAATAAATTATTGAGAATAGTTTTTCATGTAATTTTTTTTTATTTTAACAATGAATAAATAATATTTTTATGTATTTTTTTCCCAAAAACATTCACAATGTTTGTTAAATTGTGTAATAATCAGGAATAGGTTGGTTTTCTAATCCATGGGAAAAATATTTGGGAAAGTATATATATATATAAAATATATATAAACTCAAAAAATTTATATTCCCCATTTGTTATTTAAGATATTACTAGCTTAAAGACATGTGTTTAAAGAGTTAATTCAATATTTAAGAAACAAAAGAAAAGAAAATAACTTTTGTTTTATTCTCTCTTGCTCTCCCTCTCGCTCGCACGTACACACGTGCGAGGAATTGAGGAAAGATTTAATTGAGTTTGAAAAACAAAAAGTCATATGTTAATAATATGTATTTCATTGCAACTTTTATTTTTTTAATATTTTCTCAATTTTAATTTTTATATGCAACTCTATATACTATTCTCTAAATTACTTATTTTGCTAATAACAAAAAAACATAATATCAGGCATAAATTGTGTCATAGAAACTTATTACTGAAAAAAGGTAACCTTTACAAGTAAAACTTGAAATTTATTCATTTTCGAACGGTATTAAAAAAGAAATTTTAAAACCTTTGAACACAAACCTATTTAAAGTTTACATTATTTAGACACTTGTGTGTAATTTAATTTTTTATACCAGTTTTTTTCATAAAGGTGCGCATCAGAAAATTAACAAAAATTTTGTATCAATAATGTGCTAAATTATCTGAAGAAAAATTTTCAGAAAATGGTTAAGTTCATTAACAGTACAATTTATATTCAACTTTATGTTAATATCTTATACAACTATGAGTTTTTAAACGGAATATTTATTTTATCAATATTAAAATGTATGAACTTACCACGCCAATATTGTTAAAGTTTGATGTTAAATTTCATTCTAAACGGAAGCATTATATAAATTTTAACAATCAAAATTCATATTGTATATGTCAAAAAAAAAATTAGATATAGTGGATTTTTGAAATTTTATTGAAATTGAAAACCTATATATACTTGTCATTTTATTTTCAATCCATTAATGATTAATACAAAATAGAACCCTGCATTGAATTTTTATCAAACTTTGTCAAAAGTAAACAAGATATAAAATTAACCAGTAATCTATTTACAAGTTGAATATCCTTATACGGAATGCTGAAATTAAGTAATATGCGTTCCATGAGATTCAAAGTAGCCATTTTCCCGTAATGAGAACCATGATTTTCAATAATAGCCATTAGACTGTTCAATTATTTTCTTTAGTAATTCAGATGATCCAAAGAAGCTAATTTTAAGTCTGTTCCTATTATGGATAGAACCAAACCACTAAGGGAATGTGGCATCTCCTGATATTTAAATTTTTTTTATTCGTGCCGTTTTGTCACTAAAAATATAGAAACAATAAAATAAAATAAAAAAGAACAGACAGGGAACGATGGAACTGAACATCCAATAAAAAACAAGCAGAAACGAAGGAAAGGGAAAACAGAAGATAGCAATTTAATTGCTGTAGGCTATCAAGTTAAAAATTTAGGATATTAAATATTACTTACCTAAACAAATGCTTGTGGTTACAATTGTTCATGGAATCATTTACCTCCTCTCCTTTCTTAATCAGTCTGTCAAATAACAAAATTTCAATAAATAACGATACACCTTTAACTTGCGTTGTGGGTATTCGAACACAATAATCGGAAATTTCTGGATGGTAAAAGTATTGCAATGGAAGCTTGTTGCGTGTAGAATTGATAAAGAGACATTTCAGTTTTGAATATTCTTTAAATCGTTCAATGATGCACTGAACATCAAACGCCCCTAGAGGCAATGTATAGTGATCCAGAGGTCTAACACGAACTGGACCGTCTAGAAATGGACTTCCATCTGGCCTAGAAAAAGATGCAAATGAACATATTTAACATATTTAAATATTTATTTCTAGCAATTATAATAGTGCTTATATAAGTATAATTATGAAGTCTGATTAGGTTTCAGATTAAACATTGAAAATAAGAATTTTTTATTATAATATAAGACCAATCATTTTATCAGACAATTAAATACACTAATACAACATGAATAAAAAATTAACCTGGCAAGGACTAACCTGGGACCTTCAGCGTACCGTACTGATTGTCTGCCACTAACCCACCCTGATCGACATCCTAGCCCGGAAATTTCCCACATTTATCCATGTTGGAAACAGTCATCGGCTAGCAATTTTGTAGCTCAGATGACAATAATACGATGAATAAACTATTCATCGGTCCGTAATTAATTATATATTAAAGCATAAACACTACGTCTGATTACATATTTTTTACAATATAAGAACACACATTTTATCAGACGATTAAAAACAGTAAACCAACACGGTGTGAAAATTGATCAGGGCCAGGACTCTAAACTGGAACCTTCAAAGTACCGTGCTGATGCTCTGTTACCAATTTTTCACTGCATGTTGTTTAAGTGTACTTAATTGTGTAATAAAAAGTGTGTTCTTATATTGTAAACAATATGTAATAAAGACATAGTGTTTATGCAATATATATATAATTAATTACGGACCGATGAATAGTTTATTCATCGGTTATTGTCATCTGAAGCTGCAAAACTGCTGGCTGATGATTGTTTTCAAGATGGATAAATGTGGGAAATTGCAGGAATAGGATATAGATCTGGGTGGCTTAGTGGTAGAGCATCAGCATGGTACGCTACAGGTCCCAGATTAGAGTCCTGTCCCAGGTCAGTTTTTCAATCCATGTTGGTTAATGTATTTAATTGTCTGATAAAATGTGTGTTCTTATATTGTAAAAATTATGTAATCAGACGTAGTAATTATGCTTTATATATATAAGAATTTCTTAGTTGCTGAAAAAAGCATAAGGAATTATTTATTTAAAAAATAATTCAATAAAAAACATGCATGTTTCAGTTGAAAAAAAACAGGCCGTCTTTCATTAGAGAAGTACAAAACTAGTATCTGTTGTAGTAAATCACGTCACATAATGGGCACATTATTGCGAAATGTACTACATATATTTCTAGTTACCTGTCGAAAGATCGAGCAAGTTGTTTGATGCGAAACAATTTCTTTATGCATCTGCATTTAATTCACATTTAAAAGATTATACTTATTTTAATTCATATCGGTCCATTCTGACAGTTTTATCAGTTAATCTACAAGGTAACCATAATTAAAACACATTCCATTATAATTAATACACTGCGCCAAATGCAACAATATTTAGTGTAAATATTATATATCAGACAATGGAAATATTAACGGACAATAAATTTTATATGAATAAAGTTAGCTCAGATTTTCAGTATCAGGGGCAAAAGTAGTATTTGAAGCTGAACGTGGGAGGTAAAATAACATGGCAACTTAAAAAGGGAAACTGCTCATAGTACTTAATGGAATATTCCCCGAGTACTTTACTGCAGTAGCAACTAAAAATGAACTTTTCATGGTAGTAACATTTTGAAAATTCTTCACTTCATGAGATTTAAACACTATTTGTGTCTTTCTATCTCCGATTTTTTTTTTGGGGGGGAGGAAGAGGGAGGGGTCTTTTAAGGAGACTTTGAACACACAGCAGCAAAAAAAAAAATATATATATAACTTTCAAAAACAAATTCGTATATTATTATGGAAAGGTTAAATAGAAATAATTTAATCCAAAAAAAAAATTAAAAAATTTTATTTGACAAAAATTGAAAAAAATTCAATTTTTACAACCTATTTCAAAACGCTAATAGTATTTTATTATTTAATTTTTCGGTTAATTTTTGTTGTTGTTCAGTTCATCAATAATATTTTGAATAGATTTAAGGATTGGATTTTTTTTTAATATCAATGGTTTTAGAGAAAAATTAACTAAATACAAGTGGAAGAAAGCGGAAAAAATTACTAGTTTTTGCCCATATTTAAAAAAATATAATTTACCAAAATATTAAAAATATATCCTTAAATCTCTTACATATAGTATGATATTCAACTAGAAAAAAAAATCAAGCACTTTTATATCTGGAAAAGCCTTAGCATTAGCAAAACTCTGAAAAACACGAACTGAGATAAATGGGTTTAAAAGATTTCATTTGCTAAAGAGATTGTCGTGGTATTTAAAGGTACAAAATGACAACAGATGTTTGTTAAATGAGCCGTAACTGTTGTTCTATAGGGAGTATAAGCCTGAAATTTTGTCAAGATGTAGTCGTAAGTATGTTGTGTGTATATTGTGCAATTCATCTGAGGCTCAGAAATTTAATATTTTAAGAGTTACACAAGATATTAAAAACGCACTAAACATCGCATCAAAAAACACATTAAAATATGTTTTGAAAATGACCGTTATTATCTTAACTTCAAAAGAAATTACCGTTTTGGTAATTCCAAACAACGAAATATTCTCATTTTCACTTATCCACGAATATTAAGGAAACTATTGGAGGTATCGATTTGATACTAGTATATACGTAGTTCATTATTCTGATTCAAAAAATGCAAATTTTGTGAAACTCGGACGGTAACTTTCCTTTTTTTCGGCCAAAAACTGACACGAAATCCAATTGGCACAGATGGAAAAGAGGTTACTGTAAATAGCGTTTTTTGTCAGATTAACAAACAATTCTGAGTTTTGTGTATTTATTCAAATAAATAAAAGTATGACGTTTGTTATTACGCGCATTAGATTTTACGCGCATAGACATAAAAGTCCTGATTTCTAATTTTCGTAAAAATGGGTTCATAATTCGTGAAGTTATAATTAAAAATTCATTAATGAAAATGGAAAATGATTATTTTTTATAGTTTTCACCAGGACACCTGCACTGAAGTTGCACACGTTTTGATAATTCCAGACAACGAAATGGAAAGTTGCAATAAATAGAAGCGGTGCAGTTTTAAAATGTAGTCGCCTATCTTATTTTAATATATATATAAAATTTTAAAACTATATAAGATACGGTTTTGAAAATTGGTATCTATACGCAAAATCATTTGTTGAATAAGAAAAAATCCCCCCTGCTCCTATTAATCGTTTGCTTAAATGAGCCCAAATTTAATAACTCGGCTTTTATTAGTCGTATCTTCGAAACAGATTCCAAATTACTTTAATATCTTAACTATCACAGTCTTAATGTTAGTTTATTAGTAGGGGTTTATGTGTATTTCCAAAAACAAATTTCAGCAAATTCTTGAATTAAGTTCCGGGTTAAGATACCATCCTAATTTTTTTCACCAAAAGACTCCAGCAATCGTAATTAGTCAATTGTCATAAAGCACTTGCGTCTCCCACCCGCCCCCACCCCTCTTCATCGTTTTCAGTTTAACAGAGCTCTATCATAACTCGGCTTCTAATATTCCAAAATGATCGAAACTTATTCCAAATTATATAAGTATATTAATTATCACATCAAGCATTCATAAAGATAATTTATGTGTAACAGAAACCATTATTTCCGAATAGTAACTCAGCAAATTCTTAAATTAAGTTCCTGACTCAGGTAACTGTCCAATTTTTTGACCAAGTACTGCAATAAACTGTCTTTTGTCAAATAGTTTGTTTAGAAAATAATTCGCTCCCTGGCGGTGGAAGGTGGAACTAAAAGATTTTGCATCGCGTGCGCAGCATGCTCCTTTTTATTTCGCTTTTGAGCCTTATTTTGTATGGGTGCGGGGGGTCCTAAAAGCATTTTAGATACTCCATCTACTATATGCACTACAAAAAATTTACTTAACCCCCAACCCTTTTTCGAATAATGTTTTTCGGCGTTTCTTTATTTTTCGCAGAAATAATTATCAGATTTTCATAGGAATTGGTACATAGCTCCCTCATAATATTTCAATTCCAGTCCCGCACTTTTCGTTGCCTGCAGATACCTTGTATCACCAGCATTTCTAAGTGAAATTTAATTTTCTTACAGTTAGCTGGTTTTATTTTCGTGTTATGTGGTCCTTGAAAAGTCTAAAAATTAATTCACGCTCATCACTTAGTAACTCTAAAGTGCCACTTCCGAATAATGCCTTTTTGAGTCTCTTTTGCGATTTCTTTCTTCCTAATGGTACGCTTTCTTTATTTTTTATATTATTTTTTTTGTGGCATAATGACTTTTAAACGTTTTTTCACCAGTCATCTTTTAATTTTAGTACTCTTTCACTACGAAAGGGAACATTTAATTTCCGATTAATGTTTTATTTTTGTTTTTTCACAATAATAATTCTCGTACTTTACCAAGAATTGGTACATAACTCCATCACAATATTTCTATTCCAGCACTTTTGGTCGACTACATAGAAGTTGTATCACCAACATTTACGAATATAATCCAAATTTTCTACAATTTGTCCTACAGCTTTCCGGTTTTATTTTCGTGTGCTGGGGTCTTTTAAAAGCCTAAAAATGTAATAATATTCATTCTTTGTTGTGTCTATAAGGTGCCGAAGGCATTGGGGAACAGAAAAGAGGTTTGTTTAGAACAGAATGCGCCACCTGGCGGTGGAATTTAAGGTTATTACACGGGACTGGGAAACGCTGGGTGGGTCAGATAGTAATTTATAAAACTTTAATATATTAGATAGTGAAGTCTATCTGTCAATGTCTTCAAAAATATGTTTCTATTGGATATGTTTATCGTACAATTTTATGTTATCAATAGTTATAAGGAAAATTATGTTGCTAGTTGTATTTATAATTCTTACTTATTTTGACATGCTTAGTTTCATGAGCAAATTAATTTCAAATAATTTAATTGAACAATATATCTGCCAACGTGTCAATTTAGTGTATTTTTCCGTCAGTCTTAAATCAAAGTCACGCTTTTTAAAATTTGTTTCATTCCACGTACGTATACTCTTTAAGTGTATTGGAAGCGTAGTAGTTTTTCAATATCTTCAGAAAAAATAAACAATGTTTTATGACAGTCACAAGTACAGGATATTTTTTTTTTTAGAAACTGTCCATAGGAAGTGTTTATTTAGTCTTTTGAGGTTATCCTTTTTTTACATTTGGGTCAAGAATATTTAATCCAATGAATATAATATTTTTGCAAGTAAATGCGTATATGCAGGTAAAGAAAAGAACAAGGCATACATCATCGCATTATTAACCTCTATTTGTTGGCCAATTTCAGATTATATACCATAAAAGCAAATTCTTTTTAAAATGTAAGTGCTTAACAAAATGCAATTATTAGTAAACTGCTGCTGGAATTCAATATTTTAAAGCTTTATAGAAGTCTGGATATATTCTACTTACATTTACAAGATATTAAATATAAATAATTCACATGAAGTTTCCTTTAAATGTGATGCAGTGTTGCCATCTATGTAGAATTCTAATTTGACCGGTGAAATCCTAATCTGTAACATGATTTGAGACTTCAAAAATCTAATGGTTAAACATTCTTAATTTAAAATAAACTTGTCCATATGTTTTCTTCCATTATACAGATTTATAAGTGGACTCCAAAAATAAAATAACATCTTAAGTTCATTTTATAAATGACTCATTAAAAAAGATCACGTTTGTGTAGTAGCGAATAAATTTTATCTGAATGTTTTTAAGATAAAGTATAAGGTTTGTACATGAGAAATACATTTTTTTAATATTTTTAAAAAACTTGCCATGTTGAATTACTGTTGAAGTACATTTAATTACAACTTTTCATTACCATCACACTTTGTTAGAGTTTCACCGAAGAAAAAATTCGACACTAAATGCAATATTGGCAACTTATGTGAATTAAAAATTTCCTTTATGATAGATTTGTAAGAAACGTGCGTATAAACAGATATTTTGGAAAACATATACGCATTAATTGTACGGTTATCGCAATTTTCTATACTTTAACATATTTGGTTATATCAGACGCTCTTTTAAATATTTTGCTATATTTTCTTCTACTCTGGTATGAGCGTTTTATCGAGCGTTTCTACGTGTAAATTAAACGAGGAATTTAAATAAGCAGCAAAAACATCAAATCATTGCGTTAATAAACTACTTTCTGAAAAAATATATGTTTCGCAAAATAATCAACAGAAGCAAGATTTTTTAAATTGTTACATTTGGAACAAAATACAAAAATTGTCACCTGTAACCCATTATAAGAGCTGCATTACTCCTTGAGCTGTTCCTCAAGCAATATGTTGCAACAGCCGCTGATAGCGGAGATCTGTAAAATACGTAGGCATATGCTTCGTGTTCTTGATGCTGTATCTTCACTGCATCGACGTAGCCGTATCGAATGCATTTTAAATATATATATTCATTCGTTATATTCCTTGGCAAATTTCCAACACAAACAACTTTCTTATTCACACACTCTTTGAATGAATGGCTGGCACTTTCAAATTCGGTGAATTCATATGATCCATTCCACAGTAGTTGAATGACTAAATTACTTCCACGAACCTATTGAAAAATTTAAAGAAAATGTTACGTTGAATCCTTATTTTGGGAAAAGGGGAAGGAATTCAATAAACAGTAACTAAAAAAATAGTTTAAAGTAATTATACCTAAAAACAGTCATTAAATATCAGCACCACTTTCTGATTGCATTACAACTACATTTATGCAGAACCAAATTATGTCAAAATTAACTAAGTATAACGTGTCATGAATCTTTGTGAATTGGGTCTTGAGTAACCAGTGTCCACAAAATATGTGTATCTCATAGACAGATGTTAAGCAGATGGACTTACGATGACCATAAAATCGATAAATTGTATTCAAGAAATCCAAAATCGTATGTCCATCAATTTGTGGTATATAAAAAAATCACAAATCCAATACATTCTTCTTTAAATATAGATAAATGTAAAAAATCTTAATATTTGATGAAATTATTTTCGAGAAATTAACATTACACCGACATAATTTTACAGAAAAGTAGAGTTGATATGCAATAACTAAACATAGTTGAAAACCGAATAAAATACAATAATATAACAATATTCTATATCATACTTACACTGAACCTTCAATATTAACAACCATAATTGAGATGTTGACACCTGTTAGTCTTACGTACGTAAGCAAATTATAGCACGGTTGGTTGGTTGATTTTATAATGACCGATTATCTACACGAAGGATATAGGCCTTAAGGGGGTGCCTTCCGTGGGGATTCTCTCTAAGGGATCCTAACCCGTATTTGCGGCAAGTTCCGAAGAAAATCACGGAAAACTCCGAATGGTTAAATCGACGAGCGCGACAGGGGTTTCAACCCAGCACTACCAGATTCGAGAGCAGAACCTCTCAGTCACCGGTGAGGTAATTATAGTATGGCTAGCCTATTAAATTTGCAAAGAAGTATAATGTGCCTGTACCTTTCCCACAATAAACAAACATATATACAGAACCTTTTCCTGTGTCCACACTTCAACCAAAGTTAGTTATTTAAACAATATTTGTAAAAACCGTGACTAAAGAAAAAAAAGTAAAATTTTTACACTGTGAATCTTTGACAAAGAAAGAGGGTCTTTGCTTACACTATGCTACATTTTACTTAGACTATACTTTACGTAAACATTACTTAAACTTAACACCCAAAGTAATTTTGTTGTATTCGAACGCTGCAACTCAATTTTTCAAACTACAGACGTTACCTCTGCGCTACTAATGCTTGATTGTATCGTCGCAATATTTATAAGTTAAACTCTGACACATTTCCTTGGAGATTTTCTCAGTAGATCCTGTTTCAGAATGATTTAAAATGGATGTAACCTCCGATTTCTCGTCCGATTCGTACGGCAATTTATTCAGTTTCTGTGACAGAGGTTTACAACATATTCTTCCAATGGGTGCCCATGCGGAAGTACCCTTCGTGAGTTGCCGTATTCACTCACACAAATCATAACAATTTTTTCCTTACGCATTGTGTTCGGAAAGTAATAATAATAAACCTGATCAAGGTCCTAAATTGCGAGACCAATTCGCGTAGCGATGGCATGCCGTATGGGCGTGCGATGCAACGTGAAATTAGCAATTACTCCAGCATCTCATATCCGTTCAGTATGACTTCTCTACACTGTGCAGCGCTCAATTGACTCATCCACACATCAATTAGCAACCGGCCAACTAAGGAAAAGCAACTGAGGCAACAATATGCACTGAAGCAAAGTCGGCCTAGACACTTATCAAACAGATCCTCCCTCCGTTGCCAGGCATCGACCCTTTAAGCTGGGCAAAAGCCCGGCAGGTAGGGGCCTGCTCAGCGGTCTAAAAAATAAAATAGTATATTAAAAAAAAAACCCAATATGTATAACCAATAGTCAAATTTTAATGTTTATACTTCAAAATGTTTTGAAGATATACCAATTCAAACGTTCAACATTTTTGTTGATTTGTGTTGTGTTTAAAAAGTTATAGGACCCTTAAATGAGTTATATTAATTTATGTTTACATACAAATGCATACAGATAGATTAGAAAATGAAATTAGAAGGTCTCGTTATAAAGGGATTTTTGCATTTCAGAAATTCCTAATTATAAAAGCTTTCTCATTAGTTCGTAAATTATGTGTTAATTGTTAAAGCGTACACTACTAGTATTTATTCATCAAATTATCATTAGTTTCTTAAGACAGAAAAGTTTGCAGTCTTTGAAATGAAATAGTTCGCGTTATCGCAACCAATTAGCAGAAAGATGTTTATTCTACAGCATTAGATAATTCATTCGGTTTTACAGAAGGTTTTACAGAACACCTGGTGTAAAAGCTAATATAAATGCAAAATAAAATTGGTGAAACATGTGTTTTAAGGATTTTTATTATTTCCTGTTTACACATCGATCTTCAAAATACTATTGAAGGACGGTGGAATATAATATATCCCACTTAATTTTAATCCCCAAATGCTTCATTGACACCAGAATTTTGGAATCTAATTTTGCTTTTAATAATGTACTTTAAGAAAAGCTTTGAGTTATTTCCAAATAAATTTGTAAATCCTGGTGTCGTTCAGTCATTTTAACATTTTAGAAACAACTGTATACATTGTCCCTGAAAAGGTAAGAAATAAACAGCATTTTCTCTTCTCGAAAAAAAAAAAACTAATCGGATCCGAAACCGTTAACTGAAAAATTGGCGTATACCTGCAACTCTATGTTGGCTCTGAAATTCTCAAAGAATATCCATTAAAATCGTAATGTGTCAAACGTTCAAATAAAGAGATATGACAGCATGGTCTACTTATATGAAATACCGATTAATAAGTATTTAAAGCATTAAATGTCTTTAAAAAAATTCAAAGTCAATATTTCTACATATTGCAATCTGTCGTTAATTTAATGGAATTTTACTTCGGATGCATGTGCTGTAATGAGAAAATACAACTACAAATTTTTAGTAATCTTTACTTTTTCTTCAATGCAAAATATACAACTTCTAGTACAACTTGCATTGAAATATGCATTAATTAAAAAATTAAATTTTCATTTCACTGTTACGAGTTTGACGAAAGAACTCTGTTCATATTTCGTTATATTTTTTTAATATATTTAATAACATTTGATCTGCTTGTCGTTTTATTGCAGTAAGGTTTTTTTTAATTCAGTTGAATAGAAAGGAAAATTAATTTCACATTTTAAGGAAAAGTTGTTAAATTGTGATGTATAACACAAAAAAATATTTCTAATGTGACAATGGGAGAGACAACAGCTGCAAAATTACATGCAGAACAGCTGATATTCATTTGCTGTAAACGCAACTCCGCCAGGAACTACTAAAGTAATTTCATTACTTTCTAAATTTTAACGCTAGCCAAAAATAATATTGATCATTCGGTAAGAAAAAAAATAAACAGTTACTCAAAGTTGCAAAATCTTAAGTATTTTAATTAACATACTTATTGCGTTTCATTTTTGCCAAAATATTAATTTGTAGTTTCTGTAAAAACTTTTAAAATTTATTGAAATAGTTTTTCTAGTAAAACGTACTTCGATTTTGGTTGTTTTAAATGTGATTACGATACTGTTGTCGCATCCCTTAATTCATGCAAAAACATATGCATTATTTGTGATAGTCTGTACGTGTTAAACAAAATTTTATTTATTATAACAAAAAGAAAAAATAACTATCTGTATAATTATTTTTTTTTTCGTTTGCTAAAGAGATTTTAGTACGTTCCACCTTTACCAACCCTGCTGCATACTTTTATAAACTATATATATATGATCATTTCTACTAAAACAAATGCTTAAATTTCTCATACCACTACAGAAAATCATTGGTAATTATTCTTTCTTAAAAATAAATTACAGTATTTTATTCGATAATAAACAGTTTTTATCAAAGAAAATAACGGTACCTATGCAGTAACTATTCAGTATCAAATTTACTGAGGGCACTTAATTTTTAACTACTAGATATGGGAACTTTTTAAACTATTAATTACATTGAATATATATCGTAAAATTGAAGTGGACATTTAATGTCTCTAGGGTAAATTGCGTTATTTAAAATAAATGTTTATTATAAAATCTTAAAAGTACATTTCAAGTAAATTACATGTTATTTCTGTTATAGCTTATTTGCATTCATTTTATTTCGCTTAAGGTTTTTGTTTGTTACGGTATATTTAAGAAAAAAATATAAACAAGATTTTTTGTAATGATTTAATTTTAAATTCTGGTTTACAGTTAACAGATATTTACATAATTTTTCTATGCACGCAATACACTCTTAAATGTTACTAATAATATTTTTAATAGAGGGGAAAATAGTTTAATCTAGAATTTTACCTAAACTTTTTAATCACGTGGTATCATTTTTGCGTAAGGGGGGGGGGGAGGGGGTGCTATAATATTTTATTAGAATCGAATAAAATCCTTCTATTCTTGCATCTTACGTGAGAGTGTTACAATTTGAAATAAAATTATTAAAAATTAACAATTAAATACAACAAAAGTCAACAACTTTTTCCCTACCTTACAATCTGGCAAAGCTAAAAGAGCATTCAATGCTGATGTAACTTCCATATACTGAATTACAGCTAATGAGGAGAGTGCATCTTCATCTTTGATGGTTTCGCAAATTTCGATGACTCCGAAACGTGAAACCAGACTCTTAACATGTGTTTCTGCCTCAGGCAGGAAATTTAACACAACAACGGTTCTTGTCGGATGAAATGCTGTCGCAGAAAGATAATTGGAACTCAAATTTGAAGGCTTTACAGAATGATTGGGACTTCCATTAGAATACGTGTAACTTCTTTCGATGCTGTAAGGTTCTGTAAAAAAAGAAACTAATAAATATTAATTTCCCTCGATTAGAACGGTTAATTAATTTCCCGATATTTCCGCACTAATGGAAACATGCATTGAATGGAAAAAAATGCACTAGATCTACAGTCAACTTTCTTTTAAAAAAAAAACATACATAAATAATTAAATGTAATGTTATACGATGTTGTGTTCGATGTATTAATCCTAGAATGTACATATAACAACTTTATTCGAAATTTTAAAAAAGGTTCGAATTTTCATGAACTGCCATTAACATAAACATGTAAGCTAATTTAATAAGTAACACCCAAAAAACTTTTAGATAGTCAAAATTTGATTATTTCTGTGTTACCACAATTATTTATGTTATGTATGTTCTTTTACTAACCATTAGAATAATTTTTTTAAAGTTTACATACCTTGATTTAGATCTTATTGCAAGACATTTTTATTACTTCAAATTGATATACATTTTAACTTATTTAAACAAATCACAATTTTCTTTTTGAAATACATGTAACATAAAATTTGATTTTTTAAACTTCTATGCACTTGCATACTTCTATTCTAACAAATACTGTAAGAGGTATTGCAAGTTTAGAAAATCTTCTAATTCATTTAATGTTACTTCATTTTTTAGCGTTTTGTTAAAATTTAATTTTCAAAAATTCAACGGCATCTAGCTTAAAAAAGAAGGATCCCCCATATTGTACTTTTTGCACTAATCGACGAAGTATATAAGAAAGTTTATCGCACTTAGCGAGAAAAACCTGTAGTTATCTTGCATTAAAAAAACTAGATTAAATAAAAATCTTCTCTTATATAATCCTTAAAACAAGATAAATTCGACTAAAAAATCTGAAGTAATTTTTCAACAAAACATTCTCGTGCAATTATCACATTTTTTTCAAAAACTGTTTTACTTTATGGATGAACGTGGTATAAAATAATTTATCATGTGGTGAAGTTAAAGATTCCAATAATTCTGGGAAATACATTGTTTATAGTTTTATATTTCTATATTTGAAAATTTCAGTAACATTTAATTTTTATCAATTAATATCTTAAGCACCATATTCAATTTAGTGGTAGTAGGCTGAATACCAAATATATTACATTTTGTCAAAAATAGTCTATATCATTTTTCCTATCGGATATATAAAAAACACAAAACCGAATGCGAAACACAACTGAACAGAATCACCAACAAATAAACAACGAAGAAAGAAACAAAGCTGTGGGAAAATTAATGAGTTTTTTTAAACGTAATGTCATCTATTAGGTGCGAAAACAATCATTGATATAAAGCCCGTACAAAACCAATCACAATAGCAATTAGAGATGCAAAAAGACAGATGCTTAGAACATTGCAATATGGACTTAAGACGAGCACGTGCGCCCGTACCTCCTGGTATTACAAATAGACGCGTTCATAACGTACGAATATACATTGTGGTGCTTAAGGATGTATTCAAATCCAAACTGCTTAGTTTGAGACATATTTTTAAATTCATTTTTGCTCTAAAATGCATCCAATTGGCAGGTTCTCTTATTTAGAAACTTTATAATGTCCGCATTGTCTCGATTTTTTGATAAAGGCAGAATATATTTCAAAAACTGCTGTCAAAGTGGACATTTTGAACCGATTTTCCCGAAGCGATAGCGTTGGAAACAAAAAAATATCGTACTGTGAAAATAATTGTTTATAAATCAATTTGTAATTAATTAAACGGAAAATAAAAAACATGGGTCCCTTATAAATCTCTTCATAAATCACCCCGCCAAGTTTCATGTTTTTATTTTTAAAAATGAGTCTGAAAATGTGTCTCAAAATTTTGAGTTGTTGAGCGTGGAAAAATATATATTTTTTTTAATACAGCCTTAAGGGGTTAACTTAAATTGAGGAGCTTTTAGTGCTCCGAAAACTAATTCTCAATACTCTGAAACAAAGTATGAAAATTATAAATATTATTATTACTAAAATCTTTGAATATTTGAGCGTTTGCGATATAGGTGTGTAATACAAAACAGAGTATAAATCATTTATCACCGATCAGATGAAACTGACTAATATATAAAAAGGTAGTAGTCATTCACTGTGTCAGTTTCTCGCCCGCCAGTCGACGAAACAAATTTACGTCAAAAGGCAACACCAGACAACACGGAGTCAGACAGAGGCTGGACTGTCTTCGTGTTTGCAGAAAGAATTTAGAAACTTCGACACTTTTCCAGAATTATCGAACTTTTTTCATTGCATACCGACAAATTATAAAGTTGATTATATGCAATTTATTACTTTAGAAAATGAAATTTGTGTAGCTTCTCATATTTTTTTTTTGTTTTGATGACAATATCTGTCTTGGAGGTTTCTCCAAATACTAAATTAACGATACGGGGATTAAAGTCGATTTCCTTTCAATGGGTAGCTGACTGGAGACGGGGTTCTTGAAACACGTCAAAACTTCTGCCAAGCCAACTGTGGAAACATCAACGTCTAAGAGATATGTACTTGTTTTGGTTTTATTCGATAATTGAGGTAAAAAACACCCCCAAAATATATATTAAGATGTTTAGTTCTTTTATTTAAAAAAAAAATGAACCGTATTAAATTTTAAAAATATAAAGTCACAGCTGCGGACTAAAGAAAAGTTCTATAATGAAGAAAGTAAGAAAGATAAACAAAATTTTTAATATTTATTTGCATTTCAATTTTATTAGTTTTTCATTTTTTAATAATAAAGCAAATAAAAATTAATTTTTAAATTAAGTAATCTTAAAAAAGTAAAAATTTATTTTGACTCAATCTTTTTATATTCAATATATTAAACATTTTACTGAATTTATGCTGTTGTGTCAAAGTGTTTCACGAAGGACTCCTAACTATGAAAATAAATAACTAGGAAACGGCGATAGATAGAAGCATAAAACCAGTGGTATAATATATATTTTTTTTCTCAACAAGTTTTGTTTCATAATATGGTATTTCTCCTATTTATAAAATCTCACATTTACAAATTCACAAAACTATTTTCCTTCAACTTATTTATGTACATAAATTTATACTTCTGTGCTATCAAAAAAGCTATATAAAATGTTTGTTAAAATCAGAAATTACGAATTGAATAAATTTAATTTTTATAGTTTTGAATTACATTACATGCTTTTAAAGGACTTCCTTTATCTTAAACGCATATTTCTTCACTTTTAACGTATAAAAAATAAAAGTTTTTTGGATTTCTTATCTGTAGAATTCTTTCAATGTTCAGAATAAAAATCAGATTTTTTGGGACTATTTGAATTTTATAAAGCAAAAAGTACCACTCTATTGAGCGCACTTAAAAAGACAGTTCTTAGGAATATATTTCCCATTCCTTGAAAGAGGAAAAACATTCCTTTCAATTCCACTTCGGTGAAATCTAGTGCAACGAATTTTATTTTAAACGTACGTTTAGACATTTCAAAATATTTTTATTACAATAAAATACACTTTGTTATATTGTTTAGATTGTTTTTTTTTAAAAGCACACTTAATGAAATTATCTTGATGACTTAACGTTGTATTATTAACTTCTTTTAATTTATTAAATTTATAAGAATTCTATGATAGGAAAACTAAATATATCCTATTTAAAATGGTGGATTTAACTTTGTGCCGTTATAATAAAAATAAATGAACAACGTGAAATAGCACAAATAAATATATAAAATAGCAAATAGCTGTTTCGGAGCCCCTAAAGATCTGTCATCAGTGCCAATTCAAAAGATTAAAACCGATTAAGATTAAGGACAACTTAGTTAATGATATGTCCAATACACAAAACTTTTCAAATGTCTGGCTACCTTTCATTTAAATTCATTCTCTTCGTTTCCCCCTCTTTCTCTCCTCCGTACTTAAACTCGCCCGGTCTGGCCGGGCGCTCCTATTGGTTCCTGCGTCACGTGTGTTTCCTGACTCCGCTGTTTTTTTTTGAAAAGGTTGCCGCTATTAAATCTTGGACGCGCGCGAGAGACGCAAGCACATGGCTTAAACTTTTAAATCAGTTTTAATATTTTGAATTGGCACTGATGATGGAGTTTTAGGGGCTCCGAAACAGCTGTTTGCGATTTTATATACTTTTATTTGTGCTATTTTACGTTGTTCATTTATTTTTAATAAATATACCCTAATTGCTTAAATATTATTTATATTACAAAACTGATGTAACATTACACGTAAAAATAACAATATATGGTTTCCATCATAAAATATTGGTTTTGAATTACTCTTTTGGGAATTTTAAACGTAACAATTACAGTGAAATTAAAATAAGCTGTTTTTTATCCATACAAAATAAAACTCACATCAAACCAATGAGGCAAAGTGAAACCAATTCAATGCATCTATAAATATTCGTAAGTCTGCCACTGGTGACTATTTAATTTGCCTACCACAATTTCAAAACTATATTCTTGCTGGTAGATTACTAATCTGTGAGGTTGACTATTGTATAGGAATTGTGGTACGAAAAATAAAATAGTCACTATGGCAGCCCTCTTAATATTCTTAAAAACTAGTAATTCCTATTGAAAAGATAGTTTATCAGGCTCATTTGAGTGACTTAAAAAGCATCTTCCTTTTAAGGAGGTAACTGCATTGAAATTACATTTAAAATAGCAGATAGTGACATAACATTTTTCTTTAGAACTAATAAAGCTAATTAAATATTTTCTTAAATCAAATTTGCAGTATTAAACTATAAATTAAACATTCGGTAAGAAACAAAAATAAAAAATGCAATAGTTCATTTAAAAACAAGTAATTTATGTTTGGTCGAAGGGTGGTTTGATTTCTAAATTGGGAACAAATTAAACAAAATTTGAAATCAGTCTGTCACATAAAATGTTCGAAGTGATCTGTGGCTGTAATAAATAACTATGTAGGCCCTATACAACGTTTCTATGAATTTCTGTAAGAATTGCATATGTATATTAAGAAAAATGTGCTTTTAAAAATACATATATAGGGCGATTCGACCGTTACGTGTGTGACTTTTAGAAAGTGGTTTGTTTATGCAAATTGAGACACATTAGGAAGTGAAATTATTCAGATAACGTTTTACTTTTTTTATTGCTATTACAGAACACATACAGAATCATTTTTGTAGTGACACCTTTAGTCTAAAATAATATACATATTTTTAAAAATAGTAAAGACATTGTTACGTGTGTGAATCTTCTGAGGCACACACGTAACAATAACTTTACTATTTTTTTTAATTGTTATTATTTCACTTCCAAATTTCTCTTAATTTGCAAAACAAAAACACTCTCTAAAAAGACACGCGTAACGGTGGAATCGCCCTATATATGTATTTTTCTTTATAAACATTAACAATTTTCAACTAAATCTAACGCCACATTCAGATAATTTGACAAAATGCAACTGAAATGTTATATTGTAATAATAAAATGAATATTAAATATTTGATTAAAGAAGTAACGAAATATTTCTTTAAAAAAAATCTTCAAAGATTTCAACATTTAAACATTATATGAATTGGTTCAAACTATTAGTAATATTACGATTATGATGTAACATTTTCATGATCTCGAAACTTATATTTATGAAATTGTTAAAATATTTCATAAATGTACAAAAAATGATGAAATTTCACCATTTAGAAATTACTCCAAATATTTCAGGCATTCGACATTTTAAAATAAGTATATCGCGATAAAACACAAAAAGATTTAATCTTTTCTATCAAAACTTATTCAGTTTCAAATACAATAAAGACATAAGTACTTCACAAAATCATAAATCTTAAAAGTAAATGCGAAATTGCCTGATCCAGTGTTGTATTCCATTTAAAGTGGATCAGATACATTAATCCGCTGATATATTACGAACGAATTTATTTCATGGCGTTAAATATAATCCAGGAATCTAGAGTTTTATAAAATGACAACCTAAGACAATTTGAAACTCCATTATATAATCTTAAGTTTAATCCCGCTTAAATTACTTTTGTTCGATAACTTATCGGCAGGAAAAATTCCGCGTAGTTTTGCAAGTTATCAATCAATAGAAAACAAGTTTTGGAAGTTTGATTTTAAATTTTATGTTAAAACACATGTATTTTTGACATTTTAATTTTATCCCTAATTCACGAGTTGTTTCAATCTTTTCAAAATTTGTATATTTTTTACGTATTTACATCTATTTTTGTCATAAATTTATCTTATTTCTTTAAGCCTTTGATTTTTATTATAAGGAAATTTCAAAAAATGTTTACCGGGAATTATTGTTTAATGTTATTAGTGTTACAATTTGCAATTTCGTTTAACTGAAACTCTTTTAAACTGATGTCCGGAACAATGTATTTGGACTAGCATCATTCGTAATTGGGATGAAATTTTATGACGAAAATAGCTATTTTTACCTCACTTAAAATGAGGCTTAAATAATTAAACGATCATCTTACTGCATTTACGTCAAGTTTGGGCATACATTTTAAATTTATATGCTCTGGTTATGTCACATGTTTTTATTATGGGAATTTCAGGAAAATAAATTGGAGAAAACGCCGTAAAAATAAACGCATCAACAAGCTAATGTAAACATTATTATAACCGGACAGTTACAAATAGTAAAAATACGTTTTTCTAAAGATTTCGTTTTCTTCTGTGGTTTAATTTCTGGTAATATGCAATAATTTAAATGTGCTTAAATGACATACTTATAATTTATAGAAATATATCTAATGTATCTTTCAATATTACAAGCATTCTGGTTTATTATGTCGAGATTTTTATTTTTGGGGTTCCATCTTGCGGCCAGTATGCTGATTAGTGTATGAAGTCAGATCAGTTTCTTGTCATTAAATTAGTAAAAGAAAAACAATAGTATTCAATATGACATTTAGTTTACTATATTTCCATTTAAAACTATAACATGCGTTGGTTTATTAACAGATATATGTATAGCAACGTCAGTTTATTGTATTAAATAAAACGTCATTAATTTATTTTCAACAGTTATTAAAAGTATTTCCTTTTAACAGTCCCAAAAATTGAAAGGATGTTTTATAATTTATTTTTGGATAAACAGAGTGGTTTTAAATTTTAAGGTTTACAACGTGGAATAGTTACACATAAGGTGGAATGTTCTATATAAATAAATCCAACTTTAGGCCTATAGAAAATGAAAATCACTATGTACAAAAAATACCATTCTTTGAATTTTGATGACTTTTTTACACAATATTTTATTTTAAACGATTTAAGTTTTGTTACAATTTACTATATGTGACTTAACAACCCTTCTGCAAGATGCTTTTACATGGAACACGATTTTGTACTTTAAAAAGGCTGGTTTAACAATCACATTTTTTCTTGGAACAGATAAGCACTGGAATGCCCCGTTTTTATCAGTGTGAATTCAGTTTAATTTCCTATTTCTGTAATTTTTTTTCGTTTAAAAATGAGCTTTTTCTATTAAATATTGCATTACCACCTTTGGCTTCTGTTATTATTCGTTTCCAAACATTGTAATGTTATAAAACAAATTCAGAATAAATTGCACTAGCGGTGTTAAAATATTCCGATATTATAGGAGGCCGATTACGTTGTAAGAAATCTAGAAATTGAAAAAAAAAAAACGCAAAAAGAGATTAAAAATTCTGCATTTAAGAATGCAAAAAAGGTGCAATTTAAAATCGTTTCATACAAAAATAGAATATTTTTCTAGAATTTAGATAATAATTTGCTTTTCAAAGATACACCATTTCATTAAATATTGTAAATGAGTTTATTCCTTTCATTTCAAATACAATTGATTTTTATAATTCGGTATTATCTTCGTTTAGTTATTAATTTTAATATCAGAAAAAAATATATTGTGGATTTTAGCAATATCGGCTTCGAAAAGTCTGCTTTCTAAAGCGATAAAATGTTTTATAAAAATCAGACATTTTTATAGAAAAAAACAGAAATCTTAAAAATAAATAGTGTAAGTATGTTTTGTGTTCTTTAAAGAAATCTTCAGTCCCTTTTATGACTAAAAATAAATATTTGCGTTTTTAGGTACGCTTATCTGAGGAACTTTTTCAATGACCAGAAAAAATTTCTTTGGCATTTATTCAACGATTTGAAATTTATGAAGTGAAAAGTGCCACTCAATTGTAAACTTAAAGATTGCTCTTAAATTGTTTGAAAGGGGAAAGATATTTCACTTCTTTCCACATCCGTGAAACCTACTGCAACGAATTCTAACGTATGCGGAAATTTAAATACACTATCTACAAGTAAAAGAGAAATTTATGCTGTATTATACTTTGTAAATTAATGTGATTTTTTTCTTATGTTTTAAACTTGATATTTAAAAAACATTGATTGACAACTACAAAGCGTTTCTTGAGCTACAGTATATGCAGATTAAAGTCATCACAGTCAATGTTGTAATTTGTTTAATGTTATCGAAATGAGCCGGACCTACCTGCAAAGCATCTAAAAAAATAATCCTGCTTTAAAAAAATTCTTTGTAACCGCAGGATTCTGCAATGTTGAAAACACTACGACACTATAGATAGAAAAGGAAGAATTGCTGTTCACTGACATGACGAAAGAAGATAATCGGGGTCTGGGTGAGATTAACAACGTATTTCCCTTCAGCTACGAAGCTCACGTTAAGGCTGTTCGTAGGTGAATTTCTTGATTCCACTTGCTAATGTTAAACTTATGGGCGTAGGGTGAATACGTATATTTAAAATAATTATTTGAAACTTGTTTTCTGTGTACACTCCTTAAAAGATGTCTTTTTTTGTTAGTTGTCAAAGTGTTTTAAAATATACATACTTAATTTTATGTGAAGTGTTAAAGTATTCAGTTTCACTAAATTTTAACACACAAAATTATTAATTAAGCACATATTTTAGAAATATTTTGATAACTAAAAAAAGAAGAGGCATCCTTTAAGAACAGTACTAAGAAAACAGAAGTTAGAAATATTAATTTCCCGTGAAGATATTTGAAATAAACGTATGCATCCTACGCCCATAGGTTTAACATTAGCGAGAGGAATCGGGAAGTTCAGAGACGAATAGCCTTAACTAAAATTTTCCAAGAAGTCTGCAAAGAAACACAAAATAATGATCAGAATGACGAGAGCAAATGTATTGAAAAACAACTACAAAGAGTAACGCATAGAAAATGTATAAAACATGGTGAGACATTGCTTGGGCAACTTTCAAAGACAGTGTCACTATAAACAATTCGATTATATTCATTATGGAAGCAATAAGAACAAATTATCGAATTGTTGCAATAAATTTTTAAACGTTTTTTTACTTTGCATCGTTTTATTAAGGACAAGTTATTTTCTGGAGCTAAATTGAGACGGCTGTGGGGTAAATTAAGACCATTTTTTTGCGATTGTAAGCACTGAGAAAATGTGAAATGAGTCTCAAATGTGCCTATGATCAAATGTTTTAGCTGAATTATTCTATTTTTTTTCTTTCATTTTGCCTGAATTTGGAGACATCATACATGCATCCACCAGAATACTCATGGAAACGCACTATAACACGTCCCTCCCCCCCCTTCCCTAATTTATTAAATAGTTTACGGTTTAAAAAAAAAAAAACTAAGAAAATTTTCAGCAATATCTTATTTATATTTTTAAACGTTTCTAAAATTAAATTTGCATTTATATAACTCACGTTATTGAAAGGGAAAATAAAAATCACAAAGGTAGTCCAAGATCTCGACAGATTTGGATAATTCAATATTCATTAATATTTACACAGCAATGTCAATTATACGTAGTTTTTCCTGTTTTCAACGTTGTTTTATGGAAACTTAGGACAGCAACAGTATTACTGTCTACATCTCATTAAGTTTGAATACTAAATCAGTCCTTACATCGATCGTTAGAAACCTGAAACCTTGGAATGTTAAAGTGCTTTCACATGGGATAATTTGAAGCGACAAAAAATGCAGCGATTCGTCAGCGTTCCATGCATTGCATTGGATGTTCAAGGAAAGGCTTTTCCCTCGTAATTTTCCCAAGCAATTCATTGGCTGTCCCTTTGACATTGGCAGGACGTAAAAGATGGAAGAAACACAGACGACAAAATTGCGCCGACAATAAAACGTTGCTTTGTTTTCTATCAAATTTTATAAACAAAAAATTATGTTAACATGGGTCGCCTGACATAGGCGGCAAGTTGGTGGTTTCTGTAATAGCAGTTTTACAACCTCTCCAGCTTCATGTAATTAGTTGACGACTCAATTTCGAGTGCGTAAACTTTCTAATTTCATATTTAACATTAGCTAAAACAAAAGTTTCTTCTTAATGTTCTCTTAAAATATTGATGTCTCGTAGACAACTGGATCAATTTCTTCACTTGTCAAATTTGAAAGGAAATCTGTCAAGGATTTTTCATACTATCATGCAAAGAAGGAAATTCAATTTCTGTCCTGCCTCTATTGATCAATTTATCAAAAAATTTCTTTTATTGTTTTTCTATTTTTAAAACTCAGTTTTGTCTACCGCTATTATCACCTGCTATTTAAGTAATATTTTCCGTGATTGTTCAATACGCTGAATGTTTATTTTATAGATATCATGTCTTGTATTTTTTTTTTCATATTATAGTATGATATTTTGCCTTTCTTCTCGGTTTATTTTTGTTTTACTTCACTTATTTGATTACTTTCTTTTACTGCACTTGTTAAGGAGGTAGGATACCTTCGAACACGTCGAAAAAGCGAAAAAAAATCCACTATGTTCCAAGCTTCAAAACTTGTAATAAGTAAAAAATAAAAATTAAACTTGATTTAATTATAAAGTTCGTATTTAAATTTATATCTAAAAATATATATATACTTGTAAATTCATAAATAAATATTGAAATGATAAGTTAAATATATATGATAATAGGAGAAAAAAAACATAACACGTCTTGCGCGCAGTGTTACTAAAAAACTATGCATAGCAATTAAAAGAAAATTTCACCACATATTCATTTCTGTATTATCTACAACTTAAAACCAGAAAAAAAGTAAGTTTTTTTTTTTTTTTTTTACTTTGAAAATATTTTTTTTAATTGAAAGTTTGTAATTTTTTTAATTAATAAGTTAATTTTTAAATTTAGTAAATATTTTTTATAAATATTCTGGTTTTTGTATAAATATAACACTATTATGTATTTGTTTTCACCAAAATTTTCTCTTTATATGCATATTTTTAGATTTTATCATGCACGCAAGACGTGTTATTTTTTTTTTCTCATATTATCATATATATTTTTTAACTTATCATTTCAAAATTTATTTATGAATTTACAAGTATATATATTTTTAAATATAAATTTAAATATAAGCTTTATATTTAAATGAAGTTTGATTTTTATTTTTAAATTATTACACTAGTTTTGAAGCTTGAAACATAGTAATATTTTTTTGCTTTTTCGACGTGTTCAAAAGTATCCTACTTCTTACACTTCTTTCCTACCCCCTTTCGATTTTAATTTTTTTTCTTCATTTTCTATTCCTTATTTTGCTGCAGCCTATCAACTCTTTACTTGTAATCACTTCCGAACTAGAATCTGTGCTTTTCTTTTCTTCTTTACAGCAACAGTTTTAATTATATATAAAAGTGACATCTCAAAAAAAACATGAACAGGCAGATAAATTTTTGTTCGTAGAAGTTACTTTCCGGGATGTAGATGTGGATTAGAAGTCTGCGCAGGTCGACATTTCCATGCCCGAATCCGACCCAACTCATAATTTATTCCAGCTTGGCCCCGCGCAGTATAAAAAGTTTAAAGTTCTGCTCGAGCCCAGATCAGTGTATAGCAAAAAGTTTGATCCAATGCCGGGTAGACTGAATTTCTATATAACATGTCGATATTTCTAAAGCGGCATTATCCTACGAACACAATTATTCAAAAAACACTCTTATTTATGCACAGATTTTATTTTGAGTGTATGTTCGAAATGCATGGAATATAAATTATTAACGATATTAATGACAACGTAAACAATTACGTATATAAACACCGATTAAAAAAATTAACTTTGACAATTACATTCAAATGAAGATTCGGTATAAGAAAAAAAGCAGGAGAAAAGAAAATCTGTTATAGACAGGTTCCATTTTTAACAGGTACATCGCCTATTGTACATGTATTATATTCTTTTCACACGGATTATTCATTTTGCATGAATCAAGACTTTGCCATTTAAAACAGGTTTCCGTCGTAGACAGGTTCTATTTTATAGGCTTTAGTGTACTTTTTTTTTTCTTTGCCTAGAAATGTATTTAATATTCTTTAAAAAAAATTTTTAATTGTAAATTAATGACCATTAAAATTATATGCATTTTTTTTAACTGTGCCGGGTCTCAATTTACTGATATTTTACGGATCAGGCCGCGCCGGGCCAATGATCTTCAGGCGGCCATGGTCCGGTCCTAAACTGAAATTATGACCTGTAAGGAACTGTAGGAACCATGATGTTCAGGCGCGACTTGGCCCGGAAAAATGTCTGACTCGGCTATGCCCGAATCTGCAGAAAATTATTTAGTATGGGGCCCGGTTCAGACCTTTAATGTGCTTTGAATCGGTATAGTTATACGGCACCAAAACATGCTGTGAACCTTAGTACTTTTCACTAAACAACTTAATTGAATTCTTTGTTTTTAGATTCATTTAAAATAGTCTGTGGTTAAACTCTCCCACTTCCTCTTGGTTTGTATTTACATACCATTTTCAACCTTCAAAAATGTATATTTTAATCACCAATGCCGGTTTTATCTATGCCAGTTATCTATGCCACCAATGCGAGTTTTTTTATGTAAAATGTAGTAAAACCAACTGGCTAGAATCATATACCATTCGATTCAGAATCTGTAACAAATATAGAATATAATATTATTATGATAAGAAAAAAGAACACATAGTAAAATAAAAAAAGATGAGATTAACTCTGTTTTTATTTGGGGTGACTATTTCAAGCTCATTATGTTCCATTTTAGCCCCGTCAACACCTAGAATAACTGAGCAAATTCTTAATACGTCTTGTGTCTAATTGGTCATGTTTCTGTAAATATAGAGGAGAATTCAGATTTTTAAACTACGTTAATTTTAGATTACTTTTCTAAATTTGATATAGAAATTCCTGTATTCTTGTATTTATCTTATAATACAAGAATACAGGTTTCTTATATTTATCTTGTATTTATCTTAATTCTTGTATTTATCCTAGCCAACAAGTTCTATTTATTACGATGATTTAAACAGATTCACTTATAATAAGAGACGGTAGTCTCTTGAGTGACGCAGCGAAAAACCGAAAACCGTAAGCCCAAAACCGAAGATTCCGTCACTCTCATATATACAGCTAGAGGACATCAAAGGAAAATCGAAACGCCGACATTTAATATCTCAGTAAATATGAGGCATACCGTTTCGATTTTTTCACATTAGTCTTATATCTATGGCCTAACTCTATCCTGAAATTTATAGATTTCTACATGCAGTAGATTTTGAGATCTGGAAACCAATTTTTAAGCGAAAATGGAAGATGTAATCGTGTAATGGGCACAGAGTTGTTATCTCGAAAATGGATCGAACGGTTTTTTTAAAATTAATATATTATATTAATCAGTTTTAGATGAAGCGTTTAAGATATTGCGCTAACGTAGGAAAACTCTTGTTTTCAATATAATCCACTTTTAAAATCGGACTATTTTCTTATGCTTTTTCTGGTAGACTAACATTACAGATCTTCAGCCTTTTCACTGCTTTTTATTACTGCGCAATAAGGAAGCTCTTGCCTATTACGGTTACAGTTAAACGTTAAAGCATATCCATATCGCTGAAAAACTATTTAGATTCTTTTTTTTTAATACGAAAACAGTTTTTAATGCAATTTTTAATATGTAATATATATGTATTAAATTAAATTATTGTTTGTATATTTTTCCTTTTTGTTATAATAAAGAATTTCTTATTTCAAAATCTTCATTAAGTCGAAAAATATTTAGATTCCTTGATTAAAATATTGAAATATTTTATAATTATATATATACAATTTAATTATTATTTATATATTTAATTTGTCATTTTTTAAAGGAAAAAAAATATTCAGATTTTTTTTTATCAGTTTATTTGAAACAGACTCTAATCAACGAATCAATCATCTGTTTGTTTTGAGTCGCGAATGTTGTTTAGGAATAACACTCATATGAGGTATTTTACTATTTATTTATTGTTTGTTTACTTATTTTGATTAGATTGTCCTTTTAGAAATTGTCTTTTGATTTAGTGGCGTAAATGGTGAGATAATTGTCAATAGTATTACCTGTTTTATCGTTAAAAATAATATAAGGAAATTGCATTATGGCCAGTGAATCTTTTAAAGAAGTCTTTTAAAAATCAGATGACGATAGAAGATTGGTTTTTTACTTGTTAGCTATATTTTCCAACTCTCCAAATCAAACTTTCCCATCATTCACCTCACATAAATTTAATAACTAAAACTTTTTATTTCAGTGTGATTGAAATACGTTTAATTGTGATGAAACTTTGGTATATTATATAGGGAATTTATATAACGTAAGTTTTCACTTTTATGTATATAAAATTAGATACGATGTTTTCATTATGAAATACAATGTTTCTAATTTATGTTATGGCTTACTTTAACATTTTTTTTATTGACTAAGCCTATCATTAATATAGGGGAGACCGGTACACAGTGAACCTATGGACACAGTGGACCACCCCTAATATTTTATTTATTTAAATTTTTTTAAGCTTCTCTTCTATCCTAATAGACAACAGCACTGCAATGATTATTTATAGCCTTCAGAAAGTATGTTTAGCTCAGATTGAACTATTTTATCCTGCTTTGTTGTTTTGAGCTTCTAAAAGTAAAATTTTTCATCATCATATTTTTATTTTTTTAGTAATTAAAGGTTGTAGTTAAATAAAATAAAACAGCTTTTTTGAAAAGCTAAGATACTTGTTTTTATTTTACTTTAAAGTTATTATGTTTAAAAGAAAGCTATAAACAATATTAATGTGATTATTTATTGAACTTCAACATGGGGTACAGTGGACCACCCACTCCTGGGGCACAGTGGTCCACAATCCACTCTGCTCCTCTAATGCAGAATGTTCAAAATATGTAATAATTGTTTTCTATAAAGAAAGATTGCTTTAAAGTAGAATTAACTGTAAAATAAAGTAAACAAATAAAAACATTTTTTTTTTTTTTTTTTTTTTTAACATAGTAAGAAATATTTTGTTTTGTATTTACTGCCTTTGATAAATATAACTGTAGTCTAATTGTTGATGATTCTATTCAAGTAAGATTCATAAGATGCAAATTGAATGGAAATCAGTTTATTTTTCCCGAAACTGTAGATGAATCTGCTGTTGATGTCAATGATTTCATAATGTTGCTCGCAGACCCAAAATTATTTCTTGAAAATTCCAGGCTCAATCTTACTGATAAGTATTTTGGAATTTCATTTGCAAATTTTATTGTGAGCTGATTTTTTTTGTACTTAAGTAATAACTTCAACTAAATTGCAATTGTTCCTGTATTAATCTGTTATTATTTTCAAAATATAATTAATTTTTTGTTTTTGTTTCAAAATTTATATTACTATGTTATTTTGCGAATGAAGAGGCAACAAAAAAGAATTAGATTAATGAAAAATAGATTTATATTATATTTTAGATAATACCTAATAGTGGTCCACTGTACCCTGGTGGGTGGACCAGTGTATATATATGTATATTTTTAATGTATTGAAAACTATATTGTGAGAAAATTATGATAGATGTAAGAAGGTTTAAGGAATATTCAAAAATATTTTCATACAGATTGGTCAGTCTGTTAAAGAGAAAAAAAAATTTAACTGAAAAAGTGGTCCACTGTGTACCGGTCTCCCCTACCTGATTACATGAGATTTTGTTATTTGTATTGATATGTTTGTGTTTACGTATTTTATCAAGATTATATTTCAGCTATTTTTAAGTAAGTTTTTTAAGATACTATATAGCAATGTTAAAATGTTGGCTATACTTTATTAGGTTATGTTAAAGATTGGTCAGAAAAAAAAGGTTGGCGAGATTAAAAAATTTTGTCAATCAGCTAGTGCTCGACTAACATAACAACAGGGCTGCTGGGATGGAATTTAATTTTTAAAAAGGACACATTTTGAACCGGTTTGTTTACAGTCCCATTTTATTAGTAGAATTTTGTGATAATTTCCCAAATGACTGGCGAATTTGGCATTTTTTGTAAAAAAAAAAATATTTAGATGTAATTTTAAACAAAATCTCTTTTCATTTCTTTAATATGCAAATATTTTAAGTTTTCTTATTTAAAATACTGTGATTAAATGTCCAATGTAAGATTTCCCTTAGTTGAAAATTGTTATGACAGAATTTACACAACTGCAAAAATAATTGATTACTACAACAATGCATTTTCAGTGTTTTTTTCCAATAAAATTAGCTATACAACAGAGGAAAGTTAACTTCATACTATATTTACATTGCAGTAATTTGGAGAGTTGCAAAATATAGCTAACAAGTAAAACACAAATCTTCTTTAGTCTGCGGGTTTTAAAATACTTCCTAAATATTCACTCCACACGATGCAATTTCCTTACCTTGTATCATTTTTATCGATAAAACAGGTAATTGACAATCATCTCACCATTTAAGTAACAATCTAAAGTCAATTTCTAAAAGGACAAGAAAATCAAATCAAAATAAGTAAACAAACAATAAATAAATAATAAAATATCTAATATGAGTCTTATTCTTGTAAACAAGAATTTGCATTGCAATCACCGCTCATGAATACATGACACAAGCGATAGGTTAATTTATTGTTAATTGATAGTAGAGGTGCCCAATCTTTTTAGGCGAAGGACCACTTAAAAAATTGTTAGGTTGTCGAGGACCACCATCAGTAGCACAGAGAGAATTTTGTTTCGAGGAGATGTTGGGTAGGGTGGGTGGGGATAATTAGCATTATCCATACATACAGCACTGTTCGGTTGCAAATTTGGAAGAATGCACCCACTAGATGGATTTGTGATTTTTATGCGGCTACTTGACAAAATTGTGATTTTTATGTGCCCGTTCTAAAAAATTCATGATTTTTATGTATAGGTTCAACTTTTATGTATAGGTTTCAACTTTTTTACTCAGTGACCACTGGCCAGTACATGGATTTTTTTACTCCTGTTTTTCAGCAATGACCAATAACAAATTTACAAATACTTGATAAAAAATTTAAGAAATTTGTCAAACGATTGTGGAATAAACGGCGAAATTTGTCAAATAGTGTTGGGAAAGAAATCGCGACATTCGTCAAATGGTCTCGGGAAAGAAATCAGACATTGCAGGAAAAAAATTAATTATGTCTAACTGTCGTGAAAAAATTAGAGAAATTCGTCAAATACGTTCGGGGGAAAAAAATCCCAAAATTCATCAAATGATCTCGGGAGAAAAATAGTAAAATTCGTCTAACAATCGCAGAACACAATTGCAAAATTCGTCGAATAGCAGTGGAAAAAAAGTGCACAATTTGTTCGTTCATGGAAAAAGTCGTGAAATTCATTAATCGATAGTCGATAAATCACGAAATTCATCAATCGATAGCAGAAAAATCACAAAATTCATTGATAGTGGAAAAATCACAAAATTCATCAACTGGTTTCAGGGGAAATTTTTTTCGAATATCGTCGAATGGCTTCGAGAAGAAAAAAAGTCACAATCCGTCAAATAATTTCGGTGAAAAAATCGTGAAATTCACCAAATGGTTTCGAAATTTGTCGAGCGACAGCGGGGAAAAAATCTTTTTCCATTCAATCATCGCAATTGGGACTATTAAGTTTGACCAGTGGTGGCAGTAAAGTCAGTCGCCAAATTTTCAGTATTACTCGCCGATTGGCGAATGGCAATTTTGTCCTATATTTTTACACGCCTGATCGATGAAATTCAAGATTTTTACACACCCGATTGATGACTTTGATTTTTATGGATCCGTTTGTTGAAATTAATGATTTTTATATGCCCGATAAACAAAATTCATGATTTTTATGCATGTGTTCAACAAAATTTATGATTTTCCTTCTCCCGATCCACAAAATTCATGTTTTTACTGTGCCTGATTGACAAAATTCGTGATTTTCAACTGATATGCTTTCCGTCGGCCATTTAATGAAATTCACAATTTTTCTTCTCTAGACAATGGCAAAATTTTCATTTTTTTTTTTTTACCGTTTGTTAAAATTTACAATTTTTTCACAAACATTCGATGGAATTCTTGATTTTTCCACGCCCAATATACGAAATTTGCGATTTTCCATGCCTATCGACAAAATTCATAATTTTGCAGAACCGATAGACAAAATTCATAATGTTTTCCCACAATCTATGGACAAATTGCAAATCTTTTCCGCGACTGTTCGTTGAAATTCGCGATCTTTCCATGCCATTCGATGAAATTCATTGCTCGATCCATGAAATTTGCGATTTTAAGTGCCTTATCGACAAAATTTGCAGGTTTTTTCAACTGATTTACAAAATTCAAGATTTTGAGTGATTGACGAAATTTACAACTCCAGAATTACCGATTTTGGCATCTCTGGTTTCTGTTGACCGATTATTGAAATTTACGTTTCTTTTTCTAGCGACAAAATGGCGAAATTTGTGATTTTTCCATGCCCATTCGACAAAATTTGCATCCAGTCGATGCAATTCATAATTTTATGCACCTGATCGATGAAATTCATATTTTCCTACGATCTATGGACAAAATTTGCGCATTTTTCTCACGAATTATTAAAGAAATTCGAAATTTTTGGATAGGTTGGCATGTCTGGTCTCTGCGGGCCACCAGTTACCCATAACGGGCCACAGGTTGTGCATTCCTAATCGTGATGCAGTTTAGCTCATTCGACTCGACCTCAATAGAACTTACTCATTTTAGTTTCACCACCAGGGGCAGTTATGTTCATATAGAACAGAGTGCGCCCCTGGCAGTGGAAGGAGAAATTAATGGATTTTGGAACTAACTCGAGTTCTATGGGTCCCATCACAACATGGTTTGATTCATTCAATTTGACATTGACAGGATATATCAATTTTAGTTTCAAGTTTGACCACCAGGGGTGCATTCCTATCTCAGGTTCTATGGCCCCGATCATGACAAGGTATGGCTCACTCAACTCGAAATCGACAGCCTCAACAATTTCAGCTGTTTGTATAGAACAGAGTGCGCCCCCTGGTGGTGGAACATGGAACTAACAGATTTTGCAGCTAACTTGAGTTCTATGGGTCCCATCACAATGCAGTTTGATTTATTCAACTGGACATCGACAGGATATATAGATTTTAGTTACAAGTTTCACCACCAGGGGGCGCTTTCCTATCTTGTGTTCTATGGGCCTGATCACGACGAGGTATGGCTCATTCGACTTGAAATCGACAGCCTGAAAGATTTCAGCTATGTTTGTATAGAACAGAGTGCGCCCCCTGGTGGTGGAAGATGGAACTAACGGATTTTGCTGCTAACTGGAGTTCTATGGGTCCCATCACAATGCAGTTTGATTCATTCGACTCGACATCAACAGGATATATAGATTTTAGTTACAAGTTTCACCACCAGGGGCGCTTTCTTATCTCGGGTCCTATGCGCCCTATCACGACGAGGTATGGCACATTCGACTCGAAATCGACAGCCTCAAAGATTTCGACTATGTTTGCATGGAACAGAGTCCGCCCCCTGGTGGTGGAAGATGGAACTAACGGATTTTGCAGCTATCTCAAGTCCTATGGGTCCCATCACAATGCAGTTTGATTCATTCGACTCGACATCGACAGGATATATTGATTTTAGTTCCAAGTTTCACCACCAGGGGCACTTCCCTAACGGGTTCTATGGGACCGATCACGACGATGTATGGCTCATTTGACACGGAATCGACAGCCTGTAAATTTTCAGCTATGTTTGTATAGAAAAGATTGCGCCCTTTGGCGGAGGAAGATGGAACAAACGGGTTTTGCCATGCATTTTCATCCTTCTAATTGTGTTACTCTCTCGCTGTATAATTTAAAAGTTGAGTCTTGGATTCCTCTCCCTGGGCCACCACCCTCATATTTTATTGGGGTCCAAGGGGTCTTTTTTAGCATTTCTTTAAAATTTTATTCTAATGATTAATTTATACCCTATACTTAATTTCGACTAATTGACATTTTCATCAATAACCTTAAAAAAGTAATGATATCAGTACAAAAACCCTTAACGGGTTAAAAGTGTTGACGCAGCACTTTCTTTTGGCTCTATGAATTTTAAATATGGGTCTTAAAAGCAATGATATCAAATTTAAGTGACGCTATGTTAATAATTTTTTTTTAAATCATAATTTTCTTTTTAGTTTTATTTATGATCACAGGTGCAATTATTATCTTAATATGAAAAAATATATAAAATTTATTCGCTGATGCTTTTTCATTCACATCTCTCATGAATTCAAAATATGGGTTTTAAAAGAAATGATATCAAAATTTGAGTGACACCTTGACGTTAATTTAATAGGACTCTTTTAAAATTCAATTTAAATTATTTTTGGTTTGTCTTCTAAAGTATATTTACACATACAAACAATACTTTTAATTTTTCAATACACTTTTAAATATATTACTTTCACTGAGCCTATATTATGTATTGAAATGTATTTATTTCATTAAATTGATTTATCTTCTGTGCCACGCTATCCAAAATCATAAGTAAAATTTATGTAAATGATTATTTTGCGTCATAGTATCCAAACAAAGGGAAATGTATGCAAGTGGATAATATGACGCAAAATAATCATTTACATAAATTTTACTTATGATTTTGGATAGCGTGGCACAGAAGATAAATCAATTTATTGAAATAAATACATTTCAATACATAATATAGGCTCAGTGAAAGTAATATATTTAAAAGTGTATTGAAAAATTAAAAGTATTGTTTGTATGTGTAAATATACTTTAGAAGACAAACCAAAAATAATTTAAATTGAATTTTAAAAGAGTCCTATTAAATTAACGTCAAGGTGTCACTCAAATTTTGATATCATTTCTTTTAAAACCCATATTTTGAATTCATGAGAGATGTGAATGAAAAAGCATCAGCGAATAAATTTTATATATTTTTTCATATTAAGATAATAATTGCACCTGTGAACATAAATAAAACTAAAAAGAAAATTATGATTTAAAAAAAATTATTAACATAGTGTCACTTAAATTTGATATCATTGCTTTTAAGACCCATATTTAAAATTCATAGAGCCAAAAGGAAGTGCTGCGTCAACACTTTTAACCCGTTAAGGGTTTTTGTACTGATTTAAATTTATACTTATGAATGTAGAATTTCAAATATTGGTTGTGCTTTTGTCGTTTATGAAAATTAAACTTCTTTTTGGACAAAATTTATATGGAACTACTTGGAATGTGTGGCTAGGTGTAACTACTTGGAATGTGTGGCTAGGTGGGAACTACTTGGAATGTGTGGCTAGGTGGGAACTACTTGGAATGTGTGGCTAGGTGGGAACTACTTGGAATGTGTGGCTAGGTGGAACTACTTGGAATGTGTGGCTAGGTGGAACTACTTGGAATGTGTGGCTAGGTGGAACTGCTTGGAATGTGTGGCTAGGTGGAACTGCTTGGAATGTGTGGCTAGGTGGAACTACTTGGAATGTGTGGCTAGGTTGAACTACTTGGAATGTGTGGCTAGGTGGAACTACTTGGAATGTGTGGCTAGGTGGAACTACTTGGAATGTGTGGCTAGGTGGAACTACTTGGAATGTGTGGCTAGGTGGAACTACTTGGAATGTGTGGCTAGGTGGAACTACTTGGAATGTGTGGCTAGGTGGAACTACTTGGAATGTGTGGCTAGGTGGAACTACTTGGAATGTGTGGCTAGGTGGAACTACTTGGAATGTGTGGCTAGGTGGAACTACTTGGAATGTGTGGCTAGGTGGAACTACTTGGAATGTGTGGCTAGGTGGAACTACTTGGAATGTGTGGCTAGGTGGAACTACTTGGAATGTGTGGCTAGGTGGAACTACTTGGAATGTGTGGCTAGGTGGAACTACTTGGAATGTGTGGCTAGGTGGAACTACTTGGAATGTGTGGCTAGGTGGAACTACTTGGAATGTGTGGCTAGGTGGAACTACTTGGAATGTGTGGCTAGGTGGAACTACTTGGAATGTGTGGCTAGGTGGAACTACTTGGAATGTGTGGCTAGGTGGAACTACTTGGAATGTGTGGCTAGGTGGAACTATTTGGAATGTGTGGCTAGGTGGAACTACTTGGAATGTGTGGCTAGGTGGAACTACTTGAAATGTGTGGCTAGGTGGAACTACTTGGAATGTGTGGCTAGGTGGAACTACTTGGAATGTGTGGCTAGGTGGAACTACTTGGAATGTATGGCTAGATAAAAGGAATTTATTTCTTTTAACGTAACGTTAAATGCATAGATAAAAGAAATTTATTGTATCTATACATTTAATGTTACATTGTCACGAAGCATGCTGTGTAAAATATGCTGTCATTTCAGCTCCATAACGCTGTTTCATTTTAGTTTTAAAAAAAGTCAGTCAAAATAACGAGTTACATTTTATTAGTGAAATAACTATGTATCACGATTGTGAAACTTTAATTATTTTATGTTAATATTAGATATATTCAAATTACAGTAGAAGAAATATAAAAACAGTAACATTTGGAGAAACTTAAGATATTTATATATTAAATATGTCATAATGCTAATGCATTACTATTTAATATTTTCTATCTTTTCTTTTTCAGTTTCAAAAAGAAGAAAGATCCAATTTAAGAATTTCACAAAATCATTCTCTAAATTAAATGGAATATTTCCTTGGCGGTGGCATATTTTATTTAATTGGGGATCAAATACGCTTATCTCCTGATATATTACAAACTACTTTATTTCTCGGCATTAAATATAATCCAAGAAGCTGGAGTATTATAAAATGACAACCTAAGACAATTCGAAACTTCATTATATAATCTTAAGTTTAATATCGATTAAATTTCTTTACTCGATATTGTATTGGAATAATTATGATAGTTTCAAAAGGTTATCAAGCAATACAAACAGAAGTTTAAACGATTGATTTAAAAATTTTACCGTTTTAATCTTGCACAGTTTTTGTTATACATATTTTTTAAAATATTTAAAATCATAGATTGTGTCTATTTTCTAGAAATCCGTATCTTATTATAATCTTATTATTATCTTTAATGCTCTTCCTATGAAGAAACTTTCTGAAAAATATTTTTAGAGTGCATTCTGAATATCTTTTGGAATTCTTTTTATTTATTTATTTATTTTAATTAAAAAGGAAAGAAGGGTATTTTATTAAGATAAGGTTGGTTTGACAAATGAATTCAAATAGGGAACTGACATTGTTGTCACTTTTGACATTAAAGGATTAATTTAGAAGTAGTTTTGAAGAAAGGGTGACCGACATTTTCTTCCTCACACAAGAAAATCTTGAAGAATCTTAAAGAAATCCCGCTGTCTCTGTTTTCTTGCTAGACATTCCGTTGAGTCGGCACTGTTTAAATGAAAGCTAAATATTAATGTTTCACACTAAACTATGTTGAGATTTGAAATTTATGGAACCATTCAAACAAAAATTAAAGCTATTGAATTGCAAATTTCAGATATTCGAATATATTCTAGCTCAGCAAATAAATTGTAAATGCTTAGTAGTATTTTAAAAGTGTGGACAAGGTTGATAAAACATCGGACTGGTGAACATTGTCGTTTCTGCGTATTTTCTGAAAATTTCAGAATTAAAGGTAATGGAAATTTATTTTTAAAGGGTTGTGAGAATCCAACCGATGTACCCCCTGGTGGTTGTCAAGGTGGAAGAACTTTGTTTATGACATTTTTAATTCTATTATCTGTAACAATAAAACGAAGTATTTATCAGTGTGTGCGTGTCTGTGTGATATGGCTAGAGAAATCTATCTCACGTACAGGTCGGAAAATTTGGTTTCGGGAAGATGGATATAGCTCCCAATGCACCCGATACAAATTTTATATTGAAGGCGTAATTTCGCCTATTATGCCGATTACCTAAGGCCACATTCGATTTTAAGACATGCATAAAAGCAATTGAAGATCAATATTCTGACAGAAATTAGAATAATTTATTTTTATTTTAAAAAAGTTCATTCAGAATTTGTGCAGTGATTCTTTAATTTGTTGATATATATATATTTAATTGCCGATTCACCTAGGATGGGTATTTTGTTTTTATAAAGATATTTCTATTTGAATTCTTTGCTATTCAATCATTTATTTTACTTCCCTGTATGGAGGACTCCTTTGGAACTATCTACTTTTAAAGAAAAGTAACACTATAGATGTCGTAATTGAATCTATTGACATCTTTATCTGCTTATGCAGCAAAAACTGCTGCACATAAAGCATAAATACAAGTAATTTAATAGAGAAATGTATTGTAAACTCGTTGAAGCAGACAATTTTAAATCAAAGATTAATTTTATAAACTATTTAATGTTGAAATCGATCAAGATAGTTCAATTACATACGTTTTACAGGATTAAACACTATGCATACTAATTTAACCACCCGTTGCAGGCATTTGCTTCACTAGATTGTGGTGGTGATCATTTTTTAATGTGTAATATTTTAAGTTATTTTTTTATTCAAAATTTCAATATTGGATCAGAGAATTTTTAAAAAGAGCCCTTTTTATCTACAATTTCCAGATTTTAAAGAACCCAAATAATATTTTTAAACACTAATTTTCATTGAAATAAGCATAAAACCGAAAGTTTTTGTTCCCTATAAAACACTCTTTTACAAGCATTCATTGTTTATCTTTAAATTCGCGACCAGTTCCGCGACAGATTTATATCGCTCCAAAAAATAATGAGTAATAGTATGCCATTCTGTCGATGGCTCTGGTTATTCAAAATTCACTGCTTTGATTTACGCTTGGTAGAAAGCACGAACTAGTGAATATATTTTAAAAAAGGGTAGTTTTCCGTTATACGAACACCATGGCAAAATGTATGATAATGCGTCAATTATTTCAACCCTGACCGTGAAAAGATTTTTTATTATAAACTTTGCCAAACATTGTGATTTGCTATTTGTGGAACATGAATCACTTTTTATTGTTATGTAACCGTAACATCTCAAAACAGGGGTGTCTGTGTAACGGAAAAAGTTTTCTAAATTGTTTTTAACCGATGTACCCCCTGGTGGTTGTCAAGGTGGAAGAACTTTGTTTATGACATTTTTAATTCTATTATCTGTAACAATAAAACGAAGTATTTATCAGTGTGTGCGTGTCTGTGTGATATGGCTAGAGAAATCTATCGCACGTACAGGTCGGAAAATTTGGTTTCGGGAAGATGGATATAGCTCCCAATGCACCCGATACAAATTTTATATTGAAGGCGTAATTTCGCCTATTATGCCGATTACCTAAGGCCACATTCGATTTTAAGACATGCATAAAAGCAATTGAAGATCAATATTCTGACAGAAATTAGAATAATTTATTTTTATTTTAAAAAAGTTCATTCAGAATTTGTGCAGTGATTCTTTAATTTGTTGATATATATATATTTAATTGCCGATTCACCTAGGATGGGTATTTTGTTTTTATAAAGATATTTCTATTTGAATTCTTTGCTATTCAATCATTTATTTTACTTCCCTGTATGGAGGACTCCTTTGGAACTATCTACTTTTAAAGAAAAGTAACACTATAGATGTCGTAATTGAATCTATTGACATCTTTATCTGCTTATGCAGCAAAAACTGCTGCACATAAAGCATAAATACAAGTAATTTAATAGAGAAATGTATTGTAAACTCGTTGAAGCAGACAATTTTAAATCAAAGATTAATTTTATAAACTATTTAATGTTGAAATCGATCAAGATAGTTCAATTACATACGTTTTACAGGATTAAACACTATGCATACTAATTTAACCACCCGTTGCAGGCATTTGCTTCACTAGATTGTGGTGGTGATCATTTTTTAATGTGTAATATTTTAAGTTATTTTTTTATTCAAAATTTCAATATTGGATCAGAGAATTTTTAAAAAGAGCCCTTTTTATCTACAATTTCCAGATTTTAAAGAACCCAAATAATATTTTTAAACACTAATTTTCATTGAAATAAGCATAAAACCGAAAGTTTTTGTTCCCTATAAAACACTCTTTTACAAGCATTCATTGTTTATCTTTAAATTCGCGACCAGTTCCGCGACAGATTTATATCGCTCCAAAAAATAATGAGTAATAGTATGCCATTCTGTCGATGGCTCTGGTTATTCAAAATTCACTGCTTTGATTTACGCTTGGTAGAAAGCACGAACTAGTGAATATATTTTAAAAAAGGGTAGTTTTCCGTTATACGAACACCATGGCAAAATGTATGATAATGCGTCAATTATTTCAACCCTGACCGTGAAAAGATTTTTTATTATAAACTTTGCCAAACATTGTGATTTGCTATTTGTGGAACATGAATCACTTTTTATTGTTATGTAACCGTAACATCCCAAAACAGGGGTGTCTGTGTAACGGAAAAAGTTTTCTAAATTGTTTTTATTAACGTATAATTTTACTTATATTAAACGGTTTATTAAAAAATCTTTAAGATTTTATATTTTCCCTTTTTTTTAGCGTTTAAATTATTTTGTTGTCGCAGTTTTATAGTCAATTGGCATGTTGTTAGCATAATTAATTTCAATATTTAAAAAAAAAAAACTCATATTTGTAACCATAAAGAATATTTGGCAATTATCACCTGAGCTCTACTATGGAAAAATGCCCTAATATTTATTAAATTAAGTTTTTTTTCTTTTTAATGTTGCATTGTCGCCAGAAACACATTTTTGTATATAACGTTTATAATTCTAGCATATTAGGACGTGACTGATAGATTACCTAATTCCATCTTTACATACTAAATTAAAGAGATAATATATTTTCACGCAAATATTGAAAAAAATTTTTAAAATAATTACTAGATGCAAAAAGCATTTAATGTGGACAATAGAGTTATATTTAAACCGATTTTTTTTATATCGTCTAAAAGAAAAAAAATCTTATAAAAAATATAATAATCCGGGCAACGCAATATTTTACTTAACCTTTTTATACAAGCTGATTTTCAAATATGTAATCCATCTTACTATATTATGAAAACCAGTCGTCAACTGTCGCGATAGTGGTGTATGGAGGCTTGGTGACCAAAAATATCCACCAGTCGAATATAAATCCATGGTAACCCGATTACGAAAGATCGCCACTAGTCGTGATATCTTTCAACAGTCCGTAACGAAGTACACATTTTAAAACCCTGCAACTTAGTATGTTTTTAGATCCTGTGCGATCTAGAGGGAGGTTGGTGAGCGTAGCACTATGGAGGCAGATCCCCTATTCCTGTAAACATTAAAGTAGGATCATAAATAATATTTTTTAACCTATGATGCCCGTCGATATAGTGCAGAGATCCTATGTATGCACTTTACATTCGCAAAAATTTACGCAGCCTACAGTTTATTAATAATTTTCATAATTGAAAATGCGTTTGAATTTAAAAAAAAAATGCACTTGCATCAAAGATAGAGTTAATTTAGTCATTTTATAAAAACAAAGATTTCAATGGGATCTTGTTTTAGGGGAAGATTGTATAAATTAATGTTTGTCACGCGATAGTAATACTACCATTCGAAAAGTTCGACACCAAATACTATGGGGAGTTAAGAAAATGTGCATAGAATATACATTTTTTTAGGTGGTCATTTGATCTATAAAATTAGTAACGTGTCACAAGTGAGCGTTAAACATTTGTACAATTTTTAACCCTTCATGATCCGACGATAGTACCATTATAGAATTTATTTTATCCATATTTTAATAAAACCAGATTTAACATTTGATACAAAATACGGTACTTTTCGGTTAGCTGGGCGCCAGTGAAATTTATATATCTATGTATACATATATATATATATATATATATATATACACATACACACATTTATATATGCATGTATATATATATACACATACATATATGTGTGTATGTATACATATATATGTATATATAGATATATACATTTCACTGGCGCCCGGCTAACCGAAAAGTACCCAAAATACTTTGCTCGATCAAATTTAGAAAACACATCAAACCTGTTAAAGCTAAATTATGGCTGCCAACTTTTACGCTAATCCCTACCAATAAAATTTAATGGTTTATTTTACGTTATTAAATCTCCGAAATCACGTAATTCAATAAGGCAAAAATTTCTATTAATTTTTAGTGGTATCAGAAAAGCGTAAAAGTCGACAGCTATTGCTAAATACTTTTTAAGCGGATATTTTTTCAAACATTCACATAGGAGTAGCTTTTGTCTTATTAAAAAGTGTCACGAAAAACTTGCATCTACAAAAAACTTTATATTTACAAATCAGATATGTATTTACCTTTTTTTATTGAGAGATTTCCCATAACAGTATTTTTTGTCAATCAAATTATTCTTGAAAATATTTTACAAAATGAACCATAACTACAAAGTATTTAAATCAGTTTGAATAAAAAATAAACTTATCTAAATTTTCTATTATATCGCATACATACATAATATCCCTGAAGTCATGGGCCAAACTGTAAGCGGCGATAGAAAACGCGTGGACAAGCTAAAAACACCATACAATACATGGTCGTAACTGAAACAGTGAAGCGCTACAGGGCACCCATAATCTGTTAACTACACAATTGGGACTTCCTGAGTACTCACAACCGTACACTCATACATGAAATGCATATCAGTATTTTCTTTTTGAATTTCACTATAGAACTGACAATATGTGCTAAAAAGTAGCGTATACACATCCCCACCGTCTAATTTTGGCATCGGTATCGGATCAGAGACGTGACAATAATTTTAGCTGCTGCTGCCTTGTTGTCAATAACTACATCTTAACATTTTCCAACGGCTCAATTTAATACAAGACACTCTACTCCAGTGTTTCCCAACGGGGGGCGTACGCCCCACAGGGGGGCAATTTGACTTTTCAGGGGGGCAATTTAACTTTTCAAGGGGACAACTCAGAATTTCTGTGAACCAATACCTTCTGAATTGTTTTTCTAATAGTAATGTTGTAGACTGAAAATAAAAGTTACACATTCAAATTTCAAAAACAAAATTAAAAAAAAATAGTTTTTTATTCAATTTTTAAAAAGTATCCATTCAAAAATTTTAAATACAATCCCACCAGAATAATTATACAAAAAAAATGTTTTAATATATTTAGATACTTCTATTTATTTAAAAATTCTTCATAATTTTTCTGATTTATAAGAATTTTAAAAAACTTTTTCGATTATTTATTGGATGAGTCGCACTGCAATATGTCACATGAAAATCAATTTTACACATGAAACTATTCAAGTGTATGTTTAACAATTACTTGACGACCTTCCTTTACCGAATCTTTTATCATGTTTCATTCTGATTAGAAATTGATTAGTAATTTAATCGCAGAAATTCTATGATTAAATAAGACAAAAATGTTTTATTCAAAATTATTGATTTTTCTAATCAAGGATTCTGAGCACTCTATACATCAAGCATATGTGGCGACCGTGTGCCAGTAAACTACGAGGAGTATCAGATGAGTATAAAAAATATTTGATTCATCCATTACCTTCGGAACGTTTCAGTTTCAATGTTAAATGCTTTTTACTCTGTCAGGAGTAAATTCTTTTAAAATTTTATGAGAATTATATGTTATGGGGGGAGGGGGCGTCAGCATTTTAGAGATGTTTTGGTGGGGCGCGGTTAAAAAAAAGTTGGGAACCACTGCTCTACTCACTAATAGACTGGACGTAAAATTGTCTGTAATTCAGAAGCCCGTTAACCGACATCAACTGTTCGGCAACTTTTCGATCATACAGTGAGAAAATTGTTTTAGAAATCCTGAATTGATAGTTTAATATTTTTATTTCTGTTGCCATATCTTAAAAAAAGAAAGAGCAAAAACTATATATATATTTTAATACATTCACTAGAGCTTGGCGCTTTCTATCACGCGTAATTGAAGCGTCGAATTTTCAACAATTGGGGCCCCACGCCAAACTAACATAATGTAACGAAATACTTTTTGAACTACATGAATGACAGTCATGGAATTAAGTGCGATTCTTAAGATAAACATTTAATTCTTATAAAAAAGTTTAAAACTATTTTTACAAACTATTTTTACTTTTATTAGTTTTAAACACTATATTATTCTTATACAAGACACACAGTTTAAGTATTTCACTTGAAAAAAAAAATAAGAGACAGGATTTAAAATATTTAAATACATTTATAAATGCATAAGCCATTAAAATTCAAGCATTTCTAACAATCATTTAAATCTAAAGTTTTATGCAATTAAGTTCAGTGATCCAGAAATTTTGGAAATCGAAGGGAAAATAGCCTTTCTTGATAGTGCACTCCATTAAAAGAGGATCAGGTACAGTGCTCTTCCGATTTATTACACGCGAATTTCTTACTCAGGATTAAATATTATCCAGACTTCTAAACAACCTTTTCTAAAAGTACAATGCAAAACTCAAAGCAACTGTACTTGAAAGTCTTAAACTAAATCCCATTTAAATTGCTTTTAGTTGGTAATGTAAGTTAAAAGGAGAAATCTGGGTGGTTTAAGGACAGAAACACTAGAGAAATGCAAATAGTTTAAGTTTGAAAGTCAAAACTCTGCTTTTAACTTAAACCCATTTCCTTTTCCATCTCAGATCAGCATTTCTAATCTTGTTTTAAATATTATAAATTAGTTTGATTTTACGATTTATAAACAATTTTTAAATTTGGTTCTTTAGTTTCTGAAACAGGATTTAACTACAGTATGTCCTTAAGAAATTGCACTTTATCTTTTAATCATGTAGTGTTTTATGGTTAGAAAATTTAAGTGAATGTCAATAAACTTCTATTCAAAATTGGGTAATATTTATCTATTAGCAAAATTTGGATATAAACAAGGGGAAAGAAAAAAAAAAGAAAAAAAAAAGCTAAATGTAAATTAAAGATATAATGATTTACTAAACTGAGTTTTAAGATCTGTTTTTTAGATGCGTTCGCAATTATAGAAATACGTAGCACCAATAGTTGCCATCTGCTCCGTTCGTATGTCCGCATGTAACAGCACAAAAACCACCTAAACGAATGGTTTGAAATTTAATATATATTACCGTTGTGGAATTTTGTCGAGTTATTTCAAATTTTATGGAAATCGAATCTAAACTTAAAAAGGATATTAATAAAAGTTTTCTTTATTCTATTAAATCTTATCGTACGTAATCTAAATAATAAAAGCGCGAGTCATGTGACTGAGGAAAACAAATACGGGCAAACCACTTTTTTCATATGCCAGGCGGCCATTTTTATTCAAAATTATTTTTCGAATAAAATTGCATAAAAGTTACATTTTTAGAAAGATCGTCGCAAAAAATTGTTTGTCTGAGAGATAAGTTACAGTGAAAAATGTATAGATTCTGAGATAACTTCAATAGAAATTAGGTTAGCAGGCCAATATCTCAATCCATTAGAGTAAATAAACACACGTGATTCGTTCCTTATGAGTCAAAAATATTAAACCATGGACGTAATCATTCGCAAAGCAAGATCTCCATGGTGAATTTTACAGTACTATCTGGTGTAGAAAAAGAAAATCGAATTTATAAACATGGCATACGTAATATGAAAAAGAAAAGTCATGATCATTTCGCTCATAGCAGACGACATAATTCATTTCACTGAAATACGGATGATTTTTTTTTTTTTACATTGTGAATATAGTTATAAAACGAACCTCCTATGTCACGTTTAATGAACATTTTTTAACTTGTTAATTCTAAATATCTATACAAGTACGTAGGCTTATCATTATTAGACACTCCACTATAGGACGCACACTGTAAACTGTCAGCACTTTTATTGCAACATCTGACCTATGCAGGCGTGTCTAAAAGTGTTTATAGATATGTTCCAAAATTACAAAGAGAAAAAACTATGCTTTTAACTTAATTATACTAAGATATAATCATGGTGAAAGTAGTAAGAAGGGATTAAAATACTTCAATATACTGTTACACTTATTTACATACGGAATTTTGTCTCAATCTTTTACAGATTTTTAAGTACTAGTTTATTACAGTGGCCATATCGTTTTTACTTACCCATCATACGTAGTATAGGGCAAGTCTTGTAATCGTTAAGAAAATAGAAAAAAAAAATTGACGGTTTTACACGTTTCAGACAATGGAGATTCCGAAAAACATTTTAAGAAAAAAAATTGCCGTCCGTCTGTGTGTCTGTGTGCTTGTAAACACTATCTCCCGAAAAAAATTGAGATAGAGACTTGAAATTTGGTATGTACTTAGTATGTAATAATGGAAAGAAGCTTATTGAATTTCTGTAACCTCGATTATCCGGGACTATTTTTTTCGGACTCTCGAAATATTCGTTCTGATTAAAGGTATACAAAAATTTTCGAAATTGTTTATTTTAAGGAGTGAATATAAAAGACAATAAAAACACAAATTTTGCATAAAGCATGAAGTCGATCGGATAATGAGTTGCTGAGATATTTGTAATCCTATTCCCACACTCTTCAATTTTTCATGACCTTGTATTTCATCCAAATGTTAATTCAAAGATATATTTTAATTGGAAATGAGACGCTTAATCAGATGCAATAAACCGCTAGTTAATAGGATTCTTGTTTTTGGTGTTATAAGGATGTTTCTTTTAAGCAATTCAGTAATCGAGCCTTTAAGTTTATGACGTCATCAAGCCACGATTTTATTCGTATTGAACTGCATTTTATAAGTAGTTTACACAATTTTTATTTTCATATTTTACATTATGCATATCCATGATGGGTAAGTATTACGGTGGCCCCCAACGACTAGTTTGAAACAAGTTAGAAAGTGTACGTTAAACGTAACAAATGAGGTGCATCTGTACTATAAATAGTTTTATAATGTAAAAAAAATCGTTATTATTTCAATGAAATGAATTATATTGTCTGATTTGAGCGAAATGAGGTACGTTCGTAATTATATAAATATGTAGCACCTATAGTCGTCGTCTAGTCCGTTCTACTGTCCGCATATAACAGCGCAAAAACTACTCAACCGAATGGTTTGAAATTTAATATATGTAATCGTTGCAGAATTTTGTCGCGTCGTCATTTCATATTTTATGAAAACTAAATCAAAACTTAAAAAGATAATATAAATTTTCTTTATTCTATTAAATCCTATTATTCGTAATCTGTATAGTAAAAGCGCAAGTTATGTTACTGAGGAAAGCAAATACGGGCTAACCACATCCTTTTCCATATGCCAAGCGGCCGTTTTTATTCAAAATCATTTTTTCGAATAAAATTGCATAAAAGTTACATTTTTAGAAAGACCGTTGAAAAAAAAAAAATGTTTGCTTGAGAGGTGAGTCTCATTCAGAAATGTATAGATTCTGGGATAACTTGAGCGAAAATTAGGTTAGCAACCGAATATCTCAATCCATTAAATTAAATAAACAAAATATTCATTCATCGTGAGTCTCAGAAATATTAAACAATGGAGTTTAATTATACGCAAAGCAAGGTATCCACGGTGAATTTTACAGTTCTGTCTGGCGTAAAAAAAAAAAAAAAAATTGCATCTCTAAACATGACATACGCAATAAGAAAAAAATAAAGTTTATTTCACTGAAATAATTAACGATGATTTTTTTTTTTACATTGTAAAATTAGTTATAGCACAAAACGAACGCACCTCATTTGTCACGTTCACCGTAAATTTTCCAACTTGTTTTTCTTATTACGTATGCCACTTTTACAGATGCGAATTATTTTTTTGACACCAGACAGCGCTGCAAAATTTACCATGGAGATCTTGCTTTTCAAATGATTATCTCCATGGTTTAATATTTCTATGACTCACGATGTACGAATCTATTTACTTTAATCGTTTGAGATATTCGGCTGTTAACCTAATTGTCACTGAAGTATCTGTACATTTTGTTATGTAACTGATCACTTAAGCAAACAAATTTTTGAACGCTCTTTCTAAAATGTAAATTTATGCAATTTTGTTCGAAAAAACAATTGAATAAAAAGGGCCGCTTGGCCTATGAAAGAAGTTGTTAGCTCGTATTTGTTTTCCACGATCACATGACTTGCGCATTTATTATACAGATTAGGTACGATAGGATTTAATAGTATGAAGAAAACTTTTAATATCTTTAAGTTTTGATTAGATTTTCATAAAATTTGAAATGGCTCGACCTAAATTCTGCAACGATTATATATATTCAATTTCAAGTCATTCGGTTGGGTAGTTTTCGCCCTGTTATACAGGGTGTCCCAAAAGTCTCCGTACAACTTCAAAAATTTATTACAAAAAAATAATAGGCCTATAGCAAAAATAATTACAACAGTACATAGAGCAACTTAAAAAGTTTTCTTGTACTACCTTAGTATACTTGGACATGTGATCCTTTCGTTGGACGAAGAATATCAAGTCAATATTCCAATTCCGTCCACGTGCGTTTCAGCATGCTAACATCAACAGTAGTTACAACTGTTGGATGAAATCCGAACAGAAGTTGTTGAAAAGGAATTGAAACAAAAGATCCAAACAGCAGTAGCTACTGTTGATGTTAGCATAAAAAACGTTCGTGGATTGAATTGGAATATCGTCTTGATATTCTTCGTGCTACGAAAGAATCTCATGTTGAAGTTTACTAAGGCAGTAGAAAAAAACTTTTTAGGTTACTCTATGCACTGTTGTAATTATTTTTGCTGTAGGCCTATTATTTTTTTTAATAAATTTTTCAAGTTGTATGGAGACTTTTGGGACACCCTGTATGTGGAAAGACCAGACGATGTATATAGGTGCTACGTATTTATATAATTAACAATGCACCTAAAAATGCTTGTGTGTATGAAATAGTGAGTAGGTTGCAAGAAAATGAAAATTTTCTTTATCTGGCCAAGGTTAATTAATGTTTAAAATATATCTGATTTTTTTTAACCTTCAAATTGTTTTTAATATTACAGTTTCATGTTGGTGTAGTTTCAAAATTCACTTGATAATGTCCTCCCGATTATCCGATTTTTCAACATACCCTTGGTCAAATTATCGAGAGTTTACTGTACACGTTTTCAGAGACATTAACAATTCTTTATTAATTACAGGGAAAATGACCAGTTTTATAATAAACGGACTCCAATTACGAATACCAATCTATAAAGCAACAGAGATGCTTATAGTTTAACATTAGTAAAAAGACACATTTATGACAAATTTCAGTACACTCCGATTAAAGAAATTTCTCGGTACTTCTCTATTTTCCCGTCGACCACTTTTCATAACAAAAAACTATCGCCAAACCGTAACGCCCAATAAACGGGAGAACGTTGTTATTTGAATGAATGAAATAACTAATAAATCAGTAAAACATAATGGAAAATACACGCAAATGTCGAATTAAAAACTACTGGATGACAAACACGTAGAATGCTTCTGACATGCAGTCAATGGGACTGCATTTTTGGCGTTTCATCTTACAGTTTGGCGATAGTTTTTTTGTTATGAAAAGTGGTCGACGGGATAATAGAGAAGTACCAATTTCTCAATTTAAGTATTCATTAAGTTTTAATATGATTGGTTTTAAAACCCAAAATAACATACGAACAATGAATTGAACTTTAAAACATGGACTCATTTTATTCAAAAGATAAATTATATTTTCGTTGAAAATACATCATGGTTTTAAAATTTATTTACATTAAAATATGTATTGCATGCCACTCTAATTGAGGAAAATATTTTGGAACATTCAAAAAAGGATGAGGTGTTAGAAAATGAACGAGAAATAATGAAAGAATTGTCAATTTAATAGAAAAATCAAATCCTGTGGTACGGCTAAAAAAGTATCTCAAAATGAGACGCGTATAGAACGCACATAACTAATATTGATCAAATACATTCCAAGTATTATGAAAGACATGTCAATTTAAAAAGAAAAACCAAACCCTGTAGTTCCAGCTAAAAATTTATCTTAAAATAACACGCGTATAGAACGCACATAACTAATATTGATCAAGTATATTCCAAGTATTATCCTAGTTGAATTTCGATTCGAAATTCAATTGAGTTCCAATATTATGACTTAAATATTAAGTTAATAATCAAAATTAAAGCAAAACTGAAAAGCAGTTAAAATAATAACAGGACAGTTGAAATATTGTTAAAAATTATTTCAAAAAATAACTAGACTATAATATGTTCGATGCCTTATGTGATGATATAAAATGTTCTCTAAATTTATAGTGAAAAGTTTGTCACTTTGGGAAAACCGTATTTTATAGTATATTTATTATTTCCGTACTTCTATTTTCAAAATATACATTTTGCATATTTAATTGTATAAGATGTTCGATTAAATAAGGCAAAATATTACTCCTTTCCAAATGTTGGTAAGCAAAAATAAGAACCGTATGCCCCCTTTGAAAGCGCATATATGCAACACTGGTCACTAATAGTGTAAACATTGTATTAATATCTCAGTAGTAAAATTCTATTTCATAGATAAAGCTCTACTAATATAAGGGCACAAACGATAAATTACCCATACAATATTAAACTGAATTTAAATATTTTTCAAGCAGCACGATTAAATTTCATTTTGAGAAAATGCACAGGTCCGTTAAAACGCCCTATATTTAGTAATCGCCTAATGTCTAAAAATGTTCGAATTCAACTGAAATTACAGCCACTATCTTTAATAAATAACAATGTTGTAATACCGTCAAGAACGGAGTGGGGGTCACCGTATTTTTGACGCCTCGCTCACCTCCAGCCTTGAGAACAAAAAAGAAACAGGATTTTTTTTTTCAATGAAAATGCATACTAACAATTTATTCAAAACAAAAATCCACTTAACATTGCAAATATTGCTGGCATGCATGAAGTGATGTAAAACAAAAATGCATTAAATTTGCGAACATTAAATTTCTTTCACCAAAACAACAAAAATATTTTTCTTTCATATAGGGTAGATGTGCCAGTAATGGACCGCCTTCAATGTTTTTGGTTTATAAAAAAATAACCAGTAAAAATTCAGCTTTTTTTCATTTCATTAATAGGCTTTCTTTAAATTCTAGTTTTAAATACAATCATAATATCAATTATCTATTACTTTTTGTGGGGTGTCCATTACTGGAATTTAGGGTGTTTTGATTTATTTCTTTTATTTACTATTAAATTTCAATTCACATTGGGAAATGTGACTATGAGCATGGTTAAATATTGTTGGTAGATTAATATAATATTAAAAAATGTAGAATATAACAATTATAACCATTAATTGAAAAATAATTTTTAAAGAAATTCTTTAAGGTTGTCAATTACTGGCACATCTACCCTATATCCGGTATATCTTCACCTATAACCATTTGTTCCATCATGATAATTTCTAGATGACTATAAAGTCCGGAAAATATGCTGAAATTCTAAATTTGACAACACTTTCTTAAAGATTATTTACCTTTATGAGATAGCGCAAAACACTGTTCAATATCTTGTATCTGACAAGAACTTGCAAATTTTACGAATATAGCTGCAAAGTTTGTGTTTACGAATGGTATTAATTACTTGAATATGTCACAAAACAGGCAGTTTTTCGTTGAGGACAAACTTAAGATAAAAATTACTCATGGAGAAACGTAAACCCTTCAAAAAGGGATTTCAGCTGAATAACGTATTTAAAATCACTGAGTTATTTAAGAATTTAGCAAGAGTTTCACAATGTGCAGACAACGAAAAGCTGGCGGAGAAAACGCTTTCAATAGTTTACGCTGCAACAGTTTAAAGTCGTGTATTTATACTAGTAACAGATTGCAGATAGTAACATTTAAAAATTTGTTGTGAAATTCCCTGAAAAAAATTGTATGCTACACCTTCCACCTAAACATAAAAACACAGTTTATATCTTGAAATGTTTAAAATTTCGTAGTAGTAAGAGATTTTCTAAATCCGGGGGGGGGGGGTTGGGGGGCCCAGAAAATCACCAAAAGTTACACTAGAAACTAAAAACTGCGTCACCACTAATTTATTCCCCAAAGTATAATGATCCTCTGGGGTTTAGCTGGATGTGGAGGTGTGTCAGCCCCTCGGGATTGCACTTCAACTCTAAGGCAAAAGCCGGGTTTCCCGAGGTGGTCATCCACTATCCACTGTTGATGCAACTACGGGCGGGGCTAGTGGAGCTTTAGCCAAATGGTAGGCCACCCATCCCGGCTTGAACCTGTTGATGCAACTACAGCCCCTCGGGATTGCACTTAAACTGTACCGGGTTTCCCTTAGTGGTCATCTCATCTCTATCTCTGTTGATGCAACTACTCCTAAAAAAAGTATAACATTTTAGTCAGTTTCGAGAAGCAGAATAAACTATTAGTTTTCATTAAGTTTTCATTAATTCATTATTTCTGTTTAATAACATCAAATACCTTTTTTTTTGGGGGGGGGGGCGGGAGTCGGCATTTTTGTGGTTTTAGTTTTAATTCAAACAGTATTTGGTATTTCTACTGAATTCAGACAGACATATTTGTGATATACACTTTACAAATATTAATTAAAAGAACATCTATCTACGATCAACACCGATAAAATCTTTTAAATTATTACCTCCCCAATCACACACACAAACAGAAAAAAAAAATTGAATTCTGAATGTTTAACACATCTTGATCACACATTAAAATGATATTTTATTAAGATAATTCTAAATAAAATATCTTTGAAACATTGTTGGTACGTGATACAACCAGTAGTATATCAAAAACAACTTTTTTTTTAATAGTTGACAGAAAAAATCATTCTTTAACAGTTTACGGGAAAATTTACAATATTTTTTTCTAGATATTAAAAATTTCAAAATGGGACCACTTTGTGCAAAAATGAAATTTTTAATACAATTTTTTTAATAAAAGTGTTTAAAAAAGCATCGAATTATGAGTGAAATTACTTTGAGGTAATTGTGTTATGTATGTATTAAAAAACACATTAGAAGCAGAAAAAAATCAGATTAAACTTAGTTTCAAATATATATTTTAAACTAAAAAATGTACATAAAAATGTCATTCAGAGTATTGTATACCGAGTAAATACATTCAAAACCAAATTTTATTTTCAAATACTTGAATCGTTTCACGAAACTTATAAACAATGTTTTACTCGAATCAAATCTAGATTTGTATAATTAAGTTCTAATTTTATAGATTATCATTAGAGAATAAAAAATATACGTAAAATATGTCACAATATTGTATACTGAAAAATTACTTCACATACCAAATTTTAAAACATTCACCCCTTTTCATGTAACTTTTGAATGCTATTTCACTCGGATCAAATCCAGATTTATAGTTTTATCTCATATTGAAAACGTAAATTTATAGATTTTCACCAGATAATGAAAAAATTACGGAAATATGTCATTCACAATACTGTATACCGAGCAAATACTTCCAATACCAATTTTAGTTTAAAACACTCACCTCTTTTCACGAAACTTTTGTTATCACTTTGATAACACTTAACTATTTCACTTGGATCAACTCTAGGTTTATAGTTATATCTTGTATATGAAACCCCATTACTTAATTGCCGGTCGTTATTCCCATTTAACATCCTTTCACACATCTTAATACAATTAGATATATTGCTATAATTTTGCATACTGAAAGTTTTTAGAAAACTACTTGTACACTAAACATTTTATTAATTAAATACCAAACTTATTAACGATTAACTAATTAACAGCGCTTCGAAAGAACAAATCATTTTGCATTAACAATTTTACAGAAGCAAAGCTGAGTTTCAACAAATTGGTTGGTTAGAAATCAATAGACTATTAAGAGAAAAATTTTTTAAATAATGAGCGCGTCCAGTAATGTCACCGGTACGTAACCGGTCAGGTCGGTTAGTTACCAAAGCGTTCAGTGCTGCTAACCGGTACGCAACCAATGTCGTTCAGCGGAAGTAACCGAAGTGACCGGTAAGGGACCGAACTAACCGAAGAAAAATCTCGGTTAATTGGGTCACGTGATCGGTTACATGAAAATTTACGATGATGTGATACAGATGTAATTACCAACAGATGGCGCTACAAGTAAATAATACCATTTTCGTCCAGTAGATCTGTCGACCGGATAGAAACCGGTCACTTACCGCCCCGGTATGTAACCGGTCACACTGGTCACTTTGGTTAGGTCTACTGGACGCGCCCAATTAAGCACGGGATGATTATCAAAGGTGACCAGGATGTCTATTTGAGCAGGAGAGGAATCCACGGTATCTAAATAGAGAACAGCGAAAAAAAAGTCAGCAAAAATTTACCCCATTTGACGCAGTTATAGTTTTTGTTTTATAAATGAAATTGTAAGTTTATGACATCAATTTTTGAAAGTATTCTATTGTTTTGTGCTCAGAGTAGGGTGCCTCGAATTAAGAGCAGCGGCATACATGATGTAAAATTTGATTGGTTGAGAGGATTCTAGATAAAAAGGAATCATCAAGCATATTAGTGTGCGACCTACATAATCTCGACATAATCGGAGGAAAATGTATCATTCGTGTTCATGACTTTTAAAACGTCACATGAAGTGGATAATCTTTACACGGCGATTGGCACAAAACGATGAGCTCGAAGCTTTGGACCATACCAAGGCAACACTAGATACCGGGCTTGCTCATTCACTCTCAAAACGTCACAAATGGTGGCTGACCGCGACCAGCGATTGGTCCAAAGCAACGCGCCCATCGTTTTGTGCCAATCGCTGTATGTCTTTCCTCCTAGTCAGCCACCTTTTGTGACGTCATCATACTGAATGAGCAAGCCCGGTATGTAGTGTAGCCCTGACCATACCGTGTAAAGATGATCCACTCCATGAGACGTTTTACAAATCATAAATTGGCCGTGTTTAACAGCGACTTACGTTAGACACGGCCGGTGCATGAAGCGAGGCTAACGAAAAAGACAGGCTACCGCGGTGCATTCCACTTATCTTTTTTTACGGACTTCTAGAGTGACATGATACTCTTTTCGTACACCTGCATTGGTGGATTCGAGCATCACGTGACTCCGGCGGTCTGTAAAAAAATATATGCGTAAAGCACCACGGTAGCCTTTCTTTTTTGTTAGCCTCGGCATGAAGTTTAAAACGTCACATGGAATGGATCATTTTTACATGGCGATTGGCGCAAAACGGTGGGCGCGCCGCTTTGAACCAATCGCCGTGTAAAATTGATCCACTCCATGTGACGATTTAAACGACATGCACCGTGTATAATGTAGGTCGCGGTTTAACGTACGTCGCGATTAGCGAACCTGCCACCATGGTCAAGCTATTTCTTGTTATATTGTCTCACTCCTATAATTGAACCCTCCCAGACAAGTATCGCCAAGTTCTAGATTGTTGTTTGGTTGCAGGAGCTAAGGTCATCCTTTGCACACGAGGGCTAAACCAAGGCAACACTAGATACCGGGCTTGCTCATTCACTCTCAAAACGTCACAAATGGTGGCTGACCGCGACCAGCGATTGGTCCAAAGCAACGCGCCCATCGTTTTGTGCCAATCGCTGTATGTCTTTCCTCCTAGTCAGCCACCTTTTGTGACGTCATCATAATGAATGAGCAAGCCCGGTATGTAGTGTAGCCCTGGCTAAACCGATCTAGATATCCGTTGAAAGTGAAGTTCGACCAGGACAACATTAGATACCGGGCTTGCTCATTCATTATCATGACGTCACAAATGGTGGCTGGCCGCGACCAAAGACATAAAGCGATTGGCACAAAACGATGGGCGCGCCGCTTTGTACCAGGGCTACACTACATACCGGGCTTGCCCATTCATTATGATGACGTCACAAAAGGTGGCTGACTAGGAGGAAAGACATACAGCGATTGGCACAAAACGATGGGCGCGTTGCTTTGGACCAATCGCTGGTCGCGGTCAGCCACCATTTGTGACGTTTTGAGAGTGAATGAGCAAGCCCGGTATCTAGTGTTGCCTTGTTTGTACCAGTCACTATTCGCGGCCAGCCACTGATTGTGACGTCATAAGCATGAACGAGCAAATCCGGTATCTAGTATTGCCACAACCTACGTTATACACGGCCGGTGCATGACGTTTAAAACGTCACATGGAGTGGATCATTTTTATACGATGATTGGTGCAAAACGGGGGGCGCGCCGCTTTGCACCAATCGCCGTATAAAAACGATCCACTGCATGACGTTTTAAACGTCATGCACCGGCCGTGTATAACGTAGGTCAAGGTATTGCCCAGGTTCGACCGCGACCTACGTTATACATGGCCGGTGCATGACGTTTAAAACATCACATGAAGTGGATCATTTTTACACGGTGATTGGTGCAAAACGGCGCTCCCACCGTTTCTCACTGGAAATTATAGATAGAATCATGATACTCAGGATAACAAATCTATTAAAAAAATAGTTAAACATGTATCTCAGCGATTGTAGAAATTCAGACACTAAGGGGGGTTAAAAGGGGGCCGAATGTTTTACGCCATGTTACCATAGTTCAGTAGAAGTTATAGTTAGGAGCGTGAAATTCGGGATAACAAATCTACTAAATAATTGTTAAGCCTGCATTTCAGGCGATTTTAAAAATTCAACTACAAAGGGGGGTAAATGAAGAGTTGAAAATTTTCGGTGATTTCATTTTTTCACCATATTTCATCGGCAGTTTTATAAAAATGCGTGAAATTCAGGAAAACAAATCTCCTTAAAAAATAGCTAAACGAGTATTTCGGTGATTTTAGAAATTCGGCCATTAAGGATGGTTAAATTGTTGGTCGAATGTTTTATGTCATTTTGCCATTTCTCAATAGGAGTTATAGGTAGGAGCGTGAATTTCGGGATAACAAATTTACTAAAGAATAGTTAAACATGTATTTTAGGCGATTCTAGCAATTCAACTACTAAGGGGGTTAAATGGGGTGGTCGGTAATTTTCGATGATTTTACTTTTTCACCATATCTCATCAGTAGTTTTGGATAACAGCGTGAAATTCAGGATAACAAATCTGCCATAAAATTAATTAAACACATATTCCAGCGATCTTATAAATTCACCCATTAAGGGGGTCTAAATGGGGGTCGAAAATTTTAGGTCATTTCGAATGTTCGCCCTATCTCAGCAGCATTTTTAGTTAGGAGCTTGAAATCCCACATCTAGGATAACAAATCTACTAAAAATAGTTAAACATGTATTTCAGTGATTTTAGAAATTCAGCAACTAAGGGAAGTTAAATGGGGTTCGAATTTTTTATGTCATTTTGCCATATCTCAGTAATAGGTAGGAGCGTGAAATTTAGGATAACAAATGAACTAAAAAATAGTTAAATATGTATTTCAGCAATTTTAGATAATAATCCATCAAGGGGGACACAGTGTGTGTCGAGAGTTTTGGGTAATTGTGCCATATCTCAGCAGACGTTTTAAGCAAGAATGCGAAACTCCGCATTACAAATCTACAAGAAAAGTAGTTTATCACGTATTTCAGCGATTTTAGAGCTAGCGAGTTTGTGGGCAACATTGGCTGTGAACCCGATTGCGGAAGATTAGACGAAAAGGAAAACTATTGCTAATTTTTTGTTATATATTTTGTGTGACATTTTTTCCAAGAAATATATTTTTAATTCCCCCTTTTATAATATGTTTTTCGATTTTCGTCTTTTAGCGACCAAATTTAAATTTTTAAACAGAATATAACACTTCCAGCTTTTTTTAAAATCCATTTTTTGAAAGTAAAAGATTGCGATTTAAATACTGATTGTCATATTTATGGGCTAGGGTATACACAAGGATACCTTTTGGTGATTACCGTATAGTCAGATTATAAGCGTGAAACCGAATGTGTCCTGTTAAAATTATTTCATTTTAATGATTTATGCACGTACAATAACTGAACCACGTTATAGTGATCGATGCATTAACGATGTATGACTGAGAAATACACAGAGCCCCGTTATTTTGATTACCTCATTAATAATTTATAGGCATGACAGTATCCATTTACAATAATCGTCATTTAACTTAGGCAAACCCATTTTTATTTATTTCATCTGAAAGATCTCCGCTCATCTTAGATAAATACGCACAGGCCCAGTAGTATTTTGTCAGAGGGATTGTGTAAAAAATATTATTAATGTCACGAAATATTTATTTACGTGTTTATATATTATTTACGTGTTTATATATATATAAAGATAGGAAGTTTTGATATCGTCCGCACTTAGATAATTCAGAACCGTTCTCAAAAGGCAGATTTTTATTAGATAAATTGCTAAAAACGAACAAAAAATTTCTTAAATAGAATTATATATGTCTTATATTGAAATTTTACTTTTTTCTTCTTTTATACGACAGATATTACATTATCTATTGTAAGTCCTGTGAAAACGGAATCGAATCTGTATATAACGGTATTCTTTCTTTAATACAACATTTCTCGATTCCGACGTGAGGAATACCGTGCAATTATATCGTCTGAAATGGAAACCTCTCCTGGAAAAAAAAAGAACCCTTGTCATCCTGACTTAGCAGTGTTTAATGTATTATAAATTTTGTCCTCATAAAAAGTAAAAGTTTTCTGGATTCTTTACCAACAACTGTTTTTGAATTTATGCAAAATATGTTAAATATTTAGTAAATTGTAAAAAATCAGGGGATAAGAAAGTAGTTAAATTAATTGCCGAAACGTCAGTGAAGGCTTACTGTGGAGACCCGAAAAGTTTTTGGTTTCTGTCTGTCTGTTCCGCGATAACTGCCGCAAAAATGATCCGATTAGTTTGATGTTTGGTAGGTATGTTGGTGAGGTACCCGGAATTAGCTGTATAGTTTTTAGTTACGTTTGGTTCATTCGTTCGGAAAATATAAAACATTTCTTTTTAGGTCATAATGCTTTCCTATGGGAATTCAGACGATGCTGAAAATTTTCATCCATTGAAATAAAATGGTGCATTTGATTAATGTATTTAATGTGTAAGTTATGAAGGCTAAAATTTATCAAGTCAGGTCTTAAATTATTCAAATTAATTTGAAATTTTGTTAATACATTCGTCAGATTTTTTTTAAATTAGGTGTACAATGTTTGGTGCAATTTTATACATCTGCTCTAATAATATAATACATTTTATTATATCATTTTTTACAAAATTATTTTCTCATTTTTTACAAAAATTTCCGATGCATTTCTTTTTCTCTCTTTCATTAAATGGTTGCTAAGCAACTATATTTCAAAGAATATCAACAAAAGAAAATTCAAGTGAATCGCATTATTTTTACGCGAAGTTTTATTAAAAATTGCCAATTTTCGGGTTTTAAGTTTTTAATATGCTTTTTTTTTAATGGAATAGATGAGAATGTATTTTAACTACTAAAAAATGATTACCAAATCGGTTTTCCAAATGAAAATAATAAAAACGTTGAATGCGTAAATTGAATATAGGTCAAATAAGATGAATTTAAATTTGTATAAGTATACTTTATACACGAAATCTTATTCAACTTCAGCAACATATGATGTTTAGTAGTTGAAATATAACTATTATTTTAAGGATAGGATAAAATCTCTTGTACAAAGAGATGGTTATTCTAATGAAATGAAAATTGCAAATACATTCAGACATATACTCAAGAAATGAAATAGCGCAATTACTGGAAATTGAGAATAGAATATTAAAGCGACAACGGGGGGTTCAGGGGGGCGGAACCCCTTTGAAATAATGTATTGTTATTCTGAAAAAATACAGTAACAAGTAGTGTATCCTATCATTGCATAACATTGTGTTTAAGGGGATACTTTTAAAATTTCCGAAACTTTCGATAAATTTATATTCTTATAAATGTATAAATAACTTAAAAAGATTGAATTTTAGTGTGTCAAATATTATGCAGATAATGTTAAAAATTAGTAAGATTAATGAACAATGATTTTTTGAGCTGACGTTGAGGCCTCTGATCTGTAGATTTACTAGTTTTATTTTTGAATTACTATTTAAACTTTTTGTAGAAAGAATCGTATATATTTGGTGCCATATATAATTTTATAAATTTCTTACTTGTAAAAATGAAATAAAATAACTGACCTTTTAAACTTTCCAACAAAAGATAAATTGAGCCGTGAAAGTGTTAAATACGTGCATCCATTAATACTTATGCTTATTAACTTTCATGTTTTATTTATTATTTCGCGGAACATTTTAGAAAATTTAAAATGAGTCTTTATTACTATTTTAGTATTGGTTAATTGAGACAACGTCAACACATATTCGTCATATCATGTCTTCTCTACGGTGAAAATATTCTGGCGAGTTTTTCTATTTTTTATTACTATTAACTTTAATTTCAGTTGCTTGGCGTAAAACAGCAGAATAGAGAGAGATAGCAATCCAAACATTTAGCATGTGGTCAATGATAGGCGATGAAAACCAAAAACTGAAAGCACAATATTATGTCAGATGTAAACCGGAAAAATTTAAAGAGGAATACCTAAAAAAATAGAATTACATTTTCTTTTTTTCAGCATATAATTTTTTTAACTTCGTTCCAGTAAACGCATTTTCTTGCGATGCGTCACACAAATGAATACGAAAATTATGTGGTTTCATATGTAAATCCATAAAATTGTAATAGCGATAAAACTACTCTGAGTTACAGAACGTTATTATTTTTGTCCTAAATTGTTGCAATGTGATCTTTATTTATAAAAATTTAGAACTTCTTTTGCAATCTTTTAAATGGCGTATTAAGAATTCATGCATGGTGTTTTATCATAGTAAACGCGGTAGCGTTTGCTATAATATGTTTAAGAAATAGAAAATGCAAACGTTTTTCTGAAATTTCTGGCGAACCAGTTGACATACGACAGTGATTTTTTTTAAAGATAGAACTCGACGAGACGAATAAAATGATAGCATTCAAAAAATTATTGTAGCTTACTGTAGTTTTCTATATAACTTTAAACGAAAAAATGAAGACGCAAAGTTCAACAAACTGCCAGTAACGTTCCACTGTGTGGATTAACTTCGTTTTTGTTTTATTTTTTTCCTCTTGGTAAAACTTAATTTAGATTTTTTTTTTTATCTTTGTATGTTTGTCGGTCGCTGAGAAAATCGAATTTATGTTGTAAAGCTCCAGTTGAACATTGGTTTTTCTTTTCTTTTTTTTTTATCATAGCAAACGTGCGCGTTTGCACGAAAGTTTAAATAAATATTATTATTATGTATGTAACAGAATTCATTCAAATTAAATAAATCACGTGACAAACATGCCTATTTGTTTTTATTTTCTAACTAGCGTAAATGCCCGTTATAGGACGGTGGGTAGAAATCGTGGTTTTCACATTAAATTTGAAATAATTGATAAATATACTCATAAACTATTAATAGACAATGAGAAATATATATATTGGAAAATTGTATCACCTAACATGCTCCTGATATTCACGTTCAAACTCACTAAGCATTTTATATGCTTGTGTAAAAGAATTGTGTCTCATAATTTCATCTAATTCACGTAAAATATGTGGCAAACAATTTTCAATGTCGTCGATATTAAGTCGTTATTCCTGTACAGCTTGTGCTGTGCTGTATATTTCATTTTGGTACTTTTTCGTTATACCAACACCATGCCAAAATGTCTGCTAATGCACCAATTATTTCACCCCTGACCGAACAGTTATTGTCTACAAACCGTGTTGTCATGCAAACCGTGCCAAACATCGGGATTTGTTATGTATTGAATGTAAATCATTTTTTCGGCACTTTTCCGTTATGCAAAAACCATTGTCGCCAAGCGTAATGATTGTTGCATAATAAAATTCCCGTGAATCAAAACATTTGAAAAAAAAAGTTGAAACGAAAGTGAGCATTTAAAAAATATAACGTTTGAAAATTATAAACTTTTAAGCACTATTTTATTAAAATACATATATATAATTAAAAAAAGAAAACATATAATTGTTATACAATAAAAGGGAAAGTTCTGCGTCGGTAGATTTAGTGGGCTTTTATTGGCGATAAATGTTTGATGTGATTTTTGCGACCTTCAGCCTTTGGGGTTGCATTTTAACTACTGGAATGTACTTTATCTACGTGACGTCACACCCCTTTTGCCTTTTGGCAACATTTTGTGTCTTTTCGCCAATCACGCCAACCGGCGCAGGATATGGAACTCTTCCCCAATAAAGTAATAAAATAGAATTCTTATTAAACTGCTAGCATGAAATTACAAATGTGTTTTAGCATCGCAGTAAACATTTCATTTTTTGAATGAAGACGTCGCCATATGAACTCTATGAGATAAGACTGAAAATGATGACGAACAGTTCCCCGATGTCTTGTATTGCACCAGTTTGCAATGCCCAATAATCTCTCAACAATTTTCGTATAACATTCGTTAGGGTCATTAAAATTATATTTGTGATTTAATGTGAAATGATCATATCCAACATCTCGCAGTTCATCTGTTTTATATGTTCTCTAGCAATCTGTGTAGATAATACTTACATCAACTACATTGTTTTCTATTGCCGCCAGTATGCCTGCCAGGTCATGAATAATGTGCCATAATCAGGCTGCATATTATTACACGTAATTTTCAAGTATGGTTTGGTGAAACATTGAACATTAAATTCTGTTAAAGACTTCATTTTATTGCGAAAAGGTGGACACCATGTTACAAAGTTATATGATTTGAAACGATCAGAAAAAAAATTGGACTAATGATTATAATCCCGCGATTTTGTTCATGTGGGCCGCCAATATTGTCATCCAGTTTTTTGGAGAACCTAGTTTGGTGTTAATCGTTACATTACGCATTGTATAACCAAACCGGAAAAAAAGTCGTAGTGAAGAGATTTGGAAGGCCATTGACGAAAACAAAAGTCTTGGTGCCAGATTATGCGCTTTTGCTAGATAAAACTTGCTTAGTCCAGAAACTGGAAATTACGAAGCCGTACACAAAATTCTTGGCCATAAATGTTTCTATTCATGGGATGCTTTGCAATACTTAAATACTAGCATGAAAAAAGACCAACGAAGAAAGCTGAAAGTCACCATGATTTGGTTTTATTGGCATAAGAGGATGAACGATCTACTGAAATTTACTGTCGGAATATGATTCATGATTATTACCCGAATCGACATGACAAATTGGAAAACATGTGTTTATACGAATTGGCCACTACGTACTAATACGAACGAAATAAACCCAAAGTCTGTAGAATATTACGAATTAAAAAAGAACCTCAGTTGGTTCAGAAAGCATTTGAAACCAGTTGTTTTGAAAACGCAAATCATAACACGAAAATGGACGCTGGAATTGAGTTTCACTATAATTCATTGCTGATGTTGTTTAAGCCTTGGCGAAACGAAAAAGACCGATTGGGAGAATTTAAACTCTACCGGGAAACCTTTGAGCACAATGTGAAAATTTTTCCAGAGATGGAAAAATGTCACGAAACAAAACAACGACTACATGCTGCAATCGACTTGGCTTAAAAGTTGCAACAAGAAAGTGATTTGCACGACCAGCTTGAAAATATCGAAGAACCAAATGAATACATTGATATGATAGCTGCACATTTTGAGAACATTGAAACTCACCAAGAAATTGTTATTAATGAAGATAAATTTAACAAAAAAAATGAATGCCGACCAATGGAAAATATTTGAATCATTATAAAGCACATAGAGGAACAAAAGAAATACCCGTCTGTTCCACCCATAAATGTGATTATAAGCAGAGTTGCTGGTACAGGAAAAAGCTTTCTAATTTAAGTACTCAGTCAGAAAGTTCGTTTAATGAGTAATTACAATAATGATGCTGCTGCAGTACTAGCACCAGCGGGAATTGCTGCCTTCAACATTGGAAGAAGTACAATTCACACGTTTTTCAAATTGCCTGTCCAACATACGAATGAAGCAGAATAATTTAAGCTTAATTCTGACGATTTGAAATTATTTAAGCAACAATGGAAATCATTGGATTTAGTAATTATCGATGAGTGCAGTATGGTTTCGAATGCTACTTTGGCGATGATCAACTTACGATATGGCGAATGTTGTAAAAACAAGCAAGATTACAGTTTCGGTGGCAAAAACATTCTTTTGTTAGGGGATTTATTGCAGCTATCACCCGTAAATGTGCAATTTTGATTTCAGGAACTGCCTTTGAACAAAGAAAAACAATTGTTTGGTGGTGTTTGTACATACAACTTTTGATACGAATTGGAATACAGAAAGCTAAACAATGAACATTGTGATATATATATATATTGCGGCATAACTCTCTTAAATAACAGTCTCATATACCAAAAAATGATGCAAAATCAAAACTGATTTTTTATAGCATCATCACTGAACTGTTCGTTACTATAATTATCGAACCTAATATTCGGCCCCATTCAGTGATTTTAAGAAAGTCTAAGAAGAGTAGTAAGGAAAGATACCACTGAAAGAACAACTCAGCGTACAGCAGGCGACTTCTGTGCAGCAGAAACAGTCCATGGATACGACCGAGACAATGATAGAATCCAGTTTCTTTATGAGGTGATAGCTATAGAAAACCATAATTTAATTATTGATGTGGACGGTCCCGTGACATTTGAGAGAGCAGGTAGACATGAAAAAATGCTACTTTGGCGATGAACAATCAACGATTTGGCGAGTGTTGTAAAAACTATGTAACAATAAAATTTTGACAGCAGCAAATTTTTTACTTTTCAAGATACTAAAAAATCTTCAGTTTTTATCAAAAAATTTAAATGACTAGTATTAAAAAATGCTCTGAAGAGCAACAAAAAAGGCTAATATGTTTAAGTATGAAAAAGGGTTGGACAAGTGCTTCTAATTGAGCATGAGAAAGGAAAGGGGTTCCTTCTTGGCTGCAGCTCACTGTCAATGCCAACTTTTGAAAAAATCATATTCGCGCTTTTTCCGTATAAATGAAATCACTCACAGTTACGATAAAAATGTATAGTGTAAAGACGCAGCTTGATTAAACATGAATGTAAGGCGAGATAGTACCAAAAACCGTAGTTCATGCAGCGTTTCACACTCATGCATCAAGCCTGCCCGCAGTGTAGAACTGCGCAGAAAATTGATTTGTATTACAGTGCAGAGTGTTAGAGCACTCTGAACAGGAACCATTCCACATATGCATGCATGACAGTATAATACATTCATTGATTGTTGAAATTATATGCAAGTGACTGTGGCTCCACAATGCAATATGAAATACAGCAATGCATATGTTAGTTATAAACGAACATTAGACGCACATACCTTTAATACGGAAGTACAAAAGAACAGTGCGGACGTGCACTGAGGCTCAAAACTATAATGGGAGTGTACAGTGTAGTATAGTTTGTAGAGCAATAATGGTACACAGTGCACTGTACAAAGTTGCATTGCAGACGCACGCACAGTACAACAGTAGAACAGTGCAGTTGTAAAACACGATGGAAAGTTTTACTACGGTACCGCAAATTTCTTTTATATGAAAAAGCGCGAATATGATTTTTTCAAAAGTTGGCATTGACAGTGAGCTGCAGCCAAGAAGGAACCCCTTTCCTTTCTCATGCTCAATTAGAAGCACTTGTCCAACCCTTTTTCATACTTAAACATATTAACCTTTTTTTTGTTGCTCTTCAGAGCATTTTTTAATACTAGTATAATATTTGTTTTCGTAACAATGAAGACCATAATAAAATGGCTGACTCATTTATCTCTCTCTGTAATATTTTGATAAATCGGGAATATTTTGAAGAATTTTTACATGTAAAAAGTGTAATTTTGTTGAGAAAGTCAATGTTAACACACATTTGTCACTTTAAGATATCACTTCTGTGAAATTATTCTGTTTTGCACTAATCCATGAAGTGATATTAACGATAACACTAGAGTCTAGCTGGTTATTGATAACACTAGAGTCTAGCTGTAACTCAGCCTCAACCACATAGCAATGTGTGATTATTCAAGAACAAGATCAAAATCATATTCATGATAAAATATTATTTTGCTCAATCCCACTGTATTCCATACATCACACTCACACTATTCTCACAGAGGAAATCAAATTCAAGATAACCAAATATCCTGTATTTGACTAATATTTTTCTCTAGAATGTCAAATGGTATCCTCTTGATGTCAAAATGTCACACTTACACAGGACCTGAGATACAACTTTTTGAACGATTGTATGGCAGTGAAACATCTAAGAACGAATGAAAGGCGAATGTGCGATTTAAGTATGATTTACAGTTCAAACATGACCAGGGCGTCAAATATTATCTTTATTTTAAATTAAATTAATTTCATTTGCTTACATCATATAAGGTAATATTGCGATTTGGTAAAATATCATATATATACTTAAATATATATGATTTTTGTAGGATTACAAGGGTTTCTTTAATTTGTTTAATTTCATTATTATTATTTTTTGTTTTTTTGTTTTTCGAACTGTACCACCATAATTTATTGTTTTCTTGATGAAAAGTATTTCCTTCATAAAGCCATTTAACACCTTCTTGACGACTGCACTGCATACTTCTAATCTTTGGGTACTACTCTCAGAAATACTGATATGTACCAAAGTGTGCTGGTAAGTTCTGGGCCTCCTAATTGGAGATGGTTACTAATGCCCAATTGCATAAACTCCCTACATTAGTTAAAGGAAGCACGGGTTAATGCTTCTTCCGGAAACGCTGGGTGTTGGATTATCAGGTTAAAGGTGTGATCGTGGCTTCTGGACCTCGGTGAAAATTTATAATGATCCCATAAAAGTTACCCATATTATTGAATTAAATTAACTACTCTAGTAAAAAAAAAAAGATCAGATTATTACGTTGTGATTATTTACGCCGCCCTACGTCTTATGAAGCCGGACTAGATAAAGTATATAAATCCCTAACCTCTCATAAATTATAAACTAGTCCTCCTGATAAACCAACTAAAATTAATAAACAATTAAATTAAAGAAAAAGAAGAAAAACACTACTCGATGACATATGAGTGTTAACCCATATAAATTAAATACAAAGAGTTAAAAGTAAACGAAAAAACATTTATTTACATATCTATTTACAAAGACATAAAAAATAAAAAAAACAAACATCCCTAACATAATGTTAAATTTTAAGTATAAAAAATAAGATGAAACAGTTGAATACTCATTAAAAGAGTTAGTGAGTCTTTTTCCGACTCGCACTACCGCACTTACGTGCATTAATTATATTTCAGAGAAGGAACAATTTCTCTACATTTACTAAAGTACCTCTACCAGTATTTATTTATTATTATACACATTCAATATGAGGGAATAGTAAATTACAGATACCTGTACCTTCAGAGTACTTCTGGTCTGCATTGTTAGCAATAGTCTACCTCCACGGGATAGGCAAAGATCATCTGTTAGGTCATTCTTTTGTCTTTTGTCGCCACTACACCATTTTTGGAACTATCTTCGTTTTTACACACTATCAGCACTCTACTCTTTCTTTTTAGATGTTACTTCCTCGGACAGGACGTCAGGTACTGGTCCTCTTCCAGATTTTCTCTTGGGGCTCACTTTTTTCTTTTCCCTCGTCACTGGGCCGTCTATTGGCTCCAGTGGTTTTGTAAAGACGTCTCCCCCCTCATCTCTTATTGGTTTTCGCTAAATGTTATTCAGGACCACCTAGATGGGGTCCTAAATTGTAAATTTGCTATGCACTTCCAAACAGCTATAAATTTTTCAGCTCGTAATTTTTTTTCTCCGTAAAAGATGTCCTTGTTAGATCGCAGACCAGTGTCTCCGAAAGTAATAAAACTACTCTGGGTGGTCGTTTCTATTTTCCCATACGAAAAAGAAACTATGTACACTAATAAAATAAACACTCCACAGAAATTCCTGGTTATACAATATATATACATAAAAAATACATATTAAAAAAATAAAAGTATATAAAATAAATAGTCCACAGAAATTCCTGGTTATACAATATATATACATGAAAAATACCTATTAAAATAATAAAAGTAAACTAATTTAGTCAGAAATTGGGAGGTGGCTCATATCTGACCACCATCCTCCCCCCCAAACAGAGAGCTGAACGGCTCACGTCAGCTGTCAGGAACACACTATGAAATTCAGTCCATTGTGTAGATCCATAGGACAATCTCCATCCTCCGAAAGACCGGAAGAGATCGTAAAAAGTTTGTAAGAAATGTCTCTGTAACACTGGGCAGAGACGAGCACACAGAAAAGTTTTTTTTTCCAGAATTGTCTCTATAAAACTGAGCAAAGACGAGAACACAGAAAAGTTTTTTTTGAGTTGTCTCTTATAAACCTGGGCAGAGACGAGCACACAGGAAAGTTTTTCAAGAGTTGTCTCTATAAACTGGGCAGAGACGAGCACACAGGAAAGTTTTTCAAGAGTTGTCTCTATAAACTGAGCAGAGACGAGCATACAGAAAAGTTTTTTTTTTTTTTTTTTGAATCTGTAGGTGGGACCACAGAACGGTTTGTCTGTCGACCAGATTTACAGTCGCTTGTGGAGTCGAAGACAGGTGAACACATTCACGTACCCTATTCCCCTCTGTGTATAACCAATTTTGAAATAATCACTTTTAAAAATTAGCCAAAATCCATACAAAGCAAACGCAATTTTGAACTAAACTTTTAAAGTCTAAAAGCCTCAACACATAGAACAAAATACGGCTGGCACATACTTTTACATTGGAATCATACCAGTCATGACTTAATATACACCAAATACACTAAAAATTATATATATATACAAGGACGTGATACCCAGAAAGAGTTTGTACTGCATAACCTTCTATACATTGTAACATTTAAAAGAAAAGTGAAAATCCACCTAATACATTAACGCTAAGTATATGAACACGTACAACACATTACAACAAAATTTCGTTCATATATTAGAGAAAAAAAAATGTATTGTATGATAGAAATTACATTTATGAAATATATACATGTCCTACCGAGAGAATGTTCCCTTCTCTCCCACTTTAATATTACTTAAAAATTTTCTTTTTAAATTATCACCTAAGTGAAAAACACAAGAGAAATACATGTGAACTCTAGTTCACTTAATTATATGACCGCAATCAAGAGTAACGTCTTCAAAATCCAGCGGGAATAGTCTACACATGACAACGAAATCGACCACCTGAAGTCATGCTCTCCATCCTCTCCCCAAGTGGAGGAAGGATCCGTGGAGAAAAAAGAGAGAAAAAATCTCGCTCTATCTTCGCTAACGAGGAAAAAGAAGAAACACATCGAGACTCTGCGCCTCCCTTCTTGCCTAGCAACCGCTTGACCGGGGGTCGTGTGAAATCGCTAATCGACTCAACACCCCCTCTATCCCATCGATAATGAGTTGCTCCAACCCTTGCTAGAAGAGGAAATGACCACTTGGCGCCAGCTTCCGTCTGAAAATTTTGTCATCTCATCCTGTGAAAGACGTCGGATCGCCGCAAAATAAAAGGTACGTTACCATTTTGCCTTTATAAATTATCCTTTAGTCGTAAAACCTTTGAATAAATTTTCCCAAACTCTTGTCTAGAAAGAGCCCTAAACTTAACTCTAACCGTACCTAAATTTTGAGACAATTACTGCAAAAATAACCGACTTTACGAATAGAATTTATGTGAAATGCTATCCAAATTTCTTTCTTTCGTTACAGGGGACTCACCGGCTACCGTGAAATCTCCTTGACTCGTTACAGAAGAAGAAGAAATCACATTTTGGCGTGGTCGGACTGTTGGTAACTATAGCTAATGGTACAATTTTATTTACAGCTGTAAAATTTAATACTTCTGTCTGAATGTACGGAACGCATTTTGCTGCCATTCCCAAAATACTCCTTCCCGAAATTTAAAGCGTATGCTTCCCCTGCCTAGAGAAGAATTACTGCGAACAAGGAAAAAAAAAAGTATTGGAAACGGAAAGGTCCCATAAATATGGCCAAGAAGAAAGAGAAAGGGAAAAAAAAATATTATTATCTCTCGATACTGACCCGCAAGAAAATGGATGAAAAAGGCTGTAGAAACCTGCTGTAACCGTAGGAAACAAAAAGGAAAAGAAAAAAAAAGAAAAGAACAAATCGACCTAAGAAAAACAATTATTATTATTATTATTATTATTATTATTATTTTTAATGGTTTAATTTCGATAAGCTAAAACTTGTGTACATCAATTTTACTTAAGTGTCTTCATATGTTTTATGTCAATTTATATAAATCATTTATTGTGAATTCCCTCTATTATTTTGTTTGTTTTATCATTTTAAGGACAGATGAAACAAGAAAAATGCTTATCTCCCCTCAAGAACACTGAGCTGTGCAGAGCCTCACCCGAGTCGCCTGTGGCCACAAGCTTAAAAAAAAAAAAAAGCCCCGGTTGACCAGCAACCAGGCGTCAGAAGGAAAAAAATAAAACCCAGGGAGCCCCACCAACGCTGCTACAAAGAGGGTAAGACATCTTCTACTCCAAAATTTAATTGTTACTATTGTATATATTTATAAAAATGTGCACTAAAAGGAAATATATATATATATATATATATCTTTTTTTTTTTTTTTTACTTAAATGTGCATTTAAATTACTACTACCGAAAGTTAATAAGTAAAAACCAGTGAATAAATCAAACTCTTAAGCAAAAAACAAAAAAAAGCTGAAATATATGTATTTATTTATTTATTTAAATTTTTTTGTTTTCAAAAATCTCCGAATACTATACCTTTCGGAAAATTAAAGAAGTGTGCAGAGCGTATACTAGCCTAGTATTACCACTAAATCAATGTCAATTTCAATACTTTCTTATAAAATACCAGTATTATATTTGTACAACACTATGCAATTTACAAGTACAATGTAATTTTTTTTTTGAAAATAATTATAATAAATATATTTTATACCGAAAAAAAAGTATGTTTTTGTGATATAAGTTGTTCTATAATTAGAAAAAGAATTAATTATACCTACACCCGCGGTGTTGTGCTATGATATTTAAATACCATATTTACCTATCTTTCCTCCGGAATATGTTAATTATTTTATTTTATTTTTTTTATTTATTTTTTTTTCTCACTTTTAACAAAAATACCTATCTTTATAATGTATATAATATCTCTTTATAAAAAAGAAAAGAAAATTATATGTTTATCCTGATCGCTACAATCTTGCATCCAAACCACTATTATATGTTTACTTTTGTTACCTAGATTCAGTGACATTACAAACCACAAAAAAAATTGTACTCTTTCATAAATACCCTTCTTAATACCAATAACCATTACCTTCTATCCCGACGTAGTACTTTTGAAGGAATTTTGGTTACCCATATTATTGAATTAAATTAACTACTCTAGTAAAAAAAAAAAGATCAGATTATTACGTTGTGATTATTTACGCCGCCCTACGTCTTATGAAGCCGGACTAGATAAAGTATATAAATCCCTAACCTCTCATAAATTATAAACTAGTCCTCCTGATAAACCAACTAAAATTAATAAACAATTAAATTAAAGAAAAAGAAGAAAAACACTACTCGATGACATATGAGTGTTAACCCATATAAATTAAATACAAAGAGTTAAAAGTAAACGAAAAAACATTTATTTACATATCTATTTACAAAGACATAAAAAATAAAAAAACAAACATCCCTAACAGAATGTTAAATTTTAAGTATAAAAAATAAGATGAAACAGTTGAATACTCATTAAAAGAGTTAGTGAGTCTTTTTCCGACTCGCACTACCGCACTTACGTGCATTAATTATATTTCAGAGAAGGAACAATTTCTCTACATTTACTAAAGTACCTCTACCAGTATTTATTTATTATTATACACATTCAATATGAGGGAATAGTAAATTACAGATACCTGTACCTTCAGAGTACTTCTGGTCTGCATTGTTAGCAATAGTCTACCTCCACGGGATAGGCAAAGATCATCTGTTAGGTCATTCTTTTGTCTTTTGTCGCCACTACACCATTTTTGGAACTATCTTCGTTTTTACACACTATCAGCACTCTACTCTTTCTTTTTAGATGTTACTTCCTCGGACAGGACGTCAGGTACTGGTCCTCTTCCAGATTTTCTCTTGGGGCTCACTTTTTTCTTTTCCCTCGTCACTGGGCCGTCTATTGGCTCCAGTGGTTTTGTAAAGACGTCTCCCCCCTCATCTCTTATTGGTTTTCGCTAAATGTTATTCAGGACCACCTAGATGGGGTCCTAAATTGTAAATTTGCTATGCACTTCCAAACAGCTATAAATTTTTCAGCTCGTAATTTTTTTTCTCCGTAAAAGATGTCCTTGTTAGATCGCAGACCAGTGTCTCCGAAAGTAATAAAACTACTCTGGGTGGTCGTTTCTATTTTCCCATACGAAAAAGAAACTATGTACACTAATAAAATAAACACTCCACAGAAATTCCTGGTTATACAATATATATACATAAAAAATACATATTAAAAAAATAAAAGTATATAAAATAAATAGTCCACAGAAATTCCTGGTTATACAATATATATACATGAAAAATACCTATTAAAATAATAAAAGTAAACTAATTTAGTCAGAAATTGGGAGGTGGCTCATATCTGACCACCAAAGTGAAAATTTGTGTTAAAAATTTGTGGCGTTAAATATCAATGTTTTTAGCAGTCTGTACGGCTCTTTTCTGTATTGCTCGTCCTGAATGGGTCTATAATATTCGAAAGAAAATGTAAAATATTTGTATTTTTAAAGAATACAGACACATTAATATTTTAATCTTCATTAATTTGAAAATATTACATTTTAGTTTATTCACTTATTCCTTCAGGTTACTATTGAAATTGGCATACGCATTTGTGCAAAAGAAAAAAAAACTATTTTTGTAATCAGCGATTAATAAACGTTATTTTGTAATTAATATACTTTTGCGTTTGCTATTAGTTAAAAAATTTGCTATTAGTGCTAAAATGTACACCAGGGCTTGACAAATACGGTCGCAAGGTTGGCGCAGTCGACCAAGTTATTTAATCCGGTGGTTTGTTTTTACTTTTATTTTTTGACAAAAAATGGTTTATATTATATTTAGAAATAGATTCAGAATAGCTACTGAAGAGTTCTTACTGTTTCAGAAATACATTGTCCCAAAATCACCGCGAAATACGAAAGAACGCAAAAAACCACATAAAAAATTTGTAAAAATTAAAAAAATCGTGGAGAAAAAAATTCGGGTTAAAAGATAGATAAAAGATTTTATTGGGCTAAAAGATAGAAACGTCATTTCTTTTACGAATGTCCAATAATCGGCGCAAAAAGCAAAAAAAAAAAAAAAAAAAAAAAAAAAGTTAAAAAAGTCAAAAAATTGCAGAGGACAAAATTTATTATATTAAGCTAAAATCCATATTCCTTTTACGAACGACAAAAAACTACCGTAAAACGCGAGAAGAAAAGAACAACAAATTGCATAAGATATCGCTAAAAGTTTAAAAATAGCAGAGGACAGTATTTAATATATTTCGATAAAAGACTAAACCAGGATACCTTTTACTAAAATTAAAAATTCGCAGCAAAAGGTGAAAAAAGGATAAAAATAGTTAAGAAAGAGGACAAAATTTACTAAATTAAGTTAAAATATTGAAACAGAATTCCTTTAAAGAATGTCAATAAATTGCCGCGAACACGAAACAACGCTAATAAATAGCATTACAAATTTTTCTAGCGACTAAAAATTTTGTACTGGCTACCAGATTTCATCAAATTTGTAAAGCCCTGTGTGCAACAATATAAGGTAATTCCTTTCTTTAACCAAAGAATAAAATTGAAATTAACAACAAAGAGATTTTGAGAGGTACAGAAAAGCTTTTAGTGTTATTTTATAAAAAAAAATAATAAATTATTTCTTGCATGATCCTAAAATCTAAAATAAATTTCAGCTTGTGAATGGAAAAATATGTTATTTAAATAAAAAAGCCACCCCGTGTGAACACACATTATTGTTTATAAACAATTTCCAATTATTCTAATATTTCTGTTTATCTTCTATAATTCTTAAAATTTATTTTAGAGAAAGTAAATCTATGTTACTTATTTAAGTTTGAAAAACAAGATAAAAGGATATATTTTTCATTTTTTTATTTTTATTTTGTCATTATGTTGGGACTTTATAAAACGTAATTCATCTTAATCTAATATAAAAGGGATAAATCATCTTTAAAAAGAGTTTTTAGCTGAAAATACTCATAAGCACTTTATATAATATATAAGGGATATTTAATATATATGGGAAAATAAGTTATTGTCTTTTGAATAGTAGGATTTATAAAATCAGCAGATATTTGTTTCATCTTTTCTACAAAATAATAGATTTTGGTTACAGCTATTGTTTCAATCTGTTAATAAAAGATGGCAGCACCACAGATATTTAAAAATATTTTTGTTGAAACTCAAATGAACGTATAGAAAAACAAAATAAAAAACTTAAGAATGATAGTAAATTGAAAACTAAATTCCCAATAAAGTAAAATTTTTATGAAATATATAAGAATACATGTGAGAAAAAAAATTAAATAGTTTCCTGAAAAATTTATAAAATAGTTTTCAACTATTTCATTCAGAAACTAAGAAATATTTTCATTGAATCGTTTTAAAGAAATCACAGATGTTTCGTAATTTATTTTTTGTGTGCTTGCTGGCTTTGGTTAAACAACAGGAAACAATAGGACAACAATATAAAAACAATAGGACATTAAAAAACATATTGTAAAGTAATAATTTCTTTTAAAACAGAAAATAGAAATTTTTCGGAATTTTTTTTTTTTCGTCCTCAACTCTTTTTTTTTTCCTCTACAAATATTATTATGTACAAAATAGTTCATTAAAATAAATACAATTTAAATTAATGAATAGGCTAATAAAAATGAACTATTACATGCTTCTGCAATAATATGTTTTTAAATGTTATCAAAAGCCTAAAAGTTTGTATTTCCCTTCAACCCTTCAAGATGTCAGCACGAACAAATGTGAATTAAATTCTAAAGTTCTCTTTTCTTTTTATGAATGAGAAAATGCATTATTTTAAATTAAACTATGATATCTCACTAATTAAAAGTAATAAACTCTGTTTAAATTCTTAGTGTAAATTATAATTTTAAAAACTCATTTTATATAAATTTAACGCAGCTATATTGCATTAAATTATATGTAAATTTTCTAATATGTCGCAGATAAAACGATGTTACGTAGTGATTTTGTAAATAAAAAGTGTGTAAAAAAAAAAGAAATGGTGAAACAAAATCGAAATGGGATTAAATTTATCAATTGAAAAATGTACTGTTTTTTCAAATATAATTTTATTCTTTTATTTAGAATTTATATTACATAAATTTTAACGCAGGCTTCTCTTTACTTTTACTTTAGTGTATAAAGACTGAAAATGCAAAATTATTTTATACTTATCTATTTTTGTTTATATTGTTTTACTTCAAGGTATATAATATATAATTAAGTTTTTAAATTATTTATTTATTGCTTATTCTTTAACTTTATTGTTTTCGCCTGAAATCTAAAAAGCCAAAAAAAAATTCTGCTCTTTCACTACCGTACTATTTACTAATAGATTAAAAACAATATCATGTAGGGTAGAATGGGGCATTTTGGACTACTTCTGATTAATACTTTTTTGTACCCTTCTTTCTTTCTTTTCTTTCTTTCTTTCTTTCTTTCTTTTATTTACTTTTTCTTTTCTTTCTTTCATTTTTGTCGACAGTTTTTACACGGTGAATATCATATATTGCTTGATGCATTGACTTAGTTTTTTTAATAAAAAAACAAGAACGAAAAATCAAGCGTCAAGCATAGATTATGTAACACTTTCCAACGCTTCCAAAATAATTTAACAAATCATACCGTTTAATAAGCTAAAAGATAACATCTAAGTAAACAATTTGGAAAACGCATAACATATTTAAAAACATAATTTCAGGAATTTCCAACATATACAATATTCAGAAAAATATCAGAATACTTTAAATTCTTTTGACTGTCCCTGTAAAGTAACTATAAGTGCTATGCACACCCTATTCCATATTAAGCTTCTTGTAATGCGCCTTAGTGATATATACCAATTACAATGCATTTGAAATTGTGTAACATCATTAAAATAAACCGTAAAAGATTATTCCCCATAGACCGTAATGTAATGGAATTATTTTGAGCGTCCCTGTAAAAAAACTATAAGTGCTACACACTTCTGTTGAAATAGGGAACATGCTATAGATAACGAAATTAACATATAAAAATTGCAGAGCAATCCGAGCATATTTACGGGAGTTAGAGCACGGACAGACGGGCAGACGGCCATATGGCCAGACAAACCGAAGTCATAAACACTTTTCAACTAGGTTAGATAGTGTTAAAAAAGGGACTGAAATAGTTCCCTTTGAAAAAAATTAATTCAATTGATGTACATTTCTTGAACTGCGCGTCGCTGCCTGTAGGACAGGTTTTGACAGATAAATATTAAAATGTGCACAAATGTAACGGAATATGAACTGTGTATACGTTGGAAGTTGAAAGTTGTGAAATGAAATGAAAATTAAACGTTTACCGCAGTAGTATGTAATTACGTGTGCTTTATCATGATGAATTTCAAATAATTATTTTTTTCCGGCTGAAATTCTAATCTTGGACTTAGTGATTATCTAGTCATTAAGTCAAAGATTAGTTTTGACTAACTGTTAGATCTAGGTGAGAGTTTTGACACTTTCAAGTGTTTTAGTGCAATGAAATATCAGTATCATCATCAAATAATCTGTCTTCTATATTAAAATTAAAAAATAAATGACTTTATAGCATTAATAAATAAATAATCTTCTGATATTTTGAAAATTCGCAATTTTCACCATATTTAGTCTTTTTAACGAAAATACACAAACACAATTAAATTTTGCCAACGATTTTGGTGAATCTGTTACTGTAATCATGTATATTGGTGAAATGGCATATATATTTACACTGTTGAAACACATTATTCAATAACGAAAGTTTTGATCTCGTGAGTATGATGATAAAACGAAATACTCATTAAATAATATATTAAAATCATGAAAGGAGAAATTATTTACTTAAAATATTTTTCAAGGCATTAGTAATTATGACAATTCCAGAATTTTTACTAATAAATTTTTACTTGATGTCTTATTACAGACAGCGCCCACCCTAAGGACCAGCCTTTGGCTAATGGCCAGGACGAACCCCTAAGCCTAGGGAGTGGAAAATATTACTATCCGGCGCTAGCTACAATAATTACAAGTTAAACTACAATTTTTACAAAGTATAAACGTTACCCAATTTTGCCACAAGGCTGGGCGAACGTTCAAATTATTACAATAATTGATGTTTTACATAAACTTTAATTTTAGTTATTTATATAGCATTTTGAGATTAACATTACAATGACAATTATTTACAGTCGTACATTTTGAATGCATTAGTACGTATACAATAACCTTTAGAGGTATAATATATTTTTATAAATGATTACAATATATATTTACAATATAAAATTCAAACAATTTTATTTACACACAATAACATTTTGAAATACACTATATACAGCGGCCCCTCACCCACACGCGACACACGGCAAACAAACCTCATCACCAGAAACTTTAAAAAAAAAAAAAAAAAAAAAAAAAAAAAAACACCCGTACTCAAATGCAAAAATTAAAAACTTTATTATTTTTTATTTTTTCCTTTTTAAACCCCTCTATACTGTTTAAAACAGTGGTACGAAAAAGCAACCACCGAACATCGCGCATAAGTGAGAGGCCACTGTATTTACAATTTGGTACTGATATAATACATGAAACAAACATTTTTTTTTTTTTTTAAAGAGAGATAACTGATTATAAGAGGAATTTGTATTTAATAAATTAATATTTTTTATTTAAGATATTATAATTTTCGTAAAGTTGAAATAGTTGCTTTTTATCAGATAGTATATCTAGAATATTGTCAAGAGTTTAGCAGCGGGCATTCTAAACCCGATTACTAATTATCGATTAAATAAAATATTGCACTTCACAAATTAAGAACACATTTAAAACTTAATAAATTATATTGTAACTCAAAATACATTCTTCGCACCAGCGTGCGGCAATTCAGCATTAATCGTTACATTAGCACGCTAAAATACGTGCGTTCAACAGGCAGTCCAGAGTCCAACTAACTGTTTCTTCCCGCTCAACGGCGAAGGCTTGTTCCGTGCGGTTTCCCGTTAAGCACAGATGAAAAACCATGGATCCAACATCCAAAATTCTGGACCCAGCTCATTAGCTGGTTTTAAGTTTTCGGCGATGCCAGATCCCCACAGTAGCCCCCCCTGAGCGATAGCGAAACAATTTTCACCATCAGAGGTAGCGAGGGTTAAATCTGACACGCCGACCAGCACGAGTAGTTACTGGACTTCTTGGAGCTGGAATTTCCGCTTCTTCTGTGACTGTTGCTGCTGGTGAATCTAATTTAGAGTGGTTTTCTGCGGATTGAGGATTCGACGGCTGCTCCTCAGTGCAGAAGAAGGCAGGTTTTACTCTGTCAATATTTACCGTAACAGTTCTGTCGTTGATCTTAACAGTGAAATTTTTGTCGGTCCGTTGCAGAACCTGGTAAGGCCCCTCGAATGGAGCTTGTAGACTCTTCTTAATACCCTCTCTGCGCAAGAAAACATGTGAGCAAGACTTCAAATCGTTGCTGACAAAAATTTTACGCTCAGGTGTCAACCGAGAAGTGGCTGGTTGTAATCGTCGCATAACCTCCCGTAGCCTGCCAAGAAAATTGACTGGGTTAGGTGAACCGGCTGCTGGAACAAGGAACTCTCCTGGAAGGGCGATGGTGGTACCATATACCATTTCCGCTGCTGTAGCCTGAAGATTTTCTTTCCACGCTGTTCGTATGCCCAGGAGTACAGTTGGCAAAACTCGGGCCCACTCCGTGGTGTTGTGGGCCATAATTGCAGCCTTGAGCTGTCGATGAAATCTCTCCACCTGACCGTTTGCTGCCGGATGGAATGGGGAAGTATGAACTTTCGAGATGCCCAGGTAACGATTCAGCGCCGAAAATAGTGATGATTCGAATTGGGGACCTTGGTCAGTTGTTAGACGTAAAGGTGGTCCAAAACGGGCGATCCAACTGGCGTAGAAGGCCTCCGCCACACTCTCAGCAGTAGTATCAGCCAATGGGATTGCTTCTGGCCACTTGGTGAATCTGTCAACACATGTTAAGCAAAACCGAAACCCATTAGACGGTGGCAATGGCCCAACCAAATCAATGTGAACATGCTGGAACCGAGCAGACGGTTGTTCAAATGTGCCAATAGCACTTCTTGTGTGCCGGTGTACTTTGCTTCTCTGGCAGAAGATGCAGAATCGTACCCATAAAACAATATCTTTCTGCATTTCAGTCCAAACGTAGCGTTCAGCAATCAGTTTCTGTGTCGCTTTGACACCAGGGTGGGACAGTTCGTGCAATTTCTGGAACACTGTTTTTTGCATGTCTGCTGGCACAAAAGGTCTAATGCGACCCGTGGAAATATCACACTGCAATTCAACCGCTGAATCACCTACTGGCATTGGTTGAAGTTTTAAGCTAATGTTGTCTTGCTTCGCATGTTGTAAAGCAATATCGGTTGCTTGTAATTTGGCCATCAGCTCCAAATCAATAACACAAGACTTGATGGAGGAAATATTTATCCTGGAGAGAGCATCAGCCACAACATTTTCCACACCACTAATATGCTGAATGTCCGTGGAAAATTGGCCTATAAAGTCAAGCTGTCGAGTTTGCCGCGGTGAACATTTGTCTGCTTTTTGTCTGAATGCAAAAATAAGTGGTTTGTGGTCAGTAAAAATTGTAAAGTTCCGACCTTCAATCATATGTCGGAAATGTTGTACTGCGGAGTACACCGCCAAAAGTTCGCGGTCATAAGCACTATATTTTTGTTGAGCCGGTGACAGAGATTTTGAAAAAAATGCTAGAGGTTGCCAATTGTCATTCACCTGCTGCTGCAAGGCTGCACCCATTGCAAAGTCTGATGCATCCACTGCAATAGATAGAGGTGCCGTAGGTCTGAAGTATGCCAAGGTGGCAGCATTTGCAAGTTCTTCCTTGCTTCGTACAAAAGCATCATTAGATTCTTCTGTCCACTGAATTAGGCTTTTGTCATTCATTTTGGCTCCTTGCAAATATTTGTTTAAAACCCCCTGTGTGTGCGCAGCATGGTAGATAAACCGGCGATAGAAATTAAGCATGGCCAGATAACGTCGCAATTCTTTAATGGTTTCGGGACGGGGAAAATTTTTAATCGCGTTAACCTTATCCTGAAGTGGGCTAATACCATCCGCAGAGATGTTATGCCCTAAGAATTTAACATTAGATTGGCCAAAAACACACTTAGATGGGTTCAAACGTACCCCATATTGAGATAGACACTGGAACACCATTTGTAAATGTCTGACATGCTGCTCGTAATTCTCCGATGCTACTAGTACATCATCAAAATATGGAATGCAAAATTCAAGCCCATACAACACTCTATGAATAAATCGCTGAAACGTCGCAGCAGCATTGGCTAAACCGAACGGCATATACAAAAATTCAAAAAGACCAAACGGAGTTGTGACTGCTGTTTTTGGAACATCCTCAAGTCGTACCGGAATTTGATGATATGCTCTAGACAGATCTAAAGTCGAAAAAATCTTTTTACCGTGGAGCGCTTGTGTACAATCCTGAATATGAGGAACAGGATAGCGATCCGGAATTGTAGCAGCGTTTAAATGACGATAATCTCCGCACGGGAGCCAATCGCCTTTCGATTTGGGTACCATGTGCAGCGGGCTAGCCCAAGAGCTGCTAGAAGGTCTGCAAATACCGGCCGACATCATAAACTGAAATTCTTGCTTAGCCGCGCGAAGCTTATCTGGAGGAAGTCTGCGAGGGTTAGCAAACACAGGTGGACTTTTGGTCTCAATAATATGCTGCACATCATTCTTTGGGGGGTTAAGGGAGGCTGAAGTATCGGTTAGGCTAGGGAATTTGTTGAGCAGCGTATGGAATGTTGTCATTTCAGAAACCGTGCGTATATTGCTACAATTTGACTTATCAATTATACCCTGCGCCTGCAAATTAGTAATGGGGTCGTGTAACTTTCCCTGACACACATCAATGAGTAATCCAAAATGTCGAAGAAAATCAACCCCAATAATTGGTTGTGAAACATCTGCCAGAATAAATAGCCAATGAAAATCCCTGCGCAGGCCTAAATCTAGCTTTAAGAGCTGCTGACCAAACGTAGGAATGATCGTGCCATTAGCGGCAAAAAGTTGTAGCTTATCTGCTGTACGTGTTCTATCAGCTTTTGTCACAGGTAAGACAGACACGTCAACCCCCGTGTCAATTAAAAATTTCAAATGAGTAGTTCTGTCATTGAGATAGAGCCTATTTATCTGAACTGCGCCGTCACTCCCAGAATTGAGTGATGGCTGTACTAGTTTCCCTCCCATGAACAAGGCTTGCGGCATTTACTTGCTTTATCAGCAAAAGTAGCATGGTACCAACATAAATTCCTTCCAACAGCATTCCTTTCTTGACTTTTATCACGTTTATAATGCCTAAAACGGTCACGGGACTTGGAACGACTCTGCCTGCTACTATTCCCCTGCACTTCCAAATTCTCCAAGCGTGTGGAGAGTGCAAGAATTAATGATTTAATCTCCTCGTTACCCGATTGGATATTTTGAACCATGGGGGGTGGACCATTCGCCGCAATGATACCATCGGCCATCTCGGCTAATTTGTCAAGCAGGTCATTAGAAATTGCTAATATTTGTCGCACATGAGTGGGTACTCTCTGGAGAAATAAGGTTTTCAGCAAATCATCCTTGACCTGACTACCAGCCTTACTCCGCATTTCAAGCAGCAAACGGGAAGGTTTTTTATCCCCCAGTTGCAAACCAGAAATCAACTCGCGAATGCACTGATCCTCACTCATGGAATATTGATTTACGAGCCGATTTTTGAGCCTTTCATATGGCTGATCCGTGGGTTGCTCACTAATGATATCACCTGCTATCGCCAGTTCCTCCGGTTGCATTGATGCAACTAAATGGTGAAACTGGGTAACACTGTCAGAAACCCCTGCCAGCTTAAATTGGGATTCCAAATTAAAAAAACCAAAGTTTCGGGTTTGCACGCCAAAATGGGGTCGCCTTTACCCCAACCCTATGAATGCCTGGAGCGACAGTATCCGGTGTTTCTGTTGACATTTTTTTAAATTTTACTACACAATTAAATCACGAAAAAAATAAATGCAGGAAATATACTGTATACAGAAAAACTGGTTTCAACAACCCTACCAATTAAGACATAATAAAAAATAATAATGCAAGGAAAAGTATGGAAATAAAAATTCTAGCGTCATATAATACAATAAACAATATTTTGGATCACCTAAACATGCGATTCGATCTGCTCAGGCTTAACTATAGCATGTCGAAATAAATCGCGTCACACCCCGAATTTCAAAATAAGCATATATTACAAAACAAACAAAAAATATTCAATTTGAAAGCACTTAAATAATGCTGTACTGAAAGCTTATTACCAATATAAATACATATACAAAAATTAAATAAAATGCGCAAAAAATTAATGTCGAATTTATCTAGGGGCAAGTAAAATTTATATGCACACACAGGGGTATTACTGATCTGAACACCATCAAAATAGATACGATTCACCGAGATTCAAGCTCTTTACCTCGTAGCACTGATGTCTCCACATGCCAATAGGTGATTAACAACACAGTTTACCGATAATGCACACAATCGTGTTTCACACAAACTCTTGAAGAAATATGAAAAATATGCCCGCTTGGGTCACTAATGATGCACACACGCCGTAATTAAGGCCATTATAAGGTCGATGCACTTAGATTATCATAAGAAATGTTCAAACACCGAGGTCACCATTTTAGCAGCGGGCATTCTAAACCCGATTACTAATTATCGATTAAATAAAATATTGCACTTCACAAATTAAGAACACATTTAAAACTTAATAAATTATATTGTAACTCAAAATACATTCTTCGCACCAGCGTGCGGCAATTCAGCATTAATCGTTACATTAGCACGCTAAAATACGTGCGTTCAACAGGCAGTCCAGAGTCCAACTAACTGTTTCTTCCAGCTCAACGGCGAAGGCTTGTTCCGTGCGGTTTCCCGTTAAGCACAGATGAAAAACCATGGATCCAACATCCAAAATTCTGGACCCAGCTCATTAGCTGGTTTTAAGTTTTCGGCGATGCCAGATCCCCACAAAGAGTCGTTTTAGTTTCATTATTTGTGAATTTATACTTCATAAATTTACATTTGCCAAATAAATAATGTAGTGGGTCACCTCTCTGACCACACTGACACAAGTCATCATCTCTTTTGCCAATTCTATGCAAGAATGTAGGAAAACTTCCACATCCACTGAGGAAGTAGAGTGAGACTTTATCTTTATATATAAGTGAGCATTGAACCTTTACAATAATACTATGAGTAAACCTCCCGAACCCTGAGGAGTCCAACTTGTGCTGCCACCTGTCCAGCAATTGCAATTTAATAAGCTTATTAAGTAAAGAGCATGGAAGTTTAACTTCATTGTTTACTAGCAAGTTGCAGTATTGTGCGGCCTGGTACGCCAGCTTGTCCGCCAGTACGTTAATGGCTTTTGGAATATTTAAAATACAAATTTGCGTGTCGTTTGCTTCTTATACTTTGCAAAACTTGCCTCTTTGTTATGTGCCCAAACCTGACCACTTCCTGTCCTCTGGTTATACAATTTCTGTTAATACAGCTTGGGATTGAATTGAGATTTTTATCGCTTAATAGCTTGATAAACATGTGTGTTTTAAGATTTTTACATTTATTTCTAATAATTTCTTATTTTTATATTTAAAAAACTTACTAATCAATAGAATATAGTTATTGCAATGTTGTCAAAACAACGAAAGTAATATAAATACTAATCTGACCGTAGCATGATTTTCATATTACAATCAGGAGTAGATTACTCTGTCACCTAATTACTACATATGAGTAATAATATTTATTATGATAATAGCTCCTGAAGCATAATGCGTCCCAAGGGGGGTTATGATCCAAAGTGTCCAAGATTTTCCTATTCATTTTGGTAATTTAATGTTTTTCACTTATCAGAAAATTTAAGAAAAGTAATATAAATAGTTAGATTACTTCTATTAAGGCGTCCCAAGGTTGAATATGTTGCAATGTACCCCAGTCTTTTCTATTCATATTGGTAATTTAATATTTTCTGATTATCAGAAAATTTTCTATTTCACTAAGTTCAAATCTTATCTTCGCAAAAAGTTACGTGTCTAAAATAAACAAAAATTAAGGATCGTGTGTCAAGCATAGATTATGTAACATGTTCCAACACTTCCAAAATACTTTTACAAATCTTTACCGTCTAATAGCGCACAATATGATGTTTAAGCAAGCAATTTTGAAAACGCATAACATATTTAAAAACCCAATTTCAGGAATTAACAACACTATTCAGAAAAATATCCGAATTATTTTGTGCATTCCTGTATATAATCTATAGTTTTAGATACATACTGCATAGAATGATAAAATGTAATTCAGTTAGGAAACGCATAGCATAGTTCTAAATTCCCCTTCTTGAATTTCCTTCAATAAACGGAAATGTACCCTAGATCTTTTGTGTTGCCCTCTATATCACCTCTAGAATTTATGCACACTAAGTAATTGGCAAAAAATTATTATTATTTTTTTTTTTTTTGAAAACTCGTACCGCAACTGAAAACGCACTTCTAATAATTAATGTTAACAGACAGTACTTTAACAGAATTCTTTTGAGTACCCCTGTAAAGGAACAATAAGTACTATACACACCATATTCTACATTAAGCCTTTTTTAATACACCTGAGTGATATGTATAAATTTCAATGTGTTTGAAATAGTGTAACATTTTAAAAATAAACCACAAATGATGTTTCCCTATAGACCGTAATGTAACAGAATTATTTTGAGTGTCCATGTAAAGGAATTATAAGTGCTACACATTTTATTTTCAATACCGAACATGCCGTAGTAAACCTAAATAACATATATGTCAATCCAAGTATATTTACTTGAGTTAGAGCATGGACAGGGATACAGACCGAATTAATGAATAGTTTTCAACTATGTTGGAAAATGTTAAAAAATAAGTTAGAAATATATATATATATATATATATATATATATATGAAAATAATTTATAGTATAAATTATTTTAATTCAAAGAATTTAATTAATGAAAAAGGAAAATAGGAATAGGTGAAACTTTAACTTTTGATATTGTTTCATTTTTTTCTGAATTATTATTTCGACTTTGAAACCGTGTTTTTTATTTTATTTTATTATTATTATTATTTTTTTTACATTAACATTTAGTAATACACAAAAGGAAGAAGAAAAATCTTTAACATTTTAATAGTTTGGTATTTTTTTATGCCCTGGGTGCCAAAGTTCTTATAAAATTAATATTCTTCAGAACAATAAAATTAATTAAATCATTCAAGAATGAATAAAAAGAAAAACACAAAAGTATTTAAAGAAAGTTCTTACATTTGAATCACCCCCAGCATGTTATCGAAACTTTTATTACTCTTTCTTTTGTTACAGTTCAGGATATATATTTTTTCTTTTAGAATTAAATTTCGAATTTGATATTATCATTCTATAAAAAGTTAATTACTTAGTCTAAATTGAAAAAATATATACTTTTAATTTATTTTTCTTTATTTCGTTAAAATAACTCCATTAAAATCTTATAATTAGAATATTATTTGTAATAGAACAATCTATATAATTAAAAATAGTTAATTAATTAAATGAAGGAAGTGAATATCAACATTTAAAAAAAGATATTATGATGTAACTCAATCTTAAAAAAAAAAAAAATAAAAGAAAATAAATAAAAACACTTTTTAACCGACTTTACATATTACGTTACGCAATACGTTTGTATGTTTTTAACTCTTTCCAATCTAGTTGAAAAGTGTTTATAACTTAGGTTTGTATGACAGTCTGCCGTCCGTCCGTGCTCTAACTCTCTGAAATATACTCGTATTTCGCTAAAATTGTTGTATGTTATTGACGTTTATTGAACATGATCCCCATTGAAAATGAAGAGTGTAGTACGTATAATTTATTTACAGGGCCAGTCAAAAGTATTCCGTTACATTGCAGTCAATGGGAAAAATATTTTCAAGTGCATTTTGATGATGTTACGCCTTTTAAAACATGAAAAAATTAGTATTTACTACTATTAAAATACGTATATTACAATTACGAAGCGTATTAAAACATGAGATTTGTAAAATATGGGGGGGGGGGGCTTTATTATTCATTTACAGGGTCACACAAAAGAATTCGGTTACACAATGTTCTATGGAGAAAAATTGTTTGTTGCGTAATTTAATGATATTTCACTATTTCAAATAGGATGAAATTTATATGAATTACTGAGGTGCACTATAAATTGCTCACTGAAAAATATGTTGTGCATTGCGTTTATGGTTCTTTTACAGGGACATACAAAATAATTCGATTAATGTCTTTGGGCTAATAATTGCAGTCTATATTTTTTTAAGTGCGTTTTGAACTTTGGTTTGCATTTTTAAGTTTTACTAATTTTTTGCATACTACATGGTGTGTTTAAATTTTGTTGATTATATAGGGATACACAATGGAAATTATAAGTATTATTGGCTATGGGATTGAATTGCTTGAGAGCATTTTTAATTGTGTTACGCATTTTTCTGTTGAACTATATTTCGTAGACTAAGAGAAGTTTGTGGAACATAAATAATTTGATATGCAGAGCTACGCAACGTAGAAGATGCATTGCCATTTATGGTTGATAATAGCTGGAAGAGAGTTTTAAGCTGCTTTGGGCATTTTTTACTTGAATTAAATTTTAGCTTAATATCTGGTGTGTACAAAAGTCTTTAGATAATATACAGGGATGTACAAAATATACCTAGTGCATTTCCATTCATTGGCGGAAATTGCTAAATGTGAAATTTCTAACTGAACTACATTTTAGCATGCTAAGTAGTATATAACGAAATCTATAGCTTATACACAGAGCTGCAAAAAATATTTCGACTACTTTTTTCACTATGGAAGGTAATTTCTAAAACTCGAATTTGAAATGTGTTATGTTTTCTAAACTCTTTATTACATATCTTCTTTCACCTTATTTAACGGTGAAATTTCTTTACAGTTTACTGGATGTGTTGGAAAGTGTTTCATAATCTATACTTGTTTATGAAACACTTTCAATAATCAACCCATTTTATTTTCTTGACGCATGATTTTTCGTTCTTGTAGATTTTTTAAATTTATGCCCATTCATAACTTTTGAGCGGATGCTCAGGATTTAAAAATATATTTTTGTTGGAAAATGACCTGTTTTGTGGTTGCTCAATTACAAAATTCACCATAAAAAAGTGTTAGTGTACATTTGGGAAAAAATATTGTGTTTGTCTGCGTATTTGTTTATATCTATGTACTCCTATCTATCTAATAAAAGGCCCCGTTTTCAGAGCACGAAATGGTGTGTTTAACGGACGGTGTAGTAAAATGTTAATAACATTTTAAAATTGTTTCAAGAATAATTTTCTCTTTTAGAAAAATAAATAAAGCTTTTAGAAATCGATTTCTTTTAAAAAATTCATATGTTCCAATTCGTAATTTCTTCGTAAGCTGATTTCGAAAAAAATATTTTTTTTTTTCGAAAAAAAAAAATTGAATTGTAATTTATCAATTTGTTAACAAAAATCAATTTTTAGAACTTTCAAATACGCTAAACTTACAGTTAATTCCGTCACGTCATTTTTGATTTATATTCAAAAACTACCCACATTGCAATCTGTTTTGCGACGATTACAAATAAATTTATAATTATTAGATCTAAACAGTAAACTTACATGATTCGTAAATTACTTGACCGAATTGCTTCCTGTTTACTTTCATAAGATAAAATTTACCGTAAAAAGCCATGTATGATGCCACAATTAGGTGTTCGCTATGAAATTTTCAAAGTTTCGTACAATTTTTCTATAAATACGACCACGTTAGGATTTTTGTTTGTAAATATAAATTTTAAAAAGATAATTTATAGTTCTTCTTTATGTCCTTAAAATATTTATAGTGTTGTATAGAGTTTATTTACGCAAAATTTTTAACATATGATTGTCTACCCCGCTTCAAAATGAGCTTTAGTGGCAAGAAATGAATTTAAAACGAATGTGAATAAAAACTAGTCGTTGGGGGGCACCGTAATACTTACCCATCATTGATATGCATCATGTAAAATATTAAAATAAAAAATGTGTAAACTACTTATAAAATGCATTGCAATTCAAATAAAATCGTGGCTTATGACGTCATAAACTTTAAAGGCTCGTTTACTGAATTGCTTGAAAGAAACCTCCTTATAACTCCAAAAATAATAATCCTATTAACTAGCGGTTTATTGCATCTGATTAAGCGTAAAATTTCCAATTAAAATATATCTTTGAAGTGAAATCTGGATGAAATACAGGGTCATGAAAAATCGAAGAGTGTGGCAAATAGGATTCCAAATATCTCGGCAACTCATTATCCGATTGACTTCATGCTTTATGCAAAATTTATGTTTCTTTTATTGTCTTTTATATTCATTTCTTAAAATAAACAATTTCGAAAATTTTTATATACCTTTTATCAGAACGAATATTTCGAGAGTCCGAAAAAAATAGTTCTGGTTAGGTTATTGAAATTAAATAGGCTTCTTCCCATTATTACACACTAAATACATACCAAATTACAAGTCTCTATCTCAATTTGTTCGGGAAATAGAGCGTTTACAGACACACAGACACACAGACGGACGGCAATTTTTTCCCCCCTAAAAATATGTTTTTTTGAAATCTCCAGTGTCTGAAACGTGTAAATCCGTCAAAAATTTTTTCGATTTTCAAAACGATTACAAGACTTACCCTATACTACGTATGATGGGTAAGTAACTAGTCGTTGGGGTCACCGTATTACTTACCCATCATGGATATGCATAATATCCCACATTGAAATTCTATGACTGAAAGCATTATTGACATTAAAAATAGAACAACATTATTTTCGTTTGATGACGTCATATACTTTAAATCGAGGCTAACGAAAGAGAAAGGCTACCGCGGTGCTTTACGCGTATCTTTTTTTACAGACCGCCGGAGTCACGTGATGCTCGAATGCACCAATGAAGATGTACGAAAAGAGCATCACGTCACTCTAGCGGTCTGTAAAAAAAGATAAGTGGAATGCACCGCGGTAGCCTGTCTTTTTCGTTAGCCTCGCTTTAAATGCTGTATTACTAAATTGCTTATAAGAAGAACCTCTATAAGTAAAAAAAAGTATTAATTATTATAGTAATTTAATATTTGCTCTAAGGTTACTGAAATTTAATAGGCTTTGTCGCACTGTTACATTCTAAGTACATACCAGATTTCTAGCTTCTATCTCAATTTGTTCGGTAGATAGAGTGTTCGAAATCGTGGCTCGATAGCGTCATAAAATTTAAATGCTCTATTACTGAATTGTGTAAAAGAAACATTCTTATAACTCCAAAAGTGATAATCATATTAACTAACACTTTACTGCGTCGAATTAAGCGTCTCATTTCGAATTAATATACAGGGTGTTTCACTACCAGACCGATAAACTTGCAGGAGGTGTAGAGGGCACAGATACGACTCGGAATCAGATAGGAATGCAGGGTCGAGAATGCGGTAGTTGTGAGATATGGTTCAAAGAAGCAGAGAACAAGAACAGAAACAACAACACATTAATAGGACAGAAAACATTTTATTGAAAAGTTGTACTACAGAAGGTGTTCGAAATTACTACTAGAAGTCGTCGGACAGGCTTGACAGCGGGACAGCGGGACAGCTCACCTGGTGTGTTGCGTATCCTGCCGGCAGCTACAGATATTCAAGCGGCGAGGCAGGATACGCGACACACCAGAAATCTTCCAGAACTTAAGTGAATCCATGCGACACCGCTGTCAAGCCTGTCCGACGACTTCTGGTAATAATTCCTTCTGTAGTACAACCTTTCAATAAAATGTTTTCTGTCCCATTAATGTGTTGCTGTGTATGTTCTTTTTCTCTGCTTCTTGAACCATAGCTCGCAATTACGGCATTTTTGATCCTGCATTCCTATTGATTCTGAGTCGTCTCTGTGCCCTCTACAACTCCTGCAAGTTTGTCGGTCTGGTAGTTAAACACCCTGTATATCTTTGAATTGAAATTTGAATGAAATGCAGTGTCATGAAAAATCGAAGAGTGTGGAAAATATGTTTATTACAAATATCTCGGCATCTAATTATCCTATCGACTTCATTCTTTGTGTGTAAAATTTATGTTTTTTTTATTGTCTTTTATGTTCACTCCTTAAAATAATTAATTTCTAAAATTTTTATATACCTTTGATCAGAACGATGATTTCGAGAGTCCGAAAAAAATAGTTCCGGATAATCCAGGTTTTTGAAATTCAATAGGCTTCTTCTCATTATTACATACTAACTACATACCAAATTTCAAGTCTCTTTCTCAATTTGTTCGGGAGATAGAGCGTTTACAGGCAACCACACACAGACACATACACAGACAGACGGACAGATTTTTTTTTTTTTTCTAAAAATATGTTTTTCGGAATCTCCAGTGTCTGAAACGCGTAAATCCGTCATTTTTTTTTTTTCAATTTTTAAAATGATTACAAGATTTACCCTATACTTACGTATGATGGGTAAGTGATAAATCGTTACAAGAAAATGCATATTGATTCTTTTGGAGCGCCTAAAGAGTAAAACTGTTGAACGAGGAATTCAATTTGTTGAAATCATCTGTTAATGTAATTGTGAAAAATCCAAGATGCATCGGCATAGAATTTGATTCAATATTTGGAAACCTCCCAGACGGAGGTATTTTAATACTTATCCCTACCATATACTGTCATATACCATATACTTATCCATACCATATACTGCCATATACCATATACTTATCCATAGCATATACTGCCATATACCATATACTTATCCATACCATATACTGCCATATACCATATACTTATCCATAACATATACCTTTTAATACTTATCTATACCATATTTTAATCACTATTTAATGCTGAAATCAGTCATGATAGTTCTGTTGCATGAATTTTATAGGATCAAAAACTAAGCAGGGTAATGTAACCATCCTTTGCAGGATTATATGTGACTAGATTGTGGTCGAGATAATCCAATCATTTTTTTTTATCTATTCATTTTTCTCAACTTTTTATCCAAAATTGCATTATCAGAAGGGAGATTTAATTAATATTTTTAAATAGTCTTTTTTATCTACCGTTTGCAGAATATAAAAATCCCCCCTAAAAATATTTCCAATTACTGTAATTTTCAATTGAAATCTATATTACGCGCTATTTATATATACACATAAATATTGAAAAAGAAAGAAAACTTTTAAATTATTAAAAAATTATGTATAAAAACGTATTAAATTATTACGTTAAAGCATTTAATGATGAAAATTAAGGATTTTTGTTTTAAATTCTAGACGTCATAATAGTTCGGAAAGGAGCGCCTTTTTTTTTAATTGTTTTCTAATAGCTGATTTTCAAACATGTTATATTGATCTTACTTAATTAATTACGAAAATAGCCTTCACGACTGCGGTATATGCCGCCTTAGCGCTCGAAGCCCCCCAGTCAAAAGCCCCGCCAGTGCCTGAGAGGTTCTACTCTCAAAGCCGGTACGCGGGAGGGGATGGATTTAAAGCTCTGTCGCGCTCGTCGACCTAACCATTCGGAGTTTCCGTGTTTTTTTTTCAAACCTTGCCGTAAATACGGGTTAGGATCCCTTAGAAAGACCCCCACAGTGAGCACTCACCCCCTAAGGTATCCCTTGTGTAGATAATCGCCCGTCATAAAATCAACCAACCAACTCCCAGTCAAAAGCAAAATGAATGGCAACCCGATGATGGAAAATTGCCACAGGTCGTGGGAATATCTTTTATTCTTCCGTAAACAGATAATCTTTTTTAAAACATAGAAGATTAGTGTGTTTTTACAGCTTGCGGAATCTGGACGTACGTAGATTGGCGAGCGTGGCTCGTACAGGGCAGAACCTCCTAGTTGTGCAAATAAACTACGTTTTCCTGTAAAATAGTTCAAATTTAACTAATCTATATTTCACTAAACACTTACTCAAGATAAAATAAATAAATAAATAAAATTATTTCACTCCCTTCCCTTAATGACAGACTGAAATAAATGCGTAATAAATTAATATTGTCGATAAACTTTATAAATTTTGATGGAATTTTAATATGTAGATGATCTTTTATTACAAAAACATCTATATTTATATATAAAGAACATGCCACAATTCCGAAATGTTTATTCACCTTTTATTATTATTATTATTTTTATTATTATTGTTATTATTATTATTATTATTATTATTATCATTATTTATTTACATATAAATTATAACTGAACTTATAACAGATTTTTTTTCTTCCTGCATTGAGGGTTAAGAAATGTCTTATTAGATATTGTGCTCTAAAGCCCTCTTTAAAATTATGACAGTGGGTTGAAAAAAGCGAAAAACAAACGAACAACAAAAAAAGATAATACCCAGTAATACAATTTGTAGTCCAAAACTTCTTCAACTTACGTTTTAACGATTAATAAAAAAAAATAATAATAATATATTTTTTGTATGCTGATACTATCATATTTACAGGAAAATTAAATTTACGTTCATATTTTATTATTAAAAATAATTGTTACCGTCAGAATTCATTAAAAGTATAGAAAATCATATGGATATGTAAGTGATAAATAAAAATAAAATATATTCCTTTACGATAAAATATACGACTAAAATATTTTAAATTATTTACTTAAAGCTACTGATAAAAATTTATGCAAAATTAAGAATTGACCAATGAAAAAAGTTACCTTTTTAGAAGTTCATATTTAAAATCTATTAAAAATATTTATACGTAATTTTCATTATAATCTGGATCATACTTTAAATATTATTTTATTTAATTTAATTTATATTAAACTAGGAGATGCAATTTTAATGTTTATTTAACTATTATTAAAGAAAATGTGATTTTCAAAATGGCATAGTGTTCGTAAAATGATCAAGCAAGAAACTTCAATGCAAGAACTGAGTAAATGTTTTAAAATATTTAGAAATTTATTCCTTAAAAATGTACATTAAGGAAAAAATTTAATTACATCAGGCTGAAACGCACAGGAACTTATAAGAAATATTTATATAATTGTTTAAAACATTAAAACACATACATTAAATATTTCTTAATGTATGTACAAAAATTATGAATTGAAAAATCGATGTTAGCGCATACTATACAGAACAACTTTGTGGAAAACGTCACGAATTCATGATAAGACGGGATAATCATATATATTTGATAAATCCTACAAACTTTTCAAAATCATAAATGAAGCCGGGTGCTCATGGTTGATATGCATTTATTTTTATGATTTATGTTTGTGATATAATGTTTTAATATTCATGAGAAAAATCGGTCACATTATTAAAAATAATTTCAAATTGCTATTAACAAATACCTAAATATTTAAAAACCTGTATTTTTGATTTAAAAATAAAATTCTGAGAGGAAATTTAATTTAATTTTTTTTTTTTTTTTTTTTTTTCTTTTATGCCTCCAATTTACAGATTTGATTAATAAGCTGTATAATTTGATAACAGGATTAGCTTGGAAATTCCGCAGATATTCGCGTTTCTTAAATCTCACGTAGTGCTGCCATCTATGTAGAATGTTAATATTTAAATTAAAAATATTTCATTCATAATTCTATTTAACTTTCATCAGTTCCCAAATTTTGTAAAATGTTTCCTTGGTTTCTTATACTTGTTAGTGCAGCCATCTGTAGGGAATATTTTAATTTAGAATTGGAGCATGTTTAGATTATTTTAACATGATCGAAAGGTTTATTTAAAAATGCTTTTCTTATTTTCTGTGCAAAAAACTTTTCTTTCAATGTTTTTTTTTTTTTTTTTTTTTGTTTTTTTGTTAAGTAACTGATTCTATAATAATATAAAATGCAATTGAGACTTTAGAAATAAAATTATTATTATTTTTAAATAAGACGTATTACAATTACTGCTAGATAATTTTAAATTAATGTGTGCAAAGACATTTTCAATAAAAACAACAACAAAAAATTCTTCAATTTTTTTTTTAAATTTTAGTTATTATAATGAGTATTTGAAATGTGTTGTTTATTAAGTGGAATAGGAAAAATCTATAATGTACTATAGTATACTATAATATACCACAAGGTATATAACATGCAATAGTTCTTAAATTGTATAGTTCTTTGGAGTTATTATAATTCGAAGATTGTATATACATATATTTTTAAATAATCGAACATTGTATTTTAAATCGAAGGCGGTATATTTTATCTGTTATTCTATTTTTTTTTTTTTTTTTTTTTTTTTTTTTTTTTATACAGTGGTATACTGTTACATAAAAAAATTAATGTGATAATTTGTATACATATCTTTGCATCATAAATTCGATTTGTAAATAAATTCATGTTCCATTTAATAACTTTACTGAAAAATATACGCAATAATGAAGACTAATATATTTATTTAAATTAAAAAAATTTGAAATTATTTCCATACATAGATATCGATGACATATATTTTAAAGTACAATAATTATCTGGAAATAACTTATAGGATTAACGTTGATTATTTAAATTCTTGTTTTGAAAAGGAAAAAAAAGAAGTTATTTAAAGTTTGCATTATAGGGAAGAAGAAAAGAAGTGGGTAAGTCTGATCGAAGATCGGACAATCGGACAAAGAGTTTCGTTTAATATTCCTTTCAAAATACTTTATCCTTTCTTTAATAAATCGAAATAAATTTCATAAAAAAATCATGCTTTTTTATAAAGTAAATATTCGCTGGTCTATTTTTCCCGCTATTATACTCTGTCACAATAATATCTGCCATGTGGACTAAATGCGATATATATATTAAAAAAAAAAAAAAAAAAAAAAAAAAAAAATCAGTTTCAAAATTAAACATTTACACATACTCATACTCATTGTATTATTGAGAAATGTTTGAAAATTTCCATTTTATTACCAATATGACGTCATATTAATCTTTTTTTTTCAATTGGTGAAACTATTTATTTCATTTTCATTTTTCACGTGGGAATCTTTCATCAGAAAATTAATTATTGTAGAAAGAATTTTATTGTGCATTTTTAATTGTTGGCAACTGTTATAACGAAAAAAATTAAATTTAATAGGAAAAGGCTGTTAGATTTTTGGATTTTTGTCTTTATATATAAAAATAATGCGATTTTTTAAATTTTTATGATTTTGAGCCTCATAGTAGGTATTCAGCTATAAGTCCACAAAATTTCATGACTGTTAGTTATATAGTTTCTGAGAACCGGCTCTGTGACAGACAGACAACGAAGCGGGACTAATAGGGTTTCGTGAGATAAACGAAACCCTAAAAAGACCTTTTGTATAGACTTGTAGATTCAACTTATTGTTGGTTTCTGCCACAGCTAAATATTTTCCAAAATTAGTTAATGGAAAGGAAACTAGTGGAAAAAAAATTAGAGAATCTACGGAAATTCCCGTGTTTGATTACGAAAGACAAATAAACAAACAAAAATTAAAGTAAAGTATTAAGTAAGTACCAAGCAACGTCATTGTTTATTATAAAATTTCTCAAAATATATAAAATAAGAATGCATTTATTAATACAGCATTTTACGTATGATGCTTCTTCACAAACTAGTTTAATACTGGTTGGTTGATTATTTGTTACAGCCGATTATATGGGCTAGGGATATAGGCCGGTGACGGACTCCCCCTCCCCCCCCCCCCGTGAGGGTCTTTCTAAGGGATCCTAAGCCGTATTTACGCAAGGTTCGAAGAAAACTAGGGAAAACTCCGAACGGTTAGGTTTGACGTGCCAGACAGGCGTTTCACCGTAACCCTAAGGCCGTGACAGTAAATAAACATGACGCACGTTTCCGTTCTATGACCAGACGTAAGATAGGGACTATCCTACAGAAAGACTCGAATATTTCTCTCAAATACTAAACAAAAGTAAGCTTTTATATGAAAATAGCTTATAAAAAGCACACTGTAATAATAATAAGTATCTTCAAATATATTCTCGTTTGCTAATTTATGTGTACTTTAATTTAATCTATTCAATTAATTAGTTTCAATGGTAGTTTATTATCGATACTTTTTAAGCACGGCTGTAATTCTTTTAGTTGATGATATTTTATAATAAAAAAATTTCGTATTTATGTTTTAATAAAAGTACAAATTTTAGTCTCAAGAAAATAAATGAAAAAAAAAAAAATCAGAATATTCATTAAGCATTAGTACAGTAAATGAAATGATAACAGCATACTCACAATTATATGTATTCTTTTTAGTTTATTTATTTTTCCATCATGGTTAAAATTTAATACAAACAAAGAATAAATAAAAAGATTTATTTTCCAGATATTAGTTGAGCAAGTAAAAGTATAGTGTTGAAATAATTTCCTGTGTTTTGAACATTCTTTTATAAATACTTTCTCCAAATTTTAAAGAGATAACTTCTTGTGATTGTTGGAATAATGATAAGTTTAAAATTAGTTTAAAATATTATAGATTTTTAAGTATTTTAAAAATATTTTATATCATTGTTTTGAACCTCAAGCAAGCAAAGTATAAATTGAATTTTTTATTTCAAGATGTTAATGAAGCAAATAAAATTATAATAACTAAATAATTCCATGTATGTTTTTAACATTCATTTATATATACATATTTTCCAAAATTTGAAACAAATAAATTATAGTGTTTATTTCTATCATAATGTTTTTTTATATAGAAATAATATGTTATACATAATGATAAAAATAAAATAATAATTCCATATATTCTTTTTTACATCAATTAATTTTTAATGATTTATATCATTCCTTTGAATCATGATCAATCAAAGTAGAAATAGACGAATTTTTTCAGATTATTAATGAAGGAAGTTAAACGATAATAATAAAATAATCATTCTATTTGTGCTTTTTACATTCATTTATATACAAATTATCTAAATAATAATAATAACAAAAGTATATATATATATATAACAATATCTGTGATTTTTGCATTCATTTATATACAAATTCTCTAAATAATAATAATAATAACAAAAGTATATATATATATATAACAATATCTGTGATTTTTGCATTCATTTATATACAAATTCTCTAAATAATAATAATAATAACAAAAGTATATATATATATATATATATATATATATATATATATATATATATATATATATATATATATATATATATAACAATATCTGTGATTTTTGCATTCATTTATATACAAATTGTCTAAATAATAATAATAATAATAACAAAAGTATATATATATATATATATATATAACAATATCTGTGATTTTTGCATTCATTTATATACAAATTCTCTAAATAATAATAATAACAAAAGTATATATATATATATATATATATATATATAACAATATCTGTGATTTTTGCATTCATTTATATACAGATTCTCTAAATAATAATAATAATAATAAAAGTATATATATATATAACAATATTTGTGCTTTATATCATTTCATTGAACCTTAAGTAAACAAAGTGCAAGTTAAAGTTTCCTTTTCAGACATTAATAAAGTAAGTAAATGATAATAATTATAATAAAATAATTCCATGTATACTTTTTACATTTATTTATTGAAATTTTTTGCAACATTTCAAATAAATAAATTGTGGTGATTATTTCATCATTTTGAGTTTTAAGCAAGAAAAGTAGAAATTTAAGAATTTTTCAGTTATTAATGAAGCAAATAAAATGATAATAATAATAACTTTCATGTATTTTTTTTTCTTTTACATTCATTTATATATTTTTATTTTGAATTTTCAGGAAATAAAGTGTAGTTTTTATTTCTATATTGGTGTAGTTTTATATACAAATGTAACTAGATAACAGATTTTTTTAGACATATTTTAATGATTTATATCATTCCTCTGAGTCGTAAGCAAACAAAGTTGAAAATGATGATTTTTTTTAGATATTAATGAAGTAAGTTAAACGATAATAATAGTAAAATAATAGTTCCATGTATGCGTTATACATCTAGTATACTATCAGACTTATACTTGTATCACTATGAAGTACTTTTATTAACAGTAATATACATTTATATCGTTATATTGATAACATAATTTTAATTGCCACTGATCACACTAATATATCTATATTTCCAGTTGATTATCCTACTAATTTAGAATTAACGGAAAACCTCCTTACTAATAATACTATTAACTTTTTAGATCTTAAAATTACACTTAAAGAAAACAAAACAATAATTGATCTTTTTGATAAACGTAAAGAATTTAAATTTAAAATTAATGCATTTACTAATTTTAAATCTTGTCTTCATAATTCTGTATATCTTAATATACTCCTTAATCATATTTACAGAATAAAAAGTTTATGTTCTTCTCAACTCATTAACAGCAACATTAAAAAACTAATCTATCATGCATTACAACATGGTTTTCCAAAAAAAATTCATATATTCTTTAATATATAATTAGTACTTATATGATCTATACAACCAAATTAACACATGCGTTAAAAAAATGTATAAAAAACATATAATATTTTAAAAATAATAATAATAATAATAATTAGTTAATTAATTAATTATAATAGGACGGCTGGGTGAGTAGATGTTGGATTGAGGAGGTGTGTGGCGGAGTTGTATGGAAAAAAACGCATGGTTATTTTATTTTACACACACACACACACACACACACAAAAAAAAAGAGGGCATTTTAATTTACACATACGCTTACTAATACACTTTTTGTAATGGAATTTGATGTAGTACTTTTATATGTGCATTACCGTAGTTATATTTAAATATTCATTAATTAATTTAAATGAATTATTCACTACTATTAAGAATGTTTATTGATTTATTGTATTTACTTTTATGCCCATGGAGGACGATATCATATTCTAATATAATGTAATACTTTATTAAACACTAATATAATATATATTAATTCAAATTAATTTTATTCCCTAACAACTTATATCATGTGAATTTAAATTTTAACTTTCTATGCAAAAACATAATTTGTTACTATTAATTTCAATATTTAATTAATGTTATTTTTAAATCCATAGTAACTTAATTCACATAATTTAGTATTTTAATTTGCCCACGGTGGGCAATATCATATTCTAATATCATATTCTAATATAATGTAATACTTTATTAAATGTTTAAATTATATGTATTAATTTAAATTAATGTTATTCCCTATCCTATTGTATCATATGTTTAATATTAAATTTATCTCCATAGCATCTTTATTCACTTTTAGTATTTTAATTAATCATTACTACATCCAATTTTACTTTAATGTAAATGGATTTATTATTCATTTTATATTTAATTTCATATGTATTTATTATTAAATATTATTTATTTTATTTTTATTTCATTTATATTTATTAACTAATTACGACTACTTAAGATAGAATGAATTCATTTTTAATATTGATTTTTCCATTGTATTTCACTACATATTCTGCTCATAGATGGCAGCACCATGGCTTGTTGCTTTAAAATATTCAATATTTCCATGTAGTTTATTTTCAAAATCATAGATGGCAGCACCATGGTTTGTGATGCTTTTAAAAAATTCCATATATCCATGTAATTCATTTTCTAAATTGGCAACAGGGTTTATAATCTTCTAAAACAGTTTTTGGCAACATTTAGTAAATTATTTTTTGCAATTCATTGCCTTTATTTGTCTTCATGTATCTGGTAAGTGTTGGTAGTAGGAATCCATCTTCATCGTGTAGATTATGGCTTTTGTCGATCTATTATCCAGTTCTTCTCTTATAATTCTGGGTAAGGTTTCTCTCTTTTTAAGTATTGTATTTGTTTTATGAATTTTCAGTCTTTTTTTAATTAGATGGTTATGGTCATAGAGTGGTCGTCCCAAATTCATATTCTTTAGCAATTTTAATGCTAATATGAAGATGAAACCACTCATTTTATTTGTGGAATGTATGCATTTGGGACTTGATAATTCTGTATAAATTCCACAAATTTCATTCATTCTATTTTACTTAATTTTTAATTTAATTTCTACTTCTTTTATATTAGTATCTAATATCTATATTCATAGTGCTGGGGTTTCAATTTCGTTGTCAATAAATTATTACTTCCTAAATCATAATTTCAAGTTTCAGTTGGTGTTATCGTAATGTTTCATTAATGGTTATATATATATATATATATATATATATATATATAGTTTCCAACAGTTTCAAAGAAATAAATTCCAGTGACTACTTCTATAATGATGATTTTTATTTACTGATTTTTAAGCTATTTTTGGAATATTTTGTTAGGTATAAATATTTTAAAATGTTATTTTATTATTAATAAAGTTGGTAAAATTATATAAAAATAAGGATGCTAATATTTGTAAATCTCCTGTTACCGATTGACATGCATGTACAATACAATTATGAGGATAGTTAGTTGAAGTGTATTAAATATATTTATGTACTTACAAAAATAAAATATAGTAAATATTCTGAAAAATCAAGCAAAAAGTTCACTAACCCTCTCTACAGATCTGATACTATGTTTATAAATATTTTCCTGAAATCCCATTTAATAAAAAAGTTTACTGCATTCATATATTTTAAAAAATAAGAAATTAAGTTTTCAGTTTTTCTTTTCTGTTTATTTATTTTTAAATTATTCATAATATACAAAGAGAAAAACGGGAATTTCATTTAAATAAGAAACTCATGTTTTCGAAATACTTTTTAAAGAGCGTAAATGCACTCAATTTTCCCTTACCTGGTTCCTTAAAAAATCCTTTTTCTGAAATCAAGTTTTCAAAGAGAAGATAATCCTGTAGACACATCCCACAACGCGCGTTTTGACAGGAGCTCTACGAAGAAAAGAGGGCTTGAAATCGTCCAGGCACTTTCGGGCGTTTCAGGTATTTTGAATGTTCGAGCGTTTCATGTGTTTTGGTCGTGAAAGAGTTAAAAGCATAAAAATTGTAACTTATGCAGATTTCTGTCAGTGGTAGGTATAAATATCTAATTTGATATTTTAAACGGATTTTCACAGATATAAAAATCACGAAACGTCTCCATGAGGGAGTATTTAGGATTAATAGTTATTTCTTTCTTAGAAAGATTTTTAAATGAGAAAATTAATCAGGAAATACTTTAAAAATGTTATTAACATTTTTATACTGCGTGCTTTCGGTATCGAGCTCGGGATCTTATCATACAAAATTTTTCGGGTTAGGATTTCAAATCGTCAGGAGCGGGCACCGAAGAAGGCATCCGTACTCATCTCTACTGTGACCCTAATTTACTGCAGCGTACTCGGGCCATTGTGTGCGCGGCGTCACTTTAAAAAAAGGCCCATTTTGTTTTTAATCTAAATTCATTTGTCTCTTATTTGATATACTTCAGTTGCCATACAAATATTGAAAACATACTGTATCATAAATTAGGCAGTAAAAAAAATACATATATATCAGTATTTTAAACAAGTTTTGCGAAAATCTTTTTTTTAATTCGCGGATATTTGCATCATGACAAAATTTCTGTCCCGCAGTGACGCGGACGGTTAAGCTCGGTTCTCGTAAGATCTACGAAAACGAAGCAGCATCGACCAAGGTCAGTGTTTGGGAGGGTGACAAACTCTCTCTACTGCCGCTGCTGTGGGACAGTGATAATGGGAGCTGATGCACGTAAAATCTGTTCGTGGGTCCAATGTCCTCCAGGTAAGCGTTACTTCCGGGGGTGCCAATCCAGGTGCAGATCTCTTATCTGAAATTGGTTTAAACTTAGGAGACCAACTCTAGAATTCCAGCCACTTTTGAGGCTCTGGTACCAATACTTTCAGAGAAGTGCCTTGGCACTTTCTCTGACACGCCAACAGCAACAACAAAATTTCTACTCTACTTATAATATACGAGCAGAGAAAACCGAGCTATGCTCGGTCAAAATTAGCTTTGAGTTCATATATCATCCCCAAAATGACCCACTAATCAAATTTTCTCGAACATGTAACCAAGCACAATTATCTTCTTGTGCCCGAAAACCGTAGGATATAACATTTAGTCAAAATAGTCTGAGTCGGTTTTTAGATACAATAAGCTTGACCCTGACCCATGATGACCCAAAATGACTCACTAGTCCGGTTTTCTCGAGCATGTGACCTAGTCCAATAATCCTCGTTCCCTAAAACTGTAGGATACTAAATTTAGTTCAAATCCTCTGAGCCGTTTTTAAGTTAAAAATAGCTTGAACCATATAGACCCATGACCAAAATGACACACTAATCGAATTTTCTTGAAGATGTCACCTAGCCCAACAGTCTTCTCGTGCCCGAAAACCAAAGGATGCAATATTTAGTCTAAATAGCCTGAGCCATTTTATAGATAAAATTAGCTTGACCCACAGTGACCCGAAAATGACCCACTAATCAAAATTTCTCGGACATGTGACCTAATCTAATGATTTTCTCGTGCCCGAAACTCGTAAGGTACAAAATTTAATCAAAATCGTTAGAGCCTTTTTTTAGATAAAATTAACTTGACACGCGATGACCTAAAAATGACCCACAAATCGAAAGTTCTCGAACGTGTGACCCAGCCCAATACTCTTTTCGTGCCCGTAAATGGTAGGATACAAAATTTAGTCAAAATCGTTTGAACCGCTTTATAGATACAATTAGCTTGACCCTGACCCATGGTGACCTAAAATGACCCACTAATCAAATTTTCTCGAACGTGTGACCTAGACCAATGGTTTTCTGGTTCCTCAAAACGGTAAGATACAAAATCTTGTCAAAATCGTTACAGCCGTTTTTAAGATAAAATTTTCACATATAACCACAGACAGACCGACACGCAAGATGTGCTCGTATTAGAATATATGATTAAACAATCCGTCTGTAATGACAAGATTGTTTCACGAACTTCGTAACTAATTACGTAACACCGCCGACCTAACTAAGCTTTTAATTTAATAAATTAGATTTTATATATTTTTTCCGGTTGCGAAATATTTTCCAACGTTGTTTGCTTGAGTGATGACGTTGTTTATAAAAGTGAAGACTCATAATCTCTGAAAGTAGGATAAAATCGTATATTCGGGTCTGCACAGTATCATTATACAGGATGTTTCTATATGAATATCGGGGTTTTAAAGCTTGGTAGTATTTATTACATACAACTTAAAATTATAACTAATACATAAAATGAAAGAGCAACTCAAACAGTTTTACCTACAAGCTTACAAGTGTAAAATGTGAACAGCTTTCGTCACACAGCACACATGAAGTCGATAGCTCAGTTCTTCCCAAACGTTAATTAGTGTTTGTGGGGTAAATGTTTCAACAGCTGCCTCAATCCCGTTTCTTAGGTTGGGTAGGTCAGCTGGTAGTGCAGGAACATACACTCGATCCTTTATGAACCCCAACAGGTAGAAATCACATGGCGTCAGATCGGGTAAGCGTAGAGTGGCGTTTGAGAAGAACTGAGCTATATACTTGATGTGTGCCGTGTGATGAAAGGGGTTCACATTGAACACTTGTAAGCCTGTTGGTAAAACTGAGTTGCTTTTTCATTTTATGTGTTAAGTATAATTTTAAATTTTTTATAATAGATACTACAAAGCGTTAAAACCCCGATATTTATTTAGAAACACACTGTATTGCATTTTGTGTAATTTCTCTCTTGCAAAGTTTACATTGGCATTTTCCTATTTTAATATTTGTTAATTTTGAAAATTGTTAAATATGAACATATTTTAAGTTACTGAATTTTTTATATTATTAATAGCAAGCTACGCCTGCTATGCTGGTCAATTTCTTTTAACGAACCTTTAATCAAACAAAATATTGACATTTCATAAATAACTTTTATATTTTAACAGAATAATAAGGCTACTATAATTTGTGACTCGTGCTATAGCCAATATACACGTCAGGACACGTCGCCCTTATCATTATCTTTTTACGCATGAAGGTTTCGCTACGGTACTCCATTGGAAAATTTGGTAATTTTTGAAATTCAATATTTGAAAAACGGCATAATCATTAGATTTGAAATTTATATCAAGAAAAATACAATTTTTTTACCTTTAAAACGCAGTTTGTCTAACAATTTTCTGACAAATACTTTTTGAGCTATCATTTTTTTCAGTAACTTCAAATATTTCATTTTCCGAGATTAATCTGGTGCAACAATTAGCGAAAAACCCAGTCGTCAGCAACGCATAGTTTTTTATTAATGAGGCTGTTGCAGCAGGGATTGTCACCACCAATTTGCCACCATCACTTTTGAAATCGGTTCCGTGGTTCCAGAGATTCCATAGAAATTGTAATTTAGAATGACTTCAGAACGCTTTTCGCTCATTTCACCCATTTAAATTTCGATTTTTTTAAAAATTTATTCTTAGAGAGCGTTTACATCTTATAAGTAACTACAATGCTAAATTTCAAATTTCTTGCCCCTTCAGTATAAAAAAGTCGCAATTTTCGAACATTTTTCGATCCTGCACCCCATTCCACCCATTCCAACATTCCACCGACATAAAATATAGCCTATGTTGGAGTAGGGATTGTCACCGTCAATTTGCCACCATTACTTTTGAAATCGGTTCTGTAGTTCCAGAGATTTCATAGAAATTGTAATTTAGACTGTTTTTAGAACGCTTTTCGCTCATTTCACCCTTTTAATTAAAATTTCTTTTTTATTTTGTTCTTAGAGAGCATTTACATCTTATAAGTAACTACAATGACAAATTTCAAATTTCTAGCTCCTTCAGTATAAAAAATAAAAATAAAACTGCCCAGTTAAACTGAGGGCATTGAGTTCACAGGCTATTCACACTAATTGTATATTATACTCTTATTTCAAAGAATTTGAAATAAGCCCATCGAAAAAAAAAGAAATAAACAATATATTAAGGGGGGGGGTCATCCCCCCGTTACTCCCCCCCCCATAGTTAACTAATGAACACCTTAAACTAATTAGGTAAATCTCTAATTACAATGAATATATATACAATATTTGAAGAAAATCGGATAATTCTGCATGAAAAACCCATTTATATAAATTAAGGCGGGATTAGCCCCCTCCGTTCCCCCCTTTATACTTAACTAATCAATCCCGAAAACTAATCAGGAAAGCGTCTTAACCCAATGAACCTATAAACAAATTTTGAAGCAAATAGAATAATTCTGCATGAAAAACACATTTATATAAATTAAGGGGGGATTATCCCCCGTTCCCCCCCTTTATACTTAACCAATCAATCCCGAATAACTAATCAGGGAAGCGCCTTAACACAGTGAACCTATAAACAAAATTTGAAGGAAAACGGAATAATTCTGCATGAAAAATCCATTTATATAAAATAAGGGGGTATTAGCCCTCCGTTCCCCCCTTTATACTTAACCAATCAATTCCGAAAACTAATCAGGGATGCGCCTTAACACAGTGAACCTATAAATAAAATTTGAAGGAAATGGGATAATTCTGCATGAAAAACCCATTTATATAAATTAAGGGGGGTATTAGCCCCCCGTTCCCCCCCTTTATACTTAATCAATCAATCCCGAAAACTAATCAGGGAAACGCCTTAACACAGTGAACCTATAAACAAAATTTGAAGGAAATGGGATAATTCTTCATGAAAAACCCATTTATATAAATTAAGGGGGGATTATCCCCCCGTTCCCCCCCTTTATACTTAACCAATCAATCCCGAAAACTAATCAGGAAAGTGCCTTAACACAGTGAACCTATAAACAAAATTTGAAGGAAAACGGAATAATTCTTCATGAAAAACCCATTTATATAAAATAAGAGGGGATATGCCCCCCGTTCCCTCCTTTATACTTAACAAATCAATCCCGAAAACTAATCAGGGAAACGCCTTAACACAGTGAACATTTAACCAAAATTTGAAGGAAATGGGATAATTCTGCATAAAAAACCCATTTATATAAATTAAGGTGGGGATTAGCCCCTCCCGTTCCCCCCTTTATACTTAACCAATCAATCCCGAAAACTAATCAGGGAAGCGCCTTAACACAGTGAACCTATAAACAAAATTTGAAGGAAAACGGAATAATTCTGCATGAAAAACACATTTATATAAAATAAGGGGGATATGCCCCCCGTTCGCCCCTTTATACTGAGCAAATCAATCCCGAAAACTACTCAGGGAAACGCCTTAACACAGTGAACCTATAAACAAAATTTGAAGGAAAACGGAATAATTCTGCATGAAAAACAAATTTATATAAAATAAGGGGGGATTATCCCCCCGTTCCCCCCCTTTATACTTAACCAATCAATCCCGAAAACTAATTAGGGAAGCGTCTTAACACAGTGAACCTTTAACAAAAATTTGAAGGAAATGGGATAATTCTGCATGAAAAACCCATTTATATAAATTAAGGGGGGGATTAGCCCCCCACCCGTTCCCCCCTTTATACTTAACCAATCAATCCCGAAAAACTAATCAGGGAAGCGCCTTAACACAGTGAACCTATAAACAAAATTTGAAGGAAAACGGAATAATTCTGCTTGAAAAACCCATTTATATAAATTAAGGAGGGATTAGCCCCCCGTTACCCCCTTTATACTTAACCAATCAATCCCGAAAAGTAATCAGGGAAGCGTCTTAACCCAATGAACCTATAAACAAAATTTGAAGGAAAACGGAATAATTCTGCATGAAAAACAAATTTATATAAAATAAGGGGGGATTATCCCCCCGTTCCCCCCCTTTATACTTAACCAATCAATCCCGAAAACTAATTAGGGAAGCGTCTTAACACAGTGAACCTTTAACAAAAATTTGAAGGAAATAGGATAATTCTGCATGAAAAACCTATTTATATAAATTAAGGGGGGGATTAGCCCCCCGATCCCCCCCTTTATACGTAACTAATCAATCCCGAAAACAAATCAGGGAAGCGCCTTAACTCAGTGAACCTATAAACAAAATTTGAAGGAAAACGGAATAATTCTGCATGAAAAACCCATTTATATAAATTAAGGGGGGGAATTAGCCCCCCGTTCCCCCCCTTTTATACTTAACCAATCAATCCCGAAAACTAATCAGGGAAGCGCATTAATACAGTGAACCTATAATCGAAATTTGAAGGAAAACGGATGTTTCTATGAAGAGTTATCGCATTACGTACGTACATACATACATACAGAACCGGCTGGCAAGCTCTCAGGGCTTGATAGCCAGTTTGATAGCTAAAAAATCGCAATTTTAGAACGTTTTTTGCTCCTGCACCCCCTGGGGTTAGTGGTACCGACATAAAATATAGCCTATGTTGGAGCAGGGGTTGTCACCATCAATTTTCCACCATCACTTTTGAAATCGGTTCGGTAGTTCCAGAGATTACCCGCTACAAACAAACAAACAAAAAATCTTTACTCCTTTATAATATTACTATAGATATAGATTATACCATATTTAAAAAGGATTTATAAGGAATAATTTAATAGTATAAACTCGTGTGGAACTTAAGATTCTCGCAGAAGTTCTTTCACTTTGTCTCGCATTTGCTAGGGACGACTCTGCTAATAGTACCAGTCGATTAGTAATAGCATCTACAAATTAATGCTATACTGAAATTTTGCTTAGTGTTCATCTGCATAGTGAAATTTTACCAAAATGGAGAATTTTACAATACTAACGCCTACTTTTGTCATATTTGAATGCTTCGTTACATTTTACTTTAGGATACCTAACATAGGTTTAACATTAGCTTGGGAGTTTCTGAGCGTGACTAGTGTATGCTCTAAAGGGGGTTGGTGAGTCAGAGCTCAAATTTCCATCGCTAATATTAACCCTTTCCAGCACAGACAAATTCTTATCGTAAAATGAGAAATTACTGACTGACACCGGAATTTACTAACGATTTTTTTTAGAAAATAAAAACTCTCCTATTAAGTTTTTATTCTAGAAACAAAATTTTATTAAAATATTCTTGGTGTCGAATGCAAGTTGAAATTAAAATGAGGTGTGCCCGGAGTGGGACCACTGTGCCGGAAAGGGTTAAACCAATATGAATGGAATACATTCTTATTTTTAAAATATCGCATAGAGATATTAATATTTTTCACTTCATTTTTCTGTGTACTTTTCTTAAAGGATGTGTGTTTTCCTTTTGTCCAAATATTTCTAAAATAGTATAAGATTAATTTTATCTCAAGTATCAAAATCTAACTCAGAGCTCGTAGGAGTATAACACATTAAATTATAAATTAGGCATATATTTTAGAAATTATTTGGCAAATAAATAAAAGAAGCATCCTTTAAGAAGAAGAAAGGAGTCACAGAAAAAAAGAAGGTAAAAATATTAATTTCATGAGGAGATATTTAAGATAAAAGAATGCATTCCACTCCTATACGTTCAATATTAGCGTGGGGAATTTCAGTTCTCATAGACCAACCCCCTTAAGATTCTACACTATTCAACGAAGGCACCCGCAAGCTAATGTTAAACTTATGGGAGCGTTCTTTTCAAATTTCTCGATTGCACTTTAATATTTTTAAATGTTTTTAATTTTCTTTTTTCGATAGAATATTTGAAGTTTATCTATAAAGTTGTTAGTTTGTACTTTATAAATAAATATGTTGGTTGCAGTTTTCTTAAATGAGGCTACTTTCAGAACATGTTCCAAAAGTTAAAGTAGATTCCTAAAGGAATTACGTAATCAAATAATAAAAGTACAAACTAACAACGTTAGATATCGATCTCAACTATCCTATGCACACACACACACAAAGAAAAATACAAACGAAAAAATTATGGAAATGCTCCTATAGATTTAACATTAGCTTATCATTCTGGAAGATTCCTGGCGTGTCGCGTATCCTCCCGGCAGTTACTGATATTCAAGCGGGCTTCCGTTCAGCGCCATCTACCACAAAACTGCAAGCGCCACTGTCAAGCCTGCCAGATGACTTCAGGTCGTAATATCGAACACTTTCTCTATGCAACCTTTCAATAAAATGTTTTTTGTCCCATTAATGTGTTGTTGTTTCTGTTCTTTTTCTCTGCTTCTTTGAACCATAGCTCATAACTACGGCATTTTCGACCCTGCAATGATATGTGATTCATTGCCGTCTCTGTGCCCTCTACACCTCCTGCAAGTTTGTCGGTCTGGTAGTGAAACACCCTGTATACTCGTAACTATCTACTTTTCTTTTCTTTTTTTTATATTCGGAACATATACTATAAGAAAAGTATTATAATCATGATTTTTGTGCGTGTGTGAGTGAACCCTATAACCTTTAAAAGGTACTTCCGATTCAGCTTCTATTTGGTGAATATGCTACTGGCAACTGTATATATTTTCTTTAAAAGCAGTCGCCGGATTAGGTATTTGATCAATTTTTAAAACATTTTCAAACAATTTTACGGATTTATAGAAAAATACACCAGGAAAATGTGACAGCGTATAAGTGATAAATACTGCGGTAATTTATTCAATGTTATAAGCGTAGAGATAACATCTACGGAAGGTCCAGCTTTCGAATCCAGCCTATTTCATTGTGTCAAAATTTTATAAAAATCCCACCGCCCTTTTTTGTTTACTTTTCGAATACAAACTGCAGTGTTCAAAAAGTCTAGTGAAAGTCGAGCTTAAAATTGTTTATGCAAGTCCACGTTGCTTATAAACAGATGCTTCGATTTTCATACTTATTGTTTTTTTTTGTTACAAAATCTTCACTCTGCTGGTAATCACGTATCAATTTCATTACGATCTAAAAATGTTATATGTTGTATGTTTTTTTTTTTCCTTTTTGGTCCTTTTAACATTTTCCAACAAAGTTGAAAATTGTTTATGAATTCATTTGAAAAGTGTTTATGAATTTTGTTTGTATGGCCGTCTGCCAGGTCTGTCCGGACTCTAAACTCTCATAAATATACTCGAATTTCCATGTAATTTTTATATGTTATTGAGGTTTACTATAGAATGTTCAGTATAGCATTAAAATGAAGTGTGTAGCAATTACAGTTTGATTACAGTCACACACAAAATAATTGCCTTACACTATGGTCTGAGAGGAAAATTATTTACGGTATATTTTATTGATATTACTCTATTTAAAACATAATTTGATTGATATGCATGACTGAAGCTGGACTACAAACTATTTAATAATTAGCATTTATAGTTCGTTTACAGGGCTGCATAAAATGTCCATTGCATAATGATCTATTCAGGAAGAATCGGTTTCGGTGCATTATAATTATGTTATAAGAGTTCAAACATAATTAAATTAAACGAATTGGAAATTGTACGTTAAACGTGACATAGGAGGTGCGTTCGTTTTATAACAAGTTTCACAATGTAAATAATCTTCCTTATTATTTCAATGAAATAAATTATATCGTCTGCTATGAGCAAAATGAACTTGCTTTTTTCTCTTATTAAATATGCCACAGTAATCAAATTTTAATTGCTTAAAAGACGTATAGCCAACATAGTGAAAAAGTATCCAAGCCGGGACTATGTTGGCTATACGGCTTTTAAGCAATTAAAATTTGTATGTTATGAAGGCAAGGCGTGTGAAATTTTCTCTGAAAAATTTGCAAGTATTAAATTAGATTTATGTATGCCACTTTTACAAATGCCAATTTTTTTTCTACACCAAACAGCACTGTAAAATTCACCATGGAGGTCTTGCTTTGCGAATGATTACGTCCGTGATTTAATATTTTTATGACTCATAATGAGCGAATCTCCTGCGTTTATTTACGCTAATGTAATTAGATGTTCGGCTGTTAACGTAATTTCCACTAGTTATCTCAGAATCTATACATTTTTTAATGTAACTCATCTCTGAAACAAACATTTTGTCAACGATTTTTCTAAATATGTAACTTCTATACATTTTTATGCGAAAAAATAATTTTTAATAAAAATGGCCGCCTGGCATGTGAAAAAAGAAGTGGTTTGCCCATATTTGTTTTCCTCAGTCATGTGACTTGCGCTATTGTTATATAGATTACGTACGATAGGACTTATTAGAATAAAGAAAACTTTTATTAATATCTTTTTAAGTTTTGATTTGATTTTCTTAAATTTTGAAATGACTCGACAAAACTCTACAACGATAATATATATTAAATTTCAAACCATTCGTTTGGGTAGTTTTTGCGCTGTTACATGCGGACAGACGGACGGAGCAGATGGCGTCTATAGGTGCTACGTATTTATATAATTACGAACGCACCAAAGAAGAGCACTGAGATGCAGTACAACATGTTTTCAATAGATTATAGATGTGTAGCATTTATCGTTAATTTACGAAGACGTACAATATCATTCGGTTACAGGACTGGCTATGACCAAGAATTTCTCAATGTGGCATGAATGAATTGATGTAGTATGTATTTTACAACGTATCTATTTTGTTTAGTATATGAAGTGGTGTGTATAAATTTTATTGGACGCACGGCACAATTCTTACACAATCCCTCATATGGGCAGCAATTGCTCAAAGTGGATTTTTACTGAGTTAAGTGTTTTTGAATAGATTATAGATGTGTAGCATTTATCGTTCATTTACGAAGACGTACAATATCATTCGGTTACAGGACTGGCTATGATCAAGAATTTCTCAATGTGTTATGAATAAACCGATGTAGTATGCATTTTAAAACGTATCTTATTTGTTTTAGTCTATGAAGTGGTGTGTATAAATTTTATTGGACGCACGGCATAATTCTTACACAATCCCTCATATGGGCAGCAATTGCTCAACGTGGATTTTTACTGAGTTAAGTTTTTCTGAAATTGCTTATTTAGATTCATGAAATTGAACCAGGCATCACAGATTTTGAATATGGTATACGATAAGATACACCGCATTATTTTATGTTAATTAAAATAGTCGTCGGATCGTGAATATTTTTGTTTTATAGGGATACGTCAAAAGGTTTAATATTGGATGCGCTACTCCGTGAGAAAATGAGTGATATCGACAACAATGGAATTTAAAATGAATGTGGATAAGAATCCTGCATGGTGTTGGGTTAGAAAGGGTCTTTTGTTTTTTCGTGTGGGGTTTCGAACTCGGTTGATTAATTTTTTTAGGATACGTTTTTGACTCTTGCGTGATGTATTTGGTAATCAGTTTTTTTTAAAGAAATGCTACAAACAATTTTCAGATGGTAAACTATATACTTAAATATAAATGTATGTATATATATATGTGTGTGTGTGTGCGCGCATTTAATTTCTTAAATAAAACATTTTTTTTTTCATTATAGGTTTAATAAAATATCTCTGCTGAAAATAATAATCCATACATACTAAAAATATATGCTAAATTAGATATATACATATTTAACAATACTGGTATTTAATTAATTACATACATGCTCCTGAAGATATGTGCTCATGGTTGACTTTCCAACTTGTGCTTTAAAGTTGCAGACTTGCAAACATATGAGAGAGAGAAATGCTAGATTGGATGTCGTCCGGATAGCTCGAATAATAGAGCACTGGTACATGATACCAAGGGCTCCGTGTTCAAGCCCCGGTATGGACATTTGTTTTATTCTGTTGGTTGTATGCAATGTAGTAAGTGGATATTCCCATTGTTTCTTTATTCATAACAGTATATTTACGAAATTGCTGTAAATGTGGGTAATAATTATGTTTTATTTTCATTTCGGCTTTCAGGTCGATTTCCAATCAACGAAAATATTTTGTCGAATTTGAATTGCATTTTTTGGTGAAATAGATATATCGGGTTCACCCCCGAGATAGCAGGATTGGGACCTTCATTTGGGTTAAAATCAAAATTTGGGAAAATTAATCAAAAAAATATTGCAAATATAATGTTAGCTAGTAGAATTAAAATAATGTATTTTATTTTTTCTATTTATTTATGGTGACCTAAAATTATATATTATATAGTTAATTTGTAACAAAGTGGGGAGAATTTTCAATAAGTACATTTATAACACTCTTTGGCCAAACCTAATTAATATATATGCATATAGATGTATATCACTACACCCAGAAAAAGGAATTGATTAAAACTACAAAACATGTTTTGTTGAGTAGATTTTGGTCGTTTTAGCAAAATTCAAGTAAAATTGAACCATTTTACTAGAATTAACAAAACATTTTTTCTGACGATACAAAATTTTTTTTTAGGAATTAAAAAAAAAAAAAATGTTGATTCAAACAAAATTTCTATTGACTTCTATTGACAAAAATTTTGTTTAAATATAGGTCAATGGAAATTTTGTTTAAATCAACAACAACAAAAAAATTGTATCGTCAGCAAAAAATGTTTTGTTAATTCAAGTAAAATGGTTCAATTTTACTTGAATTTTTCTAAAACAATCAAAATGTACTCAACAAAACATGTTTTGTAGTTTTTAATTAATTCTTTTTTCTGAGTGTAACAAACTGCAGAATATTTTAAATATACGAAAGTGAACACTATCATAAGCACGAACAGTTTGTCCGTGATATTAAATGCTGCATAAATTTAGCTCCCAAAATCATTATGTTACTTTTCCTATGTTATATTAAACTTTACTTCTGAAATTCCGTTCTCTCCGTTGCATTCCTGTTAACAAATGTTTTAATTGAATTTAAATTTGTAATAATCTCTTTAATATAAGACATATTTTATCCATCTCAAATATGTAAAGTACTTATCACATCACCTTTTAGGACGCCTGAAAGAGTAATTATTACAGACGTTCAGAACCCTTAGAAAAAGTCAACTACCTAAGTTTTATGCTTTTGGCAGTAAAAAAGGAAAAACATATTTTTTTGTATAGGAAAATTTTGTTTTATTGGTAAACCTTAAATATTTTTAATTCCGTTACTGAAATCTCTAAATAATTCAGAACATTAATATCTCATAATATTCAAATTTTAATTGCTTAATAGGCGTATAGCCAACATAGCGAAAAAGTACCCAAGCCGGGACTATGTTGGTTGTCGGGTTTGTTTTCGCTATGTTGGCTATACGCCTATTAAGCAACTAAAATTTGAATATTATGAAGGCAAGGCGTGAGAAATTTTCTCTGAAAAAATTTCCAAGTATTAAAAACATCAATTTATTAATATCTCATTTTTAAACGATTACTGTACATGCAATTCAAACATGTTGTTAATAATAAAAATGCAATTTATTAAAAGATTAAATGAAAAAAAAAGTGATGAAATAGAAGACAGGATGTGAGGATTTAAATGAAAAATGTAAAAATGTAATAACTAAAACATTTTAAAAATCACCATAAACTATCACGTGGTTCGATTTTTCTCTTTTCTACATTTTTTAATCTGTATGTAATGTTGTATATACAACTATTACTTAATTGTTTCATATTTATTTGTTCACTATTAAGAAATGTAAATGAATTCTATATAAAAACATTTTTCAAAATATATTTTTCAAAATATATTCTGGTAGCAGTTAAATAAATGTACAGTACGTTAAAAGTAATTCGAATGATGGTGATTACTTCATTTCTAAAAGTCGCAGAATGAATATATTTGCACCAAACATCTTGTTCATTAATTTATACAGTCTTGTTATAGTCATACCTTCTTGAGAGATCGCATATATAGAAAAATTGATATATTGATAATTTTAAACACTAACACATATTTATGGTATCATATTTGGATTTTTCGATATATTTTATCTTCATATAACTAGCGGAAAATTTGGTGATCAAGAAGTTAAGGATTATTCAGATTTAAAATTTTAACCAATAATGTTAGTTTAAACTAACATTATTAGTTAAAGTTTTAAATCTGAATAATCCTTAACTAATTCATCCTTAACAGATTACAATACAAGTAGTTTTGAAGCAAAAGGAAAAAACTGTATGATAGAATAAGTTGTAATTTTGAAATCGCATATGTGAAGCATCTAGTAATTGATTTGCGTTGAACGATTCACAGGTTATAATTCATATATTTTTCAAATGCTAATTTCAAAGTATATATTATTTGAAATTAATGTTATAAAAAAGTTATGTGTAAGCTAAGAATTTTTTAACTAAAATCAATTTCCAAAGGTACAAATACGCAATTTTAAAACTACAGCTATTTCAGTTATATTTTTAAAAACTGCGCACATTGCGATTTATTTCACAACGATTAAAAATTAATTTATCATTGGTATTTCCAAAATTTAAATGTGCAGTTACTAACCTACTTGACCATATGATTTTCCTTTTGTATCCAAAAGCAAGATTTACTAGAGAATCCGAATATGAAGTTGTATTGAAAATTTTAAAGTTTGATACATTTTCAATATATAGACGACTGCTCCAGAAAAAAAAAACAGAATTGTAGCAAAAATAAAATAAACAAAATAAACTGTTTAGTGCTAACTGATTTATTCTGCGACGTTTAGAATTTCAGTAATAAGCATTCTTCGGATTTTTTTTTTATTACGTGTAGTACATAGTTTTATTTGGATTCATTTTCATTTTGTAATTAAATTTAAATCTTGTCCTGTAATTACCGAATTATGTTTTATTTACTTTGGATTTTTCATCAAATTACGCATAATATTTTCTCTTCTTTCCCAAACAATTCATATTCGATTAGAAAGCAATCGATTACAGAAAAAATGAGATTATATTTATATGAGGTTTGCACCGAAAGTAATCCTGGCAAATTTTTTTAGTAACTGATAGACGTCGTTACAATTCTACGTTTTAGTATAGAATCTTCCATTTTAATAACTCTACTTTTTTATTGCAGGAAACTAACGGATTCCAAGCAATAGCAACGAACTGTCATTGAGATTTTGACTATGAAAGGATGCAGGCTCTCTCAGATGTACAGAAGGTTACTAAATGTTTACGAAGATGAAAACACTGACAGAGTTTAAGATCACGCAGTGGCAGGCGACCACTGACACTAATTATAATCCAGTGGACGAATTGACTAGCGCATAACGATGAGTCAGACAGTTTTGGAAGCAAGGATTTAATGACACTGACGAGGTTACAGTTGTGAAGAAGTGGGTGCATTAGTGCACCCTTCAGATTGTTTGAAAAAGGATTCGTGAGTTGATGTCAACGTTTGCGCGAATATATTGCTTGTTATGCAGACTATATAAAGTAGTAAAATTAAAAAAAATAGTTGTTTTACAAAAATGTAGAATTTAGATGACGTGTTTCCGCTAATGAAAACGTTTTTCGAACTATTTTCTTTAGGTATAAGCTGTGTATATATAATTGTATATTTCCTCACAAAAAAATGTACGTTTTAAAAGCCGAATCTTTAGCAAATGTAACCAATTACAGAAATCAAACATAAATAAAAATTTCTATTTTCTGACAACAATATATATACCTATATTGTAATATAATATTAGCTGCATCCTAATTAGCTTATTAAGACTAATTTTAGCATATATAGCATTATACCAAACTAGGGGGCTCAGCCCCCTACTCGGCTAACGCTCGCCAACCCCCCGGGAATTGCAAAGCAATTCACATTGATTATTATAAATTTCACAGTGAGGAGGTAATATAAATGTGCCAATATGACGTCATTTTCAGTGGGATTTATTTCGGCTCGTAAGTACACTGACTCCCCTACTATTTCTAGAAATATCTTTGACATGCATATTTGGTAAATGAATCAGAAAAAGGGAAAATTAATAACGTAGTGTACATGGAACTAGTTTGATTAATAGAAACTAAATTAATAAAATTTTCTGTGATATGTACCATTTACATGGATTTTAGAGTGGTTCTTAAAAAAATGCTGCAGGGGAAGAAGGAAGGGGGGGGGGAGGATGGTGAGAACGTTAAAAAGGGTAAAATGAAAAAAAAAACTAAATTCAACATTGAATATTTCATTTGCATCAAACGGCCACCGAATGTTTGTCATTTAATATAAAAAGGATGAAGTGGCAATCGAAGGCACGCGTGCATAAACACTTTCACTACAACAGAAAATGGTTTGCTAAATATCAGTCAAAGATTTTAATGCTATGTAAGTTTAAACATAAATTTCAAAAACATCAACTGGGAGAAATGCCAGTGATATATTACATGCGTAGCATGATGAATTTCTGGCAAAACTGTATGGTTAGTGTGGCATTTTGAACGATCAAATTTTCGGTCCTTTTTTTTGCAGAGAAGTCAATAACAGAAAAAAAAGTTATGTCGATATGTATTTCGAAAAATTCACTTTTACCCAACTTAATCATTTTCATGAATCGATTATTTTTCGACAGGACAGTGCTCCATCTCAGTAGAGTTTTCACATCAGGGAAACATTAAGTATGAGTTCCAATTGCACGTGGATTGGACGGGATTGTGCAATATAATGGCCGTCATGTTCAACAGTAACGCTCCTTAGACTTTTCATGTGGATTTGTAAAAAATACAGTTCATGCCAAACAAAATTATTACAAACTTTAATTATATAGAGGATTTGAAAATCCATATTAGCCGCAATTTCACCAATAACGTATGCGATTCAAAGGAACCGTCGCCTTTAACTTGACTATCACCTGGAAATGGGATAGTTGGTGCTACCAAAATATCCCATGGCATGTATTTATTTTGAACACTTTCCAACATAGTTGACAAGTGTTTTTGACTTCGGTTCTTCTTGTCCTTGTTCTAACTCTTGCAAATATACTCTCGAATATGTATTTTTACGTAACTGTTATATGCTGTTAAACTGTAATACAGGACCCCCCCCCCTATAAAAACGGAGTTTGTAGCATTTACCATTCTGTTAAAAAAAAGCACAAAATAATTGTTTACATTAAGATATATCGGGAAAAATTCCTTCTAATTTAATGATGTTAAAATTAATTCAAAAACAATGAAATTGATATGCGTTACTGGTATGCTTTATGAAGCGCTTTCTATAGATTATGGGATGTGTAGCATATTTCGTTCATTTACTGGGACACACAGAAAAATTCGGTTACAGTACTGTATATACGCAATAATTGCTGGAGATGTTTTGAGTTCTCAGTTATATTATTAAACTTAACTAAATTTTAGTATATTTGTTGGTGTATATAACTTCTTTCGATCGTATGTATGACAGCACAAAGTAATTTATAGGGATTAAAGTCTTTGGACGTGAATTTCTTTAAGTGAGTTTTTAACTGTATTTAATTAACGCAGTAGCTACCTATCTAAAGCAGCAACAACAAGCAACTGTTGTTTAAACTCGTTTTCTAACTGAACTATATCGTAGCTTACTAAGAGATGGTTGTAGAATATAAAAGGAAATCATATATAGGGTGCGCAATAGACATTGGGTATATTTCCATCTGCAGACGATGATTCTCAGAAGTGCTATTTAATTGATGTTATGTATTTTATAATTAAATAACATACTGAATTATACACAGTACTGAGTGACGCACACAAAAATCTATAAACCATACACAATGCTGCCAAAACAATTCAAATGTATTACAGTGTGATGTCATATAACCCTCATTCAGGTTTCTCTTCGTTCGCACCTTTTTAAATTTAAAGCCGATATTTCGCCGAGTCCATTTTATTCTTATATTTCTATTATCACACAAGAATGCAGCTATTTTTCACAAATAAACAAGTTTATTAGACAAGACGAAACATCAAAAACATTGAAGCACACTTATATAAATATATAAAGATGAACAAGAGCAGTAGCCGATAATAGTATTACTCTTTCTACCAACACAACTATATTTATTTTCAAATCTCCGTGCCCACCGCACACACATCCTATCTCTTCGGCCTCCAGCCAAACACTCACTCCGTCTCTCTCGCTCAGTAGTAGAAAAAAAATGTTGCCGTAAACTCTGACGTCACCAGGCATGACATACAGCTTATACAGGAAAATGCTGAAAGTAATTTCAATTGTGTTATGCATTTCCCAGCTGAATTAAATTTGCGCATATCGTGTGCTGTGTTTAAAATTCTATAAACAATGCACAAGGTAGGACAAAAATATTTCGTAAACCTTATAAATTATAGGTGGTAATTGCTGAAGTTGGATTTTCAACTACTATGTTATGTATTTTCTTTATTCATGGTATCAAAATATAAAGCTGCGATAAAATAGACAGGAAATGTCGAAAAGTTTCAAATACGAGTAATATATGAATGGCACATGATTTTACTTTCTTTATTATATTATATGGGCGAGTTACTTATCTTAATGCCTCTTGTTTTATTTTTTACATGCATAATCTTTCTTTTAGTGACATATTAAAATAAGTACATTTGAATGGAATATATACTCTATATATTTAAAAGGCGTATCTCTTGTATAATTGATTCAAGCGAAACAAAAGATTCTTCCATTCTATATTCATTAAGTTGAAAAACTACCAAATTTTTCAAACAAGTATTTATCAACTGCTCCCACAGGAGCAAGGGATTGATTAGTCTCTCTAATAGTTTCAAACCCCAACTGTAAAAGTTGCTTCAAAAAATGTTGGACTTGGCAAATCACGGAGTGTGCAATAGCTTTGGGTTTTGCAAAAATGAAATATAATATAATAAAATAAAATAAAATAACGAAACATAGGTTTCACTTTTAATCTTTAACATAGTTTAATTTTTTCAAAAATCATTAATTTTTTTATTTTTAAAAATATTTCAATGCTATTTTCTACTGTTACAAAATCTTTCATAAGATTCCTTAACAAAAAATTTTTCCATGTGATTTTAAAATTAATATATAATGTATACATCTACTTATAATATAATCTGAAGGCAAGAAAGTGTTGCTAATCATTCCGGGCGCGACCACTCTGATCTGCGAATCTACAGTAGTTAAACGCCATGTTAGGCTTAATGAAAAACCTATGCTAACATATGACAGCTAAATGATAATATCTTCTACTTGAAATCATGTTTGTTAAGCATATTTTCCTATAAAACATGTATATCATATCCTATTATAATGTTTCAAGTTTTTAATTAAAAATCCAGATTAAACCGCGTAATCCCAGTTATAAACAAACGAACACTGTTGCCTTTCAGCATCACAAATTCAAACGAATCACAAGTGAACGACTCTTTGAAAGCTTCACATCCGATTCTGCTCTGAAAATATTCGTAAAAGCATATTAAACTGTTTAAATAATTTAATTTTTTAAACCTTCAAAAACTATTTTAGCAGTCATCTATCGACAAATGCAAGGGTAGGAAAGTATATTGTAGACCGAGTCGGAGATGCAAACACTGCTACTTCCATGGCAAACCCGAGCGTATCGAAACGCCAAGTTAGGCTTAATGAAAAATATATGCTAACATATGACAGCTAAACGATAATTCCTTCTGCTTCAAATCATGTCTGTTCTGCATATTTTCATATAAAACATCTATATCAATATTTCTGTAATCATTTTTTTCTGTAAACACTGTTTTCAGAAATAGCGGAGACAGCTTTCGTAGGGACGCTTTGCGGTGATCAATCCAGTATTATATTACGCGTTTTTGAAATATTTTGGCGCCATCTTCCGGCAGATAATACAGACAAATTTTGAAATTTTGTTTCCATCGAAATAAAATGATTTTTCCTTATGAAACGTAATTAAAATATAAGGAATAAATAGTACCGAGTAATTTCCATTTAATTTTGCTTATATAATAAGAAAATTAGCTATGTGGTGAGTCAAGCTCTTTAAAAACTCGTTGATAACACATTTTTACAAAAACTTTTGCACATGGATTATTTTTTAATATTTAATTTGAATATTTTGTCCGAACGTTGAACTATTTCAAGATTTTAATAGTGAGTAAAAGAGGTCGTCATTTGTATTTGTAGAAATCATTTGTCATTTTTAAAATGTACTTTTCTACAATACATGCCTTTCAATAAAAAATTCTTCCTGCTGTTGCATTATTGAAGAGCTATTTTTATCTAATGTTATTCTGGAAATTTATCTTACAGATTCACAACAATTAAGCAATTTACATTGCAATGGATATTTAATTTTCTTTCCTTTTTTTCAAATATGTACTAAGGTGTCAATTAATTTAAAATGTAAACAAATTAACTTTTTTTTTTTTTTTTACTTTTACAAATCATATGTTTACGTATAGAGAAAAAATTATTTGATTATTTGAAATTAAATTAAATACTGATGAATTAAAAAAATGTAAGCATAGATATAAATCTATAGTTTTTGAAAATACATAATTCTTAAACATTTTTTACTGAACGATTCAACATTAAATGAATTTTAACATACAATCATTATCAGTTACAAAATTCAAAAGTTCTTCAAAAAATATATATTCTATAGGGATTAAATATTCATTAATGTGAAAAAATATTATTTTTTCAAATCTGAAAGTTTTGTTTCTCCATTCAATTTTAAATCATCACAGTAACTGAAACAATAATGACTGTAAATAATTACTAGCATCCTCGCAGGAAGAAAATATTCTATTGTAAATACCGCACATCAGGGAAAATTAATCGAATATAATATAGCGTGCCATTATCTAATACTTACCGATAAACATGTAGCACTTATGAATTATTTGTTTGTAGAAAAATGTTCAGAGCACATTCAAATTTCAGTGATTGATATTTGAACAATATATAATTACCTTACTCTCGGTTGTATTCCTCAGTAATCAGACGGAACAAGTTTGTTTGCATAAAACACTCAAGAGGAAGCATATAATGGAATACCTGGCAAATAAAATTGGATTAAAAGAGATTTATTTACATTATGTATAAAACTATCTACGAATAATATTGATGTTTACTAAGCACTTGAGAAAAATGAATATTTTGAAAATAAACAGCAAAAAAAATCTTGTTCTTTCTGAAAATGAATCGAAAATATAAAGATAATATTCACGTTTTATTTTTTATTGGTGAGCTGTAATTATTTTTATTTAAAAAATTCAGAATGTACAAAGCTACAGAATAGCTAGAATTAAAAGACAATGTATTTGATTTTTATAAAAGTTCCCATTTCTATTACCAAATTAAAACCAGAAAGAAAAATCATTCGTCAAGCATAGATTATGAAACATTTTACAACACAAAGCTTCACTGTAATAAGGTGGAAACAGGATATATATCTATGTATATATATATATATATATATATATATATATATAGCTTACCAAGTAATGTTTTTGATGAGTGGAAATTCTACATTTTAAGAGATTTAAAGAGAGAATATGTTAGAGATTGTGATGGTGTGTCTCAAGACGATTATACTGGGTTAATTAAATCTATTAAAGAACTTCAGAGTAAATTTATAATTACATCTGTAGATAAAGCTAACACAAGTTATGCATTAATCTGTAAAAAAAATTATGGTGAAATATTAAATGAAAGTTATAATAATAGCGATAACTATGAGCTATTGATATCGAGAGTTTCAGTGACGGAAAACAGGGTTAAGGCACAATATAGAAAAGTTAAGTTGAAGCAGAAAAGCCACAGTTTCCCATATCTTGTTATAGTGGCAAAGTTTCATAAAAAACCAGTGAAATTTAGAATTGTAACTTGTGGGTATGGTTCATACCTGGAGTCTGCTAATAAGAAATTGTTGGGAGTTTTGAGTAGCGTGTTTGATAGAGTGTTGAATACGGAGTCCACATTTATTATAAATAACAGTTACATTTTATTAGACAAATTGAAAAAAAACATCAAAACATAAAGAGTTTCTTTGCATATGATTTTGCAGACCTATACAGTACAATTAACTTACTGGATTTAAAGGAAAAGGTTATAGGTTTTTATGATAAAAACAGCAATATAGATAGCGATAAAAATTGGTTTATTAAGTTGTTTCAGTTGGTAGTGCTAGAGAATTACTTGTATGAGGGGAGTAGAGTATTTAAATAGATCCGTGGAATCCCAATGGGGGGGAGTTGCAGTTCAATTTTAGCTGACAACTACTTACATATATATGAGAATAACAATAATTTAAATAGAGAAATATTGAGTTATAGGTATATTGATGATGTTATAATAGTTGGATTAAATAATCAAAATGTAAACCTAGATTTTAAATATTATCCAAATACTTTAAAACTAGAACTCTCCTCCCGGAATATTAAAAACATCAATTATCTGGATGTGAATTTAGAGTTGGAGAATGACAATTTAATAACAAGACTTTATGACAAGAGAAATGATTTCGATTTTAAAAGTTTAAAGATCTTAAATTTTGAATCGAACGTGCATATTTCAGTATTTAGAAATGTGTTTACAAACGGTTTAGTTCGTATTGAAAGATTATGTTCAAGATTTCGCGATGCAGTTGGCGAATTCATAAAGTGGATTAACATGGCACTGATGCAGGGTTACCATGTGAACTTTGTACCGAGAAACATGATTAATTTTATAGGTAGAAGTAAATATAGAAATGAAATGAATTCATTTTTGAATGCTAAGGGTGGTCTAGATCAGTTGTTTGATAAGTTCAGATAGAGTTGGTTACTGCTGTGTGTAGCTTGGTGTTTTGGTTGATAGTTTGAATTAATTTGGTCTCGGCAGGAGAAGGGGGACGTTGCTAGCGTAGAAACTGGTTTTAACCCTGCAGTGCATGTTGGTAGCCATGCCCTCCTGCCTTCAGGTTTAATTTTCCTGGTATTGATTTTTCGTTAGTATTTTGTGTTTGGTTATATTCGTATTATAGTTTTAATTGGTTATATTTTATTGTTCAGTTGATATATTGTTATTTGTTTTTGGCTATATAGTGTGGTTAGTGTAAATGTATAATTGTGTTTTAGTATATATATATATATATATATATATATATATGCATATATATAGAGAGAGAGAGTTGGGTAAAAGTATCAGTAGTCGGCCACTTATACTAAAAAAATGACTGACACTATTCCAAAAAAACTTACCCGCAATTCTTTGCTGATTGCGGTTGACTTTTGAAAGATAGCTGCACATAGGGAAATTCTAACAATTCATTTGAAACCAGAAATAATATAAAGATTTATAAAACATTTAAATTCAATGTAGTGGGCACTTTGCGGGTGGCTAACTATTGGAGACTTTACCATATGTAAAATGTTCCTGATATTATAAAAGTCATTAAATTGATCTGCAGTTGTCAAAGAAATCTCATTCGAAAGTAGATTTTTCTCCCTATTCAGTTAAGTAAAAACTAGCAAAACCCGCGGCTTTGTACGCGTAGATGTTGAAATATGTCAAGTGGTATTTGTTTGACTGTTTATATAAAGGGAAGTTATACTGATACGGATACTTCAAATATTACTATTAAAGTCACAATTTGTGGAAATTTCATTCTTGTGCTGTATTAAGTGAATGTGGATGAGTGAGAAAAACTTCTTTCCAAATCATTTTCCACTATCTTCCAAACAACAGATACAGTGCAGTTTACTTGGGAATTCCGTTTATCAGCTATCATACAGTGAAATAATTTTTAAAATCACTTCAGTAGTTTCAGAGTCTATTTCTTACAAAAAAAAAGAAGATTTTTTTTTTACTTGTATTAGTATACTTTATTTTACCGCTTAAAATGAAAATGCCGTTAAGGGGACCGTGGACCTTCAGTTGGGTTAAAATCGACTAAAAAATCGTTTTTCTTATTTTGGTTTATTACGATACTTCAATCTTAACTGCAACATTTGCAAAAAAACCGCATGCAATTGCAAAGATTCCTGTCAAAGTTACGAGCATTTCAAATTTGACACCGTAATTGAGTTACACTAAAAAATAAAACTTTAAATCGCGTTTTCTGTAAATGAGAATTTTCGCCGAGTTAAAATATTGAAAATGTTCCAGGTGTCTTATATTTTATCCAATTTTCATAATATTAAGTATTATTGTTAGCAGGGTGCTATATTTCAAAACTTGGTATTAATATGCATGCATTACTGTACATAAAAGGAAAATTTCGTAGTTATATAACATTTTTCCGTGAAAATTGAAAAAAAAATGTAAATATTGGAAGTTTTTTATTAATTTTTCTCAATATATTGGTACAATTTTAAAACGCATACCAACTTTTGTTGCAATAATATAAAGCTATCATTTAACAAAGCACCAAGTTCATGAAGCCAAATTTAATGCGCATGGAGCATTTTTAATTAGAGTAATTAATTAATATATTTTAATTAATAAATTAATTAGTTATACACATTTTTTTAATAAAATTGCTTAATTTATTTATAAAATGTATCAATTACTATGCGTGAAAAATTTCAGTACAATTGAGTGAAAAATGACAAAATTGGTTTTGAACGTCCCCTTAAGTATTATGTTTAAAAACTTTGGTTTAGTATACATAACCGTCATTTTTGTACGCCAAAAGTGTAAATATGAAGTACTTCCTTGCCAAATTGGCAATCAGGTTTCTTTATTACTATAATTTTAATAAATGTAGTACTTACTTGTACTTGCGTTTTATCCCATTGCTCGAAAAAGTTATTTCTAATACTAGAATGATAAATAATTGATTTTTTTTTCTTTTTTTAAATTTACATTAAGAAAAAAACTTTTTCTTCCGCATCTATGTCTTTCTTACCTCTATGCCAAACTTAAAGTTTCTTGGCTGACTGTTTCAGAGAAATCATAAGGGAAAATATAACTTTAGTCTGTTTTTCCACAATTTCTCTCATTTGAAATTTGATATTTTAAAAACTTTTCTATAGAAGTACGACGTCTTAATTGAAAAATGCATGGGAAATTGAAATTTTCTAACACCGATAGTTTCAGAGTAATCATGATTATAGAACATTTTCAAATTATTTCATCTTGTTAAATATCGAATATCTTAAAAAAAAATGTTCATTTCGAGCATTTAAGTCTTCAAAATAACTACCATATTAGATTTCATATTTTCAATGAGAGATAACATATAGTCTACCGTAAAGAAGACGTTGTAATTATTATCATTCTGAGAAAAGATTTGAAATGAGTTCAGTAGTTAAAACGTAATTGTGATTTTAGAACATTTCATGTTCATTTAGCATTTTTAAGTTTAAAATTTTAGAACTTGCTCTAAAAGAGATTGTACCTCATAAAAGTACATTTCATGTCAAATGTCACGTTTCTACTCCTAAAAATTCATCATAAATAAAAATTTAGAACGTTTTATGAACATTTTCAGCTCATTTAACACATTTAACTTTTGATTTGTTTAGAAAAGCTTTTATAAAGCGTTAACATCTTAAAATTAACTCCCTGCTAAAATATGAATGTTTCTGCTCTCAAGATATTCAAAGAAATTTTAATTTAAGAGAGTTTGTCGCTTTTGTACTCTTTTGAGTGTCATTGCACACATTAAAAGTTGCCCAATTTACGTAAAGACTGTCAGCAGTATTATCCTCTAAGAATGTTTTATATCAGTTGAGTATTTCCAAACAAATCTTTATTGTAGAATGTTTTCTGCTCTTTCCATCCACTCTTTTAAATTTAAAAATGTTTAGAAATTCTTATGTTTTTCCATTTACGTCTTGAAACAAACAGCCATGTCAGTTTTCAAATTTCTAAACTAATAATTCCAAATAAATCGTAATTTAGAACATTTCTGGAAGAAATTTCGTTTATTTCACACTGAGAAAAAAATCTGCCCTTTTCAACTAGAATCTAAATTGTGGCTCTAGAAAAAATAATTCCATGTCATCCCTATAAATTATAGTTTCTTTTACCAGAGAGGTCTAGAGTCTCCTATTAGAATTCAAGAGTGTTTTCCTATATTCTCGTAGTCAGCCTTATTTAAAAAAGTCTGAAAATAGATGCGAACACAAGACGCTAGTTTTAGTAACTATAATGCTATTTTATAGATCCACTCCAGAAATAAAGTGATAATTTCTCGCAGTTTGCACAATTCATTATTCGTCACCTAGAAAACAAGAGACTAGAAATTCTGGATCATTTCGTCTATTCAGTTTAGTTGCTTACCCTATTTGCATAGCTCGAGCTTCTATATTTCTAGTTTAGAGATTTAGAAACAGCCTAACTATTCATTCTAGTTGAAGGAGGTATATTTTGTTTCTCAGTGCACCCTTTTAAATTTCGAAATTTTTAGAAACCATACTTAACAAGTGTTTATATCTTAAAAGTAACCACCATAAAACATTTCAAGCTTCCCTCTTCAACAGTATCACAAGGATCGAATTTTTACGATTTTTAGAAACGATTTTTGCTCATGCACACCTTTTAAATGTTTGTAGGAATTGTTTAGAAACTGGTCTGTGCGAGCTCTTGCGTGTCAAAAGTAACAGCCCTGAACAATTTCAAGTATCTAGCCCAAGGAATTACAAATAAATCGTAATATAGAACGTTTTAGAATGCTTTCCGCTCATTTCATTCTTTTAAATTTAAATTTTTTTAGAAACAGTTCTTAGCGAGAACTTAAATTTTAAATGTAATCCCATACCTTATTTTATGTTTCTATCCCGAAAAGTATCACAAAAATCCGTCATTTTAGAACTGCTACCATCTTAAAATATAGATAAAATACTTAAGTGATACAAAGAGGAAACACAAAAGGCTTATTAAAACCTTTTAATGATCGGCATACGTGTTAGCGCTCATATACGGCGCCATTTTCAAGGTATATAACAATAAACAAAAATATCCTCGAAAATTTTTGAAAATAAACTTAAAAACATAAATCACAAGATCATTTATGTAAAAAAGCAGTTGCTTGAAATAATCAACTGTAAACGTGAAAATTAATATTTCCTTATTGATTTTTCAAAACTGAAAAGTATCTCCTGCCAAATTTTAATGAGCCGGATTCAGTGCAAATGTTCACGTTACGCATATAGATTTCTATTGATTCACGGATAATAGATGAGAAATAAAGCCTTGATGGATAAATTATTTTGCCATTTTAAAAATGAATTTTTAAAGTCTCGGTTCTATGCAGTCTTGCCAGTGCTATAGCACTTCTGTCATACTTGATATCTGCCATGTGCTCTTTTAATCTTGTTTTAAACTTTCTAGTGGTCATTACTATATAATATTTTAATGTTCCATCTGCTCTAGTGAACGGGATTTCATAAACACCTGATAGTTAAAAGTTATATAAGTTAATTATATAAAATCCGAAAGTTTAAAACAAGATTAAAAGAGCATATGTCAGATATCAAACATGACAGAAGTACTACAGCACTGGCAAAACAACATAGAACCAACACTTTAAAAATTGATTTTAAAAATTATAAAATAATTTATCCATCAAGCCTTTATTTCCCATCTTATCCGTGAATCAATAGAAATCTATATGCGTAACGTGACCATTTGTTGACACGAGATACTTTTCGGTTTTAAAAAAAGCAATAAGGAAATATTAATTTTCACGTTTACAGTTCACTATTTCAAGCTCCTGCTTTTTTACATATATGATCTTGTGATTTATGTTTTCAAGTGGTTTTTCAAAAATTTGCAAGAATATTTTTGCTTATCGTTATATATTTTGAAAATATCGCCGTATGAGCGTTGAATCATATGTCGATCATTAAAAGGTTTTTATATCCCTTTTGTGTTTCTCTTTATATCACTTAACATTTTATCTATACTTTAATTATTATTAGTGACCTTATTATGTGATTATGAAACTATTTTTCTTTGTAATATTATTATAGATACCCAATGAGCATGTTAGTTTAAAGCATGTAAAAGACATCAGAGAAAAGGAGAAATTATATAAAATCAAATTAAAATATAATTTTCCGAAAAGCATACATCTACTATATATATAAAACACAAACGGAAATTTCGTTCCGTTCCTTTATAACTCGAGTTCTGCTGAATAGAATTTGATGGAACTTGCACTGTTGGATAGGTAATTTTTCAGGGAAGGTTTTAGTATATAACACATAGTTCTACGTATACTAGTTATAGAATTATGATGGAAAGTTTGATTATTTTGGACGATAAGCTTACCATATGTCAATTTTTTGTCGACCATTATCGTTGTCGAAAGAATTGAAACGGCTATATCAGAAAATAATGCAAACACATAGAAAAATAAAAGAAAAATTCGGTTATTAATTTTATTTAAAATCCCTCCCCCCCCCTCCCCGCAAAAAAGAAAGAAAAATAAAGAAATAAAACTGTTTTAATGAGGCATAATATTTAATTTAATGCTTAAAAATATAATTTGTAATGTAATTTGTAATAGTTTGTAATGCTTAAAAATATTCGCAATGCATGAGATTGCAATTCAAATTAAGTCAATATTTGGCGATTTATCATTTGCGTCAGGTTAACAAAGATGCATCTGGTAATTTGATTTAATAAAATATGAGTAATTTTTTTCTCTTTCTGTTATTTTTTTTATGTACCTCCCCTATCATGTGTCTTACAAGAGGAACCAGCAGATGTAATTGTAAAAATGACTGCATTTATGAGTTACATGTTATTATTTTATTTACGGTTTTGATTTTACTTTTGTCGCCAAGCAATGTGATTTTAAGCCAAAAATGCATAAGCGTGACATCAGCTTGAGCGGTATTAGCAATAATAGTGTTTTTTCGTGTATACAAGAGCCTTTTTGGAGTGAATTTTTATATTCAAATGCAAATTATATGAATAGCAGTTATTGTTATGAATATGGGATCAAATATTTAAATTTCAGTAAATGTCTGCCACTCAAACACGTGTTGTAAAATAATTAAATTTTAGACATTTAAAAATTTACTACGGAAACATGCCGGTTTGTTTTCACCAAACATATTATTTTTATAGCCTCGAACTCAGACCAGCAAATATTGTCTATTCTTTTATTTTTATTTTATTATTTTTTTAATATATCGCCAATTTCACTTATACAAATATTCAGTTTCAAAAGTTAGGAACCAAAGAATATTCTTAAGGACATGTGTGCATTTTTGCGTTATTACTATCACAAAAGGCTACATTTTGCAATAAAAATTGTTCGCTGAAATAAATTTTTGATGCTCTTTTTGATTCGTCATTTTTTTTTTTTTTAGTTTTTTCTTCTCTTCATTCAGGAAGGATTTTAAAAGACATTGGACTAATTGTCCGTCTTCCGGTCACCTGCCAGTTGGCATTTTTACTATATTGTTGGATGTTTCGTTTATGTTTGAAGATTACTCTGGATGACGATTCAGATTACAGAAGATTAGACGACTTTTGAAATTAGCGATTGCTAAATTTATGGGGTTTTTTCATTATGAAGCAAAGTTTTACCAAAAAAGCAATGCTTCCAATGTACGGCTGGTTGATTTTATGACGGCCGATTATCTACACGAGGGATACGGACCCTGGGGATAGTGCCCCCCGTGGGGGTCTTTCTAAGGGATCCTAACCCGTATTTACGGCAAGGTTCGAAGAAAACCACGGAAAACTCCGAACGGTTAGGTCAACGAGCGCGACAAGGGTTTGAACCCAGCACTTCCCGTATGCCAGCTTTGAGAGAAGAACATCTCGGCCACTGTTTTGGCGCTTTCAATGTACGGAAAAACTTTGTAATGCCAATGGTGGCGAATGGAATAAATAATATTTATCATTTCAGGCTGGATAAGAAAAACACGAGTACCTGAAATTCTGATTAGATAATTTTTCGATCATTATAAAGCCTTTTCGACCTACACACAACCCTAGCAGCTAAACATAATGAGAAATGAATTTATTTCTGTGTGTTATTATGCTCTTTAGAGAATGGCAAAAAAATCTTCGGTTTAAGTATTCACCAAAAATAATATTACTAAACATTTTTCATAACTAACTTATCATTATCAATTTTATTTAAGGTATGGAATTTTGTTAATGAAAGATCTCTAATTGAATTAACAGTAATTTGACATTATTTAATGGAACATAGCTTGGCGCGTAACTAACTTCGTTTTGTAACTAACTCTGGTACATTAGTAACCATATCGTTTCAAGCACTTCTAATGTTTGACGTCAAACTTGGATATCGGCAATTAGGCAAGATTAGGAAAATTTTATTGGATACAAACTAGAGGTTTATTCTTCGACCAGAGTTAATCATTGTTTTTTTTTTCAGATTAACGGTTACACGAATGCAACTGGTCTAAAAAAATGGAAAGACAGTGAAAATGGCGTCATTTTAATTTTATTCATATTCAGCTTTAAAAATTCACTTTTTTATGTTTCACCATTTTTTTAAAATATGAAAGTTAAACACTGTTCTTAATGTGCAAACAATTTATTACAATTTTCACTGTATTTACTCTGCTGGAATCGAAAGATGAAAAACCGTAGTAGACTTGCCAGAAGAGGACGTATATTGCGAAATATAACGTAACATAGAGTGAGATTGTATTTACGTTACCAGAATCTCACATGGAGACAAGAAAGAGGGACAGAGTTCAAGAACTTACAGTCGAAAACGAATCACCCGAACATTATTTAAGTTCAATGGTCAATCTATGCAATGATTGTAATGGTTTCTCTTTTAGTAGTATGTTGACTAAAGAACATGTTAGTTCCAGTTGTCATAAACTCATAATGGCCTCATTTCCCTACCAAACTCTACTATAAATGATCAACTAAATGAGTTTCTTCTTTTAGCACAAATTTTGTCCACTGTATAATATAATATAACGCAATGTCGTTCACATCGTTTACAGCAATATTGAAGGAAAATCCAGGTGAACGTCCCTATTGCTTTGAAATACATGCTCAAATCCACTGATATAATTCGTTTGAAAATATTTACTAAGGTAGCATCTGTAGGTGAAGATCCACATTCCTTTAAAATACAAAGCCATTTCGTTTGATTTAAGGTACATTTAGAAAAATGGCCCAGCGCAGCGGGCGTAGCATGCTAGTTATTATATAAAATGAAATTTGTATTTTCGTCCATAGCTTAGTTTAGTACCAAAGTGCCATATTACATGGTTAATTTGAACTTATGACCTTCCGCTTTCGAGTCTATGGCCAAATGACGTATTTGAACAATTGTGATTTGGTACAGGCACAATTATGTTTTCCAAACTCTCTTATTAACATGCACTTTCAAGGACGCAGTACCCATGATGGCAAAGATGTTTGGTAGTGGATCAAATTATCTAAGACTAGCTGACCCGCCCGGCGTTGCCCGAGCCCTTGTAATAAAGTTAAATCTCTTAAAAAACGGAACTCTGGCCACGGTCTACGATGGCTTCGGAACCGTATACCCGGCATGCTCGTACGCTCTCGAAAATCTTTTATTTCCCCCTACCACCGCCAGGGGAGCATTCTGTTCTAAACAAACCTCTTTCCGAACGAACTTCTGAGACATGTCCCCGCTGCCTACGTTACTGTATAGTAGTCGCACTACAAAATTGAGCTGGTTTCGAGAAGATTGGAACATTATTAGCCCAGTTATTGCAATAAGGCACAGTTAGAGAAAATAACCTTGAGTGAGATGCCGAGGGGAGGGGATGTTCGAGTATCCTTCAGAAAATGACTAATTAGGAGGCCCACTATGCATGCATAAAAATTCGTTCGTTTTGTTAAGCTAGAAACTTAATTACAAAGATGGCTTAAACTCTTATTTGTAAATAGTGGTAACCGCTACTCATAAATTTAATTTAATGTTATAAAGGGTGACTATTAAGTTAAATATAATGTTTGGAATCACTTGCGTTGAAATCGGAAAGATAGTTGCTGATATAGAGAAACGGGGCATAGTTAGAGAAAAACCTTGAAGGAGGGGGCAGGGGGGGGAGGGTTGTTCAAGTACCCTTCAGCAAATGACTAATTAAGAGGAGCACTATGCATCTTTCGAAATTCGTTCGTTTGCTTAAGCTAGGAACTTAATTACAAATTTGGCTTACCCAATTATTCGGAAATAGTGGTAACCGCTACTCATAAATTTAGTTTAATCTTAGAAAGAGTGACTATTAAGTTAATTATAATGTTTGGAATCACTTGCGTTGAAATCGGAAAGATAGTTGCTGAGATATGGGAACGGAGCATAGTTAGAGAAAAATCCTTACAAGAGGGGCCGTAAGGGGGGGGTGTTCAAGTGTCCTTCAGCAAATGGCTAATTAGGAGGACCACTATGCATCTTTCAAAATTCGTTCGTTTGCTTAAGCTTTGAACTTAATTACAAATTTGGCTTAAACTATTATTCGTAAATAGTGGTAACCGCTACTCATAATTTTAGTTTAATGTTATAAAGAGTGACAATTAATTAAATTATAATGTTTGGAATCACTTGTGTTGAAATCGGAAAGATAGTTGCTTAGATATGGAACGGAGCAGAGTTAGAGAAAAAACCTCGAAGGACGGGCCGGGGGGGAGGGGTTGTTCAAGAGTCCTTCGGCAAATGACTAATTAGAAGGACCACTATGCATCTTTCAAAATTCGTCCGTTTGCTTAAGCTAGGAACGTAATTACAAATTTGGCTTAAACTATTATTCGGAAATAGTGGTAACCTCTACTCATAAATTTAGTTTAATGTTATAAAGAGTGACTATTAAGTTAATTATAATGTTTGGAACCACTTGCGTTGAAATCGGAAAAATAGTTGCTGAGATATGGAAACGGAGCATAGTTAGATAAAACTCCTTGCAAGAGGGGCCGTGGGGGTTGGGGGGGGGTGTGTTCAAGTGTCCTTCAGCAAATGACTAATTAGGAGGACCACTATGCATCTTTCAAAATTCGTTCGTTTGCTTAAGCTAGGAACGTAATTACAAATTTGGCTTAAACTATTATTCGTAAATAGTGGTAACCGCTACTCATAAATTTAGTTTAATGTTATAAAGAGTGACTGTTAATTTAATTATAATGTTTGAAATCACTTGCGGTGAAATCGGAAAGATAGTTGCTGAGATATGGAAACGGAGCAGAATTAGAAAAAAAACCTTGAAGGACGGGCCGGGAGGGGGGAGGGGTGTTCAAGTGGCCTTCAGCAAATAACTAATAAGGAGGATCACAATACATCTTTAAAGATTGATTCATTTGGTTAAGCTAGGAACTTAATTTGAAAATTTGGCTTACACTATTATTCGGAAATTCTGGTAACTGCTTTCTAGAAATACACCTTGAAGCTTAAATGTAATTAGACCCTTGCCCCTCTTCATTCCCGCAAATATAAAAAAGAATCTGTTAAATAAAGTTTTCTGTATTAACAATCTTCATCATAATAATAAATGTCATGTAAAAAAAAAAAAAAAAAAAAAAAAAAAATCTTAAACTCGACTAATTTAATCAGTGGGACGTATGTGTAATTTGTCACGTACAGGTGGCGCGACATTCGCATGGCTCCGCTACGCTGATAACTTCAATCCATATTGACACTATTTAGTTAGAAATCCTTATTTATGCATCGCTACTCTGGTTTATTTAATTACTTCTGTGAAGAATCGATGCAACCAGCCAGTGAACCAACCAACCCAAGAGAATAAAAGCGTATTTTTTATGAGAGTTCTTTGTGCATTTTAATTAATATTTCAAAAAATTAAATTAAAATATTAAAATTCTGAAGTAATGGTGGACCAGGAGATGGTTTGGACTACCTAAATCTAAATTTCCAGCCTTCTAAGTGGGCTAAATTTAACTAGCCATCGCCAACAGACACACAGACACACACACAGAGCGAAACTTTCTTTTATTAGTACAGGTTAATGTGGGAAAAAACGATATGAAATGCGTTTTTCAATTTCCTCTGGACAATCCACACCCAGAAAAAAGTTTTGTTGAATTAATAAAAATTTGGTTGACCCAACAAAACTTTTTGTTTAAATATAGGTCAATGGAAATTTTGTTTGAATCAACAATTTTTTTTTTTTTTTTTTTTTTTTTTTGCAATTCCACAAAAAAAAAAAAAAAAAATTGTATCGTCAGCAAAAAATGTTTTGCTAATTCAAGTAAAATGGTTCAATTTTACTTGAATTTTGCTAAAACAACCAAAATGTACTCAACAAAACATGTTTTGTAGTTTTAATCAATTCCTTTTTCTGGGTGCATTACTGATTCAAGCAACATTGTCACTAGCTACTTTATATTCTAGTCGATTTAAAATGTTCCTTATTGAAATAGCGTAAAAAATCATACTCGGAAATTATTTAAAGAGCTATAAAAAATCACTAGATTAAACGAAAGTTTCCAAAAAAAATAATTCGAGAATACATTTTTTGTCGCTATTCAACTACACTGTTAAAAAAAATCTGAAATTCACGGGTATTTTTTTCCTGAATTTCACAGAAAAAGTCCTTTTTTGCGACAAAAGGGTATTTTCCGTTAAAAAACAGAAAATTTCCTCATATTTCCTGAAAACAACGGAACGGACGGAGACAAAAGGGGATAACGGAGATATTCCGTTATCTTATCTGCTGCATATTTATTTTCAATGTTTAAAAAACTGACATGTTGTTGCACAGAAAAACTAAAAATTTAATAAATTAAAATTTCGAGTTTATTTAAAAAAAAAAAAAAAAAAAAAAAAAAAAAAAAAAAAAAATAGTACTTTCGAATTAAAAAAAGTAATAATTTTCCCATTCTTTTAAAATTATTTGCAATTTATTTTTTAAAGTTATAAGAAAATATTCGCATTTAAAATATATTCTAAACAAGCAGATTAAAATATATATATATAATAGTTAAATTAAGTGAAAAAAAAAATCTATTTTACTCAAAAAAGCAACATACAAAAATAATGCTTTCAAATAAAAAGAAAATAATATTTTTCTCATTCCTTTAAAATTATTCGCAATTAATTTTTAAAGTAATAAAAAGTACTCGCACTGAAAATATATTCTAAGCGAACACATTTAAAAAATATATAATAGTTGGAAAAAAAAATCGCTTTTCTTAAACAAGCAAACATTTTTTATCGAATTTAATTCAAATATAATATTCATATTTTACATCTAACAATCAAGTTAAGAATATATATAATTCATGTTTTTATCCTGTATTAATATTACAATTTTAAAACATCAACATCATGTCATAACGAAATCTCCTCGCAATTAACTTCAAAATTACCAAGCTTCTAAACCCCAAATTATGTCTGTTCTAAGCCGCCATTTTGAGAATTTCCAAATGATCCGTTCAAACTGCTAATCTAGCAAGCGCCCGCTGGTCAAACCGGCAAGACGCTGGACTCGAGGCATTATCACCCCTGGTTCAAAACCCAATGTCGACCAAAAGCTGTTCTTGACGTATGTCGGATAGTAAATACTCCCGCAAAGTCGACAGATGGCAGCACCAAGTGAGATGTCAAGATTTTTTTAAACCGAGTTTATCTAAAACGGAAAATGTCCTTTTCTGTCAGTTCTACAAGGAATATTTCCGTGATTTCTGAGAGCGTTAACGGGAAGTTACCGCTTCTGCAAACGGCGATTTTCCTTCTTTTATTTTTCAAAACGGAAAATCTACTAACGGAACGGAAAAAGTCCGGCAACTTCGCTGCCAGTACTTTTACCGTGAATTTACGGATTTATTTTTAACAGTGTATGTAAAAATGTTTACTATACAATTCATAGAAGTGTTTTATGAGCAATAAAAGCGACATCCATAACGGCGGTTGTTGTCATCATCGTTATAAATTTCTAAAAATAGCTGTTTGTTGTTGGCAATAGTCTGATAATGAAACACAATTTTTTGACGATGGCAGAAATGTCCGTAATGAAAGGTATAATATGTAGTCTCTATAATTATTACACATCGAATTACTTAAAAGAGAATAATCCATACACATTTATTAAGCACTTACAAATAAAATTGTTTTGCATATTAAATCATTATTCAAGTAAAACAATATACATATAAGATATTTAACGTCAAGGTTTTAAAACCTTTGATAAATATCAAATTAGATCTACCATTTTCAAAATTACCGATATGTTGCAAATAAAACAAATGTGATAAATGTACGTTGAGACAAATTTCGTCTCGGAAATTTTCAATTAATTTATAATATTGGGGGTGGAGAATGTGGTTTCAATTTAAAAGAAAAATAATCATCTTTATTATCTAACTAGCTGTTACCTGTGACTTCGTTCACGCAACATTAAAAGAAGAATAAATACATTAATTAAGCAAAATATTTCACTCCCGATAATTAAAAACGTTAATAATTAACTAACTATTTATCGCATTTCATAGGAGACAATACGGTATTTTTTGTTATAGGGACCTTGACATAACTCAGTCTTAAAAAAGTGAAATTTTGTGCCAAATAATCGCGAAAATGATATTGCAACCAATGCAAAAAGGAGGGCCAAATGAAAATGTGGAAATGGACAAATTGGGTAAAAACAAATGTCAATTTTACCTGATAGACAATTTTACTTTTAACGCCTTTGTGAAACTTTTTAATAGCCATCCTTCAAAAAAACATTAATTGGAAATAGTATATGCTTTTTCTTTAAATTCAATTCTGCCTCCTTGGTTTAATGTATAGCTAAAACAAATCTTGTTTTCTAAATGACAGTATGTTGACAGGCAATTTTTGTTCTCTAGAATAAATTGATTCATGCAGTTTGAATATGTGAAAATATGTTTTTATTTTTCGGATAATTTACTGAAGTCAAGATTTTGTTTTCACCAAGATTCAAGATATTCAAAGAGAAAATAAATTCTGTTTATCAGTTTTAATGAGAAAATGGTGTAAAAAATATACTGATCTGTTTTATTTCTCCTTTTTTATACACAAATATGGAGTAATTTATTTTCCATTTTTAGAGAAACTTATTTAAAATTTACAAAAATCTTGGCATCTAATTTAATTTTTTTAATTCTGAGAGACTGTGTGACATCCTCGGATCAATGATAACCGGTATTAAGTAAATCGCGTTGCGTTCGATAGTCAAGGAGTAGTTGCGAAATACAAACACACGGTCAGATTTTAATATAATAGATTCGTGTTCATTTTCCTTTTCTTAAAATTATGATGTGATTTTTAGCAGAAAACTGTCATCTGTATATAATGGATACTCATGCTTAATAATCAGTATAGATTTAAAAAAAACATTTAAATCTTTCGTTATAAATATGGCGTGAAATTCATCTACTTTTATACTTACTGATCCTTGTATTATTAATGTAAGGAATTGATTCACACTCATTTTAAAACATATTGGAAAATTCCCGTTTTATTTCAAACTAGCTGTTACCCGTGACTTCGTTCACGCAACATTAAAAGAAGAATAAATACATTAATTAAGCAAAATATTTTACTCCCAATAATTAAAGACGTTAATAATTAACTAACTATTTATCACATTTCATAGGAGACAATACGGTATTTATTATTATAGGGACCTTGACATAACTCAGTTTTAAAAAAGTGAAATTTTGTGCCAAATAATCGCGAAAATGAAATTGCAACCAATGTAAAAAGGAGGGCCAAATAAAATTGGGTAAAAACAAATGTCAATTTTACCTGATAAACAATTTTACCTTTAACGCCTTTGTGAAACGTTTTAACAGCCATCCTTCAAAAAAAAAAAACATTAATTAGAAATAGTATATGCTTTTTCTTTAATTTCAATTCTGCCTCCTTGGTTTAATATATAGTTGAAACAAATCTTGTTTTTTAAAGGACAGTATATTGGCAAGCAATTTTTGTTCTCCAGAATAAATTGATTCATGAAGTTTGAATATGTGAAAATATGTTTGTATTTTTCGGATAATTTACTGAAATCAACATTTTGTTTTCACCATCTATTCAAAGTGAAAATAAATTCTGTTTTTCAGTTTTAATGTGAAAATGGTGTAAAAAATATACTGATCTGTTTTATTTCTCCTTTTTTATACTCAAATATGGAGTAAGTTACTTTCCGTTTTTAGAGAAACTTCGTTAAAAAAATGGCATTTAATTTAATTTTTTTAATTCTGAGAGTTTGTGTGACATCCTCGGATCAATTATAACCGGTATTCGCTAAACCGGTAGTAAACTAACCGGTAGTAAATCGCGTTGCGTTCCATAGTCTAGGAGTAGTTGCGAAATACAAACACACGGTCAGATTTTAATATAATAGATTCGTGTTCATTTTCCTTTTCTTAAAATTATGATGTGATTTTTAGCAGAAAACTCGGATACTCATGCGGAACGAAATAACGAAATAACGGATACTCATGCTTAAAAATCAGTATAGATAACAAAACATTTAAATTTTTCGTTATAAATATGGCGTGAAACTCATCTACTTTCTATACTTATTGATCCTTGTATTATTAATGTAAGGAAATGATTCACACTCATTTTAAAATATATTGGAAAATTCCCGTTTTATTTCAAATAGGACGTCTCCTTTTTCCGCAGAGAAATCCCTTTTTAATGACATAATTCTTGTTAGTTTTATTTTCTAGGCAATTAATTTCAATACTGGCATAGGGAAAATTATGTTACTTTAACGAAATAATATTAAATCTTTAGGTTTTATCAACAAAAATGGAACTATTAACATTCGTCATTTTTTTTTAGGTAATCGAGTTATTTCTTTTAGTTTTAAGAAGGAAAAATCACTATTTCTGGCGATCCATGACATCATTTACGACATGGATAATTTTGCGGAGCATATCATTGATATTTGCTAACCATTTTCTTTTGAAACTTCCTTTTACTTTTTTAAAATTTAAATAAAAAATACGGTATAGTTAGTTATATTAGTCGTGCGCAGACGGTAAAACTGCAAGTATTGTTACCATACAAAGAAAAAAAAAGAAAAAAGTGAAGAAAAAACCCAAGATCATTTTATTTCACCAATAAAAGCATATCCGCTTTATTTTCAATAAATGACGTCATATTCGCCTGTTTCCTATGGTTACGCATATTGAAACCTTGAATTATTATCAAAAACTAAAAAAAGTACGTTTTATTTCTAATAATATTATTTAATCTTCTTCTTAATTCTTTAATTTTGTTAATTTCATTTTCATTATTCCCGTGAAAATTTTTCAATTGAAACTAAATTGGTGAGTAAAATTATTTTTTCGGGTTTTGAATTAGTTTTGGCAACGATAAAGTATTAGCAACGATAAAGTAAATTTAACCATTTTAAAATGCTATACGAAAAAATGTCCATTTATTCTCAATGAAAATAACGAAACTTTGAATTATTAAGAAAAATATTTGAATAAAATAAACAAAACCCAGCCTATGTTCATATGAGGGTTATAATCAGCCTATATGCAAAGATACAGGATCATTAAATGCTCCATTTTGACACTGGCTTCAGCCTAAGATTTGCACACAATCAGATTTATAATATTATTAGGATAGGATAGGATTTCTACATTTAATTTTTATTATCATACGTTAATATGGATACATTATCCGAAAACGAAAACATGGAGAAAGATACAATAATGTGTAAATTAGGGCAAAATGTTACACGAAAATGATTATAAGTACATCAAATGTCTTTGATCTAAATATGTAAGCACACATACGTATCGAACACACGGAAAGAAAAAAAAGCGAGCGAGGGAGAGAGTATTGACAGTGAATTAGAAAGGAGTTTCTTCAACTGAATTTGTTTTAAATTGTCTTACAGATAATAAATAAAGAATACGAAAATGAAATAATTTGTTCTATGCGAAAGATCACTAAAATGTGCATCCAAATTTGATTTTTAGTTCTAAAGAGATAAAATAAATAGGCTAGGAGAAAATAAAATATACAAATGGGATTATCACTTTGCCTTATTGCTTGTACTTACAGAATATAACAATCTTAAAAAAATCACACGATTTTATCAAATTTCTTATGATGCTCGATAACACATTTCAGTTCAGAAAAAGTAAATCGAACATGTAAAGGCAACTATTACAATGAATTTTATCGGACTGATGACCATTTCTCAGCATTCTTTAAATTGCATTTTGCTATTAAATGTCATTTCAAGTTAGATACGTTCATGTAAAGTTTCTGCGACTCTATTTGGCATGATAGCTGAGTAAAGTACATAATTTAAGCTGGTAAATTGGCATAATTTTAGACTATGAATTCGGATTTGACCATAATGATGCTACTGAACATGCATTTTGTCTAAAAGTAGATTCTTTGTAAAACTCAAAACATGTATGATGTTTTTTGTTACTGTTGTTTTTTCGTGAAAACGCTCACTATATTTTTATAGATGCTACATTAGCAAACTCGTTCAAAATAGATTTAAATAAATATATTTATATATATATTAACATGCATTTAACTATTTCATATAAAATAGAATTTCCAGCGTATTTAGTTATTATGTAATATAAACTATGCTACTAAGAGGAGAATATACATATGTGCGATGTGTATTTAATGAGTCTTAGCTAATATATAGTGTTATGTTCATCGATTCTTCAAAGTTAAAAATAAAACATTTAAATGTATAATAAAAGATATATAACATAAATATCTAAAATATATTTCTGTCCGTTGCTAAAAACAATTACATGGTGAAAAACATATATAATTAATTAATCAAATGTCTTATAGGGTTATTTTAGGGTTATTTTTAGGTATTCTTTGAAGTAACAGATAAGATGTAAATACTTATTACACTAGAATACTTGATAAATTTTAATTATACAGAAACTGTCACAAATATAAGGGGCATTGAATAAAATTTGATGATTATGATATGCATTAAAATCTAATATATAAAAATGAAAAGTTGTCTCTCTGTATTTTTATGCAAATCTACAATTTAGAAGCGATAATCGTAAAATTATACCCATAGGCGTATTAAAACACAGCGGAGGTAACTAAAGTAATCCGAAATCGAAATAAATTAGAGTTAATTTTTAATTAATAAAAACTCACCAATCTAACAGCTATTTCCTATACAATATAAACATTTTTCGTTACAGAAGCAGCCAGCAATTAAAAATCCACAATAAAATTCTTTCACAACAATTAATTTTCTATTGAAAAATCGAAATACGTGAAAAATGGAAATGAAATAAAAAGTTTCAACAGTGAAAAAGAAGATGGATATGACGTCTTAGTGGAAGTATAATAGAGATTTTCAAAGAGGTTCTCAGTAATACAAGGAGCATATATATGAGTAAGTACAGAAAGCAGGTGAATATGACGTAAGCAGTTGAATATATAACGCCATATGAGTTATGTATTTAATCATGCTAAAAACCCTATTATGTAAATATTGGCATATGTCCACATTTGGGGTTCTCTACATTCGTTTTCGCTATGTTTTAATATATTTTACATATATACGTGTGTGTATGAATGTATATTAGAATTTTCAGAAATGTTTAGGTCCCCAGAGATAATTCTTAGTGAAGAACTAAAATAAAGATTTAAAAAAAAGTAAAATTCATAGAATTTTTGCGTTTGTTATTATTTTTTCATGAAAGACATTTAAATAAAAACTTACTCAAAAACAACAAAAGATTGTAATTTCGGTCTCTGTCCGCACCACAGAATGTTTACTAAGTAAGTAGGTAATCTGTCATCGAGGTTAAAGGAAAAATGAGTGAAAATTACGCAAATTAAAACTCAAAATAAAAACGTAAATTAAAACGTTGCTTTTTTTTAGAATGGCAGCACACGTACTTCGTTTGCATGCAAAGTTACGTTTGAAGGAATCTTTACGGTTGGAAATTTTCAGCTTTTATTGCTCCAATGTTGAATGGGAGCTAGCTGATTTATAGATGGTTTCTGATGAATTGATTATATAAATTTATACATTTTTATAATGGGTTTTTATTTTATTCATGCGTATAATATTTCACATGCTTCTTTAATTATGTTTCTGTACAGCATGTTTAATTTTGAACTCGATTATATGAAACAAACATTCTTAAAATCATGTGCAAGAATGTGTATAAGCTACTATTTTATATATTAGACATAATCATAAATTTTAAAAAAAGAAATCTAATAAATAAAAGAAAACTTATTTTAGACTATTTCAACTTCTTCAAAATACTACGAGAAAATGATTTTTCATGTTTCTGATAATTTATATTTAAAATAACTAAACATTTTATTAAAGATGAATCACAGTACGATCATTGTGCTCCCAAAGTTTAAGATGACACTGCAGCAGATTTTCCCAGAGAGTGGAAAAGTGAAAATTTAGACTTTTATTAAGACATTGCCGTATTCTTATTGAACAGAGATGTACTATTAAAAAAATATGCATCTTATACATTACATATCAGTAAAACATGTATTTTAAAATGTTGAAAAACCTTGCATAATGCTGTTATTATTTAAAACTATTTGAAACAACTTATTAATTTCGAAAAATTATTATTCTCAAAGTTTCTTTTAATAATGGCTTTATACTTATTTGTGTACTGCTGTTAATCTATCCGTTAAAGGTTATGTGATATGGAATAAAAAGGCTAACTTCTGTTATAAACTTGTACTTAAAAAAATTCTGTCCTCTGCATTGACAATATAACGTAGAAAAATTATATAAAAAACACCATTTATAAAGTGTTTTTATACTTATTACAGGAGGGAATCAAATATGCAGGAGACTTTTTAAATACTAATTGAAATGTTTTATATTAGTTGCCATGACGGTCATTGTGAAGTGATTTTAACTTCACATATTCCACTTTCATAAAATTAATTCCCCCATCCCCTTACTTTTTCTAAATTTTCTTTCTTTAAAATTATTTTATTTTTCGTGCTATAAAATCTAACTACTCCCTGTATTTCTCTTTTATTAAGCTTTCTTTAATTCATTCGGATCTCTTTCCTCACCGCATATATCATGTCGTTACAAAAAAAAAAAGGAAAAATAATTTATTCCCATTGTAATTCTCTCTTTTCGATCGGCCTCCAAACTTTACTTACATTTTTACGCCCACACTTTTGTTCGTCAAGGTTTCATTTCTTCTAACGTATTTCATTATTTTCTCAATTTTCCAGATGCCTTTCATATATAATATCTGTAACGTACCAATTCTATTTTTAACGCCAATTCTCAATCCTTTAAGCTAACCCCATGAGAAATGCTCCATGCTGTTTTGCCTGTTTACCAAAATTCCATATCTCCATTCTGGCGTTTAAGGCGGTATTAAAAAAAATATTTTTCTACGCTCAACAACTCAAAATTTTGAGACACATTTTCAGACTCATTTTTAAAAATAAAAACATGAAACTTGGTGAGGTGATTTATGAAGAAATCTATAAGGGCCCCATGTTTTTATTTTTCGTTCAATTAATTAGAAATTGATTTACAAACAATTATTTTCACAGTACGATATTTTTTTTTGTTTCCAGCGCTATCGGTTCGGGAAATTCGGTTCAAAATGTCCACTTTGACAGCCTTTTTTGAAATATATTCTGCCTTTATCAAAAAATCGAGGCAATGGGGACATTATAAAGTTTCTGAATAAGAGAACCTGCCAATTGGTTGCATTTTAGAGCAAAAATGAATTTACAAATGTGTCTCAAAATAACCAGTTTGGATTTGAATACACCCTTAAATTCACAATTTTCCTTCATCTCCCCCACCTTAGGCTTATCATTTACGGACAATCGCCACCTGCCTCTCGTCACATTGTTCTCGCCAAAACAGTACGTTATCTGGCTAATTGGCGTATGTAATTATCGCCATGACTTCACTGTAATAAAAAAAAAAGAAATTGTGTAACAGCACTCTCTCTGTCGCTGTTTGTCTGTGATTAAAGATATGTAATTATTCGTCCCTCCTCTCCAGCGCTCGCGGGCATTCCCATGCCTATTGATGCTTGTACCTGAACCCATGGTTAACTGCAATTTGTAATAAAAAAGATTTGTTTGTCAAGAAACTCCTGAGTTCACATCCATTCACTCTGTGTGACCTGTTTTCCTGGATATTAACAAATAACTTTTATTGCAACTCAACCGACTTGAAACTATACGCCAACGATTCACGTCATAGTCATGATCTTTTTTTTACGGACAAAAAATTCGTTTGCCATCGTTTTTTTCTTTGCACATTTATTTATTTATCCACCATCATTAGAAACAAACAAAAACGGAGTAGTGTTGTAGCACAAAATATAAATATAAGCATTCAACAAATGAAAATTTTGATTTTCAAAATGTAGTGAAATCTAGGGCATAAATTTAATTTAAAATTCTTTTATGATATCTTATCAACGTTTCACGTATGTAGATGGCAAAAGTTGCCTAAAGTATTCAACCAGTGAATCTTTTCCACTGAAAAACAAAACTGCATGGTTATGCCAAATTTCTTCATGAACGACCTGCATACAATGCAGTATAGTAATTTTCGTTTTGGTGAAAGATTATAGGGGCCCATTGGTTATAGAGACGCTCCATTCTTATCCGAATGCTCTTCTTTTCCGGGATAATCCAAAAACTTCTCACAACCCTTTCAGGGATATTGTCTTGAAGATAAAACATGACACTGGATTTAACAACGCAAAAAAAATATTTTAAACACTATGCAAATCATGTTAGAAGTGGAGAGGGTAGATTTAATTTAGACAATGAATTATGAGAACTGAGAAGGGGAAAAATCCTTTCCGAAACTGTTTAAATTATAACTCACTTAACAATGTCCTCCTCGCCTTGCTTTACTAAAACCTAATGAATCTAATTTAGATAATATAAATTATAAATGGAATCCCGTGGATCCCGATTCCTCTTTATTTGAAGTAGAAAAATTCCACTTCTTACCAAATAGACAGAAGCTCACAACTGCTGACTCTATCGAAAACAGTTAGTCGGGAAATCTTACTGAAATTACAATACATGTTACATCAATATCGCAAGAGAACATGATTATCCTTTGGCGAAGTCCGTTCATAACCCGCCGAATCCATCTATAACTGCGCTATATATGCTACAATACAACCACAGTTAACTAATTAACGTGTCAATGCAAAAAAAAGTGACAACCAGATTTTAGGTGGTATATAGAAACTTTCTGAAACTTAGAGCTCAGAATATAAAGGTCATTTTCACAGAAATTTTAGAAATCAGGACACCTCGATCTCACACAAAATCACAAAATCTCTCTCGTCCAGTTAGGTACCCTTATGAAGACTAGTCAGGTATTCTCTACATCTTCATGCAGAAATTATAACAAAACAATGATTTCACTGCGCAATGCTCGTCCTTACATTTCGATATCATCTTCTGACTAGGATTATTTGATAAGAAGCATTAAAGAGAAAAAGATTTTCATCAGATAAAGAAATCGAGAATTTTTCTGGAATTTGATTCTTTTAAATATACAAGACTAAAATACTCCTAATATGCTGAAAAAAAAGTGTGTAAATGTTAACGAAAGCCATCTAGAAATATAACATTGGTATAATTTCTGTGAAAAATATTTTATAAATAATGTATTAAAAATTCTCTTTTACATTTGATTCACCTTCGTAAAATATATTACTACAACCGCAATATCTCAAGCTTATAAAATGATAGAATTTTTGTGAAATAATGAATGTAATTATGTATACAACACTCAATTTCTGAGACAAAACCTGCTTATTTTATAATTATTGCTGATAAATGGCCTTTTAAAACAATTTAAGGATTCTTAAGGCTGATAAATGGACATTCGTGAGAGATTTATGTGCATTTATGCCTCTTAAGTGTTTCTAATGAACTCTGAAAGTGTCGCTTCTCATTTAAAACAAGGGTAAGTTACTTCAGATCATAAATTTTTGAAAATATTTTAATGGCCTCTATAATTACTGGAAAACATATGCTGATCAATTTATCTTTTCACTGGTAGTGATAATGTTAGGAAAAAGAAAGATAATCAACACTGTATTAAAATAGTTACATGAATTACATTTCTTATTTGTTTTATGAATTTGTCACCCAATTACATGAAATTGGTTTACAACATACTTAAAAGAAAAAACTGTGCACTGTTAAATATATATATATATTTAACATTAACTGCACTCAGAAAATAATTTTAAAGAATATTAGTATGTACTTCTTAAAAAGAGTTTATATTTTTCTTTCACATACCTTGTATCACCATAACAGTAGGAACCTGTACGAACTTTATCGGATTTTGCAACATTCGTATTAAAACTGTATTAAAGCGAGTTACATTTAAAATTTATTTTAGGAAAATCACATCATTATTTCAATTTGTTGTATAGTATACACAAAGCATTGAAAAATGTAATGTAAATTTTCTATCTGTAACTGAAATAAGATAAACTTACAGGAATGCAAGTTAGTATATATATTTCTAAAAAGAAAAAAAAAAGTGTACTTCTTTAAATTTAATTCTTTACATTAATGACATGTACATAGACGTACAACTGGAACAAAGTCAGAAAAAAACCATAGAGGCGGGATGGGTATCTCAACTTGACACAATTTGAGCAGCCGCTAATGGTTGATATAGTTACCTATAGTCAAGATGAAGAAGCAGCTATTACGATATCTTCCATATTGGCATATCTGTTGTGAAAAGTATATGTTATCATGTTTTTTTTTTATGTTTGTAAGTAAAAAAAAATCACAAATATGAAAGAATTTAATTTTTCGAAATTCAAATTTTATATATTAAAATAAAAATTAACTTTTTACATTATTTTGTGTAGCGTATTTAATAAGAATTTATATCCCACGCTAACAGAGTTAGTAGCATTTATAGGTGGAATTCTAAGGCTTGCTTTACAGACCTCATTATCTTAGGGTAAAACCAGATAACCTACTTTTGATAAAAAAACATATTGGAAAAGAATAATTAAAGAAGCCATAAAGAATGTTTTCTTTTTCTAAATGCAGTCAAAACTACATAGCCAACACTGATAATGGGATTTAATTTGTTTCATATATGCTACTGAAGATGTGTGCTCTTGACTGACTTTACACATTGTGCTGCAAAGTTGCGGCTATGCCAACATATATTTGTGGATAAAGTTTTGTTAATTGTATCAGTACTATTGTCACATGTGTGGATATGGAGAGTTAGAGGCAAATCAAAGTATTGCCACTCACTTTTTAATTATTAATATGGGGGGGGATTGAAAATAGAGGTTATGGCAGTTTTCAATCAAGCATCTGATGGCAGATAGATACTCCCAATAAAATATCTAGAAAGCAAGTACAGAGTTTAGATATGACATATATTTTCCAAGCGTTTGTTTAACTATTAAAATTAAAAAAAATGATTTTTTTAACGGCCTCTGGTTGTTATAAATTATTTCGAGAAATATATTTTTATAGGTTTGACAAATAAAACAGTTACGACAAAATTTCTCCGAATTATAATATTGAATTTACTGAAATTGCAGTAGTTAAAAAAAGTTTATACTTGTTTAGGGCTGGAAGCTATAAAATGTCATAGCTTTCAAAGTATCATAAATAAGTGAGTTTTGGTCATATAAAAATGAAATTTTAATTTTGTTACATGTTACAGCATAGAAAAAAAAATTCGAAATACGTGCGATCGGAAAGTTTTAAGACTGGGCTATTAATTTCAAAAGGGCAGTAAATACTGCTTATTGTGTTGAATCTCCTTTAACATAAACCCCTTCTGACACAAATACTGTATAAAAAATTCTTCGTATTTCAATATGTAAAGAGACTATTGCAATATAATTACCATGTCTATTAGTTGAAATTGGCTTGTGTACTTATAGGAATTGGAAGTATGTTTCTATCATTATCGGTTTAAGAGATCATTAGAATAATTTATATTTTCTATCACTTGTTATAATTTTTCATGCTATAGCAAACGCGGTGAACCTATGGCAGACGTACCATAGTTGGCACGCAGCTAATTATATTGGGCACGACATAGATTCAGGTTCAAAATAAAGTGATATCGAACGAAATTCATGAATTTATGTTTAGTTTGTATACATTTTATTGGTTCGATAACCTGTTATATAGATCAAAGGATAGACATGTTGAAATGCAACTTAAAAATTTTCCCAATATAATTCAAAATTGGCTTATTTTCAAATTTAGAGAGGATCATGAGACTATCGTAAAATAAATTTCATGAGACACTATAAACAAAAATGCCCAAGAAAAAAATATGTCAACTTGGAATTCAAATCGAGACACGAGGATCCGTTTAAAGAGGCTAGCGTTTGCCATTTTGAAAATTTTTCCACCCAGTTAGTATTTTCGAAAACGATTAATATAGGAAACTCAAGTAGAAATCATTTTGACAGATGACTCCAGTTCAGCTTCCATTCTGTTGAAAATAAATAAATACCAAGCTTATATGAATTATTTGGCCTCTAAGATATTTGGAAAATGAAAGTACTTGAAAAGTACTTTTACAATTAACAAAACTTTATTCACAACTATATGTTGGCAAGGCCGCAACTTTGCAGCACAAGGTGTAAAGTCAATCAAGAGCACACAACTTCAGTGGCGTACATGAGACGAATTAAATCCCAGTATCGCTGTTGTCTATGTAGTTTTGATTGCATTTACAAAAAACATTATTTATGGCTTCTTTAATTATTGTTTTTTAATATGTTTTTTTTATCAAAAGTAGGTTATTTGGTTTTACACCAACATAATGAGGTCTGCAAAGAAAGCCATAGAATTCCACCTATAAATGCTACCAACACTGTTAGCGTGGTATATAAATTCTTATTAAATACGTTACACACAGTGATATAAAAAGTAAATTTTTACATTAATATATAAAATTTTAATTTCGAAACTTTAAATTCGTTCATATTTGAGAATTTTTTTTAAATTACAAACATTAAAAAATATGATAACACATACTTTTAAATACAGAAATGCCAGTATGGGGATGTCGTAATAGCTTCTTCTTCATCTTGACTATATCAACCATTAGCGGCAGCTCAAATTGTGTCACGCTGAGATACCCAATTCTGCCCTTACGTTTTTTTCTGAATTTAAGAATATTTGGCCTGTAACAACCGAAATAGTATTTCTTAAATTATTTTCTAAAATATAACGCGAAATGTTACCCATTGCATTTTTAATCCTAAAAACAAAATTTTAAATACTTTTGATTCATTACTATTTGATCCAGTAATTATTTTGGTTCTTAGCACGTCATGATCAAGTAAAATATATTTTTGGAAACATTTGGCGCATAGATATGTAAACGGTTGCAGCCACTGTACTATAATGTTCTATGGTACGATTTTTTCCCACAAAATAGCGCCCGAGGCACTTGTCATCATACGTCCCTAAGCTACGCTACTTGTGTTATACAAAACAACTACTTTCGTTATAAGGTACGCGTACATGGTAGGGGGACAGGCAATTTGGCTTAGCATATTCATTATATTAATCTGGAATAGCGTAATTAAATAAGTACGTTTTATTTAGTTCTACAAAACAACAAAAAAAATATTTTAAAAAAATTACATAACTCACTGAAAATTGTCTAGTAAATTTGATTAGTGTTTGTTATTATTTCCATCAAAAATGAAAATATTTTTAAATAGAGTTAACGCTGTAAATCATATTTATTTTGCAAAAGAAGTTTTAAAAGATAAAAACTATACAATAAGCAAAATAGAAAATGACAATAAGAAAATAAATAGCTAACACCAAGCTTTGTTTTACCAAAATATTTATCTTTTGCTTTTCAACTCAGCATGTCTACTTAAAAAGTATTTATATTTTCGTCATATTTTATGCATTCTTTAGTTTTTATAAACATTCGCAACACGGTGCTTGGTAATAAAAAGCAAAAGCTAAAAACATTTCTTTTATTTATGATCAATATATTTATATGACAAGTCATAAACTGTGTACATGAAAGTAAATCGATGTTTTGGAAAATATGAAATAACTTTTCATAGTTATGAATGGAAAATAATGTATTCCGACTATTATTTCTACCAATAGTGTATCTAATTAAAATTATCGTTGTAAAGTTCTTCATAAATTATTCATGACATTTAATATTTGTTGAACAAAACAATGTTTATGATCATAAATCAAATTAAAATACTTTAAAATATAATTTAAATCATTCTGTATATTCATTCCTTCTTTATTTATGCAATAATTTATACGATAAATTAAATTACTTTTAATCTAATAAATTGATATTATCAAAATATTTGCTTGTGTTTAAAAATAATTTTTAATATACCCTTTTTCAATCCTTTACTAGCTATTTGTTATTCAAATTGCAGTTTTAGATAACATTGTTGATTAACACATTAATTTAATTTCACAAAATTATGATAAATAAAGCTCTAAGCTGTTTGGTTGGTGTACCACAGAATTCATTTTGGAAGAAGTTTTAATTTGTTTCCCTTTTTCTGTAATTTCTGCATTCTTAAATTTTGCAGAAAAAAAATACGAATTTAGATTTTTTTATTTTTTTTTATTTACGGATTAGAAAATAAAAAATATGAATCGTAATATCTCTTCATCCTAGATCCAAAGTAGTTATCAACTCATTAGTCAATTAAGCAGGTTAAGTTAGACTGGTACCTCATCCTACGATTTTGAAGATTTACATAATAGTATAAATTTATTAGATTTAAATAATGAATTTGCAAGTTGAACACTCACGATTTTGACAAAGCTAAGTTTTGAAATTTATTCTACTTTGTAGCATATTTGTGAAAAAACCGTTTAAGTGATCACAGTAAAATATATAAAAAGGTACGCGGATTTCTAAAGGAAGGATAGAAAGTTGCAATTCAATTTAGCCCGATATTTATTTTTATATGTACGAAGAGAAACAATGTTAATATAAAAATTGATGTATACAGGATTTGTTGTTGGTATAGCTTAATGGAATAGATGCTAATATAATTTTCAAATTTTATCTAGATACATTAAAATGAAAATTTTCATTAAATAATCTAACTAATGTTAATTTATGGACATCAATATGGCAATTAAAAAAATAAATTAGCTACTAATCTAGATGATAAAAGAATAATTTCCAATTTTGAAAACTTAAAAATATTGTATTTTAGTTCTAATATCCATGTTCCATTTTTGGAACATGCATCTTTGAATAGTATTAAACGTATTGTATGATGGAAACATCATATAAACTAATAGACATAATCCCTGTGCATAACCAAGCTTCATTTTCTTCATTTACAATGAAACTAATGTTCTTTTTTGTAAAAGTATCTAGAGTGTGTTTTAGAAGTACCATCATCGGTTAGCGAGATAATCATCATCTCTATTTTGAATCACACGGTATAGCTTTTTATGCTATAATGTAGTATTCTACAACTTTTTTAGCACCCCTAAAATATTGGAGCACGAGGAAATCGGACATGACAACACTAGCGTCATGCAATGACACTAATTCCACAAGAAGATACATAAACACGGCGAGAGATCAGACAAATTTGCTTCACATTTTTATGATGTCAATCTATAATAATGGAGTTAAATAAGGAAGTTCGAGAACGGAACGTTCTAAAAAACCAAAGAAATTTTTATAATAAATAGATTATGCATTTAATATTTTTATTAGTATTTCCGTTAAAAATGAACATATATTTAAATTAACTCTTTAACTTACATGTATTGAATAAAATGAATTTTAAATCTTCAAAGTATACAATAATAAAAATAGGACGAGACAATCTTAAAATGAAAACTAACATTACAGAAATATTTTTCCTTTCTTTTTCAACGTAAATATATTTACATTTTCGTCTTATTTTATGCGTTCGGTAGTTTTTATTCAGACATTCGCAACACGTTGTTTGGTAATAAAAAGCAAAAGTTGAGACATTTCTTTTAGTTATGACCAATATATTTATGTGACAAGTCATAAATTGTGTACGTGAAAGTAAATCGATGTTCTGAAAAATATAAAATATATTTTCGTAGTTGTAGACATAAATTCTAATACTTTATTAAATATTTCATAAAATGTGTTCAATAACATTTTTAATCACTTACAAGGTCAAAACTAAAACCACAAGAAACAGTTCTGAAAAAAGTGGGTTTTTATGAAATATAGAAACAAACTAGATATGGAAATATACTACTATTTTCCTTTATACATTATTTTGTTTAAAATGCTTTTATGAAGTATCAAATATCCTGTTTGTTTGTACTTAACTATTCACAATTATTTTTATTTTGATAACCCTCAATTAATAATTCATTCATATAGTTTCTACGTATTAAGGTGATAGTGCATAAATTTGACAACCCCTAAATACGGCAATATTCTTTGTAATGATATTTTCCACAATCTTCGATTTTTCATTCAAATTTCAATTCAAAGATATATTATAATTAGAAATGAGACGCTTAATCCGACGCAGTAAACCGTTAGTTATTATGATTATCAATTTTGAAGTTATAAGGATGTTTCTTTTACGCAATTCAGTAATAGAACATTTAAAGTTTATGACATCATCAAGCCACGATTTTATTCGAATTGCAATGCATTGTATAAATAGTTTACACATGTTTTATTTTCATATTTTAACTATGCATATCCATTATGAGTAAGTATTATGGTGGCCCCCAACGACTAGTTTGAAATAACAACGATATATTTTCGAATTAATTGCGGCATTTGAAACGGAAGAGTACGACTTTCCTAAATATGTCTTCCAAATTTAACTGTTGTTTGGTTGAATTACGCCGATTTAACTTTGCAAAAAGCAATATTTTTTTTTTTTCAAATTTATTAGAGGAAATATATAACAGTACTTGTCCAATTAGCATTTAGTATTTGGGCAACCGAATATTCAGCAAGAATCGAATAGGCTGAATACCGAATAAGGGTTGAATACTCTCGTTATATCCCTATGTATTAGTGATGAAGGGTTTTTGATCTATCTCTCATGCATAGTCTTCGTTCTTGTTTTTATGAGGACACTTCAACTTTCGGAACGGATTTCGAAGTCCAAGTGTGCTCAGAAAAAAAAAAAAAAATAAAACTTCATCCAAAATCAAACAAATATGAAAGTACACGGTTTGATATGGAACTCGGATATTCTAAACAAAAAGAAAAAAAAAAAAAAACTTAAAATGTTAACATTAAAAGTGGAAATTTGACAGGAAAGCTTTCATGGGTTTAACATTAGCGAGAGATTGTCTTCCTGTTACTACCTTAGTCTCATAACAAATGAATAAAAACGGGTTGATATGCTCGTATTTAGCCAATAGTCGTTTTTAGCCATACGTCGTATTTAGACAAATGCACTGCAGTAATTTGGTTGTAATCTAAAACTCTATTTGAGCACTTGAAAAGAACATGACGTCATAATTATCTGATATAAAATAAGTGTTAAGTATGCTTAAATTCCCCGTTAATCCTATGCACTTATTATTTTGTAAAAAACAAAAAACAAAACAAGCAAATGTTTTGAAATTCAGAAATTTCATTAAACAGAGTTTCCAAATCGTATAATTCTTCTTATAAACGAATATTTGTAGGCTGTCAAATAATATAATTGATGTTTTTTTTTTTTTTTTTTTTTTTTTTTTTTTTTTACAGAATATGATTTTTAAAATGAGAATAGTATCAGTGAACATTGTGCTTGTGCATTTCAAAATTTGTATTCTTATAGTTCCCTAATACTTTCTGAAAAGAAAACCTAAATTTGTCTCAAAATTCTATTTTAGAATGACGTTATTATTATTATATTCCAGTAATTCTACTGTTTATAATATATAGAATCAAATCGTCTATTATCTACTTTTTATATTCATCTTATCCAATACTGTTAAGTCAATTCAAATATGTTAATATGCTCGTGATTAGCCAAAGTGTCGTTAACTATTCCAGTACGTTCGATGTAATCAGAAATCCGTTTGAGCTCTTGAAATGGCGATTTCGAAATACTGTGAGATTAAGTATGTGTTAAGTACTGTATTTAAACTGCTTCTGTAATAATTGCCGAAACGACAATAGATGCTTCACAATAGAGAGACGAAATGTTTTTAGCGTCTGTATGTATGCAGATATATCTCACAACAAATGCGGCAAAATGCATCCGATTAGCTTGGAATTAGATATGTTGGTGAAGTATTTTTATTTAGCTTTATAGTTTTTTATTTACTATGTACGTTTTTTAGAAAACTATTAAGCATTTTATTTTATGTCAAAATTCTTTTAGTTCGAATTCAAACGATCTTAAGATTTTATTAAAAAAGAAAAAAAAAAGATGTATTTTGGATAATTTATACGTTTTGCTAAATTACAGACGCTAATATTGCATCTCAAAAACATAAAACAATCTGTTTGAAATATTGACAATACATTTCAAATTTGCTGTATGCTGAATTTTGTCCATATATATAAAAAGTATATAGAGATTTATGTTTTAATCTATATGTTTTAATTCTTATTTCTATTTTTCTAATACTTTCATTTAGCAATTGTATAGCAACTATTTGTCAAACGTATATCAAAGTGGAGATAATCCATTAAATTGTTTTAAAAAGAACTGTAATTTCACGGTATTTAAACTGAAGTAAGTATAATATAAATAATAATAAAATGAAAAAAAAATTGTTTATTCCGTCAATATAATAATTTGTATAAAAAACTGCTTTCTGAGCAATAGATAAATATTACTTAAATTAATGAGAGAAAATTAATGCATTACCTAGAGGTCTGTACGGGCCCAGGCCTGGCTCGAGGCAACTACCCGACCCGGTATGATTAAGGCAAATTTTTAAACGAGTCTGGCCGGACAAGCAGAATAAAGATATTTTTTAACAGGCCGGGAAGAAAAAAATATTAAACGGACCGGGTTTCGCGGATAATAAAAATTACACGGGCAAGCCAGGCCGAAATAAAAATTAAGAGGGCCAACCTGTCCGTTATAATGAATTTAAAAGGAACAAACTAAATTAAAATCATAGGGCGAAATGTAAATATTCACATTGTAAATATTCACATTGATTTATAAAATACTAATATGAAACTCAAAAGAGTTCAACTTTTACTTAAAACGTGACATATAAATATAGAAATAGATGTAATAGGAGGATTTTAACATCTTTTAACGTCTATTTCTATATTTAAATATCACCTTTTAAATAAAAGTTGAGCTCGTTTGAATTTCATAATAGTATGTTAAGATCAAACTTGATATATAAAATATGAACAATTTTAAATGGACGTGACTAGGACGAGAATAAGTATAAACGTGCTGCACGAACCAGTGTTAGCTTGTGAACATCAATACAGAAATATAACATGTCTAGCGTAGAAATCGGCATCGGACTTTTATATCGTGTTAATGTTCGGCCTTAGTTTTTTAAGCCGACTCGGACAGGGTGGGATCAGGTTTACATTTTATTCTACATACTCGGACCGGGCCGTAACTGGACTTAATTGTTCCCAGGAAGTGTCGAGCAAGCAATTTGCTTTGAAAAAATAGTAAAAGCGATAAGGAACTTAAGTTAATGGAATCTTTGGATATATAGAGAAACATTTTCAAAAATCTTTTTTTTTATTATACAGAAACAAACGTTATGATGTTTAAACCGTCTTTTTTTTCTTTTATTCTAAACTACATTAATTTTTTTAATGTTTTTATTTGGATGCAATTTTCTTAGAGTCTAAGTGATCATTAATGTTGCTTTCTATAATAAAAATAATAATGCTAATAAATATAATATAATAATGCTTTCTATAGCTTGTAAAGATATAATAATATAAAATATACTGTAAAATTTCCCCATAAATAAATGTGTATGCAGTATTCGTGAAAATAATCTTAATTCTATGTTATGAAAAATCTTAATTTGTTATAGTTTGATTCGGATCGCGCCAGTCTGGGCCTGATTTCATTGACTTTTGCACGAGGGGCGCAGGTCCATTTTTATGCCCGGTCTAATTTTGCATAGACCGGGCCGAGCACGGGTCTGGAAAACTGGCACGTGCCAACTCTAGCAGTACCACAGCAAAAGAAGTAAAAATAATCTCATATTTACAAAGGAAAAAAAAAGGACGTAAAAGTATATTATTTACTATAGACATTAAAGGTAACATTTAAAAAAAGTTGAAATCGCAATACATAATTATAAAATAAAATGCAGTGTATTTTGTATAGTAATACAAATTGCCTTTGACACAATTAAATTAAAATTTCCATTTTTCTAAAAACGCTTATTTTGGAGTGAATTTACTACACATCTTCTATAGAATTAGATTAGGATTTATTTTTTAAAGGAAACTTTTTTGTCTTAAATATTGTAGTTGGATCACCAAAAACTGTTTTTACAAACGCAAATTTGAAAAACATTTATCATTTAAACTGATATTTCAAAAAATATAAGTCTTGTAGGGGTAGTTTACACTATGTTTTCCTTTACATATATATAATTGTTACGCAAGATTTTACTCAATTTCTAGATTAGGTGCAGCTCGTTTGTGTTTGCTACGTAAGTATTGATATTATGGTATATTTTCTATTTCCTGTACGAAGAGACGTCTAAGGTAATATAATCACAGTGTAAAATGCTCTGAAAATCTGTAACTTAAAAATGTCGGAAATTACAATTATAAAACGAATGAGACATCGGTGGTTCAGGGGGACAGAGCTCATCTGTGAAAAATGTTTTTTTATCTTAAAAAATTACAAGAACTATAAGAATATCTCTCAGAAAATCGTGTTTAAGCTGCAGACCTGAAAAACTGCATTTCTTGAATCTTCGAGATATCTTATATGCTTATAAGTCAAATACAATGAAAGCAAAACAAAAAAAAATTAATTGCATTGGTATATATTGCACATGTATTTTAGATATTGTGAAAACGTAAAGTGTGATTATGAAGAAAATGCTATTTGAATATCTGTCGTCTAGGCCCTTAATATGCAGATTTACTAATGTTCTGTACTTAGATTTTTTTTAAAGAAATAGGCATAAGGTTTAAAGTTCAGACATTTTAGGCAATTAAATTATTAAATATGTACAAAAAATATACTAAACTAATAATAAAAATAGAATATATTACAGATATTAACAGTTAGTTGAAGAAACTAATTTTAATAAAATAAGTTGCAGAAACTATTAAATATTTTCACAAACGTTTAGCAGTTAGATAATGTAATATACGAATACTTTTAGAAAATTTGATTTTAAAGTTGGAGTTGTTTAATGAAGAGTGTGTGTATGCCTATTTCAAAAATTGCTTATTTAAAGTAGTCAAGCATTTTATAAAAGTAAAACCGAAAATTTTAATTTTTAAACCTCAATATCTGAAAGCACATATTTAGAACTATTTATCTATATGTTTTCAAAAGCAGTAACAGAATTTCCATTTTCCGCTGTTTGCCATTCATGAATTTCGACATTAACATATCAGAGTCCACATATGATGATATGTTTGCGCTTAGTCAGAAAATTACTAAGTACTCCACCATATTCTCGTAATCTGAAATCCATCTGAACACTTCAAAGAGCGATTTTGAAATTGCTCTCTGATTAAACATACGCATGTATAAACTGCTCCTGTGTTAGTTTTCACTAATTAAAATTGTTTAATAGGAATAAACACATGCGTTGAAATTCCAAAATTTTAGATAATTGAAGCATTAAGTATGAGAAATGGACAGGTGAAATGCATTTAATAGATATTGTGCGTTTTTTATGTAAAGTACACAATCTATTATACGTTGTAAAATATTAAAAGAATTCAAAAGGTAAATATAAATATTTGAAATATTAATGAATTGTAAAGATAGTAACGATTTGGAAATGTGACAAACGATTTGGAAATATACCAATGAAACTCTGCGTAGATCATCCCGGCTTTTTCTTCTTTCCACTGTTGCGAGATAAAACAGAAATAATAAATATTAAAGACAAGTGACTCTTAGGCCAAATTTTTTTATTTGCAAGTTAAATTTCGGTAAAAATATTTATCTGCGCGCTCTTTATTTTTATAAGTGAATAAAAATACATATTTATTGTGCATTGGGCTTATTTTATGATTATGCATTTGTTGATGCCATTTTTTCATTAGAATTAAATACAAAATATATTTTTATTTGTATACATGGTGTTTGGAAATTTGCCAAACGATTTGGAAATGGACCAATGAAAATCTGCGTACATCTTCCCGGCTTTTTCTTTATTTTCTTTTCTTCTAGAAAATAGGGATTGCTGCGCGATACCGAATGGAATCGCGAAGTGATTACGCGGGCGGTTGGTGAGCATAGCGAGCAAGGGGGGGGGGGGGGGGGTGGAGCTCCCCTAGTCATGTAAAATAAAATAACAAAAAAGTATAATTTTAATTTTAGTCTAATATTGTATACATTTTTTTGTAGATTCCGTCAAAAAATATATAACAAGATTTAATATTTCATTCTGGGTGGGAGAAAATTTCCGTTAGGGCATGTGGGGTTGGACGGTGTACAGGGTGCGTACACTCCTTAGAATTCCCAAAGATTCTGAGAACACTATTTATGACTAAAAAATATTTCTTTAATATTTAAATAGCAGAATTTGCATCCTTGTTTAACTACAGGATTCGTACTATTTTTTAGCAATTAAATATGGCGAACAATTTTTTAAAAACTGTGGTAAAACTGTATACATCCTGGGTATAAAAATGCACTTGCGTATATAAAACTTAGGATGTATCTCTTTGTTATTTTTTGCTGATGATTCCTAATAGTTTTATTAATATTATGAAATGTGTATGGCAGTATGGTATTTTATTGTTAAGGTTTTAATATCAGATACATATAATTCTGAAACATTAATTATTTATTACTTTATGATCCTTTTGTTTGAAAAATATGCACTTCTATACCTCTGTACCCTACAAATTTTACAATAAAATTTGTCTGTCAAACAAATCAATTGAATTTTTTTTTTTTTTTAAAGATGTAAATATTAAATATAAACTGTTTTTACGTATAATTAATATGAATAGTTTGTTTTAATGCTAATTTAAAAAATGAAACTGGAGAATCACTATTTAATTAGCTGCATAATTATTTTTATTTCCATACAAGCAATTATGTAGAATAATGTAACATGAAAAGTGGTATTATATAAAAAATATTCTAAATTGTGATTATGTGTTGAAAATTTTGTATTTTAACATTTAACAAATACATGTAAAAGTTTGTCTCAAAAAATCAATACTTGGAATTGAATATTTAGAACTCCTGTAACTGAATAGCTACGGTTTATTATGAGGTATTAACAATTTCACTTTATGCTATTTGATATTCATTATTTTCGACATTAAAAAATCCAGAATCCAGATATGCTGAAATGTTTGTGCTTAGCTTGAGAATGATTAACTACTCTAGTGCATCCGTTGTAATCTAATATCCTATTTGATATTTGAAATTGAGATTTAGAAATGGTCTGAGATTAAATATGTTTAAGCACCGTTAAACTGCTGCTAAAATCTGAGTTATAGAATTGTCAAAAATACAAAAATGGCAATCTGTATTTAATTTTTTTTAATTAAAAACGTACACTCTGAAAGTTTGAAATTTTAGATAAGTGAAAGTAGGGTAAATTCGGGTATTTTGATATTAATTGCTTCTTTAAGAGAGAATTTCCAACAAAATTTAATGAGGCTTTGTGTAAACACGCATTACTATTTTTCGTATAGTCAGGGCCCGATTAACTTCTGGAACTGGGGGAAGCACAGTATCATTTTAGGGGCCGGCTTTCATTCAGTAAAAGTTTTCTAAATTCTTCATACATCATACATGGGATCTCATTAATGATACAAGCTGCAAGTATTATTCACGACAGCGACTTAGCGAAATTCATTATTTCATTAAACAGGCTTTTTTATGTTCACTTTATTTACTTTAGAAAGAGTATATTTGTAGTATGTAGTATATATAGTTTTTGTATGATCAGTTAAAATCAGGTCAGTTAATCAGGTTTCTGATCAGCACATCAGGATACCATGATTAGATAACAGTCTGTTGATCACATTGAGATTTTCCTGTTAGATTAATTTTCTGAAGTAGGGTGGATGTTCTATTGCATTAATGCAAACTTGTCCTTCCACAAAAATTAAAAATTCAATACAAAAAATTAAAAATGGAAATTAGAGGCCCCATTTTACAGTCATTTTGGGGCCCTCTTGAATTTTAAAGGGGAGCCACATGCTTCATGTGCCTTTTGGATAATCAGGTCCTGCGTATAGTAATGTTATTATAAATATCTGATTCATGTATTACATATACAATACTAAACGCTTTTCGCAAAAATAGTCAAATGACCCAGCCGTACGCCTTCAGTGTTGTGTAAGACTGCATGGATCTGTTAATCTGACAGAAGATAAAATAATTTAGAATTTATTTTGAAAAATAATTAATATTTTATTTTGAAACGTTAAATAAGGAAATTAACTAAGGATATTATAATTACCTTCATTACATTTCGACAAATTGCAGAAAATGAGTTATCGTCTTTATGATCATAGATAGCCTTTTTATCAACTCTAGAAAAATCCTGATCACTCATTTCGATGTGGTTTCGAATGTTTAATTCAAGCAGTATTTGCAGGCTCTCAAAGTATTATTTTCGAACAGTCGGTTTTATCCCACTTATGATATAAGGTCTTACCCCAAGCGAATGATGATCGGAAAGCAATTCATAAAACTGCGCATATAAAGACTAGCAACAGTTTCCTTGTGAAAAAAAAATACTTATCAAATATGGTATACACAATAATCTGAAATATTTCAATAGATTTAAATCGGTTCATATTTAAGAATTTAAAAAACTGGGGAACATTAAAGAAAAATAAAATAAACTAAACCTTTCAAACAGAAAAACTATACAAATGTCGATATTGAGATACTGTAAACTCGCATTTTCTCCATTGCCAGGGAGAGTGCTTCTCAAATTGAATTAAAACTCATATATATATGGTTTCGACCTTCTGTATGTATTTACCTTACTTTCTAATAACTAAAATAATATATGAGTGAACAGGGGAAATGGATTTTATATTAAAAAATATTGGCAGAGTTTTTTGTATACGATGTATAATGTAAAATATTAAAGCAGTCTAACTCATATTTTTTTCTAACTTTTAATATATTAAAAGGTGTTTTAATTTTTCTGGGACACCCTGTATACACGCACGTCAAAGACAGTGCGTGTGTGTGCATGTGTATATTTTAGTGTGGTATTCTGACTGGGAGAAAATCTGTTACAGAACTTTTATAATAATTATACTGTATTTGTTGTGAGAAAATATAAACAAAACAAATTACAGTTATTATAAGTTATCTATATTGGACATTAACTGTTTTAAACCAATATTAATTGTTTTATCTATGTCAAATTAACCTCACTGACAATAATAGGCACCCTTGAGCGAAAGAACGATGATTTGGTCATACATACAAAAATGACGTTGCAGAAGAGTCATGAGATAAACCGAGCCCGGATTGTTCGTAACATTAATGTGCACCTAGAAAAAAGTTTTGTTGAATCAACACAATTTGGTTGACCCAACAAAACTTTTTGTTTAAATATAGGTCAATGGAAATTTTGTTTGCATCAACAAAAAAAAATGTATCGTCAGCAAAAAATGTTTTGTTAATTCAAGTAAAATGGTTCAATTTTACTTGAATTTTGCTAAAACAACCAAAATGTACTCAACAAAACATGTTTTTTAGTTTTAATCAATTCCTTTTTCTGGGTGTGAGGTGAAAAAGTTCAAATAGACGGTGAAGACGATGGATGGATCGTTTGAACAGCGAAGGTCAGCACCCTCCAAGTATTCGTGTGCAGTAGGAAAATATTGCGTTATGAGGGGTAAAGGCAGGGATGTGTCAGAGTGGGAAAAAGTTGCTATCAGTTTGGGGCGTGCCAAAGTCCACAAAGTAAGCGAAGTTTCTCTATTAGTTTGTGTATCAAACGTAAGGGTATGGTCTTTATTGATCATGAAACACGGCATAAATATGGCGGTTGTACGAAGATCCTAACCCGGAGGGATCAGAAACATGATCACGCCTTTTTGATGAAAATCTGTTACAAACTAAACAGGTTTTTCTGCACTCAGTGATTAAAAGTTTATACCAACTTTTTTTCGAGCAAACACTACGAAGGGCTTTTCAAAATCATTTTGTATTTCTTTATAAGGTACAAAGAAGTCGTGCTACGACTTACCTTGCTGCCGCTTTCAAAGTAGTAGCAGGTCTCCGTTGAGCCTGATGAAGAAAGATAACGTTCTGTCGAAAGGCTTTGCCCATTGTTATTTTTTTTCAATTATTAAGAAGTATTTCGTTTTTACTTAATAACGGAAAATACAGTTGCAGTTTATCCTGTTACCTGTAAAAATCTTTTGTTACCGACTTTGGTGCAAAACGAAGGTGAAAATTACCCAAGCAGAACGAATATCCTGATTAAGTTCATTTCACAACAAGTTATAACACCTTCCGGACAGGTGTTACGTAACCGTTCGGTATAGGATCTAAATGGTTTTTGCTTTTTTGTACCAGAATATTATAGTATTAATATTTGCTTTATCTAATAGTAGAATCCATGGATTAAACAGTGTGAAAAATACTGTACAGATTTACTGGTATAAAAAATTAAAATGTCGGGAAATGATGCTTGTCATTAATGGGTTAAAATCACCAAACATTTAAACAGGTACTCGTATAGTACCTAAATATTCCTGAGCTGAACAATACAACGATTTTGCGTTTGGTAACTGTCTTTGGAGCCTGAAATATGATAAAACGCATTTGTGATTAAGTTCATTTCACAACAAGTTATAACACCTTCGGGACACCGATAAATAATTATGTATGAAATGTGTATTTCAAAATTTCTATATGTGTAGTAATTTATCATTTTCTTTGAAAGTAAAGTTTTAAGTCCTAAAAATCAATATAATTAAGTAAAGCAGTATCAATCAAGCAGAATCAATCAATATAATTAAGTAAAGTACGAATAGTTATTCGTAGTGGTGGCAAACACTCTTTGCAGCTGTCACGCAATATAATACATGGGGCACCGATAAATAATATTTATCCGATAAATGGGTCACTTTTTGAAAATCTCGTATGACTATACTCATCAAACATTTGCTTCCAACGTAAAATTCGTTTAATAAATATGAGTTATTTTAAACTACATATATAAATAAACCTCGACGATTCGGTTAATCTTTATAACCATCATCAGGAGAAAAACTTCAAAAATATGAACAGCAAAAAAGTTTTTCTCCTGATGATGGTTATAAAGATTAACCGAAACGTCGAGATTTATTTATATATGTAGTTTAAAATAACTCATATTTATTAAACGAATTTTACTTTGGAAGCAAATGTTTGATGAGTATTTATATGTGCAATGTAAAGTCCTTATTAATTACCTCGTATGACATTTTAAACTTTTCTCAAAGTGTTATTTCTGAGAATATACACACTTTAAAGGTTTGCGTGAGTTTTTAATGACTTTGTGTAACATTACTTCCATTCAGTTAAGTAAAGTCATAGAATATCGTAAATGTTTTTACAAAATTTGATTTTAATGTCAGAACACTATCAGTGAGGTTTGTGAATGCGTATTTTAAAATTTCCATATATTTGGTTAGCTGCCATCTTTCAAAAAATAAGCTAATGTTTAAATTTAAAATTTTGAATTGTTATTGTCCTTTTCTCTATGAATTATAATATTGTATAAACGCCTTAATTATACACTGTTCGATACTCAATATTTTCAATACTAACACTTGGTTTATGTGCCCCATGTATTATATTGCATGACAGCTGTAAAGAGTGTTTCCCACCACTACTAATAATTATATTCGTATTTGTCAATCGCAGAAATCCTAGGAATATATCTGTAATTCAATGAAGCGAAGCTTTCTTATCTAAAATAGTGGAGTCAAACACTCGCAGAATTTTGAGAATCTAATACAAAATTCAAATGACTCGTCTGCGGTAGGTTTAGAGTTAATAACTAGAGTCCATAAATGCTATGTCCATGCTAATTAACTATTCCAGTCTATTTGTTATTTTCAGAAATCCTTTATGGACATTTAAAATGCCGATTTCTAAATGCTCCGCGATTATATGTGTGTAAGTATATATTAATTGCTACGTGTTAATAATCTTTACTTAAAACTTGCTAAAATTATTCGTATACGCTGAAAGATTAAAAATTTCGATCTGTAAAATACTAAAGAGGATAAATAAGCAGGATAAATGAACTTTATATTGTACACACTATATTTATTCGAATATAATATATGATCGGTATAAACAGATTGTTTTTATAAATACTTTTATTAAAAAAAGCCCGCCGATTTGTTTAATTATTTCAAAGAACAACTAAAATCAGATAATATCGAAAATGAACTTAAGGTCAAAATGCTTTCAGTGAGTTTTTTAATGTGTATTTCAAAATTTATATATTTGTAGTAATTTATCATTTTCTTTGAAAGCAAAGTTTTAAGTCCTAAAAAGTCAATATTTAGCATGACCTATTTAGTAATTTTTTCCTGTTTTCCCTATTAAATATAAAACAGTACAAACGTTTTAATTATGCTCTGTTTAATATTTATCCATTAATCCTTTTTGGTGTTAAATATTGAACCCCATACATTCTCATATGTTCATGGTTAGCCAGAGTGTCATTAACGACTCCAGTATATCCGTTGAAATATTAAATCGATTTGGACATTTGAAAAGGTGATTTCGAAATCTCTCAGATTTATACTGGGATTCTGCGTTAATACTGCGTATTTAAACATTGTTAAAAGAAATAAGCATAAGTGTTAAAATTCTAAAATCTAAGATAATTACAGTGTTAAATAATCCTAAACAATAATAATAAATTAATTTTATTCAGTACAGTATTTATTCGAATATACGATTTACGAGATCACTGCTATTTATGCGACAAAATACTCCATAATTAACAATTTTTATAAGACATAAATAAATAAAATTATCCCTGATTTAAGTAAGTATTATATATCATAAAAAAGGTAACAAAAATCTTTTCCTCAACATCTAATATTTGCTTGTTTTATATTTTACTAGAAAATAAAATTTTATAATATTTTAAATATCAAATTAAGTAATAATAATTTTATATTCTTTTATTCTAGTGGAGTATGATTATATTATACAAGGAAATGTGTAGGTTAACTGAAGTGTACCTTAATGTACAAGGTTGTTTCAGAAGTAAGGTAACAAGTCTTCTCAGTGAAAAACTGTATACACTGATTAAAAAAATACACAGACCGGTAAGGTACGTATAATTTTGTGCATATGACTTTTACATACTCACAATAGTTCTAAACATTTGTCCAATCGGTACATGAAAGCATCGAAACTGACATAGAAGAAATCAGCGTTGTCTGCGGAGATACAACAAGACGGTTTGCTAAACTGCGGCGTCAGTTTTGAAACGCCAATCACCCAGGGGCAACTTCAGGGATCCGAAGAAATTAAAATCTCTTGGTGCGAGGCTTAAGCTGTAGGGAGAATTACTCAATTACGTCGTATCAGAAATGTCATAACAAATCAGGTTTGACTGAGATTATATGCGAGTTGTCATGCAACAATAGGACATCTATCGAAAGAAGTCCTGGTCCTTTACTGAAAATTACCTCGCGGAACCACTTAAGTGTAACCCAATAACTGGAATCATTCTCTATTAAACCATGGGGGAGGAAATGAACAAGCAGCAGTCCCTGGTGGTGAAAATATATTGTGCCCATAAATTCGTTGTGCAGACACAAAATTTAATTCGCTTGAGAATTTGTGCAACCTTCAAAGATTCCGTTCCCTTGCACTTTTCGGCACATGAGTATGAACATATTTTTTAATATATTAAGTTCAAAAATTGAGATATTCTATTTTTTAAACATACTGTGGATTGGTAGATAAGTAAATATGAAGTGTTTTCCCTTAAAAAAAATTATTGTTAAATTCATTGTTTTTTTTAACGTTTTATATTTTAAATTTGTGTATTTAAAATTGGGTAATATTTTCTTAAATATTTTTCACAAAAGATCAGATCTCCAAAAGTCAATATTTAGAACACGATATTAAGAATTCTGTATATTTTCGAAACTCTATATATTATGATAATGTTTAAATACTTTAATTATATACTATCTGATATTTACATTTCCGACTTTAACAACCCAGATTGCAGATATGCTGACATGTCTGTACTTAGTCAGAGAATCATTAACTACTCCATTATATAAGCTGTTATTTGATATTTGCGATTTCGAAATGCTTTAAGATTAAATATGTGTTAAGTACGTTTAAACTGCTACGACGTTAGTAAATCATACTTTAAAGTTGCCAAAAGATAAATATATGCATTGAAATTCTGAAAATTTAGATAACTAAAATTCTGAAATAGGAAAACAGTCAGTAAAAATGATTTTTATTATGGAAAATTATTGATTAGAATATAATACTTGATCGATAACAACAGTCTGTTTTTGTATCTAGTTTTTAAAAAGAAAGCTGCAAAATCGTTTAATCATTTTAGATAATCTTTAGATAATGTTTTAACCATGACTTCGTTCACGTAAAATTTAAAATAGTACCAGTTCATAATTTAAGCAACATTTCATTCCCGATAAATATACGTATCTGAAACCAACAGTGTGTATATAATTTTTTATACTTTGAAGTATGAATTCGAAGTAACATTTTTTAAGTATCTGTGTTTTTAAACATTAGACAATTTCTATTTCTTTAATGTGCTTATACAGGGTGGTTATAATATAAGTATCTCAATTTGGAACTGTCTGTAGCTCGAAGGAATAACCCGAATGAAATCAAAATCGGTACACTTACTGTTCGAGAATGGGGGAAAAAGAATGGAACAATAAAAATATATATACAATAATCGGCAACAGATGGCGCTACGGGTCCTGTCGGTGCAAACGCCGTAATATAAACCCCAAACAATAAAAATAATTGCAATAATCATCGACAGATGGCGCTACTGAGTATGAAATGTAATGTGTAATACAAGAACAAAGAATTGAGGTGTCAAACCAGATAACACATTCCAAATTTATTGGAAAATGTCACAGTGAATACGGTTACGCTTTCGCATGTTCAAGATCCACATAGCCACTGCGCTGGAGGATACAATCCAGGCGGTGTAAGACGTTCTCAAATGCGTAATATAACGCATCAGGAGTGATGTTTTGTATATGTTATGATATGCGGTAAAGGCATTGAGGTTTGCGACACCTCCATAATACACAATATTACACATTACATTTCACACTCAAAAGCGCCAACTGTTGGCGATATTTGCAATTATTTTGTTGTTCCATTCCTCTTTCCCCTTCTCTAATAGTAAGTGTACCGGTTTTCGTTTCATTCGGGTTTATTCCTTCCAGCTACAGATAGCTCAAATAGAGACACTGATACTGGGTTATTCTAAATGATGTACCCATTTTCAAACTAGTCGGAAGTGTCAATCCCAAAACTTTCTTCTATCTCACACAGGTTTCGCGTACATTAAAAAGAATCAGCACCAATTTATATCAAGGTCTAACTGAAACTCAAGTATTTTAAAAACACAAATTGCACAAATTGTGCTTATTAGTTGCTAAAATCAGTGTAAAAGTTGTTTTAAACTCATAAAAGAGCTAAAATCCTACATGTTTCGGCTTTAAACTTAAAGCCATCATCGGGGAAGAGGAACAACACAAACGACTACTGATATTTTAATTTTCGACACGAGAAAATTGAAATCAACAGTATGGAAAAATTTAAATAAAATAAGCGGGCGCTCTCTGTTGCCAAAGAGCGAAAAACAAAACAATGAATTAACAAGGGGTTAAAAATGTATCCCATAAACTAGGTATGTTGAAAGAAAAATTATCATTACAAATACAATCTTTTCTAATTTTAATTTCCAATGATTCCCTAATGGCGGCTTTAAATGGGTTATTGAACCTATGGATAATTCTTGCTTTATCGAAATTAATTACAGTATCATTATTTTTAGCGTAAAACCGGGAGAGTGCAGTGGATAACTTTCCAAATTTTATGTCGTTTTTATGCTCTTTTAACCTTTCCAAAAACTTTCTTTTAGTCATACCAATGTAAAAAATTATACTATTATTATTTAAGCTAATGGAGATTTCATAAACACCTGCGAATTGATCAGGGGGGATAGGATCTAATTTACATGAAACTAAGTCAACCAATTTTCTGGGAGGGACAGCAATAAGATGGAAATTGTATTTACGGAGGGCTCTTTTAATCCTATCAAATATAATAGGTATATATTGGAATTTACGATAGTTTGGTTTATTATTGCTAGAGACAGGATGCTGAATTAAATGGCCATTGAATTTTTCTATAATTTTCTGTACGTGATGAGCGGGGAAACCATGGTCAATGGCGATATCTCTGATAAAATTAAGTTCATCTTGGATGAATTCACTTGAACAAACCAGAAAAGCACGCTTGATGAATGAATTGAAGGCAGCAATCTTATAAGTGAAAGTTGTAGAGGCATTAAATGGGATTATTGTGTTACTTCTCATCGGTTTACGATAGACTTTACGTTTTAGGTTGTTGTCATCTTTAATTAATTGAATATCCAGGAACGGCAGTGATGAATTTTCTTCTATTTCCAACGTAAACTTAATATTTTCTTCTAATTCCAACGTAAACTTAATATTTTCATCTATTTCGTTTATTTTTGAGAGGAAAGATAGGAGTTCTTGCTTTCCATGATTCCATGTGATAAAGATATCGTGCACGTATCTTAGCCAAACTTCTGGTGTTAAATTCAAACTTTTAAAAATAAATTCCTCCATCGGTCTAAGTTTAAATTCAGCCAACAGACCGGAAATAGGAGATCCCATAGGTGCTCTTTTATTTTGTTCTTGCTTTCCATGATTCCATGTGATAAAGATATCGTCCACGTATCTTAGCCAAACTTCTGGTGTTAAATTCACACTTTTAAAAATAAATTCCTCCATCGGTCTAAGTTTATTATTAAAATTAACAATACAGGAGTTACCCCTCGTTTGATTGGTAGACTCAAAGACCATAAACCGAGCATTAGTTCTTGAGATAGAGCTTTTGCGGAAATCGCGAAAAATGCTGCATAGCAGCGCCACCTGCTGGGCGATTTTTACCAAATACTAATCAGCATCAATTTATATCTGGGACTAACTGAATCTAAAGTTTTATTAAACTTCGAGCATTAGTTCTTGAGATAGAGCGCCCACAAAATTTTTGTCACATACAGACAGACAGAGTCACAGACAGATATTTTCTAAAAACAGTCAAATCGTGTTCAGGACCTTCTAAAACGTATAAATCCGTCGAAAACCGGAAGTCGAAATTTTCATGAATCCAATACTTTCTTCTTGTAAAGATAGAAGAAAATAAAAATTGTATTTATTAAAGTACAAATCCAAAATGAACAATCTTTATACCAATGAAAAGATGAATTTTGAAAGTTTTTTTAAGATATTATAAATGTTCAATGTATCCACCGTTTGCTGCACGGCAAACATCTACGCAATAGCCAAACTCGTCCCACACACGAGAACGCGTGTTTGCTGTTATTGAGTGCACGGCTTTCAAAGCGGTGATGGTTCCAGAGGCGGCCGGTAGAGGTCGCGCGGCAATAGGCCTCGATTTCGTTTCATTGTCAGTTGTGAGTTAGATGGCTACTGTGGAGCACAAGTTTTTTCTGCGTTTTTGAGTTCGCAAGAAGTGAATAAACGGTGGACACATTGAACATTTATAATGTCTTAAAAAAACTTTAAAACTTCTTCTTTTCATTGGTATAAAGATTGTTCATTTTGGATTCGTACTTTAATAAATACAATTTTTTGAAAATGGGTTCATCCTTTAGAATAACCATGTATTAAAACCACCCGACATATTAGGCGTGTTCAAATGAATCCCATTTGAACCGTTCAAATTTACGAGTTGGTTCTTAAGGTGAGAAATGCGCATGAGCAAGTAGCGTCAAACATATGCAGCACGAGGTTAACGAAAAAGAAAGGCTACCGCGGTGCTTTACGCATATCTTTTTTACAGACCGCCGGAGTCACGTGTTGCTCGAATGCACCAATGAAGGCGTACGAATAGAGCATCACGTCACTCTAGGGGTCTGTAAAAAGAGATAAGTGGGATGTACCGCGGTAGCATGTCTTTTTCGTTTGCCTCGTATGCAGCATGAATGGCATTGTGAGACGGTCATTCTGCTTTCGTTGTTTGAAGGTGCCAGTACTTTAAGAATGGCTGGATGGATTACGAATCCGTCCAAACAAGACCAACATGCAGTAATACAGTTTTTATCGGCAGAGGGATGCAAGCTTGTTGAGATTCTTCGAGGAATAGATGCTGTGTATGAAAAAAACTGCTTCTCAAAAACAACTCTTAGGGGATGGCCGCGAATGTTCCTCAACGGCCGTGAGAAAACGATGGATTTGCTACGACATGGTCAGGCGTACAAAGTTGCTACCGTGAAACTGATTGCGGATATTGATATTGTGGACACTGCCTTCAAAGCATTCGTGACTTGGCAAGTGAATGAAACATTCAAGGAACAACCGTAATCTTTCTTCGCCGATGGCATTCGACGCCTTCCTAAACAATAGAATGCGCGTATCAACGCTATATGTGACTTTTTCTAAACAAATGTGCATGCTGTAATTTTAACTATAAACTATTATTTATTTTTCAGTCAGTTTTGTGTTTCGTGTATTCATGTTCCTCTTACTAGAACTGTCGAACGGGTTGCATTTGAACACGCCTTATATAACACTATTTATCTAAACTTAGGCGGATCGAATAAATTTACTTCCTTCGTCTTTTTTTATATTTACCTGATGAAATTACTAATGTGTATTTACGCTGAGATTTTGCATCATTTTAAGATAAAACTTTAGATTGATTAGTAATATCGAAAATTCAGGCAACAAAATTATGTTTCTATTCCTTAGTATCAAATAGTTGGAACAAAATGGGAGATATAGTTAACTAGAAATGATACTAAATTCTAAAATTTCAGCATACGTTCCTAAACAATAACTGAAAATACTAATACTTTACATCGCCCATATTTACAGAATATTATTTCATGTTTCTTATTTTCTTTTCTTTACAATGGTTGCTACATAAACTGCTTCAAAAGTTTTATCTCACCAAAAAGATTCGTAAATTCTAAATGCTTAGTTATCTTTTTATTCAGAATAATGTCTAATGCTTTATTTATGACATTTTATGGATAAAATTGTATTTTTGAAAATAATTTCACCCGAAATCATTATTTTAATGTTTTATTAAAATTTCATTACTTCAAAGAACTTTCTTTACTATACAGGCTGATTCAAAATAACGTGGCCAAATTGAAATGGCAAAGAAGTCATATAAAAAGAATAAAAAATCACATAGGAACATGGAGTCGCAAACACCATACGTGGCCGCTAGAGGGGGTTGCAAATTAGATGTAATATGAGAAGAATAAACAAAAATGATTCTACATGATTTTATTTATACTGTATTTCCACACATGTTACACATTTTCGACCAATACAAATATAGGAGATGCTCAAAATTTTTGCTATACGCCTGGAGATACGCATTACAATGACTCTGCATGGACTGGCACACCTTGTTGTGGAAAGATTACGTTCCACCTCTTGGAGGAGGCTTTCTTCTGTAGAAACTATCCCAGTTGTTCGTCGACGTTCGGCATCCGGCTGGTACATGTCCAGCGATTCTGTTTACCCACAATCCTCGATGCAGAGTGGCAAATAGTGACTTACAAGACACCCGCCTAACCCGTATGGAAACGCGTCCGGATCGCGTTTGAGACACACATGTTCCTATGTGATTTTTTATTCTTTGTGTAACCCTGCTTTGGCCACGTTATTTTGAATCACCCTGTATATCAAGCTTAAATTGGTCAAAAACTAATTATAATAAAAACTAAAAACGATTTTGTCGTCTCTTTTGCTATTTTTTCGCAGTTAAACTGGTAAGTTGCCTTTTTTCTGTGTATCTGTATCTGTGGGAAAGGCATCGAATACTATCATTTAAATAGAGAATTTCATTGATTATATTTGACGCCAACTTTGACCGTAAGCCGATTACAAAATAATAGCTAAGTTATGTGCTCATGTTTTGCTCCTATTAGCTTATTGCAATTTCAATGAAAATGGTACGATGGATTAAGTTTACAAAACTGAATCTCGATCTTTTTATAACATAGAGTTATTAGAAAATTATAGGATATTATTCAGTAATCATTTTCAAAAATACAATTCCCATTTTAAATGCGCGAGGAGATGATCACAATCATAAGATACGATTAAATGTTTGTCACACATGAGAAAAACGAACCTGCTATCGAAAGTCTTTACATCTGCGTCAAATTTCATTCCCTAAACTAAAGCCAACTGTTTGTGAACCCAATTACGGCGCTTTACCCTGCTAATCTAGATTATTACTTATCTACATACAAATACACTTTCATATTTATAATAATTGTTTGAAACTTCTGTAGCAGAAGGTTCCGTAAAATATGAGCGATGTTGATAAGGATGCGGTTACAAGCGGGAGAATAGGTCATTTGCCCTAGCATTCATAGTAAAAGTGTCAATTGCCTGGTTCCCATGATGGATTTCTCACTGTCCGCCCAGTAGGAATTGTATCGCGTAGTCGGACTTAACGAGCTTTTTAAATTAATAAATGTTTAAAATTATCGATAGCTAACGATATAGTGATCACGAAATTAACGAATTTCACGAGCTTTTGAGTTTTCTGAACAGCGTCGTTGCTGTTTCCAAAAGTGTATTTTTCTTTCTGTAATTTTCTTTGGTTCAAAGCAGATTTAAATGCATTATATTACCTGAAATGAGGGAGTTTCCAGATTTTATGTGCATTTTAGATTTATTTAAAAATAAGATGCAGAAATAAGTGATTTATTTTATGTTTATTGGCGCAGAGAGCACATGCGTCTGTTATTGTGATTGCGGCGTTACCGAATTTGTAAATTTTAAAGATTATAATGCAGCAAGGTTGCTATATACAGTGTTGTTATTATTATTATTTTCGTTATCGTGTTATCATGGGTGCGAGGCGCGTTAAAGGGAACAAGGCATTACGAATTTTATGTACTTTTGCGATTCCAAATTCCAATACAAGAAGGTTCCTGCATCCAAAATTTTTTATTTGTCGTTATTTTCTGGAGCGCGTAGCGCTTAATCGTATCCTGATTGCAACATTAATTATAGCTATTATTTTTTAAACATGTTTATAACTAGATTGCTCCTTTAGTTTCCTTTCTACAAGCTACAGTTTAAAATTGTAATCTCTTTTGCAGGATAGTTGCCTTATACCAGTCTCAGTAACTGGGCTATTTTTTAACATAGAAGAAAGTAATGCCATGAACACTAACCTTTGTCCAGTTAGATATTATCACATTTTAATAGCAGTTAGATAAAATCATATATTATTGCTCATGATTTTACAAAATTTGCAAGTGATTTCAAATCTTACATTACAAACAGACCTACAACTGTGACTTACAACTTTTTAAAAGCAGGTCAAGTGGTGTATCGTTAGTTATGCATTTTTAAATTCTGAATCGAACAACACCACGTACAGGTAAAATAGGGGGTTTTTTTAAACAACTGATGACCATTCTCAAAAATTTGGGAGGAACTTCGTTTTGGTTCTAGAATTGAAGAAACGACGAGTCCCCGAAAAAAAAAAAGCGTTGTTTTACCTTTTTGGGGAGGGGAAGTAGGGGGAAACTTTAACTCAGGGAGAAGGGGAAAATCATTTTTTAAAGTAGGTAAAGTGGAGTATCGTTAGTTATGCATTTTTAAATTCTGAATCGAACAACACCATCCGAAAGTCGATACGATTTTTTGTGGCACAATTACGCCAGATTTTACGAATACAAAGACATTTAACTTTAAAAAGTTCGATTGGCTCTTCATTTAAAAATGTTTTTAATCATGTTTAAAGTGTTTCGGAGTATATATTCCGTAATCCATTAATAAAGAAATTCATGTACTAAAATTATAAAATTTTAGGTAACAAAAATATTGAATGTAATAAATGAATAAGATAAATAGGTTTAAGAAGGTACTATAAATAGGTTACACTTGGTTATATTGTTTCGAAAGTAAGCATTTAAATACACCCCTCTATTTCTGAGTTTCTGATACAAAGAATAAGTACAAAAAATCCACTTTTCGAGTTTTATAAAGTGGCTTTACTCCTTGTTTGAATCAAACCTTATTTATAACAAATATCTGTTACAAATGCAGTATACAGCCGCCCGCATATTTTTATTTTCGCAATAAAGCAGCTTATGTTGATCGCATAAAAATGTTTTCTAACGTATAAGTACATGAATTCGAGAGAAGGAACACGAATAAAAAGCCGATTTCAGCTTCACACCCATTTAATCAGAAAAAAAAAACAAATATCCGATTGTTTTTGTTTTTTTAATATAGAAAAAAAAATTATTTATTTTTTTCTGTTAACACCTGTAAGACTATTAACACTAGAACCGCGATGACGGGTCACTTTGACACGTACCAAATGAATAATTGTCCATTCGAAACAGAAATTATTTCATAAAATAAGTTAAATAACTAACACATAAAAATAAGTTAAATAAATACATTAAATAGTTTAAAATAAAAACTCTTGTGTAAAATATTTTTATAAAATTTGAGTAAAATTTCCCGCGGTTCTAGTGTTAAAATGAACATGGAATTAAAATATATGTAATACTTAAAATGATATTTCCATTGCTTTTGAAATATTAAACATTGCCAAAGGAATATTCTCGTTTGAGGAACACTTTACTTAATTTAATTTTAAAAAGAAGTGGCGGAACACTTCTACAACATAATCAGTATATGTGATTACAATACCGATAAAAATTGGCTGTAAAATCATAACATCTATATTTGTCGTAAATTATTAAATATTAAAACTACTGTTTATTTTTGCATCATTAAAAATACTACAGTAATAAATATGCTTTAATAATTAATCAAGCATGACAACATCATATATATTTCCAATTAATGACACCTAGATGTTATAGATATTTTCCGCAAAAAAATAATTACTAATGAAGGTTTACTAATACGTCAGTTAATTGAAGGTATTTGTAAATGTATGATATTATATGAAACTATGTGTATTAGAGACTGTTTCAAATTTTCTACAAATATACGGAACCTATGAAATACTTCAAAAGATATTTATTCAAAATGAAAAAAGCATTATAATTATTTTACATATATAATTAAAGTTTGCTGATTCAATATTTCAAAACAAGTAAAATTTTTGTAGTATTAAATATGACTGGTAATTAACACTAAATATTATTGTGTAATTTCCCGCTAAGCAAAAAGCCAATTGGTTTACCGGATTTCATCAGGAATGCTTTTGTTCACAAGAAAATGTATGTGAGTGACAAACGATTTGTTCTAAGAAAAATAAACATTAGCATTAGTATGCGTTTTGGGTAATGATTGGTTTATATTTTGTTTAAATTTCTGAATAGAAAATAATGTAATAAACTCACCTTAAAAACCTACCTAAATTTCTTGAATAGTTTTCAAATCGGCAAAATAATGAATATAAATAATTTTAATTGGACACAAAAATACATTTTCAAAACGTGAAAAACAGGAATTAAGATAACATTTATTCAGAATGTTTATAAAAATATTTATCATTAACTTTAAAATGCACTTAAAAATAAGAAATGAAGATAATAAGAAATGAATAAGAGAAATACGTGTAAGATTGTGTAGAAAATCGATTAAACTTTGCTATATTACTTTTAAAATAAGCTTTTAATTCCTCTCCCTTATTTTCGAGAACCTAGTACAAAGTGTAAGTGCAAATAATCCACTTTTCTAATATTATGTAAGTGACATTAATCCTTGTTTAAATAAAACACTGTTTACTACAAATATCAGTTACAAAAGCAATACAAATTCTCCGGTCTATGTTTATTTTCACTATAAAGCAGCTTATATTTATCGCAGGCAAAATATTTCTAACGTATAAGTATTTGAATTCTTGAGAATGATATAAAGAATATATGAATAAAAACAGATTGTCTATTCACTCCCACTTAATCAGAAACCCGAATATCCGATTGTTTTTATAGTAGAGAAAAATAATAAGTTTTACTTATATTTATTTACATCTATAAGAATTTTAAAAAGAACACATAACATTAATGCTATATTTTCATTTAAAGAAACAAAAAAGAACAAATTTATAGCCTTTGTAATATTAAATAGTGTCAAAGGAATATTCTCGTCAAAAAAAAAACGTTTTACTTTATTATATGTTAAAAGAATCAAGTATTTCAAAAAAAGTGGCCGAAAACTACATAGAACATAATCAGCATATGCGTTTACAATGCGGATCTTTAGAAGAAAAAAACTTGCATGTAAAATCATAACATTTATATTTATCACAGAATATTAAGTATTAAAATTACTCTGTATTTCCTCATCATTAAAAATGCCATAACAACAAATAGGCCTTAAAAAATAAACAAGCATGACTGGCACAAAATCCTATATATATATATAATTCCATTTAATGACATTTAGGTGATATTGATAAGTTCTGACAATAATTACTAGTGACGTTTAAGTCATTTAAATGGAGAAATTTGTAAATGGATATTGTAAAGGGAATATGTATGTTAAAAGCTATTTCAATTTTTCTAAAAGTATAAGAAATCTGTGGAGAGTTTCCTATGATAAACAGTCAAAATGAAGAGAAGTACTATAATTATTTTGTTCATATAACCAACGTTTGCTGAATCAATATTTAAAGTCTTTCTAAAGGAAGAGTTTTGTAGTATTAAATGAGGGGATTAGAAGGACAGTAAAGTAAGTGAAAAATTTTTAAAATGTAGGTAACCACTTTTCTCTGAACGTATATTAATTTCTATTCAGTGTGGCAGTGAAATACGTCATAGTTCACATAGGGAGTCACTAGAGGGAAAAACAAGTTGGACTTCTTAATGCAATGGCAATACAAGAAGTTTCACAAAACACTTCATTTCTCATATTACTAAATATTGACTTACACCACTGTCATTCTAACCACCACAAATATGTCTGCTAATTAATATTAAATTTATGTATGTAATTTTCTGTTAAGCAAAAGGTAAACTAGTTTACCAGATATGATAAGGAATGCGTTTGTACAGACGAAAATACATTTGAATGGCAACCCATTTGTTCAATGGTTTATAAAGCGTAACATTAGTATGCAAGTATTGCATAACGATATTTGTAAGTTCTGAATAGATAATAATTCAATAAACCACATTGAAAACGTACCCAAATCTATTGAATTGCTTTCAAATATTCATAATAATGAATATACATATTTTTAGTGGGATACAAAGATTATTTTTTAAGCATGAAACATAAGGAATAAGATTACATTTATTAAGAATTTTTATGAAAAAAATTAACTGTACCTTGAATGTGAACTGTAAAAAAGTTTATATATATATATATATATATATATATATATATATATATATATATATATATATATATATATATATATATATATATATAGGAAGTTTGTATTAAGTTACTGCGAAATCTGTTTTACAAGCTTTATTACAAATATTTAAAGAATAAAATCCACATATTTTATAAAATATTTTGTTACAAACTGTACTTTGTAAAATAAACATACTACCCCTTTTGCATTTCTACATATTTTAAGATTTTTTCATAACGCTAAATGTTGGAATAAAAATGCATTCCCAAATCCCATTATTCATTTAGTAGAATTCTTTAACATGCGTATTTAAGTACTATTTTAAGTGAATTTTACACATTAAACTAAAAAAAACAGAAAATATGGTTGAATGTAGTACTAATTTATTCGTTACTCGTATAGTAGCGTTTAAAAATAATTTTTGACGTTTTCTTTAGAGGTTTTGCATATATATTAAATAAATTATTGAAAAGGATTGAATGAAAACAGATACGGAAGGAAACCGTCATTTATTATCAAAATATGTCAAGATTTGTGCAAACTATGTCGACTATTGCCGGTATTACTGCGCTGAATTATATTGTCATCGGCCGAAAAGGAATCAGGATAAAAATAACATTAATACACAAAACTTCTTTTTATAGTTATTGAAATGTATATCATATAAATAATTCGGATACTAAACAAGTACTGCAACATTTAGATGATAAAATATCATGTATGTTTACGTATGATATAATGAAAATAATATCATGCATGAAACTCAGAAGTAACTTTTTCTCCTCGTGTAACTTTCATTTCAAAATACGATTATCAGTTCTTGAATTGTGTGCAATTCAAGTAGAAGAATACGTAAAAGACATAAGACAAGTAATAATTTAATAGTAATAAAAATGACGCATGACATTACAGCAACTATAAATAAATTAATAAAATAAATTAATAAACAAAAATCACAAAGGTTCCATTTTTTATGCTAAAATCAAATTTTTGAGTAATATTAGGAGTTCACACAATTCGTGTTTCCTTTTTAATTTTTGTTTAATTTGTTTATTGATTAACATATTATTATGATTAGAAATAAATAATTGCTACATTGTCGTAATTTCAATTCATTGTCACAATGAAATGAACAGGAAAACTAATGGCACACACATATTTCTTCAAACAGAGTGCTTTTCCAGGCGTTTTACACAACAAAACACTGACAGACTGAAATAAATCAGTTTTCATACTGCAGTCTATTGATACAGATGCTCGTGCTAAAGAAATTGCTGTACAAATAAGGAATACTCATGAAATTTTTAGAACATGAATTTATGAATGGAAAAAGAACGAATAGCAATCTCAATACAAAGCGTGTGTTTCTGTTATGTTAATGTATTTTTTAAATACAACATCCAAGGACAATACAATAAAATAAGGAATTTTGAGACGTAGTATTATTAAAAAATATATAGAGTACGACTCTTGGAGAGGAAAGACGAACATTTTCTCTCCACATTTATAAATTCCATCAATCCATTCCAATTTTATTATAAAATAAAAACTCTTATATTTTCCAACGGTCAAACGCTTTACCATATACTTTTGCAAAATGTCGAACAATTCAAATAATTAACTTAACCAGATGTCACCCATTAACAAGCAATTAAATAAACATACAATAATAAAACATTAACATTTTTTTTAATTCAAAAGCATGCAACTAGAAATACAAGTATCAACTCCGGTATGATATCCATATTTGATGAATATCTAATAACAACAGAGCTATTAATAACAAAATCACGATTTACGAGATAAATCATTATTCTTGCAATGGGTTGGAACCCTGACTCTTCTGTCTTCAAGTTGTAGATATTACTGCTAAGCTACAGAGGTTTGATGTCTTTGCGACAATGTATGTTTTAATAGAACGGTCATTTTACATCCTTTTAGAACTATGTAACATTAGTTAAAAATTTACAATTTTTATCTTTAATTATTCTTTAAGGACACAATTTACGTTTTTTTTTTTTTTTTTTTTTTTTTTTTTTTTTTTTTTTTTTACGAGAACCAGGTATTGAATATTTGACAAATTATCATCCCTACTAAACAGCCATATTTAATTATTTCTTACAAAATAATTGCAGTTCAGAAAAGTATGTTTCGAAGACAGTATTCTGAGGATAATTATATCATAAAAACTACTTCGCAGAAAGTTATCGACTAATTAACTATTCCACAACTTTATTTATCTTCGAAGGTAGAATTCAAGACTTTGTTCAATCTTGAAATTTTTCATATCTACCTTTGGTAAATCCATACATAATAAAATGATATTTCCACATAACGGAACATGATTTTGTTATGGATAGTTGACGGATAGAATTTTTTAAACTATAATCCGACGGTTTTCTTACGCGAAAAGGAAAAATAAAACACTTTTTAAAATTAAATAATATTAAGTATAGTTTTAGAATTTATTCCATAGCCAAAGTGCACAAAAATATAAAGAATATCATTTACTTCATTTTAAAATTATTACGTATTTAATCAGATTGATCTCCGTATTTTTGAAATCTAAAAAATACTTGAATAACTAACGATTATTTTCATTTACTTGTCTTTGAAGGTATAATGAAATTGTTTGATTTTTAAATTTTTCATACCTACGTTTTAGAAAATTCTTACATTATAAAATAACATTTTCACATAACGGAAAATGAATTTGATTTGGATAACGAATGGATAGAATTTTGTAAAATATAATACGACGTTTTAAGAATGCAAAAATTAATGAATGCTTATATAAAATTACATAATATTAATTACAGTTTAGGATGCGTACAATTTCAACACAAGTTTTTAACAGAAATTTTCACCTTATTTATTCGCTGAAATAAGTCAGAAATCCTGCTATTACACACTGTTTTTTTTAATTATTATTCTGCGATGGAAATATTAAATATAAATGATTTTATCTCAAATAGTTCTACCGGACTCCTTGAAAATTCACAGAAGTCTACGCATCTTGACAGTTATAAAATGTCTATAAAAAGCTAAAATGGAAAACTTGAAAATTAGATAAAAAATCTTATTTACTTAAAAGAAAAAAAAAACATTATTTATTTAGTTAGATTGATGTACATACATTTTCTAAATGATAATTTCAATTTATTTTAATTTTCAGAAACACTTGCTAGCGCTAATTTCTCCATAAATTATTTTGTCTACATTGTGTATTATGTTTTTCAATAAAATGTGTCGTATGCTTTGTGTCAATAGTGCAAGAAGATGCACATTGCAAGCGCAAATGTAGTATATGTATTTCTAAATGCATATGAATAGCAAAAATTAAATTAAAAATTTAAAATACATATTTAACCAGTTTCTTAATTATTTTTCACTTCTAATTTATATAATAGCTTAATTCCACTCTGTGATAAAAATGAAATTTTGAGATATATATTTATATTTGTGTTTACAATACGAAGAAAACATTAAAAATGTAATAATAATAATAATAATAATAATTTTTCTCTTACATGATTTTTTCAAAGTTCGTTCCGAATATCCTATTAATTAACTCCATGCATCTAAAATAAATAATTTCGATATATTCTAGTTTCTGTATAGGTGAATTACTGTGAATTTGTAACACACAGCAACCGATGAATGAAATCTTTCCGAAATCCGTATTTATAGAAATAAATTCTAACTATACGATACAATTTACAAAACTATTTCTTAATATTCTGCATGTATGTCAACCATTTAGTTATTGTAATTATACTATTTAGATATAAAATAACATTATTCGAAAGAGAAATAAACAAACGAGAATTACGTTTTCTTGAAGTATACAATACGAAAACACAGAAATTTAAGAAAATTTGTATTTACGTGTATAACGAATATATATGCATTTATATTTAATGCATTTACTAGTATAAATCATTATTATTAAACTATTTTACCAAAAAATACGTTTTATTTGTAATTAAATTTTCTTGACAAGTAATACTTTTTAAATAAATTTCGGTACTATCTTTATAAATACTGATTTCTTATAGTCACTGTTAAATTAACTCATTGTTACATTCACTTTCTATCTTCTTCTTTAAAGAGTTCAAATAACTTTAATTTTTGGATATGTTTTCATATTCAATTACAGCTTCATTTTTTTTTATTGTAAACAGACAAAATAATACTAATAAATATTTTAAAATGTAAATAAAATTTGTAAATAAGTTGTATAAATGTAAGTGAATTACTTAAGCCTTTGCGAAGACCTACCAAGTCACATTTTTTAATCTGTTAACACCACTAATTCTAAATAGAAAACATTTCTAAATTTATTTTCAAAAGTTCAGCGGTTAAACAAGGTGCTATTTTTTATTTAAAATTATTTACAGGAAAAACTGAAGTTTGTACGCACCTTATACATACATCACGCATACGAGACGCTCGTCGTGACGGAGTTAACGCAGAAGATACATTTTTATCCAGATTCATTCTCAACAAAATTTTAAGACATTATTTTAGCGGACTTTTTTCGGCGGACAATTTCTATAGTAAAATAAATGACTGAAACCGAGAAACAATTATTTCTTTGTGGGGAGGTGATGTTTATAAACGACTCTAAACTCAAATAATTTTACGTCCTGTTTATAAACGACTCTAAACTTAAATAATTATACGTCCTACTTTAAAAGCATTGAGCATGCGTAGATTGTAAATAATTTTTATAAATTTCTCCACTTTTTCAGAATTTTTTTCAGTATTTGCATTCAAAAAGAACATTATACAATGTTCGTAATAAGGCTTTAATTTTTTTTTAAATTGCAAATGAAAAAAATCTTTTAAAGCTGTGTAGTTACTGCACTTGTATGCGATTAGAAACTCAGTAACAGTGTTCGTAGAAAATCAATTCAGTGTAATATACTTTTTTACATTCGTGTATATACATGAGAAGAAGGTATTGGAATCGTGATTTTTTCCCCTACCATTTATTGATGCATTTACACGGTTGAGAAGTCTTCAACGCGATTTGACTATTTTTGTAAAATGTCTGCCTGTCTTTCATGTGTGCTGTGTCTTAAGAATGGATGGAATTTCATGAAACTTTATATTGTATGAGACCTTGACATTTACTGGTGATGAATAAATTTGGATTTATACCGTCCATCAGGTGGCGCTGTTATGCTGTTTTAATAACGAAATCTGTGATTTGCTATAACTCTGCATGGATGGATGTAATTAATCAAACATCATAACTTTAAGCGTATAGGCGTAGGGATGCACAACCTGTGGTAAGCGGGCCACCAACAGTACCACTATTTTTACACAGAAAAATTTACCTTAGGTTAATGATGGAAACCTTGCTATTAAATATATCAACACTTACCTTTCGAAGATAGTGGTGGCAAACGATTTTCATACAAAAAGGTTGTGCAGCATTAGTATAGGGGCTGATTAGGTTTTAGTGTATATAACATAACTTGTGGCGGAACAATGGTGCACATTTTTTACGATTTCCATGATAGCTTTATCTCGGTACTTATGGGATATTTTATCAAACTTCATATTCAATTAGAATTTAACAAAATAATGTAGGCTTTTTTTTACAATAAATGAATCCCTAACAATGTTGAGTTTATTTGTATGTTTGTCACTCCTTGGTACCGGGTACATTGCACGACTTGCCTGGGAGGTAAGGTACGGCTTATTTCCGAGGTCGGATGCCGAGAGACAGGTCCTGTGACTTTGACGGGCGTACATTGGGCGCCACCTGGACACCTTGTAACTCACAAGGACCCACTTGAGCCCATAGCCTAAGCGAATACGGGAAAATGCCTCAGGGGAAGGTATCCCAGACACGCGTGTGAATCCTACCGTTTTTAATCCAGTGCCGACGGACTTGTCGCTACCTTTCGTAGGTTTTGACGTTTGAAAGCTATGGCAAAGCAACGCCGTGTTGGCGAAATTTGGAAAGGGTCCCGTTCCCCGCGTTTCTATGGTCGTTACGTTGCACGGGGCTACACGAAAAGATACCCCGAACCATAATGATTCGTTCTTCCAGCTTTGGGTCTAGCTGTATGAGGCGACCAGGTGTCGCAGTGTGTTGTGGGTTACAGGGGAGAAGTTGCTCAGGTAGCGGCACTATTCCATGGCCGGTAGTCTGTGTCATGGTGGAATCATGCTGGTTTTGCCCAGTCCCGTCTGACGCGATTCGCATTTGGGATCCAAAACCTGTACTGGCGAAACGGATGAACGTATGATCCGATCGGTTTTTTATACGTTTGTCACTTTATAACAGTCAAACACCCTTTAAACATGCTAATTCTATGTTTTATATTACACATAAATCTCTTTTAGGAAACTTTTGCAAAAGAACAAATGTCAAGAGATGCCCATATTTTAGAGTATGCTAGTAGAAACGAAAATTAGAGAAAGTACTGTCAGATGCTTTGACGACTGTTACTATATTGATTCAATATTTTATTTCTCATTTTTAATAATTTATTGCCTAAGTTATGAATAAATATTAAATATAATGTACACTGAATTTATTTCACTTACAATTGCAGAAAAAAGTATTACATTCACACGTTCCAGAATGTTTATTAAAATTGTATTCATTATTTTAAAAAGTATTATTATCTTCAAGAAAGAAAACGCCCCGGGTATTTTATCCACAATTAAATCCATATCTAACAACGAGAAAATACATGCATGGACGCACAATTGAAAAAAAAAAGTTACAGTAGGACAATTACCTTAAATTTATTTTTCTAAGAAGGGTGAAAATTTTCTGTCAAATACCATTGTCAAAACAAATAACAGTCACGCACCGTACGTTGAATACCTTCCTCTCTATATTTTATATTTTTAGTAAATACTTTTTTTTAAATTGTTTGTAGAAAATGCAAGTATCGAAAGATGTCTGTATTTCCGAAATTTATAGTAGAAACTAAAATTACATAATGTACTGTCAGATCATGTGAGGATTTTTATTATTATATTTTTATCATATATTTTATTACTTTCGTTATTTATAAATATCAAATTTGACATGGATTTAATGTCTGAGTGTGCTAAATCTCATCTTTATAAAAACAAGTCGTTGGAAACCACCGTAATACTTACCCATCATGGATATGCATAATGTAAAATATTAAAATAAAAAAAGTGTAAACTACTTATAAAATGCATTGCAATTCGAATAAAATTGTGGCTTGATTACGTCATAAACTTTAAAGGCTCGATTACTGAATTGCTTAAAAGAAACATCCTTATAACTCCAAAAACAATAATCCTATTAACTAGCGGTTTATTGCATCTGATTAAGCGTCTCATTTCCAATTAAAATATATATTTGAATTGAAATTTGAATGAAATAAAAAGGTCATGAAAAATCGAAGAGTGTGGAAATATGATTACAAATATATCGGCAACTAATTATCCGATCGACTTCATGCTTTATGCAAAATTTATGCTTTTTATTGTCTTTTATATTCGCTCCTTAAAATAAAGAATTTCGAATTTTTTAAATACCTTTTATCAGAACGAATATTTCGAGAGTCCAAAAAAAAAAGTTCCGGATAATCGAGGTTACTGAAATTCAATAAGCTTCTTCCCATTATTGCATACTAAGTACATACCAAATTTCAAGTCTCTATCTCAAATTTATCGGGAGATAGAGCGTTTACAGACACACAGACGGACGGAATTTTTTTTTTCTTCTAAAAATATTTTTTTTTGGAATATCCAGTGTCTGAGACGTGTAAATCCGTCAAAATTTTTTTTCGATTTTCAAAACGATTACAAGACTTACCCTATACTACGTATGATGGGTAAGTAATATATTTAAAATAATATATTTAAAAAATTAAATATGCTACGAAATTGAATAATTTTTGACCAATTTTTTCTAGACAAAAATCGTCCTATTATGACCATGTTTCAGTATTTGCTAGTAGAAATGAAAATTAGAGAGGTTACCCTCATATGATACAAGGTTTTTTAATATTTTAATTATGTTTAATATTTTATTTTCGTTAATATTAAATAATAAATATATCTTGAATTTTACATATCAGCGATAATGGAGTGCAGAACCGTTGTATCCCGATACAGTAGTGTGTGAATTCTCATTCTTTTTTTTTTATAAAGATGAATGCCAAATAATCTCCTTTAGATAAATTATATGATCTTTATAAAAACAAACACTCTTTATCCTCAACGAGAAAATGCATGTTGGGGAATATAATTGAATAAATTGTTACAATGAGCATTTATCTTAAATGTATTTTTCTCTGAAAGGGGAGATTTTGCTGTCAAACGTCATGGTTAAAACAAATAACAGTCACGCACACTTAAACACGCTCTCTGTATTTTTTTTTCATTTACTGAAATCTCTTTTATAAAACTTTTGCGAAAGAACAAATGTCAAAGGATGACCATATTTCACAGTTTGAAACGAAAATTACGGAAATTACTGTCAGAGGATGTGAGGTGATTTGCTGTTTCATTTATGTTTAATATTTTATAATCTTGGATGTTATATCTAGCATGACTTTTACATAAAAGTGAATATTCAGTAGGTCCTTTGTATCCCAAGAAAGTAAAGTGTTAAAATTCAGTTTTATTTTACGTTGATAAATGTAAAAGGATATATTTTAGTCATTTTATATAACGAAAAAAATGCAGTTTGTTTGGGATTTGAAACTTAATTTGTGAAGTGCAATGTATATTTCAATATTTATTTCACTATTGTCATTCTACTTCAATATTTTATTATGTTTTTAATTAATTTATAAGAATGCAAAAAGATGAGTTTAGATCAAAATTCCCGTAGGTTTTACTCTTCATTCTATTAAGCTTTTAAAACACGTGAAAGATGTAGTTTGAATTTTGAAGTTTAGAAATTAGGTTGGGCGGAATTATTCACTATCGAAATTCGAAGTGCAAAAAGGAAAATTTATTTGCAACGTAAAGCGTAGATGTAGAATAAGGGGACAAACTATAAGGATCATCTAAGCAATTCCAGGCGAAACGGGATAAAAACAGATAAAATCATCAATCATTGTAAAGTATTAAAACATCGTTAAGCAGGTTCAACCGTTACTTTTCTTTCAGTGTTTTACAAAGATGCCGACCTTTCGAATTTTTGGTAAGTCAAATAGACAGTTATTAACCAGAAAGCTTTCAAAGATAAGTGACTTTATTAAATACTTTTATTATTAATGTTAAAGTAAACCATGCAATGTTTTTTGTGTTGACAGTTAATATATATTATTACTATTATTTATTATCCTACATTTTTTGAACCAGAAAGGTTTCAGAGACAAGTTTCTTTATTAATAATTTTATCAGTACAAAAACTCTTAACGGGTTAAAAGTTGTGACGCAGCACTTTCTTTTGGCTCTATGAATTTTAAATATGGGTCTTAAAAGCAATGATATCAAATTTAAGTGACGCTATGTTAATAATTTTTTTAAATCACAATTTTCTTTTTAGTTTTATTTATATTCACAGGTGCAATTATTATCTTAATATGAAAAAATATATAAAATTTATTATTATAAATTTATTGATTTATCTTCTGTGCCACGCTATCCAAAATCATAAGTAAAATTTATGTAAATGATTATTTTGCGTCATAATATCCAAACAAAGTGAAATGTATGCAAGTGGATAATATGACGCAAAATAATCATTTACATAAATTTTATTTATGATTTTGGATAGCGTGGCACAGAAGATAAATCAATTTATTGAAATAAATACATTTCAATACATAATATAGGCTCAATGAAAGTAATATATTTAAAAGTGTACTGAAAAATTAAAAGTATTGTTTGTATGTGTAAATATACTTTAGAAGACAAACCAAAAATAATTTAAATTGAATTTTAAAAGAATCTTATTAAATTAACGTCAAGGTGTCATTCAAATTTTGATATCATTTCTTTTAAAACCCATATTTTGAATTCATGAGAGATGCGAATGAAAAAGCATCAGCGAATAAATTTTATATGTTTTTTCATATTAAGATAATAATTGCACCTGTGAATATAAATAAAACTAAAAAGAAAATTATGATTTAAAAAAATTATTAACATAGCGTTACTTAAATTTGATATCATTGCTTTTAAGACCCATATTTAAAATTCATAGAGCCAAAAGAAAGTGCTGCGTCACAACTTTTAACCCGTTAAGGGTTTTTGAACTGACATCATTACTTTTTTAAGGTTATTGATGAAAATGTCAATTAGTCGAAATTAAGTATAGGGTATAAATTAATCATTAGAATAAAATATTAAAGCAATGCTAAAAAAGACCCCTTGGACACCAATAAAATATGAGGGTGGTGGCCCAGGGAGAGGATTCCAAGACTCAACTTTTAAATTATACAGCGAGAGAGTAACACAATTAGAAGGATAAAAATGAATGGCAAAACCCGTTTGTTCCATCTTCCTCCGCCAAATGGCGCAATCTTTTCTACACAAACATAGCTGAAAATTTTCAGGCTGTCGATTCCGAGTCAAATGAGCCATACATCGTCGTGATCGGTCCCATAGAACCCGATAGGAAAGTGCCCCTGGTGGTGAAACTTGGAACTAAAATCAATATATCCTGTCGATGTCGAGTCGAATGAATCAAACTGCATTGTGATGGGACCCATAGAACTTGAGATAGCTGCAAAATCCGTTAGTTCCATCTTCCACCACCAGGGGGCGGACTCTGTTCCATACAAACATAGCTGAAATCTTTGAGGCTGTCGATTTCGAGTCGAATGAGCCATACCTCGTCGTGATGGGGCGCATAGGACCCGAGATAGGAAAGCGCCCACTGGTGGTGAAACTTGTAACTAAAATCTATATATCCTGTCGATGTCGAGTCGAATGAATCAAACTGCATTGTGATGGGACCCATAGAACTTGAGTTAGCAGCAAAATCCGTTAGTTCCATCTTCCACCACCAGGGGGCGCACTCTGTTCTATACAAACATAGCTGAAATCTTTCAGGCTGTCGATTCCAAGTCGAATGAGTCATACCTCGTCATGATCAGGCCCATAGAACACAATATAGGAAAGCGCCCCCTGGTGGTGAAACTTATAACTAAAATCGATACATCCTGTCGATGTCGAGTCGAATGAATCAAACTGCATTGTGATGGGACCCATAGAACTTGAGATAGCTGCAAAATCCGTTAGTTCCATCTTCCACCACAAGGGGGCGGACTCTGTTCCATACAAACATAGCTGAAATCTTTGAGGCTGTCGATTTCGAGTCGAATGAGCCATACCTCGTCGTGATGGGGCGCATAGGACCCGAGATAGGAAAGCGCCCACTGGTGGTGAAACTTGTAACTAAAATCTATATATCCTGTCGATGTCGAGTCGAATGAATCAAACTGCATTGTGATGGGACCCATAGAACTTGAGTTAGCAGCAAAATCCGTTAGTTCCATCTTCCACCACCAGGGGGCGCACTCTGTTCTATACAAACATAGCTGAAATCTTTCAGGCTGTCGATTCCAAGTCGAATGAGTCATACCTCATCGTAATCGGGCCCATAGAACACGAGATAGGATAGCGTCCCCTGGTGGTGAAACTTGGAACTAAAATTGATATATCCTGTCGATGTCGAGTCAAATGAATCAAACTGCATTGTGATGGGACCCATAGAACTCAAGTTAGCTGCAAAATCTGTTAGTTCCATGTTCCACCACCAGGGGGCGCACTCTGTTCTATACAAACAGCTGAAATTGTTGAGGCTGTCGATTTCGAGTGGAGTGAGCCATACCTTGTCATGATCGGGCCCATAGAACCTGATATAGGAATGCAACCCCTGGTGGTCAAACTTAAAACTAAAATTGATATATCTTGTCAATGTGAAGTTGAATGAATCAAACCATGTTGTGATGGGACCCATAGAACTCAAGTTAGTTCCAAAATCCATTAATTTCCCCTTCCACTGCCAGGGGCGCACTCTGTTCTATATGAACATAGCAGCCCCTGGTGGTGAAACTAAAATTAGTAAGTTCTATCGATGTCGAGTCGAATGAGCCAAACTGCATCACGATTAGGAATGCACAACCTGTGGCCCGTGATGGGTAACTGGTGGCCTGCAGAGACCATACGTGCCAACCTATCCAAAAATTTCGAATTTCCTTAATAATTCGTGAGAAAAATTTGCAAATTTTGTCCATAGATCGTAGGAGAATATGAATTTCATCGATCAGGCGCATAGAATCATGAATTGCATCGACTGGATGCAAATTTTGTCGAATGGGCATGGAAAAATCACAAATTTCGCCATTTTGTCGCTAGAAAAAAAAACGCAAATTTCAATAATCGGTCAACAGAAACCAGAGATGCTAGAATCGGTAATTCCAGAGTTGTAAATTTCGTCAATCACTCAAAATCTTGAATTTTGTAAATCAGTTGAAAAAACCTGCAAATTTTGTCGATAAGGCACTTAAAATCGCAAATTTCATGGATCGAGCAACGAATTTCATCGAATGGCATGGAAAGATCGCGAATTTCAACGAACAGTCGCGGAAAAAATTTGCAAATTGTCCATAGATCGTGGGAAAACATTATGAATTTTGTCTATCGGTTCTGCAAAATTATGTATTTTGTCGATAGGCATGGAAAATCGCAAATTTCGTCAATTGGGCGTGGAAAAATCAAGAATTCCATCGAATGTTTGTGAAAATATTGTAAATTTCAACGAGCGGTAAAAAAAAAAAAAATGCAAATTTTGCCATTGTCTAGAGAAGAAAAATTGTGAATTTCATTAAATGGCCGATGGAAAGCATATCAGTTGAAAATCACGAATTTTGTCAATCAGGCACAGTAAAAACATGAATTTTGTGGATCGGGAGAAGGGAAATCATAAATTTTGTTGAATGCATGCATAAAAATCATGAATTTTGTTTATAGGGCATATAAAAATCATTAATTTCGTCAAACGGATGCATAAAAATCAAGAAAGTCATCAATCGGGTGCGTAAAAATCTTGAATTTCATCGATCAGGCGTGTAAAAATATAGGACAAAATTGCCATTCGCCAATCGGCGAATAATACTGAAAATTTGGCGACTGACTTTACTGCCACCACTGGTCAAACTTAATAGTCCCAATTGCGATGATTGAATGGAAAAAGATTTTTTCCCCGCTGTCTCTCGACAAATTTCGAAACCATTTGGCGAATTTCACGATTTTTCCCCGAAATTATTTGACGGATTGTGTTTTTTTCTTCTCGAAGCCATTCGACGATATTCAAATAAATTTTCCCCTGAAACCAGTTAATGAATATTGTGATTTTTCCACTATCAATGAATTTTGTGATTTTTCTGCTATCGATTGATGAATTTTGTGATTTATCGACTATCGATTAATGAATTTCACGACTTTTTCCATGAACGAACAAATTGTGCACTTTTTTTCCACTGCTATTCGACGAATTTTGCAATTGTGTTCTGCGATTGTTAGACGAATTTTACTATTTTTCTCCCGAGATCATTTGACGAATTTTGTGATTTTTCCCCCCGAACCTATTTGACGAATTTCTCTAATTTTTTCACGACAGTTAGGCATAATTAATTTTTTTCCTGCAATGCCTGATTTCTTTCCCGAGACCATTTGACGAATGTCGCGATTTCTTTCCCAACACTATTTGACAAATTTCGCCGTTTATTCCACAATCGTTTGACAAATTTCTTAAATTTTTTATCAAGTATTTTTAAATTTGTTATTGGTAAGTGCTGAAAAACAGGAGTAAAAAAATCCATGTACTGGCCAGTGGCCACTGAGTAAAAAAGTTGAAACCAAAAATCACAAATTTGTCAAGTAGCCGCATAAAAATCACAAATCCATGTAGTGGGTGCATTCTTCCAAATTTGCAACCGAACAGTGCTGTATGTATTTATAATGCTAATTATCCCCCCCACCCAACCACTCCTCGAAACAAAATTCTCTCTGTGCTACTGATGGTGGTCCTCGACAACCCAACAATTTTTTAAGTGGCCCTTCGCCTAAAAAGATTGGGCACCTCTACTATCAATTAACAATAAATTAACCTATCGCTTGTGTCATGTATTCATGAGCGGTGATTGCGATGCAAATTCTTGTTTACAAGAATAAGACTCATATTAGGTATTTTATTATTTATTTATTGTTTGTTTACTTATTTTGATTTGATTTTCTTGTCCTTTTAGAAATTGACTTTAGATTGTTACTTAAATGGTGAGATGATTGTCAATTACCTGTTTTATCGATAAAAATGATACAAGGTAAGGAAATTGCATCGTGTCGAGTGAATATTTAGGAAGTATTTTAAAAACCGCAGACTAAAGAAGATTTGTGTTTTACTTGTTAGCTATATTTTGAAACTCTCCAAATTACTGCAATATAAATATAGTATGAAGTTTTATCCTATACTAAACTTTCCTCTGTTGTATAGCTAATTTTATTTGAAAAATACCCTGAAAATGCATTGTTGTAGTAATCAATTATTTTTGCAGTTGTGTAAATTCTGTCATAACAATTTTCAACTAAGGGAAATCTTACATTGGACATTTAATCACAGTATTTTAAATAAGAAAACTTAAAATATTTGCAAATTAAAGAAATGAATGAAGAGATTTTGTTTAAAATTACATCTAAAGATTTTTTTTTTTACAAAAAATGCAAAATTTGCCAGTCATTCGGGAAATTATCACAAAATTCTACTAATAAAATGGGACTGTAAACAAACCGGTTCAAATGCGTCCTTTTTAAAAATTAAATTCCATCCCAGCGGCCCTGTTGTTATGTTAGTCGAGCACTAGCTGATTGACAAAATTTTTTAATCTCGCCAACCTTTTTTTCTGACCAATCTTTAACATAAGCTAATAAAGTATAGCCAACATTTTAACATTGCTATATAGTATCTTAAAAAACTTACTTAAAAATAGCTGAAATATAATCTTGATAAAATATGTAAACACAAACATATCAATACAAATAACAAAATCTCATGTAATCGGGTAGGGGAGACCGGTACACAGTGGACCACTTTTTCAGTTAACATTTTTCTTTTCTCTTTAACAGACTGACCAATCTGTATGAAAATATTTTTGAATATTTCTTAAACCTTCTTACATCCATCATAATTTTCTCACAACATAGTTTTCAATACATTTAAAAAAAATTATATACACTGGTCCACCCACCGGGTACAGTGGACCACTATTAGGTATTATCTAAAATATAATATAAATCTATTTTTCATTAATCTAATTCTTTTTTGTTGCCCCTTCATTCGCAAAATAACATAGTAATATAAATTTTGAAACAAAAACAAAAAAATAATTATATTTTGAAAATAATAACAGATTAATACAGGAACAATTGCAATTTAGTTGAAGTTACTACTTAAGTACAAAAAAAATCAGCTCACATTAAAATTTGCAAATGAAATTCCAAAGTACTTATCAGTAAGATTGAGCCTGGAATTTTCAAGAAATAATTTTGGGTCTGCGAGCAACATTATGAAATCATTGACATCAACAGCAGATTCATCTACAGTTTCGGGAGAAATAAACTGATTTCCATTCAATTTGCGTCTCATGAATCTTACTTGAATAGAATCATCAACAATTAGACTACAGTTATATTTATCAAAGGCAGTAAATACAAAACAAAATATTTCTTACTATGTTAAATAAATTGTTATTTTTATTTGTTTACTTTATTTTACAGTTAAATCTACTTTAAAACAATCTTTATTTATAGAAAACAAGCAATTATTACATATTTTGAACATTCTGCATTAGAGGAGCAGAGTGGATTGTGGACCACTGTGCCCCAGGAGTGGGTGGTCCACTGTACCCCATGTTGAAGTTCAATAAATAATCATATTAATATTGTTTATAGCTTTCTTTTAAACATATTAACTTTAAAGTAAAATAAAAACAAATATCATAGCTTTGCAAAAAAGCTGTTTTATTTTATTTATCTACAACCTTTAATTACAAAAAAATAAAAATATGATGATGAAAAATTTTACTTTAGAAGCTCAAAACAACAAAGCAGGATAAAATAGTTCAATCTGAGCTAAACATATTTTCTGAAGGCTATAAATAATCATTGCAGTGCTGTTGTCTATTAGGATAGAAGAGAAGCTTAAAAAAAATATATATATATATATATTAGGGGGTGGTCCACTGTGTCCATAGGACCACTGTGTACCGGTCTCCCCTATATTAATGATAGGCTTAGTCAATAACAAAAATGTTAAAGTAAGCCATAACATAAATTAGAAACATTGTATTTCATAATGAAAACATCGTATCTAATTTTATATACATAAAAGTGAAAACTTACGTTATATAAATTCCCTATATAATATACCAAAGTTTCATCACAATTAAACGTATTTCAATCACACTGAAATAAAAAGTTTGTTATTAAGTTTGTGTGAGGTGAATGATGGGAAAGTTTGATTTGGAGAGTTGGAAAACATAGCTAACAAGTAAAAAACCAATCTTCTATCGTCATCTGATTTTTAAAAGACTTCTTTAAAAGATTCACTGGCCATAATGCAATTTCCTTATATTATTTTTAAAGATAAAACAGGTAATACTATTGACAATTATCTCACCATTTACGCCACTAAATCAAAAGACAATTTCTAAAAGGACAATCTAATCAAAATAAGTAAACAAACAATAAATAAATAGTAAAATACCTCATATGAGTGTTATTCCTAAACAACATTCGCGACTCAAAACAAACAGATATTGATTCGTTGATTAGAGTCTGTTTCAAATTAACTGATTAAAAAAAAAATCTGAATCTTTTTTTCCTTTAAAAACTGACAAATTAAATATATAAATAATAATTAAATTGTATATATATATAATTATAAAATATTTCAATATTTTAATCAAGGAATCTAAATATTTTTCGACTTAATGAAGATTTTGAAATAAGAAATTCTTTATTATAACAAAAAAGAGAAATATACAAACAATAATTTAATTTAATACATATATATTACATATTAAAAATTGCATTAAAAACTGTTTTCGTATTAAAAAAAAAAAAAAAGAATCTAAATAGTTTTTCAGCGATATGGAGATGTTTTAACGTTTAACTGTAACCATGATAGCCATGAGCCTCCTTATTGCGCAGTAATAAAAAAGTGTGAGAAGTCCGAATTTTTACAATGATAATCTATGAGGAAATGCAAAGGAAAAGAGTCCGATTTTAAAACTGGATTATATAAAAAACAAGAGTTTTCCGACGTTAACGCAAAATCATTTTCGCTTCATCTAAAACCGATTAATATAATATATTAATTTAAAAAAAATCCTTCGAGCCCTTTTGGAGATAATAGATGTGTGCCCATTACATTCACCATTTTCGCTTAAAAATTGGTTTCCAGATCTCAAAATCTACTGCATGTAGAAATTTATAAATTTCAGGATAGAGTTAGGCCATAGATATAAGACTAATGTGAAAAAATCGAAACGGTATACCTCATATTTACTGAGATATTAAATGTCGGCGTTTCGATTTTCCTTTGATGTCCTGCTAGCTGTATATATGAGAGTGACGGAATCTTCGGTTTTGGGCTTTCGGTTTTTCGCTGCGTCACTCGAGAAACTACCGTCTCTCATGATTATGAAATTTAAAGTTACTATGTACTAAATTTGAGTTGGCAGGTATGATTTTTAATTAAAAATGCCGCTTATTATTGCCTATCATGCACCATCTGATTAGAGTCAAATTTTATTTTAAATTTTCCTAATGTAATGTTTTAGTTGATTCGAAGAAGAATATGATTGTTATTGAAAGAAGTCAAAACTCCAGTCATATTATAAGAATAGTCATTTGCTGTAACGAACCAATAGCTGACTGACCTTTTGAGTTGCGATCAAGCATTTTATGGAATGTTGTATTTGACTAGATGTGTACTATCTCATATAAATTTAGTGGCGGTCCTGGCTGTTTCTTACAAAAATCAAACTTTTTAAATTTATTAAATTCCTACTATTAGCTCACACTCTCTCTATATATATCTTGTTGGAATTTTCAATCGTTAATAAAATATTTTCTATTCATCCATTCAAGTTCAAATACATTTTTTAAAACTTGTGCTGGATGACAATTGATGTTAATACAGTTTTTCAAATATTAATTCATTAATTAAATTTAATTAATTAATTTTAATTTTTTCATCGTTTTCATAAATGAAATGAAAGATTTATCTCAAATTAGTGATGCCAACAAAAAATAAAATACCGCAACGATGATTATAAAATAATGTCCAATAAAGATAACGTGGGACATTAATGCTGCACGGGTTTATTTTATGTATTTATGATTAAAAAGTAGGACTTTAAAAAAATTATATTACTTGTTTTTTTTACATTAAATATACATTACTCCAGTCCAAACTAATATATGTAGCGCATATATTTTGTTTTGTAGTTTGCCATATATTTTCATAGAAATTTAATTTTTACAATTTTGAGAACTTTAGAAATATTGCGAACATTTTACTATCGCCATTTAGAAATACTAATCATCTTCTTATTTATTCGTAAAAATATACATAAATAAACTTATATACACAAATAAATAAATAGCCAAAATTATTAGGATACCGAACTGGTAATAGTAGTAAAGTGCTCACAAATGTAAAGACTTGAAAACAGCATGCAACACCACAAACAAGCAGTCACCAGACGCTATTGAAAATAAAAACTCAATTTCATACTATAAAAAAAAATTGAAAACTTCAATATATTATTTTTTCACTTCATACAGCGCAGGTAGGTATTCAGTGGCACAAAAGCTCTAAAAAATTAATAAAACCACCGAAATGAAATTCGATCCTTCTGCAGCTGATAAATAGGTTTTTGCTGTTCTCCTGTTAAATGACTTGTTTGACTTATTTTCTTCTATTGCACATGCAAACTTTCTTAGCTTTTGATTTCTTTTAAACCAAAGTAGATGTTTGATGCTTGTAGCATATTTGTAAACACATTTTCTGCACACCACCTGAAAATGCTTGTCGATTCTTAACATACTTTCTATATATTGATTGGTACATCAAAATTTCCACTTATGTCCGCTCCTCCAGTTTACTACACATATACAACTAACATGCAATCATTCATGTTAAAATCATGGTTTGCTTGAAAAATTAAAACATGTTAAATTTCTATCATCCTTATCGCTCCAAGCCCAGCATCATGAGGAATTTCCTCGCGCACGGTACTGTTTTTAAATCTATCATCATTTAAAGGAGGCAATTGTTTTCTTGGAATGTACAGGGGATTAGTTGTTACATGAGACAATTTGGAACGCTCATGCTGTGCAAACCAACCCCATTCAAAATAATGCCAATTTTGTTTATCTTTAGAAAGTTATCTATTTTTTTTTACATTGTAATGCAAAAATAATGTAAGCTAATATTGCACTATGGAGAACTATATAAAGAAAATTTTTCACTCAGCACGGAAATAACCACCAGCAAAAATATGTATCTTGACATACAGCAATATTTTCTAAAGACAAAAGCCAAACTAAACAAATAACGCATAAATATAAATTCATTTTCTTTGAACAACATCATCAAACACATGTACTGATGATGCGTTTTTGAGTTGGCACAGATTATACGACGGAAAAAATGAGATTTGTGCTAATCAAACCTGGTCTCCTATATATATATATAATAATTTTTGAAACACTCTGCATTTTATAATATATATTATTGTGGAGTTTCATCTAGAATGGAGCATTATGTTTAAAAATTTATAACGTGCGTCAGTCTTCATATTTAAAGCTCTTCAGCATTAATTTACTCTAGAGAAATTGTGCATAATAATTAAAAATTCATAACAATTTATGTAAATTAAAACTTATTCATTTATTAATAATTACTTAGTGAAATGTTTAAACCATAATACATGAACATAAAACTAAAAACCAAATAAACGTACTTGTTACGGACATAAGTACTTTTATGTTTCACATATTTTTCCAAATGAGCATTGAAAAGTGCTGTTTTACATTTCAAATGAAAGTAATAATACTTCAGATAATACATTTTACAAATTATATTAATTAGCAGGATAATTACACAGCATTTTGTTCCGCATAATTAATTCTTTACCGTTTTTGTGAAAGAAAGAATAATTATTATTGATTAGGATGGTTTAAATTTTAAATATCTAACAGAAATATAAAGCATTGAAAAAGAAAAAAATATATATTATGATTTTACAACATTGCAAAATACTTTAAATATAAATTAGAAAATAAAATTAATACCAATTAACGATAAATACAATTTTAGTTCAAATAAAGTATATTCTTTGCATATAAAATCTCCATATTGTGTTATATGCAAAGGTATAAACTTTAATCTGACATAACTTCTACTTGAAGTCAACGATCCCGATTATCAAAAGATAATTCCGAAACTAATAATTGCAATATTTTTTTCGAAACCTTGCAATAAAACATATATAGTCTAACTAAATTGATAATTTTTTAACTGTTTCATTGTATGTATATGATGACTGCGCCCCCCCCTGTAAGACCAAGTTGTCCAGGCTGATAGAGGCAGGCGTCGACGGATTGTCACTTCCATCCTCGTACAGAGATCTTTCTGTGTTGACGAGGGTAAGGGCAGTCTGAGATCCTGAACGATGGCAACTAGTAGAACTGCCGCCGTCTCAGGGAAGCGAACAAAAAACCAACGGTGCCAAAAAGTGGGTGGTGATTAATGCGGTATTAGTAAAAGGCGAACAAGTGATGTCAGACATGTATAGGCCTCTAGGCAGGGCACAAAGCAAATGGTTAGTACCTGAGGGTTTTTGCGTCTCCTCGAGATGTAATGCTTAGTGATTGGTTAATGTGTAATATGTTTCTGACTCGATAATCTCCAGGGGCATGGACTCTGATGTTGGTTCTCACAGATATTCAATATAGGCAGAAAAGGTGTTTATAATATTCTGGATTGGCTCTCAGTAAGGGGAGAGAAACAAATAAGTGCAAACTAATGTTAACTTAGTCGCACTAAACAGCTGTCAGCTTTAAAGGAATTGAACGCATTGAAATAATTTGTTTCATTGAATGCATATTTCGTGACAAACTTGCCACAAGGTAAGGAAAACTACAGCATAGTCGCATCAACAGATGTTTGGTGCTGTTGTTGGAAATATTAAGAAGAAGTGTTGGTATGGCTTTTAGTGTTTAGCATGCAAGAGGAAGACCGGGAGCCTGGCAGAGGACGCCGTAGACGCTGGTTTCAATGAGATTTCTCAAAAGCGGGGTTTGTGATTTGGATAGGTTTGCCTTTACATGTGATCCTGATTCAACCCGGATAACACAGACTACTGAAACTAAATTCAGAATCACTAAGTGTGGCTTCATTGAGAAGCAACTGTTATTTAGATGTAATGTTGATGTAATTTTGATGTAATTCTCCGATGTAATTTATTGTATCTTTGAACACATTGCCAAAGGTATATGATAGATGTTTGATGCATAAAATGGGAAAGTGATTGATGTAATATATATTTAATGCTGTGATAAAGTGATAGATGTAGTGGTGTGATGTTGAAATATTGATGTAAGATGTGATAAATGCTGTGATAATGTATTGTAAGGGCTGGTGTAAGCTATGATTCCTAACTATAGATGGGGTGGTAACCTTCCTTATCAGCAAAGTTAAATAAATGTAGGCTGTCAGGCCGAGGGAGGGGTGATTGTCGGCAAGCCGACCACGGAGGATGAGCTAAAAAGTACCTAGTTGCAGATATTGACGCGGTGGCGGACCAAGTGTTCATTAAGTATGACTGACATCATAAGAAACTTGCGATGTCCCAAAGTGGATGAAAGCAGTACCAATTATTTTTATGTATATGATGCTTTTCAAGACTCATATGATAACATAACAGTGAAGAGAAACTTGTTTATTTATTCCGTTTTTTTTTTTTCAAAATGCTTCATCTATATTATACTTAAAAGTATATAATATAATGCAATCATTATATTTAAAATACTGCGCATATAAAAATTAAATGTTCTCTCGATTAGTTATGCATATTAATTAAAGATACATTAAAAAGTTGTACAAAATGAATTTTCTTCATTTGGTAATCATTACTTAGTCAAGTGTTTGAACCATAAAACGGAAACATAAAATTAATGTAAATGTACTCGTGAAAGACATAAGTACATTCATGTCTCACATATTCTCCCGATGAACATTCAAAAGTGCTCTTTTATATTTTTAAAGCCAGTAAAATTACCTTAGATCATAAATTGCAGAAATTATTGTAATGGGCACGCTAATTGCGTTGCAATTTATGTTAAATAATTAATTTTTACAACATTTGTGGTAGTTCGGGGGGAATAAGCACTAATTATCTTTCTATTAACATGCATACAACTTTAAGTATGTAATAGAAAATTAACACGCAGCATTTAAAGATAAATAGTAATTTCATTCATTATTTGGGTTTTTAATATGTAAGATACAATTTTACAAACATTAGAAGGAAATAATTACAATAGTTGGAAATTTTATTTAATAAAAAATATGCATTTATGATGATTGTGACATTTAAGATTGTACTTTTAATATACAAATATCCTAAAATTGAATAAACTTTATTAAAATTCGATATAAGTAAAAGGTGATGGATGCTAATTCTTGCAGGATAGTAGCATGTGAAATTATGAATGTCTTTACTACTATTATTCTTCTAGAAGGAATGACTTCAATAGCTGTATCCATTTACTTTTTATTGGAGTTTGAAAATCTGCAGTCCATATTACGATATTTTATATATATATACTACATAGCCCCCGTCCAGATTTGACGATAAATAACTTAAAAGTTCGTTTAGAAATAATCTTTTATTTTTAAATAGCTGTTTTAAATTAATTAAGTATTGAAAATTATATGAATTGTTGTATTGTGTAAGCGATTCCTATAGATATAAGACGATAGATTGTGTTGTCAGTCGAGCAATTTACATACAGTCGAACCCGCTTTCAACGAGCCCTAATTTAACGAGAACCTGATTTAACGAGGATATCAGAAATACTTGACTGGTACAATGTTAAGTCTATGGGAGCATAACTCGCTTTTAACGAACAAACCCCGGTTATAGCGAGCAATATTTTTGTGATTCATAAAATTTCTATTGACTTCCACCTCTCCAGCTCAGCTAATCGTTTCTTGGAAAAAGTCTGATAAATCCTGAGAGCAAGTGATGGCGGCATTTTTCATCGTGTGGAGTGCGTGTGCGAGGAACTCCCACGGGGAACTTGAGGAGACGTACGGAGAGGAAGGAGGTTGTTGATTGGACGGAAGTTTACTCTGCGTAGGAGTGGCAGGGTAGGTGACTTGACTTGTGTGGAAGTCATTCTTTGATCTGCTTTCATAGAGTACGCTCGTCAAATTTTATCTTGCATTGTCGAAACGTAAAATTTTATTAGTTGACGTAAAAGTAAGAATTTTACGGAAATTACAATATGGCTTAAAATATTCCGAAATCTGCAAAAAGTATGATTTATCTTCTTCTACTGTTTTAACTTTGTTAAAGAACAAGAAAAAATTAATGTCTGCGTATGATCAAAATAAGAATGACTGTAATCGTTTGAAGAAATGTGCTAAAGTGAATTTGGATGAAGATCTTTTGAAGTGAATGAAGGTGCAACGTAATGCAGATTTACCTGTAAGTGGCCCACTTTTAAAAGTTCACGCAGAAAAATTTGCTGAACAATTTGGCTATTCTGGATTTGTATGTTCGAATGGATGGCCTAATGGATTCAAGAATAGACATTGGATAACCTTTGGAAAAAATTGTGGTGAAGCAAAGTCTGCAAATATGCGTATATCGCGACATGGAAGAGTGGACAGTGGCCAGTCATTAGAGAAGAGTACTCAAAAGATGACATTTGTAATGCCGATGAAACGGGCATTTTCTACAACGTACCCCCACAGCAGACTTTTAAGTTCAAGTGTGAAAAGTGCGTCGGAAGCAAGCTCTCCAAAAATCGATTGACAGCTCCAGTGTGCTTTAATATGTCTGGCACTGACAAGAGGAAACTGTTGGTTATTGGGAAATCCAAAACCCTAGGTGTTTCAAGCCTGTAAAAAAGCTTCCTGTTGATTATGACCACAACAGGAATGCCTGGATGACTGCGGATATTTTTACAAAATTCATTTTAAAATGGAAGAGCCAACTAAGGAAAGAAAAGCGTAAAATTCTCCTTTTAATTGATAATTGTTCCACGCATCCCGAAATCACTGGACTTACAAACATCAGGATTGAATTTTTACCACCGAATTATACAAGTGTTATCCAGCCAATGAACCAAGGGGTCAGCAGAATTTTAAATCAAACTTTCGTAAGCACTTGATTTTGACGCTTCCCGATAAAAGAGAAAAACCAGGAACAACCTCAAATGGTAATGGAAACATACTGGAAGCGATACGTTTAATGAACAATGCATGAGAAAACGTTGCATCAATATGCATTACCAATTGCTTCCATAAGGCTGGATTGGACATTTCTCAAGAGGGGAAACTCTCTGATTAAAAAGAAGTAGACAACTTGAAATGACGTCTATGTTATCACTTCCGAGACACCTACTCCCGAGGATATTGTAGCTGAAATTCAGGCTAAAGAAGATGAACAAAAATTATGAAAGCCACGATGATAACGACGAATGTGAAGAATTTCAAGCTGAACCGCCCCCAACATACTCCACGGCTTTTGAGTGCGCAGAAAATTTTCAAACGTTTTTCGAAGCCAGGGGTGCAGATGACGATGTTTTTCGGGCCATGAGTCTTCTCCGAAGAACAATAACAGAAGAAAGAGACAATAAGACAGTTCAAAGCAAATTAACCAACTTCTGTTGTACTGGGCAGAAAAAAAATATGTATAATAAAGTAAGTATATATGAATTTTTAAATTTTTTTACGAACCCGTTTTTCACGAACACCCGCTTACTACTATACTGAATTAATTTAGCAAGAATTTAACTAAAAATATTAATTGCGTAATTCATTTTTTCTTACTACAGTCTCAAAATTAAAAAAAAAATATATGTATCAATATTTAGCATTTTCTATTTTTTTATATTATGCAACCTTTAAAATGTTTCATTAATTTTATTTTTATCAGCCTTTCTCTACAACCCAGATAAACCATGGTAATCAAGGTGATTTCTTTTATAATTCCTATATGGACATTTTTGCTTCTTTCTTTTTTATCTCCTTTTCTTTTCCTTTTTTAAGGAGAATAATCATATACTTTTCTTAGTTATACAAATATATCCTATTAATAATTGTTATACAAAAATATAGATAAAAGTTTAGAACACTTTATTTAATCGATAACCGCATGCAAAATCTTTTAATTTAAATATTTATAATATAAAGTATAAAAAAATATTCTTGGTTGTTAAATTTCCTTTACCACAGTCCTAATATTTTTAAAAATTCACAATATTTAGTATTTCTGTTTTTTTTTTTTAATTACACGATTTTTAAAAATTTTTCATTAAACTCATTTTTATCAGTCTTATTCTAAAACCCTGAATTTAAACTTTGGTGTTTGCAGCTAACCTTTTCATACATTCTTGAATTGTTAAATCATGAATATCAAGATAAGTTAGAGTTCCTGCATGAATATTTTTTCTTCTTTTTGTTTTCCTTTCTTTTATTTTTCTTTTTTTACGAAAAATAATCACATGCTTATCTTATTATATTTATAGGACATCTTGATAATGGTCAAACCAAATATAATAAAAATTGTAGACCAGTACAATTTCTTTAATCGATAAATACATCCACGATCTTTTAATTTAAATACTTTTAATATAAATTTAGTAATTAAAACAAAATATTCTTGGGTGTCAATCTTTACTCATGTCAACTCGTTACGCATACGCAAATGGAAATTCGTGTGAAAACTGGAATTTGACGAAAATCCCTTTTCCCTAAAATATAGCGGGTGAACCAAAAGTTCTTTAAAACTTTAAAAATTCATAAAAAAGTAAGAAATGATGATACAGAAGTGCGGCTTCCAAGAAAGAGCTCACAAGGTAGTCGGATATTTTTTAACAGTAAAAAAAAATAGTTACAAAAGTCCGCTTGTGTCAAAAGTTATTAGGTTTTGGTGTAAATTTCAAAACAGGTACCGCTGCTATGCTGCATGTTTCATGATTTACCCGATTTTAGCGATAGTCATATCTCAAGAACTAATGCACGGAATTTAATAATACTTTAGATTCAGTAAGGTCTTGATATAAATTGGTGCTTATTCCTTTTTGGTGTATTTGAAATGTATATGAGATAGAAGAAAGTTTTGGGATTGCCACATCAGGCTAATTTTACGTTGTCTAAAACATAAATTCTTCATACGAGAATGTGGTATTTTGAAAAGAGCAAGCTGCAGTGAAGGTAATTTTTTCTACAATCATTGCAAACAAGGTAGTCGGATCTTTTTTTAACATCAAAAAAAATTTTTAGTTACAAAAGTTAGCTTGTGTCAAATGTGATTAGGTTTTGGTGTAAATTTCAAAACAGGTACCGCTGCTATGTTGCATTTTTCTGGTTTTACTCGATTTTAGCTATAGTCATATCTCAAGATCTAATGCACGGAGTTTAATAATACTTTAGATTCAGTAAGGTCTTGATATACATTGGTGCTTATTCGTTTTTGGTGTATTTGTAATGTATATGAGATAGAAGAAAGTTTTGGGATTGCCACATCATGCTAATTTTACGTTGTCTAAAACATAAATTCTTCATACGAGAATGTGGTATTTTGAAAAGAAAAAGCGGCAGTGAAGGTAATTTTTTCTACAATCATTGCAAACAAGGTAGTAGGATCGTTTTTTAACATCAAAAAAAATTTTAGTTAAAAAAGTTAACTTGTGTCAAATGTGATTAGGTTTTGGTGTAAATTTCAAAACAGGTACCGCTGCTATGTTGCATTTTTCAGGTTTTACCCGATTTTAGCTATAGTCATATCTCAAGATCTAATGCACGGATTTTAATAATACTTTAGATTCAGTAAGGTCTTGATATAAATTGGTGCTTATTCCTTTTTGTTGTATTTGAAATGTATATGAGATAGAAGAAAGTTTTGGGATTGCCACATCGGGCTAATTTTACGTTGTCTAAAACATAAATTCTTCATACTAGAATGTGGTATTTTGAAATGAGAAAGCGGCAGTGAAGGTAATTTTTTCTACAATAATTGCAAACTTTATCTTAATCCATCCAAAATATGTATTGCATGAATTTGTTTAACAGATTTACTATTTAATATACACATAGTAAACTCAGATTAATAGTGTTAGTAGTAGAAAATTGTTCAGTTCATTATGATAGAGCTATGTAAAAGCTTCCAATCACACTAATATCCACCAATAATCCATCATATTCCGCACTATAGTTACATTCTTTTAGAAAAATAATTATCTTTATTTTTTATGGTCACACATTTAAAGGTGTAAAGCTTCAAACAAACCTATTTATCCAAATTACTCCTTAAGAATTTTTTCATCAATAAGTGAATGGAAATTAAAAATATTATAAATACTAGGGGCTCCAACCCCGGCTTCCCGGGTTACAGAATATAGGTGAAAACCTTTTATTATTATTATTATTGTTATTATTATTGTTATTATTATTATTATTATTATTATTATTATTATTATTATTGTTATTATTATTATTATTATTATTATTATTATTGTTGTTATTATTATTATTAAAAATTCTTATTGTTTTTTTACATTTAATATATATTTTTTTTAGTTTGCCCACAAATAACACCAAAAATAATTTTTTCGTGAAAAAGACCATTATATATTCAAATAAAGTTTTAAAATTTAAGTAAAAGCATGCTTTCGTGGTATATAAGCCGTGAAAAAATGCTGAACAATTTATATTATTTCAAGTACAAACGATTTTATCTTTACTCTTTAACTCCTTAAAATCCTTACGAATTAACTCATATTATTATACTACATATTAACTAATAGGAAACTCCTTAAGAATTTTTTCATCAATAAGTGAATGAAAATTTAAATATTATAAATACTAGGGGATCTAACCTGGGCTTCCCGGGTTACAGAATATACGTGAAAACATTTTATTATTAATATTATTATTATTATTATTATTATTATTATTATTATTATTGTTATTATTATTGTTATTATTATTATTGTTGTTATTGTTATTATTATTATTATTATTATTGTTATTATTATTATTATTATTATTAAAAATTCTTATTGTTTTTTTTTACATTTAATATATATATATATATTTTAGTTTGTCCACTAATAACACCAAAAATATTTTTTTTATGAAAAGACCATTATGTATTCAAATAAAGTTTTGAAATTTAAGTAGAAACATGCTTTCGTGGTATATAAGCCGGAAACAAATGCTGAACAATTTATATTATTTCAAGTACAAACGGTTTTATCTCTCATAATCGTCTGCATGCGATAACGATAGATTTAAAAAAAAGAATCATGCTTGAAAATTATTTCAAAATTATAAAAAATGAGTAAATTACGATAAAGTTTTCAAACAAATTGCGTTTGAAAGTAATTTATTTTCCTATTTGACAGTGTAAAAATTTAATATGTGCGATGTTTAGAAGTTTAAAAATTGCTATAAAAGCAAAATTTAATCGTCTGGTGTTGCCAACATCAAAATGACGTTAGCGTTACACACGGACACGTTTGTCTTACTACATAGCTATGTTACTGTATTTTATATTGCTACATCTCATATTCACAATTAACCTTTTAAAGGATGTTAGTTTAAATATCGAGCAGAAGGCATCACTTATTAAAAGAAGTTAAAGATTTTTAAATGTATCAATCTTTTTTTTTATAGTTATTCTTAATCTGTGCTTCACTGGTGGAGTTATTTACAATATCCCTGAATGCGCATGCTCTATTTTAAGGCAGATTTTGCATCTTTACAAAAGGAATGACTCCTCCTAGATACTTTAAACACCCGACTTCAATATGTTTAAAATATTTATAAAGCGTAATATATAATATTTTATATAAAAATAATTAATCATAAAATATTTGAAATAGTTGCCATTTAATATGAAATCAAATGATTTCATAAAATATAGCATGTCCTACTCATTGCTTTACGATGGATAAATTTTATATGATCCAAAACATGTATGTTGTGTTTATTGTAATACTTTTATGGTGTTCGTTAACAAAGATATCTATTATTTATCAGACTTATCTATTACCCCTTCTGTGTTTTTTTACAATTTTTTTTAATACACAAATTTATCTTATATAAAGGAAACCGTCTTTTTTTTGTTAAGAAGTTGCACTTACTGCTATTTACTTTATCAAGTATTACATACTAATTCATTGTGTTAGAAATATAATTAATACTCAGCATAATTATGAGTATTTAAATCAAAACTATCATTTTATAAACATAATGATCAATGTGAAAATAAATTTAAATAATATTATGCTTCATTCTAAAAGATTTAAAAAAAATAGTAATTTTGTTTCATGCTTTTTGTTGAACGCAGTAATAGTTGAAATATAATTATAACATGGATTAGAATATAAATTTCCAGTTTAAAGTGCTTTATAAATTTCTAAAAAGTTTTCATTTAAATAACTGTACTAAGCAAACATTATTCCTATTTCAAAATCTTCTAATTTTAATGCTATAGTACTTAATGCAAAAGTAAATAATGGGTAGAATGTCAAATAATTTATTTGAACAATTCAAATTGAAATGGTGTTTGAAATTTTGTTTTTTAAAAATTAATTATATTTATAAATGAGTTATTGAGACTCTAGTCTAGCGTTTTTTGAGATTTATACAATTTTAATAATTCGTGATAAACACCAGTGAAAATGTAAAATAGTTGACATAATTATACGGTGGAATTCAAAAAACTAAAAATTAAATTTACATGAATCAAGTAATTTCGGAACTACGCAACAAGTATATGTCATTAAAATTAGTGTTAAGTATTTAACTAATAGAATTATAATAGAGAGCTGTAGTTATAAATTTTTATGATTAAGATTTATTTTCACGTTTGAAAATCTGACTGTGAGTGTATAAAAAAAATTATTGATTTCAATAAACCATGAGTCAATCAATATACCATGATTCAATTCCAGGATTCAAATCATGGATGTCAATTGTTACGGAATAATGAATTAGTTTTTTCAAAAAAAGAATATATAGTTTTTTCAATATATATACGTGTATATAGGTTGTCACGTGAAATAGCGCATAAACATTCATATCCGATTTATTTTTTTTTTTTTTTTGGGGGGGGGGGGGGGGGGCTCAGACATTTCACCTTGAGTAGAACATCTCATGATAATGTAACATAGGTGAATACATATGCTTTTTAATCACTATATGAGAGTGGTTTTCACTAAAATTTCTGTAAGAGCCAAAACCTGGTAGAGAAGTGAGTTTCTGGACGGAGCTTACTTTTTTTGCAGTTGTATGTTTGCATGTTATAATGAACTACAATTATATGAAGGGATCGGGTGTAAAACAAATAACTAAGAAAATGCTAATATGGAGATATTCGAGGTTTACGTTTGCTAATATAAACTTCAAGCATACTTAAGGCGATTTTTTCTTCTAACACAGATGATTTTTTTATTATTTTTTTTTTTTTTGCAGATGATTTTTAAAGGTGGAATTTTTAGTTAATTTATGTGTAACACGTTTGTCGCTTGATTTTGTTTAAAAATTGACTTATGTGCAAAGAGTTTTGTTTATTAGTTTAAGTTTTATATTTTTACTATTATGACGTATTATGAGTAAATAATAAATATTGTACCTTTAAAATGTTACAAGGAAGGTGTTGAACAATGTACATAAAAATCCGACCAAAAAATGGAGAAAATGTCAGTTGCCATGTTTTAAACACTCGCCCTGCATTACCAATTAATTGTACGTAAATATTAATTTAAACCATTCGAAAACTGGCCCGGACATTTTTCGTCTAGTTGGAAAATTACAACTCGTATGATTTCTTTAGCAATTTGAATAATTGTGTTGAAATTAATCTAGTGTAATCACGTTTCCAGCGTTTACTGGAGTTCCATTACCTGCGATGTATTCTGTTGAGCTGATTAAAATATCAGACCAGATGCTATGATCAATAAGGATAACTGGATGAATTATGCTCTCCGAATTCGACCGGGATAGCTCAGTTGGTAGAGCATGGCAGCTTCAGCCATGAGATTCCAGGTTCGAATCCTGTCCCGGGCATTTCTCGTCCAGTTGGACGATTACAACTCGAATGTTAATGAGTTTAATATTATCTGCTTAATAGAAAATAAGGTACAATAGCTAATAAGAGATGTTTATGTATGTGTTATAAAATGCTATAGAAGAGCCCAGTAATTATTGGGATATTGATTAGATTTCTTTTTAAATATATGTTTCATTTTAATGTATCGTAGTTTAAAAACGATTAAGTGGCCATAAAAAGAAAAAAGAAAAAGAAAACATTTGTATATGAAGTCCCACATTGTGAGTCCCACTAATCTAAGATATATCCCATACTTTGGTTCAAACTACTTTTCGCTATGTAACATCGCTCTGTAACATCTCCTTCGCCCTGGACATTTCGCAAAGCTTCGAATGTGTTGCCAAACAACCGAAGATTAGAATGCACACGCAAATGATCTCGATGCTTCTTTCACGTCCCGTAAATAATGTATACTATTTGGTTTCAATCACATTTAGTTTATTTATCACATTTCTTTTACACCTAAAAATTACTTAAACTAAACATTAAATAAGTCCCTTCATACTAACACATAAAGCATTTATTAGAGAATACTATTTTAAAAATATACTAGTTTTGAACTAAATAAAAATAAAATAATACATATTAATTTGATGCTTGTGTGGCGACTCATCCGTGCAGTGCTGTCGCCGCTACAGATTTGGTGACCCTGGACGTCCACAGATCTGGGGACCTTAGTGAAAATTTTCTTGAGGGCTGACCGCTCTAGACTAACCGGAAACATATCTGTTTTCAAGTGAGTATGTTCCAATTCTTATTACTTTGAGTATTTATTATACCATATGCTGTCGATATGCCTGACGACGAAGTTTCTCGTATCGCGTTTCGTGCACCCCCGTTTGGAAATCTGATATAGACTTGTGGTTTCTTCAAGTAGAATCAGGATTTGTGACGGCAGGCATTACTAACGACGATACAAAATTTCATTGTTTTGTGGCTGTTTTAGACACAGAGATTTTGTCTTATATACGTGATCTAATCCGTACACCCCCTGCCACAAATGCTTATGAAACCTTAAAATTTCGCATTACGGAGCAGTTTTCTCAATCTGAGAGTGTTCGTTTGAGAACGCTTTTACAATATTTGCAATTAGGCGATAAACGCCCCTCTCAGCTGTTACATGAAATGAAAACTCTCGCTACTGATAAAATATCAGAAGATGTTCTGCGTACACTTTGGCTTCAGCGTTTGCCAGTATCCGTTCAGCAAATTTTATCGATAAGTAAAGATAATCTAACTGATTGGGCTAAAATAGCAGATAAAATTTGTGACATTCCTGGTTTGGCACCAATATTATCTAAAGTGAAAACATCTAGTATTTCCTCAGAACTTGATGCATTAAAACGTCAAATCGACATACTCCATAAACGTTTGGATGACTTAACTCGGTCTACTACACGGAAGCGTAGTTTGAGTAAGAACAAACCTCTTACACGTACTCGTTCCAGAAGTAGTTCTCGTGAATCCAGGAACCAGAAATTATGTTGGTACCATTTTCGATTCGGAAAAAAAGCTAAAAAATGTACAGGATTGTGTAACTTCGCTAAGGAATTAGATACCACTTCGTGTATGGAAAATAATAGCAACTGTGCAACTCGTCTGTTTTTGTCAGATAGGAAATCCGGTTTCCGCTACTTGGTGGATACCGGCGCAGCTTGTAGTACTTTTCCCCGAGACCCTTTACTGCATAAAACACCTGATACACACTTATCCTTATACGCTGCTAATGGATCAAAAATCTTAACTTATGGTACATGTCAGTTAACGCTTGATCTTGGGCTACATAAACCACTAAACTAAAATGGACTTTTGTAATAGCAGAAGTGGACCGCCCTATCTTAGGTGCAGATTTTTTACAACATTTTGGGTTGATATGAAAAACCGGAGAATAATTGATAGTATATCTAAAAAATCCTCGAAAGGCGTTTTTACATCTGGAAATGCCCTGGGATTACAAACAGTTTCCGGCATTACGGTTTATCATAAGCTGTTGCAGGAATACCCCAGCATTACTAACCCGGCTATGCTTCATGTCACTCGCAAACCTCATTCTTTTATGCACACAATTTTGACAAAAGGTCCTCCTATTTTTTCGAGACCCAGAAGATTATCTTATGAAAAACTGCAAATCGCTAAAAAAGAGTTTAAATCCTTAATGGATCAAGGTTTAATTAGACCATCAAAAAGTCCATGGGCGAGTCCAATCCATATGATACCCAAAAAGAATGGGGAATGGAGAATTTGTGGCGATTTTTGCCGCTTAAACTCTGTCACTGTTCCTGACCGCTATCCCCTCCCCCACATTCATGATTTCTCTTACGGCTTAACTGGAAAAAGTATTTTTTCTAAATTGGACCTTATGAAAGCCTACCACCAGATTCCTTTGGACGAAGCGTCCATCCAAAAGAGTGCCGTTACTACACCTTTTGGACTCTTTGAATATTTATTCATGTGTTTCGGTTTATCGAATGCAGAGCAAAGTTTTCAGCACTTTATGGACAAAGTTTTAAGAGGTCTTGATTGTTTCGTTTATCTCGATGATGTATTAGTAGCCTCGGAAAACGAGGAAACACATTTAAAAGATCTTGAAAACATATATTTCAACGGTTGCATTCTTATGGTTTAGTGCTTAACGTCGAAAAATGCATCTTTGGCGTAAAGGAGTTACCATACTTAGGATTTTTAGTCAACAGTACAGGAATAGCTCCCTTGCCAGAAAAAGTCTCTAAATTACTTAATTTTCCACTACCAACAACTGTTAATGAATTATGTAGATTTTTAGCTATGATGAATTTTTATTATAAACATTTAAAAGGAACGGCATCTATTCAGGCTCCATTACACGACTTGTGTAAAGGAAAGAAAAAAAATGACACTTCTCCCATTCTTTGGACTGCTGTAACTACGCAGTCTTTTGAACAATGTAAGAAAAGCATTGCGGACTCAACTTTACTATTTCACTATGTGCCTGGAGCACAAATTTCGTTACATGTTGATGCTTCGGATATCGGTATCGGTTCCGTATTACAACAAATTGTTAATGGCGATATTCAACCTCTCGCATTTTTTTCCCGTAAATTGACACCTACTGAACAAAAGTATAGTACCTATGATCGCGAATTGCTTGCAATTTATTGTTCTATTAAGCATTTTCGTCATATAATGGAAGGGCGTCAATTTACTGTATTTTCTGATCATAAGCCACTAACGTTCGCATTTGTAAACCAGAGTGACAATAGCTCACCTCGACAACAGCGACATTTAGAATACATTTCCCAATTTACTACAGACATTCGCTACATCCCTGGAAAGGATAATATAGTGGCTGACGCCTTTTCCCGTATTTCGGAAATTAAAGTACCTGAGAGTATTGATTATCTCGATCTTGCAAAACGTCAGTGTGACGATGCTGAATTGCGTTTACTTCGGGATTCTGCCACCCTCAAAATAATCCCCCTTGAACTTTCTCCTTCCAAACAACTGTGGTGTGATATATCGACAGGAACTGCGAGACCTTACGTATCGCCAAATTTTCGTTTACCCATTTTTTTGATGCTGCATAATATTTCGCATCCAGGTGTTAAAGGATCAGTCGACCTCATTCGAAAACGTTTTGTCTGGAAAAATTTACGTAAGGATGTAACAGAGTATGCTCAAAAGTGCATCGCCTGTCAGAAAAGTAAAATACATCGTCATGTAAAATCTGAAATAGGACATTACCCACTCCCTAAATGTAGATTTAGACATATTCACCTAGATATCGTAGGGCCACTCCCTCCATCGAATGGATTTCGATACTGCTTAACTTGCATTGATCGATATACCAGATGGCCTGAAGTTTTTCCCATGACAGATATAACTGCAGATACGATAGCTCGAACGTTCTATAATGGCTGGATTGTCCGATTTGGCGTCCCAGAATTCATAACTACAGACCAGGGTCGACAGTTCGAAAGCGACCTTTTCAAAGCACTTGCGAAATTTCTTGGCGCACATAAAACTCGCACAACAGCCTATAACCCTTCCTCCAATGGCGTGATTGAAATTTTTCATCGTCGCCTTAAAAGTGCCATTAAATGCCACGCGACAGACAAATGGACAGAAATTTTGCCAACGATACTTTTGGGACTGCGAAGTGCATTCAAACCTGATTTGCATTCCTCCCCGGCAGAGCTGGTTTACGGTTCCCCTCTTTGCCTTCCCGGCGAATTTTTTTGTTCCCAATCAACGACACAGCCGGAACATCACGAATTCTTAATTTTACTCCGGGAAATGATGCACCGCCTCCGACCAGTTCCAACTTCGCATCATACCAAACTTAATGTTTTTGTCCATCCTGAGTTGATGACGTCATCCCATGTCTTTGTCCGAAAAGACTATGTTCGTAAACCTCTGGAACAACCCTACGATGGTCCTTATCCAGTTACGAAACGTAACGACAAGTATTTTTCTGTCAATATTAATGGACGTGACACTCATATTTCCATTAATCGACTCAAGCCTGCTTTTTTATTCAATACTGCCGACCTGGACAAAGATCCTACGTCATATGTTACCCGCAGTGGGCGACATGTAAAATTTATACTTCCTCCCAAACATCTTGTTTAATCTTTTTCTTTTCGTCTTTCAGACTGGAGGGGGAGTACCTGTGGCGACTCATCCGTGCAGTGCTCTCTAGCTGTTGCCGCTGTGGACAAACTCTAGAATCTAACTACCCTAGATTCGAGCAACCCATTCATGCAGTCACTCCAGCTGTTTCGACAGTGGACATATTTCACCAGAGAGACCGACTGGTACTGAGATATGGAAGTACTCTACTTCTCGACACCTACTTCGATGGTTCTGCTTTCCGTAGCGAATTTTCCAGACGACAGAATCGGACGGATTGATATGATGCAAGATCTCTCAAAACAAGGCCGGACTCATTATTTCTCTTCTGAATGGCAACAGTCGAATGCGCTAGTATTTAAAACTGGAATTTATTGTCAAGAGAGGGGATGAAGTCAGGAGAGCATGACAAACTATGCAAGCTGGTTATTACAGCCTTATATGGTCTTTAGCAGTGCAAAAAAAGCACGTTAAATTTTATTTTATAAATATCTTAAATTTAACTTCTGTTTTGTTAGGTTAATAAAAGAATTGGTTAACCTCCATTCGTCTAGTCTATTCGTCTACATCTTCTCACACGCAACAATATTAAGCTGTAGGGCTTAGGTTATATTACAGGTATACTTACCCATGCAGGCTTCTTCGCCTCTACACTTGTAATTTATTTCTAATTTATCTCTAATTTCTTGTTATATTTACAAACGCGATAATTAAGTTAATTTTGATGGATTGAACTTCATTGTCTTATATTCATAATATTGAATTTGGAATTGTTGAATTTGAAAATTTGTAAAAATGAGAAACGATTCTTACAACTTCTTCATTTTTGTAATAACTGAAATATAAATTACTGTGATTTACTAACTAGATTGACAAGGAGGATGTCAGTTGTGTATTTATTAAAAAAATAATATATTTATATATAGTTTTCATTATATATAAAAAATAGCTTATGTTTTTTAATTAAAAAATGCATTGTGTACTTAATTAAATTATATTACATAATGCGAAAACACATTAAATCCCTAAAATTACATAGTAATTAAGAAAGAAATTAAATATATCAATAATTATATAACTAAAATTACATATTAAAATGGTTTCTCTAATACTAATAAAGTTATAAATCAGAATTTTGTGTGTACTGAACGCATTACTTGAATGCATTTTTGAAGTATGAATTTTTGTTTGTCCATACTCAAACATACAAAATACTACTTATAAATATTACAATGTTGTGTATATTAACAACAGATAAATTTCTATAAAACAGAAAAAACAAAAACTTGAACTATGAAACAAAATATTTACTTTAGAAATTATTTATATTTGTTATGTACCTATTTTAAATCCGCTGATGTTCATTTTTTTCAAGAAATATTATGCAGCGCAAACCTTAAACTATAAATTAAAAATAAACTGTCAGTTACGTTCGAAGGTTTCTACATAAAAATATCTTCATGGATTTATATCCCTTAGGAAAAATAAATCCCGGCATGTGTGTTTACTTTTGCGTTAAAGCAACACATGAAGTTCTCAGGTAAATTTTTCCCAAATGAGTAGGGATATGAACTTATTGAGAAGGATATAAATAATTTATGAATACAAAGCAGTTTCTGTCTTCATGCATATTTCATGAAGAAAAAGTAGATCCGATACAGTTAATGTCATATTGATGTATGTGTTTATGCTAAGGGAAAATAACAGAATTTAATATTTTTTATTAACATTAAAAAACATTAAATAAGAATAAATAAGAATATACGTATCACATTTCGTTATAATGGAAATGTGAAATGTCAAAATATATTTAGAATGGTCATAAAATTTAAAAACCGAATATATTTAAAGATGCTATTTCATTAAATGAATTGTTTTCAAGTATTTCCCTGCACTTTGCTAATATTGCGCTTTCATTTCCGTTATTTAAATTTAAACAAATCAACTAAATATTGATAAAAAATATTGATCAAATAAATATTGATAAGTTTTAAATGTTTTGACTTTATTAAATTTATAACCATATTTAAAAAGTGATACATATATATAAGAGTTAAAATGGAATCCCTTGTGTGAAAATCAAAGAAATAGATAGTATAAAAATCAAAAGAAAATACATTACAGAAATTAAACACAATAAAATAAAAATTCAAATATGAAAAACTATGACTATCATATCTGTTCGTTAGAGGAACTTCTTAAGAATTATTCATAGTAAATATATGTTATTTCGTGAAATATTGTTAGCATTTATATTGGCCTTTGGTATCAAAACTAGGCATTATGTTTCGTGATTTGATTTTTCCTCTTATATATCCATCCCTTGCTTCTACTCCTACAACTGCCAATTATGCTTCTGTAACTAATTTCGCGCATCTTTCAAAATAAAACTTTCAACCTTTTGACAGTATTTATTTCAAAAAATCTAATAGCACCATTCTTTCTCGCAGTGTTTGCAGCTGTTCCGTCACAACCTACAGTCATAAGTTTGTCAAGGATAAAGTTGCTTTCAGTGCAGTATTTTAAAATGCTTTCTGCAATATGCTTTCCGCTTCCAGAAGATGGTGTAATGTGTCCCTGATACAGCGAATTTGGCTCTTCAACCACAGATACATGTCCTTTGCTGATAGTTATTCAATGTAATCTATCTTCAATTTTCTCTCGATGTAGTGTTTTATTTTTACTTCCATCAAAATATATACTTTCGATTCTTGATTCTAAAGCTTTCAGATCATCTTTTTCAGCACATTCTCCAGTTTTCTTTCGTTCTCTGCGTAGTTTGCTTCTGCCGATTATATGTGATGAATAGTTTTCTGTTATAATGCCAATATCTTGTAGAGTTGTAGAAGCTATTGCTGCCACGCATCTATCAGAAACCCCATACTGATCTGAGACCATTGAAACCGTAGGAGATGTGTTCTCATTTGTCTTTGACTCTTCTTTAGAAGTAGATGCTTCTGATACAGATATTAATTCTTCACACCCTGATGAAGAGCTACTACTTCTTTCGTCATCACCACTGTCAAAATATATAACAACTGTACTGCCCTGATTAACTGCAGACTTTAATTTGATTTTTCACAAGTACATTTAGGTATTGGCTTGTATTTGCTCTCCGAAATGTCTAAAAGTTTACTTACACCGTCATCTTTGAAAAACTGAACCTTTATGTAATTATAATTTCTTTTGGATTTGGCGAATTGAATAACATTCTGGTATTCAGAAAAATCGTTTCTATCATTTGATCAATACCCCTCTGGGAAAGTGTAAGAGTTGATGCTTTCTTCCAAATTTCTTCGATCTTCTCTCTTAGGATTTGAATTACCTATGACTTTGATGGATTTTTACCATTCCTACGCTGTTTTAATTCTTGTCTTATATATAAGTAACACTTTATAGCGTTTGCTATTGTTCGCAAAACAACTTCATTTAGTTTTAAAGGCGCACCAAATATGAGAGATTCCACTGCACTTCTAGTAATGGTAAACTTCGCTTTGCCTCCACTCGCACTCATTTTTGCGCTAAAAATGAAACAAATAATTTGTAAAGTTCGATAAAACGTTTAAAAAGTTTTAAAATAAAGATTTAAGGTTTAGAAATGACAAAGGAAGTGACACTAAGCATTTTAAATATAAAAATGTCAAACGAGATTACCAACGAACACTGTAAATGTACAATTTATGGTAAAAACCTATTGCGTGAAACAATGAAAATATAAAGTTCCTGGTAGAGCCACGAAGGAGCTTTTCAAAATTCATGACATTTTGCACGTATATTATAGGTACTAAAAGGCAACTTTTGGCTGCTATCCGAAATCAAATTCCAACTTTCATTTTTTCACTCCACCCTACTATACAAGACCAGTTCTAAGCATAAGGAAATGTAGAATGATGGAATACAGATAAATATTATTAAAATAGAGGAGTTGGTACCGCCATCTATCTTTAAAAAGTATTCAAAATATCAAGATATTGTGAATCTAGATATAAATAGATATGGAGATTAAAGGGGGATGATATAGTAGTAAAAAGAAATGATAGTATTAACTGGTATGGAGAGATAAATGTACATAATTACTTAAAAATTCAATGGATAGAGGAAAAAAAATAAATAAAAAATAGAAAAGAAAAGAAAAGAAAGAGATGAATATGTAAATGATAAACCGATTTAAGAAAAGTAATATTCTAAGGGAGTGAAAATGTATAACCATGTATGGGGAGTCAGTTTTTCAAATATAGGATGATGAATAATTGTGTTGAAAACATAAAATACACTTTTGTTTTACAAATAACTATATTTCTGTAATTTAATGACTCATTAAATTTGTAGTAATGCAATAAATGTATATAGGGTGAAACCCCCAGTGACTGAGACTTTAAGGATTCTTCCTTGTTCAAATCACTATTACAAAAATTTAAATTTATTTTATATTTACCTTTGTTTCTGAAAGGAAAGTAAAGGTATATCAAAAAATATTGTTGGCTAAAATATGGAAAATTACACATTTTATTATTAAAAAATAATTTTATTTATAAATATGGTCAAATGTTCCAGTAACTGACACCATCTCTATTTTGAAACACCAAAAACTGACACAAAGTGAACCAGTGAGTGACACTTTATTTTAAAAGATTAAAAGATTAAAAGATTAAAATGCTTACAAAAAACTTTATTCTTTATTATAAAAATAAAACATAATAATATTTATTATAAAATTTGGGATTTAGTACGCTGTACTGCATTATTAGAAATGTAGAGTGTATAATAAGAGTATATAACAATAATATTTAGTACTGTATTATTAGTAATTCATATACCCAATAACTGACATTTTTGAACCAGTAACTGACATCTGGTGTCAGACATTGCTGAAACAACTTAAATTTTAATGGTGTTTACTACAAGATTAATTTAATTTGTTCTTATGCATTTTTAAATGGGTCAAATATTAGATTTCAACTTTTCTTTATGTTGGACGGAAAAGTGGGGGGGGGGGGAATTCCAACATTTAAAGGGGGATGTATAGTGGATACAAAAAGAACTTCACCTTTCAGCGGCGTTGTGGAACACTGTTAATAAAGGTAAAGGGGTTCGAATAGATTTACTGATTGAACTTTCTTTGAATTAAATAATTGCTTTTTTAAAATCCAAAATTGAGAATACAATACACTCTTTAATAAAGAAAATAGAGAGATAAAATTACTAAGAAAGATCATTTTATTTATTTATATAGTGAGATCATATTAAAAAATTATAGACAAGCAGGAGCACAGTTATTTCTCAAAATTATCAATTCATAAAAATCATATTCTGCAACAATAACTCCTTTTGATTCAGAGCACTCAATTATGAAAAATCATTATTTAACAGCACAGCATTGTATCGTTGTTAAATTTTAAGAGAGGCAAATATGCCAAATATTTAAATTTGCAAATATACATATGAATCTAAGTTAATTCCACAATTTCTCTTTCAATGATCAATACGTAAAATTTTAGTATTCGTTTATATTATTCAGTTTGGCTAGCCAAGGAAAAATGTCTTAAAAGCATCTCACCAATTGTCTGTTCTTTGAAGTTCATATCTAGCAATGATGTAGGTCTTTGTTAATTCTTGCTCGTTATTAACCATGGGAACCCATAGATGGATCATTCTTGAGAGTTTGGAATAGCCGGGATCATTCTCGGTGATCATTCTCGGCTGCCGAGGCCTTGTAGCTGCGCTGGGTCGGATCGCGAAGACAACTTCTGTTTCAGCGGGGCTTAGCAGTAGTCTCCTTAAGGCGGATGGAATGACACCTTCAGTGGAGATGGCCGGAATTCGAAGAGAAATTCGCACACCTACTTGACCGATGGCGTCTTTTTTCAGAAGTGACACAGTGCTAAAAAAGAAAGTCTCTTTTTATTATTATAATTATTTAGACTATGTCTGGGCCTGGGCGTTGATATAGAAAAAAAAAATTCTTTCTATTTGATGCCCTTTATGACCTTAAGCAAATTTTCGTTCAACAAAATCCCATTGGTCAACTCTTTGAACCAATGATAATGTCTTTTGGGATGGGTTAATTTCGCAGCTGCATGTTTTCCCATCCGGGGCAGTTCTTTGGAAATGGGTGCGCCCGACATGCGAGCATTCCTAGAAATACGATACCGCCCTCCGGCTTCCCTAGCTAGCGCATCCGTGAATTCAAACCTCTAACACTCATTTGGTTGACGATCACATTGTGTATACAGGCATAATACATACATATAAAGGAAAACAATGTAGCATACATAAATATAATATAGCATCTAAACCATTCACAAAATAAGTCCAAAGTTCATGTTCTTTATTTATTTATTAAAAATGTGTGAACAATCGTTCCCACACTTTAATATAACCAATAATGAACATCTCTGTCAGATACTGGTGAAATGAAATTCTAAGAACCAATAACTGACACCCCCTCCCTCCCATTAAGCTAAATTAAATAACTATAAACTCTAAAGCATGACCCTAATATATTATATTCATCTTTAAACTAATTTGTACTAGCATAACTTTAAGAAAAATGTTTAGGATGGTTGCATTAAAATAGATTAAAAAAACACTTCCTTAATTTTAGAAATAAAATGGTTGCTTCAAAATGGCATTTTTTATATTCTCAAAACTTTCTTCCTCATTGAATCTGTTCTTGACCATCTAGTGGTTAATAAATTCACTGCAAAATAAAAATAACTGTCTAATTTACCACTAGATGACATCACTTTGCAGAATTTTAGAAGAAATTGCTTATTATTTGAGTTAGATTTTTGCACAAGTGTCAATTACTGGTTAGGTGTCAATAACTGGGGGTTTCACCCTATAAAGGGAAAGATAATTTAATAATTGGATATAGGGAAGTTATTTATAGAATACCAGTTTAAAAAAAATAATGTTGAAACGTATCGATAAATTTAGCTCAAAAGTTAGTTAATTCTTATTTGGGTTACCTTTAAAGTCAGCAGCTGCCTTAAAACGCCTTCACTTGAAGCAAAACAACTGTTTTAGTGGTGTGACTGTTTAAATATGAAACCAAGTTTTAGTTCTTTTTGTTTGAAGTGTTGCATCCGGAAAAAGTTTTTTTCATTTGTTTGAATAATTTTCAATACAGATCATCTCCGTACTATTCTTAGGTCATTCCAGTTGTGGGATATGATTATTTCCAAACAACGTTTTTCATTTAGCAATTCTCATGATAAGACGCTCTGTGGAAAATGAAATTCTTCTTTATCTTGGAAAATATTACATACGGAAGGCTGTAGTTTTGGTTGCAGTATCACATTCTTTTACTTATTAAATGTTTGTTCTTTTTAATGACAGAAATATATTCCTTATTTAACTTTATTAGTCTTTTTCTTGAAACTTATTCTGAAAACTGTAGGTTTTTCATTTAAAAGTACTATTAGACATAACTTTTTTCATAGCCAGTTAACTGTTTATGATGTCTCCTTATTTTATTAATGTTTTACTAAATCACTCATTAAAGGGACACAAATTGTCCAAATTCATCGCAGTCATAGAACGCAAATATCATCTTATTATTTTTAATTCATGACAACAAAAGTTGATATGTTACCGTAAGCTTGATTGACTCATTTCCAAACAAAATAGCATCTGTTTGCTATTCTAAACATTCCTGAATATTCGCTATTTTTAAGTGAAAGGATTAAACCTACAAAGTTTTAATGCATTTTTTGAATTATTTGGCTATACATTTTGTTAAAAAATTAATAACTGAAAACACTGCTCGGCATTCCATTCTTGTTTAAATTATCATTCCATTGATTAATCGTTTTATGGTATTACCAAAATAAAATGTATTTTTATGAGCTACAAAACTTCAAAAAAGCATTTTTTTAAATGTTTTTCATTTATTTTGTGCACTAGTATATGTATATATATATATATATATATATATATATATATATATATATACAGTAGTATTCTATAAATATAACAATTAAACACAGCCACCCGCCCACCCACACACACACACACCAGCACACACACACACACACACATATATATATATATATATATATATATATCATGTATGTATATAAAATCAGAGACATTTAGACAGAAATAATTATTTGTTCACCATAATGGCCCATCTTCGAACTAAAATATTTATGTATGTTCATTTATTATTAATGTTATTATTAATGTCTTTTACAATTGTCAAAATTACAATTGTCAATAATCGTGAAATATAAAAAAAAATAGTTGAGAGTAAAATTAACATTCCAACACAAGTATAAATTTGAAATCTATTTTCATTTTGACATATTAAAGCAAAATATACAACTTATACTAAAATACAAGAGAACAAATAAAATAATTTCTGTTAAATGAAGTGATGGAATGAAACAGCCTTAATATTTTACAAAATAATTCGTATGCTATTAGATTATCTAATCTAAATAAGAATTAAAGTTACTTTAAATCTTCCTCGAAGTGACACTTCCATCGGCTGCAATGCATAAATATACACATGAAATAAATCCTTCTTGTACTTCAAGCAAAATTGTAGGTGTTACAGATCTGCATGACAAATAAATACGATTCCACAAATCTGCTGTGCGAGTAGATTCTCTTTCATATGTGTTTTTTTTTTTTCATAAAATCCCAAATACAGAAAACTACAGGATTCAAATCTGGCGATCTGTGTGTGCACTCAATAGGACCTCCATATCCAACAATATTATTTCCAAAATAACTGGTTAAAACAATACATGGCTTATGTAATCTATGTGGTGGCGTGCCATCATGCTTAAACCACATATGTGAGAATTCTTGTAAGGAAACATACTATTCTAAAAAGTCGGATATCGGTTCACATGAAATATTTACAGATTTTTCTGATAGTAAAGTGTCATCGAAGAGGAATGAACAATTAAGGATATCGTTCAGATATCACACCAAGCATTTATGGACCAAAGTACTTGATGTTTGTCTGGACGAATAAGGTGTGGATTTTCCAGGGATCAATAGTGAATATTTTGAATATTTGTGATCCACTGTCTTGTAAACTGACATTCATCAGTTCACATCATTTTTTTTTAGAAAGGATGGACTTCCATCTTGTTTGTTTAAAGTAAAATTACAAAAAATAAAACGACGCTCTTTGTATCCTAATGTTAATTCTTGTCCTTGTATTGGTCGATATGGATAAGCACCATACTTGTTTTCTGAACTGACTTAATCTAGGATGCTTTTTAAAGCTACCTGCTTCTTTTAAACGCTTAAGTAATACCGTTTCACAGTACTGATTGTTGGTAAAAAATGCTGAGTATTCTTTGCTAGAGTTACAATTTAACAAATGTCTGCAATTTGATTAAAGGGCAGACTTAAATATATGAATGCATAGTTAGCACACATCCAAAGTACAAGATGTTTTACCTAAATTGTGAGAGTGTAAAATATTTCCAGTCCAGTGGAAATTTTGCATTGTAATTAGATTATACTTTTTAAACAAAACCATCCAAAATATAATAAACATACTGTAGGTATTTTAACTCTAAGAAATTATTTGTATATCCATGATTTGAGTGCGCAATTGTTTTTGCATAGAAATTGTGTTAATGCAAATAAAGTTGTTTGCGTAATTTTCCTTGTCCAATAGCAAAATTGTTCACTCAGATGCAGAATATTGGTATAAGTCATGGAATTCAAAGTTTCATAATTTGGTAAGTTTTAGCGCTAGATGAATAGGACTTTTTTTGCCATACTTGTTAGCGTAATAGGAAATTTTGACTAAATATCACTTATAGGGCTGGAGGACCGTATAAAAATTAAATTTGGTAACATTTACAGAAATGCTTTTATTGCTCCATACAAATTTTAAGTTAGTTTTTTACCTCATTTGAAAACATTTTTGTTATTAAAACTATAGGTCCATGACTATCGGTTTTGGAACTAGCCACTGGACAACGTTGAGAGTGGACACTCTGTATATGGTGATGTTTAAAATGATCATCAACAGTTAATTTTTATAATTAATTTCACGGAGTTTCACCTTTAGATTTAAACGCCTATAGTGTGCATCACTCATTATATTTAATGCTTATCAGGATAGAAACTAGTCGTTGGGGGCCACCGTAATACTTACCCATCATGGATATGCATAATGTAAAATATTAAAATAAAAATGTGTAAACTACTTATAAAATGCATTGCAATTCAAATAAAATCGTGGTTTGATGACGTCATAAACTTTAAAGGCTAGATTACTGAATTTCTTGAAAAAAGTTTTTCCTTATAACTCCAAAAATAATAATCATATTAACTAGCGGTTTATTCTATCTGATTAAGCGTCAAATTTCCAATTCAAATGTATCTTTAAAGTGAAATTTGGATGAAATACAGGGTCATGAAAAATCGAAGAGTGTGGAAATAGGATTCCAAATATCTCGGCAACTAATTATCCGATCGACTTCATGCTTTATGTAAAATTTATGTTTTTTATTGTCTTTTATATTCATTTCTTAAAATAAACAATTTCGAAAAAAATTTTTATTCCTTTTATCAGAACGAATATTTCGAGAGTCCGAAAAAAATAGTTCCGGTTAATCGAGGTTATTGAAATGAAATAGGCTTCTTCCCATTATTACGTACAAAGTACATACCAAATTGCAAGTCTCTATCTCAATTTTTTCTGGAGATAGAGCGTTTACAGACACACAGACACACAGACGGACGGCAAATTTGTTTTTCTAAAAATATGTTTTTCTGAATCTCCAGTGTCTGAAACGTGTAAATCCGTCAAATTTTTTTTCGATTTTCAAAACGATTACAAGACTTACCCTATACTACGTGTGATGGGTAAGTAAAATTCATTTCCTCTAGAGAAATTATTCATAATAATTAACATTCATTACAATTTGTAAAAAATAAAACATTAATTTATAAGTCGTTAATTAGTGAAATGTTTATACAATAAAACGAGAACTTAACACTAAAAATTAAATAAACATACTCGTTACGGGCTTAAGTACATTTATGTCTAAGATATTTTCCAAATGAACATTGAAAATTGTCGTTTACATTTCAAAGGAAAGAAATAATATTTCAGATCATACAATTTATAAATTATTTAATTAACACCATAATTACACAGCAATTTGTGTCGAATAATTAACAAATAATTAATACTTGCACCAGTTTTAAGGAAAAAAGAATAATATATTATTGAGTACAATGTTTAAGGTTTTAAATGTCTAACAGAAATATAAAGCATTGTTTGAGAAAGAAAAGAGTAATTAAGATTTTATAACATTGCAAAAGACTTTAAATAAAAATTAGAAATAAAATTAATAACATTTAAAAATAATGCAATATTAATTTCTAATACATTATGTAGTGTGTATAAATTATATAGACTATATATAGGGTCGATAAAAGAAATCGAATACACTATCAAATATAGGATGTGATGAATGATGAATGTGAAATAAAATGACGAATGTGATACGGTTTCCAGCAAAACTAAGTTCTATTTGTGATAAAATATGCGTGGGATATATATATATATATATATATATATATATATATATATATATTACAATGCAGCAAAAATATTTCTTATTTGTTGCACTCTATTGATTTTAATTCCTGAAAACCCGTTTCCAGATATGTTATCCGTTTTCCATCTAGAAGAATTTTATAGACACAAAATTAAACATACCTTACAAAAAATAATTACAATATTAAACTAGTCGTTGGGGGCCACCGTAATACTTATCCATCATGGATATGCATAATGTAAAATATTAAAATAAAAATGTGTAAACTACTTATAAAATGCATTGCAATTCAAATAAAATCGTGGCTTGATGAAGTCATAAACTTTAAAGGCTCGATTACTGAATTCCTTGAAAGAAACATCCTTATAACTCCAAAAATAATAATTCTATTAAGTAGCGGTTTATTACATGTGATTAAGTGTCAAATTTTCAATTAAAATATATCTTTGAAGTGAAATTTGGATGAAAAGGTCATGACAGGTTTCATGACAGGGTCATGAAAAATGTGTGGAAATAGGATTCCAAATATCTCGGCAATTAATTATCCGATCGACTTCATGATTTATGCAAAATTTATGTTTTTTTACTGTCTTTTATATTCATTTCTTAAAATAAACAATTTCGAAAAATTTTATATACTTTTTATCTGAACGAATATTTCGAGAGTCCGAAAAAAATAGTTCCGGTTAATCCAGGTTATTGAAATTAAATAGGCTTCTTTCCATTATTACATAGTAAGTACATACCAAATTGCAAGTCTCTATCTCAATTTTTTCGGGAGATAGAGCGTTTACAGACACACAGACGGACGACAATTTATTTTTCTAAAAATATGTTTTTCGGAATCTCCAGTGTCTTAAACGTGTATATCCGTCAAAAAAAGTTTTTTTCGATTTTCAAAACGATTACAAGACTCACCCTATACTACGTATGATGGGTATGTAATAAATAAATGTTTGAGATTCACCGTTACACAAGTAACCTTTAATATAATTTATACATCGTGTAGTTTAGCTACAATGATACTTATAAAGTTATAATGAATATAGAATTAAATAATGAAACTTTTTTAAAATTAATTTAATAAATTTAAACACAATATCCTGTGAAAATATTCAACTGTTTGTACGAAAATATCCACTGAAATGGTATTTTAATCATATAAAGTAATTATGATGTATCATCGTATTTCATAGTGTGTATATAAAGAAGAAGAAAACATATTGTATTACAAATTTGCGTGCTAACAAGACATAACGAAACTCTTGTCAAGAAAAAGTAATTTAAAAAATGTACAATTTAAAATTTCGTATACTACTGTAGCTAACGCAGCATATTCTAATTCTTAGAATATGCAAAGTAATCAGGGCGAGAAAAAAAGCTCTTTTATTACTCTTGAAAACTGACAGAAAGAAGGGATAACATATTTCATTTGTAAACTTTTTATACTATAAGTCTCTTTTTTATTTTTTTATAAGATTTTGATTGAATGCCTTAAATTTCAAGTAAGTATTTAAACAAAATTTTCGTTATTAAAAATAAAACTCTCGTTATGTTTCTTAATTGTAATAATAATATTAAAAAATGTATGTAGAAAAGCAATTAAGCCAAAATTTTTATTATAGGCTAATTCCATGCGGGGATGTATAGTGTCAGCCACAGAGATGCAAATGGTTACGGTGCGTTGGTTGACTACCAATTTTACAGTACAGGAAAATTTGACTTATTCAATACCATATATTTACAATTAATACAGTGAAGAATTTTTTCAAAAAATACCGGTGGCCGAAAATCGTAGAATTCTTACACTACATTCACGCATGGGATTAGCATGTAATTTATTTTCTTTTGTAAAATGCATGAAGTAGTAGGGAAATATTTCCCAAAATAATATTTCAACAATAAAAATAAATCTAATTTATCATTGTATTTCGAAGTGCACACACTAAACATAAAAAAAAGTATTTTCATTACCAAATTTCTTGTAAAAAGGAGCAACAAAGCTCAACTCAAGAAACAGTAATTGAAGATAAATAATAAAGTACTTTTTTTTCATTGATGCAGCTAACTGAAAAAGTTCTAATTGTGAACAAATAAAAGTTATCAGTACAAGACTAGAAATTGCCGTTTCTATATTAAAGAAAAGTAAGTTAATATAAAAAAGGATAAAAAAAAAAGTGGCAATCACAATTGCGGAGCATACATGATCGAATAACGAAAAAAAAAATGCGATAAATTTTAAGCTTCTTAAAATACAAAGTTTTGTTACTTATTTAATTTATGCCCAACTTTTATAACCGTTACATATCCAGTCTAATTTACAACATAAATATATTACATATAATAAAATTTAATTTAATTTCGAGATCATTTCCTAAAAATGTGCTTAATATATAATGTTCTTGTTTATATTAAATTAAAAATAGGAATTTACTTTAATATATCCAAATTATGTATCTACTAAAGATTATGTAAATAATCTGATTGATTACTTATTAAAACATTGTTTGTTTTGCTACCACATACATGCATTATTATCTAATAGTGCTATTTTGAGTCATATGCAAAATCTCTAATTGGGTAAAACTAGAAAAGACAAACTTAATTATAACAGCCAATATGCATGTTTTCTACATTATATTATTATTTTTTTTAAATAATTCCCATTTGTTGATAACATATAAAGAATACATTTTAGATTGATATTGAAATAGGAAATTTAGAGAATCTAAATAGACTTTTTTCAGTAGATGGCAGATCTATAAAACAAGTCAATCGAATTAACGGGTGAGCATGATATTGGTATTAAAAAACAAGCAAAAAATGAGAGGTTGTCATAAATCAACAGTAGTCATAAATGGAAAATAAATAGTATGTAAATCTGTAATCTTAATATTTACAAACGATGTATTCAACAAAGGAAAAATATTTATGTTTTAAAGGCAAAAATCTGTTTAAAAAAATTATGATCCTTTGTTGTTGCGTGAGCAGATATTAAAGTACCAAAAACTGTTAGTAAACATTTCAAATAGATTTTGGAAGAGTTATTGATGTTTATTTTATGTTCTAATATCTACAAAAAGACATTTTCGTTAATGAATAATATGCAACATTGCTTGAAATGTTTATATATAATGTTGTAAAAAACTCTGTTTATTGGAAAAGAAAAGTTTATTACATTTTAAAACTCAGAGTTTCATATTTTCTCAAAATTATACTGATTTACTGAATTGAAAAAAAAAAAATGTTTAAAATTTGTTGTACTATGCCCCGAAACTAAAAAATAAGCGTAAATCGGAAATTTTAATTAACTGAATTCCACCGTTATTTAACACAGTTTTGTTCAACACAGCTTCTGTCGTCGCCATGGCGCCCTTTAAACATTTATTATGTGCCCTTTTAAATATTTACTTTTTTTTTTTTTTTTTTTTTTTTTTTTTAAGTAAAAATCTCTTTTTAAAAATATCCTTTGATTAATAATCAAAAATGTTTGCTTGCATGCGGTGTAATAAATTTTCGTTCCTGTCCTTGTAAATGACTTTTGAGGTTAGATTTCCTCACAAAATATTATTGCTAAATTTGTTGTGTTTTTGTTTTTCAACAGTTGTATACATAGATCTCCATTGTATCAGCTTTATTGAAACCACTTGTTATTTTTGTCCACATTCGATCTTTTTGACGTCGGTGTCCGCTGAAGGAAAATAAAAAAATGCGAAACAACTGTCAGTTAATAATCTAGTATGACAGTTCAATGAAGTTATAAAGTTGCAGTTTACTGAAACTATACATTAAAATATTAAAATAATTGATCAACATAAAATTAGCACAAATAAAAATATATAAAATAGCAAACAGCTGTTTAAGAGCTTCAATTTTCTTTAAGTTTTCGAACATTCAAAACGGAAAAAACACATATTTAGCGTCAGAAAATAACGACAATTCATAAAATTTAAGATATATTACTCGAATGTTTCTTCTTAGAAGGATAAGATTTTTATTGTTCTCTTTATTACAGCATCAAGAAAGCTTTTTTCTAAAGTTATAAGAACCAAGAAATGTATAAAATTATAGATTCTTTAGGACTTAAAAAAATAACTTTTTGACATAAATTACTTTTCGTAGTATGAATGCAACATTTAAAACATATTTGCAATTGAACCCATATCACTAAAATTAATAGTTTAGGAAAAAGTTATTGGTCAATGATAAAAGGAGACACTTTGTATAATAAATTAACATAGCAACTCATTATCATATAAATCTTGAATGTGTTCAAAAGCAAAATGCACTCGAAACTGTCGTTAGATAAATAAAATATAAAAACTTTGTAATAAAACACCGGATAAATATTTATCTGGTGTTTTATGTAAATATATTAATATAGTGTTTATTACAAAGCTTTTGCATTATTTGCATGAATGTGTATATTTCTAAATGTATATTTTCCTGTATACTTTCGTGTATATAATTAATAGTACATTCACGGTTGTCTAAAATATAAGCTATAAATAAATACAAAAAATGTGCTTAAATAAAGCAAATTTTAAAAGAAAAATTAAGATATTTAATATTTGAGATATTTTATGTGTTGCTTTAAAATTTGTTGGATCTAAGTGTCAGAACATGATGTTTATTATTATATGGACGATTTGTTCTAATTTTGAGTGATATTGGAATATTAGAAAAATAAATTACTTATAAAAATATATAAAATTTGAAAAATAATCATCTTGCATAATTATCTTACATAATTTTCTTTTTCGGTCTTCATTTTTTTTTTAAATATCATCAAATCTTCTTGCATAGAAAATTGTTATTAGTAAAGCCAATCAACGTACAATATCAAAGTGAACGAGGACAGGCAAAATTAATTATTTATTTCATGCTTTTAACTGCAGGAACTGGGATGGTCAGTCTTTCTTCAGCAATATGTATTTAAATAATGGTATTTTATACTCTGAATTAAACTGCATCTTATAAAATATAAGAACATCTATATATATATTTGTCTTACGTGGCGCGGAAATAGGGCTGAATTTCTACCTTATCGTTGGCAACAATCGTAGTTTCCAGAGCTCAGACCAATGAACAGACAAGATTGTGTTAGCCCCGCCTTCAATATGGCGGAAAGTGTCAGAGCAGTGAAACTGAAGCTAGCAATCATTAAAAATAAAATAATATGAACGTAAGCCAAAGCGTCTGAGATGATTCCTCATTTTAATTATGAGAAATAGTGTTAATTTCAAATGAATTCATTTTTTTCAAATGAATTCATTTTTTTCAAATGAATTCATATAGAATTTATTTAAGAATTTCACTCACACAAAAAATCGGATATAATAAAATATAAACTTTCTAGAATGCCCTACTGCCATCTGTTGCCGTTTTATTGAAGTAAAAATAATTTTTTTTGCAGAAATCTATAATCAATTAGAATAATAAAATGTTGTACGAAATTTAAGCAATCATTGATGAAAAACTATCTTCCTACCACGTAGTGTTTTTTTTAATGAATTTAAGCCGTGCTGTACAATATTATAGGTGCTAATTAAGTTTCCAAGATCCTCTTTTCATAGTATTTAAATTATTTATATGTCCATTAGTAGCATCAACTAAATGCATTTTTAGTTGTGTTTTCAACGGAGTTTTCAATTACTTCTTTACATTAAAAATTTGTCAATTTCATATGTTCAAATGATTTATTGTAGTACTTATTCCGGCTAGAATTACTAGAAAAATAAAATGAGGCGAGCGCGCAAAGGGACCTGTGACCGCGTAGCGGTCTCAATGTGAATTACCTTGCAATTCACCGGGGGTTGGCGAGCGTTAGCGAGTAGAGGGCTGAGCCCCCTAGTTATTCATGATTAACATTTGTTTTCCAATACTATTAATAAATTCAAAAATTTTTTAGATGATATTAATAAACAGATTCAAGTATCTTTTTAAACAAGAACGAAAAATAATGCGTCAAGCATAGATTATGTAACACTTTCCAACGCTTAAAAAATAATTTTACAAATCATTACCGTTTAATAAGCTGAAAGATAACATCTAAGTAAACAATTTGGAAAACACATAACATATTTAAAAACGTAATTTCAGAAATTCCCAACATATATTTCCAACATATACAATATAAGGAAAAATATCAGAATACTTTCATTCAGCCCTGTATATGATCTATAGATTTGTATATATACTACATAGGATGCTAATTTTAGTTTAGTTAGGAAACACGTAGGACTGTTTAAAATTCTCCTTCTGGAGTTTCTGTCAATAAACGAAAATGTGTTTGCGAACTTTTGTGCTGCCCTGTATATGATCTACAGAATTTATACACACCAAGTAATAGACAAAAAGTGAGTTAAATTTAAAATTGCGTTCAGCAACTTAAAACGCACTTCCAGGAATTATTGTTAACAGACAGTAGAAAATTCTTTTGTGCGACCCTGTAAATGAACGATGACTGCTATACACACAATATTCTATAGTAAGCCTCTTGTAATGCACCTTAGTGATATATATAAATTTCAATGTGTTTAAAATAGTGAAACATTATTTAATTAAACCGCAGACGATTTTTTTCCATAGACGTAATGTAACGGAATTCTTTTGATTGTCCCTGTAAAGTAACTATAAGTGCTATACACACCCTATTCCATGTTAAGCTTCTTGTAATGCACCTTAGTGATCTATATCAATTACAATGTGTTTGGAATTGTGTAACATCATTAAAATAAACCGCAAATGATTTTTCTCCATAGATCCTAATGTAACATAATTCTTTTGAGTGTACCTGTAAAAAAACTATAAGTGCTACACACTTCCGTTGAAATAGGGAACATGCTATAGATAACGACAATAACATATAAAAATTGCAGGGCAATCCGAGTATATTTGCGGGAGTTAGAGCGTGGGCAGAGGGGCAGACGGCCAGACGGCAGACAAACCGAAGTCATAAACACTTTTCAACTAGGTTGGAAAGTGTTAAAAAAAGATCAATTATGCGTAATGTTTCATAATAAATAGCAGGGCTCTTATATTAAATAAAATAATAACAAATTAAAGATACTAATTAAACTACCATTCTTTTAATGCTAATATAAATCTATGTTGTTCGTCTATAAAATTGTATTAAAAAATATCTACTTTATTAGAGACTTCGTAATTAACACACTTAGAGTAATAAAATTGTCTTCCATAACTAAGCAATTAACTAGCCTTTTTTATGGTAGTGAAGAAAGTAATAAATATAAATTAAATACATACTTGTGTGTCTTTTTGACATAACGAAATTATAATTCAATAAACACGAAATATGGTTTTTGCTCTTTTTTTCATATTTTCAGGGAAAAAAGAAAATCTACATGGCAAAAATTAACACTTTTTTTATTTTAATAGTTTTTAACAAAAATTATGTTTCAGAATACATTTCTTTTTATTCACATAATGTTTTTCCTACAATTTCTGAAATACTAAGCGATTTAAAATATTTAAAAAAAATCTTATAAGTAAATATTTAAATAGTATTTTTTCTAGAAAGATAAGCAGCCAAAAATACATTTCTTTGTGTGTGGAGATTATTTATTTTTCGCATAATTTGTTTTAACTATCACATTAAAGATAATACTAGTTTATGTTTATTTAAGCGAGAGGTAACACAAAATAAAGTAAAATTTATTGTAAGGAACTCTGTTGCATTCATTTTACAGTAGGTAAAATAAACAAACAAATAATCCGAACGATGGCTTAACTTTAGTTCAAATAATTTCAAGAAATAAATAACCAATTCAGTAAATTCTTACAAAAAGGTTTTATAATATCTTTTTTTTTTTATATAAGTGGTTTTTTACGGGATTTTTCATAAGGAATATAATGAAATTATTCCTAACATTTAAATCTTCAATATAACACACAAATTTGCTAAAAATGAAGTTCCGCACTCAAAAAATGTAGAAATACAAATCTTCTTCAATTGTGAACGGTTTTTATGGTTTATTTAAATAGAATAAATCAATGTTACAGCCCATTATATAAACAAAGCTCAAAAATAATTTGAGATTGCATTACATCATTATTATTCTTCTAGTTTTCCACATAGTTTTATTATACTTATGTATCTGGTTCCGGATCTGTATACAAGCGTTCTGTGTCTGGACGACTTTTCAAAATTGAAAATTGAAATAAGAAACGGGGTTCTGTGACATATCGCATGAAACGTGTCTGTTAAGTTACGTGTTAAGTTAACGTGTTAGAAAGTGTTAAGAAATAAACGTGTTAAGTTAACTGATTTAGTAAAAAAAATCGCTTTACGGTATTTTTTCAGGAAGAGTATTACTAATAAACTTTCAACAATAGTTTCAGAAAGAAAAAAACAAAAAAAACATTTTTCTTAAAATAACCCAACATAATCCACACATGTCCGAATGGTGGCGTTCAAATGGTCAGAATTAGGTGGCGTATTGGGGTATTGTACCTTTGAAACGCGACGAAAATTAATAAAAACATTCAAAGTGTGAATTAGTGCCTCTTCAAAACCGTTTCATGCATAAACATGAAATTTTGACTGTTAATTAAACATATTGTACGTCTTAATATGCTATCATTAGAAACTGATTAGCCGTTTACAGAATTTGTGCATCATTAAAATTAGTCATTGCGCGTAAGATACCTTGAGAACGTATGTCCGTATTGCCATGAAATATGTAACATATAATAACTATTACGTGTGTTTAAAATGATCTACTTTTAATTATTTACATTGATAATTTCTTTAGTTAGGACTAGTTTTGTTCATTAAAAAAGGTAAAACTTTGATTTTGTTTTACGAAAATATTTGTTTTTTACATGGTTAATAAAATTGGACTTAAGAGTAGATCATTTTCAAAATACATATTCGCTTATTATATACATCAAATTTCTCATCAAATTCCATACATAAGTTCTCAAGAAATCATGCGCGCAATTATTTACGGAGTATAAAAAAGAGCCATTTAAATTTCTGTAAAAGACTAGTTAGATTCTAAAGTTAGTATATTAAAAAGCACAATCGGTGAAATTAATAGTCAAAATGTCATGTTTATACAAACAATTTTTTTGAAGATAAACTAATTGAAACCTTGAACATTTTTGTTGATTTACGACGAGTTTAAAAGGATCAAGACCCCTTGCTATCGCTTTAAAGTGTCTTACAAAAAGAAATTCATTAGAGACCAGATCTACTGAACAGTAATGACATTCCATAAATAATCTTCACATGCCTGTCCATTGGTTTTGATAATTCTAATCGAGATAATCTCCGCCATCTCTTTATTTTTCGTAATGAGAAAGGCAACGTTGCTCTTTGAATCAAGTCTGTATAGTCGTATTTTCTGATCTTCAGGAAAATTAACAGACTTTTCCTATTTTTTTGTGATTTTTTGATCGATTGCGTCATGCGGTGTTGTAAGATAATCTTACAATGCTACTTTGTCTACTTTATCTTAATTTATGACGCAAAAATAATTCTATTAACATTCCTTTTTATTTTTCTAACAATATTATCTGAATGAAAATAAAAATGAATAAAAATAATATAACAAATTTCCTTTTCGCAGACATTTTAAAAGTAACCGTGAAAATTCTTTATTGTATTTAGAAAAAAAAAATGTTACATTGAGTCAATTTAAATTAAATAGATAGATTTAGTGTCGATGTTTTTTTCATATTTTGTCTCATTTAGGAAACGAAGTAACAATAAAAATATTTTCTTTGTAACGGATTCGGAATTTGGAATAAATTAAACTCACAAAAGAAGTACTTCATTCAAAACGGAATACTTTTGAATGGCTCTTATGATATCGTCCAAAAAAATATTGAACTATTTATATTTCAAAATGTAAAGATATATATTAAAGTTGTACATTATAAATTAATGATCATTATGTGCTTTATGTGAAACGTGTTTTATTTTTAAAAAATATCTCGCTCGCTCATTGTGAAATAATATATGAAAATATATTCTTTTACAAAAGATTTGATATTATTCCAATACGAGTATTACAACTATACAAAATAATATAAAATAAATTTAGAAAAAGTGATATGTATATTTTTTCCTTTTACAAATGAGCTTTATTAAATTTAAAATTGTTACTTTCAGAAGAAATTAAATTTGTTTAAGGTTATGTTGATAACATCGAAAAAACTTTTTAATGAAGATATTCATTGATTCCTGTTGATTTTGAAAAAAAAATACATGTCTGAATAAAATTTACATTTAGCATATTTTGAACATTTTTGATACTACAGAGGTGCCATTAGGAAGTTTTTTTTTATTCTTCATTCGTACCTCTCATCCAAACAATAAATGTAGTCTAATATTTCAAAAACATGTCAAGGGAAATATATAATAAAAATTATAGTTTGGAAATAGTGATAGAAAGGTAATTAAAAAAAAATGTTATCTGTCACTAATGTTGCCATGGTTATAAAAAAAGTCCTCCTTCAGTAGAAGATTCAGCTGTGCTTTTTTTTAGGAAAACGTATTCAAAAACTTCATTTTTAGGGATTTTTATTTGTTGCCAATAAAATTTTAACAACAAAATGCATGAAGGAAAAGGAAAATTGAGATCGATTTGTTATAATAAATTTTCGGATAAAACTGTTTTTAGGCTAATGTATCTGTAACCATCCGCCTTCTACGTTGAATTGATAATTCTGTGAAAAACAATAAGAAATGAGTGAATTTCTGATGAAATTAACCTGTTCTAATACATGGTCATCATCGAATAAGTTATTTAAAATCCATCGAAACCATACAACAGGAACACCTCCTAAAACGGAACCTCTTTATACGACAAACCTTTTAAAAATGAGAAATATTAAGTAATAATAAATTGAAAAAATATATAAATAAAGCACTAATTAATTGAATATTTGTAATAGAGCTACTGAATATTTACCGAAAACAGTAAAACCTCTTAAAACGAATCTCTCTGTAACGCAAACTTGCCTAACATGGAAAATGAATAATTAATACAATGATAATAAAAATAAATGGTATACTAATGAATTCAGTAAATGGCAAATTTAACCAGTTATATTTAATACGAATACATAATATTTATTAAATTCAGTAAAACCTGTAAAAACGGAACCTCCTAAATCGGTATTGATCATTAAAAGAAGAATAATTTATATATTTATATATATATATATATATAAATGAGAAACAATCGATTGCTTAAAAAATACTGAACAACACAAAAAAGGTTCTTAATATCTTTATAATACAAATCAATGAAGAAACGGTACTAAATTTTAACTAGAGCTTTTAAATTTTAGAGGCCAGTCCGTCATTCAAAACAGAATGGGAATAATGAAAATCCTTTCAACATTTGGAAATTATTCAAAAGGAAAAGTAACCAAGCATTATAAGCAATAATTCTGATGATAAAATTATGACAACATGGAATACAATTCCAAACGCCAGACTTTGCCATGTTTAGGTGCGTTCGTAATTATATAAATACGTAGCACCTATTGTCGTCGTCTGGTCCGTCCGTCTGTCCGTCCGTCTGTCTGGTCCGTCCATCCGCATATAACAACGCAAAAACTACCCAACGGAATAGTTTGAAATTTAAGATATATTATCTTTGCAGAATTTTGTCGAGACATTTCAAATTTTATGAAAATCGAATCAAAACTTTAGATAATATTAATAAAAATATTTATTAAGAAATTTGACTTTCTTTTAAAAGAAATCGGTGCTTTCTTGTTATAGGAGCTTCCGAGGTTGAATCGTCAAGCGACCGAGATACTTATTTTATGACAGAAATTAATCTTCAGACGATGTAATTCGTTTCACAGAATTAAAAATCATCAAGAACTGAATATTTATGTAACTAGCTATAGTACGAACGCACCTCATTTGTCACGTTTGACGTACAATTTCCAACTTGTGAAATTTTTTCACGCGAGTCGGTGATGAAAGGTTTTATAATGTAAATGAATAATATATAAAACTTGATTAGTAACCTTTTATCAAATGAGTCAATTGCAGCATGCATAATCTTTAAAATAACTAAGTATGAACTTGATATCAATTATCTGGCATCCAAGATGTAACAAAAGAAATCACAATTTTCTTTTGTTTACTTTCTAAAACATAGCACTGTATGTTACTCATAGTTTCTAAATTATTGAAACAAAATTTTGAGTAATTTTGATATAATAATTATTCGCACTACCCATTTAATAAGATATTATTTTATTTTCAAACACAACAAAAAGTAGAGTACACGGCTAAAATCATTAAAAAAAACTTAAAATTACACAAAACTAGTCAGTGTGTTAAAAATTGTAAAAATATTTTCTCCTGCCGTTCTCAGGCATCCTCAGTTACTGATGATCTGCTTCGTCAGTCAATCCGTTGAAAACCCTCATTTTCTAGTAACATATGGCGCCATCTATTATCGATTTTTGCGTGGATCATATTATTGCATGTGTCTGAGTTTGATGTAAATATTTATTTGGCTTCCCGCTGTAATGCGTAGTTTAAATTATTGTAATTGGCTAATTTTTCAACATTATTGAAGTCTATTGCAATTGGATAGTTGTTGTTAAATCTGGCTATGGTAGTGGTTGATTTATTTAATTGTTTAACTCTTCTGTGTTCTTTCATTCTATCTTCAATTTTCATTTTTGTGATACCTATCTATGAAATAGAACTTTGAATATTTACAATTAGAATTTTTCAACCATTACATAAATCTTATAAAGAGTTCGTGTTTTCAAATTAATATATCAAATTAATATTTATAAGTATTTTGTGGCGAATATACAAACATTATTCACATTAATATCTTAAAATATTGTTTTCAGTATTTTATTAAATTCGAAATTGCACAACTACAATGATCTTGCATATAATAATCTTTTTAAATCTTTCACTCTATTGTTCTTCAGAATCAAGAAAGCAGAACAGATATAAATGAATTATAAATAACCCATTTAAAAATATTATTACTTTGTATAACGAATGTTATTTTTTGAACATGGTCAAATAAAGTGCATAATAGGACTTATCCTAAATTGTATTACTGCCAATCGAAGTGTTAATAAAGTTTAATAACAAGTTTTTTTTAATGATACTGTAAAATATTGTTGAGGTATAAATGGTTAAAAGTTCCAAAAAAGTTTGAAATGACGTAAATTTTGTAATTATTATTATTACTTACCCATCATACGTAGTATAGGGTAAGTCTTGTAATCGTTTTGAAAATCGAAAAATTTTTTTTGACGGATTTACACGTTTCAGACACTGGAGATTCCAAAAAACATATTTTTAGAAAAAAAAATTTGCCGTCCGTCTGTGTGTCTGTGTGTCTGTGTGTGTGTGTGTCTGTAAACGCTCTATCTCCCGAAAAAGTCGAGATAGACACTTGCAATTTGGTATGTACTTAGTATGTAATAATGGGAAGAAGCCTATTTCATTTCAATAACCGCGATTAACCGGAACTATTTTTTTCGGACTCTCGAAATATTCGTTCTGATAAAAGGTATATAAAATTTTTCGAAATTGTTTATTTTAAGAAATGAATATAATAGACAATAAAAAAACATAAATTTTGCATAAAGCATGAAGTCGATCGGATAATTAGTTGCTGAGATATTTGTAATCCTATTTTCCACACTCTTCGATTTTTCATGACCCTGTATTTCATCCAAATTTCACTTCAAAGATATATTTTAATTGGAAATTTGACGCTTCATCAGATGCAATAAACCGCTAGTTAATAGGATCATTATTTTTGGAGTTATAAGGAAAAACCTCTTTCAAGCAATTCAGTAATCGAGCCTATAAAGTTATGACGTCATCAAGCCACGATTTTATTTGAATTGCTATGCATTTTATAAGTAGTTTACACATTTTTGTTTTAATATTTTACATTATGCATATCCATGATGGGTAAGTATTACGGTGGCCCCCAACGACTAGTTATTATTATTATTATTATTATTATTATTATTATGTTTGAAACATTAGGAATGTCGTAACGTTTTTCTGATAAGAAAATTCCTAAAATTGCGTTTGAACATTATTACAGGATGGCCGGCGACACATGCGACGACCAAGGTATAAAGACAATTATTTCAGACATTTTTTTTAGCGGTTTTGCCTTGATAAAATTTTAACTGCATTTTATATGTTGATTGAATTTTATATGCTATTTTTTTAAAATAAATGGAACTAAATTATTTACAAACTACACCTGAAAAATGAAACGAATTTTTCTTTCAGGTTTAAAAAAAATAATTTTATCGATTTTGAATTTTTTATTAGCATTGAAAAACATTTCTTTTTTTTTTTATTTTACAGGTATAATTGAGATACAACGTACAAAGCAGTGTAAAAAATGAATGACGTTTAAAAAATACGGTACTTGGAAAACAAAATCATGACAAACTAGTTTTGCAATATTAATTTTGCCGTACATTAACAAAACTTAAATTATTGTTATTTTTTTTTTATTTAAGAATTATCTTTTCTATCAAACATAATAAATAAATGCTAAATGTAGTAATAGTCTAAATTAATTACCTAGTTCTTAATCTGTTATCAAACTTTCGTCATTTCTAATCTATCTGACCTTCTTAAAGAGTAAAACCTTAATATTTACATTGCATGTCTCTCTTTAACATATTGTTATTAGTGCCATATGTCTTTTATTGAGTACAATAAATATGCATTTAAAAAAGGTATGTTTATATGGCTTGAATTTTGAAAGAAAGGCAATTCGTTTCTTCTATTCTATAGCGATTATTCTGAAGGAAAATAAATTAAATTAAGATTATCTTACCGATTACTGTAGTCTTATTAAATCTATGAATTGATGGGATTCTCCGTTTTTTTTTTCGTTCTTTATTTTGGTCCGTTCTTTTCATTAAATCACGAAATTGTCTGTTCTGATTTCTCAATTTTCTCTCAAATTATAGAAAATTCGCCAGTCTAGCATCAAAATTAATTGAAGTTCTCCAATCTAAAGCTGCATTTTCCACAAATCGCAGGGATTTTTCGGCAATTGTGCTCGTGTTTCTTTTTCGTATCATTAACGGAATTTATATACATGTCTTCTTTTCCCTTCAAAAAAAAAAAAAATAAATAAATAAAAATAAAAATAAATAAAAATAAAAATGAAGTAAAATAAATAAACTCGCGAACCTAAGTTAAAAATTTCCTGACATTCTCCATGCAAGAGACAGAAAATTCTTCAAATAACAAACAGAACAAACAAAAAATTCTTCCAATCACAAGTGTGTTCCGGCAAATTGCTGCACTTTTGACTTTTGACGAAATGTTTTTCATAGTGTGAGATAAAAACTTTAGTGCGTTTAAACTAATACGATAAACAAAAGTAAAACCTTTTGAATTATATTAGAAAATACATTAGAATTAATAAAATTATTATACTTACCATTAACGAAATATATTAGAAAATGTTTCAAGCATTAAACTTTTAAAGCATCTGGAGGTTTATGGTAAATGTTTTATGCTACTACATGCAGAAAATTCCTCATTAACTCTTCTGCGTTTCTTATTTAAATATATATGCTTTGACATAAATTATTCCTAAATATATACGCGTGAAATATCTCTGCTAGTACAAATAGGGATATTTGTCTTACTTGAATTGGGAAACTACGATAATGCGTTCTTTGCGTGCAGTGCCGTCTGTAGGAAACCAAATTTTCTTTGTTAAGTAACATTATTTGATTACTGGGACGGAATATTTCTGTGTGCTAACAAGTTTCATAAGGCCAAAGAATACAATAATAAAATATTTTACCAAAATATTTCGAGCATTAAGTATTTTAAGCATATGTAGATTTATGATACATGTCTAAACATGTACATATAGATAACATATTCTGATTATTTCTTCTGGATTTCTTATTTAAATATGTGTGGTTTTATGCAAGTCTTTGTTGAAAGAAAGTTTATATAAGTGCGAGAAAAACAATTATATAATTTATTCATAATTTTAAAATATGAACTTTAAAATCTAGTTTAATGAAAAAGAATAAAAAACATTTCTTAGAAAATGTATAACACGCGTGTAATCATATTTCAAATATAAATGTATGTCGCGTAACTATATAATATATTTTTTTTAATAATAAACCAAAATATTTCTATTTTTTTTATTTAAAATTTCTTTTTATATATTTTGAACAATTAAGCTTATTACGTTTAGCACAAAAATAGTTTTTCCAGATATATTTCGCAGAGTTATACACCTTAAATCTAAGGAATACAAATGCAAAACGTAATTAAAAACATAAGAAATTATATTTCGTACACTTGTTGTGCTTTAAGCGCATTCTGCTTCATTTTTATTTATAATTGAATATAGCTCTAGACCAACCTTCTCTAATGTACAAATTTCTATCAAAGAATCTACATACGAGTAAATAGAAAGAAGGCAAGCTATTTAATAAAACAAAATAAAAACAAAACTGAATTTGATGATTATTAATATGTTTAGATTTTAATTTAATTCTGCAAAAAAAGGAAAGAAAAAAATTACTTACAATTTATGGGAGATATTATGTATTATACTTTATGTATAATTTACCAATATTTACAATTTACACATTTCCAACAGACAGTTAGATTTGCTTCTTGATTCTACTAATCTGAAATAATTCCGTTGAATTTCGCCATCATTAGGCATCTATCGACATCTGAAGTATATTATCTCATTGATGAATAAAAAGTTGCATATCGTTTTTGTATTGGCGAAAAAGTTATTTAAAGACATCTATGCCAGCCAGAGTTAGTATTGTATGGGGCTTTTAAGTAATTTTTCGAATGTCAGTTTATTTTTGAACTAATAGATAATATAAAAAACTAAAGATGTTTTTCTTCCAGAAATTGTATTCAAGCTTTGTGTATATATTTTGAACCTACACTGTAAAAAAAGGGCAGCAAATTATCCGGTCATTCAACCGTTTTTATTGAAAACGGTTACATAACCTTAATTTAACAGCATTCCGAACATAGTATTGGCAATATTATGGTCAGAATAGCGTTAAATTACGGTTATGTAACCGTTTTCTATAAAAACAGTTGCATGACCGGATATTTCACTGCACATTTTTTACAGTGTAGAATACTCTACTATAATATCTGCATTGTTGAAACTTTGCACGATTTTTATAATTATTGTAAAAACTTGAAGGGCTGATTATTTCAAGGGATAATGAGACGTCTGAGCCTGTACCTGAGAGAGAGACTCTAAAAATAAAAATCACCTATTTCGCTTTTAAATGAGTATAAATTAAGGTTACAAAAGTGTTATTGTTGTCCCCAACTGGACTTTTGCACTACTGTCCCACACCGAGATTGTCGTGCGATACTCACTAGCTGCAATTTAGAGTAAAATTTTATCAACAACACAAACATTTTACTCGTCACGTTGCAGATGCAGACCCGACAGAAATGCACAAAAATTGTTCTATACTGATCTGAAAAATGATCAGATTATCTTTCTCGCTCCAAATTATATTAAAGTTGTTTTTTCAAAAGCACACCCAGAAAAATGTTTTGTTGAATCAACAAAAATTTGGTTGACCCAACAAAACTTTTCGTTTAAATATGGGTCAATGGAAATTTTGTTTCAATCAACAAAAAAAATATTACATAACAACAAAATAAGATCACTAAATATAATTAAAATTTAGGGAAAATGCTTAAGTGATACTAAAATAAAACAACAAAAGGCTTATAAAGACCTTTTTAATGATTCAACATACGTTTCAAAGCTCATTGCGGCGCCATTTTCAAGAAAATATATTGTAAAGAATTGAGCTTCGACATCCAGCTGCACTATGTGTCATTCTAGCATTTCCTGTGAGTACACTTAACTGCATACCTTCCCTCGCTATTTTTGCCTTGAAGACTAGCAGACGCGGAATTCTATTGTACTGTGAGCGGAAAGTTCGGACAGTGATGAAGTGGTAAGGCGTTACCCAAAAAGGGGTCTTATGCTTTGATCCTTGCCGAGTTCGTGGGAAAGAGTTCATCTGCGAGAGAAGCGATCTCTGCACACGATTTTTAGGTTTGCGCCCGAAACTTTGCCCTTTGTCTTAGAACGTCCAATGACGGACTTAGTGAAAACGAAACAGAGGGATCTCAAGGCTGCTAAGAGGCTGGAGAGTTTCGAGGGGCCCGCCTCGACAAAGCCCCCGCCCCCAGAAGAAGTTCTCCTGCGAGAATGAAAAAGTGAGAGAGGACAGTTTTTGGAGAGATCGAAAAGGAGAGTGTTGACTCTCTGGAGAAGGGAAAAGGAAACGTCAGTTTCTAACTCAGCGTGGTGTAAGCGCTAGTGAGGTCCGACCTCTAGAATTGATACAGCAGGTATCCGGTGAAAATCCCAGCGAAGTGAAAAAGCACATCAAGTGCGAGAGTGAGAGTTCTTAGACTCAGAATTAACGAGTATTAGTAGATCTTCCGAAGAGAAGGAACGGACGAGCCTTGGTCCGAATGAACTTTGTTTTGTAGTCACGACTGTCTGTAATGTTTAGAGACTTTTGTTTGTTTCAGTTACACTTGGAGTCAAGAGGTCATTAATTTATAAGCGATTGACTCACGAAAAATAATTAAATGCTGTAATTAACTTTCTTGTACATATTTTCATTAGAATTAATATTGGTATGCAATAAATTCTATTTTCTAATTTATACGAGAAATTCTCTGTGCCAGCGATCCGATCTCGCTACCACTCACCATCTTTTATCGGGTCGGTATAGAGGAGTTACTACAACTGGTGGCTTGCGGTGATGGATTAATTAGCAAAAATTAATGACATTCTCTAAAGACAAAGAGTGGACTCTGAAATTTAAATCATCAAAGTGCTCCAAGAAAGAGTCTCCTTGTGACTTGTGACCTGAGTCTCCTTAGACGCCCCTGTGGATCAACACAGCATCAGAAAGAGAAATCTACCAAGAATTCTGGAGAGTGTTCCCGCATCAGAAAGAGAAATCTACCAAGAATTCTGGAGTGTTCCCCCATCAGAAAGAGAAATCTACCACGAATTCTGGAGAGTGTTCCCCCATCCGGAAGAGTCCCCATCCGAAAAGTGTGACAGAGAACCCCGTCTGTGCTCCTGAGAATCTTTGAAGTCTGTGCTTCTGACGCCCTGAAAGACTCTTAGTAATGGAGGTAAGCTCTTTTTATACTCAGAGTGGCTTTAATTGTTATTAGTGTTTGTATAGGTGTTGTAGGCTTCAAAAAAAAAAGTTGTATGTTTATTTTTGTGAGAGTAAATTTTTGAGAAATTTTTCCGGTAGAAAAAAAAAAGCATTATGAGATACTTCCGAGATTACTGTAACTTATTTAATAGACAAATTTTGTAGTTAAAATTAAATTATTGTTGAATTAATTTAATGCAAACTGAGAGTTGTGCAGTGTTACAAAATTTTAGCTGAATCTATAAATGAGAGTTCATTGAAAAAAAAAAGTATCGAACGCATTTCATATTTTACGATAACAGAGTTGATTTTATATGTTTTTTGTGAATTATTCTAAATTTTTTTAAGAGTGGATGCAGAGATTAAGACCACCATTGATTTAAAAAAATAAAAAAATAAAGGAATTGAATGAGACTTTTGCAATTTAAAATATTTTTACTGTGCTTTTTGAAATTGAAATTGTTGTTTTGTGTAAAATTGATCCCATATGTATTTTATAACCAAATACCAAGGTGAATGTAGACGTTAGGATAGAGTTGCTTATCTTTATATGTTGCATATTTCCTATATTATTGCTAAGCGTACTTTTTTATGAGCGTATATTTTGGTAATATTTTGACGCACTTGGTAGGATTTGATTTAATCTTATTGTATTGTTTTATATTTGTGGGAAAGATAATTTCTAATTTTATACTTTAAAAATGTCGGAGCTTAAATATTTTAGGAAAGCTGATTTGCAAACGTTAGCTTACGAATTTGAGGTCATTTTAGAGGAAAATGATACTGTACCGAAAATTATAAAAAAAATAGAGTCGTCAGAGGGTTTTGAGAAAGAGCTAGCTTTAGCACAAATTAAACTTATAGAAAAAGATAGGGAAAATAAAGTGGAGCGGGAACATGAGTTGGCTAGATTAAAAGCAACACAAGAGACAGATGACCGGAGTACCGCATCTAGTAGCATCTCAGTTAGAACGAGTAATTTACCCCTAAAAACAATTATGCATCGCTTTGATGAAAAGAATTCGGATATTTCGTTGTTTTTGAATTTATTCGAGAGACAGGCAAAAAAATGTAATCTAAATTCGGATGAGTTGGTGACGAATTTACTATCATTATTACCTGTGGGAATGGCCGAGTTAATTTTAAGAGAACCCGAAGACAAAATTGATGATTTTCAATATGTGAAAGAAAAACTGTTAGAACGCTATCGTTTGAATGCAGAGACATACCGACAAAAATTTAGTCAACATCCACGAAATCCTAATTCAGTTTGGAAGGATCTGATTTTCGAACTTAATAGTTTTTTAGAAGGTTGGCTGTCATGCTTACAAGTTTCTGATTTTGAGGGTTTGAAAAATTTGCTTGTCACGGACCAAATCAAACGGAGAGCGTCTCCAGAAATGCGCGAACATTTTATAGATAACTGGGCGGAGATTAAAGATCCCGAAGAATTAGTAAGGCTTTTAGATGCGTACGAAGCGATCAAACGCCCTTCTAAAAAAACGTGGAATCCTAAGCCACCGACAGAGAAGAAATTTGAAAGACCCAGAACTTTTGAAAATGGGCGAAACAGTAACAGAAATCCGGAGACTAACTTTAACTGGAGGGATCGCGATGATCATAAAGAAAAGGAAAGAGTTTACGAAAAAAGGCGAGAAATCAAGTGTCACGCGTGTTTTCAAAGCGGTCACTACAAAGTAGATTGTCCGGAAATTAAAAAGAGAGATGTTGCGCGGGTCGGTCACTTAATAAGTAAACCGACACTTGAAGAAACCTTCTCCCCTTATTTGAGTAAAGTGTTAGTGAATGGAATTCAGACAACTGCTTTAACTGACACTGGGAGTGAATTTGATATCATCGCATACGACTTGGTCAGTCAAGATAAATTGAATGGAGATCACGTATGGATTAAAACTCCGCTGGACAGTAAATTGTACTGTTTACCTATAGCAGAGGTCACTTTAGAAATTGAAGGCGTGGGGGTCATTGAAACCAAGGCAGGAGTTAACAATAAAGATTCAGATATGTTTTACTATTTGTTGGGTAATCACACTCAAAAATTGTTAGAACAGGCGAAGAAAAAACCCGAATTGATGAATGCAGTTTTGACGCGGGCTCAAAAGAAAAAAATTGACCATACTCCAAAGCTGGAAGATAAGCGGATTATGTTTTCCGATAAGGAAGGGGAGAATGTTCACCGACACGATGAAGCGGAAACTTTGAATTCAGTAAAAGAAAAAGAAGGGGGAATTTTTCGCGAGTGCAGTGAAGCGGAAGCGTTGAATTCAAAACTAGAGGGTGAAAACCTAGAAAACCCTATTGAACTGGTCAGTGTGGATAAGGGATTATCGCCTTTGCCGATATGTGAGGGATCTTCGATCTTAGCAGAAATTGGAGGGAAAGATAGTCAAATTGATTTAGACAGAGATCAATCTCTCAAAGGGATTAGTAAAAAAACGGAAGGTGAAGAATCGCTTTGTAATGCAGGAGATTCTTTGATAGTGGCAAAAGCCAGAGAAAATCGCGTGAGTGGGAGGAAGCAGGTGCTTGTCCCATTGCCTTATCAGGTAGATATTTTTGGCGCGTGCCTAGAAAAAGTGTCATTACACTTAGGGAAAGGGAAGTTTAAAGGAAATGTGTCAGAATACTTGGACCTTGGGAAAAGATTGATAAATGATTTAGAGACCGCATTTCTAAAACGGTTCTGTGTTAAGATGAGAGATTCAATAAGCGATAGTATTGCATGTTGGCATCGAAAAGTTAGAAAGCTTTTGAAAGCGTTAGTATTTGGAGAATGGATAAGAGAAACGGAGGAAAATAAATTCGTGAAGGGAAGTGTGTTTAATCTCACGAACAGGTTAAAAAGAGGTCGAGTTTAAGCCGTTGAAAATGTGTCCGAAAAACGAGAAAAGAGGAAATTTTGGTTTGACAGAAAGGCGGTAAAACGGAAGCTTAATGTGAAAGATGAGGTTTTAGTTTTAACTACCAGAAAGCCAATTAAAATGTCAGATAGTCGGATAGGGCTGGGAAGAAAGGAGTCAATAATTACGGAAACAAATTATATTGTGAATGTTCCTGGGAGGCGACAGAAATCCCAGATTTCTCACTTGAGTTTAGTAAAGCCTTACAGAAAACGGGTGGAGTTAGCAGATATCTTAACGCGGGAAATAAACGCACTTGAGGAATTCTGTTTACCGTATCTAGATGATATGGCGTTTTTTTCAGACAGTTGGGTGGACCATATGCGTCATCTAGAAATAGTATTAAAAAGGGTGAATGACGCGAAACTAAAAATCAAATTGGCGAAATGCAAGTTCGCTCAGAAAACCGTAAAATATCTTGGGCATATTGTAGGTGAGGGTAGATGGAGGCCAGCTGAGGCGAAAATAAGGGCAATTAAGGAATTACCGGTTCCGAAATCGAAAACTGAAATTCGTAGATGTTTGGGAATGGCTGGATATTATTCCCGGTACATAAAAGATTATGCAGTGATTGTAGAACCATTAACGAGGGCGCTTAAAGGCAAAAATAAAAAAAGAAATTCTGGAAATAATCCCAGGTTATTAAGGTGGTCCTTGGCTCTGCAACCTTATAATTATGCCATTTCTCATCGCGCAGGCAAAGACATTCCGCATGTTGATTGTCTGAGTCGAGTTTAAGGAGATTTCTTGATAAACTTTTGTATATAATTATTTTAAGATTTTTTTTTTATTTCACTGTGTTTTATTTCATTATATGTTCATGATTTCTTATCAGAGCGCGGAAAAAAAAGGAAGGTAGTATTATCTTATTCATGTATGTTTTATTTCTTGCCACTCTGATGTAATTTGAGCTTGCAATTCTTTATCCGACTCTTATCCGAGTCGGTTAATTCTTTATCCGAGATTCTTAGTGTTTCACCCTTAAGAATCGTTTGAGGAGGAGGTGCTGTAAAGAATTGAGCTTCGACATCCAGCTGCACTATGTGTCATTCTAGCATTTCCTGTGAGTACACTTAACTGCATACCTTCCCTCGCTATTTTTGCCTTGAAGACTAGCAGACGCCGAATTCTATTGTACTGTGAGCGGAAAGTTCGGACAGTGATGAAGTGGTAAGGCGTTACCCAAAAAGGGGTCTTATGCTTTGATCCTTGCCGAGTTCGTGGAAAAGAGTTCATCTGCGAGAGAAGCGATCTCTGCACACGATTTTTAGGTTTGCGCCCGAAACTTTGCCCTTTGTCTTAGAACGTCCAATGACGGACTTAGTGAAAACGAAACAGAGGGATCTCAAGGCTGCTAAGAGGCTGGAGAGTTTCGAGGGGCCCGCCTCGACAAAGCCCCCGCCCCCAGAAGAAGTTCTCCTGCGAGAATGAAAAAGTGAGAGAGGACAGTTTTTGGAGAGATCGAAAAGGAGAGTGTTGACTCTCTGGAGAAGGGAAAAGGAAACGTCAGTTTCTAACTCAGCGTGGTGTAAGCGCTAGTGAGGTCCGACCTCTAGAATTGATACAGCAAGTATCCGGTGAAAATCCCAGCGAAGTGAAAAAGCACATCAAGTGCGAGAGTGAGAGTTCTTAGACTCAGAATTAACGAGTATTAGTAGATCTTCCGAAGAGAAGGAACGGACGAGCCTTGGTCCGAATGAACTTTGTTTTGTAGTCACGACTGTCTGTAATGTTTAGAGACTTTTGTTTGTTTCAGTTACACTTGGAGTCAAGAGGTCATTAATTTATAAGCGATTGACTCACGAAAAATAATTAAATGCTGTAATTAACTTTCTTGTACATATTTTCATTAGAATTAATATTGGTATGCAATAAATTCTATTTTCTAATTTATACGAGAAATTCTCTGTGCCAGCGATCCGATCTCGCTACCACTCACCATCTTTTATCGGGTCGGTATAGAGGAGTTACTACAATATTGATAAATAAAATATTCTTGCAAAATTTGAAAAATAACATTGAAAACATGAATAACGAGATCCAAATATGTAAAACTGAGAAAAGCAGGTGCTTGAAGTAGCCAACTGTAATCGTGAAAAGTATATTTCGCTATTGTTGTTATCCTTTTCCGTTTCAAACAACAATAGCGAAATATAATTTTCACGATTAGCGATTAGCTGAACGATAGCTGATTCATTTCTCACTCTTATATATGTCGGAACGGCTGCACCCGCAGCACAATATTGAAATGTCATCAGAAGCAAGCAAATTTCTGCGGCAAACATGAGACGACAATACAAAGCCCAGCATACGGCAGCACATAGTTAATTTTTAATTCATTTTTAGCAGTGAATTACGCCTGCAAAAAGCAGGATAAAAATTCACTGGTTATTATTCAAAGATTACAGGCGTAATTCACTGCTGAAAATGAGATAGAGCTATTGCTGAAATCGCGAAAAATGCAACATATCACGATTCAACATAGCACCACCTGTTGCACGATTTACACGAAAAACTAATCAGTAACAATTTATATCAGGAAGTAACTGAACATAAAGGGCCCCACCAGTGGATGAGAGGTTCTGCTATCAAAGCTGGCAGACGGGAGGTGCTAGGTTCAAACCCCTGTCGCGCTCGTCGACCTAACCGTTCGGAGTTTTCCGTAGTTTTCTTAGAACCTTGCCGTAAATACGGGTTAGGATCCCTTAGAAAGACACCCACGGGGGGAACTTCATCTAGGGCTTATATGCCTCGCGTTGATAATTGGCCGTCATAAAATCAATCAATCAATCAATCTGAATGTAAAGTTTTATTAAATTCCGTACATTATTCTTGAGATAGAGCGCCCACAAAATTTTTGTCACAAACATACAGATAGAGTCATTGACAGTCATTTTCTAAAAACAGTCAAATCGTGTTCAGGACCTTCTAAAATCCGTCGGAAACAGGAAGTCGAAAATTTTCATGATTCCAATACTTTCTTCTTCTAAAGATAGAAGAAAGTAATAAATGGAACAGGGGGATTTTTAAATCGACCTTGGTCCGTTCGAATGAAAAAAAGTTTTAATTATCCGAAAATTATGTTAATCCTTTAATTATATAGCTATATAAGTCAAATAAATCGAGTTACGTGAGAGAGTTATTGGCTACTACACAACAATTTAAACTTTACAAAAACAACAAAATTTTGCTGGAATTACAAAATTATTGTAAAATTAAAAAAACAAATTTTGTTAATTCAAGTAAAATTGGTGAAATTTTGTTAAAATTTTGTAAGAGTGTTAACAATATTTTTTTGTCCAAGCACAAACCCAATTTCTTTACTTCAACTAAAAATTTTGCTAAAACAACCAAATTGTACTCAACAAAACATGTTTTGTTGTTTTAATCAATTCCTTTTTCTGGGTGCAGCATTTTCCTATACAAAGTCTTCACATTAGAGTAAAATGCAATTTAGTAAAAATTTGTTTAGTAAAAAATATTAATTTTTTTAAATTTAATTTGAAATTAGAAATAAAGTCCATAACTTCATTCGTTATAGTTAAAATATTACCAAAAATATATTTGTATTCATTTAGGCAAAATGTCTCCGAAAAATATCGTCTATTTTGAATTAGTTTTAAAATTGGAAATATTTATTCTGCCAAAATTTTACGTCTGTCAAAATTTTTTTTTGATAAAGCAATTCATTTGAGGACGTACAAGTTTGTACAAAAAATAATGAAAAACTCCTAAAATATCCTAACATATTTATTGGAGAGGAAGGCATTATAATGGTTTTTAATGTACATTTTTCACTAAACATATTCCCAAGAAAAGTAAATCATAGGTCTTTGGATTTGCATGATAGGTAGTTTTTTGTGTAAATTTCATAAAGCAAGAAACTAAAAAAAATATATATATTATTTTAAATATCAGTACAATTAATCAGTTTCAATTAATATCAATAATAAAGGTATGGTATTTGTGACAATAGTTTGTTTAATAATTATACATAGTTTTGCGGCAACATATGTATTCCTTATTTTAATTGGACGCATTTCATACAGTTGAAATAGAACTTTAAGAAATATGTGTCTTCCACTATCTCAAGATGTATTATGTATGTAACTCCTCGTTATATCTCGCCTCAGTATAACACGCACTCTGCTATTTTGCACATTTTACTTGTCACCCAATAAATTTCCGGTTTGCTGATAAAGGAATATACGAAATAGTATTATAGTACAATATAGTATTATAAGTAGTGTTATATATAATAGCATAATAGTATAATGGCGTTTCTTCCCCTTCAAAATTTGAATGGAATACCCCAGCGTCTAGAGATTCAACATTCCAATCAAATAATAGGAGATCATCTTGTAATAAAACCATTTCGTTGACTGATGGGATCGCATTTACAGTTGTTTGTGGTCTCTTGATTTCTTCCAAACTGCAATCCTGTTCTTTTGATGTTCATTCAGAAATTTGTTCGTAATGTCGACCAAAATTCGTGTCACTCTGGTGGTTAAAAAAATTGGAAGCTATCAATAAAATTTAAAAAAGATAGAAACAAATCATCGTAGCGAATGAATTCGGTGTGTGTTCAGGAACTGTTCGTGGATGGTTAACAGATGAAGTAATACTACGTAATTTTCTGCATGCCGTTAAAGAAACGACCCGGATTAGAGAAAAAAACTAACGATAGTCACTGATGAAAAAAAATGACAAAGTTTTATTTATTTATTTATTTATTTGGTTTATGGAACAAAGAGCCATTGGAGCTCCTTCATCTGGACCTAGCATCAAAACTAAAGCTAAACATATGGCTAAAATGATAAAAGATGATCCAAACTACAAATTCCCAACAAGTAAGGGGGGGGGGGTGAGATGTCAGTTACGGCATTGAATAGGACAACTTTGAATACACGAAAAAAAAAAAAACAGTCTGCTCATTATGAGTAAGAGCTGATGATGATTCAACGTTCTGCTGGTTATGATTTGAGAAGCATTATAAATAAATACGGCTACGTAGATGAACAGATATATAATGCAGATGAAGCAGTTTAATTTGGAAACGTTTGCTAAAGAAAACGCAGGAAGTGAAAAGTGCACCTGAAACATCATGTAACAATGGATTAAAGGACATAATTTACTCTCTTATGTACTGCAAATAAGACTGAAATTCCCAAATTAAGTCGCTTTTTATTGTCAAATCTATGACACCGAAAATTGTGAAAAACGTGAACAGGACGAACTGACCTGTTTTGTATGACTTCTCAAAAAACTGTTGGATGACGCAAAAAATTTTCAAGCGGTGGTTCGATGATGTGTTTGTTCCTTCAGTTCAGCTACACATTAGAAACAAATGAATAGAAGAAAAGATTTGCTACTTCTGGGCAATCGCAAAGGCCAACCTGACGAAACACATCTCATTTCCAGGGATTAAAAAAATCCCCGCTATTTTCTTACTAGTGAACACAACAAGCATTTTATAACCTATAGACCAAGGTGTCATCTCAATTTTCAAAAGAAATCATCGGAAAGAGTTAGTAACCAAGATACTTTTCGAAGAATAAGAAAAGCATGCTCTGAAATTCAACGTCAGTGAAAAATGCTGGTTGAAAGGCATAAAATCAGTTTTCATCCTGGAAGATTAGCACAAGAAAATAAAGAACGATGTAATGGACGCTGAAACACAAAGTTACTCAAATGAGGAAAATGCCCAAGACATCCTTGAAGCTGCCAATCAATTAGGCATGGATATTTCTGTAAACGATGTGAATGAATGGATACATTTTGACGACAATGAACACATATTTCAAAATTTGAGTGTGCAGAAAGGATTTCGGCAGTTCAAGGAAGTAATATTTATGTGGTCCAAGAACAGAACAATGAAGAGAAAGTATCTGACGAGGATTTAGTAGCTCCGATGACCAGAGCTGTTTAGATTCTGAAACAATAATATAAAACTTTTGAAACGGTGAAAGCTAAGCATATAATTGAAATGTAGTTAGTTCATTTTGGTTCTTTAAATGTGAGTGTCAAGCAGATAATAAAAGAAACAAAAACTCTGTATTCTTATATTAAGAAAATACTATATAATGTATGTAAAAGTCTGTACAGTATATGTACACAGTTTTGTATTTTTTTAACGTTTTGCCATTGCATTTGTGATGAATTTGTAGCTTTTTTGAACAAGTATTAAATCAAAAACCTTGTAACTTAATTTAGAACTGTTTATTAAACACTCTTATCACCTCCTGGATATATCGCACTTTTTTCTTATATCCCAAGTAGCGCGATATATCGATAGGTTACCTATAATGCGGAATAATGATTCCGCATGCAACGAAAAAGATACTGCTACCGAGAAAAATTTAGCCTTGTTTAAAAACTGCAATTTACTCCAATTTTGTGCCAAAGAGAATTTGACGTAACACTTAAAATGCTTTTTCAACACAAAATAAATGCATTTTACAAAAATGTAGGAAGTGTTAAATTACATTAAAAAAAATATCCTTCAAATATTTAAACATTTGTTCCTACACGCAATCACAAATATCATGTGTTATTTCAATTGAAATGGCAGAATGTTAGGTTGTAAATAACCGATTAATTTGCAAATTTAAAGTTTTAAAAGAAGACCTTAAAAATATCTGGAGTACAAATGTTTAAGTTAAATCGGGAAAGTGTTTTTATATACACCATAATCACCACTGCAATCCAACTAACCATATTAACGTCAAACTGAGAAAATATACTTTTTAGGCTTTGTTCTTTATCGCCAGGATACGTGTGACAAAAGATTAGTTTATAGCTGTTATAGTAATGAAAGTGATGCAGCAAAATATACAAATTTCTTAAAAAAACTTTTCTTACATTTTACTTTAAAATATACGTTTTACCTAGTAAATAGTAATGTATTTTTTTAAATTGTTAGTATTACTTTATGCAATATTGGCCGTATTTGTACAGCATGTTTCTTATATAATTGATTGAAAACGCTGACTGTATGCCATGTGTATATTGATTGACTATTGTTATGTTTTAATTTTATACTATAAAACTAGTATTATAGCGATAAAATATTCATATAAATGGTACAAAATACGTTCATATATCACACTTGTTTTTGCATCACAAGTACAAGCTATGTTAATTTTAAAATTTAATGTTTATACGTTACCCACGACTATACATATACATAAGTCAAAATGTGTCAATTACAATAACATCTAATTACATTAACGACTGTCACATTTGTGGGGTAAATGATTTAAGAACAATGTAAATTTATATAACTGTCCCACGCTATTAATTTATTTAGAATTATAGGAGAAAATCCGGTTTCCCAATTTAGAAATATATATATATCTTCACACTGAAACAAATTATTCTTTTACTCTGTTAAGAAACTAGAATGAAATTTACATTTATTTTTTCCGTGAGGGAGATCCCGTCTTAATACCATAATGTGGATACTTTAGAAATTTCAGTGAAAATGCGTGCAGCAATTACTCAAAAAATATTATTTAACTGTGCATTTTTAACACAAAACATATTCATATATCACACTTGTTTTTCTATATTACAAGTTCTAGTTCTGATAATTTTCACATTTAATGTTTATATGTTACCCGCGACTGTATATTAGTCAAAATGTGTCAATTACAATGACATCTAATTACATTAACGACTGTCATATTCGTGGGGTAAATGATTAAAGAACAATCTAAATGTATATAACTGTCCCAGGCTATTTATTTATTTAGAATTATAGAAGAAAATAAGGTTTCCCATTTTAGAAATATATATATATCTTCACACTGAAATATATTATTATTTTACTCTATTAAGAAACTGGAATGAAATTTTTTTTGTGTGTGTGGGAGATCTCGTCTTAATACCACAATGAGGATACTGGAGAAATTTCAGTAAATGTGCGTGGGGCAATTACTCAAAAAATATTATTTAACTGTGCATTTGTATGTAGCAAAAGTAACTTAATTTTAAAAGCGAGAGAGATTTTTAAGTAATGCACAACTTAATAGGATTCTAACTATAAGAAAAAAAAATACCAAAACTTTTATTTATAAGAAGAAATCTTCAAAGAAGTACGAAAAACTGCAACTTTGTAACGTTAATTTAGGGAAAGAATATTTGAAAATTCTTCTGCAAGAGCCTAGAGAATTTTAAATATTTCCTCACGCGTTAATTTATGAAACAAATCAGAAAATATGTAGATATTTTTTGGTAAAACTTTTGTTATTACGTGATAGTTTAGAAGATTATTTTTAACACTTACATTAATATTACGTTAAGTGCAAACATTATATTTTTGGTAAATATTTTGTAATTTTTATTATATTTAATGAATTACATACTGATAAGTGCACGGTTATTTTTTAAGTAATTTAATTATTAATATTTTTGCATATAATTTACCCTTTTGAGGATGAAATAATAATAATAATAGAAATAATAATAAAAACAATTGAAATAAGAAATAGTATCAAGAATATTTTTCGAAGACATGTACTGTTTAAATGTATGTCGACAGTCAAAGATATTGTAAATTTAACCAACACGAAAAGAGTACGAGTAAAATGTACCTAGTTACAACATTTAAGTTTTGTGAATTCTTGACGTTTCTGACTCTAAAAAATGTATTGTAGAATGATGAAAATTTTTCTGTTTTACTCCATAGAGCGGGGATTTGTTTCCTAAATATATAACATATAGGGCTCAAGAATTTTTGAAAATATTTAAATTTCATAACTTAAAAAAATAATAAATTTTCTTTTATTAAAAAGAACAAATTTTAAATATTTTATTGCAATTGGTAATATACCGCATAACCTAACAATTTAAGGATTAGCTTTTAGTCAACAATTCGAAGGTACACCCTGTATATATGAAATTACTGAGGTTTCCGTCGCTAAAAACTGAAAAACGGGATTTTAGTAAACATATCATGATTTCAAGGAGATACCCAGTCGCAGAGCAACTACACTCCATGTCTATGAGTAATTGTGTAACAGAGGAGACAATAAAAAATAATCTAACCGCAGTGCAATGCACGTGCAAGGAAGCTCGAATAATTTATAGAATTCAGAGTATACAATTTCTGTTTGTAGAAGAATGGAATTTTACTGCTGTACTTGGCAGATTATGTGGAACAGTTTTTAAATAGAAATTATAAAACCGGAGGACCGTATAAATTTTGCATACATTTGCTTCTGTTTTATGCATTTTAAATATATGTATTAGTAGGTTTTAGACTATTTGCATTTGTAAAGTATATATATTTATGTATCTATTCCGGGTTTTTAAAAATAGAATTTATAATGACAGTTTTCTTTCCAACCGCTAATTTTAGAAATATCCATTCAATTACAAAAAGTATACAAATCAGAATCATATAATATCAAATCCCTAATTATCATTAAAATTTAGATATAAATACTTAAGTGATAGAAACAGAATACAAAAAGGCTTATAAAAACCTTTTTAAATAATGGTCGACGTGTTTCGAAGGCAGAAACGGCGCCGTTATTAAGATCTACAACGATAAAAAAAAAAGTAAAATTTGATTACAAACTTGTAACATATAAACCACAAGATCATATATTTAATAAAAGCAGGTGTTTATGGCACGAACAGGTACGAGGAATTTTTAAATTAAAAAAAATCGATAAGGAAATATTAATTTTCACGTTTGCAGATGACTATTTTAAGCACCTCCTTTTATTACATATATGATCTCGTGGTTTATATTTTCTAGATTATTTTGCGAGAATAGTTTGTTTTATCGTTGTCAATCTTGATAACGGCGCCATTTGTACGTTCGAAATATGTCGATCATTATATTAAAAAGTGCTTATAAGTGTATTTGTGTTCTGTTTCTATCACTTAAGTATTTATATCTATATTTCAAATATACAAATCATATATTCATTTTGGTTATATCAATTAATTTGGAAGGAGCATAGTATGCGAAATAAAAAAAAATTATACGAACTTTCACTGTTCCTGTGACATATATTTATAAAAGTGTTATTATGTTAAAGAAAATTATTCAAAAACTTATTCGTATACGTCCAAAACTAACCTATGATACATTGAATGTTATAAATGTTTTTCATGTTTTCAATGTTATAAATGTTTGTGTTTTCCATTAATTAAATTGCGTTTTTCAAATTTCCAATGCCCTGCCATTGACTTTCTAATTTATTTCGACATATGAACTTGGATTGGGAATTAATATGATTTATAGTTGAACTTATGTTTTTGTTGATATACAATTATTATTATACCGACATACATACATTACATACAAGATGTCTGTATAATAATAATTGTATATCTTTAAATGCTGAATGCAGCGTTATTTATATGTGTTTTAATATATATTTTTGTTTCTGGAAATTGTGTTTTCAGGTAGTGTATTACTTTGATTTCAAGAAGGATTACCATATTAACATAAAATAAATGGTTTTTACATTTTTTAAAAAAGTGATCGATTATGTCACAAGATGACATGAATGTATCCGTTGAATGTAGCATCTATATAAGGAATTCGTGTATGGTTGAAACACGAATTAATTTTTTACGGTTAGAGTTACGATGTAATTTCACCAAAAATTAAAATAAGGTAGAATATCATATTGTGTTAATGAAATTATACTCCTTTTAATTTTCAAAAAAAGTTACATTTTAAAAATGTTTTACGACCATAATTAATTTTGCTTACTTCAGCAGTGATATATTTACCCTTGTTCAAATTCACCAGTACCATAAATTCAATACGACGTTTTTAGATTAGTTTATTTAATCCATAATTTTTCCCTATAGCTTTTTTATTTCTGAAGACCTTCTTTTGCAGAAGATTATTAATTTAAAAAATGGAACATAAAAATAAAAATATATAAACTCTCATGAAAGTGATAACAATACTGCTCACAATGTAAACAGAGGAGAAATGTTTCATGCGAAATTGAAAATCGTTGGATGCCAATAAATTTTAAGTAGCGTAACGGTATTCCTAAAGCTAGAATGAATGTTTTAAGATGTTTTAAGAGAGAAATTATAATCTTAATAACAACAGTATAAAATGTTAAAAATTTCAGACGTATCGTGTGGAGTATTTACAAGAAAAAGTTTTCCCGTAATATTTGTATATATTAAAAGAAACTTAATTTAAAAAATGGAAAAGTTTTTTTAAGTAATGTGCTTTTTATCTAATTGGTTTCTAACAAAGAAATGAAAACACAAAAAGTTCCAACGATATTCTAAAAAGCACATCTTTGAAAAGTTAATTTACTGAAAAGATGCTTGAAAGTACTTTGAAAATAGTAGCAACTTTTAAGCTTTTCTTTCATCTTAATTTAGGAAAAAAACCAAATAAATGTGTACATTAGTATTTCTAAAACATTTGATTTTACATAATAACTTAGAATTTCTTAAAGTTAATTGTAAGATTTTGGTATAATATGCAGAACTTAAATTGAGTATATTTTTATGAAAGATGTTTATTCATTATTTTTTCCCATTTCTATTAATATTTGTTTGGATAAAATATCCATTAATGTAAAATGTTTCAAAAAATATACTCCGAATTCTTAAGTTTTTTATATTTAAAGCATACAACACTCAAGTATATCGTAAATTCAATTAATAAAAAAAACTGTAATTTTACATTTATTTTGGTGGATGAAATCTATGTCATAAAAATATAGCATTTTATCATATTACTATCTGAATATATACAAAAGACAACCATTACATTTTAAAAATAAATTATATTAAGTAATTAGTTTCTGTATTATGTGATACGTATATAATGCAAATATGTATAGATATAAATAATTTAAATATGTATAACAAGAAAATTAAAAAGAAAATATAGTTGAATGACTATTTAACGAACTTTGTTTTAATAAAATCTCAATGTAACGAAATTTTCTCTCAAATCTTTATTTTGAATGAAAGTATAACATAGATAAAAAATATGAACTTTCAGATCAAAATTTCTAAGTTTTAATAGCTTTCAGCCGACCAAAAATGATTTTTTAAACATACTTTTATTTGCATTGTCTATCAGTACAGTTACACTATTAGCACCTTCTAATTAGGAGCAGCTATGGATCTACTACGCTTTTCAACTGTCTTCAAAGAAATCTGAAAGAAAAATTATTTATTTATTTATTTTTTGAGTTGTAATTCTAGAAGGTTGTCCCTAGGTGATATTTCAAGCGATTCTAAAATGTGAACAATTTTAGGAACGAAATTATTGTTTTTGAAATTTTCTTTAAAGACAAATTGTGGATTACTTTAATGCTACTGCAATAAACTCTGAAAAGAAACAGTTAAAATCATAAGTGTCTTTTGGAAATTGTTTAGGGAAATGAACTAGTATTATAAAAAATGCTAGTAGTGTTTAAGTGAAGGAAGCTTTTATATAATATTTTTCAATCTGTCAATGGGGGAATAGCAAAGTCACAATTAACAGTATTTTTAGGTGCGTTCGTAATTATATAAATACGTTGCACCTGTAGTCGTCGTCTGCTCTGTCCGTCTGTCCGTCCGTCCGTAATATAACTGCCGTAATATAACCGCATATAACGGCGCAAAAAATACTCAATCGAATGGTTTGAAATTTAATATATATAATCGTTGTAGAATTTTGTCGAGTCATTTCAAATATTATGAAAAACGAATCAAAACTTAAAAAGATATTACGAAAAGTTTTCTTCCTTCTATTAAATCCTATCATGCGAAATCTATATAGTAAAAACGTAAATCCTGTGACTGGGGAAAACAAAGACGACATCTTTTTCTATATGTCAAGCGGCAATTTTTATTAAAAATTATTTCTTCGGATAAAATTGCCTAAAAATTACATTTTTAGAAAGTTTGTTCAAAAAATTGTTTCCTTGTCAGATGGGTTACATTAAAAAATGTATAGATTCTGATATAACTTCAGTGAAAATTATCTTAAAAGCCGAATATCTCAATCCATTAAAGTAAATAAACAAAAGATTCATTCATAGTTAGTCATAAAAATAATAAACCATGGAGGTAATCTTTCGCAAAACAAGATCTCCATGGTGAATTTTACAGAGCTGTCTGGTGTCGAAATAAAAATTTGCATGTGTAAGTATGGCATACATAATAAGAAATAAAAAGAGAAAACTGCCCAGTTAAACTGAGTGCATTGAACTCGCAGGCTATTCACTCTAATTGTATATTAAACTCTTATGTCAAAGAATTTGAATTAAGCCCTCCAAAAATAAAGAAATTGACAGTATATTAACGGGGGTATCATCCCCTCGTCCCCCCTTTACACTTAATCAATGAATCCTCAAAACTAATCAGGAAAGCGCCTTATCACAATGAACCTATATACAAAATTTCAAGAAAATCAGATTATTCTGCATGAAAAACCCATTTATCTAAATTAAGGGGGGGATTAGACCCCCTTTCCCCCCTTTATACTTAACCAAGGAACCCCTCAAAATAACATGGATAGCGCCTTATCAAAATGAACCTATGTAGAAAATTTGAAGAAAATCGGATAATTCTGCATGAGAAACCCATTTAACTAAATTAAGGGGGGTTAGCCCCCCGTTCCCCTCTTTATACTTAACCAATTAATCCCCAAAACTAATCAGGGAAGCGCCTTATCACAGGGAACCTATAAACAAAATATAAAGCAAAATGGTTAGTTCTATCAAGAGTTATCGGGTTACGTACATACGTACATACATACATAGATACAGAACCGGCGGGCACATTAGCTCTCAGGCTTTGATAGCCTGTGAGCTAAAAAAAGGCATTCTCATTACGCTCATTAGCAGACGATATAATTTATTTCACTGAAATAATAACGATGATTTCTTTTTACATTGTAAAACTAGTTATAGCACGATACGATCACATCTCATTTGTCAAGTTTAACGTACAGTTTCCAACTTGTTATGATTTTTATAGATATGGGATACTTTAAGAAAATTAAGTTCACGTAAGATGTGGGTTTTGATATAGTTGGAGCTGAGGAGTTAAAGTGAAAAGCGTTGTTCATCTCCCAATAAAGTTTTACAATGGCCAATTCGTTAGTTTTTTGTTTTGTATATATTGCTTACGTTTTTTTAGTTCGACATTTTAAGCCACGTTTGGTTTGTCCAATACAGGAAAGACCATACTGGCAATTAATGGCAATTAAATACTGTTTTAGCTGCTTATATTGTACTGCATCAAGTATCATCTGAATTGTGAATTACTAATTTTTATTGTAGAAATATTCATCTGTCACATAGTAAATTAAGTGGGTAAACTAAGATTTCATAAAATGTATTTTTGTAAGTATTAGGGCAATAGTTACGCGTCGACGACGCCTAACAGAAATAAATAACATGTTACAAATAAAGTATGGTGGAAGGTTTCCTTAACTTATTTTAATTTGTTATTTAGTTAGACTCCTGAAGCATTGTTGTGCTTATGCATTTGCCATTTTTATGAATTTCAAAGGATAATTTTTTAAATAAATATTATTTTTGTCATAGTTATTCAGCTTTTTATTGAAATAATTTAAATGAGATTGAAATAAGTTACTTAAATATAAATTTAAGCATTATCTTATAATATTAGAAATAGTATAGTAATGGTTCTCTTACGAGTAAAAATAGCAAAGAAAACAAAGGACACGATTAAAAATATAGTTTGTAAAAAGGTGTTAAACTTTTATAGTTCCATAGGCAGTTTAATGTATTTTTAATTAAACAATAAAATACAATATTTAAAACTTACTGTATTACAGGTGAAATTATGTAATTATCAATTTTCTCTAATTACAGCAAACTTAAACAAAAGATTATTTTTGTATGTTGATAAAATTAAAGAAACTAACAATAATGATTTCATTGACGAAAACTCCTCCTTTTTACCTTTTTTTAAATATTAAAAATGTCTTCATTACTGTCTATTTCATTACTTTCTGTGTATGAGGTCTTTATACAAATTTCAGTATGTTATTCAAGTAATAAATTAATTTAAAAAAAAAAAAAACTTAATTTAAACGAGAAGAAAACACTGGAGTAAAGTTTAGAAAAAAGAAAAATATAATGTATTTCTATATAATTCAATACATAATTTTTAATAACGACAATACAGTAAATAAATAAATTTATTTGAAAATAATATTTCAATCTTTTATTTCGTGCTGTTTATCAGACATTTATTTTTCTAGTTCTTCGTTTTAAAAATATACTGTAACTTGCTACTTACGAAAAAATTATTCATTCATGAAAATAGTTTGCATTCGGTTAATATTACTACGAATTTAATACAAATAATTACGGAGTTTATCTACAATCACCGGGGAAACATTCATTACATTTTGCGATAAAGCATGAAATCGTTTGCCTAAATTTCAAGAGGTAACTAATTAATTCTGTCATTGCGTTGGTTAGAATTTACTGTTTCATTTGCATTTAATAACATGAAATGCACTTTGTGTTTTAATTGTGTGTGCTGTAGTTTCTGCTGAAAGTTTGTGAAGAGCTTATTATCTTTAGAAGTGAATGTTTGAACACCGTCATCTGAGATAGTTTAAATTTTAAAAAACATCAAGTTATTTTCTTTCCGTATTTTTCAGTAATAGTAGCACTATGTAAATGAGAATTTTAAATTAATGTATTTTATTAAAATTAAATTTATTTATTGTTTTATTTTACATTTATAATCTTCATATTCAACATATATTAAATAAACGGATATATTTTTAAAATTAAGTGTTAGTTTCTTCTGGATTCCTAGTCATTCATAACCAAGAAGTATCATTAACATCAACGAAAAAATACTTTTAGGTAGTATACATACAGCATGATGAAAAATGATTTTTTTGACAGATTCTACTTACGCATCTGAGTTGTTTGAATAAAGGATTTCTTTTAAATTTTTAAATTATTTTTAAAAACATTATTTTCGAATCCATAATTTTTTAGGACTACTTTGCGAAAAGTATGTATTTTAGAAATTGGTCAATTTCATGACCACTATATGAATCCCGTCCTTAATAAGTTCTATGTCATCATCAGTTGTTTATACTAAACCTGCTTGATGTTTTCATTGCTGTAATACTGGTATGCAAAATCAAAAACCTTAACCTGTATAACACAAGTTTTAAGTAAATTATTTAACTATTTTTAATAAATATTAAGAGCAGAAAAATTGCGAAGATGTATATTAATTTAATTTACAGCAAAAAGTGTGAATTAATATAAATATAAAAACATAAAACTTAATTTAACTCTTAGACAAAAATCTATTCAATGATAATAATAAATGGATTATTGATCTCCATTATTTCGGTATCGAATCATGCACAATGGATTTTAATTCTATTAATTTACGAATAATTTATTTCTGGATTTTCAATTGAGTCAGACAGTTATCACATATATAAGGTAACGATTTCAAATATGCTAATACACCGGACAAAAGTCTATTTTTATTTAGGAACGAGCAGATGACCCACTAATTGAATTTTCTCGAACATGTGACTTAGCCCAACAGTCTTCTCGTGCCCGAAAACCATAGGATGCAAAATTTAGTGTAAATAGTCTGAGCCGTTTTTAAGATAAAATAGCTTGACCCATAATGACCCATGACCAAAATGACCCACTAATCGAAATTTCTCGAACTTGTGACCTAACCTAATAGTCTTCTTGTTCCCTAAACCTGTAGGGTGCTAAATTTATTTCAAATCCTCTGAACCTTTTTTTAGATAAAATAGCTTGACCATGACCCAAAATGACCCACTAATTGAATTTTCTCGAACATGTGACCTAGCCCATAAGTCTTCTCGTTCCCGAAAACCATTGGATGCAAAATTTAGTGTAAATTGAGCCGCTTTTTAGATCTTGACCCACAATGACCCAGAAATGACCCACTAATCGAATTTTCTCGGACATGTGACCTATCCCAATGATTTTATCGTGCTCGAAACTCATAGGACACAAAATTTAATCAAAATCGTTAGAGCCGTTTTTTAGATAAAATTAATTTTACCCGCGTTGACCCCAAAATGACCCACTAATCGAAAGTTCTCGAACATTTAACCCAGCCCAATAGTCTTCTCGTGCCCGAAAATGGTCGGATACAAAATTTCGTCAAAATCGTTTGAACCGTTTTTTAGATACAATTAGCTAGACCATGACCCAAAATGACCCGAAATGACCCACTAATCGAATTTTTTCGAACATGTGACCTAGCCCAATGGTTTTCTGGTGCCTCAAAACGGTAGGATTCAAAATTTCGTCAAAATCGTTAGAGCCGTTTTTAAGATAAAATTTGCATATATATATATCATATATTCTAATACGAGCAAATCTTGTGGGTGGTTATATGTATATATATATATATATATATATATATATATATATATATATATGCAAAAATTATCTTAAAAACGGCTCTAACGATTTTGACGAAATTTCTTATCCTACCGTTCTGGGGCACCAGAAAACCATTGGGCTAGGTCACATGTTCGAGAAAATTCGATTAGTGGGTCATTTTGGGTCATGGTCTAGCTAATTGTATCTAAAAAACGGTTCAAACGATTTTGACGAAATTTTGTATCCGACAATTTTCGGGCACGAGAAGACTAATGGGTTGGGTCACATGTTCGAGAACTTTCGATTAGTGGGTCATTTTTGGGTCAACGCGGGTCAAATTAATTTTATCTAAAAAACGGCTCTAACGATTTTGATTAAATTTTGTGTCCTACGAGTTTCGAGCACGATAAAATCATTGGGCTAGATCGCATGTCTGAGAAAATTCGATTAGTGGGTCATTTCTGGGTCATTGTGGGTCAAGATCTAAAAAGCGGCTCAGTTTACACTAAATTTTGCATCCAATGGTTTTCGGGCACGAGAAGACCGTTGGGCTAGGTCACATGCTCGAGAAAATTCGATTAGTGGGTCATTTTGGGTCATGGTCTAGCTAATTGTATCTAAAAAACGGTTCAAACGATTTTGACGAAATTTTGTATCCGACCGTTTTCGGGCATGAGAAGTCAATTGGGCTGGGTCACATGTTCGAGAACTTTCGATTAGTGGGTCATTTTTGGGTCAACGCGGGTCAAATTAATTTTATCTAAAAAACGGCTCTAACGATTTTGATTAAATTTTGTGTCCTACGAGTTTCGAGCACGATAAAAGCATTGGGCTAGGTCGCATGTCTGAGAAAATTCGATTAGTGGGTCATTTCTGGGTCATTGTGGGTCAAGATCTAAAAAGCGGCTCAATTTACACTAAATTTTGCATCCAATGGTTTCCGGGCACGAGAAGACTGTTGGGATAGGTCACATGTTCGAGAAAATTCAATTAGTGGGTCATTTTGGGTCATTTTGGGTCATGGTCAAACTAATTGTATCTAAAAAACGGTCCAAACGATTTTGACGAAATTTTGTATCCAGCTATTTTCGGGCACGAGAAGACTATTGGGCTGGGTCACATGTTCGAGAACTTTCGATTAGGGGGTCATTTTTGGGTCAAAGCGGGTCAAATTAATTTTATCTAAAAACGGCTCTAACGATTTTGATGAAATTTTGTATTTTACGAGTTTCGGGCATGCGAAAATCATTAAACTAGGTCACATGTTCGAGAAAATACGATTAGTGGGTCATTTCTGGGTCATTGTGGGTCAATATCTAAAAAGCGGCTCAATTTACACTAAATTTTGCATCCTATGGTTTTCCGGCACGAGAAGACTGTTAGGCTAAGTCACAAGTTCGGGAAAATTCAATTAGTGGGTCATTTTGGTCATGGGTCATGATATTTGAACTCAAATTTAATTTTGACCGAGCATAGCTCGGTCTTCCCTGCTCGTATATATATATATATATATAACCACACACAATATTTGCTCGTATTAGAATATATGATATAACAGTTTCCTATCTACTTTTATCTACTACATATGTAGGGGTTAGAATGACAGTGGAGTAAGTCAATATTTAGTAATTTGATAAAAGAAGGGTTTTGTGAAACTTGTCGTACTGCCATTGCATTAAGTGTTCCAACTTGTTTTGCCTTCTAGCGACTACCTAAGTGAACTATGACTTATTTGACTATCACACTGAGCAGAAATTAATATACGTTCAGTAAAAATATGGTTTCATATATTTTTCAAATTTTTGACTTACTACACTATCATTCTAACCCCCTCATATATCAAATATCATGGAATTTTGCTCCCTCTGCTTATAACTTGAGTTCTGTTGAATGGTTTTTGATGTGATTTGCACTTTTAGTTAGCTAATTTTTCACGAAGGGTTTTAGTATATAATATATCGTTATACATTGCTTACTTATAGAATCATGATATATTAGCATGACGCATTGTTTACGAAGTAGACAATGTCTGTAGACGTCTGTAACAAATATCAATCATTTTAGAAAACTATAAAAGTAGTCAGAATGCAAGTATTATTCAAACAGTTACTGATAACGACAGAAAATTGAGGTAATTCATATAAATTATATACTAAAAAAATCTTACAAATTTATCAACTCTGTCATATAACCTGTGCATTCATTAAATATGTATATTATATAACAGAAAATGAGTTTCAATATTAATGTATGAAATACTCTAATAGAATAATTATAGGTATATAGTTCTATGTACTTTTTTAAAACAATGGGTATATTCAAATAATAATAATGAAACTTTTTTCTCATGTTTCATTTAAATTTTCATTTATATTTTCAAATATTTCAAGTAAAATGTTATTATTTAAGCATTGTAATTTTATTACAACTATTTGTTTTCTTATTTTCCTAGGATTCATAGTTTAATAAAATGAATTGCATATTAGATTCACCGTGAATTATAGGGAGAGAATCATTACATCAGAATATTTTCCTTCCTTATATCATTTGGAAATGAAATAATGAAAATAGTTTCCCAAATGCAACGAAGTATTTCAAATATATTTCTATGTTAAAACTTACATCTAATGAGATTCATATGCCAGATTTAATGGCCTGACATTAATAAAAGTGTTTCATTATCAATATGTACGTACGAAGAATTGTAATGATTATATAGATTCGATAATTAAATAGTTGTATTTGTTTTATGTGTAATAATATGGTACAAGGAACATAGTAATGAAATTTATTGATTTTATTAATGCGATTCATATGACTATGCTCTTCTTTACGAAAACATATGTCACGCTTGTCTTTTTATTTAATATATAAATGGCGTTTATTTAAAAATGGGACAATTGAAAATGTATGAAAATATGTGTTGATTATACATTAAAAAAAAAATTGTGTTGTATTCATGTACGAATTTAGTTTTGTCCATATTTATCCAGTTGCAGGACTAAAAAATTTGAGGAGTCAGCTATAACTGGACGTCTTTTATAACCGTCAGCACTGGGTTGCCAATTTAAACTTTTTTTAAATCAAAACTTACTAATTCATACCAGAAATTCACGAATGGTAATTTTCGCGTTTTTTAATGTCGCCCATTTCATTATTACATAAACTAAAATTATTTCTTTTTCAAATTTCCGATATGAATTCTGGAATTCTGAATAAAAAAGGCCATGCGGGTAACTCTTTGTCACCGTCTTAAAGTTAGATTACTAGAAGCACATATTGGACATATGTAATTTATTAATTTTATTAATGCTTTTTCATATGACTAGCTCTTCTTTACAAAAACCGATGTCACGCTTGTCTTTTGATTTAATATAAAAATGAAGTTTATTCAAAAATGAGACAACTAAACATGTATGAAAATATGTGGTGATTAAACATCTTTAGATTTTTTTTGTTTTATTCCAAGTACCAGTTTATTTTTGTCCATATTTATCCAGTTGCAATGACTAAAAAAATTGAGGCGTCAGCTATAACTGGACTTATTTTATAATCGTCCGCACTGGGTTGCCAATTTAGACTTTTTAAAAATCAAAACTTAAGAATTCTTACTAAAAATTCACGAATGGTACTTTTCGCTTTATTTAATGTCGCCCATTTCATTATTACATAAAATAAAATAATTTATTTTCAAATTTCCGATATGAATTCTGAAATTCTGAAAAAAAAATCCAAGTGGGAAACTCTTTGTCACAGACTAACAGTTAGATTACGAGAAACACTTATTGCGAAAAAAAGCTTTACGATAAAATATCAATTACTATAATATTTTAATAAACTATTTTTGCGGAAAATATTTCATTTGAAAGAAATTAAATTTTAATCTAATTCGAAATTCTAGCATCTGTGTTACAGTAATTCGTAAATGTAAGTAATATTATTATATACATAATTACCTATAAGAGTTTAAGAAAGAAAGAGTATGCCTGCATTTTTCTATCGTGCATTCTATACATTTTTTGAATACTACTCCTAATGAGGAAAAATGGTAAACGAAATGATATGGATTATTATTTGGCTACAATTTTCAACTATGTTATACTATTTAGTTTCCCGGAAAAAGAAAGTATGAGGTTTCTTTAAAACAACAATTATATTTCTTCGAATAAATTTGTAGCTTATTAACACTTTTATTGACATTTTCCAACTGTGTTGGAAAGTGTTTATGGATTCGGTTTGTCTATCTGTGACTTTCTGTCTGCAGTCGGTCTGTCACTACTCTGACTTTTATAAATATATTCGGATTTCCATGAAATATAAGTTTGTTATTCAGGTTTACTAGAGAACGTTCAGTATTGAAAATGAAATGTATAGCATATATAGTTCCTGTACAGGAACACACAAACAATTCCATTCCACTATGATCCATTCTAGGTTGAAAATTCGTTTGTGGTGCATTTTAATGAGGTTATGATGTAACAAAAATAATGAAATTAATGAAGCACTACAACATGTTAATGATCGATAATTGACAGAAGTGCGTTATATTACTGCTGGGGTATGCTTTTCTAAACCCAAGAAATTTTGAGTGTATTATGTTATGATGTATAGACTACTCTGTTCATAAGAGTAGCCGAATTTTTGAATGTGAATGTACTTTTTGTCTTCTAATTGTCAATGCGCGTAAAAGTATTAAGGCTATTTTCTTTAACTTTCGATGAATGAGTGTGAAAACCTCGGAACTTGTAAACTTTTGCTTCGTGTCGATATTTATGCAAATTTTTACGTCTGGTCAATCGATGTGTTAGTATTTAAGCATTGGAATGCTTTGGGAAAGTGGAATTCGGATCGAGTTTCTCCTCCCTGTGCGTTGTTGTTCGATACAGCTATTGTGCTCAACTATCCGAAACTGAGAAATGAGAGTAGCAGTTGATAAGCGTATATTACGTTATTTCTTGCTAATTGAAATAAAGTTAATTCGGTGCTCACGGAACGTCATTTTCAGTAGTATCCGAGGGGACATCTTGCCATCGGCATTCGACTAGATTGTATAAGAGGACATTAAATCTTTGCTGAAGGCATCTTGACTTACTGCATCTCCGGAGTTGTAAGTGTCGTTTTGGGTTGCTTCTAATTGACATTTAAAGTTGTATTTTAGCTGAATGGAGTTTCGTGGGATCTGATTTCTTTTCGCATAAGGAAAATTAGTAGTGTCTTTTGAAAAATCCTCGCCCGCTTAATATTTTAATAAGCTTGACTTTGAATTTTATACGTCTTGGGCTCTATTTCGGCTGACTAGCATTATTCGCTGCCGCTAACAGCGACATGGCTGTTACAAGTTAGTGTGGGTAATTTCTGTAGATCACATACGAAACTACACGAAATAACGTGCACTTCATACTGCATATGCATAGAAATTGCTGATGAGGGGATTTTTACTGAGTTATTTTTTTTTAAGTAGCTCATTTCGATATCTCATTAAATGAACGAAAAAAATGATATTTCTTAATAATATTATGTTTGTGTTCGCAAGTGTTTCATAATCTATGCCGGATCCTTAAATTAAAGTGTAGTTTTAAACTAAGTTCTTCATTAAGATGTGATTTACAAATAAATATACTTTTTATCAAATTATCTTTGTTTCTTTCCACTTCCAATATGATAATATTCTGCAGTTTTAAGCCTCTCAATTTTAGCTCAAACACATGTGTTTGTGTTATCATTATACATTTAAAAACTATATCAATCAGATTCTAGAAAGTGTGCATTTCGTACGTTCTTTTACGTATAGAGTAGTAACAATATCAGATATATTAAGACGTCCGAAAAAAAAATGAATCCATTATATATTTCACTTCCGTCAATAACATTATCATTAAATGTAACACTTATAGTTACATTATCATTAAATTTAACACTTATAGTTACATTATCATTTTAACACTTACAGTTACATTATCATTTTAACACTTACAGTTACATTACCATTAAAATTAATACTTATATACTGTCGTTGTGTCTATGGCATCACCTGACATAATTTCCATATTTATACACTTTATATAGTGATATTTCAGTGTAAGGTAGTAATTAACTATTTTTTTTAACTTTTGATCACAAAAACGAAAAATATATACCAAATTGACGTCTGTAATGATGTCATTTCTGTCAGAAAATACGTCACTGTATCTTACTGATATAAGGATAATAATCTAGTGATAAAAAAAAGTACATGTGTACAACATCACAGTAAAGAATAACGTGAGCATAAAATCGGGAGTATGCAAATTTGTCTTTTCACTTTTACAATTATATTTTTCTTTTCGGGAATCATTCTTTCGCCACTAATGCGATTGGAAGAGTGTATCAAAAATTTATCATGGCATACATCGTTTATCAAAAGTATTCTTTTTTCCCCAGCGATCGTATTTGTTTATGAATATTTATGGTTAATCAGATGTCTTAACGTGTAACATTGATATGTAACAAATATTGAATTCCACATAGCTTAATTACACGTTGAATATTCTTAGTATACTTAGTATGTATCAGTAAAAAAAACACTTAACGGGTTAAAAGTTGTGACGCAGCACTTTCTTTTGGCTCTAAGAATTTTAGATATGGGTCTTAAAAGCAATTATATTAAATTTAAGTGACACTATTTTAATATTTTTAGTAAAAAATCATAATTTCCTTTTTAGTTTTATTTATATTCATAGGTGCACTCATTATTTTTAACATAAAAAAATATATAAAATGTATTCATTGATGTTTTTTTATTCACATCTCTCATAAATTAGAAATATGGGTTTTAAAAGAAATGATGTCAAAATTTGAGCGACTACTTGCCATGAATTTAATATGATTGTTTTAAAATTCAATTTAAATTATTTTTGGTTTGTCTTCTAATGTATTTTTACACATACAAACAATACTTTTAATTTTCCAATAAACTGTTAAATATATTACTTTCACTGAGCCTTTATTATGCATTGAAATGTTTTTATTTCAATCTTGTGTGCCACACTATCCAAAATCATAAGTAAAATTTATGTAAATGCTTATTTTGCGTCATAATATCCACTTGAACACATTTTCCTTTGTTTCGATACTATGACGCAAAATAATTATTTACGTAAATTTTACTGATGATTTTGGATAGCGTGGCTCAAAAGATAAATCAATTTATTGAAATAAATACGTTTCAATGCATAATATACAACTTGTTGAGTTCATACAAAGAAGAATATTGGTTGTGGTAGACCAACTCGTTATTAGTCGGTGTCTCTAATTTTTCGGCTTCTCAGTGTATATATATATATATGGGCAATGCTTATTTTTTCTTTTTCTATGATTCTAATATATATATATATATATATATATATATATATATCCACTTTTATAAAATAGTATTTCATTTTATAATCCGCATAATGAAATTAGAATAATAAAATAAACCATAAATATATCAAATACATTCACAGAGTAATGTTTCCACTTATGAAGCGTCATGAAATATCTTTATGATACATTTCATGTTCCCATATTCCTAAGAGCAGTATATAGCACCCTATAGTGTAATAATAATATATTAAGAAAAGAAACGGATTTTCCGCATCATTCCATTATGTTTTAAAATATTCCTTAGAAATGTAATAATATTCTTTTTCGGAACATTTTGCTTATATTACAGGAAAAATGTTAAACTTGCAACAAAATATTAAACATAATAAACTGTTCGGAATTCTTTTCTGAGTGTCAGTGAATGTAAAAAGTCGGTGAATGTTATTTGCTGATTTCAGATTTTGATTTTTAAATAACATTTTTAAGACTACTAAACTTATAATTTCCGTTAACAATTTCGCAATTTGGTGGAACAATATTTTTTTGTTAGGAAGTAAATTTTTTTGGTAATGTAAAATATATTGTAGTTGCAAAGAGACTTTCTGGTGTAATATATTATGTGAAAGTTCGAATTTTTAGGAAACAGTGATAACATTTAGATATTTTAACATTATATTTTGTTGCTCTTTTCGAAATTATTTATTATTGTTATTATTTGGATATTATTTAGAAATTTTCTTGGATTATTGTACTACGTCAAGGTTTGAAAGGTAATATGTTTAAACGCATATATAATACAGTTACTTCGCAATTACATTGATGATATTGATGAAATATAATGCAAAATTAGTGAAAACTAAAGCTTTTTTTTGGATTAAAACACTTAAAACAGCTAGAAATGCAACTTCTTATTGTTAAAAGTTTCGGATACTAGATTTTTTTTTTATGAAAAATGAATTAGTTACCGGTATTTTTTGCATTGTAAAACTGATATGAAATTAAATAAATGTTAACAGAATAAAATGAAAATCTTTTAAAATTAATAAAGTTAAGTTTTGAAAATGACTATGATTTTTAATTGAAATTACTATATTTCTACTGAGTTGATTTCTGGTTGGAACTAATGCCTGTAATTAATCTGGATTTATTTATGGCATCTTTAGAAAGGAAATTTATTCGATAAATATTTTGTAATCAAGAGAATGGTTTTGTTTATGTATAAATTCTTTACTGTAATAAACTTTGATTTAACAAGCACATAATTTATTTTGGGCCCACTTAAACTTGTTTATTTAATATATATGTAAGACAAATATTGATAATTGTTTGTATTACTTTGGATATATTGTGAACCAGAGACTTCATTGAGATAATATTTACCTATTTTCATGTCTCTAGTTCACTGAAGAATCCTATTAATATAATATTGTGTTCTTACACTATGTTAAGCTACACTTTTTAACTGGCTTAGCAAAAGTCTAGTAGAAATTAATTGTTATAACCTATGACTCTTGAACTCTAAAACAAGCAGAAAGTATCAATAGGGATTGTACCTTATTCGTCAGAATTGTAGTGTTTGATGTGCTGGCAGTTCTCTTTTAAATTAACAATCATAACTAAAGTTAGCGATAATAAAATACAATTCCTTACTCAGAAATAGGACTTGTAGTACACAATACATATTCATTAAAAAATTTTGTCTTTTTAACAATGCGCTGGCAATTTTTTAAAGGCTTCTGGGAATAATTACAATTTTCTCGAATTTAATGATATATTTTCGTTTGTTTTGAATTGCTTATACGGTTTTAAGACACCCCAGCTAAAAACAGTTTGCACTTTGCAAAAAATTATAGATTCTATACAATTTGTGCATAAAAATGAGTATTTTTGAATATTTAAAAAGTACATTAATTCTTGTTCAGGTCAGCGATGATCCAACAGGGTAATTCTGGATATACAGACCTGTACATCAAAAACATTTGTTGCATTTCAATTAGATTCTTTTAAGGCATTATACTGAATATGTAGTAAAACAAACCACGTTTTATTAAAAAAAAAAAAAAAAAAAAAAAAAAAAACAGCAATACAAGCGAAAAATCACGTAAGTGTCCTTAAATCTCCCGCCTCGGTGATTCTAGTGTTAATTTTTTTAGAATTTTTTTAAATAAATAATAAGTACAAAAAATTGGCCGTCTGTATTTTAATTTTATTAGTGAAAGAACAAATCGAGTCGGATTATAAAACCAAACCTTGTCACCTTCTTTGAATTGATGTCCCGTGGCTTTCGTGTCGTACCTGGTCTTCATCTTCTCCGTCTGTATATTGATCCGCTCTCGAGCCAAGTTGTGGACATATTCAAATCGTGCCTGGAGATTCTGCACGTATCCCTCTGGCGATGAAGGCGCATCTGGAGGGCGAACAAAAATCAGATCACAAGGTAGACGAAGATCACGACCGAAAAGCATCTGAGACGGGGAATAGCCGGTCGTTTCATGGACGGCGCTGCGATAGGCGAGGAGAAACAAGGGAAGTTTTTGGTCCCAGTCTTGTTGGTTTCTTGAAACTAGCAGTGAGAGGTTGTTGAGAATGGTACGATTAAACCTCTCAACCATGCCATCCGACTGTGGATGTAAAGACGTCGTCCTAGTTTTGTCCATTCCGAGAAGTTGACAGAGACCCTCAATCGCAGCAGAGATGAAATTTCTCCCCTGGTCCGAATGCATTTGAAGAGGGACTCCATACCTTGATATCCACTGGTGTACCAAGGCATCCGCAACCGTAGAAGCTTCTTGATCAGGGATGGCATAAACTTCAGGCCATTTCGTGAAATAGTCCATTACAACAAGGAGGTATTTGTTGCCATCAGCACTTCTTGGCAGAGGACCTAAGATGTCAAGGGCGATGCGTTCAAAAGGTGCTCCTACATTGTAGAGATGTAGTCTTCCTCGGCTACGTTTCTTTGGTCCTTTCCGAGCTGCAAATGCATCGCATGATTTGCACCATTGTTCGACGTCAGCTCTCGCTTTTCCCCAGAAGAAGCGCTCTCGGACTCTGTGTAATGTTTTCATGACTCCAAAATGGCCACCAGTGGGACTGCCATGTAATTCCTTGAGGACCTCTGGTATTCGGGATCGAGGAAGTACCAACTGCCACCGAGATGTCTTCCCATCTTCCGATTCGAATTTTCGGAACAGGACACCATTCTTGACGTGGAGGGAGTTCCAAAGAGCCCAATATTGCTTCGTCGTAGGACTGTAAGTCGAGATGTCTTTCCAACTGGGCTTCGTGCTAGAAGATTCTAATAACTCCAAGATTGGTTTGATGTCAGAGTCTGCCATTTGCTCTTCTCGAATCTTCTCATCACTCCAGGGATCTGGTGGCGTTGACAGTGAAGTCTTCGTCTGGCGTATGACATGTTCGGGATTATACTTGTTCTCCGCTATGGAACAATAGCGAGAACTTTCGGGACACGGTCTTCTTGATAAGGCATCAGCATTTCCATGCGATGAGCCTTTACGATGCTGATGTCAAAGTCGTATTCCTGGAGTCGTTGTATCCATCTGGCTACTTGGCCCTCTGGGTTCTTAAAATTCATCAGCCATGTTAGGGATGCGTGATCAGTACGAAGGAGAAATTTCCTGCCATAGAGATAGTGATGGAAGTGTTCTATGGCTTTTACTATAGCTAATAACTCCTTACGAGTGACGCAATAATTCCGCTCTGGTTTCGACAAACATTTGCTCCAGTATGCTACGACTCGTTCTTGGCCATCTATTTCTTGGGAAAGTACAGCACCGACACTTTCATGACTAGCATCCGTGTCCACAATGAATTGTTTGTCGGGGTGTGGATAGGTTAGGACTGGAGAGGATGTGAGAGCTTCTTTCAGCTGCTGGAAGGAATTCTCGCATTTTTGTGTCCATAGAAACTTCTGCTTGCTTTCAGTGAGCCTATGCAAGGGTCTTGCGATGTTGGAGAACCCCTGTACAAACTTTCTGTAATAAGTGCATAGTCCCAGAAATCTTCGCAAGTGATGGACGTTATCCGGACGCTTCCAGTTCTTTACTGCAGACACTTTTTCAGGATCTGTTCGAACACCTTCAGCTGAGATGATGTGTCCTAAATAATTTACTTCGCGTTGGAAGAACTTGCATTTCAGAGGGTTCAGCTTTAAATTCGCCGCTCTTAGCTTCGTTAACACTTTTCGAATATTTCCAAGATGTTCTTCAAACGTGCGGCCACCAATGATGACGTCATCTAGGTAGATGAGACAAGCTTCAAAAGTCAGGCCTTTTAACACTGTCTCCATGAGGCGCTCGAACGTTGCTGGAGCATTGCAGAGCCCGAACGGCATAACTTTGAATTGCCAAAGTCCTTGTCCAGTAGTAAATGCGGTCTTCTCTTTGTCATCAGGATGGATCTCTACTTGCCAATATCCACTCTTCAAATCCAGCGTGGAAAACCATTTATGTCCTGAAAGAGTATCTAGCGTGTCGTCTATTCTTGGTAGAGGATAGCTGTCCTTCTTCGTGATATCGTTAAGTTTACGATAATCCACACAAAATCTTGTGGAGCCATCTTTCTTTCGGACCAACACGATGGGAGAGGCCCACGGACTTGATGACGGTTCGATGATGTCACTATCCTGCATCTCTCGTAAGAGCTTAGAAACCTCTTCTTGTTTTGCGAACGGCAAGCGTCTTGGATGCTGTTTAATCGGTGGATGGTTGGCAGTATCAATTCTATGACGTGTCAGTGAAGTGCGCCCTATATCACTCTCGTTTTGTGAAAACACATCATTAAATTCCTGGAAAAGTCTTTCTGCGGAATGTCTCTGTTCAGGAGATAAATTTTCGTTTCGTCCAATTACAGGTGTTAAACTTGTAGGCGGTTCCGATAACGTCAAGCTCGGGTCTTTGCAAACACAGGTGACTGGAGCACAGGTTGCAAGCACTTCACCTTTCTGGATAATTCTAGACTTTTCACTTAAGTTCGCAATCCTCACAGGTATCACATCTCTCGACAGATCTACCAGCGCTGATGCTAGTAGCACTCCCTTTGGGCTCTTCTCAGGATATCCAGTCAAGCCATACTGGAAAATTCTTTCGTTTCCAGTTAATCCAGGTATCATCATTTCGGTCCGAGGAGGGATGATAACATCTGCCTTGGCTGTGATCCGTTGAATAGACCCGGACTCATTTCCAAGTTTGAAAATAGTGACATCTTCTTGAGCAGAGCGTAACTCATTATTCTTAAAATCCAGTGTAAATACTTGCTCTTTTAAAAAGTCCAGTCCGAGTATGAAAGGGTCTGAAATATCGGCCACATAGACTGTATGATGGTAAGCGGCGTTCCCAAACTTTATTTTCAATTTCATTCTTCCATGTATGTCGATCTTATCCCCGGTCACGGTTTGGAGGATAACACGGGGCGGGGTCCAGAGGAGTTTTTCCTTTAGCCGGTGAGCTAGATCTTTCCGAATGATGGTCACATTGGCTCCTGTATCGATGATCATATTACAGGGCAAATCATTCACACGCCCGACTATAAAAACTCCGTTCTCGCCGCAACTTCTTGCAGAAATTTGACACACTTGATAATGGGGCTTCTCGAAATCTGGCAACCTCCGCCCCGCGAGATGGCCATTAATTAGTTTTCCTGCTCCGCCGTTCGTGGGGAGCTATTACCTTCTGTGCTGGGTCGTTTTAGGCAGTTTCTTTGAATATGGCCTTCTCCACCGCATTTCCAGCACTTGATCTTTCTGCCAGTTTTGTTGTCCATCAAGGAGTTCATCTGCCTCATCAAGTCCTTCACCTGCTGCTGTAAATGCTCCACAGCTCTATCCGACGTCTCAGGCATGTTGGCTACTCGCACAAAGTGTCGATCTTTCCTTGTAGCTTGCTGGGCTGCCTCGAATTTCAGGGCAAAACTAAAGCCCCTTTTAAGTCACTGAGATCTGCAATCCGGAGTTGTTTCTGGATCTCAGAGTCACGCGCACCATCAATAAAATGCTGCAGAGCCAAGCTTTCTCTAATTTCAGTCGGACAGTCAGGATAAGCAAGATGTGAAAGTCTCTCGACATCCGTAGCAAGCTCTTGCAGGGATTCAGTGGATTTCTGCTGTCGAGATTTGAGCTGGAGTCTGCTATATTCCTTCATGCATTTCTCGCCAAAGCGTAATTCTAAGGCACTGACGAGCGTTTCAAAATCCAGCGGTTCATTTGCAGGCAAAGTCTGTAGGACGTCGGCAGCATCAGCTCGTAGAGAAGCAGCTAACTGGCAAACCTTTGTCTGGGAATCCCATCCATTGGCGTCCGCTACGATCCCAAATTGTGTCTTAAAAACTGGCCATGAGGATTTTCCGTCATAGGTCGAGAGTTTAATAGAGGCCCGGGGAAGCATAGCTTGATACTTGACATCTTCGGGATAGTTTTCGGCAGTTATCTTTTGTTTCTTCACATTTTCCAACTCCTTTTCTATACTCTCTATCCTTTCTTCTACGGTATTGGCTGTCTTTTGAACTTATTCCTCTATTTCCAGAAATCTTCCTTCAAATTTGTTTTCCACGCTGTCAATTCTTTCATTTAAAGATGTTATTTTATTATCTATTAATTCTTTCAACTCACCAAGGTTGGTTGACATATCCTTCTTCATTTCTTCCGACATCTCTTTCATTTCAGCCTGGTTTGCGGTCATTTTCTCATCTATCGCTGACATTTCCTTCTTCATTTCTTCCGACATTTCCTTCATCATTTCTTCCGACATTTCCTTCATTTCAGCCTGGTTTGCAGTCATTTTCTCATCCATCGCTGACATTTCCTTCTTCATTTCAGCCTGGTTCGCAGTCATTTTCTCATCCATCGCTGACATTTCCTTCTTCATTTCAGCCTGGTTCGCAGTCATTTTCTCATCCATCTCTCCTAATTTCTCCAATAATTTAGTCAGTTGCGCCTCCATTGCTCTGGTAATCGGCATTCAACCCCATTCCTGACACCAAATGTTGTGAGCTCGGGGTTCGTAAGGATTGATGCCAATATATAAGAACAATCAACAGACTTTATTTACTCCAAACAGTTCGATAAATACACCAATCTCTTCTCAAAGACGCAAATATTCAGTAATCTTCAAATCTAGTAATAGCACAGCAAAATTTCACACAGAACAATATAGCGTATTGCTCAAGACGGCGAATCAAATACAAAATCACTCAGAGAAACACAGTTCTCAATGCAAAGCCTCTCGTGCGTATTCAATCGCATTTGACAGACAACTAACTAACTGGACTGGTGGAGGTCCCTTATATAGGCTTCAGAGATCTTTTCAGATTATTCCAGAGCTTTCAGATGCTAGAAATTACCAGAAAGTGCTTTAACTTTCGATAGAGAACCAAAGCGAGAAAGGATCCCAATGTACAGGTATAAGGGGGGGTGGTTGCACAAAAAGTCACCAAATCCGTCGCCAACTTGGCGACATTTGGCGATATATCGCCAAATTTGGCGACAAAAATAAGTCGCCAAAACCATCGCCAACTTGGCGATAAACCCATTCCTTGGCGATTTTACCATAGACTTCCATTATAAAGATGAGGGTGTAAGGTTGTTTTTCTTGCAAAGCATCTGAGGCCTTTAGCATTGAGTTACATGATGCTCAATAGGAAATACATTAATAATACTGCAATTTTCACAATAATAAAATAAAATAAATTTAAACGAATGGAATATTTACAGATATATACAAAATTCATAACAATATTGTGTGAAAGTTCGAATTATAAGGAAACAGTGTTAACATTTAGATATTTTATCATTATATTTTGTTGCGCTGTTCGAAATTATTTATTATTGTTATTATTTGGATATTATTTTGAAATTTTCTTGGATTATTGTACTACGTAAAGGTCTGAAAAGTAATATGTTTAAACACATATATAATACAGTGACTTCGCAATTAAATTGGTGATATTGATGAAATATAAAGCAAAATTAGTGAAAACTGAAGCCTTTTGTTTGGATTAAAACACTTAAAACAGCTAGAAATGCAACTTCTTATGGTTAAAAGTTTCGAATACTAGATTTATTTTTTGATCAAAAATGAATTAGTTGCTGGTATTTTTTGCATTGCAAAACTGATATGAAATTGAATAAATGTTAACAGAATAAAATGAAAATCTTTTAAAATTAATAAAGGTAAGTTTTGAAAGTGACTATGATTTTTAATTGAAATAACTATATTTCTACTGAGTTGATTTCTGGTTGGAACTAATGCCTGTAATTAATCTGGATCTATTTATGACATCTTTTAAAAATGAAATTAATTAGATAAATATTTTGTAATCAAGAGAATGGTTTTATTTATGTATAAATTCTTTACTGTAATAAACTTTGATTTAACAAGCACATAATTTATTTTGGGCCCACTTAAACTTGTTTATTTAATATATATGTAAGACAAATATTGATAATTGTTTGTATTACATTGGATATATTGTGAACCAGAGACTTCATTGAGATAATATTTACCTATTTTCATGTCTCTAGTTCACTGAAGAATCCTATTAATATAATATTGTGTTCTTAAACTATGTTAAGCTACACTTTTTAACTGGCTTAGCAAAAGTCTAGTAGAAATTAATTGTTATAACCTATGACTCTTAAACTCTAAAACAAGCAGAAAGTATCAATAGGGATTGTACCTTATTCGCCAGAATTGTAGTGTTTGATGTGCTGGCAGTTCTCTTTTAAATTAAAAATCATAACTAAAGTTAGCGATAATAAAATACAATTCCTTACTCAGAAATAGGACTTGTAGTACACAATACATATTCATTAAAAAATTTTGTCTTTTTAACAATGCGCTGGCAATTTTGTAAAGGCTTCTGGGAATAATTACAATTTTCTCGAATTTAATGATATATTTTCGTTTGTTTTGAATTGCTTATACGGTTTTAAGACACCCCAGCTAAAAACAGTTTGCACTTTGCAAAAAATTATAGATTCTATACAATTTGTGCATAAAAATGAGTATTTTTGAATATTTAAAAAGTACATTAATTCTTGTTCAGGTCAGCGATGATCCAACAGGGTAATTCTGGATATACAGACCTGTACATCAAAAGCATTTGTTGCATTTCAATTAGATTCTTTTAAGGCATTATACTGAATATGTAGTAAAACAAACCACGTTTTATTTAAAAAAAAAAAAAAAAAAAAAAAAAAAAAACAGCAATACAAGCGAAAAATCACGTAAGTGTCCTTAAATCTCCCGCCTCGGTGATTCTAGTGTTAATTTTTTTAGAAGTATTTTTAATAAATAATAAGTACAAAAAATTGGCCGTCTGTATTTTAATTTTAATAGTGAAAGAACAAATTTACAAGTATACCTAAAGTGTTCGCACATTTTTTAAACTACTTTTATGGTACTTGCAGAATTATTTTATATGAAATATTTGTGTTTCAAACGTTCAATTTTACAATTCTTATTCTGAACTACCTTTTTACACTGTAATGTCCCTGACAATAATGTAATTTCTTGTTTCGGAAGAAGGACTTTTGTTTATTCCGCTTGCATACACTGTTAAAAATTCGCAGCAAACTGTCCAGTCATTTGACCGTTTTTATAGAAAACGGTTATGTAACCGTAATTTAACACTATTCTGACCATATTATTGCCCATATTATGGTCGGAATAGAGTTAGATTACGGTTGTGTTACAATTTTCTATAAAAACGGTCAAATGACTGAACAGTTTGCTGCAAATTTTTAACAGTGTAGCATTTCAATGTCCATGAAGGGTTGCAGATCGATATTTGGATAACGCGCTTTTTAAACTTCCAAAAGCACAAAAATCCATCAGGATATTCAGCACGTATATCAGTGAAGGGTATAACCCTGATACCCGATTATCGTTCCATTTTTTTCAGGAAATTAAGAGTGGATTGTGATGTGTGGCTGCTTGCTTTATCTTGAGGCAGCTCAACAAATCAATAGTACTGGGAGTAAAGTGATGATATTTCATATTTAACGATTGCGAATATGTTTCTGCTAGTATTTGGAATTGAATTTAATATTTTTTTCTCTACTCTCTTTATTTTTAATTTGCGTTGTATGCAAATCCAGCACACATCCTTTGTTATAACTTTTTTTACCTCACTGAACTATGATTTGAGATTTTTTGTTCCTCTTAATGATAATAAATGGATCACTTTTTATTACGATCTTTTTTTTTTGGCTTTTCTAAAGTTCAAATCATTGTTAATGATTTTGTTTTAGTCGACACTGAGCATTTTAACGATTTAAAGAGGACTTGGGGGATTTTCTTTTACCATAAAAATCTCTACTTTTGCAAGATTCGAATAATTCCTTTTTGTTCTAGGGTACATATTTGGAACAATTTTTCTACATTCATGTTTTTCCCTGTCTTATTGACAATATTACGTACTGTGTTGTTAGATATAAAATCATGCCTTCAATAGCGATTCTTAAATAACCAAATGCTAATAATTTTCTTCGGAAAATGCAGAAATATGGCCTTTTTTCCATCGGTTCTTTAAAAGCGCCATTTAGTTTGTAAACAGAAATTTCAGTTGCAAGGTGAGAATTAATACTTTCAAAAACGAATTAGCTGTGGAACATAATTTCTCTATGCAGACAGTTTTATTTTACACCAATTGAAACACGTCGAAAAATGCGCGAACAGCATCCGTAGAATTCAACAACAGTTAAATAATTTAAAAGACATAACTGTAAGTCCGAAATAAATTTCAAACTTCCTACAAAATTCGAAAACTAACGTGGCTCTTAGCATTGTTCGAAAAGTTACTAATGTCGTGAAAAAAAAGGATGCCACATTATATAATTTGTATGCTAGTAAAATTTAAATATTTACTTATTCATGCACATTGCTTATGCATTTTTTAAATGTGTATGTTAATTATTATAAAATTACTGTTATTATGTGCCAAATATTCTGTTTTAATGTGATTACAGAAATATATTTATCTGCTAAGTTCTTTAAACTAGTGTTTTATTTTTTAAATGTAAAAACAAAATGTACTTTTTATGACATTTATGTATATTTTCATATATATTTTCATATCTGATTTTAGATATTTTAACTAATGCATTAGTATTGAAACGTTTTAATATTAATTACCAATTCTCTGGTTGCTTACCTTCCAAAGATTTATATTTATTTAATAAAATGGATTTAATGTCATATTCATAGAGATTTGTATATGAAGAAATAAAATTAGACCAGAATAATAATTTCATTAAACCATTTAGAAAGGAAATATTGAAACCTGCTTCCGAAATGCAATGAAATATTTGAAATTTATTTCCCTTTATCCAGCTTACACTTATAGTGACCACTATGGCAGATTTAATGATCTCCCATTAATAAAATGTTTCCTTGCAAATATGTATATGTGTAGACTTCTAATGATTATTTCGATTTGATACTTTTGCAGCATTTGTTTTATGTAAACGCATAAATAAAATTGAATAAAATAATAATAATTTTTATTTTTATTGTTAAGTATAATGTGAATAATCTAATTACGGCATAAACCTTATCATTTGATAATATTCGGTGTAATCCGCATGTACCATATGTTGTTCATGCTACTCGTTACATGTTACTCGTTACAAGTTACACGTTACACGTTACATGTTACTCGCAACATGTTACCATATGTATTCATTACATGAAAAAAAAAAAAAAACATAAATGGATGCAGCAACTTTGTTCAATTAGAATCCAAACAAATACATGAAATTCGTTAATGCCGCGATCACTGTACCTCATGCATGATAGCTTCGTGGAAAAAAAAAACATCATTGGATGCAGCAACCTTGTTGTATTGGAATACCAGAAATACACGAAATTCGTTAATGCCATAAACACTGAGAAATAGTTTGAGTAATTCCGAGATATGAAGAAATTTAAGACATGCTACGGTCCGAGTCGTCATCTAATAAACAATAATTAGACTGAAAACAAGCCACACGTGAGAAAAAATCAACTATCACAAAAAATAACCATCCTACTAGCTTTCAAAACTCGAAGATAAATGAGCAGAAACACGTACTGATATCAGGAGCGAGTGAAGTGAGGTAAGACGTTAATTCTCCCCTCCCGATGTTTTTTTCTGTCCACACTTTGTATATTGGGTCTTCTAAACGGACTGTTCCTCTAAAATGTGCGCCACTTTTCAAAAAATCCGCTAGTGCGTATATTTATTATGTTGATAATAGCGTGTGTTTTAAAACTGTATCAAATATTCTTTCAATATTTCTGTGTTTAAAATTTTCCCTTAATTGATTCATTAATTTTAAAAGTAACCGTCGGCCCTGGCGTCCTATTAACAGAACACGTCTTTTGATTGAGTATTATTGTATGTTAACAATTATTTTTGTCAGCTTCATACAGTAATGATAGTACGAGTTTCAGTAAAGGATATTTTCGTTACTATGCTTATTTAATCATATTGGTCAAACTTCATTCACAATTATTAATAAAACCCGGTCATTATTAATAATAACCGGCTATTATTAATAATGATCGATTAATACCATTGACCGTAACATATACATAACATAACAATAACAATTATGTATAAATATTATTATAATAAAACAATAATAATATTGTAAAATTAAGTTTATATCTATATACATTTTACATAACTTACAGATAGAAACATTATTTATGTTTCAGGGAAAAGAGTTAAACACACACAGACATAATGAATATATTTCTCCTTTATTTCATGATTTCTTTCTACTAATAAAAATTTAACAATAATTGGTGCTATTCTTTTTTACAACGGTTTTCAAAATATAAATTAACATCTATACATTTTATTTTATATTTGAAAAATGGTAAGGAATGTTTGTTTTTACTCTTCATCATTTTCATTGCGAATAAAATGAAAACAATTACAGTTTCTTCAGTGTCCGATGATAACATTTGTAGGTAACATTGTACGAAAAATAAGTATTTCTATTTACTCTAGACTTAATTTATTTTGAATATGTTTGAGCACTCTAGAAAACGTTTGAGGTTTTAATTTTCTATTTCTCATGTATTCTTTAGAAAGACAATTCTTTAAAGTAGATTAAATATTTGTATTTCAGCATTATTACTTTGTATAATACAAACTGAAGTCTTAATGAACTTGGATATTTATGATTATTTATCTTAATTTTAGCCATTATTTTTAATAAATTAAAAGTTTGACTAAACGTATGCATTTAAAATTTTTTTTCGATGTATTAAGATGACACATTAAAGATCACGAAGCACAGGGGTGGGCAACATACGACACGCGTGCCATACTGGGACGTATTTTCAGAAACACAAAGTCTGCATTTTCTGTTTCTTTAATAGTATTGGTATAAAAAACTGAGCTGCGCCGCCAGCCGCCTATCCAAGTCCTGAGGGACTTTTAACACGCACAACCAGAAGGGTCCTCCTGTATGCGCTGCGACCGGTGGGATCACCGTCACCTGCGCATCACTCCCATTGAACCCAAGTGATAGACAACATAGGTCGTTGCGATTCTGGTGATTCTCAGCCCTCTTGAGAGACCACCACGTTACACTTGGGGACGAGCCGGGGTCCCCCAACAGCTTTTCCCCCAACAACTTGGGCTGGACACCCAAAAGAAAACCAGACCCTAGGCCTTAAGTTGGGTTTACCCTGGTCACACTTGCTCTACCAGAACACGAGGTACGTGAAAACATACAGAGGTAGTCGCATTTCCCTCTTGTAATGGATGATATTATAATAGTATTTTAACCTATTTTAAATATTACAAAAGTGTAGTATACTGTATAAATAAAATATTTTATGTTACTGCAGATGCCACACGTTGTCTTAGTAAAGAATAAAGTGTTCGATAACACTAGAACGTTCGTTGGTGTCATTTTGACACCAAATGGAATTGAACCCTTTTGCTCTATCACATTTTTTCTCCAATATTCTTGAAATTTTATGATTTTTAATCATTTGACGTTATAAGCACATCGTCGAAAAATTTTTAATATGTGATTCTATTAAAAACACATTTTACAGACGAACTCACCTAAAATGTCCGTGGTGTTAATTCGAAACCAACCAGAATTCTAAAAAAATTGTTTTCTGTGTCATTCTTCCCCGTTCCAATGGTTTTGATTTCAGTCTGTTTAAGCTACAGAAAGTCCGTTATATTTTCCACCTCTCATAAAGAGGGAAATGGTTTAGTCTTGGTTTGGCCAAGTGACTACATGTGTGTAGTTGCATTCTTTCTGCTTATTTTCATATTTGAAATCTATTCCCGAGAGATTTTGTATACTTTCAGAAATGAAATAAAAGTATTTATTACAGAAAATGTTTCACTCTTGAAGAAATTGGTAATTTGTTGAGAGAATTTTTGGAAAATAAATTGGATGGTGGTGATATTTCTAGATGGAATGGAATGGAAGCTATCCAAAGCGACTTCGACACCGGGTCGAATTTCGAAAAGAAATAGTATATTACGTGAAAGTGACGGCCATACATATTTTACAAAAACGAAATGTTGATGAATCTGTAATGAGCTCCTGGTTTCTTTTTATGAACAAATCTATGTTAGATCATATAAGAAAGAAAACGAAAACGGAAGCGAGGAGTGGTATGCTAGTTAATAGTTGTTCTTTGTTAATTGATGAAATATGTGCTTATCTCAAAATATTATAAGCTCGTGTAGTAAGCGGTGCTAAAAATATTGAATTATAATCCACATTTCGACTTTTGGTGATTAGATTTTTGTAACGAAACGATGGCAAAAAATAGGTTTCGAAAAATATCTATATTTTAATGTTTCGGCATAAAATCATGTCATTCTAAGTGATTTCATGTAAATAAATTCGTTATGATTATGTAAGTTTCAGAAAGTATTATAGAAAATTGTATTCGAAGATACAAACCTGGAGATAACATAAGAATCGATGAACAACGATGCTGTTTACCTCTAACCTATATAAATATGGGCAAAATTTTGTATTCCTGTTGCTTTACAAATAATGTATTTTTTGAGTGCATTTCCCTTTTTTGGGGAAAAATGAATCTTGACCTGACGGTAAGTGATGTGCAGAATTCGTAGCTCTTACACTTATGGAACATTATAAAAACAAATGCCGTAATGTGACATTTGATATTCTTTTTTGCATAAATGGAACTAGCAACAGAACTGATAAACTGTAAAAAAAGAAACTGTGACTAGAACTCAGACGGAAATTCCAGAATGTCCTATTTGTAAAAATCAGTCTTTTTACTACGAATGTATATAAACACTAAACTACTGGTACCACACTTACTGTATATAAAAGGCAAAAAGCAAAATAATGCCATTCTACTAAGGACACTTCATTCAAACGTTACAATTGCAAAAATTGAAAAGAAAACACCAGAAGCTGTAATATTCCACAATGCAACCTGCTCAGGTGATTTGGTGCTTAGTGGTACCCACGGGAAAAGTTACGTCAAACCCACTAACGTTCCCGGACATACGCCTATCTTATTAACTTTATGAGTCAATTCCTAAAATAAGTACATAAGTAAAAAGTGATCGTACAAATTTATTTAGGCTATGCCAGAATCAAGTTAGTCAAAACCAAAGTACGTACCAAAGTCAAATTTTGCAAAACATTAGTTCAGTTTAATAACGCATACTACAACGGAAATCGTACTTGTATCAGTTATTGCTCATAGGCAGTGCTGGAAGAAGGCTGAAAGAGGCTCAAGGAATTTTTTAGAGAAAATAGCAGTAATTTCTTATTGAAATTTTCGCCTAATCGCACGATCAAATAATTAATAAAAAATTACTGGTATTTCCCCTGAGAAAAATTCTGACCAGAAGCAGTCCTAATTTACGAATACACTGCAAATTTCATGCATTTAGGAATGAAAATGAATTCAGGTTAGGTTAGAAAATAGCCAATTTGGACTTAAGATACAAAAATTGTCATGAAGACATGTGACCCTCCCCTTCCCCCTTCCTCCAAAATAGACATGACCCCCCTCTAAATAGAGGGCTGGATCCGCCTATGAGTGCTGCAACCGAAATCTTTTGTTTTCCTGTCAATGAAGATAAACACGTTATGCACACCGTATTCTACAGCAGCCATCTTATAGTGCACGTTTTCGATGAACATGTATTGATCAGACGAATATGTTTTAGATGTCATGCTACGATCAATATGTTTGACATTGTGTAACATCATTATAATACATTTTAAACTATTTTTTCCGCATAGAGTATAATATAAGGGAATTCTTTTGAGTGTCCCTTGTAAACGAACTATATATATTACATAATTCATTTTCTATATCGTACATGAAATAGTACAACGCAATAGCATACTTACATTTCATGAAAATCCTAGTATAATTAATAAGGAAATACTGTAGAAAAAAGGATTATTTATTTTCATTTTACAAAATCAGCAGCACATCTCTTATCCACACGAAGTTCTTACAAAAATTAAAATATGTTTTATATTTTTTAAAATCATATTAGAGATATTCGGAAATGTAAATGAAAATTGTTACAAATCCAAAATAAATTTATTTGATTAAAAGTACATTTCATTACGTGTTATTTTTAGAATAAATGTTAACTTTCATTTACAGCTTTTTATTAATTATAATATTCTACAATGTTAGTTTTTTACATGTGCGCGATAGAGTTTCTACGCATAAAATACCATTTTTCCCCATTTTATTATTTCTATTTGAAATTAAAATAATCGAAATTCTAAATTTAATGTATAACTGCTTATCTATGAAATATTTCGTATTTTATAATTATTATTTTTGCTCTAAATAATCTTAATTTTATCAAAATCTATTTCTTTATTTGGTATTAATTATATTAAACTATTAATGACGTTCTTACTTCCTCCCCTTTCTTTTTATTACCATTTTTTGACCTTTTATAACTTTTGGGGTATGGTTAGTTTTGGGGGATACAAAAAACATCCGAACCGGGGACTGTGTCCTTACCTCTTTATTCACAACGCTACAGAGAAACACTTAAAATTTATTCACTTTTTACATTTAGTCCCTTATTTTGTACTAGCCACTTCTCTTCGGCTGGTAATGTCTTTGAGGCGGTCAATTTCATTCCAAGAAGAAACAACGGATTAATTGTGTGACGAAAATGGGAAGAGATTAGAAGACCGCTGGGAGTAATGCTAATTTATTTCCTTTAAACACCATCAAAATCATCAATTTTCTTGTATCAAATGTGACAGGTTGTCATGGTTTATCTTGGATATATTTTAAATAAAGAAATTTTCGAAAATTTTAAAATTTTTATTTGTTTTAAAATAATCTATTACTTATGTGTAATTTAACCCTTTTGGCACTGATTCTTCTTCAAGTTTGGTTTTAAAAAGTTTAAAATAGCTATCCAAACGCCAAAAGATAAGCTTTACTGTAATTTAATGAATATAGAATTTATTGCATTTTCACAAATATAGTTATTTTGGGTACTATTAAAAAGACAGTAGGCTAAAGAAATTTTTTTTAAGAAGAAGCAACTTTCCAGAATATCTTATTTTGTTATCATAATATATTCATTTGCTTTAGTAACCGTATCGTTAAATGTAAAGCATAAAACACGTTTAAAATTTAAAGAAAATCACTAATGGTTTTAAGAGATTTAGGCTATTTTTTTTTTATTATAACATTCTGAGTCATAAATGAAATTATAAAACAAAATGTATAAACATATTACTACAGGCACATAATAACAAAAATACTTGTTTAGAAAAAGAGTAGTCAATGTAGAGACATGTCCGTTTTATTAGATATCAGACAAAAATGGTTAATTTGTAATCTAAATAAAAATCAACTTCTTCAAATGTAAATATAATCGTTACAAAACATGAATAGAATAATAAATATCATTTTGAAATATTATTTTAAATGTGTTATTTTTGTTACATGACATTACGTACTTTATCTCACTTTTACAACTTCACTGTAGACCAGTGTTTCCCAACCTTTTTTGGTCATGTCCCACCCAAATCATCCCTAAAACCTTGATGCCCCCCCCTCCCTCTGCATGTGACAAATACTTATCATTACATAAAAATTGAACTCTTATTCCCACTAAAGAAGTCCTAAATGTTTTTAATTGGATCTAAATTAAGAACAGTACATTCACGAAAGAAAAAACACAAACGAAAAGAAAGTATTTATGAAGAAATCGTTAATAATAATTGTAATAAAATGAAGCGATGTTAAAAAGCAAATTAGTTTTTTTAATATTTAATAGAAAATTTAGATACATAAATAAAAACTTTAATTTTAAATGAAGCTTTTGCTATGATGCTTTTATAATTTTGATTACTGGCAGTAAAAAAAGTATCTAATAAATTCAAAATAGACTTGAGATGAAGAGAATAAAATTAATGCGATTCTTGTGCTTAATGATGGCTGCAGAGAGCTCTTTCATCAGTCTCTAATTTAGTCAGCTTTAATCTCAAGTCCCCGCGTTTAGTTACGTCCATTCGATTTCTTTTCTTCAGCAGTAAATCATTTATTGCGCTAAAACCACATTCAACTAGGTATGATGATGGGAACTGTAAAAATATTTTTCTTGCAAATTTTCTTGTATTTGGATATTTAGATTCTGTCTCAGCACAAAGCCATGCCATCACTCCTTTTATACTGAATAAGGTTTTAACTGACACATCATTTTGAATTTCAGAGAGTTCTGGGCATCGTACTGAATCATCAGATGATAAGTCCACTAACATTGGCTGCATGACCCATGATGGGAAATCCATTCGCTTTAAATCAGAAAATCTATCGTTCAAATCAGAGGCGAATATTTTCAAATGATCCACAATGACAGCTATAGTGGCATCAGTCGTCTCAATTTTTTTTAACCAGCAAAGTAGATAAAATTTCTCTCAAAAATATGTTTCTGCCATACCTCACTGAATGTAATAAAGCCAAATATTTTTTATTTTGCATCAACAAGTGTTTTTATCTTTTCCTCGAAGTTGTTTATTCAAGCTATGCATTTTTCCGAAGATATCTGTTAAATAATTAACAAATGCTTATCCATCAATCGTTTGTAGGTGCTTTATGTCAGATTTATCACTTAAGAACATCAAACAACTACATGAATCTTTTTACGTATTTTCCATTTGAAAGCCATCTTATATCAGTGTGAAGTAAAAGACAAACATGGTCTGCGTTTTTTGCCTTCACAAAACTGCTGCAATAGACACTCACATTTGGCGTTGGATATTATGGAGTTGAAACATCTTATAACAGTTTTCAATATATCATTAAGAATAATTGAAGAATAGTTGTTTTGATTCTAAACTCTCTCTATGGATGACGCAATGCACAAGAAGCATTTCTGGATTCTGCATCTTTCATTAGTTCTAAACATCCAGTTCTCTTATAACTGGAGCACCATCTGCAGCGCAAGATGTTATAGTTGTCATTGGTGTACTATTTATATCTAAGCATTCTTTCAATGTATTAAAAATATCAGAGGCAGTAGTGGTGCTCTCTAATGATTTACAGAAAAGCAATTCTTCAGTAAATTCACCTATATCAATATACCTTACATAAGTAAGCAATACGGCTTCACCGTCTCTGAGAGTTGATTCGTCCATTTGTATGGAGAAATTTCATTATTTCAGCTTATCAACAAGTTGTGCTTCAATGTCCTCACTCATTTCATCTACTCTTCTACTAACAGTATTGTTACTAAGTGGCATGGATTTCACATCTTTGTCATCTTTGCCCAAGACTGTTTTAAGGAATACTGATATTGATAGTTTAATCAAATCTTCACCTAAGTGCGGTTTTTTCCCAGATTTAGCAATGAGTAAAGATATTTCATATCATAACTAGCCTCAAGAGTACAATTTTCTGTAGCAGTTTGTGCAGTGAATAGAGACTTAACCATTGATCTTTTTTCAAACTTTTCCTTTAAAGTTTTAAAATAACTTAAATTTAAATTTATATACTCACTATGTTTTGCCTTCATATGCGCTTCAAGACGACATCGTTTCATTGATTCGTTGTGGCATTGTTTGCATAAAAGGCAGAAAGGGGATCGTTCATCGTGGTTAGCCGGCATGAAACCAAATTTTAAATATTCACCTAAATACTTTTTTTCAGAACTTTTTTTTTTTTTTTTACAGACATAGCAATTATATTTTTCTAATTATTTTTTATATTTTACACCAATAATATGATCAATAGTAGTTTGATATGTATATAGTGAAGTAATCTAAAGTTAACTACAGTATGAAAACATCAGCAACGATTAAATCAATATATAAAAATATGACTAATTCACTTCTTGCATGACAAATACAATACACAAAACAGAATATTCTATCGAATAATTCAGCCCAGAGTTTTCAAAGAAAACTATTGAAAGAGTTTTGAAAAACAATAGCCGAATATACAGTAGAAAATATTTTGCACCCATATTCAGAACAAATTTTTCACACATTTATTTATGCATAAAAGTAGAAAAAGTAACAGAAGGAATTAATTTATTTAATTCCTGAGCTTGTTTACGGCCTATAAAAACTTATACCACTTAAAAAAATTAAATTAAAAAAAATCCTTATTTAATTGTAGAATTTGCGACTCAATTGCAGAAAGATTTCTTTTCATAAACTGTGGTGGGGGGTGGAAGTTAATCTATGTGTTAATCGAGTCTTATATATTCTACATAGTACTATTGTTCAAAGCAAACGAAAAACAAAATATATGGGAATAGTTGTATTAACTGAATCTTATTATTTGAAAACATCACAATTTCCATTCATCACCCAGAATAAAATTTAGTTTAATAAGCAGTATAAAGAATAAATTATGATTTATAAAAAAAGCAGTGGTAAGCATTAAAGATTATTTTTTTTTAACTTTAAAATCGAAAATGCATATGGAATAAAAATTTGTGAATATCATGCAGCACAAAATTTAAGTTTTAAAATTTTTGAAATAAGAAAATGAAAAATTATTAATTGAAAAATCAGAGAAAATATTTCTAAGCACTGAAATATTATAATTCACAATATAGTCATTGCTGAGTTAAACCGCTACTTCTGTAATATAACGGAAGTAGCAGTTAAACACACGTTAAAATAAAAATATTTATGGCATCATACAAGAAAAGAAAAAAAAAATCATGAAATAATTAACGGACATAAAATGCTATTATACAGTTTTCAAAAATTATTTTAAATAACTGCTGTATTTATATATTACTATTAGGCGACGCCCAGAATGAGGGCCGTTCCCTCTGAATTGAGATAATTGTAATTTTTTCCCAGAACTAATTAAATTTTTTGTCCCTGACAGCCAGAATCAGATATTCGCTCTAGGATCCTAAAATAAAGATGTCTAAAAAAATGCGTTAATTGGTTGATCGAACTTCTGGTCATGTATCTGACGGTAGCGCTTTGACTTTTGTCTTTTCCCCAACTATCCATTTAAAACAATTAAATTTAAAAAAAAATGTTTCAAACCAGAAAAATTATTTTACAAAATGTTTTTTTAGCTCACCAGGCTATCAAAGCCTGAGAGCTTATGTGCCCGCCCGTTCTGTATGTATGTATGTATGTATGTATGTACGTATGTACGTACGTAACGCGATAACTCTTGACAGAAATAACCGTTTTGCTTCCAATTTTGTTTATAAGTTCCTTGTGATAAGGCGCTTCCCTGATTAGTTTTGGGGATTGATTGTTTAACTATAAAGGGGGGAACGCGGGGGCTAACCCCCCTTAATTAAGATAAATGGTTTTTTCATGCAGAATTGTCCAATTTTCTTCAAATTTTGTATATAGGTTCATTGTGATAAGGTTCTTTCCTGATTAGTTTTGGGTGTTCATAGGTTAAGTATAAAGGGGCTAACGGGGGGAGCGGAATCCTCCCCCTTAATTTAGATAAATGAATTTTTCATGCAGAGTTATCCGATTTTCTTCCACTTTTGTTTATAGGTTCCTTGTGATAAGGCGCTTCCCTGATTAGTTTTGGGGATTGATTGGTTAACTATAAAGGGGGGGGAACGGGGGGCTAACCCCCCTTAATTTGGATAAATGGTTTTTTCATGCAGAATTATCCAATTTTCTTCAAATTTTGTATATAGGTTCATTGTGATAAGGTTCTTTCCTGATTAGTTTTGGGGGTTCATAGGTTAAGTATAAAGGGGGTAACAAGGGGGTTAATCCTCCCCCCTTATTTTAGATAAATTATTTTTTTCATGCAGAGTTATCCGATTTTCTTCAAATTTTGTATATAGGTTCATTGTGATAAGGTTCTTTCCTGATTAGTTTTGGGGGTTCATAGGTTAAGTATAAAGGGGGTAACGGGGGGGGGGTTAATCCTCCCCCCTTATTTTAGATAAATGATTTTTTTCATGCAGAGTTATCCGATTTTCTTGAAACTTTCTATATGGGCTCATTGTGGTAAGGGGCTTCCCTGATTAGTTTTGGGGGTTCATTGGTAAAGTGTAAAGGAGGGAAACGGGGGCTACCACCCCCCCCCCCTTAATTTTGATAAATGGGTTTTTCATGCAGAATTATCCAATTTACTCCAAATTTTGTATATAGGCTCATTGTGGTAAGTCACTTCCCTGATTAGTTTTGGGGGTTCACTGGTAAAGTATAAAGGGGGGAACGGGGGGGACTATCCCCCCTTGATATAGATAAATGGGTTTTTTAAGCAGAATTATCCGATTTTCTTCAAATTTTATATATATGTTCATTGTGATAAGGCGCTTCTCTGATTAGTTTTGGGGGTTCTTTGGTTAAGTATAAAGGGGGGACGGGGGGCTAACCCCCCCCCCCCCCCTTAATTTAGATAAATGGATTTTTCATGCAGAATTATCCGATTTTTTCAAATTTTGTATATAGGTTCATTGTGGTAAGGCGCTTCTCTGATTAGTTTTATGGGTTCATTGGTTAATTATAAGAAGGAGAAACGGGGGATGGTTCCCCCCTCTTAATATATTGTCGATTTCTTCATTTTTCGAGGGCTTATCTCAAATTGTTTGAAATAAGAATATAATTTACAGTTAGTGTGAATAGCCTGTGAGCTCAATGCCGTCAGTTTAACTGGGCAGTTTTCTTTTATTTCAATTTTTAACACTTTCAAACCTGGTTGAAAAGTGTTTTTGACTTCGGTTTGTCAGGCCGTCTGCCGTCTGCCGTCTGTCCGTGCTCTAACTCCCGTAAATATGCTCGGATTGCTCTGCAATTTTTATATGTTATAGTCGTTATCTATAGCATGTTCCCTATTGCAACGGAAGTGTGTAGCACTTATAGTTTTTTTACAGGGACACTCAAAAGAATTCCATTACATTGCGGTCTATGGGGAAAAATAATTTGCGGTTTATTTAAATAATGTTTCACCATTTTAAACGCATTGAAATTTATATATATCACTAAGGTGCATCAGCAGAAGCTTAATATGGGATAGGGTGTGCATAGCACTTATAGTTACTTTACAGGGACAGTCAAAAGAATTCCGTTACATTACGTCTATGGAGAAAAATCGTCTGCGGTTTATTTAAATAATGTTTCCCTATTTTAAACGCATTGAAATTTATATAAGGTGCGTTACAAGAGGATTACTACAGAATATTGAGTGTATAACCGTCATCGTTCATTTACAGGGACACACAAAAGAATTATCTACTGTATATTAACAATAATTCCTGGAAGTGCGTTTTAAGTTACTGAACGCGATTTTAATTTTAACTCGCTTTTTGTCTATTACGTGGTGTGTATAAATTCTGTAGATCCTATACAGGGAAGCACAAAAGTTCGCGAACACATTTCCGTATTATTTAACTCCAGACGGAGAATTTTAAACTGTGCTACGCGTTTCCTAACTGAACTATAATTTAGCATCCTATGTAGTATATATACAAATCTATAGATCCTATACAGGGCTGAATAAAAGTATTCGGATTACTTATATGTTATCTTTTAGCTTATTAAACGGTATGATTTGTAAAATTATTTTGGAAGCGTTGGAAAGTGTTACATAATCTATGCTTGACACATGATTTTTCGTTCTTGTTTTATTTTTTGATTATTTAAAAAAGAATTTTCAAATTGTTTTAAGATTTAAAAAGCGGACGTCTGAATTTTGCCAATTTCTCAAATTGCCCCCCTAAAAAGTCAAATTGCCCCCCCTGTGGGGCGTTCGCCCACCGTTGGGAACCACTGCTGTAGACTATCGTTACCTGCGTATGACCCATAGATTTGCACAAAAAAAAATCAAAGGATTCTCAAGCTAAGAAAATCTAATATAAACACGTAAAAACGCTATCTATTTCATTTTTCATTTAGAAATTATTTGTATATATATACATTATATATATATATATTGTATATACATTGTATATATATACACACAATAATGTAATGTGTTGCATTTCTACTGCATTCTATCTTTTAGCTTTGGTGGGGGGGGGGGGTTGCTATCTATTTCTATTTTTCATTTAGAAAATATTTGTATAAATATACATTTCTTAAAACAAGTAAAAAGTTATATGCATATTAAGTACGATTTACATATTAGGTGAATTTGGTGCATTTATACTAAAACGTTACAGTCCTAGTTAAAATACACAATTTTACTGGCATCATTTGTGAGAACAATTAAACATTTTGCAGAGCTGGTAAAATGAAAATGCTGTCATTTTGACACACTTATTCAAAATTATTCCCATTTTATGAACGAAAATATAAGTCAAATACATCTTAATGCAGTCATTTTGAACCGCTAAAGAAGTACGTTTATAGAACTCTAGGTATAATGCTTAAGGTATTGCAATCATATGAAAATATATATTTATTTCTTTTTTACCTTTAGTGTGAAAATGGCATAGATGGCGTTCAAATCATCCCTATTATGTCTCCTTTGCAGCTATTGTTTCACAGCAATTGAGTAACATTATTGTTATCATTACAAGAATATCTTTGAGATTACAATATAACTAAATAACACTTAATTATAATTAAAATTTCGAGTTATCGGGAGCTTTAATTATACACTCGGTTCTCAGGAATAAGATATGTTGATTTCAGCTCGCATAACGTCAAATGTATGGAAAAATAGGTATAAAATACATACAATGAGTTAAATTTTAATATATTTGATTATGAAAAAAAAATTAAATACATGAAAGAAATGAATATCAATCCATGTAGCATTGTCAACATTTTATACCATGTAACATATATTTATATAAGTCAAAATGAGCATATTAAATATATTTTTTAAATTAGTTTTTCACACAACCTCTTAAAATTAAAATAAAATTTTTAAATTACAGAAAGTGCACTTCTGATAAAGAAATAAAAATCGTAACAAATACATTGCTCAAATTCGGAAATAAATGCAATATTAATTTTAACATTATCGATTGAAATCAACGGATTAACCTAGTTAAATACCATGCCTATAGATATACAATATTAACACCACTTTCATTAAAATGATATACCTTCTGACTTAAAATGCATAAATATTCTTAAGTCACGTAGATGAATTTAGTAAGTATACTCTCAATAGATTAATTAATTAGCATTTATCAAGGGATAGTTTGTAGCAGTTACTCTCTATAGATAATCCATTACACGAATGAATATACTTGGTAAACGGGATAGGAAAATATTTGTTATGTTTGAAATGTTGTATAATTTTTAATTATGCAACATAAAATATTAGCAGTATGACTAATCATATATAAAATATAATTGTTAACAGTATAAACATTTAACTTCTGCGCAATTTCCAAATATTTATTTTTTAGAATGACTGTTTTATTTTTCGGTCTATATATCATTTCGAAACTCCATAAATTGTAGCATTTCCAAGTTCTAAAACACTCTCAGAAATAAAACACTCAATTTTGACGAATCGGCCATACTTAAGCTTTATTTCGTTATTTTTGACAATCATTTTCGTCACAGAGTCACGTGGTTTTTGACGAAACGCGAAACCTCAAATATTTGACGAAACTGTTTCCTCACTGTCAAAAATAAAACTCTAACTTTTGTCGATTCAGCAATTCTTGAGCTATATTTCTTCATTTTTGACAATCATTTCGTCTCAAAATTAAGTGATTTTTAATGAACCGGAAACTCAAATATTTGACGATACTGTTTCCCCATTCACGGCCAGATTATTTTTGTTGTTACAAAATCGTTCAAAAAAAAAAAAAAAAATCAGGAGTTCTTTTTTATTTAAGAAATATATTCATGTAACAATCAAATTAAAAATATGCATAACTTATCCCTTTCCCCTCTATAAACAGTAACGTGTTAAAATCTTAACCATAATCTAAAACTGATAAACTCTCCTCCAATATGCACTTCAAAATTTTTTATTTCTGACCAACAAATTAACTAGACCATATTCTAACCATTCATTGAGCAAAGGAAATTTCTATAATAAATTATATTAATCAAGCCATATCCTAATTATTTATTAACCATAGAAAAACCATAATAATAATCGAGCTTTATTAATAATAACATTCAGAAATTATAACAGCACCAATAAAAATACAATCTACCTTCTAAAAATATAAACACACATCAACATCCCGTAGATACATTTAAAATCAAATTCTCGCAAGGTCGCGCTGGCGAGGAAGGCAGCCCATTGGTCTCCCACACCAAAGGTCACGCGATCGAATCCCCTTGAAGACTTGAGAAAACCGATGTAATTTTCCCCCTTTGTCAATTACAGATGCTTCTAAAATTGTCAACAGATGGCACCACCGGCCCTTTTTTACACTTTCAAACAAGCAATTTGACGAAAATAATTTTCTCACTTTTTTGAGGACACAAATTTACTCGATTTGACCAAATATTCGCTCGGAGCATTTCCCTGGAAACAGTTCGTCAAAAACAGAAAAAATTTCGTGGAATTTGAGTATCCATTTCTGACAGTGCACATTCATAGTTATTTGGAAGGATAATATCCGTTACCTAATATTTTTTTTAATTATTCGTGGGCTATAAGCAGCATTTGGTATGGAAGACAACTTAGTTAGGAATAGTTTATAACTTGAAGCATAAAATATAAGTATAAAAATTTGGTTGTTTTAATGTGAAGATTTGGCGAAAAACATGTTATCTGTTTTAGAGGTATCTGGGATGCCTTCTCTTGTTCAGAAGGAGCTGAAATTTAAGCACATCTTAATTTAAATGATGCGTGTGTCATTTGTTAATTAAAAACTTTAAGTACGATAATTCGTCGACTGTAATAGTAAACTAATTTTCAGCAGAATTTTACATTTTAATATCAAATATACCTTGAAACAGTGTTTGATATACATATAAACAAATACTCACCATGTAGATATTTATTTCAATATATATTTTTTGTATAAATTGATATTATAAAAAAAGTGAAATCAATCCATAATTTTAGTTAAAAGTTAAGTACTCCGGAAAACAAATTCAATTATCTTCTTAATGGGGAAAGTCACGTATTTAATGAAATAATTTTTGGAATTTCGGTATCTGAAATTAATTTTTTCTTTTTCTTTTTGAATCTGTGATTCTATTTAAATATTTATTTATCCAAAAATACATTGTATTCTTTTTATTTTAAATAATATTTCAGACATCACATAAATCAAAATAGCCCTCCTCACAACTATGCAACTTACATTTTAACAAATATATTTGATTTTATGCAACATTTGATTTTAATAATAGTTGCAATCAAATGTTTAGGAAGTTTAATATTTTTAGCATCAGTAATATCTTATTTCATTCAGTAAAAAATAAATTAAACTATCATTTAAACGTACGTAATTTGTTAAAAATATTTAAATGCTAAATGTTTATGCACATATGGATAATGTTTATTTGTATAATGTATATAAGTATAATGTATATAACTGTATATAATAATGTATATGTGTATATGATAGAATTGAAACACAAACATCAAGTTTGACATTTGACAAATAAAGGCATTAATTGGATAATAGAACGTTATGTAAAAAGATGATATAACCTTATTAATGTTCATGAAATGTTTGTATCTGGGAAAGCAATATCAAGATGCAGAATTTAAAATTCGAAACGAAATTCATCATACTGCATTAAATTCATAATACTGCATTAATATGTAATTGGGATAAAAAATACATTAAATAAAACTTTTAGAATTATTAGTATCGTAGATACTGACGAAGGAAACAAAATTGCTCATTTTATTCCGATACATACAAATATATTTTCTAATAAGAGTCTTATTAATCAAAGGTGACAACAGAATTATGCGCAGTAAAATAAAATTATGTATTATCATCGTTACTTATTTTTTTGTTCTGCTATAATATATTTGCTTATAAATATCACAAATTCATTCAGTAAACAACCTGTCAAAATAATTAAATTATTTCCATCATTGTTTCCCTGCTGTCTTGGAATGCAACAAGATAATGTGAACAAGGAAAAAAATCCTTACCAGTAACTATAACTGGCCGAACAGTTGCAGAAACAGTTGAAGTCGGTTAAGGGGCTTCCGAGTTGCAATCAACTTTACGTCCAGGCTATAAGTGATTATAGTGTCTTGTAAAAATTGAGCCGTTGGAAAAAGTTAAGATGCAGTATTAACTACATGAAAAATGAATGTACAGTATAGATGAAAAATTAAGAAATGAGACGAAAACAAATTTAGAATAAAAAAGTAAAGCGAAGGAGATTAATGATAGAGTCTAAAAATTGTAAGAAAGTGAAATGTTATAGCTGTAGTTATACTAACTACTATTTACAGTGAAAAAGTAAAAAATGGGGTTCGTAAAACAGCCAGGTGGTGAAAAAGGCAGGCAAAGCTTAGCTTTAAACAAAGCTTTAAACAAAAAAAGTCACTTAAAAGGGGCATACATTTTTCTTTTTTTGGTATAGCTTAGTAATAAATTTTAATTAAGAAATTAGGTATTAATGTGGAAAAATGTCAAAATATTTAAAATTCAAATAATGTATTTCTATAAATATTTTCCTGATTATTTTTGGTTTTTTTTTTCTGTAAAACTGTTTTTGATATTTGTAATTGTTTTGGTGAAATTTCTAAATAAATGTTGATGCTTAAAATTATGTGACAAAGATAATAAGCAGTATAATACTAACATATTTTTCATCAGTTATTCCTCTTTCAATGTCAATAACAAAGTTTGACCTTGACATGTAGTGACGCAAAATGAACTGTTAATCGAATTTTCTCCTATTCCAATGGTCTTCTCGTGCCGAAAAATGGTAGGATAAAAAATCGTTAAAATCAGTAGAGTAATTTTTAAGATAAAATTTTCATACACACAGCGAGAGAGACAGAAAAGATTTGCTCATATTGTAATATATGATAGTAGCATTCTAAATGTTTGCCTGTGTATTTTAATTTTAGTCAAACTTAAATATACACCATGAAAAATAAATACATGCTTTCGGTGGTTGGGCGTGATTAACTTTACTCAATCACCGGCATTTATTACGTTAAACAAATATGTTTAATTAGCAGCTAATAAGCAGATACTTAGAAATTATATTCCTGATGAGATAAGAATTTTACCGAATTTAATTCGTGCAAGACCCTGACTTTTTTTCATATAGCGCAACTGAAATATTTCTAGTTTTCTAAACACTGTAATTTTACCTTAAACAATAAGGAAATTTAGTATATACACTATAATGCCATTATTGATGGGAACTTTCAGTTTTAGACATTTTTTCGAATATTTTAAAATATACATGTCAGATTCTTTTGGAGTATTAGGATTAAAAAGAACAGGTTTGACTTCATATTTATCAATGTTGATTTGATAAGTAAGACAATTAGGGGACCAACAAAAAATTAAAGAAAAAAATAATACTTGGGATCACCCTGTAAAATAAAATGCACGAAATGATTTACCGCTACAGAATATACATAAGCAGACATTGTATAATATGTGTACTCATTTGTGTAAGAATAGCATGCATATTAATTGAGATATAGCGATTTTTTTTTAAAATTAAAAAAATTCTTGCATGTTTTTTGCTTATAAAATACAGGGTTTTTAACCAAATTTAACGTCAGTTTCAGAAAAATTGACAAAATGTAGTAGAAATCATATAGTGTGATTGAAATATAAATATATTAAATATTTAAGGGAATATGGGCAGTTGTATGAAATAATTTTTATCTGCGCATGCGCGAACGATAACAAAAAACTTTTTGCCTAATTTAATACTCAACACTATGGAGCAACTTATAAAAAAAAAAGCAGTCAAATATCGTAAAAATTCAGAGAGATATCGGCGTTAGAGTGAGCTGTTTTTTAGTTTCTGACTAAAACTCGCTGAATGATAGGGGATTTTCCACAAATTGATATTTTTACTTTCTTCTATCTATAATAGAAGAAAGTATTGTAATCGAAAATTTTTTCGACTTCCGGTTTTTGACGGATTTACACGTTTTAGGGGTCAGAGATTCCGAAAAACATGTTTTTACAAAATGTCTGTCTGTCCGTCTGTCCGTCTGTCCGTCCGTCCGTCTGTCCGTCTGTCCGTCTGTCCGTCTTCATTGTACCATCTAAAAGTGTATGAAGTTATGCTTCAAATTGAACCACATTTTTTTTCTAGGTTTTTGGCTATGGCAAGCAGGCTCTATCAGAATTTGGGAATATTTCGACTAAAGGGGGCGCTGTGATCGATATTTTTGTTCCATTTTCACTATTGTACCATCTAAAAGTGTATGAAGTTATGCTTCAAATTGAATCACATTTTTTTTCTATGTTTTTGGCTATGGCAAGCAGGTTCTATTAGAATTTGGGGATATTTCGACGAAAGGGGGCGCTGTGTTAGCCATTTAAAGATTTCAAATTCAAAAAATGTGCAAATACAAAAAATTAGAAATCCTAGAACTTTTTTATGTTAAATGTTCGGCCTTGATCCGGAGAATCCGGAGCAATTTTTGTTTTGCCTCTATCTTGAAAAATAGCTGAGATATAGCTGTTTGAAATTTTAGGGTGGCTGACATTTTCAAACAAGACAGCGGAATTTCATCCATAAACGGGTTTAATTTCTGAGTTTTAGTTAACATGATTTCGGCAAATTTTCTTTCATTGTTGTAACCATTCATCCTATTACATACTTATCACTATATACTTATATTCGCCAACGTCGAATTCTCGCCAAACTTGGCGACAGTTGGCGGAATTTCATCAAATTTGGCGACCAACATAAGTTACCATAAATGAAGCCAACTTGGCTGTAGAGGACTAATTTGGCGATATCCTCATCCAAATTCAATGTTGACGAAAACTGGGATTGAATCTTCTTTATTTATGTTCTACGCATTTTACCTTCCTGTTTTCCTGTAAAATTAGCTAAAATCGTAAAACCAAGGAGTAGGGAGGCTATCTGTTCCTGTCGGTTCAGGCCAGAAGGACTTTTCGTAGTTTAGTGTATATCAGTTGATCGCATCCCTGTAACCCGAAGATTCGCAAGCAGCTGACGTACAACAGAATGACGAAAAATATTGATTTTATTGGCGATGTGATAGTGAATTTTGAAGTATTAACATGACTAGGATAGAAGAAAGTTTTGGGATTGGCACATCCGACTTGTTAAGTTATCTGGCATCGTTCGGAGAAAATTTTTAGAAAAAACAATTTAATTATAACTTACGCTTATGTTTAGGAAGATTTTGACTCTAAACTACGAAGAAAAGGAAAATATAGGTCATACATTGATTACATCTAGGTAAATTGAGGAGTTTATGGTAAAATTTTGTGAAATTTAGCTCAATACGCAAAACACTCTACAGTAAATTTTCGAGAAATTACATTTTGCGTATTAGACGAGTAAAATTAGGAAAGTTTGTCATAATACATGCTAGGAGATAAAAATTAGTACAGTTGTTCATTGATGGCTACTGATGACTATGTAAAAAGTCCTGATGGATAGGAGGTGAGTGGGGGGGGGAGGGTTCAAATAAATTAATTTTTTTAGTTTTTTACAAAAATCTCAGAAATTGTTGGTTTTCATGAAAAAATTGCTCCGATATAAATTAAAGAACATAAAATTCTCTACAAATGAGAGTTATATACAGTGGAACCTTGATTATCCGTCAGCCAGAAAACTGGAGCTTTGACGGATTTTCCCCAAAAAAATCACTTTAATTTCAATTTTATTTACGTAATGTCGCCATACTAAATGCTACAGAGATAAAAATTGGTACAGTTGTCCCGTGATGGCTACTAATGACTATGTAAAATGTCCTGATGGATAGGAAGTGAACGAGGGGAGGGAGGGGTCAAACTACTTTTTTAGTTTTTTGCAAATATCTCAGAAACTGTTGGTTTTCATGAAAAAATTACTCTGACGTAAATTAAAGAACGTTAAATTCTCTACAAATGACAGGTATATACAGTGGAACCTCGATTATCCGTCAGTCACGAGATCAGAGCCTTGACGGATTTTCCGCAAAAAAAAATCACTTTAATTTCAAATTTATTAAATACCAATGGATCCGTGCGACAATTTCGCACTGCGGTCTAATATTTTTTAACAATATCTAATATTTTTTAGACTCAGGTTTAATTTTCTAAAGGGAAATTAAGGACTAAAAATATCTGCAAACAACATTAGTCAAGCCAGAATATCATCTAATTTATTACATCAAAGTTACTATTGAAACAGCCCATTGATTTCCAATACTGTGATATTATTATGGATGGTGGTTTCTTTCTTCACAAAGTCCCTTGGTCAAGAGGTTCCATTTTTATTTCAATTTGTGAAGTATAAATCTCTACACATTATAAAGGAAAAGGCTGTTCAGTGGTTTTTGATGGCTACTCCGACATTGCCAACAGCACGAAATTAGTAGAGCAAAACCGAAGTGAACGAGGGGAGGGAAGGGGGGGGGAAATACTTTTTTAGTTTTTTACAAATATCTCAGAAACTGTCGGCTTTCATCAAATAATCACTCTGACATTAAAGAACACAAAATTCATTACAAATGACAGGTATTTACAGTAGACCTTCGATTATCCGTCATTCAGAAAACCTGAGCCTTGACGGATTTTCCGGAAAAAAATTACTTTAATTTGATATTTATTTACTCAATGTCTGTTCAAATTTATTAGATATTGTTGCAAAATAAAAAGGAAGACAGTAAACACTTCAATACTGCAATATTGCATGAAATAATGCCAGGTAAGTTGTTTATGAAAGAAAAATATTTATTATTAATGAAATGTTTATGAATGTGAAATATTATAATTGCGAATATAAAACTTGGAGAAAACTAAAAGTAGGTACATATTAATTTATAATTAAGTAAATATTGTGTAATTATGAAAGTGGATGGATTGTTAGGATTCATAATCATCACCTCATCTTCTTCCTTGTCCTGTTGTTATAACCCTGGTACTGAAGACAAATATTTATATTTATTATTAATAAAATGTTATTTCATGTGAAACTGTGTAAGCGCGACAAAACATAATTGTGAACAATGAAAGTAATAATTTATCATTAAGCAAATACTTACTAAGTCATAATGTTCTTTTTTTCTTGACACATCATCATCAACTGAAGTGGACGCTACATTAGAAGGCATTCTCAGCATGACTGAATCCATAATCACATCTTCATCGTCTTCCTCGTCCTGTTGATCTGTATTTATAGCTATAAGTGTAGCATTCAGACAGTCACCATGGCAAATGTTGCAGATGAGTGTGCAGTTAATGGCTGCTTTCCTGTACCCATACTTAGCTCCACAACCAGTGGTGCATGTGCAGAAGTTGGTATTTAAGACAGCCTCAGGTGCGATCAGTTCCTTAGTTGTAATAAGAACCAGACGATTCTGCTTTTGTTCCCAGCCCCAGAGTTCGGCATGTTGTTACTGGCCAAACCACAGCTGCACCTGATGGTACACCCGGATAGAATATTTTCTAGCCACTACTTCTGTTGGTGGAAGGATTGAAATGTCAGGTTTGACATTCGATTTAGATTTGGCGAAAGAATGGTATCGGAAAGTATTGAGAGATGTAGATGTGGGAGGTGCTTCATACAATCTAAAGAAAAAAGTTGGTTTCCTGCTTCTACAACAGCATCATGGTCAGCAATTTTGTGTACCTCTTCACATTGCTGAAACAGCTGGAAAATTTTTGTTTTCCACTTTTTGAATTCTGCTGACGTCGTATCACATCCAGTGAATGCATAAAGGTCTAGAATGATGTCTTGTTTCTTGAATTAACTGTTGTGAGAAAATAATATTTTTTTCAATTCTTCCACTACTTGGCTTAACGAAAATTTCTTGTTCGAGCGGAGTTAGGGCGATTAGGAGGACAACAAGATCAACATCCTCACCAACAATTGCCACTCTGCCACTAGAAGAAGATATTTCAATGACTGTTGTTACAATTAGGGTATCTGCATTGCCAGTACTCTCCCGGCAAGATATTCCATTCTCCTTCAATTTGTAAGAAAGCACAGCTGTTAATCTTGATTTGTTCTTTTCATTTGAAAGGAAGCTCTTGGTTGACGGAAACCTCTGTGTTCCCCGTTGAAATTAATATCCACGGACTTCTTCAGTGCACATCTTCGGTTTTGCTCTGCTAATTTCGTGCTGTTGGCAATGTCGGAGTAGCCATCAAAAACCACTGAACAGCCTTTTCCTTTATAATGTGTAGAGATTTATACTTCACAAATTGAAATAAAAGTGGAACCACTTGACCAAGGGACTTTGTGAAGAAAGAAACCACCATCCATAATATCACAGTATTGGAAATCAATGGGCTGTTTCAATAGTAACTTTGATGTAATAAATTAGATGATATTCTGGCTTGACTAATGTTGTTTGCAGATATTTTTAGTCCTTAATTTCCCTTTAGAAAATTAAACCTGAGTCTAAAAAATATTAGATATTGTTAAAAAATATTAGACCGCAGTGCGAAATTTTAGCACGGATCCATTGGTATTTAATAAATTTGAAATTAAAGTGATTTTTTTTTGTGGAAAATCCGTCAAGGCTCTGATCTCGTGACTGACTGACGGATAATCGAGGTTCCACTGTATATACCTGTCATTTGTAGAGAATTTAACGTTCTTTAATTTACGTCAGAGTAATTTTTTCATGAAAACCAACAGTTTCTGAGATATTTGCAAAAAACTAAAAAAGTATTTTGACCCCTCCCTCCCCTCGTTCACTTCCTATCCATCAGAACATTTACATAGTCATTAGTAGCCATCACGGGACAACTGTACCAATTTTTTTCTCTGTAGCATTTAGTATGGCGACATTACGTAAATAAAATTGAAATTAAAGTGAATTTTTTTGCGGAAAATCCGTCAAAGCTCCAGTTTTCTGGCTGACGGATAATCGAGGTTCCACTGTATATCACTCTCATTTGTAGAGAATTTTATGTTCTTTAATTTATATCGGAGCAATTTTTTCATGAAAACCAACAGTTTCTGAGATTTTTGTAAAAAATTAAAAAAAGTCATTTATTTGAACCCTCCACCCCCCCCCCCTCACTCACCTCCTATCCATCAGGACTTTTTACACAGTCATCAGTAGCCATCAATGAACAACTGTACTAATTTTTATCTCCTAGCATGTATTATGGCAAACTTTCCTAATTTTACTGGTCTAATACGCAAAACGTAATTTCTCGAAAATTTACTTTAGAGTGTTTTGCGTATTGGGCTAAATTTCACAAAATTTTACCATAAACTCCTCAATTTACCTAGATGTAATCAATGTATGGACTATATTTTCCTTTTCTTCGTAGTTTAGAGTCAAAATCTTCCTAAACATAAGCGTAAGTTATAATTAAATTGTTTTTTCTAAAAATTTTCTCCGAACGCTGCCAGATAACTTAAAAATATCAATTTGTGGAAAATCCCCTATCATTCAGCGAGTTTTAGTCAGAAACTAAAAAACAGCTCACTCTAACGCCGATATCCCTCTGAATTTTTACGATATTTGACTGCTTTGTTTTTATAAGTTGCTCCATAGTGTTGAGTATTAAATTAGGCAAAATTTTTTTGTTATCGTTCGCGCATGCGCAGATAAAAATTATTTCATACAACTGCCCATATTTCCTTAAATATTTAATATATTTATATTTTAATCACACTATATGATTTCTACTACATTTTGTCAATTTTTCTGAAACTGACGTTATATTTGGGTTAAAAACCCTGTATTTTATAAGCAAAAAACATGCAAGAATTTTTTAATTTTAAAATAAAATCGCTATATCTCAATTAATATGCATGCTATTCTTACACAAATGAGTACACATATTATACAATGTCTGCCTATGTATATTCTGTAGCGGTAAATCATTTCGTGCATTTTATTTTACAGGGTGATCCCAAGTATTATTTTCTTCTTTAATTTTTTGTTGGTCCCCTAATTGTCCTACTTATCAAATCAACATTGATAAATATGAAGTCAAACCTGTTCTTTTTAATCCTAATACCCCAAAAGAATCTGACATGTATATTTTAAAGTATTCGAAAAAATGTCTAAAACTGAAAGTTCCCATCAATTATGGCATTATAGTGTATTTCAAACCATATGCGTCATATATTGTATGCTCTATACATTAATAAATTAATACATGCCTTGAGTCCCAAAGACATAACCGTAAATTAGCAATTTATATAATACACAGATTCAATGTTTCTGAGTTTTTATTTGTATTTAGTAGGAAAATTAAAGTTAAATTGTTTTCGCATTAGTTTACGGAAAAAATGTAGTGCATACTTTCAAGCACAATGTAATTTTGTTCCTAAAGTGTTACATTCATTAAATGTCGCTACATTTAGGTATCTGTGTTTTTATTTGTATGTATTTTAATAAGAAAAAGTAAAGTTAAATAGTTTTTTACAATAGTTTGCGGAAAAAAATCCTTTCAAGCGCAAAGTAATTTTGTTGCTGAAGTGTTCAATTGATTAAATAAAGCTAAATTTACGAAGGATTGTTTATGAAAATAAATAGGTTTTTGTGTCTTTAGAAAAGTGAAAAGTTTTATTAAAAAAGTATGCATGCCATTTGACAGTTTTGGAATAAAATTATGCGATATATAAATATAATATTCCACTGACCTTCAAGCAATTAAATAAGAATTTATTTTACAGAACAAAAAATGCAAAGATTGCTGTTGCCAAAATTGTTACATATAAAGCTTTCTCTTATCTAACATTGCGTCTCACTATATTTGACGGAACATTAACGAAAACGTATTAAAAAACATAACATATCATTAAATTTTAATATTCTTCAAAAGCATTCCTTGATACTTTATGCATGAATAAATATAAATTTATCTTCTTAAGCTGTACACTTTAGCATAATTTCATTTAAAAGCAAACGTGCATGACAAAATTAACTGCGGAGAATCCGCTGCGTGATGAGATTGAATGTCTTTATGATAAGAAGAGCGAAATTTTAATAATTATTAAAATTAATATTTTAAGAAGCTAACAGTCACGTACATTTAAGCAAGCATACGGATGTGCCGCGCATTCCAAGATTGTCCGCTAGAATAAGTAGAAGTTGATTATAAATGTTTATAATTCATCATGTCATGTAGTAATTTATGATTTATATTTAGAAATTAAATTAAGTTATTAAATATGTTCAGATGAAATAACGTTTGAAATAAATTGGATTCTCCTTACGACAGTCGATGTTTCCATATTCCATTGTTTTATTTTTAACGTCACGCCTGAATTCAGCTCGGGCAACGTAAATGCTCCAATTTCGGAATGCTCTACTGAAGCCCGAACTCATTTTGTCAAATGTATAATATGTATATAAATACTCATCAAACACTTGCTTCCAACGTAAAATTATTTGATAAATATGAGTTACTTTTAAACTACATATATATAAAATAAACCTCGACGTTTCGGTTAATCTTTATAACAATCATCAGGAGAAAAACCTTCATAAATATGAACAGCAAAAATTAAAATGTGTTACATGATTGAGTCACAATATTCAATCTGCCAAGACGCTCAAATAACGGAAAATTAAAACAACATATTCAAAATACGCCTGGTGGCGCCCTCTATGAATCAGAAATGTAACTGGAACTTATGTTCGACGGAATTAACGTTCATTTTAAAATGCATTTCCATATGGCAGGAACCGAAAATGATGGGATATCGTTGCAAATTTCATGTTTCCTTAGTGAAATTTCAATAGATTCACGGATGAAGGCTTTAAAGGGATTGTTTTGTCTGGAAATAACTTTGACGTTGTTAAAATCAATAAACCTAACCTGTCCGTTAGCAAAAGTTCTTGATAAGGCAGTGGAAAATTTATTGTATTTCAAATCTCTCTTATGTTCTTTAAGTCTCTCTACGATGCGACGTTTTGTCATACCAATATATGCAGAATTTGTACCATCGGTCCATTCAAATGGAATTTCATATACCCCAGATAAACAAGTGGCTGATAATGGGTCAATGCTTCTATTCAATAAATTAAACAACGTTATAGACTTTTGAGAACTTTAGAGAACTTTTGAGACGTATAAGAACTTTTGCTAACGGACAGGTTAGGTTTATTGATTTTAACAACGTCAAAGTTATTTCCAGACAAAACAATCCCTTTAAAGCCTTCATCCGTGAATCTATTGAAATTTCACTAAGGAAACATGAAATTTGCAACGATATCCCATCATTTTCGGTTCCTGCCATATGGAAATGCATTTTAAAATGAACGTTAATTCCGTCGAACATAAGTTCCAGTTACATTTCTGATTCATAGAGGGCGCCACCAGGCGTATTTTGAATATGTTGTTTTAATTTTCCGTTATTTGAGCGTCTTGGCAGATTGAATATTGTGACTCAATCATGTAACACATTTTAATTTTTGCTGTTCATATTTATGAAGGTTTTTCTCCTGATGATTGTTATAAAGATTAACCGAAACGTCGAGGTTTATTTTATATATATGTAGTTTAAAAGTAACTCATATTTATTAAATAATTTTACGTTGGAAGCAAGTGTTTGATGAGTATTTATATGTTAAGTGTGCAACGTAAAGTCCTTATTAAGTATAATATGTAATTTATCATTTTCCCAATAGATAGCGATACTTTCCCGCGTAAAGTTCGGCAGTTTGCGTAATTTGTCGAATTTTGTAATTTTGCAGTTCTTCCCAAATTTCATTCAAACCAGATTATGTTTCACAGGCAGATATATAAATCTTACGCAAGTTAAAAGTTTACTTGCATTGTTTTTAAAGATTTTTTTCCCATTTTTTCCACGTTTTTCTCAAATATATTTCACATGCCAGTGGTCAAAAAAAGATATATTTATTCTAAACTTTACGGTAACAAGTGTCCCTTAGTTCCTTTAATTTAATTTTGTCTATACAAAATCAAAAATAACATAATTCACAATAGATTAATATATTTTTTTTCTGTGATCATTTAATAGCTAAATTGCATGCATTTATTTTTAGAAGTATTTTTTAAATGGAATAACTTCTTCATGCAAAGAAATGTATTGCTGTATAAAAACAAATCACTTTCAACGACGTATTTATTCTGATATTAAAGAACAATTATTTTTTTTTATTATAGTTCACTGCAGCAGTTTTCAAATTAGTACAATCATTTTTGGACTGGGCGCAAATGACACTTTTAATGTCAGCACATAATTGTCCTGTACCGTAATAGACCATGCGGCAGCGACCATCGAGTTACAAGTGGAAATCATGATGTAGGACAAGATTATAAGTAGTATAGGAAGGGATGTATTGCCTGCTTCATCATAACTTGGTACGACATGAGCAGCAGAGATTATATGATTATATGCAGATTAGATTATATGATAGAGAATATATTACGATCTGAGCAGCAGACGTGATATTACCGTCAAATCGTCATTTTGGCGGTAATATCACTTCATCGAATAACGAGATGAAATTGGTGCCAAATTAAATGTTAAATATAGTATTTTAAAAATTTTGGACTGCCTGGGCATATCCTGGTAGGAACCCCGGTAGACTAAAATTTATGACACAAAAAGGCGTTATGTAATACAATTGGGACCAAATAAGCATAATATTTTACATTAAACTTCCCTATATATTACTACACAACGACTTTCAAGATCGACTAATGGCATAGGAAAAGTTTATTAGCAGTATGTGAAAGAATAAATGATCTAAATCGACAATTCATGGTAAAATGCGAGAAGAACGGAACGGCAATTCATCATTTTGTCAGTACTATCACGTCATTGAGTTCCGGCATGAGATTTTGGCATATTAAAAATACGGATTAGTACAATAAGAATATTTCAGTATGCCTCTGAAAATTTAAACAATACATTAAAAAATATTTTAGTCTGCTTACTTCTATCTTAGAAGGTCTATCTGGTTGCATAAATTCATCTACTAGAAGGAAACACATACTAATATAATTCTGTAAGCCCATTTATCTCTGAAATTTTTTATAATTGTAAATAGTCTATTTTCATGATTCCTGTACATATCCAAATGTGCAACAACATATATGGATGTGAGTTTCAAAACTCGCCTTATCCAAAATTTAAAAAAATCATGTTTCCTCTATCAATTTATTCTATTGGTAAATCTGCACCGAAAAACACTTCAATCCGCAAAAAAACTAGTTGTAGCATGTATTTTTCTCGTTTAAAAATCTTGGTTAACGATGAATACCAATGGAAGCAGTTAGAAATTTTTCGCGATATCCCAAAATTTAATTTTCTGGATAAGGGCGAGTTTTGAAACTTACGTCCTCATATACAGGGTTTCCTAAAATGGACTGACTGATTTTAAAATTCAATAACTTCCAAACGGTGACAGATATTAAAAAAATTCTTGCAGTAGAGTATTATATGATATTAGGAGTTTTTTTACTATGATTCCTGATTTTAAGAGTTGCAAAGAACCGGTTTATTCCCAAGATTATTCCCAGGTTTATTCTCAAAAGACCTGGTTTATTCCCAAAAAATCGGTTTATTCCCAAGATTATTCCCAGGTTTATTCTCAAAAGACCTGGTTTATTCCCAAAAAATCGGTTTATTCCCAAGATTATTCCCAGGTTTATTCTCAAAAGACCTGGTTTATTCCCAAAAAAACCGGTTTATTTCCTAAAAACCCTGTTTATTCCCAGGTTTAAACCGGGTCTATTCTAGTCGTTGCAACTGTACTGATTTTAGTTCGAATTACCAGCAATAGATGGCGCTTCGAGCAATACGCATGCAATCGAGGCAAAAACTAAAATCACCGAGCTTTGATGAGAAGGAAGGCGGTTAAATACATAGAGTGGGTCCCTTTCGCTAATACAATCTTGTTCTTAGGGCCCGATTCATAATAAGGTTATATTGGTAAATGAGACCCACTCCATGTATTTAACCTACTTTTTTCACATCATTGCTGGGTGATTAATGTTTCTGCCTCTATTGGATGTATAGCGCTCGGAACGATATCTATTGCTGGCAATTTGAACTGAAATCAGGAATCGCAGTAAAAAATCTTCTGATATCATACATTACTCTCCCGCAAGAATATTTTTAACATCTGTCACCGTTTGGAAGTTATTGCATTTAAAAATCAGTCAGTTCATTTTAAGACACCCGGTATATTGACAGGTATACCCAGCAAAACAGATTTATGAAATTGACACATTAAGAATTAAAAATTATTATCTAGCTTTAAAAAAATAAACAAGGAATATTTCATTTTATACTTGTAAATAGCCAATTTTTTTAAAGAATTAGCGCATTATACCAAATACTTTCAATACTAACAAACATAACTTAAATTGAATTGCTTCATTTACTTTTTTACTATTTTTAAAGTAAAAGGAAATATGGAAAAAAATATAACTTCATGTAAAAAGTCACTTTTTAACAACAAAAAAAAATTCTTTAGACAATTTTTATTAAAGACAGTGTATTCAGACGAAAATATCTTCTATATCATTGTGATTTTCCATGGTGATTCAAATGAATTTTTATGTCATATTAAAAAATGACACTTTGATTAGGAAATATCTTTATTTCGTCGTACAAAAAAAAAAAAAAAAAGAACAAACAATTACAGTTGATTTGTTATTTTTCCATATACTAATTCAAGAACTTTGTGTATTGCAATCATTCTCATATAAGTAAGCTTATCTTATATATTATATAAGCCCGCTCGGCTCATATCGTACCAAGATTTGACGAGGCAGATAAAAATTTTGTACTGTACTAATCGGTATCTTTAATGTATTAAAATTTCATGCCGTAACTCGGTGACCTGATAGTGCTGTCAAAGGGGTGAATTTTGCATCCCGTTCTGCTCATCTCGTATCGAAATATCACGAGGCAGACTGAAATATTTGTATTGTACTAATCGGTATATTTAATGTGTTAAAGTTTTAGGTAGTAACTCGTTGATGTGATAGTACCGCCGAAATGTGAAACTGTCACCCCGCTCTGCTCATATCGTAAAAAGATTTGACGAAGCAGACTGAAATATGTCTATTTTACTACTGGGTTTGATTAATGTGTCAAAATGTCAGTCCATAACTCGATGACGTAATAGTACTATCCAAATGGCAAATTGGCACATATTTCTGTTCACCTCGTACCAAATATGTCACGAGGCAGATTAAAATATGTGTATTGTACTAATTGGTATCTTTAATGTATTAAAATTTCATGCCGCAACTACATGGCATTAAAGTACCGAATGAAGGAGGACTATACGGTTTGCTCATATTTTACCAAGATATGACGAGGCAGACTGAAATATTTGTATTGTATTAATCAGTATCTTTAATGTCTTTAAATTTCAAGATGTAACTCTATGGCATTATAGTACCATTAAAAGGAGAATTGGTGCCCTGATTCGCTCATCTCGTACCAAGATATGACGAGCCAGACTGAAATATTTCTATTGTACTAATGAGTATCTTTAATGTGTTAAAATTTACTGCTGCAACTCGGTGGCGTACAAGTACTGCCGATATGACGAATTGGTACAGTTTTCATCTCGCACTGTACCAAGAAATGCCTAGTAGATAATTTATTCTTTGACGTACTATTAATAAACTTTTCCTATACCATTAGCTCATCTTGAAAGTCGTTATCGTAGCAAGATTTGACGAGGCAGACTGAATTAATCAGTAATACATAAGGCAGTAGTGTAATGTAAAATATTATGTTTATTGGTTTTCAATTGTACTATATGTCGTCTTTTTTCAGCTATAAATTTTAGACTGTCGGGCGTTTCTACCAGGATATACCCATGAAGAACAAAATATTTACAAAATACTATACTTAACCTTTAATTTGGCAAAAATTTCATATCGTAACTCGATAACGTGATATTACCTCCAAAATGACGATTTGTCGCACTATGCTGCTCATATTGTGACAAATATGATGTGGCAGATCAGCCATTCCTTCATCTACTCCTAATAATCTCGTCCTGCATCACGATTTTATTTCGTAAATCGATGACGTAGTCGTTTTTGTCACCGCCGTCCGACCTATAACACTTTAATTAGTTTAACAATTTTATTAGGAAAATGAACTCTTCAGTTAAGAGATATTAAATATTTCTTTATTATTTTTCGAGCAATAAAAATTCATCATTACTAAAACGTGATGGTATAATACACTTGCTACTGAATATAAATAATCGCGAATGTAATCCTAAAATTTTTGTGTTTATATAACATTCAATCCAAGTCCGTTAAAATTATGATTTATAATTATTTCCAATTGTTTGGCACATATAGTAACAACTTCGATATTCTTAAAAGCGAGTGAAAATGATTAAAATTAATTAAGGGTATGGCAGGATAAACGTGTTAATGCGACCATCAAATGAATACATATACTGAAATTTTTCAAATTGAAATACAAAAAATAAAAAATGCGCATTTTGTTTCCTTACTCCTACGCAACTTTCAGATATAAAGACACTTATTGCATACCGGAGAATTCTTTTAATATATAATATCCTGTTAATTATGTTAAGGGAAATAACACCATAATGTCATCTTTTAGTAATATTTTGTGGTAGTATATAATATATTTATTTTATAACTTTACACAAATAATATCTGTGTCAAAAATTTATAGAAACTAATCTGTGTTGCCATCAGTGAATTAACATACATTACTCATCCTGTAATATAAAATAAAATAAAATCATTCAAAAAACAATTGTGCAACACTTAGTAAAAATTATTTTAATAAAAAAGTTGAAGAATCTCCCCGCATTCTTTAATATAATATAAACGTGCGTAACAGAAAAAGTCAATTTGTTATTTTCTGTTTATCCTAAAGTCACTATATACATAGTAAATCTGAAAATAAGTATTAGGATATATATTACTTAAATATTATTAAAAAAAATTCATAAATGATTATGTTGATACTGATCTATAGCAAGTGCTAATCAATCAGCAAACACACAATTATCATTACCTTAACACATGGGCTGATAAGTTCCCGGTCTAATAAAGAAAACACAACTTTTTAACAAATCTTTATAACTTTATGACTTTATAACTTTAATAAATAACATAACTTTAAAAATAAATAATAATAATTTAATAATAATAATAATAATTTAATAAATAAATAATGAGATTAATTATATAAATAAATAATAATAATAATTTAATAATAAATTACATAATTTTACAACGAAAAAGCTCCAAACAGTGCTCAGAATCATCGACTCGTTGTTGTTTTTGGTCAAAAGTCAACACGCGCGGCAGCCACTTTGACAACAGCTTTTTCATAGACAAATGTTCATTCAAAATAAATCCTACACGTTGTTTGGATATCTTCAGAGTCTGTGCTATCTCCTGCAACTTCACTTTACGGTTCCCCAAAACGATTTTTTGGACTTTTTTTTATGTTTTCCTCTTTTGCGTGGTGCTTCACTGGTGTCCGTACGACCACGTTTAAATTTAGCAAACCAGACAATAATCGTTAATTTACCTGGTGCAGTGTCCGGACAACGCTTATTAATTTAAGCTTTTGTTTGAACGGTGTTTTTCCCATCAAATAACATTTCTTGAAATTTTTGTTTTTATCCATTTTTTGTTTATCAACAAAATTGTTCAAATAAAACCACTCTAACGTTTTATCCACACGGCGAATCGTCATGACATTTTTTCTGCTACCTTTAAAACGTTAGTATTTTCTAAAAAAAGCATCGGTTCGGCGATTGCAACGCCATCTGTGTGCCAGACTGGGAACTTATCAGCCTATGTGTTATTGCTAAAAATTATTTATATTCTACAGATATGAATTTATGTAAATTTTGTGTACACACATTTCGGGTATATCTGGAATTTTATTAAATAAATATATATTTTTTTTTTAAGCTGAAAATTATAGAATAAAGTGCCTTGAGTTCAAAACAATCTTGCTTTGTAGATATTGAATCATAATTTGTATTATAAGGCAACAATATACAACTGTCGTATGTACGGTAGTGAAAATCTAAATGAGACGCCCAAAGTCCTAAATGTGACAAAACAATTTATACGTGTCAGTTCACCTTAAAATATTGCATTTATTTGCTATACTTTTTTAATAACTTAATAGCAAGTTAAAAAAATAACAAGTTGAAATTCATAAAACTGAAAGTTTAATATAATATTATTCAACAACTTTGTATACAAATAACGTTATTTTATACTAAGTTAACTAATAAAAAACTAACTTTGAGATACATAATTTTGAAAATATTATAATTAAATAATGCATATTTCAACAGTCATACTTCACACACTTTTAACTTTGACCAAGTAAAATACAAGGAGTAATTAATGAATTACAGCTACAAGTTAAACCAAATCTCTTGCTTTTCAGTTTACTCTTAACTTATTTTTGCTTTTTATCTTCCGTGCTGGCCGTAATTTTTTTCTTTTTAGTTTCTGAATGATATGGATCTAGAAAAGTTGTATGTTTAGGCTTCTTCGTAGCTTCTTTTTCTTCTGCATCTGTACTTTTAGATTGTTTCAGAGACTGACTTCGAGTTTTTGCCTAATTGTGTTTTTTAAATGCGTTTTTGTTTTTTAAGCTTTAATTGTTCTCTCTTTTAAAATTTTTATCTATTATTCTTCTTTCACTTGATTTCTTTTATGTTTTTTATATACACTTCAGTTGTTATGCATTCAGAAAAGTTTCAATCTAATGCTTTAGGTTTTTGGCTAAATCTTGAGTAAACGGTGAAAATGTTTTTAATAAATAGCTTTCAAAAGCAGGAGATAAATTAGCTTCAGGGAGATATATCAGTGAGTGTGATTCTGGTTGCACTCCAGACTATCTTAATTAAAATCTTATCTGAAGTTGCAATATTACCTTCATGGTGTTCAATTCAAAATCTTGTGCTTGTAGAGCAGTGAACAGTAGTACTTAACTCCTCATTGGTCACCTTTATTAAATCAACTATAATTTAAAAATCAGCAATGATATTGTGATATTTAGCGGGTAATCAACCGAAATGTGTATACACATTATATACACTGTGCACACATATAAATTTTTACTCTTTCATATAATCTTTTACACTGCTATTTTCTTTAGAATAAATTCATTAAACACGGTAGGTTTGTTTTACAAAACGAAGTTCAGCTCCATATGTTCTAAACTGTTATGTACTAGTGATAATGATAAGTTTCTAACTATATTGTATGTGTATTTGTATCAGCTGGCTATTATATTTTTTACTGCAAAAAAAGCTTCAGCAAATTGCTACATAAAACCCACTGACTAAAGCCTTGATCATTGTTTGGGGACAATGCCTTCCTGTTTAAGAAATGAGAGAAACCCGTTCTTGCTTTGAGACAATTTTCTTACTTCATTATTACCAATCTAAAATAATAACAGTCTTAGTCTTTCCCTCTCAGGATCTTTCGATTTTTTTCCTTCTATTTTTTGTCATAGTACGTATTTATTTCTCTTCTTTTTTGCGCCAAGTGTTTGAAAAATAAAGTCAAATAAAAGACGTTATCTATTGTTGGACATAGAAATATACAGGGTGGCCATAAAAGAACTAAAGGGTTTTGAAGCAAAATTTTTAATTCAATTATAAAATTAGGTTAATGTTATATATATGTACTTAAAGGTAAATTTATCAAGACTTGTAGAATTTAGTAGATTTCAATGTGTGCCCCGTTTGTGGCACGGCACGCATCCAAACAGTATTCAACCTTTTCGTCGAAACCTCTTCGACTGCGTCGTCTCAACGATTTTTTCGGACTTCGTTAACACGTTCCGAACGTTCTATCGACGTACTCTTCTGACACTCGTGGCCTACCAGGCGACGTTTGTTTTAACATACGTCCCGTTTTTTAAACGCACGTAGGCACTGACAAATGGTTTTGTCCGTAGGCACATTACCACCATACTCGCGCCAAAAGTTCCGTTGTACAATGGTAACGGTAACATATCCCGTTTGTATAAGCCAGATAACAAACGGAGCCGTTTGTTGTGCCGCTCCACCGCCCTCTTTTAACTGAAGGGAATGATGGAATGAGCGGCTGCTACGTTACTTCAAGATCAATGACGCGCAGCGCTAATTAGTGTTGAAAAAACCAAACTGAAACTGGTGTGCGTAAAATTTGATGAGCTGCTGATTTCTTCTAAATTAACTGACTTCACTTTACTCATACCGTTAACTCGATATGATTTATTAAAATTCCGGATTTTTTTATGAACACCCTGTATATGTATATATATATTTGGTTTGGAGTTTCATATGTTTAAAATTCGATTATTATTCGATTCATTAACATAAAAATGATCAATAAAAATTGACTTATTGGCAGGAAAGTGATCACTGCACAAATCGATGTTAACAGCTAAATTCTTATTAGCCAAGTCATTTGTGGGTATCACTGGAATACAAGTATTTAATTAATCTAATTCAAATGCCATTGGAAAATGCCATTTGTATTACAATTTTTAAAGAAATGTTTTCTATTTTAATCATGAGGAACAGGTAAGTACCTGGTCAAAGAAAACACCTATTGAAGGACCATGGAAAAATTCCTAATTTAATAACTCAACACAGATTAATTAAACACGATATATATTAATACGGTATATGGAAATACCATATAAACTTACCTCAGTTAATTTCCCCAAACTATGGCTGTGTATATAGTATTCAGTTCGTCGCTAATAGGTATCTGATGAAAACCAGTCTAAAAAATGTGTATAATATTTTAGAACTATAATTTGAAAACTTGTCGCCTTTTCCCACGATTACACCTCAGGTAAATGAAACAAGCGTTGTAGACCTTGACGTCCGTAAGGTTATTTAATCTTTAATGTTAAAAAAGAAAAACTCTGAACCGTTTCAGTGACTTTTCACCATTTTGTGAATATGGGAGTACCCAGAAAAAGGAATGGATTAAAACTACAAAACATGTTTTGTTGGGAACATTTTGGTTGTTTTAGCAAAATTCAAGTAAAATTTAACCATTTTACTTGAATTAACAAAACATTTTTTGCTGACGATACAATTTTTTTTTTGAAATAGCAAAAAAAATATTTTTTTGTTTATTCAAACAAAATTTCCATTGACCTATATTTAAGCAAAAAGTTTTGTTGGGTCAACCAAATTTTTGTTGGTTCAACAAAACTTTTTTCTGGGTGTGAACGATGAGTATTTTAATAGGAATTGCTTTTAAAGAAAACGTTTTAAACGTGTAGAAATTTTTGTATTTTGTTCCTGATGTTCGGATGTCCCATTATATAGCATTTATTTACGATTCTTACTTTAAAATATTAAGTACAAGAACATTGCCGCATTTCGGGGACGTCATATTTAGGCATAGTGACCTTATTACTTAACTGGCGGAAATTCACTACGGGAAGTCATCTGATATACTATACTAATTAGGTGGACGATTTGTAGTATAACATATTGTATTATATATTGCACTACAGAATCTTAGCAAATAAAGCCATTAGTTTTATATTTCTAATTTCATTCGCAGCACTAGAAATAAAAGAATGCTTCCGTATGCAAAATATTTCTTTACATCTGAACGCCATGTCAAATTACGGAGACTAAAAGCACACAAATGTTGTCGATTTCGAATCGATAACTTAACAAAGTTTCAGTACAGCTCCCCGTTTGAAGGTCGCTTTCTTATTTTAAACACATTTATTTTTAAAATAATTAAATTTAAGGATTTTTATAGTACTCTATTAACTCCTTTTACACTAAAACCTTTATAAATGTAAAAACATGAAAGCAATTTAATGATTTTTATATTTTTTATTGATATGGAAAAAAATTAAAATAAAATCTGTGTATTTAAATTTTCTATAATAATTTTACTTATCTTTAAAATAAAAATCATTTGAAATTCTAGTTCTACAAAGCGCATGTTTAACTTCTAAGTGTTAAAAATGGCATTACAGAAATAATATCACATACTTCATCTTATATTGCAAATCGAATGTAATGTGCTACATCACTGATAACATATCATTCAACATTGCTCCCGGTTATGCGAAATGATGAAAGGTAATACATTAGAGATTTTGAACAGAATTGTAGATTACATTATAATAATTCATTACCCACGTGAATGTGTAAATAACATTTATGTCAGGTATCAATAGAAATATTTATGGGAATTGTTTGTGGCGAAATGTAATGGCTCTGGCGAGCAGAAAATGAGAGTAATAATAATATGCTTTAACAATATAACTCAAATAATAGGCCTGATGTATATTTCACTTCAAAATTATTTTAATGATTGCACATTTTCAGTAATATAGTAAAAATAAACTTTCCGAAAATTATTTAAAAAATGTTACCAAAGAAAATGACCATGTATATAAATGTTATCTATATTGTTTCTTTATGTGTGAAACAGTTCAATAATTGTTTTTTTATATCAATATAAGAGTACATAAACTCGTTTAACACCAGTAGTCAATTAATTAATACTAATTTTAATTGGAACATTAGAAAATGTGACTTAACTTTGCACAATTACTAAATACAATTGCCATGGTATATTTTTATATTTATAAAATAATTAGAAGATGTATTTATTTCTTTTTATGTATAAATGAGAAAAAAATCCAAATAATTGGTCTGAAAAGGTTTAAGATTTGTGGCAAGTTTTGCAGCAACACGTTTTCCTGTAATCTTTAACATTTTATTTCAGGTCCTTTAAGTTTATTTAGGTTTACAACGAATTTATGTCCATAGGTTAACAAAAGTTTTAATATTCCGCCCTTTAAACCATATATAACAACGAACATAAATAACAAGTGGTGATTTTAATCTAAAATAATGATAACAAAAGAAAATCACTTGTGATGCTGAACGAATTAGTGCCACGAATGTTATATGGATCTCTAAAAATGATAGTCTGCATGACATGGAAACACAGATCCGGATACAAAGAAGGAAATGCTAAGCAAAATATAAAATTCGGCGTTTTTTGGATAATGCAGGCACTACAATGTTTGTGTAAGTAAATGTTAACTATACATTGAATAATGTAAGAGCTGTGTGTGCATTTGTTATAGGTTATGTATTACTACATTAATCCATTAGGCGCCGCTATATATATTAAACTATTTTTTTACGGAACAGTTGTTTTTTCTTTATGAATAGGAAGTCTTTAAAGTATTTCTGAAGGAAAAAAAATAGAATATTTAGGAAAAATAGCATGTTCCCAAAATGGGAGCAATGGCGCCTAATGGGGGTAATTTTTTTCAAAATTTTTACTTATGCCTCCGTGAATTTATGGTTGTTATTTCATTATTCTTTAGCTATAAAAGGGATAATATCATTATGAAACTGATATTTTACGAATAATTCATATAAATTAGTCCAACATCTACTTTTATAAAAAAAAAAAAATGACCGATTCCATAAGCATTTTCATTATCCATCTCTTTATTTTTCCTAAATTACATCATTTTTGTTTTACTATTTTACTATGAAAATGATTGAACATTTTTTATGCAGTTTATGCATATTAATTTTTGCGTTTTCTGAAATTTATTTTTTATTTTTTATTTTTTTTCATTTTGCTTAGTTTTTTCGTATTCCAAATTGAAGATTCTTAAGAACCTTCATCTGAAATATCAAGTCTGCGTTTAATATTTTGTCTTTTTTAAACTGTAAATCAGATATTTCTTGATTTTCTGTTGATTTAGAATTTACAAAAATTTTTATTCAACCAAATATAACATGGGATAAATCGTCGCATAAATTATTTCCTATTACATATGTAATAGAAAATAATTTATGCGACATACATATGAGGAAGATATCTTCCTCATATGTTACAATACTGCAATCAGGTGGCAAAAAAAACGATTTCCGAAACGGCCGAAAAATCATCCAAATCTAAAAAATTGTTCCATCATCTTCCATGTAAAAAAATCAGAAAAAAATAATGTAATAATGAAAAATAAAGAGATGTATAATGAAAATGCTTATAGAACTGGTAACTTCATTCTGTTTTTTTTATTATAAATGTAAAAGTTGGACTAATTTATATGAAATCTTCTTAAAATATTAGTTTCAGAATGATATTATCCCTTTTTTTAGCTAATAAACTGAAAAATAAATACCATAAATGCACAGAGTCATATGTACAAGTTTTCAAAAACATTACCCCCATTAGGAGCCATTGCTCCCATTTTGGGAGCAACTTGTGCTTTCGGTAATTGTGATTGATCTATTATACATATTAATTCGGATTGATGTTGTTTAATATAATAAACTGTTATAAACATATTTTAACTAGAAAATATAATTTTTATTATAGAGGTTTTTTTTTTCGAGTACGGCCAAAAAGCTATTTTTCGCTCTTTTTAACACGTTTTAAAAAATAGAAAATTTTAATGAAACTTAAAAAAAAAAAAAAAAAAAAAAAAAAAAAAGTCGTCTAATATATTCAAAATGCAAATAACATGAACTTTTTATCAATATATAAAATACTCACTTTAGAAAAAAAAATCCTAAAGCAATGTTCCCAAAATGGGAGCAATGGCGCCTAATGGGTTAAATTCCTTTTTTACTGCCGGATACAGAACAAACTTGTCCTCCATATAACATTCTCTATAAAACTTTTTTAAATGACTTAATTATACACAATGCAATGCACTTATTTGTATCTCTATAACTAGCTACTCATGTAACGGCAGTAAAGTTATAAGAAGTTTCCACCATTTACACTTTCTCTCAATTTGAAGTTTTTCCGTTTTGACCCTTGAAATGTAAAAATAAGATTTCCAATTTATGTTGTAAATAAATTGATAAATTTCAAACCTGTTAATTTTTTATGTTAAACTTTTGATAATATTTCAAAAACAACTCGTGAGGGAATAATTTTTGTAATCGTTTCCGCCAATATTTTGAATTGCATTATTTGTATACTATTTGTGGAAAATAGGTTAAAACCGCGTTCCATATAATTAGTCGCTCTTTGAAACTACAATTTCCAATAGATTGTACCACAATATCATTTTATATATATGATTAGTTCATCACTTCATCATATGATTCGGTCATCAGGGTTTTATAATTAAATTATTATTTATAAAAAAAATTAAAATCAATCAGTTTTACTGATCTGTAGGGGGTTGTAATCACATGAATATGTTAATATGAGAGAGAATGCGAAAATATAGACTTTCTTTTAACCCATTAGGCGCCATTGCTCCCATTTTGGGAACATTGCTTTAAGATTTTTTTCTGAAGTGCGTATTTTATAAATTGTTAAAAGGTTCATGTTATTTGCATTTGGAATATATTAGATGACATCTGAAATTTTTTTGTTAAGTTTCATTAGAAATTTCTATTTTTTAAAACGTGTTAAAAAAGGCGAAAAATAGCTTTTTGGCAGTATTCGAATTTTTTTTTTTTTAAAACTTTATAATAAAAATTATATTTTTTAGTTAAAATATGTTCATAACAGTGTATTATGTTAAACAACGTCAATCCGGAATTAATATGTATAATAGATCAATCACAATTACCGAAAGAATAAGATGTTTCCAAAATGGGAGCAATGGCGCCTAATGGGGGTAAGGTTTTTGAAAACTTGTACATATGCCTCAGTGCATTTGTGGCATTTATTTTTCAACTTATTAGCTATAGAAGGTATAATATAATTCTGAAACTAATATTTTTAGAAGATTTCATATAAATTAGTCCAACTTTTACATTTATAATAAAAAACAAAATGAAATTACCAGTTCCATAAGCATTTTCACTATCCATCTCTCTATTTTTCATCATTTCATAATTTTTTCTGATTATTTTACATGGAAGATGATTGAACAATTTTTTAGATTTGGATGATTTTTCGGATGTTCCGGAAATCGTTTGTTTGCCACCCGATTGCAGTATTGTAACATATGAGGAAGATATCTTCCTCATATGTAGGTCGCATAAATTATTTTCTATTACATATGTAATAGAAAATAATTTATGTGATGATTTATCCCATGTTATATTTGGTGGAGTAGAACTTTCTGTGAATTCTAAATCAAGAGACAATCAAGAAATATCTAATTTAGTGTTTAAAAAAGACAAAGTATTAAACACAGGCTTGATATTTTAGATGAAAGTTCAGGCAAACTTCAAATTGGAATATAGAAAAAACTAAACAAAATGCAAAAACAAAAAAAAAATATTGTTAAAAAACCAATTTCAGAAAACGAAAAAAATGTAATATAATGCTGCATAAAAAATGTTCAATCATTTTCATGTAAAATAGTAGGACAAAAATTATGTATTGAAGAAAAATAAAGAGGTGGATAGTGAAAATGCTTATGGAATAGGAAATTTTATTTTTTATTTTTATTATAAATATAGATGTTGGACTAATTTATATGAATTAATCGTAAAATATCAGTTTCAGAATGATATTATCCGTTTTATAGCGAAAAAACTGAGAAATAACAAACATAAATGCACGGATGCATAAGTAAAATTTGTGAAAAAAATTACCCCCATTAGGCGCCATTGCTCCCATTTTGGGAACATGCTATTTTTTCTAAATATTCGAATTTTTTAATTTTTTTTCTTCAGAAATATCTTAAAGACTTTCTATTCATAAATAAAAAACAACTGTTTCATTAAAAAATTGCTTAATATATATAGCGACGCCTAATGGGTTAAAAAAGAACAATATATATTTTAATTTACAACTTTAAATAGAAAACTAAACTAATAATACATCAATAATAAGTCTAATGATTTAATATTTAAATACGACAGAATAATTACCTCAGTTACGATTTGATAAATTCCAAAAATAGGTTTTCCTATTTATCATATTTGCCAATGTAGTTTTCACTGCCTTTCAATCAAAGATTGTTTACGGTTCCTTCAATTGTTGATTCCCAATATTAGTTTATTTCTCTGATATGTTATTCGGTTTTACCCGCAAAGAATGACAATCGCAAATGAATAATAAAATTGCATCAAAAAATGTAGCAGAAATTTCGTTGTGGAATATATATCATTAAATATGCTACGCTAAATGTTGTAAAAAGTTTCAATAACTTTAAAAAACTACACATTTCAAATTTTTCAAATCTATCAATTATTAAAAAACAACAACAAAAAAAAAATATATAAAATTAACTTTCCCACACATAAACTATTGGGTTGTTTGGACTGGAAAATTACATCATTTAATTATGAGACATTAATTCCGATAGATTATGTCTAATAATTGACGGGCAGAATTTTCGGTACGAATTGGTTTTTCCAAACGGAAGGAACTTACCGAACAACCAAATACTTAAATACCAGTATCGGGATACTGTAAAGTTTGCTTCATCGTTTTTCTTTAACGTCAAATATTGAAACCATTAGTCGCTATATGGTAGCTAAAATTGAGTCAGATGTACTATTGTAAACCGACTATAAGGTTTAAACCGAATTTTTGCTTCGCATAAGAAAAAATATTATTATCCTTCGTATTATAGCAACTTCTGTTTTCCTATCAAACATTTTTAAAATAGCGCCACTGTCAAAAAAAATAGTGACATTAAGAAAAATTATTCACTTTTAATGAAGGGAGAAAGTGAAATAGTATTATTTCATTAGAAATTCTACCAAATTTTTGGAAAATCCTGACTATTCTGCGATGTGAATTTATTCAAAATATAGATATACTTTAAATGGCCATGTTTTCGATATTTATTCTTTTTTTTTATATCAGATTTATTTTCGGATCTTACAGTTTAAGCAGCTTTGAAAAATGAAGACCATCTAAATAAATGTTGCGACATCTTAAAAAATAATAATAACATTTATTTCCCATACTGTGAATGTTCTTCTTATGAAAATACGAAATAAGTAATAGTATTTCAAAACATACCAAAACTTCTGAATGTATTTATTTTGAATAAATTTATTTTTTATATAAAATATATGTAAGAAAATAAATGATTTAGTAGGTATGTTTCATACAATGAATAAATAAAATGATACTGCCATGTAACAAAGTGACTATTATTTAAAAAAAAAAAGGGTATTTTAGATTTTTATATGAAATTAAACAAATGAATATTAAAAATCAAACAAAATCTAACTAATATAAATCGACATACACAACAAAGTATGCAGAGATATTCCTTATGTCTAAGTCGTCTCAAATAACTGATGAACAAAGTTAGTTTCAGCCAGGAATGTAATATCAAGGTGTAGTAAAACGGATATGGGCTACAAAATGGGGTACATTGCTTTACCTTTAACGAGAAATACCAGCCAGTATCTAGAACAATCAAGATTACTCAAAAAGTACAATAAAATAATTATAGAGTATAATCTATTCAGTAAGAAAACGTATATTGTGAACAAGGATACGAAACATAGTTGCATGTTGTTGTCATAATATCTATCACTAATGCAAAGTATTTTGTTTAAGAAAAACAAGAATATTTTTTGTAGGCAAAACTTAGCACAAGCAATGAAAAAATATAGAACTATCTGATGCTTTTGAATTTAAAATCAAAGTTATTTTTTAGAGCTGATTCATTTTTATCTCGTATAGCAAGTATTATTTATAGCTAAAGGAATTTGCTGTCTCCAATTATTTATTTTTGTCCAATGACAAAATTGTACAGTATGAAAAATCATAGAGTATAATTGATTCAGTAAGAAAATATATATTGATTGAATATGATTTAATTTTGATGATTGATGAATGAATAATGAATGAATAACATGATTTATGAATGATTTAATAAGGAAATACATCTTATGTAAAAAGGACAGGTAAATAGTTTCCTGTATAGACCAAAATGTCTACCATTAATGCGAGTCAATTTGTTTATGAAAAAAAATATTTTCCCTCAAAGTAAAATGAGATTTTCTTTTTTTAATTTATGTAAATGCAGTTTTATTCAATCAGCATGCAACCATGTGCAAATATTTGAGCAACACCTTTGACCTAGTACAAGATAGGCAATAAAATTGAAAGCCTGTTACTTTTGCACTTAAAATAAAACTTCTTTTTATATAGCTCAGAAGTTGTTATCTGTAATTACGAGTGTTTTTAGTAAATTATTGAAAAATTTATTTATCGTATGTCATTAATTAATTTCTCAAATAAATTGTCTAATCAGTTTTGTATATTTTCATCTGACAAATGAATATTTATCCTGTCTGCGAGCACAATTTTTTTTCATACTAAATTGATGTGTACGAAAATGTGTCGTTCAATTTTTCGTACAGTTTCGTACAGTTTCGTACAGTTCGTACAGTTTCGTACAGTCGTACAGTTTCCGATATATTATGTATAATTCTTGAAAATACAGATAGTAAATGTTGCCAAGTTTCCAATTGTGTAGCACTTGCACGTTAGTTTATAACTTACAAACCACATTTATGTCTCTAATTAACTTGCTTTAACAGGTATTTCAGGTGAAACAGACTTAAGGAATCCGCCTGTACATCTCAATAATTATTTCCAAAAACTAAACCGAAATGTACTTGATCTATTAATTTTTCTAACTTAAGAGTGACTTAGGCTTGTAAAATTTATTTGAAAATTTATTTTAAAAAGCATGTGATATTGCATGGAATTAACTAACAAAAACGTCTACATCTACATATTTTAAAATAACTCAAATATGTTATTTTTAAAAATACATTTACTAATTACAAAATATTTAATTGCATTCATGGAATACGCTGAAACTGAATATAGAAGAAATAACGAAATAATATACTTGAAATTAAATAATATTATTGTAACTCCAAATTATTGCATAAATATCATACATGTTATAAACCTTATTATTTGAATGTATCTGTGTTTTATTAAATACTAGCTGACCAGCCCTTCGTTGCAAGGGTCCGTGATAATAACCTTAAATAAACATCCAAATTGTATGTTTTTAGATCTTTAACTCGATTTTATAGGAATTTGTATTTTGAAATAAAAAAATTTCAGAAAATAAGAAGTAAGAAGTCATTTTCTTTTTTTTTCACGTAGAGTTGTTTCATAAATAATAATAAAAAAAATAGTTCTTGTTGTCCGAAATCTTTGAAATTGTAATCGGTTATAAATATAACCGTTTTGCAGATGATGTAAAAACTTCGTGATAAAATATTGATAAATAAACCGTTAAAAAAATTGCGGTATTTTGAACCAAAATTTAATTCTATAATATCTGCAATCATAAGATGGTGAAATTTCATTCAAACATTTGGAGCTACGATTGGACCATAGCTCCAAAATATTGGAATGCGGTTTCACCATATTGTGGTCATACCAAAGCTTGGTTCAATTCTAAGTATTTTTTAACAGTGTAGTTGTAAAATAAATATATTTTCTTCTCACTTTTCTTCTGTTTTCGTGTCGGGTGTTTTAACATGACAAAAATATAGTTATCATCTTCCGAACTCTCTGAAGTTTTAATCGGTTATGCATATAACTGTATCCAAACTCTCTTTAAAATTGCATGAAAAAATATGCATATTTAGTAGTGAAAAAATATTCTTATTTAGTAGTGAAAAAATATACCTATTTAGTAGTAAAAAATATGTATATATAGTAGTGAAAAAAATATACCAATTTAGTAGTGAAAACTATGAATATTTAGTATTGAAAACATGAGCCGAAACAGCCCACGTTCTACCGTTTTCATCAAAAATCGCTGAGGTTTCATTTTTTGAAATAATTCTTAAAAAACATTCGTTCAGACGTTTCGAATTTTTTGTAGGTGATGTAAATATTATCTGTCGAGATGCTCTAAAAAGATTGTGTCGAACTTATGACTATTTAATTAAGCTGAATTTGTTACTACAATTAAATTATTAGTAATTATGTTTTTTACATATTTTAGCTTATCTCCTTTTTTCCAACAAACAATAAATACGCTTTTTTAAACAGTAAAGTTCCTATAAAACTTCTTAAAACAAATATGTTTGTATTTTACACTGCAAATATATATATATATATATATATATATATATATATATATATATATATATAATTTGGAAAAAACTTCTTTTAAATGTACGACATATTTTCCAAATAATTAATTTACTATGCAACGTTTTAAATGATTCATTATTAATAGCAATAAGAATTTTATTTTGATATTGTGCTCATTTAGATACTTATATTTGATTTATTGTCATAAGTATGCCTGCATTTTTTATGGAAAATGTTCTTTAAGAAAATTTGAAAAAGAAATTTTAACTTCGGAAAGATAACATTAAGATTTACGACTCAAGGAGAGATGAAAGTATCCAAGATGACTCAGGAAAATTTATGTTCATTGTATTTTTAATATTTCACGTTGAACATTTGTGCAACAAATAATAAAAAATAAAATAAAAATAAAGTTTTATTTATGAAATAGAAATGCAAAAATTATTTTATTTATATGAGCTTAATTTATATGAATAAAAAAATCAGAATAACTCAAAATAATTATATTTTCGAAAAAGAACATTTAGAACGTTTTCAAAAATACAATCCTTATTTCCAAAAGAATTGAATGAAATAGTTATTTGAATTAACATTATATTGCACTTTATTACTTTTCTTTGATAAAACGAAATGTGTAATTTTTTAGCTAATTATTCCTTAGAAATATATTGTTAATAAATGTTTTTGCTATTATTTTGAATTATGTATGAAATAATTGCCGAAACGTAAGTGAAGGCTCACTGTGGAGACACGAAAATTTTTTGGTTTCCGTCTGTCTGTCTCTCTGTCTGATTTTCTGTGCTGCGATAACTACCGCAAAAATAATCCGATTAGGTTGATTTTGGTGGATATGTTGGTGAGGTACGCGGAATTAGCTGTGTAGTTTTTAGTTACATTTGGTTGATTCGCTCGAAAAATATAGAACATTTCTTTTTAGGTCATAATGCTTTCTTACGGGGATTCAAACTATTTAAAAAATTTTCATTCTTAAAAAAAAAAAAAAAAAAAAAAAAAAAAAAAAATGGTACACAAAATTAAATAATTATAATGCTTAATTTCCATTTGCTGGTTTTTAATTAATATTATATGACAAATATTATATCACAATATATTGATATTTGCACTCTATCAAAATTAGCTTTAAATGTTTCGATGGAATTTTATGCAGCTGTTTGAAAAATATAAAATATTCCATTTTCTTTTTAACGTTTTGTTACCAAATTTCTCTCTGTTTTCCCGTTTTTCTATGTTGCATAGCGACTCTATAAAATAAGCAAGAAAATGAAAATTGTGATATTTCAACAAATTAAATACACCCGTTATTAACCCTTTCGGCCCTGGCAGTCACATATGTGCTCCTTACTTTTAAAATGCTTTAAACTAGAAATAACGCCTTGCAGATACGTAAAAGCCTGATAATCACATTTGTGCATTCTATATTTTAACTTTTTAGTGGACAAATATCGCCATCTAGCTTTGAAATAGTAAAAAAAAGTTGACAAAAGTTATAATTTTTTTGGACTTTAAGAAAAAAGTCAGGACCGAAAGGGTTAATAAAAAACATTTTTTGGAAATGTATTAATTTTAAAGATATACAAATATTATAATATAGACATACATACAATAAATACAATAATCCAACATGGAGTGAAAAATTAGCCAGAGCCAGTATTTATTGTATGTATGTCTGTATTATAATATTTGTATATCTTTAATTGCTGAATGCAGGCGTTGTTTATGTGTGTTTTAATGTATTAATTATAATTGATTATCTTTAGATATAAATAAGTAGAATGATAATAAGCATAGCAATAGCTAGATTATTTCAATATATTTAATATATAAATGGATAATTTTTTGGAATGAATAAGATAAGTACTTAATTTTTTTGTATACTTAATTGTTTACAAAGCAAGTAGTTTCATTTTGTAAAATCATACTTCTTCTTCCCCTAAAGTGTCTGGGATCATTAACACTAACTAAGCTTTAGCAATATAATCAAATAAGCATGAAGTAGAAATTTGCATATCATTATGTATCGAAAATTTCTAGTTTATTTGATTGTATGGATGAAATAGACATTAATTTACATTTGACTACTAAGTTAATAGATATATCAAATGGCTTTCGATGAATGTGGCTACTGATGTTATCATTATACATGAAAGTGTCACATTAGAGAGCAGTGATTTCGTAATTATATTGGCCTTAAATATGATGAAATTTGGCAGAATTGAAAGCCAATTCTCTTAATATTTGATACATGCATTTATAAAAGGAATATTTGCACTAGAGAATTCTGTATATGTTGGACAGGTTTTCAATGTTTTTATAAATCCTTTAATGGGCAAACACTACTTTTTGAAGAATATTTTGTATATTCGAACAGATTAAAGTACAGTAGGTTTTAAATTACCGCATACCAGTAATAGCATAATTTGTCGTAATCGATACAATTAAAGAATAGAGTTTGACAGTATGTATTGTTCGTGTGTGTTTGTGTCTCTGTACGATGGTTGGGTAAATCTACCGAATTTAAATGTCTGAAAATTTATATGAGGATAGTCTAAGGAAAGTCAAATTGCCCTAAAAGTAAGATTCATCAATTATTGCTAATTGATGGATAGATTAATAAAAAAAAAATCTTAATGAACATACCAAAATGATGTGAAAAATCGCAGCCATGCCACCGTGAGCCCGTTCCGCAGACGAAGAACCAATAGTCGGAAAACGATTTTTTTGTTTATTTTGAAGAGAGCATATTCGATATATATATTATTGCATTACGTATATTAATATTCATAACGGTATAATCCGTTTAAAATGTATTAATATTACACGTGTACGCATTGTAAATGTCATAAATGTGGATTTTGCATAAATAATTTTATCCTTACAACAGCCCAGAGGGAACAGTTAGATTACCCGACTTGATAATTCATAATTATAAGAAATTTCATTTAAAAATTCTTCAAATATTGTAACTTTTCATTTTCTCATTTTTTCTGGTTTAAATTTGAAATAGAAACACAAAAGAAAGAAAGAAAATAAATATGTAGTTTCTTGTGATTGGAAAATTCTATTTGTTTCGAATATTACAGATTTTATCGACATATTTTGATCATTTTCTGGGCGAGGGAGGGAGGAGGTGTTCCTACATTTTCAGCATTTAAATATAAGCTTGGAAAGAATTACACTTTCGTTTACAATAATTTTACAATAGAATAAATGTTTTAACTGATGGAGTAAAAACAGAGTTTCCCTTTTACTGGCAATGATGATATGAGTGAAGGAATGTTAAAAGTTCAGTTTAGATTTATGTATTAAATATTAGTTGTTAAAAAAAAAAAAAAAAAAAAAAAAAAAAAAAGGATTTCGCTACAATGTTTACACAGCAAACTTAGTAAATTAAAAAAACAATTCGCTTTTGAATGTATTTTGTTTTAATTTTGCACAACAATATGAATACTTTGATCAAAATTTTTTTAATCTGTGTTCAAAAGTTCCACATACCACTTGTTTATCTTAATTAGAATTCATTCAATAAAATGTTAATTTTTTTTCTTATAAAGACCATAATTTTTAGATTTGTTTGATCAGAAAATTTACAGTGCACTGATGTTGCAAGTATCGTAACCACTGAGCTCCACAATAGTATTGAGGGCTATCCGGCTATGAGCGATCTGCCCATGAATGCAAAGCCAAAGAATTTCCGATGAAAACTTTTGGCAAAACAAAGATTTCTTCCCATAGAGATGTACGGAGTAGATATTTTCAAATGAGATTATCTTTTAAAATTATGACGGCGTTGCTACAATTTTCACTGATATATATTTTTTATTGAAAAAAAAACTACAGATTGTATTTAAATTCATCGCAAATGTTTAATTTGATATTGGTTTAAAAAAAAAAAAAAGATTTCGCCACAATGTTTACACAGCTAGCTAAGTACATTTAAAAAATACTTCGCTTTTGAATATGTTTTTTTCTTTTACTTTTGGTAAAACACAGATTTCTTCCTATAGAGATGTACGTAGTAGATATTTTCAAATGAGATTATCTTTTAAAATTATGACGAAGTTGCTACAATGTTCACTGATATATATTTTTTATTGAAAAAAAAAAACTACAGATTTCATTTAAATTCATCGCAAATGTTTAATTTGATATTGGTTTTAAAAAGAAAAGATTTCACCACAATGTTTACACAGCTAGCTAAGTACATTTAAAAAATACTTTGCTTTTGAATATGTTTTTTTTCTTTTACTTTTGGTAAAACACAGATTTCTTCCTATAGAGATGTATGGAGTTGATATATTCAAATTAGATTATCTTTTAAAATTATGACGAAGTTGCTACAATTTTCACGGATATATATTTTGTAGTGAAAAAAAAACTACAGATTGTATTTAAATTCATTGCAAATATTTAATTTGATATTGGTTTAAAATAAAATTTTATTTCAACTTAAAGTATATATATATATATACCGTTAAGTATTATCGTAAGTTCATAAAAATAAGAAAAAAGTGATCTCCAATTTGAATTTTAAAGTGCTGTCTGGTGTTGAAAAAAAATTCGCATTTGTAAACGAGGCATGCGTAATAAAAAACAAGTGGGTAAGTGTGATCGAAGATCACACAAAGGTTTTCGTTTAATATTGCATTCAAAACACTTTATCCTTTCTTTAATAAATTTAAATAAATTTCATCTTCAATAAAAAAAGTCATGTTTTTTATAAAGTAAAAATTTACCGGTCTATTTTTCTCGTTTTTTCGAAAATCTGAACCGGGTCGGTAGCGAACGAAGCGGCTATTATACTCTGTCATAATAATATCTGTCATGTGGACTAAATGCGACATAAAAAAAATCTATTTCAAAGTTAACCATGTTGAATAGAAACCTTCAAAATATTAAAATATGCCATTATTTCCATAATCGGGTTTTTATCATGATTCAATATGTTCCTCAAACTCATATGACGTTATATTCACTTGCTGACGTCATATCTACTTGCCTTCTGTATTACTCATATTGATACTCTCTTTGTATTATTTTCAAACATTTATAAAATTCCGTTAAACTTCCAAAATGACGTCATATTAATTTGCATTTTAATTCTCTAATGACGTCATACTAAGCTGCTTTCTATATTTACACATACTCATATTCCTTGTATTATTGAGAAATGTTTGAAAATCTCCGTTTTATTACCAATATGACATCATATTAATCCTTTTCAGTTGGTGAAACTTTTTATTTCATTTTCATTTTTCACAAGGAAATCTTTCAATGGAAAGTTAATTATTGTAGAAAGAATTTTATTGTGGATTTTTAATTGTTGGCAATTGCTATAATGAAAAATGTTTAAATTTAATAGGAAAAGGCTGTTAGATTTTTGTTTTTTTTATCTCTCTATATTAAATTAATACGATTTATTTTTATTTTATGATTTCCAGCTTCATAGTAGGTATTTAGCTTATAAGTGCACAAAATTTCAAGTATGTAAGTTATATAGTTTCTGAGAACCGGCTCTGTGACAAACAGACCACGTAGCTTGACGAATAGGGTTTCTTGAGATTAACGAAACCCTAATAAAAAGCATGCTCATTTGACTCATAGCAGACGATATAATTCATTTCATTGAAATAATAAGGATGTGTTTTTAACACTTTCCAACCTAGTTGAAAAGTGTTTATGACTTCGGTTTGTCTGCCGTCTTCCCTCTGCCGTATGGCCGTCTGTCCGTGCTCTAACTCCCGTAAATAGGCTCGGATTTCCCTGCAATTTTTATATGTCATTGTCGTTATCTATAGCATGTTTCTTATTTCAACGGAAGTGTGTAGCACTTATAGTTTTTTTACAGGAACATTCAAAAGAATTCCGTTACATTACGGTCTATGGGGAAAAATCATTTGCGGTTTATTTTAATGATGTTACAGAATTTCAAATACATTGTAATTGTTATATATCACTAAGGTGCATTACAAGAAGCCTTATATGGAATAGGGTGTGCAGAGCACTTATAGTTACTTTACAGGGACAGTCAAAAGAATTCCGTTACATTACGTCTATGGAGAAAAATCGTCTGCGGTTTATTTAAATAATGTTTCACTACTTTAAACACATTGAAATTTATATATATCACAAAGGTGCTTTACAAGAGGCTTACTACAGAATATTGTGTGTACAGTAGTCATCGTTCATTTACAGGAACACACAAAATAATTCTCTACTGTCTGTTAACAATAATTCCTGGAAGTGCGTTTTAAGTTGCTGAACGCGATTTTAAATTTAACTCGCTTTTTGTCTATTACTTGGTGTGTATAAATTCTGTATTTCATATACAGGGCAGCACAAAAGTTCGCGAACACATTTCCGTTTATTGAAAAAAACTCCAGAAGGAGAATTTTAAACTGTGCTACGCGTGTCCTAACTAAACTAAAATTTAGCATCCTGTGTAGTATATATACAAATTTATAGCTCATATACAGCGCTGAATAAAAGTATTTGGATATTTTTCCGAATATTGTATATGTTGGAAATATATGTAGGAAATTCCTGAAATTACGTTTTTAAATATGTTATGCGTTGTTCCAAATTGTTTACTCAGATGTTATCTTTCAGCTTATTAAACGGTAATGATTTGTAAATTATTTTGGAAGCTTTGGAACGTGTTACATAATCTATGCTTGACGCATGATATTTCGTTCTTGTTTATATTGTGAAACTAGTTATAAATTGAACGGACCTCACATGTCACGTTTAACGTACGATTTCCAGCTTGTTTAATATAGCCGGTGTAATTGAAATTTACCAACGTACTTAAAATTATGTTAACGCTACTCATCTGAGTAATTCTTATTTAAGTAATGGTTGGAGTTTCATAGTTGAGGTTTATTCCCTTAGAGGAGCAAATGTCTGAAATAAGACTCGAGCCTGGGTACTTTGGTTTACAGTGCCAAAGCTCTTCCCACTGAGCTCCGCAATCATATCCTGATTAGCATTATTACAGAATTTCCATAAAAAGTCTGTCAACAAACCAGTTCAAATGAAATTTATGTTTATTTTATGATGTTTAACTTATGTTAAAATAGAATGGTGCGAGAAACATTACATAGCCATATAAACTTTAATTGGGCATATTACTCTATTTTATAAAAAAAATCGATTTTTAAGAGAAACATATAATATATAGAAGTACAATGTTTTCTACGCATTTAAAAACCTATCGCATTCAAAATATCTTACAACGATCTGAGTTACGACTAGAAACATATTAGATAATCTGTTCTTAAACAATGCCTAAAAGAATACTCTAAAGTGTTTTTCTTTCAAAAGGTTGAAAATGTTTTTTTTTTTAATTACTCACAAGATTTCTTTTGAACCACTTAGTTTTTACACGCATACTTAACGGTTTTTTAAAATTATATCTATATTTTAAGAGAAAATTTAAATACGTGTACATTTAAGCAAAATTTATGGTATTAAAATAAAGTTCAAAATAATGCATATTCTTTTTTCAGAATTTATCTATGCAGTTTTTTTCTCGGTGAAACTTTGTTGTAAAAAAGAAATAAAACTGCATCAATGAGATAAAGCAATCTAAATTAAGATAAACAGTTTTGGTGATAAACCATATTTACTAGACATTCAAAAGCTATATTTAAGGAATTCCTCTATTTATTTGTATATGTATATATATACAAAGTTATACCACAGTATACGAAAAGATTTATCGTAGTAGAAGTGTATTTATCCTATCGATAATGAAAGCAATTGACTTGCACTTAAGTACAATGGCATACAACGGGTGCTTTAAATTTCCATAATTAATTCTCGGAAGTATGCTATTCATCTAACTGAATTACATTTGAAAGGTTATGTTTTGAGAGTGAGTTTCGCGACTACAGTTCTGATTATCAGATTAAATGTATCAGAAATCATCCAAATATATGAGTCTAGTAACGGGTAATCCATTTAACATTTAAGTTCTACTATAGAATTAACTTAAGTTCAATACATTCTTAAAATATATAAAAAGCATATCTTTTTTATGCTAATTTGTAAATTTGTATCGAACCTTTATTTATAAAAAGTATTTTAATTTTCTTTTTGATTATCTCCCTCCATTTACCCCATTTTACCTTTCATTTGACGGATGTTGTAGTTATCTAACCATTTAGCTTTTGTAAATCTAAAAGTAGACAATCTAAAAGAGTAGTATTAATATAAGTAGTTTAAATGTAAGAGAGTTTTAATATTATATCTTATTCCATTCATCGAAACACTACTGTGTGAGTATTCGAGAGCCAATGTACCTTAACTGCAAAGAGCGATCAAGGACTTTATGTGAAAATAAATTGATAATTGTGGGGTAAGCGCAATGCTTATGCATTATTACTATGTTGTATAATTTGTGGACAGTTGTCTGATATATTATCTATAATATTAAATAATATAATTGTGAGGAAAAAAGAACCTTGTTTTTTTATCGCCAAATTGTTTAGAGAGATGCCAGAGATATCGTACGACTGGAATTGTATATATTTTCTAAACTTGAAAGAATTGTTGAAAAAGACGTTATCTGCATATAAAAATGTTTGATAAACTTTTATTTTTCTAATCTTAACATCGTTGAGACTTTATGTAAGTTTCTTGGATCAAACAGACGAAAAAATATCCTATATATTAAAACGAAAAGGGATTTCCCTAAGATCCACACGAATTCAACCTATTTACACACGCGTGAGTTTAAATCTAAACTCTGTTCAGTTTTAAGGTACACACGAACGCGGTCGGCGTAGCCTAGTTTAAGCTCTGGCTCTCTGCGAAGAACGTGAGTTCGAATCGTGCTTCTGACGAATGATTTCTGCAATACTTTTGGCTATAATTCATTTCAATTATAGTCATATTTTCAGGAAAATAAGTTATATGATTGATTGTTGACGGCCGTTTATCTACACGAGGGAAGTAGACCCTAGGGAGGATGTGCCCTCCATGGGGGTCTTTCTAAGGGATCCTAACACGTATTTACTGCAAGGTTCGAAGAAAACCACGGAAGGTCAAACGAGCGCGACAGGGGTCTGAATCCAGGACCTCCCGTCTAACAGCTTTGAGAGCATAACCTTTGAGACACTGGTGGGGAAGAAGTTATATGATTTGTATTTTTTTTAATATATATATCGAATGCTTTTTATATAAGTAAAGTTTAACACCTAACAATATTTTCACAAATTAACAATTGTATTAAAATATAATAATATAAATAAAAATATTTGTATTAAGAATATTTAAATAAAAAAAAATGTGCATGTAATTATCGATTAAATGAATCGAACTGATTTACATATTTTGCTACATTTTGTATGACCATTATCAAGAATATATTGATATGTATACTAAGAAAAATATGTGATTATTTTCCGTAAAAAAATAAAATGAAAAGAAGAGAAAATAGAAATAATGAAAAATATTCCTCTAATAATTATAAAATGAATTTTCTTGATATCCATGATTTGATAATTAAATAATGTATGAAAATGTTAAATTAAATTCAAGTAATTAAATATATATATATATATATATATGTCATAAATCGTTAGCTCCAAGCAACAAAGTGTAAATTTTGGGGGGTTGAATGAGACTTAAAAAATAAAATTGATGAAAAAAAAATAAGGCACCCTTAGTTTAAAAAAAAATAGAAAATACTAAATATTGTTCTTTAAAAAAAATTAGATTCTGATAAGTAAAAATAAATGCCCTACCCATTCAATTAATATTTTTAGTTAAACGTCTACTTGAAAACAAGCATATGTTATAATTTACAAGTTTAAAAATTTGTCACTTTATTAATTGAGTATGTTGGACTGAAACAACATATAGGAATCGCTTATACTATATAGTAATTGTTCAAGTTTTCAATACTTAATTCATTTAAAAGCAACTGTTTAAAAACTCAAACATTTTTCTAATGAAACTTTCAAGTTGTTTACAGTCAAATCTTGATGGGTACTATCTAGTATAATTAATATAATACTTCTTAAAATTTCATTGCGTTAGCAAAGATAAAAATTGGAGAAAGCTAGTGTAAAATGCACGAGAAAAATATTATCTTAAATTTTCTCAAAACGTTACACGTTTTCATTTTTGTAACACAAATAGATGCAAACGTATTCCGAACATTTATTTTTTCGATTGAAAAACATAATTTTTTAATTTTGATGTTTTTAATGAATTTACGTTAAAAAGGGAATTACGATTTAGATTAATTTTTACACAAAAAAGAATCAGAGCCTTCCAAAATATGCCTTAGTCCTTTTACAACTCATTCCTGTCAGTAAGTTTCGAGATGTATAAAAATATTACTTTTCGACGATCTAAGAGAACTATCTCATGTAATAATTGGCACCCACAGAAGTAAAATATTAGAATGAAACAGAATTTTTAAAAAAATATTTTATGTCATATAAACACAGTTAAATAAATATTTACAATAGCTATATATTTTCTTGTTAAATGTTTGAATTTTTCATGACAGAGTTTTCATGATCAAAAAAAGATAAAATTCCTGGTAAGAAAATGTGGTAGATATTTTGATTAAATAAATTCCCCAATCTGGCAACAATGATATTCCGGTACTTTTCTGTGTAAGATCTCAATTTTAATTTTCGAAGGTTAATGGCAAACACATAAAATGTTCTCTTTAATAACTCCATGAAGATATAATAAATTTTACTTTTTCGTGGCTGATTTGATGCAAGGAACTCAAATAAAGTGTTAAAGTAGGTGATTCATTTTGAAAAATTGAAGTTGATAATTTTTTTAATATTTATACACAATACCATGAATTTATACCCTATACAAAAATGCCACACATATATGGATTTTGTTCGTCTATTCATGTTTTTAAGACTGTAAAATTCATGACGTTAGTGCAAAAGAAAGTTTGTAAAAAGTGATCAGCTTCACAAACACCGTAGATTATATTTCAAAGACCGAATATTATATCCTAAATGTTAATATCTAATATTGAATCAAAACTAATAACAAATAAATGATCTATCTAAAATCTCTTTTGAATTATTGAAGTTGATATTTTTTTAAATATTTACCAACCTCTATACAAAAATGTCATACATGTTTGGATTTTTCCACGACTGTACATGTTTTTAAGACTGACAAATTCATGACGTTAGTGCAACAGATTTTTTTTTAAATGCGACCAGCTTCACAAACAATGTAACCTTTATTTCAAAGACTGAATATTATATCCTAAATGTTAATATCTGATATTGAATCAAAACTAATAACAAATAAAGGTTCTATCTAAATTCTTTTTGAATTATTGAAGTTGATATTTAAAAAAATATTTATCAACCCCTATTCAAAAATGGCATACATGTTTGGATTTTTCCTCGACTGTACATGTTTTTAAGACTGCAAAATTCATGATGTTAGTGCAACAGAAAGTTTTTTAAAATGTGATCAGTTTCACAAACAACGTAGACTATATTTCAAAGACCGAATATTATATCCTAAATGTTAATATCTAATATTGAATCAAAACTAATAACAAATAAATGCTCTATCTAAATTCTTTTTGAATTATTGAAGTTGATAATTTTTTAAAAATATTAACCAGCCTCTATAAAAAAATGGCATACATGTTTGGATTTTTCCTCGACTGTACATGTTTTTAAGACTGCAAAATTCATGATGTTATTGCAACAGAATTTTTTTTTAATGCGATCAGCTTCACAAACAATGTAGACTTTATTTCAAAGACCGAATATTATATCCTAAATGTTAATATCTGATATTGAATCAAAAGTAATAACAAATAAAGGTTCTATCTAAATTCTTTTTGAATTATTGAAGTTGATATTTAAAAAATATTTATCAACCCCTATTCAAAAATGGCATACATGTTTGGATTTTTCCTCGACTGTACATGTTTTTAAGACTGCAAAATTCACGACGTTAGTGCAACAGAATTTTTTTTAATGCGATCAGCTTCACAAACAATGTAGACTTTATTTCAAAGACCGAATATTATATCCTAAATGTTAATATCTGATATTGAATCAAAACTAATAACAAATAAAGGTTCTATCTAAATTCTTTTTGAATTATTGAAGTTGATATTTAAAAAAATATTTATCAACCTCTATACAAAAATGTCATACATGTTTGGATTTTTCCACGACTGTACATGTTTTTAAGACTGACAAATTCATGACGTTAGTGCAACAGATTTTTTTTTTAAATGCGACCAACTTCACAAACAATGTAACCTTTATTTCAAAGACTGAATATTATATCCTAAATGTTAATATCTGATATTGAATCAAAACTAATAACAAATAAAGGTTCTATCTAAATTCTTTTTGAATTATTGAAGTTGATATTTAAAAAAATATTTATCAACCCCTATTCAAAAATGGCATACATGTTTGGATTTTTCCTCGACTGTACATGTTTTTAAGACTGCAAAATTCACGACGTTAGTGCAACAGAATTTTTTTTAATGCGATCAGCTTCACAAACAATGTAGACTTTATTTCAAAGACCGAATATTATATCCTAAATGTTAATATCTGATATTGAATCAAAACTAATAACAAATAAAGGTTCTATCTAAATTCTTTTTGAATTATTGAAGTTGATATTTAAAAAAATATTTATCAACCTCTATACAAAAATGTCATACATGTTTGGATTTTTCCACGACTGTACATGTTTTTAAGACTGACAAATTCATGACGTTAGTGCAACAGATTTTTTTTTACATGCGACCAGCTTCACAAACAATGTAACCTTTATTTCAAAGACTGAATATTATATCCTAAATGTTAATATCTGATATTGAATCAAAACTAATAACAAATAAAGGTTCTATCTAAATTCTTTTTGAATTATTGAAGTTGATATTTAAAAAAATATTTATCAACCCCTATTCAAAAATGGCATACATGTTTGGATTTTTCCTCGACTGTACATGTTTTTAAGACTGCAAAATTCATGATGTTAGTGCAACAGAAAGTTTTTTAAAATGTGATCAGTTTCACAAACAACGTAGACTATATTTCAAAGACCGAATATTATATCCGAAATGTTAATATCTAATATTGAATCAAAACTAATAACAAATAAATGCTCTATCTAAATTCTTTTTGAATTATTGAAGTTGATAATTTTTTTAAAATATTAACCAGCCTCTATAAAAAAAATGGCATACATGTTTGGATTTTTCCTCGACTGTACATGTTTTTAAGACTGCAAAATTCATGATGTTATTGCAACAGAATTTTTTTTAATGCGATCAGCTTCACAAACAATGTAGACTTTATTTCAAAGACCGAATATTATATCATAAATGTTAATATCTGATATTGAATCAAAAGTAATAACAAATAAAGGTTCTATCTAAATTCTTTTTGAATTATTGAAGTTGATATTTAAAAAAATATTTATCAACCCCTATTCAAAAATGGCATACATGTTTGGATTTTTCCTCGACTGTACATGTTTTTAAGACTGCAAAATTCATGACGTTAGTGCAACAGAATTTTTTTTAATGCGATCAGCTTCACAAACAATGTAGATTTTATTTCAAAGACCGAATATTATATCCTAAATGTTAATATCTGATATTGAATTAAAACTAATAACAAATAAAGGTTCTATCTAAATTCTTTTTGAATTATTGAAGTTGATATTTTAAAAAATATTTATCAACCCCTATTCAAAAATGGCATACATGTTTGGATTTTTCCTCGACTGTACATGTTTTTAAGACTGCAAAATTCACGACGTTAGTGCAAGAGAAAGTTTTAAAAATGCAATCAGCTTCACAAGCAACGTAGAATATATTTCAAATACCGAATATTATATCCTAAATGTTAATATCTGATATTGAATCAAAAGTAATAAAAAATAAAGACTCTATCTAAATTCCTTTTGAATTATTGTATTATGATAAAAAAAATTCCCCTTTATGTCCTGCTTTCGAAAATCAGTCATTTATTTGTAAAAATATTCAGACACATTACTGCGGTCTTTCTGATGAAAAACAGGGTTGCAAGTATTATCTGATTATTAACAGACTACTTTCTATACGCAAATATAATAAATTATAACACCTTGTAAAGATATATTTCTTTTAAATGCGAAAAGGTGTGAACTAAAAACATAATATACAGTAAATAACTTTTATTAGATTGTTGACATGTTTCGGTTCACTTTAAAAATAACATGCGTAATTTTAAAAAGTACAGGAAAATTAAATGGTAGCATTTCAAATAATAACTTCAAAAACCGTGCAAATATAGAATATTCTCATTTGTTTTTGAAAATGGCTCTGAGTGAGCCAGAACATGTCAACAATCCAATAAATAATATTTTACTGTATATCATGTAAAAATATATAGAAATTGCCATATAATATGAACGTCAAATTCACCTTATCAAACTTATAAAACACAATGTAAACACATTGATAATTTGTGTTACTGAATAGGTGCAATAATATAAATCACAGTTTTAAAACTTTACAATTTACTTGTGAAATTGAAGAAAATAGTTTATTACCATTTTTAGATATAGAACTTATCAAAAATATTTCAACACTTAGCATTGATAGAAAAATTTATAGAAAACCATGCAGATCTAATAACACAATATCCTACAATAGTAATGTTCCTTTTAATTACAAAGCAGCAGCATATCGGTTTTATATCAAAAAGGCGTTTGAGGTTAGTTCAGAAATTTATTTAAACGAAGAGTTGAACAAAATTAAAAGGATTGCAAATGAAAATGGTTTTTCAAACAAATTTATTAATAAGTTAATTTATGAGTATATAAATAAACAATCTACAATAGTTAAAAAAGATATACAATCTTCAAAATTCTACAGATTTGATTATATCCCACAACTTTTTGAGCAGATTAAATACGCATTAAAGAAATATAATGTAACTCTTATCGCAAAGCCCTCAACAAAGCTAAAATATATGGTACATAGAATGATTGACCCCATTGATAATGGAGATAAATCTAGCATATATATTATTCCTTTTAAAATTAATGGCAGTTGTAAAACATATTCATATATAGGCATGACATCTCGCAAATTAAAGGAAAGAATTAAGGAACATACAGCTGACATAAAAAAGGGTAAATTATCCACCGCTTTATCCAGATTAAATCAAGCTAAAGATATTGATGTATTTTTCAGCAAAGCTAAAATAATTTCACAAGGTTCACAGTACAATAGTTGCATAATCAGAGAGTCCCTAGAAATTTTGAAAAGAGGTGATAATACATGTAATGATGTATTGTCTTATCAGATCCCTCGTATTTGGTATAATGTACTTGGTGTGACTGGGGTTTTTGGTTTTTGCTTACCTCCCCCCCCCCCAGCTTTAAGTGGTATCATCCCAACTTCCTTCACTTCATAGTTGGTTGGTTTCGTCTATTTTCGACCTATCTAGTGCGCTCCTTCGGAGCTGTGTTTCTCGACTGCTTGTTATCATCTGAGGAATAAGCTAATGTTTGGCCGAAAGCTCATGTATTTTGTCATCTAATAGTTTTAATGTTTTAAAACTGTGATTTATATTATTGCACCTATCCAGTAACACAAATTATCAATATGTTTACATTGTGTTTTATATGTATATCATGTTTTTAGTTTACGCCTTTTAGCATTTAAAAGAAATGTACTTACTATACCTTTCAATAAAACAGTCTACATGATACATATTTAGATATAGATATTAAGAAATTCCTATTAATTAGAGAATTAATGCAATTAATAAGGTCAAATAGATAATATAGAACCACACAAACTATTTAAGTTTCAACGATATATTATTATTTACTTAAGATAGTGTGAAGTTCCATTTACAAAATATCACGTGTTTCTAACTGATAACTAAATAATTAAACTATATTCTTTAATATGTGGTACAAATTAGTAAATAATAGTAAAAAAAAAACTTTTATGATTTACAGTGTTTTGCCTCATGCTATAAACAAAAATAAATATATATTTTTAAACATTAATTGTGGATAATAAAAGATATGAACACATCACGTCTAATATTTTATTTTGCAAAAATATATATTTTTAAAGCAAACCAATTTTAAGCTCTATTTTCAAAATAACTTACTAGACATATTTCTAAATGATTCATGAATAATAGCTCTAAAAAAAGTCTATTAATCATGATGCTAGTTTTAATAATTATATTTGATTTATGGCCAATGTTTTTTTTATAGAAAATCTGTTTAAGGATGAGGAAAAGAAGGAAAGTTTTAATTTCGGAAAGATAACACTGTGCTTTATGACGTAAGAAGAAATGAACAAAAAACTAACGATAACCGAGTAAAAATTGCGTTTATTATTTTTTTTTTTTACTATTTTATGTTCAACAGTCCATACCCGAAAAATTAAATTTTCAAAATTCGCTTACATATGCTGTCCCAGAGGAAAAAGAAGAAAATTCAAGCATGCATCAATATTTAATTTTTAATTTGAGCTATGCATTATATAAAGAAGACTATATTAAATATTTCTAGCATTGAAAATTTTAAAAATCAATAAAAATAGTTGAGATATAAATCAGTATAAATGGATTAGTGTCAAATCCGTTACCAAATGTCAAGTCTGTTACCATACAAAATTACTGAAATTAGTCACACTTAAATTTTTTTAAAGTTTCAAAAATCAACTTACTTTGAAGTGACTTATGTCCCTAAATTTCAGAACATGATACTTAACAATAATACTTAAATTAAATTGAAATGAAAGACATTTATAACCACAAATTTTGACCACAAAGAAATTTATACAAAACTTTTTCTAATAATAGCAATATATATTTATGTAACTTATTGAATTTTAAGAAAATTATAGCTCCATTCCTTAGTTTAAAAAAATAACAATAAAATGGTGAAAAAATGATATTAATATTAAAATATATATGTATATTTAAAAAATGTGCGGTAACGGACTTGACATTTGGTAACGGATTTGACACCAATCCATTTGTACTAATTTATATATCAATAAATTTTATTTATTTTTTATTTTTTATTTTTAAGAAATATTTAATAATGTCTTCTTTATACAGGGTAAGACAAAATTAATATAGCGATTACAAACGGCTATAACTATTTAATGGAAAATAATTTATCGGTAAGATTAACACAGAATGTAGACGGAACTTCAAAATTTTGTATACATACGTCATAGATGTTCTATGTGACTTCCCTTGGTCACACGGTCAACATCTAGGCGGTACTCCATTTCACGCCATACAGTCTGAAGCATTTCTTCAGTCACCGACGCAAGCGCATTACAAATGCGTACTTTGAGTTCTTCAATTGGTTTGGCCATGGGCGGCATGTATGTATAACCCCATAGATCGGTCGAAGTGGAGCCGACGATGTCTTCTGCTCTTGGCCAGCGAGATCTCCGGACTTGACACCCTGCGATTTTTTTCTATAGGGTTATGTGAAAGACAGGGTATATGCCTCCCATGGCCAAAACAATTGAAGAACTCAAAGTACGCATTTGTAATGCGCTTGCGTCGGTGATTGCACAAATGCTTCAGAATGTATGGCGTGAAATGGACAATCGCCTAGATGTTGTCCATGTGACCAAGAGAAGTCACATAGAACATCTATGACGTATTTATACAAAATTTTGAAGTTCCGTCTACATTCTGTGTTAATCTTATCAATAAATTCTATTCCATTAAATAGTTACAGCCCTTTGTAATCGATATATTAATTTTGACTTACACTGTATAATGCATAGCTCAAATTAAACATTAAATATTAATGTGTCTTATTACCAGATGTTTGAATTTTCTTCTTTTTCTTTTTGGACAGTATATGTAAGCAAATTTTGAAAATGGTGTAGAAAACTTATCCATTCATTTCAATCACTTAATATTTTCCACTCAAAGTAAAATAAATAAAGAAAGAAAATGATGAAGCACGCAGATAAAAACCCAACGATAATTTTTCTCTCATCTCTTCAAAACAAGTGACCTAATTTATGACTCTTAAGTTTCAAGTTTATCAAGCAATAGATATTTATTACCTCGTTATAATCATCTCTTCTAATAATGCGAAGTATGTTTATAATTTGTTATTTGTGATTATGCCATTATAAACTTATTACAGAACTAAAACATTTAAAAGGACAATTATTCAACGTCAATTTGTTTCAAAGAAATAATGCAACTTTACTCGTAACTTTCCAAGCTTTGTGAAAATGAGTCAGTGTATTACTATCCTTCATTCTGTAAAGTCACAGGAAAAAATGTTTCCTGATGTTAAAATTAATCTAAATGTAAACCTTTTAAAATTTTAAGTAATGTAAAATATAATTTTTAAAATCAATTCAAACGTGAACTTATTTATTCAATGTGAATTGTGCATTAATATAATGTTTTACAAGTCTTATTTCAGCGGCGGTGCAAAACAGGATTATTCAAGACGTGTTTATAATAAATTCTCAAATACTAGTTGAAATATATAAACCAGTGGATATTTCATAAATTGGATAGACCATAGAAAAGGTAAGCAATTCCTTTTCTTTCTGCATGTTGAAGACCAGGGTTAATTATAATTTGAAGAATTTAATATTCTGATGTTACGCGCTTACCTCGTTGGCCTCGCCCCTTCAACAGTGATTATGAGGACTGATTAATAGTATATGAACTCAGAATTTATTCTTAAGGATTAATAATTGATTCTAATTAATAAAAATAATATCCAGCTCTTATGATAGATTAAAAATTCAAGGAAACATAATTGAATTTAATAAACTATTTAAACTAATAAAACTTTAAAAACTGTATAAACAAGTTCTCCGAGATGGCGACAATAAAGGAAATGCAATTAGTAGATAAATTAAACAATAATTATTCTATATGGAAGTTTAAAATTAATATCTTGTTAATTAAGGAAGATTTGTACGAACTCGTAACTCAGGAACCCCCTACACCAATTAACGAAGATTGGAGAAAAAAGGATGCAGCTCGCGCTTTAATAAACCTGAGTATAGACGATACGCAAATTGTTCATGTAAAACATTTAGAAACAGCAAAACAGACATGGGATAGTTTAAAAAATATTCACGAGAGAGCCAATTTGTCCAGTAAATTGTATTTGTTACGAAAATTGTATAGTGCAAAACTTCCGAAAATGGGAACATGCACAAACACATTACTAATATACTGGAAATAAAAGATAAGCTCTCCGCAATAGGAGAGAACATAACCGACTGGCATTTATCTGCACTTCTATTGTGCTCGTTACCTGCGAGTTATAATACACTAATAACAGCTCTCGAAGCCCGAAATGAAATTGAATTAACTCCCGAATTCATCAAGAGCAAACTTACTGATGAATTTAATAAACGGGTAGAAAATAGTGAGCAAGTTGAAAACTCACAAAAGGTGTTTAAAACACAAAAGAAATACACTCAAGATTATAAAGGGCAAAACAAATATTGTACCTACTGTAAACAATCAAATCACACTTACAAACAATGCTGGCATCTCAAGAACAGAAACACACAGACCACTACACCTAAAACACAATACAAATACAAAAAGTACACATCGTTGTGTTTTGAAAATACAAAAGGTGATAGTAAAAATAAAATGAATGAATCAAAAACAGATGAACAGGTACAAATAAATAAAAGTGAACATAAAGATGCAGCATTCATAATTGTAAATCCCGCTAATAAAACCTGGTTAATTGACTCAGGAGCGTCGTCGCATATTGCGAACGATAGGGATATATTTACAAAATTCAACGATACTGAAAAAACTACAGTAACAATTGCTAATGGGAATACATTAAATTATTACGGTACCGGCGAAACACAAATAATGACAAAAACATCTGATGGATTTATAAATAGAATTACACTTAAAAATGTGTTATTTGTTCCACAATTGGAATCAAATTTAATTTCCGTAAGTAAAGCCACAGAACATTGCTACAAAGTATTTTTCGAAAATGAAAAATGCATACTATCGTGCAATGGAAATATATACTTAGAAGCATTTAAGAAACATAACTTATATCAAGTTGAAACACTAGAAGAAAGTTCTCAAAATAAAATAAACATTGCACATGATTGCAGAAATAAAGATTGCCTCGAAATTTGGCATAAACGCCTTGGCCACAGAAATAATGAAAGTATAAAAGAATTAGTCAAAAATGACTTGGCCAGTGGGATAAAAATAAATAACTGTAATCATAAAACAAACTGTGAAACCTGTATAAAAACAAAGTCAACAAATGCGCCGTACTCTAAATATATCGAAAATAAAACAACAAAAGTATTAGATTTAGTACATACTGATTTATGTGGGCCTTTTAAAACACCCACAATAGGAGGAAAAAATTACTTCCTTACATTCATAGATGACAATTCTAGATTCACAGTTATTTACTTATTAAAAAGTAAAGATGAAGTTTATGAAAAAATAAAAGACTATGTACAAATGGTCAAAACCAGACAAGGAAAATATCCGACGGCGATTAGATCGGATAACGGTGGGGAATATATAGGAAATAATACAGAAGCCTTTCTAAGGGAACACGGTATAAAACATGAATACACAGTTCCATTTTGTCCCAGCCAGAATGGCATTGCTGATAGAAAAAACAGAAGCTTAATTGAAATGACACGAAGCCTATTATCCAAAGCAAATTTACCTCATAGGTTCTGGGGTGAAGCGATAAATACTGCTAATCATCTCCAAAATAGGCTCCCCACTAAATTGACAAATAAAACGCCATATGAAATTTGGTTCAAAAGAAAACCAAATCTCTATTATTTACGTGTATTTGTCTGTAAAGTATACACTTACATAAACAAACACAAAAGATCTAAACTAGATGACACAGCAGAAGAGGGTATCTTCATGGGCTATGATAATAATACAAAGGGATACCGCGTATTCACTAAAAATGGTGAAATAATAATTTCCAGATCTGTAAAATTTCTGGAACAAAAACTGAACAATTTAAACGAGAAAATTAATGAACACGAACAATTAATTGAAGATAAAAAATACATTGAAATAGAAATAGGTGACACACCCTGTACACCTGACGCGCCCAAACAATCAGAAACACATCAACCTCGTAGATCTGAAAGACAAAACAGAGGAGTACCACCTCAAAGATATACTTCCGACAATTTTATTGCTTTAGCAAATGATTGCGATACAACAGAACCTGAAAACTGGAAACAGCTTATCAAAATAAACAATCCACTAGAAAAGAAAAACTGGCTTAAAGCCACTGAAAACGAAATACAATCGTTAATGAAAAATAATACATGGGATCTAGTCGATCCCCCTCTTAATAAAAGAATCATAGGAAGTAGATGGATTTTCAAACGAAAAATTGATAGTTCAGGAAATACACAAAAATATAAAGCACGTTTTGTTGCCAAAGGTTTCAGTCAAAAATATGGGGAAGATTATCAAGAAACATTTTCACCAGTAGCACAACATTGTACCATCAAAACACTTCTTTTAGCAGCAGCTTATAATAATTTGAATGTGCGACATGTAGATATTGACACCGCTTTTCTTCATGGGAACTTAAATGAAGAAATATATATAAATCAACCTGAAGGCTATGTAAACGAACAATTTCCTGAAAAAGTTTGCAAGCTCAAAAAGGCGATCTATGGCCTCAAACAGGCCGCCAGAGCCTGGCATATTAAAATCGCTGAAACACTAGACAACTTGAACTTTATCCAAAGTACAGCAGACACATGTCTTTTCACTAGAAAAGAAAAAGTTCATACATCGTACATAATAATATATGTTGATGATATACTCATTGCCAGCAAAGATGAAATAATAGAAGAAATCGTAAATTCTCTAAAACAAGAATACGAATTAAAGGATCTAGGCAATATTAGTAACGATTTAGGTACTCAAATTCAGAAATTACCTAACGGTTATTCTCTTGATCAAAAAATTAAGATTGAAAATTTAGCGAAAAAGTTCAATCTTGAAAACTCCAAACCGTGCAAAACTCCAATGGAACCAGGATATAACAAATTAAATGATGATGATAATTTAATGCCAAATAATATTTAATATCGCCAGGCACTTGGTTCATTGCTTTATATAACAACAATAACTAGACCTGACATTTCAGCAGCAGTAAACATTTTAAGCAGAAGAAATGAGAATCCTCGCGAAAAAGACTGGCAAGCCGTAAAAAGAATAATAAGATATCTATATCATACTAAAGAACTAAAATTAATAATTAACACTAATGAAGAACCAATATTAAAGGTATTCGCTGATGCCGATTGGGCAGGTGATACCAAAACCCGCAGATCAACATCGGGAATATTACATATGTTGGGCAACAACCCAATTCAGTGGACGACGAAAAGGCAAAGTTGCAATGCTTATCTTCAGCAGAGGCTGAATATGTGTCCGCAGCACATGCTAGCCAAGAAATAATTTGGTTATTAAAATTACTTGACGATCTAGGCTTTCCACAGCAAAAACCAATCACTTTATATGAAGACAATCAAAGTATCATAAAAATGGTTGAATCAGAAAAATTCACGAAAAGATCAAAGCACATCGACGTCAAATTTAATGCCATTAAACAATATAGCGAAGAAGGCATAATTGAGTTAAGATATCTTCCAACAGAAAAAAGATAGCTGATGCACTTACCAAACCTTTACCCAAGCCTCGATTCATCGAACACAGAAATTCAATGAAAATATTATTTAATCCTCATGAACGGATTAAGGGGGAAATTGTAGAAAACTAATCCATTCATTTCAATCACTTAATATTTTCCACTCAAAGTAAAATAAATAAAGAAAGAAAATGATGAAGCACGCAGATAAAAACCCAACGATAATTTTTCTCTCATCTCTTCAAAACAAGTGACCTAATTTATGACTCTTAAGTTTCAAGTTTATCAAGCAATAGATATTTATTACCTCGTTATAATCATCTCTTCTAATAATGTGAAGTATGTTTATAATTTGTTATTTGTGATTATGCCATTATAAACTTATTACAGAACTAAAACATTTAAAAGGACAATTATTCAACGTCAATTTGTTTCAAAGAAATGATGCAACTTTACTCGTAACTTTCCAAGCTTTGTGAAAATGAGTCAGTGTATTACTATCCTTCATTCTGTAAAGTCACAGGAAAAAATGTTTCCTGATGTTAAAATTAATCTAAATGTAAACCTTTTAAAATTTTAAGTAATGTAAAATATAATTTTTAAAATCAATTCAAACGTGAACTTATTTATTCAATGTGAATTGCGCATTAATATAATTTTTTACAAGTCTTATTTCAGCGGTGGTGCAAAACAGGATTATTCAAGACGTGTTTATAATAAATTCTCAAATAGTTGAAATATATAAACCAGTGGATATTTCATAAATTGGATAGACCATAGAAAAGGTAAGCAATTCCTTTTCTTTCTGCATGTTGAAGACCAGAGTTAATTTTAATTTGAAGAATTTAATATTCTGATGTTACGCGCTTACCTCGTTGGCCTCGCCCCTTCAACAAATGGCCGAAATATAACTCTAATTTCCCTATTGTAAACGCACATTCGCATCCCATTTTTTTTTTAAATAAAATAATTTAAATTATTAAATAATTGCGAAATACTAATTTACATTATAATATTTTCAGTTCTGAAAAACTGTCATTCATGAGATATCTGTAATAATATTTGTCAAATTAAAGCTCCTTTTAATTGCAATGCTTTCATTTTTAATACCTATCGGCAACCATAGGTAGTTTAAACAAGAACGAAAAATGATGGGTCAAGCATAGATTATGAAACACTTTCCAACACATTCAGAATAATTTAACAACAAAACTTTGAAGTTAACTAAGTGCACAATTTAGTAAACGCATAACACATTTGAAAACCAAATTTCAGCAATTACTACCAAAAGTCAACAAACTATCCGATATATTTTGTTCAGCCCTGTATATGATCTATAGATTTGTATGTATACTACACAGTATCTTGAAATTTTCTTCAGTAAGGAAATACATAGCACAACTCAAAATGCCCCGTCAGCAATTTCCTTCATAACCGGAAATGCGCGAGTGAAATCTTTTGATCCGCCCTGTATATGATCTTTAGAATTTATATGCACCAATTAATGTGCAAAAAAATAGTTACACTTAAAATCGCGTACCACAGCTGTAATTGAGCTACCAGCAATTATTGTTCATTGACCGTACTGTAACCAAATTATTTTAATTATCCCTATAAATGAACGATAAATTATATGTATACAGTAAGCACGTTGCACTGCACCTTAGTGATAGGTATCAATTTGAATATGTTTAAAATAATGAAACGTCATTAAGATACGCTGCAAACGATTTTTCTCCAAAGAGCGTAATGTAACGGAATTATTTTGAGTGTCCCTGTAAAGGAAAAATACATTATATGCACACTATATTCTAGAGTAAGCACGTTGTAGTGAGGTCAGTTATATGTATCAATTTGAAAATCTTTAAAATAGTGTAACATCATTAAAATACGCCGGAATCATTTTTTTCCTATAGACCGTAATGTAATAAAAATCGATTGAATATCACTGTAAAATAACCATAATAACCATAAATAACCATAATAACCATAATAACAACACTTCATTTTCAATACCCCACACGTCCTAGTAAATCCCATTTACGTATGTCACTTTCGAGGCAATCCAGGTTTATTTATGCGCGTTCGAGCATGGATAGTCGACAGATAAAAGACAGACCTCAGACAGGCAGACAAACCGAATTCATAAACACTTTTCAACTATGTTAGAAAGTGTTAAAAGGACACCCTTCCATATAAAAGTAATTATTTTAAAAACTTTAAGCTCTTTTCAAAAGAATCTCATCTCAATATCGTAAAAATGATTATTTTTGACTTGTATCACTCTTTTTAAATTGAGGCGATATTATTTTATTATTTTTTTCATTGTGAAAACAACATTAGAATTTTTAATTACACATTTCAAATGAGTAGGAAGTTAGGGATATAATGAATATTATTTACATATGTGAAAAGTGTATTCCTGTTGACTTATATAGTTCATTTTCAGTTAAATTTCATTTTATTAAAATTAGTAACACATATAAAGATTTAAAAATTCGACATTTTACTATTTTCCTTTGTTACTGCAGTTGGGCATGGTACGTTTCATTCATTCAAACATCCCATTGTGGTAAGAAATACATAATTAAAAATCCATCATCATCCAAAGAAGTAGTCACCTCAGTGATCTAGCTAAAACAAAAGTTAAAATATCAAGTGTGTGCTGAAAATCAAGGCTAAACAGTGCGTAACGAATTGTATGCACACTTATACTATAATGATATATAGTTACTATATGAAACGCTTGAAAATATTTAAAAACTGAAAAAATGTATAATCATTCAGTAACTTTACTTATTGTTATTTATGCAGTTATGATGTGATATAAAGAATAGTTTTATTGTATTTATAAATTAGAATAAAAATCCTAATATAAAAATCTTCTAAAATTTTTTTCTTTAACTTTTACTGAATATGGCTCTCTTAGTGTCACAGATATTACGTAATACACATTAAAAATCAAATACTAGCAAATTTTTGTTTGTATATGTCTATAATGTTATATATATTATTTTTTTTGTATTTGATTCACATTCTATTCCGTATTTTTAAATGTTTTTTAATAAACAATTTTTTCTGTAACAATAGGTAAATGTAAGGACAATTAAATAACTGTAATATATTTTTTAAAGTACTTTGAAACTACTTTCTTTTGATTAAGGTTAAAGGGGACAATTTTGGACTTAAAAGCTTTTTTTATTTTATTTCATTTTATTTTATGTTTTGTTTTTTGGTTGGGGAGGGGGAGGAAATACAACAAATCGTACAAAATTATGTTATTATTATTATTATTATTATTATTTGTAAATTCTAGCAAGAGCGAAATAAAACTAAATGTGTACCGGTATATTATTTGAAATATCAAGAAAAAAAAGGTATTTTCAATCCTAAGAATTTTTTTTATTTAATGTTTATTTTCGAAATAACATTCTAAATAAAATTTTAAAATAAAGAAACATTTTTTTTATAAAAAAATTATAATCAATACTTGAAACTCTGTCATAAGTAAAATAAAAGCAAAATAAAAAGTTTTCATATTTAATTAAACATTTCTTATCATTGATTTTTTTTTCATCTGAGTAAACAGTTAAAACTGCCAAACATATAATAGAAAATAACTTTTCTTCTTCATAGAAAAGTGCACGTACCGTTAACAGCTGAATTTAAGCGTATTATTCCGATTTTAGACCTTTAAAAGAAACCCCATAAAATATGTAATCAAGAAATATCAGTGATTTACTATTTAAAAAAATAGAACCAAAAAAACAAAAAGTGTTATGATTAATTAATTAATTTTTATCTCATTAACAATTCAATAAAAAATAGAAAATTATGTTTTACAATGCCGAAAGTAAAAAGGTAGCTTTAGATGTATATTTTAAAAATAATTAAGTCATTATAGGACAAAATAATACAACATAAATGTCAAAATCTGATATTGAATCAAAAGTAATAACAAATCTAGAGTCAATCTTAAATCTTTTTTTTTTTGTAATGATAGAAATATTTTACTTTATGTTGTGCTTTCGAAAATCAGTCATTTATTCTTTAAAATGTTCGGACTCATTGTTGCATTCTTGAAAGACAATGTTGTAACTATTATCTGATTATTATCAGACTAATTTCATGTTAAAATAGAATAAACACATAATAAACATTTAAATCAAGCTGAATTATAAGAAATGTGCATTATTAGGGAATTCATGCAATTATTAAGGTCAAATAAATTTTATAGAACAATAAAATCTATTTGAGTTTCAACGATATTAGGTAAAGCTAGGAGAGTCTGCGCACAATTCAAATGAATACCAATAAAAATCTAAATAATGATTTTTTGCTAAACTATCCATGAATATTTTTGACTTCATTTGTTTTTTGTGCATTTCCATTACTATTTTGTTGTTATAAGAACTACAATTAAATTGTTAACAATAATAATTACACTTAAATGACATTGCTGTAAGGTTTTTGTGAACAAATTTTATTGTATTGGGGGTGAATATTTCATCCTAATGCTTAAAAAATCAGAAAAAGGAAAAAAAATTAAAAAAATTAAAAATTTTTAATTAAAGGAAAAAAATTAAAGAATAAGATAAAGCAAGTCCAGATAAGATTACAAAATAAAATTATGTAACTTAACGACACGTTTAACTTAAAATTAGTCCATTTTCATTTTTAATTTTTTATGCAAATTTACAAATCAGCTGCGTAATCTCTCCTAGCAAGAAAACTAATGGGAACAATGCGCCATCTCTCCTAAGTAGCAGATGCGCAAACTCTCCAATTTCGGTAGGAGAGATTGCGCGGCCTTTTATTTAAACATGGCCGCTACTAAAACGAACCGTTGATGTTCATATTGTTAGTCTAGATTAGTAGCTTATGAGAAACGTTTAAGTTTAACACATTTTGTACTATTGACATTGTATAGACATTCTGATGAATAGCTATGCAAATTCAAGCACTGACTTTGGGAAAACAAAACAAAATAGCAATACTTTATCTTAGACACTCCAAGCAATCAACGTGCACTTTCAAGTAGACACTCCACTACTATTGTTGTACAACTACCTGGAGTCGCTGCGCTCTCACTCTACTCCTTCCCCCCGTACCTCTATGTGCGTAATCTCACCGACCGCGCCATCTCTCCTGGCTTTACCTTATTATTATTTCCTTAAGTTAATGTGAACTTTCATTTACAAAAACTCTCATATATATAACTAATAACTAACTAATCAAACCATTTTTTAAAATATGTGAAACAAATTAGTAAATAATTGTTCCTTTATATTTTGCAGTTTTATGCTCATACTATAAACAAACAAAAAATATACCTTATGAAACATTAACGTAGATAATAGAACTTCTGAACGCAGAAATGCTATTATTTTACTTTGCAATGATATATATTTTAATGTAAAGCAACTTTTATACCAGTCATATTATCTATGTAACTCACTAGAGAAATTTATAAATCATTCATGGTTAATAGCTATAAAGAAAATTATTTTAATCATAGTACTCGTTTTAATAATTTTATTAGATTTATTACCAGCAATATTTTTATATACAATATTTTTTATTTAGAAAACCTGTTTACGAATGGGGAAAGTTTTAACTTCAGAAATATAACGTTCTGCTTTATGACTTAAGAAGAGATGAACAAAAAAAATGAAAGATAACAGAGTAAAATTTATGTTTATTTCCTTTTCAAATATTTTACGATCAACAGTTCGTTCACTCAAAAAATAGCTAGAGAAATAAATTTATTTATGCATGCACATGCTAAATTAATGACTTGGGATTAAATGTATTAATCATAAAAGTGTTTGTTAAAAAAAGTAACTTGAATTAAAAATATATAGAATATTCCATGTAGTAAAAATGTCAAATTCACCTTTTTAAACTTGGAAAAACACAATGCAAACACATTGATAAAAATTTATTTGGTTCTATTATAGGTGCAAATACTAAAAACACAGATTTAAAGAATTAAAACAATTTATGATGTAAAATAAGATGTAAATCTACCTAAGCGCTTTCGGCTAAACATTAACCATTATCAGAGGGGATAAAAACCGTCGAAAAAACACATTATTGAAGAACTGCACTGGACAGGTGGAAAACGGGCAAAATCAACAATCTATGGAATGGTATCGTCCCACACTGTTAGTGGCATCGTCACATATCCCTTCACTGCCTCCATTTCATAGTTTGTTGGTTTCGCCCGTTTTCCACATGTCTCGCGCACTTCAATAATGTGTTTTTTCGAAAGGTTTTTATCCTCTGATGATGGCTAACATTTAGCCTAAAGCGCTTAGGTTTTTTTATATCTGATTGGACATCATAAAGAGTTTTAATGCTTTAAAACTGTGTTTTTAGTAATTGCACCTATTTTATAGTAACAAATAAAAAAGAATATCAATGTGTTTGCATTGTGTTTTTTCATGTAACTTGAATTAAATTATTGTAAATAAACATTCGGAACACATTCACTTATTTATATAACATTCTATTAATTTATTAAAGAATTACAAAAAGGAAATTAACATTATAATATTGTCATTTCTTAAAAATCATCATTTATGAAATACCTAGAATTTTATTTCTGAAATCAAAGTTTCTTTTAACTGAATTCCTTATGTTTCTAATGCGAGTTTAATTTTTGAACTGAGTGAAAATTCGTTCTGGCCAGTATTGCCAACACATATGAATTATTTACCGATTAGAATAATTGTGCTAGATTTAATGAAGTATAATTATGTTTTAATACCTAATGGCATCTCTTATATAGCTGAAAAAATACACTCTTCCATATAAAAGTATTATATTTTAAAAATTTTAATTTAGAAACAAATGTTATGGATATCTTAATATCATAAAAAAAGATTATTTTTGACTTGTGTCGCTATTTTCAAAGTGTGACGATATTATTTTTTTTCTCTCTTGAAAATCACATTACAATTTTTTAATTATACATTGCATGACTAAAGCACTAAGCATAGATTTTGGTATATTAATCATATTTTTTACCCATGTGCGATATACATTCCTATTCAATTATCTAGTTCATTTGCAGTTAAATTTCATGTCATTAAAATTATTAACGCATACAAATATTTTATATTTAGACATTTTATTATTTTTCTTTGTTATTCCATTTGATATGTTTGATTCATTCAAACATCACACTGTGTTAAGAAATACACAATTATAAATAATCCATCACAGTCCAAAGAAATATGTGCATCAGTGATGTAACTGAAATATGTACAATGTTTTTTTTTTTTTTTTTTTTTTTTTTTTTTTTTTTTTTTTTAACCTAATTTCGATAAAAGTGTATTTTCCTTAAAAAAATTAATTTGGAAACAAATGTTATGGATATCACAATATCGTAAAAAGAATGATTTTTGACTTGTGTAACAATTTTCAAAATGTGATATTATTTATTTTATATATCTTGAAAATTACATTAGATTTTTTTTAATTATACATTTTAATTAAACAGAAATTTAGGCATATCAGGAAAATTATTTACGCATGTTCGCTATACATTATTCACTTATCTAGTTCATTTGCAGTTAAATTTTATTTCATTAAAATTATTAAGGCATACAATTATTTTATATTTCGACCTTTTATTATTTTTCTTTGTTACTCCAGTTGGTATGTTTGATTCATTTAAACATCACACTCTGTTAAGAAAAGAATAATTAAAAATAATCCATCATAGTCCAAAGAAATACGTACATCAGTGATGTAACTGCAAAATGTACAACTCCCGCCCGCTGTAAAATATCAAATGTGTGCACAAAAACAATGCTAATCAGCACGTAGCGAATTGTATACACACTTATACTAAAACCATATATATATTTTATTTAATAAACGCTTGAAAATATTTACAAAAGAAGCTATTCAATCTAAATCGTTCACATGACTACTAGGTATGCAGTTTTAGGACATAGAAATATACAATGATTCAGTGCTTTTTTTTATATTGGTATTAATAAAGTTAAGATATGATATAAAGAATATTTATATTTCATTCATAATTTAGTGGGAACATGCTAAGATGAAAACCTCCTACAAATATTTTTTCCTGTAGTTTTTTCTGTATATTTTTTTTCTATAGCTGATATTACTTACTCCATGATTAAAATCAAATTTTAGTTTATAATATCGTTCATGAATATGTCTTGTATGTTCTACATAGTTTTTTAATGTTTGGTACAAATTCTATTCTATATTTTAGGATGCACGTCCCATGATAAAAAAATATTTCTATACCAGGCAAATTTAACGAAAATTAAATAACTGAATTAATTTTTTTTTGTTTTAACTAACCTTTTAATAATTAGCTATTCGTCAAGAGAAGATAAACTACACTTTTTACACCATGTTTTATTTTTGTTTCATGCCAATTCTCAATTTAGTTTAAAATTGCTTCTCCCATAAACTTAATAATATCAGCGAAAAAATAATTAAAACCACTGTTTCTACTTACAATTTTATCGTTTTAAAAACATAATTTATTAAATTTAATAAATGGAAATCTAGGAAATGGATAAATGCTCCATAGGTCATTTAATGTCCTAGAAACTTCGGCGGTTAAAAGTATGTTGCTGTATCTGGGAATTTTTCTTTTTAAATATTCATAGCATTTTGTCGTCTCACTGTGTGTATTAAACATAACAATATCAAAACATCTGTATCATACATGTTTTATGGGGTTGTTTGATAGATCGTAAAGTAAGAACATATAATATAATTTTTATTTCTATAGTTCCAAACAGGAATCTTTTTTATGTCATAAAAATAATATTTTTATTATTATTTGTCACTCTCATATCTTATCATCATTTATTTTGAAAACACAGAACCACTAAATTATACTGAATATTTTAAATGTAACAATACAATATTTTATAAAATAGTCTATTAAAATATTTTCAGTGGTTGACTATCATGGTGTCAATATTTTAAACAATTATTAATTACTCATTATTGTATATTGTAACACTTAATCTCGTATATTGAATTGCGCAAATATATAACCAGAGGTAAAGCTGAACATCGCCACAAGTCGAGTCAACGCCGTACCCAAGTTCTGAAGAATTTTAGCGCGCACTACGAGGAGAGTCCTGTATGTGCTACTGGCGATAGGGACGGCACCAGCTGCTCACCACCCCCATTCTCCCAAGAGATTGACGACATGGTTGCTGCGGTAGCATGCGACGGTGGAACCCGTGCCCTTAGGGGAACCATCATGCTATACTTGGGGACGAGCCGTAGTCTCTCAGCAGGTTCCAGAATCAGAATTCCAGAAGAAAGCTGGGCCCTATGTCCTAAGCCAGGTTTTCACGACTCACTAGGAAAAGTCTGGAACACCTTGGAACATACTGGAAGCCCGTGAGTACTTGCTTTACCAGAACTCTCGGAACGTGCAAATCTACAAAGATAGACACACTAGCCCCTTTCGCAGTTAATTGCAAGCCAGATGAGGCCGTACTACCAACACTCTGCATGCGAACAGTACCTTATCTCTGAAAAGTAAGCAACATTAACAAAAACAGAAAGAAATATAACAACAACAAAATAACAAATAAAACTTTAATAAATTCCAAAACTTAAGAAAGTAAACGCATACAAAATACCTGCTCGCGAGACAAGACTCGAGCCTGCAAACTTATGCACCATTCCCACCTGAGCTGCGGGGGACGCGGACAGGTTGGTTTGCGTTCAAATGCGATCTTCTACCGTGAAGAGCATGGATATAGCTACCAGCCTTTTGACGATTAAGGTTAAGATCTAAAGTCTACAGGAGGAGTTTGTGAATAATCACTCTAACCCCTTCCGGGCGCACTCATCTACAAATACATCGCGAGGTATTCGAATCTAAAAATCCTGGCTCGAAAAATTTTCTCATGCGGATCTCCAGAAGGCGCACACATACAGCGTATGACTGATTTTACTCCCTGCCCTACAGAAACATGTTTATTTCTTCCAAAAAAAGTGAACCTGATGGTCACCGAAGGTGCCGTGTCCCGTAAGGACTTAGTTTAGGTAGAAGTTGTCCTGCAGTCGGCGAATGTCAACGCGAGGGAAGGAATCGTACGCAATTCTATCGGTCTCTGAGTTACTACACCTCTCTTGCCATTTCGACAAGGGACGACCAAATAGGTCTTTTTTGGCCGGTGCGTGGTTTTGACCTCCACGTCGACAAACTGCATGGTTGTGGCGTCTTTGTCTAGTGCATCCATTTTTTCTTTGTCAATGCGTCCCACATGAGCCCTGATCCAATGCATGTGAACTTCGACTTCTGTCGTTTAAATCAAGTCCCTAATTTGTGTTGAGGCACAAGACCGGGAAGCGCTTGCCTCGCCAATCTCGAATCTGAATAGATATCAAGTAGATATCATAGATATCAATAGATGTCAAGGGCATTTGTAATTGCTTCCTCAATCGCAATGACTTCGTCCGCAAAGACATCTGCACCATCGGTTCGAAGGAACTGGCTATCCACTGCTGCCCGGTCCTCCGACACAGCGACGAACACGCATCCAACGGTTTAATCCTGCTGTTTAAATCAATCCGTGTAATATGTACACTCTGTCGTCTGCGTTAAGTCCTAGGGCAGTGAGATCCCTGTACAGCTCTGTCCACAAATTAAGAGAGTACCCCCGACAAGACGGGCAGCACATCTGGGGAAACAGTGGGATAATATTTAGTCACGCTTAACACGAGAACTCTTTGCATGCTTAGCAATCGGTTAGCTATCTTCACGTTCCCGTTGTACCATATAGGGGCCGCTTATAACATTATTCGCTCCATCACGACCGCGTAGGGCATCTTGCGGAGCTTCGGTCTGAGACCCCAGTTGACTGCAGTGACACCATTTGCAGTGAACCGATGTTTGGTGAGGCATTCAGCTTTGGTGTGCATCTATTGTTAGGCCCAAATAGAGAATGTTTCATCTGAACGCAAGCTGATGCCCCTCCATGCGAATGAGTATGAACGGTTGGTTCTTGAGTGCACCTATTGAGTGCAAATATCATAACAGCCGAACTTCTTGCTGCTGTGTAGCTGACAGCAGAGAAGACCTGAATGGTCCATAGCTCTCCGTCTAATAATCGTATCAATAAAATCTCAATCACAACCAACTAAAGGTACGGGACGAAATACAATCCCTGTGGCACACCAACGTTAAAGTAGTGTTTCTCGTTAGACAGAATGATTGAAGCGCAGTCGTATACCAATCCCAGGAGTTAAGGTTCGACACCGAATTACTCAAGAAATTGAAAAATATATGTTCTACGAACACTATTGAACGCTATTTTGATAACCAGTGTAAGAAGACATGTGTAATCTTCGCGCGTCTTTGATTCACCTATGTACTCCAATAATCGATGGAGCGCATCAACCGTACTGACATTCTTGCGAAAGCCGTGCTGCCGAGCGTCAAGCAAAGCGTTCTCTTCGAAAAAGAACACCACTGCTTGTCCGTTTCCAAGCACAAATCTTGTCTAGAACCTTCTTTAGGATCGGTAAGAGACAATTCGGGCGGTAGGATTTATTGTTGCTGCGGTCCTTCCCCGGTTTGGCAAAGTACTCAGCGATTGCCCATATCCCAGTCCGCGGAAAATAAGACACTCCCAAGCAGTCGTTGTATATGTAATGTAGCCACTGAGGGTGGAACTTGAGGACCTGTCGCACGATGTCAAGACTGAGTCAGTCGTGGCCGGGAGCCTTATTAAACGGCAGTGATTCTACTGCAAATTCCAGCTCATGAACTCTTAACCAGTCTGGTTCACAGTCATAATGCTTGCGATCTGCGAAACATCATCGCCCTGTAGCAAATGGTGTCTTGCAAGTTCTTCCTGAGATTCACCCAGGTGAAGATTTCGTCACCCGATGGGAGCACCAACGTTACCAATGATTTCCGTCTCCACTTGATTCGCACAACTTCAACTATTTGTCCTAGTTTGTCCTTCAGAATTGAATCTTCGGAATGAGGCACGCTTTATGTGCAGGATCGCCTTCATGTACTCTGTCCGTTTACATTTGCACAGAGAGCCGAGTCACCCTCTAAGTAAATTTTTAATTTATGAAAGAATTCCTCTGAAGTCGGTGGAATTTCAAACTTTGGTGTAGCAACATGTATAATATTAAGAAACTCCACTTTTATATACATAATTTGTGACTAAAAAGGAGGTGCATTGTACTTATGGAGAAAATTCCATTGCACTTTTATTACTAGAATTAAGCCTAATTGCAACATTAGCTAAAATTTTTTATCACACACGCAGGAAAATATTGATGGCTAAATTTATCAATCTGAGAACAAAAGTGATTTTAAATGACAGTTCTGATCTAAAATAATAATAATAAGATGTAATATTGAAATTAAATAAACAAACCAGTCCGTTCTCAAGTGACTTTGTTTATTGAAATTCTTCCATTTCCTTCAAGTAACTATCAACCATGTGTAGTTGTTTCAGATAAGCTGAGCAGTGGGAAACCCACAGCCTGGTTAATGGTTATACAAGAATTTTCTCTTTTCTGCACATTTGCAAATAAATTCATATATTTTTTTATGATTGCGCTGTTGAATTAAAACAATAATAAACAATTTTCCAAAAAGATGATAGGAACATAGATTTTTTTCTACATCAGGGAATGTAAATGGAATAGTGACAAGAGTGAAAAAAAAATAAACGAAATACAGCATTCTATTGTTGAAATGCTTGTTGAACGGATGAATAAAATGAACATTATTCAAAACACTCAAAACATGCACTAAATTTTGCCATTTCAAGCAGAAGTTCTAAATGTAGCAACGACATGCTTAACTTAGATATCTCGAAAAGTTAAGGTGAAATTAGAAGAAGAATGTTAGAAAAGGTTTGTGAAGCAAGATATATTTGGAAAATAATCAGTGGTTTTGTGGAGTTATTTCAGTGATATTCATCTTCAAAAAATAAAATAAATGTTATATTGCTAAAATGTTAACCCTTTTCCCTCAATTTTGTAAAACAACGTTAGTATGATAAAACACTCGCAATTTTTAAACTGAAAAATGACCCACGCATGATCAAGTGAGGAAAAGCACAGTTATATTTTTAAACCACTGTTTTCGTAGAGAAAAAGCCAAAGACATATATTTATATTAAACATTTTAATCACAATAAAACTTAAATGTTAACAGTTATGGGTGTACAGGATGAAAGTTTATGTCGAGTGTTAAACATACTCGAGTTTTAAAGTTTCATTCTGCGGACTGTCCAGCCCTCATAATGTAACGCTGGATGGGCAGAACATTAATCTCAACCACCAAAAAAGGTATCAAAGAATGTATTATTTTGGCCGAAAAGTAGTGATATTTCATAGAAATCAAAAGCATGTGTAATTAGGAGAATGGCATTTCTAAGCATCATAAACCGAAGACACCAATAGGAAATCTATCTAATTAATGTACATATATTTTGTACTATAACATTTCATGTTATTTTAAGAATTATATCGCGCGGTAAAGTGCGGTTTCACTCCAATCGTACACATATGTATCGTCCTGGTGAAAAACGCAATGCAAAATTAATTATTTATAAAAGAATAGAAAATCATGAAATCATGTTATAAGACAGTAAAAATATTATTAGACGTGAGCGGATATAATGGCAACAAATGATAAACCAATTACTTAGCTTTGACATTTTCTCTTCATTTTATGTGAATAGTCTAATTTACTTTTGTACAAGTCTCTCTTTGTAAACGAAACTTTTAGAGTTATTTTTTTTTAATCTGTTTTCATTTTAACTTTTTGCGTTTTCCGCCATTACCAATATAATTTTCACGTGCCCCATATTAGACCGCCAAGTACCCCCAGAGGTACGCGTACGCCAGGACGGGAACCGGTGGTCTATAGGAATTTCATTAAATTTTGAAGCTTGCGCCAAACTTATTTACTGGACCGTACTACCTGAGCTTCTTTAATTATATTCTCTTCTTTCCACAGCTTATTTTCTTTGGTCTCACCTAAAATAAAAATCAATGATATACAAAATTAATCCTAATATCGTATAGTGCGGTATTTGTAATAGTTAGTGAGTGCGATATTAGGAACGGCTTAGATGTTTTACACTGATGCTAAAAAAATTTTTAATCGGTTAAAAAAAAGAAAAAAGTCGCCAAACTTTGGGTACTGTTTTTTCTTTTATGGCAACCCGGCTATTAAGCTTGTATCTTTTTACTGGTGTTGAAATTTGTTATTGTAATCTGTATTTGCGTGGATGTTATGGGAAATGTTTGCGCATGTCTGTATTACGTCATTGATGATGAAAAGTAGAGAAAACGTGATTGCTTGTAGAAGAACGTTCTATTGCACGTTATTGGTTGCAGATTCGCGTATTATAGAACCATGTATGGAAGGGAAATAAATTTGCATAACTGTTGAGTTAATGATTGGTTTTTAATTGTCATGTGAATTATTACGTATTGGCGGTTACAGTGGCGGTTATTACAGTGGCAGTTAGAGAGAGCCGTAGAATTGAATTTATCATACTATTTTGTTTATCGAAATTGTTTTGACGTTTGTAGTTGCTGGTAGAATTTGGAAAATGTCCGTGGCTATGGATACCATTTTTCGAGAGTACCAGGTAAGTTTTTATGAGGAAGCAGAAAGGCAAGTTCAGCAGTTCAAAACTGAAATAACGCGATGATTTTATCTAATAGTTTGTGTTAACTTAGAATTTGAATTACCGAATGGTTACCCTGATATAGTAGTGCTCTTTAAAAGATTGAAATGAGGTAATTTTATCTAAAGGTTTGTGCGAAATTACAAAATCAGTTATCGAATGATTATTCTGATTGTAGCAGTCCACTTTAGAGAAATGACGTAGGTAATGTATTTTCTATTAAATTTATGTTAAAAAAATTTATTTTTCGTTTATTTTGATATTTACTGTCTGATTTAACTAATACGTCATTATTTATAAATGTTGTGTTTGTCATGAAATTAGAAACTAAATAATCGAATGTTTACACTGATATAGTAGGGCACTTTAAAAGATTGAAATGACGTAATGATTTTAACTAAAAGTTTGTGTGAAAGTAAAATTAGCATCAGCGAAGGATTACTGTAATATAGTAGTGCACTTTAAAAGATTGAAATGACGTAATTAACATTTTCCATTAAATTTATGTTGTAAAAAATGTATTTTTTGTTTATTTTAATTGTTGTGTAGAAATACGATTTTCTGTGTTTTCGAATACGTTATTTATAAATGTTCTGTTTTTTATGTTTCCAAAATGGCAACGGATAATAGTAGCTTGGCACAGTCTTGGAAATCGCGCCATCCAAACAGTCGCCAATCTTTTGTTTACATTTTAGCGTCAGTGTAACACATCTGTTCCATTAGGAACATATAAACAAAAATAAACCCAATAGCCACCATTTGATAACTTCAAGGAAATAATAAGACAATCAAACATAAAAAATCAAATTTGGGATCAATAAGAAAATTTCCATAATAATTCAAAGCTTTTATTACCTACATTTGTATATACAGGGTGATTTTTTTTAAAGTTGTGAAAGTAAAATCCTATAACAAAAGGACCACTGATCAAAATGACCTGAAATTTCACCAGTATGTTCCCAAAGCAATGGTCACTTTTTAGGCGTGGTTAAAAAAAAAACTTAAAACCGCACCGACAGATGGCGCTGTAAGTTAATAGAAATAAAGAATTTCGTCAGTGGCATGAAACGAATGGACGGTACTTTCAGAAACCATCTTCCGTAGGCCTTCTGTTGCCAGTGAACTTTTTCTTAAATTCTTAAATGTCCTGAATCTCCTAAGAGCAGTTGCTGCGCTGTCATTATTCTAATAATACAGTTTCACTAACGACGCACGGTCCGTCAATGGCACAGTCATTGCGAGGATATCAGTAGAATAATAAACACGAGGTGTGTGTGTTTCACGTTTTTATCGCCACTGTGCGTGTGTCGTGTGCAAGCTCGTCTCCCGACTTCACTGCATATACAGCGTCATCTGTCGGTGCGATTTTAAGTTTTTTTTTCAACCACGCCTAAAAAATTCCCAATGTTTTGGGAGCATCACTGGTGAAATTTCAGGTAATTTGATTCAGTAGTTCTTTAGTTATAAGGTTTTACTTTCACAACTTAAAAAAAAAATCACCCTGTATATAATTTTCTGAAGATAACGTTAAAAACATTTTTTTTAAACAATAAAATCTTCACTACTTGGAACAACACTCCCCTACGACACTAGATATGACACTAGACTAAAATTAATAATTTAGGATCAAGTTTAGACAATGAAAACCAGAATACAGCAGGTACTTCACTTAGAAATCATGGAATGCAATATTAGGAAGGGTGCAGTATTAGGCACATTTCCACTACATATTATACGTTGGATTTTTGCTATTCGAAAATAAATGCCAAAATGTTGTTACTTTCAATAAAATTGAAATTGAAATTTATTTTTTTAGTCTAAAATTCCTAAGAAACATATTCTCAAAATATACCATACTGAGAACACTGGGAGATTTAAGAGAAAAAAAAACATCACTCATAAGATATTTTTATTGTTACATATAATTTAAAACAGGATTTATAATAGAATCCTCTCTTTTAAAAAGTGGGATCAAATCTAGACAAGTCGTTTCCAGCAGCATATTAAATATTCCATAAAGTTTATAAATTTGTTTTGATGTTTTTTAAAGATTTGTTTCCTTTCTCGATATTTCAGGTATTCTAAAGTTCAGGAGGATGTTCATAGATAGAATATATACTATCCATCAAATAAATAGATTTTCTTATAATATTTATAAATGTATTACTTCAAGTTTAAAAAATGTTGTCTTTTATCCTACACAAACAGTTTCATTTTATTGTACGACATATTTAACATGTTTTTTTTTCAAGACACAGAAGTGATAAATTGTTTTAGGAAGAATAAATAGTTAGCAGTTCGAAAACAAAAATATAAAATAACATTGTGAATTTTATATAAAAATTTATATATTCTAAAAAAAATGTTATTTTGTTTAAATCCGCATACAAAATGGAACATGTAATAAGCTAAGAAAATCTTTAAGAAGAATCATGTGTGCTACATTCTTTGAACTGCAAAAGTTAGAGTTCTGAACGTTGTTTTTAGGAGTCTCGAATAAATATTATTACAATAATTTCTATTAATTTTCGTTTATTCTTATATTTATTTCATATTATGTAGTTTCCTTTTTAAATCGTATTTGTTTTGTGTCCTTATTGTGACTCCATTTAACATAAAACTATTGCACCAAAAATATTTTTATATATTTTATGTTTTCCCCATATACATTCATTAATATTAATTATTATCTTTCCTGTTTATAGCTCATGTATGCAAACTAATCCTTTGTCCACATTTAAAACAACCGTTTCTACTGACAACATGCATATATTAAAGAAGAATTTTGCAGGATAAACAGCTGCAATCAGAAATAGTCTCAAAATCAGAGTTCAGATAATTAGTTACTCCTGCGAAATTAATTCTCAAAATTTCAATATAAAGCTGTATGCGTCCGAAAACTTACCGTTAATTTTGTTAATTCTGTTTTATCATAAGTCGCAAGGTCATTATTTTGTTTCATATTTATTGCTAATTATAGAGCGATGGAATTAATGTTATATGAGTTTGGTTAATACATATAAGTAACATATATATGAGTTAATTTTAAGTGTTATTATATATATATCTACTTCATCAGATTTATCTACATATGATTATCGGTATTTAAATTTTATTTGCGCAGTTACATGCATTAAACAAATGTAAACAGTGAACCTAAATTAACTATTTATTTTATTATTATTGATACGGTTTAACTTTATTTGTAATTACTTTATTATACTACATCGATCATATTTATATTATGTGGATGATGTTTGAAATTAAATTTGCGCTAATATTTTCACTAAGCAAATTTTAAAAGTAGTTATTTACTAAAATTACTCAAAAACATTAAACAATTACTGTTATTAAACAAATAGATAAATAAATACAAAAAGACTTAAGTTGTGATCTAAGAGTCTTAAGAGCCGACATGTATTGAGAATTACTGATCAATTAAGATCGCAAAAATAAGTAACAATTCAAATAACCGAAACAGCTATTGTAATATAACACATTCAAAATAAACATAACCATGAAACCTGAATATAATTTTTCGCAATCATCTAAAATTTACATGCATGGAGAGGAGATTTTAATGTTCTACACAAAAGAGTTTTATTTTTTATCTATCATTTAAATTTCATTTTATTTCAGTGCACTAGTTTAAACTTACAATAAGTAATACAGTTATTACTGTAACATTCTGAAATCAAAAAGAAATACCAACCATAATATTCACAATGTTATAAAAATAATTTTAGAAAAATGAATTCAATCTAGTTCTCAGAGGTTTGCTAGAACTAGTTCCTCACCCGCTTTTTGCAGTAAATCTAAAAATCTAATTAAAAAATATCTATTTGTGAGCCTGGCCCGACAGTGGTACCTACGATCAGGAAAGTTATGGAAATAAAAAGGACAAATCAAATCCCGCAAAACTTTCGATTTTCTGTATTGTGTTCAAACGGCAAAAAATCAGAAATTTTGTTAACTGGTTGAAACGATATCAAAATCATGTCTTTTAAAAACAAAATATTAATGTCCGTGTTTATATAATTCGCATTAAAAAATATTACAATATAGATCTACCATGAGAGAGATTTATACAATATAAAAATGTACACTTATGAATCTATGTGTCTCAGTCTTTTGCATAAATTGAGTTGAATCATAAATGTAAAGAAAGCTTATAAATAATAATAATAATAATAATAATAATAAAATCATTTAATTACATTAGCACTAAGAAGTCAAAATATAAATGTTAAAAAACTATTTCTCAGTATATAATGTTAATTTGGAACTAAATGTAAAACATTCACTTTCTCCATATACACAATAAGAAATTTGTGTCTTTGTACTTGCGAAAACTTTATTTAAAATACTCAATTATTCCGCAAACAAGAAGGTTTTCTTAATAATATTATTGTAAAGAAAATAATTTGTTTAAAATTTTTAAAGTAAATTAAGAATAAATTTTAACTCATTTAATATTTTTAAAAAAATGTTATTTAATATATTTTTACCATTAGTTAGCGAGATGTATTTAATTAAAAGTTGATTTTTCTTCTAATCTTACATAGTCAACGTGAAATACTCTACGAAAATGCAATTGGGTTATTTAAATTAACTTTATAAAGTCTATTTGCACAAGCTTCAGAATAAATTGTATTGTCTAAACTACTTATTTTTCTAACTTTAAATAATTAAAGAAATTTGCAGTAAGTTTCTTTAAGTAGATTTTGTATTTAATTAGTGAAATAAAAGCAGCTACGGAAAGAAATTACGTAATGAGTTTGCATAGGCTAATCTTCCAAACTATTATAAAATAATCTGTTTTGAGGTTTGATTAAAGTAAAATATACAAGTTTTACACAGAAATTTAATTATGTAAATAAAAGTTAATGAACTGATTTTAAATTCGATACTTGAAAAATACAAATATACCTATATTGTTTTACTTTATTAAATATATTTTTTAAAAGATTGTTATATATTTTTATGAATAAATAACTTTTTTGAAAAAATAAGTCATTTACGAAGGCTTACAGTTTAAGAAAATTGTGTTATTTTCCATCTTCGTTAATTTTTAAAAATCATCATTTCTCAGCTCAGTGCCTGTTCAGATAATGAGGAAGATAATTTATACAGAGATATATGTACGCACAATACAGTAATATAAAAATCTTAATTTTATGAAATTTTATTTTGAAATATTTATTGTCGAAATTTGTAAACGAAACAAAAAGAGAAACTAATCTTTGTTAAAATGTAAAAATAACAAGAACAATGCTACCACAGATAATTTTTATTTTATCAGTCTATTAGCCAGCATAATGCTTCTAGTCTAATGATGTACAATATTTTCCCTATCTCCACCAAATATTTTCTTTAGTGTTTTTCATTAAAAAAATTTTCAATCACAAATAATATATATTAGAGAATCCATAACATTACATTTAATTAACAAATATGTTTAACTTTTCATTTTTTTATTACATTATGACAAATTAAGCTATTTGTCGATTATACCAATTTATATTTTTTTTTCTACATTAATCTTACTTTAATAATTTTCAGTTGTAGATAGAAAGTATTCTTCATAAACCAATTTTATTAATTAAGAGATTTATAAATGCATTTAAAACATGCTTTACATTTACAGAATGCTCTACAATATACAATATCTTTATTATAGGTGTACGTATCTAATATTAAGAGAATTGGTTTTCAATTCGGTCACAGTTCGTCATATTTAATGCAAAGATAATTGCAAAATCTCTGTTCTCTAATGTGACAGTTGTATCTGTAATGATAGCATTACTTACCACGTTCATCGAAAGCCATTTGATATATCAATAAACTTATTCTTCAAATATAATTGAAGGTCTTTCACATCAATACAATCAAATAAAACGGCATATTTCAATATATAATGACATGAAATTTTTTACTTCCTGCTTATTTATAAATATCGCTAAAACTATGTTAATGATCAGAATTTGAATTATTATGAGAAGATATATTATATAATAATTTTTGCGTGAAATTAGTAAGTACAAAACGTTTATGCTGTATGTAATTTACACAAGAATATTTTTTTATATTTTATTATTGCACATTTATTGTTTTTTTCCGTCAAATTTAACAAATAGATTTGAGCGTTTAATAAATTTAGTTTTTTTTTTTTTTTTTTTTTTTTTTTTTTTTTTTTTTTTTTTTGTAGAATTTGAAATATGAACAATGTTAATATAAATAATGTTAATATGCATATTTTATTTTTTCAATATCGAAATTTTAAATTGAAATCTATGAAAGAAAATGGAAAGTGAGTAAACATGATTAGCTGTCGGGATTATAAATGGAATAGGTTTAATTAAATACAAATAAAATCAATTGAAAACCCAAAGGAAGCAGTTTTGATTCAGTGCATCATCAACGATTGTCTGAAAATAGGTTTTATTCTCCCCCCCCCCCCCAAAAAAAAAAAAATACTTGCTACTTAATTTATTTTTTTAAAGGTAAAGGAATTAATTTATGCATTAAGCTAATATATATATTTAATTATATATTTAATAATTTAATTTCTAATTAATATTTAATTAGAAATTTTATATTTCAAAATCTTGCTTTTTTTTCTTAATTAGTTTTAAAATATTGATACCCATTTTTCCAGAAAGAACAAGTTTTAATAAATATATTATTAAATATTTTATTGTGAACTTTGAGACAGGAATTTTTTTTGGAATGCACTTCAAGGCGAAAATACAACTGTCAGAAAGTAACTACATCCGATGGGGTAACTTTGTGACATCTTAAAACCTAAATTTCTCAGTTGATATTAAATATTAAGATTGCCGAAATACGTCGTTATGTAGGAAAATAATATATCAATTTTTAGCAGTAGTCACTTTCGGGTTACTTATAAAACAGACAGGCTGGTGTGAGAAAAACCTCAAAATGCGTCACAAAGTAACCTCGTCTTACGGTAGTTTATGTTTTTAAAACAAAAACTCGATGTAAAAGAATATTTTTTACTGAATTATTTACATATGTGTTCACGTTTTCTTTATTTTCTCGTAAACTAACTTTTTGGAAATCCGTAGTTTTTCGTTATAAAACACACTATAACGAACCCTGCCAAAAGGAAATTTCATTAAGTTCTAATTGTAGGAGAAGTAGTGCTTCAAATACACTTAAATATGTGTAAAGTAATTTTATTTTTAAATTTTCCCAGAAGAATTTCATATTGCCTTTATTTAATCATATTGTTCTTTTTTAAAACCATTTAATAATATGTCGAAAATGTATTATAAATATCTGAAATAATAAAAAAAAAACAGAGAGTACTGAGTTAATTTCATATATGTGGCACTCTGTTTTGCCTCGGACTGTTCAACAAATCATTTATAAGCACATAAATATTATTTTGAGACATTTTGTAATTAATCCTTTCCTCGATATACGGTATTTGAATACCGTTGAGAACCCAATAACATGGTATTTCCTTAATAGAACTACTTAAACTGTGAAATGCATTAAGAACTCGTATACGCTGATTAATATATACATAACAGATATTGTACTAAAATTTTGATCTACTGTTACGTTTCCCTGTGATTTTCTTTTCGACATGAATGATTCTGTACTAAAATTTTTCGTTGTTTTGCAACTGTTAAGCAATTCGAACAAATGTATTGATGTAAAAATAAACGAAATCTGAGCCTAGGAACTGTCTAATATCTTCCTTCCAAAAATGCATTTATTCAGATTACTTATTATGAAATGGCTATTATTGAGACGCATTCACTAATTCATTGAGACACAGATAAACAAAATATTTTTTAATAATATAAATAACTTTTCCTTGATTTATTTTGATAATTTAATTTATTCAATCGAATATATTTCAAAGAATGCGCTATATGTAAGTCGCGTCTTATTTGTTAAACATTCAGTTAAATTATTTTTTAATGTCAGTTTTCAATCACAATCATATGAAACAACCTTTTAGAAAGAAACCTCTCATTACTGTATAATTCCAAATGTGCAAAATGTAAACCTGTCTCCCGATCTCTGCATTTCTTTTTAATATATCTAATTTCATAGGACAGCTGAATATAATGTATTTAAATACCAAAACGGTATTAATTAAAAAGCAATGTTACTTCGTGTTTGAAAGAAATATTTCCATTATATCTAATATTTAAAAAAAATGTTTACAATATGTAATGGTTAATTACATATTTCCATGTAATTACAAAAGGCATTAAAATAATTGCAGAAATAAAATGGCAGTCTATTCTGCATATGTAATGATGTTTAAACATATATTGCCTTAAGATTTCCTTAAAGAACTTAAAGGACGGTAAAAAAAAAAGATTTTATTACAAACAACATATTTACTCCTAAAGTTGCCATTAAATGCTTTTAAAATCAAGGATGACATAATGAAAAGTTTTTCTATTATTACTTTACAGTATATGAAACTTTTAAACAATTAATTTATGCATTGCTTCACTCTGGTCCAAACTAACTGTTACTTTTTTACTGTTTCACTCTGCATAATTTTCGTTCCATAACACGGCCGTTATTTTTATACTATACCCACTGCCGATGAGGCCGCAGCCGTTTTAGTTTCATTATCTTGTTCTGGTTTGAATTATTATTTTTTTTGAAATTGTGCTGTTTTTCAATTGTTAATTAAGGGGTCTCAGGAGTCTTACAATTGCTTCGAAGATGCAAGTTTGCATCCTGTCACATTTTATTTTATTTCGGATTTCATATAACACACAAAAAAATGAAATTTTTACCACTAATAGGTCAATATGTACTTGATTTAACATAATTATTTCAATGTTGTACTATTCATATTTAATTATTTATAAAATCTTTAAATTTTTTTAAAAAGTAAAAAAAAAAATTTGCCTGGTATCCACTGCGCGCAAGGTTGTAGAAAAAATATTGCTTCAAAAATAACAAACAAAACTGATAAGGATGCAAAATAGATATATCTTGAACTTATACTTCAATTTCAAGCAATTAAACATTTTTTTTTTAATTTAAAATTAAACTGTAAAATGTTGAAAAAATTCACTTTTTGTTGAAAAAAATGCCAATTAAACAAAAAATTAAATTTTAATTGCTTGAAATTGAAGTATAAGTTCAAGATATATCAATTTTACATCATTATCAGTTTTGTTTGTTATTTTTGAAGCAATATTTTTTCTAGAACCTTGCGCGCAGTGGATACCAATCGAAAAAGTTTTTTTTTTAATTTAAACTTTTTTTAAAATAATAAAATATGAATTGTACAACATTGAAATAATTACGTTAAATCAAGCAGATATTGACATATTAGTGGTAAAAATTTCAATTTATTGTGTGTTATATGAAATCAGAAATAAAATAAAATGTGACATGATGCAAACTTGCATTTTCGGAGGAAAAGTAAGACTCCTGAGACCCCTTAATGTTTAAATGTGGTGTGGAATTCGGGTTCTGCTAAAAATACTTGCATATTACGGTCTATATATAATTTGTGTGGTTGTTTGCGGCTGTAGCGCTTATCGTGTAGATGCAATTGTTTTGAAATTTTAATTTGGCTTCTCTCTCTCTCTCTCTCTCTCTCTCTGTATATATATATATATATATATATATATATATATATATATATATATATATATATAGAAAGAGAGAGAGAGAGAGATAAGCCAAATTAATATATATATATAATACATATATAATCAATATATATATATGCGTGTGTGTATGTTAATATATATAGTGGTGGCCAAAATTTTGGACATTTTTTGAAAGTTTCATGTTTTTCAACTTTGTGTGCTTGTAGAATATATTAATTTACACTTATATACAAACATTTATATATCAATTTGAAGGTCATTTAATGTAAAATTTAATAATAAAAATAGTATTACAATATCTGTATTACAAAAAAAGTTATGCTCATTTTAGTAGAACAAACAAACACAAATCGTTTTGAATAAGGACTTGTTTTGTAATAAAAGCGTACTAGCCAATCACAAACACTGTTCTGAGGACCAATCAAATGTCTGTAACTATAGTTTAGGTTATTTGGATGCTAAAACAGTTATTGTTGTGGAAATATTTTGCGGAATGATGCATACTAGTACAATTAAATAGAGTATTGCTGTTTTTGAATATTTAAAGTCCTTTTTTTAATTAAACTAATTTTAAACAATGACATCAACCAGAAGAACTAATTAGACATCTACAAAAAGAAACTGAATTGACATATTCAGAGAAAATGGCCATTCTTATGCTATAATTGCAAGACAAGTTGGTGGTTCAATGACTTGTTCTGGTGTATGAAAGTTCTGTTTACGTTATGAAAAAACGAAATCAGTGGAAAATAAGGCCAAATCTGGCCGAAAAAAATGCACAAGTGCTACTGCCGATAGAAAAATTAAACGGCTATGCCTTCAAGATAGAAAAATTTCATCAGATGCCATTAGATGTGAAATTAATGCAGCGGGTATTGCAGTAAGTTCAAGAACAATAAGAAGAAGGTTATCAGGATTTAGACTACAAGCTAGAATCCCAAGGAAAAAACCATATTTAAATCAAAAGCAACGCAAAAAACCAGTTAAGTGGGCAAAATAACACATTAAATGGTCAGAAAATCAATGGAAGGAAGTAATCTGGAGCGATGAGAGTAAAATATCGCTCTTTGGTAGTGATGGTAGAAAATACGTGAGACGTAGAGTAGGAGAAGCACTTCATCCTGATTGCATGGAAGCAACTACAAAAAACCCAACAAATGTCATGATTTGGGCATGTATGTCTGCAGATGGTGTGGGCCGAATTCAAGTGATTGGTGGCATCCTGAATGCCAAAAAATACATCGAAACTGTCCTGGAACCAAAATTGATACCTTCTATCAGGGATCTCTTCCCCAACAACGCACCATTTATTTTTCAGCAGGATTCAGCTCCAAGCCACACAGCAAAAGTATGCAAAGTATGGTTTCAAAGTAAAGGCATAGATATATTACCATGGCCAGGAAACAGCCCTGATCTCAATCCAATTGAAAATTTGTGGCGATGTTTGAAAATTCTTATACGAAAAAAACGTCCATCCAATAAAAGACAACTTATTGAAGCTATAATTGATTCTTGGCACCATGTGATTACGAAAGATGAACTCCAAACACTCGTTCACTCAATGAAAAGACGCTGTGAAGCTGTCCTAAAAAATAAGGGTTATCCTACTAAGTATTGATTGTGTAAGTATCACTTTAAAAAATGTAAATCTAAGATAGATCTTACTATTAGTTGCATACCTTTTTTTGTAATACAGATATTGTAATACTGTTTTTATTATTAAAATCTACATTAAATTACCTTCAATTTGATATATAAACGTTTGTATTTCAGTGAAAAGTAATATATTCTACAAGCACACAAATTTGAAAAACATGAAACTTTCAAAAAATGTCCACACTTTTGGTCACCACTATATGTTACCGTGAAAGACCGAACTTGGATAATGTCGATTTTATCTGGTAAAAGTCAACCCATACCATAATACGTCGATGAAAGACAGACTATTTTGTTTTATTCTTATATATTCTTGCCATCACCGAAAAGCTGTATCTCGAAAAGCACAGCTATGCTCTGGTGGAGATTGACACGAGAATCCGAGCCTATGTCGACATAGAGGAGACAATTTGTCACCAAATCCTTTGTCCTGTCGCGATTGAGATCACGTGGTATCTATTCCTTACACTCTGTAACACTGTTGTTTGTCTGCTTTATGCAAGGTTTGCTGGCGCATGCAACGTTTTTTAAAATTTCATTTTATTTTATCTGATAACCTAATTTAAATTGAATGGATACTGCATAAAACCGTGATCTTTTTTTGAAAAGTTACGCGCATTAATTGCGAGTAAACGATTTTTTATTTCTCTCAAGAAAAGTACAATAAAATACTTTGTAAAGTGATTTCTGCGGAAACTAAGTGCAGCACACATTTGGATTGCAGACGATTTAAACGTTTGTACATTTTGAAAATTAATGATGAAGTGAAATTAAATGTACCATTAAAAGCAGGAGAAACGAATATGCAGTATTATGTCACCAATAATGTATTGTTTAGTATACTGTCTGAAGCTCACACCGAAACAGGCTATGGTGGAAGAACACTTATGCTTAGTGAATTGCAAATTAAATGAAAAATTTTACAAATGAAGTTTTAATGTTGTATTTAAATTTAGGTAAAGAATGTCAAATGAAACGTAGTGCACATAAAAAAGTTTTGGTTGTGAAACCAATAGTCAGTTTGGAGTTAAACTCAAGATGTCAGTTCTATCTGATAGACCTGCAGTCACATAGGGATGGCGAATATAAGTTCATAATGGTGTATCAAGATCATTTAACAAATTTTGACCAGAATTCAACCAGTTAGAATTCAACCTTTGAAAACTAAAATAGCTGAAGAAGCAGCGTATTACGTTCTTCCAATATTTTTAACATTTGGTGCCTCTACTATATTGCAATCAGATAGTGGTGAGAAACTCCCTAAGATTAGTTATATCTGAACTATGCGTTATGTGCAAAGATGTTAAGATAGTTCATGGAAAGCCTCGTCATAGTCAAACACAAGGCTCAGTTGAATATCACTATATACATGATATACAGAATATGTTAACTGCATGGATGAGCGATACAGATACAAATAAATGGTCAGATTGTTTGACCTTTGTTCAATTTGTCAAGAACACCACATTCCAAGAAGGAATAGATAAAAGTCCTTATGAAGTTATGTTTGTTGTTAAACCAAAAAGGGAGATTTCTTCTCAAGAAATGTCAGCGAATGAAGAAGTTGCAGATAATTTGATAAGTGGAAGGCAAAGCTATACATGCTGTCTTTGCAAAAAGAAATGTTTCATGGCAAAATGCAGTTGTAAAAGAGAAAACTCTTGCAATTCAAAGTATCATAACTGTTTAAGTTGTTGCAATGAGTAAGATTGTATAACGTCAATCACATAATTAGGAACATTTATTATTGGTATTATTTTCTGTTATTATTTAGAATGCACTTATCGTTTTTTACATGTGATGTTAGTTTAACTTTCTCCTATTTTGACATATATCATAATATGTTTTAATTTTATTATTAAAAACATAATATATTAACATAAACATATTTAAAAACCTAACAAAAATATTTTTATTCAACATTCTCCATCAGTGCATGGTGTATGTTGGCATTTGCCGGTGTAAGTGAGAAATATGTGTATTTTGCAAATATTTCGGAAATACAACAAGCGACTATGTGAATCCTGACATTCATCAGAGAATGTCGACATTCTCCAGATCTCGGTCTTTCACGGTAAGATATATATATATATATATATATATAGCTAAGCATTATTTATTATTTAAAGTATAAGAGAAATCTTACTAAATTCTTAACTATAATGAAAAACTTTTAAATGATTTTAATTTTTATGTATTTTTTCATATTCTTTATTAGTTTTACTACTTTATAAAAAGTGATGTTAATGTAAAGATGATAACAGCAAAATTTATTTTCTTTGGTTTTTATACAAATGCCTTCGTTGTAAGGATACTTAAAAAATGCAATTAATTAAAATTGCTTTACTATGCGTTAGAAAGTACTTTGTTTTCATGTTTTGATTTTAATTTTGGCTTTATATTAAACATGTCTTAATACATTTAAGAGCAAGAATTATATGATAATTCTTGAAAGGGAAATTTTATAATTTTCCATATATTATAAAACAATTAAAAAAGTACAATAACAATTGTCAAGTACATTTACTTTATAAGTTGATAACGGTATTTGATACGTTTAAAAAAATATTATCATATTTCATTATTTTTATTATTTACTAAATTGTTTGTGTGTATGAGTATATTATTAAAACTTGCATAACATGTTTCAGTATCACAAAAAAATATAAAAATGTAATTTTGAAATATAGTTTTTCAATTAAATTTACATATACTAAAATATGTATTTAATATGATAATAATATTTTTTTCTGTTATCAAAAACCATTATGTGTTTAAAGAACATACATATACGATTTATTCTTGATTAAATTTACTAACGACATTTAGAGTTATAAATGTCATTAACCGTTATAAAGTACTATGTATATAGGTTTTTCATATATATAAATTATATTGTTTGTTAAATAATGTAATTGCATTCATTAGCAAAATGTCAGAGTAATACAGGATCTCTATATAAGAGTTATTTTCCTAAAGGGCTAGATGCTAAGCCAAATCAGATACGCTTATGCTCCATCGAGCATGGCTCACCGCAACAATTGTCACATTACATATCAGTAATGTATTTACATTGTATTAAATAAGCATATTTATGCATTTGTGTCAAGATACCAATGTTGATATTAAACTACAGTGTACAAGATTATTGTGAATTTATATTAACTTTATCGCTGTAGTCCATGCTAAGAGGTACATACTACTATATAGTTCTTTGGTGGTTTAAAAACAATATTCAGATGCACAATTATAAAAAAAAATAGTTCTAAAATTATTTTCGAAATCAAATAACTACATTAACTACGATAAATAATATTTTTTCGGTTGAAATGATTAGGAAAAATTTTAAAATTAAATCTATACTAAACATAAGTGTTAGAATATAACATGCAAATTATAAAATGTTGATTAGGAAAATGCTCAGATTGTTAATAAAGCAATTCGGAGTGTTCGTACAGTTATATGACTGGCAGTTTAATTTCTTATTTTTAGAAATTATATTTTTATTTATTGTAACATTAGCAATATTTATCGGACGTTGTCAATATGATTTAATATTTTTCTAATTTTTCATTTTTAGTTGATATCGGTTTAAAAATGCATATTTTTTTCATGTTTTCAATATTCCCCCCTCCCTCGTATTCCTAAGAAAATACTAGAATTTCAGTATGTTTAATTTTGTTTTCGTCAGTAGTTAAAATGTAAATTGATTATTATTTAAGGAATAAAATAAAAAATAAATAAATGTATTACATGATTTCGGAAACAAACAAACAAACACAAAACATCGTATGTACAAAAGTTTACATTCGTGTTTATTTCTTGGAAAATATAGAAGAGATTTAAGTTTTTCTTATGAAATTTTTGCAAAAGGTAAACTGTCAGCAAGAAATGTTATCATTCGTAATTAACTAGAACTAAAAAAATACATTATTAAAAAAATAATAGATATTTAGATAAATAAAAATACTTCAATTTTTTATTCAAAATGTCGCAACTAATACATTCTTATATGCTTTCTTTTAACTTACAATTCTGTTTGTATGTATCAGGCAATCAAATCTTGTTATCCCTTTTTTCCCAACTCCTATTGATATAGAGTTTTGAAATTTGGATATTCCTGAGGGCAATTCATTGATTATACATTGATTTGTTAAAATCCGATCCCTAAAGTGGGCAATGTCGACCCAAAACTTACATTTGCCCGATTGAAATAATGTTGCGATTGTTTAATATTAATTAGAATAAAATATTGTTTAAACATTCATCCATTTTAACTACATCGTAGCCCGTATCATTATGGCGTCAGAATTGAGTGACGTACACATTTGTGGTTGAAATATACTAATGGCAAATTTATCACAAAAGCGCCAAAATTTGAACAATTTGGCGAAATATCGTTAAATTTGGTGACAAAAATAAGTTGCCATATATGTAGCCAACTTGGTAGTAGCTAGCTAATTTAGCTAAATTCCCATTTAAATCTCTGAATGTTCCATAATCGTGATCACCGAAATTTAATTTAAGCTGCGCACATTTAAGGTCTTCTTTCAAGACCTATGGGTCAGAATTTAAAGTGTAATATATGAAAATGTACGTCTTTACATCTTTATCCCGATACTAATAATTACATAACTATAATAATCACATAGCCACTAAATGGAGTTGTTCTATTTGAGCAGCTAACTGCTTAATTTGAATGTGTTTTCTACTTTTTAGAGCATTTAAAATAAATGTATATACATATAGTTTTTTTAAAATATATAACACATGGGCTGATAAGTTCCCGGTCTAATAAAGAAAACACAACTTTTTAACAAAGCTTTATAACTTTATGACTTTATAAGTTTATAACTTTAATAAATAACATAACTTTAATAATAAATAATAATAATTTAATAATAATAATTTTAAAAATAATTTAATAATAATAATTTAATAATAAATAACATAATTTTATAACGAAAAAGCTCCAAACAGTGCTCAGAACTCGTTGTTGTTTTTGGTCAAAAGTCAACACGCGCGGCAGCCACTTTGACAACAGCTTTTTCATAGACAAATGTTCGTTTAAAATAAAACCTACACGTTCCTTGGATATCTTCAGAGTCTGAGATATCTCCTGCAACTTCACTTTACGGTTCCCCAAAACTATTTTGTGGACTTTTTTTATGTTTTCCGGAGTAACCACCTCTTTTGCGTGGTGCATCACTGGTGTCCGTACGACCACGTTTAAATTCAGCAAACCAGTCAAGAATGGTTGGTTTACCTGGTGCAGTGTCCGGATAACGCTTATCTAGCCAAGCTTTTATTTGAACGGCATTTTTCCCCATCAAATAACAATTCTTGAAATTCTTGTTATCCATTTTTTTGTTTATCAACAAAGTTGTTCAACTAAAACCACTCTAACGTTTTATCCGCACGACGAATCGTCATGACATTTTTTCTGCTACCTTTTAAAGGTTAGTATTTACTAAAAAAAAGCATCAGTTCGGCGATTGCAACGCCATCTGTATGTCAGACCGGGAACTTATCAGCCCATGTGTCATATACGTTTATCTTATTTATGTATATATAAAATGTTAAGTTTATCAATCAATTTAAAGTTTAAATTCTGCCAAAAACTATTTAAAATAGCTTTGAAATTCATACATTAATTACCAAGCAAAACGTACATCAATGTAAACTGGGTTACATCTAATTAATAAAACATAGTTTAAAATATTTTTGAATTCAGTTTGTCTGCCGTAAGGCCGTGTGTGCATATTCTAACTCGCATAATATATTCGGATTGCTAGGAATTTGACATAAATGCATGTTATTGAGCTTATCATGGCATGTTTAGCATTAAAAATTAAGTGTATACAATTTATATTTAAGTTAAAGGGACACTCAAAATAAATCCGTTCCATTATGGCCAATTAGGAAAACTGGATTCAGTGCATTTCATTGCTGTTGCATCGTTTCAAACATAATGAAATCAATATGAATCACTGCGGTGTATAGCAACATTTTTTTCTGTATAGTATAGAGTAGCCATTATTGTTCGTTTATAGGAATGCACTAAGTATTTACCATTACATTAAGATCTATAGTGAAAAATAGTTTGCAGTGCTTTTAATAATTTTACACTACTTCAAACATAAAGGGATTGGTATATTTTACTCAGGTACACTACAACATGTTTTCAGTAGATTATTGCGTACGTTAAATTTATGATTTATTTAAAGAGACATTCAAAAGAATTTAGCTACAGGACTGACTATGCTGGATGTGACTTTTCATCTTTGATATAAATTTTAAAACTTAACTAAGTTTTAGAGTATTGCGGTGTGTGTGTGTCATATTCTGTGCTGCACGAAATAATTCTCCCACATTAATTGGTATAGACAAAAACTGCTAAACAAGAGTTTTTAATGCGTCTTTTTTTAAAATGTTTATTTAGGTAGCTCAATTCATTGTGTAAAACAATTAATTTATTAAGTATTTTTATAGTGTTGGAAAGTGTTTATGCTGTGATGCATGATTTTTATTCTTTTTTGTTTGTTTGTTTATTTTGAAATCGCGTCACTATTGTATTTTTTGTATTATTTTGAACTGTCGATTTACAGTTTAACTACTGAGAAAGATGGGGAAAAAGGATCACTAACTCTGCTGTAAATTGTCGCATTAAAATTTGGCTTATAACACTCGATTGTTAAATGATGTTTACTAATTACTGTTATTCTTAAAATGTTCTTTTGTGTATGTGATCATTTACGTATAGAAATTGTAATAAACTTGCTTGTAATGTTATTATCTGGATTCTTCGGTAAACCGGATAATAAACATAATATCAGTTGGTTAAGTAGATCAGGAATTATGTACTTTTAAAGTTTAGAACTCTTATTGTTAAATTCGTTTTCAATCGTTTCAAAACATGTTGCAATCGGGGTAGTTTTTAAAGTATAATACAAAAACTAAATGGCAGAATGCACTATAGTTTTAGTTTCGCAGCTTTATTTTTTTCGATGCTTCTAGAAATCAAATTCTTTATAGAAATGCATATACAATTCATATTCTTTTGGAGAATTGATTTCAAAATACATATATTTTTAAAATTTCATTTTCAAGAAAGATACGAATTGTAATCAAAATCTATTTCTAAAAGCTTTTAAGTATAAGAATCACTATATAATTGATCTTGTTTAATCAATCAAGAAATCAGAAGCGAGTTGCAGCGATAGCGGTGTATGCGGTCTCGGGACACGATACATTACATAGTCAAGATGAACGGAATGGCAACACTTTTACAAAATATTGAATGATAGCATGATAACGGGTGGAGATTAAAACTATGATACGTATGTGTTGTAGCCTAGTATTATAAACAATTGCGTTTTCCTACTCTTTGTACACAGAAAATTAAATTGAATGAAAAATATAACTTTCAGTATATTGTTTAACTGAAAAAGTAATTAATTTGTTTTTTCGTAAATTTTGCAATAATTATTGCTTTAAACTCAATTTAATTAGTGTTTAAAAATACTTTCACTTTTCATTAACTTCACATACCCATGTGTAAAATCTTCAGTTATATATCTAAAAACACATGTGAAAATGTAATTGTTTTAATTAAGTTACAAAAATAAACAAACCCATGATTATTTAAAATCTAATAATTTTGTTATTAAAACATCATTTAAAAAATTAATAAAATATTTCGAAAGGTTTCAATTATAATTGTATAATCAAACGAATATTTTCAGTGTTTTCCATACACTTTACCAATACAAATTTATAAAAACATTGTTTTCATGTAAAATAATTCATGAGTAGTTCTAAATTATGAAAAGTCATAACACCAACGATTACTTCTTATAAAAACAAAAGATGTAATTTACATCAGTCATTTTTATCTTCCTGTGAAATTCTTCATGATGGAGTTTATATTGTCATTTCTGAAACATGTTTTAACATGGGTTAAACGAGTCGAACATATACTAGTAAATCTTCAGATCAGATGCCTCAACGTCATGCCTACAAATAATTGTTTTTAATATAATTTGCATAATATTTAATATCCAAAAGTTCAATTTTTTTATTCATTTTTGCATTTACTAGCTGACATGCCCGACGTTGCCCGGGCCCGTGATAATAACATCCTGTTCTATACGAACATGAATTAAATCTGTAGGTCTATCGAAATCAAGTCGAATGAGGCAATCCCAGTCGAAATCGGGCCCATAGAACCCGAGATCGGAAAGGACACACTGGCGGGAGACAGCGCAACTAAAATATGTAAGTCTTTCAATATCAAGTCAAATGAGCCAAACCCCATCGTAATCGGGCCCATAGAACCCGATATACTCCTGTACTTCCACCTTCTACCGTCAGGGGACGCAGACTGTTCTGGCGAAAGCTTTTCTGAACACTCAACCCAACCAAATTCCCTAGTAGGATTGAAATTCAACGACCAAGATATTATTATTTCTCGAAAGTAAATATACATCCGGGAAGCCCGTCCAATTTTTTATGTAAGCTGAACAACGATTTGTGGTTTTACATTGTTAATAAATAAAAAAATTACGCTGAAAGCAAACACATTTTTTAACTTCTAATTATCAGTGTTTTCGTGAAAAAAACGAAAATCTGTAGGAAAGAGTTGCGGAAAAGATTTTTTTTTTCAAAAGGAAAATATTCGAGTTTTTAAATCCAAAGGAGTGTTCCTATACATGTATGTACTCCCTTTAAGCTTCTTCTGTCGGATTTTGCATATTTCGATAAAAACTTCCTGACGCGGAATTGTTAACATTGCCAAAATAGCGTAAATCGCATATGTGGTTTACGTAAACAGCAGTTTCCGAAGGGTTAATGCAGATATTTTTTAAAACCTAACGATGCGTTTTGAAGAAAATGAACGTGGCTATGATATGATGTCTTTAGTTTGTCCGTATTCGCATTTCCCGAGTCGATGCCGATTTTAAAACCTGATCAGAAAAAGAAAATCGCATGACTGAGTTTTGGAAATGCTTTTCTTCGGAGGGTTAAAATACATTTTTTTTCGAAACAGATACCAGATTTTAAAAAGCAAAGGAACGTAGTTTAGCCATATTTTTAATTTTTCCTATCTTGCTTATAAACGCAGATTCGAACTTTTAAAGATAGGAGAAATCGATAAAAATGCAAAATTGACTTACGGAATTCTTTTTTGAAAAGTTTAACGTCAGTTTCTTTTTCAACTAAAGGCCTGAACCTGACAGAAGGTCTTTATGTGTGTTTGTTTTTTATTTGGTTATTTTAGAGAGCCAATGCGCGATTTCATATATCGCAGAAAATCGGAGTTTGCAAAAGTGACTCCTGCGCTCGAATTTTTTTCAAAGGGTTAATATTCATATTTTTCAAAAACGATTACAGATGTTGAAAGATAAACAAACGTAAGTATTCTCTGGTATTTTTAGTTTTTTGCAACTCGCTCGGAATCGCCGATGCTAATTTTAAAATCATGAAACAGCGTACAGGGAATATACTTTTTCGAAGTCTTAACTTTCGTATTTTTTAAAACCAAAGATGGTTTTGAAAAGGAAAAAGTCAGATCTTTAGTGAAGTCAGTTTTTCCGTATCTGTCGTAGTCCGGTGGATGCAAGTCACGGAAAACGGGAGAAAATAAAAAAACATGAATTAGACCCTTTTTGATAATTTTTTTAAAGGGTTAACAATGGAATTTTTTTCAAATCAAGCAGATCATTCGAGACGTAAATGTACGTTCTTTGATACTAAGCAGACGGTTTTTCCTGATTTTGGGCCGTTCGCCTGTGGCGAATTTAGAGAACCGGAAACAGAATCGGGTTGAATCGAGCTTTGTTGCTCCTCTTAACGGAAGACATAGAAAAATGGCTTCTGAGCATGCTCGCTCGGATTTCAGAAGAATGTGTTTTTGTTTGTGATGCTTGATCAGTTTTCAATTAATAACTACTCTAATTTTCAAAATATTAAAATCCTGAGACTCAGGTGCACCAGGAGTTGCTTTGGTCTACCCTCACCTAAATGTTCCGACTTTTAGGTGCGCTAGAGCCTAGCCATCGTATACAGAGACACACAAAGACACACGAAGCGAAACTTTCTTTTATTAGTATGGATAAGCATATAAGATTTATCAGAACTTCAAGAAATTTTAGAAGTACTACATTAAACACAATTTTATGCAATGATATAATAAGCTGCTTATTATTGTATTTCTCCAGAATAAGAACGCATTTCTTCCCCTTAATTTTATGTTCTCAATTTCCAGTAATTGTGCTATTTCATCATTCCAGTATATGCTTGAATACATTTACTATTGTAATTTCATTAGATTGACCATCTCCTTGTACAGGAGATTTTATCTTATCCTTAAAAAAATACTTATTTTTCAACCACTAAACATCATGATATGTTGCTGAGATTGGATAAAAATCCGTGAATTAAATATACTTGCACAAATGTAAATTGCTCTTATGATACTTATATTCAATTTACAGATTCAACGTTTTTATAATTTTCGTTTCAAAACCGATTTTCTAAACTTTCTTTAATATTTAAAATAAATCCTCATGTATTTCATTCGAAAAAGCATATTAAAACTAAAATCATCAGAAAATCAGCTCATTTGTTAAAACAATTTTTCGTCAAAGTAATGCGATTTACTTGATTTTTTTTATATTCTTTGAGACACAGTTTCTATGCAACTTTTTAATAAAAGGGAGGAAAAAGAGAATTGCGTTGGACATTTTTGTAAAAAATGAGAAATTAAAATGTTTTATATCTCTACAATTATTGCAAATTTTCCTGTAGTTTATACAATTAATTTCGAAATCCTAAAAAAAATATTTGCAAATTTTAAAGCGATGGGATAAGATCTTCAATATGTTTTATATCTCTACAATTAATGCATAAACTTTTCCTATAATGTATACAACTAATTTTGAAATCCTAAAAAAATATTTGCAAATTTTAAAGCGATGGGATAAGATCTTCATTTTTTTTTAATTTAGCACCTATAATTTAACACATAAATTACCCCAATGCTTCATTTTCCTTTCGACGAATGGTAAAAGTTAAAAATCATCTGACTTCCCATGGAAAAGCATTACAACTTAAAAGAAAATGTTCTATATTTTTCGAACGAATGAAACCAATTTAATATAAAACTATACAGTTTTTTCTGGGTGTCTCACCAATATATCTACAAAAAAGCAATCTCATCGGACTATTATTGCGATAGTTTTCGTAGAACAAACAAAAAGACAGACAGACAGAAAACAAAATCTTTTTAGGTCAAAACAGTGAGCCTCAACAGACGGCTCAGCAGCAATTACGAGTATTGAATAAAATAGAAATATTTCTATTGCTATTAAATGGAAACCTTTTTCTTTTAATACTGTATTTTTAATCATGATTGTTTTGAATTTCAAATTTTTTTTGAAGACATTATATTTTACATATTTCGACAAAAGTTATTTTAGGAAGGTATAGAGTGATAATATTTATTTAAAAAATATATGAAGTGCAATGATAGCAATTACACATTTTTATAAAGCACAAACTTAACTTTATGAAGCGAATATATAATAAGAGCAAGCATAAATTTATGAAGCGCAAACATAACTTTATAGAGCGCAAATTTATTCATAAAGCAAAAAATGTAGACTATTATATATCTTGACCGAAATTATAGCTAAAAGATGGACTTTACTTATTTAAAATAATACTGTTTTTTCTAGTGCAACTAACTATTTCCTGGTTACATCTGGATTAAGACTTAATATTAATTTAGACATAAAAAAACATGCACATGTTTGAGCCAACTTTTTTCTTCAATTTTACATAATAGGCACAGTGTATAATTAAGTAAATAAATTTACCGGTATGTTACGTACATTAGATAAATTTCTGGTGTAACCTTCTGGCATGCTATCTTAATGTAAATGATTCATAATAGGCTGACATAGGCTGACCCAAAAAATTGTTCTTCTACAAATTAAAAGAAAGTAACCTGTGAAGCAGACAAATGTGTTAAATAGTTTTAACTTTACTCAACTAAGAGAAACAACGAAACTGAAATTGCATTCCAACTATGCTGAATTAGAACTCTGTCTAAAATGACCTTTTAACTTCAGGGTGGCTTCGTACCATACTATAGCAGTGTTCTTTCACTGAAGGCACACATTCACTTATTGCTGATAAAAAAACAAGAGACATATTCCGTAAATCTTAATAAGTAGTTTAGTACAGTGGAAAAAAGGAACGTCATGCGCAAGACGTCATACCCAAGAACTGGCTTCGAAGGGTTCAAGGGGAAATTTTCACAAACGACGCGTGTTAAAGCAGCACGCAGAAGCTAAATGAAAATCCACTAATTATTGCAAATTCCTTACTTATTTATTCAGAGATAGCAGAAATTCGGGCATTATAGAATGGTTGAGCAAGATGTAATACTTAAATATCCAGCCAGTACGGTGCTTTAGGCAAGCGTAAAACTAGCACACCCTTCCAAATATTCCCATGATGGACTGCGGTGAGTTCCGTTTTTATACCGGTTGTTGGAGTGAAGCGGGGAAATCAATCTTATTATTTATTTTTGCAGTTTTTCGTGTATAAATTTTATAAAATTCGTTTTAAATATAAGACCCCTTCATAAGTGATGTTAACCAAGTTCAGCTATATTTATTGCTGTGTTAGTCAACTTATTCTAAATTATAATAAGTGAAAAGGGTTTTTTTTAAGATGGCATGTCGGTTAATATGGAATACATATTACCTCATATTGTACGGAATAAAACTATGACAGTCCATATTACCTACATTTTTACAAGAACTAAAATCTATTCCTTTTATTAAGTAAGGTACATTTCTGACTGTATTTACCTAGTTTTTAAATATAAAATGTATAACTATACCGAATCGTAATAAAATGTTTATTTATCTCTATATCAGTGTTTCCCAACGGGGGGCGTATGCCCCACAGGGGGGCAATTTGACTTTTCAGGGGGGCAATTTAACTTTTCAACGGGACAATTCAGAATTTCTGTGAACCAATACCTTCTGAATTGTTTTTCTAATAGTAATGTTGTAGACTGAAAATAAAAGTTGCACATTCAAATTTCAAAAACAAAATTAAAAAAAAATAGTTTTTTATTCAATTTTTAAAAAGTACCCATTCAAAAATTTTAAATACAATCCCACCAGAATAATTATAGAAAAAAAAATGTTTTAATATATTTAGATACTTTTATTTATTTAAAAATTCTTCATAATTTTTCTGATTTATAAGAATTTTAAAAAACTTTTTCGATTATTTATTGATTACATGACGAGTCGCACTGCAATATGTCACATGTAAATCAATTTTACACATGAAACTATTCAAGTGTATGTTTAACAATTACTTGACGACCTTCCTTTACCGAATCTTTTATCATGTTTCATTCTGATTAGAAATTGATTAGTAATTTAATCGCAGAAATTCTATGATTAAATAAGACAAAAATGTTTTATTCAAAATTATTGATTTTTCTAATCAAGGATTCTGAGCACTCTATACATCACGCATATGTGGCGACTGTGTGCCAGTAAACTACGAGGAGTATCAGATGAGTATAAAAAATATTTGATTCATCCATTACCTTCGGAACGTTTCAGGATCAATGTTAAATGCTTTTTACTCTGTCAGGAGTAAATTCTTTAAAAATTTTATGAGGATTATATGTTATGGGGGGAGGGGGGCTTCAGCATTTTAGATATGTTTTGGTGGGGCGCGGTTAAAAAAGGGTTGGGAACCACTGCTCTATATAAATACATTTGTTTTGCTTATTTCAGACTATGCGAAAGAAAAAAGAAAATGGATGGATTAAGAGGAAACTATGGGGGCCTGCAAAAATGGCTCAAACGATTTCTGTTGACCGAATATAATGGGCTTCCTAAAGGCTAGAGCGCAATTTAACGTTCAAAGAGCCTCACTTTTACAACTCGCTAAGAAGCAGGTTTATGTACGTACAGTAGCTACGTCTATATCCCTGTATCAGAAGCCAGTATTTTTTAAGGAATTAGAGCAGCAGTTAGTTAAGCATCTGATAGAAATGGAGGCGATATTTTATGGGCTAACCAGAAGAAATGTTTGCAATTAATAAATGAATTCCACACCTTTTGGAAAATGTGATAGTACAGGCAAATAATTGGTTCTATTTATTTATGGAGGGGAATAAGGACGAGATATCTATCAGAAAGCCTACTAGAACATCATTATCAAGATTCAAGGGGATTAAAAGAAGACGAGGTTAACAAGCTCTTTGAACTGTTAGAAGATATTTTTGGCAGACATAAATATCCTCCAAACCGTATCTACAATGTCGATAAGAGCGGGTTGTCGGATGTCCAAAGTAAAATTCTCCATGTGATTGGTTTTAACGGGTAAAAACAAATAAGATCCTTGACATCAGCTGAAAGGGGATCTTTGGAAACAATTATTACATGTATTGGTGCTGATAGCCACTTTGTAACATGATTCATGATTTTCCTAGGAAGGAAATGAACTGTCTCCTCATGGGAGGTTTCCATTGCGGTATGTCATCCATCTGATTGGGTGCAAAGGAACAATTAAATAGTTTCGATATTTTATTGATCAAGCAAATCCCATCGCAAAATATTTTGTTTTGTTTGTTCTAGACGGCTAAGTAGACCAGAAATCGCAACATAGACGTCATAAAATTAGCAAGTTGTAACCATGTCTCCACCATTTGCATACCATAACATTCTTCACATAAAATGCAACCTTTAGGTAAAATGTCCACGGGTGCTTTGAAAACCCATTACAGTCAAGAAGTATGCACTTTCTAAAGACACATCTCTCGTTCTGCTGGTATTTATGACATAATGGGACAGTTTTATTAATTAGTATTTGAAGGTGCAGATTTGAAGATTAACTTTGCAGTGAATAATTTTAAAGATAGTGGGATTTACCTTGTCTACATAATTGTTTCCTCCGAGTAAGATTTTATTGTTGATTCACTTTAACCTGTAAAGGCTAAAAATGCTATTCTGGTTTACAGCTCTTTTCCTGGTCAAGAATATGATGAAACAGAACCCAACAGAAGTAATCATAGTGCTATGTTTTACACTCCAACTAGACCAGTGCATTGTTGTGATTCCTCCCGCATGGATCATGATGCAAGCGTAGCTGACAATGATACGACTACATACAAAAGCAAAGTAAAGTATCATCTTGGGAAAAAAATCTAACTTTAAAAGAAATAGTACATCAGGACATGAAATAATAAACCAATAACCATTTTCGTTCATCTGTCTCCCTTAGTTCATGTCCATAAAATAACCCATGTCTCAAAATGAAATATTTTTATTCGTAAAGAATTTCGCTCTAAAATTCGAAAAATGCGTTAAGAAAATTATCAACGATTATCTGAAAGCTATACTCCATAATAATTAGTTGCAGGTGTAACACACGAAATGACTCTATTTTTATCTGCCTATATCATGAAAATCTATTGTATTGAAAACGGAATGTCCGTTGGCAATACTTAGCATAAGCGAGTTGCATCTACAGTTTAGATGTTGTATTCTCTACATTTGAAATATAGAAATGAAAAAAAAAATGTATACATTAAAAGTGTTTTTATTTATTAAAATATTCTCAAAGCCTGAAAATATTTTAATTCCACTCCAATTAAGTAAAACATAATCTTATAATTTAATGAATTGGATTATTTACATAAGGAGACATATTTTTCAACACCAAGTTGTTTGATAATATATTATACAGTAAATGTTGATACTCTCCAAGGACATTACTGCATAAACATTGATGGGAAGGATTAAGATTTTCCTAACTAGAAATACTTTCAATAGTTTCATTATAATTGCATATGCTTTCGCAATTTATCTTTAAGAATCAAATGTACTTACGAAATTATAGCCCGATATATTTACATTTAGTACTCACAATTGCATATTCACCCATCTGAGTATTTATTCAGATTACATCATTATATTAAATAACGAGATGTAGATAACGTGTAACAAAAGATTTCCTATTAAGAAAGCCGTATTACACCGCAACTAACCGTAATATTTCAAAAGATGTTCTTCAAAGGGAATTCATTAAACCTTTATTATTATGCTGCTAATAATTACGTAAAACTTAACTTTATGTGAAAATGCATACAAATATGGAAATGCAAATTCGTGAATTGGTTATCACATGATAAAATCTGATAAGCAAATAATTATTATAGACAGTAAAATATACAATTTTTTGTATAAACTTTATTTGCAATACGATTATTTTTCTTCTTGCGTTCGAAGAAAAAATGTTTTCTGCCATATTTTCTAACTTGAGATAATTCTAATTTTTCCGAATTAAAGCTTCTTTGAAGTACCATTTAATGACTGTAAATATCCATTTAAATTAAAAGTTACTTTCTACAATTAGAGACAGTTTTATGTAAATTTTATCTTTTTTTTTAAAAATATCGATCTTTTCAGATATGATATCTGTCAAAGGTACATTATCTTGGTAGTTCTACAGTACGTGTTTATGGAGCAATGGTAAACTTCAGACAAGTGGTTATCACAATTAATACATATGTATTTTTATATCATTTAACTTTTGAAATCGTCCTCCTTCAATGCACAACACGAATCCGACTTAATTGAAAAATTACTATACATAATTTGTCACAAATATTAATTTGAATCATTGTCCGTAAATCCTACTGTTTTGAATACTTTCATTTCGTACATTTATGTGAAATTTGTCTAACATATTTTAAATTATCAGTCGTGTCATGTAGATGGGGAATTACATGATTCAACTTATATCATGTACTATGCACTCTCAGAAATGTTAGCTGTATAATAGTATGCCAAGATCCATTTTTTTATCTGAATTTCTTTTTCCTATTATTATTTACAACTCAAAGAAAATTATTAAATTGAGAAAACAAAGACTTTTTAAAAAATAATTGTAAACCTTCTGTGTCGAACCCTTTCTATACATGCATCCAAATATCTGTATACAGCACAATATTGTGCATTTCTGTATAGTATTGTTTATTAGAAAATTATAATTTACATATCATAAGATTAATTAGTCGTTTATTAACTAAACAGTGACACAATTTTAAATTTTTGACTAACAATAAAATTTCAAAAATGACATATCATGATATTTTAAATTTTATTATATAATATAATATAAGTTATTTGCATTCACTATTTTAAAATCAATCGAGAACCCATTTTTTATGTATCCGAGCTCTTAAAAAATTGTTAGTATTGCCATGCCAGCATTAATTCGATTTTTAAACTTACAAGCAATTTTGAAAAATTCATAGAATATGAGCATCTATGAAAATCTTATTCTACATTAGACACATTTAAAAACAACAATATTGCGTACAAAAATTTAAAGTAATATCTCGAGATCAAAATATATTCAAAATATTAAAAAATACCAGGTATTAAAAAGTAAAAATATATAATTTTATGTAAATTCTATCACTTATAAAATAAATTTTTCAAAATGTTTTGTTTGCACTTCAGGTCATTATTTTCTAAACAATGTGACACATGAAATAGCAATTTAACAAATTAGGTAGATTATTTGTTTTTTGAAAGGGAGTCGTAAAGAAAATATTAAAGAATATTAAAGAACGTAAATTTATCAGGCATTTGATCTTTTTATAAGCTTAAATTTCCAAAGCTCTTAAAAACATTTCTAAGTTAAAATTAAAGTATATATTTGCCTTAGAAACTTTTGACAATTCTGTCATTAATTACATTTAGTTTTAGAAGTTGAGTGATGCAGATAAAGTTTTAATTAAGTACAACTAGAAAATGAACGATGTGTGACTATAGAACAGAAATATGTATAAATAAACTTTTAAAATATAACTAATCTTCTGCAATTAATTTGATACATATATATGAAAATATCTATGAAATTTTGCGTTCTGTTATGGGCTAATCTATGAAATCATACACACACATTGAAAATAATATTTATGAATGTGTAATTATTATTTTTTATGATAAAAAAAAATTTTCAACGTTTATTTTTCCATGCAAAATATAAAGTGGCAACAGCGTTTTCATTTCAAAATGGCTGCCTTTACGCAACCATGTGCTTCATGATTTTTAGAGAACGCAATATTATGAATTTTTTAATTTCATCCTCTACTGCAATTAGTACGTTTGAATCATTTTACTATGTTTATACATTCTCATATCTAATAATTACATAATGGATATTTTTTTAAGTAAAGTATTGCTTGATTGTAAATCAAAACACCACATGAAAACAATTTTGTTAAACGTGTAACGTGAGTCACAAAAACATGCATATTTCATCATTTTCATTTATTTATAGTTTAACACTTTTCTTCTGTGATGTGTTAAAAATTAATATATATCTTTAAAAATAAACTATAAATTCCAAATATAAAAATAAACAAGAATTCATTTGGTAATGTGATGAATATCATACAGGGTGCCCAGTAATTAACCACAAATTTGAAACTTCAATAACTGTTTCTTGGGACGTCATTGTGACGTAACATTTAGTGACACAACACTACACGGTTTATAATTTATGAAGCCAGAACAAACAAACCCTAGTAGACTCCACCCATTTAAAGGACCACAATTTACGTTCACGTGCTAGAATCTACAGGCAGATGGCGATTGGTGAACGGAAGGAGGTGCGTAAATACCGGAGGGAAACGACTACGCTTTTACAGCAGAAAAGCGGCGATTGGACAGCAGGTTCTGATGCAGTATCAGAAAAACACGAAGTTGCAAGCAGTTTTCAATAAAAGTTCACGTCTCTGCAAGCAGTTTGCAACAAAATGCTTAAGTTGACCATCGAAAAGAGGATTTTTATCATGAAAATATTTTATCAGAATGCTTTATCAGCCACAGCAACAAGACGAAAGTTCGACAGTGTGTATGGGACTCGAAACGGTGTGGCAAACTCGACAATTTCTGAGTTGATTATGAAATTTGAAGAACATGGGATTTAGCACAACATGCCCGATATGCACGATATATGGACCACCAAAGACCGTTACAAAAGAAGAAAATATCGCTAAAGTTGAATAACTCATTTCAAACAATCCTTCAACACCACACAGACGTGGCGGCGCTCAAGAGGTTGGAATAAAATGAGAATCTTTTCGTAAAATTTTGAAAAAAAAAATAATGAAGTTTCCGTACAAAATCACTTTCAACACTTTCAACAAGTAATGTTTATAATCGATTACGTTTTGCAAACACAATCATTGAAATGATTTAAAACAAGAGTATTGATCCAGGAAAAATATGGTTTTCTGACTAAGCTCATTTTTAGCTAAACGGCAACGTTAACAAGCAAAACACGAGAATTTGGGGTTCCACAAACCCTTTTCACAGCAGCAATCAATCCTCTGCATGCGCAACGACTTACGGTCTGGTGTGCAGTTTCATCACTTAGAATCTTTGGACCGATTTTCTTTGATGGAATTGTTACTGCTGAACGATAGAGAAACAATTTGTCAGAACATTTTATTCCTTATTGCCACGAAATGAAGTGTATTGATGGTTTTTTTTTATGCAGGAGTGTGCCAGGCCCCACAGAACTAAAGAAAATTTTGAGCTTTTAGCCGAACATTTCCATGATAGCGTTTTGGATTTGAATTCTGCTGACGCAACAGGACAAGGGATTGATTGGCCTGCCTATTCTCCTGGTTTGAACCGCCTGGACTATTTTCTGTGGAGCTACTTGAAGAAAAATGTGTTAAAAAATCCTCCACAATCTTTAGATCTGCTCCGACAGGTCATTTCTGCTGAAATTTAGACATCGCACTGCCAACTATTCGTTCAGTTTTGGACAAGTTTGATCTTAGGCTTCGCCATATTGTTGCAAGTAATGGGAAGCATTTCAAAAATCTTGTGCATTAAATCGGAATGCATGTACTATTTATAACGTATGTCACATACATGTTAGCGAGGTATACAAAAAAATGAATTTTGAATTTTATTTTTTAAATTATTAAGTTACACACAAAACCTTTTTTATATATTCAACGCCTATTATTTTATGTTCTGATTTCAGATTTGAGAAAATATTCATAAGCCTAACAGTGCAGCTTAAATTCAACAAAAGAGACGTCGGAAGCTGAAAGATGAGAGCACGTATGAGAAATACAAAAATAAACGTCTAGAAGATGTGAGAAAGTGTTGAAAAAAGAAAAGAAAAAGAAGAGCTAATGAAACTTCGAAAATTTACACGAAACGAATTACTTGCAGAAAAGATATTAGCTGTTAAACACACAGTATCAACATTCAATGCGAAACAAAAAGAAGCTCCAAATGCTAAAATGTTAATGGTACATACTTCTTCGACTGAGATAAATTACTCAGAAAGTGCTATTGGAAAGGCAACTGCTAGAGCTCGCCAGCACTTATCATCGCTTCCAAGAAAAAGAAAAGCAGTAATTTGAAGGTTGTATTTTTTAGACTCTTGTCAAAAAAGCTCATCTGAAGAATCCGAAGCTTTCCTAATAGCTGTAAATTCTCACTTGTCTTCTATTCCGGCTGAAACTGATGAACTTGTAAAAGATTTTTTGCAAATAAATGATATATACCGGCAAACACCTGGAAAAACAGATGCAATTGTGATGAAGAATAATGTTAAATACAGGTTCATGTCAGGCATCTCCTGTAATCTATTAGTGAAACATTCAAACTATTACAAGAAGATCATACTGAATATAAAATTGAACGATGTAAATTTGCTGAATTGAGACCCAAACATGCGCTACTGAGTAATAATTTGTCTTACAATGTGTGTCTGTGTAAATATCATGAAAACTTTATTACTACTCTTTCTTCATCGCATCAATTTATTCCAATTGTTTTCCTTTTCTATTCAAATGCATTTCCAAAAATTGTAATATGTAAAACACCAAAAGAGGACTGTTGGTACAACCGTTGCAGTGAGTGCAAGGAAGGGTCAGGTTTTAAAAAGAGGTATATTGAGAATGCAGAGATTGACTTTTTGAAGTATCTGAAATGATATGAATGGAAAAATGATAGTGAAATCCCTATCCAAAAGGTAATGAAAGAATTGTCACTTAAAGAACTCATTTCACGCATCTGTAATCTTGCGCCAACATTTTTGGAACACTGTTAAGTAATAATGCATCAGGCAAAAGATTACAAAACAGTGCATTTCTGTTACACTCGATAACAACTTTCAAAAACCATCTCTGGCACATAATCCTTCACAAAACCAAGTATTGGCAACCACATCTCTTATAAAAGCTCTGAAAGAAGGTGATTTCGCAGAAAATATTCATGAAGCTTTCAAGATGAAATACAGAATGCGCACTGGCAACAAAGTCAGGTGAGATTATTCACATCTGTCATCTGGCATACGTCATCATTTGGTGCTCAGTTCTGATAACATCATACATTCAAAGGAAACTGTTGTAGCTTATAATGATAAATTCCTATAGTGTCTCCCCAGAAACTTAGTGGGGGTAAATATTTGTTCATATGGATGATAATCACAATTAATAAACAGTTTCATTGCAGTAGCTCTGTGTTTATTACAAAAAAGTATAATTTCCCAATAAATTTGAATTTCTTTTCTACTTCTCATGGCCGAAGACCAGTGGATGAAATTGGGGTTACGGTTAAATGGCATGTACTGTACGCAACAGTCAGTTTATAATAAAATTTACCTGTATATATTTATCCCACATTAACGATTTCACACCTTGTGTGAATGAATAATTAATGAATCCACGTTACAGGACATCAAAATCTAGCATCCCATATATTTTGACAACATATTAGTATATAAAATACTTTAATATAAAATTGCAATTACTTTTTGTTTTTGTTTTCTTAAATTTGTGAATTGAATTATTGAGTAAGGTATATATTACGCAGTTGAATGCATCACCAATATATTTATTTTTAATTATTTTAATACAAATGATTATTTTATTTGTATTAACCTAATTTTTATATTATTATTTTAAACAATTTTTAAAATCTGGGCTATTTATTTAAGGATAAGTATCATAAATAAATTTATGTTTTAGACATTTTATGTTTGTTTACTGTTTACAAAACCCACGTACAAGATAATCAAGGAATATGCTCCAAAGCATTTAGTATTATAGTAAAATTCCTATAATATGAATCAAATATTTGCTCCATATTACGTGAATATTACAACCATTTTTTTTTTTAGTACAATGTCCGTATTTATATAATATTGGTATTATATTAAATATTTAAATACAGTTAAAATTTTACAGAAGTATTCGCTTTATGTTCAAAATGTTTGTAAGTTGAATTCATGTAAATATATTGAAGATATGTTGCTTTTTGGCTTTACGTTAGTAACCTATTTCGTCGAAAATATTGCACCGCTTCTGGAATAATGTAAACATACGAATGTTGTGTATATATTACATAATTGTATTTACTCAATATAAGGCCAGTAGTGCGCTAATATTTTTTGCGCATACATATATTTGATACACATTTTAATACATGCATTTTATATAGTTAAACAGAAACATAAATGCTTACACACATTTTTGTACACATTTTTTGCGCGTGTCATTTAAATTTTTGTAAAACAATTCTAATCCTTTTCAGATCAAGAAAACTAATAAAAAATATACTTTCTTACTCTATCTGCATCTACATTACATTATTTTCTATATTAAAAATATTTTTAAATGTAATTCGGGCATTTGAAAGAAATATACTCTTTTTTTTCTTTTTCTTTCTTTTTTTTCTTTTTTTTTTGTATTTATACAACAATTTTTAAAAAAATTATACTGTAGAAAGTTATTTCAAAGTACCGTGTGTATTATCGATCATCTAATTCTTTCAAGAGATTCTGAGCACGTTTGAAATATTTCTCTCTCAGCGGATTTTAATCATGTCGCTAAGATTTAACCAATCACACTTGACAGCTAAAATGTGGCAAAGAGATTAATTATAATTACTAAAAACAACAGTAACTTGTTTAAATGAAACTTTTTTTTTCCTTTTTAACAAAGATATTTTCTTACATTTAATATACTGTAAATCGCAAACTTTTAATATTTTTTTTATTATTAAGTTAAGCCATCGGATTTATTCTTTTATAAGTTTAAAAATTAGGGGGAATTGCAAAATGAATTAAAAAGAAGCGAATTTAAATTGTTTTTAATTAAAAGAGCAATTTTTCATTATAATATTTAAAGGATTTTTTTTAAATGTCTTATTTAAAAATGCATACAGTTTTCTGGGGAGTTTTTTAACAGATTGTTAATTTCTTTTAGAACCAAAATATTATAGAGATAAAAAATGTCTTACATTTAAACTGAGCATTAATACAAATTTTCCTTAGAGAACTTCAGATAGATATAAATACAATGGATTGTTATAATTAACAGGATTGTCAGAAGTTATCATGCGAATCATTTGCTTTAATGAGAAAAAAATACTCTCTGTGTTTATAAAATCTAATTTTAATGATACGTTGTAGTGGTTTGGCGACTCATCATAAAGGCAGTCGTTTGCTTTGATTCAGATGGTATTGTGAAAATAACATCTGGTGCATGCAGCGACATCTGTAGACTGTTTTACTTTAACTTTCGACGAATGTGTCAGTCGGAATTTGTGGGTTTTCTGCGTTTCGCAGCAATTTATTGCAAATTTTGGATTTTCTGGTCAGTTAGCAATGTATTTAATCAGGTGAGAATGTGTGTATCCTTGTATTTGGTCGTATCTCAACCCAGAGAAATTCAAGTCCCGCTTCTATCACCAGAAAGAGGTTATGCTTCGATTGTGAAGTTTGCTTAGAGCTGAAACTTGGTTTGGCAAGATAAATTAGATTGTTCATTTCAATAAAGATTGATTTGGCGGCCACGGACTGCTTTGATTTAAATATTTACCAATCTTGTAGCAGACCTGTTGAAGTTTACGCATCGAAGCAAAGATAGTTTTGTAGTTGTAAAGTAAGATCCCAGCTGTGCGTAAGTTAAAGCTTTTTTTTTTTTTTTACTCGTGTTGTTCGAGTGGTTTTTCGTAAAGTGCAGAAAAGTATATATATCAAATAGGATTATTTAGATAGCATTCATCAGTCAGAGTTAAAATTCTGTGAATAAGACTTAATCATCGGCCTTCCCTTAAACTTTTAAATAAAAGCTGATTTTAACTTATATTCTGACATCTTTACTGAGCTAGCCAGGGTTCGGCATCAACCAGCACGCCACAGCGTTAGATAAAAAATTTCTAATTTCGTACTATATGCCAAAACATCTTCAATCATTTAACTCAAAATAAAAACTAATTCTACACAGTTTAATTATTTTTTATATATAATTTCAAATAATGCTGGAACCGAACTTTGCAACGCGTATATTCAGTTTAAAACAATTTAAAGTTTTAGAAATAAAATTAAAATTAAATGTTTTACTTTATCTCCTTCTTATCTTGACAGGAAATATATATTGCTGAGTAATATGTATACATAATCACTCTGGATACAGTCATTTCAAGCTACTTTCATGGACCTAATGGCGAAAAAACTGCAGTAAAAACAGCATTTTAAAGTTTTTATCAGCTAAAAATATATATAACTTTCACTGCATATAGTGAAGTTTTACATGATAAATTAAATAATTCTAAAACGGAAACATTTTTCGTGATGGAAAAAATCAACATAAAAAGAAAAGTTTTTAGAGCTTAGTTTGTACTTTTACGTATTGAAAAGTATGTTTAGATAATGACTTTTTTTTTTCTCTTCCCAATATTTGTGTATTCATAATGTAAAATTAAAAACTTTCGAAGAAAATCTATTATATTTCTAATATAGTGAACCAAGGACTAAACTTGATAAGTATAGGAAAATGACCCTGTTTAAAAGTTTTTTTTTAATTATACTGTATTATAATATTTTTCATTATATCTATTTAATATTCTGAAATATATTTACTAATTGACTCTTAAATTGGTTTTATTTGGGTGTTTTTCACGAAAAAACCCCTTTAATTAACTTGTAATGGAAAAATTTGTTTTAAATATGGGCAAACTTAGTTACAAACTTCATTTTTGTATTTTATATTATAAAAAATCCAGCAGCATATTGGGAAAATTCCGAAAAATACCGTCCATGTACTATCTTCGTTTAAGTTATTTTCTACAAGTATCTTCATGATTCATGTATGTCACTACGGAATACTATTCTATAATTGGTTTTAAAATGAAAATTAGATTTTTATAGAGAAGTTTTTTATTTCTCAAAATTAACCAAGAATAAAGAGATAATTAATTCTAAACCCGGAAAATTTTCAAACAAGTGCAATATTTAACTGAATAATTCAACTGCTTTACAAGCACTTTGAGTAAAATGTCAACATTTATCACAAATAATCTCGAGCATTTGATCCAGTGATTTACTCTTTCGAAATAATGGGAAGATTTCCAAAGCTATGTTGAAAATTTAATGCATTAACGCGTATACTTAACTACTGAGATTAAATGTGATTTGTTCCAGCTTATCACCCATTTAGTTGCTACAGTGAAAAATATTTGCTTTTAAAATTTTAATTTGCTGTGTGCTTAAATAGATATTATTAGCTTTTGGTGAATACTAAAATTTTCATTTGTCTAAAAGCATTAAAATTAAAAAGTTTATGTCTGCTGTTTGAAGATTTTCGTAAGATGCTTCAGACATTGATTTATAAGTAGTGATTTTGGAAAATACTTAAAATATGGTATAATTATCATAAGCAGATTGATTTTATTCTGTCAATATACTATATATTTGATATGAAACATTTATCTGCAGAATTCAATCCCAAAACAGGACACTCTTAAGGCAATTTTTCTTTTTGTTTTAAAAGAGCTAAATAAATAAAAGTACAAAATGAATTTAAAAAATAAGTTATAACAATGTTAAATTTTTTAATGCATTTGAAATTTGTTAACTAAGGATGCCTTATATATATGTTTCTTTAACTGGGACAACCCTCAAAGGAATTAGTCTGAGCGATATTGCTCAGAACATAGAGTTAATAATTACAAAATAATGAAAAAGGGCAAATTAAATAGTAGATTTACAAAGTATCATGTATAAATTCATATACACTGTAAATAAAAAAAAAAGAGAAAAGAAGTACCACTCATCATTTTTTTCAGATTTTATTATTATACAATTTGGCAAATAATTTCATTTTCTTAAGCGCGAATTGCGCAAAGTTAAAATAAAAATAAATAAATAAATAAATAAATAAATAAATAAAAACACGTCGGAGCTTTTTAAAATTTCAAAATCGGATTTGCGTCAATAGCGTATTTTAGCAAGCGTGGATGTACGCAAATTTAATTTAATTTTTGCAACATTTTCTTTGTGACAAATATTTACATTTTAATTAAAATTTTTCCTCCATGTTTATAAAACTATTTTTTGTATGTATAACTATTTATACAAACTCGTACATTTCAAACCACATTGATAACATGCTTTGCTACAAACCTGATAAAAAAATGGTAGCCTAAGTTCCTATTAAATTATATAGAATAATTTACATTAAATCTCCAAATCGGTGAAAATGAAAAAGTTAAGCCTAACAGATACTGCTTTATTATTTTCTAGGAATCTCTACCGCCTGCGTCCTTACTTCGTCAATCCCCAGACTTTTCTTTCGCCTGTCTGTCTCTCACTACATTCTATCTGTTTTCCTATCCTTTCTTCGACCCATCTCAATACCCGATTGTACGTCTCTCTACACGTCTCGGTACGTATCTGTATAATCTTGTTTTCTAAATACAGGTTTTACACGTTTTTTCGATTTTTGAAATGCTCCATGCGTCTTAATTCTTGTTCAAAATACTTGAAATAAAGAAGGACCCTGATATTGTTTACAAAGAAACTGTGTATGCATTTTACAATTAGACTTCGTTTAGATAATTAAATTTGTTTTACAACTTATTAAAGTGCTAAATTTTTATGAAAATTGGAATGGAATTAAGAAAAAAATCTCTCAATAATTAATTATTCAAGGGATTAAATAACTGATACACAGATTTGTTTGTAATATAGTTTTATGTGATTTAACGCCAAATTGAGGAAACATCTTTAAAATTAAGACACAAGGAACATTTTAAAATTCGGTTTATAAATTATATAAATTTTTTTAAAGCTTAAAATTATATTAAGATTAAAAAAATTTCAAGGTATTCTATATACTTATGGTGAAATGTATATACCCACAAAATTTCATATACCTATGACGAAAAAAAAATTATTTAAACGTCCACCGTTCCCTTAAAAAAATAAATATGAAAGCTAAGGCAGAACATATTTGAAAACAGGTTCAGCAATTACAGTCCACAACCAGAAAAGTATTCGAATTTTTTTGTTCCTGACCTGTATTTGATCTATAGATTTATATATATTCTACGTAGTTTGTTAAAATTTAGTTAAGTAAGAAAACGCATAATAGGGTTAAAACTCGCCGTCAACAATTTTTATCAATAGGCAAAAACATACTTCAATTCTTTTGAACAGCCCTGTATATTACATACAGATTTTAAACACGCCACATATTAATAAAAATTAATACAGGCAAAAAAACACGGTTAAAACTTGTTAAGTTACAATTTAAAAATTTATCATCCATAAGTGGTCATTTATCCAGTCGTTTGTATGGTACTGCATATGATATTCTACAAACATCGCTTAGTATACTAAATTGAGTTCACCTTGAAAATGCGTAACTCAATTTAAAAAAAAAAAAACCTTTTAAGCAACACACGTTCATCCACAGTAATGCCTGTGATGTTTTTTGTGTAGCATCGTACATAGCACTTATGCATACCATAGTATGTACAAATTAAGTTAAATTTTAAAACGCATATCACTTAAAATGCATTTCCAGGAATTGTCGCAGCAAAAACACAGTACTTCTAATACAGTAGGGTACACCGGGGCACGTTTACGCATGGGGAACGTTTACGCAGTGCACTTCTTCCGAAACGAGTTATAACTGGCGCGCCACAAGTCATGATATTGATGCTACTCCCTAGCGGCTATTCTCACAAGTTTTTGAGTGTCTGTCGAGCTTCGGTCTAGCATGCGGAAAGCATAACCTATTTTCTGTCAAGGTGGGTAAATTTTGTGTTGAATTTATTGAAACTTATTGTGAACAAATAAATCTTAGTTAAGGAAAAAAATATATATATATATGAACATTAGCAGAATTTTATCCTTTTTTGAGAACTGTATTTGTATTAGCAGAAATGTTTTTAATGTTCATTGCACGTTAAAAATAAATCCAAACATGGCGACGGGTCACGTTTACGCATTGCCATTAGGGCAGCTTTACGCACTTTCTTACTGCATAAAGTTTCCCCTGAAGCTTTTTTGCTCCGTACTGTCTCAAACCTTTTTAGTATTGCAAATCATCATTTAATGTTTAATTGAGTAACAGATTCGTCTCTTATAGCCTACAATCATATAGTTCTGTCTCCATGCCTGTTCAGCTTTAATTTTATAGACTATGCAGTCTGTAATAAATTTTCTTTATTTTACACATGGTAAGATATTATGTTTAAAAAATTAATAGAACCAAGTTAGATGTCAAAATAATGAAAAATGCCGTTCTGCAAGTGAGACATGGCCAAAACACTATTCGAGAGCCTGACAAACTTTATGGATTGAATGACAAGACAGTGGGTAAGTACTGCAAAAAATGGGCTAACCTGCGTAACGTGGACCTGAAAACACACAAAGAGAATGAAAATGTAAGTTGAAAATTTCCTTTAATATTAAACAGTTAAACAACTTAGAATACCAAATACAAATTTAATAGTTCACACATATAAACTTTTATATAATATGCAAAGCCGTTTTTTTAATTGAAGTTCCTCCCACCACCCACACACACACACAGTTATTTGAATACCGCTTTCAACGGTTAAGGTATCAAAATATTCACCTCATTTTTTGTTGCGGAAAAGGTTTTCCATATTCACTAATGTTATTCTGAACGGCACGGGCTACCGTCAAAGCTGTTATCGCTTTTCATCAGACTAATGTGGGGAAATATTTTAATTAATCCCCTACTATATAAACTACTGGTCGATTGAATCGCAGTTATTAGCAGAGCAGGTTTTTTACGTAGAAATAGCCTACATAGTTATGCATGCCTTTTCAATGAAAAAAATAATATTTTTTGCAGGTTGATGATGACAAACTCCTGAACTAGGGACCCCACCGGCTCCAGAGGTGCCACCGATACTAGATGCCCCAGTAAAAGATGTGTTGCCAGGTCGCATAACGGCTCAGTTTGGATATTCCAGACATCAAAACGTAAGTAAACGTAAGATATATGACGGGGAGGGGGGGTTTGAAAAATAAGACCAGAAAATTTATAATTTTTAATTATAAAATAAATAGGTTACTAAATTCCTATTGTTTGTACAGGTGTTCGAGTCTAACCAAGAAAAATTGCTTGTGGAATACCATCTGAAAGCTTCCGATGTATATTTTGACATTTCGCCTAAAGAAGTAAGACGATTTGCATATACATATGCTGTAGCTTGTAACAGAAAAATACCTCAGTCGTCTTGGACCGACAATGGAATGGCAGGACCGGATTGGCTTACTTCTTTCCTAAAACGACATAGAAAACTCTCGATTAGGTCCCCTCAAACTACTAGATTAGCTGGAGCCACAAGTTTCAATCGAACTAATGTGTCGGCATTTTTTAATAATCTGACAACTACAATAAAAAGACTTATGGTGCTATCACACGTACACTCATATCATAGTCAATATCAGATATTTCATCCGAAACACGTTTTTCAAGAAGAAAACGCTCCAAATCGTCCCGTTTCATAGATTGCCTCTCGTAATTTCTTAAAGATCTAACTTACAGTAGTTTGTATCCTCTACGATAAATATCAGCTCGAAATCCACCAATCAGAGCTCTCTAAAAATTCCAAGATGGCCACCGTCTGTAAGTCAACATCTTATGTTTAGCGTGGTCGCAAATATTGAATCCAAAAATACAGAAGAATTAAGAAAAAAGCAAATCTTTAGTAACACAGGTACCAATTATACACAAAAAGAACTTATAAAATGTGCAGTTATTTTGAAATTAAAGAATTACATATACGTCGATTGCCTTATCGGAGTTCGTTATTTACACTCCCGATAAGAACTTTATTTACTAATTTAAAGTTATTTATTGCGATTATTTTATTTCAATTCCTTATATTATTTGCTATATGTTATAATTGTACTGTCGGAGTCACTTATTTACTTCTCAAACTGTACTAGTTTAACTACTTTCTGCAGCTATAGTTGGCGTTACTTCGTACTTGTTGCCAAATTATGTCGCCAAAGATAAAAATGCAAGCAAACACGCATCAAGGTATTCTAGTGCAATACAAATTATTGCCTCCTTTTAGCATGCAGCGTTCAGAATCTAAATTTTGTAGTGGAGGGGGGGGGGATTTTTCTTATACTTTTAGAAAAATAAAATTTAATAAATGAAAATTTAATCTAGCAGCTATTTATAGTTAATTATATTTTACCTTTTAAGAATTTTCTTTTAAAACAATCTTGATAATCTTTTTTAAAACATATACAACTATTATACAGACATATATATTTATTCGTAAATCGGTGGGATAGTAAAAATTTATTCACAGATGTTCGGTCATCCAAGGCTGTCTGTTAGATGGTTGACGACTTTCTTTCCAACATTGTTTATTAGTGAGAAATTCCAGATCCAGAATCGGCCGGAGTGGCTCAGTGGTTATAGCGATAGCCTGAACGCTGTGGACCCAGGTTCGGTTCCTGGCTCTGGCTAATTGTTCACTTCATGTTGTATTTAATGTATGTGGGTGAGAATGTCCTTTTCAGTCTATTTTTCCTTTTTAATTATTAAATTTCAACCATCCTAAAATTTTGTCTTCCCCCATTTAGAGGTGTATAAATTTTAAACCTTTATATGTTTTTCAATTTGTTAAGTAAATTGTGCCCTTTTTTTACTTTTAATAATAAATAACGCATATAACCCCCCCCCCCCCGCCCCTCCCTCCAGTTAAAATATTTTGCTTCCCTTCAAATAAATAAATAAATACATAAAATTAAAATTAAAATTTATATATTTTCGAAAACAAAAATGAATTGTAACGTAAAACTTTCGTGTAATTGCAGGAAAATCGGTTTTTATGATGCAATTAATTCTCAAATATTTTCAGCTGCATAATTAAGTAAAAATAACAAAATATTATTAATTTTAATGCTAATATTAATTTTGTTAATTTATCATGTTTGCCTTTAAAATATGTTTGTTGAACATGAAAAAGTTTACTTAAGAATTCCTCGCATCGAAAAACCAATATTCCGTATAGAGAATACTGATTAATACAGTATAATAAATAAATAAATAAATTAAAATATAAATTAAAAACATGTAATTTAACAAATTACAAAACCATTGGGAAAATTTATTTTATTTTATTTTGTTGGATATATATATTTTTTTTTTTTCAAATTAAATAAAAATAATAATTATTCAAAAATATTCATCGGAACCATCTATAAATAAACGCATTTTCTATTACTACAGTTGAAGAAATCCTGGCATTCTCTGCCCTCGCAAAAATATTCTACACTATCCATCTACACAATCGATCGCTTCATCGCACCCCTGACAGCGTTGAATGCATTCGTCATTCGATTGTAAACAAAGCGCCTTTCCATCATCGCATGTCGATGCCGCAAATGTTTCAACCAGCAAACGATAAACGTTGCGCGATACATAATAATATTTAACAACATACTGTCTGGAAGAACTGTTTAAAGGAGTAGGTTCATAAGAGAAGCAACGGAACGCTATTGAGAAACATTAAGTCGTGCAAATAAAGGGAAAGTGCTAACCAAGATATGTTAACCAATATACCTTAATATTTTGTCGGATCCTTCCTACAATAACTTTAACTCGTGTTTAGATTTATGTCTGAGCTAAAGTTATTTTGAGGAAATTAAATTTGATGACCACGTTTTTTGCTTTTTAAGACGATTTCCCATCCAAAGTCAATTTTTGGATTCGGCCTTTTTTCATATCTGATAGTTTGCATCTATCCTTTTTGTAACTTTAATATTTTTGTAACGATTTTATGCATTTATATTGCCTATTCAAAGAAAAATTATTCTAAAAGTAAAAAATTTCGTTAAAAACGCTTAAAAAAATAAAATGACGACGCCAAGAGGTCTATTCTCGACCGAAAACGACAACCATTTTCCCAATAGTTAAAAAACTTGGAATTTTTTACGAAAATCAGTGGCAGCAATAGAAACTATGTTCTTTTTAATGTTTCTTCAAATGTGGAAAATATATTGCTATCTGAGGTTTCTGATGATAAAAAATGCTTTTCGGAATGTTTTTCAGAAGAAATTATTGTATAATTTTTCGTGGTCATATTATACTGTCATAGATTATGAAACATCACACACAGTCATGCATCTTCCTTATTATAAATGTTCATATTCTACGTAATAAATAATAAAACTCATTCTTCTCTCTGTTTTTGTCATTATTCTAACATAACATCGAGTTAGAATTTTAAAATGTAAATAACATTTCTACCTCTGTCAAATGACACTTTTGAAAGATTTGATTTATGGTTATTTTACTTGTAATGTTTAGATTAAAATAATAACAAATCCTTTTTAATACTCTTTAGCCTTATTTGTATACTTTTTAGGAAGTAAAAAAAAGTAAAAAATAAACATAAATAAAAAAATTTGAAAGATGTATTCGGCACCGGAATAATTGCGTTGATGCGTTGTATCATTGAAAGTATTTGCAGGTAAAAGGCCAATTAAATAAAGTAATTATTTCGAGATACAAACAAAGTAGCTATGATAAATATAAATATTAAAGAATTTTTGTATTATAATAAGAAGATAACCTCGAAAACACAAAGTCTGCTTAAAATCGATCGTAATTGTCACTAATCTTTCAAATCATTTTATATTAAAAAAAAAATCAGAGGCGAATTGAGAACGTGTCCTATTTGTTAAATGCACACATATGTATATTTAACTGGTAATTTTTATTCATAGGTATTAAATGTAATTATATATCAAAGTATGTGTTGGCAATAAACAAAAAAAATGCATTGCTAGTTTTGATATTAGTCAGAATGGAAGCAGTGAGAAAACTATTCTTGCATTTATTTAGTACGAACGCTTATCCTTGTCATTCAATATTTTCTATTTCATGACAAGCTTCTTCCGTGCGCATTCATTTATTGCTTAGAAAAATATGCATCATTCAGTAAAACTTCAAAGATATTCAAAATATAATAACGGAATCCAGAGTTTCTGCAGAATGAAAATTTATAATGATGTTGATTTGCACTTCAAAACTTCAACGAAACAATTATTCACTGTCAAATTTAATCATCTGAAAGTTTTATCTTACAATGAATAATTACGGGATTCGTTAAATTCGTTGAAATATTTTTCGCATTATTCATTGAAGATTTAAAATACATCTGTCAAGTTTAAATGATTAAGTCAAATGTAAACTTAGATGAATATATTCATAAAATGAAATTTAAATTGATTTTGTTTTAGAATATTTCTATCTTATTGTTATTTAACAAGGATATCAGTGAAAAAAATGAGAATATATACAATAATGCTCACAAAAATACTGAATGAAAATTAATATTTCAATCATTATAAAGTTGCTAAAGTTCACCCTTTTCAAAAATGAAAAAGAATATTGTTATATATATATATATATATATATATATATATATATATATATATATAACACAAAAATTATGTATATATATATTACACAATAATTATGATTTACAGTGGAATATAATCATTTAAAGTTAATTGAAGAACTATTTAAGAATATATTTCAGCTACGTAAGTCATCTGATATTCCAGCTGTAAAACTGGGATTTTGTGCATGAATAATTTGACGATTATACTACAACACTTCGAACATCAGATAGATTGTTTGTTTGTTTTATTGAGAGCATACATCTGTCGTGCGTGCTTGATACAAGTATCCGCTTACAAGACATCGTCGAGAAAAGCCAGGATAGCCACAAGTAAAGACTGAAGAATTATATCCCTAATCTCTACAATGAGTGTGCAATGGAGGTGACGGGAGTTGAACACATCGCTCTGACTCCTATGCTTGCAAGCGATTAACGGAGTGGCGCCTTAACCTCGGCCACGGAAGGCCCATCAGATAGATTAGAGAGTGCCTTCGAAGAGAGATTGTGAAAAATTCTTAGAGATTCTTAGAGATTGTGAAAAATATGCAAATTACCGAATCTACACAATGAAATTAATTGTTTTCGGAATAATTTGGTTCATAATGAAAATGCTTTTAATGAGCTCAGTTTGGTATTATAAATTACTTCACAACTCGTCTTTTTCATATTAAGGGATTTAAAAAACAGTATGTTTTGTATTTCAATTTCACCTTTTTTTGAAGTCGAGAATTTTAAATGCTACAGGTAATTTACACGAAAATAAACATATTTGGTATGGTTTGTTTGGGTTGGTATGGTTATATTTTGTACACAAGAGTTAAACGGACCAGGTCATTCTTTTAAAAATTGAATTTGACAAATGACAAACATCTATTATCATGTCGGAATCTGAAATCGGAACCTTTGTCCAGTTGTACTTTTTAACCCCTAACCAAGCAAGCGGGTACTAAAATAAACAAACATTACTAAACTTTAAAAGAAATATATAAAAATGTTATTCAGTCAACAAAATGCAGAGCGCATAGATAATTTCTGGAGAAGGTATTTCTCACAATGTATGTAGTGTTTGCAGGTGCTTATGTATAGGAAATAACGATAACTGTTATTGCACAAAAAATATTTAATTTGTAGAGGCATCTCATTTGAATATAATGCTAAATACCTGAGTGCGTTTAGTAAAATTTCAGACTTGAGATCATCAAGGATAGCAAAGCACACTCTAATATTATTAAAAATACATAAATTATCGGATTTATCTGACACAAGAATCATTAGAATTCTGACACTTTTAAAAAATTGTGCTGATTTGCTTTAAAGGTAACATAGATTTGCGCAACTTAATAATTGCCAGATTTTTTGTTTTTATTTCTCTCACATTGGGTTTGTAGCTGTTTATCTAGTTGTGCAAGTTTAACTTCATCTTGTTTTTAGTTTTTGAGCATCACCTAGAATTTAAAATTTACGATTTTGAACTATTGAATTTAATGATTTTGTGAGCAGTTAAAGATCATATTTAAAAATTTTAGATGATCCAATTCTAGTTTTTAATTGCAAGATTGTTTCATTCCCGGTATTAATGTATTCCTCTAATTAGAAGATATACAAAATGAATCCATCTTACGCACATTTTTAATATAAACTAGACAACCCGCGTGGCATAACCCGGGCCAGCCCGGTATCAAATTAGCGATAAAAATTAACACCGAGCCTGTGGCCGGTGACATTCTAGTAAGAATAAAAAAAGAAAGAAATTGTGAAAAAAAAAAAACGAAAAAATAAATTATGAGAATTAAGTTAATGAAATATTATTAGAATAAAATGAATGAAATAAATAAATATATATTTTTTTAAAGGGCCGAGGATGGTCCTGTTCCGACTCCACGAAAAGAAAATTTAGCGGCTGACCAAAATCTAAAGAGAGAAAAGCGACTAGCAGACCGCAACAACAAAATTCCTAGAGTGTTTTATATTTGAAAATGTCGTAAAGTAAATCCCCCGAAAACGCTTTTCTTTTCTGGAGCCACACACATAAAAAAGGAGAAAAAAGGCTAAGGTAAAAGACGAAATCACTTATTTTTAATTTTTCACTTAAAAAGGAACCCTGTGCTCCCTTTGCATTAACGACAGGCTATTAAATAATAGCATAAATATAAATTCAATATAAAATAACCAACGTTTCAAACACAAAAACCAAAATATGATTCAGAGATGCATTCGGATTGTCTTCGTTAATCTGTAGCCAAATCTGCAGGTATCTACGTAGCATAGATTACCAAAGCCATCGCCAACAGACAGATACTCATACAAACACCTTTCTTTATTAACATATATGTTAACCGACATTTTCACAAAGCCAAAACAAGTCAAATGTGAAAATTTTTCACCTGTAAATTGACCATCCGCTTGATGAAATAAAATTCATTATTCCTACGCAGAGCACCCACTTTGAAGTGTTTGGTATTATCTTGGGCTAAAAAATAACGATAATAGTTGTTATATTAAGATTAAATGTATTTGCAGAGAGAACCCAAAATTTGTATCACATTTAATCAAAAAGGGAAATACTTGAAGTTTTGCTCATAATTTATGCAACATCCTATAACCAATTAAATATTTATACATGCACGTGAACTTTGCAAATCAGATTTATTATATTATAAAAAACATATATGCGATCTACGCTTGGAACAACCATTTCTCAACTAAAAAACATAAACAAACTCGTGGTCTCCTGCACTATACAGCAGTTCCCTCTTTCATACTGCACATATTGTTTCAAATATATTAGTTTTTCATCTCGACAAATTTTTATTATAGTTTTATGAAATATATAATGGAAATATTATATTTAAAATAGGTAAGATTAAAATAGGTAGATAGGTAGTAGATAAGATTTTGGCTATGAATTCAAATTATAGAGAAATTGGTACTATGCATCTCTTCTGTTATTCGACTGTCAATCTCAAGTTCTTCTGTTAACACGTACTTCGCGTTAATAAATCTCTTTAGTATTTAGTATTTCTTTAAACATTAAGATTACGATATGTTATTGTTCACATCTCTTAAACAAAATAAAATGTAATAAAATGTAATAACATTTAACTGTGCAAATATGTGTCATGTTTGACAAAATATATCCGGTATTTCATAAAAAAGTTTATGAAAAGAAGGAAAAATTCGTAATATCAATATAAACAGTTATAAAACGATAAAAGTGTCTTCTGAAAAGGTAACTGCAATGTAAAAAAACGTCTAAGCTTCTGTTTTAAATCATAAAGAAAATTATTCATTTATTCAAAAAATGCAAACAAATGTACGGTTAAGTTGCATTTGAGAAATATATATTCTTTAAAAGCATGTGAATGATTTACTCTGATTACGTTAACAAGCTATTGCTTGGTCTATATACTGTATATCAATCATTTCCTAAGAGGGCAATATCACGCTCATCCCCTCCTCCCACAAGGGCTATTAAAATCGCTTAGGGAGTGATAAAAAATGAATAATGCTTTTGTGGGTATTTTATATAATTTTGGACGATAAACATACTTAAGATATTTCAGGTAGAAATCTAAGGGTGATTCAATTACAAGTCAGAAAATAAACATGGAAAATTTTATTACAAAATAAAAAATAATTTATTTTATAAAGCACTGCTCTATAATACTACTCTGATCTCAATCTAAGGTTTTCTTATATGTTGATGCAATTGAGGAGTAGCTTTTTTATACTATCTAAGAGTAAGATTTCTCAACATCTCGAAACCGAACGTTAGAAATTAGCTATAAATTAATGTAGCCATATTTTTGACGATGCTGATTTTTGTCAAGCAGACATTCATGTAGTTCGTAATACATGTTTAAAAAAAAGGAGAAATGTCATAATAATTTTAAGACTTAAACATATGTTATTGAATCTAAACATGCCTTGATTATGTTTCGGTCCATTTAAAGCATCTCATTAAAAATTATACGTTTGAAACATGTAGTTTTTTAAGGAAGATAAACATCATAGTTTACCATGAAGTTTTAAGAAGAATGAAGACTTAAATATTTAACCCTTTGGATTCTGATGTCTGCAAACTCAACAGCATTCAAAATATGGCGTGGGTACGAACATGAAATATTCTGCGATATTATTTCTTCCCGTTTCTTCTATTTGCGCACTTGTCAGCAAGACAATAATATATAAAAGTCCCAACTTCCCTAAGATAACAAGTAAAAAATACTTCCCACCCATTGACTCAAATAATACGCTGTTCTGTTGCAATAGTTGGATATTTACGAGTGGGGGGAAATGGGACAGGCGTTAGCACGATCTGCCAATATTGTGACGAAATTATCCATAAAGATTTAAAAATTGCATAAACTGTGTAATTTCTTGGTTGATTTAATCCAATGAATAAACAGATTTCTAAATGCAGTGGTGAATGCGGCGTTCAGAGCTGCAAAATATCACAGAAAACGCGATATGAATGTAAACACGTTTACGGTTGATTGGCACTAGAATTTTCATAATCCAGCTCTTTCATTCCACTTTATATAAGGGGTGTTGTAGACGCCAAGGTTGCATCGACCGATGTCGAGGCAGTTAACGTGCGTTTTTGAGATTTGTTAAGTAAAACTAATAACATATTTGAAGTTCAACTGCCATTAATGGTTTCATTAATGTTTAATTAAAAATATCGTTGCATCTTGGACTAAACATATTGTGCCATAATTTTGTAAGATACGAATAATTCAAGTTTGCAGTTTACGTTGTCTTCGGCTAAAAAATGCAGCATTATTTTTGTTTTAACCCATTAGACGCCGATATAAATAATAGCCTTTTTTATGGAACAGTTTTTTTCTTTATGAATAGGTAGTGTTAAAAATACTTGTGAAAACTATTTAAAAATAAATTTGAATATTTAGGAGAAACAGCATGTTCCCAAAATGGGTGCAATGGCGCCTAATAGGGGTAATTTTTTTCAAAATTATTATTTAGTAGTGTGCAACCCCCGTCCAAAATGACGGAATGTTGCGTTTCATTTTCATAAGACTTCATACAAAAACAGCATGAAGATGTTTTGAAATAATCTGCAATCCTTTGATATAAAAAACGACATTCCCAAAGAAAATAAATTGTTTTGGTTGAACTTTCAATAGTTTAAACATTTCACTATAAAAGGATTCATTAAAGAAAAAGAACGATAAATCTTCAAAACAAAATTTAGATTAACAAAGATGTTCAAACGCCCAGTGCCGGATTAACACCCCCCCCCCCGGGCCCGCTAGCAGGCCCCTAATTACATCGTGGTGAGGCTTCGAATTTATGCGAAACTCGTAAAAAAACTGCTGTAATACTTCTTTAACACCAGACAGTGCTGCAAAGCATATTTTTAAGCGACATTTAAAAAAATCACAAAATACGTATTTTACAACATAAATATTAAGTTTGGGCAATCTACATCATTTGCATTAAATTGCCCTGCTATATCAGAGTAAACATTTCATTATTCAAATTCCGATTTCACAACTGTATAAAACAGTAATAAATTTCGATCGTTAAAAAAAGTATTTTCTTTTATTCCTTAATTATATTGCATCTGTTAAATAGATTAATATGACTGATCCTTTTTTTTTTTTTTTTTTTTTTTTTTTTTTTTTTTTTTTTACTACAAATTACTATGTTAAAATTCAAAATTTTATCTACATTGATATAAATAATTCTTTTTGTACCACATTATTACATTATACTCCTTATTTTTTTAATTATATTTTATATAAAATATCCATTTTATTTACAACGCAAGAAAAATTGATTAAATGCAGAACAAAGGTCATTTTCAACAGAAACTTTGCTTCGTTATATTAATTGCTGATAGCTGGTGCCAAAATAATAATTATATAACTTACATTTAAAAAAGTTTATCTCAAATTAAATCCTTATTTTTTTTTAAAAACATGCCTAAAGAAACCTGTAAAAAAATTTTATCATTAAAAATCAACTTTTATTGAATAAGTAATTTTTTTTGTCAAATTCTCTTATTAAATTACAAATTTATTTTCACTGCAAAGTTTCTAGTCTTTTAAAATACAAAATTTTATTTGCAATGCTATAATTAATGTATGTAGTATACGGCACATACACGTTCCTTATATTCTAATTACATTTTATAAGAAATATTCATTCAGAATACAAATTACAATTTCAAAGGAAAACTTTGTTTATATTAATCACCGACAGATGTTGCCAAAGGTACACAACGAATAGAGATCCTACATTAGAGAGAGATTGGATATTGACGAAATGTCTGCCATGTAAGTTACAAAATAGGTGAAACGCATTAGAACGCAATGTATTTTCATCACCGTCTAACACTTTTTATTGTATTAAAATCATGGAAAGTTCATTTTATATGCCTTAAAAGATACATGAAAATACATTCCGTTTTACTGCATTCCACCTGTTTTGGAACTTACATGGCGGACATTTCGTCAATGTCCAATCTCTCTCTAATGTAGGATCTCTAACAACCAATGAACAAAGTATTTTAGCGAGTCTGGTTTGCGATGACTTAGCGTTTGCTTTGCAAACGCTTACATGTATGGTTTAATTTTTTAAACATCCCCGACCAGTGAATCTTTTGTTTATAGACATTCAAGAAGTTAGTATATTTGAGCCGCCAACCCAATTTTAACTCAAGGTATCTCAGAATATATACACAATTTAACGTAAGTCATCTCTCAAATATTAATTTATTTTGAACGCGCTTTCTAAAAATAAAACTTTTATGCAATTGTACTCGAAAAAATAATTTTTAATTAAAATTGCCGAATTAATTATTTTGTCATGGATTGATTATGTTAATGAATTATTTTGTCAAATGAAACTAATATAATTCCTCCACACTTCTTGTGGAAGAGGTAATCGTCTTATATTCCTCAATTTCAGCATTATTTTCATTATTATTGTTTGTGTTGTATCATGTTTAACCTTTAACCGTGGGCTGTGCCAGTATTTCTCACATTTTAACGCATATTATTAGCCGGGATCCTTTCAAACGATTCAACGTATATATTAATATTTATTTTCAAAGCTAAATCAAATTAAAAAATTTTCTTAGTACATAAGAAATTCAATTTGAAAAGAGTATGGTTGCTGGTGATAAAAAATAGTGCATTTTTTTTTTTTTCTCAAAGGAAATAAAATTAAAAAAAATATTCGTGTAAATGGTGAATGTGTTTTCATGCTACTAAAGTTAATGTATAAACGACAATCCTTCTCAAAATGTAAGACTTTGTAAAGAGTGTTATACGGCTATGGATGCTGGTTATGCAAAATACTGCTAATATTATTTTTTTTCAAAGAAAATAACGCTTTAATTTTTGTAAATAGTGACTATGTTTTCATGATAACAAAGTTAATGCATGTATCCGACTAGCACTCCAAAAATGTAAGACGAATGTTATAGAGAAAACACTTTTCTGTTGACAGTCATTAAGAACATTTTGTCACATATTAGTCATTAGTTGAATTGCATTTTCTTCATGTTTATCAAAGCAAGAGAAACTTTATAATCAACTTTATAATCCTAATGTATAAAATAATATTTTACCATTAATTTTTTTTTTTTTTAATTTTGTACTTTTTACTCAACTTTCTTGACATTAATGGGTAATAAGTGGTTACCTAAATATATACCAAATGGTTACCTAAATTTGATTACAATGACTATGTCGGAGGCCATATATTAATAAAATAAATCATGAAAATATTTTTTAAATACACAATTTTTGCAAAAAAAAAAAAAAAAAAAAAAAAAAAAAAAAAAAAAAATATATATATATATATATTTTTAACATTATGAATTATATTGTTATTTTATATTAGTTATTCATGTTTACAAATATTGCAAAGTGTACTGACGTTTAAAAATACACAAAATATTCTTTTAAACCATAATGAAAAAAAAAACATAATTTTATTGTAACATTGTATGTAATTTTTAATAAAAATTCATTTTCTTGAAAAATTAATACTTTTAGTAACATTTAACAGCAAGAATGTATTTTTTTTCTATACTAGGTTACTTAATTTAGAAAAAAAAGTACAACATTCTTTTAGAAATTCTTTGAAAATATTAAGTTATGTAATTAGATCATTAAAACTGTGCTTAGTTCAATAATTTCTGATAAGAGTGTAATAGCATTATGAGCCATATTGGAAAATTTCCAGTTTTTGCTTTGGAATACTTCCAAATTTAAGACAGGTTAAAACAGTATTTTCTCATGCAGTATTCATAATTATCAAACTTTCTAGGTTTTATTAACATATGGAAATTCTATTTTAAAGAAAGTTAGTCATGATTTAATATGCCATTAATAAATTCAAATTGTTAAATTATACGTTTGGCTTATTTTTTTTCTATTTTAATAACATAGAATTAAGAAAAGATGTTAGAAGAAAGAAAAGTTTTATCGCCTATGTTGCATCTCCGTCAAAGGCATGTAAATATGACAAATTTTGTGACAATTGCAGTTGATCAAAGGATCAGTTTCTATGACATTACGCGGCAATAAAGAAGTGACGGTTACATTTATTAAGCGACGGAATAATTAATGTAATTTTCGGTCACTGTTGTGACTGTGTTTATTAATGACCATTGTGATGTAACAATCATTTCACATTGATTGGCCATTCTATTACGGTGGCTGTACGCTCTAAGCGAGAAGGTTTGCTAATCGAATCACACTTCAGCATCTCCAGGATATAATTTTAAAAGGATATCATATATTCTAATCCGAGCAAATCTTGTGTGTGGTTATATATATATATATATATATATATATATATATATATATGCAAAAATTATCTTAAAAACGGCTCTAACGATTTTGACGAAATTTCGTAATCTACCGTTTTGGGGCACCAGAAAAACATTGGGCTAGGTCACATGTTCGAGAAAATTCAATTAGTGGCTCATTTTGGGTCATTTTGGGTCATGGTTAAGCTAATTGTATCTACAAAACTGTTCAAACGATTTTGACGAAATTTTGTATCCGACTATTTTCGGGCACGCGAAGACAATTGGGCTGGGTCACATGTTCGATAACTTTCGATTAGTGGGTCATTTTTGGGTCAAAACGGGTCAAATTAATTTTATCTAAAAAACGGCTCTAACGATTTTGATTAAATTTTGTATAATACGAGTTTCGGGCACTCGAAAATCATTGGGCTAGGTCACATGTTCGAGAAAATTCAATTAGTGGGTCATTTCTGGGTCATTGTGGGTCAAGATCTAAAAAGCGGCTCAATTTACACTAAATTTTGCATCCTATGGTTTTCGGGCACGAGAAAACTGTTGGGCTAAGTCACATGTTCGAAAAAATTCAATTAGTGGGTCATTTTGGTCATGGGTCATGATATTTGAAATCAAATTTAATTTTGACCGAGCATAGCTCGGTCTTCCCTGCTCGTTGTTTTTGAAGTGAAACATAGGCAGAAACCGTAGACCGAAATAGAATATTTTAGCAAATACCTCACCATCTCCAAAATATTCTTTTTATTCATTGAAATGTTTAAACTAAATCAAAATAACACGGAAATTTAGCAATCTAAAAGTAAAATAGTTAAATTGTTTAACCAAAATTGCTTTTGAAGTGGTTTATCAAAAGTAAATAAGAAATTCTGCTATATTCCGCCTAATACATATGTAATTTCAACATAGAAGGGGATTTTTTATTGTATCCCATTTCAGTGTTCTCGACACGAATATCGTCATTAAAGAATCACTTTAAATATCAGGATTGGTTTTAATTTGATGTTTCTGCAGTTGGTAGAATTTATTAATTTGCTTAAAAAGAATTATTATGCTTTGTAAAAACACATATCCTCGATTAACATTGGTTTAGGTTGGGCATTTTAAAAGAGACGTATTTATTGGTATAGCAAGACAGTTTACCGAATTATAATATAATCTCTTCTGAGTTATCAACGATTACGAAAAGCGCTTTTTTATCTTCAGAAACTTAAAAAACAACAGATTCCCGAGATTCAACGGAACATTTTTGAAAGAAAAAATCTTCTTTCGACCCTCTAATTTTAGTAAATGTTATGAAGTAGATCTTACAGTATATTAATCACTTTTCTCAATCCCGTAATAACACAAAATATTGGAATTTGAGATGCTATCGATTCTCAAGTAAACATTTTCAGCTCCGTAACAGAATTTCTGCATGCAAGAGTAACAAAATAATATTTTTACCACTGTTAATTTAGATTTAAGATTTGGTAGCATCTTAAAAACAGATATTTCGTGTTAATAATGGTTTCAGAAAACTGAGTAATGCACTGTAAAAACTATATTGTAACGTTTCGTATTTTACTGGTACCAAAGAAAACATTTGTTTCAGTTTTGGATTTTGGGTTTGTGAAGATAAAGGAACTTATTTTTGAATCTTGGTCATCTCTTAAGAGATTTTATTATATTTCTGCAATCCTTATTGCTCGAGCAAGAAAAATTTCTCATTTTGTAAAGTGTGAACTAGTTAGTTGGTTGGTTGACTTTGGTATACTTCAATTTTGGACATGCTGCACCAAAAAATAGTTAAATTTATAAGAAATCCTATGTAAATAGAAAATACAGTTAAAACAGTGATATATACTGTGATATAAAGTTACATGCTAAAATTATACAGTTGAGAAAGATAAATACGCATGTTAAAATGTAAAGATTAATATTATAATTAAGGTATGAACTAACAAAGAAATCGTTTAAAAATCGTATTGTTTTAAACATCTCCCATTCCTTCATGTCTAACAAATTCAGTTTTTAAGTTTCATCCACATACAGAAGTGGCTATTTGGCATCCTTAATATTCGATAATATTGTACCAAAACGGGATCTCTTTTTTTTCTTCACAGTGTAAAACTGTGAAATAGAAGGAGACAAAAGTATAATTTTCGTTAGCTTCTATTTTGTCCTTTCTCGGTGTATTTTAAAGATATTGAGCTCGTATCCACGACTGTTTCAGATTCTTACTTCTTGCCTTGTTTTTGGGGCAATTTTCTTATCATTTATTCAGGATTTGTTTTCTGTCCTGTTTCAGCAATGAAGTCTTTATATTTTCAAGTAGGCTATCTTATTTTTCGAAATTATTATACATTAGTAATATTTCTCAATATTTAAAATTGCATCAATCATAATATATCTAACTGAAATGAAAGAAATTAGTGAAATATTCCGAAGTGAAATAACGATAGGAATACAAGATGTAAAATATAATTTGACTTTGAGAAAAAATTATGTTAGTAATAAAATATTAATAAAATAATGCTCTGAAAATGATACTCTGTTTATTTTCTTAATGCTAGATTTCAACATTATTGAATGTTATTTTTCCTTTAATACACACTATCGCTTCAAGCATTTTAAAAGAAATCTCTTTTTTTTCAAAAAGAAAAAATATGAAAATGAAGAAACTATGTATATGTAATCATTTCTTTTCGACATTTTTACTTAAAATACTCGTGTAACATTTTGAAAAAAAAAATTGTTTATCAATACTCAATTTATAGCTGAAAATGTGGTAGAAATTTTATTTTAATTGGATTTTAAACATATTAAGAATAAAGAATTGTTGGTATTTGTTGCAAATAAATTAATGCACTCAACGCTTATTTGCTTTCAGAAAAAAAATGAGCAAAAAGTTTGAAAATAAACTATTGAAGATAATCCTAAAATTATAACACGCACTTGTTTTCATATTAATTCTGAAGATATATTTTGGAAAATATTACGGAAAGGTTTTGTGTAAATACATACACACACACACACACACATATATATATATATATATATATATATATATATATATATATATATATATATTTGAAAATATTTCTAACATTATTTAGTATGTTCAAATGTAATGCTAAACACATGGACGTATGCAATAATTTTAGTAATATAATACTTTTATACAGTTATATAATCTTCATATTATCTAACACATGAAATAAATGTTACTTAACATAATTTATTATGATAAAGTCACTTGAAAATCAAAATTCAACACGGATACATAGGATTTCAGATAATAAATGTTGCTATAGATAAAAAAAAATTTCAGTATCAGCTGAGTTGAAAATTTTTTAGAAATAAGAAGATAAAATAATAAGAATAAATAAGAGAACCTTTAATGAAATATGCCAAATTGTAATAAACGTGTCAATGAATTTAAAATATTTTTATATAAATTTCATATTATCGTTAAATTAGATTATTTTTAAAACTTATACTTCTTTTTTAAATAGCAAAATTTCGTTACAAGTCAACAAGATCTTTCTATCAGTCGCACTTTTGCAGTACTTATAAAATTCTCGTAATTCTTGGAAAAATAAAAGAATTTGCTATGAATATTTTACATTATTTAAAGCAAGTTATGATAATAAAAATATATGTATTAAAAGATATTTCCTTAAAAGTAATAGAACATGTTCAAATATAAAACTGTGTAATTGATATTCCTAGAAATAAGACATGTAAAATAAACTTATTTAACACAGTAGCAAACCATGCTTAGTTATTTGAATGTTTTAGAGCCAAATATTGCATCACTGATGTCTTATTCATGAAAAACATTTCAAATTAATAGCTAATGTTTGTTAAGTATTGGATTTACATTGGAAAATTTTGCAATGAAATACCAGTATTACAGAAATATTCGATTTTGCTAGGAAATATTTTCAATAACGGTCCAATACATAAATATTTTCAATGAAATGACGAAATATTGGAATACAGTTATCAAATTGACAAAAATTAATTCAGTTGCAGAAAAATGCAAAAAACACGGTAGAAAGCCAGTATTCTGGTTCAGAATTTCCAAGATTTAATCAATAGAAGCATAAATGGCTAAAAATTAAATTTGCTACTACAGTAAAATTAAAATGAAAAATATCATCTTGTTCCCTATGGTGCGTACATTGTAAAAAGAGAGAAATGATTCTTGGCATATCAAGAAGTTTGTGAAAATGGAATATAATTTCTTCAGAGAAACTCCATTCTGAGAACTTTTTTGTCATCCAAAACCTCAGAAACCAATAGATTTACGAGAAGCATTTTTGATATAAACATCTTTTTGCTGCCCGTAATTTCTGAAAAAGTCAAGAATTGTTTATGACCTGTTTATGACGTATAATTAGTTTTTAAGTCGCTTATATTAACATGAACAATTTTCCAAGTAAAACATTTTGTGTTTAACAAAAATGTCCAACAGTCAAACAAACTAAATTAATAGCGATAACAATATAAAATTAAATAATTTTATTTTGTTAATCTTGCATTTATAAATTCTTTTACACAGCTGGAAATGCTTATCCAACAATTGTTATCGTACGGCAAATCGATACTCCGTGTTCAAATTGAGTTCAGAAATCGAATTACTACACTTTAAAAGTATCTTGTGAGTTTCCGAATGTGCACAAGAGAATTTTTTTTTCAAAATATTCACTTCGTTTATGAGATTTTTGAAGATAAATGTATAAATTTCAACAGACAATATAAACATAAGAAAATAGTAAATAAATTTATAGAATTTTTAATAAATTTGATATTTACTCAATATGCAATATATCAGTAAAATAATAAGAGCAGAATAGAGTTTTATAACTCGTAAAAATATTACATATCAATTGTGTGTCCAAGTATTTAATATTTTAATATTGATAGCAGAAGCAGGAAAATGAAAGAAAGATGAAAGAAAATGGGATGGAAAAAGGGTCAAGATAAAGAACAACCAATAGGAAACACGTTAAGGAAATAGCCTATAGGGAAGCAGAAGGCATCAGCCAATCATATAAGAAAATTACCTAATCAAATGGAGAAAATCTTATGAAGAAAATTGGATAAAAACAGAGTCAGAAAAGCGAAAAAGAGATGACAATAAAATATAATATATACAATAGACAAGCAACTAGAACAAGAAAAATAAAAAAATAAAATAATAAAAATTAAAATTAAAATTAAAAAATAAATAAAAAAATAAAATAAAGTAAAATAAAATGAAATAAAATAAAGAATTAAAAACAAATTATGTACCATCGTAATAAAAAAATTTGAAATGCAAAATAAAGGACAGTAAAATGGAGATTAAAAATTGATAAAATTAAATACCAATAATTAAAAATACTAAAAAATAAAAGAAAATAAATAAAAGAAAAACTAGATGGTAGACCTGAACAAGTTTTTCCAAGCTACAGAAAGCATGGTGGAATCAGATTTTTCATTAACTATAACTTCACGATTAAGATAAATAGCTAAATTTTCAAGAAAGTGCAATTCTGAAGGGCTATTGGCATTAAAGATAATTTTAGCATTTTGAAAGCTAAACTATGGCCGGAATCCCAAGAATGCTTGGCAATAGAAGATTTAAAAATTTCTTGATTAGATACATAATGGGAGAGTTCTTTTAAGCGTGTATCTGGATTTCTTTTAGTTTGACCAATATAAGATAAATGACAACCATTGGAAGGGACATTATTATATCAGGGACTAACTGAATCTAAAGTTTTATTAAATTCCGTGTATTAGCTCTTGTGATAGATCTCCCACAAACTTTTTTGTCACATACAGGCAGAGACAGACACACATTTTCTAAGAAACAGTCAAATCGTGTTCAGAACCCTTTAAAACCTATAAATCCGCCGAAAACCGGAAGTCGAATTTTTTCACGAATCCAATATTTTCTTCTTGAAAAGATGAAAGAAAATAAAATCCAAAGAATATATTAGCAACAATGTTAATGAAAATAATATCATAAAATTGATATTACAGTGTACTATTTTTTATATTGGAGACTTTTGATGATTGAGCAATTTTTTCAGAAACTTTTTAAATTGGAATTGAATTACACCGTTTCTTATACTAATGGAGGGCTGTAAATCTTTTAGATATTTTACTACCACTCTATGCGTATATGAACATTTGTCTTATGTAATCTGAGAATTGTTACTTTATATATAAAGCGAAATATTCTAATTAATCGTAGTGGTAGCCACAAATATGGAGGGTTGGCAGCTTTACAAATTGGTTATGGAAAACTGTATCTTATTACAGATACATAAATCTAAAAGGGCGTTAAATAAAATTCTTAAAACTTTTCGTTTCAAAATCGCCCAAGACCCCAGGCACGCAAACGACTGGCTGTGAAACAGGTGTTCCATTTTCTTTCCCGAGGAAATATCCAACTATTGTCGCAGAGTAGATAGCTGCTGTCAAGTAGGTAGGCAGAAGAAAGGGGTAGAAAACTATATCAGCATATTTCTGCATTCGAGTATTTTCCGCATTCTGAATGCTATTGCGTTTTTAGCCTTCAGTATTCAAAGGGTTAGAAATATTTTGTCTTACTGTGTTACTTATTTTCCCCAAAGCTATCTATTTCAATGCGCCATCGTTTCTTTGTTGTATTATGAAAATCAATAAATGTTTATACATATACTTTAGAAATCATTATTTAAATGCTTTAATTCATTTGTTTCATTAGTCTATACTCCTAATTTTCCGAAATGGAAATGTTTTCTAAACAGATTTCAAAATAAGTCTCAAAAAATTATATTTAGGGATTGTAATGAAAATTATTCATTATTCACTATTTAGAATTCATCTATTGCAACACTGAAATATTGCGACGAAATACGTTAATATAATTTTGTGTATTTAGAGAATCATTAACTGCTGTGGCATGTCTGTTGTAAATTGAACCATGTTTTATTACTTTCAAACGGCAATTTCGAAACGTTGTAAGATAAAACAATTTGTAAACATGTTTAAATAAACACCGCGCTAATATTCTATATTTATTTTCTAGAAACCGTTTAAATATGTTAGGAAAATGTATGAAATATTCGAAAACATAAATATTAGCGATGATGTATTTGGAGCACATTGTTAATTCCAATACATATTGAAAAAATTTAAAATAAAAGCAAACACACTCAAACATTTATATACACTTGTACGCATATCAGAACCTGATTAACGCAGACAAACACAGTTATTAAAATTTTTAAATATCATTTTTGCTTATTTATAACTAAAATTCTGCGTGTCAATGCGATAACAATTCTATTAGAAACTCATGACCGTGTGCGGGTGCAGTAATCAGGCTCTGATATATCTAACATACATATATTAAATACTAATTAAATGATTTTATGAAATGAATTTATGAAACGACTTTATGAAACTATTTTATGAAACGACTTTATGAAACTATTTTCTGAAACGACTGATTAAACGAATAAAACAAATGATTAAACGAATATTTGTCAATTGCAGAATTTGTAGAATGCTGGTGGTATGTTTTAGTATGTTATTACAGTCACCTACAGCTTTTTTTTCCTCGAAGAGGATGTATATAGAAGAATTTATAGTTATCTTGCAGGACCACACAAAATAATATGAATATGTGTTAAATGCGCGGTTGTTGAACGCTGAAGGTAATGTATTTTTAGTACATTGTTATTGTTAGTCAGACAGGAAACAGATAGCAGACGGACAGCAGGGAGAGCTGTCAGACAGAGAGAAGACAGATATACAAAAGAAAGAATGCCAGAAGACAGACAGTCGAGATATTGTAGACAGATAACGCACAGACAGACAGTAGATAGCATACAGACAGCCGACAGAGTGTAGACAGCAGACAGACATACAGTAAACAGATAGCAAATATACATAAAGCAGACTACAGGTATACATGCAGCAGATAGAGAAGGCAGAGAGAAGGCAGAGAGCAGGCAGATAGATAGCAGAGAACCTACAGACAGACAACAGAAACACCGATTACATAAAAACAGCCAACAAAGGGTAGACAAACAGTATACTCGACATATAACAGAAATATATGCAGCAGACGGACAGTCGGCAGATAGGAGACAGACACATGGAAGGGTTTACAGTGACAGTAGACATACAGATAGTAAATAGTAGGCAGATAGCATAGAGACAACCGACAGAGTGAAGACAGACAGATAGCAGATAGCAGACAAACATGCAGCAGATATCAGAAAACCAGGGAGCAGAAAGTTATTTGACAGGCAGGAAACAGATAGACAGCAGGGAGTCCTGGCAGACAAAGAGTAGACAGCAGACAGCTAGTACTAGACAAATTTACATCAGACTACAGATACTTAACAGGCAGACAGCAGACATGCATACACCAGACAAAAAGCATACAGACAAACAGTAGAAAGAACAGGTATATAGGCAGCAGGTATATATAAATGAAGACAAACAGACAGCAGATAGCAGACAAACAGCCGACAGAGTGTAGACAGATAGCAGATAGCAGATAGCAGACAGGCAGACAGTAGACAAACAAGCAACAGACATCAGACAGACAGACAGGCAGGCAGCACATAGCAAACAGGCATACAGCATATAGCAGACACACATCCTGTAGGCAGCCGACAGAGTTTAGACAGTCGACAGACTGACAGACAACATATATCAAACAGAAAAGCAGCAGACAGACATGCAGAAGATAACAGATAGACAAACAGACAGCATACAGACAACCAACAGAGTGTACACAGAGAGCAGTCTGACCGGCAGCCAATAGGAGGCAGACGGAGAGCAGACAGCACACAGGCAGGCTGCCGTAATATTATGCATTAATTTTTTTTTTTTAATATTATTATATGACTTCGTGTATTTCGAGTTCGAACTGTAACTGAGAACATTTGAAGTCAGTGAAAAAAATCTATTATTAAAGACACAGGCATCCTGAAGACATGCCAAGGAACAGTTCGTATCTAGTGCAACTTTTAAAAATTGTGCGATTTGTGCTCTATTATTCTGTAAATTTACCTTAATTAACTTGAATTTGATACTTTTGATTTCAGTGACGCCAGAGCTTCAGCTTTTTTCTTTTGATACATTCCGCAGCTACTATCGTATGATGGATATTCAGGATGGACACCTACTTTTCTATAGTCCCATTGGTAGTTGTTAACTTGAGATCTGCAGTTCACATAGTCCTAATTTATGGCCTGACAATCCTTAGCATTGTGATTATCACGAGAGATGGTGCATCCTTCTTCATTGGGCAGTATATGTCGTAGAACGTGATATCTGTAGCAACTCTGCATAGAAAAATACCTCTTTAATGTACAACAGTTAAAACCAAAGCTTGGTTTTTGTGAAAAGAGCAATATAACGCATCCTTTTCTGTTAATTGTAAAACTAGGTGTGAGGTAGCCTGACCTATACGACCTTCGAGCACTTTTATGATTTTAAATTGCACGGATTTACGCCTAAGGATTTTTTATAAAGCTGGTTCTATTATATGATTTGTATATAATTCAAATTGCTATTCATCATTTTGTGTTTGTTGGTTTTCTGAGTTGTTCTGTCTACTTGGCTCTGAGGAGCCTCCGGTGCCTCGAAGACAATTCCTGTTGCCAATTTCGTTATCCGACTTCAGTTATAAATGGAGAAATAATCTTTATGGTTACAACCATTTGCGAGAAAACAACAGAGTTAATCATGTATCAATTTTTCTCGACAAAATAAACCAACTCGATGTGAAACTTCAACAACGAAATATTTTTAACGTGAAAATGTGTGTAATAATTTTTTAACAAAATACTCTTTTGTCATTTAATATTTTAAAATTAATAAATTATGATTATACGCTGATAAACAATTTAGAAACCATTAATAGATTGTTTAAATAATGTTTCTTCTTCTGTCCTGTTTCCCTGTTGTTTTTATTTAAAAAATAAAATAATTAATTATTTTATTATTAATAATAAAATAATAAATAGTTTGTTCTTTTAACATGCATAAATCAAAGCGGAGAATTTTCATTAATAGAGGCCCACGTTAAATTAAGATACTGTAACGGACATTTTCTGGAGGTCCATGAATTCATTTTACAGGTTATTATAACATTTAAAAAATTGCATTGATAAAACAATATAACATTTGAAAAATTATTATTCAATTAATTTTTAAGTTTCAAGGCATGTCTCTAACTGTACACAAATTGTTATTACGGATTATAAAACAACTAAAACGTTTCAAACAAGTGCCTTTGTAGGTTGATATTTTACAAATCTAATAACTCGATGAATAGAGGTTCTGCTTAACTTGTGCTTAGCCAAATGATCATTAGCAAATGCTGCATTTTCACTGCACTTTGATCCATCTGACTAATTTAAACAGAGATAACGAAACGAGAAAATTTAAATTTGCGATATGTTTAAGCTGTTTTCTTGTTAATATAGTATGGTGAAACATAATTAGAGAAAATAAGTTTCTAAATGTATATTTCCCATATTTGGAAAGCTGCGGTATTAAAAAACAAAATAACCAAATCTGTTATCTGCAAAATATTTTTAATTTAAGTCAAGTAATACCAAATTTATATAAATGTATTGTAAGTTGCATTTGATAGTGATTTTGTTTTAGTGTTGATGGGTTTATCATTTACATTATAAAAAAACTATACATCAAATCACAGCACTCAGGATTAATGTACTTCATTACTTGCTGAAATATTAACGGCGGAAAATTATTATCTCGTGGAACAGAGGAAAAATCTTACCTACTGGAACAGCGGGAAGGGGTCATTTTTACCCCTCTATGAAACTACTGAAATAACAACGCTAAAACAGTTTTAAATGCCGTACATTCGCAAAAACGTGGAATTTCCGTGAATTTCATAATTTATATTTAATATTACTTGATATTTTGTTTTTGAATTTTTAAAGTACTGTATATGTAACGCCTACAGGGCGATCAATTGGTTCATGCTACAACTACTCAAAAAACTCGTTAATTTTATAAAAAAGAAATGATTTAACATAAATGTTTTCACAAGTTAAATTAATGTTAACTAAAATAAAACACAATTTATAAAATATTAATGTATTTTTTTCATTTACTTACTCGTCGAATGATTCACTCTCTAAATCCATAAATGAGAAATGTGTTCTTTTGTTTCCGTTATTTCATTATAAGTGTAGCTGAATGGTTAATATGTGAAGCATTCCGTTTGAATTTTATTTAATGCTTAAAATACTCCAGATTACACACACGTAATAGGAATTAATGCAGTTGATACAAAAATAATTTTTAGCACTTTTTCCAGTACAAAAAAATTGTTTCTTTTGCCTTGGTAGATGGTAAGTGTCATATTATTATGTTCCACTATATTTGATGAATAAAGAGAACTGCGCATATTTTTTAAAGATATAGGAATTTCTCTTCTGTTCTTTTTCATTGTACCAACCAAAGTTGCATTTTTCGGTATTATCATTTCTGCTAATTTGATGCTGGTAAAATAGTTATCTGTCGGAATATTCCTCCCATTGGTTAGATGGCAATCTGCTAATTTCATGACAACATTTTCGAATGAACGTAACTGAGGATTTGCTGTTTCATATTTTCCTAAATAAGATAAATTCATTCAAGAGGTATTTATTATCAACGTCAACAGATATCCAAAATTTTATTCCAAATTTATCCGGTTTCTTTGGCATATATTGCGTAAATTTACATCTAGTTTTAGATGGGAACAATTGTTTATCAACTGTAATATTTTGTTCTGGTCGGTAGCATGTTTTGGTATTTCCAATAAATTTATTTCACATTTCAGATGCAAGGGTAAATTTATCAGTCTGTAATTGACTGGATCTTGTTGTCTTTTCATGAAACCTAAAAAATATTTTTATTTCTTTGAATCTATCTCTTGAGATAGTTTCTTTGCAAAATGGTATTCCCCATGCCTCGGACCTCAATGAATATAAATCTAAACCCTTTGCTCCTATTGCTCTTCGAACATATACTATAGCAACAAAAGCATCTAACTCAGCCAGAGATAAGCTTCAGTCTTTATTTCCAAGTTGCCGATGAGTTTCTGATTCTGTACATTTCTTTATATGCAACAAGTTAGCACCGTCAACGAAAAGCTTGAAAGCACTAGACACTTTGTCATCATAAACACAAGTCTTTGCAAAAGATGTTGGTCCTGCCATTTCTTTTATAACGTTACAAGCAGTAAAGCTGCCGCAGGCTGAATTTTTATTTTTTTTTTCATTCCATATAGTGTTATCAGGAGCTGTAAAGACAGTTTTGAAAATATCCGGATCCATTTTTTTCGTTTATTTCTGTCGGCAACTTGGAGTTGTTCTTCGTTTATATCACTGTCCTCGGATTCACTAGTGGTTTGTGCCTGGAATTCATCTTCAGTTTCTACAAAAAAAATTATCGTTTTTACCTCCGTCAGACTCATTTTCATTTGCGAGAAGGAAAACAGAAAGATATCAGGAAAGAAATTAACACCAAAAATCGACACTCTTTGTTCGAATATATGTTCAACTGCCTCCCGGAGGAACAATGGAATTCGTACTCTGCTTCTAAAATCCCTCCCCTATGGTTACCACATGCAGTGAGTAATCTGAACTAACAAAAGAAACAAATGGGAAAATACATCTGTCTACTTCTGAAAAGAAATGTAAGTATGATAAACCTTGCATCTGCTTTTTTTTAAATATTTTGTACAAAAGCATGTCAGAAAGCAAACAAAGGAAAAACGACATACTTAGAGATAACAATGTAGTGTGACCACCCAGGGTTTTATCCCTCTGGGAGACAGTATGAATGCAATCGAAAAATGCTTATCACTGAATTTTAAATGTTTATTTGAAATGGGGAAAGATATATTCAGCTAATAAACCTGAAACAGGGGATCCTATTGGGGCCCCATGATTCTTATTATGATATTTACCATTAAATGTGAATTATGTATTATGAAAAATCAGATTCAGTCTTCTTTTTATTGTTAATTTTATACCATGATCAATATCATCAAAAAACGTATTATATACTTCACTAGCGGCCCTCCCTCGCTTTGCTTCGGGTTAACCTTGAAAACCTTCATCTCTTTGTGTTTATACTATGTAGTGACTATGTAGTGATTTAATGGATGTTATTATACATATAAACCTTCCTCTTGTACTATGTAGTGATTTAATGGATGTTATTATACATATAAACCTTCCTCTTGAATCACTCTATCTATTAAAAAAAACCGCATCAAAATCCGTTGCGTAGTTTTAAAGATTTAAGCGTACATAGGGATATAGGGACAGAAAAAGCGACTTTGTTTTATACTATGTAGTGATTTAATGGATGTTATTATACATATAAACCTTCCTCTTGAATCACTCTATCTATTAAAAAAACCGCATCAAAATCCGTTGCGTAGTTTTAAAGATTTAAGCGTACATAGGGATATAGGGACAGAAAAAGCGACTTTGTTTTATACTATGTAGTGACTATGTAGTGATTTAATGGATGTTATTATACATATAAACCTTCCTCTTGAATCACTCTATCTATTAAAAAAAACCGCATCAAAATCCGTTGCGTAGTTTTAAAGATTTAAGCGTACATAGGGATATAGGGACAGAAAAAGCGACTTTGTTTTATACTATGTAGTGATGTGTACCAATTGATGTAGACAATGAAACGATATCAATACTAGGCAACTAATTACCAGATAATTGTGTTATGGCTAGTCTTGATATATACATATATACATATATCATGATATATGTAGTTTATGTTTAACATTTACAGCATCTAGTTTAAACCTCAGTAAATACAATTTAAAATATATATATACTGTGTTTAATGATTTGAATAAACATGCTGCATATTTTCTAAAATTAATGGGATTTTTCATTAGCATAAGCTGCATCACATATGATACTAGTTTTCAATAATACATCCCTCCACACTTTTTGCATTTAACGGAATTATTTTTAGAAATAACTATAAATGTTACAAAGATTAATAATAATCAAAATATTTATTTGTTTTTATTTGTGTTTTTTTTTCAAATTTCAAATTATTATTATTGACTACATATGCACCACATATTTCAGTTGAAAGCTAACTGTCCTATTGGCCCCACCTCCTTATTTTCACACACTACTGCTTAAGATGCTCCATTGAACAAGCACAAATTCTATAAGCCGGTCCGTGATATCACATAGTACAATAAAAATTAGATACGTTTCCAACTGCGTAACACAACATAAAACGCACTTCCAGCAATTATCACTCATAGTCAGTCTTACAATACAATTCTTTTCAACAATTCTGTCATCACGATCGTTAGCTATATAAAACGTGTTGTACTGCACATCAGTGATGCAAATCAGTTTCATTCGGTTTGAAGAAATGTACACTAGGGCGAAACCCCCAGTGATACTTTAAGGATTCTTTCTTGCTCAAATCACTATTACAAAAATTTAAATATATTTTAGACTTAGCTTTACTTTTGAAAGGATTGTAGAGATATATTAAGAAATTATTGTTGGCAAAATTTTGAAAAAATATACGTTTTATTATTAAAAATTAATTTTATTCATACATATGGTCAAAATTTCCAGTAACTGACACCATCCCTATTTTGAAACACCAATAACTGACAAAAGGTGAACCAGTGACTGAAACTTTATTTTAAAAGATTAAATGTTTAAAAAAAACTTTATTCCTTCATTAGAAAAACAAAATACATTAATATTTATTATAAAAAGTCGGATTTAGTAAGCTCTACTACATTATTTGTAATGCAGCGTATATAGAAAGAGTAAATAGCAGTAACATTTAGTACTGCATTGTGAGTAATACCGATATTCTATAATTGACATTTATGAACAAGTAACTGACATCTGGTGTCAGACACTGGTAAAACAACATAAATTTTAATGGTGTTTACTACAAGATAAACTTAATTTATTACTATGCATTTTTAAACAGTTCAAATAATAAATTTCAACTTTCTTTAATATAACCAATAACTAACACCTCTGCAGAGGCTGGTGAAATGAATGTCTAGGAACCAATAACTGGCACAATCCATTAATATAAATTAAATAATTATAAACCCTGAATCATGGCCATAATACATCATATGCATCTTTAAACTAATTTCTACAAGTGTAACCTTAAGTAAAAAGTTTAGTATGGTTACATTACAAATAGATTAGAAAAACAATGCCTTAATTTTAGAAATAAGACGGTTGCTTCAAAATGGCAGTTTTTGTATTCTCAAAAGTTTATTCCTTATTAAATATGTTCTTGACCTTCTAGTGGTGAATAAATTGACTCTCAAAATAACAATAAGTGTCTCATTTAACACTAGATGACATATCTTTTCAGAATCGTACAACAGAATGCTCATTTGAATTAGATTTTTTTCTCAAGTGTCACTTACTGGTTAAGTATCAATAACTGGGGGTTTCTTCCTATTTTGAGTAATCTGGAGAAAATAAAATCCTCGTATATCATGAAATAATTGACATCGTTTTTGCGTCCCGGTAAACGAACTATAAATACTACTTACTCTATACGCTAGAGGAAATAGTTTGCACTCCACCTGACTCATGGATATTAATTTCATTATGTTCGAAGTATCGTAACTGTATTAAAATGCATGAAGGATTTATTAACATGAAACGTTATGTAAGGGAATTCTATTCTGCGCCCTTGTAAACAAATTATAAATGCTATACACACACCTCTTTTTAAATAGAGATCATTTGACAGTAAACCCCACTAACACACATTATTTCTGTGACAATCAGAATATATTTACCAGAGGTGGATCACTGGCAGGCGGTAGACAGACAGACAAAACCAGCTTTAGCACTTTTCATTTCTGTTGGAGTGTGTTAAAAAATTTTAACTACCTGAATATTTTTTATGATTTTAATTATCTTTTGAATTTCTTATACTATAAGTAACTTTGCATATGCTGGTATGTGGGATAACCACTCAACTGGTATTATAAAATATACTTTCTTTTATGTTGCGGGCAGAAAATATATTCTTTAAAACAAAACCTTAAATAAAATAATTCCAGGCATGCATGTTTAATTATGCAATAAAACAATACGTGATACTCTCAGCTATTTGTTTTTTCTAAAATCAATAAAAATATAAAATATCGAGCACATAAAGAAATTAGGAATATGAACTTTTTCCTTATAAATGTAAAATTATTATTTGCATATTTTATCACACGAGATAATTTCTACGATACTATAATGGACACATTATTGTGTCTGTTTTTGTTATACAAAAGCTATTATTTCAAGCTAATTTTTTAAAAGCTTTTATAGCTATTATGTCGTTTGATATATATGTGTAATAGGATAATTTAGAAGAGCATTTCGTGTTTCTTCTGAACTTTTCCGTATTTTTTTTTTATATGCAATTATTTTTGAATATTTAAAAAGTAATCTAGTATAATATGACATAACATACATTGCAATATTTGAATTTTTGTTTGATTTGAAACACGTAAACCTTCAATAAAAAAGATATTTTGTCGAAAAATAATTAAAGTGAAATGCATCTTAATTTTGAAGAATTTACAATAGATTTTCAAGGTGGCATTTATTCATTTTTGCCTAATTTTGTAATGTTCATTTCTTTGCGCACACTTCGTTCCCAAATAATCCTTAAACTAAACTTACAAGTTCGAAATTGTACGTCAAACATGACAAATAAGGTGCGTTCGTACAATAACTAGATTTATAAATATTCAGATCTTAGTGCAATAGCCGTTACACACTTATGCAAAAATTCATGAATACAAAATTTAGTTTATGTGCAGATTTTCATATTATAGATATTAATTTTATGTTATGAAATTAGGTTTTAATAAACTTTTCCAAACAATTAATTGCAATTCTGTTACATTAAAACTATGCTATGCGGAAATATCCAATACTAGGCAATTTAAACAAAATCATCGTTATTATTTCACTGAAAAAATGAATTATATCGTCTTTTGTAATGATATGATTAATTTCCGCATTAAAATAAGTACATTTTATGTTGGCAACATTTTATCTTTTGCTGCAATTTACTGAAAAATTATAATGGGAAACTTCGACCTAACTTTGAAAATTTCAGAACTTGAAATCCAAATTTAGACTCTTTTTTTCACTTAATATCCATTTCTCCGGAAATTTCCATCCGAAAAAAATGTCGATAGATTATATGATTGCTATAGTTAAACAATTTTAGGATACAAATTATTTATTAACTTCAGTATTACGGTTAAATTAGTTATTAACTTCAGTAATACGGAAATAATATGAGTTCATCTTATATATGACGGAATCACCATGGCAACCTAGAATAATTACCTATTATGGGATATCATTGAAATAATTTCGTATGATAGAATTTTATAGACTGAAGAAAACTTGTATTAATATCTTTTTAAATTTTGATTCGACTCGACAAAATTCTGCATCGGTTATATATACTAAATTTGAAACCATTGGGTTGAGTAGTTTTTGTGCTGTTATATGCGGACTGACGGACCAGACGACGACTGTAGGTGGTACGTATTTATATAATTGATATATAATGAATATATAATGAACGCAACTTAAAGGCGTTAAATATTTATATGTAGGTTCATAAAACCTTATTCACAATTTTAAACCCCTCAATAATTTAACACATTTATTTATTTGCGTATACAACATACGATTTTTTATAAACAATTATACAAAAAACTAAAAGATTGTAGTATTTGAAAATACAAAAATCTAAAGATGAAATCAATGTTACATTATGACTGTTTTAATATCATCAATGTGACATACATTTATTTGATTAATTTATCAGTGGTTAGTATAGTATTATATTCTTCAAAATAGTAATTTCAACAGAAGTAACATTAAATATGATATTTTTGTAATTAAGAACAAGTTTTAAACTGCATATCTTTTTTAAAGGACATTATATCTGTCTGTATTTTTCCTTTATATTATAATTTATTGGACATATATTTTAAAAATATGGAGAAAAGTTGTTATTTGATATAAATGAAAAAAAAAACGAGACGATATTAGGTGTTTGAAGAAAACTTGGTGAGTGGTTAAATTCATAATGAAATTTAGTACTTACCGTTATTATATTTTACTTCCAAGAGTACTTTAGATATAAAAAATAAAATATATATATTGAAATGACACTTAAGTTGCAAGTTACGAAACGATATTAGGTGTTTGAAGAAAACTTGGTGAGTGGTTAAATTCATAATGAAATTTAGTACTTCCCGTTATTATACAATTATTATACAGTTATTATACAATTTCAATCAAAATGAATATTGCGATTACAAACGGATATCAATATTTAATGGAAAAGAATTTATCGATAAGATTAACACAGAATGTAGACGGAACTTCAAAATTTTGTATACATGCGTTATAGATGTTCTATGTGACTTCCCTTGGTCACACGCACAACATCTAGGCGGTATTTCGTTTCACGCCATACATTCTGAGGCATTTCTTCAGTCACCGACGCAAGCGCATTACAGATGCGTACTTTGAGTTCTTCAATTGATTTGGCCATGGGAGGCACGTATGTCTTTCACATAACCTCATAGATCGGTCGAAGTGGAGCCGACGATGTCGTCTGCTCTTTGCCGTAGAAATCTCCGGACTTGACACCCTGCGATTTTTTTCCATGGGGTATGTGAAAGTGCCTCCCATGTGTCCGTCTACATTCTGTGTTAATCTTATCGATAAATTCTATCCAATTAAATAGTTATAGCCGTTTGTAATCGCTATATTCATTTTGACTTACCCTGTAAATTACTTCCAAGAGTACTTTAAAATAACTCACGGATTACGGATATTTAACAGGATTTTATTTTAATTTTTGTTTATTGAGATGGTTGTTATTATTTTTAGTATACGCATAGTATTCAAAGATATACTGAGAAAAAGTTATCGAACACAGGAAAATAATAAGTTATTATTATTTTTGTTTTTCTGAAACTGAAGTAACCAACATTTTCCTATAGTGGAGTCAGCTTTATTGCAGATATGTTTCCTCAAATCCCGATTCTAGCGTTCTTATATTGTTTTCAAATTTGAATTTGAACTTATGGCTTAAAAAGAAAACCTAAGTGTCATTTTTAACCAAATAAGCTTTGATCGAAATAGAGCGTTTTTGAACCGATCACAGTTGTTATTATTCCCCGAAAATTAACGTTAGTGTACTAAGTTATATGTACGTAATTCATGCAAAAATTTTATACAAAAAATACCCCGTAAATCGCAATCATTTTTAGTGGGAAATTGGCAACTTGTTATAACAGTGGTCCGGTTTCACTTTTTTGAGCCATTAGGTACTGGATCACTTAGTTTCACATTTCTTTACGAGCGGGTTTAAAGGACGTCTGCCATATCCACACTTCATAGTGCAATAGAGTGCCATTTACGAATTACACATTTAGATTGTGCCAAATTTCAAAAGGTTCGAATTTTAAAGGTTTAAAATTTTATAAGTATAATTTACGCAACCGCGCTAGCTTGTTTACGTTTATTCATAATGATAGAGATATAATAAATGGACATGTAAAGAATATAAATATGTCAAACGATATTTTAGACTGTAAACGACTTATCATGATTGCCGTGACTAGACGAATAAAAATATTATGTTCATATTAAAAAAGTCTCCTTTATATTTTGATCTTATAATGCTTCCAAATCAGTGGTTATGCTTATCTGTATACACTTATAATTACCGAAGCATAATTGATACAATTATTCTCAATATTATGTAACGGATATTTATAGTGCCGTTGGAAAATTAATAACTGATGGGGAGTTCTGTCAGTTTAATGAAGCAATTGATAAATGCAACAGTATAAGTGGGATCAAAGCGTCAACAGGCTTGATTTCATATCAATTAAATTACGCCAAATCCCTTGAAATGTATAGACATATTTACTTGTTACCTTTATACCCATAAATTTACTGGTAAATGTAACTATTTATGTTTTTACATATATCATAATTACATGTATATATTGTTAAAAGAAGTTATTTTCTAGCTGCACATTTCATAATTTGAATATTAACATAGTGTTTTACCAACAAGGATATATTATCTAAATTTTGTAGAAAGTGTATATATATATCAGTACAAAAACCCTTAATGGGTTAAAAGTTGTGATGCAGCACTTTCTTTTGTCTCTAAGAATTTTAAATATGGGTCTTAAAAGTAATGATATCAAATTTGAGTGACGCTATGTTAATATATTTTTTTAAATCATCATTTTCTTTTTAGTTTTATTTATATTCACAGGTGCAATTATTATCTTAACATAAAAATATATATAAAATTTATTCGCTGATGCTTTTTCATTCAGATCTCTCAGGAATTCAAAATATGGGTTTTAAAAGAAATGATATCAAAATTTGAGTGACACCTTGACGTGAATTTAATAGAATTGTTTTAAAATTCAATTTAAATTATTTTTCGTTTGTATTCTAAAGTATATTTACACATACAAACAATACTTTTAATTTTTCAATACACTGTTAAATATATTACTTTCACTGATCCTATATTATTTATTGAAATGTATTTATTTCAATAAACTGATTTATGTTTTGTGCCACGCTAGCCAAAATCATAAGTAAAATTTATGTAAATGATTATTTTGCGTCATATTATCCACTTGCATACATTTTCCTTTGTTTGGATACTATGACGCAAAATAATCATTTACATAAATTTTACTTATGATTTTGGATAGCGTGGCACAAAACATAAATCAGTTTATTGAAATAAATACATTTCAATACATAATATAGGATCAGTGAAAGTAATATATTTAACAGTGTATTGAAAAATTAAAAGTATTGTTTGTATGTGTAAATATACTTTAGAAGACAAACGAAAAATAATTTAAATTGAATTTTAAAACAATACTATTAAATTCACGTCAAGGTGTCACTCAAATTTTGATATCATTTCTTTTAAAACCCATATTTTGAATTCCTGAGAGATCTGAATGAAAAAGCATCAGCGAATAAATTTTATATATTTTTTTATGTTAAGATAATAATTGCACATCTGAATATAAATAAAACTAAAAAGAAAATGATGATTTAAAAAAATATATTAACATAGCGTCACTCAAATTTGATATCATTACTTTTAAGACCCATATTTAAAATTCTTAGAGACAAAAGAAAGTGCTGCGTCACAACTTTTAACCCGTTAAGGGTTTTTGTACTGATATAATTACTTTTGTGCGGTTATTGATAAAAAATTCATTCAGTCGAAATTAAGCATAGGGTATAAATTTATAAAAATAAAACTTAGTGGTTTCGCCCGCTAGCGGGCCTTCAGTTTATCTTTTCACCAATTCAAAAAATGAATCCACCCTTTCCGGGGAAAAAAAAGGGGGTGGGGTACATCAGATAAATTAACTGAATAAAATGGATAGCCTCTGTGCGTCTTTTTGGAATCATATATATATATACATATAGGTTTCTTTTTCTTTTTTTTTTTTTTTTTTTTTTTTTTTTTTAATCTAAGATGAATGTTGTGATTTTTAAATGTTTATATCCGAGTAATTTTTGAAATTATATTTTTAGCTCACATGCTATCAAAGCCTGAGAGTTAATATGCGCCGGTTCTGTATGTACGTATGTATGTAAGTATGTACGTAATGCGATAACTCTTGATAGAAATATCCGTTTTGCTTCACATTTTGGTTATAGGTGTATAGTGATAATACTTGCCTGATTAGTTTTGGGGGTTAATTGGTTAATTATAAAGGGGGGACAGGGTACTGACCCCCCTCCCCTTAATTTATATAAATGGGTTTTTCATGCAGAATTAATTTTGATTCTGGAATAATTTCCCGTCATTAATTTTGAGGGTTCATTAGATACGTATAAAAGGGGAGAACGGGGGGGGGGGGGCTAATCCTCCCCTTAATTTGGATAAATGTGTTTTTCATGCCAAATTAAACGATTTGATTAAAATTTTGTTTATAGATTCATTGTTATAAGGCGCTTCCCTGATTAGTTTTCGGGGTTCATTGGTTAAGTATAAAGGGGGTTACGGGGGATTAATCCCTCCCTTAATGTATATAAATGAGTTTTTCATGCAGAATTATCCGATTTGATTAAAATTTTGTTCATAGGTACATTGGGATAAGGCGCTTCCCTGATTAGTTTTGGGAGTTCATTGGTTACGTATAAAGGGGGGAATGGGGAGGGCTAATCCCCACTTAATTTAGATATGTTTTTCATGCCAAATTATCCGATTTGATTAACATTTGGTTTATAGGTTCATTGTTATAAGGCGCTTCCCTGGTTAGTTTTGGGGAATCATTGGTTAAGTATAAAGGGGGAACGGAGGGGTTAATCCCCCTTAATTCAGATAAATGGGTTTTTCATGCAGAATTACCCAATTTGCTTCAAATTTTCTGCTTCAAATTTTGTATATAGATTCATTGTGGTAAGACGCTTCCCTGATAATTTTTGGGGGTTCATTGGTTAAGTATAAATGGGGGAAACAGCGGTTCAATCACCCCTCTTGATTTTTTGTCGATCTCTTTATTTTTCGAGGGGTATTATTCTATGAAATAAGAGTATAATATACAATTAGTGTGAATAGCCTGTGAGCTCAATGCCATCAGTTTAACTGGGCACTTTTCTTTTTTTTTTGTATTTGTCTTTGTTAAATAAATGTTTGTTTCTTAAATAAATATATATAATTTTTCTTGTGTAATCTTTATTTAAATATACACACATAGGCACAAAAGTTTTTTAATTGATCAAAATATCTTGATCAAATGCAATAAATACATAGACAATCAAGTTATGTTTTGATTAAAAAAAAAAAAAAACTATATTTCAAGTAGGAAGTTATTGACAACAAGTCTTAAATGTAGAAATTGATTCATATTATACATGTGTATTAATTTACAGAAAAAGCTTGTATTTGTATTTATATTACATTTAATATAAGAATAAAATTACAATAATCCAGCAATATATGAAACTCTATTTCTCTTTTCCAAGGTCCCCTTTCCTTTATTGTCACAAAAATTTGAGCATTTACAATGTCTCAAAGTATATATGGGAGTATGTAAATAAATATTTAGATAAATATATTTATTATTATCCTACTCTATTAGTATAAAATATCAGCTCTAACTGAAAATTACATGCTAAATTTGGGGACCAAGGGCCCAATTAGCGTGCAATGACCCAATTGCTTCAAGTTTCAAATTTATTTTACATTTGCAGTAGGCATATATATTTTTTAAATCTAGCTACTGTATTATGCTCTTTAAATAGTTTGAGTACAATAAAATTAATATTAATAAAAATTTACCTTATTCCAATTACTTGCTTTGAATAGCAATTGATATTTTTTGCTCATTTTAAATAATACAGCTGGGAAACAGAATATATATATAATAATAATAATTTTTAGTTATTTACAGTTTGTAAAATTTATTATGAATATTTAACGAATTCTTAAACTGAAAGTCCTGGTTTTCATATTTTATTTATTTAAAAAAATAAATAAAAGCATATAAAATCATTGCATCATTTGTTTTAATTAGAAAAAAAAAGTTATTCTATAAAATATTTACGAGAATTACGTTATAAATTCCGGATATCAAAGTATAATAAAATTTAAAAGAAAAAAAGATATATCTGAGTTCCAGGCTTGTTTTTAATAAGAATGAATATTTTTTGTTCCTCTTTAATAATACAGAGGGAATATATATATATATATATATATATATATATATATATATATATATATATATATATATATATATTATTTACAATTTGTAAAATTTAACATAAATATTTTACAAACTCTTAAAATAGTTCGTTTTCTGTTCTGTTAACTAAAAAACTCGTAAAAAAAAAAAAAAAAAAAAAACATAACACAATTTCTTTTTAAATACAGCTCAAGAAAAAAAAAAAAAAAAAAAAAAAAAAAGGTTTTCGATTTGCTGAACTTCAATTACTGACAATAGATGGCATTCCGGCCAGTATACGAGATTTCGCGCATCACCAAACTTCATTTCACAGTCAAAAACTTAACACGGCGTTCCCCTACCTGAGGTATTCTATTACCATGCCGCGGAAGAAAGGCGTAAAAAGTCTACGCAATAGGCTTAAGAAAATAGTCCCATTTTTAAACCAGATTATTTAAAAAACTAGAGTTTTCCTATTTAAGTGGATCGGGGGATTCGCTTTAGCGACAACAGATTAATATCATATATTAATTTTTAAAAAAATCATCCGATCGGATTTCGAGAAAAGCGTTTTACGACATGACAACATTACACGCAGAGAGAAAAACTTCCCATTTTACTTAAAAATGGGTTTCCAGATCTTAAAATCTATTGCATGTAGAAATGTATAAATTTCAGGATAGAGTTAGACCGGAGATATAAAACAGCTGTCAAAAAATCAAAACGATATTCCTCATATTTGCTGAGATATTAAATGTCGGCGTTTCGCTTTTCATTTGAACTCAGACTAGGCGTATATATAGAGTGACGGTAATCTACGGTTTTGGGCTTTCGGTTTTCGGTTTTTGCTGCGTCACTCGAGAAACTACCGTCTTTCATGATTACTTATGAATTTCGTTATTTGGTAGTAATTACAGATGCACGAACGGAAGTTAAATTTTATAACAATATTTTACTCCAGAATTTTTTAACAATATTTATTTTAGTTGTTTAACTCACTAGGTGGACAACTAGGAGAGCCCGTCAAAAAATAGCACAACACGAGAAAAAACTTTAAAAGTCACAATACAAAATTGCGAAAAAAAAATATTAGATTTCCGAATAAACTCTACTGTGAAGAGAACAACATTTACTATGTGCTAGAAGTTTTAAACAAGATTTCTCTGAATAATGTGGAAAAAACGCAACAAATTGTAAAAAATCAAATTAAAAATAGCAAAAACTTCAAAAATCAGGTAGGACAAACTTTTCTGTCTTAGGCTAAAATTTTGAAACCAAATTCGTTTTACGAATGCCAAAAACTCGCAGCATAACGCTAAAAATATCAATGAAAATTTCATTAAATATCGCAAAATGTTCAAAAATCTCAGGGTTCAAAATTACTATAATATTAGGCTAAAAGTTTGTAATAAATTCTTTTTACGAATGTCAAAAAATCGCTGCGGTACGCGGAACAATGCTTAAATCATATTAAAAAACGTTAAAAATTCAAAAATCGCGGATGGCATAATTTACTATAGGGGAGAGTAGCCGAATTTAGACAACTTCACTTTTTTTCAAGTGTAACTCACTTCATTTTTTGAATATCTGCAAAATATCACTAAACATGATTAATATATATTAATTTACTAACTAAATAAATTTTTAGAACAATTTCTTTTTGAAAATCTTAAGTTTTAATATAATTTAACTACTTTGTCAAAAGTCGTCCAATTCAGTGACTAAAGCAGAAACAAGAAATAAATTGTACCAAACAATATTAGGCTGCTTTAATGAGTAGGGGATATAATTAATTTTATTAAAAGCATAGTTTGCGATTAATGAAACAATCCATCAAAATAACAGCAATGAAATATAATGGAATAAAATATATGGAAGTAAGAGTAATTATTTTAAATCAAATTGTATTCAAAATATAAATCAAAGTAATAAGTAATTAAGAATAGGAAATATCGAACTAGTTGTCAGTTACTTAAATATCATGTAAGAAGTGAGGCAAGGTTTGCAAATAAATTTTGTTAATTTTTTATTCCAACGCACACAACGTGCAACCTATTTGGCAATCTGAACACTGAATAATTTCTGCTATTTTGTTTTTCTTACAAATTAGGCAAAACCAATTATCGCTGTTTTTATTTTTATTTTTAGATTCTGAATCATTAAACATGTTCTTTGCAAAAAAAGTTTTATTTACCTTTTGTATGCAGTTCTTCCTTTCCATTATTTTATTTCCAATTGAATTAGGCCTATTTTTTACAACTTGATGTTCCAATTGCTTTTGTGCTTTAAGAGTTTCCTTTTATGCTTTTTTTGCTTTTTCATTACAAGGTTTACTTTATATGGCGAAAATGTTAACACAGCTGTTTTTTGCTCCCTCTGCACTTTGGCAGCTTTTGGAAAGGGAGATAACATTTCTAATGATTCTTTGGCTTTTCCGGGTGTTTTGTAGCTGCAGCTTTTTTGCGGGTCAATCTATTTGCAACTTACTCTTTCCGTTTCGTTTCCCTTCTCAAATTTATGATCGTATATCAGGTCCAATTTATGCAACTCAAATTGGTCCAATTAAGGCAACTGCGCTATTTTTTAAAACAGAGCATCTCAAAACTAAGAACAAAAACGTAATATAATAAATCTGCGTGAAAAATATGCGCAATAAACAAATGTATTTAGATATGTATATGAAAACATAACAACTTACCATAGTTTTAAAATATTCTCTTACGTTTAGTAGAAAAAAAATAGATCAAAACAGCTAATTTTAGGTTTTTATTAAAATTGTCTGAAAACAGCACGTGGAAGGCAGGTTCTCCTTCTAATCATTAATGACGTCATTCTGATGAGTAGGATTTAAGCGGTAGATCGCGTCTCTTTCTGTAATTAACGACAGAATTGAGGTGGTCTATTTAAAGCGGCGGTCCAAAGATGGCCACTGTCCCATATAAGACTAAAAGTTTGATTTTTTTTTTTTACCGCATATAAAAATGTAACGCTAAAAGACTCTAAAAAATGCTACAAATTGTATAAAAGATCGCTGCAAATACTAAAATTATGGAGGACAAACTTTACCATAGTAGTCTAGAAGTTTGAAGCAAAATTATTTTTACGAATATCAAAAAATCACCTCCAAGCGCAAAAAAACGCTAAAAATCGCATTAAAAATCGCTAAAAATTCAAAAATTTCAAAGGGCAAAATTTACAGTTGTGGGCTAAGACAGTGTGAAGCATTCTTTGGATGTAAAGAAAACTCTAAAAAGGACTTTAAGAATCGCACTAAAAATCGTAGATGAAAAAAATTACAATATCAGGCTACACGTTTGGAACCGAATTCCTTTTGCCAATGTCAAAAAATAAATGTAAAGTTTGTAGCTCATTTAAAATAAAAATAATCTCTCAATGCGTCTGAGTGTCTGGGATTACCTATTCAACGATATATTATTTCTATGTAATGCTGCGAAAAAAATAACATTCTGTCTTGCCTGTAAATTGTTTTGTACATCTATTACGAGGAGAGGGTAAGTTTTTCCCATAAAAATCAAGTGTTTATTAACCATAATTATCAAACATGTACATTAATCAAATATGTCAATAAAGCAATTTTTTAAGCAATTTCCAAAGTAATTTGCTTTCGATGCTCGAATTAATGCATTTTATTATACTCGCGCTCAGTTTTACTTGTTTGTTATTTTAGTCATACGATCACAACCATTTTTATTTTGCTGTCTAAATGTATCAACTGGAAATTATTGGACTGGTTGATGATTGGAGATTTATTAAATAAGTAACGAAATTTAACAGTCGACATACATCTGGCCACCAGTTTAATAATTATTTTCATTCCTCAACCCATCTTCTCTACTAACGAGGAAAACCATTAAAAATCTGTCTCATTTGTAAATTTCATTATTCAGGAAATTTTCTTATATATGTGTTTTGTAATTATTTTAATTAACAACCTATATTTTGTACATAGGTTTAAGGGAAATCAATAAACATCTGCGTCATCTGAAGCTTTCTTTGGTACTTCCACAAAAAGTGTCTTCGAAAAAATATACCGTTAAAATAAAAATTAAATACCGTAATTTCAGGCGTATAATCAGTGGCTAAAATAAGTCTGATGTGTTGAATGTAAAGAGTTTTGTAAAAATATATAAATGTAATTTTACATAATTCCAAAAGATTCTACCGAAATACTCTCATTGAAAATAAAAATGGCCTTCATTTTAAACATATTTATTTGTGTAATCAGAATGTTTTTTTAATATATATATATATATATATATATATATATAATAAAGGTTGTTTGACGATCTTCAATATGAAAATATCTTTGAAGCTTTTGAATGCTTTATTTGAGTTAGTAATCTTTACAAAGGAGATCCATTAAAAAAAAGTTCTTTTCTTTATGGCATTCAGAAAATAAAATTGAGAAAAACCAAATTCTATGATTTTTTTTGTTTTTTATAAATTTTCTTTTCTGTTATTGAGCTATGTCCATTTAACTCAGAAAAGTGACTCTACTTTTTGAGGTAATACGTCTAAAATGCATTACGTTTCCTTCAAGATAGAAAACGAAATATATCTATAGATATAAATTCTTTGCAAGTCTTCTGGAAAAGCGTTTTGAAATATATTTGAAATGTATATTTCTTCAACAGCATCTGCATTTAAATAAATTTAAGTTTTTATTAAAATAGAAATTTCGCTTTGCTAGTATTTATAAGTATATATTTAAATCTTTTCTTTAAATTCTTTTATACAGTTGAATTTCTATAGCACTTTTTACTTTAAGTATATTTATTTAAGAAGTATACCTCTTTAGAAAATAAGACTTTCAGAAAACAAACAGACAGGAATTGTAGAAGTATATAAAAAACAATTGTAATGTTTCGATGATAAAAAAAAACATAACAATAAAAATCCCTTAATGCGTACATAATGTAAAATATGCCATTTAATTATTTATCTCTATCGTAATGCGTACATAATATAAAATATGCCATTTAATTATTTATCTCTATCGTAATACATAACAATTATACTATATGGCAATTGTGCCTAAATGCGCCAATGGTCTAGTTCTTAAAATCTTATCAAAAGAGTGGGATATAAATGCTAGATAATGAAATAACCGAACTTCAGGTACAAAACGCAAAACATTTCATTGCATTTGAAACGTTTTTAAAAAAAAACAATTCCATTACAATACGAACCGTTCATTATCGAACTTCCCTATAACTCCCCAAAAAACGGCGAATAATCCTGAAAAAGGATTAAAGTTTTGATATTTGAACTTTGAAGATGAATTAACCTTATCAACGTCAAGACCTTGTATGTATTTTTCATTTACCTGAATTTGAAACTCAGGAAAATGAGACAAAACTTTTAATTAGAGGTTTAAAATATCATATTTAGATGCATTTTGGTGACTGATTTATTTTTCAGATCTCTATTTGCGACGAATGTGATCCATTAAATACGGAGTGGCTCTTAGGAGATTTACTGACGTACGTTCGTCTAATATTGTCAAATATTGTATTAAAATGATGTTTAAAGTCAAAATGGAGTTAATATTTACGAATTTCCACATGATTATGCGATAGCGATTTACTTAAATAAGTGTTTCAAATGATCGAAATAGGAAGAAGCATGTTTTCAAAAATCTTAATCAAATGTAGGACTTATTAATAGTCCTGTTTGGTGTACAGGGTGTCCATAATTAAACGACCCTACTTTAAAGGTGTCCTCAGTCGAAACTATTGGTCAGAAGATTGTGAAAGTTTGTGAAGGACATAAAGAGGGAATGAGAATTTATTTAAGCGAAAAAAAGTAGTTCAAAATTTTGCCACCAGATGGCGTTTTTAATGAATTACACATTTAGCATACATTTATGATAGTTTACACATTTTATTGCAACAAAACGTGTTCCACATGACGACCATTATTTTCAGCTACCATCTGGAATCGTAAGATAGCATGTCTCACAGCTGACCACAGTATGTTCTGGGAAATGTTTAAAACATATCGCGAAAAAAGTTTTGTTCTGCATGTTTTGTTGTAATAAAATTTTTAACCTATCGTAAATGTATGCTAAATGTGTAATTCATTAAAAAACGCCCTCTGGCGGCGAAATTTTGATCTATTTTTTTTCGCTTAAAAAAATCCCATTCCTTTATTATGATCTTCACAAACTTTCTGACCAATAGTTTTGTCTGTAGACAACTTTAAAGTAGGGTCGTTTAATTGTGGACACACTGTAAATTTAAATTGAGAATAAGGACATACGATCACTCAACTATTCAAGACACTCACATGACTGAAGGTCTGAAAATTCTTGCATAGATAAAATTATATAAATTTTAAATGAATTTTAAAAATCTGATATTTTACCAAACAATCAGTGTGCTGTTCCAGAATCATATTTCGATTGAAATGATCTTCAACGCTATACAAAAATACAAATCTAGATAGAAGAATTAAATAAATTCTTATAGATGAGACACACTCACCAATGACTTAAATGATGACAGTTTAGCTATTATCAATGACTTGTGTTTTGACATGTTTCCTACTAATAAATCAATTTTTACAGATGATTTTCATGTTTATAAATAAACTATTAGACATTTGACTACGGGTCAGAACACATATATCCCAGTGGACTAATTTTTTTTAATTCTATTCGTACCACTTTTTAAAAAGTAATCTGTACCATACGCTTATATTGGGAGATTCTTGAGACAAATTTACCACAAATATATATATTTTTTTGTAAATTGTTGTATGATTGATTATATGAGTAATCGCCAGTATTGCATCGAAATCAAAGGCTTAATGATGATCTTCATACTATAGAGGACACTATTTATCCTGATTTTGAGATTCAAGATGATTTACTAACGATTATTAATGAATTTTAAACAACTAAAGCTAAATGTTCTGCTAGCACATGTTTTTAAATTGAGCACTAATAATGTAGTAGCAGAACTTCTCGAATAATGTGTGATGTATATGTACAATCAAATTTCACATTGCATCGGACTATAAGTAAAGAAGAAGTTTCTCAAACAATAAATACATATTTTACCAAACTAATTTCTAAAAAAACCCTATATTCAAGAAGAGTCTCTAATGTCTGCTAATATAATTATTTTATGCTTTTTTTATTCAAAAATAAAAACATTTCACTTGAAAAAATACTATTTCATTACTCATGTTTTCTGTATTAACATTTTAATTATTTTATTAACAAATTTTGAAAATATATGACGATATGCCATTTATATTTAAAACTTAGCAGCGAAAAAATGTTTTAAAACATGAACAAATGCAAATTGTTATTCTATAGTTATATATTGGGGTATCAGTTATTTTTATTATTATTGTAAAGTTTTTTTTTAATTAAATTTAGAAAGCTAACGTGTCAAGAGATCCAATATCAACTCACATTATACCAAATCAATCCTTTTCACATATTTAAAGTAAACAAAAGCACTGAACGTAATATACAACCAATGTTTTCTCATTTTTCTTCAATCATGTTTAAACATACATTTTTTTTTTTTTATGAAATATTTTAAAGAGTTATATTGTTCTAATATCTATTCTAAATTATTTTTTTAAAAGTTGGATGTGGGGTAGGGTGCGTCTTCTTTATAAATAAATTCTAACAAACTTTAAAATATTCAATACGAACACCTAATTATGACGTCACATTTATATTGTTCGGAGAGATTATCTAGGATACACAAACAGGAGGTCATTTTGTGAAATAGTTTAAAAAATATGCAGTTTTAAAATGTAGAATGCGTCATGTTAATCAATTTTTAAAGTTGTAACACAAACTGAAATCCGTATATATATACATATCTCAAAAGCTATTTGGTGGAATGAGCGGCGATACTAGGATTCGCATTTGTGTACCTTCTAGAAATCAATTTCCGCGATAATTTTAATAGATTACAGTACACATGTTTTCGAATATTAATTGAAGAATACTTAAAATATGAAATAAATATTCGAAAAAAAACTTTGTTAACTTATAGATAAAAAAGAAACCTTTTTAGAAGCTGTAAATGTAGGAATACAAAATTGCCGCTTATTCTGCCATATACGTTTTGACTTATACCAGAAAAACAAGAAACACTGCAGTTTGTTTTACAGCTATAAAAAAAAGAAAAATTAACTATTTGTATCACCGCGTTGCATATCTGCAACATATCCAGAAGTCAATATTACTTTTACACTATTAAAAATTTGCAGCAGACTGCCCAGTCATTCGACCGTTTTTATAGCAAACGGTTACATAACAGTAATTTAACTCTAATATGACCATATTATTGTTCAAATTGTGGTCAGAATAGAGTTAAATTACATTTATTTAACCGTATTCTATAAACACGGTCGAATGATTGGACAATTTGCTGCAAATTTTTAAGTGTACAGTGGACTTTTAAAGACGGACTATATTTATTGCTACTATCTTCCAAGACAACAGTTAAGATAAATTTTTCATAAAATTCTCAACAGACAATGATACTGAGTTAATTTTTCATGACAAAATTTTATTTATCATTTGAGCAGTTTGACATCTTTATTTCTAAAATTAACTTCGTAAATTTTGTCAAATAAAAAAGGCAGGCGACGTCTAAAAATATTTTTTTTACAAAGGTAAGTTCGTATAATTTCGAATTTTTTTATTAAAAATTTGAGAATAGTTATGCGAAGTATGTGAATTTCTATTTATTGCAGATGTAAAAAAAAGTGCCTTTTAGTCTTTAACTTTTATTAATTTTTATGCTCCAAATTTTTTTAATTAGTTTTAGATGCATAAAATGATGTATTCTGACATCTGAATACATATTTTGAAAATCAGTAGAGTTCCTGAGTCACAAAAGGTTAACATTAGGTGTTTCAAATTTCAAACCGGAATAATTCGTAAACCACTTGACCAAGTGGCTTTCTATTTGGTAAAATTATCAAAAAAAAAAAAAAAAACATCACAATCTTATGTCTAAATTAGGTTTACAGTTGTTACAATTTCTCTATGAATATTGACCCCAATGCCAGACAAATTATTTGCTTCTTTATTAGTAAATTAATACTTAAATGTACTATGTAATGTATATAATGTCATTAAATAATACACTTTACCTATTTAATTTTTTCGTCGTAATAATTCTAACGTATGAAACATGATATTGACGTTCTTGAAGACGTTCTTAAAATGTTGAAATGATGCAATATTTATTATTTGTTAAAATACTCAATTTATCTTACGAACAGACATTTCTTTAATTACTTCTCAAGCTAACATAATATTAATAAAAATTTAAATACAAATATCACACATTTTTCGCATCCCTGATTTTTGGACCATTTAGAATCGGAAGAAATTTTCGAAAAATTATAGAGTAAATAGCGTTTTTTATTAGGTGAATATATAGTAACTGTTTATTCACAAGTCAGTTTCTTTTTAACACTTTCCAACTTAGTTGAAAAGAGTTTATGACTTCGGTTTGTCTGGCCGTATGGCCGTCTGCCGTCTGCCGTCTGCCGTCTGTCCATGCCCCAACTCCCGTACATATGCTCGGATTGCTCTGCAATTTTTATACGTTACTGTCGTTATCTATAGCATGTACCCTATTTCAACGGAAGTGTGTAGCGTAGCACTTATAGTTTTTTTACAGGAACACTCAAAAGAATTCCGTTAAATTGCGGTCTATGGGGAAAAATCATTTGCGGTTTATTTAAGTAATGTTTCACTATTTTAAATGCATTGAAATTTATACATATCACTAAGGTGCATTAGAAGAAGCTTAATATGGAATAGGGTGTGCATAGCACTTATAGTTACTTTACGGGGACAGTCAAAATAATTCCGTTACATTACGTCTATGGAGAAAAATCGTCTGCGGTTTATTTAAATAATGTTTCACTATTTTAAACGCATTGAAATTTATATATATCACTAAGGTGCATGACAAGAGGCTTACTACAGAATATTATGTGTATAGCAGTCATCGTTCATTTACAGGGACACACAAAAAGAATTCTCTACTGTCTGTTAACAATAATTCCTGGAAGTGCGTTTTAAGTTACTGAGCGCAATTTTAATTTTAACTCGCTTTTTGTCTATTACGTGGTGTGTATTAATTCCGTAGATCCTTTTAATTACTAAGCACAAGGGAGCCCAAAAGTTCGCGAACACATTTCCGTTTATTGACAGAAACTCCAGACGGAGAATTTTAAACTGTGCTACGCGTTTCCAAACTGAACTAAAATTTAGCATCCTATGTAGTATATATACAAATCTATAGATCCTATACAGGGCTGAATAAAAGTATTCGGATATTTTTCCGAATATTGTATATGTTGGAAATTCCTGAAATCATGTTTTTAAATATGTTTTGCGTTTTCCAAATTGTTTAATTAGATGTTATCTTTTAGCTTATTAAACGGTATGATTTGTAAAAATATTTTGGAAACGTTGGAAAGTGTTACATAATCTATGCTTGACGCATGATTTCTCTTTCTTGTTTATAAAATGAAATGAAATTAATAAATATTCTCGTATATGATATTACATAATTAAAGCGAAATAAAACATAATAAGTTTATAAACCCAAACATTTAATAGCTGTAGTAAAATATATTGAGGAATATACTTTCGGAATCGTTTTGTTTAATTGAAAATTCCTGCAATATATACATATATATATATATATATATATATATATATTCTACCTTCATATTATCGACTCATTTGGAAATTCGAATTAATAAATACATTTTTGTATATATAAATCATAATTAAAAAAAAGAAATTAAAGTATTCTTTTTGTTATGCTTACGTTGTAAATTATTAATAAATAACATCACAAGTACTTTTCTGAAGAAATATAATAATTAAATTCAAATTTGTTTTGTTAACAATATTGATTACGCTGCAGTATTAGTATGATTTTCAAACTCCCATGATTTACTTTGTTAATTAGAAAACGTAATATTAATCCTTGCAATCCGTACGTTAATTGGCTTTGACTTTAATTAAATTTACTATAATTAAAATTTTACAATCAATGCTTTTAATTTATAGCCCAACTTCACAAAATTACGTTTATCTAAAAATAATTGTTGTAAATAACATTTTAATATAATTAAGAATTAATTAAAAATAAAAATAAAAATCATGTTAATAAATGTCTTTATTTAAAATAATTTATAAAAACAAAAATAAAACACTATTATTTATATTTGTCAGGATTCTGGAATAGCTATTTAATATAAATATTTTTTTTTGTATAAATACGGTGATTTGGTATTTCTTAAATCTAATTTAAGAATTACATACTTTATTTTGAAAAAAACAAAAATGTGTCTTTTGGTACAATGCGTTATTATTATTATTATTTTGTAAGATTTAATTAAAATAGGCCAAAGATTGTCAAAAGATTTTATAACAGATAAAGGACTCAGACAGGGATGTTGTGTCTCCCCAACACATTTTAAAATTTATGTTGAAGAAACATTGAAAATTTGGAAAGAAAATTGCAGAGGAATGGGACTTAATGTGAATGGAACATCAATTTTCACTCTGCAATTCGCAGATGATCAAGTTATAAATGCAGAATGTAAAAATAATTTAGAGAAAATGACGATAAAAATTAAGGAAGAATATGAAAAATAGGGACTTTTATTGAACGTTTATAATGAACGATTAATGAACGTTAGTGAGACCAACATTTCTATGTATAGAATATCTATGTATGGAACATCAATGCTCACTCTGCAGTACGCAGATGACCAAGTTATAATTGCAAAACGTATAAATGATTTAGAGAAAATGACGATAAAAATTACGGAAGAATATGAGAAATGGGGACTTTGAATGAACGTTAATAATGAACGTTAGTGAGACCAAATACCTATGTTTAGGAGGAAATGAGACAGAACTAAATTTAAATAATAACATAAAAATAGGAAGCTGCGAGTAATTATAGATACCTTGGTGTAGATATTAATAGATAAGGCACAGACTCACGGGAAATTAAATGCGGAATATGTCAAGGAAGAAAGGCTGTAAAACTATTAAATCATATTTGGTGGAGTGAGGAGATTTCCAGGAAAAAAAATGTAATATGTACAATTCTACTGCAAAGAGCATATTGCTATATGGAGCAAAGGGATGGAGAATTATGTAGTGAGACCAAATACCTATGTATAGGAGGAAATGAGACAGAACTAAATTTAAATAATAACATAAAAATAGGAAGCTGCGAGTAATTATAGATACCTTGGTGTAGATATTAATAGATAAGGCACAGACTCACGGGAAATTAAATACGGAATATGTCAAGGAAGAAAGGCTGTAAAACTATTAAATCATATTTGGTGGAGTGAGGAGATTTCCAGAAAAAAAAAATGTAATATGTACAATTCTATTGCAAAGAGCATATTGCTATATGGAGCAAAGGGATGGAGAATTATGGAGACAGAAAGAAAGAAATTAGCAACAGTGGAAATGGATGCCCTAAGAAGATCATACAGAATATCAAGAATACAAAGAATAAGAAATGAAAGAATCAAAGAAATGATCAAAATAAAGGACCGACAAAAGAAAGGATCAATATTAGACGATCTCCATAAGAAGCACGGTCATGTTAAAAGGATGAGTAACGAGAGACCACCCAAAATCACATCTAATTCTTCAATAAAACAAAAGAGGAAACAAAGAAGACCAAGATAGACCTGGATGAAAGATATAAAAAAAGCCATAATGGATAGGGATCTGGAAGAGGAATGGACCCTTGACCGGAAAAAATGGAGTGGTATCTTCTAGATCTTTCGGATGTCGGCAACTAACGCCATAAACCGAGTTTATATATATATGTGTAAGTAAATTTAAATTATTATTTGCAGTAAAATAACATTACAATTATAGTACATCCTACATGTGATGTTTGTTGCAAAAGAAAAATAATTAAACTTTAGAAAACTACCCTACACTGTAAAAAAAGACAAATGTTTTTTTTTTTTTTTTTTTTTTTTTTTTTTTTTTTTTTTTTTTATGTAATAGAAAAACATGAACGAAGATATACAGCAACCACATTCGAGATACACACGATTCCGAAAAGCGTGCTTTACCTATAGAAACCTTGGTCACCAATATGTTTTGAACACTGTTAAAAATTTGCAGCAAACCGTCCAGTCATTTGACCGTTTTTGTAGAAAACGGTTACATAACCATAATTTAACTCTATTCTTACCATATTATTGACCCATTTATGGTCAGAATAGAGTTCAATTACAGTTATGTAACCATTTTCTACAAAAACGGTCAAATGACTGGACAGTTTGCTGCAAAATTTTAACAGTGAAAATTTAAAGAAACATTTACAAGTACAAAGATTCTTTTTCTGTCACTGATTTTCGGACACGTTTGCGGAAAGTATTTGTTGTAGTTTTACAGTGAATTAATCAATTTTCTCAACACAAAATATCGGTTTTCGGATGTTATCTTCCTCAAGTAACCGATTTCATGTTCTGGAAATATGTTTTAGAGACTGTCATAATAACAGCATTAACACTAATAGTAAATATAATATTATTCTGTTACTGTACATGTATAAATTCAATTACGCAGCCAAAAACGTTAAATTGGAAATTGATAGTTTCGCATAAATCGATATTCCGATTTGAGAATACTGATTAATACACTATAAAAACTACACGGAAGAGTTTCCGAAAATCCGAAAAAAAAAAGAAAAAAATGAAAAAAAGAAAGAAAGAAAGAAAGAAAAAGAAAAAGAAAAAAAGCTTTTATTAATGCTTTTTTAAATGTTTTTTTTTTAAATATTGAAAATATAATTGTTTCTGAGGTTTCTAAAGAAAAAAAAAACTACAATAAGGCTGGCTCTCCTCTGCGAATACACACACGGCTTTTAATCGGCAATGAAAGTCATTTCCTGTTAAGCGCAAATATGCAGCTAGTCTAGAAATTGCTGCTCTAGATTCAGTAACAGATATTCTGAAAAAATCCCCTTCCGCATGTATCTCTCCATTGCGTCGTTCATTAAAAACGACATACGCTGTTAAACATTTGCAGCAAACAGTTCACTCATACTACACAGTCAAAAAATTTTATCAGTCTTTTGATCGTTTCTAAAGATAACGGTAAGTTGACAACATTATGAAGCTATTCTCATCATATTATTGACCATATTATTCTCAGAAAAAGATGTAAATTACGGTTACGTAACCTTTTTTTTAATAGAAAACGGTTATTGGACCGTAAATTGAACAGTTTTCGATTGAAAAAGAATACGGATAATTACGATTATGTTACAGTTTTCTTTGAAATCGATTGAATGACTGAAAGCGTAAGTGAGGCCACTCGGCCCGGCGAAGCCGTGTCGTTGAGCATTGATGCCTCACCCGGAATCTTACAATGACTGGACAGCTTGATGAAAAAAATTTAACAGCGTATTTATAAATTGTCTTCAAGTAAAATTCATATAAAATTCTATAACCGGGTATGTCGACAAGTATGGCATCAAGCAATAGCTGTGTTGGAATCATTGTGTTGGTATTTTCAAATACAGCAAGAGCGTGAGAGTAGGTTAAAAATTCTTTGCATATTTATAGAATATTTTGAAAATGTGTAGTAAAATGTTAAGACAAATCAAATTAATTATTTTTAACAAAATGTATTATAGAAAAAATAACTGAAACAAACAATAATAAAAAAACAGTCGTTTATCAACAGTTTTAAAATTTTGTAATTTTTTCTCATATCTTTTTTCTTCAAAGTAAACCGACAGATAAAATACAACTTAATTATATTTTTAAAATAACCACTAAAATCCGTTCGAACCTAAAGCATGGATTTTAATGAAAAATAATTAAAAAATATATATAATAATAAATGCGAAAAATAATAAATACAATTATTAAAAGATCGATGTCTTTATTTCCTTTAATATTATTTCATTAAAATGTTGAACTATTACTTCTTCATTTGAAGAATACTTAATCAGGTTGTATTTTACGCTTAAAAATAAAAAATAAAATGTTACATTTGGCTAATGTTACAAAATGTTTCATCTGGATATGTAGCATTGTCGGAATCAGATCATAAATATTGATGTGGATATACAGATAAATATAGAGATAATTATATATTTAATAAAACAAAATTTGCTGTATTACACAAAATACTACTTGCATTATGATTTTTGTTATAATTCGATAGATTTAAACTGTCAGGTGTTTTCTTTAAGAAAAAATAATATTAAACTGATCTTTAACCAAAAAAATTAAATAATGTTAAATCCTATTTAAATCACGCGTTATTGTTTCGTTAGATATTACCTGCCTGCCAATACAAAGTAATTCACCATCAATAATCTTAAATTCTGAAGAGAAAATATATCATATATATATGTGTAATATATATGTTAAGTAAGATCTTGTAAATCTTGTAATTCCATCATGTTATACATTAACACACGGCAGACAGCAATTCCAAAAATTGGAATGTTGCGGGTCTCGAAGAAAAGAGCACATCGAAAAATACCAAAAAAATGGGCGATTGTCTCTTGAAAGTACGTAAAAACTACCCAATCTACATATTAAAAAAATTACTAAAATCTACATATTAAATGAATATCAAAATTTTATTGAACAATATCTACACTATTGCGCGTAAATAAAAACTGTCACTAAGATGATTTAATATAATTATTTACATCAGTAGTTTCAGTTATTTTTATTATTGTTTCCCTAACATATTATGATATAATATATTTGCTATATGTTTCAGCGATGAAGTAAAATACTTTACCGCTCTCTGTATTATTTAATTGCATATTATGCAATTAAGACTTATTTTGTATAACTAAGAGTTGTTCAGAAATTGTCTGACGAATCAGTCACATAATGTAGATACAATTTTACGTTACTTTTCATAAAAAGCATGCGGATACACTCGTAAACCTAAGAACGGATGCACGCAGATACATTAATAGAATTTAGATTTGAAAGACCTGAGCGAAAGAATATCCGACACACATACACATGTAAGTGTATGCACACGCTACACGCACACACAAATGTAAATAGTTGAATAAATATACATAAATTCAAGAGCATAGACAGACAAATTAGGATAAAATTATTATTGATTATTTCTATTTCACCTGATAATAATTTACAGTGTACTTGAACTGTCTGACTGGTTCCTGCGATTTTCAAGCTACACTCTAAAAACAACATTTTTAAAACTGAGCAAAAAATACTCAAATCTAAGTATGTCGCATAGTCAAAATGGCTCCGAAACAAAATTACTCAAGTTTGAAACATGTATATACACATTTCTGAAAGCTTTCACACACGTAAGAATTATACATCATGTGCTCATATTTGAGTATGTCCATGTTTGAAAAATAAGTATAAACTGACATCTATGCGCTCAGTTTTGAGTATGTCCATGTTTCAATATTCTAAGTATTTCTGGTATTTCAGAATTGACAACATTGGGTCATCATATTTGAAACAAAAAGTTTCGTAACAAAGTGAAAACATCGATTTTCTCAGATTTGAGAGTGTCGTTTTTCTCAATGTATGTCATATGTCTTTAAGTTTTAGAATCGAAATACTTTTTATAATTTAAAGATAGTTTTAAGTTATTTTTAAAGTGTGGCACGTTTCATTATTCCAGCGTACATTTTTCTCCGAATTCCAATATTACGTTCCAGGGTGTGCAGTTAGATACATTTATATCAAGAATTGTATGACACTGCATTTTCTTTATTTTGATCAGAGAGAAAACTGAAAGCATTCCAATTTCCTTTCTATATGTGTTACATTTAATATCAATTTTCACTGTCATATTGTTATGCAAATGTTTTATAGTGTATACATATCAGCTTCTGATAACAAAAAATATTATTAGCTATTTTCGAAATAAAATTTTTCGCTTAAAAAATAGCATTTTCTATAAAGGTCATAGTGACAATAGACTCAAAAATTATTCAAAAGGCTTTGCTATTATTCCTAAAAACCAAATCTATGCAAAAGAGGAAAAAAAGCTTACAGATGTGCAAGAAATGCATAATCATTTTTTTCGGAATACTATACTTGTTTCGGATTGATATACTGAAAGTCTGATAAATAAACAAAAAAGTAATATACATTTCCTTCGGAAATTTAAAAACTTGTAAGTTTGACTGTTTTTTTTTGTTTTCAATATACTATGTGTATATTAAGAAACATTTGTGAGGTATTAGTGACACTTTTAATTATATGATAATTTGATTTAAAATATGTCGATTTAAATAAATCCTTTAAATGTTACTATTTACTCGATTTATTTACATTTCATATCAATAAAATTTTCAATAATAAGTTAAAAATTATTCTCAGAAATAAAACGAAATTTTACGTCCATGCCTTAGATAAAGAAAACGTTTCTACGGTTGATCAGAGTTTCGATGACAGAATGGTCTAAGGCGACAAAAAGAGGGCTCCAAAGGGAACTTTCGTTCGAACCCTGCTCCTGGCATTTGAAACTCAGTTTATTAATGCAAATTATATTTTATTTCAAGTGGAAAAATATATAATTTCTTTTTCCCGTCATTATTATTAAATAAAATTAACCACCCACAATATATTTTTTAACTATTTTTTTAATTTAAATATTTAAATTAAAAGCTTTGACATGAAAGTATCGTATAAATACATAAAAATGATCTTCATTTTTTGATATATTTTGTCTTACAATTGATCGATAAGGCATATATACTCAGAAAAGTAGACGATTATTTTCCGTTAAAACAAACATACAAAGAAAATAAGAAAGGAAAAAATTACATATAAATCTATTGGTACTGTAATGCTGTTAAATTTTATATTTCAGAAAACTAATAAATTTTTTAACTTCATAAATTTATTTATGAATTTGTTAAGAAAAAAAACTTCTAAATGCTTATTTTTGAATCTCCAGCCGGTTATGAAATGAGATGACTTTATTTTTTTTTACTTTTACAAACACATATCCTGTGATTATTTCTGATATTTTAGTGATGTTATGAGCCTACTTTTTCTTTTGAATCTTCAAAGAATTTTGCATCAAGATTTGACGGATACAATCTGGTAATTATTATGGGACATATATTAAAAGAAATCCTAATAATGCTACTGTTTCTTGAAAATTGATATGTTGCTAGGATCATAATATGTAAGTGGCATATACCGCAGAATTTCATTTTACAGTGGGTAATTTTTTTTTAAATATTGAAAACATACCTTTTATTATATTTACTATGAAATGGGATATTTCATGAACCGAATATTTAAAACGTTCTTTGACAAAATTACCTTGATTTAATTTACATTTCAAAACTTCTAATAGAAACCTCAAAATTGAAATTTAAGAATGTTAATATATGTTATTTTATTTTTTAGCAAAAATCAATAGTGTTTCATTATGAAAAGTATTGAGAAATAATAATATTTTCCACACTGTTCGCTTAGTTTAGAATTCAAAAGTAACGACTGAGAATTCCATGCATTCACATTTAAAAAAACCTTCGTCCACTATATCAGAATTATTCGCGTTGCAAAAAAAAGGGGGGGGAGGGGGATTGTTAAACCATTAATTATTTGACAACTGAGTCCAGACAACGATTAATACTCAAAATAAAAAGAAATTTCAGACAGAATAGACTGTATCAGACTGTATCAGATATGTCCCACATCATTGGATACAGTAATGTTAAACTTTTGGTCTGTTTGGCTGCTTTAACTATATATGCACCAGTTCCTTCTAAAACATGTAAGAACAAGTTTTTATGGGAATTAAAAGAAAATTGAAATTTCAGAAAAACTAAGAAAATACATTTAATGTATACTTTCCTGAAATTGCTATTTTATAATACTCTATGAATTATTTGCGTATACAGATTTGTTGATCAGTTTATACATATTTTGGCTTATGTGTTAAAATGGCCGTCGATGCCTAGTGCCGGCGACAAAAGTTAACAATATCAACATGTCATAAATTAAAAGCGTGTTTGTATCCGTACTACGTTTTAAAAAAGTACAAATAAAGAAAAGTAAAAAAAAAGAAATGTTTAGAGCTGTGACTTAAAAAAATAAAGAGGGATCTCACATTATTTTAAAAAATAAATTGAAATCAATTTTCTGATTTGTTAAAAGCATTAAATTTATCGCCAATGTACCTCATTTTATGATTAACACGACCTTTTCATTAGTCTTCCGTAATCAGGTCCTCACCTACATGGCGTGTTTGAGCAAGTGTGATTTGTCCAAAAATTTATTATTATTATTATTATTATTATTATTATGAATATTTAGTGGCACTCACATACATTTTAAAAGACACTGTAGCCGCTTTATGCGTGGAAGTGTACTCAATTACGGCAAATTAATGTAAAAAAAAACAGTAACAAAGGTAATTTAATTTATTTATTTTTAATGTGAACTGGACAATCAATTGTCAGTTGTAGCAATTGATCTACCCTAATTTTCGTTATTGTAGTGAAGAAATGTTCATTGTTGAAAAATAAAAAAATGAAATTCTTGTTTGGCTAGTCATAATGGCTAGTCAAATAAATTGAGCTACAATTGAAAAATAAATTTCATTCGAAAATTTTTTAATTTGATAACTTGAAATTATGCGAGGTTCACGAGTAATGAATCCAAAAGCAACAAAAATTAAATCCATGGCACTAAAAATAGCTATTGATTTTCACAATCATCTAAAAGCGAGCTACGACATTTTAGAGATGACAGAAAAATCCATGGTGACAGAAATAAGACTTTGGTGCTAATAAATTCAAAAGTATATGAAGTGGATGTAGACCAAATATTCAGTCACGAAGGATAGGTGTATCTTAACAATAATCATTATTAACTAAACATTTTTATAGTTTACGTAGAGTTAAGGGTACACGACACCCAAAGGAAAAAAAAAAATATCATCAACTTAAAACAAAATTTTTTTGTATAATATTATGTAAATAATAATTAGAAATAATTTAATCCAAAAAAAAAATATTTTTTGACAAAATTGAAAAAAAATCTATTTTAACTACTTATTTCAATTATTTTTTTGTGCAGATCATCAATGATATTTTGAATAGATTTAAGGATCGTTTTATTTTTTATTTATTTTTGTTTTGTTTTAATATCAAGAATTTTAGAGAAAAAAAGTTGAAAAAAGTGTGACAGTAACTAGTTTTTTCACATATGATTTTTTTTTTAATTAATGAAAATATTAAAAATCGCATCCTTAAATCTCTTACATATAGTATGATGTTAAACTATAAAAATTTCAAGCACTTTCGTTCATATATGGAAAATCCTTAGCATTTTGAAAACAATAAAAATCTGAAAAAACACGAACTGAGATAAATGTGTTTAAAGATTTCAGTTGTGGTTTAATTTAAAGGGACAAAATGACTACAAATGTTTGTTAAATCAGCCGTAACTGTTGTTCTATAGGGAATATCAGCCTGAAATTTCGTCAGAATGTAGTCATAAGTATGTGGCACGTAACAAGATAAAATTATGAAAATCTAAATTTTTACGAAATTTTGATATTTGTAGTGTCCCGAGATCCTTTAAGAAGGGAACTTTAAGCCAGTAATTCTCTTGCATTACATTTCATGCCACGTTTGGAGACGGCATTTTTACATGATTTCGATAAATTCGGGAAAATCGGGTTAAACTCTGTATTTTGAAAATTTTATATTAATTTATTTTCTGATTTTTTATTCCGGTGTGAATTAAAAATGCTCTTAAAATTTCACAGAAATCTAAAATTATAGTATTCTGCATTATCTTAAAATTAATACTTATGTATCGGTAATAACAAGGCAGTCGATGTGACGTCAGTTTTAGTCACAAACAGGTAAAAGTGTTGGCTCGTAATGGTGACAAGATATTATCATTATGCTGAAATACTTTTTCAATTTTTTAATCGTGTTCAGTCAAGGCAAATATTTAGAGGGATATTTTAATTAAAATATTTTAAATACACAAATGTGGATGATAATTTTTTTGATAATTTTAGCTGTTCCTATTATAACTTTTGGTACTTATATTAAAAATCACAAAAGAATTGCTGTACCATGTATAAAAAAAAAAATTCACTTGTATATTATGTAAGCAATGTTATTATGCAATTATTGCAATTCAATTGCGTAGTTTAATTACATAAAAAACATTTTTCTTTTTTACAGAAGTTTTGTGCTACACAGAATTCAATGTGCCTAGTATTCCACATTTCTTTTCAGAAAAATATTTTACTTTATTTGGAGAGTAACTTGGCGATAGGGATCAATCATTGGCTCCATTCACAGTTTGTTTATGTTCGTGTATAGTATTTAATAATGTTAAAAGCAAGCATTCCGATTTGATATCACATTAATATGGGGAGAGTCTAAATATCAAACTGATGATTGTATTTTTGGTCATATGATATTAATTATTATAATTCTAAAAACAAGAAAGTTTTTTTTTTAATCCAAATATACCTCAAATATACCACTTATTCCCCAATATCTATAAATTTCTTCTCACCCAATCTCACTTGATTCTGAATGAGATAAAGATGATGATAATCATTCCTAGTGTATTATATAAGATGAAGGGTCTCAATCGGATATAAAAAAAATTTGGGGTTATCACAGAAACATGAAAAAATTTTAGATTCAGACTAAAGGAAATAAACTCGGTTATCTCTTAAAGCACATACTACTGTAAATTTACTAGGATAACACTTGTTTATCTCTTACTTCTACAAGAGAATGATTAAGATTAGTAACATTTTCTTGACTATTTTAAAAGAAATCTTAAAATTGGTCTTTTACATGACGGGAACAAAATTATGTCTGTACCAAATGTATCAGGGACAGTGACATATATAATGGCCAAACATTGCTTGAAACTTAACCGTGGAAACCTCAGAATTGTTACAATACAGAAAAACAACTTTGCTATAAAAAAGGCCTTCAACTTGTTCCTTTGATTTATAAAAAAGTAATGAATTTAAATTTAGTTTAATTCATTCTATATGTATGCGTAAACTTATGTAAAAAGTTTCACAAAAATCGTTTTAGAATTGTTCGAAACACCCTAAAATTTCATTGATATCTAGTCAGTGGTAGTAAAGTTATAATCAAATGTGTAAACTTGCTATTTTTTATTTATCTTACTGTAAATCAAAGACGCAAATCTATTTTACAGTTACTTCACTTAATTCCCATATTGTCATACTACGCACTTTCTTTTGTCATACTTTACTAGCAACAGAGATACAATGATACTCCATCATAGGTTGAATCGCGCCTCTTATAGTTATATGGAATTCATTTTATTCCATACAAACTTATGATAAAAAATACCTTCATATTCATATATACCGCTTCATTCAAAATAAAATTTATGACAATTATTATACTAAAATTTCAAATATTATAAAACTAAAACTCATAGGGTTATAATACTTTAAATTTATAAAGTATTATTAATTAATTTAAAAAATAAAACGTCGTCTGTTCTTTTTTCGTGCCGGAAATAGAAATTTGGAAGAAAAAATCAAATGTATCATAACTCTTAGAGTTGCTCGTAGAATATTGGGAATTTTTACTGTTTTACTGCTAGGGGTATAATTTTTTTTCTATCTGTTGGGATGCTTATACCCACATTTGCATCCTAACATTTTTTGTGTACCAATTCAGCGTAAAACGCCTGTCTCTGCACAAAATTTTATTTTTAGAAAAACAACCATGCACTTCAAAAATTATTAAAAAAGACTTATACAATCATAAAGAACAGTACTTCTATGGGGACTAAATATGTATAATTAAAAGGTGATTAACAAAGGTTAATTAACAGTGTTTCGTCACGAAGTTTTATTTCATGCAAAAGATGGCCAGTGCATACAAGATTTTATCAGTACTAGACTTTGTGTCGTCGACGTGACATTATAGGACAATGCTGGAATAATAAAATTTATGGCTCTGATTTACAGCATTAACCTATGTGATCTTAAGGAGCACCCAACATGATAAGAGGTGCTTAGCCTGCAAATGGGACTTCTATAGAAATATATTACTCTTTCATTTTATTGGACATGATTTTCGTTGGTCAAAGAGACGGGCAATCTTCGTACTCATGTAAATATTATTGTATTTTGTTCTGTAACATGTACGTATCAGTATTATATTAGTAAGAGTAAAAGTAACACATAATTTCGGAAATTTGCTCCAGAGTGGAGAACTTACATTTTTTATGAGGGGATGTTGAATTCCGTGAATATACGGTCCTCTTCTCAGTGGCCTGTATGAGCACAGCACTTAAGTTAATTTCTGGAAGCTGATCTCTTTTAAATAAAAATGTTACCGCTTCCAAGGTCTGTACTAAATAGATCTTTTAATGCAGTTATTAAGACAATAGTAAAATCTTAAGGATCTATATTTTAATGAGTTCCAGGCTGATTGATGCGAGATCTGACTACTGTTTTTTCTCTCGGCACTGGGTGTTTCACCAGGTATGCTGCTTTATTAACAATAATGTAGTGTCATACCTTGTATTTTATGATATAAGTGAAGGCTTGTACAGCATTCCCGACAAAATAATGATAATAATAACTTTAGAGAAAATAATTTTCACAGGCAATCTTTAAATTAATTCTTAAAAATCCACAAGATTTTATTTACTAATTTCACAAACCTGCAAAAAAATATTTTTTGAAAATTGCATTAATTTTGATAACTATTTTTTTTATTGCTGATTACGAAAATGAAATCCATTTTTTTTCTATCACGTAAGGATTTTTCACAAAATGATTGCATAATTTTAAAGAAAGAGGTGAAATCACGAAATTTTGACATTTCATTTAAATTTCATTTATTTCTAAATCCGTATAACTTACATTTATATCTGAGTTAAAGTAATAGATAATTATATGTAGAAGGTTACAAGTCCTTAGAATAACGTTTTTGCTTTCCATCAAAAGTTTATTTGTGACTTTTCCTCTTGTGAACTTTGCAAGGATTGTCTCTTTGTAGCATCCAGCAGTAGTCGGCTATCATGCTAACATTCTATTTGCCTTTATATCGCCTCTCCATTTCCTCTATATCCTAGTGAAATCTTTCACCGTGTTCCTCACTAACTGCACCTAAATTTTCTGGAAAATAGTCAATGTGTGAATCGAGAAAATGAACTTTTAAGCTCATATTACACCCTAAAATCTCCTGATGTCTGGTCCTACAAACACACCTTCCTTCAGTTTTGCTTCGGATAAGCCTAGGAACTGCTCACAAAGGTATTTGAAACATTCACCTTCTTCTGGTGAAGCCTTGACAAATTGTTTCATAAGACCTAATTTTATATAAAACGGTGGAAGTAACACTTTTTTTGGATCCACAAGATTTTTCCTTTGAATATTTTTGTCTCCAGGATCTAATGTCTTCCTGATTGACCATTCTTTTTTAATGTAATATTGCTTTCTGTCTCGACTGTCCTATTCACAAAGAAAGCAGTGAAATTTTGTGTACCCTTTCAGCTGACCAAGCAACATAGAAACCACCTTCAGATCACCGCAAACTGTCCATTTTGTGATCTGAATACGACAGTTTATTTAGGATGAAATCAAGATTTTCATAGCACTCTTTCAAATGAACTGAATGCCCAACAAACGGCAATATACAGCTTCAACAAAAACAAGGCCCCAGGAATAGACAACATAGACCATCTCATCACAAGACAAATATTCAAACATCACCCACAACTACTACAAGACATTTACAACACACTCCTCAAGCTTAACTACTTCCCGACAGCATGGAAGCAGGGGGAACTAGTCTTCTTCTTGAAAAATGGAAAGCCTCCAACAGAAGCGGACTCGTATCGTCCGATTTCCCTGCTGCCAATCCTGGGCAAAATCTTTGAGAAGCTAATACTAAAGCGTATCCTACATGAACTACACAACACACCAAAACTAGCACCGTCCCAACATGGATTCGTCCCAGGAAAATCGACGGAAACGGCAATCCAAGAAGTGCTGTCCATCATAGATCTAAGCAAACAAGAAGACAACTACACATATCTCATCTCTCTAGACTTCCACCATGCCTTCGACAATCTACCTTGGGATGCAACAGTGGAGGAGCTCGAAACCTTAGAACTGAGCAGATCATACATAAACACGACAAGATCCTTCCTATCGCTCAGATCTGCGTACACCAACTGGCTCTCTGGAGACCTTCACTGGTTCAAAAAGGGCTGTCCCCAGGGGTCGTGCTACGGCCCGTTTCTCTGGAGAATATTCATCAATAAGATCCTGATAATCCTCAGAGAAAAGGGATTCAAAGTGGTGGCGTACGCAGATGATATACTTCTAATCATAACAGGTCGCACCAGGAAGATCATAGAAGACAAAGGCAACGCAGCTCTCCAACTGATTCAAAACTGGGCGGATTGTCATTCCATTCAAATAACACACGAAAAATCAACAGTTCTGCAAATAAAGAATCGTAAATATCTCAAGCGTACACCCACACTAAAAATTAATAACAGATCCATCAAACATAACCCCACACTAAAATATCTCGGCTTAGTTCTGGACAGCACACTTTCCTTCCTACCACATCTACATGCCAAGAGATCAGAAATCAACACAGCAGTCCAAAACCTCCTGAAGTTTGCAGCCTCACAACGCAGTATCTCAAAAGCAATACTAAAAATATGGAACAACACAATCTTAGAAAAGAAAATAACTTACGCTGCAGCAACATGGTTCCCCAAACTACAAAAATCCCACGGGCTGCGACTCCTCTCAGCAATTCAGGCACAGTGTCTGCTTTTGATCTCCCGTGCATACAAGAAGACAGCAACCTCAGCTCTCTGCGTCCTCACGGGAACAATGCCACTCTCACTAAGAACAGAGAAAACAGCAGCCCAAGGAGCAATACTTAGGCTAGGCATCCCCATGGTTGGAATACAACCAGATATGTATCAACCGAAATTTATACCAACAGAAATTATACCATACAAAACATATTTTGAATGGGCAGAGAATGCAGAGGAGCAGCCAAATTTGCAAGTTTACACGGATGGATCGAAGACTGACGCTGGTGTAGGATACGCTTTCTGCATCTACAACAAAGAAGACACAATAACAGAACATCAAATACACCTGGACACCTTAAACTCCGTTTACCAAGCGGAGCTGCTCGCAATTTCCGACGCAATTTCCTGGCTGCAAACATCCACACACGACAAAGCTACAATAAATTCAGACAGCCTTTCCAGCTTAGTGGCACTTACAGACATGAATACAGAAAATTATCTAATAGGTCAAATAATAAAGAAACTGCAAAACACAACAAAAAAGATCCTCTTCAACTGGGTAAAAGGCCACTCAGGAATTGCGGGCAACGAACACGCTGACAGACTCGCCAAGGAAGCCACACAACCGGACACATCAATAAAACACATCTTCCACCCAGCACCTCCATCCTACCTCAGAGGACAACTAAAACATAAATACACATCTAAATGGCAAGACCAATGGACAGCGGAGCACAGGGGACGAAAAGCCTACAGCCTCTGTCCAAAAGTCACCGAGGACTTCCTGGTCCTACACCGAAACATCTACCTGTACATAACCAACCACGGCCCGTTCCCATCATATCTCTCTCTCTTCAATAAAGCCCCATCTCCATTCTGCACATGTGGAAAAAGAGGAGATGCCACCCACTACACACTCAACTGCCCGCTAACGTCAGCATATCACATAAGGAAACCGGCATCACTGAGGACCTCAGTTTGGTTCCACCACGTCCTCCATACACCAAATCTACAACAAAAAATAATAGACTGTGTCCATCTCCTAGAACACAATCAGCAACTCTTTCAAATGCCTCCAGCACACCTTCTAGGAAATGTCCTGCCCTCAGACGATGATGAAGAAGAATAACCCTCATCATTGACCACAACAATAGCGGAAACACAGTAGTGTAAATAATTCCATTCCCTCATCAAAAACTCATTCCACCACCAGCAACAACTTCAAATAAACACCAGAGAACAAGTAATAATCATCCACAACCCCTTCACCTAACAGTCCCACCACACCGTCATCCACCGTCAACAACAGTAAAAGAGACTCATCATTATACACGCCTGTAAATAGACTCTCTCCATCTCCATCAGCATCACAACTAGACTTTAATATCGCAAATATTGTATAAACCCATATTACTCAAGTCGACAAATATAAAAATTTAAACTCTTGGAGTTTTTGTAAATACCTTACTCAAATGTTATGTCAAATTGTATTATATATCAAATCAATACTATGTAAAAGCCTAATGGCCTATTGGCCTCATCTGTTTTTTTTTTTTTTTTTTTTTTTTTTTTTTTTTTTTTTAAATAAACTTGCCAAGCAGGGCTTGTAGAGCTTAAGCCGTATGGTAGGCCACCCTGCTTGGTTGAATCTGAATCTGATGAATCGATAAAAAGTCTCCATTTGTCAAGTTCACATTGGACTTTGAAACTTGCTATGAGGCTCGGAATATTGTTACAATAAACAAGTTCCCCTTCTTTAGAAAAGAACGGAATGAAATCTTTTTCTTGCTTTCCACAGGTTCCGAAATCAAGAAAATGACGTACCAGGAGCTAGCAAATGTTTTTCTTTTAATCTGTAACCTAAAACTTCTAACGAATCCTTAGGAAGATTTAAATCCCTGACTAAATTATTTAACTCAGACTGCATGAAAAGTTTAGGTTCATCGCTAATAGAGTCATATACCTCATCAACATCGTCATCCCTTTCACATTCGGGTACAGTATCTGAATAATAAAAAAAAATATTTTCCACAGTTTCTGGAGGGAAATAAGGAACCGGAATACCAGGTCCATGAGAAACAGCACGTATGGCAGATGGAATGTCAGGATAAGATGTTTCCTTTTTGTTCTTTAAATTGAAACCTTTCATATTACAAATACAAAAATAGCAATCATCACTATGATTTTTAAGTTCCCTCCAAACCATTGGTATACCAAACCGAAAAGATTACTTTTTACCTTGAAACCATTGCCTTAATTCTTCTACACAAATACGACAAACTTTGTGTGGAGCCCAAGGCTTGTCTTGATCACCCAATTTCATGCCAAAATAAGCGAAATACACTTTTTTTACAAAATCAGAAATGCTTCATTGTTGTTTTTTCACTGTATAGTTACCACAAATATAGCAGAAACAATTCGGTGAATAAGCGCATCCTCTGGAATCTATGTTCTCTAATGCAGCAAAAATTAGAAGTTAAAATTACTACTATAACTTCTAACTCACAGCTCGGAATAGAAACACATGTGTACAGCAAATAGTAAAGAAAGACACTGATTCAGGTTTAGAGATAAGGTCAGTGAAAAGGGGTGTGAAGAAGGGGTGGCGTACAGACACCTGCAAGCAGAAAAGATCCGATTTCAACTGATTTCCTCTGTCTTGAATATTGTATTTAATAGGCAGTTTACCGATTAAGAGAAATATTCTGTATTGGAATAGATTCTTCTTTCTTTTTTATTAGTTTAATGCACCAATTTACTATTTCAAGTCCATAAATTTATTTGACAAACTCATGTAAATAATATTTTTTTGGTCCGAAATATACTAAATTTATAAAATAATTGATTGTGATTTGTGATGAAACTGTACGTGAAGGAATTTTTTCATTATTTTTCTAGTAATCAGCATCCAAATAACTATACCACTTACTATACCGGACATTTTTTCATCATAGGGTTGTGATTTTTATTGCAAAACGACTGCAATCTTTAAAATAATATTTTTAAATCCACAGGATTTATTTTATACAGATGAATAATTTAATCTGTTACCTAAACAGCAACATGCTGCTTGCTATTAAATTTTTGTAAGAAAAGGAAGATTGGCCTTTTCAAGTAAATTTAATTTCTTTGTTTTGTAACTTTGTAAACTTTGTTTTGTGAATAACTTAATTTTCTTTATGTTGTAAATAAACTTATGTTGTAAACACAAACGTCCAGATCACATTCTTGTAATGGTTTTTACAAGAATGTGATTTGGACGTTTGTTTAAACACCAGTTTTAATTATAAATCCTGATGAAGGCTGGTTTCGCAGCCGAAAGTGCTCGATTTATTTTAATGTTTTAAAATCTAGTTAAAATTTTATTCATCTTCTAGTCTAGATAATGGAATCACATTTTTATTTGTGAGTACTTTTATTGTAAATATATATACATCTCTTTTTGAAAATATATATCTTATTAAAAAGCTGCACGTTATAAGTATACTTTTGTATTTAGCGGAACGAGACTATCACCATTGTTTTTATGAGTGCATGCTATATAGAGGTCTATGAATTAAGTGCTCTATTCATGCAGTATGTGTCAAAAAATGCAAAATCTGAAGCCTATTTTCCATGATTTTTTTTTTTTTTTTGAAGTACGTTTTAAATCCTACTAACAACTGAGCAAGCAAATTAACCTATCCTCATTTTTTCTTTTTAGGATATTTTTTAGAGAAAAAAAAATTCTTAGAAACAAATGGGTAGTAAGAAAAAAGTTCCTAAAGTACCGTGTAGAAATATTACTTCGGAAAAATCTTCTTTGTTCTGAATAATGCATATATATGTTAAAAGAATGTTAATTTAAGTGCAGAAAATATACAGGTTTTATTTTTATTTTTAACTTCTTTGTTACGGGATTTTATCAACAGGTAAAAAAAATAAAATTTTAATTTATCAAAAAAAGTTTCAAGACGATGTTTCGTAAAGTTTATTTAGTTTAAAATATTTGAAATAGCCGAGATAATTTAAAAAAAAATTAAATATATATTTTTTTTCATAACATTTTAAAAGAAACATGAACTCGTTTAATTTAGGTTTGATAAAAAAAAAAAAAAAAAATTGCAGGTGAAATTAATGAAATTAATAAATAGAAATAAAATTAATTAATAAAATTAATAAAATTTAACTATAATTACTACTATAAATGAAGTGATCAAAAACACTATCATTAAGTTAAATAAATAACTGCTATCGTAACAGAAATTTAAATAAAATATTAAGACAAATATGAGGAAAAAATTCTGTACATTTTGCTTTTGTCACGAATAAAAAAATATCAAGAGTTTTTAAAAATTTTATTATTATTTTTTTTATTTTTTTTATTTTATTTATTTTTTTTTTAATTATTACATGCTGGCAGATTTTTTTTATTATTATTTATATAAAAAAACTTGCATCACATCTGTTTCCTCCCAAGTTTTAAACCAGTTTTATAACTACTAAGAATTATAATATTCAGGGGTGTTTATTGCTAAGAATTTCGGAAAATGTTCTCTGTATTATAAATAATTATCTTGAATACATTTCGTTTTATTTGTTAAAATTTACAATGTATTGAACATATTTAACGGTATTTTCATGATATGTAGCATATTTACCACATGAAAAGCTGTGTATAATTTATCAAGCATTTAAAAGAATGTAAATCTTTATACGGAACTTTTGAATACAGCGAAAAATACCCTTATGAATAAATATGTAAAATATGTCTTTTAACAGATTGTATCGTATAATAAGTAATAGGAATTCTACTCTTGGATAGTAGAATTCCTACTGTCCTGTTATATTCAAGTTAATAACTTGACAACTAAAATAATATTCAGATATCTAAATTAAAAATAATGATAATATTTATTAGAAATGTAAATATATATATCTATATATATATGTTTGTGTGTGTGTGTGTGTGTAGGCACACATATTACTTAGGCTCATAGGCTATCAAAGCCTGATAGCTTATGTGCCCGCCGGTTCTGTATGTATGTACGTACGTATGTATGTATGTATGTACGTAACGCGATAACTCTTGATAGAACTAACCGTTTTACTTTAAATTTTGTTTATAGGTTCCTTGTGATAAGGCGCTTCCCTGATTAGTTTTGGAGGTTCATTGGTAAAGCATAAAGGGGGGAAACGGGGGGCTAAGCCCCCATAATTTAGATAAATGGGTTTTTCATGCAGATTTATCCCATTTTCTTCAAATTTTGTATATAGGTTCATTTTGATAATGTGCTTCTGTCAATAGTTTTGGGGGTTCATTGGTTAAGTATAAAGGGGGAAAGAGGGGATCACCCCCCCCTAATTTAGATAAATGAGTTTTTCATTCATGCAGAATTATCCGATTTTTTTCAAATTTTGTATATAGGTTCATTTTGATAATGTGCTTCTGTCAATAGTTTTGGGGTTTCATTGGTTAAGTATAAAGGGGGAAAGAGGGGATCACCCCCCTAATTTAGATAAATGAGTTTTTCATGCAGAATTATCCGATTTTCTTCAAATTTTGTATATAGGTTCATTGTGATAATGTGCTTCTCTGAATGGTTTTGGGGGTTCATTGGTTAAGTATAAAGGGGAAAAGGGGGGGATAACCCCCCTAATTTAGATAAATGGGTTTTTCATGCAGAATTATCCAATTTTCTTCAAATTTTGTATATAGGTTCATTGTGATAATGCGCTTCTCTGAATAGTTTTGGGGGTTCATTGGTTAAGTATAAAGGGGGAAAGGGGGGCTAATCCCCCTTCATTTAGATAAATGGGTTATTCATGAAAAATTATCCGATTTTCTTCAAATTTTGTATATATATTCATTGTACTTAGAGACTTCCCTGATTAGTTTAAGAGGTTCATTAGTTAACTATGAGGGGGTAACGGGGGGATGACCCCCTCTTAATATATTGTTGATTTTTTTTTTCGAGGTGTATATTTCAAATTCTTTGAAATAAGAGTATAATATACAATTAGTGTGAATAGCCTGTGAGTTCAATGCCCTCAGTTTAACTGGTCAGTTTTCTTTTTATTAAATTTTCAATCAGAAGGATTTCTTTTATAAATGCTGAAACGTTTGTGTATTATAAAATATCTATAAAATCATTTAATAAATTACTTTTACATTTCTAAAAACCAGAAAATCACTTTACAACTTCTTAAAATTCGGAATTCTAAAATACTTTTTAAAAGTAGTTTCTAACATTTGAATCTCTCATTTGAATATTGTTGTTCTATTTTTAAGTTCGCACTGATTTTCATAAGACATCATTAAACAAATGTTTCAATGTCTGTGTAGTTTATTCAGAAAATTGTCTTTCATTAAACTGTATGTTAATAAATAACTAAATAACATGCTATGTTGCAAACGGAATTATTTAGTACGAAAACTTTGAATTTGACGGAGAAAATTATGATTATATGCGCTTTATGTATATAAAGAGAGAGCAAAGGACGGATGTAAATATTTTCTACATCTACAATATTTTTTTAAAACATAAACATTTATATATATATTCTTAATATAAATTATATCGATATATGTAGGAAACAAATTATATTTATTATTTTCCAGTTTTTGAAGTACAAATACATATGGTTTGACAAACAACAAATTCTACTTTTCTAATTAGCACTAATTTTACAAATAATTAAATTGCCTAATTTTTTGTTTTCTTTTAATTTATGCTCCATTGATAAAATATAGGCAGAAAAAAAAGTAACTGATATCTATGATTTTTTTTTAATAGTCCATTTTTGTTTAATTTTTTTTATCCAGAAAATCAAATCCTTAGCGTACAATCTTCTTCATACAAGTTTCTTTATTTTATAATTTTATAACAAGTTAATAATACAAGAGTTTAAAAACTATTTCTTCATGTCCCTGAGAAGCACACACGTTTATGTATTTATTTTTTAATTTCCTTGAAGTGTTACTTATTTATTTATAAAACATACAGAAAAGTTTTACAAAACACTTTTCTTTTACAAAAAAAAAAAAAAATGCTAACTTTTACTAATTTTTTTTACTAACTTTTAATAATAAATATGTATTATATTTCGGCATACATGGCAAACCTATTTTATTTATATATATTTATATGAATTCTCATTATTATATAATACACATTTGTTTGCAAATTTAACGAGGCATTTTTATTTATATGTAATATTTACATTGACTATCTTATCTGATATGCCAATGCACATTGTAATATTTTAAAAATATAACTGAGCTGAGAAAGCTCTATTTATCCTCTCTTTTTTTTATACTTGGTTTTCAAACAAACTAAAAAATAAAACACTTGATTATTTAAACATCATACACATCATTTTTAACACACATCAAATTACTCTAAAGTGTTTTGTCAACGTAATTTTATTATCTGAAAATTAGGATATGAAAACTAAATTTTAGCCGACATCAGGAAAAACATTTGGATGAGAATCATTGTATTTTAAATTAATCGCGAATGAAGAATACGTTTCCTAAATAACTATTAAGCATTCCAGCGGAATGTGCAATGTTTACACAACAGCGAGGAATTTGAACTTCTCTAATTTAAGAGGGAAATATATTTGTTGCCAAAAAAGAGTAATATAAGATTGTACACGTGTACCGTTTCTACTTATCAGTTACGCTCTGGTGTGAATCATGTTATGACACGGTACCATTTTGACCTGCAGTTGTTCCCAGAAGGTGTTTCCCTAGAAGTGTGCCAACAGAGCACATAGCACTCGTTAAGACTAGTTTGATTTCTAGAAGCCTTTGTTTGCTGTTGCTGTTATGCTAGTCATGTGTGTTTTGTTAAGAGTGTTATGCACTATGGATGGTATGAATTAATATGTTTACATGATTACACTTCGTTGTACAGTCTGTGTCACTTATACATTATATGACAAAGCTTGATGCGTGATATTTTCGTACATCGGAAATGTTTTTGTAATTATTCTTTTTGCATCAATTATTATCAATTTTTGGGGAAATTTAAATCTCTAAATTGCGTCGTTACAAAGGTGGATTTTCTCTCCAGAGCGTTTGAAGCAAGGATACTTAGATCTAAACCACGCTGCATAATAAAAGTAAAAACACTTTTGAAATATTAATAACATCAAAATAATTATAATAATTTATATAAAAGTTAATTGTAATGTAACAATATGTATATATAAAATAAATTGCTACCATTCAGATGTATATTTATTTGTCCAATTGATCGTGTTATTCAAATCCATTTTAGCTAACACAATACATGTCTTCAATATTAAGTTATCAAACAATGAAAAATATATAAGGAAATTGATTGAAACCATTAATTCATTTGCTTATTCTATAATGCTGCAATTTCTAGAATCGATTCGACCAAAATCAATATGTGTCTTAAAAGCGTTTATTTCTCAGTGAATGTTTGGAATGACTATTTACATGTAGAAGGAAGTTAAAAGTCACGGAGATTCAACATGTAAATGTAGAAATTTAAGATAATCATTATCTGCATTGACATTTCCAAACACTTTTGCTTTAGTAGATACTTAGATATTTGATTTTGTCAAATTTGCATTTACGATTACAAAATAAACGAGACATTCAACTACTCATTCAGCTATAGAAAACTTTTATGATTGTACAATGTACATGCGATTAAATAAATATATACATATATATCATATAAAATTTCCGTTTATTAGCAAGATATTTTAATTCCCATTTAGAAACTTTACTTATAATCAACTATAATTTCCAATGCAATTTTTGCTTATTTAAATTGAAAGTTTAAGGTAGTTTAGTTTAAGAATTGTAGTTCAGTTTGAGTAATGTAGTTTGATAATTATAAGAAAATTAAATATATAGAAAAAAATTCTAAATGTTTTTTTTACAAACTATTTAAAAAATTCCTGTAATAATCATGCATATAACATTTATAGTAACTGGTTGATTTAACAATTTTAAAATGTTCTCGAGATAATTTAATATATAAAATAAGTATCTTAAGAATAATGTACAGTCACTATCTTAAGTATAATCATATACGACGGGCAGCCAAGGAGAGGGGCAATCCCACTCACATTGGATGTCACGTGTTCACGATAAGTTGGTTTCCAGAAACTGTGGAACTGCCATGTGACCAAGGTAACCTGAAAAGCAAAAAATATCAGTGGAGTACCGCAATCTGTATCTTTTTTTAGCTGCGATTGGACGTATCTTAACAAAAACAAAACATAAATAATACATTTATTATATAATACTAGTAAATTAGAATTTTTCTAGAAAATTTTCGAAGAATATCTGAGTCAGTTATCACTGATAGGATAAAAAGAAAGTTTGAGGATACTAAGATTTATTCATGTTATTTTTTAAAGAAAAAAAAATAATACGTTAAGAATATTTTCAAACACTATGCATAGAACAATAGATTTCTACACTCCCTTATTGGAATTATATACAGAATATACATAATACTTGATATTATACAGTCAAAACCTGAAAGGGTGTGGAGGTTAAAGTAAGCAAAACTTAATTTTTGATCATATCAATAAGCGCAATTAGTGCAAAAAATGTACCTCTGTATGAAAACTGGTATACTTTACTTATGAAAATGCAACAGTTACGTATGACATGTAGGAATCAATAGAAAATAACGTGTTAGTCATACTATAATAAAAATATACTACGATATATTTTTAACACTAAAATCATCTCTATACCATCTAAATCATATGAGAGTAATTAATATAAAGCAGGTGAATCCCAAATAGCATTAGGTAAAATTGAAAATTTTATAAAATTAAACTTAAAAATTGTTTTTTAATTCGGTAGATGTTTAATAATTAAAATAAGTAATTAATAATACTTACGTTACCATATATGATAAAATTTTAAATTTAAAATAATATAATGAATATAAATAAATAAATGCATCTAAAACACTAATATTGTAAAAAATATTTAAAAAGAATTCCATCCATTATTTTCTCTGCATTGAATGCTTAACTACATTATACTTTCGTAAACACCATTTTATTAAATAGATTCGCCTTCACCGATAATTATCCGCAAAATTATTTCCAGAGAATGACTTTAATTGAATTCTACAATTTAATTGATCAGCAGATAAATTATAAAATTTGTGACGAAGGTTTGCCATTCTAAATTAACACAATTTTAAAAAGTCTCAATTGGCTGTTGCTGTTAATCATATGTAATGAATTACAGTTCAAAATTACATAATGAGACACGTATGAGTTTAATATATATATATATATAATAAAAAGGTACACGCGTATGATTAATAGTAATATATATGTGAAAGAGAAATATATGGTGTTATAAAATAAGCCAATACAGGTCAAAATTAAAAAAAAAAACAATATGGGATATAATTGTTCTGAAAGTCGGAAATAACACGGAATGTCAAAATTTAAATTAAAAATATAATAAATATATACGTAATATTATATAACTAAATAAAATATAGATAATGTGCAAGATTAATCAACTATAAACGTATGAAGCATTGTGGCAATGAAAACGTTTGAGAATGTAGATCAAAGTATAAGGGATACGCATAAATATTTCAAGTAGTAATTGTCACAGAAGGGATTATGAATGTTACGTTTACTAAATGTGCTGCTGGGCAGAATATCACTGGCATTGCATTACTTCTGATAGTCTGTTTATCACACAAGTGTTCAAGTGGATGCTCTCAATAAAACGTCTACCAAATCATATGTATTATGCACTATGCAAAAGTCCTTTTTAATCTGCCGTTACTTTATTCTTATGGAATTACTGCTGTAGTTGCAGTAGGTCTATTCTCTTTTTCTTATCACTTCTTTCTGTCTTCGGCAGTTGTTTAAATCATCGTATTTGGTATTTTGATCTTTTCAGGATATTCTCAGCTACACTATTTATTGGGATTAGTTCTATTTTTAGCATGATCTTTCCATTCATTTGCAAAGTGGCTTCGTGTCAGATGCTTCCTTTTGCTTCTTTCCATCTATCTTCTTTATCACGTTTGGGCTTCGGGATCAGCAATTTCATTTCCATAGGTTCTTTCCGGAGTCAAGCGAGACCTTATCTTGTGCCCGGATTTCTTCTTTCTAATTTTGAAACTATCTTTGGAGTTCTAACTGTCCTCTGTTGCTATGCTGCTTAATAGGCTCTTCGTTACTTTTCTGCTTTCTTCCATCATTCGAGTTTAATTTCAACACTTTTTCATCTCAATGTTCTGCATTGGACTTTTCTTTAGTACGGCTTTCATAATTTTATCGCTAGCATTATTCTTTGTTCATAACAGTTTGGGTGTTCCATGAATGAATATCTTTAGAGATCAACTTCTCTTCGAAAGTATTCCATGGATAATAATGCTTCGAGATCAACATCTCTTCGAAAGTATTCCATGAATATAATGCTTCGAGATCAACTTCTCTTCGAAAGTATTCCATGAATAATAATGCTTCGAGATCATATTCTCTTTGAAAGTATTCCACGAATAATAATGCTTCGAGATCAACTTCTCTTCGAAAGTATTCCATGAATAATAATGCTTCAAGATCAACTTCTCTTCGAATCTATTTTTTTTCTCTTCTTTTCGTTTCCACACTCTCTAAATTTGGGCGTGTCCTTATTTTCTATTGGCTTTGTACATGGCCAGGGCAATATCTGACTTGGGCGGTCATCTTGTTTGCGATCCACTTACTCTGGCCTATGATTCATGCGAGTGATTCTTCGACTGAATATGTGATTAATAATGGTGTTGATATAATTCTTTGTCAAGATATTTATATTTTTAGGAACAGGGCTGCGGGTATTCCTGTTGAATGGCCTATTTATTTTTCTATTAACTATAACGCTGCAATAATAATTACTAACCCTGATTACATCAGTTTGCAAACTCTGTGTTTGGACAATAGTGTCTTTGTTTCACTTAACGTCAGAATAGAGTTTTATTCATTGGCTCCCAGTACTCCACTCCTTCTGGAGATTTGGATAGTGATTTGTCAGCTTGGTCATCTATTTTCTCTGACTTGTATGATATGGTGATCGGAGGTGATTTCAATGCTCCACTTCTAACTCTTGGTTATATAAGAGAAAATGAGCGTTCGGAAGAACTGATGGAACATCTTATGTCGTATAGTTTAAGTATTCTAAATGATCCAGAGGCCCCAGGGTCAATCAAATGATCCAGGGTCAATCATCAGGTAGACCTGATTTAACATTAGCTGTTCTTAACATATGTGAACATCTAGATGGTTGGACAGTGGATGATAAAACATTCTCAGTTAAGGTATCAACAGTGAAGGTAATTTTTTTTTGGCTATTGTTTAACCAATTTGTATTTATTGTAGTCTTAATTTTTATTGGCATGTGCCAGTAACATTCTGTAATATGTTGAAGATGTGCATTATGTTTATATTATTGTCTGTATTTTCTGGGCTTGTCCTTGCGGCGGTGTTTTCTGTGGGTGCTAGTGGGTTTTTTTTCCCACGGGACATTAACTCCTTATACTTTACGGTGGGAGTCCCGGGTGGGTGTCTTCAGGGCCAATGATTCGTTTTCGTCGAGTTGATACGAATATATTAAAATTGTCTGTGTCTAGTCTGTGATCTCTGACCTTGTTTAGAGTAGACCTTCTGGTAAAAGCATCACTTGTGAACCTAGTAATTACGCATTGTAATGCAACTGTCCAAAAGTTCATAAGTTGTAATGAGATCTGTTTATGTATTTGTTTATGACACCAATGTATTTTGACAGTAGCCGGTTTGTTTCTACGGTGTTATAAATTATCCCTCGTTATTTATTTATTTTTCTTTCTTTCCTCCGTCAAGTAAACAACTTCATTAACACTTGAGTTAAGTAAAAAATTAATATTAAATTATTTTCCCAAACCGTAAGTACGAAATTCTATTTTCTGTGAACATGTTTACGTGATATATAAAATAACACTGATTTAAGTATCCATATTCTTCTTAGACATACAATATCTTCATAAGTATTAAAAAACCGTTTATATTTTGTATTCTTATTCGCTTTTGCGAATGCGGTAAGAATTCCTTTTCTTGAAAATCTTGCCAGAAACTACTGTTCCCTCTTTAACTTCATTATTTTTCAAAAACTGGCATTTTCAATAATATATAAATATATATTTAAAGTAGTCAAATTTTTAAAAGACGCAGATCTATCGATGAAAATTAAATGATCTAATAGACAAACTGGATTAGATTTAGGATCATTTATTATTTTTTTTGTTTATCTGTATTAGTTCAAAATGATTAGTAGAATTAGATGATCTGTATTAGTTGAATTTTGTAACATCGCAATTTTTAGCTTTTTGCAATAATAATAAAAATAATAGAAATTTTACGCAGATGGAGTTGAATTTTGTGTATGTTTCTACATGTAAAGTGTTAGAAAATCAATAATTGTGCATCAAACCATGTTTCTGGAAAATCTTTGTTATGACCCTATTTCTATGTAAATGCAACACATTATTTCAATCAATCTCGTACCTAGTATCATTGTTTTCAACTATATAAAAACATAGCATGAAACAATGCTGCAGGCTCATGTGGTGGTATTTTTGTGTATTTTTTTTTTTTTTTAAGGAACGAAAATTCTGTAGCGTTTTTTTTTTTTTTTTTTTTTTTTTAGAAAATTCGTTGACAGTGTGATATATTCGCTTCATAGTTTCCGATCAATCTCAGAACGAGTATGGAACCGTACCAATTTTTGCTCAACTCAGAGTCCTCTCTACTGACTCCCTTGGTTAATCATATATACACACTGAATGAAATAACTTTAAATTTTCGTATCTTACATATTTCTTAATTTGTTTTGTTAAATTTATACTTATCAAAATGTAAAAGTAAGTTTTTAATTAAGAATACTCTTCAAATGGTTTGATTTTAAATTATTGGAGCTATTATCGTATTATACATTATAAAATAAAGTGCTATATAATATATTATATTATAAAATATAACATGTTATGTGATATAATTAGTTATTATATAACACAAAATTAAATCGTGTTATATCAATTTATTAACTAATCAATTTACACATTAATTTTAACCTGTTTTTATCAAATGAAACATATTTTTATTTAAATATATTCGTTGGAATGAATCAATGAATATATATCAGTTTTTGTACAAAAAGAAACTGCTGGATAAATATTTTAAATTGTATCAATTTTAGTAGACAAAAATACATTCTGATGAATATTCTAAATGTAAATAGAAACATTATTTTTCAGGATTTTAAATTATCTTCTTACAGCAGGATGGAAAGAAAAATAAGGTAACCACAAAATTCATATTTTTTGTAAGTGAAAAACATTTTCTCTGAAGACGATTTAAATTTTTATCTACACTTGAAAAAAATAAAAGACTATATTAGGAGGGGCTGTTACAAAACATTTCAGATCATCTCTTTTGACTCGAGAAAACAACAAAAACAAGTTTCGGGAAAATAAAGCTTTATTGACAATTCTGAAATTCTCGAAACTCGAGCTTTTTAAATAATATTGAGAAATTTTCAAGTAGTTTTTTTTTCAGCTGTAGACGACATAGAATCTAATTTTAAACTGCAAGAAAAAAAATGTCTTATTTAGCTATTTATTTTAAACACTTTTCGGAATGTGTGTAAATGTAAAAATGTATCTACAAATAGGAAAAAACAAAATATTTTAAAACGCGTTGTTTCTCTACCATTCATTAAAATCGAAGAAATTTTTTTTCACTTCTCAATATTCTGTAATAATAAAGCTCTGGATGTAAAGTAAGACATCTTGAAAATTTTTGAGCCTGTTTCAAGTTAATATACGAAATATTATGTTTAATATAAAGTTTAAAACAAAAAATAATTTTAATTATAATAATACTTTATTAAAATACCAGCTTATACTTATATAGTTGTTTTAACCCCATGTGTTTCCGTGGCACATAGATACATATTGAAATTTAACATCGTTGTACTAGAATTCAGTTTAAATTTAAAATATTTGATTTAAATTTTATTTCATTTAACCTCTTGAGACCCGAGATTAAAATAATACTACAAATACACATTTCTTGCTTCTGGGCAAACAAAATGGCAGCATAGATGTCAGAAAGAGGTATTTTTATAAAATTGAAACTTTAGGGTACTGGTGATTTAGGTACCCACATTTGGATTTAAATTACGAGTCCCCTTGAAATATAAATTTAATTATCAATAACCTAACTGCACGTAATAACAAATTTAAGGGTTTTAAACAAGTGAATGATCTACATATCCTTTTTTTTTTTTGTAAAGCGTTTAAGGTAAATAATAATTAAAATTACTTACTTTCTTTCCCACACAGCCTTGAAAATATTTTGCAAGAACACATGAAAATAACATTTATTTTATAACGAAATAAGTGCTGTCTTTTATGGGCTCTGTTTCAAAGCAAAAAAACATTCAGTCATACTATAGAAAAAAAGTAAAAATGTTTAAAAAAAATTTAGTTTTTATGATGAAATTAATCGAGGTCCAAATATGTGTACCTCCTGTCTGTTTGTCTTATTAAATAAAATCCATTGTTGCTGTAAGTATTATGAATTTAAATATATAATTGTCATTGCCGTTAACAAATTCTGTTACATTTCGAGAAAACAATAATATTATACAGGATATTTCATAAAAGATGGGTAAAACTTTAAAAGGTGATAGCACAGACGACTTTTTATATAATACTATAAGTTTTTATTCAAGTACTTTAAAGTGAATTTTCCTGATGAATAATAATAGGCATACGTCATTTATTCAGATATTTTGTAACATAAATTCGCTTATATACAAGGAAAAATGTCTTCCGTATATAGTCCAAAATAAAAGAATAATATTAAAATTAGTTGTTATTACTTTTATTATTTTTATTTTCTGTATTAAGTGATCGATATCTTGATAAAACAGCAAGCGCTCATTTGATTAACGGAAGTTTCAGTAAAGAAAAATAACATGAGGAAAAATAACATGAGGCTTGTTACGGTCCCTTCAGTGCCGCCACGGGGTATTTGAGACTTACTCAGGTTTAAGGTGTAAAACACTGTTTATTGAAACTAAGATAGGGAAAGACTACAAAGGATCTGCAACATGTTAAATTACGCTACTTTGAACTAAATTCACTTCTATCTTCAAATCAATTCTCAAATTTAAAAAAGGAAAAATGCCGAATCTAAATCAAACTTACGTATGGAAGGCTGACTGCTTTTGAACAGTATCCGCGCTGCAGTTATATACAGTATGGCTTTCGCTGTCGAACAAATACTGTTGCCGAAAATACTTTTTTAGTAAACAAATTCAAAACGTACGTAAACTGTCACTAAATACCAGCAATCTGTAGTACCGCAAAGACTTTATTAAAGAAAGGGGAAATTTAACAAAAATGGTGAACACTCTGAGCCAACATTAAACATCAAATATCACAGATCACGTGGCGTCCATGCCGTGCATGGCAAACTCCATGCCTTAAAAAGGGTACGAATTAAAATTGTTTTGATGGAATAGTCCTCCTAATTTTAAAAAAAGTTATAGTTTTTTCGATTTGTATACGGCCCCTGGGCCCTATGAATAATAATTAGGAAAAATTTGTCCATCCTCTTATAATTTTAAAAACTCGAAGGTTTCTAAGACTGAAAATTGAAAAACGCGTTTTTAGTGGCAGAAAGATTCCAAATTTCTTAAAATTTAAAATATCATATTACGTTGAGTTTTGGTCATAAAAGAGTGAACGTTTGTGTGTTTTACTTGGCAGAGTATCGAAAAACAAGTTTTATAGATATACCTTCTTGGTCTCAGTTGCGGTATAAAATTTACAATGTGTATTCGTGTTTTTAGGTAGCTTTCAATACAAAAAAGTATAAAGCTACCTATTGCAGCCGTTCGGAGGAAAGCAGTTCCGGAAAATTTCGATATATTTTCACCGATCATGACCCCCAGACCCCAAAACCACCCTCCGTTCAAATGTTGATTTATATATATAGATATATCCATATATATATATATATATATATATATGACTTATGTCATACGATAACGCTCGTATTTATAAATCGATTTTGATGAAACTAATTGTGTGTATTAAGGTCATCAATGTCTCGACCGAGTTCGTTGGCCAGCTTGGTCCGCCATTTTGTTTCAAGATGGCGGCCATTTAAAAATTTAAAACTAAAATAAATATACAAAAAAGTTAAAAATTCAAATTTATTTTTTAATTACGTGTTAGGCCTTGATACAAGGATTCCAGAGTATTTTTTGGTTTACCTCTATCTTAAAAAATGGCTGAGATAGAGCATTTTGAAATTCTAGGGTGGCTGACATTTTGAAACAAAACAGCACATTAACGTGATTACTCGCAAATTATTTTCTTTCATTGTTATAATTTTCCCAATCATACGCATAAAACTATATATTCATATCCGTTAGCGCCAAAATTGGCGACATTGGCGACAAAATTGGCAAAATTTGTGACATTTGGCGAAATATCGCCAAATTTTGCGACCAAAATAAGTCTTAATAAATGAAGCCAATTTGGCTATTGCTCAATAATTTGACGAAATTCTTATTCGAATTCAGTATTAACGAATCTTTTGTAAACGTTTCTTTGCATTTTAACTTGCTGTTTTCGTGTAACATTAGCTAAAATTTTAAAACGAAGATATAGGAAAGATACCTTTTCCTCCCGGTACAGGCCGGAAGGACTTTTTAAATTGATGCCAAGGCAATTTCACCAAAATAAACTTAATTCCTACTTAATTTTTAACCCTTATGGGATTTTCATTATATTCGTATCTCCAACAAGTAAAGAAAACTATGACAGCCAGTATATTGTAAAATCGTGAACCCAACATTTTTGTACGGTGCTTACAACTTCGGAGAAATTCTTAAATCCAGTATTTTGTAGACGCAGTGATAGAAGACTATACATCACTTACGTCAAATTTAATAGGCATAAAAACACATTATATGTGGATTGTCACAGATTGAGAATTGAAGTCCATATCGGGAATTCTCAGACAAGTATTAAAAACCTCAGTTCAAAACATACAAAAATGTATTGAAATTTTTTTTTATGTAAGATTGAAAGTAATATTAGGAACGCAGGACATTTTTTAGAATGTACCATCGGAACACCAGTGTTAAATCTAAAAATGTATCAAGAATGGCAGTATTTACAAACATAAAGTTCAGAGGGCAAAATTAGAAACCAGAAAAAATTCATAATGTAGTATAACTGGACGATAATTGCATTCACTTCACAAAGCTTTTTAAAATGATTTAAATGTATCAGCGATCACAGATTTGTAATATGATACGTTACAAATTGCGTTTTTACTTACCCATCATACGTAGTATAGGGTAAGTCTTATAATCGTTTTGAAAATCGAAAAATTTTTTTTGACGGATTTACACGTATCAGACACTGGAGATTCCGAAAAACATATTTTTAGAAAAAAATTTTTGCCGTCCGTCTGTGTGTCTGTGTGTGTGTCTGTGTGTCTGTAAACGCTCTGTCTTCCGAAAAAATTGAGATAGAGACTTGCAATTTGGTATGTACTTAGTATGTAATAATGGGAGGAAGCCTATTTCATTTCAATAACCTCGATTAACCGGAACAATTTTTTTCGGACTCTCGAAATATTCGTTCTGATGAAAGGTATATAAAAATTTTCGAAATTGTTTATTTTAAGAAATGAAAATAAAAGACAATAAAAAAACATAAATTTTGCATAAAGCATGAAGTCGATCGGATAATGAGTTGCCGAGATATTTGAAATCCTATTTTCCACACTCTTCGATTTTTCATGACCCTGTATTTCATCCAAATTTCACTTCAAAGATATATTTTAATTGGAAATTTGACGCTTAATCAGATGCAATAAACCGCTAGTTAATAGGATTATTATTTTTGGAGTTATAAGGATGTTTCTTTCAAGCAATTCAGTAATCGAGCCTTTAAAGTTTGTGACGTCATCAAGCCACGATTTTATTTGAATTGCAATGCATTTTATAAGTAGTTTACACATTTTTATTTTAATATTTTACATTATGCATATACATGATGGGTAAGTATTACGGTGGCCCCCAACGACTAGTTTTTATTATTACGTTTGATTCTTCATACAGGGCGACATACATTCATGATTTCTTAATTTCCTTTCCCTTTAGACAATTTTTAAACAGTGTTATTTATAGCCATTAATAAGGCTTCTAGATATAGTTAAAAGAGTATGAGATGCACGAAGTAACTGGCAGCGCCCCCAAAGAGTAAATTTTGGAATTACAGATCTGAGTATAAACCAAACAATAAATAACAAAGTTGTAGAGCATAATCGACATAATAAGAAAATACATGTTATGCACACGAGAACAGTTAAATAGCCTCCTGTTCAGACAAAAATATCTGAAAATGATGAGAGCTATTTAGTTTTTGGAAAATTACATAATGGTAGATCGAAAAGTATTTACATTTACAGACCTTCATATTTGCACATTAAAAAGAGCAGGGATCTAAAAAATAACGTATCAAAATATATGTTGCAAAATTTTAAAGAATTATAATGTAAAAGATCTGTTTTATATATTCTTTAATATATTTTTTACAAATAAGTAAAATTTTAATATAGGAATAATTAATAAAGAATGTGTTTTCAAATGAGCCAACAAAATTTACTTTATCATTTCTAATATGTATGAGAACGAAGTGTTTGAATGTTTATTATTCTTCAACTTTGAGATAAAACCGTTTCCTGAACTAACTCTACCAGATTTACTTTTACAACAAACTAAAATCTAGAAACATATACACGAAATTCCTGAAGTTTGTTTTGAATGTTTATAAAGTAAGCTACTTTTCAAATTATTTCTTTTTAAAGTTATTTAATGTTAGAAATTTAGTCGTGGAATTCGGCAGTAAATTTTCATTCTGTAAAAAACTAAAAGGAAACGTACTGCAATTTAAGAATTCTTTCTTCTAAGTTTTCTTTATTTAGAAATTTTCTTGTTTGTTTGTCTGGGAAATGAATAGTAATGAAAATGTGGTTTATTTCTTGAATAGCAAACGGTACAAATATTTCATTTTGTTGAAATGAAGCAGTAAAACATAAATTCAACATCATTGATTGCTTCAGGGTTTCAAATATTTTGAAAATTTCTGTTAGTTTAATTGAAGTTTGTTTGTATATTGGTATTAATATTTATATTCGAATACAAAAATCTCTTAGGATATATAGAATATTCACACCAATTCTAAAATTTTGACACCAGCTAAATAATTTTAGAAAATATATTTTCCAGCTAACATATATTTAAAAAATCAACATTTTAAAAACGTGTTTATTTCGTTTAAATGTATATCAATAATCTTTCGGTGTATCAAAATTGTCTCAAACTTAGATCTTATGAACTAAGTTATAATTTTAAGTAATTAAAATGTTGAATTTGATTTACTGGAGAAGAAATTAACAGTCGACGAAAAAAAGTGAAGAGAACATCCTGTATATTTCAGTCACCAAAATTTTGCAGAAATAGCGAAAACGGATTATATTAATACGTTGTATCATTATAACGTTACGCATTATTCTCAATAATAAATATTTCGATTTCTTGAAGTTATATAATGTCAAGTTTAAATTCATATCGTAGTTTTAAACCAGTAAAATATTTGCCAAGCAAAATTCTATTCACATTTCCGTAAGATTTATCGCCAAGTCAAAAATTTATAAATAATTGTGCAAAAAAATGTCACTAAGTTTTATTTTTTGGTAACGAAAAACTTTCGTAGAGGATCAAACGCAATATACTTATATACGCGCTTATATATATATACGTGTGTGTGTAAAATGTACAGTGGACTCCCGTTAATGCGTTTTCGCTTAATAAGTATCGCCAGTGAATGAGGACAATTTCATTTCCCCATCATCTTTATACCTATATTATTTGAATGAAGTTTCGCTCTGTCTGTGTATTGGCGGGGGCTAGCAAAATCTACCGCACCTAGAGATCTGAACATTTGGATGAGGATAGTTCAAGGCAGATCCGAATGTACTTGAGTCTGAGATTTTTCATTTTTTGACAATTAGATTAAACATTAATTAAAACCGCAACAAAAACTCATTCGCTTTTCTCAAAATCGACAAGCACGCCCGCTCATGCTCAGCAGGCTGGGTCGGAAACATCGAAAATTTTCAGATCAATTTCTAATAAAGTGGAAAAGTTGCCTTCTGTACTTCGAATAATAACGTAAATATATTTTTTTATCGGTTTGTATCTTTAGGTTTCCCACCAGACTTGAATTTTCGAAAATATGATCAAACTTTACGATTTGTTTGCAATTAATGATTAAATAAATATATATATATATATTCAGACCCGCTTCTAATAGTGCGTAAACGTCACCTTTTGTAATTAGAAGAGAAACGCAAAATTATTTAAAATTGGTTAATATCTTTACGTTACGCTTCACACTCGAATTTTGGAAAATATGTTGAAAAAGAGCACATTTCTGTAATTCTAGAGCCGGTCAGAAAATATAATGGTCATGTTACTACTAGATGTAGAACCGGAAGAGATAGTTTTAAAAGTGTTCTTTTACATCTAGATGAGAAGAACATCTCCTAAGGGGATGTTGTTGTAGTTTGATGTGACGGCGCTTTTAACGATACAATATTGAACAAAGAGGTTATTCGAAATTCAAAAAAGACGATAAAGAGACATTTGCAATAACTATTTGCCTTTTCCATTTCCTTGAATTACCTTTTAGTTTCGAAATATTCATGGGAAAATTACAGGATCTGCATTATTTGTTGAACCTATAGGTAAGAAACTATCGGCTTATAAAACACTATCTCTTGTCGAATTGCACAGTGACTGTTAAAAAACCCAAATCACTCTCAGTAAAGAAAAAAATATCTTGCAATATCCAAAGCTGCGCGATCGGTCTTCTACCTTGCGATCTTGCTGTCTGTGTTCCAGGGCGATTTCTCATTCCCTATTGCTAACGACCACAACTCTTAGACTGTATGTATCCACAAAAAAACCCTACGACTGAAGTTAATTTTATTCGTCATGGAGCCATATGTGCTTGCATAGTTTGACGTTACGAGGAATTATTATATTATTGACGGAGTAAATCATAAGTTCAAGACAATAACAACGTCACGTTACTTACCAAAAAAAAAAAAAAAAAAAAAAATACAGGAGGTGATAGACTCTTTTATCAAGTTTAACACCTTCTTTGCTCATCCTGATAATGTGTTATTGGTAATAATGATATATAAAAGAGAATATATATAAGGAAGTTGGTATTCAGACGGATTTGAAAACCAGTGCAGCCTGTGACAGAAAGAGCAAAAATTGTGCGAGTTTTAGTGATACCGTGTTCAATTTTAGTGCTCATGATTACTCAGAAGTTAATGATTAGTTACTGCATGGTTACTTCCCAATTATATTGCATGGCATCAAATCAGAAAGATTTTGTTTCTTTGGTTTAAAAGCTCTCCCAGAATTGGAAATGAAAACCATAAAGACGTTCTGTGCCACACACAAGCTGTGGAGCGATATGTGAAACTTGTGACTGAGGTTTCTGAAAAATTATTTGTCCCTAATAACAGAGACAGCTATGTTGGATCAACTTTTCTTTCGCTATAACTAATGCTAAAGTTTCATAATAAATCTCAGTGCAAGTTCTATTTACGTCTCAGTGTTACAGTGTTACAGTTAGTTCTCAGTGCAAGTGCAATATAAAATTTAGTTAGGAGAAAACAGTAACAATTCTGCAAAATGTTTCAATGCACATTTTAAAATTTGTCAGTAAAATTCGATTAAAATTTTATCAACCAATACTGTTAAAAAAATGTTTTAAAATTTTCAATATATTTGTTTAAATTTAAATAAATAATAGAAAAAAATAGAAACAAATAATAGAATAATATATTTATCTAAAACATTTCATAATTTAAAAACGATGGTCGACCAAAAGATATTAACCTATTTAGAAATTAGTTTTAAGTTACGTTTTTATGCTTATGACGCAATGCATTTACATTATTAGACGATGATGTTAAGAAATAATAATAATACATTTTATCATTTATATGAATTTTTCTAAATTTTGATAATACAGGGTGTTTCACAAAGGACCCCTAACTTTAAAAATCAATAACCCGGAAACGGTGATAGCAAGAAACATGAAACCAGTGATTTGTTTATTAAAAAATCGTAAGAATCTTATACATAAATCTCAAAATTTAGTTAAAATAGAGCCGATAGATGGCGCTGCGATAAATAGGCGTATCACATTAAAAGTGATTCAACATATGAACCTTTTATACAACAGATATGTCGCAAACTTAGAATGAAATTGTCAGTGACTATCTGTAGTGTGTCAGCGGAATACACACCGGGTGTGTATTCGGATTACGCTCAATAACTGCAGCAAGTGTCGTTGAATTTTCAGGAGTAACGACGGAGTGGGTCCGACCCATATTTCCGTCTAACGCATCGGCCACGTTGCCTGTCTGTTGAAAGTTTTTGAAAAACTCACGAATTGTTTTCCCATCTAGGCCTTTTGCGACTTGAAATTGCGCTTGAAAACTATTCCTTGTGGCAGTAGGATTCTGATTTAATCGCTGGTAATCCAACACAATAAACACACGTTTCTCCACGATATATATCACTTTCGGAATTATTTTCACTATACGCTAATAGCGGTCAAATTTCAATGGAGAAATCTTCAACGGCTAGTCTTTAGATGCTTCTGAACTCTCTTTAGAAGAATTCTTAACGCTCTCAGCGCCATCTATCGGTGCTATTTTTAACTAAATTTTGAGATTTATGTATAAGATTCTTACGATTTTTTTAATAAACATACCACTAGTTTCATGCTTCTATCTATCACCGTTTCCGGGTTATTGATTTTTAAAGTTAGGGTCCTTTCTGAAACACCCTGTATTTTCCTGTATTTAATGGAGATGCGCGACAGAATGATTTAAACAGGTTTCAATTTTTCTCTTTGCGTTTTTCTTCGATTTCCGAAAAGCAACTTTTACGCACTATTGCAAGAGTTGTTTTTATAATTTCATCATTAATTTCAGAAATTATCATTTTTGATCATATTTTTCGAAATATAAGCACGATGTGTTATTAAACTATTTCATAATTTTTTGCGTTATTCTTCTAATTACAAAATACAAGTGGTCAGCACTATTAGAAATTTATATAAAAAAACCCATTCTAATGTCCATTCAACCCATTCTAATGTTGGGATCTTCCTTAATCCGATAACTAGATAAAAATCAAATTACGAGATAGATTTTTTTAATTTTCACATTTGTTAACGTGTTACGGCCAAACCGTACAAAAAATGGTAAAAAGAATGACATATACGGGCAACGGTGGGTGTGGCAGGTAGTTTGAAATAAATGTTAAAGACATCGCTTAATGCGCACTTGTCACTCATCTCGTAACGCGGAATTTTTTTTTATTTTTTGACAATTAATCGGGGAGTATCAAAATGCATTCGGTTTATACATTGGAACAACGAAAAACATAAAAAAAAATAATTTTTGTGGTTTTTTTTTTTTTTTTTACTGAAAGATCAGGGAATTTTATTAAAACGGATGATACAAAAGATAACATTCCATTATCGGCTAAAATAATAAATACATTCAAACAAACTTGCCTTCTGTTCGCCGGTATTACACTGAGAAAAATGACGCTTTCAAATCTCAGTAAATCAATGTTTTCCTTTTGTTATGAAACGTTTTGTTTCAAATATGACGACCCATTGATTTCAATTCTGATATCCCATAAATACTCAGAATATTGAAACATGGACATATTCAAAACTGAGCACATAGTGGTCAGTTCATACTCATTTCTGAAGATTGAAATACTCAAAAATGAGCACATAGAAGTCAGTTTATACTCAATTTTGAAACATGGACATACTCAAATATGAACACATTATGTCTTATTCTTGAATGTGTGCATCTTTTCAGAAATGAGTATATACATGTTTCAAACTTGAGTAATTTTGATTCGGAGCCATTTTTGAAAAATTTCGTAGTTTTGGATTTATGTAATTTTGGAAAGTGTCGGAAAACCAGAAAACAATGTGTTAAAAAGACCACTTTTTCCACTATCGGAAGAAGAGTGAATTAAGAAGTTGAATATATTTAAATTAAGTTTGGAGTAAGTTTGGTAAGTTTCGTATATTTTGTTTGTTTTGAATAATTAGTTTTCTTTGTATTGACAATTTTATCATTTATTTGGTGTTTTAATAAAAATACCATATTAAAAGACTGTGTCCCTTTCAGAATAAAATTTTAATCTATTGCATTTCTTTCAAAAATTGAATTAAAATAAATCTACGCAAGGGATTATTTTTCTACCATTCAATCATTTAATGCGGACATATTCAATGGAAATTTAATTATCAATCTTTGCAATCATAACGTCAAAACTGGTAAAATTCGATTGTATTTAATTTAGCATGTCTGACGAGTATCCATAAAAATCAGCTGCAGATAAAAAACATTTATATTGATAAAGTTAAAACTACAAAATAACATAAAATTACGGGAAGAGCTCTGAAAAAAAAAATTTCTCATTGTGATAATTCTTTCTGACATGGAAAAAAATGAGAAAAATATATGGAATGAAAAAGATTTTTTTTCCTCTTTTCAAATTAGGAAATTATAATAAAATTTCTTATTTGTGTCTATATTTTTTCATGAAATAATCTTACTGTTTCATCGTTACTAAATACACTGTTAAAAATTCGCAGCAAACTGTCCAGTTATTTGGTCATTTTTATAGAATAGGGTTACATAACCATAATTTAACACTAATCTAATTATATTATTTTCCATATTATGGTCAGAATAGAGTTATATTACGGTTAGGTAACCATTTTCTGTAAAAACGGTCAAATGACTGGACAGATTGCTGTAAAATTTTAACAGTGTCAAAACAGAATTTTCAAAAATCTGGGCCCTCGCCAGACGTATTGTAACTTATATTTTTTTAGAACTACACGAATTGCTGTAATGAAATTAGTCGTGATTTTTAAAATAAGCATTGAATGCTATAAAAGATTGTTTTAAAAAGTATTTTTTATTTAAAATTTATTCTACTTGTAATATTATTTTTTTCTATGGATGTGTATAATTGCTTTTATAACGTTACACTTTCGTCAGCATTATGAAGTTTGCTGTATTTATAACAGCGTAACTAAACAAACCACTTGCGTCATAAAAAGTATGCCACGTACCCTGTCGTTTTCATGCATCCACCATAATTTTAAATTTTTTTAATGTCATTTATTTTTCTCTTTATATTACTTTACACAGTGTAATTATTATTACTTTACCATTAGCTATATTGTGTATGTTTTATAAAAGAGCTGTTATATTTAGTTGTGCATCTGAAAAAGTCGCGTAAAATAATCTTCGTGATTTTGATGCGCTTTCTTTAATTACGAAAAAGAACAATATAACAGTAATACCATGTAATCTTTAGTGAATACATTAATGATTAACTAATAAAGATACACGTAATATAATGAATAGATTGCATATAATCTTTCATTCATATTATTGTTCGTCTGAAGGTAGTTAATAAAGCAGAATACTTCAGAAGACTTACTGAAGTACTTATAGAAATGTTTACTACACTATCTTTGGTGACTAAGTAACGAAGATAACGCTAAATAGGATGTTTCATACAATAGAAATAGTATAATATGGCTTTTAGTATTACACTACTAACTCCCTATACATAATACATAATACATATATATATATATATATATATATATATATATATATTGATAATTGTTGCATATGGAATATGTTATTCATTAAACCTTTCGAAAGGAGGTGTGTATGAAAAATTCCATAACAATTAACTATTAACATTTCACACAATAAAATATTAAACCTACACAGGCTAAAAGACTGTATGCGTCTCTTCAGTGGACGGGCAGACAGAACTAACTATCCCTCATTATAAAAACTTGTAGGTTTCAAAACACAAGGTAGCCTTATAATTAAAAAAAATTAAAAAACTAAATTATTTTATTATAAAATAAATTAAAAGCATAATACAAAATGCGCAAATTAAAACTAAAAACAGTAACTACTTTAATATAAACCAAATTAAACCAAGGTTTAAACAATGATATAAAATATGATAGCCACATACGTTAAATTAAACAAAGGTATAAAAATTAAACTTTAAAAAAGTAAAATAAAAATAAATAAAAATAAAGCAAGAGAGCCGGCCTCCGTGCAAACCTGTAAGAAAAGTGAAATGGACAAAGATAGCTCACAAATTACTTACAACAGAAGTCTTCTGCATGGTAGAAAAAAAAGAAAACCAATTCCGTGTCCTAACTGCTCAAACTTCCAAACCAAATCTGACTTTTCGTTCGATTCGATCATCCATGTCGACCTGTTCTTCGATAAAGACTTTAAGAATGACATAATCATATAGAATGTTCCAAAAGTAGGCATCAAATTGTGTTCATCCCTTCAAACCGTAATTGTTGCCATTTATCCTTCAGTAGTAATTTCAAATAATATTTTAAAAAGTATAGGTAATTGTTATTATAAAATAAATTAGCTAAAAATTTAAAAATTAATTTATTAAAATTGAAATTATTGCTACAAATTTTATTAAATCTAATTATCTGATTTACAACAATATTAATATAAACATTTTTATGCAAATAGGAAAACGAATGAGGCATACTTCATGTAATAACATTAACACTGTTCATTTTGTCAAATAAATCTAAATTTAAATCATTATTCAAAATATTAAAATATATATCCGAAACTCACCATCGTTTGCCCTGTTCAAGTTTAAACAGCTATAATATATTACGTCATATTCATTTTAAAAATCAAAATCAAAAATCAATACGTCATCAATATACCTAAAGATTTTTAAAGTCTTATTATAATTCACGGTATACCTATATTCAAAATAAAATTAAAATAAATTAGCTGCAGTATTAGAGTATTTTGTTGCCATGCCTATACCGCATGACTGATTAAAAGTTTGATTATTGAAATAAACATAATTGTTGTAAAAGCAGAAATGACATAAACTAAAAAATAAATCTCTATAAATATTAAATTTATCCTTAATATAAAATAAGTCAAAAACAGTTTTGTAAATGTTATAATGTCTATCGATATGTATATCGGTGAAAATATTTTAAAAGTCAAATACTTAATTTCTCAGAGAAGTTAAATGCAATTTGTCAAAAACATCTAGGCTTATTGCCAATTGACAAAAATACTGGAATTTTTAAATGTTAGTTTCAAGAAACCGTATATATTTTTAAGAATATACTGTAAATTTATTTAGAAATTTCTATTAATACTCATTGATGTACAACAGATATATCTAAATTTTACTGGACGAAATGGGTGCGTCATAAAAATGAATGGCAAACAATAGTGATTTGAAAGAGGTTCGAAACAAACGGATAGTGATACGATTTGTGGAGAAAGGAGTTGTGAATTTGTTTTAATATAAATTATCCGGTCTAGAGACTACCTAAAGCAACTAGAAAATGTAAGATAAACATATCTTCAATTTTCCATGCACTTGAGAAAATAATTAGCTGGGCCAATACATACAAAGTCGTTTTAGAATTTAAATATTCACATTGCAATATTAATAGCATTTATTTTTCTATTTCTCTCATTTTTAACACTTTCCAACCTAGTTGAAAAGAGTTTATGACTTCGGTTTGTCTGGCCGTATGGCCGTCTGCCGTCTGCCGTATGGCCGTCTGTCCGTGCTCTAACTCCCGTAAATATACTCGGATTGCTCTGCAATTTTTATATGGTATTATCGTTATCTATAGCAAGTGCCCTATTTCAACGGAAGTGTGTAGCACTTATAGTTTTTTTACAGGGACACTCAAAAGAATTCCGTTACATTGCGGTCTATGGGGAAAATCATTTGTGGTTTATTTAAAAAATGTTTCACTATTTTAAACGCATTGAAATTTATATATATCACGAAGGTGCATTAGAAGAAGATTAATATGGAATAGGGTGTGCATAGCACTTATAGTTACTTTACAGGGACAGTCAAAAGAATTCCGTTACATTACGTCTATGGAGAAAAATCGTCTGCGGTTTGTTTAAATAATGTTTAACTATTTTAAACGCATTGAAATTTATATGTATCACTAAGGTGCATTACAAGAGGCTTACTACAGAATAATGTGTGTATAGCAGTCATCGTTCATTTACCGGGACACACAAAACAATTCTCTACTGTCTGTTAACAAGAATTCCTGGAAGTGCGTTTTAAGTTACTAAACGCGATTTTAATTTTAACTCACTTTTTGTCTATTACGTGGTGTGTATAAATTCTCTAGATCCTATACAGGGAAGCACAAAAGTTCGCGAACACATTTCTGTTTATTGACAGAAACTCCAGACGGAGAATTTTAAACTGTGCTACGCATTTCCTAACTGAACTAAAATTTAGCATTCTATGTAGTATATATACAAATCTATAGATCCTATACAGGGATGAATAAAAGTATTCGGATATTTTTCCGAATATTGTATATGTTGGAAATTCCTGAAATTATGTTTTTAAATATGTTATGCGTTTTCCAAATTGTTTACTTAGATGTTATCTTTTAGTTTATTAAACGGTATGATTTGTAAAATTATTTTGGAAGCGTTGGAAAGTGTTACATAATCTATGCTTGTTGCATGATTTTTCTTTCTTGTTTTCTATCAGAAGATGTTAATTTTGTTTGTTCAAATAAACTTATGTACAAAAAATAAATTCGAAATAATCACAAATTTTAACATTATTTCTAATGCAATGTTTTCGTGAATTTATTACTAGCTCGAATTATATGAAATTTGGAAAGAACGGAGTTCGAATTATTGCTAGCCTACTTTCTATATAAATGAATTTTATTCGTGGATGATGCAAAACATACTTTGAAATATATTATCGTATTTTAAACAAAAATAAGACATGTAATATACCATATATACTCACTACTCTTTTAAGTAAAGAAAACTTTAAACACTATTTCATAAAAAAAAGAATAATGCAATGGAGATGCCACTTTTTTGTTTATTTTTATAAGTACATTATTATGTAAAATAAAAGCATGAAAATATATTTAATAAATGCCTGAAATAAATACAGAAATATGTAAAAATCTGAACAGGTAGAAAAAACTTTTTTAAAGGTTAAATTATTTCAAAGCTCGAGTTTTTTGCCCATCTGACGAAAGCACTTTCATCTAGTTTTTTTTTTTTTAATCATATCCCCAAAAGTATGTAAACCAAACTCTCATATTACTTTAATTTGGTAAAAATGAAATGTAATTATTTTTATCTTGTGTTCTTAAAGAATTTAAAAGAAAGAAAAGAAATAAAAGAAAAGGAAGATTATGCACCAATATAAATATATACATATATATTTTATTATTTTAAAATCAAAATTGTCCTAAATTGTTCATCTTAGTTCTCTGTTTGTTTTATGTAACTCTAATATCTTATTTAAATAATTAAAAAGCTATTCTTTCCAAAAGATTAAACTAAATAAAATAACCAATAAATAAGTATATAAAGAGACATTTTTGAAATTCAACCATATATGAAAGGTAAAATAACTATTTAAATAATACAATATAGACAAAATGTCTTTTTGACATCAACTTCAAACTCTCTGAAATACAGATGCTATCTAAAAAATGAGGTTTTCAAATATATTTTAAAGATACTATAAAGAAGATAGTCTACAAATATTTTGAAAATTTTAGTTTTCTTACTCGATGTAAGCGGAATGCGTTTCAGACATATTACAATATAAAGTACAGTAATTTAACGGACTGGAATGGTCTGCAAACATTAACGTAACAATAGATTTTTAAAATATCAAAATCAATTCATGGAAATTTGTTTTCTTAGAGTTTTATTTTCTGAATGTCATCAACTAAATTGCTTTCACCAATGATAAATTTATTTACAAAGGACTAAAAGTGTATTCAAAGGGTCAATTTGTATTTTGTACATTCTTTAAAAAGAACGTCAATGCAATTACATTTATGTTTCAAGATTATGTTTCAATTTAGACATTTTTAATTTTTTTAATTTTATAATATATTATCCTGATGTTTAGGTTCTCTCCAGTGACTGTGAATTAGTATTCTCAAATATGTTAGTCGAGATATGCTGGAGTCAATCACATATTGCATTCTTTGGCCTGACTAAACGGTGTTTTCCGTGGTTTTCTTCGAACCTTGTTCACCTTAAAAAAATGAGGGTAAGGTTCCCTTTGAACCCCCACCCCCCATTGTATGGCATTAATCCTTTGGCCAACATTTCTCGTGCACATAACCGGCCTGAAAAAAACAAAACATTAACACATCTAATGCTTAAGTGACAAATAAGCATTAGATGTGTTAATGTTTTAATATTGTAATGCTGTGTATTATAATATAATGTTGTAATGTAGTTTTGTTAATGTAATTTGTAGCAGGGTGCATACAGTTCTAGCATGGTTATTTAACAGTATATTTCGTCATATTTAATCGCCGGGAAATAATAAAAAAATCAACGACTAAGCAAGATTACTACACATTATGCCATATAAACATGAAATAGAACATTTCTACTCGGAAATATTGATGCCAGACTCCTCTGAAATTCTAAAGCACTAATTATGTACTTGCTTTCTAGATCAATGTCTGCTGCTACATATTCAGAAAATTGTACATTTTCTTAAATGATTATTATTATTTTTTAATTTTTGAAAGTCTAGCACGATGTTGTTATTATAGTTATATGCATGCTGTAAACAATATGACAGACACAGTACAACATTTCCACAATAGAACAAATAGTGTGAATAAAAGGAAGTTTTTTTTTTTTCTGTTGTGATTTTTAGATCATTCTGTGTAGTGGTTTCGTAAATCAGCTATTTCTAAAAACTCCGAAATGTAAACTATATATATCTTTTTTGTATTCCACTTACTTGAGAAAATAATAAACTTGTCCATTGCAGGAACAGACATTTCAAACTTTATAGAACCACGATTCAATATTAATAGCGAACATTTTATATTTTCTCCGTTTTTAGTTAAAAAAAAAGAAGAGGAAAAAGAAGTTGTTGCATTCGAAGATTTCGATATAATTCCGAAGATGTTGAATTTGAATTCACCGATGAAATAAAAATAAGTTTAAAATAACGAACTAGTTTTAAGAATAATTCTATTTGAAGGTTTTAGTTATTTTTACTAGGTCTGAATAGCATAAAGTTCGAATTATCGTTAGTCCACTCCCTCTATAAAGGAATATTAATAAAAAAGGACGAAAAACACGCTTTCAATTTTGTTATAGCATTTTATGCATATAATAAGGCATGCAAATACCATATATTATCAGAATCTGTGAGTAAAGAAAAGATTAAATGATATTTCAGAAGAAAACAAAAATATTGAAATCAAAATTTCTCTCTTTTGTTACCTTTATGAGTTTATTGTTCTGTAAAATCAAAGTATAAAAATATATCTAATAAGTACTTTAAATTAATACAGAAATGCGTAAAAATCAGATCACGTGGAGCAAAATGATTTTAAGCTGAAATTATTTAATGATAGCTTGTTTTTTTTTTGTTTGTTTGTTTTTTCAAATCAGATGAGTGAACATTCATCTAATTAGAATTGAAAAATCATACCTCTATAAGTATGTTTACCAGACGCAGAGATTGATATAATATGGTAAAAACTATTCGTAATTATTGTTATCGTGAATTCTTTGATGTCCTTAACGAATTTCAAAAGAAATCAGCAGAACATCCGAATTAACTTCAGTTAAATGTTTATTTTTAGAGATTTTCTATTTTGAAAAAAAAAAAAATCTAAATTTTTCATTTCACTTTTCTATTGTTTTTATTTAATTATAAAGACCTATTTAGATTTTCTCAAAAAACCCTCCTTCTAAAAATATCGAACTTCATAAAATAACAAATAAATATGCTTATAGATTTCATAAATTCAAACATATTTGAAAGCTAAAGTAACTATTTAAATAAATTATTCTTATACACTATAAATGGTAAAAATGTCCGTTTGATAAATAACGTAAGACTTTCTAAAATACACATGCTATCTAAAAAAATAGGTTTTAAAATATATTTCAAACAGAAAATTTAGAAGACTGTCGACAAATATTTTGAAAATTTTTGTTTTCTACACGAAGTAATCGACATAAAGTTCAAACATATTACGATATACAGTAGAGTAATTTCGCTGAGTGCAATAGTTTGCAGACAATAACGTAACAATATATTTTTAGAATATCAAAACATTTCATGGAAATTGTTTTCCTTATAAATTTCCTTCTTTGAGTATCATCAAGAAAATTACTATTCTAATGACAAATTTGTTTATAAAGGATTGGAAAACTAAAATATATATTCAAAGGCTTCTAAATTTATCTTTTCCATTGATTTAAAAAATCAGTGCTATTACCCTTTATCTATATCTGCAAGCTAAAATTAAAATAGTTCTTTTTTTATTATTATTTCTACATTATAGTTCAATTTAGTATTTTTATTTTAATTTAATTTTAATATTTAATCCTAATGTTTAACGCACTCAAGCGGCTCAATATTTATGTCCGCAAAACTGGTACACAGAGTGTGTGTGTGGGGGGGGGGAGGGTGGTTACAGAAGATCTTGGTATGGCTTCGATGCTTGTAACCGCCGAAACCATACCAAGATCTTCGGCCTAAGTGTTTGGAATTTTCTTCAACTCTTGCGTAAACATGGGTAAAGTTCACTGATAATTATACCCAGGGAGAATATTTGTCACTTTGTCCTATATACTTCGAGCAGATGATCGGCCGCAACAAAAACACCAAATTTATGACTAATCATTATGACTAATGATAAATTGACAGTCTATAAATGCACGTAATATTGTATTTGTACCAAGATCAGTGAAGTTCTACCATAATTTTTAAAAAGAAGTTTCCATCCTATTTAATCACAGAAACATTTTACAAATTATATGATTAAAAAATATTATTTTGAATGTATTATGATAATTAAATATTATCCTTCTCACAGCCGCGAACTGATATATCCGCTCAGTATACTGTAGGTTTCACTGCAATATTAGCGATTTTTAAATTAATGTAATTCTACAAATATAATGTAGTTTTAAAACATTAAGTAATAATTAAGAGTCTCGAGGATTATTTTCATATATGTAATTAAGTTTTTTATATCATGTTTGAAATATGAAGTTTTGTAGTACAGTAAAAAAATTACAGAGAAAGTAACATTACAATTTTTCCCTTTTGCTCGGCGGACAGAGGGTTAAATAGTACATTTCTAATTTGTAAATGTTTTCCCGAACTCTTAGAAACTCAAAGGAGTGTACGCATATTGTTATATTAACAATTAAGCATTTTTCGTAATTCAAACCATAATAAATTACAAAAGAATGTTTATTTAAATATATGCATTTGTAGAAATGTTTAGTACTTCATAAAGAATACAGTAGATTTTTTTAAACGAAATTTAATAAAATGTAGAAATATCACTACTTATAGAGGAAATGGGATTCAATATCATTAATGTCCCCACGTTCTCTTTTCTCTGGTAGAACATATCTAACCTTGAACACATTTTTACAAACATTTATTCTTTATTGAAATGGTTAATCGATGAGATTTACATAACCTGTTTCTGTCAGTGCTTACATTAAAAAAAACTAGCTGTTTATTTATATTTTCCTTTGGGAAAAGCGGAAGACAGGATAACTGTAATAATAAAATAAAAACATTGTTACATACAATACAAAATAACTCCTCCGTTTTTCTTTTGTTTTGAAAAGAAAACAATGTTATGTCTACATTTAAACGTAATTTTCTATAATAATTCACATAAATGAAAACGAAACTTGCCAAGGTTCTACATCAAATATAATTATTTTAATAAATATCATGGTTAGAAATTTATTATGAGTGCTTTTAATCATCAATCGTTTAAGAGGCTACTTAGTAAGTTATTAGTAAACTACTATACAATGTTAAATAAAAAAAGAGGTTTTTTTTTTTTTTTTTTTTTTTTTTTTTTTTTTAAGGGAACATTTAGTCTGGCAAACTTGTTATTTTTTATATAGAAGAGCAATAGTAAACATTACATTTATAAACAATAATCAATAATACAATAATAAATATTCATATTTTAATGAAATATCCATAAATAGTTTAATTTACGGATTTTCTTTCTGAGTTATCAACAGTTGGTGATGTTGATCGTTCAAAAAGTTTCTTCACTTCTGAAAAATGTAAATTAAAGTAGAGGGAAGGGGGAGAAAAATTACTTGCCCGCTAGAGTAAAAAAAAAATGTTCTAGAAATTTATAAATTAAAGTTTCCTTTTTTTCAACGTACGATACAAACTAGTTTAATCGATAATCATTGAAAGGTATTACATATTTTTAAATTTTACCTATTTAGAGGTCTCATTTTTTTACTATATAGGTTATTTAAGTTACTAAAACGTCTTTAAGAAGTTAATTCTATTATTTTTTCTGAACACGGAACTGTATCTAAACACAATATTCATATAGTCTAGAAGATATGGTAGTTTGGCTGAAAACTTGCACATGTTCAAGAAAGCCATCTTTATGCCATATGTTTTGGAAATGTATTTTATCCTCTGAGATCTATATTGGCAGTGACAAGAGGTAACAATGTGGGGTAAGGTCTTGTTCTCGTGAATAAAAGTAAATATGATAAGCAATTGAAATGAGTATTTACTGAGTAAATACTTTGTTTAAATTGCTGAGTATTCTTCATGGTTCTTCGAAAACGCAGATTATGCCCTGAAGTAGTAAATAGTGTGATTTTGAACTTCTGACATAATTCGGATATAATTTAGAAGAAATGCAGATTGTCAACAGAGTTCCGTGTCACACGAGTTAGTTCGAAGTCTCAATTCATAAGTAAGTGAATCTATTTATTATTATCTGTACTCTTATTAAAAAAGAAAATGTTCAAGGGACCTAAAAAAAGAACACTTAAGGATTAATGCCACGATAATAAATATAACTATTGATTATAAAATAACTATTGCTGATTTAAATGATATATTGAAAGCAATGACATGTAAAAAAAATAAGCGAACATTTGTAAAAAAAACTCACTTTCAATTAATATAAATGGAAATATCAAAAATACCTGAAGATTTCGAGCACCCGCGGTCAGATAAATGGAAATGGTAAATGGTTTTCTAATGGAAAATTAGAAAATGGTAGCTTCAATATCCCTGAACATGTAGATAGGCTCTTATGAGTGTGATTTTTTATGAAATTTTGAGACCGGGATAAATTCGTGGTATTTTGCAAGATACATTTTTTTTTGTTGTATCGGGAATTATTTCAACAGAGAATGAAAACTGGGTTCATTGTGGGCATATAAAAAAGTAAACAACCTAGTTAAAATCCTTAAAATATTCTGGGAGATAGAAAAAACTGAAGTTGAAAAAAAAATAAAGATACTTTATTTTTTGAGAAATATTTTATATAAATATACACATAAAATAAAACTTGTAGGCCTGTCGTTAAAATGCATTTAAAAGAGAATTCAACTACGTTAGAAAATTCTTAGCAAATTGCAATGAAAAAACTAAATTATTTGGTCAATCGCTGAGCAAAGAGTCCCGAGTATTAAGTATTATATTAATATTTCTTAAAGAATATTTGCAGTTAGGCCATATGATTGAGATTATCGAAAGGCAGAAAGAAAAGTGATTGTGTTACATTCCCCATCTTGGAGTGTATATGGAAAACATAGAAAAGTAAATAACTCCTCTGATAGTAGCACTCAACGCTTCTACTTTGACAACTAAGGGAAACTCTTTTAATTGTACGCCATATAACGGGGATGTAATACAAGATGATTTGTACTTAATTATGGTGATATTTAGAATATATATTTTTGCTTTTACTGCAGACATTAAAAAATGCATAGGAGAAATTCTATCATTCCAGATCAAAGAAAGGTTTTATGAAACGTAGCTTTAACGAACCAAACAAAACTTTTGTTTTAACAACAGTTACTTATGGTACCTTTTTAGGCAATGAGAAAAGTACTTAAGCTACCTAAGGATGATGGAAGCAAAAGTCTTTTGGCATCACTTGTACTGAAAAATGATCGATCTGTATATGGAAGATTCTTTATGTTCTTTATATACATTTAATCATTGGAGCTCTGAATTTGAGCTCCAAAATCAATTAACAGAAATTGTAAAGAGTGGATCATGATTTGGCGGAAATAGAACAGTCTTTGCTGGACAAATAACACGATATACCCCATTAGTGATTCTGAAGAAGCTAAAGCGTTATGTGTTTTATAGAAATCGAAAAACATTGTTTAATTTTCAATGTTAAAATTGACAATGAAGTAAGTGTCACTAAAAGTCAAGTGTTGTCAACTATAACGATTATATTTGTTCCTTGGAGTTAGAAGTTCCAGTTATGATAAAACTAATAACATTGATACGGTAGTTGTAGTTATTAAATGAAACGGGGATGTATTTGTATCGGTAAAGAACGCTAACGTATGGGGAGAGTTTTCTTCTACGTTACAATTAATTAATAGTATTCGTATTAATAGGTGCTCTTTACTAACATATGCAGTTATGGTCAAGTTACATGGCCTTGAACAATGCGCCTGAAACAAACTAATCTATCTGCAATTTACTGAAAATCAATAAGAAAATCTGGTCAAGTGTTTATAGTATTAGTGACAAGTAAATCCAGAATTTCGCCTTTAAAATAATTAACTGTTCCAAACTTTGAATTATACACAGAAGTTCTATATGCAAAACGAATTAAATGGGTTCGTTCTGAGCTCAAGATAAATCTAAACAAAATCATATTGTAGTCCGATTCCAGGATAGTATTATCCTGATATACAAGAAGAAAAAAATCCAAATAAAAACATTTGTTGAGACAAAAATCTGTACAATAAAAGAACTAACTGAAGGTATGCAGCGGTGAAAGCTTTATCTCAGGAAAACAATGCTACTATTCTAAAGAGAGGTATTAGTACTGATAAATGAACTTGAATGAATTATGATGGAGTGGTTTGTAGTTCCTAAATGAAAAGTGTTATCTTAAGGGAGGCATTCCTGCATCAATTAATTCCAATGAATTTTCAAAAGAATAATGCAAAACTGTAAAATGAGTGAAATTTATAACTACGTATTTGTTTTTGCCGTTTCTATTCACTTTTTTGCGCCTTATATAATCGATTTAAGTAATAAATATAGTAAGATAATTTGTATTTCAGGATTTATTTTGAGATTCCTTAGTAATTGTAAATTAGGGTCCGCTTCATGTCAAATACCTCAGCACAACGAGATATTTTTAAAGAGTACAATAACAATTCTTTAACAAGGAATTAAAATTATTGCAAAAAAACAGGTAAGATTATTCATAAAAGTCAGATAAAAAATCTTCATCCACTTATTGTTAAAAATGACTTGTTAGAGTTGGTTAATAAACAGTAATTTAAATGATAACAGAAAATTTCCATTTCTACAACAAAATAAAATTAAACTAACGCATTTGATAATAGATTATTTCATCAACGATATTTATATTTAGGTCCATAAACTGTACACTTTCAATTAAGACAGACGTTTTGGCCCTTAAATGGTCAAACTATACGTAAAAAAAAAGTCATAAGTGTATTACTTGTTTTACAGCAAAACTGATATCTTTCCAACAGTTCATGGGAAATTTACCAAAATAAGTAGTAACTGAGAAATATCGATTTAAATATCCTGGTGTCAATTGCACTGGATCATTTGTCATAAAATATAAGAACTGGCCTAAAGGATTTTATCATAAAGTATATATAGCCATATTTATTTGTTTTGCTGCACGTGTAAGCCATTTAGTAACAGAACGTATCCATTATGTTACAGAAAAAACTTTGTAAGAATTCATAGATATATTGCAGAATTTTTTTGGTAAGAAAGTAAAAAATCGATTGTATATTTTCTGATAATAGAAAAATATTTATAGGCTGAAATAAGCAACTGAATGGGCTACATAATGTATATACAATTCTTGGCATTTATTCGTCTGGATATTGGATTGAAGAAGATGTTAATTGGAAATTTACGCAATTGGGGCATCAAACTTTGGAGCCCTCTGTGCAGCAAGAGTCAAATACTTCGAATATAATTTGAAGCGATTGATGGGAAATGCCAAATTAACATACGAGAGCTTTTTGACCCTAATAACAATATTGATTAAATTCTAAATTCGCGTCTTATTGTGCCTTTATTATTTGATGCAGATGATCTGAACGCTTAATATCGCACCTTCTTATTGGAAGGCCAATCAAATATAGTGCTGATCCTGAAGTAACTAATAATCATGGTTACAAACTAAAATTATGTGAAAGAACTACAAAAATTATTCAAATTATTTGGGAAAAAATGTTAAGGATTATCTGAGTTCCTTACAACAGAGGGGAAGTGGGTGTTTGAGAAAGACAACGTTCGAATAATTAATTTAGTCTTTATTAGTAGGAAGACAATGTTTTTAAGTTGCAATTGGCCTTTATCTAGAATAGTTGAGTTATAAGATGTAGAGTAGTTAGCAGAAAAATTTAAAAAACACAACGATGCATTTTTAAGAGCAAATACTAAACTTTGTCTCAGAATTGATGAACATTATTGTTTCTTAAACATATATAATTATTAAACAGACATACATACATTCAATACAATAATCCAACATGGAGTGAAAAATTAGCCAGAGCCAGGAATCGAGCCTGGGTCCACAGCGTTCCGGATTGTTGCTCTAACCACTGAACTACTCCGGCCGACCCCTGAGTCTGCAATTTCCCACTAATAAACCATGTTGGAGAGAAGGTCACCAGCCATCTAACAGACAGCCATGACGACTGGACAACGGTAAATAGATATTACTATTCCACCGATCTACGAATATATTTTAAATTACACATAATTAACGTCTGCATCCATCGTTTTTAAACATATATAATTATTAAACAGACATACATACATTCAATACAATAATCCAACATGGAGTGAAAAATTAGCCAGAGCCAGGAATCGAGCCTGGGTTCACAGCATTCCGGGCTGTTGCTCTAACCACTGAACTACTCCGGCCGACTCCTGAGTCTGCAATTTCCCACTAATAAACACTAATAATTATGTGTAATTTAAAATATATTCGTAGATCAGTGGAATAGTAATATCTATTCACCGTTGTCCGGTCGTCATGGCTGTCTGTTAGATGGCTGGTGACCTTCTCTCCAACATGGTTTAATAGTGGGAAATTGCAGACTCAGGGGTCGGCCGGAGTAGTTCAGTGGTTAGAGCAACATCCCGGAACGCTGTGGACCCAGGTTCGATTCCTGGCTTTGGCTAATTTTTCACTCCATGTTGGATTATTCTATTGAATGTATGTATGTCTGTTTAATAATTATATATGTTTAAAAAACGATGGATGCAGACGTTAATTATGTGTAATTTTAAATTATTGTATCTTTTTAACTTGTTTCATTATATACCAGCATGTACTAATTGTTTAAATTAAGTGTAATAATTTAGTGTAATTGTATGCTGGATGATACTCTTTCAACTGAGGCCAGTTTGTTTATTGATATTTAATCCATAAGTTTTGCGAATTTGTTTACCATCTGCATTCTATTTCGGCAGTGACGCAGTTGTAAGTTGTATCTGTTACGAGAGTTATTTACAAGAGTTATTTTCTTTTTTTGAAAAACAAGTGAGTATTCGGAGTAAAATTTGGCCGAATATTCGGTATTCGTCTAACACAATTCGCCACATCCTTAATATAAATGAGTTACAGAAAGAAGCATTAACATCTCATTATCAATCAATTTTTCTTTATCCCTTTCTTTTAATTTCGGATAATTCAAAATTTTGAAACACCGAAAGGTCCCAATATTTTTGTATTAGTGTGGTTCCAGTATAGTTAATGAATAAAAAACATTTATAAATTTAGTAAACATAACATCGGAAAATGTTTTTAATTTATCTTATAGATTTTGTTTCTTTCTAACATAATCGATTTATTATTTAACGATTTATTTTTTAAGGAACGATGTTTCTTTCATTAAAATGTTAATTTAAGGGGACAGATCACCTTTAAAATGGTCAAAAATTCTATTTCAAGGTTTTGATGTCAGTAAATAGTGCATTTTATTCTGAGTAGAAAGGTACCAATGTTTTTCAGAGGCGATAATTATTGACGAAGATATAAAGTAAAACGCAATCGTCATTCTTTGTTTTTGACTGGAGAGTGAAAACTTTAAATGCATTTAATTCACAACAATTATTTTCAAACTTGCGCGCACGATTTCTCCAAAAGTAATTTAGATAGAACCTCAATTTTTTTCAAACTTATTAATGTTGTTACAATGAACAAAATGAACTAGAATCTTTTAATTTGGTCAATAAATTGAAAAATAATTAACTGTAATTCATCGAAAATAGCATTCAATTTGCGTTTTTTAATTTAATTACAGTTAATTTTTTTTTTAATTTATTGATCAAGTTAAAAGATTCTAGTTCATTTTGTTCATTGTTGCAACATTAATAAGTTTGAAAATTTTTGAGGTTCTATCTAAATTATTTTTGGAGAAATCGTGCGCACAAGTTTGAAAATCATTGTTGTGAATTAAATGGATTTAAAGTTTTTACTCCTCATTCAAAAACAAAGAATGACGATTGCGTTTTACTCAGAATAAAATGCACTATTTACTGACATCAAAACCTTGAAATTGAATTTTTGACCATTTTGAAGGTGATCTTAAAAGATTTACATTTTTTTTTCATTCTTCCCACTTATATTTTAATTTGACACAAAGGGTTTATTAGAAAATAATAAAATAAACATCAAATAAACGACGCTGCATAAAATAACAAATCACATACTTATTTTTTCCTTAAAAAAAAAAAAAAAAAGAAAAAAAAAACATTACAACAGTTAAAAAGCGTTTCACAGCGTCTTTCATAAAAATAAAAGTGAAGTTTGTCTGAGGTCATACATCAGACATAATTATTTTAATAAATACTATGATTAGAAACTAATGCTTAATGCTATTAATCATGCGCCATTTAACAAATTACTTTCAAAATTATTCATAAATTACCATTTAACGTTACATGAAGGAAAACTCGTTGAAAAATGAAGCATTTCTTCTGAATAATATTTCTTCCTTTTTTGTATAAGGGAATGAAATACAAGCATTATTTTCGAGAAGAGAGACTTTTTTATGAAGGAAAGTTTTTGTGATTTTGTGTCAGTTGATAATTTAGATATTTTAACATTTTAATTCTCTCTTTAAAATATTAGAAATAAGAAATATAAACGCATTTTAACGTTTCAAAACGATATACAGAGATACGTAAAAAATGGACTAGTAGTCCACAGAAGTATGAAAACCACAGAAAGTATTCGCTGATTATTAAAAATTGTGCATTTCTTTCATTTCCGCTCGGAAATGAATTTTGTATAAAATAAATAGCTTTTTAATTGAGGTTTTTAAGTAATATATCGACAAATTAGGGACCGATTTCTTTGAAAATCTAAATTCCGGATTATCCTGAGTTTTTTGCGTCGAATATTGTTATCAGCGCCTTTTAACTTCTCCGCTGGGTGTGGCCTTTCTTTGCAAAACGTGAAAAATTGACAGAAATTGCAAAAATAGATAAATAAATGAATAAATAAAAATAAAAATAAATAATCAAATCAGAAATTACAAAATCGCGCTTCGAAGGCCGACAGGCACACTACAGACAATTTTCTTTCATTTTTACTCGCATTATAGATACAATCATCATGGGAGTTTCAACTTTGTTTTTTTTCAGTCATCTGTAACCATCGAAATAATGAATTATCTGCGAAGAAGACAGTAAGGAACAACAATTTATATAAACATATATAAACAACAAATACTTTCCAATATTTTGAATGTACACTGCTCAAAACAATTAAAGGATATTGCAGTTTTAGGTGGATTTTGTATCTGGGAAACTTTTTAGCTGATTGATACATGGTCGACAGACATAGTAGGTTATATGAGAATAAATTACACATGTTTGGCTGAAAAAAATGCATTTTATTGCGCATTTGTGTACAACAGGAAAAAAACACAATTTGTGCATATGAGAAAAAAAGAATAAGAAAAGGTGTTTTCTTCAAAGAAAATCATTTTCAGTAGGGGGTATGTTTTCCACGGGCGGCCAGCAACGTTGAACACCTTTGAGGCATGGACTCAATGAGGCTATTAATGACGAGTTGGGGTATTCTGCCCCACTCTTCCAGAAGAGTTCTTTCCAGTTCTTGGAGAGTTTGTGGGGGTTGTTGGCGGCCAGAAACTCGTCTTCCTAGAGCGTCCCAAACGTGCTCGATTGGATTCATGTCTGGAGAACACGCTGGCCATTCCATTCGAACGAATCCTTCCTCGAAAAGGAAATCCTCTACCAGGTTTGCACGATGTGGCCTGCAGTTATCGTCCATTAAAATGAAGTTATCTCCGATTGCTGCAGCGTAAGGGACTACAATAGGTCTGAGGATCTCATCCCTATATCGGCGACCAGTCAGAGCTCCATCTCGAATGATGTAGAGGTCAGTGCGCCCGTCAATGGAGATGCCACCATACACCAACACTCCTCCACCGCCAAATCTGACACTTTCGTGCACGAACGCAGGATTTTTCCTACTGCCACGGTCCCTCCAGATGAAAATACGCCTATTATCCGGATGCACAGAAAAACGGGACTCGTCCGAAAACAGAATATTGCTCCATTCATTTTTCCTCCAGTTGACATGCTCGGTTACCCACTCCCTGCGGTCGCGACGATGCCTTGATCTAACACATACCATCGGTCGGCGAGCATACAGACCTACAGCATGGAGCCGGTTTCGGACAGTCTGAGTTGAAATCGTGGTGCCTGTAGCCGAGCGAAGGTGTTGTTGGAGAAGAGTAGCGTTCATGTTTCGGTGTCTCCGAGCTGTTAACACTAAATACCGATCTTCATTGGGCGTTGTTGCCCGTCTACGACCTTGCCCTGGTCTTCGGCCTGCACATCCATTCTCCAAAAAACGGTTCCAGATCCTGGAAATGACACTTTGTGACACTCCAATGGCTTGCGCTACTTCGGCTTGAGTTTGGCCCCCTTCTAACCTACCAACAATTCTCCAAGCTTCTGAATCTGTCAAATGACTTCGCTGAGACATCGTACTCATCGAAACAAAGCAATCACTGAATGCCGATCATCCTTGTCTTCATTCTCTTTTATCCAGTTGAAAGTCAAATTTCATTCGCTGCCGCTGAAGCGACGTTTTTGACGTCGAACTCAAAATTTGCATACTCCACAGTTTGAAAACCAGAAAAATTTGCATTTGTGATTCTCTTCTTCTATTTTCGGCAAAAACAATTTCGTTTATATCTTTATTTTATATAAAACTTCAAATATCCTTTAATTGTTTTGAGCAGTGTATTTCACGAAAACGTATTTAATGGGCTAAAAATAGCTATCACTTCTGATGTAGAATACAAATATTAAATGGAAATCAGAAAATGCATTTTTTATACACTATTTATGCAACAGTGCACGATGACATTACAAAATAAAATTAAAATTAATTATAAATTAAACCTTGTTTAACAAATCTTGAATTAAAAAAACATCTCTAGAATTTTGAAGAAATATTAATAATCGAGCGCAGATGTTTAATATATAAAAATAAAGTCAATAAAATATAACCGAGAAGTTTAGTGTTTTAAATATCTCAATTAAAAGTTATCCATTTTTTTATCATTTATATTTGCTTGCAACATATTTATTACCTAAAATAATGCATTGTTTGTCTAAAAATGGTATATATTTTCTTTAAATGCAGCAAACTTTATATAAAAAAATTCCCTCCAAAATATTTATCGGATTAAACTTATGGAAATTATCTGTTGAAACAGACTTCTTGCTGAGAGCAAATAATCTTACTTCTGCGTTTCAGATAAGGTTTGGTTAATCTACAACCACAAACACACGGAAAGGGAAGGAAGTTCTGTTCTTTTATTGATAACACATAAGAGTTTCTTCTTCATTCGCTTTTGAGATAAGTAGCTTAAGTTCTTATTGAATTAAATGTGAATATATATTTCCTCGTGATTTATTCATGCCATAATATTGCAATATTAAATAATAAATTTACAAATTTAATAAATTATATAAATTAGCTTTAGATAAATAAAGTGTATGCACTATTTCAATATTTCTAACTGGGCAATTTTTACAAAAATCAATAGATTTTATTAATATGATTTTTCTGGAGGGATCCTTTTTAATTATTTTATGAAAATCCCACATTAAAGATCCCCAGCTAGTTAAACCCTCTAAATTACAATTCACTTAAATTTTCACTTTATTGCAGTTAAAAATAAATCGCCTTAATTGAATGAATACTGAAATAAACATATTTGTAAATGAGTTGTCTGCTTTTCTATTATTTTTCATGTAACTCGGGTTAAGTAATACAAATTAAAGAGTTGTATTTCTTCAATCATGTTAATTTGTCCTCTTGTTTATAGATATTTTGAAGTACTCATATAGTTTACACTTAATTATAATGAAAAGATATCCGCTTACTCGATGAAAAAATAAATAAATAAATAAAAAACCGAATTGGGATGATGCAAAAATACTTATTTCTTTTACTGGTGTTAATATTTCAATTGTCAAATGTTTTTGATAATTAAAAGTTTTTTTTTTTTTTTTTTTACGGTAGATAATAAAATATTAAGTATAACGCAATAAAGGATTAATATACATATATATATATATATATATAAACATTAGAATAATCATTTGGTATTCTTTACAAATTATTAAACGATTAAAACTAGTTATTTAAAATTATATTAAAGATGCTAAAAATTTATAACATAACAAAGTTTTAATAGTACTCTTGTTTGACTTGAATGACTTTAGTTAAAGAATTTTTTTTGTATTTTTATAATAACTTCTCACGATTAAAGAAAAAAGCCAAAATGAGCTACACATTTTATTCTATCAAAAAGCAACGCATTACCAGAAACGTATTCATTTGTATGTATAATCTATGGATGTACAGTATTTTTGGAAATATATTTGTATTTGAATCAAGAAGTTTTCAAAATTTCAATCGAATCAAAGTTTTAGAAATTTAATTTTCCAATTTATTTTAATAGATTCCACGTAAGTAATGTTTCTTGCATTTATTATAATTAACATAGAAATGAATTTACGAAAAATAAGTAGTAACTTTGTTTAGGTAAGAATATTTTGAAAACATTTAAAATTTAAAAAATGTTCACTGTTAGAACTAAATGCGAGGCTTCTATACACTGTTAAAAATTTGCAGTCATTTGACAGTTTTTACAAAAAGCGGTTACACAACCGTAATTTAACTCTGTTCTGACTATATTATGGCCCATATTATTGCAAGAATAGTGTTAAATTACGGTTATGTAACCGTTTTCTATAAAAGCGGTTAAATGACTGGACAGTTTGCTGCAAATTTTTAACAGTGTAGGATTAGAAAAATGAAACACAATGATGTACAAAATGTCTCATTTATGTATAATACACTATTTACAATAACTTAAATTGTCTTATTTTAATATCTGTTAAATTTGCTTACAACAAAGAAAAATATGCTGAAGAGACATTGACGCGAAATAAAGTTTAGTGTTGATCCAGGAATACTCTATATTCTAAATATATTTTTATATCTATATTGTAAAACTTTGAAAATAACTGAATCGATTTTTTTTCTGTCCAAAATATGAGCATTCGTTCATTTATGAATGATGAATATTATGTACATCAGACTAAAGTAGAAGAAATATTTATCTTAAATATTTCATAAGTGATTTTCTTACTTCATATTACATATTTGATTGTTTCGAATGAAGAAAGACGTAATTAAAACAAACCTTAAAAAAAGTAACATCTTCATATGAAAATTTAAAAACATCAACAAATCTTTTAACTAAAACATAAATAAAAGACAAAATGTAATATTTTTTGTGTACATTGAAGAGAGGTTTTTAAATATTGTGTTTCCTCAACAATTCTTTTAACAGTGTATAAATAAAAAATATGTGTATCAATTAAAATTTAGAGATAAACTGAATTCTGACGTACAACATTCTACCCTCTGCACAACTCCATCTATAAATAATATTATTATTTTTTGTGTGTATTATTAAAAAATTAAAAATCAACGGACATTGTTTTGACTTCTTACATTAAGGAACGACTATAAAAGTTCCTGTATAACATGGTACACTACATGTTGTGTTTTCCAATGTATTATGTCTGTTTTTCTGAATTTGTTGAATATTGATATGCCTAGAACTTAGATATTTAAAATACCACTTTTCTAATGGAGTATCTCGAAAAGGTAAAACAGTGGTAACTGTCTATGCTACATTCTTGACCAACACAACTTAGATTTATGAACACCAAATTATTTTTTAAATTGCTTACCGCAGAGAGAAATCAAATTAACATTTAATGCAAATTTGTAAATTACTGTCAGTGACTGACAGTATGAAATGTGAAACATTCCAGATTTATCAAAATTCAAGACGAAACATTAATTAACACATATCTGTATAATATTAAAGACATTTTAAAATACTTTAGTTATTTTGACCCCTAGAATATCGATGCAACATGAAGAAAGCACTTCAACTATTATAGTCTGTTTATGTTATAAGGTTTTTAAATTATTTCTACCTTATGTGATGTGAAGTCACATATAGTTTCAAATTATCTCCGTTTATTTATTAAATATCCCATTCTATTCCTATTGATTGATTAAAATATATTAAATTTATTTAAAACCCTATGCTTTCTTTTCCTATATAAGTAACAGAATTAATTATATTTTCTAGCATTTACTTCTCCTCCCCTTCAAAGTAAAAAAAGGGATAATTAGGTTAGTTCGATGTTGTACAAGTTAGTGCATTTTGTCCAGTTAATTTCAATTTCTTTTAATTATACAAAAATCAGTCGCCCTCGTTACACACATTCAGTTGAAAGGAATAAATAGTAATAATAATAATAAAAGAACTAAATTAAATATTTTCCAACGCGCATAAAATCATGTTTCGAAAACTACTATGTTTCTATTCATTTTAAACATTTCTACTTATTAAAATATAACGTATTCGAATTCAACCCATGATTTAAGCCACAACGGTCAAAAATTGCCCAATAATAATTTTAAATATAAATCATTAATGTCAAAAGACGCTCATTAATTCTGTACTCAAAACATATAACGTTCTCATATTTCTTGCAATTGCAAAGGAATGTCTGTATAAATCATGTAATCAAGATGAAAAATCGTTCACTTAATGGAGTTAGTAAATAAATCAGGCACCACTTTTCCAATAATATGACTTCGCATAGTGTTGCAAAATTCTTTCGTAACGTATTATTTGGCTCGCTTTCAGCATTTTTCAACTTTATCTAAAAATTCAAAATTATCCTTATGTTGCCATTTAACGGATATATAATTTGTCATGTTCTCTCGACAAATCATTATACCATGAACTTAAAATGAAAACCTGCAAACATGTAGATTGTTTCGCTTGTTGCAAGATAATTGGTGTCCGGCACACATTCCTGCTGTAAGATGTTTCTTTTTCAATTAAAATTTATTTTAAAATGTCTGAACGTATCTAACACTTTATCTTTCAGAAAAGGGATTTTTTAATATTGTCGAAAGAACCTAGAATTAAAAATGATTACCACTGCTTTTTTAAATACTTTTCCACTGCTAAACGAAGTTTACAATATATAATTATCAATAAAACCTGTATGTCTCTGTTTATTTTAACGTTGGATATAAAAAAAATTATATTTTGAGCGTACTTGATTAAATAGCAAAATGACAATACGTGGAATTTTTTTTTTGTCTTTTGAACTTCTACTTTTCTCCATATTTTTGTACTTGAATGTCGTTGTTCATTACCGTATTTTTTACTTTACTAGAGAATAATATTTTTTTCCATATAATATGTGACTTAAAATAAACGAAAAACTTTTTAAAGAAAAACTTCAATTTAAATACGGATACATTAGAAATATAAGATGTCTATAGCTATGAATAACAATCTATCAAGAACAAAGAATCACTCATGAATGTATTTCCTTTGCATTTAAATTAGAAACTGCATTTTTCTTTCAAAGAGTCTGAAAATATCCTCTCTTTTCAAGCAATAGATGTTTCTAAAAATACTAGTAAGCAATTTATCTATTCTTTTTTTTTCCACCACGTGGAAGCTTATTAGACGAAATGATCAATTGCAAAATATTTCCAATGTATGATTTAAAAAAAAAAAAAAAAAAAAAAAAAAAAAAAAAAAAAAAAAAAAAAAAAACTTCAATAGACGAAAGAATATTTCTTTGAAGAAAATGAATTTATTTCGGAATGATTTGACTGTATGGTTTACAAAGAAAAATTATTTAGCTTGCAGGTGTTTTATGTTGAATCCAGTATTAGAAAAGAAAATCCGCCTATATATGTCTTTTTTCAACAGAATGAAAGATTGCTTTGCTTTTCATGGATATGAGGAAAACGTACAAAAAAAAATATATATATATATATATATATATATATATATATATATATATATATATATATATATATATATATATATATTTATATATATATATGAAAGAGTTTTTCGTAGTAGAGATATTTGGAACGTGTTCAAAGTCGATATATATATATATATATGTATGTATACCGTATATTCACAAACTAAATATTTTTGTTGGAGTCGTGCGCTACACGCCGCAATATACAAAATATACATATGCCGAAATACAAAAGAAATTCAGGCGCACTTACGTGGGTTAAAATGTAGGATCTACTCAATAAATGAAACAAATTAGAAATAAATTTTGTAAAATAAAAAAAAATATATTTTTAAAAGCCCTGGTGGGAGAAAAACTTTTATAATATCAATATTTAACGATATATATAATGATATACAAATATTTTGTGGTGGAGCAGTGGGACCCATTTTTCGTAGTATCACAGGTAAAAATCTTATATTAACTAGCTTTTAAATATATCAAAACTATGAAACCTTGATGCAGACAGGTAAATTACAAATTTAAATTAACAAATTCTCTGTTAATTATTGTTTATTGATCGAAATTTTTTTATATTTTATTTTGCTTAGTAGCATGTGATTATCTATTACTTTTTTTATATCGGGTATATTAAAGACTTACGTGGTAAAGAGTACATGTTGGCCACTAAACCTGTGGTATTTTACCTTTTTCGATTAAGCTATTCAAAAATGTTCGCAGAAAATACAATGTGCAATAACCGTGATCTTAAAAATGACAAACATCGCAAAGAGTAGTAGAATTATAAATTCAAGATATTTTGGATGCAAATATAAGAAATCGGAACACAACAAAGAGCGTGATTTTGAATCTGAGAACTTTAAAATTTGTATAATATTTATAGTATTTTTCTTAAAAATTCTTTCGTGTTGTTTTTGTTCTCACTATTATTTTACTTATCTCTTGTACGTTACATCACATTACAAAATGATATGCAATACCTTTAAAATAATGAAAAACTGTTTAAAAATATAATAAATATAGAACTAATTTAAGACAATTAAAATTTTAAAAATATCAAATTACAAAAAATGAAAATTTTAGTAGCTTTTAAGTAAGTAGCTTTGAATATGAGTAACATTTATGTTTCCGTGCCAGTGCATATGTTTCCATGCATATTTAGTTTAATAAATGTGTCACTGCTAATAAATGTTGTGCGATCTTTCTTCTTTTTATTTCTTTTATTACTGATTTGTATTTTATTCCAAAAATGCGCTTTAATGATTTATTTCTAGGACATACGTAAGCTAAAACATACATACATTCCAAAAAACTTGAAAAAAAGGTATGGATCCATATCATTTAAAAAAACTAGATCTGTCATTATCATTCAAGGAGTAACACTTTTTACCTTTTATACGTTCCGTAGTTATATATTACGAAACATTTGCTCCATGCTCTGACAAGGAAAACAATAAAAATCCCATTATTCTATCATCAAAACTGGCCGGCATATGATACTTTGAATTATCTAAGATGTTGGAGCTGGCTCGTACTAAAATGGAACAGAAGAATGTTTAGTGCCAGAAAGTTCCAAAATTTTCTGCAATATATAGAACTTCAAAATATAACTTTGGGATCCATGTAGTGTACAAAAATTCAAAAAATGTAACACTTGGAAAAATACTACCAGGACAATTTCCTGAGTAGAATTCTATTTCCAACCCTATTTTGGACACTTTTGCAATTTACAATGGCTACGTATTTACAAGCAAAAATAATTAAAGCGCCCTTTAGTATTTATGAAACACCATGTATTAGTATTTGCATACTTTTTTAAGATTTATTAAAATATATGTTAAGGCTGTCTGGATGTATGAACAATTGTGAATAATTTAAGATGCACACCACAGATAAAAACAAATCAATTTACAATAGTTTTAACTAGCTTCCATGTCTCCTGAATTTTGTATCACGTTTTAAAATTAATATACTTCGTCTTTCTTAATCGATGATTTTTATCATTGAATAACATGATTATTTCCATTTGGAAATTTTGGACCTTAAATCGGTTAGCTAAGATTTTATATTAAAACTGATATTTTATGTTTGAAATTTAGAAACTGTATTGAAATGTGCAATAAATATAATTTAAAAAAACCCACTAAAGCATAAACAAAACCCACAAATATCTGACCTAACTTCATGAAGATAAAATGCCATACATAAAATTGATACTTCATAGAAACATAGCCAATTGAAGAAAATAAAAATATTAACAATTCAGAAAATTATGAGGATTACTTATGTGCTTAGTATAATAGAAGTAGCTGATAATTTTGACTTACTAATGAATATAACGTTACTCAATAATTTTTTTGTTTAAAAAGTGAGTATACATTGAAAATAATAGATTGATTGACTTTTTAAAAAAGATTAATTGAAAAATTAAAAGAAGATGCAACGATCAGGTTAATACAATTTTGATGACGCTTTAAACTTTCAAACTTCAGACATGGAATAACTTTTCCAGTGTAAAACTTATCTAAAATTGTCAATTATATTCGTATTAATCATCGTAATCCTGTATATTTTAGAGATATGTATATTAAATAATATAAATAGACTCATGTACAGACATTTGATAGATTTCACTGATAAAGTATCAACTATTAAGCCCAGACTGTTACTTTGAATTACCATTTTATTTCCAAATCGATAAAATGTGAGTAAGCAAGATCACCAATGAACAAAGTACTTGGATTTTTCAGTTGATTTCACAAGTCGTCTTTGTAAACATAAACTATTGCGAAAATTCCGTAATGTCTTCATGTTATTTCACAATATTAAACTTACTCAAATAAAATTGATTATTTTGGCAAAAAGTAAAATAATTCTAAATGTTGCCAACAAAAATGGATGGAATGTAATATTTTCAGAATTTGCTAATAGTGTATTTTTAAAACATATTTAAAAATTAATTATACAGAAAATTTTGAATTTTAAGATTCGTAAAAATCAATTGGATCTTTGTACTTCACCTCTAATAATTAATGTTAAAACTGTGGTTAGGAATTTACTATCGTTGTAAATAAATATTGTGTACCATTGCATACCACAACACAAAAAACGAATTTGGAATCTTTTAAATGAGTCGGCTCTTTCCGAAAATATAATTAGCAATTACTGGGATGAAATTGCCGCGACACAGTGGGTCAATTATCGCCACTTTAGATGTTAATAGTATTATTTGCCTTATTACAATTCAGGAAGTCTGCTATTAAATGAGAAGAGCAAAACTATTCAAATATTGTGGTGAGAATTGGAATATTTTGGCGCAGTAATTCAGTTTCTGTAATTAAACGTACGTCTATCTGTATTCCTAAGTGTACTTGTGCATGGCGTCTATTTTGAAATTTATAGAATATAAAATGTGTGGAAGGATTAAGAAAATATATAAGCTTGTAAAAGCAATTTTAAAAATAATCAACACTTAGCTAATTCAACCTAAATTCGCAGTATTAATGGAAAAATAGTATTGTAATTTTTATTTTAAAATAATATTACTATTTTCAAAAATAAGTTTAAACAAATGAATAGCAATCTGGACTTTGAGGCTTTGAAAAAAAAATTTTACGGGGTTTTGTATGTTCAAATTTCATTATGTGCAATCATAATAACACAAATATGCTAATAAATTAATTTTATTAATTTATATGTTATGACCCGCAGCTCTGTATAAAATGCTTAAGTTGGACCTCTGTGGTAATCGGATTTTTCAAACCCATTTTTTATTATCTAATCAGATTCAAATTATCATAAAAATAATTCAAAAGAAAGTTTTTCAATATTAAGATATGTGAAAATCAATTTAATATTTTCACTCCACCTTTATTGATTGATGTTGAATTTGTTGTTTTGAATTTGTAATTACTGTTAATTGAAATTCAGTGCGATTCCATATTGTAACGAAAAAAATGAATTAGGTAATGTAATATTTTGAATCAGATTTATATTTTCTGGAAAAATAAAAAAAATAAATATAAAAAATAAATTAAACTACGGATTTAATAGTTTTCTATATATTTCGATACATTAAAAATGCGTATTTTGAAAGTATTTTTTATAATAATAACAACAATAATAATAATATATTTATACTAGCAGGCTTTGTCCTCTATGCTGGTGGATTTCTTCAAACGAATCTTGAATCAAACGAAATATATCGACGAATTTGACCTTGTGTTTTAAAGGAATATGAACATTTCCCTCGAATGTCCTTCCGCATACCTGAAAAAGATACAAACGATGTGTCAGATAAAATTTGAGCTGTATAGGACCAAAACTTTTAGTTTATCATTTATACTAGGATTTGGCAAATTAGATATGCAATATACAAAAACCTTCCTTCAAATATTATATAACTAACAATGCAAGTCTACTCAAAATACGTCCCGTTTAATATCGCAAAAAGGCTAATCTTTCAAAAACGTATCTTCTAGAACTTCCCCTAGTAATTGTAAAATTAAACAACGTAGAACAATATGAAATAAACTAAAACTATCTCTGACTATCTAAATAACAATGTAAGTCTCATCGAAATCCATTTAGCATAATATTTTGTAAAAGGCTAATGTTTCATAATCGGGTTCTTATGATTATACAAATTTTGCCCATAAATCTATAGCTAAGCAACATCGAACGATATGGAATATACTAAAACCATCACTGAAAAATTAATCTAACTAACCGTAAAAATCCCATCGAAATTCATTTACGAGAACTTAAGTTATAACCTGCCGGAACGAAATTTGCATCTGGTTTTTATATACGAGTATATAGTAGATATATAAAAAACAACATTCCAATGGTAAAATAAATTCCATCAATCATAAAACACCTGCACCGTGACATTTAAAAACAAACACCTTTTTCCCCAGACATCCGCGAGATAAATATGTTACAGAAGAATAAAAAAGTAGAACACGAAATATAGCGAAAAATGCGATACATATTTACTAAAAATAAATTGTTGCACAGAGAACTGAATCGTAATTTTGCCATAAAAATAAAATTAGAACATACATTAAAATTCATGAGATGCTTTCCATTTCCATAGAAAGTTTATGGTGCCAGATTTAAAAAGATATATAATATTTAATTCTACAGATACATAGAACAGAATAAGCTTTACTTTTTTAAAGCAAACAATGTTTTTTAAATCCAATGTATGGGTTTTATATTTTTCTCTAATACTTTAATTTATGTATACTAAGATTAAACAAATCTAATACCGTTTTGAAAAAAAATAAATTATATATATTATTTTTATTGCGTTCATCAAAACGCTAATGGATTTTTACTTTCTTCTATCTACAATAGAAGGAATTTTTACGAAAAATAGATATAATAAATTTCATTACAATCAATAAGAATACATTTCGTTCACCGTTTGCCTTATTACTGTAGTCGAAAGAATAGAAAAATGTTCGACTTCCACTAATCGACGGATTCACACGTTTTAGAGGTCAAAGGTTACGAAAAACATGATTTTACAAAATGTCAGTCTGCCCATGTGTTCATGGGTCCATTTGTCCGTGCGTTCATGTTTATGTGCATCCATGTGTCTGTGCGTTCATGTTTACGTGTGTGTGACCTGTTTGTATCATCAAAAATTGTATAAATGTGTGCATAGACTTGAACCAAATTTCATTTATAGAGTTTTAGCTAAGGCCAGCAGGTTCCACTTGAATTTCAGGATATTCCGCCGGTAGGGGACGCTGTGAAAGTGATTTTTGTTCCATTTTCATTTTCGTGTCTTCGACAACTTGTATGAAGTTATGCATAGAACTGAACCAAATTTTTTGTATATGTTTTTGACTATGGCCTGCAGATCCCAGTTCAATTTGGGGATATTCCGTCTTAAGGCGCCACTTAAAGATTTCAAATTGAAAATTATGTACAGAAAAGTTAGAAATCCTAATTTTTTTGTTACATGTTCAGCCTTGATTCAAGGATTACGGGGCAATTTTTGTTTTGTCTTACCTTAAAAAAAATAACTGAGATATAGCAGTGTGAAATTTTAGGGTGGCTAAGGTTTTCAAACAAGACAGCAGGATTCCTCCACAAAAGTGTTTAATTTATGAGTTTTAGTGAACATTACTTAATTAACACATACTTTCTAGCAAATTTCCTTTCATTGTTGCAACAATTGTTCCAACTATCATATTGTTAAAACTATATTCATATTCATATTCTATATATTCATATTCGCCAGTGTCAAATTATCTCCAGGCTTGGCGACACTTGGCTAAATATCGCCAGTTTTGGCGACAAAAATATGTTGCCATAAATGAAGCCAACATGGTTCTAACTGCCTAATTTGGCAAAATTCTGATTGGAATTCAATATTGAAGAGAACTGGGAATGAATCTTCTGTAATCGGGTTCCATGCAGCCTAGTGTTTTTTAGTAAAATTAGTTAAACTCTTAAAACCAAGAAATGGGGAGGCTATCCTTTTCCACCGGTAAAGGCCATTAGGACATTTCGTACATCGGCTGCTAGTGCAACGAAAGGTGCTTTGAAATCAGGTAACCCGATGATTCACAAGTAGAGGACGTGTAATAAAATGGCGAAAATTTTTTATTTAATTGTCGGCTTGAAATTGTCACATCAGACTAGTTTTTTTTTCCAAGGCATTTCTATAGCGCAATTAACACCAATATTTAATGATACGGTACAGTTCTAAATATTAATGCGCTATATTTTATATTCCATTAACATAAATTACTTTAAAATCTACGTAAGCACAAAACCTGTAGTGATAATCCGATTTCCAGTAAAACATCCGTCTATTTCGGAAAAAAAATTCCTGTTGAAAGATTTTTCCTGATTTTTTCAAGAAGTAGGGTATATGGATTTGAGGACATCTTTAACTCATAATAGTGATTAAAATTCTTATGAACTGTCACTTTCCCTGCATAAAAAAATTCCGTAAATATACGGAAGGTGTACTGACACATGAATGACAGTATAATTTACGCATTTTTACGAAATTTTTAACTTGGTCTTGAAAAACATTTCAGAATTATTTCCTTTTAAGTTATTTTCTTGATCATATATTTTAAGTTTAATTTTAAATCAATTTCGGTATATTATTTAAAAAGTTTTTCTGGAGTAAGCTTTTGAGAGGGCTATTCTTCTGACAATACCAATGCATTCGCTCGTTAACACATAATACTACATCAAAATATCCTGTTGTCCCTGAGTGAAACATGCAAATGAATCTATTTTTCATGGTGGTTCTCATTGGAAATACTGTAATAACAAATTCTGGATTCCACATAGAACCGCATTGACGATTAAAAGTAAGTCGAGAAGAAAAAATATGTTAATATTTGCAATGGATTTTAATGATTGTATACTTTTAAATGGTAGTAGATGTCATAATACGGCTTGACGTAATGGTATGAGTTTAGTAATGTTCTAAGTCATTCAGCTTCGTGCATCATTTGCATCGTAATCTTTTCTCGTATGTCCGTAACCGCGTTTCTGATTTAAAAGCAATTGTATCAGTGAGAATTCAGATAGCGAATGAATAATCTTAAAAAAAATGTCTAAACCTTGCAAACAGAAATTTTCGCTACTCGAGATGTAGTTAAATTTTTTTCCCGCACTCGAATCAGTGCGTGACGTTTTTCAGAAAAACCGTCGTGACTGTTTTTGATTTATAAAACCTTTTTTAGTGCTAAGTTTAATTTAACTAGTAAAAATTAAGTTTTTTTTCAATTTAGGACCTATGTTAATCATTTTGTTCTGCTCGAATTCCAACAGATGTATCTTTAGTAACAATCGTTTAAGCGATTATCGATTTGTAGCATCATTCTCAGTGCTGAGTTTGTTTCAATCTGTCAAACTGCATGTTCCTGAATTCAGAACCTATCTAGAACATTTTTAGTCCTCGGTTTAGTATATGAGGCACGTTTCGTGAAAAGAGTTATAACATTATTAAATTCATAAAAGATTTGAAGTGTTTTTCTTTTTTAAGGTAGCGACATTCTTTGTGGTGACTAGTTAGAATACAAAAATAAGATAGTAAATAATTATTAATAAATAGTCAAATTATTTTCGTTTTCAAAAGCCGCGCGTAACACTCTGGGACGATTCTACTGTCCAAAGGGATATTTATGAATTTTTGATGAGCATGTAATCTGAGATTTGTATTTTCCGAAGTTCTACTTCGGTGTTCACCTGTACGTTGTCACTGAGACTGGCTCTTACTTGTTTATTATTCTTTACTTCCGATCAAACTTTAAAATTCTATTAAAACCCTCTGACTGACAAGCCCGTGTTAATACGTTCACTAAGCTCCAGGTTTCACTGCAATACAAGCAATTTTAAAATTTGTATAATTCGACAAATATAATGCAGTTTTAATATATTGAGTTATGATTGATAGATTCAAGGTTTACATTCATATATATAATTCAGTTTTTTAATGTAATTTTGGAATAAACACCCTTTTTTACCATTTAAAATAAAACGCAGAGAAAACAACATTACAATTTAGCCCTTTTGCTGGACTGTCAGAGGGTTAATATCTTGTTTTAATTCAACTTAAAATTTCTATATTTAGTGTTCAAATGGTAATTTTGAGGGGATATAAATCTGTCAGGAGAGATAGTAAAAATATTTTATATAATGTCATTCGATTTTGTGATCAAGAAGCAGAAGAGAATTAATTGCTCCGATAATTCATTCTACAAAATAAGCCAGTTCAATTTGCGGGGTTTCTAGTAGTACTATTAAAACAATTCTACGGGAAGCAGAAGATGAGAGTAATAGTGGTTTTCGTTTACCTAAAAAATGAGTTAAAAAGAATGTTACAGCTATAGATGAATTCGATTGCTGCGTATTAGACGAACTGTACACGTATTTTAAGTCAGGGAGAGGAAAAACTTATTTGAATAAATTGCATCCTGTTTTAAAAGACAATCAATTTTAATTGTAATAAAGAAACTTTGTGTCAATTACTCCATTGTGTCAATTACTACATTATTTATATAAATATAAATTTTATCAACTACTTCAAGTGCATGGCATTCAATTGCTTCGCTTCTCTTCTTAACATTGTGATTTTAACGCACACTCTCATAAATTAATACCCAGATTTCACGAAATTTTTTTCGTTTTAGAGAAACCGTTTCTTGGGAAATACTCCGAGCGAACATTTCCTCAAATTGAGGAAATTACTTTCTTCACTTGTTTCAGGATACAAATTTCGTCAAAAGTAACGAAATGTTTCGTCATCTTACTTTCGTCAAATTATCAATTACTTTAGTTTTTTGAGAGCTCTAGTTTCGTCATATTAATTTCGTTATGTTTTAGGATATGAATTTCCTCAAAAGTATAGAAATATTTCTTCTTCCGAGTTTCGTCAAATTACCATTTATTTTCGTAATTTTGAAAGCTCGTTTCGTGATATTTGAGCATATTTTATAGGATTTGATTAAATCATTTCGTGAGTATTTTTTACCGTAATTTCTTACTTACGTTGGGGTCATTCCAGATTTTGATAGGGAATGACCCCAACCAATAAAATAATAATTTTGGATATTGACATCTCAAAAATTGATAATTTTTGGCAGAATAATAGTTCTAGTAAAGTTAAAAAACTATAAATTTCAGATTTTTATTATTTGTTTTTTTTAGTTATTGATTTTCAAAACCTCAAAAATTGCACAAATTTGATTTCTTTCAGCAGTTGTAAATTAAAAGAAAAACTATCGGATACCGAAAAACTTATATTAGTGTCATTCTATCATTCTATTCTTTTTTTCATAAACTTTAAATTGATATACAACATGATTGTTGTATTTGAAAATTTTTATTTTATTTTTAAATAAAAGAAACTAATTTAAAATTTCAAAAACACCCCGTTTTTTATTATATATATATATATATATATATATATATATATATATGTATGTTTTAGGGTCATTAATTTACTATACAAATGCCCAATTTCAGAATTGGACGGACTTTTGTCAGGCGTCCTGGTGATAGTATCTTTGATTTGGAATTGATTCCACATGCTGGATACCACTTTCGGTGCCACTTGTAACCATGGAACCACCTCCGCTTGAAGCTGCCCAACTTCAAGCCTGCCACAGGCTCTCCACCTCATTGTATTTTCTAAATGATTATGAGAATCATTGTCAATGCATTCAGTCAAACGTGTGGGTTAATATTTGAGTAATATTTGGACAGATCTGAAAAGAGAAATTCGGAACATGAATCCTACAGGTGATATGATTATGAGTAAACTACTAAGAGAAACAGAGGAGGCTATAAATAAAATATTTAGTAACAGGTGGCAATCTCATTTCAATCACGTTCAAAATCTTGAGTGAAAATAGTGGGACAAAGACAGCATTACCGAAGAAATGCGTGAATTCCTGAAAATTTCATTAACAGACACTGACTAAAGTGACACTATGATAGTGAAGCCAATCTTTCAGGAGATAGTGAAGCTACAATTTCAGCAGAATAACATTTTAATACATTTTAAGGTATATTTTAACAAATAAGCTTTTTTATTGTAATTTGCAAGAAAAATTTAAAAAATAAAATAAAAAAATAAAAGTTAATTTTGTTTTGCATCGCAAAAAGAAAAACTTTTGTATAACTTTATAAAAAAAAAGCGTTTTCGTATTTTATAATCATTAACTACGAAAACGTTTTCACATAAATGGATAATATTTCCCCAAAAGCGCATTCTTAAAAAACACAACTAAACAAACTCCGCACACCCCTATTTTGATAAAATCGAAGCAGACTTGAGGGATGCGCAAAAGCGCGGATTGTTTTGCTTTCCGAAAACAAACAATAGCTTATACTTATTTAATAATTAAATATGAATATAAATATGATATAAAGATGAATTATAAACAATTTAATTAAATTGCATGAAATGATTACTGGGCATGCACATTGCTCAATTGATATGTCTAGTTAAAATCTATACTGCATTTGTCGTTTGGAAACCGGTACACTGCTAACTCATCAAATAAAAATGTAATTTCTATATAAATAATTTTCTCTACCAAAATTTACATTAATTTGAATTTTTATAAATTAAATTTATAACTTTCCCATTTTATCGATTTTAGGATAAATAAATACACGGTGAAATAAAAAAAAAATAATATTCATATTATGTTTTAAAATCCTTTGATTTTCAAGAAATGTACAATGCACCTTATAATTTGTTACTAATGTTTCACATGCCATATATTATGTATTTATTTATGCATTCATTGTCTTTCACCTTCTTCTTATTTAAAATTTAAATATGCATTTATATTTATTATTGCTGTATTTTTTTTACTAAAATAACCCCTTGCTACAACTGTATATTTCTCGTTCATAGGAAGCATTCATGATTATCCATCTTGCATCATTACAACAAATCTATCTGTAAGAGCAGTATTTTTAATGTTTAATGAAGCTCCTATTTTCTGTAAATTCGTATGTGGTAATTATCATATCAAATAACTTTCACTTTCAGCCACATGAAAGAGAACGTTCGGATCAAGATAAGTTTATCATATTAAAATAAAAAAAAAGATGCACAAGAAAAATCGTAATTAATGAAAGGGTTCAGTTATTCCGTTTGCTTTTGATCATACATAGATTATGCTCAATGAAAACTAAAAATATTTCTTTATGTCTAAGAAAAATCAAAGAAACTAATACATTCATAAAATTTATTTAAATGAATAATCTAGTATTCATGTATAATATATCACAACAGTTTCTACTTTTTAAAATTGCTTTCATGTGTGTATGATATTTTCATAATCTTTATGAGTACCAATACATTTGTATGCAACATACATAATAAACATTTTCTCTGACATTATAAAAAAAAAAACTAAAATACTTGTGAGGTGTAAAGTTTATAAAAGAAAATTAATGTTTTATGTTTTCTTCAATTTTACTATACTACTTTTTTAGTGGAAATATATGGATGTTGATCAAACAGGTAGCAGTAAATATGGCATTAAAATAAGTTACTGGATTAATCCCTGGGATTCCGGAATTAACAAACATTGGTAGAAACAATTTTTTTTTAAACTGAAAACTCATTTTACATTTATTATATTTCTTTTATATTGCCCACTGAGAACACCAAGAAGCATTTTCTATGAAAAATATCAATTATATACAAAACCAGGAGTTAATAACCAAAGAAATCGCCAATAATCACTACTTACATCAGTTGTATTTTATTCTGATAATTTCAGTGGTTTAATCAAAACATTGAATAAATTCTATTTAGAATATTTACCTGTTTCGTTATAAATTCCGAAATATTCTTTTCTAGCATTTCATCTATTTTAGACGCCTATATTATCCCATTAAAATTTTCAGTTTATATTACACAAACACTAATTTCCAAAGAGTTTGTACAGAAATATAAAGTCGGTTAAATAGTACGTTTACCCATTATTTTGGGGATGCAATATCTTTAAGATTTTATTCATTTATATATATATATATATATATATATATATATATATATATATAATAAATATTATATCCAAATTTTACAATATTTTTCTAATACTTTAGATTAAACATTATTGTAACTCTATAAATGTAACCGACAAACGGAATAATTTACAAGACTCATTTACCCAATAAATTATACAAAAATATAAATTACATTGTAAAATCATTCATTCCTTTACAGCTATAATTTTAATAATATTTATACATGAAATTATATACTGATTTCCATAAAATATTTTCATAAGAAATGATTTAACATTTTTCTTATTGAGCTGAGCGATTGGAGCTCTTGTGCGTTCACTCCAATGGTACCTTTTTGACTGTATGCATCCTACACTGTTCGGTAAAAGACCATCTAATTCAGTAAAGTGATAGATGCTATGATTTGAATGGCCCATAATTTTTTTTTTCACAAATCTTTTTTTTATTTCTTTTTTTCATGCAGTTTATTATTTTTTGTTGCAACCTCATAAAAATGTCGCAAAACTTAAAAGTAAAATAAAAGCATGTGCGCATTGCTTTCATAAGCCAATACAAATCAAAACCACTCGCTGATTTTTTGCATTGAGGTCAATTATGATCAGATAAAACGCATTTTTCGTACATGAAATTTAAAAGTTTTACCATAAGTGTTTTTTTAATGGCATACTATCTTCATTTAAATACCTTTGTATTTAAAACCTCTACTATAGTTCAAATATATCATTTTTGAGAAAATATTAAAGCAAAAAATAAATAAAATAAATAAAAATATATCACGTATTGAAAAAAAAAACATATATATTATAACTATACCTTATATCTAAGCATTTTGATACATTGGATGTAGGGGTAACGTTTTCGGCAATTATTTGGGAATTGAAAATTGATTTTTTTTTTTCAAATTAAACTTCCTGACAGACGTCATGACTAAAAGTTTTTAGAAAATGCCGTCATTTTTATGTAATCAATGTATATATATATTTTTTTAATTGAAATTTCCTGATTGAAATTTCAATTTCTATTTAAAAATAGTATTTTATCATAAGTGGAGGCATTAATTAAAGACGGCATTTTTAAACCATGTGAATATAATTTTACTAAATTCTGCTGCATTTTATTAAATTGCACGCCACATCTATACCTAATTGGACAGCTGATTATCGGCAGTGTAATCAATGTGTCATGATTTCAGATTTTTTATACTGAGTAAAATCCCTATAAAACAAACAGCGTTCTCTAAAAATGAGGGCTTCTGGTCTGCTTAGTCTACACTAAATGTAACAGTACAATTTACATACATTGGAATTTTATACTTAACAAAGCTTTATATATCCCATTAGAAACGTTGCAGAGAACAGGTACTAATAGAAAACTATTGTCCATAAGATTATTTTATAAGAAATATCACAAAAACTAAAATATCACGAAGAAGAATGTTTAGGTGTGTGATGAAACATAAAAAAATGCCACGAAAATATATGTATTAGTCGTGTTTTTACAGAAAGTACGTTTATGTTTAATTTTTTTATGTTATAAAAGGTTTAAAAGGTATGTTTTATTTCTTCAATATTTATTGTAGAAATGAAAATGAAAGAAAACCATTGAAAAATGTATTATTTAAATATGTATTACATGAATTAATACAATGAAATTAGTTTGGATGTCATTTTCCTACACACATCGAATATATTAGGCACATGGTTCGTTTCTTCTGTTAACACTGTAGAAATAATAAAACAAATTACTTAAAATTTTAATATCCATAAAGTTTTAAAATTCACGTTTTAAGTTAAAAATAAACTAAAGTTATTTTGGTCGCCCCTGTTGGCGACAAGCTTGGCCTTCTTTAAGGTGAGGTTACCGTACATGAAAAACAATCGCTTCTTTAACGATTTTTCGAATTCCTATAGCGTGTATAATAAGACCTAGAACGGTTAGCTGAAATTCAAAATAATTTAAGAACTTACAGTCTATCGACAGAGAGTGCAGACCGGCTGGAAACCAGGTACATGGAATCCGGGGGGAATTGGCTGCACGCATACTGAGTTCTTTGCCTCGTATATTTAAATCCAGGAATTGCAGAATATAACGATTAACTAAAAACAATTATAATTTTTTTCTCTGGTATTTTTATTCTTTTAGAAACGAAATTTTTCGGAGCTTAAAGTAAAATTTGAAGGGATAAAGCAATCAATTTTTCTTTTTGGAATTTTTTTTTTTTTTTTTGAAGCCAAGAAGAAGAATGGTGTATGAAGAAATATGTCACGGAAATAAATGTATTAATCTTGTTCTTACAGAAAGGACGTTTATGATTAATTTATTTAGCCTTTCATCTGTAACAAATAATAATAATAATAATTTTTAAGCCAAATTGAAGTTACAGAAAAAAAGGCGAAACAAATTACAGTATTTTCAAACGACTGTCATTTTGCCAAATTTCGTTTAATCTCCCAAGAAATACGATCATCCGATAATTCATTTTATATATATATATTAAATATTTTATTTTATTTGTTTCAGATGATTTTGACATGATGATTTAAAGAGTATGCAGTATGCAGTATTTACAGCGCAAGAAGATGTGCACAGAGCGTACCGATATGCAACTGGCATTATTTTCATAAATGTTAAGAATTATCTTACTTATAATAAAATCCGAAGGCAAGAAAGTGTCTGTAACGATTCTGGGCGTGACCACTCTGATCTGCGAATCGACCATAGTTAAACGCCATGTTAGGCTTAATGAAAAACCTGTGCTAACATATCACAGCTAAATGATAATATCCTTTACTTAAAACCATGTCTGTTCAGCATATTTTCCTATAAAACATGTATATCATATCCTATTATAATGTTTTAAGTTCTTAATTAAAAATCCAGATTAAAAATCGGATTCCCAACTATAAACAAACGAACATTGTTGCCATTCAGCATCACAAATTCAAATGAATCACAAATTAACGACTCTTTGAAAGCGTCAAATCCGATTCTGCTGTTAAAATATTTGTAAAAGGTTATTAAAGCTTTTAAATATTTTTTTTAAACCTTCAAAAACTTTTTCATATAAAACATGAATTTCAACGTTTCTGTAAACACATTTTTTCAGATAGCGGTGATTTCTTTCGTAGCGAGGATTTGAGGTGATCTATCTAGTATAGCGGCGCCATCTGCCGGTGGATTTTGAAATTTTAATAAAACTTGAAATAATTCGACAAAATTCTGCAACTATTATATACTATATTAAATTTCAAACCATTCAATTGGGTAGTTTTTGCGCTGTAATATGTGAACAGATGGACGAACCAGACGACGATTATAGGTGCTACATATTTATATAATTATGAACGCACCTAATAAACCCGTGCAAAGACGTCCACTTTATCTTTTTTTTCTTTAATAATTGTTGAGCGCGATATACCGCTGTATTTTATTTTTGTGCCAACATTGATTTGAGTAAAACCTTTCATTTCATTTTTGAAAACAATGCAGATTTAATTTTTAATTAACTGCAATTTATAATCAAAAAAGATATTTTAACGAAATGTAAGTATACTTTGTCAGAAGCCAGTTCAAAAAACTTTGGAATGGTAAATCATTTATTGTTGTGCGTTTTGTAAAAGTGTAGAAAAAGAGATGTTGACAACAGAAATAATATATACCAGTAGACCCTTGCAAGGATTTCACACTGCACTCTTAATATTTTTTAGATGTAGGTTTGAACTCCTAAAGAAAAATTAAGGATACAAATATCTGCAAACAACATCAGTCAAGCCAAATATATCTTCTCATTTATTCCATCAAAGTTACAGTAAAAACTAATCAAAGAAATATTAAAGCTTTTAAATATTTTAATTTAGTTTAAAACCTTCAAAAGCTATTTCATATAAAACATGAATATCAACGTTTCTGTAAACATGTTTTTTCAGAAATAGCGGTGATTTCTTTCGTAGCGATGATTTGAGGTGATCTATCCAGTATAGTGGCGCCATCTGCCGGTGGATTTTGAAATTCTAATAAAATTTGAAATAACTCGACAAAATTCTGCAACTATTATATACTATATTAAATTTGAAACCATTCAATTGGGTAGTTTTTGCCCTGTTATATGCGAACAGATGGACAAACCAGACGAAGACTATATGGGCTACATATTTATATAATTATGAACGCACCTAATAAACCCGTGCAAAAACGTCCACTTTATCTTTTTTGTTTTATTATATATATATATATATATATATATATATATATATATATATATATATATAATTGTTGAGCGGAATATACTGCTGGATTTTATTTTTGTGGCAACATCTATTTGAGAAAAACCTTTCATTTTTTAAAACAATGCAGATTTAATTTTTAATTAACTGCAATTTGTAATCAAAAAAGATATTTTAACGAAATGTAAGTGTACTTTGTCAGAAGCCAGTTTAAAAAACTTTGGAATGGTAAATCATTTATTTTTGTGCGTTTTGTAAAAGTGTAGAAAAAGGGATGTTCACAACAGAAATAATATATACCAGTAGACCCGTGCGAGAATTTCACAATGCACTCTTAATAATTTTTAGCAATATCTAATATTTTTTAGATGTAGGTTTAAACTTCTAATGAAAAATTAAGGTTACAAATATCTGCAAACATCAGTCAAGCCAAAATATCGTCTCATTTATTCTATCAAAGCTACAGTAAAAACTAATCAAAGAGATATTAAAGCTTTTAAATATTTTAATTTTGTTTAAAACCTTCAAAAACTATTTCATATAAAACATGTATATCAACATTTCTGAAAACAATTTTTTCTGTAAACACTTTTTTTTTCAGAAATAGCGGTAATTTCTGTCGTAGTGAGGCTTTGAAGTGATCGATACAGTATATTTGCGACATCTGTCGGCGGATTTTAAAATTTGCTTCCATCGTAAATAAAATGATTCTTTATATACGTAATTAAAATGTACGGAATACATAGTACCGCGTAATTTGCATTTCATTTTGCTTATGTAATCAAACAATGAGTTATGTGGTGAGTCAAGCAGTTTAGAAACTCATTGATAACACATTTTTACAAAAACTTTCGCACAAGGTTATTTATTAATATTTAATTTGAATGTTTTGTCCAATCTTTGAACTATTTCAGAAATTTAATACTGAGTATATATATATATATATATATATATATATATATATATATATATATATATATATATATATCCTCATCATTTTTATTTGTAGAAATCATTTGTCATTTTAAAATGTACTTTTCTACAATACAAAACTTTCAATAGTAAAATCTTCCTCCTGTTTGTTTGTATGAAGTCTTATGAAAATGAAACGCAGATCAATAATCCGTCATTTTTGACGGGGTTATATACTAGTTGTATAATAAAAATGTGTTTTATAGTAAAAAAAAAATTAATAATAACTGGATAAATTCAGTTTTTCTGTTACTTTATCTTCGTTACTTTTTATAGTTATACGTCAGTGTAAAGTTATTATAGCAATCATAATAAAACTCGATTGTGGAAATAATAGTATTTTTTAATATTTTGCTTATATAACTGCTTATCGTTATCTCACGCTGATAATCGATGTAATAAATTAAATAATAAGTGTAGGATTTGTTACTCCAACCATCTTAGTTCTCTACATGGAGCTAATTTTTCGAAACCTTCTTATGAAAATAGGCAAGTTAATTGTAATGCAAATGAACCGCAGTTGAATAAAGAAAACAACATAAATTCTAATTCAGTAGAACCCACCACAAATGCGTTAACACTGAGCTGTCAAAACAATTATGATCAAAATTTGTCTGGCACCAGTTATAATGGGTTGATTTCGACAGCTGTGATTTATTTAAAGGGAAGTAATGATTCTTTTTTTCCTTGGATTGCGATTCTTGATACTGCCAGTAATGTCTCATTGGTCACGTTTTCTGTAGCAGATATGTTAGGATTGCAAAAATATAAAGTTAAGTCATTAATTACTGGATTAAATGATTCTGTCTGTAAAATTAAAAACAGAATAAACGTAGAAATTTCCAACAAGGATAGAAGTTTTAAAAAAATTTCTAACATGTTTTTGGTTCCTAAAATCACTGATTTAACCCCTTCAAGCAATGTAGACATTTCTAATCTGCACTTACCACAGAATTTAACCTACGTGAACCCAAGATTTTTTTAATCTCAGCGAATTCAAGTGTTATTAGGAGCAGATATATATTACGAATTGTTATTAGCTGTTCAAATAAAAATTCCTAAAACTTCTATAATTTTACAAAACTCTCATTTAGGATGGATTGCGTTTGGAACAATACAAGATAGAAATGAACGTAAATTTACGTGCCATTTAATAGAAAATCAAGATGAATTAGATTTGAAAACCTTTTGGGACTTAGAGACGTTGGGAATTAAAGATGACCCAAACAGTGCTAAAAACGAGAAAATTGTAAAAAAAAATTCATGAAACTGTGCGTTTTGAAAATAACAGATATGAAATCAGTCTCCCTTGGACAAGGGATTGGAACCATTTAGAAAATAATTATGAAACCGCCGAAGCGCGACTCCCAGGTCTTATAAAAAGAATGAAACGTGATACAAAGTTATACGAACCATATCGCAATATTTTGAATGAGTATTTAGAGATGAACATAATTGAAACTGTATCTAATTTAGAAAACCCTTCAGATAAACCAGTTTTTTACTTACCGCACCATACAGTATTTAGAGAAGACAGTGTTTATACTAAATGTCGAATATTTTTTGACGCAAGTTCCCATGAAGCAGGACAATTGTCTTTGAATGACTGTCTTGACGCAGGAACTAATTTAAACCCTAATATTTTTCATTTATTGATTTCCTTCAGACTAAACAAAATTGCTCTTCTAGCAGATATAGAGAAGACTTTTCTACAAATTACTATAAACGAAAAGGACAGGGATGTTCTTAGATTGCTGTTTATAGATAAGAATCCTGTCGACAATGACGCATTTAATGTTATCGTCTACAGATTTTTACGCCTAACATTTGGCTTGAACTCAAGCCCATTTTTGCTATCTGCTACAATTAAGCATCATCTTAATAAATTCGAAACGGAATATCCGGTAGAGACAGAAGTACTCCACAATTGTATTTATGTGGATGATTTAATAACCGGAACAGACACAGTCGAAGACGCGGTGAACATTTCGGAACAATCTCATAAAATAATGAAGGAAGCGAGCATGAATTTACGGAAGTGGATTTCGAATAACAAACTGTTAATGAAAATATGAGATAATCGTGGATTTAGTACTATGCCACAACCTTCTGAGGATAGTACAATACATAAAGTTTTGGGGATATCGTGGCAACCCAAGCAAGATATACTTTTGATAGATATTGATAATTTGCTCGAATTTTTGCGTAACGCAAAAAATACAAAACGTTTTGTATTACAAGTTGCAGGTAGAATATTTGACCCTCTGGGTCTAATTTCTCCGTATACAATACGGATTAAATGTTTATTTCAAGAACTGTGGAGTAGGAATTTAACATGGCATGAAGAACTGCCCTCCGATATTACAAAGACGTAGGAACAATGGCGTTTCGAACTTCCCCAGTTGAGAAACCTAAAAATTCAAAGGAACATTTTTCAGTTTCCCGATGACTCCAACTACACCCTAACATTGCATACCTTTGCCGATGCCAGTCCAAAGGCATACGGTGCTTCCGTTTACTTAGAAATTAATTCACTAAGTGAATCTTTGATAAGTTTGGTTACATCTAAATCCAGAGTGCCACGGTTGAAAAAAGTGTCACTTCCAAGACTGGAACTTTTAGCAGCATTAGTTGCTGCACGTTTAACCTGTGAAGTAAAAAAGGTACTAGATCGCAAGGGAACATCTTCTATGTATTTGTGGACAGATTCGCAGATTGTCTTGTACTGGATCAAGGGCTCCGCAAACAGGTGGAAGTCATTTGTGTCGAACCGTGTAAAGGAAATCCAAGCTCTGACAGACCCATCCAGGTGGTTGCGCTGTGCAGGGTCTAAGAATCCTGCAGATTTTGTGAAACGAGGTATTAAATGTGAAAGCCTTATTCACAATCCTATATGGTGGACTGGTCCGAAGTTTCTGAAAGACTTAGATATGTGCGATAAGGAACAATCTCTAGTGATTCCAGATCAGGAGATCTATATAAAGGAACTAAAAAGAGACTCCATAATATTAATGATGACTTTGTTACATTAACTATTTCTTACGAAAAACCGTTAATTGACCATATTTGTGCATATACTAATAATTTTGTAAAATTAATTCGTATAATGAGTTTTACTTTTAGATTCACCTTTAACTGTCGTAATAGACTGAAGAGAAGAAGTGGACCACTATCCCTCGACGAGGTCAGAGAGGCCGAATCGTTTCTAATTCGGTCAGCACAAAGGAAGGGGGGATTTAGGGAAGAATTAAAATGTCTCGAAAAAGGTAAGCCTGTTCACAATAAAAGTAGATTATCTTCCTTAAACGTATTTGTAGGAGAGGATGGATTAATTAGAGTTGGCGGCCGTTTAGCACATGCTGATTTGCCACTTAACTCAAAGTTTCCAATTGTTTTGTCTGCCAATCATAAGTTAACGGATATTATTTTAAATTACTTCCATCTCAAATACTTTCATATAGGCCCACAAGCGTTGCTTTTCCATGTAAGACAAAAATTTTGGCCACTTAATGGCAGGAATAATTGCCGAAGCATTGTTCATAAATGTGTGACATGCTTCAAGAATAAACCTGTTGTCAGCTCCCAATTGATGGCTGATCTGCCGGGAGAACGTGTGACACCAAATTTTGTATTTTCGGTGACAGGTCTGGATCACTGTGGCCCATTTTCTATTAAATTTAAAAATCAAAGGAAGGGTGTATTGAATAAAATTTATGTCGTTGTTTATGTATGTTTATGCACCAAGGCAATACACCTGGACTTTGTTTCAGATCTCACAACTCAGGCTTTTATAGCTAGTCTAAAACGTTTCTTTGGCAGAAGAGGGAAATGTGCAAAAATCCTATCGGATAATGCAAAAAACGTTCATCGGAGCTGACATCGAGTTGAAAAAATTGCATAAACTGATTAGTTTCCCAGATGAGGAATTGTGTAATTTTTTAACACATGAAGGTATCAAATGGGAATTTATTCCTCCCAAATCCCCGAATTTTGGTGGCATCTGGGAGGCGGCTGTAAAATCATTCAAGTTTCATTTAAAACGGGTAATAGGTGATCAAAAATTAAGCTTAGAAGAGTTTCTTACTATACTAGCGGAAATTGAGGGAGTTTTGAACTCCCGTCCCCTTACCCCGCTGTCCCCAGATTTCTAAAATTTTGAAACCTTGACTCCCTCTCATTTTTTAATCGGTAGACCTATCACTTCGATCTCCAAACCACAATTAGATAACATTAATGAAAATAGATTAGCAAAATGGCAGAGAATCACCAAATTTAGTCAGCAAATTTGGAAGGCTTGGAAGCGCGATTATTTAAATAATCTGCAGCAGTGGGGGAAATGGAAATTTAACAGGATGATGTACAGAAAGGAACTTTAGTACTAATAAAGCAGGAAAATTTACCTTCCACCAAATGGCAGGTTGGAAGGATATTTGAAATTGTTAAGGGAAGGGACAATATAATACGAACGATAAATTTGCGGTTACCAGACGGGCGAATTTTTAAGAGAAATGTCAGAGATGTCTGTATATTACCAGTTCAGTAACAGATTTCCTTTCTTTCTTTAAGCAATTTTTAAGGTATATATTATTTCTGTATGTAATGTAGAATTATAGTGCATTTATGATTCTATTATTATTGTGTATGTAAGTTGTTATATCTTATAATTTTTCTTATATGATAATTTTTGCAAATTTATATGTGAATGTATATTGAAATTTGCATTTCAATCCCCGGGGGAGTGTTTCCTCCGTAAAACATTTTGTTATCCAGGGGTCGCTGCCGAGCGCTCAAGATTGGAGGATGCGCGGAGCGGATTCCCGCCGGTAGAGATGTTTTTCTTGAGACGTAAGCGCAGTGCACCAACCGCTGCCTGTCACTTTTGTTCTAAATGTAAATAAATACCATTTGTTAAGTTTTAATTCAAGTTTTTATTGAATACGAAGTGATTTAATTAGTTATATTACCTAAATACAGTCCAACGAGAGTAACCGAGTTATCGCCGGATCAGCCTCATTTAGTGAATATGGTACACGTCACAGTGGCAAGAGCTGTATCCATTATCGAACAAATCGGTAACAGGTTCGGTATCTAAACAGTTTTTCAACCCTTTTGTAACTGAAAAAATCCAGATAAGTATTTTTTTTAACTCAATTCTTTTTTAAATAAATGTCTTTACTGTTCATCCTCATATATATATATTTTTTATATATTCAACATTCATATCTAGCACGTGACCATTTTTAGTCTTAAAATGCAGACAAAACAAATAGTTTGAGTAATTTGATAAAAACATACAGAACTTTATGTACTGTATGTTGAGGGCGAATAATGGCAAAATATCTGTATTTAAACAACTTTGTACTCACATTAACATGACTATGGAAATTCAATGTTAATATTTATTTTAATTAACACATCTTAATTTTAGCACCGGTGGAATGAAATTCCATCGAAAATTACGTTAAAATTTCAGAAAAAAGTTTGAGTTTTATGAATGAAAGCGACGTTTTCCTTAGAATATGGTGTCATTTTAACGGAAAGACTTCCACTTCATACACTGCTCAAAACAATTAAAGGATATTGCAGTTTTAGGTGGATTTTGTATCTAGGAAACTTTGTAGCTGATTGATACATGGTCGACAGACATAGTAGGTTATATGAGAATAAATTACACATGTTTGGCAGAAAAAATGCATTTTATTGCGCATTTGTGTACAAAAGGAAAAAAACAAAATTTGTGCATATGAGAAAAAAAAGAATAAGAAAAGGTGTTTTCTTCAAAGAAAATCATTTTCAGTAGGGGGTATGGTTTCCACGGGCGGCCAGCAACGTTGAACACCTTTGAAGCATGGACTCAATGAGGCTATTAATGACGAGTTGGGGTATTCTGCCCCACTCTTCCAGAAGAGCTCTTTCCAGTTCTTGGAGAATTTGTGGGGGTTGTTGGCGGCCAGAAACTCGTCTTCATAGAGTGTCCCAAACGTGCTCGATTGTATTCATGTCTGGAGAACACGCTGGCCATTCCATTCGAACGATTCCTTCCTCGAAAAGGAAATCCTCCACCAGGTTTGCACGATGTGGCCTGCAGTTATCGTCCATTTAAATGAAGTTATCTCCGATTGCTGCAGCGTAAGGGACTACAATAGGTCTGAGGATCTCATCCCTATATCGGCGACCAGTCAGAGCTCCATCTCTAATGATGTAGAGGTCAGTGCGCCCGTCAATGGAGATGCCACCATACACCAACACTCCTCCACCGCCAAATCTGACACTTTCGTGCACGAACGCAGGATTATTCCTACTGCCACTGTCCCTCCAGATGAAAATACGCCTATTATCCGGATGCACAGAAAAACGGGACTCGTCAGAAAACAGAATATTGCTCCATTCATTTCTCCTCCAGTTGACATGCTCGGTTGCCCACTCCCTGCGGTCGCGACGATGCCTTGATGTTAATCTAACACATACCATCGGTCGGCGAGCATACAGGCCTACAGCATGGAGCCGGTTTCGGATAGTCTGAGTTGAAATCGTGGTACCTGTAGCCGAGCGAAAGTGTTGTTGGAGAAGAGTAGCGTTCATGTTTCGGTGTCTCCGAGCTGTTAACGCTAAATACCGATCTTCATTGGGCGTTGTTGCCCGTCTACGACCTTGCCCTGGTCTTCGGCCTGCACATCCACTCTCCAAAAAACGGTTCCAGATCCTAGAAATGACACTTTGTGACACTCCAATGGCTTGCGCTACTTCGGCTTGAGTTTGGCCTCCTTCTAACCTACCAACAATTCTCCAAGCTTCTGAATCTGTCAAATGACTTCGCTGAGACATCGTACTCATCGAAACAAAGCAATCACTGAATGCCGATCATCCTTGTCTTCATTCTCTTTTATCGAGTTGAAAGTCAAATTTCATTCGCTGCCGCTGAAGCGACGTTTTTGACGTCGAACTCAAAATTTGCATACTCCACAGTTTGAAAACCAGAAAAATTTGCATTTGTGATTCTCTTATTCTATTTTCGGCAAAAAAATTTCGTTTATATCTTTATTTTATATAAAACTTCAAATATCCTTTAATTGTTTTGGGCAGTGTAATTTGCGATACGTTTCTATTTATTATATATTGCTATTAATTTAGACGCAGAGTATTATGTAAGATATTTTGAAAGATTTTTATAAAAAATATATTTTTTTAAATCTAAAAATAAACTTACGTAGGCATTTGGACACTAGTTATTTACGCAGTTTTCTTTAGCAGTTCTTATTACTTTGGATTAATTAAAAATTTTATGCAAAAATACGATATACACATAATATTTGACGTTTGTAATTAACTGCTCTGTGGCAAAAAAAAAAAAAAAAAACCTTTCAATTCGAAGTAATTCGTACACGTATTCTTCAGAAAATCTAGAAATTCTTAGAATACTTTAGTAGCAAAAACTTTAATTGATTCAGGAAAAACTAATGATCAGTAAAAACTAATCAGTAAAAACTAATAAATAAAACTAAATTGTTTCTCAATGTAAATGTGATACAATGCATTTTTTCTTTCATTTCGCATATAGTTTGTTATTGTAGTAAAACTTATAAATCCCTTTAATTTTTTGTATATTATTTCCATTTTGTTACTAAAGTAGTAAATGAATTGGATTTTATTATTTTAACTCTATTGTCTAATATGGAACATATAAAGTTTGTGCTTGGTGTATTACATAGTTCATAATTTCATCTTCATATCATAATTCCCTATAACATAAAGTATTGCCTATAACAAAAAAAAACTGCATTTTCTATGTTAATAGTATGTTCTCGTAACATTTTATAAAATTTTATTTGACTAATCGTCTCTCACTAATATTTTTTTTAGGTGCGTTCATAATTACTTAAGTATGTAGCACCTATAGTCGTCGTCTGATCCGTCTGTCTGCCCGTCCGCCGCACATAACAGCGCAAAAACTACCCAATCGAATAGTTTGAATTTAATATATATAATGGTTGAAACATTTTATCTAGTCATTTCAAATGTTATGAAAATCGAATCAAAAATATATTAATAAAAGTATTCTTTATTCTATTACATCCTATTATACATAATCTATATGATAAAAGCGCAAGACATGTGACTGAGGACAACAAATACGGGCTAATATCTCCTTTTTTCATATGCCAGGCGGCCATTTTTATTAAAAAAAAATTTTCGAATAAAAATGCATAAAAGTTACATTTTTAGAAAAATCGTTCAAAAGAATTGTTTGTTTGACAGATGAGTCACATAAAAATAAAGGATAGATTCTGAGAAAACTTCAGTTGAAGTTAGGTTAATAGCCCAATATTTACCCCCATATCCATTAAAGTAAATAAACACAGGAGATTCCTTCATTAGAAATCATAGAAATATTAAACCATGGAGGTAATAATCCGCAAACGTGGCTTACATAATAAGAGAAAAGACAGGCATGCTCATTTTGCTCATAACAGATGATATAATTAATTTCACTGAAATAATAACAATAATTGTTTTACATTGTAAAGCTAGTTATAGTAAGAACGCACCTCATATGTCGCGATTAAAGTACAGATTTTCAGCTTGTTTAAATTCTTATCGAACGACTTTTTCTAAGCAATAATTCAACAGTGACTTCACAGTTGATGAATAAAGCAAAATGATTTGGTAGAACACTTTTTATTAGAAATTTATATAAATTTCAATAAAAGAATAAATAGAAAAAAAATAATATTACTATCAACTTAAATTTACGATTTTTTTTTAATACAAAAAATATATTTAATCATTTTATAACACTTTCTTGAAAATATTCCAATTCATTGCATGTTTAGCAAAATATAAATATGACATTAGATTTCTTACAGCTTAATTCGAGGAAAAAACTAATTGTTGTTATATTAACTTGTTTAGAGTCAAATAAATAACTTTTACATCATTTTACGGCGAATAAATCAAAAATTAATTCTACATTGCGAGACCATATTATTAGAGCCATTTTCAATAACTGTTAGTCACTTATTTTAGTTTTTTTTCCTTTTTTTTATGAAAAAAATAATTAATATCTCTAATGTATATATGAAAGAAACATATACTGTTGGAATGTCCCATTTACCTTGAAAATATATCGAAATAAAATTAAAGAAAACTTACTAAAAGGGTGCATTTAATGTCACAAATATAAAAGATGTTATATAATAAAATAGTTTTTAAAAACTTAAAAAATTTCCAAAATTTCTCGCCGAGCACTTTCCATCAGACCTTGATCGTCCTCAGGGTAGCTTTGATTGCGTACTGAAAATTCCTAATCGCCCTCTGTCTTCGGCTGGACAACCAGGTGAATCTACTTTACAATGGAGGGGGGGGAGGGAGAAAGGGAACGGGAGGCAGTAAACTGAATATTTATATCCAACTTTAAGAAAAAAATTAACCATATACTCGGAATGTTATATGACATGTTATCATTAATAGCCTTATTACCTTTTATTAAAATTTCTATGGACTTTTTTATTAACGAAATATGATAATGGGAGGAAGGAATGATGACTCATGCTTCATTAAAATGAATATTTAAATTTTTTCTGTGGGTTAAGTCTTTCTAACGCTGTGATTGTCTACTAAACTTAATATCACTTACGTAATCTTACAATCTGTAAAGTAGATACACCTGGTTGCCCTGCCGAAGACGGAGTACGATTAATAATTTTCAGTATGCAATCAAAGCTATCCTGATGACGATCAAGGTCTGATCGAAAGCGCTCGGCTCGAAATTTCGGAAGTTTTTTAAGTTTTTAAAAACTATTTTGTTATGTAACAGTTAGTTTTATATTTGTGACATATTTTTTTTATATTTGTGACATATTTTTTATATTTGTGACATTAAATGCACATTTTAGCAAGTCTTGTTTAATTTTATTTCGATTAATAAAATTTCGATTAATTTTATTTCGCTTATAAACAAAAAGTAAGTAATATATATATTTTTAATTAACCTACTTATGTGTATTCCCTATGAAGATATTTTGTATTTGTATTTTCAAATACTGATGGACAGCATTGTTTATTTGTCACTGAATTTTTTAGACTATTTATGTGTTGAAAAAAATATTTTCAAAGGTATATATGTAAGAAACTAAAACCTTTTAGTTTCACATACATCGATTTTTTCATTTTTAAATCTTGAAAAAAAAAAACGTTTTTTAAGGGCTATCATGCATGTTCTCTGTCTCCATGGAAATTGTAGGAATAAAAATGCATTTAACAAATGCTGAAGGTTTAAGGTAAAATATTCTCTGTTTAGAATGGCACTAATTTAAATAGAAATCTATTTAAAGTTAAAAAACTTAAGTAATAGTTTAATTTTAACTGAAACTCAATTTATTTTATTCATATTGTGACTTTAATAAATTGATGGCATTTGGTAGGCAATATATATTAAAAATCCTTGTTATCATTCAGTTCAGTTCATGATGATATTAATTTTACATCAGTAATTTAAACTGTCAAATAAATCCAAAGTTTTCAATCAAAAATTCGAGAAATATTTTAATAAAAACAATAGATGGAGGAATCATTTATCATATTAGATAAAAGCATGAGCTCATCTTCTAAAGATTATATTTGGCGGTGAATAATTATTTCTTTAAAGTTTTCAAGAGTGATTCATCATCGTCGTAAATTTCTGTTGTGCCGAAGCTCTGAATTCTATTTCTAGATGATTGATATCTTACATTCTAATTGACGATTTAGATTTCTGACATATTCCAGAACTAACATGTCTGTAAATAGAAGATAATATATAATACAGATAAAATGATACTACATGGGTGCAAAAAAATGAGGTCTAATATAACACAACTAAAAATATTATATCCATTTTTAGCTTGTTTATTTATTAAAATATTTTTTTTTTAATATTAAAAAAATAATTTTTACTTCAAAATTCAGAAATTACATATAAATATGAATAAGAATTTGATGAGCAATTAAAAAAATCAAATATATTCCAAATAATGAGAGTGTTAATTTACGTTTATAGGTAGATCAATAAATGTGTGTTACATGTATTCAAAGTTATCCGAAATTTATAATAGGTTGTAAAATTACTCATCATTTTAGATACGGGTTTTAATATCATTCTCAATAACTAAATTTTGGAGTAAATAATTATTGTATTGAAATTTTGAACTTCGAATTAAGATTATTAGAATTTTTATTGCGTATAAAATTTGTATTTTGTTATTAAATCGTGAATATCTTAATTTATGTAGGATAATGTAGATTTCTGAGCTAGTCGTAAATGTACTTCAAGCGAAAGTGGAGATATTAAATAATACACATAAAACGTCATACGACCTATATGAAAAATTAACAGTTCTTATTAATGTTACATATTTTACTGATACAGAGTAGCGCAAATTATTACTTTTTTCGAACAAAAAATATCTTTTAGTATTTACTAATTATAAATAAATTTATTACATAGCCCAATACATTGCTATATTTAAATAGTTATAGTGGTGTATATATTTTATATATAAAAAACAGGTATCAAAACGCTATCACCGCTATAAATGAATTTTTGTGAGTGGTTAACTTCCTCGTCTAATACTAAGAAAATTATTGCATATCAAAATATTAAACTTGGTAGTTTTATAGAAAAGTGTTTGATATTTGCGCTGAAGCAGAGAGTTTTTAAATCGAAGAATTATTTTAAGCGGTATTTCAGGTAAAAATTGGACAAAATAACTCTATTAAAAATGTTTTGTAAGATCAAAAACTATACATAGCAATTTAACCATATTTTCCAGGCACATACTTCACGGGTTTGCGGTGTACAAACATTTTTCAAATTTAACTAATTATTTGAGAATTTCTTTTAATTCAAAATTTCATTATTTCAATAGACATTTATTTCATATTTTTAGAAGTATTTTTTTATTGCTGCCAAATTGTAAAACTGCGAAAATAATATTTCCTTGCAACTGAAAAATAATATTTACGCATATACATTAAAAACAGAAAGTAAACTATAAAATAATAGTTATATTAATCACGTGTTAAAGGCATTAAATGGGAACACTTACGTCATATTTAAAATATCAGAATAATAATACTAACAAACAGTTTCAATTTAAAAATATAACTACGCAAGAGATTTATTTGATATTCGAAAAGGTTTTTTGCATATTGTTGTCAATTTTAAAACAGAGCAAACAAGAATATTTCCTTTCAATAAAAAATGTATTTTTACGTGAATATTAAAAAAGATAACGAAAACGTTGCTGAAAATTACGTCGCATGTAAAACGCCTTATATGTAACAAATTTCTAAATGTGTGTGTGTTTTTTTTTCGAGAAGCAGTCGCAATGTTTACTTAACTATTTTATACAAGCTGGTTTTCAAATGCTTCATTGATATTATTTAATAAATCACGAAAACAACCGTTAGCTGTCGCGACAGCAGTTTATTCGGTCTTAAAATCCCATAGTCAGTGGCAACCCGGTTACCTAAGGTCACCATTGGTCGTTAAGTTATGATTCAGTATTCAGTAATATATTTAAAACCGAGCAAATTAACAAGATTTTTACAGCTCGCAGTGTCTGAACGGGGATTGGTGAGCGGGGCACAGGGGTCCCTAATATCATTAACCTTTTGATTACGGGCCAGAACTAACGACCATTTTTATATTCAATCGTACTACACTTTACAACATATTTTCTTTGTTATGGATAGCTTTAGAAAATATACTAGTATAAGAGTATTGCAGAGATAACTTTTAAAAAATTAGTATGAGTACAATTAAAAAAAAAATGATCCTGGAACGCACATTGCCTCATCCCCGTAATCAAAAGCTTAAAAATCAGTATTTTCCGTTCTGAATTGCTCAAAAACTACAAATTCTAGTTGTTTGAAGGGTGACATTTTGAATAAATTAATGAAGTATTTATTATTTATTATAGGTCATTATTCGATAGACGGAAATATCATGGGACATATCTGGAGCTTTTCTAGACATTTAGAACCACTATTTCTGAATATTAATATTTGCTTTAAAATTTCTGCGTATGAATAAAGCCGAGAACGATGTTTAGAAATATATATAACAAACAACCCTGAAAGTTAACAGCTACGCTTCATAACTTTTCCGACAATAAAGTATACACATTGGTTAAATTATAATATTTCAACCTTAAAAAATATATACATTATTTTGAAAATGAATATTAACAATAAGTTTTGAATTGTGTCTTATATTTTTTAAACATCCATATTACATTTTACTGAGAAAGCTATATTTACTAGACGGATTGCATATTGAAAAATTAAACAAATATAAATATTTTGTGATATGAATTTGTCAAATTAAAAGTTTTATAAGTTTTAAAAATCACAATTTCGGAATTTTTATTTGAAACAGTTAGATAAAAAAATAATAATAAATAAATAACTTGAATCTATAAATACGTAGTATATTTTTAGAAACAAATATTTGTCAAAATTTTATACAATATTATTTAAATATTCTTTCCAGATGTTACATCCATAAATTAATATATGTATATATATACAGGGTGTTTCACAAAGAACCCCTAACTTTAAAAATCAATAACCCGGAAACGGTGATAGAGAGAAACATGAAACCAGTGGTATGTTTATTAAAAAAATTCGTAAGAATCTTATGCATAAATCTCAAAATTTAGTTTAAAATAGTACCAATAGAGGGCGCTGAGGGCGTTAAAAATCCTTCTAATGAGAGCTCAGAAGCATAGAAACACTAGCCGTCGAAGATTTTGCCATTGAAATCTGACCGCTATTAGCGTATAGTGAAAATAATTCCGAAAGTGATGTATACCGTGGAGGAACGTGTGTTTATTGTGTTGGAGTACCACCGATTAAATCAGAGACCTACTGCCACAAGGAGAAGATTTTTCAAACCCAATTTCAAGTCGCAAAAGGCCCAGATGGGAAAACAATTCGTGAGCTTTTCAAAAAATTTCAACAGACATGAAACGTCGCCGATGCGTTAGTCGGAAATGTGGGTCGGACCCACTCCGTCGTTACTCCTGAAAATTCAACGACACTTGCAGCAGTTATTGAGCGTAATCCGAATAAATCTGTCCGCAGCTGTCAGACTAGCAGCTGAATCCTGATTCAAGCCATCCAGCACGTACAGAATCCTGAGGAAATCATTACGCATGTTTCCTTACAAGATTCAATGCCGGAACGCCATACCAGTTCAAGCTGAACGACAACGAAAGCATTTCGCTAACGAGATGCTCGAGAAGATTGATTGTTCTGGTTTCGATGTCGGCCGAATAGGGTTTACGGATGAGGCCCATTTTTATCTGGATGGTGTCGTTAACAGACACAAATGGCGATTTTGGGGTACAGAAAATCCATATTTGACTCACACACGACCAACTTACAGTTTGAGCTGCAATCACATACGCATTATTGGGCCCTTTTTCTTGCGAGAAACTGTGCCGACTAAGCGGTATATTGCGCTTTTGAGACAATTTGTTGCCACTAAACAAGCGATCGACCAAGCACGGCGTGGTTCATGCAAGATGGGGCTCGTCCGCATCGTACACAAGACGTTTTTGACTTTCTGGACGAATACTTCGACGATAGAGTTATTGCGTTGAACTATTCGACAGTGAAGGGAAAAGGTATGGAGTTGTCTCCGTATTCACCCGACTTCACTCCCTCCGATTACTTTTGTGGGGCACATTAAACGACATTGTTTACCGGAACAATCCTTTAACACTCGGCGAGGTCGAAGAGGCTATTTGTCAAGCTTGTGTGTCCATTTCCGGAGACGCACTACAGAGATTCACCGACAATTTCATTCTGCGTTTGCGACATGTCTGTTGCGTAAAAGGTGCACATATTGAATCACTTTTAATGTGATACGCCTATTTATTTCAGCGCCATCTATTGGCGCTCTTTTTAACTAAATTTTGAGATTTATGTATAAGATTCTTACGATTTTTTTAATAAACATACTACTGGTTTCATGTTTCTATCTATCAACGTTTCTGGGTTATTGACTTTTAAATTTAGGGGTCCTTTGTGAAACACCCTGTATATATATATATATATATATATATATATATATATATATATATATATATATATATACAAAGCTCAAATTAACTGAAAAATTATTTGAATGAAAACATTATATCGCTGTTCATTAAGTATAATGATACAATAATCGAGGAAGAAAATATTGCAAATTGAGGACGTATATTTTGTAATTTACGTGATCAAGATTTTAAAGGGAGCAAACGTATAAGTACTGAACCAATCAAAAATAAATCAAGTTCAGAATACAAAGTAAGCCACGAATTAAAAATATTGGAACAGAATGATTCACCCTGTTTTACGCTTAAATTTTTTCTTAATTCGGATAATGGGGCTTGGTGTTTAAATAAAAGTCTTCTATACTTTTAGACTAAGGTGGGTGAACGAAAGGTGGTGCATGTCCCTAATGTATCCCACCCCTCAAAAGTACGATTAATTTAATTTTTAATCACAAAATTGTGCTACTGCAATCTCAATCATGTATATGCCGTTCAAGTGGTTGAATTCATAGAGATTACATTGGTCCTGCAAGATTTTATACAGTGATTTCACTTTTGAGGAGTAATCGTTCTAATTTCCAGATAAGAAGATATTTTAATTTACACGTGTTTAAATTCATAGAACTGTGAGGTATGATACGGATTCTGAAAGCTTATTTCATTTTCTTTAACTACATTTAATTCAATTCTAAGAAATGTATTAGATTAATACTTTACGTCCTGCAAATGACGACCATACGCATGTTCCCAAGGTGATCACATAAGAAAACAAACGTGTAAATCAGTGTAGTAAGGGTGATTTTCAAAATTTCTATATTTATATCTGAAAAAAAGTATTGCTATTTATTGTTATCACACTAGAGATCACTCAAAAGTAGTCAGTAACTCCCAGAAGAAAATTCCTGAACTATCGTTCACAAAAAGTGCTTCAAGGACTTTTCTTATCATAAGATAAGAAAATTAAAAAGAAAAACTCGAAAGATATAAAAAGAAAGAAAGGATCATCAGAGCATAATCCTAAGCAAAATAATTTGCAGAGTATTTTTTTTTTTCACATTTCAAAAGTGATTTCAATACATGAGCCACCTTTGAACACTATGCGTCAAATGTGGCCTACAAGCTAAAATTTTGAAACTGTATTATAAATGTAACTACATTTTATTTTACAAAGAAATGTATACTTGATATATGTTAGAGATATGTGTAAAATTTTACAAACAAAAATTCAGCCACCCAACTAGAAAATTATAAAAAAATCCGCAAAACTTATCTATGGCCACCTTTGGGTCACCTACCTTATTATATTCATTTTACTATTTTTATAGGATTTTAAAATATGCATATTTTTCCATAGCTGTACATTATAACTAACACAAATTTGTTAATGTATAATTCCGTTTTTTAACTTTAAAAAAAAAGATATAGGATTTATAGTAAATTAGATTTCTGAATGTACTCTAAAAATTTGCTAATGGAAAATAAGGTGAAAAGTTTTCCTTCAAACAGTAAAAGGATTTTAAACTGAAGTTTATATTTCTCTCATATAAAAAATTGTCATTTAAAAAAGTATGTATTCTTTTTTTTTTTTCCTAACTGAAAGAAAGATTTAAAAATGCGAAAAATTACAAAGTAATTTAGAAGGAAATAGAAAAGAAAAAAATAATTTCATAAAAATAATTTAATATTTACTGAAGTATGTATTTTTTAACTAAATTTAAAATTGTAAGGAAAAAGCAGGAATGTAACCTGAAAATGCAATTAAAATGTTTTCAGACAATCCGTTTTCTTAAACATTTGTTTTTAATAATTAAACACATAGTTACTAATTTTCAACAAAATAAATAAATAAATAAATAAATAAATAAATAATAATAATTAAAAAAAAAACATTTCAAATTGTATGTAGGTAAATGTATAACTTCATCACGCAATTTGTTTTCATACATTACGTTCACACATGAAAACATATGCCAAATTAAAAAAAAAAAAACATTTAAGTGTTTTTCATGTTAATCAGATACATTTATGGAAGTAAGGATTGCTTTCTATTGAAAAATACATGAAATTATGCTTCAGAATTATCAAGAAAATAAATAAATAAATATGTGATATAATGATTGTAAGATTTCATTGCTTTACATTACAGATGGAAACTAAAATATTCAAAAAGTTTAGAAAATTTTCTATTTACACTACTCAAGCTGCAAAATAATTTCTAATTTATATATTTCGAACTACAGAAGGTTTTTCTTTGGTTGTTGTTGTTGTTGAAATTAGTTTTGCAGAAATAATTAAATTTCATAGCCAATGCCATTCTCTGTGACAAAAAATAATTTTACTAAAAAGTCTATGTATTAAAAAAAAATTGTTACTATGGTAAAGTAGAAAAAAAAATTAGTTACTCCCGGTCTTCATCTATTTTCTTTGCTAATAGAAACCGATAAAAAGGAAAACATATGTTTAGAATACATAAATGCAAAAAAAAAAAAAAAAAAAAAAAAAAAAAAAACATAATTTTTATAATTTATAAGCATCAAAAACCAAATTTAGATCTGTCTTGTTTAAGATATTGGTGCATAATACTGTTTGAAAGAATAAAAGAGGAATCGGTATTAGTTCAAGTAAACAAACATGACTTGAATTACAACACAGACCAGATTTCTTGTATTTGACTAGGGGGCTCTGCCCTCTGCTCGCTACGCTCACCAACCCCCGTTCTGATTTCACAGCCTCTTAAAACCTGGTAATGTATCCTCTTTTAAAAAGATGATGATGATGATATCACGAACTATCTTCTGTAATCAGGTTATAATGCTCTTTCATTTAACTGGTTATAATGCTCTTTCATTTAACTGGTTATAAATGCTTTTTCATTTAATTCATCTTTTTTATTTTTAATATTCATGTGTAAACACAATTTTTATGACGTAATTTTCTTTATTTCCTGCTTTAAACACGTGATCATTTAATTATTATTTTAAACTTTCATTATTATTTTTAATAGTCTCGCGCAAATGCATTTTTTATTTGAGATAAAACATAATCCTTTGCGCTTATTTAGAAATTGACAACAATATAAAAAAAATGACTTTTTCAATAAAAGATTTTTTACTCGATTTGTAAGGATTTTTTGAGTTTTTATTGTCCGACCGTGATAATTTTTTTGAATTTCTGAAAGCTTGTTATATTTTGCGTCTGGTGGTATGATTTTCGAATCCGTAGGATGGCTAGAAAAAAAGTAATCGCTCCTCAAAAAAGTACCTAGTAAAAAAGCGATGAGAATAACCCGGAATATCTACGCAGATTTTCATTGGTCCATTTCCAAACCATTACTTTTTTTATATATAGAAGGAAAACGTCAACAGATAATTTACCTTCTATTCTTAAATGTTTTATAAATTATTTCATTTAATTTTTTGTTGCTTTAGTTTAAACAAAAAAGCAGCACAGCATTTTGCCAGGAAAATGTCAGTCTATGTGACAATCATTTTTATTATATATTTTGCATTTTATCACTATCATAGTGATTGGTAAAAATATCGTGCATGTTGTTAATTTCGAGACCGTGTGAAAGTGATTCTGTTGAACTGTCTTGTTTAAATGGTAGACAACATGTTATTACCAAAAAGCGGTCTGATTGAATTATGTCCGTCTGTTCTTGTTCCAGGTAGCTCAATTCGAAGAGCATTTCTAAATTATTCCAAAAGTTATAAATTTTTTCACAAGCCTGGAAACATTTCCACTTGGTGGGAAAATTTGCATTTTTGTTATTTAAACTAATCATTTGTTTAAAAATGTGCTTCTTAAAAATATAAAATAATCAGGAAATTACTTTTTTTTATTTTTAAAAAAATTATAAAATGCATAATATTTGTTTACATAAAAAATAAGAAACATATAACACGTATTAAAAGATCGAGGAATTTGAAAATTTTTAAACAGAAATATTTTTATACCATCTAATTAGGTACTAAATTTTATATTTTACCGTAGTAGTTAAATATACCCTTTAATCCACTGAAATTTCAACATCCCTTGTCAAATCCCTTCATTATTTGGAAATCGTAAATTGCTAGATCAAGTGATCTAGATTATATGCGATAATTTATGTTATTCGCATAAAAGAGTTTGGAAAAGAGTTAATTTAAACAGTTAAGTACTATATTTGTTTAAGTGTTTCATATATGTAGGATATTAGTTCTTGGCATTTGGGACCAATTAAATTTCGTTATAGAGAATCCCTTAAATTATCGTATTCAGAGTAAAAAAAATCACATGTAATGAGTGTTACATATATACATAAATATATAATATTTTATTTTTAAAATATATGTAACTTTCTTTTAAAAATATATATACCGTCGTATTATGTAATGAAACGTTATCTAAATTAAAATAACTAGATTTTTTAAAATTCTGATAACAGTGCATATTTGATCTAGATTAATCTTCGACTGATAAATGTTAATATTTCGCTTCTAGTCATTGTGGTTTAAGTATTAAATATGCAATATGCAATTTAAAAAATAAAGAACAGAATACTTAAATAAGTCTTTGAATTACATTTTCAATATTCCCCTACTTTTATTATTGAATTGACATTAAAAAAAGAAACAATTAAAAGGACATAGGATAAATTATTTTTAATTACTTTCTCAAAGTAAAAAATTTAATAAAACAAATAAAAGGAAATAGGTTAAATTAATTTTAATTACTTTCTCAAAGTAAAAAATTGAATAAAACAAATAAATTAATTTTCCGTCTGATATATTTCAAATATATATTTTTCTTTTCTGAAGTAAATTTCATTTGGTTTTTAGGTAGACTATTTTTATAACGTTTCGAAATGTAACATTACCTATTTTTAAAGGTAAATGCTGTATATGTAAAGTTGTTTAGTGCTTTCTACCTTATTCTGCATGTCTACAGTTATTTTTGTACATTCTGTAAATTAGTGTGCTTTTTGCCTATGTGGAATTTGTGACACACTTGTACACGATATTGTAAAGACCAAAATAAACATTTAGCTTCCTTATTTCATTAGCTATGAAAATATAAATACAATAAAATAAAATAGAATATATCAATGAAAGCCTGTACGTACTTTATGCTTATGCTTATTATTTCACAGAAAACTACAGTTATCTGATTCAAAATGTTAACAATTAATAGGATATATTTCTTTCTGCACGTGAAAATTCACTTTTCACCAAGATATCAAATTACATTCGGACTTTGCATTTATTTTTTTTCTTCCAGCAATAAGCACTTTTCAGTGAATATTCTTTCTTGTCAACTTCGGTTAGTAGAAAATAGATTAATAAATAATGCTTTAGTATATATATTTTTACAATGCGTTTTTTAAAAAGGAAATACATTCCCAATGCATGCAAATACAGAACACATGATTTGTTAATTAGTTTGTATTTGGATGTCACAGTTGGCGATATGATTATTTGCCCGCTCTGATATTTAAAAGTTTTAAGAAAATATAAATAGCTGTTTTGTTATACAACGTTTTAATATACTGGATGATCCGAAAGCCAGAAACAACACTGAAAAGTTATACAACGAAAACAAATAATGTAAAAACATGCTTTTTTTTTCTCTCTTTTTTTTTTATTTTTATTTTTTTTTTTTTTTGACGCAAGAAAAAAAAAAAAAAAACGAATGTTTCAATAGTTCTTCTTGTGACTGATAAGGATAGTACCAAGCTTGGTAATTACAGATTTTGATTATTTTTATATATGTTGTAGGGTAGAAGCTTCTTAGTGCTAGATTCAACGGATTTTATACAACGCTCCTTCGTTTTCGAGAAATAGGGTGTCTAATATTTTAACACAATTTAAATACTTACTTTGTAACGAAAGTACTGCGTTGGTCGTAGCTCAGTATTTATGGCGTCTGCTCTTTGATCCGCGGGCCCGGATCCGAGACCGGGATGAGCTACTTTTTTTTTCATGTTTTGTTTTATAAATATACTTGTAATTATAATTTAATAATCTCAATTAAAACTTATAATATCGTACATTAATTATAATGTTAGCATATTTAAATTTTTATTCAATTTATTTGATTTTTAAGATATTACTAAACAATTATCATCATTTACAGAGATTTTTTTAATGGATGCATTATTAACTAGCCTAAATTCCAAAATCGTTACAAAATCATACATTATTTTATTAATTATAAATTAATTCAAAGCGCAAGCATACGTATTACAAATTAAATATCTTTAATATGCAAGGAAATATGTTGTAATTTAATTCTTATGATAAATGTTAATATAATTATGCTTCTTACATTAAAAACCGAGTAGTATTATCATCGCATTGACTTCCCTTGTTGAGGCAATATATAAATGATGTTTCTTTAAAATCACGAATGGACACAATTTTTTTCAATATCATTGCATCGATAAAGCTTATATGAAATACATTTTAAAAGTGATTAAAAAAATAACTGCTTAATGATGTTTTATGCAACGATTTAGTTACAAATAAAAAATAAATAGGTTAATATTATAATTAATAGACAATATTATAATTTTTAGTTAGGATTGTTAAATAGTAATTACAAGTATATTTATAAAGCAAAAAGTGAGAAAAAATTAGCTCGTCCCAGTCTCGAACCCGGACACGCGGATCAACTCAGCTACGAACAACGCAGTAGTTTCGTTACAAAGTAAGAATTTAAGTTGTGTTGAAATATTAGACACCCCCCCCCCCATTTCTCGAGAACTAAGGAGCGTTGTATGAAATCCTCTGAACCTGAGACTAAGGTGCTTCTACCCCACACGATATACATAAAATAATCAAAATTTGTGATTACCAAGCTTGGTCCTCTCCTTGTCAGATTTGAGTATTTTTTGCATAGTTATGAAAATATCGTTTTTAGACTTTACAATATTTTATTTACGCATTTTATTTTAAAATGTAGCTCTTTTATTTCAAGTATATAATACATTTTCAATAGTCACAAAGAGAAGACACAAGTTTAATTTGCATTTATTTCTTTTTAAATTGTAAGTCTTTTATTGTAATATTTATTTATTTGTATTACAAAATATACAAAGTATTTTATTTTCTTTGACAGTTCTTTATATTATATATATATTATATTACGTTCCATTTATGTATATGATAAAAAAATTCAGATTCACTGTGAAAAAAATTTGTTTTTATTTCTAAAATAATCAAATACATTTAATTTAATCAGATTAACATTTTTTGATGTTCGAAAATATTAAACAGGAAAGGAAAAAAAAAGAAAAATTTGACTGTCAATTTCAATAATTAATAAAATCTATTTGATTATGTTTATTAATTTTAATTGAATTTACTAAAACACATCACAATTTTGTATTAAATTTAATAAAATTATTTTAAAGTGAAGTTAAATAAATTAGCTTTCTTATTTTTTTAATAATTAATACATAGTACCGAAAGCGTAAATTTTAATTGAAATATTTTTTAGTAAATATTCAACTTATCTAGTGTATTATTTTATTTTTTCATTTTCGAATGAGCGAAGTAAAACTTATTCAAGATGAAAATTTACATTTAAAAGTTGCATAGGGATATTAATTTACTTATTTTCTGTTACACTCTGAGCATATACGTGGAAATGCAATTGTTGCAGAGGGAGAGACATATTTTTCAGAAATATTTAAATTTATTAACTTTAGTTTCTCTAATTTTTTTTATACAGAGTTGCTTTACATTTCTGGCCAGTAAAATTCTCTCGTATATTAATATAATCAGATGTTAATGTAGACAGAAGAATTTTCACATTTTTGATTTAAATCGTTACAGTGCACCAGATATAAATGTAAATTTTGCATTTTTGATAGAAGTTATCGTCATTAAAATTATCTTATGTGTGTCAATCACTTCATGTGAAAATAATATTACATTAGCCATATGTTAAAGTAACCTGAAAACTCCATAAAATGATTTCTGTTCTATTAAAATTTGAAAAATTATTAATGAATTATTTTTTTCATAATACAGAACACATTTTTTATATGCAAAAAAAAAAAAAAAAAAAATATATATATATATATATATATATATATATATATATATATGTATATATATATATATATATCAAGAAAGTTATTATACTTAAAATGTTTGGGAAATTAAACCCGAAAGAGACGACATTCATTGTGCAAATGCGATATTAGGGACAAAAACATGGTTAGTATGAGAACAGCGATACTTCTTAGGAAACGTAGTCATGCTATGAAATATAGAAAGAAATATAGATGAATTGGAAACATTTTAAGCATTTAGTCAAAAGTAAACCACAACTGAAGATTATTTTGCTCCTTCGACATCGTCTATCGTAGTTTACAATTTTTCATCCAAAATACAGACTGAACGTTCATTATATGCTTGCAAAAGAAGGGGAAAAGCTTTAAAATTTTGATCGACTGTAAGTAGAAAATTGAAACATTTTGATTTATTTTTTTAGTGCGCACTTAAAAAAATGCACTTTGATTCCAATATTCTATCGAATCGATAATCAAATACTAATCTACCATCTGCCAAAAAGTAGTATTTATTTAGGATCATAAAGTGTACTTCTTTTACTGGACATTAAGCATCTCAGAACTCAGTACCATTACACAATAGTATGTTATAAGCATAGATCGAATAATTTGTGCGAATTTTAATCATAAACCAAAAGCAATTACAACGTTGTAACGCACAAATAAGATAATTGGCATAAAAAACCGCATACGGCCGTTTCAAGGATGCATCGATCCCCTTCCTCAGTGCGAAAAAAAAAGGATAAAAATGAGTTCAAAGAACCCCTCGGTTTTAGCCCCGAGTACTGGCTTGAATGAAAATGCTAAAGCAAGAGTTTATATATACCAGAAAAATGACGTAGTTGACCGGAAATAACTGAAAACAGCAGTCATTGCCCAGGATCCCTCCAGACGTGCGAGAGAAAAGGGGTGCTAGTCATATAATTCACCAAGGATGCACTATGTTTGTGGATAAAGTAAGATTCGTAAAAGTCGAGATCTATAACTGAATTACATTTTTGGATAATTTTAGCTTCTGAATAATTAAACCTGTGATTGGAATCTATATGATTGGAAATTGGAAAATTGGAATTTATATGATTAATGACAGAAAGAGTCATTTAGTGTCCAAAAATCAGACTAGGAATATTCCTTTGTTTATTTATTCATTTATTTTTCCAGAGGACATAAAACCCCAAAAATTCTAAAGAAATAAAGTAAAAGTCAGGTATACAGAAATTTATGGAATATGAATAACATAAATATTCAGCACAGTAGACTTTGGGGTCGTGTTATGACCCCACTTCATAATTGTAATGTCTTATTACATAAACCTTATTATTTGGTTTTAAAGCTTGGTACTCACTACCTTCGCAAATACTGAAATTAAAGTTCGTATTTACATTCAATATTTTCTTTAATAATATGCCGTTTATTCTCCAAAGCCTTTCAGATAAAGGAATAAATATACAGTATTCCCAAATACCCCTATAAACATCAAAAGTTTAAGTAGATTAATGAACTCGTTTACATGCCCTCTTTGAAATAGATGGTAGTATTTCCCTAATGTATACGAGAGGATTTGAATTGGAGATTTACAGTGTCTAAATATATTAAGAGATTTAACGAAATGCTGAAGCTTAATATGTTAATGAATAGAATTAACTTTTGACGCTGTAACATATTTGTAAAATTACCTGTTCATTTAATTTGATTCGCACTATAAATATTTCTAAAAGAAATAGATCTTGCATTCTGTTGCGCTTAATGAAATAAGTTACAAATCAGGTATACTGAAATTTATGGAATATGAATAACATAAATATTCAGCTGAGTGGGCTTTGGGGTCGTGTTATGACCCAACTTCATAACTGTAATGTCTTATTACATAAACCTTAATATTTGGTTTTAATGATTGATACTCACTACCTTCGCAAATACTGAAATTAAAGTTTATATTTACATTCAATATTTTCTTTAATATTATGCCGTTTATTCTCAAAAGCCTTTCATATAAAGGAATAAATATACAGTATTCCCAAATACCCCTGTAAACATCAAAAGTTTAAGTGGATTAATGAACTCGTTTACATGCTCTGTTTGAAATAGATGGTAGTATTTCCCTAATGTATGCGAGATGATTTGAATTGGAGATTTACAGTGTCTAAATGTATTAAGAGATTTAACGAAATGCTCCAGCTTAATATGTTAATGAATAGAATTAACTTTTAACGCTGGAAGATATTTGTAAAATTACCTGTTCATTTAATTTGATTCGCACTATAAATATTTCTAAAAGAAATAGATCTTGCATTCTGTTGCGCTTAATGAAATAAGTTACAAATCAGGTATACTGAAATTTATGGAATATGAATAACATAAATATTCAGCAGAGTGGACTTTGGGGTCGTGTTATGACCCAACTTAATAATTCTAATGTCTCATTACATAAACCTTATTATTTGGTTTTAATGCTTGATACTCACTACCTTCGCAAATACTGAAATTAAAGCTTGTATTTACATTCAATATTTTCTTTAATATTATGTCATTTATTCTCAAAAGCCTTTCATATAAAGGAATAAATATACAGTATTCCCAAATACCCATATAAACATCAAAAGTTTAAGTAGATTAATGAACTCGTTTACATGCCCTCTTTGAAATAGATGGTAGTATTTCCCTAATGTATACGAGAGGATTTGAATTGGAGATTTACAGTGTCTAAATATATTAAGATATTTAACGAAATGCTACAGCTTAATATGTTAATGAATAGAATTAACTTTTGACCCTGTAACATATTTGTAAAATTACCTGTTCATTTAATTTGATTCGCACTATAAATAGCTCTAAAATAAACAAATTTTACATTCTGTTGCGCTTTTATGTTATATTTTTTAAATTTTGAAGCTACATTAATTATAATTTTTTATAAGTATTATCAATTTCCTAAATATTTACATTCTGTACTCTCTTGTATTTTAATGTTTAGTAGATTTGATGAAAAACTATTTAAATTTTCGGTCAAGAACATTGTTATCAACAACTAGAAATAAACACATGACACTCTTTACTCACACGACTTGTGATTTTAAACTAAAATGGCAGTTTAAAGCAGTATTTGCGCATTATATAGACCAGGGGATCCAACCCCCGCTTCCCGTAGTACAGAACCTACCATTCTGTTCGAAGAAAATACATGAGAACCAATTTTTATTTTTTATACTCTAACAGATTATTTACATTTAATATATTTTTTAGATTATCCAATAACAATACTAAAAAGCATTTATTATGTAAAATATCAATTATCCTACTTATACATTTTACCATATATATCATTTAACATATTTACCATATATATCATTAACAAGTGAACACCTATTTTTAATATCAATTATCCATTTGAACAAAGTTTTGAAATTTATTAAAAGTGAAATATTCTTATTAGCTTAATATCCGAAGAAATTGCGAAAGAAATTTACTTGCAGCAGCTTTTTTTATTATGTTTTCTTTCTTTCTTTTTTTTTTTCGTGTTTAAGCGCGTAGTTCGATTACACATCTGTAACAAATTGTGTTTTATGTATATTATATTATATTATTTATTTTTTTATTTATTAATGAAGTGTTAATTTATTTATGGAATATTATCCGAAGACAAATGCTGAAGTATTTGTATTGTTTTAACTTCTAAAGTGTTAATCTTCCCTAATTCAGCTGCACGCAATTAAAAAAAATAAATAATAATAAAAATAAATAAATAATTAAATAAATGAGCTTCAAATTATTTAATAAAACCGAAAAAAATCATGAAATTGGTAAATTCAAACAAATTCAAGCATTTCCAAGTATATTTGCTGTTGGACACAGTTAAAAGTAAAATTATGCAATGATTACAAGTAATTAAATTTGCAAGGCAAGGGAAATGAATAGTTTAGATCGATACTACAGTCAAATGATGCCAGGACATACTTTTGCTTTATACAATAGATATATTTGATTGTTTATGTCCCGTATTACATTATTGTGGGGTCGGGTCTGATGCTGCCACGAGACGGTGCAGCAAGCGCACTCACTGACGACAAGCACCTGCTACGAGGTTAGAAGCAGTAAAGTGAGCGATAGTGAAGGTTTTATTCTACTGCTTGCTTTGTCCCTGTCTACTGTAAATAAATGTATCTGTAAACAATTTACGGTTTTCTATTTGAGTATTTAAGACGTTCATCTCACATTATATCACTAAAATTGTAACATCGCGTTAAACAGCACTTCACCTAGTCTCATTTTTAGAAATAACATTCAAAAGTAGCATATTATTTTTTGTGATTTATTACTTTCACTTTTCACTTTAACATAAAATTATAACTCTTTTTGGAACTACACGCATTAACTTATTTGTATATACTACTTATTATACTTCCTGCATTTCAATAAAATTAAAATTTAGAAAATATATAAAATAAACTCAGACCGTAATCTATGTAATGTTATCTATGCAACATATTTTTTTTAGATAAGTTTAAAATTTAAATTGTAAAAAGTTACATTAAATAAGAATAAACAGCAAATGAGATAAAAGTATATTTCCATAAAACTACATGAGCCAAATGGAAAAAGCGTAAAATTTCATAATACTGCGTATTGTACACCCAGAAAAAGGAATTGATTACAACAACAAAACATGTTTTGTTGAGTACATTTTGGTTTTTCAAGCAAAATTTTTAGTTGAAGTAAAAAGTTGGTTTTGTTGCATTGAAAACAATATATTGTTAACACTCTTACAAAATTTAACAAAATTTCATCAATTTTACTTGAATTAACAAAATCTGTTTTTTAGGTACGTTCGTAATTATATAAATACGTAGCACCTAATGTCGTCGCTTGGTCCGTCCGTCTGTCTGTCCGTCCGCATATAACAACGCAAAAACTACCCAGCCGAATGGTTTGGAATTTAAGATATATTAATTTTGCAGAATTTTGTCGAGACATTTCAATTTTTTAAAAAATCGAATCAAAACTTAAGGAGATATTAATAAAATACTTATTAAGAAATTTGAATTAAAAGAAAAAAAAAATCTGTGCTTTCTTGTTAGAGGAGCTTCCGAGGTTTAATCGTTAAGCGACTGAGATACTTATTTTACGACAGAAATTAATCTACAGACAATATAATTCATTTCACAGAATTAAAAATCATCAAGATCTGAATATTTATATAACTAGCTAATAGTACGAACGCACCTCATTTGTCACGTTTGACGTACAATTTCCAACTTGTTTAATTTTACCATAATTTTGTAATTTAAATTTCTATATTATACAAAATTTAAATTGTTGTGTAGTAGCCATAACTCTCTCACGTAACTTGGTTTATTTGACTTATATAGCTATATAATTAAAGGATTAACATAATTTTTGGATAATTAAAACTGTTTTAATTGGCACGGACCAAGGTAGTTTTAAAAATCCCCCTATCACATTTATTACTTTCTTCTATCTTTACAAGAAGAAAGTAACGGAGTCATGAAAATTTTCAACTTCTGGTTTTCGACGGATTTTAGAAGGTCTTGAACACGATTTGACTGTTTTTAGAAAACACCTGTCTGTTACTCTGTCTGTCTGTCTGTCTGTGACAAAAATTTTGTGAGCGCTCTATTTCTTGAACTAATGCACGGAATTTAATAAAGCTTTATATTCAGTTACTTCCTGATAAAAATTGGTGCTGATTAGTTTTTGGCGTAAATAGCGCAACAGATGGCGCTGCTATGTTGCAATTTTCGCGATTTCTGCAATAGATTCGCGATTTCTCAAGAACTAATGCACTGATTTACATAAAACTACAGATTGAATTAGACCTTGACATAAATAGAAGCTGATTACGTTTTGGTGTAAATTGCCCAACAGGTGGCGCTACCATGCTACTTTTTCATGATTTTCACTATAAATAAATCTCAAGAACTAATGCACGGATTAATTTTTAATTCATTTTCAGCAGTGATTTACGGCTGTAATTCTTAAATAATATCAGTGAATTTTTATCCTGCTTTTTCAAGCGTAAACCGACAGAGTGAAAAATGTCCCAAGCCGGGAATCGTATCCGGGTCCTCAGAATAGCGCTCTGAGGCCCCAGCACACGGCAACCAGTGAATTTTTATCCTGCTTTTTACAGGCGTAAATCACTGCTGAAATTGAATAAAAAATTAACTATATGTTGCCGTATGTTGGGCTTTGTATTTTCGTCTCATGTTTGCCGCAGAAATTTACATGCTCATGCAGGGCCTGTTTACCGGTATAGGCCCGGGAAGCCCGTGCTTACCCAAAGAAATACAAAGGTACCCACAAAATTTATTTTTCAAAATAAGTTTTTACAAAAAAAAAAGAAACAAACAAACAAAAACATACAGGGTAAAAAATGCACTTTTTCCTTACGGAATTTTTATCTAAGAAGCTCCCTCTTTGTAAATTGTTGTTTACTCGAAATTTTAGGGTAAAATTTCAAATTGTAGCAGCATACCAAAAATGGATATAGTAAATAACAAAGCAATTGGTAGAGGGGGGCCTCAGAGTAACGTCGGGCTTCCCCTACTTTTATGTCTTAAGAGGGCCCTGTGCTCATGATTACATTTCAATCTTGTGCTGCGGTTGCAGCCGGTCCGACATATATAAGAGTGAGAAATTTCGACTTTGGATGTCGTTCTTTGTAGCTCAATGGTATAGCCTCAGATCGTTATTCTGAGGAACCGGGTTCTATTCCCTACCTAGGCCATTGTTCAATCTGTTGGTTTACGCTTGAAAAAAAGCAGGATATAAATTCACTTGATATTATTCAAGGATTACAGGCGTAATTCTTTGCTGAAAATGAGTTAAAGATTACCTAAAAAAATAGTTAAGTTTAGATTGGTTCTAATACAAAAGATAATTTTAAAGTAAATATTAAAATTGTTTCTGTAACAGAAACTTTTTATTGTTAAAACAAAGAAAATTCTTAAAACTACACAAAACAATTGTTCTTTAAACAAAAGTTTTTGTTAACGAAACGGAAAAGAATTCTTAAAGTAACAGATATGTATATTTATTTTGAGAAAACTGTCATTAAATCAATTTTGTAAATTCAAGTAAAATTGAACTATTTTTACTTGAATTAACAAAACATCTTTTTATTGATGATACAAAATTTTTTGTTGGAACTGCAAAAAAAATCAACAATATTTTGCTTGTTAATTCAAACAAAATTTCCATTGACCCATATTTAAACGGAAAGTTTTGTTGGGCCAAAAACCAAATTTTTGTGTTGTTAAACCAAATTTTTGTTGATTCAACAAAACTTTTCTGGGTGTAGATGTAGAAGGTGTTTTGAAAATACATAGAAAATCCATATTGGGACTGTAAAATGAAATGTAATATTAATTTTAGTATTACATATGCAACTGTATAAAATAACATCATTTATAAGCATTTAATACATTTAGAATGACAGTGAATAATATCCCATAACATGCATAAAGTCCGAGCGATCAGGGCATTCAAGGAACAGGAACGAATTTTCAGAAAAATGTTGTAAGTATGCTCTGGTGAAAGTGATAGAAATCAACAATTAGACTTTGACGTGCGCTGTCACTCTGACAATTTTATTTCAAATTTCAAATTGCAATATTCCGCTGCTAATTAGAGAAAACCAATTAGAGAAAAAAATCCAATAACCATAAAGCAATCATCATCAATAAATATTATTGCAAAATACATGTACTATAAATAATGCCGACAAAAGACAAATAATACAAAGAAGAGAAAATTGAGTCTTCGTATGGGCTTTAACAGCAATTTTAGAATATTGTCATTTGTCGTCGTTGCGCATGTCAGTGGCCACTGGGGGAATTATAAATCCTAGGTTAACAAATAGTCTGCGTTAAGTGTGTCTAACGTGAAATATTAATTGTGAGATTATCCATAATTCTTTAACAATGTTTTCTTTTCTTTTTTTTTTGTTTAAAATCTCTGCCATAAAATTTTTCAAAATGTGGGAATTGCATATAACGTTTACAAATGAACTGCGCATATTCCGAAATACACTGCTCAAAACAATTAAAGGATATTTGAAGTTTTATATAAAATAAAGATATAAACGAAATTTTTTTTGCCGAAAATAGAAGAAGAGAATCACAAATGCAAATTTTTCTGGTTTCAAACTGTGGAGTATGCAAATTTTGAGTTCGACGTCAAAAACGTCGCTTCAGCGGCAGCGAATGAAATTTGACTTTCAACTGGATAAAAGAGAATGAAGACAAGGATGATCGGCATTCAGTGATTGCTTTGTTTCGATGAGTACGATGTCTCAGCGAAGTCATTTGACAGATTCAGAAGCTTGGAGAATTGTTGGTAGGTTAGAAGGAGGCCAAACTCAAGCCGAAGTAGCGCAAGCCATTGGAGTGTCACAAAGTGTCATTTCTAGGATCTGGAACAGTTTTTTGGAGAGTGGATGTGCAGGCCGAAGACCAGGGCAAGGTCGTAGACGGGCAACAACGCCCAATGAAGATCGGTATTTAGCGTTAACAGCTCGGAGGCACCGAAACATGAACGCTACTCTTCTCCAACAACACCTTCGCTCGGCTACAGGCACCACGATTGCAACTCAGACTGTCCGAAACCGGCTCCATGCTGTAGATCTGTATGCTCGCCGACCGATGGTATGTGTTAGATTAACATCAAGGCATCGTCGCGACCGCAGGGAGTGGGCAACCGATCATGTCAACTGGAGGAGAAATCAATGGAGCAATATTCTGTTTTCCGACGAGTCCCGTTTTTCTGTGCATCCGGATAATAGGCGTATTTTCATCTGGAGGGACCGTGGCAGTAGGAATAATCCTGCGTTCGTGCACGAAAGTGTCAGATTTGGCGGTGGAGGAGTGTTGGTGTATGGTGGCATCTCCATTGACGGGCGCACTGACCTCTACATCATTCGAGATGGAGCTCTGACTGGTCGCCGATATAGGGATGAGATCCTCAGACCTATTGAAGTCCCTTCCGCAGCAGCAATCGAAGATAACTTCATTTTAATGGACGATAACTGCAGGCCACATCGTGCAATCCTGGTGGAGGATTTCCTTTTCGAGGAAGGAATCGTTCGAATGGAATGGCCAGCGTGTTCTCCAGACATGAATCCAATCGAGCACGTTTGGGACACTCTAGGAAGACGAGTTTCTGGCCGCCAACAACCCCCACAAACTCTCCAAGAACTGGAAAGAGCTCTTCTGGAAGAGTGGGGCAGAATACCCCAACTCGGCATTAATAGCCTCATTGAGTCCATGCCTCAAAGGTGTTCAACGTTGCTGGCCGCCCGTGGAAACCATACCCCCTACTGAAAATGATTTTCTTTGAAGAAAACACCTTTTCTTATTCTTTTTTCTCATATGCACAAATTGTGTTTTTTTCCTTTTGTACACAAATGCGCAATAAAATGCATTTTTTTCTGCCAAACATGTGTAATTTATTCTCATATAACCTACTATGTCTGTCGACCATGTATCAATCAGCTAAAAAGTTTCCCAGATACAAAATCCACCTAAAACTGCAATATCCTTTAATTGTTTTGAGCAGTGTATTATAAATTAAAATTTACACATTAACACATATTATGCAACAACAATCAATGACAAACAAAATTAATTTACGCAGTCTCCTCATTATTTTTAAACACACCTGCTATTAAAAAAATAATTCCATAAAGTACAAAGATTAACGTAATTTTCGCATGATAATTATAAAATAAAGGTATATGAAATATGATATTTTAAGTTTTTCTAGCACCATGTGTCCTGACAATTTTAATTTTTCAACGACTTAGTTTAGTCCTTCAAAACAAATTCTTTGTTTTTTCTGCAATTGTTTTATTGGAGTTACTCCACGATCAGTGGGTTGTATTATAATACGGTAATGTAACTACAGTGATGCATATGTACCAATTTTAACTATGTCTGACATTTAAGAAAAATATCAAATTCACCAAAATTTTTTTATTCATGATATCTTGCCTTTCTTAAGGAAATAGAGTAGACGGACGGTCAGAGAGAATGGAAATGCTTTTTTTAAATTCGCTAGAAAAGTAATAGGCGTTACCCAAAGCCAGTTTAATATATACGAGCAATTTGTCGTCTCGAATCCAATAAAAACATACTTGCTAAAAACATTCTTTCTTTTCACCATGGTCACAATCATGGTGAAAAGAAAGAAAGATATTACACTAAATATTTTAATAATTTTTTTATTTTATAATTTAGATCCTGTATTTTTTCTATAGCATAAATAATTTTATTTATCATACATCATTATAAAATGCTACTGTATTTTTTTTTTTTGTATTTGTTCAAAAACTATGTACAAATATATCAGTTATGCGTTTTGTTTAATAAACTATTTATTAATAAGTCAGAAAATTATTAAAAATATTATATATATAAATTCATTAAAAATTAAATATCTTTCACAAGTTTCCCAAATCGTATTCATATCTAAAAGTAAGTAAAGTTCTTACACTTGAATCAGCTAATGAGTCGATTAAGTTAATGTATCAGAGAAAATATTTAGTGTACATTTCATTCGAAAATAAAAGATAATCATTGGAAAACTTCAGCTTATAAATGTAACAAATGCACGATGAATTTATAATCTTTAAATTGGCAAATATTATTTTTATTACGATCCATTTATTAAACAAATAATCTGCGTAATTTGTTAAACTGGTAAGCCTATTGTGGAAAATAAGGACTTGAAGTTTAAATAAAACATTTCAAAGAAATTTTAATGATAATTTATGGAATTTTATTGTATTTTAATTGTAAATGAATTTATTTAAACAGTGTTTGTTCTGTAGACTTTAACTTACTTTAAATGTCATTATTATTTTAAAAATTATGTTTATCGAAATTTTATGGAGCTTATATGTAAGTTCAGATGTTGGATTTTATTATATTGACATTGATTTATGTGAAAATAGTTATTTGTTAAAAACTTATGAAATGAAAATTTTTCTAACACCTTGAACCCTATAAGTTATAATTAGGGAATGTTTTAAGTGCATTGATAAGTAAAACAGTAAAAATTCCTTTCTACTGTATTTACACGTTTTAGGGGTCAGAAATCCCGAAAAACATGTTATATGCACCTATCATCGAATAATAATATATGGACAGAAATTCATAATAAATATCATTTTAAATGTTTTGAAGGTAATATATTCCCAGCGCCAGTACTGAACATGATAATCCAACAACACACAGAAACAATGTAATCAACTGGTAAATATATATTTTTTTAATTTTATTTATATTAACTAAATGTTTCGGAAATAATTTTAGAATAATCCTGTCTTTGACAATATTGTTTTCAGAAGATGAAATAGCACTTGAAGAAGCTGATAATTACATTTATAATGTATTTATTATATGAAAGGGATGACAAGTTGAATATTGACGATGAAGATGAAAAAATTATAAATATATATACACAAATACTTTTTTGATACGTGTGGTATGTACATGTAAAATAAAATACTTATTTTTGTATTTAATTATAAAGTATACCTAAATTTGATTTATATATCTGATATTTAAATTTAATTGTAAAATATTTCTTTATATAACTATGCTCCGAGCATTCGTTCAATAGACTATCTCTCTGGCGTACATGCCGCTACAGCAAGAACCGTCTCTCGCATTCATGCACAGCACTTTTTGGCAACTGACAGGTACTTTTAAACATCAAATCGGTTTTCCATGGCAGTAAAATACAAGTGGTGTCTTTGGAATGTGGAGTAAAAGTTTAAAGTTTTAGCAAAATTCTTTTTTTTAAATTATTATCTAACAACTTTGAGGGCGCTTGTTATGTATTTAGTACGGGTAGATGCGCATGCCAATTATTTTTTAGATTAAAAAAAAAAAAAAAAAAAAACATATTTTCAAATACATAAATTGTAGCTTTTATCAACAACCCTTTTTGCATCACTTATCTGTTTAGTATTTAACCAGCACTTTTCGCTTTATCCAATACTCTTAATTTGTGTTTAACCATTTTCCATCAAAATATTACAAGTTACGAAATGCGTAGGTCCACCGCAAGCTATCTGACATGTCAATGATTTTATAATGAAGTAAAGTAGAATTACTATACTAATAACTTTGAGCTTTTATCAAGTACGTGCTCTAAAGTATCTACCAGCTCTCGGACTAATTGGTCCGAGAGTTAATCATAGGAGAACTACGCTCTGATCCGACTTGTATTTAAGATAGTAGATGTAGCGACGTACATGAACCATGATTAGCAATTTAGAAAAATGTAAGGAATAAAAAATACGGATTTGTCTTTTATTTTGAAACTATTGTCTTTTATTTTGAAGTTTTTTCTTTTGTGTTAGGATAAACGGGGGGAGGAGAATTCGAGGATATGGGGAAAGAGGAAAATGTGTGTTTTATTTACTTTTAACGCTATAATCTTGGTTCAGGACAAATAAAATATCTTGTAGGTATAGTCAAAGTCCTTATATATCATTCATATTTTTTCAATTACGCTAAACCAAGAGGGTAGAGCTATAATAAATGAATAAAACACGCGTCCCCGATTTCCAACAGTCCCCAATATCCCTCAAATTACCACACTAATGCATAATGAGTTGGAAATACGTAGGCATTGTAAATTGAAAATGTGATCGAAGTAAAAAAGAGTCTGTGGCGAAGGAATAGTCCTGCCATAAATTTTCAAAAAGTTACACATTTTAAATTTTTATACGGTCATTTATAGTATACTTTATGCTATAAAAAATGTTCTCATTGCTCTGACAAGCTCAACAGTTAATAATACAATATTCTACCATCAAAATTCACCATGTTATGAAATTTAAATTCCATGAAATTTTGGAGTTTTCCGTCTGTAAAAAACGTTTCACTAAAAATACGGTTATTAGCAAAATGTGAACCGTAATGTACGATCACCGTACGACATAGTGTCCCTTGAGGGTTTGTTTAAGCCCATCACATACTATGTTCAATCTCACATGGCTTACCACAGCAACCTGTCCCATCACATATTATTAATGCATTAAAAATTTATTGAATAGAAATATTTTTATGTTATAACCACACTATTAATGCTGAAGGAGACGAATATTATGCGCAATGTACATTTATTGTGTCTTTGCATGTTTAGTGCTATGTATATATTTATAAAGAAATGGAATCACGTTTCATTGCAACTAATTTAAATTGAAGTAACGATTCATTCGAGAAATGCTTTTAATATTAATTTCTACATTTATATATACAATCAAAATATAAAAGTTTATTAGATTGTTGTTTCATGTAAATAAAACAGGGTAAGTTCACATTTCAACAATATTTAACACTCTTGAAAATGTGGCAAACGACGATTAGTGTCTTGTGAAAATTACCAGAGATATTGAGAAGAAATATGAAAAATAAACCTTTTTTTTTTTTTTTTTTTAAGAATTTTTTTTAATGTACAGGGTGTTTATATTTAAAGTTTAAGTTTCAAAACGCTCTAAAAAACGAACCACTGATTAGAATGACATCAAAATTGAACGGCGTATTATTGAAGAAGACCAATGGTGCTGTAAGCATCAGAAGATGTAAATTAAAATAACCTGCCATGCGCACGGCCATTTCAGGTGTTATAAAAGGGTTGGGTAAACGGCGTTTCCTCATTTCGCGTGTCAGACGTTTGCATGAGTGTCTCAATGAAGTACCGCGCTCTGCTTGTAAAGCTTTATTACAAGAACGGTGATTCTTCACCAGTAGCTCTGCAGAAGTTCAGGACCCTGAAGGGTATGAAAAAAGTCGTTGGGCGGATGACTGTCATGGGTCTGGCGAAAATGATGAAAAAATTCGAAAATACAGGTTCGTTTCATGTGCAGTCTGGCAGAGAAAGGAAAATATGTAATTCAGCGGAAGTTGAAGAAGTGACCACAGCAGTTCAGGAGGAGTCCAGCGGTGGTGTGCAATCATGCAGTGCTCGGAGAATTGTCCGAACATTGGACAGGCCTGTGAGCATGGTGCATAACATTCTACGAAAAATCCTTCAATTCTATCCGTACAAAATTTGCCATGTGCAGGAGTTGTTTCCTTCTGATCTGCCAGCAAGAGATGGTTTGGCTTTGAAATTTCTTGCTCGCATGGAAGTGGACAATGATTGGCCACGGAAAATTCTGTAGACAGATAAAGCCCATTTCGATCTGACGGGATATGACAATGCACAGAATTGCGGAATATGGGCAACGGAAAATCTACTCGCAACGAACCCAGTACCTTTTCATTTTGCAAAGGTCACTGTGTGGTGCGGATTTACGGCATCATTTATCGTAGGGCCATATTTTTTCGAGGAGACGGTTGCTTTTGGTCCTGTTACCGTTACTGTCAATGGTCAGCGTTATGAGTCTCTTTTGCGTAATGACGTCATTCCAGCTATGCAACAGCGTGGATGACAGGATAGTATCATTTTTATGCAAGATGGCGCTCCTCCGCACATTGCAAATCGAGCAGTTGTTGAGGCGGCATTTCGGAAATGCTAGAATTATCAGGCGTCATTTCCCTACAGCCTGGCCGGCCCGATCACCTGATCTTAATCCGTGTAATTTCTGGCTGTGGGGTTATCTCAAAGATGTTTTGTTTAGTACTCCGATTGCCAACATAGCTGAGACGCGCATTGCGCAACACATTCTGAACTTGACCCCGGTGACACTTCGATCGGTTGTGGATCAGGCTGTTTCCCGATTTAATCTTGTTGCACACAACAATGGACAGCATATTGGACATGTTTTGCACCAGTCTCGCGAAACATAAAAACCGATTGGGTGGGTGCTTTTTATGCAGTTTTTGGCCTCAGGACAGTTAAAAACCGATTTTTCCCATCCGATGTGATACGATCTTGCCGTGGTGGATGGGCTTACGTAACGAACAGTATCACACCTGTACAGTCATGCACACTGAACAGTACAGATGGTTTATAGTGTAACTTACGCCTTTGCCGTTGTTTTACGATTTGTCATTTGTAGTCAAAATTCTGACGCTTACAGCGCCATCGGTTGCTAAAATTTGGAACTCTTTTTTTTTTGTTCATGTTCTTTCCCCTTTCTTCAATAATACCCCGTTCAATTTTGACGTCATTCTAATCAGTGGTTCGTTTTTTAGAGCGTTTTGAAACTTAAACTTTAATTATAATTACCCTGTATTTTATGATATTTTCATTTCCAGTAATTTAAAATCATTATGAAAAAAAAATTATTAAAGAAAATATATCCATTATTTTTTATTTAATATTTTTATGTATTAATATATTTTTATGTATTAATATTATGTATAATAATATAATAATATGTAATATATTAACTAACATATAACAAAAATATGTGTCAAAATGAATTAAAAAATAAACTTGGTTTTGACTTCTGTAAAGCAATCACTTTAATTATTTCCCAAAATTTTAAAAAAAATTAATAAATGTTGGTGAAATGTATCAATATATAAATTTACGGTTTTTCGTAAATCTTTTAAATACACTGACATTACATTAATTCGTTGATAGTAAAGAATTCTTCAAGAATTCTAAATTTAAAGGCAATGACACTGATATCGATTTTCTTTCATTTAAGTCACATGTGACATTTACATGAGTTGTTTTTAACATTTTGCGAAATACTCGGATTTTCAGATTTCTCGAAAATGTTCTGACATTGGTAAAAATAGTTAAACACAAATTAAGAGTATTGGATAAAGCGAAAAGTGCTGATTAAATACTAAACAGATAAGTGATACTTTTCTGTTGAAATAATGCTAATTTTCACGAGTTTTATATGTCAGCTATCCTTAGTGCTTTAAACATTAATTTAGCGAAATATTATTATCAATTAGGTATGTTACTTTTCACGCAAAACTACAAAACATTGCTATCAAAAAGTTTAAAGAAAAAATAAGATGAAATAAAAAAATTTTAATTTAATTTATTTAATTTTGTGTTTAAATTTGTTTTAATTTAATTTAATTAATTTTTAAAAACTACAAAACTACAAAACATTACTATCAAAAAGATTAAAGAAAAAATAAGATGAAAGAATTTAATTTAATTTAATTAATTTTTTTTTGTTTGTTTTTAGAACAGAATGAACGTTTTATGACTGTTTAACATACGATGTATTTAATTAATGTAACACAAAATTAATAACTTTTTAAATTTAATTGTTTTTCGAATGCCCGTTATACGTTTAGGAATAAATCACATGTTATTAATATATCAGAAAAGTATACACCTAAACAATATTTTAGAGAGTTGCTAAAATTTAATGTAATAATTATCACAACGGACGATATATAAAATATTAAAGTAGCATCATATCGACATTTTTTAGGCGTAATATATATATATATATATATATATATATATATATATATAATCTTCACGGAAAAAAATTAAATCGGAAAAAATGGCAAGGTTTTTTTTTTCTGTATTACTCCGAGTCTGGTTGTATTTCGATCCTTTTTCATGAAATCAGAAAAAACATAATGGAAGTAATTAATCAGCTTCAAACTTAACACATTTCCGTATTGAAATGTGAATTAAGATAAAATCTTATTCAGCATAGATATGCATATTGATTTTTTTTTTACTTTATTCAAACACTCTTTACCCAGTATTGGACTCGTAACACTGCATTATTTAAACAAACAGAAAATAAAAATGTGGAATCAGATTACACAAGTTAGAGATACCATTTTGATAAGACTGCGTCTGTATTATCTCATTTTATAAAAGTTTGAAGCAGCGAAAAAGGAAAAATGCAATTAAGAAAAAAAATACATCCAATAATAAATGATTTTTTTATAATTGTAGTATGATAGCAGAGCAAATGTTGACAGTGGTTTAGGAGATTGTTATGGAAACGTTGGATATTTTCCTTATTGAAACGTTCGTAAAGTTTTTTAATGCGCACAATGTGCCAGAAAAATCTTAATCAATTATAAATTAATCGGTAAATCCACAGTCAAATAAATGTATTTAAAGATCATATTATGACTGACTCGATGGTGCACATATGTTAGTGATCTATACTAATGAAAGAAACTTTCGCTCTATGTGTGTGTGTCTGTCTGTCTACGATGGATAAAAAAATTACCGCAAAAAGAAGTCTGAAATTTTTGTGAGGATGATAGTCCAATCAAAGTCCTGTAACACCTGAGACTGCAATTTTTAATTGTTTGATATTTAGCTGAAATATTATATAAAAACTTGCATTGTCTTAACGCAGTACAGCTGAAAAGATTGGGATAAGTAAAAAAGGAAAACATATTCTTAAATTTTGTACTTTTGCGTCTTAAACGCTGCAGTTACTTAAAAATATAATGTTGTTAACCATTTCATATATTTTTTTTAATGGGGTCGTTTTCGCATTTGACTTGTTCTCTCTTTGTATAACATTGGTTTCCATGTGTCTTGCCTTGAGTTAACTATGTTTATATATACACTATATTGCCAAAGGTGATTGTTCACTTGCGATTTTAGACGTTTTGTTAACTATCTAGAAAAATACATGAGGAATTAACCTGAAACTGCAGGTGTGTAAACAGTATAGTATAGCTTATACATTCCCGTGAATATTTTTTCCCGAAACCCCACAGGGGACTGTCAAAAAATTGAAAAAGAACGAATATCTTTTGGATTACCCTGTAAAAACTAATGTAGCAAAATTGTTCAAACTCGAGTTTATTAATAAGTGGTTTATTGTAATATACTGTGTTAATTTTTATGAGGATAGCATGAATATTCGAAGATAAATTAAGGTTTTTATAAAAACCGACTCAAATTTCGCCAAGTTTTTTGCTTATAATTTGCAGAGTTCTTAATATAAAAAAAGTTATTTTGAGAAAATATGTCAAATAACATTGTACATAATACTCTGCAATCGGAATTAAAAAAATAATAAAAATTGGATGAAAAATGAGCAGGTTTACTAAAAAATGTAAAAAGCTATGATTTTGAGACTTTCACAAAAGTTGCTCTATATACTTAGCTACTACATTATGCATATTATATTTTGATTGCATTCGCTCATGCGCAGTGAAACATTTTTTAGTAAACCTGCTCATTTTTCATCCAATTTTTATTATTTTTTAATTCCGATTGCAGAGTATTATGTACAATGTTGTTTGACATATTTTCTCAAAATAACTTTTTTTTTGTATTAAGAACTCTGCAAATTATAAGCAAAAAACTTGGCGAAATTTGAGACTGCTTTTATAAAAACCTTAATTTCTCATCGAGTATACATGCTATCTTCATATAAATTAACACAGTATATTACAATAAACTACTTATTACTAATCTCGAGTTTGAACACTTTTGCTACATTAGGTTTTACAGGGTGATCCAAAAGATATTTGTTCTTTTTCAATTTTTTGACAGTCACCTATTCGGTTTCGGAAAAAAAAATATTCACGGAAATGTATATAACCTATACTATACTCTTTACACACCTGCAGTTTCAGGTTAATTCCTCATGTATTTTTCTAGATAGTTAACAAAACGTCTAAAATCGCAAGTGACCAATCACCTTTGGCAATATAGTGTATGTAAAATAATATGTGGCTTTATCGGTACTTTTTATCAGTAAAATAATGACAATAAAACTATTAAATATATAGAAATTGTTAGAAATTTAGTTGAGGGAAGAAAATTTATTTATACTTTCCATTACACTGAATTCAGAAAATTAAACTTGTTTTTTGCAGCATTTTCTTTTACATGAAACTATATTTCAAATGATATTAAAAATCCCCCTTTTAGTAACACGTCAATTTTCCTTTTATGATTTTCTTTCTTTTTTTATTTCTCTCTGGTTCATCAACAATTGCTTGTTGAACTTTCGAAGTGGCATTTTCCCCTTTTGTTTATGACAAAGATTATTTTATGGAAATTGAAAAAACGTATAAATAAATTTACTTTTATCATTATTTAAAAACATATTTTTGTATATTATGTAAGTCAAAACATTCCAGCTTTTGATATTAATATTTTGTTAAAATCTGCATACCATTTGGATGTTATTTTATATTAAAATGTAACCTACTCATCTTCGCAATTACAATTTATATAAAATAACCTTTAAATATATAATTTGTATTCCATTGTACTCACAAAAAAAATATTCACTTAAAGATATTAATGCATATTTTACAATCAAGAACATTAAGAGTTTTCATGAAATAAAAATAAATTTGTCATAAAAATTCTTTAAATTAAAAAAAGAGTACTTTGTTATAGATGTTTTTTTGCGTAAAATATAAATAAAGAAACATATATAATATTTTCACATAAATCCTCATTTAAAGAAACGAAAAAAGTATCTTGTAAAGTGTGAAGTAATAATATTTGTTATTTCTTATAATAAATATGTAGAGTAGATCACACTGGGCCTATGATTTCTATACGATGCTTGATTTCAATATCATGAAAGAAAATGAACTTACATTGACTACATGGAACTGAAAAAGCATTAGTTTTCTTCCCATTTGCCAGTTCTCGGTTTGACGATAGACATCGGATGTAGTGGAGCGTCAGTTGAAATACACCAATGGTTGGATACAAATGGCAACAAGTTTCTTTAGCCATAATTGTTGCAGCATGCAAGCAAAATACTTGTGTTTGTTATGTACGGCATATAAGGTTTTAAGAATGAACCTGCGATGTATATCTTCTTTTGCTCTGTTTAAAATAACTCAAAAAGTGAAAACAAAAAGTGAAAATGTTTCTATTTTAAGATATGAGTGAAATGAGGAACCAAATTTATTTTACTGTTTTATGAAGATTTATACATTGAATATAAACATAAGACGGATTTTTTTTTTCAACCTCGGACCATGCTCCTAAGTAAGTACGAAATACGCGGGTGCCAGATCTGCGCTTCACGCGATTGCGCAGCTTCCCACCAAAACCTCTGCTGTTTTCGGCCCCAATGCGTCAGTCGTAGCCCAAGTCCGGGCAATTGAACATGGCCGTAACGATCGATGCTCACTCCAAATTTGAGTTACGAAGTGTATAATCCGTTATCTGCAAGCAGGAGGATGTAGTGCTACTGAAATCCATCGCAGAATAAACAAAGTGTACGGTTCTTTATGAAAACTCTCTTACGGAAAACTTTATGAATTAGTGCACGGAAATAATGTAGAAAATGTAAAGAAGGGTGAATCGACGTCCATGATGATAGTGGACAAGGGCGCAAGTCTGTCGCTACGGTAGGCGTCGCTCAGCGTGTTGATCAGGTTGTCAGAACCAAACGAAGGTTTACAATCAGTGAACATTTTGAAGAATTTCCAGACATTTCAAGGTCCGCTTTGTACACAATCGTACAGACGTATCTCTCCTCAATGGCAGCTGACTTCTTTGAATAAGGCATCGAGAAGCTTGTGTCACGATATGAAAATTGCCTCAACTGTTTTGGCGATTACGTAGAAAAATAAGTAAGACCATGCTGTATTTTTGGTAATAAAATGGTAATAATGTAAAGTTTTTTTTTATATCCCATGGATTATTGAAAAAAATCCCTCGTATATGAAAATGAAAATGGTTTATTTGCACTTTGTGTATGAAAGAAAAAATTATAAATTTTGAATAAAAGAGTAAAAACGTAAAATATAGACAATTTTAGCAACCAAACGGCATGTTTTTAATAATTATAGTAAACCAAAATTTTATATAATATTAATTAGATAGTATAAACATCTTTTTAAATAAAAATAGATTTTTTTAAGGTGAAAGGAACCACGTGCGTTGTCTTATCAACATCAGTCATTTATAGAACTTCAGTAAAAGATACATCATGTAAATTATCCATGTATTTCATATTTACGATGATTATCATACAAAATAATGACCTTTCAGAATCACCGTAATGCTAAACCATGCCAAAACATCATTATCGATAGCTTTTCTGACTTAAAATGGTAGATTTTGAAATTTTGCCAATTAGTGATCCAGAAATACAAATCCAAGTTTTGAAGTTGAAGCAGGTCATCATTATAACTGTTTATTCGCTAAAATATATCTTAAATAATAGTACGCTGTCAGTCGAAGCGTTTGTTTGAAATATGCACTAAGGATTGCCTTCCGTTTGCAATATATGTAAAGAATGTAGGCAGTAAGAAATATTTATGGAAATATATTAAATATAAAAACATATATGATTTTTATATATAAAAAAAATAATTTTATGTTTATTACCATTCACTGTAATTATTAAGTCAAGATTTCAAGAATTGGTTATATTACTTTTTACATTTATTACTCTACGGATCATTTTCGAAATCGCTACATATACCACTAACGTGTTGTCATTCCTCCCATCCAAATAGAAACCTTGTATTGAAAATTCATCATATTTATTACACAATTCAGCCGTAACATTTTGTTTTTGTCTGTTTAATTTGCTTTTGTCTATAATATGAGAGACGTAGAATCGATAATTAATCCAACGTCGTGCAAAACACTTGAAGCGATTGCAGTGGTAGCGCGATCAGAAAATCTATAACGATCGCTTACTAATGCAGTAGATTGTAGCGAAATTTTCATCTTCGAAGTATTAGGGAAAACAGTCTTTGGCACTTTGAAATCTTTGTCGAAATAACGGTTTCGTTATTTGTTTTAGAATGAGTTTGGTCTTCATTGTAAGTAGTTTTGACAACATTTACATTTGAATGCGAGCACGAGGATTTCAGATTACAGTCATATTTATCATGCAAAGTTAAACGGCTTTGGCTATAGCTAAGGCTATCACGCGATCTCCTTTTTAGTGATTTCATAGGTCTCTTTGTTTCAGACACGTCTACCCCTCCAACTTTATCTATTCTATGTACTCGTAATATGTAAACAAACTTTCACTTAATAGCAGGTATTTATTTGATTTTGCACACCAACAGCTAACAGTTATATCGCATTTAAAGAAATCAGGGGTTTTGTTAAAAATGCAATTAATAATAATGGGGTATTTGCGGGCCACTAAGTCAAAAAGCAATGAAGATTTATGCTTAAACTCGACAATTTTCTGCTTAAGGGATTGTTTTTTTTCTTCCCGTGTATATGATTTCATAGGCTGTAATATTGATCATGCAATGCATTCATAAGTGGCACGATTATTTTATATGTAACCGTTTGGATACATTACGCTTTTACTATTGAATTTAACGATCAAGCTGTATCTCTCTTGTAAACAACACCGAATCACGTCCTCACCCGTAGGAAAGTTGATTGTCGAACACTGCATTGAAAATGACGAGCTGACACGCCGCGAATGTTGAAGGTGGTGGGAGAGCATTTGTCGGACTCGGTGGCTCTTACTATTAAATTTAATATTCAAACTGTATTATTCTTGTGAATAACACCGAATCACATCCTCACCAGTAGGAAGCTTGATTGTCGAAAAATATTTTGGTGCACAAAATATAGGGCAATCAAATACCTGTCATGCGATGATTTTGTGATGATTTGTATTGTGACGACCGTTAAATCACAAATTTGCACAAAAATGTTATGACACAAAACAATCATTGAAATAAATGCAAATGCTAAAATAATAACTGGAAGAGCGAACGAATAACACTTACAAACACTGCAACTAACATTGAAAATGACGATCTCACGCACCGCGAATGGCCTGCCATTGTCAGCGGATTCCCAGCACTCCTGACATTCACTGAGAATCCTGGTTTTCAGGAACTTCTTAATAAATGACTGGGGCATTGGGAGGTGGTGATCATTGTTGATTTTTGTGGTGACTGGTATGAGAAGTTGTTCAGCGCACTCATAGCTTTGTATGCCCTTGTTTGCGGAGGAATGGCGAAAATGTGTACTATATAGGAGGGATTTAATTTTAATTTTATCTGAAATACCAGTGGATTTTTTCTTCTGTCTACGTGCATGCCCTACGTGAAATCCAGAGAAGGTTATCACTGAAAATCGAGATCTGGAGGAGGTCCGGATATTGTGTGATCCATTCTAGGGCTAAGAGAACTGCGATTAGCTCTGCCTGGGGTTATTGTCGTCGAGTTTGCAAGCCCACTGCTGAATCACCGCGCCTCTGCTGAATCACCGCATGATGCTGCCACGGCAGTATATGTGCAGGATTCATCAGTATAGACAGTTAGACATTCAGCATGGGTGTAGCTGTTTATTTGTGAATTAATTTGGGATGAATCTGCCCGGTGAGCACTATATTTTGGATGATCGTCTTGGCAAATACAGTGTCTGAAAGGCAATCCTGTTGGATGTGACAGATGGAAGTTATATTGAATTCATATTATTTTAAGGTTAGTTTTATTGGAATTACGCCAGTAAGTACTGTTAGTGTATCAGTGGATATTTTTTTGTAACCACGCGAAATTTGTGGAAGGAAAATCAGTTATATAGAGTTTCATTTTGTGAGTGCTTGTTTTATTAGTTTACCGTCCATATATTATAATTCTGTCTATAATTGTAACATACCAAATTTTGAATAAATTATTGTTAGTTACCTTTAATGAGCTATAACGGAATGAGATCAGTTTGTGTCTTATATATTTGATGTGTGGGACAAGATACACCATTAAGCCGTTTATGCGCATGGCTTGTTAAATATGAGTGCTTGTGATTTGCTCGGTGACAATGTTAGGCGAATGAATTACAGCAGTTGGTTTTAGTTTATATAATGACAAGTTTATATAAGGAGGACAGGAAATAAATAAAAATAACAATGTAATCATATTATAAAATCATTTATTAAGTTCATTAAGTTAATGTACGTGTAATTAACAAAAATAATATAAATCTTTAACTTTATTAATACGTAGGAATATGTATTTCAGACTATCTAAATATGTATTTTTTTAAGCTACATGGATAAAAGATTGTAAATGTATTAAGTTTGACATTGAAATATTTTGTCGGAGGCTTCCTTAGAAGGCTAAAAGTAGCCCAAAAAGCCTCTGAATTCACTAAATGTCTTAAGACTTTGCAAAATTCAAGAGTATTAATAAATTTCTGAAAACGAAATGCAAGATTCTCTTATTAATTGCTTGATAGTTAAAGGAATAAATTAAATCTAAATATTCACAGCATACACTATATACTATGTGTAAAGATAAATATAAGTTTATTTTACAAAAAGCTACTATGTAACATAAATGTTTGGTCTTTAAAACTGTTATGGACAGCAATAATTTAGTTGTACAAGTGTCACAAATGCCACGGTGTACTACGTATGTATCTACTTATTCTCTCAAATTACGTTCTGTATCTGAGATATACAGTGATATCTCATACATGTGAAATATACATTAGGGTGTATCGATTTTTAACTTTTCTTTTGTCTCCCAATTCCAAGTTGATTGAAAGTTGCTACTAGACACCTCAACTTACCACAAAAATTTTTGGATTTAGAAAAAAAAAAATGTTTAGGTCTCCCGCACAAGGCCTACAGTTTAGAAATTTTACTTAAAAAGTAAATTTTAACAAAAATTTTAAAAAACCTAAAACACTTTTTTTCTAAATTGCAAGTTAAAATTCCACTAACAATAAGTACAACAAACGATAGAAAATGTATTTCAAAAACTTAGCACAACATTTAGGTCTCCCGCACAAGGCCTAAAAGTCGTAAATTTCAGCCAATTTTTGAACATTTTTCAAATCTTTGATATTTGTGTTGTTGCTAGTTTAAAAATTAAATGTAACTAAAGTGTTACATAATCTATGCTTGACGCATGATTTTTCTTTCTTGTTTATAAAATGAAATGAAATGAATAAATATTCTCGTATATGATATTACATAATTAAAGCGAAATAAAACATAATAAGTTTATAAACCCAAACATTTAATAGCTGTAGTAAAATATATTGAGGAATATACTTTCGGAATCGTTTTGTTTAATTGAAAATTCCTGCAATATATATATATATATATATATATATATATATATATATATATATATATATATATATATATATATATATATATATATATATATATTCTACCTTTATATTATCAACTCATTTGGAAATTCGAATTAATAAATACATTTTTGTATATATAAATCATAATTAAAAAAAAGAAATTAAAGTATTCTTTTTATTATGCTTACGTTGTAAATTATTAATAAATAACATCACAAGTACTTCTCAGAAGAAATTTAATAATTAAATTCAAATTTGTTTTGTTAACAATATTGATTACGCTGCAGTATTAGTATGATTTTCAAACTCCCATGATTTACTTTGTTAATTAGAAAACGTAATATTAATCCTTGCAATCCGTACGTTAATTGGCTTTGATTTTAATTAAATTTGCTATAATTAAAATCTTACAATCAATGCTTTTAATTTATAGCTCAACTTCACAAAATTACGTTTATCTAAAAAGAATTGTTGTAAATAACATTTTAATATAATTAAGAATTAATTAAAAATAAAAATAAAAATCATGTTAATAAATGTCTTTATTTAAAATAATTTATAAAAACAAAAATAAAACACTATTATTTATATTTGTTAGGATTCTGGAATAGCTATTTAACATAAATATTTTTTTTTTGTATAAATACGGTGATTTGGTATTTCTTAAATCTAATTTAATCTTTACATACTTTATTTTGAAAAAAAATGTGTCTTTTGGTACAATGCGTTATTATTATTATTATTTTGTAAGATTTAATTAAAATAGGCCAAAGATTGTCAAAAGATTTTATAACAGATAAAGGACTCAGACAGGGATGTTGTGTCTCCCCAACACATTTTAAAATTTATGTTGAAGAAACATTGAAAATTTGGAAAGAAAATTGCAGAGGAATGGGACTTAATGTGAATGGAACATCAATTTTCACTCTGCAATTCGCAGATGATCAAGTTATAAATGCAGAATGTAAAAATGATTTAGAGAAAATGACGATAAAAATTAAGGAAGAATATGAAAAATAGGGACTTTTATTGAACGTTTATAATGAACGATTAATGAACGTTAGTGAGACCAACATTTCTATGTATGGAACATCAATGCTCACTCTGCAATTCGCAGATGACCAAGTTATAATTGCAAAACGTATAAATGATTTAGAGAAAATGACGATAAAAATTACGGAAGAATATGAGAAATGGGGACTTTGAATGAACGTTAATAATGAACGTTAGTGAGACCAAATACCTATGTATAGGAGGAAATGAGACAGAACTAAATTTAAATAATAACATAAAAATAGGAAGCTGCGAGTAATTATAGATATCTTGGTGTAGATATTAATAGAGAAGGCACAGACTCACGGGAAATTAAATACGGAATCTGTTAAAGAAGAAAGGCTGTAAAACTATTAAATTATATTTGGTGGAGTGAGGAGATTTCCAGGAAAAGAAAATGTGATATGTACAATTCTATTGTAAAGAGCATATTGCTATATGGAGCAAAGGGATGGAGAATTATGGAGCAGAAAGAAAGAAATTAGCAACAGTGGAAATGGATGCCCTAAGAAGATCATGCAGAATATCAAGAATACAAAGAATAAAAAATGAAAGAATCAAAGAAATGATCAAAATAAAGGGAACTATATTAGACGATATCCATAAGAAGCATGGTCATGTTAAAAGGATGAGTAACGAGAGACCACCCAAAATCACATCTAATTCTTCAATAAAACAAAAGAGGAAACAAGGAAGACCAAGATAGACCTGGATGAAAGATATAACAAGAACGAAAAATCATGCGTCAAGCATAGATTATGTAACACTTTCCAACGCTTCCAAAATAATTTTACGAATCGTACTCTTTAATAAGCTAAAAGATAACATCTAAGTAATCCGAATACTTTTATTCAGCCCTGTATAGGATCTATAGATTTGTATATATACTACATAGGATGCTAAATTTTAGTTCAGTTAGGAAACACGTAGCACAGTTTAAAATTCTCCGTCTGGAGTTAAATAATACGGAAATGAGTTCCCGAACTTTTGTGCTTCCCTGTATAGGATCTACAGAATTTATACACACCACGTAATATACAAAAAGCGATTTAAAATTAAAATCGCATTCAGTAACTTAAAACGCACTTGAAGGAATTATTGTTAACATACAGTAGAGAATTCTTTTGTGTGTCCCTGTAAATGAACGATGACTGCTATACACATAATATTCTGTAGTAAGTCTCTTCTAATGAACCTTATATAAATTTCAATGCGTTTAAAATAGTGAAACATTATTTAAATAAACCGCAGACGATTTTTCTCCATAGACGTAATGTAACGGAATTCTTTTGACTGCCCCTGTAAAGTAAGTATAAGTGCTATGCACACCCTATTCCATATTAAGCTTCTTCTAATGCACCTTAGTGATATATATAAATTTCAATGCGTTTAAAATAGTGAAACATTATTTAAGTAAACCGCAAATGATTTTTCCCCATAGACCGCAATGTAACGGAATTCTTTTGAGTGTCCCTGTAAAAAAACTATAAGTGATACACACTTCCGTTGAAATAGGGAACATGTTATAGATAACGATTATAACATATAAAATTGCAGGGCAATCCGAGCATATTTACAGGAGTTAGAGCACAGACAGACGGCCAGACGGCAGACGGCAGACGGCTAGACAAACCGAAGTCATAAACACTTTTCAACTAGGTTGGAAAGTGTTAAAAAAAAGCCATAAGGGATAGGGATCTGGAAGAGGAATGGACCCTTGACCGGAAGAAATGGAGTGGTATCTTCTAGATCTTTCGGATGTCGGCACCTAACGCAATAAACCGAGTTTATATATATATATATGTAAGTAAATTTAAATTATTATTTGCAGTAAAATAACATTACAATTATAGTACATCCTACATGTGATGTTTGTTGCAAATGAAAAATAATTAAACTTTATAAAACTACCCTACACTGTAAAAAAAGACAAATGTTTTTTTTTAATGTAATAGAAAAACATGAACGAAGATATACAGCAACCACATTCGAGATACACACGATTCCGAAAAGCGTTCTTTACCTACACTGTAAAAAATGACCAATGTTTCTTATTTTAAGAAAATATGCTATAACTGTGACGAAGAATGTTGGTTGAAGTAATTTTACGTCGGTTAAGCTGCAAAAAGTAATTTGTTAATATCCAGGGAAACAGGTCACACAGAGTGAATGGATGCGAACTCAGGAGTTTCTTGATAAACAAATCTTTTTTTTATTATAAATTGCAGTTGACCATGGGTTCAGGTACAAGCATCCATAGGCATAAAAATGCCCGAGAACACTGGAGAGGAGGCACGAACAATTACCAATCTTTAATCACCGACAAGCAGAGAGAGAATCTTGGCTGTTACATAATTTCTTTTCGCTGTTACAGTGATGACATGGCGATAATTAGATACGCCAATTAGCCAGATAACATGCTGTTGTGGCGAGGACAATGTGAAAAGAAACAGATGGTAACAGTCCGTTAATGGTAATCCTATGGGGAAGATATGAATGTAAAATATGAATTTTAAGCGCCAGAATGGAGATATGGAATTTTGGTAAACCAGACAAAACCGCATGGAGTCCTTTCTCATGGGGTTAGCTTAAAGAATTAAGAACTGGGGTTAAAAATAGAATTGGTACGTTACAGATATTATATATTAAAGGCAGCTGGACAATTGGGAAAATACTGAAATACGTTAAACGGAATGAAACCTTGACAAGCAAAAGTGTAGGCGTAAAAATGTAAGTGAAGTTTGGACGCCGTTAGAAAAGAGCAGATTGTACTGGGAATAAATTCTTTTTTTTTTTATTTTTTTATAACGATATGATTTATGCGGTGAGGAAAGAGATCCGAATGAATTAAAGAACGCTTAATAAAAGAGAAATACAGGGAGAAGCTAGATTTTATAACACGAAATATAAAATAATTTTATAGAAAGAGAAATTTAGAAAAGTAAGGAGATGGGGGAATTAATTTTAAGAAAGTGGAATATGTGAAGTTAAATCCACTTCACATATATCTCCCCAACAACCGAAGACGAAAAACAATGAAGGTCCATAGGAAACGGAAAACCACCTGTGTCTTTTCACTAACAAGAAAAATTAGATGAAAATTATGAATAAAGTAATTGTTATAGAACCCTGGTAACTACATAAAATAATTAAAATGACAATACACAAAAATAATCATGATAAACAAACAAATACATCATGTCTCAAATATATATGCATGCCTCCATAAGCATGACACAATTCAAACTGGGTCGACCTCTTACGTTTGAAAATTAAAATATATGAATGATCTCAAAATTTTTTTTTAAATATGTTTCTGGATTTTATTTTTTCTTTTCTTTTCTTTAAGTGTGCACACGTATTAAAAATATATCCAGAAACAAAATAAGAATTAACTTGAAAATTAAATTCAAGAAAATGGCAATTTTTTATAAATTGCAAGAAATGTTGGTTGTTTCCAACATCAAATAATGTTTTTTTTTTTTTTTTTGAGACATGAAACTAAATGAAAAATAAAACACAAAACAAATAATACATGTAATAAATATGAGTACTCCATAGGTGAACAAACAAAAAAAAAATTAAAGTGAAATTAAATACCAAAGTGTTTTTTTTTTTAATGTAAACTATTCTAAAATGGCATGAGAATGAATAAACATGGAAAATTAGGAACAGATTACATAACTATGCATGTTTCTGTGATGTTTGTCTAAGGAAAAAATTTAACTGATAAACAATTTAGAGATCATACGTTATGTGTGTTCGCTTTTTTTTTTTTTTTTTTTTTTTTTTTAAACTTAATTATGATAACTTATTTGATGTGTTTTGAAAATTTAACAATAAGTTTAGACAGGAACAAAAAAACGTATTTTGCGAACTACGAAACAGGCGACATTGTAAAAGAAAGAGATTGTGTGTGTGTGTGAGTGCAACTTGCACAATCATCATAAATTTGATGATATATGTACATGATCTGTACCAGGCGAAGTATGCACGAGTGTGTAAGAAGAGAGGAGGTGTACACCTGTTTGAAGAACGAACAAAATTCGTGAATAAGGAAATCTTATCACGTGAACAGTGTTTTCAGTGGGTGAAAACAGCAAAAACTAAAAACTAAAAATTCTTTTTCTTATAACGATAGGTCAAAATAGAAGCAGAAATTGTTTTATAGCCTAGCAAATGAGTATGATATTGCAGTAAATGAGTATATGTGTAACATTGAATTAAAACTGGCTGGTATTGCATGTAGTGAACTATGAAAAATAGAAAAAAAACACAATAGAAGTCCTCTATGTATTTAAATATTTTGAGAGTGAAGGGTAGAAATTTAAATTGAGGAGAGAAAAAAAATTCTGCTTATAACTGTAAATGTAAAGGAAGGAGCATGTGGCATGTAAACAAGTTTAATGTAAAATGTTTAGTGCGAAGTACCTCATTGAGAGTATCTTAATTGTTTTCATTTTTTTAAGAGAGGGTGGTAATTAAGATGATAAAGAAAGGACATTTGTTACAATTTTAAGTGTATGTAAAAAAAACAAGAAAAACACAAGTACAGAACGTAAGTGGGACAGAAAAAATCAACGGTATGTGTGTAAACAAACCCCAAAAGTTTGAGTTTTCTACGAACCACAAATAGCATACGCTATACGATGAACTAACATGTGTGTGTGTGTGTATAAATAACCTATGAACTATGCTATGAGAAAACTATGAGCAATGATTTCCGTGTATACAAAAAATCCGAAAAAACAAAAAAACAACTATGAACTATTCTATGAGCAGCTATGAATAACTATGAGCGATTTTTTTTCATACACGCAAGAAACCACAAACAATGAACTACTTGTATATAAAAAAACAAAAAGAATACCGTCAAAATGTCTATCACCAGTACCTATATTGATTTTTCTCTTTTTTTTTTTACAAAAATAAAGATGTGGTAAAGAAGAAAGCAAATGTAATGGCCTTCTGAGTCAAATGTGGCAAACCAAATGAAAAAAAATATATATCTATATATAAGTCTGTGTAGGAAGATAAAAATATAGTAACCAGACAAATGTCAGGGCTATAAATTAAAAAGAAAGTGCTTGCTTTACCTTGCCATAGGAATAGTTTACAACATTATTAAGATAATATAACTGTATTTTACCTTTACCTGTTTTTTTCATAGACCTAAAAAAACAAGAACTTGAGTTGTCGTTAAACTTATACTAGGAAAAAAAATGATGCATAGACATCATGGAGTGTGAATTTATTACAGGTTGTCTTCCCTATGAATATGCATCTGTAAGCTGTAGACTACACAAAAAAAAACTGAAGAGTACACTCAAAATAATGTGAAAGAAGATGTTTAAAATATAATAGCATTAATAAACATTTAAGGTTGCTTAATAAAAAAAATATTCAGTACAATACCTAAACTTGACAAATCACGAGCATAGATATCAAGTAAAAAAAAAAAATATTATATTGGAGTAGAGGAATGTATTGAGTCACCAGTAAAACATAAAAATGGGACAATGTAAATAAAGGTGTATATAAAGTAACATAAAAGATATGTTAAATCGAGAAAATTAAGCAACTAGGTTTTGAGAAAAAAATGTTGTGAAGAAAAGAAAAAGTGTAATGTTCATGTGAACCGAGATACATATTTACCTAGAATATTAAATTTTGAGTACCAATGGGATATATGACAGTGCGCGTGTAAAGTATTGAGTGGTCACAATGAATGAAATTAGCATTGAATTGACATGACATTGCATGTATGTCATTAGTAAACATGAAAAACATTGAACTGTAAACGAATGTGTAAATAAATAAAAGGGGCACTGTTTTCGTATCTCAATAGCGTGTGTAAGAAATGTTAATTGAATGAAAAAAAAACAAGTGTTTGAATATCTATATAAAAATGTGATATTTAAGTAAGTTTAAATACTTATTTAAATTTATTATGAACGAAAATCAATTCCTATGAACATGCATGTAATATATTCCATTTTCAAATCAGCAACAGGCCTTATTCGCTGAATGAAAACAAAATATTTATTTCTGACATAAAGTTATTCCGCGAAAATAACTCAATGAAAGAATAACATACATGAAACACAATAAGAAACGAAAAAAATAGTGCAGTTGACTAATTTTTGAATTGTACGTTCTACTATAAAAAGAGTTTCTATTTATGAATTGAACAGCTGTAAAAACCGCAGAAGCGTAGATGTATCGTGTCGTATAAATGTTGAATGCGGGGAAAAAGGTAAGATGCGGGAAGCCTGAATGGACTTTAGAAAAGGGGAGTGACAGGCATTATCAGTTTAATATGAACAAGCTATAAACTCGTGTTCATCCATCCTTTTCTTTTTTTTTTTTAGGTGGAATTTAAAGCTTAAATTTAACATTAATTGAATGTCTCAGATTCAGAATAATTTAACATAGGGAGATTGTAATTGGCAAAATAACTGCTAAGATAAAATATTGACTGAACTGAAATTAAAACCAATTCTATAATTATTATTATTATTCCTTTTTTTTTGGAGTCTCATTATTATTTTTTTAGTACGTCACACTATAAGGGTGTGAAGGGAAAAATTACACACTTACATAAAGATAAACTGGAATATATATATATATATATATTATAAACGTTGAAACACCTTAAAAATATATAATTGTAAATAATAAAAAATATGAAATAGTTGCAAAATATATGTGCATAAACATGTATGTATAATAATATGCATAATTTAACTTCAAAAGAGTTTATAAGAGAATGGTCAAAATGAGGGTACACAAAAACTTAAAATTTCGCAATTTAATATATTACAATATGTGAAAAAAATAGAATAAAATCAGTAATGCAAACAAATCAAACCAGAGAATTTGCTTTCTCTATCTTACCTTAGGCTTCATTTGTAAGGTCTATGGAAAAAAAACTTTATCTCCATCTATTATACGTGTTATATTTATCAAAAACAAATCCTAACATAATAATTATGAACTTATAATAAGATAAACAAAAGTGTTTATAATATTAAGTTAAACTGTTAGAAAAAAAAAAATAGATGCAGAGGGACAAGAAATTCTTTACAGTTAAATTCTTAACGTAAAATTATAGGCCAGCTATAAACTTAATCAATTAAGAAAAACACCAAAAGAATCAAATGCAATTCATGGCCGTCAAACAGAAATAAATGCACTATTTGTGAATTGCACTATGTCACACTGTATTATTTTTTTACTATATTAAAAACTGAAAACTAAGTGATAAAAGAAAAAAAAATGTGAAATTTTGCAGTACCTTTATAGGTGTCAAATAAAAGTTATAATAAAAATGAACCTTTATAATATTTTTGTTAGATATGCATTTTTTGCTTAAACTATGTGCAAATTTTTATTCAACGAAGCACACGCATCTTTTTCAACAATATTAAAAAAAATACTACAAAAGTGTGTATTTTCAACCAAAACTCGACTTAACAATAAGTAATTATGCATTAGACCATTCTCAAAATTATGCAAAGTACACATGAAATAATATAATTATCAAGCAGAAAAAAAAAATATATATATAAGGTATATTATAAACAGTAAAACACCAACAAGCAAAAATTTTGTAGTGCCGAGCAGATTTTCATTTCGGCATGGTATTTTGTTTTGTTACGAAATTGATAGCCTATCATAAAGAAAAATCTTCTTTTTATTTATTTTTCTATCAATTAGAACGAATAGTTCAGAATCTAATTTTTTTTAATTCTCTTCTTATCTAAAAAGAGGTAACAAAAGACTATAGTTGTAAAATATATAGTCACTCATGCAGTCTTTTTATGAGTCCTAGTATCAGTTTGAGCAATAAGATTTTTTTTTATCGATACACACAATTAAAAAATATGAAAACTTCGTTAAAAATTCTATGTAGCACATATAAATGAAAGAATAAAATCATATAAAATATAAAACCATTTTATAAAACTAGAGGCAGAAACTCAATGAAAATGTAAATATTGCTTGAGTATGACACTACATAATAATATTAAACTTTAAATAAGAGTTTAAGTTAAATTGTCTATTCCTGTAAAAATTTTCTTTTATGAAAGAAAAGTTTTTTTTTGTCGTTCAAGTTCCGGTAGGACTATCTTTCAAGCAGCAGAGAACCAATTACAGATATTATAATAAAAGACTTACCTTAGGAATAGCCTTTCAAGAATTTAATCACACGACATGCAAAATTACTACACACATTTCACTTTAATTAAAAAAAATGGTTGTAAAAGTTAAATATCAGCCCTTTCTATCTTTATTAATTTGGGCTCTGAATCTTTGATTAGCTAATGCGATATTTACTTTTTTTTTTTTTTAACTGATTGAATATACGTAAAACATATGTGAGGTAAGAGTAGGTCGTTGCTCTTCGATGAATCATCTTTAAAACGAAAACGCTTGAAATCTTTACCGATTATCGCCGCATCACTTTCGACAATAGAGAACAGTTAGTTTTTTGATAAGTGATAATTTTCTTGAAAATTTGGCACTGCACTGGGGCTTGATGACATATTTGTAACGTGTCTGTCAGAACGAAAGGCGGGGTGTCCATAGGTGCGACTTTCAACATAATATTATTCAAGAATCAAGATCCATGGAATTCAAAGTTTCTCTCGAGAAGAACAGTCTAGCTAATGCTGGCTGAGTCGGGACAAAACACAGACAGAGTTCCAAGGAGAGTGCGGTCAAAGGTGAAAGATAGAAAATGCGCTCAGTTTGTCGGTTGACCGGGGAAAATCTTGAATGCGCGTACACTGATTCAGAATACGGCGTAGAGTTGAAAGTTCGTAGAAAATGTAGTTTGACAGTCTGTCTAAAAATAGTATCCTTATGTACGATTGTGAGTCGAAGATGCAGGGCTACTCAGCAGGAGTACTACGATAGGCGTTGAAATTCATCGTCAGAAAATATTTTAATTTGGTAGAATAAATTACGTGAATTTTTTTTTTACGAAGTTTTCTTTTTAAACTAAAAAGCCCTCCTCTCCAGTTAAAGATGCTTGTGAGCGGCTGATGTACCAAATATCTGTGACGAAGAATGTTGGTTGAAGTAATTTTACGTCGGTTAAGCTGCAAAAAGTAATTTGTTAATATCCAGGGAAACAGGTCACACAGAGTGAATGGATGCGAACTCAGGAGTTTCTTGATAAACAAATCTTTTTTTTATTATAAATTGCAGTTGACCATGGGTTCAGGTACAAGCATCCATAGGCATAAAAATGCCCGAGAACACTGGAGAGGAGGCACGAACAATTACCAATCTTTAATCACCGACAAGCAGAGAGAGAATCTTGGCTGTTACATAATTTCTTTTCGCTGTTACAGTGATGACATGGCGATAATTAGATACGCCAATTAGCCAGATAACATGCTGTTGTGGCGAGGACAATGTGAAAAGAAACAGATGGTAACAGTCCGTTAATGGTAATCCTATGGGGAAGATATGAATGTAAAATATGAATTTTAAGCGCCAGAATGGAGATATGGAATTTTGGTAAACCAGACAAAACCGCATGGAGTCCTTTCTCATGGGGTTAGCTTAAAGAATTAAGAACTGGGGTTAAAAATAGAATTGGTACGTTACAGATATTATATATTAAAGGCAGCTGGACAATTGGGAAAATACTGAAATACGTTAAACGGAATGAAACCTTGACAAGCAAAAGTGTAGGCGTAAAAATGTAAGTGAAGTTTGGACGCCGTTAGAAAAGAGCAGATTGTACTGGGAATAAATTCTTTTTTTTTTTTTTTTTTTTTTTATAACGATATGATTTATGCGGTGAGGAAAGAGATCCGAATGAATTAAAGAACGCTTAATAAAAGAGAAATACAGGGAGAAGCTAGATTTTATAACACGAAATATAAAATAATTTTATAGAAAGAGAAATTTAGAAAAGTAAGGAGATGGGGGAATTAATTTTAAGAAAGTGGAATATGTGAAGTTAAATCCACTTCACAATAACCACGAACGAAAATATAATATAATCTTATGAGTTACCCGAAATTTCAAATAGCATGTTACATTGTCTTTTGAATCTCCAGAAACGGATACATTTTCAAAATGTAAAGAATAATTTATAAAAACAAATTATTTTTAGCTGCCCGAATTTTTCAGAAACTTTTCTGAAGGGTTTTTATAGTGTATTAATTAGTGTCCTCAGGCTGGAATACCTGTTTTTTGAATGTTATTCATTCTCAAGTACACGTTTTCAGCCGCATACTTTAATTTATACATGAAAGAGTAAAGAAATAATCTTAATTTTAATGTTATTGTTAACGCTGTTAATTTTGCATGTTTGGCTGTTAAACATTTTTTTTAGCATGAAAATGTTTACTTCAGAATTGATAGCATTCGAAAAACAGGTATTCCAGGCTGAGGACACTAATTAATACACTATAAAATCCCTTCGGAAACGTTTCTGAAAAATTGGGGCAGCTAAAAATAATTTGTTTTTATAAATTATTCTTTAAATTTTGAAAATGTATTCGTTTCTGGGGATTCAAAAGACAATGGAACATGCTATTTGAAATTTCGGATAACTCAGAAGATTATATTATATTTTCGTTCGTGGTTATACACTGCTCAAAACAATTAAAGGATATTGCAGTTTTAGGTGGATTTTGTATCTGGGAAACTTTTTAGCTGATTGATACATGGTCGACAGACATAGTAGGTTATATGAGAATAAATTACACATGTTTGGCTGAAAAAAATGCATTTTATTGCGCATTTGTGTACAACAGGAAAAAAACACAATTTGTGCATATGAGAAAAAAAGAATAAGAAAATGTGTTTTCTTCAAAGAAAATCATTTTCAGTAGGGGGTATGGTTACCACGGGCGGCCAGCAACGTTGAACACCTTTGAGGCATGGACTCAATCAGGCTATTAATGACGAGTTGTTGTATTCTGCCCCACTCTTCCAGAAGAGCTCTTTCCAGTTCTTGGAGAGTTTGTGGGGGTTGTTGGCGACCAGAAACTCGTCTTCCTAGAGCGTCCAAAACGTGCTCGATTGGATTCATGTCTGGAGAACACGCTGGCCATTCCATTCGAACGATTCCTTCCTCGAAAAGAAATCCTCCACCAGGTTTGCACGATGTGGCCTGCAGTTATCGTCCATTAAAATGAAGTTATCTCCGATTGCTGCAGCGTAAGGGACTACAATAGGTCTGAGGATCTCATCCCTATATCGGCGACCAGTCAGAGCTCCATCCCGAATGATGTAGAGGTCAGTGCGCCCGTCAATGGAGATGCCACCATACACCAACACTCCTCCACCGCCAAATCTGACACTTTCGTGCACGAACGCAGGATTATTCCTACTGCCACGGTCCCTCCAGATGAAAATACGCCTATTATCCGGATGCACAGAAAAACGGGACTCGTCAGAAAACAGAATATTGCTCCATTCATTTCTCCTCCAGTTGACATGCTCGGTTGCCCACTCCCTGCGGTCGCGACGATGCCTTGATATTAATCTAACACATACCATCGGTCGGCGAGCATACAGACCTACAGCATGGACCCGGTTTCGGACAGTCTGAGTTGAAATCGTGGTGCCTGTAGCCGAGCGAATGTGTTGTTGGAGAAGAGTAGCGTTCATGTTTCGGTGTCTCCGAGCTGTTAACGCTAAATACCGATCTTCATTGGGCGTTGTTGCCCGTCTACGACCTTACCCTGGTCTTCGGCCTGCACATGCACTCTCCAAAAAACGGTTCCAGATCCTGGAAATGACACTTTGTCACACTCCAATGGCTTGCGCTACTTCGGCTTGAGTTTGGCCCCCTTCTAACCTACCAACAATTCTCTAAGCTTCTGAATCTGTCAAATGACTTCGCTGAGACATCGTACTCATCGAAACAAAGCAATCACTGAATGCCGATCATCCTTGTCTTCATTCTCTTTTATCCAGTTGAAAGTCAAATTTCATTCGCTGCCGCTGAAGCGACGTTTTTGACGTCGAACTCTAAGTTTGCATACTCCACAGTTTGAAAACCAGAAAAATTTGCATTTGTGATTCTCTTCTTCTATTTTCGGCAAAAAAAAAATTTCGTTTATATCTTTTTTTTATATAAAACTTCAAATATCCTTTAATTGTTTTGAGCAGTGTAGCATATTTTCATAAAATAAGAAACATTGGTCATTTTTTACAGTGTATAGAAACCTTGGTCACCAATATGTTTTGAAGATTTAAGAAGCATTTACAAGTACAAAGATTTTTTTCTGTCACTGATTTTCGGACACGTTTCCGGAAAGTCTTTGTTGTAGTTTTACAGTGAATTAATCAATTTTCTCAACACAAAATATCGGTTTTCGAATGTTATCTTCCTCAAGTAACCGATTTCATGTTCTGGAAATATGCTTTAAAGACGATCATAATAACAGCATTAACACTAATAGTAAATATAATATTATTCTGTTACTGTACATGTATAAATTCAATTACGCAGCCAAAAACGTTAAATTGGAAATTGATAGTTTCGCATAAATCGATATTCCGATTTGAGAATACTGATTAATACACTATAAAAACTACACGGAAGAGTTTCCGAAAATCCGGAAAAAAAATGAAAAAAAACTGAAAAAAAGAAAGAAAGAAAGAAAAAGAAAAAGAAAAAAAAAGCTTTTATTAATGTTTTTTTTAAATGTTTTTTTAAATATTGAAAATATAATTGTTTCTGAGGTTTCTAAAGAAAAAGACTACAATAAGGCTGGCTCTCCTCTGCGAATACACACACGGCTTTTAATCGGCAATGAAAGTCATTTCCTGTTAAGCGCAAATATGCAGCTGGTCTAGAAATTGCTGTTCTAGATTGAGTAACAGATATTCTGAAAAAATCCCCTTCCTCATGCATCTCTCCATTACGTCGTTCATTAAATACGACATACGGTGTTAAACATTTGCAGCAAACAGTTCACTCATACTACACTGTCAAAAAAATTTATCAGTCTTTCCAGCCTTTTGATCGTTTCTAAAGATAACGGTAAGTTGACAACATTATGAAGCTATTCTCATCATACTATTGACCATATTATTCTCAGAAAAAGATGTAAATTACGGTTACGTAACCTTTTTTTTAATAGAAAACTGTTATTGGACCGTAAATTGAACAGTTTTCGATTGAAAAAGAATAGGGATAATTACGATTATGTTACAGTTTTCTTTGAAAACGATCGAATGACTGAAAGCATAAGTGAGGCCACTCGGCCCGGCGAAGCCGTGTCATTGAGCATTGATGCCTCACCCGGAATCTTACAATGACTGGACAGCTTGATGAAAAAAAATTAACAGCGTATTTATAAATTGTCTTCAAGTAAAATTCATATAAAATTCTATAACCGGGTATGTCGACAAGTATGGCATCAAGCAATAACTGTGTTGGAAGCATCGTGTTGGTATTTTCAAATACAGCAAGAGCATGAGAGTAGGTTAAAAATTCTTTGCATATTTATAGAATATTTTGAAAATGTGTAGTAAAATGTTAAGACAAATCAAATTAATTATTTTTAACAAAATGTATTATAGAAAAAATAACTGAAACAAACAATAAAAAAACAGTCGTTTATCAACAGTTTTAAAATTTTGTAATTTTTTCTCATATCTTTTTTCTTCAAAGTAAACCGATAGATAAAATACAACTTAATTATATTTTTAAAATAACCACTAAAATCCGTTCAAACTTAAAGCATAGATTTTTTTTATTTTCCAATTTATTATATACTTGACCGATAAACAAACAAAAACAAACTAGGTTACAACAATAAAATTAAGTTTGCTCAAACCAAGTTTAATATAATACGCCAATAGGCAGCATATCCGCATATAGAACTCTCCCTTGAAATATTGCATTTATACCTGGATTTTAATGAAAAAAAATTAAAAAATATATATAGTAATAAATGCGAAAAATAATAAGTAAAATTATTAAAAGATCGATGTCTTTATTTCCTTTAATATTATTTCATTAAAATGTTGAACTATTACTTCTTCATTTGGAGAATACTTAATCAAGTTGTATTTTACGCTTAAAAATAAAAAAATAAAATGTTACATTTGGCTAATGTTACAAAATGTTTCATCTGGATATGTAGCATTGTCGGAATCCGATCATAAATATTGGTATGGATATACAGATAAATATAGAGATAATTATATATTTATTAAAACAAAATTTGCTGTATTACACAAAATACTACTTGCATTATGATTTTTGTTATAATTCGATAGATTTAAACTGTCAGGTGTTTTCTTTAAGAAAAAATAATTTTAAACTATCTTTAACCAAAAAAATTAAATAATGTTAAATCCTATTAAAATCTCGCGTTATTGTTTCGTTAGATATTACCTGCCTGCCAATACAAAGAATTCACCATCAATAATCTTAAATTCTGAAGGGAAAATATATCATATATATATGTGTAATATATATGTTAAGTAATATCTTGTAAATCTTGTAATTCCATCATGTTATACATTAGCACACGGCAGACAGCAATTCCAAAAATTGGAATGTTGCGGGTCTCGAAGAAAAGAGCACATCGAAAAATACCAAAAAAATGGGTGATTGTCTCTTGAAAGTACGTAAAATCTACCCAATCTACATATTTTATTTCAAATCCAGCAAAATCTACATATTAAAATGAATATCAAAATTTTATTGAACAATATCTACACGTATCGCGCGTAAATAAAAACTGTCACTAAGACGATTTAATATAATTATTTACATCAGTAGTTTTAGTTATTTTTATTATTGTTTCCCTAACATATTATGATATAATATATTTGCTATATGTTTCAGCGATGAAGTAAAATACTTTACCGCTCTCTGTATTATTTAATTGCATATTATGCAATTAAGACTTATTTTGTATAACTAAGAGTTGTTCAGAAATTGTCTGACGAATCAGTCACATAATGTAGATACAATTTTACGTTACTTTTCACAAAAAGCATACGGATACTCGTAAACCTAAGAACGGATGCACGCAGATACATTAATAGAATTTAGCTTTGAAAGACCTGAGCGAAAGAATATCCGAAACACATACACATGTAAGTGTATGCACACGCTACACGCACACACAAATGTAAATAGTTGAATAAATATACATAAATTCAAGAGCATAGACAGACAAATTAGGATACAATTATTATTGATTATTTCTATTTCACCTGATAATAATTTACATTGTACTTGAACTGTCTGACTGGTTCTTGCGATTTTCAAGCTACACTCTAAAAACGAAATTTTTAAAACTGAGCAAAAAATACTCAAATCTAAGTATGTCGCATAGTCAAAATGGCTCCGAAACAAAATTACTCAAGTTTGAAACATGTATATACACATTTCTGAAAACATTCACACACGTAAGAATTATACATTATGTGCTCATATTTGAGTATGTCCATGTTTGAAAAATAAGTATAAACTGACTTCTATGTGCTCATTTTTGTGTATGTTCATGTTTCAAAAATGAGTTTGAACTGACCCTAATCAATTTTGAGAATGTCCAGGTTTAAAAAATGAGTATAAACTGACATCTATGTGCTCAGTTTTGAGTATGTCCATGTTTCAATATTCTAAGTATTTCTGGTATTTCAGAATTGACAACATTGGGTCATCATATTTGAAACAAAAAGTTTCGTAACAAAGTGAAAACATCGATTTTCTCAGATTTGAGAGTGTCGTTTTTCTCAATGTATGTCATATGTCTTTAAGTTTTAGAATCGAAATACTTTTTATAATTTAAAGATAGTTTTAAGTTATTTTTAAAGTGTGGCACGTTTCATTATTTCAGCGTACATTTTTCTCCGAATTCCAATATTACGTTCCAGGGTATGGAGTTAGATACATTTATATCAAGAATTGTATGACACTACATTTTCTTTATTTTGCTCAGAGAGAAAATTGAAAGCATTCCAATTTCCTTTCTTTATGTGTTACATTTTATATCAATTTTCACTGTCATATTGTTATGCAAATATTTTATAGTGTATACATATCAGCTTCTGATAACAAAAAATATTATTAGCTATTTTCGAAATGAAATTTTTCGCTTATAAAATAGCATTTTCTATAAAGGTCATAGTGACAATAGACTCAAAAAGTATTCAGAAGGATTTGCTTTTACTCTTAAAAACCAAATCTATGCAAAAGAGGAAAAAAAGCTTACAGGTGTGCAAGAAATGCATAATCATTTTTTCGGAATACTATACTTGTTTCGGAATGATATACTGAAAGTCTGATAAATAAACAAAAAAATAATATACATTTCCTTCGGAAATTTAAAAACTTGTAAGTTTGACTGTTTTTTGTTTTCAATATACTATGTGTATATTATGAAACTTTTGTGAGGTATTAGTGACACTTTTAATTATATGATAATTTGATTTAAAATATGTCGATTTAAATAAATCCTTTAAATGTTACTATTTACTCGATTTATTTACATTTGATATCAATAAAATTTTCCATAATAAGTTAAAAATTATTCTCAGAAATAAAACGAAATTTTACGTCCATGCCTTAGATAAAGAAAACGTTTCTACGGTTGATCAGAGTTTCGATGACAGAATGGTCTAAGGCGACAAAAAGAGGGCTCCAAAGGGAACTTTCGTTCGAACCCTGCTCCTGGCATTTGGAACTCAGTTTAATAATGCAAATTATATTTTATTTCAAGTGGAAAAATATATAATTTGTTTTTCTCTTCATTATTATTAAATAAAATTAACCACCCACAATATATTTTTTAACTATTTTTTAATTTAAATATTTAAATTAAAAGCTTTGACATGAAATTATCGTATAAATACATTTTTTGATATATATTTTTTGTCTTACAATTGATCCATAAGGCATATATACTAAGAAAAGTAGACGATTATTTTCCGTTAAAACAAACATACAAAGAAAAATAGAATGTTAAAAATTACATATAAATCTATTGGTACTGTAATGCTGTTAAATTTTATATTTCAGAAAACTAATAAAATTTTAACTTCATAAATTTATTTATGAATTTGTTAAAAAAAAAACTTCTAATTGCTTATTTCTGAATCTCCAGCCGGTTATGAAATGAGATGACTTTATTTTTTTTTACTTTTACAAACACATATCCTGTGATTATTTCTGATATTTTAGTGATGTTATGAGCCTACTTTTTCTTTTGAATCTTCAAAGAATTTTGCATCAAGATTTGACGGATACAATCTGGTAATTATTATGGGACATATATTAAAAGAAATCCTAATAATGCTACTGTTTCTTGAAAATTGATATGTTGCTAGTATCATAATATGTAAGTGGCATATACCGCAGAATTTCATTTTACAGTGGGTAATATTTTTTTAAATATTGAAAACATACCTTTTATTATATTTACTATGAAATGGGATATTTCATGAACCGAATATTTAAAACGTTCTTTGACAAAATTACCTTGATTTAATTTACATTTCAAAACTTCTAATAGAAACCTCAAAATTGAAATTTAAGAATGTTAATATATGTTATTTTATTTTTTAGCAAAAATCAATAGTGTTTCATTATGAAAAGTATTCAGAAATAATAATATTTTCCACACTGTTCGCTTAGTTTAGAATTCAAAAGTAACGACTGAGAATTTCATGCATTCACATTTAAAAAAGCCTTCGTCCACTATATCAGAATTATTCGCGTTGCAAAAAAAAAGGGGGGGGGAGGGGGATTGTTAAACCATTAATTATTTGACAACTGAGTCCAGACAACGATTAATACTCAAAATAAAAATAAATTTCAGACAGAATAGACTGTATCAGACTGTATCAGATATGTCCCACATCATTGGATACAGTAATGTCAAACTTTTGGTCTGTTTGGCTGCTTTAACTATATATGCACCAGTTCCTTCTAAAACATCCAAGAACAAGTTTTTATGGGGATTAAAAGAAAATTGAAATTTCAGAAAAACTAAGAAAATACATTTAATTGCCGAAACGTCAGTTGAGGCTTACTGTGGAGACCCGAAAAGTTTTTGGTTTCTGTCTGTATGTCTGTCTGTTTGTCTGTCTGTCTGTCTGTCTGTCTGTCTGTTCCGGATAACTGCCGCAAAAATGATCCGATTAGTTTGATTTTTGGTAGGTATGTTGGTGAGGTACCCGGAATTAGCTGTATAGTTTTTAGTTATATTTGGTCCATTCGTTCGGAAAATATAAAACATTTCTTTCTAGGTCATAATGTTTTTCTATCTGAATTCAGACGATTTTGAAAATTTTCATCCATTGAAATAAAATGGCGATTTGATTAATGTATTTAATGTGTAAGTTATGAAGGCTAAAATTTATCAAGTCAGGTCTTAAATTAATCAAATTAATTTGAAATTTTGTTAATACATTCGTCAGATTTTTTAAATTAGGTGTACAATGTTTGCTGCAATTTTATACATCTGTTCTAATAATATAATACATTTTATTCAATCATTTTTTGCAAATTTTAAAATGTATTTATTTTTATTTTCCTCTTTAATTTAATCGTAACCTAGCAACTACATTTTAAAGAATATCAAAATAATAAAATTCAAATAACTCAAACTATTTTGCTACAATATTTTATTCGCAAAATAAAATAGTTTTGAGTGATTTTAATATTTTATTGAAATAAATGAGAATTTATTTTGAAACAAGTTACCTTTTAACTACTATAGAATGATAACCGAAACATTTTTACATGACATATTCATTTTCTGGAAGAGATATGGATTTTTCGTGGTTCAAAATTAGTATTACTTTAAAATAGGATATAATATCTCGAACAGCGAGATGGTTAATCTAAAGAAATTAGCTTAGTAAAACGCATCCATACAGCCTGAAATAGCACTATTACTGGAAACTGAGATCATACAAAGTTATCACAAAAAATACTTTATAGCGCCAAACCACGGTTGCTATTTAGTGAATTGGCAGTGGGCACGATTATGAATGATTACCCAATAAGTTTAAAAGTTTCTAAATAAGCCTATTTTGGGGAGATTTTAGTATGCTATTGCCATCGAGTTAGATCAGGATGTACTTAGGTAAAAGAAATATTATAGAATGACCATCAAAACTGTTTTCCGAAACAAAAGTTGCAATAGCACTAGATTTCTGAAATAGATATAAGTGAAAAGATTCAGTTTACATTTCCATAAGTTGCTTTTGTACACGAGATATTATTCAACCTATTTATCAGATGCGAGTGTTTCGTGGTTGGCAGGTAAGTAAATATTGCTATTTAGGCATTAGGATAACATGAAATTATTTTCGAAATTTTTGCTTATTCTAATAAACCCACTGTGTAGAACGAAATCCAAGATATACTAGAATCATTCACACAATCAATAGTAAATCACAAATATAAATTTGTTAAGATTAGGGGGGGGGGTTAAGGGGGGCTCTGCCCCCTGAAGAAATGTATTTTTTTAATCTAAAACATAGAATAAGAAGTTCATAAGAATGTCAGAATATTATTGCATAAACCGTGTTTAATTAAACGTTTCTAATTTCTGAAACCTTCAAATTATTTTAAAAGCGTATAAATATGTATGTAGTAATTACAAAAATTAATTTGCGGATTGTAAGATGTTAAATATTATGAAAAGTGAGATAAAAAACATTGACTTTCAGAGCTGACGTTGACGCTCCTGATCTGTAGATTTACTACTGTATACTTTTCTGAAATTGCTATTTTATAATATTCTATGAATTATTTGCGTATACAGATTTGTTGATCAGTTTATACATATTTTGGCTTATGTGTTAAAATCGCCGTCGATGCCTAGTGCCGGCGACAAAAGTTAACAATATCAACATGTCATAAATTAAAAGCGTGTTTGTATCCGTACTACGTTTTAAAAAAGTACAAATAAAGAAAAGTAAAAAAAAGAAATGTTTAGAGCTGTGACTTAAAAAAATAAAGAGGGATCTCACATTATTTAAAAAAATAAATTAAATCAATTTTCTCGTTTTGTTGAAAGCATTAAGTTTATCGCCAATGTACCTCATTTTATGATTAACACGATCTTTTCATTAATCTTCCGTAATCAGGTCCTCACCTACATGGCGTGTTTGAGCAAGTGTGATTTGTCCAAAAATTTATTATTATTATTATTATTATTATTATTATGAATATTTAGTGGCACTCACATAAATTTTAAAAGACACTGTAGCCGCTTTATGCGTGGAAGTGTACTCAATTACGGCAAATTAATGTCACAAAAACAGTAACAAAGGTAATTTATTTAATTTATTTTTAATGTGAACTGGGCAATCAATTGTCAGTTGTAGCAATTTATCTACCCTAATTTTCGTTATTGTAGTGAAGAAATGTTCATTGTTGAAAAATAAAAAAATGAAATTCTTGTTTGATTAGTCATAATGGCTAGTCAAATAAATTGAGCTACAATTGAAAAATAAATTTCATTCGAAAATTTTTCCATTTGATAACTTGAAATTATGCGATGTTCACGAGTAATGAATCCAAAGTAACAAAAATTAAATCCATGGCACTAAAAATAGCTACTGATTTTTACAATCATCTAAAAGCGAGCTACGACATTTTAGAGATGACAGAAATAAGACTTTGGTGCTAATAAATTCAAAAGTATATGAAGTGGATGTAGACCAAATATTCAGTCACGAAGGATAGGTGTATCTTAACAATAATCATTATTAACTAAACATTTTTATAGTTTACATAGACTTAAGGGTACACGACACCCAAAGGAAAAAAAAATATTATCAACTTAAAACAATTTTTTTTTTTGTATAATATTATGTAAATAATAATTAGAAATAATTTAATCCAAAAAAAAATTATTTTTTGACAAAATTGAAAAAAAATCTATTTTAACTACTTATTTAAAAACGCTACTAGTATATGTATATTTTTTAAATTTCAATTATTTTTTTGTGCAGGTCATCAATGATATTTTGAATAGATTTAAGGATCGTTTTATTTTTTATTTATTTTTGTTTTGTTTTAATATCAATAATTTTAGAGAAAAAAAGTTGAAAAAAGTGTGAAAATAACTAGTTTTTTCACATATGATTTTTTTTTAATTAATGAAAATCTTAAAAATCGCATCCTTAAATCTCTTACATATAGTATGATGTTAAACTATAAAAATTTCAAGCACTTTCGTTCATATATGGAAAATCCTTAGCATTTTGAAAACAATAAAATCTGAAAAAACACGAACTGAGATAAATGTGTTTAAAGATTTCAGTTGTGGTTTAATTTAAAGGGACAAAATTACTACAAATGCTTGTTAAATCAGCCGTAACTGTTGTTCTATAGGGAATATCAGCCTGAAATTTCGTCAGAATGTAGTCGTAAGTATGTGGCACGTAACAAGATAGAATTATGAAAATCTAAATTTTTACGAAATTTTGATATTTGTAGTGTCCCGAGATCCTTTAAGAAGGCAACTTTAAGCCAGTAATTCTCTTGCATTACATTTCATGCCACGTTTGGAGACGGCATTATTACATGATTTCGATAAATTCGGGAAAATCGGGTTAAACTCTGTATTTTGAAAATTTTATATTAATTTATTTTCTAATTTTTTATTCCGGTGTGAATTAAAAATGCTCTTAAAATTTCACAGAAATCTAAAATTATAGTATTCTGCATTATCTTAAAATTAATACTTATGTATCGGTAATAACAAGGCAGTCGATGTGACGTCACTTTTAGTCACAAATAGGTAAAAGTGTTGGCTCGTAATGGTGACAAGATATTATCATTATGCTAAAATACTTTCTCAATTTTTTAATCGTGTTCAGTCAAGGCAAATATTTAGAGGGATATTTTAATTAAAATATTTTAAATACACAAATGTGGATGAGAATTTTTTTGATAATTTTAGCTGTTCCTATTATAAATTTTGGTACTGATATTAAAAATCACAAAAGAATTGCTGTACCATGTATAAAAAAATGTCACTTGTATATTATGTAAGCAATGTTATTATGCAATTATTGCAATTCAATTGCGTAGTTTAATTGCATGAAAAACATTTTTCTTTTTACAGAAGTTTTGTGCTACACAGAATTAAATGTGTATAGTATCCCGCATTTCTTTTCAGAAAAATATTTTACTTAATTTGGAGAGTAACTTGGCGATAGGGATCGATCATTGGCTCCATTCACAGTTTGTTTATGTTCGTGTATAGTATTTAAGAATGTTAAAAGCAAGCATTCCAATTTGATATCCCATTAATATGGGGAGAGTCTAAATTTGGTCATATGATATTAATTATTATAATTCTAAAAACAAGAAAGTTTTTTTGAATCCAAATATTCCTCAAATATACCACTTATTCCCCAATATCTATGAATTTCTTCTCACTCAATCTCACTTGATTCTGAATGAGATAAAGATGATGATAATCATTCCTAGTGTATTATGGAAGATAAAGGGTCTCAATCGGATATAAAAAAAAATTGGGGTTATCACAGAAACATGAAAAAATTTTAGATTCCAGACTAAAGGAAATAAACTCGGTTATCTCTTAAAGCACATACTACTGTATATTTACTAGGATAACACTTGTTTATATCTTACTTTCTACAAGAGAATGATTAAGATTAGTAACATTTTCTTGACTATTCTAAAAGAAATCTTAAAATTGGTCTTTTACATGACGGGAACAAAATTATGTCTGTACCTAATGTATCAGGGATAGTGAAATATATAATGGCCAAACATTGCTTGAAACTTAACCGTGGAAACCTCAGAACTGTTACAATACAGAAAAAACAACTTTGCTATAAAAAAAGGCCTTCAACTTGTTCTTTTGAATTATAAAAAATGAATTTAAATTTAGTTTAATTCATTCTATATGTATGCGTAAACTTATGTAAAAAGTTTCACAAAAATCGTTTTAGAATTATTCGAAACACCCTAAAATTTCATTGATATCTAGTCAGTGGTAGTAAAGTTATAATCAAATGTGTAAACTTGCTATTTTTTATTTATCTTACTGTAAATCAAAGACGCAAATCTATTTTACAGTTACTTCACTTAATTCCCATATTGTCATACTACGCACTTTCTTTTGTCATACTTTACTAGCAACAGAGATACAATAATACTCCATCATAGGTTAAATCGCGCCTCTTATAGTTATATGGAATTCATTTTATTCCATACAAACTTATGATAAACAATACCTTCATATTCATATATACCGCTTGATTTAAAATAAAATTTATGGCAATTATTATACTAAAATTTCAAATATTATAAAACTAAAACTCATAGGATTATAATACTTTAAATTTATAATGAATTATTAATTAATTTTAAAAATAAAACGTCGTCTGTTCTTTTTTCGTGCCGGAAATAGAAATTTGGAAGAAAAAATCAAATGTATCATAACTCTTAGAGTTGCTCGTAGAATATTGGGAATTTTTACTGTTTTACTGCTAGGGGTATAATTTTTTTTCTATCTGTTGGGATGCTTATACCCACATTTGCATCCTAACATTTTTTGTGTACCAATTCAGCGTAAAACCCCTGTCTCTGCACAAAATTTTATTTTTAGAAAAACAACCATGCACTTCAAAAATTATTAAAAAAGACTTATACAATCATAAAGAACAGTACTTCTATGGGGACTAAATATGTATAATTAAAAGGTGATTAACAAAGGTTAATTAACAGTGTTTCGTCACGAAGTTTTATTTCATGCAAAAGATGGCCAGTGCATACAAGATTTTATCAGTACTAGACTTTGTGTCGTCGACGTGACATTATAGGACAATGCTGGAATAATAAAATTTATGGCTCTGATTTACAGCATTAACCTATGTGATCTTAAGGAGCACCCAACATCATAAGAGGTGCTTAGCCTGCAAATGGGACTTCTATAGAAATATATTACTCTTTCATTTTATTGGACATGATTTTCGTTGGTCAAAGAGACGGGCAATCTTCGTACTCATGTAAATATTATTGTATTTTGTTCTGTAACATGTACGTATCAGTATTATATTAGTAAGAGTAAAAGTAACACATAATTTCGGAAATTTGCTCCAGAGTGGAGAACTTACATTTTTTATGAGGGGATGTTGAATTCCGTGAATATACGGTCCTCTTCTCAGTGGCCTGTATGAGCACAGCACTTAAGTTAATTTCTGGAAGCTGATCTCTTTTAAATAAAAATGTTACCGCTTCCAAGGTCTGTACTAAATAGATCTTTTAATGCAGTTATTAAGACAATAGTAAAATCTTAAGGATCTATATTTTAATGAGTTCCAGGCTGATTGATGCGAGATCTGACTACTGTTTTTTCTCTCGGCACTGGGTGTTTCACCAGGTATGCTGCTTTATTAACAATAATGTAGTGTCATACCTTGTATTTTATGATATAAGTGAAGGCTTGTACAGCATTCCCGACAAAATAATGATAATAATAACTTTAGAGAAAATAATTTTCACAGGCAATCTTTAAATTAATTCTTAAAAATCCACAAGATTTTATTTACTAATTTCACAAACCTGCAAAAAAATATTTTTTGAAAATTGCATTAATTTTGATAACTATTTTTTTTATTGCTGATTACGAAAATGAAATCCATTTTTTTTCTATCACGTAAGGATTTTTCACAAAATGATTGCATAATTTTAAAGAAAGAGGTGAAATCACGAAATTTTGACATTTCATTTAAATTTCATTTATTTCTAAATCCGTATAACTTACATTTATATCTGAGTTAAAGTAATAGATAATTATATGTAGAAGGTTACAAGTCCTTAGAATAACGTTTTTGCTTTCCATCAAAAGTTTTTTTGTGACTTTTCCTCTTGTGAACTTTGCAAGGATTGTCTCTTTGTAGCATCCAGCAGTAGTCGGCTATCATGCTAACATTCTATTTGCCTTTATATCGCCTCTCCATTTCCTCTATATCCTAGTGAAATCTTTCACCGTGTCCCTCACTAACTGCACCTAAATTTTCTGGAAAATAGTCAATGTGTGAATCGAGAAAATGAACTTTTAAGCTCATATTACACCCTAAAATCTCCTGATGTCTGGTCCTACAAACACACCTTCCTTCAGTTTTGCTTCGGATAAGCCTGGGAACTGCTCACAAAGGTATTTGAAACATTCACCTTCTTCTGGTGAAGCCTTGACAAATTGTTTCATAAGACCTAATTTTATATGAAACGGTGGAAGTAACACTTTTTTTGGATCCACAAGATTTTTCCTTTGAATATTTTTGTCTCCAGGATCTAATGTCTTCCTGATTGACCATTCTTTTTTAATGTAATATTGCTTTCTGTCTCGACTGTCCTATTCACAAAGAAAGCAGTGAAATTTTGTGTACCCTTTCAGCTGACCAAGCAACATAGAAATCACCTTCAGATCACCGCAAACTGTCCATTTGTGATCTGAATACGACAGTTTATTTAGGATGAAATCAAGATTTTCATAGCACTTTTTCAAATGAACTGAATGCCCAACAAACGGCAATATACAGCTTCAACAAAAACAAGGCCCCAGGAATAGACAACATAGACCATCTCATCACAAGACAAATATTCAAACATCACCCACAACTACTACAAGACATTTACAACACACTCCTCAAGCTTAACTACTTCCCGACAGCATGGAAGCAGGGGGAACTAGTCTTCTTCTTGAAAAATGGAAAGTCTCCAACAGAAGCGGACTCGTATCGTCCGATTTCCCTGCTGCCAATCCTGGGCAAAATCTTTGAGAAGCTAATACTAAAGCTTATCCTACATGAACTACACAACACACCAAAACTAGCACCGTCCCAACATGGATTCGTCCCAGGAAAATCGACGGAAACGGCAATCCAAGAAGTGCTGTCCATCATAGATCTAAGCAAACAAGAAGACAACTACACATATCTCATCTCTCTAGACTTCCACCATGCCTTCGACAATCTACCTTGGGATGCAACAGTGAAGGAGCTCGAAACCTTAGAACTGAGCAGACCATACATAAACACGACAAGATCCTTCCTATCGCTCAGATCTGCGCACACCAACTGGCTCTCTGGAGACCTTCACTGGTTCAAAAAGGGCTGTCCCCAGGGGTCGTGCTACGGCCCGTTTCTCTGGAGAATATTCATCAATAAGATCCTGATAATCCTCAGAGAAAAGGGATTCAAAGTGGTGGCGTACGCAGATGATATACTTCTAATCATAACAGGTCGCACCAGGAAGATCATAGAAGACAAAGGCAACGCAGCTCTCCAACTGATTCAAAACTGGGCGGATTGTCATTCCATTCAAATAACACACGAAAAATCAACAGTTCTGCAAATAAAGAATCGTAAATATCTCAAGCGTCCACCCACACTAAAAATTAATAACAGATCCATCAAACATAACCTCACACTAAAATATCTCGGCTTAGTTCTGGACAGCACACTTTCCTTCCTACCACATCTACATGCCAAGAGATCAGAAATCAACACAGCAGTCCAAAACCTCCTGAAGTTTGCAGCCTCACAACGCAGTATCTCAAAAGCAATACTAAAAATATGGAACAACACAATCTTAGAAAAGAAAATAACTTACGCTGCAGCAACATGGTTCCCCAAACTACAAAAATCCCACGGGCTGCGACTCCTCTCAGCAATTCAGGCACAGTGTCTGCTTTTGATCTCCCGTGCATACAAGAAGACAGTAACCTCAGCTCTCTGCGTCCTCACGGGAACAATGCCACTCTCACTAAGAACAGAGAAAACAGCAGCCCAAGGAGCAATCCTTAGGCTAGGCATCCCCATGGTTGGAATACAACCAGATATGTATCAACCGAAATTTATACCAACAGAAATTACACCATACAAAACATATTTTGAATGGGCAGAGAATGCAGAGGAGCAGCCAAATTTGCAAGTTTACACGGATGGATCGAAGACTGACGCTGGTGTAGGATACGCTTTCTGCATCTACAACAAAGAAGACACAATAACAGAACATCAAATACACCTGGACACCTCAAACTCCGTTTACCAAGCGGAGCTGCTCGCAATTTCCGACGCAATTTCCTGGCTGCAAACATCCACACACGACAAAGCTACAATAAATTCAGACAGCCTTTCCAGCTTAGTGGCACTTGCAGACATGGATACAGAAAATTATCTAATAGGTCAAATAATAAAGAAACTGCAAAACACAACAAAAAAGATCCTCTTCAACTGGGTAAAAGGCCACTCAGGAATTGCGGGCAACGAACACGCTGACAGACTCGCCAAGGAAGCCACACAACCGGACACATCAATAAAACACATCTTCCACCCAGCACCTCCATCCTACCTCAGAGGACAACTAAAACATAAATACACATCTAAATGGCAAGACCAATGGACAGCGGAGCACAGGGGACGAAAAGCCTACAGCCTCTGTCCAAAAGTCACCGAGGACTTCCTGGTCCTACACCGAAACATCTACCTGTACATAACCAACCACGGCCCGTTCCCATCATATCTCTCTCTCTTCAATAAAGCCCCATCTCCATTCTGCACATGTGGAAAAAGAGGAGATGCCACCCACTACACACTCAACTGCCCGCTAACGTCAGCATATCACATAAGGAAACCGGCATCACTGAGGACCTCAGTTTGGTTCCACCACGTCCTCCATACACCAAATCTACAACAAAAAATAATAGACTGTGTCCATCTCCTAGAACACAATCAGCAACTATTTCAAATGCCTCCAGCACACCTTCTAGGAAATGTCCTGCCCTCAGACGATGATGAAGAAGAATAACCCTCATCATTGACCACAACAATAGCGGAAACACAGTAGTGTAAATAATTCCATTCCCTCATCAAAAACTCATTCCACCACCAGCAACAACTTCAAATAAACACCAGAGAACAAGTAATAATCATCCACAACCCCTTCACCTAACAGTCCCACCACACCGTCATCCACCGTCAACAACAGTAAAAGAGACTCATCATTATACACGCCTGTAAATAGACTCTCTCCATCTCCATCAGCATCACAACTAGACTTTAATATCGCAAATATTGTATAAACCCATATTACTCAAGTCCACAAATATAAAAATTTAAACTCTTGGAGTTTTTGTAAATACCTTACTCAAATGTTATGTCAAATTGTATTATATATCAAATCAATACTATGTAAAAGCCTAATGACCTATTGGCCTCATCTGTTTTTTTTTTTTTTTTTTTTTTTTTTTTTTTTTTTTTTTTTTTTTTAAATAAACTTGCCAAGCAGGGCTTGCAGAGCTTAAGCCGTATGGTAGGCCACCCTGCTTGGTTGAATCTGAATCTGATGAATCGATAAAAAGTCTCCATTCGTCAAGTTCACATTGGACTTTGAAACTTGGTATGAGGCTCGGAATATTGTTACAATAAACAAGTTCCCCTTCTTTAGAAAAGAACGGAATGAAATCTTTTTCTTGCTTTCCACAGGTTCCGAAATCAAGAAAATGACGTACCAGGAGCTAGCAAATGTTTTTCTTTTAATCTGTAACCTAAAACTTCTAACGAATCCTTAGGAAGATTTAAATCCCTGACTAAATTATTTAACTCAGACTTCATGAAAAGTTTAGGTTCATCGCTAATAGAGTCATATACCTCATCAACATCGCCATCCCTTTCACATTCGGGTACAGTATCTGAATAATAAAAAAAAAATATTTTCCACAGTTTCTGGAGGGAAATAAGGAACCGGAATACCAGGTCCATGAGAAACAGCACGTATGGCAGATGGAATGTCAGGATAAGATGTTTCCTTTTTGTTCTTTAAATTGAAACCTTTCATATTACAAATACAAAAATAGCAATCATCACTATGATTTTTAAGTTCTCTCCAAACCATTGGTATACCAAACCGAAAAGATTACTTTTTACCTTGAAACCATTGCCTTAATTCTTCTACACAAATACGACAAACTTTGTGTGGAGCCCAAGGCTTGTCTTGATCACCCAATTTCATGCCAAAATAAGCGAAATACACTTTTTTTACAAAATCAGAAATGCTTCATTGTTGTTTTTTCACTGTATAGTTACTACAAATATAGCAGAAACAATTCGGTGAATAAGCGCATCCTCTGGAATCTATGTTCTCTAATGCAGCAAAAATTAGAAGTTAAAATTACTACTATAACTTCTAACTCACAGCTCGGAATAGAAACACATGTGTACAGCAAATAGTAAAGAAAGACACTGATTCAGGTTTAGAGATAAGGTCAGTGAAAAGGGGTGTGAAGAAGGGGTGGCGTACAGACACCTGCAAGCAGAAAAGATCCGATTTCAACTGATTTCCTCTGTCTTGAATATTGTATTTAATAGGCAGTTTACCGATTAAGAGAAATATTCTGTATTGGAATAGATTCTTCTTTCTTTTTTATTAGTTTAATGCACCAATTTACTATTTCAAGTCCATAAATTTATTTGACAAACTCATGTAAATAATATTTTTTTGGTCCGAAATATACTAAATTTATAAAATAATTGATTGTGATTTGTGATGAAACTGTACGTGAAGGAATTTTTTCATTATTTTTCTAGTAATCAGCATCCAAAAAACTATACCACTTACTATACCGGACATTTTTTCATCATAGGGTTGTGATTTTTATTGCAAAACGACTGTCACAGGCAATCTTTAAAATAATATTTTTAAATCCACAGGATTTATTTTATACAGATGTATAATTTAATCTGTTACCTAAACAGCAACATGCTGCTTGCTATTAAATTTTTGTAAGAAAAGGAAGATTGGCCTTTTCAAGTAAATTTAATTTCTTTGTTTTGTAACTTTGTAAACTTTGTTTTGTGAATAACTTAATTTTCTTTATGTTGTAAATAAACTTATGTTGTAAACACAAACGTCCAGATCACATTCTTGTAATGGTTTTTACAAGAATGTGATTTGGACGTTTGTTTTAACACCAGTTTTAATTATAAATCCTGATGAAGGCTGGGTTCGCAGCCGAAAGTGCTCGATTTATTTTAATGTTTTAAAATCTAATTAAAGTTTTATTCATCTTCTAGATAATGGAATCACATTTTTATTTGTGAGTACTTTTATGGTAAATATATATACATCTCTTTTTGAAAATATATATCTTATTAAAAAGCTGCACGTTATTAGTATACTTTTGTATTTAGCTTAACGAGACTATCACCATTGTTTTTATGAGTGCATGCTATATAGAGGTCTATGAATTAAGTGCTCTATTCATGCAGTATGTGTCAAAAAATGCAAAATCTGAAGCATATTTTCCATGATTTTTTTTTTTTTATATAAAAGTACGTTTTAAATCCTACTAACAACTAAGCAAGCAAATTAACCTATCCTTATTTTTTCTTCTTAGGATATTTTTAGAGAAAAAAAAATTCTTAGAAACAAATGGGTAGTAAGGAAAAAGTTCCTAAAGTACCGTGTAGAAATATTAATTCGGAAAAATCTTCTTTGTTCTGAATAATGCATATATATGTTAAAAGAATGTTAATTTAAGTGCAGAAAATATACAGGTTTTATTTTTTTTTAACTTCTTTGTTACGGGATTTTATCAACAGGTAAAAATAATAAAATTTTAATTTATCAAAAAAAGTTTCAAGACGATGTTTCGTAAAGTTTATTTAGTTTAAAATATTTGAAATAGCCGAGATAATTTAAAAAAAAATTAAATATATATTTTTTTTTCATAACATTTTAAAAGAAACATGAACTCGTTTAATTTAGGTTTTATAAAAAAAAAAAAATGCAGGTGAAAATAATGAAATTAATAAATAGAAATAAAATTAATTAATAAAATTAATAAAATTAACTATAATTACTACTATAAATTGAAGTGATCAAAAACACTATCATTAAGTTAAATAAATAACTGCTATCGTAACAAAAATTTAAATAAAATATTAAGACAAATATGAGGAAAAAATTCTGTACATTTTGCTTTTGTCACGAATAAAAAAATATCAAGAGTTTTTTAAAATTTTATTATGTTTTTGTTTTTTTTTTGTATTTTTTAATTATTACATGCTTGCAGATTTTTTTTTTTCGAATATAAAAAAACTTGCATCACATCTGTTTCCTCCCAAGTTTTAAACCAGTTTTATAACTACTAAGAATTATAATATTCAGGGGTGTTTATTGCTAAGAATTTCGGAAAATGTTCTCTGTATTATGAATAATTATCTTGAATACATTATGTTTTATTTGTTAAAATTTACAATGTATTGAACATATTTAACGGTATTTTCATGATATGTAGCATATTTACCACATGAAAAGCTGTGTATAATTTATCAAGCATTTAAAAGAATGTAAATCTTTATACGGAGCTTTTGAATACAGCGAAAAATACCCTTATGAATAAATATGTAAAATATGTCTTTTAACAGATTGTATCGTATAATAAGTAATAGGAATTCTACTCTTGGATAGTAGAATTCCTACTGTCCTGTTATATTCAAGTTAATAACTTCACAACTAAAATAATATTCAGATATCTAAATTAAAAATAATGATAATATTTATTAGAAATGTAAATATATATATCTATATATATATGTTTGTGTGTGTGTGTGTGTGTAGGCACACATATTACTTAGGCTCATAGGCTATCAAAGCCTGATAGCTTATGTGCCCGCCGGTTCTGTATGTATGTACGTACGTATGTATGTATGTATGTACGTAACGCGATAACTCTTGGTAGAACTAACCGTTTTACTTTAAATTTTGTTTATAGGTTCCTTGTGATAAGGCGCTTCCCTGATTAGTTTTGGAGGTTCATTGGTAAAGCATAAAGGAGGGAAACGGGGGGCTAACCCCCCATAATTTAGATAAATGGGTTTTTCATGCAGATTTATCCCATTTTCTTCAAATTTTGTATATAGGTTCATTTTGATAATGTGCTTCTGTCAATAGTTTTGGGGGTTCATTGGTTAAGTATAAAGGGGGAAAGAGGGGATCACCCCCCCTAATTTAGATAAATGAGTTTTTCATTCATTCAGAATTATCCGATTTTTTTCAAATTTTGTATATAGGTTCATTTTGATAATGTGCTTCTATCAATAGTTTTGGGGGTTCATTGGTTAAGTATAAAGGGGGAAAGGGGGGGATACCCCGCCCTAATTTAGATAAATGAGTTTTTCATTCATGCAGAATTATCCGATTTTTTTCAAATTTTGTATATAGGTTCATTTTGATAATGTGCTTCTGTCAATAGTTTTGGGGTTACATTGGTTAAGTATAAAAGGGGAAAGAGGGGATCACCCCCCCCCTAATTTAGATAAATGAGTTTTTCATGCAGAATTATCCGATTTTCTTCAAATTTTGTATATAAGTTCATTGTGATAATGCGCTTCTCTGAATAGTTTTGGGGGTTCATTGGTTAAGTATAAAGGGGGAAAGGGGGGTTAATCCCCCTTAATTTAGATAAATGGGTTTTTCATGCAGAATTATCCGATTTTCTTCAAATTTTGTATATATATTCATTGTAATTAGAGACTTCCCTGATTAGTTTGAGGGGTTCATTAGTTAACTATGAGGGGGTAACGGGGGGATGACCCCCCCTTAATATATTGTTGAATTTTTTTTCGAGGGGCTTTTTTCAAATTCTTTGAAATAAGAGTATAATATACAATTAGTGTGAATAGCCTGTGAGCTCAATGCCCTCAGTTTAACTGGGCAGTTTTCTTTTTATTAAATTTTCAACCAGAAGGATTTTTTTTATAAATGCTGAAACGTTTGTGTATTATAAAATATCTATAAATCATTTAATAAATTACTTTTACATTTCTAAAAACCAGAAAATCACTTTACAACTTCTTATAATTCGGAATTCTAAAATACTTTTTAAAAGTAGTTTCTAACATTTGAATCTCTCATTTGAATATTGTTGTTCTATTTTTAAGATCGCACTGATTTTCATAAGACATCATTAAACAAATGTTTCAATGTCTGTGTAGTTTATTCAGAAAATTGTCTTTCATTAAACTGTATGTTAATAAATAACTAAATAACATGCTATGTTGCAAACGGAATTATTTAGTATGAAAACTTTGTATTTGACGGAGAAAATTATGGTTATATGCGCTTTATGTATATAAAGAGAGAGCAAAGGACGGATGTAAATATTTTCTACATCTACAATAATTTTTTAAAACATAAACATTTATATATATATTCTTAATATAAATTATATTGATATATGTAGGAAACAAATTATATTTATTATTTTCCAGTTTTTGAAGTACAAATACATATGGTTTGACAAACAACAAATTCTACTTTTCTAATTAGCACTAATTTTACAAATAATTAAATTACCTAATTTTCTGTTTTCTTTTAATTTATGCTCCATTGATAAAATATAGGCAGAAAAAAAAGTAACTGATATCTATGATTTTTTTTAATAGTCCATTTTTGTTTAATTTTTTTTATCCAGAAAATCAAATCCTTAGCGTACAATCTTCTTCATACAAGTTTCTTTATTTTATAATTTTATAACAAGTTAATAATACAAGAGTTTAAAAACTATTTCTTCATGTCCCTGAGAAGAACACACGTTTATGTATTTATTTTTTAATTTCCTTGAAGTGTTACTTATTTATTTATAAAACCTACAGAAAAGTTTTACAAAACACTTTTCTTTTACAAAAAAAAAATGCTAACTTTTACTAATTTTTTTACTAACTTTTAATAATAAATATGTATTATATTTCGGCATACATGGCAAACCTATTTTATTTATACATATTTATATGCATTCTCATTATTATATAATACACATTTGTTTGCAAATTTAACGAGGCATTTTTATTTATATGTAATATTTACATTGACTATCTTATCTGATATGCCAATGCACAGTGTAATAGTTTAAAAATATAACTGAGCTGAGAAAGCTCTATTTATCCTCTCTTTTTTTTTTATACTTGGTTTTCAAACAAACTAAAAAATAAAACACTTGATTATTTAAACATCATACACATCATTTTAACACACATCAAATTACTCTAAAGTGTTTTGTCAACGTAATTTTATTATCTGAAAATTAGGATATGAAAACTAAATTTTAGCCGACATCAGGAAAAACAATTGGATGAGAATCATTGTATTTTAAATTAATCGCGAATGAAGAATACGTTTCCTAAATAACTATTAAGCATTCCAGCGGAATGTGCAATGTTTACACAACAGCGAGGAATTTGAACTTCTCTAATTTAAGAGGGAAATATATTTGTTGCCAAAAAAGAGTAATATAAGGTTGTACACGTGTACCGTTTCTACATATCAGTTACGCTCTGGTGTGAATCATGTTATTACACGGTACCATTTTGACCTGCAGTTGTTCCCAGAAGGTGTTTCCCTAGAAGTGTGCCAACAGAGCACACAGCACTCGTTAAGACTAGTTTGATTTCTAGAAGCCTTTGTTTGCTGTTGCTGTTATGCTAGTCATGTGTGTTTTGTTAAGAGTGTTATCCACTATGGATGGTATGAATTAATATGTTTACATGATTACACTTCGTTGTACAGTCTGTGTCACTTTATATATATTATATGACAAAGCTTGATGCGTGATATTTTCGTACATCGGAAATATTTTTGTAATTATTCTTTTTGCATCAATTATTATCAATTTTTGGGGAAATTTAAATCTCTAAATTGCGTCGTTACAAAGGTGGATTTTCTCTCCAGAGCGTTTGAAGCAAGGATACTTAGATCTAAACCACGTTGTATAATAAAAGTAAAAACACTTTTGAAATATTAATAACATCAAAATGATTATAATAATTTATATAAAAGTTAATTGTAATGTAACAATATGTATATATAAAATAAATTGCTACCACTCAGAGGTATATTTATTTGTCAAATTGATCGTGTTATTCAAATCCATTTTAGCTAACACAATACATGTCTTCAATATTAAGTTATCAAACAATGAAAAATATATAAGGAAATTGATTGAAACCATTAATTCATTTGCTTATTCTATAATGCTGCAATTTCTAGAATCGATTCGACCAAAATCAATATGTGTCTTAAAAGCGTTTATTTCTCAGTGAATGTTTGGAATGACTATTTACATGTAGAAGGAAGTTAAAAGTCACGGAGATTCAACATGTAAATGTAGAAATTTAAGATAATCATTATCTGCATTGACATTTCCAAACACATTTGCTTTAGTAGATTCTTAGATATTTGATTTTGTCAAATTTGCATTTACGGTTACAAAATAAACGAGACATTCAACTACTCATTCAGCTTTAGAAAATTTTATGATTGTGTATGCGGTTAAATAAATATATACATATATATCATATAAAATTTCCGTTTATTCGCAAGAGATTTTAATTACCATTTAGATACTTTACTTATAATCAACTATAATTTTCAATACAATTTTTGCTTATTTAAATTTAAAGTTTAAGGTAGTTTAGTTTAAGAATTGTCGTTTAGTTTGAGTAATGTAGTTTGATAATTATAAGAAAATTAAATATATAGAAAAAAATTCTAAATGTTTTTTTACAAACTATTTAAAAAATTCTTGTAATAATCATGCATATAACATTTATAGTAACTGGTTGATTTAACAATTTTAAAATGTTCTCGAGATAATTTAATATATAAAATAAGTATCTTAAGAATAATGTACAGTCACTATCTTAAGTATAATCATATACGACGGGCAGCCAAGGAGAGGGGCAATCCCCGACACATTGGATGTCACGTGTTCACGATAAGTTGGTTTCCAGAAACTGTGGAACTGCCATGTGACCAAAGTAACCGGAAAAGCAGACAATATCAGTGGAGTACCGCAGTATGTATCTTTATTTAGCTGCGATTGGACGTATCTTAACAAAAACAAAACATAAATAATACATTTATTATATAATACTAGTAAATTAGAATTTTTCTAGAAAATTTTCGAAGAATATCTGAGTCAGTTATCACTGATAGGATAAAAAGAAAGTTTGAGGATACTAAGATTTATTCATGTTATTTTTTAAAGAAAAAAAAATAATACGTTAAGAATATTTTCAAACAATATGCATAGAACAATAGATTTCTATACTCCCTTATTGGAATTATATACAGAATATACATAATACTTGATATTACACAGTCAAAACCTGAAAGGGTGTGGAGGTTAAAGTAAGCAAAACTTAATTTTTGATCATATCAATAAGCGCAATTAGTGCAAAAAATGTACCTCTGTATGAAAACTGGTATACTTTACTTATGAAAATGCAACAGTTACGTATGACATGTAGGAATCAATAGAAAATAACGTGTTAGTCATACTATAATAAAAATATACTACGATATATTTTTAACACTAAAATTATCTCTATACCATCTAAATCATATGAGAGTAATTAATATAAATCAGGTGAATCCCAAATAGCATTAGATAAAATTGAAAATTTTATAAAATTAAACTTAAAAATTGTTTTTTAATTCGGTAGATGTTTAATAATTAAAATAAGTAATTAATAATACTTACGTTACCATATATGATAAAATTTTAAATTAAAAATAATATAATGGATATAAATAAATAAATGCATCTAAAACACTAATATTGTAAAAAATATTTAAAAAGAATTCCATCCATTATTTTCTCTGCATTGAATGCTTAACTACATTATACTTTCGTAAACACCATTTTATTAAATAGATTCGCCTTCACCGATAATTATCCGCAAAATTATTTCCAGAGAATGACTTTAATTGAATTCTACAATTTAATTGATCAGCAGATAAATTATAAAATTTGTGACGAAGGTTTGCCATTCTAAATTAACACAATTTTAAAAAGTCTCAATTGGCTGTTGCTGTTAATCATATGTAATGAATTACAGTTCAAAATTACATAATGATACACGTATGAGTTTAATATATATATATATATATATATAATAAAAAGGTACACGCGTATGATTAATAGTAATATATATGTGAAAGAGAAATATATGGTGTTATAAAATAAGCCAATACAGGTCAAAATTAAAAAAAAAACAATATGGGATATAATTGTTCTGAAAGTCGGAAATAACACGGAATGTCAAAATTTAAATTAAAAATATAATAAATATATACGTAATATTATATAACTAAATAAAATATAGATAATGTGCAAGATTAATCAACTATAAACGTATGAAGCATTGTGGCAATGAAAACGTTTGAGAATGTAGATCAAAGTATAAGGGATACGCATAAATATTTCAAGTAGTAATTGTCACAGAAGGGATTATGAATGTTACGTTTACTAAATGTGCTGCTGGGCAGAATATCACTGGCATTGCATTACTTCTGATAGTCTGTTTATCACACAAGTGTTCAAGTGGATGCTCTCAATAAAACGTCTACCAAATCATATGTATTATGCACTATGCAAAAGTCCTTTTTAATCTGCCGTTACTTTATTCTTATGGAATTACTGCTGTAGTTGCAGTAGGTCTATTCTCTTTTTCTTATCACTTCTTTCTGTCTTCGGCAGTTGTTTAAATCATCGTATTTGGTATTTTGATCTTTTCAGGATATTCTCAGCTACACTATTTATTGGGATTAGTTCTATTTTTAGCATGATCTTTCCATTCATTTGCAAAGTGGCTTCGTGTCAGATGCTTCCTTTTGCTTCTTTCCATCTATCTTCTTTATCACGTTTCGGGATCAGCAATTTCATTTCCATAGGTTCTTTCCGGAGTCAAGCGAGACCTTATCTTGTGGCCGGATTTCTTCTTTCTAATTTTGAAACTATCTTTCGAGTTCTAACTGGCCTCTGTTGCTATGCTGCTTAATAGGCTCTTCGTTACTTTTCTGCTTTCTTCCATCATTCGAGTTTAATTTCAACACTTTTTCATCTCAATGTTCTGCATTGGACTTTTCTTTAGTACGGCTTTCATAATTTTATCGCTAGCATTATTCTTTGTTCATAACAGTTTGGGTGTTCCATGAATGAATATCTTTAGAGATCAACTTCTCTTCGAAAGTATTCCATGGATAATAATGCTTCGAGATCAACATCTCTTCGAAAGTATTCCATGAATATAATGCTTCGAGATCAACTTCTCTTCGAAAGTATTCCATGAATAATAATGCTTCGAGATCATATTATCTTTGAAAGTATTCCACGAATAATAATGCTTCGAGATCAACTTCTCTTCGAAAGTATTCCATGAATAATAATGCTTCAAGATCAACTTCTCTTCGAATCTATTTTTTTTTCTCTTCTTTTCGTTTCCACACTCTCTAAATTTGGGCGTGTCCTTATTTTCTATTGGCTTTGTACATGGCCAGGGCAATATCTGACTTGGGCGGTCATCTTGTTTGCGATCCACTTACTCTGGCCTATGATTCATGCGAGTGATTCTTCGACTGAATATGTGATTAATAATGGTGTTGATATAATTCTTTGTCAAAATATTTATATTTTTAGGAACAGGGCTGCGGGTATTCCTGTTGAATGGCCTATTTATTTTTCTATTAACTATAACGCTGCAATAATAATTACTAACCCTGATTACATCAGTTTGCAAACTCTGTGTTTGGACAATAGTGTCTTTGTTTCACTTAACGTCAGAATAGAGTTTTATTCATTGGCTCCCAGTACTCGACTCCTTCTGGAGATTTGGATAGTGATTTGTCAGCTTGGTCATCTATTTTCTCTGACTTGTATGATGTGGTGATCGGAGGTGATTTCAATGCTCCACTTCTAACTCTTGGTTATATAAGAGAAAATGAGCGTTCGGAAGAACTGATGGAACATCTTATGTCTTATAGTTTAAGTATTCTAAATGATCCAGAGGCCCCAGGGTCAATCAAATGATCCAGGGTCAATCATCAGGTAGACCTGATTTAACATTAGCTGTTCTTAACATATGTGAACATCTAGATGGTTGGACAGTGGATGATAAAACATTCTCAGTTAAGGTATCAACAGTTAAGGTAAATTTTTTTTGGCTATTGTTTAACCAATTTGTATTTATTGTAGTCTTAATTTTTATTGGCATGTGCCAGTAACATTCTGTAATATGTTGAAGATGTGCATTATGTTTATATTATTGTCTGTATTTTCCGGGCTTGTCCTTGCGGCGGTGTTTTCTCTGGGTGCTAGTGGGTTTTTTTTCCCACGGGACATTAACTCCTTATACTTTACGGTGGGAGTCCCGGGTGGGTGTCTTCAGGGCCAATGATTCGTTTTCGTCGAGTTGATACGAATATATTAAAATTGTCTGTGTCTAGTCTGTGATCTCTGACCTTGTTTAGAGTAGACCTTCTGGTAAAAGCATCACTTGTGAACCTAGTAATTACGCATTGTAATGCAACTGTCCAAAAGTTCATAAGTTGTAATGAGATCTGTTTATGTATTTGTTTATGACACCAATGTATTTTGACAGTAGCCGGTTTGTTTCTACGGTGTTATAAATTATCCCTCGTTATTTATTTATTTTTCTTTCTTTCCTCCGTCAAGTAAACAACTTCATTAACACTTGAGTTAAGTAAAAAATTAATATTAAATTATTTTACCCAAACCGTAAGTACGAAATTCTATTTTCTGTGAACATGTTTACGTGATATATAAAATAACACTGATTTAAGTATCCATATTCTTCTTAGACATACAATATCTTCATAAGTATTAAAAAACCGTTTATATTTTGTATTCTTATTCGCTTTTGCGAATGCGGTAAGAATTCCTTTTCTTGAAAATCTTGCCAGAAACTACTGTTCCCTCTTTAACTTCATGACATATTATTTTTCAAAAACTGGCATTTTCAATAATATATAAATATATATTTAAAGTAGTCAAATTTTCAAAAGACGCAGATCTATCGATGAAAATTAAATGATCTAATAGACAAACTGGATTAGATTTAGGATCATTTATTATTTTTTTTTTGTTTATCTGTATTAGTTCAAAATGATTAGTAGAATTAGATGATCTGTATTAGTTGAATTTTGTAACATCGCAATTTTTAGCTTTTTGCAATAATAATAAAAATAATAGAAATTTTACGCAGATGGAGTTGAATTTTGTGTATGTTTCTACATGTAAAGTGTTAGAAAATCAATAATTGTGCATCAAACCATGTTTCTGGAAAATCTTTGTTATGACCCTATTTCTATGTAAATGCAACACATTATTTCAATCAATCTCGTACCTAGTATCATTGTTTTCAACTATATAAAAACATAGCATGAAACAATGCTGCAGGTTCATGTGGTGGTATTTTTGTGTATTTTTTTTTTCTTTTAAGGAACAAAAATTCTGTAGCGTTTTTTTTTTTTTTTTTTTTAGAAAATTCGTTGACAGTGTGATATATTCGCTTCATAGTTTCCGATCAATCTCAGAACGAGTATGGAACCGTACCAATTTTTGCGCAACTCAGAGTCCTCTCTACTGACTCCCTTGGTTAATCATATATACACACTGAATGAAATAACTTTAAATTTTCGTATCTTACATATTTCTTAATTTGTTTTGTTAAATTTATACTTATCAAAATGTAAAAGTAAGTTTTTAATTAAGAATACTCTTCAAATGGTTTGATTTTAAATTATTGGAGCTATTATCGTATTATACATTATAAAATAAAGTGCTATATAATATATTATATTATAAAATATAACATGTTATGTGATATAATTAGTTATTATATAACACAAAATTAAATCGTGTTATATCAATTTATTAACTAATCAATTTACACATTAATTTTAACCTGTTTTTATCAAATGAAACATATTTTTATTTAAATATATTCGTTGGAATGAATCAATGAATATATATCAGTTTTTGTACAAAAAGAAACTGCTGGATAAATATTTTAAATTGTATCAATTTTAGTAGACAAAAATACATTCTGATGAATATTCTAAATGTAAATAGAAACATTATTTTTCAGGATTTTAAATTATCTTCTTACAGCAGGATGGAAAGAAAAATAAGGTAACCACAAAATTCATATTTTTTGTAAGTGAAAAACATTTTCTCTGAAGACGATTTAAATTTTTATCTACACTTGAAAAAAATAAAAGACTATATTAGGAGGGGCTGTTACAAAACATTTCAGATCATCTCTTTTGACTCGAGAAAACAACAAAAACAAGTTTCGGGAAAATAAAGCTTTATTGACAATTCTGAAATTCTCGAAACTCGAGCTTTTTAAATAATATTGAGAAATTTTCAAGTAGTTTTTTTTTCAGCTGTAGACGACATAGAATGTAATTTTAAACTGCAAGAAAAAAAATGTCTTATTTAGCTATTTATTTTAAACACTTTTCGGAATGTGTGTAAATGTAAAAATGTATCTACAAATAGGAAAAAAAACAAAACATTTTAAAACGCGTTGTTTCTCTACCATTCATTAAAATCAAAGAAATTTTTTTTCACTTCTCAATATTCTGTAATAATAAAGCTCTGAATGTAAAGTAAGACATCTTGAAAATTTTTGAGCTTGTTTCAAGTTAATATACGAAATATTATGTTTAATATAAAGTTTAAAACAAAAATAATTTTAATTATAATAATACTTTATTAAAATACCAGCTTATACTTATATAGTTGTTTTAACCCCATGTGTTTCCGTGGCACATAGATACATATTGAAATTTAACATCGTTGTACTAGAATTCAGTTTAAATTTAAAATATTTGATTTAAATTTTATTTCATTTAACCTTTTAAGACCCGAGATTAAAATAATACTACAAATACACATTTCTTTCTTCTGGGCAAACAAAATGGCAGCATAGATGATAGAAAGAGCTATTTTTATAAAATTGAAACTTTAGGGTACTGGTGATTTAGGTACCCACATTTGGATTTAAATTACGAGTCCCCTTGAAATATAAATTTAATTATCAATAACCTAACTTCACGTAATAACAAATTTAAGGGTTTTAAACAAGTGAATGATCTACATATCCTTTTTTTTTTGTAAAGCGTTTAAGGTAAATAATAATTAAAATTACTTACTTTCTTTCCCACACAGCCTTGAAAATATTTTGCAAGAACACATGAAAATAACATTTATTTTATAACGAAATAAGTGCTGTCTTTTATGGGCTCTGTTTCAAAGCAAAAAAATATTCAGTCATACTATAGAAAAAAAGTAAAAATGTTTAAAAAAAAATTTAGTTTTTATGATGAAATTAATCGAGGTCCAAATATGTGTACCTCCTGTCTGTTTGTCTTATTAAATAAAATCCATTGTTGCTGTAAGTATTATGAATTTAAATATATAATTGTCATTGCCGTTAACAAATTCTGTTACATTTCGAGAAAACAATAAGATTATACAGGATATTTCATAAAAGATGGGTAAAACTTTAAAAGGTGATAGCACAGACGACTTTTTATATAATACTATAAGTTTTTATTCAAGTACTTTAAAGTGAATTTTCCTGATGAATAATAATAGGCATACGTCATTTATTCAGATATTTTGTAACATAAATTCGCTTATATACAAGGAAAAATGTCTTCCGTATATAGTCCAAAATAAAAGAATAATATTAAAATTAGCTGTTATTACTTTTATTATTTTTATTTTCTGTATTAAATGATCGATATCTTGATAAAACAGCAAGCGCTCATTTGATTAACGGAATTTTCAGTAAAGAAAAATAAAATGAGGAATATAAGCTTGTTACGGTCCCTTCAGTGCCGCCACGAGGTATTTGAGACTTACTCAGGTTTAAGGTGTAAAACACTGTTTATTGAAACTAAGATAGGGAAAGACTACAAAGGAGCTGCAACATGTTAAATTACGCTACTCAGAACTAAATTCATTTCTATCTTCAAATCAATTCTTAAATTTAAAAAAGGAAAACTACCGAATCTAAATCAAACTTACGTATGGAAGGCTGACTGCTTTTCAACAGTATCTGTGCTGCAGTTATATCCAGTATGGCTTTCGCTGTCGAACAAATACTGTCGCCGAAAATACTTTTTTAGTAAACAAATTCAAAACGTACGTAAACTGTCCCTAAATACCAGCAATCTGTAGTGCCGCGAAGACTTTATTAAACAAAGGGGAAATTTAACAAAAATGGTGAACACTCTGAGCCAACATTAAACATCAAATATCACAGATCACGTGGCGTCGATGCCGTGCATGGCAAACTCCATGCCTTAAAAAGGGTAGGAATTAAAATTGTTTTGATGAAATAGTCCTCCTAATTTTAAAAAAGTTATAGTTTTTTCGTTTTGTATACGGCCTCTGGGCCCTATGAATAATACTTAGGAAAAATTTGTCCATCCTCTTATAATTTTAAAAACTCGAAGGTTTCTAAGACTGAAAATTGAAAAACGCGTTTTTAGTGGCAGAAAGATTCAAAATTTCTTAAAATTTAAAATATCACATTACGTTGAGTTTTAGTCATAAAAGAATGAACGTTTGTGTGTTTTACTTGGCAGAGTATCGAAAAACAAGTTTTATAGATATACCTTCTTGGTCTCAGTTGCGGTATAAAGTTTACAATGTGTATTTGTGTTTTTTTAAATTGATGCCAAGGCAATTTCACCAAAATAAACTTAATTCCTACTTAATTTTTAACCTTTATGGAATTTTCATTATATTCGTATCTCCAACAAGTAAAAAAAAAACTATGACAGCCAGTATATTGTAAAATCGTGAACCCAACATTTTTGTGCGGTGCTTACAACTTCGGAGAAATTCTTAAATCCAGTATTTTGTAGACGCAGTGTTAGAAGACGATACATCACTGACGTCAAATTTGATAGGCATAAAAACACATTATATGTGGATTGTCACAGATTGAGAATTGAAGTCCATACCGGGAATTCTCAGACAAGTATTAAAAACCTCAGTTCAAAACATACAAAAATGTATTGAATTTTTTTTTTTTTTATGTAAGATTGAAAGTAATATTAGGAACGCAGGACATTTTTAACACTTTCCAACCTAGTTGAAAAGTGTTTATGACTTCGGTTTGTCTGGCCGTCTGCCGTCTGTCCGTGCTCTAACTCCCGTAAATATGCTCGGATTGCCCTGCAATTTTTATATGTTATAATCGTTATCTATAGCATGTTCCCTATTTCAACGGAAATGTGTAGTACTTATAGTGCACTTTTTAGTGCACTTTTTATAGTGCACTTTTTTTAGTGCACTTATAGTTTTTTTTACAGGGACACTCAAAAGAATTCCGTTACATTGCGGTCTATGGGGAAAATGATTTGCGGTTTATTTAAATAATGTTTAACTATTTTAAACGCATTGAAATTTATATATATCACTGAGGTGCATTAGAAGAAGCTTAATATGGAATAGGGTGTGCATAGCACTTATACTTACTTTACAGGGACAGTCAAAAGAATTCCGTTACATTACGTCTATGGAGAAAAATCGTCTGCGGTTTATTTAAATAATGTTTCCCTATTTTAAACGCATTGAAATTTATATAAGGTTCATTACAAGAGACTTACTACAGAATAGTGTGTGTATAGCAGTCATCGTTCATTTACAGGGACACACAAAAGAATTCTCTACTGTATGTTAACAATGATTCCTGGAAGTGCGTTTTAAGTTACTGGACGCGATTTTAATTTTAAATCGCTTTTTGTATATTACGTGGTGTGTATAAATTCTGTAGATCCTATACAGGGAAGCACAAAAGTTCGGGAACACATTTCCGTATTATTTAACTCCAGACGGAGAATTTTAAATTCTGCTACGTGTTTCCTAACTGAACTAAAATTTAGCATCCTATGTAGTCTATATACAAATCTATAGATCCTATGTATACAGGGCTGAATAAAAGTATTCGGATGACTTAGATGTTATATTTTAGCTTATTAAAGAGTATGATTCGTAAAATTATTTTGGAAGCGTTGGAAAGTGTTACATAATCTATGCTTGACGCATGATTTTTCGTTCTTGTTTAGAATATACCATCGGAACACCAGTATTAAATCTAAAAAAGTATCAAGAATCGCAGTATTTACAAACATAAAGTTCAGAGGGCAAAATTAGAAACCAGAAAAAATTCATCATGTAGTAATACTGGACGAAAATTGCATTCTCTTCACAAAGCTTTTTAAAATGATTTAAATGTATCAGCGATCACAGATTTGTAATATGATACGTTACAAATTGCGTTTTTTTATTATTACGTTTGATTCTTCATACAGGGTGACATACATTCATGATTTCTTAAGTTCATTTCCCTTTAGACAATTCTTAAACAGTGTTATTTATAGCCATTAATAAGGCTTCTAGATATAGTTAAAATAGTATGATTTGCACGAAGTAACTGGCAGCGCCCCCAAAGAGTAAATTTTGGAATTACAGATCTGAGTATAAACCAAACAATAAATAACAAAGTTGTAGAGCATAATCGACATAATAAGAAAATACATGTTATGCACACGAGAACAGTTAAATAGCCTCCTGTTCAGACAAAAATATCTGAAAATGATGAGAGCTATTTAGTTTTTGGAAAATTACATAATGGTAGATCAAAAAGTATTTACATTTACAGACATTCATATTTGCACATTAAAATTAGCAGGAATCTAAAAAATAACTTATCAAAATAGATGTTGCAAAATTTTAAAGAATTATAATGTAAAAGATCTGTTTTATATATTCTTTAATATATTTTTTTACAAATAAGTAAAACTTTAATATAGGAATAATTAATAAAGAATGTGTTTTCAAATGACCCAACAAAATTTACTTTATCTTTTCCAATATGTATGAGGACGAAGTGTTTGAATGTTTATTATTCTTCAACTTTGAGATAAAACCGTTTCCTGAACTAACTCTACCAGATTTACTTTTACAACAAACTAAATTCTAGAAACATATACACGAAATTCCTGAAGTTTGTTTTGAATGTTTATAAAGTAAGCTACTTTTCAAATTATTTCTTTTTAAAGTTGTTTAATGTTAGAAATTTAGTCGTGGAATTCGGCACTAAATTTTCATTCTCTAAAAAACTAAAAGGAAACGTACCGCAATTTAAGAATTCTTTCTTCTAAGTTTTCTTTATTTAGAAATTTTCTTGTTTGTTTGTCTGGGAAATGAATAGTAATGAAAACGTGGTTTATTTCTTGAATAGCAAACGGTACAAATATTTCATTTTGTTGAAATGAAGCAGTAAAACATAAATTCAACATCATTGATTGCTTCAGGGTTTCAAATATTTTGAAAATTTCTGTTAGTTTCCTTGAAGTTTGTTTGTATATTGGTATTAATATTTATATTCGAATACAAATATCTCTTAGGATATATAGAATATTCACACCAATTCTAAAATTTTGACACCAGCTAAATAATTTTAGAAAATATATTTTCCAGCTAACATATATTTAAAAAATCAACATTTTAAAAATTCGATTTCGTTTAAATGTATATCAATAATCTTTCGGTGTATCAAAATTGTCTCAAACTTAGATCTTATGAACTAAGTTATAATTTTAAGTAATTAAAATGTTGAATTTGATTTACTGGAGAAGAAATTAACAGTCGACGAAAAAAAGTGAAGAGAACATCCTGTATATTTCAGTCACCAAAATTTTGCAGAAATAGCGAAAACGGATTATATTAATACGTTGTATCATTATAACGTTACGCATTATTCTCAAAAATAAATATTTCGATTTCTTGAAGTTATATAATGTCAAGTTTAAATTCATATCGTAGTTTTAAACCAGTAAAATATTTGCCAAGCAAAATTCTATTCACATTTCCGTAAGATTTATCTCCAAGTCAAAAATTTATAAATAATTGTGCAAAAAAATGTCACTAAGTTTTATTTTTTTGTAACGAAAAACTTTCGTAGAGGATCAAACGCAATATACTTATATACGCGCTTATATATATATACGTGTGTGTGTAAAATGTACAGTGGACTCCCGTTAATGCGTTTTCGCTTAATAAGTATCGCCAGTGAATGAGGACAATTTCATTTCCCCATCATCTTTATACCTATATTATTTGAATGAAGTTTCGCTCTGTATGTGTATTGGCGGGGGCTAGCAAAATCTACCGCACCTAGAGATCTGAACATTTGGATGAGGATAGTTCAAGGCAGATCCGAATGTACCTGAGTCTGAGATTTTTCATTTTTTGACAATTAGATTAAACATTAATTAAAACCGCAACAAAAACTCATTCGTTTTTCTCAAAATCGACAAGCACGCCCGCTCATGCTCAGCAGGCTGGGTCGGAAAAATCGAAAATTTTCAGATCAATTTCTAATAAAGTGGAAAAGTTGCCTTCTGTACTTCGAATAATAACGCAAATATATTTTTTTATCGGTTTGTATCTTTAGGTTTCCCACCAGACTTGAATTTTCGAAAATATGATAAAACTTTACGATTTGTTTGCAATTAATGATTAAATAAATATATATATATATATTCAGACCCGCTTCTAATAGTGCGTAAACGTCACCTTTTGTAATTAGAAGAGAAACGCAAAAGTATTTAAAATTGGTTAATATCTTTACGTTACGCTTCACACTCGAATTTTGGAAAATATGTTGAAAAAGAGCACATTTCTGTAATTCTAGAGCCGGGCAGAAAATATAATGGTCATGTTACTACTAGATGTAGAACCGGAAGAGATATTTTTAAAAGTGTTCTTTTACATCTAGATGAGAAGAAAATCTCCTAAGGGGATGTTGTTGTAGTTTGATGTGACGGCGCTTTTAACGATACAATATTAAACAAAGAGGTTATTCGAAATTCAAAAAAGACGATAAAGAGACATTTGCAATAATTATTTGCCTTTTCCATTTCCTTGAATTACCTTTTAGTTTCGAAATATTCATGGGAAAATTACAGGATCTGCATTATTTTTTGAACCTATAGGTAAGAAACTATCGGCTTATAAAACACTATCTCTTGTCGAATTGCACAGTGACTGTTAAAAAACCCAAATCACTCTCAGTAAAGAAAAAAATATCTTGCAATATCCAAAGCTGCGCGATCGGTCTTCTACCTTGCGATCTTGCTGTCTGTGTTCCAGGGCGATTTCTCATTCCCTATTGCTAACGACCACAACTCTCAGACTGTATGTATCCACAAAAAAACCCTACGACTGAAGTTAATTTTATTCGTCATGGAGCCATATGTGCTTGCATAGTTTGACGTTACGAGGAATTATTATATTATTGACGGAGTAAATCATAAGTTCAAGACAATAACAACGTCACGTTACTTACCAAAAAAAAAAAAAAAATACAGGAGGTGATAGACTCTTTTATCAAGTTTAACACTTTCTTTGCTCATCCTGATAATGTGTTATTGGTAATAATGATATATAAAAGAGAATATATATAAGGAAGTTGGTATTCAGACGGATTTGAAAACCAGTACAGCCTGTGACAGAAAGAGCAAAAATTGTGCGAGTTTTAGAGATACCGTGTTCAATTTTAGTGCTCATGATTACTCAGAAGTTAATGATTAGTTACTGCATGGTTACTTCCCAATTATATTGCATGGCATCAAATCAGAAAGATTTTGTTTCTTTGGTTTAAAAGCTCTCCCAGAATTGGAAATGAAAACCATAAAGGCGTTCTGTGCCACACACAAGCTGTGGAGCGATATGTGAAACTTGTGACTGAGGTTTCTGAAAAATTATTTGTCCCTATTAACAGAGACAGCTATGTTGGATCAACTTTTCTTTCGCTATAACTAATGCTAAAGTTTCATAATAAATCTCAGTGCAAGTTCTATTTACGTCTCAGTGTTACAGTGTTACAGTTAGTTCTCAGTGCAAGTGCAATATAAAATTTAGTTAGGAGAAAACAGTAACAATTCTGCAAAATGTTTCAATGCACATTTTAAAATTTGTCAGTAAAATTCGATTAAAATTTTATCAACCAATACTGTTAAAAAATGTTTTAAAATTTTCAATATATTTGTTTAAATTTAAATAAATAATAGAAAAAAATAGAAACAAATAATAGAATAATATATTTATCTAAAACATTTCATAATTTTAAAACGATGGTCGACCAAAAGATATTAACCTTTTTAGAAATTAGTTTTAAGTTACGTTTTTATGCTTATGACGCAATGCATTTACATTATTAGACGACGATGTTAAGAAATAATAATAATACATTTTGTCATTTACATGAATTTTTCTAAATTTTGATAATACAGGGTGTTTCACAAAGGACCCCTAACTTTAAAAATCAATAACCCGGAAACGGTGATAGCAAGAAACATGAAACCAGTGATTTGTTTATTAAAAAATCGTAAGAATCTTATACATAAATCTCAAAATTTAGTTAAAATAGAGCCGATAGATGGCGCTGCGATAAATAGGCGTATCACATTAAAAGTGATTCAACATATGAACCTTTTATACAACAGATATGTCGCAAACTTAGAATGAAATTGTCAGTGACTATCTGTAGTTTGTCAGCGGAATACACACCGGGTGTGTATTCGGATTACGCTCAATAACTGCAGCAAGTGTCGTTGAATTTTCAGGAGTAACGACGGAGTGGGTCCGACCCATATTTCCGTCTAACGCATCGGCCACGTTGCCTGTCTGTTGAAAGTTTTTGAAAAACTCACGAATTGTTTTCCCATCTAGGCCTTTTGCGACTTGAAATTGCGCTTGAAAACTATTCCTTGTGGCAGTAGGATTCTGATTTAATCGCTGGTAATCCAACACAATAAACACACGTTTCTCCACGATATATATCACTTTCGGAATTATTTTCACTATACGCTAATAGCGGTCAAATTTCAATGGAGAAATCTTCAACGGCTAGTCTTTAGATGCTTCTGAACTCTCTTTAGAAGAATGCGCCATCTCTCAGCGCCATCTATCGGTGCTATTTTTAACTAAATTTTGAGATTTATGTATAAGATTCTTACGATTTTTTTAATAAACATACCACTAGTTTCATGCTTCTATCTATCACCGTTTCCGGGTTATTGATTTTTAAAGTTAGGGTCCTTTCTGAAACACCCTGTATTTTCCTGTATTTAATGGAGATGCGCGACAGAATGATTTAAACAGGTTTCAATTTTTCTCTTTGCGTTTTTCTTCGATTTCCGAAAAGCAACTTTTACGCACTATTGCAAGAGTTGTTTTTATAATTTCATCATTAATTTCAGAAATTATCATTTTTGATCATATTTTTCGAAATATAAGCACGATGTGTTATTAAACTATTTCATAATTTTTTGCGTTATTCTTCTAATTACAAAATACAAGTGGTCAGCACTATTAGAAATTTATATAAAAAAACCCATTCTAATGTCCATTCAACCCATTCTAATGTTGGGATCTTCCTTAATCCGATAACTAGATAAAAATCAAATTACGAGATAGATTTTTTTAATTTTCACATTTGTTAACGTGTTACGGCCAAACCGTACAAAAAATGGTAAAAAGAATGACATATACGGGCAACGGTGGGTGTGGCAGGTAGTTTGAAATAAATGTTAAAGACATCGCTTAATGCGCACTTGTCACTCATCGCGTAACGCGGAATTTTTTTTTATTTTTTGACAATTAATCGGGGAGTATCAAAATGCATTCGGTTTATACATTGGAACAACGAAAAACATAAAAAAAATTAATTTTTGTGTTTTTTTTTTTTTTTTTTACTGAAAGATCAGGGAATTTTATTAAAACGGATGATAAAAAAGATAACATTCCATTATCGGCTAAAATAATAAATACATTCAAACAAATTTGCCTTCTGTTCGCCGGTATTACACTGAGAAAAATGACGCTTTCAAATCTCAGTAAATCAATGTTTTCCTTTTGTTATGAAACGTTTTGTTTCAAATATGACGACCCATTGATTTCAATTCTGATATCCCATAAATACTCAGAATATTGAAACATGGACATATTCAAAACTGAGCACATAGTGGTCAGTTCATACTCATTTCTGAAGATTGAAATACTCAAAAATGAGCACATAGAAGTCAGTTTATACTCAATTTTGAAACATGGACATACTCAAATATGAACACATTATGTCTTATTCTTGAATGTGTGCATCTTTTCAGAAATGAGTATATACATGTTTCAAACTTGAGTAATTTTGATTCGGAGCCATTTTTGAAAAATTTCGTAGTTTTGGATTTATGTAATTTTGGAAAGTGTTGGAAAACCAGAAAACAATGTGTTAAAAAGACCACTTTTTCCACTATCGGAAGAAGAGTGAATTAAGAAGTTGAATATATTTAAATTAAGTTTGGAGTAAGTTTGGTAAGTTTCGTATATTTTGTTTGTTTTGAATAATTAGTTTTCTTTGTATTAACAATTTTATCATGTATTTGGTGTTTTAATAAAAATACCATATTAAAAGACTGTGTCCCTTTCGGAATAAAATTTTAATCTATTGCATTTCTTTCAAAAATTGAATTAAAATAAATCTACGCAAGGGATTATTTTTCTACCATTCAATCATTTAATGCGGACATATTCAATGGAAATTTAATTATCAATCTTTGCAATCATAACGTCAAAACTGATAAAATTCGATTGTATTTAATTTAGCATGTCTGACGAGTATCCATAAAAATCAGCTGCAGATAAAAAACATTTATATTGATAAAGTTAAAACTACAAAATAACATAAAATTACGGGAAGAGCTCTGAAAAAAAAATTTCTCATTGTGATAATTCTTTCTGACATGGAAAAAAATGAGAAAAATATATGGAATGAAAAAGATTTTTTTCCTCTTTTCAAATTAGGAAATTATAATAAAATTTCTTATTTGTGTCTATATTTTTTCATGAAATAATCTTACTGTTTCATCGTTACTAAATACACTGTTAAAAATTCGCAGCAAACTGTCCAGTTATTTGGGCATTTTTATAGAATAGGGTTACATAACCATAATTTAACACTAATCTAATTATATTATTTTCCATATTATGGTCAGAATAGAGTTATATTACGGTTAGGTAACCATTTTCTGTAAAAACGGTCAAATGACTGGACAGATTGCTGCAAAATTTTAACAGTGTCAAAACAGAATTTTCAAAAATCTGGGCCCTCGCCAGACGTATTGTAACTTATATTTTTTTAGAACTACACGAATTGCTGTAATGAAATTAGTCGTGATTTTTAAAATAAGCATTGAATGCTATAAAAGATTGTTTTAAAAAGTATTTTTAATTTAAAATTTATTCTACTTGTAATATTATTTTTTTCTATGGATGTGTATAATTGCTTTTATAACGTTACACTTTCGTCAGCATTATGAAGTTTGCTGTATTTATAACAGCGTAACTACACAAACCACTTGCGTCATAAAAAGTATGCCACGTACCCTGTCGTTTTCATGCATCCACCATAATTTTAAATTTTTTTAATGTCATTTATTTTTCTCTTTATATTACTTTACACAGTGTAATTATTATTACTTTACCATTAGCTATATTGTGTATGTTTTATAAAAGAGCTGTTATATTTAGTTGTGCATCTGAAAAAGTCGCGTAAAATAATCTTCGTGATTTTGATGCACTTTCTTTAATTACGAAAAAGAACAATATAACAGTAATACCATGTAATCTTTAGTGAATACATTAATGATTAACTAATAAAGATACACGTAATATAATGAATAGATTGCATATAATCTTTCATTCATATTATTGTTCGTCTGAAGGTAGTTAATAAAGCAGAATACTTCAGAAGACTTACTGAAGTACTTATAGAAATGTTTACTACACTATCTTTGGTGACTAAGTAACGAAGATAACGCTAAATAGGATGTTTCATACAATAGAAATAGTATAATATGGCTTTTAGTATTACACTACTAACTCCCTATACATAATACATAATACACATATATATATATATATATATATATTGATAATTGTTGCATATGGAATATGTTATTCATTAAACCTTTCGAAAGGAGGTGTGTATGAAAAATTCCATAACAATTAACTATTAACATTTCACACAATAAAATATTAAACCTACACAGGCTAAAAGACTGTATGCGTCTCTTCAGTGGACGGGCAGACAGAACTAACTATCCCTCATTATAAAAACTTGTAGGTTTCAAAACACAAGGTAGCCTTATAGTTAAAAAAAAATTAAAAAACTAAATTATTTTATTATAAAATAAATTAAAAGCATAATACAAAATGCGCAAATTAAAACTAAAAACAGTAACTACTTTAATATAAACCAAATTAAACCAAGGTTTAAACAATGATATAAAATATGATAGCCACATACGTTAAATTAAACAAAGGTATAAAAATTAAACTTTAAAAAAGTAAAATAAAAATAAATAAAAATAAAGCAAGAGAGCCGGCCTCCGTGCAAACCTGTAAGAAAAGTGAAATGGACAAAGATAGCTCACAAATTACTTACAACAGAAGTCTTCTGCATGGTAGAAAAAAAAGAAAACCAATTCCGTGTCCTAACTGCTCAAACTTCCAAACCAAATCTGACTTTTTGTTCGATTCGATCATCCATGTCGACCTGTTCTTCGATAAAGACTTTAAGAATGACATAATCATATAGAATGTTCCAAAAGTAGGCATCAAATTGTGTTCATCCCTTCAAACCGTAATTGTTGCCATTTATCCTTCAGTAGTAATTTCAAATAATATTTTAAAAAGTATAGGTAATTGTTATTATAAAATAAATTAGCTAAAAATTTAAAAATTAATTTATTAAAATTGAAATTATTGCTACAAATTTTATTAAATCTAATTATCTGATTTACAACAATATTAATATAAACATTTTTATGCAAATAGGAAAACGAATGAGGCATACTTCATGTAATAACATTAACACTGTTCATTTTGTCAAATAAATCTAAATTTAAATCATTATTCAAAATATTAAAATATATATCCGAAACTCACCATCGTTTGCCTTGTTCAAGTTTAAACAGCTATAATATATTACGTCATATTCATTTTAAAAATCAAAATCAAAAATCAATACGTCATCAATATACCTAAAGATTTTTAAAGTCTTATTATAATTCACGGTATACCTATATTCAAAATAAAATTAAAATAAATTAGCTGCAGTATTAGAGTATTTTGTTGCGATGCCTATACCGCATGACTGATTAAAAGTTTGATTATTGAAATAAACATAATTGTTGTAAAAGCAGAAATGACATAAACTAAAAAATAAATCTCTATCAATATTAAATTTATCCTTAATATAAAATAAGTCAAAAACAGTTTTGTAAATGTTATAATGTCTATCGATATGTATATCGGTGAAAATATTTTAAAAGTCAAATACTTAATTTCTCAGAGAAGTTAAATGCAATTTGTCAAAAACATCTAGGCTTATTGCCAATTGACAAAAATACTGGAATTTTTAAATGTTAGTTTCAAGAAACCGTATATATTTTTAAGAATATACTGTAAATTTATTTAGAAATTTCTATTAATACTCATTGATGTACAACAGATATATCTAAATTTTACTGGACGAAATGGGTGCGTCATAAAAATGAATGGCAAACAATAGTGATTTAAAAGAGGTTCGAAACAAACGGATAGTGATACGATTTGTGGAGAAAGGAGTTGTGAATTTGTTTTAATATAAATTATCCGGTCTAGAGACTACCTAAAGCAACTAGAAAATGTAAGATAAACATATCTTCAATTTTCCATGCACTTGAGAAAATAATTAGCTGGGCCAATACATACAAAGTCGTTTTAGCATTTATTTTTCTATTTCTCTCATTTTTAACACTTTCCAACCTAGTTGAAAAGAGTTTATGACTTCGGTTTGTCTGGCCGTATGGCCGTCTGCCGTCTGCCGTATGGCCGTCTGTCCGTGCTCTAACTCCCGTAAATATACTCGGATTGCTCTGCAATTTTTATATGGTATTATCGTTATCTATAGCATGTGCCCTATTTCAACGGAAGTGTGTAGCACTTATAGTTTTTTTACAGGGACACTCAAAATAATTCCGTTACATTGCGGTCTATGGGGAAAAATCATTTGTGGTTTATTTAAAAAATGTTTCACTATTTTAAACGCATTGAAATTTATATATATCACGAAGGTGCATTAGAAGAAGATTAATATGGAATAGGGTGTGCATAGCACTTATAGTTACTTTACAGGGACAGTCAAAAGAATTCCGTTACATTACGTCTATGGAGAAAAATCGTCTGCGGTTTGTTTAAATAATGTTTAACTATTTTAAACGCATTGAAATTTATATGTATCACTAAGGTGCATTACAAGAGGCTTACTACAGAATAATGTGTGTATAGCAGTCATCGTTCATTTACCGGGACACACAAAACAATTCTCTACTGTCTGTTAACAAGTATTCCTGGACGTGCGTTTTAAGTTACTAAACGCGATTTTAATTTTAACTCACTTTTTGTCTATTACGTGGTGTGTATAAATTCTCTAGATCCTATACAGGGAAGCACAAAAGTTCGCGAACACATTTCTGTTTATTGACAGAAACTCCAGACGGAGAATTTTAAACTGTGCTACGCATTTCCTAACTGAACTAAAATTTAGCATCCTATGTAGTATATATACAAATCTATAGATCCTATACAGGGATGAATAAAAGTATTCGGATATTTTTCCGAATATTGTATATGTTGGAAATTCCTGAAATTATGTTTTTAAATATGTTATGCGTTTTCCAAATTGTTTACTTAGATGTTATCTTTTAGCTTATTAAACGGTATGATTTGTAAAATTATTTTTGAAGCGTTGGAAAGTGTTACATAATCTATGCTTGGCGCATGATTTTTCGTTCTTGTTTTCTATCAGAAGATGTTAATTTTGTTTGTTCAAATAAACTTATGTAATAAAAATAAAGTCGAAATAATCACAAATTTTAACATTATTTCTAATGCAATGTTTTCGTGAATTTATTACTAGCTCGAATTATATGAAATTTGGAAAGAACGGAGTTCGAATTATTGCTAGCCTACTTTCTATATAAATGAATTTTATTCGTGGATGACGCAAAACATACTTTGAAATATATTATCGTATTTTAAACAAAAATAAGACATGTAATATACCATATATATTCACTACTCTTTTAAGTAAAGAAAACTTTAAACACTATTTCATAAAAAAGAAGAAGAATGCAATGGAGATGCCACTTTTTTGTTTATTTTTATAAGTACATTATTATGTAAAATAAAAGCATGAAAATATATTTAATAAATGCCTGAAATAAATATAGAAATATGTAAAAATCTGAACAGGTAGAAAAAACTTTTTTAAAGGTTAAATTATTTCAAAGCTCGAGTTTTTTGCCCATGTGACGAAAGCACTTTCATCTAGTTTTTTTTTTTTTTTTTTAATCATATCTACAAAAGTATGTAAACCAAACTCTCATATTACTTTAATTTGGTAAAAATGAAATGTAAATATTTTTATCTTGTGTTCTTAAAGAATTTAAAAGAAAGAAAAGAAATAAAAGAAAAAGAAGATTATGCACCAATATAAATATATACATATATATATTATTATTTTGAAATCAAAATTGACCTTAATTGTTCATCTTAGTTCTCTGTTTGTTTTATGTAACTCTAATATCTTATTTAAATAATTAAAAAGCTATTCTTTCCAAAAGAATAAACTAAATAAAATAACCAATAAATAAGCATATAAAGAGACATTTTTGAAATTCAACCATATATGAAAGGTAAAATAACTATTTAAATAATACAATATAGACAAAATGTCTTTTTGACATCAACTTCAAACTCTCTGAAATACAGATGCTACCTAAAAAATGAGGTTTTCAAATATATTTTAAAGATACTATAAAGAAGATAGTCTACAAATATTTTGAAAATTTTAGTTTTCTTACTCGATGTAAGCGGAATGCGTTTCAGACATATTACAATATAAAGTACAGTAATTTAACGGAGTGGAATGGTCTGCAAACATTAACGTAACAATAGATTTTTAAAATATCAAAATCAATTCATGGAAATTTGTTTTCTTAGAGTTTTATTTTCTGAATGTCATCAACTAAATTGCTTTCACCAATGATAAATTTATTTACAAAGGACTAAAAGTGTATTCAAAGGGTCAATTTGTATTTTGTACATTCTTTAAAAAGAACGTCAATGCAATTACATTTATGTTTCAAGATTATGTTTCAATTTAGACATTTTAAATTTTTTTAATTTTATAATATATTATCCTAATGTTTAGGTTCTCTCCAGTGACTGGGAATTAGTATTCTCAAATATGTTAGTCGAGATATGCTGGAGTCGATCCCATATTGCATTCTTTGGCCTGACTAAACGGTGTTTTCCGTGGTTTTCTTCGAACCTTGCTCACCTTCAGAAAATGAGAGTAAGGTTCCCTTTGAACCCCCCCCCCCCCCCATTGTACGGCATTAATCCTTTGGCCAACATTTCTCGTGCACATAACCGGCTGAAGAAAACAAAACAACAAAACATTAACACATCTAATGCTTAAGTGACAGATAAGCATTAGGTGTGTTAATGTTTTAATATTGTAATGCTGTGTATTATAATATAATGTTGTAATGTAGTTTTGTTAATGTAATTTTTACCAGGGTGCATACAGTTCTAACATGGTTATTTAATAGTATATTTCGTCATATTTAATCGCCGGGAAATAATAAAAAATCAACGACTAAGCAAGATTACTACACATTATGCCATATAAACATGAAATAGAACATTTCTACTCTGAAATATTGATGCCAGACTCCTCTGAAATTCTAAAGCACTAATTATCTACTTGCTTTCTAAGGCGACCAATGTCTGCTGCTACATATTCAGAAAATTGTACATTTTCTTAAATGATTATTATTATTTTTTAATTTTTGAAAGTCTAGCACGATGTTGTTATTATAGTTATATGCATGCTGTAAACAATATGACAGACACAGTACAACATTTCCACAATAGAACAAATAGTGTGAATAAAAGGAAGTTTTTTTTTCTGTTGTGATTTTTAGATCATTCTGTGTAGTGGTTTCGTAAATCAGCTATTTCTAAAAACTCCGAAATGTAAACTATATATATCTTTTTTGTATTCCACTCACTTGAGAAAATAATAAACTTGTCCATTGCAGGAACAGACATTTCAAACTTTATAGAACCACGATTCAATATTAATAGCGAACATTTTATATTTTCTCCGTTTTTAGTTAAAAAAAAAGAAGAGGAAAAAGAAGTTGTTGCATTCGAAGATTTCGATATAATTCCGAAGATGTTGAATTTGAATTCACCGATGAAATAAAAATAAGTTTAAAATAACGAACTAGTTTTAAGAATAATTCTATTTGAAGGTTTTAGTTATTTTTACTAGGTGTAAATAGCAAAAAGTTCGAATTATCGTTAGTCCACTCCCTCTATAAAGGAATATTAATAAAAAAGGACGAAAAACACGCTTTCAATTTTGTTATAGCATTTTATGCATATAATAAGGCATGCAAATACCATATATTATCAGAATCTGTGAGTAAAGAAAAGATTAAATGATATTTCAGAAGAAAAAAAAATATTGAAATCAAAATTTCTCTCTTTTGTTACCTTTATGAGTTTATTGTTCTGTAAAATCAAAGTATAAAAATATATCTAATAAGTACTTTAAATTAATACAGAAATGCGTAAAAATCAGATCACGTGGAACAAAATGATTTTAAGCTGAAATTATTTAATGATAGCTTGTTTTTTTTTTTTTGTTTGTTTGTTTTTTCAAATCTGATGAGTGAACATTCATCTAATTAGAATTGAAAAATCATACCTCTATAAGTATGTTTACCAGACGCAGGGATTGATATAATATGGTACAAACTATTCGTAATTATTGTTATCGTGAATTCTTTGATGTCCTTAACGAATTTAAAAAGAAATCAGCAGAACATCCGAATTAATTTCAGTTAAATGTTTATTTTTAGAAATTTTCTATTTTGAAAAAAAAAATCTAAATTTTTCATTTCATTTTTCTATTGTTTTTATTTAATTATAAAGACCTATTTAGATTTTCTCAAAAAACCCTCCTTCTAAAAATATCGAACTGCATAAAATAACAAATAAATATGCTTATAGATTTCATAACTTCAAACATATTTGAAAGCTAAAGTAACTATTTAAATAAATTATTCTTATACACTATAAATGGTAAAAATGTCCGTTTGATAAATAACGTAAGACTTTCTAAAATACACATGCTATCTAAAAAAATAGGTTTTAAAATATATTTCAAACAGAAAATTTAGAAGACTGTCGACAAATATTTTGAAAATTTTTGTTTTCTACACGAAGTAATCGACATAAAGTTGAAACATATTATGATATACAGTAGAGTAATTTCGCTGAGTGCAATAGTTTGCAGACAATAACGTAACAATATACTTTTAGAATATCAAAACATTTCATGGAAATTGTTTTCCTTATAAATTTCCTTCGTTGAGTATCATCAAGCAAATTACTATTCTAATGACAAATTTGTTTATGAAGGATTGGAAAACTAAAATATATATTCAAAGGCTTCTAAATTTATCTTTTCCATTGATTTAAAAAATCAGTGCTATTACCCTTTATCTATATCTGCAAGCTAAAATTAAAATAGTTCTTTTTTTATTATTATTTCTACATTATAGTTCAATTTAGTATTTTTATTTTAATTTAATTTTAATATTTAATCCTAATGTTTAACGCACTCAAGCGGCTCAATATTTATGTCCGCAAAACTGGTACACGGAGTGTGTGTGGGAGGGGGGGGGGGGAGGGTGGTTACCGAAGATCTTGGTATGGCTTCGATGCTTGTAACCGCCGAAACCATACCAAGATCTTCGGCCTAAGTGTTTGGAATTTTCTTCAACTCTTGCGTAAACATGGGTAAAGTTCACTGATAATTATACACAGGGAGAATATTTCTCACTTTCTCCTATATACTTCGAGCAGATGATCGGCCGCAACAAAAACACCAAATTTATGACTAATCATTATGACTAATGATAAATTGACAGTCTATAAATGCACGTAATATTGTATTTGTACCAAGATCAGTGAAGTTCTACCATAATTTTTAAAAAGAAGTTTCCATCCTATTTAATCACAGAAACATTTTACAAATTATATGATTAAAAAATATTATTTTGAATGTATTATGATAATTAAATATTATCCTTCTCACAGCCGCGAACTGATATATCCGCTCAGTATACTGTAGGTTTCACTGCAATATTAGCGATTTTTAAATTAATGTAATTCTACAAATATAATGTAGTTTTAAAACATTAAGTAATAATTAAGAGTCTCGAGGATTATTTTCATATATGTAATTAAGTTTTTTATATCATGTTTGAAATATGAAGTTTTGTAGTACAGTAAAAAAATTACAGAGAAAGTAACATTACAATTTTTCCCTTTTGCTCGGCGGACAGAGGGTTAAATAGTACATTTCTAATTTGTAAATGTTTTCCCGAACTCTTAGAAACTCATAGGAGTGTACGCATATTGTTATATTAACAATTAAGCATTTTTCGTAATTCAAACCATAATAAATTACAAAAGAATGTTTATTTAAATATATGCATTTGTAGAAATGTTTAGTACTTCATAAAGAATACAGTAGATTTTTTTAAACGAAATTTAATAAAATGTAGAAATATCACTACTTATAGAGGAAATGGGATTCAATATCATTAATGTCCCCACGTTCTCTTTTCTCTGGTAGAACATATCTAACCTTGAACACATTTTTACAAACATTTATTCTTTATTGAAATGGTTAATCGATGAGATTTACATAACCTGTTTCTGTCAGTGCTTACATTAAAAAAACTAGCTGTTTATTTATATTTTCCTTTGGGAAAAACGGAAGACAGGATAACTGTAATAATAAAATAAAAACATTGTTACATACAATACAAAATAACTCCTCCGTTTTTCTTTTGTTTTGAAAAGAAAACAATGTTATGTCTACATTTAAACGTAATTTTCTATAATAATTCACATAAATGAAAACGAAACTTGCCAAGGTTCTACATCAAATATAATTATTTTAATAAATATCATGGTTAGAAATTTATTATGAGTGCTTTTAATCATCAATCGTTTAAGAGGCTACTTAGTAAGTTATTAGTAAACTACTATACAATGTTAAATAAAAAAAAAAAAGAGGGTTTTTTTTTTTTTTTTTTTTTTTTTTTTTTTTTTAAGGGAACATTTAGTCTGGCAAACTTGTTATTTTTTATATAGAAGAGCAATAGTAAACATTACATTTATAAACAATAATCAATAATACAATAATAAATATTCATATTTTAATGAAATATCCATAAATAGTTTAATTTACGGATTTTCTTTCTGAGTTATCAACAGTTGGTGATGTTGATCGTTCAAAAAGTTTCTTCACTTCTGAAAAATGTAAATTAAAGTAGAGGGAAGGGGGAGAAAAATTACTTGCCCGCTAGAGTAAAAAAAAAATGTTCTAGAAATTTATAAATTAAAGTTTCCTTTTTTTCAACGTACGATACAAACTAGTTTAATCGATAATCATTGAAAGGTATTACATATTTTTAAATTTTACCTATTTAGAGGTCTCATTTTTTTACTATATAGGTTATTTAAGTTACTAAAACGTCTTTAAGAAGTTAATTCTATTATTTTTTCTGAACACGGAACTGTATCTAAACACAATATTCATATAGTCTAGAAGATATGGTAGTTTGGCTGAAAACTTGCACATGTTCAAGAAAGCCATCTTTATGCCATATGTTTTGGAAATGTATTTTATCCTCTGAGATCTATATTGGCAGTGACAAGAGGTAACAATGTGGGGTAAGGTCTTGTTCTCGTGAATAAAAGTAAATATGATAAGCAATTGAAATGAGTATTTACTGAGTAAATACTTTGTTTAAATTGCTGAGTATTCTTCATGGTTCTTCGAAAACGCAGATTATGCCCTGAAGTAGTAAATAGTGTGATTTTGAACTTCTGACATAATTCGGATATAATTTAGAAGAAATGCAGATTGTCAACAGAGTTCCGTGTCACACGAGTTAGTTCGAAGTCTCAATTCATAAGTAAGTGAATCTATTTATTATTATCTGTACTCTTATTAAAAAAGAAAATGTTCAAGGGACCTAAAAAAAGAACACTTAAGGATTAATGCCACGATAATAAATATAACTATTGATTATAAAATAACTATTGCTGATTTAAATGATATATTGAAAGCAATGACATGTAAAAAAATAAGCGAACATTTGTAAAAAAAACTCACTTTCAATTAATATAAATGGAAATATCAAAAATACCTGAAGATTTCGAGCACCCGCGGTCAGATAAATGGAAATGGTAAATGGTTTTCTAATGGAAAATTAGAAAATGGTAGCTTCAATATCCCTGAACACGTAGATAGGCTCTTATGAGTGTGATTTTTTATGAAATTTTGAGACCGGGATAAATTCGTGGTATTTTGCAAGATACATTTTTTTTTGTTGTATCGGGAATTATTTCAACAGAGAATGAAAACTGGGTTCATTGTGGGCATATAAAAAAGTAAACAACCTAGTTAAAATCCTTAAAATATTCTGGGAGATAGAAAAAACTGAAGTTGAAAAAAAATAAAGATACTTTATTTTTTGAGAAATATTTTATATAAATATACACATAAAATAAAACTTGTAGGCCTGTCGTTAAAATGCATTTAAAAGAGAATTCAACTACGTTAGAAAATTCTTAACAAATTGCAATGAAAAAACTAAATTATTTGGTCAATCGCTGAGCAAAGAGTCCCGAGTATTAAGTATTATATTAATATTTCTTAAAGAATATTTGCAGTTAGGCCATATGATTGAGATTATCGAAAGGCAGAAAGAAAAGTGATTGTGTTACATTCCCCATCTTGGAGTGTATATGGAAAACATAGAAAAGTAAATAACTCCTCTGATAGTAGCACTCAACGCTTCTACTTTGACAACTAAGGGAAACTCTTTTAATTGTACGCCATATAACGGGGATGTAATACAAGATGATTTGTACTTAATTATGGTGATATTTAGAATATATATTTTTGCTTTTACTGCAGACATTAAAAAATGCATAGGAGAAATTCTATCATTCCAGATCAAAGAAAGGTTTTATGAAACGTAGCTTTAACGAACCAAACAAAACTTTTGTTTTAACAACAGTTACTTATGGTATTATTAACAAACCTTTTTAGGCAATGAGAAAAGTACTTAAGCTACCTAAGGATGATGGAAGCAAAAGTCTTTTGGCATCACTTGTACTGAAAAATGATCGATCTGTATATGGAAGATTCTTTATGTTCTTTATATACATTTAATCATTGGAGCTCTGAATTTGAGCTCCAAAATCAATTAACAGAAATTGTAAAGAGTGGATCATGATTTGGCGGAAATAGAACAGTCTTTGCTGGACAAATAACACGATATACCCCATTAGTGATTCTGAAGAAGCTAAAGCGTTATGTGTTTTATAGAAATCGAAAAACATTGTTTAATTTTCAATGTTAAAATTGACAATGAAGTAAGTGTCACTAAAAGTCAAGTGTTGTCAACTATAACGATTATATTTGTTCCTTGGAGTTAGAAGTTCCAGTTATGATAAAACTAATAACATTGATACGGTAGTTGTAGTTATTAAATGAAACGGGGATGTATTTGTATCGGTAAAGAACGCTAACGTATGGGGAGAGTTTTCTTCTACGTTACAATTAATTAATAGTATTCGTATTAATAGGTGCTCTTTACTAACATATGCAGTTATGGTCAAGTTACATGGCCTTGAACAATGCGCCTGAAACAAACTAATCTATCTGCAATTTACTGAAAATCAATAAGAAAATCTGGTCAAGTGTCTATAGTATTAGTGACAAGTAAATCCAGAATTTCGCCTTTAAAATAATTAACTGTTCCAAACTTTGAATTATACACAGAAGTTCTATATGCAAAACGAATTAAATGGGTTCGTTCTGAGCTCAAGATAAATCTAAACAAAATCATATTGTAGTCCGATTCCAGGATAGTATTATCCTGATATACAAGAAGAAAAAAATCCAAATAAAAACATTTGTTGAGACAAAAATCTGTACAATAAAAGAACTAACTGAAGGTATGCAGCGGTGAAAGCTTTATCTCAGGAAAACAATGCTACTATTCTAAAGAGAGGTATTAGTACTGATAAATGAACTTGAATGAATTATGATGGAGTGGTTTGTAGTTCCTAAATGAAAAGTGTTATCTTAAGGGAGGCATTCCTGCATCAATTAATTCCAATGAATTTTCAAAAGAATAATGCAAAACTGTAAAATGAGTGAAATTTATAACTACGTATTTGTTTTTGCCGTTTCTATTCACTTTTTTGCGCCTTATATAATCGATTTAAGTAATAAATATAGTAAGATAATTTGTATTTCAGGATTTATTTTGAGATTCCTTAGTAATTGTAAATTAGGGTCCGCTTCATGTCAAATACCTCAGCACAACGAGATATTTTTAAAGAGTACAATAACAATTCTTTAACAAGGAATTAAAATTATTGCAAAAAAAAGGTAAGATTATTCATAAAAGTCAGATAAAAAATCTTCATCCACTTATTGTTAAAAAATGACTTGTTAGAGTTGGTTAATAAACAGTAATTTAAATGATAACAGAAAATTTCCATTTTTACAACAAAATAAAATTAAACTAACGCATTTGATAATAGATTATTTCATCAACGATATTTATATATAGGTCCATAAACTGTACACTTTCAATTAAGACAGACGTTTTGGCCCTTAAATGGTCAAACCATACGTAAAAAAGAATGTCATAAGTTTATTACTTGTTTTACTGCAAAACCGATATCTTTCCAACAGTTCATGGGAAATTTACCAAAATAAGTAGTAACTGAGAAATATCGATTTAAATATCCTGGTGTCAATTGCACTGGATCATTTGTCATAAAATATAAGAACTGGCCTAAAGGATTTTATCATAAAGTAGATATAGCCATATTTATTTGTTTTGCTGCACGTGCAAGCCATTTAGTAACAGAACGTATCCATTATGTTACAGAATAAACTTTGTAAGAATTCATAGATATATTGAAGAATTTTTTTTGCTAAGAAAGTAAAAAATCGATTGTATATTTTCTGATAATAGAAAAATATTTATAGGCTGAAATAAGCAACTGAATGGGCTACATAATGTATATACAATTCTTGGCATTTATTCGTCTGGATATTGGATTGAAGAAGATGTTAATTGGAAATTTACGCAATTGGGGCATCAAACTTTGGAGCCCTCTGTGCAGCAAGAGTCAAATACTTCGAATATAATTTGAAGCGATTGATGGGAAATGCCAAATTAACATGCGAGAGCTTTTTGACCGTAATAACAATATTGATTAAATTCTAAATTCGCGTCTTCTTGTGCCTTTATTATCTGACGCAGAAGTTCTGAACGCTTAATATGGCCCCTTCTTATTAGACGGCCACTCAAATATAGTGCTGATCCTGAAGTAACTAATAATCATGGTTACAAACTAAAATTATGTGAAAGAACTACAAAAATTATTCAAATTATTTGGGAAAAAATGTTAAGGATTATCTGAGTTCCTTACAACAGAGGGGAAGTGGGTGTTTGAGAAAGACAACGTTCGAATAATTAATTTAGTCTTTATTAGTAGGAAGACAATGTTTTTTAGTTGCAATTGGCCTTTATCTAGAATAGTTGAGTTATAAGATGTAGAGTAGTTAGCAGAAAAATTTTAAAAACACAACGATGCATTTTTAAGAGCAAATACTAAACTTTGTCTCAGAATTGATGAACATTATTGTTTCTTAAACATATATAATTATTAAACAGACATACATACATTCAATACAATAATCCAACATGGAGTGAAAAATTAGCCAGAGCCAGGAATCGAACCTGGGTCCACAGCGTTCCGGACTGTTGCTCTAACCACTGGACTACTCCGGCCGACCCCTGAGTCTGCAATTTCCCACTAATAAACCATGTTGGAGAGAAGGTCACCAGCCATCTAACAGACAGCCATGACGACTGGACAACGGTAAATAGATATTACTATTCCACTATCTACGAATATATTTTAAATTACACATAATTAACGTCTGCATCCATCGTTTTTAAACATATATAATTATTAAACAGACATACATACATTCAATACAATAATCCAACATGGAGTGAAAAATTAGCCAGAGCCAGGAATCGAGCCTGGGTTCACAGCATTCCGGGCTGTTGCTCTAACCACTGAACTACTCCGGCCGACTCCTGAGTCTGCAATTTCCCACTAATAAACACTAATAATTATGTGTAATTTAAAATATATTCGTAGATCAGTGGAATAGTAATATCTATTCACCGTTGTCCGGTCGTCATGGCTGTCTGTTAGATGGCTGGTGACCTTCTCTCCAACATGGTTTAATAGTGGGAAATTGCAGACTCAGGGGTCGGCCGGAGTAGTTCAGTGGTTAGAGCAACATCCCGGAACGCTGTGGACCCAGGTTCGATTCCTGGCTTTGGCTAATTTTTCACTCCATGTTGGATTATTCTATTGAATGTATGTATGTCTGTTTAATAATTATATATGTTTAAAAAACGATGGATGCAGACGTTAATTATGTGTAATTTAAAATTATTGTATCTTTTTAACTTGTTTCATTATATACCAGCATGTACTAATTGTTTAAATTAAGTGTAATAATTTAGTGTAATTGTATGCTGGATGATACTCTTTCAACTGAGGCCAGTTTGTTTATTGATATTTAATCCATAAGTTTTGCGAATTTGTTTACCATCTGCATTCTATTTCGGCAGTGACGCAGTTGTAAGTTGTATCTGTTACGAGAGTTATTTACAAGAGTTATTTTCTTTTTTGAAAAACAAGTGAGTATTCGGAGTAAAAGTTGGCCGAATATTCGGTATTCGGCTAACACAATTCGCCACATCCCTAATATAAATGAGTTACAGAAAGAAGCATTAACAGCTCATTATCAATCTATTTTTCTTTATCCCTTTCTTTTAATTTCGGATAATTCAAAATTTTCAAACACCGACAGGTCCCAATGTTTTTGTATTAGTGTGGTTCCAGTATAGTTAATGAATAAAAGACATTTATAAATTTAGTAAACATAACACCAGAAAATGTTTTTAATTTCTCTTATAGATTTTGTTTCTTTCTAACATAATCGATTTATTATTTAACGATTTATTTTTTAAGGAACGATGTTTCTTTCATTAAAATGTTAATTTAAGGATACAGATCACCTTTAAAATGGTCAAAAATTCTATTTCAAGGTTTTGATGTCAGTAAATAGTGCATTTTATTCTGAGTAGAAAGGTACAAATGGTTTTCAGAGGCGATAATTATTGACGAAGATATAAAGTAAAACGCAATCGTCATTCTTTGTTTTTGACTGGAGAGTGAAAACTTTAAATGCATTTAATTCACAACAATTATTTTCAAACTTGCGTGCACGATTTCTCCAAAAATAATTTAGATAGAACCACAATTTTTTTCAAACTTATTAATATTGTTACAATGAACAAAATGAACTAGAATCTTTTAATTTGGTCAATAAATTGAAAAATAATTAACTGTAATTCATCGAAAATAGCATTCAAAATTGCGTTTTTAATTTAATTACAGTTAATTATTTTTTAATTTATTGATCACATTTAAAGATTCTAGTTCATTTTGTTCATTGTTGCAACATTAATAAGTTTGAAAAAAAATGAGGTTCTATCTAAATTATTTTTGAAGAAATCGTGCACGCAATTTGAAAATCATTGTTGTGAATTAAATGGATTTAAAGTTTTTACTCCTCATTCAAAACAAAGAATGACGATTGCGTTTTACTTTATATCTTCGTCAATAATTATCGCCTCTGAAAAACATTGGTACCTTTTTACTCAGAAAACAATGCACTATTTACTGACATCAAAATCTTGAAATTGAATTTTTGACCATTTTGAAGGTGATCTTAAAATATTTACATTATTTTTTTCATTCTTCCCACTTATATTTTAATTTGACACAAAGGGTTTATTAGAAAATAATAAAATAAATATCAAATAAACAACGATGCATAAAATAACAAATGGCATACTTATTTTTTCCTTAAAAAAAAAAAGAAAGAAAAAAAAAAACATTACAACAGTTAAAAAGCGTTTCACAGCGTCTTTCATAAAAATAAAAGTGAAGTTTGTCTGAGGTCATACATCAGACATAATTATTTTAATAAATACTATGATTAGAAACTAATGCTTAATGCTATTAATCATGCGCCATTTAACAAATTACTTTCAAAATTATTCATAAATTACCATTTAACGTTACATGAAGGAAAACTTGTTGAAAAATGAAGCATTTCTTCTGAATAATATTTCTTCCTTTTTTGTATAAGGGAATGAAATACAAGCATTATTTTCGAGAAGAGAGACTTTTTTATGAAGGAAAGTTTTTGTCATTTTGTGTCAGTTGATAATTTAGATATCTTAACATTTTAGTTCTCTCTTTAAAATATTAGAAATAAGAAATATAAACGCATTTTAACGTTTCAAAACGATATACAGAGATACGTAAAAAATGGACTAGTAGTCCACAGAAGTATGAAAACCACAGAAAGTATTCGCTGATTATTAAAAATTGTGCATTTCTTTCATTTCCGCTCGGAAATGAATTTTGTATTTAAATAAATAGCTTTTTAATTGAGGTTTTTAAGTAATATATCGACAAATTAGGGACCGATTTCTTTGAAAATCTAAATTCCGAATTATCCTGACTTTTTTGCGTCGAATATTGTTATCAGCGCCTTTTAACTTCTCCGCTGGGTGTGGCCTTTCTTTGCAAAACGTGAAAAATTAACAGAAATTGCAAAAATAGATAAATAAATGAATAAATAAAAATAAAAATAAATAATCAAATCAGAAATTACAAAATCGCGCTTCGAAGGCCGACAGGCACACTACAGACAATTTTCTTTCCTTTTTACTCGCATTATAGATACAATCATCATGGGAGTTTCAACTTTGTTTTTTTTCAGTCATCTGTAACCATCGAAATAATGAATTATCTGCGAAGAAGACAGTAAGGAACAACAATTTATATAAACATATATAAACAACAAATACTTTCCAATATTTTGAATGTACACTGCTCAAAACAATTAAAGGATATTGCAGTTTTAGGTGGATTTTGTATCTGGGAAACTTTTTAGCTGATTGATACATGGTCGACAGACACAGTAAGTTATATGAGAATAAATTAAACATGTTTGGCAGAAAAAAATGCATTTTATTGCGCATTTGTGTACAAAAGGAAAAAAACACAATTTGTGCATATGAGAAAAAAAGAATAAGAAAAGGTGTTTTCTTCAAAGAAAATCATTTTCAGTAGGGGGTATGGTTTCCACGGGCGGCCAGCAACGTTGAACACCTTTGAGGCATGGACTCAATGAGGCTATTAATGACGAGTTCGGGTATTCTGCCCCACTCTTCCAGAAGAGCTCTTTCCAGTTCTTGGAGAGTTTGTGGGGGTTGTTGGCGGCCAGAAACTCGTCTTCCTAGAGCGTCCCAAACGTGCTCGATTGGATTCATGTCTGGAGAACACGCTGGCCATTCCATTCGAACGATTCCTTCCTCGAAAAGGAAATCCTCTACCAGGTTTGCACGATGTGGCCTGCAGTTATCGTCCATTAAAATGAAGTTATCTCCGATTGCTGAAGCGTAAGGGACTACAATAGGTCTGAGGATCTCATCCCTATATCGGCGACCAGTCAGAGCTCCATCTCGAATGATGTAGAGGTCAGTGCGCCCGTCAATGGAGATGCCACCATACACCAACACTCCTCCACCGCCAAATCTGACACTTTCGTGCACGAACGCAGGATTTTTCCTACTGCCACGGTCCCTCCAGATGAAAATACGCCTATTATCCGGATGCACAGAAAAACGGGACTCGTCCGAAAACAGAATATTGCTCCATTCATTTTTCCTCCAGTTGACATGCTCGGTTACCCACTCCCTGCGGTGGCGACGAAGCCTTGATCTAACATATACCATCGGTCGGCGAGCATACAGACCTACAGCATGGAGCCGGTTTCGGACAGTCTGAGTTGAAATCGTGGTGCCTGTAGCCGAGCGAAGGTGTTGTTGGAGAAGAGTAGCGTTCATGTTTCGGTGTCTCCGAGCTGTTAACACTAAATACCGATCTTCATTGGGCGTTGTTGCCCGTCTACGACCTTGCCCTGGTCTTCGGCCTGCACATCCACTCTCCAAAAAACGGTTCCAGATCCTGGAAATGACACTTTGTGACACTCCAATGGCTTGCGCTACTTCGGCTTGAGTTTGGCCCCCTTCTAACCTACCAACAATTCTCCAAGCTTCTGAATCTGTCAAATGACTTCGCTGAGACATCGTACTCATCGAAACAAAGCAATCACTGAATGCCGATCATCCTTGTCTTCATTCTCTTTTATCCAGTTGAAAGTCAAATTTCATTCGCTGCCGCTGAAGCGACGTTTTTGACGTCGAACTCAAAATTTGCATACTCCACAGTTTGAAAACCAGAAAAATTTGCATTTGTGATTCTCTTCTTCTATTTTCGGCAAAAACAATTTCGTTTATATCTTTATTTTATATAAAACTTCAAATATCCTTTAATTGTTTTGAGCAGTGTATTTCACGAAAACGTATTTAATGGGCTAAAAATAGCTATCACTTCTGATGTAGAATACAAATATTAAATGGAAATCAGAAAATGCATTTTTTATACACTATTTATGCAACAGTGCACGATGACATTACAAAATAAAATTAAAATTAATTATAAATTAAACCTTGTTTAACAAATCTTGAATTAAAAAAACATCTCTAGAATTTTGAAGAAATATTAATAATCGAGATGTTTAATATATAAAAATAAAGTCAATAAAATATAACCGAGAAGTTTAGTGTTTTAAATATCTCAATTAAAAGTTATCCATTTTTTATCATTTATATTTGCTTGCAACATATTTATTACCTAAAATAATGCATTGTTTGTCTAAAAATGGTATATATTTTCTTTAAATGCAGCAAACTTTATATAAAAAAAATTCCCTCCAAAATATTTATCGGATTAAACTTATGGAAATTATCTGTTGAAACAGACTTCTTGCTGAGAGCAAATAATCTTACTTCTGCGTTTCAGATAAGGTTTGGTTAATCTACAACCACAAACACACGGAAAGGGAAGGAAGTTCTGTTCATTTATTGATAACACATAAGAGTTTCTTCTTCATTCGCTTTTGAGATAAGTAGCTTAAGTTCTTACTGAATTAAATGTGAATATATGTTTCCTCATGATTTATTCCTGCCATAATATTGCAATATTAAATAATAAATTTACAAATTTAATAAATTATATTAATTAGCTTTAGATAAATAAAGTGTATGCTCTATTTCAATATTTCTATCTCGGCAATTTTTATAAAAATCAATAGATTTTATTAATATGAATTTTCTGGAGGGATCCTTTTTAATTATTTTATGAAAATCCCACATTAAAGATCCCCAGCTAGTTAAACCCTCTAAATTACAATTCACTTAAATTTTCACTTTATTGCAGTTAAAAATAAATCGCCTTAATTGAATGAATACTGAAATAAACATATTTGTAAATGAGTTGTCTGCTTTTCTATTATTTTTCATGTAACTCGGGTTAAGTAATACAAATTAAAGTGTTGTATTTCTTCAATCATGTTAATTTGTCCTCTTGTTTATAGATATTTTGAAGTATTCATGTAGTTTACACTTAATTATAATGATAAGATATCCGCTTACTCGATGAAAAAATAAATAAATAAATAAAAAACCGAATTGGGATGATGCAAAAATACTTATTTCTTTTACTGGTGTTAATATTTCAATTGTCAAATGTTTTTGATAATTAAAAGTTTTTTTTTTTTTTTTTTTTTTTTTTTTTTTTTTTTTTTTTTTACGGTAGATAATAAAATATTAATTATAACGCAATAAAGGATTAATATATATATATATATATATATATACAAACATTAGAATAATCATTTGGTATTCTTTACAAATTATTAAACGATTAAAACTAGTTATTTAAAATTATATTAAAGATGCTAAAAATTTATAACATAACAAAGTTTTAATAGTACTCTTGTTTGACTTGAATGACTTTAGTTAAAGAATTTTTTTTGTATTTTTATAATAACTTCTCACGATTAAAGAAAAAAGCCAAAATGAGCTACACATTTTATTCTATCAAAAAGCAAAGCATTACCAGAAACGTATTCATTTGTATGTATAATCTAAGGATGTACAGTACAATTTGGAAATACATTTGTATTTGAATCAAGAAGTTTTCAAAATTTCAATCGAATCAAAGTTTTAGAAATTTAATTTTCCAATTTATTTTAATAGATTCCACGTAAATAATGTTTTTTGCATTTATTATAATTAACATAGAAATGAATTTACGAAAAATAAGTAGTAACTTTGTTTAAGTAAGAATATTTTGAAAACATTTCGAATTTAAAAAATGTTCACTGTTAGAACTAAATACGAGGCTTCTATACACTGTTAAAAATTTGCAGTCATTTGACAGTTTTTACAGAAAGCGGTTACACAACCGTAATTTAACTCTGTTCCGACTATATTATGGCCCATATTATTGCAAGAATAGTGTTAAATTACGGTTATGTAACCGTTTTCTATAAAAGCGGTTAAATGACTGGACAGTTTGCTGCAAATTTTTAACAGTGTAGGATTAGAAAAATGAAACACAATGATGTACAAAATGTCTCATTTATGTGTAATACACTATTTACAATAACATAAATTGTCTTATTTTACTATCTGTTAAATTTGCTTACAACAAAGAAAAATATGCTGAAGAGACATTGACGCGAAATAAAGTTTAGTGTTGATCCAGGAATACTCTATATTCTAAATATATTTTTATATCTATATTGTAAAACTTTGAAAATAACTGAATCGATTTTTTTTCTGTCCAAAATATGAGCATTCGTTCATTTATGAATGATGAATATTATGTACATCAGACTAAAGTAGAAGAAATATTTATCTTAAATATTTCATAAGTGATTTTCTTACTTCATATTACATATTTGATTGTTTCGAATGAAGAAAGACGTAATTAAAACAAACCTTAAAAAAAGTAACATCTTCATATGAAAATTTAAAAACATCAACAAATCTTTTAACTAAAAAATAAATAAAAGACAAAATGTAATATTTTTTGTGTACATTGAAGAGAGGTTTTTAAATATTGTGTTTCCTCAACAATTCTTTTAACAGTGTATAAATAAAAAATATGTGTATCAATTAAAATTTAGAGATAAACTGAATTCTGACGTACAACATTCTACCCTCTGCACAACTCCATCTATAAATAATATTATTATTTTTTGTGTGTATTATTAAAAAATTAAAAATCAACGGACATTGTTTTGACTTCTTACATTAAGGAACGACTATAAAAGTTCCTGAATAACATGGTACACTACATGTTGTGTTTTCCAATGTATTATGTCTGTTTTTCTGAATTTGTTGAATATTGATATGCCTAGAACTTAGATATTTAAAATACCACTTTTCTAATGGAGTATCTCGAAAAGGTAAAACAGTGGTAACTGTCTATGCTACATTCTTGACCAACACAACTTAGATTTATGAACACCAAATTATTTTTTAAATTGCTTACCGCAGAGAGAAATCAAATTAACATTTAATGCAAATTTGTAAATTACTGTCAGTGACTGACAGTATGAAATGTGAAACATTCCAGATTTATCAAAATTCAAGACGAAACATTAATTAACACGTATCTGTATAATATTAAAGACATTTTAAAATACTTTAGTTATTTTGACCCCTAGAATATCGATGCAACATGAAGAAAGCACTTCAACTATTATAGTCTGTTTATGTTATAAGGTTTTTAAATTATTTCTACCTTATGTGATGTGAAGTCACATATAGTTTCAAATTATCTCCGTTTATTAATTAAATATCCCATTCTATTCCTATTGATTGATTAAAATATATTAAATTTATTTAAAACCCTATGCTTTCTTTTCCTATATAAGTAACAGAATTAATTATATTTTATAGCGTTTACTTCTCCTCCCCTTCAAAGTAAAAAAAGGGATAATTAGGTTAGTTCGATGTTGTACAAGTTAGTGCATTTTGTCCAGTTAATTTCAATTTCTTTTAATTATACAAAAATCAGTCGCCCTCGTTACACACATTCAGTTGAAAGGAATAAATAGTAATAATAATAATAAAAGAACTAAATTAAATATTTTCCAACGCGCATAAAATCATGTTTCGAAAACTACTATGTTTCTAATCATTTTAAACATTTCTACTTATTCAAATATAACGTATTCGAATTTAACCCATGATTTAAGCCACAACGGTCAAAAATTGTCCAATAATAATTTTAAATATAAATCATTAATGTCAAAAGACGCTCATTAATTCTGTACTCAAAATATATAACGTTCTCATATTTCTTGCAATTGCAAATGAATGTCTGTATTAATCATGTAATCAAGATGAAAAATCGTCACTTAATGGAGTTAGTAAATAAATCAGGCACCACTTTTCCAATAATATGACTTCGCATAGTGTTGCAAAATTCTTTCGTAACGTATTATTTGGCTCGCTTTCAGCATTTTTCAACTTTATCTAAAAATTCAAAATTATCCTTATGTTGCCATTTAACGGATATATAATTTGTCATGTTCTCTCGACAAATCATTATACCATGAACTTAAAATGAAAACCTGCAAACATGTAGATTGTTTCGCTTGTTGCAAGATAATTGGTGTCCCGCACACATTCCTGCTGTAAGATGTTTCTTTTTCAATTAAAATTTATTTTAAAATGTCTGAACGTTTCTAACACTTTATCTTTCAGAAAAGGGATTTTTTAGAATTGTCGAAAGAACCTGGAATTAAAAATGATTACCACTGCTTCTTAAATACTTTTTCACTGCTAAACGAAGTTTACAATATATAATTATAAATAAAACCTGTATGTCTCTGTTTATTTTAACTTTGGATATAAAAAAATTATATTTTGAGCGTACTTGATTAAATAGCAAAATGACAATACGTGGAATTTTTTTTTTGTCTTTTGAACTTCTACTTTTCTCCATATTTTTGTACTTGAATGTTGTTGTTCATTACCGTATTTTTTACTTTACTAGAGAATAATATTTTTTTCCATATAATATGTGACTTAAAATAAACGAAAAACTTTTTAAAGAAAAACTCCAATTTAAATACGGATACATTAGAAATATAAGATGTCTATAGCTATGAATAACAATCTATCAAGAACAAAGAATCACTCACGAATGTATTTCCTTTGCATTTAAATTAGAAACTGCATTTTTCTTTCAAAGAGTCTGAAAATATCCTCTCTTTTCAAGCAATAGATGTTTCTAAAAATACTAGTAAGCAATTTATCTATTCTTTTTTTCCACCACGTGGCAGCTTATTAGACGAAATGATCAATTGCAAAATATTGCCAATGTATGATTTAAAAAAAAAAAAAAAAAAAAAAAAAAAAAAAAAAAAAACTTTAATAGACGAAAGAATATTTCTTTGAAGAAAATTAATTTATTTCGGAATGATTTGACTGTATGGTTTACAAAGAAAAATTATTTAGCTTACAGGTGTTTTATGTTGAATCCAGTATTAGAAAAGAAAATTCACCTATATATGTCTTTTTTCAACAGAATGAAAGATTGCTTTGCTTTTCATGGATATGAGTAAAACGTACAAAATAAATAAATAAATAAATAAATAAAATATGAAAGAGTTTTTCTTACTAGAGATATTTGGAACGTGTTCAAAGTCGATATATATATGTATGTATGTATGTATGTATACCGTATATTCACAAACTAAATATTTTTGTTGGAGTCGTGCGCTACACGCCGCAATATACATAATATACATATGCCGAAATACAAAAGAAATTCAGGCGCACTTACGTGGGTTAAAATGTAGGAGCTACTCAATAAATGAAACAAATTAGAGATAAATTTTGTAACAGAAAAAAAAAATATTTTTAAAAGCCCTGGTGGGAGAAGAACTTTTATAATATCAATATTTAACGATATATATAATAATATACAAATATTTTGTGGTGGAGCAGTGGGACCCATTTTTCGTAGTATCACAGGTAAAAATCTTATATTAACTAGCTTTTAAAGATATCAAAACTATGAAACCTTGATGCAGACAGGTAAATTACAAATTTAAATTAACAAATTCTCTGTTAATTATTGTTTATTGATCGAAATATTTTTATATTTTATTTTGCTTAGTAGCATGTGATTATCTATTACTTTTTTTATATCGGGTATATTAAAGACTTACGTGGTAAAGAGTACATATTGGCCACTAAACCTGTGGTATTTTACCTTTTTCGATTAAGCTATTCAAAAATGTCCGCAGAAAATACAATGTGCAATAACCGTGATCTTAAAAATGACAAACATCGCAAAGAGTAGTAGAATTTTAAATTCAAGATAATTTGGATGCAAATATAAGAAATCGGAACACAACAAAGAGCGTGATTTTGAATCTGAGAACTTTAAAATTTGTATAATATTTATAGTATTTTTCTTAAAAATTCTTTTGTGTTGTTTTTGTTCTCACTATTATTTTACTTATCTCTTGTACGTTACATCACATTACAAAATGATATGCAATACTTTTAAAATAATGAAAAACTGTTTAAAAATATAATAAATACAGAGCTAATTTAAGACAATTAAAATTTTAAAAATATCAAATTACAAAAAATGAAAATTTTAGTAGCTTTTAAGTAAGTAGCTTTGAACATGAGTAACATTTATGTTTCCGTGCCAGTGCATATGTTTCCATGCATATTTAGTTTAATAAATGTGTCACTGCTAATAAATGTTGTGCGATCTTTCTTCTTTTTATTTCTTTTATTACTGATTTGTATGTTATTCCAAAAATGCGCTTTAATGATTTATTTCTAGGACATACGTAAGCTAAAACATATATACATTCCAAAAATCTTGAAAAAAAGGTATGGATCCATATCATTTTTAAAAACTAGATCTGTCATTATCATTCAAGGAGTAACACGTTTTAACTTTTATACGTTCCGTAGTTATATATTAAGAAACATTAGCTCCATGCTCTGACAAGGAAAACAATAAAAATCCCATTATTCTATCATCAAAACTGGCCGGCATATGATACTTTGAATTATCTAAGATGTTGGAGCTGGCTTGTACTAAAATGGAACAGAAGAATGTTTAGTGACAGAAAGCTCCAAAATTTTCTGCAATATATAGAACTTCAAAATATAACTTTGGGATCCATGTAGTGTACAAAAATTCAAAAACTGTAACACTTGGAAAAATACTACCAGGACAATTTCCTGAGTAGAATTCTATTTCCAACCCTATTTTGGACACTTTTGCAATTTACAATGGCTACGTATTTACAAGCAAAAATAATTAAAGCGCCCTTTAGTATTTATGAAACACCATGTATTAGTATTTGCATACTTTTTTAAGATTTATTAAAATATATGTTAAGGCTCTCTGGATGTATGAACAATTGTGATTAATTTAAGATGCACACCACAGATAAAAACAAATCAATTTACAATAGTTTTAACCAGCTTCCATGTCTCCTGAATTTTGTATCACGTTTTAAAATTAATATACTTCGTCTTTCTTAATCGATGATTTTTATCATTGAATAACATGATTATTTCCATTTGGAAATTTTGGACCTTAAATCAGTTAGCTAAGATTTTATATTAAAACTGATATTTTATGTTTGAAATTTAGAAACTGTATTGAAATGTGCAATAAATATAATTAAAAAAAACCACTAAAGCATAAACAAAACCCACAAATATCTGACCTAACTTCATGAAGATAAAATGCCATACATAAAATTGATACTTCATAGAAACATAGCCAATTGAAGAAAATGAAAATATTAACAATTCAGAAAATTATGAGGATTACTTATATGCTTAGTATAATAGAAGTAGCTGATAATTTTTACTTACTAATGAAGATAACGTTATTCAATAAATGTTTTGTTTAAAAAGTGAGTATACATTGAAAATAATAGTATGATTGACTTTTTAAAAAAGATTGATTGAAAAATTAAAAGAAGATGCAACGATCAGGTTGATACAATTTTGATGACGCTTTAAAATTTTTAAACTTCAGACATAAAATAACTTTTCCAGTGTAAAACTTATCTAAAATTGTCAATTATATTCGTATTAATCATCGTAATTCTGTATATTTTAGAGATATGTATATTAAATAATATAAATAGACTCATGTACAGACATTTGATAGATTTCACTGATAAAGTGTCAACTGTTAATCCCAGACTGTTACTTTGAATTACCATTTTATTTCCAAATCGATAAAATGTGAGTAAGCAAGATCACCAATGAACAAAGTACTTGGATTTTTCAGTTGATTTCACAAGTCGTCTTTGTAAACATAAAATATTGTGAAAATTCCGTAATGTCTTCATGTTATTTCACAGTATTAACGTACTCAAATAAAATTGATTATTTTGGCAAAAAGTAAAATTATTCTAAATGTTGCCAACAAAAATGGATGGAATGTAATATTTTCAGAATTTGCTAATAGTATATTTTTAAAACATATTTGAAAATTAATTCTAAAGAAAATTTTGAATTTTAAGATTTGTAAAAATCAATTGGATCTTTGTACTTCACCTCTAATAATGAATGTTAAAACTGTGGTTAGGAATGTACTATCGATGTAAATATATATTGTGTACCATTGCATACTACAACACAAAAACGAATTTGGAATCTTTCAAATCAGTCGGCTCTTTACGAAAATATAATTAGTAATTACTGGGATGAAGTAACAGTGACACAGTAGGCCAATTATCACCACTTTAGATGTTAATAGTACTCTTCGCCTTATTAGAATTCAGAAAGTCTGCTATTAAATAAGAAGAGCAAAACTATTTAAATATTGTGGTGAGAATTGGAATATTTTTGCGCAGTAATTTAGTCTCTGTAATTAGATGTATTTATACAGGTGGTTATCAAAATAATGGAAACACTTGTGAATGAAAGGGACATTTAAGAATTCCCTTCGTAAGCATTAAAATATAATCTTAGCTACCAGATTTTTTTAATGTAAAAAGTACATGTATTAGGTAGTATGAGAGAGCTCTAGAAGAGTTGTCTACGTTTTGATTTTTTTTGTCAGAAGCGTAAAATGTCAGACCTCACAGATTTTCAAAGAGGCCAAATTGTAGGATCCCGACTAGCTGGAGCAACGGTGACCGAAACATCCCAGCTTATAGGCGTTTCTAGAGGTACGGTGTCTAAAGTCATGACAGCATACACACAGCGCGGAAAGACAAGCTCAGCAAAGCAAAATAGTGGACGAAAGGAGAAGCTGAGTGAAAGAGACCGACGGGTATTGAAGCGGATTGTAATGTCTAAAAAGAAAACAACTGCAGCCAAAGTGACCGCAGAGCTCAATCAGCATCTGGATTCTCCAGTGTCAACAATTACAGTTCGGAGATACCTTCATAAAGAGAACATTTACGGCTGAACAGCAATTCCCAAGCCACTTGTTACAGATGCTAATGCCAAACGTCGTGTAGAGTGGTGCCACAACCACAAAACCTGGTCGATTGATAAGTGGAAGACTGTTATATGGTCAGACGAATCATCTTTCACACTTTTCCCCACAACAGGACGGGTACATGTCTGGAGAACACCTGCACAAGCGTATAATCCTGATTGCCTCCGTCCAACTGTCAAGCATGGAGGTGGATCGGTCATGGTATGGGCAGCCGTGTCATGGTTTTCTGCTGGTCCAATCGTAACCCTGAAAGGAAGGATCACTGGGGAGAAGTATAGAGAAGTTTTAGCTGACCAGGTCCATCCCATGATGCAAATTCTGTTTCCTGCAGGAGATGGAATTTTCCAGGATGATAATGCCCCTATTCATGCAGCCAGAGTTGTCCAATCATGGTTTGATGAACATGAGGATGAGGTGGAACATCTACCTTGGCCCGCACAGTCCCCAGACCTCAACATAATCGAACCGTTGTGGTCTATTTTAGAGCTTTCAATCCGGAATCGATATCCTCCACCGGCATCTCTCACGGAACTTTCACAATAACTCCATGAAGAATGGTACAATATTCTTCTAAACACTATTCAGAATTTGTATTATTCGATTCCCAGGCGAATCCAAGCTGTATTACATGCCAAAGGCGGTCCTACGCCATATTAATAAAGAATTCCTTCAAAATCTAGGGTGTTTCCACTATTTTGATAACCACCTGTATCTGTATTCCTAAGTGTACTTGTGCATGGTATCTATTTTGAATTTTATAGAATATAAAATGTGTGGAAGGATTAAGAAAATAGATGATCTTGTAAAAGCAATTTTAAAAATAACCATCACTTAGCAAATTCAACATAAATTTGCAGTTTTAATGGAAAAATAGTATTGTCATATTTATTTTAAACTAATATTACTATTTTCAAAAATAAGTTTAAACAAATGAATAGCAATCAGGGCTTTGGGGTTTTGCACAAAAAATTTTACGGGGTTATATTTTGTATGTTCAAATTGCATTATGTGCAATAATAATAACACAAATATGCTAATAATTTAATTTTATTAATTTATATGTTATGACCCGCAGCTCTGTATAAAATGCTTAAGTTGGACCTCTGTGGTATTTGGATTATTCAAACCCATTTTCTATTATCTAATCAGATTCAAATTCTCTTAAAAAATGAATTCAAACGAAAGTGTTTCAATATTAAGATATGTGAAAATCAATTTAATATTTTCACTCCACCTTTATTTATTGATGTTGAATTTGTTGTTTTGAATTTGTAATTACTGTTAATTGAAATTCAGTGCGATTCCATATTGTAACGAAAAAAAAATGAATTAGGTAATATAATATTTTGTATCAGATTTATATTTTCTGAAAAATAAAAATAATAAATATAAAAAATAAATTAAACTATGGATTTAATAGTTTTCTATATATTTCGATACATTAAAAATGCGTATTTTGAAAGTATTTTTTATAATAATAACAATAATAATAATAATAATATATTTATACTAGCAGGCTTCGTCCTCTATGCTGGTTGGTTTCTTCAAACGAATCTTGAATCAAACGAAATATATCGGCGAATTTGACCTTGTGTTTTAAAGGAATATGAACATTTCCCTCGAATGTCCTTCCGCATATCTGAAAAAGATACAAACGATGTGTCAGATAAAATTTGAGCTGCATAGGACCAAAACTTTCAGTTTATCATTTATACTAGGATTTGGCAAATTAGATATGCAATATACAAAAACCTTCCTTCAAATATTATATAACTAACAATGCAAGTCTACTCAAAATACGTCCCGTTTAATATCGCAAAAAGGCTAATCTTTCAAAAACGTATCTTCTAGAACTCCCCCCAGTAATTGTAAAATTAAACAACGTAGAACAATATGAAATAAACTAAAACTGTCTCTGACAAATTGTCTAAATAACAAAGTAAGACTCATCAAAATCCATTTAGCATAATATTTTGTAAAAGGCTAATGTTTCATAATCGGGTTCTTATGATTACACAAATTTTGCCCATAAATCTATAGCTAAGCAACATCGAACGACATGGTATATAATAAAACCATCACTGAAAAATTAATCTAACTAACCGTAAAAATCCCATCGAAATTCATTTACGAGAACTTAAGTTATAACCTGCCGGAACGAAATTTGCATCTGGTTTTTATATACGAGTATATAGTAGATATATAAAAAACAACATTCCAATGGTAAAATATATTCCATCAATCATAAAACACCTGCACCGTCACATTTAAAAACAAACACCTTTTTCCCCAGACATCCGCGAGATAAATATGTTAGAGAAGAATAAAAAAGTAGAGCATGAAATATAGCGAAAAATGCGATACATATTTACTAAAAATAAATTGTTGCACAGAGAATTGAAACGTAATTTTGCCATAAAAATAAAATTAGAACATACATTAAAATTCATGAGATGCTTTCCATTTCCATAGAAATTTTATGGTGCCAGATTTAAAAAGATATATAATATTTAATTCTACAGATACAAAGAACAGCATAATATTTTTATATTTTTCTCTAATACTTTAATTTATGTATACTAAGATTAAATAAATCTAATACCATTTTGAAAATAAATAAATTATATATATTATTTTTATTACGTTCATCAAAACTCTAATGGATTTTTACTTTCTTCTATCTAGAATAGAAGAATTTTTTACGAAAAATAGAAATAATAAATTTCATTACAATCAATAAGAATACGTTTCATTCATCGTTTGCTTTATTATTGTAGTCGAAAGAATAGAAAAATGTTCGACTTCCACTAATCGACGGATTTACACGTTTTAGAGGTCACAGGTTACGAAAAACATGATTTTACAAAATGTTTGTCTGTCCATGTGTTCATGGGTACATTTGTCCGTGCGTGCATGTTTCTGTGCATCCATGTGTCCGTGCGTGAATGTTTCTGTGCATCCATGTGTCCGTGCGTTCATGTGTACGTGTATGTGACCTGTTTGTATCATCGAAAATTGTATAAATGTGTGCATATACTTGAACCAAATTTCATTTATAGGGTTTTAGCTAAGGCCAGCAGGTTCCACTTGAATTTCAGGATATTCCGCCGGAAAGGGACGCTGCGATAGCAATTTTTGTTCTATTTTCATTTTCGTGTCTTCGACAACTTGTATGAAGTTATGCATAGAACTGAAACAAATTTTTTGTATATGTTTTTGACTGTGGCCTGCAGATCCCAGTTGAATTTGGGGATATTCCGTTGTAAGGCGCCACTTAAAGATTTCAAATTGAAAAATATGTACAAAAAAGTTAGAAATCCTAATTTTTTTGTTACATGTTCAGCCTTGATTCAAGGATTACGGAGCAATTTTTGTTTTGTCTTATCTTAAAAAAAATATCTGAGATATAGCAGTGTGAAATTTTAGGGTGGCTAATATTTTCAAACAAGACACCAGGATTCCTCCACAAAAGGGTTTAATTTATGAGTTTTAATGAACATTACTTAGTTAACACATACTTTCTAGCAAATTTCCTTTCATTATTGCAACAATTATTCCAACTATCATATACTTTAAACTATATTCATATTTATATTCTATCTATTCATATTCGCCAGTGTCAAATTATCACCAGGCTTGGCGACACTTGGCTAAATATCGCCAGTTTTGGCGGCAAAAATACGTTGCCATAAATGAAGCCAACATGGTTCTAACTGCCTAATTTGGAAAAATTCTGTTTGGAATTCAATATTGAAGAGAACTGGGAATGAATCTTCTGTAATCGGGTTCCACGCAGCCAAGTGTTTTTTAGTAAAATTAGTTAAAGTCTTAAAACCAAGAAATAGGGAGGCTATCCTTTTCCACCGGTAAAGACCATAAGGACATTTCGTACATCGGCTGCTAATGCAACAAAAGGTGCTTTGAATTCAGGTACCCCGATGATTCACATGCCGAGGACGTGCAATAAAATGACGAAAAATGTTTATTTAATTGTCGGCTTGAAATTGTCACATCAGACTAGTTTTTTTTTCTAATGCATTTCTATAGCGCAATTAACACCAACATTCAATGATACGGTACAGTTCTAAATATTAATGCGCTATATTTTATATTCCATTAACATAAATTACTTTAAAATCTACGTAAGCACAAAAACTGTAGTGATAATCCGGTTTCCAGTAAAAAATTCGTCTATTTCGGAAAAAAAATCCTGTTAAAAGATTTTTCCTGATTTTTTCAAGAAGTAGGGTATATGGATTTGAGGACATCTTTAACTCATAATAGTGATTAAAATTTTTATGAACTGTCACTAACCCTTCATAAAAAAATTCCGTAAATATACGGAAGGTGTACTGACACATGAATGACAGTACAATTTACGCATTTTTATGTAGTACGTAGTTTTTGTAAGTTTTTTTCTTGATCATATATTTTTAGTTTAATTTTCAATCAATTCCGGTATATTATTTGAAAAGATTTTCTGGAGTAAGCTTTTGAGAGGGCTATTCTTCTGAAAATACCAATGCATTCGCTCGTTAACACATAATACTACATCAAAATATCCTGTTGTCTCTGAGTGAAGCATGCAAATTAATCTATTTTTCATGGTGGTTCTCATTGGAAATACTGTAATAACAAATTCTGGATTCCACATAGAACCGCATTGACGATTAAAAGTATGTCGAGAAGAAAAAATATGTTAATATTTGCAATGGATTTTAATGATTGTATACTTTTAAATGGTAGTAGATGTCATAATACGGCTTGACGTAATGGTATGAGTTTAGTAATGTTCTAAGTCATTCAGCTTCGTGCATCATTTGCATCGTAATCTTTTCTCGTATGTCCGTAACCGCGTTTCTGATTTAAAAGCAATTGTATCAGTGAGAATTCAGATAGCGAATGAATAATCATAAAAAAATGTCTAAACCTTGCAAACAGAAATTTTCGCTACTCGAGATGTAGTTAAATTTTTTTCCCGCACTCGAATCAGCGCGTGACGTTTTTCAGAAAAACCGTCGTGACTGTTTTTGATTTATAAAACCTTTTTTAGTGCTAAGTTTAATTTAACTAGTAAAAATTAAGTTTTTTTTCAATTTAGGACCTATGTTAATCATTTTGTTCTGCTCGAATTCCAACAGGATGTATCTTTAGTAACAATCGTTTAAGTGATTATCGATTTGTAGCATCATTTTCAGTGCTGAGTTTGTTACAATCTGTCAAACTACATGTTCCTGAATTCAGAACCTATCTAGAACATTTTTAGTCCTCGGTTTAGTATATGAGGCACGTTTCGTGAAAATAGTTATAACATTATTAAATTCATAAAAGATTTGAAGTGTTTTTCTTTTTTAAGGTAGCGACATTCTTTGTGGTGACTAGTTAGAATACAAAAATAAGATAGTAAATAATTATTAATAAATAGTCAAATTATTTTCGTTTTCAAAAGCCGCGCGTAACACTCTGGGACGATTCTACTGTCCAAAGGGATATTTATGAATTTTTGATGAGCATGTAATCTGAGATTTGTATTTTCCGAAGTTCTACTTCGGTGTTCACCTGTACGTTGTCACTGAGACTGGCTCTTACTTGTTTATTATTTTTTACTTCCGATCAAACTTTAAAATTCTATTAATATCTTGTTTTAATTCAACTTAAAATTTCTATATTTAGTGTTCAAATGATAATTTTGAGGGGAAATAAATCTGTCAGGAGAGATAGTAAAAATATTTTATATAATGTCATTCGATTTTGTGATCAAGAAGCAGAAGAAGAGAATTAATTGTTCCGATAATTCATTCTACAAAATAAGCCAGTTCAATTTGCGGGGTTTCTAGTAGTACTATTAAAACAATTCTACGGGAAGCAGAAGATGAGAGTAATAGTGGTTTTCGTTTACCTAAAAAATGAGTTAAAAAGAATGTTACAGCTATAGATGAATTCGATTGCTGCGTATTAGACGAACTGTACACGTATTTTAAGTCAGGGAGAAAAAAAAAAACTTATTTGAATAAATTGCATCCTGTTTTAAAAGACAATCAATTTTAATTGTAATAAATAAACTTTGTGTCAATTACTCCATTGTGTCAATTACTACATTATTTATATAAATATAAATTTTATCAACTACTTCAAGTGCATGGCATTCAATTGCTTCGCTTCTCTTCTTAACATTGTGATTTTAACACACACTCTCATAAATTAATACTCAGATTTCACGAAATTTTTTTCGTTTTAGAGAAACCGTTTCTTGGGAAATGCTCCGAGCGAACATTTCCTCAAATTGAGGAAATTACTTTTTTCACTTGTTTCAGGATACAAATTTCGTCAAAAGTAACGAAATGTTTCGTCATCTTACTTTCGTCAAATTATCAATTACTTTAGTTTTTTGAGAGCTCTAGTTTCGTCATATTAATTTCGTTATGTTTTAGGATATGAATTTCCTCAAAAGTATAGAAATATTTCTTCTTCCGAGTTTCGTCAAATTACCATTTATTTTCGTAATTTTGAAAGCTCGTTTCGTGATATTTGAGCATATTTTGTAGGATTTGATTAAATCATTTCGTGAGTATTTTTTACCGTAATTTCTGACTTACGTTGGGGTCATTCCAGATTTTGATAGGGAATGACCCCAACCAATAAAATAATAATTTTGGATATTGACATCTCAAAAATTGATAATTTTTGGCAGAATAATAGTTCTAGTAAAGTTAAAAAACTATAAATTTCAGATTTTTATTATTTGTTTTTTTTAGTTATTGATTTTCAAAACCTCAAAAATTGCACAAATTTGATTTCTTTCAGCAGTTGTAAATTAAAAGAAAAACTATCGGATACCGAAAAACTTATATTAGTGTCATTCTATCATTCTATTCTTCTTTTCATAAACTTTAAATTGATATACAACATGATTGTTGTATTTGAAAATTTTTATTTTATTTTTAAATAAAAGAAACTAATTTAAAATTTCAAAAACACCCCGTTTTTTATTATATATATATATATATATATATATATATGTATGTTTTAGGGTCATTAATTTACTATACAAATGCCCAATTTCAGAATTGGACGGACTTTTGTCAGGCGTCCTGGTGATAGTATCTTTGATTTGGAATTGATTCCACATGCTGGATACCACTTTCGGTGCCACTTGTAACCATGGAACCACCTCCGCTTGAAGCTGCCCAACTTCAAGCCTGCCACATGCTCTCCACCTCATTGTATTTTCTAAATGATTATGAGAATCATTGTCAATGCATTCAGTCAAACGTGTGGGTTAATATTTGAGTAATATTTGGACAGATCTGAAAAGAGAAATTCGGAACATGAATCCTACAGGTGATATGATTATGAGTAAACTACTAAGAGAAACAGAAGAAGCTATAAATAAAATATTTAGTAACAGGTGGCAATCTCATTTCAATCACGTTCAAAATCTTGAGTTAAAATAGTGGGACAAAGACAGCATTACCGAAGAAATGTGTGAATCCCTGAAAATTTCATTAACAGACACTGGCTAAAGTGACACTATGATAGTGAAGCCAATCTTTCAGGATATAGTGAAGCTACAGTTTCAGCAGAATAACATTTTAATACATTTTAAGGTATATTTTAACAAATAAGCCTTTTTATTGTAATTTGCAAGAAAAATTTAAAAAGTAAAATAAAAAAATAAAAGTTAATTTTGTTTTGCATCGCAAAAAGCAAAACTTTTGTATAACTTTATAAAAAAAAGCGTTTTCGTATTTTATAATCATTAACTACGAAAACGTTTTCACATAAATGGATAATATTTCCCGAAAAGCGCATTCTTAAAAAACACAACTAAACAAACTCCGCTCACCCCTATTTTGATAAAATCGAAGCAGACCTGAGGAATACGCAAAAGCGCGGATTGTTTTGCTTTCCGAAAACAAACAATAGCTTATACTTATTTAATAATTAAATATGAATATAAATATGATATAAAGATGAATTATAAACAATTTAATTAAATTGCATGAAATGATTACAGGGCTTGCATATTACTCAATTGATATGTCTAGTTAAAATCTATACTGCTTGTGTCGTTTGAAAACCGGTACACTGCTAACTCATCAAATAAAAATGTAATTTCTATATAAATAATTTTCTCTACCAAAATTTACATTAATTTGAATTTTTATAAATTAAATTTATAACTTTCCCATTTTATCGATTTTAGGATAAATAAATACACGGTGAAATAAAAAAAAAATAATATTCATATTATGTTTTAAAATCCTTTGATTTTCAAGAAATGTACAATGCACCTTATAATTTGTTACTAATGTTTCACATGCCATATATTATGTATTTATTTATGCATTCTTTGTCTTTTACTTTTTTCTGATTTAAAATTTAAATATGCATTTATATTTATTATTGCTGTATTTTTTTTACTAAAATAACCCCTTGCTACAACTGTATATTTCTCGTTCATAGGAAGCATTCATGATTATCCATCTTGCATCATTACAACAAATCTATCTGTAAGAGCAGCATTTTTAATGTTTAATGAAGCTCCTATTTTCTGTAAATTCGTATGTGGTAATTATCATATCAAATAACTTTCACTTTCAGCCACATGAAAGAGAACGTTCGGATCAAGATAAGTTTATCATATTAAAATAAAAAAAAAAGATGCACAAGAAAAATCGTAATTAATGAAAGGGTTCAGTTATTCCGTTTGCTTTTGATCATACATAGATTATGCTCAATGAAAACTAAAAATATTTCTTTATGTCTAAGAAAAATCAAAGAAACTAATACATTCATAAAATTTATTTAAATGAATAATCTAGTATTCATGTATAATATATCACAACAGTTTCTACTTTTTAAAGTTGCTTTCATGTGTGTATGATATTTTCATATTCTTTATGAGTACCAATACATTTGTATGCAACATACATAATAAACATTTTCTCTGACATTATAAAAAAAAACTAAAATACTTGTGAGGTGTAAAGTTTATAAAAGAAAATTAATGTTTTATGTTTTCTTCAATTTTACTATACTACTTTTTTAGTGGAAATATATGGATGTTGATCAAACAGGTAGCAGTAAATATGGCATTAAAATAAGTTACTGATTAATCCCTGGGATTCCGGAATTAACAACATTGGTAGAAACAATTTTTTTTTTAAACTGAAAACTCATTTTACATTTATTATATTTCTTTTATATTGCCCACTGAGAACACCAAGAAGCATTTTCTGTGAAAAATATCAATTATATACAAAACCAGGAGTTAATAACCAAAGAAATTGCCAATAATCATTACTTACATCAGTTGTATTTTATTCTGATAATTTCTGTGGTTTAATCAAATACATTCAATGAATTCTATTTAGAATATTTACCTGTTTCGTAATAAATTCCGAAATATTCTTTTCTAGCATTTCAGATATTTTAGACGCCTATATTATCCCATTAAAATTTTCAGTTTATATTACACAAACACTAATTTCCAAAGAGTTTGTACAGAAATATAAAGTCGGTTAAATAGTACGTTTACCCATTATTTTGGAGATGCAATATCTTTAAGATTTTATTCATATATATATATAACAAATATTATATCCAAATTTTACAATATTTTTCTAATACTTTGGTTTAAACATTATTGTAACTCTATAAATGTCATTTCGAAATCATTCATTCCTTTACAGTTACAATTTTAATAATATTTATACATGAAATTATATTCTGATTTCCATAAAATATTTTTATAAGAAATGATTTAACATTTTTCTTATTGAGCTGAACGATTGGAGCTCTTATGCGTTCACTCCAATGGTACCTTTTTGACTGTATGCATCTTAGACTGTTCGGTAAAAGACCCTCTAATTCAGTAAAGTGATAGAGGCTATGATTTGAATGGCCCATAATTTTTCTTTTTACAAGTCTTTTTTTCTTAAGTTCTCTCTTACTTTCTTTTTTTCACGCAGTTTATTATTTTTTGTTGCAACTTCATAAAAATGTCGCAAAGATTAAAAGTAAAATAAAAGCATGTGTGCATTGCTTTGATAAGCCAATAAATATCAAAACCACTCGCTGATTTTTTGCATTGAGGTCAATTATGATCAGATAAAACGCATTTTTTGTACATGAAATTTAAAAGTTTTACCATAAGTGTTTTTTTTTAATGGCACACTATCTTCATTTAAATTATTTTGTATTTGAAACATCTACTATAGTTCAAATATATCATTTATGAGAAAATATTGAAGCAAAAAATAACAAATAAATAAATAAAAATATATCACGTATTAAAAAAAAAGCTGCAATTATCTCTTTTTCGGTTTCGTTTGCATATTACAGGTATATTTTATACGCATACCATATAGCTAAGCATTTTGATACTTTGAATGTAGTGGTAATGATTATTTGGGAATTGAAAAATAGGATTTTTTTTTTTTTTTCAAATTAAACTTCCTGATAGACGTCATGACTAAAAGTTTTTAGAAAATGACGTCATTTTTATGTAATCATTGTATAATTTTTATGATTGAAATTTTAATTTTAATTTAAAAAGAGTATTTTATCATAAATGGAGGCTTTGATTAGACAGTATTTTTTAAACCATGTGAAATATAATTTTACGAAATTCTGCTCCATTTGATTAAATTGCACGACATATCTACCTAACTGGACAACTGATTATCGGCAGTGTAATCAATGTGTCATGATTTCAGATTTTTTATACTGAGTAAAATTCCTATAAAAAAAAAATCAGCGTTCTCCAAAAATAAGGGCATGTGTTCCGCTTAGTCAACACTAAATATAACAGTACAATTTACATACATTGCAATTATATACTTTACAAAGCTTTATATCTCCCATTAGAAACTTAGCAGAGTACAGGTACTAATAGAAAAATATTGTCCATAAGATTATTTTATAAGAAATATCACAAAAACTAAAAATATTACGAAGAAGAATGTTTGGGTGTGTGACGAAACATAAAAACATGTCACGAAAATATATGTATTAATCGTGTTCTTACAGAAAGTACGTTTTTTTTTAATGTTATAAAAGGTTTAAAAGGTATGTTTTATTTCTTCAATATTTATTGTAGAAATGAAAATAAAAGAAAACCATTGAAAAATGTAATATTTTATTAAGAAATATGCATTACATGAGATACAATTAAATTAGTTTGGATGTCATTTTCCTACACACATCGAATATATTAGACAACTGGTTCATTTCATCTGTTAACACTTTAGAAATAATAAAATTAATTACTTAAAATTTTAATATCCATAAAGTTTTAAAATTCACGTTTTAAGTTAAAAATAAACTAAATTTATTTTGGTCATACAATATAATGTATGACCAATAATGTAAGCTACCAATATTGTGTTGGCAACAAGATTGGTATTCTTTAAGGTGAGGTTATCGTACATGAAAAACAATCGTTTCTTTAACGATGTTTCGAATTCCTATAGCATGTATAATAAGACCTAGAACGGTTAGCTGAAATTCAAAATAATTTTGATTGCTTTATCCCTTCAAGTTCTACTTTAAGCTCCAAAAAAATTTCGTTTATAAAAGAAAAAAAATATATAATTGTTTTTAGTTAATCGTTATATTTTGTAACTCACAGGTGTTCTACAATTCCTGGATTTATATATACGAGGCAAAGAACTCAGTCAAAAGAGAGTGCATAATTGAAAGAGAGTGAAATTCAAAATAATTTAAGAAATTACAGTCTATCGAAACAGAGTGCAGACCGGCTGTGTGCAAACCAGGTATATGGAATCCGGGGGGAAATAGTAGTACGCATACTGAGTTCTTTGCCTAGTATATATAAATCCAAGAATTGTAGAACAGCTGTGAGTTAAAAAATATAACGATTAACGAAAAACAATTATAATTTTTTTTCTCTGGTATTTTTTTTTCTTTTATAAACGAAATTTTTTGGAGCTTAAAGTAGAATTTGAAGGGATAAAGCAATCAATTTTTCTTTCTGGAAAAAAATTGGAGTAAAAAAGAATGGTGTATGATGAAATATGTCACGGAAATAAATGTATTAATCTTGTTCTTACGGAAAGGACGTTTATGTTTAATTTTTTTAGCCTTTCATATGTAATAAATAATAATAATAATAATTTTTAAGCCAAATTGAAGTTACAGAAAAAATGCGAAAAAAATTACAGTTTTTTCAAACGACTTTCATTTTGCCAAATTTCGTTTAACTTCCCAAGAAATACGATCATCCGAAAATTCACTATATATATTTTTTTTAAATATTTTATTTTGTTTGTTTCAGATGATTTTGACATGCTGTGCAGTATTTACAGCGCAAGAAGATGAGCACAGAGCATACCGATATGCAACTGGCATTATTTTCATAAATTTTAAGAATTATTGTATAATAAAAATGTTTTTAATAGTAAAAATAATGAATAATAACTGGATAAATTCAGTTTTTCTGTTACTTTATCTTCGTTACTTTTTTATAGTTATACGTAAGTGTAAAGTTATTATTTCAATCATAATAAAACTCGATTGTGGAAATAATAGTATTTTTTAATATTTTGATTCTCCGCGAATCTTTTTTCGATATTTTTGCAATCACTGCATATTTTTGTTGGTGTGTATGCTGTATTCCTTACATTTTCTGGTTCATATAGTTCTTTTTTAGCGTTTTTCAATTTCTACTATTAGCTCACACTCTCTATATATTTATATATCTTGTTCAAATTTTCAATCGTTAATAAAATACTTTGTATTCATCCACTCAAGTTCAAATACATTTTTTTAACTTGTAGTGGATGACACTGGATGTTAATACAGTTTTTTCAAACATTAATTCATTAATTAAATTAAATTAATTAATTTTAGTTTTATATTTATATAAAAATCGGTGCTTTCTTGTTATAGGAGCTTCCGAGGTTTAATCACCAAGCGACCGAGATACTTATTTTATTACAGAAATTAATTTATAAACGATATAATTCATTTCACTCAATTAAAAATCATCCAGATCTGAATATTTATATAACTTGCTATAGTACGAACGGACCTCATTTGTCACGTTTGACGTACAATTTCCAAATTATGTTTTTAATTAAATTAAATTAATTAATTTAATTTAATTAATTAATTTTAGTTTTATATTTTCAAATTTTCAATCGTTAATAAAATAATTTTTATTCATCCACTCAAGTTCAAATACATTTTTTTTAACTTGTAGTGGATGACACTTCATGTTAATACAGTTGTTTCAAATATTAATTCATTAATTAAATTTAATTTCTATTTTGCCACTTAATATTGTGATTTTGTCATATGTAGATACATATTTATATTAATTGTAATTATTTAATAAAAAGTGACTAAAATAAAATTTTTCTTTGTTGACCTAAGTAGGAATTGACTTAAAAAACATTTATTTTTATATTACTTGTTTCGATGATGTTGGTACGTATGTGTGTATGAGAGAGAACACGATTGAGATAAATCTATGTTTTCGGTTGATGCCTCATTTAGTGAATGCGGTACACGTCACAGTGGCAAGAGCTGTATCCATTTCCGAACAAATCGGCAACAAGTTCAGTATCTAAACCGTTTTTCAACCCTTTTGTGACTAAAAAATTCCGGATAACTATTTACTTTTTTTAACTCAATTATTTTTTAAATAAATGTCTTTATTGCTCATGCTCATCATTTTATATATATATATATATACAACACTCAAACTTCACAAGCACGTGATCATTTTTAGTCTTAAAATACAGACAAAACAAATAGAGCGAGTTTCAGTAATTTGATAAAAACATACGGAAATTTATGTATTGTATGTTGCAGGCGAATAATTACAAAATATCTGTATTTAAACAACTTTGTACTCACATTAACAGGACTATTGAAATTCAATATTAATATTTATTTTAATTAACACATCTTAATTTCAGCACCGGTGGAATAAAATTCCATCGAAAATTACGTTAATTTTAGAAAAAAGTTTGAGTTTTATGAATGAAAGCGACATTTTCCTTACAATAATTTAACGAAATTTTTAACGGAATTTTAACGGAACATTTTAACGGAAACACTTCAACTTCATGATTTGGGATACGTTTCTATGAGTTATATATTGCTATTAATTTGGACGCAGAGTATTATGTAAGATATTTTGAAAGTCGTGTGGGGTCACTCCAGATTTTTATAAATATATATATATATTTATTTTTTTAATCTAAAAATAAACTTACTTAGGAATTTGGACACTATTTATTTACGCAGTTTTCTTTGGCAGTTCTTATTACTTTGGATTAATTTAAAATTTTATGCAAAAATACGACATACAAATAATATTTGACGTTTGTAATTAACTGCTCTGTGGCAAAAAAAAAAATTACTATTCAATTCTAAGTAATTTGTACACGTATTCTTCAGAAAATTTAGAAATTCTTAGAATATTTTAGTAGCAAAAACTTTTACTGATTTAGAAGAAAATTTCTAAATCAGTTAAAAATTATTCAGGAAAAACTAATGATCAGTAAAAACTAATCAGTAAAAACTAATAAATAAAACTAAACTGTTTCTCAATGTAAATGTGATACAATGTATTTTTTCTTTCATTTCGCATATAGTTTGTTATTGTACTAAAAGTTATAAATTCCTTTAATTTTTTGTATATTCTTTCCATTTTGTTACTAAAGATGTAACTGAATTTGATTTTATTATTTTAACTCTATTGTCTAATGTGGAACATAGAAAGTTTGTGCCTGGTGTATTACGCAGTTCATAATTTAATCTTAATATCACAATTCCCTATAACATAAAGTATTTCCTATAACAAAAAACTGCATTTTCTATGTTAATAGTATGTATTCGTAACATTTTAGAGAATTTTATTTGACTTATCGTCTCTCACTAATCTTTTTTTTTAGGTGCGTTCGTAATTATTTACGTATGTAGCACCTATATTCGTCGTCTGGTCCGTCTGTCTGCCCGTCCGTCCGCACATAACAGCGCAAAAATTACCCAATCGAATCGTTTGAAATAATAATATAATAATGGTTAATATATATAATGGTTGAAACATTTTATCTAGTCATTTCAAATTTTATGAAAATTGAATCAAAACTTAAAAATATATTAATAAAAGTCTTCTTTATTCTATTAAATACTATCATACATAATCTATATGATAAAAGCGCAAGTCATGTGACTGAGGAAAAGAAATACGGGCTAATCTCTCCTTTTTTCATATGCCAGGCGGCCATTTTTATTCAATTTTTTTTTTCGAATAAAAATGCATAAAAGTTACATTTTTAGAAAAATCGTTCAAAAAATTGTTTGTTTGACAGATGAGTCACATAAAAATAAAGGATTGATTCTGAGAAAACTTCAGTTGAAGTTAGGTTAATAGCCCAATATTTACCCCCATATCCATTAAAGTAAATAAACACAGGAGATTCCTTCATTAGAAATCATAGAAATATTAAACCATGGAGGTAATAATCTCGCAAACAAGAACTCCATGGTGAATTTTGCAGCTTTGTCTGTTGCCGAAAAATAATTCGCAGCTGTAAACGTGGCTTACATAAAAAGAGAAAAGACAGGCATGCTCATTTTGCTCATAACAGATGATATAATTAATTTCACTGAAATAATAACAATACTTGTTTTACATTGTAAAGCTAGTTATAGTAAGAACGCACCTCATATGTCGCGATTAAAGTACAGATTTTCAGCTTGTTTAAATTCTTATCGAACGACTTTTTCTAAGCAATAATCCAACAGTGACTTCACAGTTGATGAATAAAGCAAAATGATTTGGTAGAACACTTTTTATTAGAAATTTATTTAAATTTCAATAAAAGAATAAATAGAAAAAAAAATTAATATTACTATCAACTTAAATTTACGATTTTTTTTTTTTTTTTTTTTTTTTTTTTTTTTTAATACAAAAAATATATTTAATCATTTTATAACACTTTCTTGAAAATATTCCAATTCATTGCATGCTTAGCAAAATATAAATATGACATTAGATTTCTTACAGCTTAATTCAAGGAAAAAAAAATTGTTGTTATATTAACTTGTTTAGAGTCAAATAAATAACTTTTACATCATTTTGCGCGAATAAATCAAAATTCTAGATTGCGAGACCATATTATTAGATCCATTTTCAATAACTGTTAATCACTTATTTTAGTTTTTTTTCTGTTTTTTTTATGAAAAAATAATTAATATCTCTAATGTATATATGAAAGAAACATATACTGTTAGAATGTCCCATTTACCTTGAAAATATATCAAAAATACATCAATAAAAGAACACTTACTAAAAAGGTGCATTTAATGTCACAAATATAAAAAAAATATGTCACAAATATAAAAGATGTTATTACATAATAAAATAGTTTTTAAAAACTTAAAAAAACTTCCAAAATTTCTCGCCGAGCACTTTCGATCAAACCTTGATCGTCCCCAGGGTAGCTTTGATTGTGTACTGAAAATTTCTAATCGCACTCCGTCTTTGGCTGGAGAACCAGGTGAATCTACTTTACAATGAAGGGGGGGGAGGGAAGGGGAGGCAGTAAACTGAATAATTATATCCAACTTTAAGAAAAAATCTTCTATTTTAAAAACTTTAACCATATACCCGGAATGTTATATGACATGTTATCATTAATAGCCTTATTACCTTTTATTAAAATTTCTATGGACTCTTTTATTAACGAAACATGATAATGGGAGGTAGGAGTGATTATTCATGCTTCATTAAAACGAATACTTAAAAATAATCGATGCATGTCGATTTAATTAAAAAAAATCGATGCATGTCAAACTAAAATCTATATTTTTTTAATTAACCTATTTATGTGTATGTCCTATATGAAGATATTTTGTATTTGTACTTTCAAATACTGATGAACATCATTGTTTATTTGTCACTGATTTTTTTAGACTACTTAAGTGTTTAAGTGTTGAAAAATACATAAGAAAGATTTATAAAGATTTATATGTATGAAATTAAAATATTTTAGTTTGACATGCATCGATTTTTTTTTATTTTTAAATCTCGAAAAATACTTTTCTTAATGGCTATGGTGTATGTTCTCTCTCTCCATGGAAATCGTAGGAATAAAAATGCATTTAGCAAATGCTGAAGGTTTTCGGTAAAATATTCTTTGTTTAGAATTGTACTTATTTATATAGAAACGTATTTGAAGTTTTAAAACTTAAGTAATATTTTAATTCTATCCGGATCTCAAACTACATTATTCATATTGTGGCTTTAATAAATTGATGGTATTTGGTAGGTATTATATATTAAAAATCCTTGTTATCATTCAGTTCAGTTCATGATGATATTAATTTTACATCAGTAATTTAAACTGTCAAATAAATCCAAAGTTTTCAATCAAAAATTCGAGAAATATTTTAATAAAAACAATAGATGGAGGAATCATTTATCATATTAGATAAAAGCACGAGCTCATCTTCTAAAGATTATATTTGGCGGTGAATAAGTATTTCTTTAAAGTTTTCAAGAGTGATTCATCGTCGTCGTAAATTTCTGTTGTGCCCAAACTCTGAATTCTATTTCTAGATGATTGATATCTTACATTCTAATTGACGATTTAGATTTCTGACATATTCCAGAACTAACATGTCTGTAAATAGAAGATAATATATAATACAGATAAAATGATACTACATGGATGCAAAAAAATGAGGTCTAATATAACACAACTCAAAATATTATTTCTATTTTTGGCTTGTTTATTTATTAAAATATTTTTTTTAATATTAAAAAAATAATTTTTACTTCAAAATTCAGAAATTACATATAAATATGAATAAGAATTTGATGAGCAATTAAAAAAATCAAATATATTCCAAATAATGAGAGTGTTAATTTACGTTTATAGGTAGATCAATAAATGTGTGTTACATGTATTCAAAATTATCCAAAATTTATAATAGGTTGTAAAATTACTCATCATTTTAGATACGGGTTTTAATATCATTCTCAATAACTAAATTTTGGAGTAAATAATTATTGTATTGAAATTTTGAACTTCGAATTAAGATTATTAGAATTTTTATTGCGTATAAAATTTGTATTTTGTTATTAAATCGTGAATATCTTAATTTATGTAGGATAATGTAGATTTCTGAGCTAGCCCTAAATGTACTTCAAGCGAAACTGGAGATATTAAATAATACACATAAAACGTCATACGACCTAAATGAAAAATTAACAGTTCTTATTAATGTTACATATTTTACTGATACAGAATAGCGCAAACTAATACTTTTTTTCGAACAAAAAATATCTTTTAGTATTTACTAATTATAAATAAATTAGCCCAATACATTGCTATATTTAAATAGTTATAGTGGTGTGTATATTTTATATATAAAAAACAGGTATCAAAACTCTATCACCGCAATAAATGAATTTTTGTGAGTGGTTGTCTTCCTCGTCTAATACTAAGAAAATTATTGCATATAAAAATATTAAACTTGGTAGTTTTATAGAGAAGTGTTTGATAAATGCGCTGAAGCAGAGGGTTTTTAAATCGAAGAATTATTTTAAGCGGTATTTCAGGTAAAAATTGGACAAAATAACTCTATTAAAAATGTTTTATAAGATCAAAAACTATACATAGCAATTTAACCATATTTTCCAGGCACATACTTCACGGGTTTGTAGTGTACAAACATTTTTCAAATTTAACTAATTATTTGAGAATTTCTTTTAATTCAAAATTTCATTATTTCAATAGACATTTATTTCATATTTTTAGAAGTATTTTTTTATTGCTGCCAAATTGTAAAACTGCGAAAATAATATTTCCTTTCAACTGAAAAAGAATATTTACGCATATACATTAAAAAAAGAAAGTAAACTATAAAATAATAGTTATATTAATCACGTGTTAAAGGCATTAAATGGGAACACTTACGTCATATTTAAAATATCAAAATAATAATACTAACAAACAGTTTCAATTAAAAAATATAACTACGCAAGAGATTTATTTGATATTCAAAAAGGTTTTTTGCATATTGTTGTCAATTTTAAAACAGAGCGAACAAGAATATTTCCTTTCAATAAAAAATGTATTTTTACTTGAATATTAAAAAAGATAAAGAAAACGTTGCTGAAAATTACGTCGCATGTAAAACGCCTTATATGTAACAAATTTCTAAATGTGTTTTTTTTTTCGAGAAGCAGTCGCAATGTTTACTTAACTATTTTATACAAGCTGGTTTTCAAATGCTTAATTGATATTATTTAATCAATCACGAAAACAACCGTTAGCTGTCGCGACAGCAGTTTATTCGGTCTTAAAATCCCATAGTCAGTGGCAACCCGGTTACAAAAGGTCGCCATTGGTCGTTAAGTTATGATTCAGTATACGGTAATATATTTAAAACCGAGAAAATTAGCAAGATTTTTACAGCTCGCAGTGTTTGAAAGGGGATTGGTGAGCGGGGGACAGGGGTCCCTAATATCATTAACCTTTTGATTACGGGCCAGAACTAACGACCATTTTTATATTCAATCGTACTACACTTTACAACACAACATATTTTCTTTGTGATGGATAGCTTTAGAAAATATACTAGTATAAGAGTATTGCATGGATAACTTTTCAAAAATTAGTATGAGTACAATAAAAAAAATGTTCCTGCAACGCACATTGCCTCATCTCCGTAATCAAAAGCTTAAAAATCAGGATTTTCCGTTCTGAATTGCTCAAAAACTACAAATTATAGTTATTTGAAGGGTGACATTTTGAATAAATTAATAAAGTATTTATTATTTATTATAGGTCATTATTCGATTGACGGAAATATCATGGGACATATCTGGAGCTTTTCCAGACATTTAGAACCACTATTTCTGAATATTAATATTAGCTTTAAAATTTCTGCGTATGAATAAAGCCAAGAACGATGTTTAGAAATATATATAACAAACAACCCTTAAAGTTAACAGCTACGCTTCATGACTTTTCCGACAACAAAGTATACACATTGGTTAAATTATAATATTTCAACCTTAAAAAATATATACATTATTTTGAAAATGAATATTAACAATAAGTTTTGAATGGTGTCTTATATTTTTTAAACATACATATTACATTTTACTGAGAAAGCCATATTTACTAGATGGATTGCATATTGAAAAATTAAACAAATATAAATATTTTGTGATTTAAATTTGTCAAATTAAAAGTTTTATAAGTTTTAAAAATCTCAATTTCGGAATTTTTATTTGAAACAGTTAGATAAAAAAATAATAATAAATAAATAACTTGAATCTATAAATACGTAGTATATTTTTAGAAACAAATATTTGTCAAAATTTTATACAATATTATTTAAATATTCTTTCCAGATGTTACATCCATAAATTAATATATATATATATATATATATATATATATATACAGGGTGTTTCACAAAGAACCCCTAACTTTAAAAATCAATAACCCGGAAACGGTGATAGATAGAAACATGAAACCAGTGGTATGTTTATTAAAAAAATTCGTAAGAACCGTATGCATAAATCTCAAAATTTAGTTTAAAATAGCACCAATAGAGGGCGCTGAGAGCGTTAAGAATCCTTCTAATGAGAGCTCAGAAGCATAGAAAGCGTCGAAGATTTTTTCCATTGAAATCTGACCGCTATTAGCGTATAGTGAAAATAATTCCGAAAGTGATGTATACCGTGGAGGAACGTGTGTTTATTGTGTTGGAGTACCACCGATTAAATCAGAGACCTACTGCCACAAGGAGAAGATTTTTCAAACCCGATTTCAAGTCGCAAAAGGCCCAGCTGGGAAAACAATTCGTGAGCTTTTCAAAAATTTTCAACAGACATGCAACGTGGCCGATGCGTTAGTCGGAAATGTGGGTCGGACCCACTACGTCTTTACTCCTGAAAATTCAACGTCACTTGCTGCAGTTATTGAGCGTAATCCGAATAAATCTGTCCGCAGCTGTCAGACTAGCTGCTGAATCCAGAATCAAGCCATCCAGCACGTACAGAATCCTGAGGAAATCATTACACATGTTTCCTTACAAGATTCAATGCCGGAACGCCATACCAGTTCAAGCTGAACGACAACGAAAGCATTTCGCTAACGAGATGCTCGAGAAGATTGATTGTTCTGGTTTCGATGTCGGCCGAATAGGGTTTACGGATGAGGCCCATTTTTATCTGGATGGTGTTGTTAACAGACACAATTGGCGATTTTGGGGTACAGAAAATCCACATTTGACTCACACACGACCACTCTATAGACAAAAACTTACAGTTTGGGCTGCAATCTGTCGCATACACATTATTGGGCCCTTTTTCTTGCGAGAAACTGTGCCGACTAAGTGGTATATTGCGCTTTTGAGACAATTTGTCGCCACTCAACAAGCGATCGACCAAGCACGGCGTGGTTCATACAAGATGGGGCTCGTCCGCATCGTACACAAGACATTTTGACTTTCTGGACGAATACTTCGACGATGGAGTTATTGCGTTGAACTATTCGACAGTGAAGGGAAAAGGTATGGAGTTGCCTCCGTATTCACCCGACTTCACTCCCTGCGATTAATTTTTGTGGGGCACATTAAATGACATTGTTTACCGAAACAATTCTCTAACACTCGGCGAGTTCGAAGAGGCTATTTGTCAAGCTTGTGTGTCCATTTCCGGAGACGCACTACAGAGATTCACCGACATTTTCATTCTGCGTTTGCGACATGTCTGTTGCGTAAAAGGTGCACATATTGAATCACTTCTAATGTGATACGCCTATTTATTGCAGCGCCATCTATCGGCGCTATTTTTAACTAAATTTTGCGATTTATATATAAGATTCTTACGATTTTTTTAATAAACATACTACTGGTTTCATGTTTCTATCTATCAACGTTTCTGGGTTATTGACTTTTAAATTTAGGGGTCCTTTGTGAAACACCCTGTATATATATATATATATATATATATATATATATATATATATATATATATATATATATATATATATATATATATACAAAGCTCAAATTAACTGAAAAATTATTTGGATGAAAACATTATATCGCTGTTCACTAAGTATAATGATACAATAATCGAGGAAGAAAATATTACAAATTGAGGACGTATATTTTGTAATTTACGTGATCAAGATTTAAAGGGTGCAAACGTATAAGTACTGAACCAATCAAAAATAAATCAAGTTTCAGAATACAAAGTAAGCCACGAATTAAAAATATTGGAACAGAATGATTCACCCTGTTTTACGCATGGAATTTTTCTTATTTCGCATAATGGGGCTTGGTGTTTAAAAGTCTTCTATACTTTTAAACTAAGGTGGATGAACGAAAGGTGGCCAATGTCCCTAATGTATCCCACCCCTGAAAAGTACAATTAATTTAATTTTTAATCACAAAATTGTGCTGCTCCAATCTCAATCATGTATATGGCGTTCAAGTGGTTGAATTCATAGAGATTACATTGGTCCTGCATCATTTTATGCAGTGATTTCACCTTTGAGGAGTAATCGTTCTAATTTCCAGATAAGAAGATATTTTAATTTACACGTGTTTAAATTCATAGAACTGTGAGGTATGATACGCATTCTGAAAGCTTATTTCATTTTCTTTAACTACATTTAATTCAATTCTAAGAAATGTATTAGATTAATACTTTACGTCCTGCAAATGACGACCATACGCATGTTCCCAAGGTTACCACATAAGAAAACAAACGTGTAAATCTGTGTAGTAAGGGTGATTTTCAAAATTTCTACATTTATATCTGAAAACACGTATTGCTATTTATTGTTATCACACTAGAGATCACTCAAAAGTAGTCAGTAACTACCAGAAGAAAATTCCTGAACTATCGTTCACAAAAAGTGCTTCAAGGACTTTTCTTATCATAAGATAAGAAAATTAAAAAGAAAAACTCGAAAGATATAAAAAGAAAGAAATGATCATCAGAGCATAATCGTAAGCAAAATAGTTTGCAGAGTATTTTTTTTTTCACATTTCAAAAGTGATTTCAATACATGAGCCACCTTTGAACACTATGCGTCAAATGCGGCCTACAAGCTAAAATTTTGAAACTGTATTATAAATGTAACTACATTTTATTTTACAAAGAAATGTATACGTGATATATGTTAGAGATATGTGTAAAATTTTACAAACAAAAATTCAGCCATACACACCCAACTAGAAAATTATAAAAAAATCCTCAAATCTTATCTATGGCCACCTTTGGGTCACCTACCTTATTATATTCATTTTACTATTTTTGTAGAATTTTAAAATATGCATATTTTTCCATAGCTGTACATTATAACTAACACAAATTTGTTAATGTATAATTCCGTTTTTTAACTTTAAAAAAAAGATATAGGATTTATAGTAAATTAGATTTCTGAATGTACTCTAAAAATTTGCTAATGGAAAATAAGGTGAAAAGTTTTCCTTCAAACAGTAAAAGGATTTTAAACTGAACTTTACATTTGTCTCATATAAAAAATTGTCATTTAAAAAAGTACGTATTCTTTTTTATTTCCTAACTGAAAGAAAGATTTAAAAATGCGAAAAATTACAAAGTAATTTAGAAGGAAATAGAAAAGGAAAAAATAATTTCATAAAAATAATTTAATATTTACTGAAGTATTTATTTTTTAACTAAAGTTAAAATTGTAAGGAAAAAGCAGGAATGTAACCTGAAAATGCAATTAAAATGTTTTCAGACAATCCGTTTTCTTAAACATTTGTTTTTAATAATTAGACACATAGTTACTAATTTTCAACAAAATAAATAAATAAATAATAATAATTTAAAAAAAAATATTTCAAATTGTATGTAGGTAAATTTATAACTTCATCACGCAATTTGTTTTCATACATTGGTTCACACATGAAAACATATGCCAATTTTTAAAAATATTTAAGTTTTTTTTTTTTCATGTTAATCAGATACATTTATGGAAGTAAAGATTGCTTTCTATTGAAAAATACATGAAATTATGCTTCAGAATTATTAAGAAAATAAATAAATATGTGATATAATGAATGTTCAAAACTAAAATGTTCAAAAAGTTTAGAAAACTTTCTATTTACACTACTCAAGGTGCAAAATAATTTCTAATTTATATATTTAGAAATTCAGAATGTTTTTTTTTGTTGTTGTTGTTGTTGAAATTTGCTTTGCAGAAATAATTAAATTTCATAGCCAATGCCATCCTCTGTGACAAAAAAATAATTTTACGAAAAAGTCCATGTATAAAAAAAAATGGTTACTATGGTAAAGTAGAAAAAAAATTGGTTACTCCCGGTCTTCATCTATTTTATTGGCTAATAGAAACCGATAAAAAGGAAAACATATGTTCAGAATACATAAATGAAAAAAAAATACATAATTTTTGTAATTTATAAGCATCAAAAACCAAATTTAGATCTGTCTTGTTTAAGATACTGGTGCATAATACTGTTTGAAAGAATAAAAGAGGAATCGTTATTAGTTCAAGTAAACAAACATGACTTGAATTACAACACAGACAAGATTTCTTGTATTTGACTAGGGGGCTCTGCCCTCTGCTCGCTACGCTCACCAACCCCCGTTCTGATTTCACAACCTCTTAAAACCGGGTAATGTATCCTGTTTTAAAAAGATGATGATGATGATATCACGAACTATCTTCTGTAATCAGGTTATAATGCTCTTTCATTTAACTGGTTATAATGCTCTTACATTTAACTGGTTATAATGCTTTTTCATTTAATTCATCTTTTTATTTTTAATATTCATGTGTAAACACAATTTTTATGACGTAATTTTCTTTATTTCCTGCTTTAAACACGTGATCATTTAATTATTATTTTAAACTTTCATTATTATTTTTAATAGTCTCGCGCAAATGCATTTTTTATTTGAGATGAAACATAATCCTTTGCGCTTATTTAGAAATTGACAACAATATAAAAAAATGACTTTTTCAATAAAAGATTTTTTACTCGATTTGTAAGGATTTTTTGAGTTTTTATTGTCCGACCGTGATAATTTTTTTGAATTTCTGAAAGCTTGTTATATTTTGCGTCTGGTGGTATGATTTTCGAATCCGTAGGATGGCTAGAAAAAAAGTAATCGCTCCTCAAAAAAGTACCTAGTAAAAAAGCGATGAGAATAACCCGGAATATCTACGCAGATTTTCATTGGTCCATTTCCAAACCATTACTTTTTTTATATATAGAAGGAAAACGTCAACAGATAATTTACCTTCTATTCTTAAATGTTTTATAAATTATTTCATTTAATTTTTTGTTGCTTTAGTTTAAACAAAAAAGCAGCACCGCATTTTGCCAGGAAAATGTCAGTCTATGTGACAATCATTTTTATTATATTTTTTGCATTTTATCACTATCATAGTGATTTGTAAAGATATCGTGCATGTTGATAATTTCAAGACCGTGTGAAAGTGATTCTGTTGAACTGTCTTGTTTACATGGTAGACAACATGTTATTACCAAAAAGCGGTCTGATTGAATTATGTCCGTCTGTTCTTGTTCCAGGTAGCTCAATTCGAAGAGAATTTCTAAATTATTCCAAAAGTTATAAATTTTTTCACAAGCCTGGAAACATTTTCACTTGGTGGGAAAATTTGCATTTTTGTTATTTAAACTAATCATTTGTTTAAAAAGGTGCTTCTTAAAAATATAAAATAAACAGGAAATTACTTTTTTTTTAATTTTTAAAAAATTATAAAATGCATAATATTTGTTTACATACAAAATAAGAAACATATAACACGTATTAAAAGATCGAGGAATTTGAAAATTTTTAAACAGAAATATTTTTATACCATCTAGTTAGGTTCTAAATTTTATATTTTACCGTAGTAGTTAAATATACCCTTTAATCCACTGAAATTTCAACATCCCTTTTCAAATCCCTTCATTATTTGGAAATCGTAAATTGCTAGATCAAGTGATCTAGATTATATGCGATAATTTATGTTATTCGCATAAAAGAGTTTGGAAAAGAGTTAATTTAAACAGTTAAGTACTATATTTGCTTAAATGTTTCATGTATGTAGGATATTAGTTCTTGGCATTTGGGACCAATTAAATTTCGTTATAGAGAATCCCTTAAATTATCGTATTCAGAGTAAAAAAAATCACATGTAATGAGTGTTACATATATACATAAATATATAATATTTTATTTTAAAAATATATGTAACTTTCTTTTAAAAATATATATACCGTCGTATTATGTAATGAAACGTTATCTAAATTAAAATAACTAGATTTTTTAAAATTCTGATAACAGTGCATATTTGATCTAGATTAATCTTCGACTGATAAATGTTAATATTTCGCTTCTAGTTATTGTGGTTTAAGTATTAAATATGCAATATGCAATTTAAAAAATAAAGAACAGAATACTTAAATAAGTCTTTGAATTACATTTTCAATATTCCCCTACTTTTATTATTGAATTGACATTAAAAAAAGAAACAATTAAAAGGAAATAGGATAAATTATTTTTAATTACTTTCTCAAAGTAAAAAATTTAATAAAACAAATAAAAGGAAATAGGTTAAATTAATTTTAATTACTTCCTCAAAGTAAAAAATTGAATAAAACAAATAAATTAATTTTCCGTCTGATATATTTCAAATATATATTTTTCTTTTCTGAAGTAAATTTCATTTGGTTTTTAGGTAGACTATTTTTATAACGTTTCGAAATGTAACATTACCTATTTTTAAAGGTAAATGCTGTACATGTAAAGTTGTTTAGTGCTTTCTACCTTATTATGCATGTCTACAGTTATTTTTGTACATTCTGTAAATTAGTGTGCTTTTTGCTTATGTGGAATTTGTGACACACTTGTACACGATATTGTAAAGACAAAAATAAACATTTAGCTTCCTTATTTCATTAGCTATGAAAATATAAATACAATAAAATAAAATAGAATATATCAATGAAAGCCTGTACGTACTTTATGCTTATGCTTATTATTTCACAGAAAACTACAGTTATCTGATTCAAAATGTTAACAATTAATAGGATATATTTCTTTCTGCACGTGAAAATTCACTTTTCACCAAGATATCAAATTACATTCGGACTTTGCATTTATTTTTTTTCTTCCAGCAATAAGCACTTTTCAGTGAATATTCTTTCTTGTCAACTTCGGTTAGTAGAAAATAGATTAATAAATAATTAGTATATATATTTAGTATATATATTTTTACAATGCGTTTTTTAAAAAGGAAATACATTCCCAATGCATGCAAATACAGAACACATGATTTGTTAATTAGTTTGTATTTGGATGTCACAGTTGGCGATATGATTATTTGCCCGCTCTGATATTTAAAAGTTTTAAGAAAATATAAATAGCTGTTTTGTTATACAACGTTTTAATATACTGGATGATCCGAAAGCCAGAAACAACACTGAAAAGTTATACAACGAAAACAAATAATGTAAAAACATGCTTTTTTTTCTCTCTTTTTTTTTTTTTTTTTTTTTTTTTTTTTTTTTTTTTTTTGACGCAAGAAAAAAAAAAAAAAAACGAATGTTTCAATAGTTCTTCTTGTGACTGATAAGGATAGTACCAAGCTTGGTAATTACAGATTTTGATTATTTTTATATATGTTGTAGGGTAGAAGCTTCTTAGTGCTAGATTCAACGGATTTTATACAACGCTCCTTCGTTTTCGAGAAATAGGGTGTCTAATATTTTAACACAATTTAAATACTTACTTTGTAACGAAAGTACTGCGTTGGTCGTAGCTCAGTATTTATGGCGTCTGCTCTTTGATCCGCGGGCCCGGATCCGAGACCGGGATGAGCTACTTTTTTTTTCATGTTTTGTTTTATAAATATACTTGTAATTATAATTTAATAATCTCAATTAAAACTTATAATATCGTACATTAATTATAATGTTAGCATATTTAAATTTTTATTCAATTTATTTGATTTTTAAGATATTACTAAACAATTATCATCATTTAAAGAGATTTTTTTAATGGATGCATTATTAACTAGCCTAAATTCCAAAATCGTTACAAAATCATACATTATTTTATTAATTATAAATTAATTCAAAGCGCAAGCATACGTATTACAAATTTAAATATCTTTAATATGCAAGGAAATATGTTGTAATTTAATTCTTATGCTAAATGTTAATATAATTATGCTTCTTACATTAAAAACCGAGTAGTATTATCATCGCATTGACTTCCCTTGTTGAGGCAATATATAAATGATGTTTCTTTAAAATCACGAATGGACACAATTTTTTTCAATATCATTGCATCGATAAAGCTTATATGAAATACATTTTAAAAGTGATTAAAAAAATAACTGCTTAATGATGTTTTATGCAACGATTTAGTTACAAATAAAAAATAAATAGGTTAATATTATAATTAATAGACAATATTATAATTTTTAGTTAGGATTGTTAAATAGTAATTACAAGTATATTTATAAAGCAAAAAGTGAGAAAAAATTAGCTCGTCCCAGTCTCGAACCCGGACACGCGGATCAACTCAGCTACGAACAACGCAGTAGTTTCGTTACAAAGTAAGAATTTAAGTTGTGTTGAAATATTAGACCCCCCCCCCCATTTCTCGAGAACTAAGGAGCGTTGTATGAAATCCTCTGAACCTGAGACTAAGGTGCTTCTACCCCACACGATATACATAAAATAATCAAAATTTGTGATTACCAAGCTTGGTCCTCTCCTTGTCAGATTTGAGTATTTTTTGCATAGTTATGAAAATATCGTTTTTAGACTTTACAATATTTTATTTACGCATTTTATTTTAAAATGTAGCTCTTTTATTTCAAGTATATAATACATTTTCAATAGTCACAAAGAGAAGACACAAGTTTAATTTGCATTTATTTCTTTTTAAATTGTAAGTCTTTTATTGTAATATTTATTTATTTGTATTACAAAATATACAAAGTATTTTATTTTCTTTGACAGTTCTTTATATTATATATATATTATATTACGTTCCATTTATGTATATGATAAAAAAATTCAGATTCACTGTGAAAAAAAATTGTTTTTATTTCTAAAATAATCAAATACATTTAATTTAATCAGATTAACATTTTTTGATGTTCGAAAATATTAAACAGGAAAGGAAAAAAAAAGAAAAATTTGACTGTCAATTTCAATAATTAATAAAATCTATTTGATTATGTTTATTAATTTTAATTGAATTTACTAAAACACATCACAATTTTGTATTAAATTTAATAAAATTATTTTAAAGTGAAGTTAAATAAATTAGCTTTCTTATTTTTTTAATAATTAATACATAGTACCGAAAGCGTAAATTTTAATTGAAATATTTTTTAGTAAATATTCAACTTATCTAGTGTATTATTTTATTTTGTCATTTTCGAATGAGCGAAGTAAAACTTATTCAAGATGAAAATTTACATTTAAAAGTTGCATAGGGATATTAATTTACTTATTTTCTGTTACACTCTGAGCATATACGTGGAAATGCAATTGTTGCAGAGGGAGAGACATATTTTTCAGAAATATTTAAATTTATTAACTTTAGTTTCTCTAATTTTTTTTATACAGAGTTGCTTTACGTTTCTGGCCAGTAAAATTCTCACGTATATTAATATAATCAGATGTTAATGTAGACAGAAGAATTTTCACATTTTTGATTTAAATCGTTACAGTGCACCAGATATAAATGTAAATTTTGCATTTTTGATAGAAGTTATCGTCATTAAAATTATCTTATGTGTGTCAATCACTTCATATGAAAATAATATTACATTAGCCATATGTTAAAGTAACCTGAAAACTCCATAAAATGATTTCTGTTCTATTAAAATTTGAAAAATTATTAATGAATTATTTTTTTCATAATACAGAACACATTTTTTATATGAAAAAAAAAAAAAAAAAAAAAAAAAATATATATATATATATATATATATATGTATATATATATATATATCAAGAAAATTATTATACTTAAAATGTTTGGGAAATTAAACCCGAAAGAGACGACATTCATTGTGCAAATGCGATATTAGGGACAAAAACATGGTTAGTATGAGAACAGCGATACTTCTTAGGAAACGTAGTCATGCAATGAAATATAGAATGAAATATAGATGAATTGGAAACATTTTAAGCATTTCGTCAAAAGTAAACCACAACTGAAGATTATTTTGCTCCTTCGACATCGTCTATCGTAGTTTACAATTTTTCATCCAAAATACAGACTGAACGTTCATTATATGCTTGCAAAGGAAGGGGAAAAGCTTTAAAATTTTGATGGACTGTAAGTAGGAAACTGAAACATTTTGATTTATTTTTTTAGTGCGCACTTAAAAAATTGCACTTTGATTCCAATAATCTATCGAATCGATAATCAAATACTAATCTACCATCTGCCAAAAAGTAGTATTTATTTAGGATCATAAAGTGTACTTCTTTTACTGGACATTAAGCATCTCAGAACTCAGTACCATTACACAATAGTATGTTATAAGCATAGATCGAATAATTTGTGCGAATTTTAATCATAAACCAAAAGCAATTACAACGTTGTAACGCACAAATAAGAAAATTGGCATAAAAAACCGCATACGGCCGTTTCAAGGATGCATCGATCCCCTTCCTCAGTGCGAAAAAAAAAGGATAAAAATGAGTTCAAAGGACCCCTCGGTTTTAGCCCCGAGTTCTGGCGTGAATGAAAATGCTAAAGCAAGAGTTTATTTATACCAGAAAAGTGACGTAGTTGACCTGAAATAACTGAAAACAGCAGTCATTGCCCAGGATCCCTCCAGACGTGCGAGAGAAAAGGGGTGCTAGTCATATAATTCACCAAGGATGAACTATGTTTGTGAATAAAGTAAGATTCGTAAAATTCGAGATCTATAACTGAATTACATTTTTGGATAATTTTAGCTTCTGAATAATTAAACCTGTGATTGGAATCTATATGATTGGAAATTGGAATATTGGAATTTATATGATTAATGACAGAAAGAGTCATTTAGTGTCCAAAAATCAGACTAGGAATATTCCTTTGTTTATTTATTCATTTATTTTTCCAGAGGACATAAAACCCCAAAAATTCTAAAGAAATAAGGTAAAAGTCAGGTATACAGAAATTTATGGAATATGAATAACATAAATATTCAGCACAGTAGACTTTGGGGTCGTGTTATGACCCCACTTCATAATTGTAATGTCTTATTACATAAACCTTATTATTTGGTTTTAAAGCTTGGTACTCACTACCTTCGCAAATACTGAAATTAAAGTTCGTATTCACATTCAATATTTTCTTTAATAATATGCCGTTTATTCCAAAGCCTTTCAGATAAAGGAATAAATATACAGTATTCCCAAATACCCCTATAAACATCAAAAGTTTAAGTAGATTAATGAACTCGTTTACATGCCCTCTTTGAAATAGATGGTAGTATTTCCCTAATGTATACGAGAGGATTTGAATTGGAGATTTACAGTGTCTAAATATATTAAGAGATTTAACGAAATGCTGAAGCTTAATATGTTAATGAATAGAATTAACTTTTGACGCTGTAACATATTTGTAAAATTACCTGTTCATTTAATTTGATGCGCACTATAAATATTTCTAAAAGAAATAGATCTTGCATTCTGTTGCGCTTAATGAAATAAGTTACAAATCAGGTATACTGAAATTTATGGAATATGAATAACATAAATATTCAGCTGAGTGGGCTTTGGGGTCGTGTTATGACCCAACTTCATAACTGTAATGTCTTATTACATAAACCTTAATATTTGGTTTTAATGGTTGATACTCACTACCTTCGCAAATACTGAAATTAAAGTTTATATTTACATTCAATATTTTCTTTAATATTATGCCGTTTATTCTCAAAAGCCTTTCATATAAAGGAATAAATATACAGTATTCCCAAATACCCCTATAAACATCAAAAGTTTAAGTGGATTAATGAACTCGTTTACATGCTCTGTTTGAAATAGATGGTAGTATTTCCCTAATGTATGCGAGATGATTTGAATTGGAGATTTACAGTGTCTAAATGTATTAAGAGATTTAACGAAATGCTCCAGCTTAATATGTTAATGAATAGAATTAACTTTTAACGCTGGAAGATATTTGTAAAATTACCTGTTCATTTAATTTGATTCGCACTATAAATAGCTCTAAAATAAACAAATTTTACATTCTGTTGCGCTTTTATGTTATATATTTTAAATTTTGAAGCTACATTAATTATAATTTTTTATAAGTATTATCAATTTCCTAAATATTTACATTCTGTACTCTCTTGTATTTTAATGTTTAGTAGATTTGATGAAAAACTATTTAAATTTTCGGTCAAGAACATTTTTATCAACAACTAGAAATAAACACATGACACTCTTTGCTCACACGACTTGTGATTTTAAACTAAAATGGCAGTTTAAAGCAGTATTTGCGCATTATATAGACCAGGGGATCCAACCCCCGCTTCCCGTAGTACAGAACCTACCATTCTGTTCGAAGAAAATACATGAGAACCAATTTTTATTTTTTATACTCTAACAGATTATTTACATTTAATATATTTTTTAGATTATCCAATAACAATACTAAAACGCATTTATTATGTAAAATATCAATTATCCTACTTATACATTTTACCATATATATCATTTACCATATTTACCATATATATCATTAACAAGTGAACACCTATTTTTAATATCAATTATCCATTTGAACAAAGTTTTGAAATTTATTAGAAGTGAAATATTATTATTAGCTTAATATCCGAAGAAATTGCGAAAGAAATTTACTTGCAGCAGCTTTTTTTATTATGTTTTCTTTCTTTCTTTTTTTTTCGTGTTTAAGCGCGTAGTTCGATTACACATCTGTAACAAATTGTGTTTTATTTATATTATATTATATTATTTATTTTTTTATTTATTAATGAAGTGTTAATTTGTTTATGGAATATTAGCCGAAGACAAATGCTGAAGTATTTGTATTGTTTTAACTTCTAAAGTGTTAATCTTCCCTAATTCAGCTGCACGCAATTAAAAAAATAAATAATAAAAAAAATAAATAATTAATTAAATAAATGAGCTTCAAATTATTTAATAAAACCGCAAAAAATCATGAAATTGGTAAATTCAAACAAATTGCATTTCAAAGTATATTTGCGCACCCCCACCCCCACCCCCCGTTCTTCTGTTGGACACAGTTAAAAGTAAAATTATGCGATGATTACAAGTAATTAAATTTTCAAGGCAAGGGAAATGAATAGTTTAGATCGATACTACAGTCAAATGATGCCAGGACATACTTTTGCTTTATACAATAGATATATTTGATTGTTTATGTCCCGTATTACATTATTGTGGGGTCTAGTCTGATGCTGCCACGAGAGGGGGCAGCAAGCGCACTCACTGACGACAAGCACCTGCTACGAGGTTAGAAGCGGTAAAGTGAGCGATAGTGAAGGTTTCATTCTACTGCTTGCCTTGTCCCTGTCTACTGTAAATAAATGTATCTGTAAACAATTTACGGTTTTCTATTTGAGTATTTAAGACGTTCATCTCACATTATATCACTAAAATTGTAACATCGCGTTAAACAGCACTTCACCTAGTCTCATTTTTAGAAATAACATTCAAAAGTAGCATATTATTTTTTGTGATTTAATACTTTCACTTTTCACTTTAACATAAAATTATAACTTTTTTTGGAACTACACGCATTTACTTATTTGTATATACTACTTATTATACTTCCTGCCTTTCAATAACATTAAAATTTAGAAAATATATAAAATAAACTCAGACCGTAATCTATGTAATGTTATCTATGCAACATATTTTTTTTAGATAAGTTTAAAATTTAAATTGTAAAAAGTTACATTAAATAAGAATAAACAGCAAATGAGATAAAAGTATATTTCCATAAAACTACATGAGCCAAATAGAAAAAGCGTAAAATTTCTTAATACTGCGTATTGTACACCCAGAAAAAGGAATTGATTACAACAACAAAACATGTTTTGTTGAGTACATTTTGGTTTTTCAAGCAAAATTTTTAGTTGAAGTAAAAAGTTGGTTTTGTTGCATTGAAAACAATATATTGTTAACACTCTTACAAAATTTAACAAAATTTCATCAATTTTACTTGCATTAACAAAATCTGTTTTTTAGGTGCGTTCGTAATTATATAAATACGTAGCACCTATTGTCGTCGCTTGGTCCGTCCGTCTGTCTGTCCGTCCGTCCGCATATAACAACGCAAAAACTACCCAACCGAATGGTTTGGAATTTAAGATATATTAACTTTGCAGAATTTTGTCGAGACTTTTCAATTTTTTAAAAAATCGAATCAAAACTTTAGGAGATATTAATAAAATATTTATTAAGAAATTTGAATTAAAAGGAAAAAAAAATTCTGTGCTTTCTTGTTAGAGGAGCTTCCGAGGTTTAATCGTTAAGCGACCGAGATACTTATTTTACGACAGAAATTAATCTACAGACAATATAATTCATTTCACAGAATTAAAAATCATCAAGATCTGAATATTTATATAACTAGCTAATAGTACGAACGCACCTCATTTGTCACGTTTGACGTACAATTTCCAACTTGTTTAATTTTACCATAATTTTGTAATTTAAATTTCTAACTTATACAAAATTTAAATTGTTCTGTAGTAGCCATAACTCTCTCACGTAACTTGGTTTATTTGACTTATATAGCTATATAATTAAAGGATTAACATAATTTTTGGATAATTAAAACTGTTTTAATTGGCACGGACCAAGGTAGTTTTAAAAATCCCCCTATCACATTTATTACTTTCTTCTATCTTTACAAGAAGAAAGTAATGGAGTCATGAAAATTTTCAACTTCTGGTTTTCGACGGATTTTAGAAGGTCTTGAACACGATTTGACTGTTTTTAGAAAATGACTGTCTATTACTCTGTCTGTCTGTCTGTCTGTCACAAAAATTTTGTGAGCGCTCTATTTCCTGAACTAATGCACGGAATTTAATAAAACTTTATATTCAGTTACTTCCTGATAAAAATTGGTGCTGATTAGTTTTTGGCGTAAATAGCGCAACAGATGGCGCTGCTATGTTGCAATTTTCGCGATTTCTGCAATAGATTCGCGATTTCTCAAGAACTAATGCACTGATTTACATAAAACTACAGATTGAGTTAGACCTTGACATAAATAGAAGCTGATTACGTTTTGGTGTAAATTGCCCAACAGGTGGCGCTACTATGCTACTTTTTCATGATTTTCGCTATAAATAAATCGCGAGAACTAATGCACGGATTAATTTTTAATTCATTTTGAGCAGTGATTTACGGCTGTAATTCTTAAATAATATCAGTGAATTTCTATCCGGCTTTTTCAAGCGTAAACCGACAGAGTGAAAAATGCCCCAAGCCGGGGATCGTACCCGGGTATTCAGAATAGCGCTCTGAGGCCCCAGCACACGGCAACCAGTCAATTTTTTATCCTGCTTTTTACAGGCGTAATTCACTGCTGAAAATGAATTAAAAATTAACTATATGTTGCCGTATGTTGGGCTTTGTATTTTCGTCTCATGTTTGCCGCAGAAATTCACATGCTTATGCAGGGCCTGTTTACCGAATAGGCCCGGGGAGCCCGTGCTTACCCAAAGAAATACAAAGGTACCCCCAAAATTTATTTTTCAAAATAAGTTTTTACAAAAAAAAGAAAGAAAGAAAAAAAAACATTCAGGGTAAAAAATGCACTTTTTCCTTACGGAATTTTTATCTAAGAAGCTCCCTCTTTCTAAATTGTTGTTTACTCAAAATTTTACGGTAAAATTTAAAATTGTTGCAGCATACCAAAAATGGATATAGTAAATAACAAAGCAATTGGTAGAGGGGGGCCTCAGAGTAACGTCGGGCTTCCCCTACTTTTATGGCCCCACCAGTGGCTGAGAGGTTGTGCTCTCGAAGCTGGTAGACAGGAGGTGCTGGGTTCGATCCCAATCGCGCCCGTCGGCCTAATCGTTCGGAGTTTTCGTGGTTTTCTTCGAGCCGTGGATTTATCCATGCGTAAATACGGGTTAGGTTCCCTTAGAAAGACCCCCACGAAGGGCACTTCCCCCGGGCCTATATCCCAAGTGTAGATAATTGGCCGTCAATAATCAACCCAACCCCTACTTTTATGTCTTAAGAGGGCCCTGTGCTCATGATTACATTTCAATCTTGTGCTGCGGTTGCAGCCGGTCCGACATATATAAGTGTGAGAAATTTCGAGTTTGGATGTCGTTCTTTGTAGCTCAATGGTATAGCCTCACATCGTTATTCTGAGGAACCGGGTTCTATTCCCGGCCTGGGCCATTCTTCAATCTGTTGGTTTACGCTTGAAAAAAAGCAGGATAAAAATTCACTTGTTATTATTCCAGGATTACAGGCGTAATTCTTTGCTGAAAATGAGTTAAAGATTACCTAAAAAAATAGTTAAGTTTAGATTGGTTCTAATACAAAAGATAATTTTAAAGTAAATATTAAAATTGTTTCTGTAACAGTAACTTTTTATTGTTAAAACAAAGAAAATTCTTAAAACTACACAAAACAATTGTTCTTTAAACAAAAGTTTTTGTTACCGAAACGGAAAAGAATTCTTAAAGTAACAGATAAGTATATTTATTTTGAGAAAACTGTCATTAAAGCAATTTTGTAAATTCAAGTAAAATTGAACCAATTTTACTTGACAAAATTTTTTGTTGGAACTGCAAAAAAAATCAACAATATTTTTCTTGTTGATTCAAACAAAATTTCCATTGACTTATATTTAAACAGAAAGTTTTGTTGGGCCAAAAACCAAATTTTTGTGTTGTTAAACCAAATTTTTGTTGTTTCAACAAAACTTTTATCTAGGTGTAGATGTAGAAGGTGTTTTGAAATTACATAGAAAATCCATATTGGGACTGTAAAATGAAATGTAATATTAATTTTAGTATTACATATGCAACTGTATAAAATAACATCATTTATAAGCATTTAATACATTTAGAATGACAGTGAATAATATCCCATAACATGCATACAATTATTAATCATGAAAAAAAAAAACGATATATGAAGTCCGAGCGATCAGGGCATTCAAGGAACAGGAATGAATTTTCAAAAATGTTGTAAGTATGCTCTGGTGAAAGTGGTAGAAATCAACAATTAGACTTTGACGGGTGCTGTCAATTTTTTTCAAATTTCAAATTGCAACATTCCGCTGCTAATTAGAGAAAACCAATTAGAGAAAAAAATCCTATAACCATAAAGCAATCATCATCAATAAATGTTATTGCAAAATACATGTACCATAAATAATGCCGACAAAAGACAAATAATACAAAGAAGAGAAAATTGAATCTTCGCATGGGCTTTAGCAGTAATTTTAGAATATTGTCAATTGTCGTCGTTTCGCATGTTAGTGGCCACTGGGGGAATTATAAATTCTAGGTTAACAAATCGCATGCGTTAATTTTGTCTGACGTGAAATATTAATTGTGATATTATCCATAATTCTTTAACAATGTTTTCTATTTTTAGGTGCGTTCGTAATTATATAAATACGTAGCACCTATTGTCGTCGTCTGGTCCGTCCGTCTGTCCGTCCGTCTGTCTGTCTGTCCGTCTGTCTGTCCGTCTGTCTGTCCGCCTGTCCGTCCGTCCGCATATAACAACGCAAAAACTACCCAACCGATTTTTTTGAAATTTCAGATATATTATCTTTGCAGAATTTTGTCGAGACATTTCAAATTTTATCAAAATCGAATCAAAACTTTAGAAAATATTAATAAAAATATTTATCAAGAAATTTGAAAAAAAAAAAATCGGTGCTTTTTTGTTATAGGAGGTTCCGAGGTTTAATCGTCAAGCGACAGAGAAACTTATTTTATTACAGAAATTAATCTGCAGACGATATCATTCATTTCACAGAATTAAAAATCATCAAGATCTGAATATTTATATAACTAGCTACAGTACGAACGCACCTCGTTTGTTACGTTTGACGTACAATTTCCAACTTGTTTAAATATATTTTTGCTTAACATCTCTGCCATAAAATGTTTCAAAATGTGGGAATTGCATATATAGAATACTAACGAACTGCGCATATGCCGAAATATTATAAATTAAAATTTACACATTAACACATATTATGCAACAACAATCAATGACAAACAAAATTAATTTACGCAGTCTCCTCATTATTTTTAAACACACCTGCTATTAAAAAAATAATTCCATAAAGTACAAAGATTAACGTAATTTTCGCATGATAATTAAAAAATAAAGGTATATGAAATATGATATCTTAAATTTTTCTAGCAACATGTGTCCTGACAATTTTAATTTTTCAACGACTTAGTTTAGTCCTTCAAAACAAATTCTTTGTTTTTTCTGCAATTGTTTTATTGGAGTTGCTCCACGATCAGTGGGTTGTATTATAATACGGTAATGTAACTACAGTGATGCATAGGTACCAATTTTTAGGGTTTCGTACATCTCAGGAAACCCTTTTACTCCCGCTCCGTTGTCTGTCTGTCACAGAGCTATTCTCAGAAACTATGTAACTTACAGAGTTGAAACTATGTGTATATAACTGAATATTAGCTCTGAAGAGCTCAAAATATTAAAATTTGAAAAATTCGTATTATTTTAATAAATAGAGATCAAAAACCAAATTTCTAACAGCCTTCTCCTATTAAGCTTAAACATTTTTCGTTATATCAGATGCCAAAAATTAAGAATCCACGATGAAATTCTTTCTACAATAATTAATTTTCTATCAGACGATTCCAAGTGAAAAATGAAAATGAAATAAAAAGTTTCATCAATTGAAAAAAAGATTAATATGAAATAAAAATGATTGACGTCATAGTGGTAATAAAACAGAAATTTTCAAAGATTTCTCAATAATACAAGGAGTATGAGTATGTGTATGTACACAAAGCAGATTAATATCACGTAATTGGAGAATTAAAAAGAAAATCTGACGTCATATTGGAAGTTTAACGAATTTTTTAAATGTTTGAGAATAATACAAAGCGAGTATCAATATGAGTAATAGAGAATAGTAAATATATGAGTTTGAGAAACATATTGAATTATGATAAAAATCCGATTATGGAAATATTCGTATATTTTAACATTTTGAAGGTGTACTACATGTTTAATTTTGAAATTATTTTTTTTATATCGCATTTAGTCCGCGTGACAGATATTACTATGACAGAATATAATAACTGGCTTCGCCCGTTATCGGGCGGGTTTGGATACTAAAAACGAAAAAATATACCGGTAAATTTTTACTTTATAAAAACCAAAAAAAAAAAAAAAAAAAAAAAAAATACGATTTTTTTTTTGTGCTAAATGAAATTTATTTGGATTTATTAAATAAAGGATTAAGTGTTTTGAAAGAAATATTAAACGAAACCCTTTGAACGATCTTCGATCACACTTACCCACTTTATTACTATTCCTGACATTTAAGAAAAATATCAAATTCACCAAAATTTTTTATTCATGATATCTTGCATTTCTAAAGGAAATAGGTCAGACGACGAGAAGGACGGTCAGAGAGAATGGAAGTGCTTTTTTTATATTCGCTAAAAAAGTAATAGGCGTTACACAAAGCCAGTTTAATATATACGAGCAATTTGTCGTCTCGAATCCAATAAAAACATACATGCTCAATTGTGACCATGATGAAAAGAAAGAAAGATATTACACTAAATATTTTAATAAAATTTTTATAAATTACATCCTGTATTTTTTCTATAGCATAAATAGTTTTATTTATCATACATCATTATAAAATGCTATTCTATTTGTTTTTGTAATTGTTCAAAAACTATGTACAAATATATCAGTTACACGATTTGTTTAATAAAGTATTTATTGAACAAAAGTATTTATTAACCCATATTTTACCATCGTTCTATATATAGGACGCTAAATCTGGCAAATTTTGTATTCAAAAATTCCTAATTCAGACCGGAAAATTTTGAATAGCAATTTTATTTTATGTTATTCACGAAATAACCAATAATATATAAAGTAATAGAAACTAATCAAACTTTCTGGTGAGAATTCAGAATTTCTGAATTAACGCTGTACGCAGGACGATGGTAAAATATGGGTTAAACCTTTTATTAAAGTATTAGATAGATAGTTTATTTTTTCTATTCTTGAAAGAGATTTTCCGTTCAACAATAGATAGTTATATATGTGTAAGAAAGAAATAGTTACTTCTCTCTAGCAAATATATACATTTTTATCTCTAAGAAATACGTAGTTATTTCTTTCTAGAAACGACATAGTAATTTATTAAAAAAATAAAAACTCTTTTGTCTTAGAAAAATATATTTGATTCTTTCTAAGAAAGATATACTTATTTCTTTCGAAGTAAGAGATAATTCTTTCTCTCTCAGTTTTCTTCTAAGAAAGTTGAATTTTTGTAAACAGAAATGGAAAGAAAAAGTGAGTAATTTTCGCATACTCTAAGATGGCACAGAAGATTAGAGAAAAAAATGCGCACAATACCCGATTAAATACGGTAACTTTATTTTAACTTTGAATTGATCATCTTGTACGAAATTACAGTAATTTATTATTTTACATTTAAAATATGTGTTTCCTAATTGCTCTATTTTTAATACGAATCTTACAAATACCACATACTACAAACATTGCATTTTCAAAATATTGAAAAAAAAAATTATTATGTAATAAATGTATGTACAAATATCCTCAGATAAAACTTTGTAAAAAATTCTATATACTTTCTAAACATGTAGATATTTGATAGTAGTAAAGAACATGAAATCACAATCCATTGATACAAATTTCAAACTTAAAAAAATTCTACAAATGACCATGATATTTTTTATCCACATACAATTTTTAATAACGGGATCTCGAATAGAATTTGTAGAAGAACTGCAGCATGTTCAAGCAATAAATAAAAATATTGCGTCAGCATAAATTATGCAATACTCTCTAAAACATTCAGAATAGTGTAAGAAAATTTCCCCGTTAAATAAGGTGAAATATGATATTTAATTAAGCAATTTGAAAAACATATAACACAACTGAAAACCCGGTTCCTGTGAATGAACTATAAATGCTATGTGCACCCTATTATATATTAAGCAGCTTGTAGTGGACCTCAATGATGCATACCAATTTCAATATGTTAAAAATAGTGTACCATTATTAAAATACATTACAAATGATTTTTCCACACATTATGTAATGAAACTTAATATTTTGAGTGTCTCTGTAAACGAACTATAGATACTATTCACTTCATTTTTTCAATACTGTTCACTTCATTTTTTTCATTCCGAACATTCTTTAGTAATCATCAATAACATATATCGATTACCTGGCAATCTGAGTATATTTACGCGAATCAGATCACGTGTAGACGGATAGACAGACGCTCAGACAAACAGAATCTATAAATACATTTTAACAATGTAGGACAGTTTAAAAAAAAACAGGTTTTTACAATAGCGTAATTTTTTTTTTTTTTTTTTTTTTTTTTTTTGTGACTGACAAAATAAAAATAAATTTACACTTATAATTTTGAAAAAATATTGTTGAAGATGCTTACATTTGATACAACACAGTTTATTAATTTTGAAAATATATGCAATTAAATTATCTTAATTGATAAAGTTTCTCACAGGTAAAAATTTAAAAGTCAGAAAATTATTAAAAATATTATATATATAAATTCATTAAAAATGAAATATCTTTCACAAGTTTCCCAAATTTTATTGATATTTAAAAGTAAGTAAAGTTCTTACACTTGAATCAGCTAATAAGTCTGTTAAGTTAATGTATCAGAGAAAATATTTAGTGTACATTTCATTCGAAAAAAAAAGATAATCATTGGAAAACTTCAGCTTATAAAAATAACAAATGCACGATGAATTTATAATATTTAAATTGGCAAATATTATTTTTATTACGATCCATTTATTAAACAAATAATCTGCGTAATTTGTTAAACTGGTAAGCCTATTGTGGAAAATAAGGACTTGAAGTTTAAATAAAACATTTCAAGGAAATTTTAATGATAATTTATGGAATTTTATGGTATTTTAATTGTAAATGAATTTTTTTAAACAGTGTTTGTTCTGTAGACTTTAACTTACTTTAAATGTCATTATTATTTTAAAAATTATGTTTATCGAAATTTTATGGAGCTTATTTATAAGTTCAGATGTTGGATTTTATTATATTGACATTGATTCATGTGAAAATAGTTATTTGTTAAAAACTTATGAAATGTAAATTTTTCTAACACCTTGGGTCCTATAAGTTATAATTAGGGAATGTTTTAAGTGCATTGATAAGTAAAACAGTAAAAATTCCTTTCTACTGTATTTACACGTTTTAGGGGTCAGAAATCCCGAAAAACATGTTATATGCACCTATCATCGAATAATAATATATGGACAGAAATTCATAATAAATATCATTTTAAATGTTTTGAAGGTAATATATTCCCAGCGCCAGTACTGAACATGATAATCCAATAACACACAGAAACAATGTAATCAACTGGTAAATATATATATTTTTAATTTTATTTATATTAACTAAATTTTTCGGAAATAATTTTACAATAATCCTGACTTTGACAATATTGTTTTCAGAAGATGAAATGGCACTTGAAGAAGATGATAATTACATTTATAATGTATTTATTATATGAAAGGGATGACAAGTTGAATATTGACGATGAAGATGAAAAATTTAAAAAATATATACACAAATACTTTTTTGATACGTGCGGTATGTACATGTAAAATAAAATACTTATTTTTGTATGTAATTATTAAGTATACCTAAATTTGATTTATATATCTGATATTTAAATTTAATTGTAAAATATTTATTTATATTACTATGCTCCGAGCATTCGTTCAATAGACTATCTCTCTGGCGTACATGCCACTACAGCAAGAACCGTCTCTCGCATTCATGCACAACACTTTTTGGCAACTGACAGGTACTTTTAAACATCAAATCGGTTTTCCATGGCGGTAAAATACAAGTGGTGTCTTTGGAATGTGGAGGGTAAGTTTAAAGTTTTATCAATTTTTTTTTATTTATTTATTATCTAACAACTTTGAAGACGCTTGTTATGTATTTAGTACGGGTAGATTCGCATGGCAATTATTTTTAGATTAAAAAAAAAAAACATATTTTCAAATACATAAATTGTAGCTTTTATCAACAACCCTTTTTGCATCAAAATATTACAAGTTACGAAATGCGTAGGTCGCGAATCCACCGCAAGCTATCTGACATGTCAATGATTTTATAATGAAGTAAAGTAGAATTACTATACTAATAACTTTGAGCTTTTATCAAGTACGTGCTCTAAAGTATCTACCAGCTCTCGGACTAATTGGTCCGAGAGTTAATCATAGGAGAACTACGCTCTGATCCGACTTGTATTTAAGATAGTAGATGTAGCGACGTACATGAACCATGATTAGCAATTTAGAAAAATGTAAGGAATAAAAAATACGGATTTGTCTTTTATTTTGAAACTATTGTCTTTTATTTTGAAGTTTTTTCTTTTGTGTTAGGATAAACGGGGGGAGGAGAATTCGAGGGATATGGGGAAAGAGGAAAATGTGTGTTTTATTTACTTTTAACGCTATAATCTTGGTTCAGGACAAATAAAATATCTTGTAGGTATAGTCAAAGTCCTTATATATCATTCATATTTTTTCAATTACGCTAAACCAAGAGGGTAGAGCTATAATAAATGAATAAAACACGCGTCCCCGATTTCCAACAGTCCCCAATATCCCTCAAATTACCACACTAATGCATAATGAGTTGGAAATACGTAGGCATTGTAAATTGAAAATGTGATCGAAGTAAAAAAGAGTCTGTGGCGAAGGAATAGTCCTGCCATAAATTTTCAAAAAGTTACACATTTTAAATTTTTATACGGTCATTTATAGTATACTTTATGCTATAAAAAATGTTCTCATTGCTCTGACAAGCTCAACAGTTAATAATACAATATTCTACCATCAAAATTCACCATGTTATGAAATTTAAATTCCATGAAATTTTGGAGTTTTCCGTCTGTAAAAAACGTTTCACTAAAAATACGGTTATTAGCAAAATGTGAACCGTAATGTACGATCACCGTACGACATAGTGTCCCTTGAGGGTTTGTTTAAGCCCAGCACATACTATGTTCAATCTCACATGGCTTACCACAGCAACCTGTCCCATCACATATTATTAATGCATTAAAAATTTATTGAATAGAAATATTTTTATGTTATAACCACACTATTAATGCTGAAGGAGACGAATATTATGCGCAATGTACATTTATTGTGTCTTTGCATGTTTAGTGCTATGTATATATTTATAAAGAAATGGAATCACGTTTCATTGCAACTAATTTAAATTGAAGTAACGATTCATTCGAGAAATGCTTTTAATATTAATTTCTACATTTTTATATACAATCAAAATATAAAAGTTTATTAGATTGTTGTTTCATGTAAATAAAACAGGGTAAGTTCACATTTCAACAATATTTAACACTCTTGAAAATGTGGCAAACGACGATTAGTGTCTTGTGAAAATTACCAGAGATATTGAGAAGAAATATGAAAAATAAACCTTTTTTTTTTTTTTTAAGAATTTTTTTTAATGTACAGGGTGTTTATATTTAAAGTGTAAGTTTCAAAACGCTCTAAAAAACGAACCACTGATTAGAATGACATCAAAATTGAACGGCGTATTATTGAAGAAGACAAATGGTGCTGTAAGCATCAGAAGATGTAAATTAAAATAACCTGGCATGCGCACGGCCATTTCAGGTGTTATAAAAGGGTTGGGTAAACGGCGTTTCCTCATTTCGCGTGTCAGACGTTTGCATGAGTGTCTCAATGAAGTACCGCGCTCTGCTTGTAAAGCTTTATTACAAGAACGGTGATTCTTCACCAGTAGCTCTGCAGAAGTTCAGGACCCTGAAGGGTATGAAAAAAGTCGTTGGGCGGATGACTGTCATGGGTCTGGTGAAAATGATGAAAAAATTCGAAAATACAGGTTCGTTTCATGTGCAGTCTGGTAGAGAAAGGAAAATATGTAATTCAGCGGAAGTTGAAGAAGTGACCACAGCAGTTCAGGAGGAGTCCAGCGGTGGTGTGCAATCATGCAGTGCTCGGAGAATTGTCCGAACATTGGACAGGCCTGTGAGCACGGTGCATAACATTCTACGAAAAATCCTTCAATTCTATCCGTACAAAATTTGCCATGTGCAGGAGTTGTTTCCTTCTGATCTGCCAGCAAGAGATGGTTTGGCTTTGAAATTTCTTGCTCGCATGGAAGTGGACAATGATTGGCCACGGAAAATTCTGTAGACAGATAAAGCCCATTTCGATCTGACGGGATATGACAATGCACAGAATTGCGGAATATGGGCAACGGAAAATCTACTCGCAACGAACCCAGTACCTTTTCATTTTGCAAAGGTCACTGTGTGGTGCGGATTTACGGCATCATTTATCGTAGGGCCATATTTTTTCGAGGAGACGGTTGCTTTTGGTCCTGTTACCGTTACTGTCAATGGTCAGCGTTATGAGTCTCTTTTGCGTAATGACGTCATTCCAGCTATGCAACAGCGTGGATGACAGGATAGTATCATTTTTATGCAAGATGGCGCTCCTCCGCACATTGCAAATCGAGCAGTTGTTGAGGCGGCATTTCGGAAATGCTAGAATTATCAGGCGTCATTTCCCTACAGCCTGGCCGGCCCGATCACCTGATCTTAATCCGTGTAATTTCTGGCTGTGGGGTTATCTCAAAGATGTTTTGTTTAGTACTCCGATTGCCAACATAGCTGAGACGCGCATTGCGCAACACATTCTGAACTTGACCCCGGTGACACTTCGATCGGTTGTGGATCAGGCTGTTTCCCGATTTAATCTTGTTGCACACAACAATGGACAGCATATTGGACATGTTTTGCACCAGTCTCGCGAAACATAAAAACCGATTGGGTGGGTGCTTTTTATGCAGTTTTTGGCCTCAGGACAGTTAAAAACCGATTTTTCCCATCCGATATGATACGATCTTGCCGTGGTAGATGGGCTTACGTAACGAACAGTATCACACCTGTACAGTCATGCACACTGAACAGTACAGATGGTTTATCGTGTAACTTACGCCTTTGCCGTTGTTTTACGATTTGTCATTTGTAGTCAAAATTCTGACGCTTACAGCGCCATCTGTTGCTAAAATTTGGAACTCTTTTTTTTTGTTCATGTTCTTTCCCCTTTCTTCAATAATACCCCGTTCAATTTTGACGTCATTCTAATCAGTGGTTCGTTTTTTAGAGCGTTTTGAAACTTAAACTTTAATTATAATTACCCTGTATTTTATGATATTTTCATTTCCAGTAATTTAAAATCATTATGAAAAAAAAAATTATTAAAGAAAATATATCCATTATTTTTTATTTAATATTTTTATGTATTAATATATTTTTATGTATTAATATTATGTATAATAATATAATAATATGTAATATATTAACTAACATATAACAAAAATATGTGTCAAAATGAATTAAAAAATAAACTTGGTTTTGACTTCTGTAAAGCAATCACTTTAATTATTTCCCAAAATTTTCAAAAAAATTAATAAATGTTGGTGAAATGTATCAATATATAAATTTACGGTTTTTCGTAAATCTTTTAAATACACTGACATTACATTAATTCGTTGATAGTAAAGAATTCTTCAAGAATTCTAAATTTAAAGGCAATGACACTGATATCGATTTTCTTTCATTTAAGTCACATGTGACATTTACATGAGTTGTTTTTAACATTTTGCTAAATACTCGGATTTTCAGATTTCTCGAAAATGTTCTGACATTGGTAAAAATAGTTAAACACAAATTAAGAGTATTGGATAAAGCGAAAAGTGCTGATTAAATACTAAACAGATAAGTGATACTTTTCTGTTGAAATAATGCTAATTTTCACGAGTTTTATATGTCAGCTATCCTTAGTGCTTTAAACATTAATTTAGCGAAATATTATTATCAATTAGGTATGTTACTTTTCACGCAAAACTACAAAACATTGCTATCAAAAAGTTTAAAGAAAAAATAAGATGAAATAAAATTTTTTTAATTTAATTTATTTAATTTTGTGTTTAAATTTGTTTTAATTTAATTTAATTAATTTTTAAAAACTACAAAACTACAAAACATTACTATCAAAAAGATTAAAGAAAAAATAAGATGAAAGAATTTAATTTAATTTAATTAATTTTTTTGTTTGTTTTTAGAACAGAATGAACGTTTTATGACTGTTTAACATACGATGTATTTAATTAATGTAACACAAAATTAATAACTTTTTAAATTTAATTGTTTTTCGAATGCCCGTTATACGTTTAGGAATAAATCACATGTTATTAATATATCAGAAAAGTATACACCTAAACAATATTTTAGAGAGTTGCTAAAATTTAATGTAATAATTATCACAACGGACGATATATAAAATATTAAAGTAGCATCATATCGACATTTTTTAGGCGTAATATATATATATATATATATATATAATCTTCACGGAAAAAAATTAAATCGGAAAAAATGGCAAGGTTTTTTTTTCTGTATTACTCCGAGTCTGGTTGTATTTCGATCCTTTTTCATGAAATCAGAAAAAACATAATGGAAGTAATTAATCAGCTTCAAACTTAACACATTTCCGTATTGAAATGTGAATTAAGATAAAATCTTATTCAGCATAGATATGCATATTGATTTTTTTTTACTTTATTCAAACACTCTTTTCCCAGTATTGGACTCGTAACACTGCATTATTTAAACAAACAGAAAATAAAAATGTGGAATCAGATTACACAAGTTAGAGATACCATTTTGATAAGACTGCGTCTGTATTATCTCATTTTATAAAAGTTTGAAGCAGCGAAAAAGGAAAAATGCAATTAAGAAAAAAAATACATCCAATAATAAATGATTTTTTTATAATTGTAGTATGATAGCAGAGCAAATGTTGACAGTGATTTAGGAGATTGTTATGGAAACGTTGGATATTTTCCTTGTTGAAACGTTCGTAAAGTTTTTTTAATGCGCACAATGTGCCAGAAAAATCTTAATCAATTATAAATTAATCGGTAAATCCACAGTCAAATAAATGTATTTAAAGATCATATTATGACTGACTCGATGGTGCACATATGTTAGTGATCTATACTAATGAAAGAAACTTTCGCTCTATGTGTGTGTGTCTGTCTGTCTACGATGGATAAAAAAATTACCGCAAAAAGAAGTCTGAAATTTTTGTGAGGATGATAGTCCAATCAAAGTCCTGTAACACCTGAGACTGCAATTTTTAATTGTTTGATATTTAGCTGAAATATTATATAAAAACTTGCATTGTCTTAACGCAGTACAGCTGAAAAGATTGGGATAAGTAAAAAAGGAAAACATATTCTTAAATTTTGTACTTTTGCGTCTTAAACGCTGCAGTTACTTAAAAATATAATGTTGTTAACCATTTCATATATTTTTTTTAATGGGGTCGTTTTCGCGTTTGACTTGTTCTCTCTTTGTATAACATTGGTTTCCATGTGTCTTGCTTGAGTTAACTATGTTTATATATACACTATATTGCCAAAGGTGATTGTTCACTTGCGATTTTAGACGTTTTGTTAACTATCTAGAAAAATACATGAGGAATTAACCTGAAACTGAAGGTGTGTAAACAGTGTAGTATAGCTTATACATTCCCGTGAATATTTTTTCCCGAAACCCCACAGGGGACTGTCAAAAAATTGAAAAAGAACGAATATCTTTTGGATTACCCTGTAAAAACTAATGTAGCAAAATTGTTCAAACTCAAGTTTATTAATAAGTGGTTTATTGTAATATACTGTGTTAATTTTTATGAGGATAGCATGAATATTCGAAGATAAATTAAGGTTTTTATAAAAACCGACTCAAATTTCGCCAAGTTTTTTGCTTATAATTTGCAGAGTTCTTAATATAAAAAAAGTTATTTTGAGAAAATATGTCAAATAACATTGTACATAATACTCTGCAATCGGAATTAAAAAAATAATAAAAATTGGATGAAAAATGAGCAGGTTTACTAAAAAATGTAAAAAGCTATGATTTTGAGACTTTCACAAAAGTTGCTCTATATACTTAGCTACTACATTATGCATATTATATTTTGATTGCATTCGCTCATGCGCAGTGAAACATTTTTTAGTAAACCTGCTCATTTTTCATCCAATTTTTATTATTTTTTAATTCCGATTGCAGAGTATTATGTACAATGTTGTTTGACATATTTTCTCAAAATAACTTTTTTTTTGTATTAAGAACTCTGCAAATTATAAGCAAAAAACTTGGGGAAATTTAGGTCGGTTTTTATAAAAACCTTAATTTCTCATCGAGTATACATGCTATCTTCATATAAATTAACACAGTATATTACAATAAACTACTTATTACTAATCTCGAGTTTGAACACTTTTGCTACATTAGGTTTTACAGGGTGATCGAAAAGATATTTGTTCTTTTTCAATTTTTTGACAGTCACCTATTCGGTTTCGGAAAAAAAAATATTCACGGAAATGTATATAACCTATACTATACTCTTTACACACCTGCAGTTTCAGGTTAATTCCTCATGTATTTTTCTAGATAGTTAACAAAACGTCTAAAATCGCAAGTGACCAATCACCTTTGGCAATATAGTGTATGTAAAATAATATGTGGCTTTATCGGTACTTTTTATCAGTAAAATAATGACAATAAAACTATTAAATATATAGAAATTGTTAGAAATTTAGTTGAGGGAAGAAAATTTATTTATACTTTCCATTACACTGAATTCAGAAAATTAAACTTGTTTTTTGCAGCATTTTCTTTTACATGAAACTATATTTCAAATGATATTAAAAATCCCCCTTTTAGTAACACGTCAATTTTCCTTTTATGATTTTCTTTCTTTTTTTATTTCTCTCTGGTTCATCAACAATTGCTTGTTGAACATTCGAAGTGGCATTTTCCCCTTTTGTTTATGACAAAGATTATTTTATGGAAATTGAAAAAACGTATAAATAAATTTACTTTTATCATTATTTAAAAACATATTTTTGTATATTATGTAAGTCAAAACATTCCAGCTTTTTGATATTAATATTTTGTTAAAATCTGCATACCATTTGGATGTTATTTTATATTAAAATGTAACCTACTCATCTTCGCAATTACAATTTATATAAAATAACCTTTAAATATATAATTTGTATTCCATTGTACTCACAAAAAAAATATTCACTTAAAGATATTAATGCATATTTTACAATCAAGAACATTAAGAGTTTTCATGAAATAAAAATAAATTTGTCATAAAAATTCTTTAAATTAAAAAAAGAGTACTTTGTTATAGATGTTTTTTTGCGTAAAATATAAATAAAGAAACATATATAATATTTTCACATAAATCCTCATTTAAAGAAACGAAAAAAGTATCTTGTAAAGTGTGAAGTAATAATATTTGTTATTTCTTATAATAAATATGTAGAGTAGATCACACTGGGCCTATGATTTCTATACGATGCTTGATTTCAATATCATGAAAGAAAATGAACTTACATTGACTACATGGAACTGAAAAAGCATTAGTTTTCTTCCCATTTGCCAGTTCTCGGTTTGACGATAGACACCGGATGTAGTGGAGCGTCAGTTGAAATACACCAATGGTTGGATACAAATGGCAACAAGTTTCTTTAGCCATAATTGTTGCAGCATGCAAGCAAAATACTTGTGTTTGTTATGTACGGCATATAAGGTTTTAAGAATGAACCTGCGATGTATATCTTCTTTTGCTCTGTTTAAAATAACTCAAAAAGTGAAAACAAAAAGTGAAAATGTTTCTATTTTAAGATATGAGTGAAATGAGGAACCAAATTTATTTTACTGTTTTATGAAGATTTATACATTGAATATAAACATACGACGGATTTTTTTTTTCAACCTCGGACCATGCTCCTAAGTAAGTACGAAATACGCGGGTGCCAGATCTGCGCTTCACGCGATTGTGCAGCTTCCCACCAAAACCTCTGCTGTTTTCGGCCCCAATGCGTCAGTCGTAGCCCAAGTCCGGGCAATTGAACATGGCCGTAACGATCGATGCTCACTCCAAATTTGAGTTACGAAGTGTATAATTCGTTATCTGCAAGCAGGAGGATGTAGTGCTACTGAAATCCATCGCAGAATAAACAAAGTGTACGGTTCTTTATGAAAACTCTCTTACGGAAAACTTTATGAATTAGTGCACGGAAATAATGTAGAAAATGTAAAGAAGGGTGAATCGATGTCCATGATGATAGTGGACAAGGGCGCAAGTCTGTCGCTACGGTAGGCGTCGCTCAGCGTGTTGATCAGGTTGTCAGAACCAAACGAAGGTTTACAATCAGTGAACATTTTGAAGAATTTCCAGACATTTCAAGGTCCGCTTTGTACACAATCGTACAGACGTATCTCTCCTCAATGGCAGCTGACTTCTTTGAATAAGGCATCGAGAAGCTTGTGTCACGATATGAAAATTGCCTCAACTGTTTTGGCGATTACGTAGAAAAATAAGTAAGACCATGCTGTATTTTTGGTAATAAAATGGTAATAATGTAAAGTTTTTTTTTATATCCCATGGATTATTGAAAAAAATCCCTCGTGTATGAAAATGAAAATGGTTTATTTGCACTTTGTGTATGAAAGAAAAAATTATAAATTTTGAATAAAAGAGCAAAAACGTAAAATATAGACAATTTTAGCAACCAAACGGCATGTTTTTAATAATTATAGTAAACCAAAATTTAATATAATATTAATTAGATAGTATAAACATCTTTTTAAATAAAAATAGATTTTTTTAAGGTGAAAGGAACCACGTGCGTTGTCTTATCAACATCAGTCATTTATAGAACTTCAGTAAAAGATACATCATGTAAATTATCCATGTATTTCATATTTACGATGATTATCATACAAAATAATGACCTTTCAGAATCACCGTAATGCTAAACCATGCCAAAACATCATTATCGATAGCTTTTCTGACTTAAAATGGTAGATTTTGAAATTTTGCCAATTAGTGATCCAGAAATACAAATCCAAGTTTTGAAGTTGAAGCAGGTCATCATTATAACTGTTTATTCGCTAAAATATATCTTAAATAATAGTACGCTGTCAGTCGAAGCGTTTGTTTGAAATATGCACTAAGGATTGCCTTCCGTTTGCAATATATGTAAAGAATGTAGGCAGTAAGAAATATTTATGGAAATATATTAAATATAAAAACATATATGATTTTTATATATAAAAAAAATAATTTTATGTTAATTACCATTCACTGTAATTATTAAGTCAAGATTTCAAGAATTGGTTATATTACTTTTTACATTTATTACTCTACGGATCATTTTCGAAATCGCTACATATACCATTAACGTGTTGTCATTCCTCCCATCCAAATAGAAACCTTGTATTGAAAATTCATCATATTTATTACACAATTCAGCCGTAACATTTTGTTTTTGTCTGTTTAATTTGATTTTGTCTATAATATGAGAGACGTAGAATCGATAATTAATCCAACGTCGTGCAAAACACTTGAAGCGATTGCAGTGGTAGCGCGATCGGAAAATCTATAACGATCGCTTACCAATGCAGTAGATTGTAGCGAAATTTTCATCTTCGAAGTATTAGGGAAAACAGTCTTTGGCACTTTGAAATCTTTGTCGAAATAACGGTTTCGTTATTTGTTTTAGAAGGAGTTTGGTCTTCATTGTAAGTAGTTTTGACAACATTTACATTTGAATGCGAGCACGAGGATTTCAGATTACAGTCATATTTATCATGCAAAGTTAAACGGCTTTGGCTATAGCTAAGTGTTGGAAGGAAAAGTGGGGGGGGGGGGGAAACCAACATTTACGAGGGGGGATGTATAGTGGATACGAGACCTTTACCTTTCAGCGGCGTTGTGAATCACTGTTAATAAAGGTAAAAGGGGGTTCGGCTAGTTTTACTGATTGAACTTTCTTTAAAGTAAATAATTGCTTTTTTTTTTTTAATCTAAAATTAAGAATATAATACACACTTTGATAAAGAAAGTAGAGAGATAAAATAATTACAAATTTTTTTTTTATTTATTTATATAATGAGAGCATAAATAAAATTATATATATATAGTAACACATTGATTTCTCCAAAATTATCAATTCATAATAAATCATATTCAACACATTTATTTCTCAAGATTATCAATTTATAAGATCAAATTTCTCAAGATCAACAATTTATAAGATCAAATTTTCAACACTAACTCCTTTTAATTTAAAGCACTTAATTATAAAAAAATCATTATTTTACAGCACAGCATTGTATCGTTGTAAAATTAGAGGCAAATATGCCAAGTATTTAAATTTATAAATAAACATGTGAATCTAAGTTAATTCACCAATTTTTATTTTAATAATCAATACGTAAGATTTTTTTTGGTTTTTTTCTTTTAAGTTATTCACATAGGCTAGCCAGGGAAAAATATTTTAGAGATATCTCACCAATTGTTCTTCTATTGAAGTTCATCCTTAGACATGATATAGGACATTGTTCATCCTTTCGCGTTATTAAACAGTGGAACTCATAGACGAATTGTTCTTCCCAGTCTGCTGCCAAAGAGGGGTTTCGGGAGACATCATCGTACGGCGCTGGATCGGATCGGCGAGGGCACTTCCATTTCAGCGGGCTCAAAAGCATTCTCCTTGAGGCATACCTTCAGTGGAAATGGCCGGAACTCGCAGAGCTTACGGGCTGGAAGGCGCTAGATCGGATCGGCGAGGGCACTTCTGTTTCAGCGGGCCTAAAAGCATTTTCCTTGCGGCATACCTTCAGTGGAGATGGCCGGAATTCATAGAGCGTACGGGCTGGAGGAACTTAGCAAAAAGCTACTTGCATCGATGGAGTTATTCTTCTCAAGTGAAGTAGTACCCCAAAAAAAATGTCTCTTCTTCTTATTATTATTATTTGGACTATATCTCGTCCTGGGCGTTGATATAAAAAAAATGTATTTCTATTGGATGCCCTTTTTGACCTTATGCAAATTTTAGTTCAGTAAACTCCCGTTGGTCAACTCTTTGAACCAATAATAATGTCTTTTTGGGATGTGTTCATTTTGCAGCTGCACGATTTCCCGTGCGGGGCAGTTCTTTGGAAAATGGGTGCGCCTGTCATGCGAGCACTCCTAGAAATAAGATATGAACTTCCTGTTTCCCTAGCTAGCGTCTTCGTAAATTAAAACCTTTAACACTCGTTTGGGTTGATGATCACATTCTGTACATAGGAATAATACATACATATTAAGGAAAACAATGTAACATACATAAATATAATATAACATTAAACCATAAAAAAATAAGTCCAAAGTCCATGTTCTTTATTTAATTATTAAAAATGTGTGAACGATCGTTCCCACATATTTATCACCCGTGAAAAAAGGGAAAAGTAGAGTCCCACGGGTTGGTGAGAGAATTGTGAATATAGTCCTCAAAGATACTGTTTCCTTCATGGTGCTTCAGGTTTATGTATTATTGTCCTTCAGAAATCTGTGCACAGAGTTTTAACATTTTTCGTGGCTAGTATAGTCTTATAAAGAATACCAAAAATCCGCGGAATAAAAAAAAAACACACGAAACGAAACATTTACATGCCGAAAAACCACAAAGAAATAGCAAGGGGGCTCTTTAAATTATGTTATAAATAAATAGGAACATAAATATATACTCATTATTGTTGTACAATACATATTTAAAAGGTTAAAATAAACATGTTCTAGCATAATGCTTTCTTGAATATGAATTTATATAACATACAATGAGACAGAGAGCATTTACAGAGAATTTTATTTACAGAGAGCATTTGACAATCACCCGCGGTTAAGTAGGTTTTGTGCTCAAAACAAAAGGGAGCTCCTTTTGTCGTGTACGGGGGAGAAGTACCCCTACAGGGTTCGCTGAGCCACCAGCCTAGACGCGTGGTCCTCCAATGCGTTGCGTAACTGAGGAGCCGCATTGTGCGTTTCACCCTGCTAATGAAATGGTTGCGCCATGATTCTGACGTAACTTGTTTACGTGAGATGCAAGGGAATTAGGTCACCTAGAGATACGTGTGTTTGACGCGTCCATTTTTGAAGTATCTAAGTCCAAAGTCCATGTTCTTTATTTAATTATTAAAAATGTGTGAACGATCGTTCCCACACTAAGGCTATCACGCGATCTCCTTTTTAGTGATTTCATAGGTCTCTTTGTTTCAGACACGTCTACCCCTCCAACTTTATATATTCTATGTACTCGTAATATGTAAACAAACTTTCACTTAATAGCAGGTATTTATTTGATTTTGCACACCAACAGCTAACAGTTATATCGCATTTAAAGAAATCAGGGGTTAACCAATTAATAATAATGAGGTATTTGCGGGCCACTACGTCAAAAAGCAATGAAGATTTATGCTTAAACTCGACAATTTTCTGCTTAAGGGATTCTTTATTTTTTTTCCCGTGTATATGATTTCATAGGCTGTAATATTGATCATGCAATGCATTCATAAGTGGCACGATTATTTTATATGTAACCGTTTGGATACATTACGTTTTTACTATTGAATTTAACGGTCAAGCTGTATCTCTCTTGTAAACAACACCGAATCACGTCCTCACCCGTAGGAAAGTTGATTGTCGAACACTGCATTGAAAATGACGAGCTGACACGCCGCGAATGTTGAAGGTGGTGGGAGAGCATTTGTCGGACTCGGTGGCTCTTACTATTAAATTTAATATTCAAACTGTATTATTCTTGTGAATAACACCGAATCACATCCTCACCAGTAGGAAGCTTGATTGTCGAAAAATATTTTGGTGCACAAAATATAGGGCAATCAAATACCTGTCTTGCGATGATTTTGTGATGATTTGTATTGTGACGACCGTTAAATCACAAATTTGCACAAAAATGTTATGACACAAAACAATCATTGAAATAAATGCAAATGCTAAAATAATAACTGGAAGAGCGAACGAATAACACTTACAAACACTGCAACTAACATTGAAAATGACGAGCTCACACACCGCGAATGGCCTGCCATTGTCAGCGGATTCCCAGCACTCCTGACATTCACTGAGAATCCTGGTTTTCAGGAACTTCTTAATAAATGACTGGGGCATTGGGAGGTGGTGATCATTGTTGATTTTTGTGGTGACTGGTATGAGAAGTTGTTCAGCGCACTCATAGCTTTGTATGCCCTTGTTTGGGGAGGAATGGCGAAAATGTGTACTATATAGGAGGGATTTAATTTTAATTTTATCTGAAATACCAGTGGATTTTTTCTTCTGTCTACGTGCATGCCCTACGTGAAATCCAGAGAAGGTTATCACTGAAAATCGAGATCTGGAGGAGGTCCGGATATTGTGTGATCCATTCTAGGGCTAAGAGAACTGCGATTAGCTCTGCCTGGGGTTATTGTCGTCGAGTTTGCAAGCCCACTGCTGAATCACCGCGCCTCTGCTGAATCACCGCATGATGCTGCCACGGCAGTATATGTGCAGGATTCATCAGTATAGACAGTTAGACATTCAGCATGGTTGTAGCTGTTGATTTGTGAATTAATTTGGGATGAATCTGCCCGGTGAGCACTATATTTTGGATGATCGTCTTGGCAAATACAGTGTCTGAAAGGCAATCCTGTTGGATGTGACAGATGGAAGTTATATTGAATTCATATTATTTTAAGGTTAGTTTTATTGGAATTACGCCAGTAAGTACTGTTAGTGTATCAGTGGATTTTTTTTGTAACCACGCGAAATTTGTGGAAGGAAAATCAGTTATATAGAGTTTCATTTTGTGAGTGCTTGTTTTATTAGTTTACCGTCCATATATTATAATTCTGGCTATAATTGTAACATACCAAATTTTGAATAAATTATTGTTAGTTACCTTTAATGAGCTATAACGGAATGAGATCAGTTTGTGTCTTATATATTTGATGTGTGGGACAAGATACACCATTAAGCCGTTTATGCGCATGGCTTGTTAAATATGAGTGCTTGTGATTTGCTCGGTGACAATGTTAGGCGAATGAATTACAGCAGTTGGTTTTAGTTTATATAATGACAAGTTTATATAATGACAAGTTTATATAAGGAGGACAGGAAATAAATAAAAATAACAATGTAATCATATTATAAAATAATTTATTAAGTTCATTAAGTTAATGTACGTGTAATTAACAAAAATAATATAAATCTTTAACTTTATTAATACGTAGGAATATGTATTTCAGACTATCTAAATATGTATTTTTTTAAGCTACATGGATAAAAGATTGTAAATGTATTAAGTTTGACATTGAAATATTTTGTCGGAGGCTTCCTTAGAAGGCTAAAAGTAGCCCAAAAAGCCTCTGAATTCACTAAATGTCTTAAGACTTTGCAAAAATCAAGAGTATTAATAAATTTCTGAAAACGAAATGCAAGATTCTCTTATTAATTGCTTGATAGTTAAAGGAATAAATTAAATCTAAATATTCACAGCATACACTATATACTATGTGTAAAGATAAATATAAGTTTATTTTACAAAAAGCTACTATGTAACATAAATGTTTGGTCTTTAAAACTGTTATGGACAGCAATAATTTAGTTGTACAAGTGTCACAAATGCCACGGTGTACTACGTATGTATCTACTTATTCTCTCAAATTACGTTCTGTATCTGAGATATACAGTGATATCTCATACATGTGAAATATAAATTAGGGTGTATCGATTTTTAACTTTTCTTTTGTCTCCCAATTCCAAGTTGATTGAAAGTTGCTACTAGACACCTCAACTTACCACAAAAATTTTTGGATTTAGAAAAAAAAATGTTTAGGTCTCCCGCACAAGGCCTAAAGTTTAGAAATTTTACTTAAAAAGTAAATTTTAACAAAAATTTTAAAAAACCTAAAACACTTTTTTTCTAAATTGCAAGTTAAAATTCCACTAACAATAAGCACAACAAACGATAGAAAATGTATTTCAAAAACTTAGCACAACATTTAGGTCTCCCGCACAAGGCCTAAAAGTCGTAAATTTCAGCCAATTTTTGAACATTTTTCAAATCTTTGATATTTGTGTTGTTGCTAGTTTAAAAATTAAATGTAACTAAAGCTTCGTTAGGCTTGATTGGAATTGTTGAAATAAGTGAAATAATAAATCACATTTCAATACGTCAAGCGTCAACTTGAAACGATGGGGTGGGCGAAGGCCAGACTGTCGGTCCGCGGTGACGCGACACCTATGAATCACCGCTCAGACTTGTCAGTAGTCGTCTGCCTGCAAGCGAGCATTATGGTTGTGTTTTAGTGCGATAGTCTTGTTGTAAGAATCAATTGAGTGAGTGTTGTCGTTGTTCATTATGAGTAAAAAACCGCATGTAACTAGACAAACTACCGACAGGCCGCTTATCGGGCAACCTATTGATGTGAGTGAGTTTAATGTTCTGCCAACCAAGATGGATGTTTTGAAGTATTTTGAGTGGGTACGCATTGAAATGAAACAAGAGGGAATACATCAGCCTGCAAAGAAGGTAACTGCGTTAAGAGTTGCTTTAAAACTTGAGGAAATATGGTAAAGAGCTTCAATTCATGTTTGTGGCACCAAAAACACAATATTTATGGTTTTAAAACTGCATGAGCAGCTTGAGAAAATTAAAAAGTGTTCAGGGCCTAAAAGGAAGTATCCTAACTCCTACAAAGATGCAGTAACTAGCTTTCAGTCAAAAACTGAAACTGCATTGTTTGATATTTGTACTTGCAAATGTGACCCCAGCAACTGTATTTGCTCTATTGACAAAAAAGTCCCGGCACTAGAACGCGAGTTTTTGCTCGACCAACGTGGTCCCTAGATTGATGTCAAAAACGAGACTAAAAAGCTTAAAAAGCGATTAGAAAGAAAATATAGGTGACAAGCTTTAATGCAGGTAGTTGTAAAAAAGACTGAGAATGAAAACTTAAAATCTGTTAATAACATTGATTCTGGTGATAGTACAGATGATTCAATGTCTCACACATCATGTCAAGATAGTGATTTTGAAATAAATGTACTTGATACGAGTCAAAAAAGTGTTTCAGATGTAGAAGTAAAACAAGAACTGCCACAACGTTTGCCTTTGTTTTCACGAGCTTGTGACCACAGGGGCATTTCTAGTACAGCTGGAGCTCAGTTAACTACTGCACTTTTGCGAGACTTAAATGTCGTTACTGCGGAGAACCAAGAAGCAGTAATCGTCAAATCAAAAGTAGCACTTGAATGACTTAAGTCTCGTAAAGAAGTAAGCTCAACTCGAACCTCCGATCTGTTGGCAATTTAGTTTGATGGTCGTAAAGATGAAACCATAAAAAAAGAAATTGTAGCTGGTAAACGTGTCCGAAAATCTTTAATGGAAGAACACATATCTATTGTTGAAGAACATGGATCCAAGTATTTCGGTCATGTAACTCCCATAAATGGAACAGGAAAGGAAATAGTTACATCACTTGTAAAGTATTGTAAAAGAAAAAACTGTCGATCTTGAAAAACTAAAAGCTATTGGTTGTGATGGTACGGCAGCAAACACAGGCACTTCAAAGGGAGTTATCACCATATTTGAAAATAAAATACAACAGCCACTGCAGGCAGTTGTGTGTCTACTACATTTGAATGAATTACCATTTAGAAAAATTATGGTTGCTCTTGATGGGCCAACTTCTGGACCAAACACATTTAGCGGGCATATTGGTAAACAACTTCTAAGCTGCCAAAATCTGGATGTTGTCTATTTGCTTTCCATTGAAAGCGTTATACCATAATTTGATCTTAAAGAGTTGAGCACAGACCAAAAGTATCTGTACGAAATATCCAAAGCCGTATCAACAGGTACATGTACAGAAGAGTTGGCCAGACGAAACCCCGGAAACATCTCGCACGCCAGGTGGCTTACCCTGGCAAATCGATTCCTTCGTTTGTATGTAGCCATGGATGATCCGACCCCTGAGCTGAGAAAGCTTGCAGAGTTCATAAGGAAAGTCTACATACCATCATGGTTCTCAATTAAATGCAATCCCAAAATCCCGCAGGGTTCCATTAATTTTTTTATATGATTCATTTCAGCAATTACTTGGAAGACGAGCTAAAACATGTCGTCCATGCAACGTTACAGAGAAACGCATTCATGGCTCACCCAGAGCATGTTTTAGTAGCTATGTTGTTTGATGAACGAAAACATATTACAGTCTTGTCTTATAAGAGAATCCAGAAAGCTCGTGAAACAGAAAAGAAAGGGGTAAGGATATATAAACTCCCTCAGATCAATTTTAATGCTAAAGACTATATAGATATGATTGACTGGCAAACCATTTCAGTAACCGAACCCCCTCTTGCTACCGATATGAGCCTAGAAGAGTTACAGTTAATTGCGGAAACGGGAAAAAGTGGAAGGGTTGAATTTACAATTCCTTTTCACACTCAGGCTGTGGAACGAATTGTGAAAGAAGTCACAGAAGCTTCAAAGCGAGTATGTGGGATGGTCGAAAGAGATGGTTTCATTCGTGCCAGACTGGAAGACCGTAAAGAGCTACCTACGCTCGAGACCAAGAGGCAGTACAAAAGCTCAGTGAAGGATTAAAATGTAAGTGTTTTTTGTACTATTTTGATTTTTAATGTTTTTAAATAACATATGTATCTTACTGTCTTCCATATAATATTTGAAATTCATTGGGGATCATTTCTATAATTTTGTAAAAATCTGTAGGCCTACGTAAATACTGTATATAACTTTCGTTTCAGGTTTTGAAGACAAGATGAACCGACGAATATTTAAAACAAGTCAGTTAATTTGAAATAGAACAAGAAAACTGCGCTCATGTTCTATGAAAATACATCAGCAACATTTTGTACTTATATACTACATTTTATTCCACGTTATAATATTTTATACATTTGTAATAAACAATAGTAATCACAAATAACGATAGAGTTTATTTCAACACCTTTATCAAACAATTTACATCGTTAAACTATCTTTTTTAAGGTATACAACATTTATATATTATTTATGTAGTATATATATATATATATATATATATATTGTGTCCTTTTATGCCTCCTGTAACAAAAATACACTTAAGTCTGGTGTTTTTAACGAAAACAAATGGTTCATTTACACTAAAAATTACGAAAGTTTCGTCAAAATTAACAAAAACTTTAGGTCTTGTGTGGGAGACCTAAATGTTGTGCTAAGTTTTTGAAATACATTTTCTATCGTTTTTCATGCTTCTTGTTAGTGGAATTTTAACTTGCAATTAAAAAAAAAGTGTTTTAGGTTTTTTAAAAGAAATTGTAAAAATTTACTTTTTAAGTAAAATTTCTAAACTTTAGGCCTTGTGCGGGAGACCTAAACATTTTTTTTAAAAATCCAAAATTTTTTGTGGTAAGTTGTGGTGTCTAGTAGCAACTTTTTATCAACTTGGAATTTGGAAACAAAAAAAAAGTTAAAAATCGATACACCCTAATATACATATTTGCATGATTTTATAATGCTTTTTAAAAGCTACACAGAAAGCATGTGATAACATAAAGTCAATGTTAATTGAAAAGAATCCATCTCCCTATTACTCAGTAAAATTTGCCTTTATAATATTTAAAATAAAGGATAACGTTAAACACTTGAAACACAGTAAAATAAACTTCCTGATATCATTTGATAATATGAGAAAAAGGTTTGTGTGTTACGATGCTTGGTAGCTGAGCTATGTAAACTAGAATTGGATTTAGGAAGTAACATATGCATCGACAATGTGTTACGATATCGATTGTTGCCGATACCGCAGTTATTCACTTGGTACTTACAAACACAAAGGATATATAGTAAACATTGATATATACAGTGCATTTAGTCTTCTCTGATAAATAGGTGTATATTATTTACCGTGTATCTGATTTTTGTATATATAATGACTCTATTAGGTTTTTGAACAAAATGGCGGAGTCTAGATAGTTTTCAGTGGTGGACTTACGAAGGTTTGTTAAATGGTTCATTTCGATCGAAACTAAAATTTTAGAGTGTTCTGAGTATGTTTCTATAAATTCTTGTTTCCTTTTTAACCCTGCTTCTCTCCTTAAACATATTACACATTTGTGGTCTTTCGGATCATATTGACCTAAAGTTGACTTTGAATGAAAATCAATTCGAAAGTCGCCCAAGTATTTGATATAAGTTGAAGATTTATTAATGGGATATAATATCATCACTCTTTACAGTTTAAGCATGCAACCTGAAGTTTACATACTTGTTTCTTACATTTTGAATATTTGGTAAAAAATTTATTGTCACATGTTGAAGCGATGAATTTTTATCTTTACCGTTTGCAGGTTTAGTGTAAATGGCTGGAACTTCGCCCAAAATAATCTTTCTTTTTTTTATCTTTCTAGCAATATTAATTGCTGGTTCGTTTCGAGAAAGACGCTTCTGCGTTCAATACATGAAGTAACAAGTGAAATTGCAAGTTCCTCGTGAAACAATCTTCTTTTATGAAGATTGTTCTTTTCCTCTGGGGAGTGATTTTGGTCCACTGCAGAAAAGCATTGTAAACAGTTACATCCAAGTTATTGTAAAAAATAATTATGGACCAACGAATTGTTTCCCTTTTGCATGTGTATGCAGAAATGACATAAACCAGCATATCAACTCACCTTTTCGTAGCATTGCAGTCTAGTAGGTTTTGAAGTTTTTTTATCATTTCTGTTACTTACTTCCTTATCATCATGCATTGTACAGATCAGAATGACATTTTTATTATTTTTTGGAATGTACCATAATACTAAGTTGGTAATTTCTTCGAAATAGAATTTTGAACTGTGAACAACTTATTTTGTATATAGTCTATGAAGTTCGGTTCTATTCTATCTATTCTAATTTGAAGACATAAAAAGAGCACTGTTATAGCAATTTTTGTGCGGTTCCTCTTTTGTAATCAAAAAGTGTATATGGTTATGGATAGAAATAAATCAAACTTCATATATACGTTTTAGAGTATGGAAGTCAGGTCTTAGTTGAAAATGTGGATATTTCCCTGGAATTGGGCGTTGTTATAGAGTTTTGAGTGTGAAGTTCTCGATTTTCTGCGGTTTAGGTGGATAATTTATAAATATTTTTCGACGAAAGTTTATATCTAGATGTAATGTCATATGCCAAATTTTGTATAAAAATTTGGAGAAAATCAGCCTGAAGGTGACGCTATAATAGAGAATTTAGGTGCGATTTTTCTTTTATATTATCGGAAAGTGTATGAAGTTATGGATATAATTGAACCAAACTTCATATATATGTTATTGACGATGGACATCAGGTACGAGTTGAAAATGGGTATATTCCCCCGGAAAGAGGGGTTGTGATAGTGATTTTAGTTCGATTTTTAGCAGTTTAAGGGAATGTTTTATGAATATGTTTGATGAAAGTGTATATTTAGATGTAATATAAAACGACGAGGTTTGTATAGCATTTTGGAGATCATCAGCCTGAAGAAGGCACTGTAATAACGATTTTATAGGTTTCTGGTAAGGACTCAGTAACTGTTGAAAAAATCATATTTATCAATCTTCTGACAATGATATACTTCATCACACATAGATATAATTTGCATATTTGTAATAAACACAATTTGTCATTTTTTTTTGCATATTACCTGATGGTTAGACTTTTTTGACGAATTTTTTACCTCGTCTCACTTTCTCCATGTTTTTGAAACATTTGTCGACAAAAAACTTGAAGTGTAATAAAACAAATTACACTTTTTTATGTATTAATATGTATAAGAAAGTTTTGGGATAGGCACATCGAACTAGTGTTAACATAAATATTAAATTGAAATTAAGTAAAGCTTGAAAGTGGTGTCACAGAACCTTCATTAAGATTTATTTCAGAATTTATATTAATAAATTAAAGTATTTAAATGACTGATAATTCGCTTGAATTTTCCATATTTTTAAAAATCAGATAATGTGATAGGACCATCATGTTATAAACAAGAAATTAAACATTAAAACTGTTTTTAGTTAGGACTGTAAACTTTCCCATTTAAAAAAACACTTATTTTATTACAGGAAATCGGGTTTTACAGAAAGTAGTTGGAGTATAGTACTATTTACAAAGTCAAGTAGAATCTGTTATTTAGTTTAAATATAATGTATTTTAGTTTTATTAAAGTTTTAGTCTGTTCTATTATTTTTCGGGATAACACTAACGGACCAGGAAGGACAGCGACAGAGCTACTATCAAACGAAATAAATTACACACATGTCATTTTTATATTCATCATGCTTCAACGTAAAAAAAAAAAACTTTTAATAATTCTGTCAAACAAGTAATTAAATAAGTATCAAAGCATTCTTTATAATATTTACTGATGTGCAGTTCGTAACTTAAATCAATATTTGCTATTTCTGTTTGTTGTTCAAATAATGTGGTTTGATTACATATCGTTTTCTCCGAAAGTAGTTTGTAAATAAACGCTTTGAAAATTTTTGATGTCAATAAACATTCTTTAAATAAACTAAGGTCCTGAATACTTATTTACAGAAATTGCATGTATTTGTGCTTCCTCGATATCTCTGTATTTCACTATGATTAATTAAGACAAAAGATGCGATGTAATATTTAAACAAACGGATGAATATTTTCTGAAATAAAATAAAAGACGCATGAAGTGTTTACATTTGTTTACGATGGAGATTGTTTGAATTTACTTTATAATAAGCTATTATCTTTAGTACAGATACGGTTAAATATTCATTCAAAATTTATATTTTATATATTTTATTTAAAAATACACTTTTCGAAAATAATTTATTTTAAAACAATTTCAATTTGTAAATTTTTGAAACGGTTAAATTATCATTTTACAATGGAAAAATTTACAATATATTTATATAAATGTTTTAAAAAATATTCATATACAGTAGAAAAAGCAATAGCCGACTGTTAATGAAGTTCTAATTGTTTATCTTAATTCGGATAAATTGTTATAAAAATACCAGTGGCATTTTTTGCAAAAAGGTCTTTGTATAAAGATCGAACTTAAAGTTTAAAAGTTTTGTAGCTTCATAATTATTTTATTAGCTCGTTTACTTAAGCAAGATAATATTTCGTTTTAATTTCTGACTGACTAGATAGTGAGATAAATGTTTTTTTAATATTTATTTAAGAATAAAACAATTAATGTTTATTATTATTATTATTATTATTACTATTATTTTCAAATATAAAATAAATTTCTGTTTTTGTACTTCTTTTCCTTAGATTTTTGTTTGAAAGTATAACACAAATATTTAAAGAATATTTTTCCTGACAATTTAACGTTTGCTTCATCATGTCACCACCTGTAAGATTTTAGAGATTCAATATAGCTAAATAATTTATCAGATATGATAGAATTAAGTATACAGAAATAAAAGCTGATACTGTATTATATAATTAACAAGAGACATTAATATTCATAATGATATAAAAATAAACTTTATAAATATTAATAAGATGTCTAATTATCAGTAGAAGACATGGATTTAAATGATTTAGTTGTACTTTTCATTCTGTATTAAATTACAAGATGCCGTTAATCATTAACTTCACGATAGCTAGCTTCGAACGTGACATGTTTCTTAATGCACAAATATCCATATCTCGAAAGTTAATTTGTGTAAATTTCATGAAGATGGATATATTTTCAGAAAACGTAACTTATTGTATTTGTTTACAATGTCAGTATTTAAGAACCCTGTGAAGTTCTATGTGTAGTAAACGATACAAGATTAGTGGGATTTAGTAGGATTAAGTATTTTTTTCAGATGAGTCTGTATTTGCCTCACGATTTTATAAAGAGAAAACATGTGGCTTCACACAAGGAGTCAACACAAAATAAAAAATGGTCATCACAAAGGAAGTTTTTGCGCATGAACAAGAATGACAATGGACAGCCATACGGAGATACGCTTTGTTCTGATTGTTGTTCTATAAAGTTTCTCACATCCCGACGGAATTCTACAAAAATTTGTTTTCTTTTCATTGTTGTTGCGGGTACAAACGTGTCATTTATGGACAACGATGCGCTACCACAAAATGATAAATCAGACCTCATATATATATGGCTATAAACAATTGTGTTTATTTAATGGCTTTAGGAATCGTAACATGTGAATCTGGTTAAAGCACTTATAGGTAGTTTTCGGAAGATGCAATAGGCGTTGCTTAGTATAAAATTATCATTATTTAAGAGCCTTGTAAAGTTATGTGTGTAGTAAACAATACCATATTAGTGGGATTTAGTAGGATTAAGCATTTTTTTGGATGAGTCTCTATTAGTCACCCGATTTAATGGAGATAAAACCTCCACAAGGAGTCAACACATTATGAAAAACGATCATCAGAGAGGAAACAATTTTCGCGTGTGAACAGGAATGTTAATGGACCGCCATACGGATATACATTTTTTTCTCATTTTTTATCTATAAAGTTCCTGAAATGGCGACGGTATTCTAAAAAATATTGTTTTATTTTTATTGTCGGTCTGGGTACATATGTGTCATTTATGGACAATAATGCGCTAACACAAAATGATAGATCAGACCTCATATATATATATATATATATATATATATATGGCTGTAAACAATTCTGTTTATAATGGCTTCAGGAATCGTAACATGTGAATATGATAAAACACATATAGCTCAATGTCAAAAGATGCAATAGGCGTTGCTCAGTTTACAATGTCATTATTTAGGAGTCTTGTGAAGTTATGTGTGTAGTAAACGATACAATATTAGAGGGATTTCGTAGGATTAAGTATTGTTTTCGGATGAGTCTCTATTGGTTTCCCGATTTAATAAAGAAAAAACCTCCGGCTTCACACAAGGAGTCAACGCATTATGAAAAATGGTCATTACAGAAGAAATAATTTTTGAGCGTGAACAGGAATGACAATGGACCGCCATACGAGCATACATGTTGTTCTGATTGTTTTTCTATAAAGGTTCTAACATCACGACGATATTCTAAAAAAATATTGTTTTTTTTTTTTTTCGGTGTGCTCCCTTAAAACGAAAGAGTGGATTTGGCTTCTCAGAAAAGAGCTGTAATTTATTGGATCGTGAATGAGTTGATTTTTAAACGTTTCACTCATCTTGATTTGAATTTTTATTTTTCTAATGCACTCCAAAAGAGCTAATAGTAAACAACTCATCTCGATAAAAAAAAACACTCATTGGCGAGCGGATATGCCAATGCGGCTGACGTGACCATTCGCTGAGCAGACGACAGGCGTGTGACGTCATCGAGTGGAGGAAACATTTTGCCTTCGGGACAACTGGCCTCCGTCTACGCGGCTACAGCACATTGTTGATCGTTGAAATATTATTCGCGTTGTTCAAAGGGCCAATTTTAAAGAAGGAATACTTGAAAAGGTAAGAATTTCTGCTGTTTTAAATACTCTAATCATATTTTTTATAATGATTCTGTTTTATATTTATTGTTATTTTATATTTGGCGTGATATTTTTCAGTTTATATCAATATTTTTAACAAATATGTCTTAACCCTAACATTTAGGACTATTTACATGAATGAACATTTAGAGATCTTTTGAGTTGGAAGGATAAATATTAAAAAATGCTCTAAAATATAATAATACAAATCCTTTGCCTCTCATTTTAAGTTTTTTTAATGTTGTTTCAATAAATATAATTTATAAATAGCATTTAGTAGCAATTTAATCTTTTAAAGAAAATGTCTCGGCGGTACTGTGCGTTTGTTTATAGATATTTTTTAATGATGTTTCAGAACTCTAACTTTCATAATACTATAAATTGGAAATTGACTTGTCTGACTTTAAAAATATTGTTTTAAAGTAAACAAATTATATTTCTTATTTTATTCTCAGTCTGAAGAAATTTTTCCTGGATATTTTTATTTACCTGCCTTGTTTTTCGAATGTGCATACATAAGTTTGAGTCATTTTATGTTGCTGAGAGTTATATTATTTTAAATGTATCTCAAATATATAAGAAAAGCTTTAGAATATCAATTTCATGTTGACGAAAACTTTTGAAAAGTAGCTTTATTAGTATATATACTGTTTTTCTAATATTTTAAAATAAATATACTTGATTTGTGAAGCTGTATAAATCTCATATTTTTTTTATCGTATGTTGTTAAAAATAAGGTAAATATCTCCATTCCCGTATATTCACTGTGTGAATATTCCTAAATAGTATTAGGATTAAAACATTTAATGATAATATTGATATAAACTGAAAAATATCATGCAATATATCTAATAATATTACATAGAAAACATAATCATTATATATATTTAAAAAAAAACATGATTAAAGTATTTAAAACAGCATAAATTCTTATCTATTCAAGTATTCCTTTAAAATTCTCTTTTTGGATCAAAGGGGGGGGGGTATATAGTTCAAACAGCTCAAAAACAACAACAAAATAAATAAATATAAAATGACACTTTTCACTTAATTGTTGAATGTACACATATATGTATACATTCAACATGCAACTTACTTAAAAAAAAATAATAATAATCAACTCAAATATGAGTTGGCTGCAGATCACTCAAGTGCTACTGGATTTAGTCTTAAAGGACTTCATTTAACTCAAGTATGACTTAGTTATAAATCACTCAAGTGCTACTGGATTTAACCTTCATTGATTTGATTTAACTCAAGTATGACTAAAATAGAGATCACTCAATCATGAGTGGCTTAAAAACAACTCGTTCACTCTAGTTGTTTCAACTCTTCATGAGAAGCTGACTTTCAAATCGTGAGATGAGTGGATTTCGGCTCAACTTGAGTTATTTTGGCTCTTTCGTTTTAAGAGAGTGGGTACAAACGTGTCATTTATGGACAACAATGCGTTACCACAAAATGATATATCAGACCTCATATATATATATATATATATATATATATATATATATATATGTTATATAAGAAATTTATTTCCTTCGTATCCTACCATTTTATTCGCATTAATCTTTTAAATTAATCTAACTTCTGACATAGTCAGCATTTTCTTAATTCTTAATAATATTTATTCCTATTTAGTGTCCTTTTAAAAGTAAATATCCGTATATTAATAATTATCTTATTCCAAATCTTAATCTGAAATTTAAAGTTCATTCGTAGCTTTTATCAGCTCCCCAATCTATAAAATTCCGAGACGCTTTCTCATTTCGAATGTTTTTTAAAAAGCCATTTTCTTTTCATTATTATTATTTCATGCTCTGAGTTTCCGCGCGCTGGGGATTTTTCACTTCAAAATTGATACGCGACCAGGAACGGAACTTTTTCCTGTTTCATCTCCTCCCTCTAACCTCATTCGCTCGTCTGAAGGTCGCCTCTCACTCATTGGTTTGTGCGCTCGTGACGTCGTATTCTGGATCACTTCGCTGAGTGAACAAAACTGACTCGCATCCTTCGGAGGGAGGATTTTTGACGTATTTGGAAGTGTAAACAAATATGTATCTGGTGATTTAGTGTCGTAGAATATTCATACAGTTATTTAACATCTATTAAATCCTGTAGTGAGCCATCGTGAAGCCCGAGGGCTATAAGTTCATACCTATGGGAATTGTCGCTGCATCGCTCTTGTTCTAAATAAACTATTTATCTGGAAATTGGCTGGTATTTATTGGAAAAACTGTGGTGGAATATCATTATTGTCTCACCACTTCGCCGTGATCGGGAATATCGACTGCAATATGTTAGTTCTTTAACGGACTACCCTTGTCGCATGGAAACTTACATCTGGTGGTATCTCATCCTCGTCAAAACGCCACATACACTGTAAAAAAAATCCAAGTAAAATTACGGACAAAGACCGGCAGCAGAAATTCCAGACAACGTCCGTAAAAAAATATTTAGACCGTAAATCAAAAATCACCCGTAATTTTACATTGCAGCAAATGCTTAACCAACCCGTAAAAAAAGTAGTATTGCCCGTAAAATTACACAAATTCTGCCCGTGAAAAAAGGGGCATTGCCCGTAAAATTACACAAATTCTGCCCGTGAAAAAAGGGGCATTGTCCGTAAAATTACACAAATTCTGACCGTGAAAAAAGGGGCATTGTCCGTAAAATTATACAAATTCTGTCCATGAAAAAAGGGGCATTGTCCGTAAAATTATACAAATTCTGTCCATGAAAAAAGGGAGATTGTCCGTAAAATAATACAAATTCTGCCCGTGAAAAAAAAAGTGATTATCCGTAAAATTACCCAGTATTACCCCATTCTATTTTGGATTCAGGGTAAAAAAAAAAAAGAGGCACAAATCATAAAATTATGTCTTTTAAATTCTTTAATGGGGATTGCCAAGATGCACCTTCTGAAAATCCATAGTAGATTTAACAGGGAACATTGATAATTCACAACACTATTAAAAGCGAAAAATTTTCACAGGAGCATTTATACAACATTAAAGACGCGAGTATAAAACATCAAATTTTACTGAATGGTGTATACAAATTAAAATTTTTATACATACATTAAAATTAAAAATATCGACGTTTCGACCACCTTCTATGGTCATTCTCAGGAAAAATTTGTTATATTGCTTACAAAGTTTCAAATGTGAAAAACAATCCGTCCGTTGCCACATTATTATTGCCGCCCACAAATTAAAAAAATAATATTTTTTAAATTTTCCTGAGGATGACCATAGATTAGAAGGTGGTCGAAACATCAATATTTTTAATTTTAATGTATGTATAAAATTTTAAATTTGTATACACCATTCAGTAAAATTTGTGATGTTTTATACTCACATCTTTAATGTTGTAATATTTCATGGCGTAATCATCCAGCATTTATATATTAGGAGCATTTGTATGTTTTCGTAATACTTGAATGAAACATTCATAACTTATGTATAACATTAAACTTGCATATTCAAAACCTAATTTTCCAAGGTTTTAAGGTACACTTAGCTGGCAATTTGTAGTTTTTTTTTTTTTTTTTTTAAATAAAAATTTAATTCTATTAAAGGAGAGAATTCTTACCCATTTCCTATAATAAACTTACTAAAAGTTTCCCTTTTTTTTTTGTTGTTGCATTAATAACTTATATTAACATACTTTAAGATGTGTTCAGTTGTAGTACAGTATTTAATCTACTTAAAACATTTTTAGCTTTCCAAAATTTAGCATGACACACTTTAGCAATGAGGGCGTGGGAGCATTTAAAAAACTGGTCAGATAACAAACTCTCTTGTGTTTAGATAAATGTGCGATAGATAAAATGAAAATAGAAAAATAGCTACTTCAACATTAAATTACAGGGGTCGATCCAGGTAAAATTTTGGGCCTATTTTGGACCCTTTCGCAAAAATCTATTCACAAAAATAAATTTAATAAAACAGGGACCTTTTACAAAATTTCTTTTAATAAAAATAGCCTTTTTCATAAAAACAAGTCACGAAAAACAAAAATTTTAGCAAAGGGATTTAAAGATTTTATTAAATTCTTGGTTCGAATTTGATTAACTGAATTTCAACTTATTTCGTTACAAAATGTTAGTTTTACAAAAATATAATAAAATTCACAAAAATAACTTTTACTTTTCATAAAAAGGGCCCCAAGAATAAAAACCTGCATCAACCCCTGAATTAATCAGAAAAATTATCAGTTAGTAGCTGTACTGCTATTGTTCCCTCTCCTCCTCGTAAACCACTTAATAATAAAAAAGAAGCACTTATATTATGTTTTACAAAATTATCATTCAATAAATAAAAAGAAAGCATGAATTTTAACAAATTTATTTAATAAATTTAAACACAATATTACAAGTAGTAACAAATTTAAATAAATTTAAAAAAAAATAGAAAAAAATTAATTTTTCCATGCAGATTTGAACAATTTGGCAACAAGCTTGTGCACTTTTGATCTTGTAGATTTTGTGTCTTTTTGAATTAATAGCCAAGCATGCCCTATAAAAAATAAAGAAAAAAGTAAGAATAAATATTACATAAAAGTATATACAATAAACACAAATTGAGTATAGTAACAATCTCAGTTATCCCAGATGAACAGCATAATGGCGCCCGGTGCATGTAAAATCCTTCGTGGGTGTAAAGTCCTCAAAGTTACCTGTGAATTACACCTCTGGGGGTGCGCCTAGTCTGGTGAAGGTCTCGTCACCAGATCAAGGTTCTAAATTACAAGACCAACTTGAGTAGCGATGGCATGACGTATGGATGAGCGATGCAGCGAGGAAATAGTAAATATTCCAGCATCTCACATCCGTCCGGCATGACTTTACTACACTGCGCAGTGCTGAACCGTCTCATACAAAATCAATTAGCAACCGGCCAACCAAGAAAAAGCAAGTAAAGCAACAAGACGTACTGAAGCCACGTCGGCCTATAGATTTAACAAACACATCTTCGCCAAGCAGAGAGCAGGTGAATCCTCGCCCCGTTGCCAGGTATCAACCTGTTAAGCTAGGCAAAAGTCTGGCAAGTAGGGGCCTGGTCAGTAAAGGTGAAAATAAGCACTCGCCAGTCGCCACTCGTCGATTAAACTTTAAAAACTGGCGATTAAAAATATGGAAAGAACTGGTCAAATTCAGGATTTTCCAACTTTCCCTAAAATTCATGATTTTTCTGCACCTGATCGCCAAAATTCATGATTTTTCCACTCCCGATCGTCGAAATTCATGATTTTTCCACGCCAAGTCGCCGAAATTATTGATTTTTTTTTTGCACCCGATCGCCAAAATTCATGATTTTTTCGTGTCCGATCGATGAAATTCAAGATTTTTCGGCATTCGATTGCCGAAATTCATGATTTTTCCGCACCCGATCGCCAAAATTTATAATTTTTCTGCGCCTTAAGAGCCTACACTAGTCACGCGAAGAAACGCTCTCGCTAATGTTAAGTCTATGGGAAGGTTATCGCGTGATTTCTCGTTCGCATTTTAATATTTTTAAAGGATTTTTTTGCGTAGGATAGCTGAGGTCGATCTGCAACGTTGTTAGTTTTTATTTTGGTTAAAGTTTTTTTTATAAGCGGACATTTTAAATTTTGGAACTGGTTGGAACCGGTTCTGAAAATGAAAGTACCCTTATATAAAAAAACTAGAGCCAAAATCGAAAAAGTAAAAACTAACAACGATAGAGATCGACGTCAGCTATCCTACGCAAAAAAAAAAAAAAAAAAAAATCATTTAAAAATATTAATATGCGAGCGAGAAATCGCGCGATAACCTTCCCATAGACTTAACATTAGCGTGAGCGTTTCTTCGCGTGACTGGTGTAGGCTCTGAACGCCGAAATTCGTTATTTTGTCACGTCTGATCGACGAGCTTAGTGATTTTTTCGCGTCCGATCGATGAACTTCGTGATTTTCCGTACCCGATCGCCAAAATTTATGATTTTTCCACGTCGTCAGATCGACGAAATTCAAGATTTTTCGCATCCGATCGCCGAAATGCGTGATTTTTTCGCGTCCGATCATCGAAATTCAAGATTTTTTTGCACCCGATTGCCGAAATTCAAGATTTTTTCGCTCCCGATCAATGAGCTTCGTGATTTTTTTCGCGTCTGATCAACAAACTTCATGATTTTCCCGCATCCAATCGCCAAAATTTAAGATTTTTCCGCACCTGATCGCCGGAATTAATGTATTTTCGCATCCAATCGACGAAATTTGAGATTTTTCTGGACCCGATAGCCGAAATTTGTGATTTTTACTTTCCCGGATGATGCAAATTCATGATTTTTTTTGCTCACGAATGATAGAAATTCATGTTTTTTACGATCCCGAATGATGGAAATTTGCAATTTTTTCTGGACAAATTGACGAAATATGCATTTTCTGAATTTCTGAAAATGTTAGCCACTTTTGGTCCGCTGACTAGAGGTTGTGCATGTGTAATGTATATCATGTTGTGGGTTATTACTTAGTGTATAAACATACCTATTTTATTATTGCCAGATCTTAATTCTAGAGAAATATTTTTTTTTAAAAAGGTACTTATGTAGTTAGGTACACAAGTACCTAAGCTTAGTGAGACTTATGTAGTTAGCTACATAAGCATGTTGTATAATATAACTTTGCTGCTAACTTATTTTAAAACAAAATAGATTGGAAATTAGCATTTCAAGTTTATTCAAAGCAATATAAATTAAAATATTTTTATTTAGTACATAAGTTACTTTGCTTAAACTAATTATATATTTTTAAATTAAATATTCAGTGACATAAATGTACTTACTGGCTACTAAAGAGATTATTTTCACTCGCCACTCACTGGCTACTTAAAAAAATCCCTACCGGCCAGTGGCTACTAAGGAAAATTCCTTATTTTCACCTTTACTGGTCAGCAGTCAAAAAAAAAATTACAGAAGCTATGTGTCTTAATAGATAATTGTTATGAAGATCCTATTCAAACAGTAATCAAAAAATTTATGAATTAGAATTCATTATATTTTAATCCAGAATCTAACATACTTTGGTAAAAGCATTGGTACTTTCATATTATTCATGCCAGAAATGAAATTTATATTTCTGGGAAACAATCTCTAAATTATTTTGAATCTGTTGACACATTGCACATTTGATTGAAAAAGAAACTATTAAAAATCAATTAGCTCTGAAAAATGTAGTCATTTTCGGTTGAAATTTTTTTTTCTATGAGCAAAGATAATAGACCCTGTATTCTAAACAAGAATAGGAATGTGTTAACTTGTCATTATTCAGCAAGAATTCTTAAAAAAGGTTAAATTAATTTTGCCTCTTATCCCCTCTTTTTGCATATAATTTCCAATATCTTCCAGACTCTCCTCTCGGGTACTTGTCCCGGTTGTTTGGAATGATCTCCAAGCTCATGATGCTGTGAGCGATACTGAACTCCTCAGCCGTATACTAGTCGCACTTTGACCTTCTAACTTTAACCCATTAACGCCGACTTATTTTACACTTCTTTTAATACTTCGATACCAGTTGACACCAGTTTTCCCATACTGTTATTTTAACTGATTGAATCTCTGATAGTTTCACATTAGATAATATGAATTATTTTTTTACTAAGATACCGGTGTTCATATTTAAAAGTTTCGTATCACTTAAATGGTAACTTTTCGTACCAACCGGCATTAATGAGTTAAACTTTATACAAGGTCTTTGTTAAGGAAGGCAAATCATAGTGATAAATAGTTAATATTTTTTATTAGAATTAATTTCAATTATTGTAAAATGATTCATATGTTGTAATGTTACAGTTAGTAATTTATTTTACTGAACCTTTTGTACATAAGTAAAACTTGCACTTAACTAATTATTTCTACGTAAAATATTTTTTAATGAGAAGATTAATTTTGAAGCAATTTTAAAGTGACAAAATTTTTTTAATATAAAACTTTTGGCCCCAAAACAAAAAGCCTGAACATCTATAGTAGACATTAATGTTACTTTATATCAAAGTAAAATGCCTTTATAGCACTTCACAATTTATAATAAAATATTATGCTCAAATAGATATTTTTTCAAAAAGTAATAAAAATTTGCAGAATAAACTTTCACAATTTAGGATATCACAACCAAAATGACATTTTTATAAAATAAGAAGGGTAATAGTACCCATTCAGATGAGCAATAATTACCATAGAATATAGGGTCACATTCCACCCTGAGAGGCAGAAAAGAGTAAAGTCGAAATGTGTCAAGCAGGAACTAATCACTGCCTCCGATGTCATTTTGTACTTGCCTATGTAGCATATGTTCTAAGCAAGATGGCCTGGTTGGTAGTGAACTTGCATCCAGTCCAGAATTTATGGGTATAATGATAATCTCGGTGTAGGCATGGATAATCTTGGTGGTTTGGAATCCACTTGAAGCAGTAGGACTGGATGCCACTGCATTACAGACCATGCCATCTTGCATAAGAGATATGCTATGAAAACCTTGACTGAAGCTAATAGCGTCCGTGTTGTGTAGGCAGGTACAAAATGACTTCGGTCGTTTGTAAAATAAACTTGGCCATAGGCGATGACTTCCACATGCTGTCCTAAGCATTTCATATGAAAATTCTTTTACTGAACCGTAACCCGTTATGAACTGACAAAATTAATTCCTTTGTCATGTACCAGGGGTCTGTCCAGACTTTTTTCAAAGGGTCCTGTTTTTGTGAAAAGCTTTTTATATTTGTGAAAAATCTAATCATAATTTTGTGAATTTGAAATGGTCGTTATCATCAGGTACTTGTTTATGCATTTTTAAGAAGATATATGGATATAAAATACATATATTTTCTTTATATATGTAAAAGTGACAGGTCAGATTTTACTTTTAAATGATTAATTTGTGAAATCTTTGGTTTAAAGATGGAAAAATTTTGTGAAAAACCTATTTTTAAGACAAATAATTTTGTGAAGGGTCCTTTTTTTAAATGAAAAATTTTGTGAAGAGTCATTTAAAGGACCCAATTTTTTCCTAAACAGATCCCTGTGTACCCAACCCAAACAAAAAAGAAATCTATCGAACCGTAACCAGATTGAAACACAACAAAATAATTTCTGTCGTCACGTAATCTGACTCAAACCTGAAAATTGAAGTTAACCTGAAACCCGACCTGAACTCGACAAAAACAATCATTGAACTGTAATCGACGAAATTTCTGTTATCATGCAACCAGACCCGAACCTGAAATTTAAGTTAACCTGAAATCGTGAAACCTGATCCAAACCAGACAGAAAAAATCCATCGAACTGTAACCTGACAAAATAAATTCCTCCATCTCTTTGTCTGGTTCAGGCTCAATTATTCAACTTAAATAGTTTAGTATTCTAATTAGCTATATTCTATCATAAACAAATGTAAAACCGTTGAAATATATGCTAATACTCCATTTATTTCAACTCTGATCGTGCAAAGGATTTTTATTGCAAACTGACATACATTGCAGCCTGTTACTTATTGAATATAAATAGTATATATATTTTCGTTATTATTTAATCTTAACCATGCAAAACAGCTAAATTTGTTATTTTTCAGTATTGCATAAAATTATGCTTACATTATAAAATATAATACATTTTTGAACAATGAAATTTTAAACTCAGACTGAATATTTTAGAAATTTAAAAAAAAATGAGTATTCATAAACAAGCTAAGGAGTAAAAATATTTAAATAAATATTTTTTTTCCAAACCACAACAATTCATAAATATGCTTAACTCTTAAAATATAACAAATCAAAGAAAAATATAAAAACAACATGCTTTCATTAATCCTATTTTTAAGAAGAAATAATAATAAACAAACATACCACTGGTTAGTGTTGTCCACTGCAGACTTCTTTCCAGCTCTATTTACATCGATTTTTCAAAAATTACTTGCATGGTGTCTCTAAAATAAAGAAATAATGTTGATAATGAAGCATGTATAAATAAATGTGTCAAATTAACATTTTAAAAACCAAGTCTTCAATAGAAATGTTATCAATTTTTATTTATTTATTTGCACTAGGATTTAATTGTGATTTGAAATGAAAATGCCTGACATATCTGAAATTAAGGAAAGTAACAGTAGAAAGAAATTTTATTCTCTTTATAAAAGTAATTTTACAGAGATTGAATTTTATAGAACTGAATTTGGAAAAAAGTAATAAATTAATACATAATAATATTTAATAATAATAATGTACCAATTTAGGCTAAAAGTATCAATTTCAATAAAATATATAAAGCAGAATTACAAAAAAATCAGCTTGAAATGTTTAAAAAGTTGTTTTTTACTAATTTTAGTTTTAACCGCCATTAGCTTTTATATTTTGAGGCATTTTAATTTTAAACCACATCAATTATTTAGGTAAAAGATTTTATAACTTAACTAATATACATACATATATTTAAAATGAAATATATATATATATTAGGCATTTTAATCCACTAGATGCTAGAATTTAATAGCACTATTTATCTATAATGAAAACATTAGTATTAAAATAGTGCATGTATAAGAGAAACTCATAGTCAATATAGGAAAAAAAATTGCTAAATCTTAAAAAGGCATACCAATTTCTTAACATAGTTTTAACTGATGTCTAACATTTGTTTTTTTCTTCTTTAATGTTTTTTTATGCAAAAATTCTGGGCAAAATTTAATGATGAAATATTTAAATTTTTAATAAAATTAAGGTACTTTTGTGTGATAGTAGCCCCTATAGTTATAAATACGTCAAGCTCGTGAAGCATTAATGTATAATAGAGGTATAAAAATAAATTGCATTGCATTGAATATTATAATATTTTATATTAATAAGAATATATCACAACATTTCCAAACAAATTCATAACAATTTGTTACAATGTTTCACAAGAATAACAACTTTTTAATATTATCCCTTACATTTATAGGCCATATTTTCAAAATTGCTTTAATAATTTATCAAAAACATTTTTTTCCTGGTATTTTCTCCAGACAAATTCTGTGAGATACAATTCGAGGTGATGGCAAGCAATTCTTTTAATATGTTGTGTATGCAGGGTCCACTTAAGACTTAGAAGTAGGGGAAGCCTGACTTCACACAGGGGGCCGCCCCCGTACCAATCATGCTTCAACAATTCGAAATTTTACCATCAAAATTTCAAGTAAACAACACTTAATACTAAATTAAGACTAACTACCTTTATACATATGAAAAAATATTTATTATATACATAATTATACATAACAAATTAATTTTGTAAATGAATTTACAAGGAACAGGTGCAAATATTTGAACTTCAAAATATATTTTATGCTTTTCAAATTGCAGGATTTGCCAGTGCTAAGAACAGTGCAGAGACAACAAATATTTGACATAAATTTATGCTTAGCTGCAACACAATTTTGCTTCTATTTTATAAACAGAAATTTGATATCACCTGAATGCTAATTACTTTCCCCTTTATTTAAATAACCTATTCTACATATTTTATATCATTTCCCCACTCTTTATGAATTTTAACAAAATATAATTATACAGATTAAATTTTCTGTTCTTTTTAGCACAATACAGTTTTAAACATTTGAAATTAAAATGTAAAACATAAGAAAAATGAAAAAAGGTTGTATTTAATCACTCTTTTTATACCATTTATTATATCAACAGAAAAAAAAAAGTGGAGTATAAATGTGTCAGTAATAGTCCGAGGGAAAATTTAGTAACTATTTAAGAAAAAAAAATACATTTTTTACCCTTGACTGAAATTTGTTTTCCTAAAAATTAGTTCTGAATGGGGGCCCATTTGTATTTCAATGGGTTCATGGGCCTATTCGGTAAACAGGCCCTGTGTGTATGAACAATTTTTGTTGGATCAACAAAATTGCACATATGGTTAACAATAAAGGGATTGTAACCTGCCTCCCTTCCCAGCCGTCAGTTTAGATTGTTGATCCATCTTCTAAATGTTCACAATTTTTTTGCATCAGACTATAAGCAATTATTAACATGCAAGTTCAGTGGTCATTTTCACATAGTCGTTTGCTGGAGAAAAGCCCTCGCTTTTGAAAAAATGAGATCGTAAGTATCTTAGTACTCAGTAAATCGAAGATTGTTTCTATATATAGATAAAAATAAATGCAAGTGATGAAAAAAAAATGCAACAAAAAATTTGAAAAACAAACATGTAAAATATGTTCTGGGATATCAAAGAAAATTTAATATGATGATAGCATATATTCAAGCTGCATTTTTAGGACTGCAAACATTTGACGAGATTTTTTTACACCCTAACTTGCCGATATAGATATATTTCTGTCACTGGGCAATTCATTGTTGGGGCCGATTATAACTCAAAAGTACCAATAAATGAAAATGTAATCATGAAATATTTCAATTTGAGTAAACTGCTTAATTGAGTGATACTTTAATTTTTATATACAATCAAAATACTTCTTAATATAATATAAAAATAAAAACTGTATTTTATTTCAGGATTGGTTGGTTATTTGTTACAGCCGATTATCTGCACTAGGCATATAGGCCCTCCATGGGGGTCTGGGTTCTAAGGGATCTTAACTCGTATTTACACAAGGTTCAAAGAAAATCACAGAAAACTCTTAACAGTTAGGTCGACTAAGGCTCCTATAATAGGAGCTGACGCATATTCATTTTGTTTCGCATTATTCGGGTCTCAGTTCAGCATCTCAATCTACCGCTGCCGGAGCTGGGGTTGCCTAAGGCCTCGTTCCCCCACCTTCTGAAAGAGGCTGGATGTTAAAAGGCGAAAAATTAGCTTGGTTTTTCGACTTTGAGACACATATCTGCGAGGATGCGTCAGTCTGTATTATAGGAGCTCTAAGGTCGACGAGTGCGACGGGGTAATTTACTTTCAGGAATTTTTAAAAAATCTCACCAACTAATGATTTTTTTTTTATAGCTAACAAGATGAACTTATGATAAACTTTACTACATCATTGCAGATGCAAAATTAATTCATACTACAATACCTTTACTTAATAGGATTTTTTTTTATAATTGTATATAAAATTTAGAAAGATTTATTCAGCATCTACAGAAAAAAAGCTTAGTGTATGATGAGATTTTAACAATGTGGCATTTGAAGGAAACATGAAATATAACCAATTAATAAAAAAATATGCAATTTTTAGCCCGAGTACTTGGTATATATACTCAGTATTCAGCATTTCACTTAAACTTTGAGAGACAGCCTGTTTCAATAATCATAAACTGTGAGTCAAGAGGTAATGCAAATCAGCTGTGAAAAGCCATGAGTGTGTTATTAACAATCCAACAAAAAAAAATTATGTGGATGTATTTATTAGAAAATTGGGTACTTCTCTATTATCCCATTGACCACTTTTCATAACAAAAAACTATCGCCAAACTGTAATATTAAACGCCAAAAATGCAGTCCCATTTACTTGATGTCAGAAGCATTATACATGTTTGTTATGTCATCAAGTGGTTTTTAATTCGATATTTGAGTGTATTTTTTATTATGTTTTACCGATTTATGAGTTATTTCATTCATTAAAATAACAATTGTGTCCTTACATTCTTATATTTTATTTATTTTGATATTCCAATGGCAACGTTCTCAAGTTTATTTGGCGTTACAGTTTGGTGATAGTTTTTTGTTATGAAAAGTGGTCGACGGGATAGTAGAGAAGTACTGAAAATTGTCATCACACACATATTAATGGGTGCATAAGCCATGAAAGTAGAGTTAATTGTAAAAAAAATATGAAAAAGTCAATTTTTTTATAAATACAGATTCTTGGAATATTATTTCTCTTTCAACTCAACTAAAACAGTGCATAATTGATTTTATTGACTGGTAAATAAGAAAAGTGATAAAGAAATAAGAAAGTAAACAGTAAAACCAAAAATATTTTAAAAAGTTTTTCTTTGTCGGGAAGGGGGGGAGGGAGGGAAATATATATCTGAGAGTAAATTTTTGACTCACTGTTGTAAAATCTGAGTCAGTTAAATAATTTTCTGAGATTTATGAGTAGAATAAAAATAAAAATAACTTTAACCCTGAAAACAGTTTCCCCCAGACAGTTATCTATATCAACAATTAACACAAAAATTTTTAAACTAGTATCATGTCCCCACCCCCTTTAAAATTCAGGCTAAAAAATGTATATATATATATAAACAATAAATTTAATTTTCCACTTACCGAAAAATGGGAGTTGTATTTAGCAGTCAAGAATTTGTCTCTGTTGCATCCGCTGTTGCATACACACTGAAAAATGATAAATATATTTTATAAACTGATTGCATTATGGATTATAATAGATACAATAATTACTATTTTTAAAAATTCCAACAATTTCTCTGACAGAATTGTCATTTAAGAATTAAAAAAATCCTTAATGAATATGAGACAATAGGTTCTTATTGGAGATGTGTGTGGGCTCTGTTTTCACAGTCTGAGCCTGACTATTTCAAACTCAAGTTCGCCTCCGCCCCAAAAAAATTGTGTCGCCTGAGGCTAGAAGCACGCAGTAGATAACCAATAGTTGTTAACATTAAAAATTTTTCAAGACTAATTTTCTCATTTAAAAATCTCTTCTTTTCTTACATAGAAATGTATTAATCCTAATTACTGTCTCATGACAATATTTGGAGATTTTCATGTCCCTGAAAATCTGTTTAAAATATGAAATATGTTATTTGTAACCAACCACTTGCAGAAAGCTGAAAAAGTCACAATTTTTATTCTTCTAAAATATCATAATACAACTATGGCAGAAAGATACCAGTTGTTTTCCAATAATTCTAGAAAAAGACTTCAAACAGAAAGTGGGGAAATAACAAAGGTATATAAAGCTTCACATTATGTTACTAAAACTACCGTGCAAATGCTTCAGAGTCAGTCAGGATATTTTTCTTTATATCCCATAAATAATAATTCAATTTCCTTTCAAACTGATTTTTAAGGATTGTAAAACAGTTTAAGAAACAGACTTCACTCTTGTTTCTCAAATAGCAAATATTTTGTTTTGTTTTGTGTTCTTTTCAATTTGTGAATAAATAAAATTTTCCCTTTGAGCCCGAACCTGAAAACTGGTATGAAAATAGAGCCCGAGCTGATGTTGGGCTCAGCCTATCTCATCAAGCAAAATGTCCATTCTATAATTATCTTTTTCTTAAAGTTTAAATATTTCTTCATTATTACTTTGTTTTGTTCTTGTATAGTTGCTTCTTAGGTCTTATTTTAATTTCATTAAAACATCATGAAGCATACAGACAGTAACAATTGCTTGTTTTTCCCATAGTAGCTGTTTGTTTTTGAGATTTTTAGATATATTTTCTTTTCTACCTTCGCCTAAGATTTTATTACCTACATTTTTCAACTGAGACATTCCCAATTCCTTTGAGGCACAACCCCCCCCCCCTTTTTTTATACTAATAGTTCCTATTGTTGTAATATCCCTACTAGCATCACCCTCAAGAGACATACTTCTAAAGTTCACAACTTCAACACCATAAAATTCCAAAAATATTTTTCTTTTCTACTGGCATTAAATTTAAAACAATACATGGCAGAAGTTTCTTTGTGCACTGCTAAATTAATAGATGGCAAGCATAGCCAATTACGAAGTTTGTTTCTGGCTATTTGTTCAAATTATTTAAAAAAACCCTTAGTCATATATCAACATAAACAAACCTTTTTTTTATCTTTTAAAAACTATTTTTTTTACTTTAAAAAACACATTTTTACTTAATAAATATTTTTACTTTCAGAAACAAACAACTAAAGGATTGTCATTATCTTAAAACAACATAAATCCCTTCTTTCATCCTTTAAAATCAAACCGTTTATAATGTAAATACTACGATGACCAACAAGTGGTAAATACACGCTAAACTATCCAAAAATCTAATGGATATAACTTCAAACTAACAATACAAAAAACATACATACACAAAGAAAAAATAGACACGATATATATATTTTTTATGTATGCAAGACTGCATAAAGCATTAACGTCTTCGTAGCTTTATTTACATAATGACGCCATTAACGAAGTGTATCAAATAACAAATTTGAAGAACACTTTGTATTGGTTTATAAGATACAAATGTTAAAATTTCATAAACGATGTCACAAATTTAATATTTCATTATCATTAAAGTAAAAAGAAAATGGTGTACTTACTTACTGAGGTTTAAATGGGAAAATCCATCGCTTGTACCATGTCAAACGCCATAATAATCCTGCATCCTGCTCGAAGGTCGACTCGAAGCGAAGGTGCGGCGGGAAGACTGCCGGTATAGCACAACTTATTCTTTCTTCACTGCGCATGTGCACAGACATTCTGTGCGCATGGGTTTGAGAGCGTTGCGTCTTTCAAAGCATAGATGAAGGATCTTGTCCGTAAAAAAATAGTTTGGTAGCAAACCCCGTAGATAAACGGGCTTTGTCCGTAAGAACAAGTTATATTTCAAAATTATACTTCCATGACGTAAATTTACGGAATTTGACCGTTTAATTTGAAAAACGGACATTTGCCGTAAAATTATACGGTTAATGTCCGTGAATTTACATTTTTTTTACAGTGTATATATATATCTGCTATAAACAATTCTGTCTATTTAATGGCTTTAGGAATCGTAACATGTGGATCTGATAAAGCACATATAGGTCATTTTCGGAAGATGAAATAGGCGTTGCTCAGTTCCATGTCACTACAATAACATGAATTCGATTTATTGGCAAAACATTAACTGCATTTTTGGATCAAGGATCTGAACCTAAGAGCATTACGTAAGCAAGTATACAAATAGAACAATTAAACAGTCCTATTATGAAATTTGTCTGTTATAAATGTGAGAGTAAAAATATTTTCTGCTTATACATTTAAATGTTTAAACACGAGCTGTTGTCTACATGAAAAATGTTTTGTAAACTTCATTCAAATTCTTTGAATAAAATTTATTTTATTCCGAATAATTCGTTTAATGCTTATTTCTTAAATATAAGTATAATGCAAGTTTTCCATGATTTTTAAATATGGAGTTCAAAACATGCTTTTTTAGTTAGTTTTATTTGTTTTTATTATTAATAAACGAATTTTTTTTTTTTTGTGGTTTTTATAAAAATATTATCATTCAAAAAAAAAAAAAAAAAAAAAACATGTAATACTAGAAAATAAGCAAAACAAATATAGAAATTATTGTAAATATTTTCCTTTATTTATATATCTATATTAAAATTTCAATTTCTCAATAGTATAAAAATATAGTTCAGAGTGCTTAATATAGTACTAATTTTAAATTATGTACATTTATCATAGATTAAACTGTGTTAATTTATATTGGTAACTGCATTAATTCGAAACGAATTTGAAAAGAAATAACAAACAAAATAGCAAAAATTAAAATAACGAAAGAAATAACAAGATAAAAAATAAGAACAATACTTTTTAGATGAAAAAACAAAAAGAATTAACGTATGTTTTAATTTCAAGAAAGCTATGCTTTTTAATGCAATAAACTACTATATTATAATAGGAAAACTCTTCTGGATTAAATATACATTAAACACAGGTATCGCTGGTATTTTTTTAGTAATTAAGAATAAAATGTGTGCAAACATTAAAACAACTTTTTTGAAATACACATTTTAATTAAAGAGCACTTTTATTTTATCATATATTTTATTTTAATAATTTCTAGTTGAAAGTAACTTTATTTTGATAAATTTAGAGGAAATAAAATGTAGGTTATAAAAGTGCTTTTCTTTCTTAAGCGATTGTTTACGAACTAAAGAAGTAAAAGTAAAGCTAATATTTCTTTATGAACTGAACTATTTTAACTGTGAACTTAATTTTCAACTCCATGGGTGTTGATTTTTGTTTTTATTTTTCATACGTAATTATTTTCAGTAAAATATTCATTTTATAAGATTATATTTAATTTTTTACAGTTTTTTTCCTATTACTTAAGATGTGGAAACAGAACTAAACAAAATAAAACTGTCTCAACTCATAAAAATTTGAAGGAGTATTATTAGTATCAAAGTAGAGGAGAAGGTCTAAATGCGGGCTATCACTTTTATTTTAAATCTAGATCCTACAATTTTGAAAATTAGTGAAGGAAAACGTCATGGTACGGCACCTTGATATGTTTCACATCCATTTAGTAAAAATTCAGTTTAAAAAACGTTTTCTGTTTATAAAAGCAAAACTTCTGAATGTCTGCAAATTTTCTGTTTAGAAAATTCTGCCGGCTTACTAAGCTTTTTACCGAAAGAATCACACAAATAGTGCTAATTTCACTAATTAATAGAGAATAATATTGTTTTAATATTTGTTATAGCATTTAATATGTACGGAAGTAAAATAGAATTTTTAATAAAAAAAGAAACTTTTGCGTAAGTTTATAAAACCGATTATCTCTTAAAGACTATATCTGGCACTCTTCATTCCATTCTGATCCTAGTTTTCCTTTTTAACGTTTTAAGCAAACAGCAACAAAAAAAAGCTTTCTGCTTAAAATGTAGATTACTTTTTCCTCCTGATGTTAATTTCATTTAAGTTACTGTAAAACATACTGAAAACCATGTGGCTTTTTAACTAATATTCAAAAACTATTTGGATGAAAGAACTTTAATTTTGTTTTCACATATTTGCATGTTTTGTAAATCAATTTCTGTTAATTTTTTATGGTTCAAATTGCATATTGTTTTTGAATATTTTTAAATAATATATAAGATATGAAATAGGTATTCAAACAAATTATACATATTGTAACATATATAAAATTTAACACACATTACTTTAACAAAGTTTCGAACATACGAATCTAAAATTAGAGCTCATCCCACCAAGTAGTTATCGAGTTACTCTTATAAAACTATTATGCCATCGGATAGCTCTGACGTTTTTCAAAGGGTAGCACGGTTTCGTCTAGTTATTTTCCCACTGCTGATAAAGAGTGACATTGAATGACGCTGGTATGTGTAATAGGTATATTCTGCTTTCGAAGCATAATTCGCGCTTGTGTTGTGGCTTATTTTTGTACCAGTGCAGTGTTAAGAACGGTGAACCAAAAAGTACACTTTCGTCAAGTTTTTTTCAAGTCATATTTATATTCCTCTCTTCTATTTCAATAAAGGTAAAAATTCTAGTCTGACTGCTCGTAAAATTTGTGCTGTGTATGAACAAAGTGTTGTTTCAGATGACACATTTTGAAGGTGATTTAGAAAGTTTAAACGTTGAAATTGCATCTTCGAAGATGATTCCCGCTCTGTACGACCATCATCTGTAAAAGAAAACCTCTTAAAATAATCTATCGCTGAACATCCACATTACACAGTTCAGGAGCTATCACACAAACTAAATATTCGAAAAAGTACAGTGCGTGAAAATTTTCTTGCTTCTTTTATAAGAGGTCCACATTTACAGATGATGGTCGTCCAGAGCAGGCATAATCTTCGAGGCCGAATTTTTCGCGTCTAAACTTTTCTAACAACCTTCCAACTGCGTGATGTGAAACAACACTTTGCCCATATACTTCACTAATTTTACAAGCAGTCTGGTTGGCATTTTTACCTTTCTTGAAATAAAATAGTATAATTCATGAAAATGCACTTTTCTGTTCTCCATACTTATCAAGGGACTGAAACAAAAAATATGCAACAACACAAGAAAGAATTACGCAACGCAAGTAAAAAAGACCGAATGTACATATCTGGGTCATTCAAGCTCACTGCATATCAGCAGTAGCATAATAACTAGACGAAACCACGGTTCCTTTTGAAAAACCGCACAACATTCCGGATGACCCAAAACATTCTTATAAATTTTACTTTCATATAAAGTAATATTATGGGGCCATTGTTATCACAACTGAAGAAAAAAGCTCGTTTTTGGACGCTCTTAAAACGAGAATGAACGTTTTATTTACACGATTTATTGTACCGACATTGTTCTATCCGTTCGTTTTTTGGCATTTTGAAAGTTTCATTAACGTAAAAAGAATAGTATGTGCTGCGAAATACATTTTCTACGTTTAAAAGTGTTTTGGGTGGTTTAACCAAATTGATATATCATTCACTCCTTGACTTTGGTTATTTGGCCTCATTCATCCGTTCAACAAATATATGCAACCGTTCAAGGATTATAACATCCTTTTGTTTTTAACAAAAGTAAAATGTAAGCACTCATATTAGTTAAAATTATGGATATAGCAAGTATGATTTGTTTTCTATAAAATTTCAAATTTATGTATTTTAAATCAGAAAATAATTTAGTACGCATGCTTATTCATAAACAATTTACATGGTTTTAAATAACGTGCTAGATGTATTTCCTTCACACTGCTGAGATGTTATCTATGCCTTTAAATATTAAGCAATTCAACTGCAACAATAAGTTGCCTCTCGATTAAAAAAGGTTTTTTATATTCACCCTTGAGAAGAGAATTGTTGTCATGAAAAATAAGAAATTTCTTTGAAAATTAAAAAGATAATCTCACATATAAACATCTTTGATATTTTAATGTGTTGATAAGAAGATGCAATTTAGATATAGAAATTTTAATAGTTTTATAAATATACAAAAGAAGATAATGAAATGAAGAAGACGAATTTTACAAAGAATTGCTTTCATTATTCTTAGGTATTACGTGACCGCAGAACATATACATTTTAATATGAGATATTTATTTTAAGAATATCTCTTTCTTCTGACAAATCTCTAAACATTTATATTCCAATAATATTTTTGAAGAAATATTGTTGTATTTGATCGAATTATCATCCTTAAATCTGTAATGTTAAATTTCACATTACGAATCATGTGCTTTATAAAGTAACTGCTTGTTTATACATTCAAATCGACGAACTTTTTTTTTTTACATATACATGTGCTTAATATCTACAGTTTTATTATGATTTTGTGTGTTTGTTCAGTGTTGCACGTAGCGTCATGGCCGAAAGCATTTTAAACATATTCTTTGATATAGTACACAAACAGGTAAATATCGTGTGTATTCAAAAAAACATATCGTTTGTTTCACATGTCAAATGTGCCTATCCAATTTTGTATAAATAACATATATTTGTTTCAAAGCATATTTGAATACATTTTCGTATAATAAAATCAGAAGCCATTCGGAAGACTTGAAATTGTTTGCTTATTGACAAACATTTATATATATATATAACACTCACAAATAGTTTAATTAGGAGTTTTCCCTTAAAAAGAGTGATTTAAGAATTAAAAAATAAATTACAAAAGTAATGAGCAGTCAATTCATATTTTCTTTCAGAATGACCTTAATAAAACCATTTACTGATAAAACAAATTTTTATATAACGAATGACTGTTTAATTTATGATATTACTTAATAACAAATACAACATGAAAAGTAATATTTTACGATATATATATATATATATATATTACAAAATTTTAAATCCCATACACTATTAAATGTATTATACAAAAATTAATTTTATTAATATTGCATTTACAACCCTAGTTTATTAACATATTCTTTTTCTTAAAAATATTTCATTACTGTCCATATTTTAAAACATTTTATATCCTAATCTACTTAAATTCCCTTTTTATTTCCCAACAAATAAGATATAAAAATCAGATTTTGTAAGAATATTTCTTGTTAAAGAAACTAATTTCTTAAATTCTTTATTATATTAATTATTTCCTATTGACACCTCATTTTACCTATAAATCAGGGTCTGGTATGGTCTTAGCAAAGTTGAAACGGTCAGGCAATATGGGCTTATTAATATCACGAATAGTTAGCAGAAACAAGTGCTATAAACAAAATTCATGCTAAAGTGACGTAATTTTGTCACTTTTTCACCTGCATTGCCCCTCCTCCCACCGGTAAACGCAACGTTTCCCGCCAGCCAGACCGGCCGCATGTGTATTACGCAATAAAAAGGCAGAATCTATATAAAAATGAGCCTTGCTAAAATCACGTGTTTTCTGACGTTGCAAGCTCTTAGACTATTACATTTCCATTATATTTCAGTATAGTAACAAACCCAAATATATTATTATAATTGTACCAGTAAAAATATTCTAGTATTACAAATGTACTTGTTAAGTGAAACGCCACTATAATGTAGTTAACAAAATCAATCAATAATTAAAATTTTACATATTAAATCATTTTATAGAATATTTCCTCTTAAGAACAAATAGAAAATAGAAAATGAAAACTGCGGTAACATAATAAAAATAACAATAATGCAATTTCAGTAGTTCTCCAAAAACACTTAAAATAAATTAAGTCGAGAGTAATTACAAATGCTGTTTCCGAACTATACTATTTACTAAGTCATTATTTTACACAGAAGAATGGTTTATTCTTTCGTAATAAAAATGGTAAAAAGTCAACACAAACAGTCTTTATGATACTTGAAAAATAAAGTTCAATAAATCAATGTTACTTTATTTTTAGAGGACATTCATAAAAAAGAGAACACTAATAATTTTTTCAGCCTGGAATGTGTACTGTTGCTAAAATATGTGGAAAAATATTATAAATTTTGTGTAAAAAATAATAACATGAATTTCACAATTTTTACTTTTTCTTCTAAATAAAGAGATCTTTGTATATATTATGTCACAAAAAAATAAATAAAACAGTTAGTTGTATATGTCACGTGTTTCTTTTTATTTAATTATTTAAATTAATTTCATTAAATTTTGTGATAACTCATAATTAAATTACACATCTTATGTATGTTGACGGCTTGTATAGTAGATAAGTATAGTAAAATGATATTTTAAAAATTATTATAGTGTAAAAAAATCAAGTATCGTAACTATACACGTTCAGAAACACACAATTTTTACCTATCAAATCAATATCCTTTATTATTCGGATTTTTAAACACTAAGCACATTTTTAATGAACATTCTGCCTAAAAGATAAAAATTTATCTCTGCAAAAAAAAAAAAAAAATTCTATAGTATTTGTAAAATACCTAAAGACAATTAATTATACATAGCAAAAAGAAAACTTTTCGGAACAATGTTATTTATGAAAGTCGTTATATTTCATCCAAGACTGTTCTATTTTTTGCAATGAAACAGAAAAACGATCAACGCAAACATCTCTTACAACGTTTAAAACAACAATATAATAAATTATAACACCTTGTAATAATATAGTTATTTTAAATGCTAAAAGGTGTCAATTAACAACATAATACAAATTAAAATAACTTTTATTAGGTTGTTTTACATGTTTCGACTCACTACGAGTCATTTTCAAAAACAAATGAGAATATTCCATAATTGCGTGGGCTTTGAAGTTATTATTTCCATGTACTTTTTTTTTAATTACTTAGTAGTTTTTCTATTATATTTAATATTAGCTATATTATCTTTTTTTTCTGTAATTAAATATCCTATGTAGGAAATATCCATGCCTATGTAGTAAATCTTGGATCGGTCTTCTTTAATAAAAGATATTTCATATACTCCTGAATAATTCTCAAAATTAATTGGGCCAATTTTAGTACAAAAATATTCTTTAATTTTTGAGGTGGTTTGGTTATTAAGCAGATATTGAAACGTTTAAGGCTGTGTTTTAATTTTTAAAAAACGCTTGGATAATATTGAAGTGTATAAAGTTTGTATTTTTGCTAATCAACTTTCTCTTATGGTTTCTTATTATTAGTGATATCCATGATTAATCCATATTAATAAATTAATCATGGATATCACCAATAATAAGAAACCAGAAAAGAAAGTTTATTCGCAAAAATACAAACTTTATACTCTTCAATATTATCCAAGCTTTTTTGAAAAATTAAAACACAGCCTTAAATGTTTCAATATCTCCTTAATAGCCAAACCTCCTCAGAAATTAAAGCATATTTTTGCACTAAAATTGACCAATTGATTTTGAGAATTATTCAGGAGTATATCAAATACCTTTTATTAAAGAAGACGGATCCAAGAATTACTACATAGGCATGACCAGCAGGAAATTTAATTACAGAAAAAAGAGCATGTAGCCGATATTAAATATAATAGAAAAACTACAGCTCTGGCAAGATTATATCAAGAAGAAACCATCCAAATAAATTTCAATGAAAGTAAAATAATATTTCCCTCCAGTCTTTACTATCCATCCATATTAAGAGAAACCATAGAGATACTAACACGCAAAAATACAATATGTAACGATGCGTTATATTTTAATTTACTGAAACTGTGGCTCGAGTTACTCCATGGTCATAGATATGAAAATAAACAGCCAAGTAAAAAAAAAAAAAAAAAAAAAAAAAAAAAAAAAAGTACATGAAAATAATAACTTCAAAGCCCGAGCAATTATGGAATATTCTCATTTGTTTTTGAAAATGACTCGGAGTGAATCAAAACATGTAAAACAACCTAATAAAAGTTATTTTAATTTGTATTATATTGTTAATTTACACCTTTTAGCATTTAAAAGAACTATAACGTTTAAAACATTTTTAAAAAATGCATCAATAACTTATTTTATGAGACCATTTAAAAATATAATAGAAATGAAATGGTATTGCCTTGGGTATTTTAATAAGAAGAAATATTACATAAAAAATCTTATTTTTTATGTATCAAATGTTAATAGATGGCAGGTTAATTCTGACGGATCTGGAGATTCTACATAAGAGAGAGATTGGGCATTGACCCATGTTTCTTACAAAATAGAATGATCGCCGTAGAATGCAATTTTTTTCTTCAACATTTAACACTTTTTATTTATTTAAATCATGAAAATTTCGTTTTATATACCGTCAGACAACCATGCTGAACATAAATACACTGCTCAAAACAATTAAAGGATATTTGAAGTTTTATATAAAATAAAGATATAAACGATTTTTTTTTTTTGCCGAAAATAGAAGAAGAGAATCACAAATGCAAATTTTTCTGGTTTTCAAACTGTGGAGTATGCAAATTTTGAGTTCGACGTCAAAAACGTCGCTTCAGCGGCAGCGAATGAAATTTGACTTTCAACTGGATAAAAGAGAATGAAGACAAGGATGATCGGCATTCAGTGATTGCTTTGTTTCGATGAGTTCGATGTCTCAGCGAAATCATTTGACAGATTCAGAAGCTTAGAGAATTGTTGGTAGGTTAGAAGGGGGCCAAACTCAAGCCGAAGTAGCGCAAGCCATTGGAGTGTCACAAAGTGTCATTTCCAGGATCTGGAACCGTTTTTTGGAGAGTGGATGTGCAGACCGAAGACCAGGGCAAGGTCGTAGACGGGCAACAACGCCCAATGAAGATCGGTATTTAGCGTTAACAGCTCGGAGACACCGAAACATGAACGCTACTCTTCTCCAACAACACCTTCGCTCGGCTACAGGCATCACGATTTCAAATCAGACTGTCCGAAACCGGCTCCATGCTGTAGGTCTGTATGCTCGCCGACCGATGGTATGTGTTAAATTAACATCAAGGCATCGTCGCGACCGCAGGGAGTAGGAAACCGAGCATGTCAACTGGAGGAGAAATGAATGGAGCAATATTCTGTTTTCTGACGAGTCCCGTGTTTCTGTGCATCCGGATAATAGGCGTATTTTCATCTGGAGGGACCGTGGCAGTAGGAATAATCCTGCGTTCGTGCACGAAAGTGTCAGATTTGGCGGTGGAGGAGTGTTGGTGTATGGTGGCATCTCCATTGACGGGCGCACTGACCTCTACATCATTCGAGATGGAGCTCTGACTGGTCGCCGATATAGGGATGAGATCCTCAGACCTATTGTAGTCCCTTACACTGCAGCAATCGGAGATAACTTCATTTTAATGGACGATAACTGCAGGCCACATCGTGCAAACCTGGTGGAGGATTTCCTCTTCGAGGAAGGAATCGTTCGAATGGAATGGCCAGCGTGTTTTCCAGACATGAATCCAATCGAGCACGTTTGGGACGCTCTAGGAAGACGAATTCATTCAATATTCTGCTAAAATCATATTTTAGTGCCCGTGAAAAATTCATATCAATTTCATCATGTTTGCAATAGTGTCACAATAAACCACAAAGAATTTTCCCCATATACATAATATAACGGACAATCTGTCTGTGACCCTGTAAACGAACAAAAATATTACACACCATATTCCTTAATAAGCATCTTGTTATGCACCTCTGCAACGTATATCAATTTCATTTTTGAAATAAGGCAACAATATTCAATGCACTTTCACCAATGCTGAAGCATCATGTGTTTTTCAAGATTTGAATGCAAATGCTGCTCCGAACAGAATAAGAATTTGGACAGATGTCAATCCTGTTGAAATAAGAGCTTTTTTTGGTGTACTACTGACCTTCTGAAACAGAAATAACATAATTTTATTAATTTACTCACCAAACAGTTAGAAATTAGCGGTAAACATACTGTATCTGACATATCGTGTGTGTCCTTGTAAATGAACAATAAATTCTATGCACATTTTATTGCACAGCAATCTTCTTATAGTAAACCTCCACAATGTATATCAATTTCATTATGTTTAAAATAATATATCATAGTTAAAATGCAAAGTAAAAAGTTTTTTCCCCATACATCATTATTTATTTTTTGGTGCCTTGTAAATGAATGATAAATTATTTGCATTCCATATTCTGCAGAAATCATGTTTTAGTGCCCGTGAAAAATTCATATCAATTTCATTATGTTTGTAATAGTGTCACATAATGGAAATACACCACAAAGAATTTTCCCCATATACATAATATAACGGAAAATTTGTGTGTGCCCCTGTAAACGAACAGAAATATTACACACCATATTCCTTAATAAGCATCTTGTAATGCACCTCTGCAACGTATATCAATTTCATATTTGAAATAAGGCAACAATATTCAATGCACTTTCACCAATGCTGAAGCATCATGTGTTTTTCAAGATTTGAATGCAAATGCTGCTCAGAACAGAATAAGAATTTGGACAGATGTCAATCCTGTTGAAATAAGAGCTTTTTTTGGTGTACTACTGACCTTCTGAAACAGAAATAACATAATTTTATTAATTTACTCATCAAACAGTTAGAAATTAGCGGTAAACATACTGTATCTGACATATCGTGTGTGTCCTTGTAAATGAACAATAAATTATATGCACATTTTATTGCACAGCAATCTTCTTATAGTAAACCTCCACAATGTATATCAATTTCATTATGTTTAAAATAATATATCATAATTAAAATGCAATGTAAAAAGTTTTTTCCCATACATCATTATTTATTTTTTGGTGACTTGTAAATGAATGATAAATTATTTGCATTCCATATTCTGCAGAAATCATGTTTTAGTGCCCGTAAAAAATTCATATCAATTTCATTATGTTTGTAATAGTGTGACATAATGGAAATACACCACAAAGAATTTTCCCCATATACATAATATAACGGAAAATTTGTGTGTGCCCCTGTAAACGAACAGAAATGTGACACACCATATTCCTTAATAAGCATCTTGTAATGCACCTCTGCAACGTATATCAATTTCATATTTGAAATAAGGCAACAATATTCAATGCACTTTCACCAATGCTGAAGCATCATGTGTTTTTCAAGATTTGAATGCAAATGCTGTTCCGAACAGAATAAGAATTTGGACAGATGTCGATCCTGTTGAAATAAGAGCTCTTTTTGGTGTACTACTGACCTTCTGAAACAGAAATAACATAATTTTATTACTTTACTCATCAAACAATTAGAAATTAGCGGTAAACATGGGGGATGTTTATTTTTAACTGTGGTCTTCATAAGACCCCAGCTTGGTAAATTACGTTAACAAAGTAGGCTTGGTACATTAAATGTTAAGTGCGTTTATTTATATTAATATATTAGCTAATTATCTGCAAATGGAGAATATATGGCTCAGGTGCATTATGACCTGCCTTGAGCTAGCCTCATCAAAATTGTCATACTTCTACGTGCATCAGATGTTTCAACACACACACACAAACACACTGACAAACTCTTTCCTGTTATTAGTATAGATATACTGTATATGCATATGATGGCTAATTTAAACAATTAATTTTAATTGCATATCGTATAGTAAAAAAAAACTAAAAATATTTAAATTATTATTGTTATTTGCTTTTAGCATTTAATACCAGTATACAAAATGTCCAATGACAAGTGACATATATTATATCTACAATCTTTTCAATTTCAAGCCCACAATAGAGTTTAATTTTATTCTAGCGGCTGATCATAAGAAATTCTGAAAGTGAAACAAAAATCTAATGTAGTTATTTCACCGACTGAAATGTGCCACACGTTCCTGAATATTAAAGAGAAGGAATAAATCTGAAATCAGTCAAATAAATGATGTTCTTTCAATATGGGTTAAATATAATTTATAAAATTCTGATTTCCTCAACTAAAGTAGGAAGTTTTATAAATATATTTGAAGAACAGCTTATTTCTTCCGGGATTTGTGGTAAACATTCTACTGAATGAATGCTTATGTATAGAAATGGAAATTTAGTTAAAGGTGATACATTTTAAGGAAAAGTATTTTATTATAATTTATTTTAAATTAAATTAATATCATAAGCTTTTCAAATAATTTTGATTGCATTTATGATTTATTTTTGCATCAATAGGTGTCATTTTTTCTTCGATATCTAATTGAAATCTTAATTGTTTTGTGTCCCTTTGTTAGTCAGATAAGGAATATAATGTTATTTCTGTGTCATTTGCCCAAGCAATTATCTAAATCTGTCAGGTATAATAAAGTACAGAAAATAATTTAAACATTTATCCATATTAATGTTAGACAAAAGAGACGCTCGTTTGTAGGAGATAAACTCTGGAACTACCAAACTGATCAATAAGTAATCATATTGAAAAAATAATGATGTTCCCTGGTCCAACAGAGGCTACTACTTATGTCCGTACTACTGTCCTCAAGGCAGTACAAAAACTAAAATCATTCTAAAATTTGTATACGTTTGATGTTGTGACTAGAAATTTTGAGATTGATGTGAGAGTTACTGTTTATATATAAATTCTCATTAAGAAAATTTTTTAAAAGCCAAAAGTCAAAAATTATCAAATAAACCAAAAACCTTTTAAAATCACGTGTAATTTTAAACTACCGAACAAATTAAAAACATTATTTTAGTATTACAATGGTAATCATCTTTGCTTAAATATAGGCTACATTTTGATTTCAGAATTCCTCCTCTCCATGGGATTAAGAGTAAAAGACGTTGTGAAATTACTATTTATTTACGAGTATTAACATAGATAATTTTTTTAAGTTTACAATAGTGTCCTTTAGTTATTTTTAAGACATAAATTATTTAGACTGTGCGAAAAATTGTTTAACCCGTAACAGGGGAGGTGAAAAAGTAGGACATAACAGTGGACGTGCGGTCTCAGAGACCGCGAACTATTATAATTTTTTAAAAATCGTCTAATTAAAATATCATCCTGAAATTTCACTTAGATGTTGCTTGAAATTTAACTTTCAAAAGAAAAAAGTAATTTTACACTTTAAAGTGAAATAAAACTTTCCTCAGAAAATTTTCCCACAGTCTAAAATTTCTCACTAAATATCATATGTTACAGTAAATTCTCTAAAATTAAGACTAAAAACGTATGTATTATGAATCAAATATTAATTTTATTTTGTTTAATATATAAATCAAATTTTAATGTATGAAAATTTTATGTAGCACAATACAGAAAATTTTTGACAGTATCTGAAGTATCAGTATCTCATTGATTTTATGAATGCAAAAAAGTTAGTCCTCGTCACAGAAATCTTCTTCGCAGTCATCTTCTTCACTAAAATCACTACCAATATCATTTAAAATGTTTTGCAATTCTTCCACATAATGCGGATCAGAAGGATAAATGCATCTCCATGGACCTAACATCAAAGCTATCGGTACTACCTACTGCCGAAAATTGTAACACTGAGAGGGAGGTGAGGTCTCACAGACCGCTTTAGAAGAATGTGATATAATTTCACCTAGATACAGCTGCCAGAGCATTCTGATAATAAAGCATCAAGGCGAAGGTCACGAAACATGAAGCTAGGGGAAGAATCCATTCAATTGGAGGAAACATGAAATAGTGGCGATGGGAGAAAGATGGTATGCGGTCTGTGGGACCGCACGTCCTCTGTTACGGGTTAAAATCACGTTTACTTTCGAAGAACCTTATTAGATTAAAAAAAAATATTTCGGTATAATACTAGAGTTTGTCTCTGCTCAAACATAAACTGTTTTTATCTTGATATATTTTCACAAATTGGGTGAAAGAAAAAAAAAACTTTCTAATTTTTTTTATTCATTTGAAACTGCTGGGGCTAAAAACTTGAAAGTTGACATGATGATTACGTTTAAGTCGTAAACATACAAAGAAAATGATAAAAATGTAAAAGTGTGTGGCAGGTCTTTATGCGAGGCTAACGAAAAAGAAAGGCTACCGCGGTGCTGTGCGCGTATCTTTTTTTACAGACCGCGGTAGTCACGTGATGCTCGAATGCACCAATGCCGGTGAACGAAAAGAGCATCACGTCACTCTAGCGGTTTGTAAAAAAAGATAAAATTAACATGCGCCACAGGCGTCCCGTGCGGGACGCACCGCACACAATCGACCACCGATCCCAAGTCCTGAGAGACTTTTATTGCGCCAGTAGCTTTGTTTCGCCATGGCGCTTCGGCCGGCCAGAGAGCCGCAGCTCACTGCGGACCCTCCAACCAAGTACCCACGATTCAATGACATAGGTCGCTAGGACAGTAACCCCACTCTGGGTAAACTCCCCACAGAACGAACCCGTGGCAAACTGGCGAAGGCCACCCGGCGACTTCGTCGCCGAAACCCCATAGGGGGAATCGGTTTCTAGGTCGTAACGAGCAACCGCGACAACTTTTGCTTTCCCACGGAGACCGAACATTGACATGCATAGAAGGCAAGCAACTAGTCTCTTCCTCGTGGAATACACCGCGGTAGCCTGTCTTTTTCGTTAGCCTCGGTCTTTATGCTTATGACGTCAATGATGCGTATGTATTATGTAACTTAATGTTTAATTAACTTTTTATTTTTCATGAATAATAATTATCTGTATATCCATACCTACGTACTCGAGTTATAGACACATTTTCTTATCAACAAGATTAACATCTGAAAAGAAAATCCATGAATGGGGATATAATTCCATTGAATATAACAATAGAGAGAGGAGAATTCATGAACAGGAAGAGCTAGGTGTTCAGCCCTATGCTGGCTGACGGGACGACCACGTGGCAAGATTTCAAATGAGACACTTGGAATGATCTTTAAAAGAACAGGACAGATCTCGTACATTAGAAACAGAAGGCAGCGGGGGAGAGAGTACAGTCAGTGTCGTTGGTGAGTGTTTGTACTGTGAGAAGTGTTTTTTTTTCTGGAAGTTCCTTGTAAGAGAAAAAGTTCGCCCAAGGGCAAACTGTTATTCTGGACACCTATGTGGTTGTGATCCTCGACAAAATCTAGTAGCGCACGTCTAAACGAGATGAGAACTGTATTTTAATAGCGTTTTAACCGAGAACGTAACGAGTATTCCAAGTCTAATTTAATATAGTGCATTATCTACTGTATCCTTGCCGCTAAATATAAATATTGTGTTTTTATTTTAAATGATAAAGCGTGTCGTTAATAGATGTTAAATTAATATTTATTAGACGTGTCTGATTTGTAAACTTACGTCGTGTCCGTTATCACAAATCTCTGTACTGTGGTAGCAGCATATCAATCAACTATAAAGAATAATATATTTCTCTTCGCGAGGGGCGGATTGAAACGTTGAGTAAAAATATATCACAGTAAAAATATATCACAGTGTCAAAAGAGCGAAAACATTCTAAAATTATGATTACTATGGTACGAATAACCCGATTTCACGATTGCTTTCGTCATAAGAAAGATTGAAATATTTTAATGAAAATGGGCTGCTTTTGATGTCGGTGGAATTGCCACCAAGTGGGTTAAATAGCGAAAATTACTATTTCTTTGATATTGTTGATATTGTTTGCGTGAAATTCTTGACAATTAGCAAGGTAGATACTTTTACGACGTAATTTTTTCTAAGAACGGATGTTAAAATTTACGAAATTTAAAAGAATGAAATAATTGGAAAACATTATAAAATCCTCATTACTCTGAAACTATCAGCACTAGAATCTCACAACTTGAAATAAACGACATTTTTAAGGAGTAATGCCGTTAAAGAACAATGTTTGAATGACAAGTTTTCAATTGGTCAGTTGGAATGAAAGCGTCTGGTAATTATAATGACTTTTATACTGGTATGCCTAAAAATTTTTAATTAGGACAAGAGACAAATCCAAATTCTATGACATAGATCGGCATTAAAAAAAAAAAAAATACTTAAATCTTAAAACATTGTCACGAAAAGAAATATATTTTTTTGTCATTTCAGTGTTATGTACTGTGTCACAAAGATTTGAGCGAACTTTTAAGCAATGCAGTATGATTGAAAAGTAACTAAATTAATAGTAATGAAAAAAAAGTTAGAGCCAACTGTAAAGTACTGTATATTCTGTTATATGCCTTATAAAGAAGGATAAATGTAATAAACCAATGGTTTCCAACTTATTATTTAACGTTATTTAGATGTTTATAGTGATTTTATGTACACCAATAATATATATATATATATATATATATATATATATATATATATATATATATATATATATATGTATATATATGTATATATATATGTATATGTATGTATATATATATATATATATATATATATATATATATATATGTATATATATATATATATATATATATATATATATATATATATATATATATATATATATATATATATATATATATATATATATATATATATATATATATGTTTTGTTGTTGTTTTTTATAGAATGAAATGAATTTTTTTATAGAACTTTTTTTATTTTAAACGCGGTTGCATGATCCAGAAGCATTGCTATTTTTAAAGTATAGATGACGATAATTTTTTTGTGAATTTTTTGTGTAAGAAACATTTGGTAAAAAAAACTATAATTTAAATAACACAAAACATATTTTTCAATTTTCTTATTTTTGATTAATATAATATCTATCAATATTATAAAACAAAAACATGTCCGTGAGTTACGTTTACTTCATATTGACTGTGGGGACACCTGACCAATATATAACGCCTCTCCTTCAATTTTTTAACTTCAAGCTAAAAAATTGCAAGAAAAGGAGCAATTTTGATTTTTATACAGCCAAACAGGCTACAAATGCTACCTAAAGAACATACTAAAATGTAAATTATCTATTAGAGTTTTGAATTTAAAAAATGTTTTTTTCCTATATCCTGTAACATACGAAATCCCGAGTTGGTTCCCCTAGCTTCTATAATGTCTAAAATTACTTAAGCATTTTAAAATACATTAAAAAAACTATTTAAGTAAAAATATTATTGGCATCACCCTTGAATATTAGTTATAAATTGCAAAACATCCATTAGAAAGTGACATATATTATTTTTGCCACATTTTCAAACTCACTTTTGCGGAATAATTTTATTCTAGTAACTGATCATAAAATATTCTGGAATTGAAATGAAATTGAATGTAGGTATTTCACTGAATGAAATATGCTACACGTTCTTGAATATTAAAGAAATTGAATAAATCTAAAAGCATTCAAATAAATGGATATTCTTTTGAATATAGTTTAAATATAATTTATAAAATTCTGCTTTTCTCATCTAAAATAGAAATCTCTATAAATATATTTGAAGAGTTGTTTATTTCTTCCTGGATTTTAGGAGTATGTTCGTTGAAAATATGCATATGTGTGGAATATTACGTTTTCTTAGAAAAGATTGATTTCAAAGACAGATACGTACTTTATTATTAAAATATTTGAACTTAAAGTAATTAATTTTTTTGTAAACATGTTGTATTGATTCATTCATTTTGTTTTAGTTTGGGATCAATGGGTCTCATTTTGGATATATATTTAATTAAATTGGGATTATTTTCTTATAATTTTTTATCCAGATATAGGAAATGCAATTCATTTTTTTTAAATTTATACAAGCGTAATAATATAAATTGGCTAACCTTAATTAAAAATATTTGAGATATGCGGGATTGAATTATTCAAGCTGTTTTCCTTTTGCATCTATAAATAGATTTAAAATAGAAATCGTAATTATATTGTCTCACTTTGGTATTTGGACAAGGTGGATAATTCTATTTATTTTTCCTATTCTCAAGTATAATTAATTATATATATATATATATGGTATAAGAAAGCTACAGAAGAGGATTTAAATATTTTTATTTGATAACAGAAAATATATGAAAATTATACATATTACAAGAAAGTGTAAGCATAATACATTAAAGTAATTCAAAGCAGATGCATATTAATCCTAGACCGTTAGTTATCAACGTCTGCTGTGGCCTTCATGTGTGGGCTTGAGAAGATTTCCAAGGGCGTTGCTGGTCAAATATATAACAGGCGAGTGTTAGAAACTAGCCAACATCCCTTCTTCGGATATATTTATAAGAACTTTCTGACAAATCTCGTTAATGATCAGAAGCGCATATTTTCCATAATACTTAACTACTTCTCAGATAAACATTTTTTTACTAACCTATTTATAATGAAATTTTAAAACTAAGATGTATTCATACAGATTCGGATCATGCATGTTTTAAGACGATATTGGCATGCTAAGAAATATCAGTTTAACAATATTATAAATACAGTACAAAAAAAATAATTAGCTGTTTGTTTGTGTTTCCACAATGCTAGATTCTGTGGTCTTATTGCTACAAAGTATCTATGAATAAAACTGTATTTTAAGTCTTTATTATTAGTTCAATTGGATGGATTTCAAGTCATCCTCAATCTTGCTCTTCTAAATTGGGTCTTAAAACCCAGCTTAAACAAACATATAATATAAATATTACTTGACTGGGATTAACCATTTTTGTACTATAGTTGTTTCTACAAAATATGTATTTGGGAAAAACTTTTTTTAAAGATATTAAACCCTAACTGTAGAGATGCAGGCTCTGTAACCGCATTTAGGTGGTTAGACGTACTGAGAATTTCTGATGAATAATAAAAAACAATAGAAATGCTTGCTTTGGAAAAGTTCTTTGAAAATAGATTTTGTTTTTTTTTAAGGTTGAATCATCAAACACGCATATGCAAAATATCATACTAATATTTAAGTAAGGAAGCTTTAGTTGTGCCATAAATCAATGTGGACTCTGACACCAAACGTCAGCTGTTATGTTTTGTTTTTTACACATATCCAGTTACATGTTAACAGATGTCCATTATTGATTTGCTATTCACATAAAATATTCCTTTTTTTTTACTATACCATATTTTTTTTTTACTTTTAATTTCTAATAAAATTTTACCGGTTAATAGTATTCTATAAAATGTGCATGTGATCTACACCCATAGACTTCCGTTTTACATGAACTATTCTGTACATTAGGTGTGCACATAACTAGTCACCTGTAACATTTGTTACATTAAATATATTAAATAAAAACTAGCGGGTCTTCGGCCAGCTAGACTGTTGCTTGGGTGAGAAGGAGGCGGTAGATACCTTCTGCATTGTATACCCTGCGATTTGCCCGATGTACACAAAGTGAATTTGAAATGCAAAAAGAAAGTGATGAAAATTTAATAAAATGTCTAAAACGCTTAAAAAAGCATAAATAAAGATTTCGCGCAATGACTCGCTCGGCAATGTCCGTGCTAATATAGGGGTTAGGGGAAATTCCGGATGAAATAAAACATGCGGGTAAATGTGATCGAAGATCGCACAAATGGTTTCGTTTAATATTCCTTTCAAAACGAATTTTCATTTCTTTAATAAATCCAAATAAATTTCATTCTAAAAAAAAAAAAAAAAAAAAAAAATCATGTTTTTTATAAAGTAAAATTTTACCAGTCTATTTTTCTCGTTTTTTCGAAAATCTGAACCGGTCCGATAGCGAGCTTTTTATACTCTGACCGGTATTATACTCTGTCATAAAAATATCTGTCATGTGGACTAAATGTGATATTAAAAGAAAATCACTGGACATTTTGCAATTTTCTTTATTTTGTGCAGTTAAGCCCATGCAGCTTCATAAACGAAGAAAATAGCATTAATTCGATGTTATTAAAAGTAATTACCTTGAAAGTATTAATATTCCTATTGTTTTATTGGATCCCTCCATTAGAATGGATAAAGTACAAACTTTTAGCGTGTATTTCTTTGTTTTTTGCATTTTTCGCATAAAAATTAATTTAAAATAATTTAATCGAAAAACTGTCTTCAAGATACCAAACTACAGACTTCTTGTCATATTACACAGAATGGCGACAAACTTCCTGTTATATTCCTGTCATGTTGCACGCGGTATCTTTAGGAATCAGCATACAAACACAACGATAGACAATTTCACAGCTTATTATTATATCATAGATAGCATAATTTAACCATGCAGACTTCAGCATTTCTGCCTCAGATAAAACTATAAAAAAATAAATTATTATTTTGTATGAGTTTTTTTAATATAAAAATTTAATTAATCGAAAATTTGTGAATGAATATATATATATGTGTGTGTGTGTGTGTGTGTGTATGTGTTAATGTGAGAGTGGGTTACTGGAAACGACCGAAATCGGCTAGTTCAAGAATTGAGCAATTTCGCATTAAACTGACAGTCTAATATCCGATATTTTTTAATGATTTGTGTTTTGGTCGGACTATTTGAGCAATTTCTTGGGACGATCAGCCAAAGTCTAAAGTAAAATGTCATGAGGCGATTATGAGTGTCTGTATTACATTATATTATTATTTCTATACAATAAAACTTCCATATCGGGAACTCCCGCATAGCTCTTTATCGAAAGATTTTCATACTCCAACGCAAATAGTATTTGCATATTTTTACCTTTAAATACAGGGCAAATTTGATTCTTCCGAGATGTCCGTTAATCAAATGTTTTATTGCATTTCAAATATCTGCTAGTTTTTTCGTCATTTGACCTGTGATTTCTACTTAACCAATTTTAGTATAATAAAAAATAACTAGATGGAACCCGTCAAAACGTGACGGAAAAAAATACTATAACAATATCAGTAAAATAAGCTTCTTTATTATATAAGTAGGGCTTCGTATGAAACAGTCTTTCAAATATTTTATTTTAAAAAATCCCCCCCCCCCCAGTGAAATGCTATTTCCGATGCAAACTCCAAATGAACACTCCGTAAACAAATGTGTAATGCAAATCAGTTTGACATTACCACCATATTCCCCACGACCAAAAAAAAGGTCATGGACCTATAAAGTATCATACAAATAGTCCTATCATAAAGTATCATACAAATTTCCTACTTTCATCTCATATTCAGTAAATAAAAGAACAACCCCCCCCCTGTGATAATGCAATCGAATGAGCTCCTATGCACATATGTACTGCATCTGCCCAAAGGCACCGTTGAAATTCGACGTTAAAAAAGTTTTAAAATGTTTAAATTAAAATTTTTAAAATGTCCTCTTTAATCATTGTTCGTTTCAAATCCGTATCTTCTAAAACGCATCCATTGTTTTAAGCTAGTCAATTTTTATGTAAAAATGAATTTTTTTGTTAAAAATGATAAATTAATATGCAGATGAGGGAGAATTTTAATGTTTTCAATTGTAATTTATTTGTATGGTTTCTTCTATCCCTTTACATAATCAGGATGATTATTCCTTTTCCATCATAGTCTGTCTCTTATACAGCTAAATATCCAATGGATCTTTAAAAAATTAATAAATAACAGTTCCTAGCATATTCTGATTCAACATATACATCAACGAATTCAACATATCAATTTTATGTTAATTATAAACTAAAAATAGTTTATTTTTTCTTTTGACAGATTTTATATTAGCGCCAAAATACTCTATCTTATGGATAATCTGATCTTATGATTTATCAGGTTTTTATTATTATTATTTTTTTTCACTTTTCATGAAGGTTAAGGATACCTATTTTCAATTGTTGCAACTTTCCAAGGGGCTATTTTACATTATTAAATAAACGGATGGTCATTGTTGAGATAGAATTGAAAAATATTTCATGCTTGAAAATTATTTAAAAAGTTTTTAAATTAAGCGGCAGATCTCAAATAAATTTCAATCGAAAGCTAATTTTTTTTTTTCTAATTGAGGATGTAAGAATTGAAATTGTAAAATGTAATAAAAAAAATAAATTTTTAGTATTTAGAAGTGATGTAAGCGCGTTGAAAGCTAAAGCGATAGTGCCGTTTGTTGTCACAACCGTTATACATTTCTAAATATTGCCACTGTGTTTTGGTTGGCGTCCAAAAGTAGACTACCATTTTTTGACATCGAAAGAAAAATTCACAGTGAAAGAAATAAGACTTAGCCGCTAATAAGGAACTGTTAAATGAACTTATAGCAAACCTACCAAAATAATTCCTATAAAATATTAGCCTTACATTGTTTATTCTAGCTAAAAATACAATCATTATTTCAAGTTTTTTTTTTTCCTGAAATTCTTTACTTTTGTGAATTTGTTTATTAAAAAAGGAAATCTTAATAATTTAAATCCTATAATTCCTATAACTTAATCCTATAATTTAAAAAAAGTAATTGGTAACATGTAATCAAGGTATGCAATCAAGATGAAGCAACCAATAAAGGCTCCAGTTCTAATCTTTAAAATTAAAAATTTAAATATCAGTTAATATTACGCCATGTTGACACAATCATATAAATTTTTCTTTTTAGTTTTATCAATGTTATAATGCATTTCAAGCTAAGCATAACGTCATTTTCACCGGTACAAACTTTTCACACGTACATTTATGCTTAAGCACCATGCATACAAATAAAAATATATTTTGCATTTAATTGTAATGAAAAAAAAAGGCATCAACAAAGTTATAATGCTTAATGATAAAATGAACCCAATGGACAATATTTCCGTGACGTCACAGTAAATATGAATTTTTATTTGCTTATAAAACACACGGATAAATATTTTTACCGAAATACTTAAACATTTTAACTATATTTTAACTTACAAATTAAAAAATTCGGCCTAAAAGTCACGTGCTTTTAATATTTAATATTTATTTTTTATGCTCGCAATCATTGAGTTCAGAAAATAAACTCTGTACGTCGCAACAGTGAGCGTTAATCCGATTGCCGACTTTATGACGTCATAAGCAGAAGTAAAATTTTAATTTAAGATTACGGCTAATTAATTAAATTTTCGAACAAACGAATGTACGATAACAAATCTGTGACCAAATATCTTTCATTTAAAAAAAAGAATGATGTAATTTGATGCAGTAGTTTGTTCTCACGGATTGTCGAAACAAAACGCTTAGCGTTTTAAATATATAGATAACAATAATAAATGGAAAGTTGTTCATTTTTAGATTAACTAGCACTTGCTATTATGAAAAATATTTCCATTTTCATTTTATATTTAATTAAAAAATAATTTAATGATTTTTCCAAAATGATTGGTATTAGATTACTTCTATTGTTCCAAAGAGAAGAATGTTATGGGAATTATTACAGTTTAATTTATGATATTTTCCTATTATAATAAGAAATAAAATGTGTTTTCAATTTTCAAAAATGGTGTTTAAGACCATCAATCTGTTATGATCCTTGAAAAGGAACTCACATCTATAAAAAAAAAAGTAAAAATCCAGTTAAAAAGATGAAACTGGAACATTTTCCTATAACTGTTTCAAAATGACACTATTTTTGCAGATTTTCTATTTCTCTAGCTCTGAAATTATATATTGAAATTTAAATGAAACAAAGTGCTTTCACCCGCGAAAATGACGTCATTTTATAATCAGAAAACTGCAGTGTTTTACTGCGATTGTGTTTAAATGACATAATTTACATTATCTTTTAATTCGTCCTTTAAAAACATTGCACCAGATAATCACCCACCCCTCCTCACACTACAAAGTTTCAGAAGCGTGGACAGCAATTTGTTTCTATCAGTAAAAATGACGCCATGTTAGATAGAAAATACACATTTTCTTTTATAAAACTGTTACATTTCAGTATAACTGTGTAGTAATAATTTTAAACGATTTTCCATTCCTCTGGTATTAAGTTTCATGCCTTAATGCCTTATTTAACTATGTACCATTTAGTTTAATAAGTATAAGGTAAAGCCAGGAGAGATTTCGCGGTCGGAGAGATTACGCACATAGGGGTTTGAGGGGAAGGAGTAAAGTGAGCGCGCAGCGACTCCAGGTAGTTGTATAACAGCAGTAGTGGAGTGTGTACTTGAAAGTGCACGTCGATTGTTTCGAGCGTCTAAGATAAAGCATTGCTATTTTGTTTTGTTTCCTCAAAGTAAGTGCTTGAATTTCCATAGCTATTCGTCAGAATTTTTATACAATGTCAGTAGTACAAAATATTTTAAACTTAAACGATTTCTCATAAGCTACTAATCTAGACTAACAGTGTGAACATCAACGGTTCGTTTTAGTAGCTACCATGTTTAAATAAAAGACCGCTCAATCTCTCCTACCGAAATTGGAGAGTTAGCGCATCTTCTACTTAGGAGAGATGGCGCATTATTCCCATTAGTTTCCCTGCTAGGAGATATTACGCAGCTTATTGGTAAATTTTATAAAAATAAAGTAAAAATGAAAATGGGCTAATTTTAAGTTAAACGTGTTATATTTTGCAATCTTATCTGGACTTGCTTTTTCTGATTCTTTAATTTTTTTCTTTAATTGAAATTTTTTAATCGTTTTTAAAATGATTTGCTTTTTCTGATTATTTAATCATTAAGTTGAAATATTCACTTCTAATACAATAATATTTTTCACAAAAACCTTACAACAATGTCATTCATGTGTAATTATTATTGTTAACAACTTAATTGTAGTTGTATTTAGTAACAATCTCTCTTACCCATGCGCGGAATCACACCAACCCTGTAAGGACAGATTGCGCAAAATAACTTTCTTGATTTTTTTACAACTATTCTATTAAATTACAACATAACAACAAAATAGCAATGAAAATGCATAAAAAACAAAGGAATTAAAAATTATTCATCGATACTTTAGCAAAAAATTAATGTATAGATTTTTTATTGCTATTCTTTTGAATTGTGCGCAGACTTTCCTAGCTTTACCTTAACTCTAAAACTGCTCGTAATAAGCTGTAATTTTAGATTCGTACATTTGGAGCATGATGAAATTAATTTGTGTTAAATTAATTTTAGTTTACAATATATATCTATATTTTAATATTTATTTCCTATCTTATATATTATTTAATTAATATTCAAAAACAATATGCAATGTAACACATAAAAAAATTAACAGAAATCGATTTGTAAAAGTTGCAATGATGTGAAATCAAAATTAAATTTATTCACTGAAATAGTTCTTTTAATTTCAGTTAAAAAGCCACATGCTTTGCAGTATGTTTTTCAACTAAAATGAATTTAACATTAGCATTACCAATCAGTAATAATTCGTAAACTAATTAACCGAATGATTTTACTTTTCGTAATCAAGGGTGAAGAATATATATGATATGAACTTTAAGTGTTTGTACTGAGCAATTTTCAGTTTGTTAAAATTTCTCTATGAAGACGACCACTAAGTCTTTAAAAACATAATTTCCAAATCAAAGACGTATGTACTCAATTTAATGGGCTATTTACATTTCTTTTTTGCGACAATTTGGTGACATATATGTATATTTGTGTGTTTTTCTCGACTGCATTATTACCATTGTATTAATATTTCATTCTTCGTGATTCATACAATATAAATAATTTTAAAAGAATGGAGTTTTCCTTATTGATTTTCTCTGTCGATTTATTTGTGGAATAAATTTTGTATTAGTTCCATTGTTGAAATATAGTACTTCCTTTTTTCAAATGATGTCTTTTAAAGTAACTTCGTACTTCGAAAATCATTCGCTTTATCTAGCAATGCATGATAGATTGTGAATATTACACGGTGTCCTCAAATGGCTTTATATTTAATTTAATTTTTAAAAAAAGTTAATGATGACAGCTGTAAAAGTTTACTTTTCAGGAGAGCAGAGGATGAAGATAATTTTCTTTCTTTTACTTCTATATATCATCGATAAATGCGTCTGCTCTGCCTCAAACTACTAGAGATCTCAAACTTCGAGATCATAAAAATGTATCATAGTACACTCCATTTCTACTTTTCACTATTTGAAATCGCTAAACAACTGTTTAAGTTTTGAATTTCTAAGGTTATTTTCAGCAATATTACAGCTGGTGACAGAATAATCTATTGTTGATGCTTGCAACGAAATCAAAGTGACGTAATAAAGAAATTCCTGAGTTCACTCATTATTCTACAGCAGGATTAACTTCAATATACGTCTTTTCTTTACCATATTATTGAATTTTAAAAATATCTTGTTCGTAGTAAGATACCCTGTATATCTGAACATAATCCCATGTAATCTGATGGATTATTTGGGAAAAATATAAGTTTCGTAATATGACGTCATACACACACACACAAAAAATGATAACAACACGGCTTTAAATTTCAAGCAAGCATGAAATAAATTCAGAATTTTGAAAGCATTAATATTTAGTCTATCATACAAAACATGCAAATCAATATGAAAACTAGCTGTGGAAAACAATATAAATAGATATAAATATATGTATGCTTCTACATATGTAAAACAATATATATATATATATATATATATATATATATATATATATATATAATTTGGTATGTACGTTGAAAACAATTACTACGTCACGAAAGGAACATTATTATTTGTGTCTCATAAATAACATAATTTTATGTCAAAAAGCTTTCGACAAAAAACATACTGCGTTCACGTAGAGAAACAAATTGCAGTGCTTTTTAGTTGTTTAAAACATTATTTTAAATTCTTTGTTCGAAAAAAATCCACATGGGGATTTATTTGAGTATTGCGGATGTCACGCAATTTTATGAATGCTGTCAAATACTCAATAAGAATATTTGGTTAAACATTGAATTATTTCTCATGTACTAACTCGTATTTCATCTAATGTAAAAAGAATGAATAATTTAACTGAAAAATGTGTCGCATGGAAATAAGATAGTTATTTTTTATTATGTTACATATATTTGTTTCGTTTAAGGTTATATTTGGAACTTTTTGCTAAAGATTAAATTTGTAATAAGATATTCTTGGTTCATGCATAAAATTTGCTGTGCAGTATAAAGAAATATTATTAAAATATCAGCAGTTTCAATCTTTCTCTTTTTTAGTGATTAATTCGTCTTATCGATTTGGTGAAATCCGATGAAACTCGATAAAAAAATAAAATTATTAATTAATTAATTATAATTAAATTAAAATAAAAAAAAATAAAATTGATTTAAAAATTCTGTCGATTTTTGTTTTATTTGTGGTTTTATTACAAGAAGTACAATCAAATGTGTAAAAGTATAAATGAAATATCTATTATTTTAAATATATAATCTTTTAATATAACTTCAAATCCAAGGGTACTGAGTAGAAAAAAGAAAACAAAAACGAGAAGAAAAAGTAAAAAAAAACATTTAAAAAAACAAATATATCAATTCGAATTGAATTATTTGCAACATATGTTTTTTTTTTTACTTTCAACAACAGTAAAAAATCTATCATGTAAAAATTTGTGTTCTAAAATATCTGTATAAGAAAGATTTTGGAAAAATTAAGACACTAAGCATAACGATATTTACTGTTTATTAATTAAGTAATTTCTATTAGTATTTCAATTTCAACGCCTACATTTTATTAATTAAAAGTTTTTATTAATCTTTAAAGATGAAAATATTAGCAGGTTGAACAATAATAAGGTTCTTGTGTCACTTTATCCTACAAAAGTATAATATTTAATAATAAACTTTTTTTGTTATATTTGTACAAATTACTTAATATATATATATATATATATATATATTGTTAGTATATCGTATCGTAATTGTAATCGTAGCATTACATCTTAAATTTTATTGGATGATACTTTTGTGTAAGCTTTCTTGCACGTCCGGGAAACATGACTGCAGAATCCCAGACGAATTTATAAATATAAGTGATGTTCAATTTTCAGTTTAGTTACTATGTTTTTGTCATTGTGTAATGTTCTTTCGTAACTCAATATATATTCGATCCAAGGCCTCGTCTATTTATTTGCTTTGTTATTTCATCAGCAGAGCTTGGTTTAATTCGCAGACAGAGTGACGCTAGACCCTTTTCATATTTATTGCTGTGTTTTTGAGAGAGAAAATTAATTTTTCTTTTGTTTCTGTTTTTTACCCAGCGATGGAAATTGAAAAATAATCATACGGAGTTGCTCTTTTTGACGGGGACGGTATAAATTTTTCTGTTTGGAAAAGACGTGTCAAAGCCGTATTTGCGGCGAAAGATTTGGATAAATGTTTAGACAATGAAGCGACAATTGAAACTGCGGAAGTTGTAAAATCGAAAAAGGCTTATGCTTTATTATTATCGCTTTTAAGCGATGGGGTTATTGCGTCATTGCAAGAAGAAAATACTGCGCATAAGATATGGAATAAATTAGAACGAACATATGATACCAAGCGTGCAGTTAATCAAATTTTAATTAGAAAGAGGTTAGCAACTATTACAAAGGATCGTGTTGTGTCGATGAGAAGTCACATTGATGAAATAAATAAATAAATTTCGGAACTTAAAATTTCCGGTGCTGAAGTAAGTGAAACCGATACTATTGTTTATATTCTAATGTCGTTGCCTCACGAATTTGAAAATGTTAAAACTGCGTTAGAAAATCAACCGAATACTGTTTTGACTTTAGACTTTGTCACACAACGGCTGTTAGATGCTGAAGCACTTCTGCTCGACTCAAAGAAAGAAAAAGTGCAGACAAGGACCGCTCATGATAATACCGCGTTTGTATCAATTCGCAAAGAATACGTGTTCAAAAACTGTAATTCAAAGGGGCACATAGCTAAATATTGTGTAAGAAACTTACTTGTTTCAAATGTGGACTTCCTGGCCATTTTAAACGAAAGTGTAAATCTGTTAAAAATTCAAATGAGGAAAAATTTGCTTCTTCAGCGGTATCTTTTGTTGCGGGTAACGTTAAAAAGAATAAATTTATAGTGGATTCTGGAGCGACTCCCCATATGTGCTCTAATGAGAAATATTTCACGTCTTTACAGCCATCTTCAGGAACTATTAAGTGTGCGTCGAAAACAACAAATCTTGAAATTAAAGGTGTTGGAAATATTATTGGAAAATTATCAAATGGAATGGAAATTACCCTAAATAATGTTCTTTACGTACCAGATTTAAGTGGACAGTTGATTTCCGTTAGAAAAATCGAAAACGCAAATTATGCAGTTATTTTCAAGAATGAGAAGGTGTTCATAGAAAAAGGAAGAAATCGTTTTTGTTTTGGTGAACGTGATTCAAATGGACAATATGTTAGTTATTTTGTCCCAAATTATGAAACTGTTCTTACATCAAAAGAAAGTGATTCCGAAATTTGGCATCGCAGAATGGGGCATCCAAGCAATAAAGTGTTGAAGGAAATGAAACTTCCAATACCACTTTCTTTTTGTGATGTTTGCGTTAGAGCAAAACAGAGTGCAACACCAATGGGAAGAGGACCTAGGAAAAGAGAAAGTACTCCAATGACTGCTATTCATTCTGACATATGTGGCCCTATTGCTCCGAAAACTTTTTCTGGTGAATGCTATTTTATGACTATCATAGATGATTTTTCACGATTTACTGAAGTTCGATTATTGAAGCATAAAAGTGAAGCTTCAGAGGAATTGAAAGTTTTCAGATGCGATAACGGAAAGGAATATTTAAGTAATGATTTAGTGAATTTTACTCGAGATCTTAGTATAGTGATCAGATGCGATAACGGAAAGGAATATTTAAGTAATGATTTAGTGAATTTTACTCGAGATCTTGGTATAGTGATTGATCCCGCTCCTCCATACACTCCAGCTTTGAATGGAGTTGCTGAAAGATGCAATAGATCGCTCCTGGATATAGAAAGGGCTTTAATTGCTGAATCACAATTACCTAAGACTTTTTGGGGTCAAGCTATTCTTACAGCAGCTTACTTGAAAAATCGAATGCCAAGCAGCTGCACTCAGAACTTAACGCCGTATTTCTTAAAATTTGGAGAAGATCCCGATTTGAAGCACATACGTGTTTTTGGATGCAGTGCCTACATGTTAGTTCCTTCCGTTCATCGTAAGAAGCTTGATGATAGGTCTAAACATATGATCTTCATAGGTTATTCTTCAATGGGATATCGATTGCTAGATCCTGAGACGAAACGCATACCTATTTCAAGAAATGTCAAATTTGATGAAGAGAAGAGGCATACCATAAACTCAAAACAACACATAGTGAAAAATTCAGAATTGACTGATTGTGAAAGTAACCCAGATTCTCAAGAAAGAACTAGTAAAGATTCAGAGGATTCTGAAGAGAAAGAAGATAAAATGAGAAAATCCGAGAGATCAAGAAAACAACCTAATCGGTATCCAGCTCCTGAGGTGTATGAATCATTACTTTGCCAACAAGAAATTTTATCTTTTGATGAGATCAAATTTCTCCCTGTTGATGAACAACGTTTATGGAAGGAAGCTATGGATGCAGAGATAGAAAGCATGAAAATCAACGACGTCTGGGATCTCGAAAAATTACCACCTGACAAACAAGCTATTTCCTGCAAATGGGTGTATACCATCAAAATAGATGGACGTTATAAGGCTCGACTTGTAGCCCGTGGATTTATGCAAAAAGAAGGACTAGACTATAGTGAAACTTTTGCTCCTGTAATAAGTATGCCAGCTTTACGTTTAGTGCTTTTTGTGATTTTAAATGATGACTTACATGCATTTGTTTTGGATGTAAAAACAGCTTTCCTGAATGGTAAGTTAAATGAACTTGTTTTTATGGATCAGCCGCAAGGCTATGATGACGAAAGTGGGTTAAAATGTAAACTCAAACGGAGTTTATATGGCTTGAAATAGGCCCCACGACAATGGTTTGAAAGGTTTCTTGAATTTGTTTCAAAATTAAAATTTAAATCACTTGATAATGACCTTGTATTTTTATTCGCTATAGTAATGGTCATAAAATAATTATTGCTCTGTATGTTGATGATATGCTTATAGCAGGTTCAGATTTAAATGAAACTAATGTAGTTATTTCTTTACTCTCTAAAGAGTTTCATATGTCAAAATCAGAATGTGTTTCAGAATTTCTGGGTATTCAAATGAAATTTAAATCTGAAAGTTTAATAATGGATCAAGATTCTTATATAATTAAATTGTGAAGTAAATTTAATATGCTAGAATGTAAACCTAGTGATATTCCTATTTCTCCTAAATCCACTCCATCTGATTTCAAAAATGGAAAACCATTTAATGGTCCATACCGTGAACTTGTAGGTTGTTTATTGTATTTATCATATATTTCACGACCTGATATTTTATATAGTGTTAATTGTTTGGGTCAAATGCAGGAAAATCCTACTGAAGTTGCATGGATCGCACTAAAGAAAGTCTTAAGATATTTGAAAGGAACTTTGTCCTTAAAACTTGTGTATAAAAAGCAAAAATCTGATCCTAAATTATCTATGTATGTTGATTCTGATTGGGGGGCTAATACAAATGATAGAAAATCAGTATCAGGTTACATTTTAATGTTTTGTAACATGCCTGTTCTCTGGTGTTGTAATAAACAAAAATCAGTTGCATTATCTTCAACTGAAGCTGAAGTTATTGCTTTAACTAAAAGTTTGCAAGACCTGTTGTGGTTCAAAAATATTGCTTGTGAAATTGCAAGTATTAAGGATTTAGTTATTTTAGAGGATAATTAGTCTTGCATAAAATGTATCAGTAATGAAAGTAGTTATGGTAGAATAAAACATATAGATATAAAATTAAAATTTGTTCGTAATGTTGTAAAAGAAAATAATATCAAAATTGAATATGTTCCTAGAAATATGCAAATTGCCGATATGTTTACAAAGGCATTGCCTAAAGTTAAATTTTATGAATTGTTGGTTTTTTTGCTGTTTGTATAAGTAATGTTTTAACTCTGTCATATTTTTAATGTTTGTTTATTGTAATTTTTCATTCTGTGTTTTTCTAATGTAATGCTAGATTATGGGCGGGTGTTAGTATATCGTATCGTAATTGTAATCGTAGCATTACAACTTAAATTTTATTGGATGATACTTTTGTGTAAGCTTTCTTGCACGTCCGGGAAACATGACTGCAGAATCCCAGACGAATTTATAAATATAAGTGATGTTCAATTTTCAGTTTAGTTACTATGTTTTTGTCATTGTGTAATGTTCTTTCGTAACTCAATATATATTCGATCCAAGGCCTCCTCTATTTATTTGCTTTGTTATTTCATCATATATATATATATATATATATACTAGCCGGTCGTTTCCGAGTGGGTCCCAGATACATAGTACAGCGTACAGCCCTGACTTCGCTTGGGACCCTGAAAGTGCATTTTATATGCAACCAGAAAAATATAAAAAAAATACTTTAAATTAAAAATATACAAAAATAACTAATAAAAATAAAAAATAAAAATACTTAAATAAAGATTTCGCGACATAAATAGTTTATTTTCATGAGCCCCCTGACAAAATACTACTGGGCCCTTTCCCGTGATTATCTAGGGGTTGGGCCCAAGTAATACTTTGTATCTGGGACCCACTTGGAAGCGACCGGCTAGTATATAATAAAAAAATCAGCAATAGTTCTGTTTTTCTTCTAATCTTCCGCAATCGGGTTCATAGCCGATGTTGCCCACAAACTCGCTAGCTCTAAAATCGCTGATTAACGACTTTTTTTTTGTAGACTTGTAAAGCGGAGTTTCACACTCTTACTTAAAACTGCTGCTGAAATATGGAACAATTACCTAAAATTTTCGACACACAGTGTGACCCCCTTGATGGATTAGTATCTAAAATTGCTGAAATACATAGTTACCTATTTTCTAGTACATTTTTTATGCTAAATTTTAAGTAACTATCTATTACTGAGTTATAGCAAAATAACATAAGAAATCCGACCCCCATTTAACCCTCTTCAGTGGCTGAATTTCTAAAATCGCGTTAATACCTGTTTAACTATTTTTTAGTAGATTTGTTATCCTGAATCTGTGATTTCAAGCTCATAACTAAAAGAGCTGCGGAGATATGGCGAAATTTTGAAATGACCTAAAATTTTCGACCCACATTTACCCCCCCCCCTTAATGGGTGAAATTCTAAAATCGCTGAAATATGTGTTTAATTATTTTTATGTCAGATTTGTCATCCTGAATGTCACGCTCTTATCCCAAACTACTCATGATACAGGGTGACAAGGTGAAATCATCGAAAATTCTCGACCCCCCCGCCCTCCATTTAACCGCCTTAGTAGTTGAATTTCTAAAATCGCCTAAAATACATGTTTAACTATTCTTTAGTAGATTTGTTATCCCGAAAATCACGCTCCTAAGTGTAACTTCTAATGAGATATGGCAAAATGGCGTAAAACATTCGACCCCCATTTAACTTCCCTTAATATCTCAATTTCTAAAATCGCTGAAATAGGTGTTTAACTATTTTTTCTATAGATTTGTTATCCTGAGTTTCATGATTCTACCTATAATTTCTATTGAGATATGGCAAAATGACCTAAAATATTTGACCTCCTATTTAACCCCCCCCCCCTTAGTTTCTGAATTTCTAAAATTGCTGAAATATATGTTTATCTATATTTTTTGTAGATTTGTTATCCCGAATTCCGAGCTCCTAATTAAAAATGCTGCTGAAATATAGTGAACAGGCAAAATGACCTAAAGCGTTCGACCCCCCATTTAACCCTCTTAATTGATGAATTTCGAAAATCGCAGAAATAGTTGTTTAAGTATTTTTTTAGTAGATTTTTTATCCTGAATTTCACGTTTCTATCTAAAACTGCTGCTGAGATATGGCAAAAACGCGAAATGCCTAAAAATTTCGACTCTCATTTAACCCCCTTAGTTGTTGAATTTGTAAAATCGCTGAAACTTGTTTTTAACAAACTTTTAGTACATTTGTTATCTTGAATTTCGCGCTTTTAACTAAAACTGTTGTTGAGATATGGTGAAAAGGCAAAATGACCTAAAACTTTAGACCCCCCATTTAACCCCCTTAGTGGTTGAATTTCTAAAATCACTGAAACACGTGTTTAATTATTTTTTTAGTAGATTTGTTATCTTGAAGCTCACGCTCTTACCTAAAACTGCTGATGAGATATGGTGATAATGTGAAATCACCGAAAATTTTCAACCCCCCTTAAACCCACTTAGTGGTTGAATTTCTAAAATCGCCTGAAATACACGTTTAACTATTCTTTAGTAAAATTGTTATCCCGAATTTCACACTCCTACTTAAAACTCCTGCTGAGATATGCCGAAAAGACGAAATTATCTAAAAATTTCGACCCCCCATTTTACCCCCTTAGGATATGAATTTTCAAAAATCCATTCTTAGTACGCGCCTACATTGTGTATAGAACGTGTCTTCAAAATTTCATTGCTCTGGAACAAACGGTTGAGGCTCGGCGTTGATTATGAGAAAATCAAGCTACTTCTTTATAAGTATATAGATAGATAGATAGCTGCATTTCTGTATTTGAACATGTGTAAAACAACACTGGAACAAAAAACTGTGAAGAAATTTTATTTTTACTTTTATATTATTGCACTTTTACACTGACTTTTTATGATGATTTTTTATAAACTTCAAAGTTTATCAGATTATTTTATGGCCGATGTTTTTAAACTCAATTTTCATATCGTTTTATGTCTGCAATATTTTTTAAATCTAAAAATATATTGATAAGTAATATAGATTCTTAATGTGTGAATTTCTTATTTGGTGATTCGTTGTTATACAGATGTTTGTTCGCAGACATTGTTATACAAATATTTGTGAACAATGGAATGCATTACTTCGTGATTTGCTTTTTTAAATATTTGAATGACACGAAACAGTGACGGTCAACTGTATAATTTAATTCTAAATTTATATTAAACAATTTAAATAAAATGTCTCACCAATTTATATTGAGTATAATTAAATGTATGTTCATTAAAACATTTTATTATTGCTATTTAAAACAGTAACGGGTACTTTAGAAAAGATATTTTTACTAAAGAAACTTTTTTTTAAATCATCTATTAGTAACTATCGTCGTTAACTATCATTTAGCTTTACATTTAGTATGCAGTGACATGTAAAAAAAAGTTACATTTTGCTATAAAAATGTTATTCTATACTTCATTGTTAGTCATTTTCTAAAAAAACATAGGTATTAGAAGTTATATGTACACATGGAGAAAAAAATTAACAATTAAATAAATAAAAATTGTGTATCATCTCCTTCTAAATTGATGTAATAGTAAGAAATTTAATAAATGAAATGTAAATATTTCATGTCCTTGGTAACCACACCCTAGAAATTTCCTATTGTGCGAATATTGTAATCGATCACATTTTTTATCAACTTATTATTTAACACTGCCCTGTTAATTATATTATCTATATCCTCAAATTGTCAAGGGATTTGGAGAAATAATTTAATTACACCTTTATACACACTAAATACATGATAGGGTAATACTGATGTCAAGTTTTAATGGCCTACCGCATCTCATTTAGTCTGGCGTAAATAACGTTGTGATTGATGAAGTAAACTCTAATGATGTTGCAATAATGTTGTTTAATAAATAAGAAATTATAGAAAACCCAAAGCATTATTTATTTGCGTAACAGTAGTTTTAAAAGAAAAAAAATCTGTTTTTAGATACAATTTTCAAATAACTGTGTAAGTTTAAATGATTATATTTTATTTTCTAAAGTATCAATATTTGTTATAAAATAACATATTTTTAGTTAGTAAAGGAAATACAGTTATAATTGTTTAAAATATTTGATGTAGATTTTGATACACCTGTTCCATAATGTCTATATAACTATCTAAGCATTCTATATATTTTTTTCATACAATAAAAAAAAATATATCAAGCTTTTTTATGCACTTATATAATGATACACAGCGTAATTTATTTCATAGGTAAGATGCTTTTCATTAAAATTCAAAACTAGCATTGGAACATATTTTTTGACACCATATAAAAGAGCAAAACTGCTTGTTTTTATGAAGTCCTGTATCGTGTGGCATATGAAATAGTGAATGGTTAAATATGAATTCTTGATACTGGCATTGGAGTTAATTTCCGGGTTTCTGGTAAATATTTGAAGACATGTACTAATAATTTTCATAATTAAAACTAAGTAATTATATATTAATAATTATTATTATTCAAAGTGTGATTTTCAATAAAAACAGTTCCTAAATTATATTTAGGTTAAATCAGTGTATTTCATTGTAAAAAAAAGAAAATCAACTTCATGACTTTTCATAAAGTTAACAATTTTCCCTCCGTTCGAACTTTACGAAGATTTAAGGAAAAGTGCATTAAACATGTTTCTGGAATGATTTGATCTAAGGAACACAATTCACACATTAGTATCATTAGCGGATATATCCAACAATTTCAGGAATTTTTTTTAATTCAGGAATTTCAATTTTATTCAAAAATTCCGAATCCGTATCGGAAATTCCGAAAAATGAATGTGTAATCACGAAATGTCTGTAGTAAATAAAGAAACAGAAACAGAAACAATAGAGTGTTTCAATGGGATTCCCAGTTGCAATCAACTCCACAACCTGTATATGAGTAGTTGTATATCACATCTTAAAGGAGCGAGAGAAAAAAAGTAAAATTGTAGCATATTTGTACTATAATAAGAAATAAAAGTAAGGGAATCGACTGAAAGCTTCATCAGCCAATCAGGAGAAAGCAGCCAGCTAATCAAGTTTAATTAGTGTTAACTCCAGCCAATCAAATTTAACTGACAGTAGAGGTGGCGGGGCTTCGCTGACAGTTTCTCAGGAAGAGAAGAAAATAGACAAATGGGTAAATAACAAAAAACATTAAAATAAAAGAATTACGTAGACAAATAATTAAAAAGATGAAGAGAAAATATGTTGTACTATTTCCAATGGAGAATCGTTCGCAAAAAGGCAGGAAAAAGCAAAAAAAAACGTAAATTTACACCTTTAAAAACAAAAAGGCAGTTTATATTGTCATGCATAATAGTTTAAATTACAGTTAGTATAAGAAAAAGGATGGGAAATACATTTAAATAGGTTTTTTTTTTTTTTTGTTTAATATACTATAAAATTTAAATACAAAACAAAAAGTATTACCGCAAGTAGGACTACTCTTGTAAATTAGTAGTATACCAAGGTCTTTTACGTTTAGAAAGGACATAAACGTCGTAATCAGGAAGTTCATAGACAATTGGAAACTTTATACATATTACTATAAAATGTTTTGAGAGGAATTTAATGCGGTTAGCTAGTAAAAATGTTTTGAGATTTTTTCTGATAGTAGAGTTACGTAGATATATAGAGCCATTACGGATAATTCTAAGTTTTTTTTTTTTTTTTTTTTTTTTTTTTTGTGGGAGCGGAAAAAGGAAGTCCATACTAGTTTTACAAGCGAAACCCCAGTATGGACAGGCATGAGTAGCAATAAGGAGTATGCAAGCGTTATAAATAAGCATTTTGTTATGAATAGAAAGTAAGTTCTAAAGGCTGCGTAGAAAAGGTGAGAGAGAATTAGAAATGCCAGCGACATTAGCACGGATATTATGAATATGTTTTTTTAAAGGTGATGCGTTTGTCAATGATAACCACCAGGTATTTTGCATTATCTGACCAGGGGATGGTAGTATTATTGATGCTGAGTCTATTAGGAAAGGAGAAAGTGCGAGAAAAGTAGATAGCAGTTGTTTTGTTTTTGTTTAGTTTGTTACGCTATAGATGACACCACTCAATGAAGATGTCAAGATAATTTTGAATATTTTTATATAGGAAGTAAGGGTGATGTGCAGTAGCGTAACTAGTGGTATCGTCCGCATATACGGCAAGAAAAATAAGTTAACTACGAGAAATATCATTAAAATAAAAAGAAAATAGGGTTAGGCCCAAAATCGAGCTTTGAATAATACCGCAGGTAATGAAGTGCAAGACAGACAATGTATTATTAATGCGAACGAAGTAATTATGATCGCCAAGGTAGGAATGTATAAAATGTATAGGGCCGGATAGGATGTTAAGCCGAATTAATTTGAAAATAAGTCCCACATGCTAAACTTTATCAATGGCCTTGGCAGCAGTGGGTTCTTTCGCGTTGCAGTGGGTTCTTTCGCGTTAAAGTTTTCTGTAATAAATTCCATAACGCAAAGAAGCTTGTGTAATGTAGAATGTTTGGCAATAAAGCCGAATTGTTCAGGTATGAAAATATTATTATTGGTTAAGAATTCATTCAGTTTGGAATGAATGACTCGTTCAATAATTTTAGAGAGAGAGAAGATGAGACTGATAGGACGGAAATTAGTTGGGTCATTAAGATTACAGGAACGCTTGGGAATTGGAGTGATAACAGAAGTTTTCCAAGGTTTTGGAAAATAGCAAAATTTAAGGATGAAATTTGTAAGATGTGTAATATAAATGATACAGTTAACGGGAAGTTGTTTCATGGTTGGAGATATTGTCATACCCAGGGTATTTACAAAATTTGAATAAAATAATAATAAAAAAAAGATAAGTTGAATTTCAGGGAGGGATTCAGGGGACGTGGTAAGATAGTCACGTTCAGTGTCATTGAAGTCATTAAAGTGGGTTTGGCTAGAGATTAATGGGTTCGGAGAAAATTCATTTTCGTGGGAATTAGCAAGATAATCATATTTTTCTTTATATATATATATATATAGGCAGTAACGTTATTAACTGTTAAAGTGTGAATAGGGCCATAATGAGTATTGAGCTTTCTTTGATGAGCCAATTAGAATTGTCACTACTAGAGAGATTTTCTAGGAAGTTAGTTAAATTTTTTTGTTTTTCTTTTAGGTAACTTTCATTACAAAAAGCTACCTATTGCAGCCGTTTGGAGGAAAGCAGTTCCAAAACATTTTTGGCATATTTTCATTTAATATATTTCATATTCATATCTAAATTTATTAATCTATAAGGTATCTTCCTCCGTGGTTGAAACTATTAGGATGTTCGGAAAGTTCCTTCCGTTTGGAAAAACCAATTCGTACCGGAAACTTCTGTCGGTTAATTATTAGACATTGCAAATCGGAATTAGTGTATAATAATTAAATGGTAAAATTTTCCGGTATGAAGCAACTTTCCCAAACGGAAAGAACTTTCCGAACAACCCAATTCATTATCGCACGTCAATTACTTTACTTTACTTGACTTTTAAAATCTGTATTTTATCATAAGAGCACTGTAGTTAGACAAGTAAAATAGCCGGAGGTGTAAACCGAAGTAGAAAGACAAATATAACTCAGAACAAAGTATTAACTCTTTTGGAAAGTGATAAACAAATATGAATGTTTATTAAACTGAAGGAAAATTCATTTACGATAGGAAAACAAATTAATTTTCAAATTTCTTACACAAACGTTTTTCACCTCATGCATTTCATTTATTATTACAAATTTCTGTTTAAATGTGAGATTTTATGTTTAAAATTTCAGCATAAAATTTAATACATGAATGCCGATTTAGAAATGTATTACCTGAACAATGTTTTTGTTAAAAAACAATAAACAAAATTTTCTTTTTTCTGTAATTTTATTTATAAATTCAGTTGAAAGAAAGATATCTTTGAAATAATTTTATTTTTGACTCATTTATTGTTAGTAAAAATAAATAAATAACATATTCATCGAGACTTATAAAACAAGGAACAACATTGCACCAGAATATTTTTATCCATTTAACATTTGGAAATGAAATATTGAAAGTGCTTTTTAAAATGGAATATTACATCTAAAAAAAAAAAAAAAAAAAAAAAAAAAATTGTAGTTGTGCAGATTTATGTCCGAAATGATAATATAATGACCTAAAATTTGTAATATGTTTATTTGAAAATATTGCCATGTGCAGTCTTACAACTTTCATATGAATTTGAACAATAGTTTTCCCTTATTTCAGTTAAACGAAGTATTAAAGTAGAAACAATAATAAACACAGGAATAACAAGAAATAAAAACAAAATATTTAAAACTATGTTTTGAAGAACTAAAGGTTCTTATTATCATGCATATTACATAAGCATTTGCTGTTAAATTAAAAAAGGAAATGTTGCTAAAGTTTCTTATATTATCATGCATATTACATATGAATTTGCTGTTAAATTAAAAAAGAAAATGTTGATTCCTTAAAGTTGCAGTGCACCGTCAAAATGAACTTTTTTTTATCAATTCACTTTTGTGTACATTACAACAAATGTTTACAGTGGTATTAGATATCAACATACAAATTATGGCTTTTATCTTAATAAAAAATATATATTTCTTTTAATCCCGAACAATTATAATTCTACAAAATATTTCATGCGTATACCATTTTTACACACAATGTAAACTTTCTTTAATCAACATCAATCTACAAGGAAATTCTTTATACATAAAATTAAAGTTATTAACATTTTCTGTTTTAATTACATAAATAAAGCATTTAAAAATTAGCTTAATTTGAATTAAAAAATTATCATAATTTAAAAAATATATAATTATTTTTAAATGACATTATTTTTTGTACCTTATATATATATAGGGAGCCTCCGTGAGAAATTTCACTAAAATTAAAAAAGAAAAAAGAATGGACATTGCATATTTTGAATTCATGAAAACGATTAAATTCTTCAATCTTCTCAAAGGGTATTTAAAATGGGCTTGACTGAAACAGCTGTTGCCTGCGGCTGAAAAAAATATGCAAAACCCACTTAAAAATATCGTAATCGATATTTGTTCTTCAATCGGTATCTGCGGTCATAAATATTATTATTAATCTAAAAAAAAATCGATAGTTTGAAGGATTTTTTAACTTTCCGCGTCCACTGCATCCTTAATGATTAATATTTGTGGAAGGAAATATTGCTTTGTTCAACTACTGATTATATTTATATTAAATAATATAAATTTTATACGGCATTTTACTTATTTTGGAGAAGAGAGAATTTATTGTTATTGAAACATTAAATTTTTATTATAAACTCTCTGTTATCTTACCTTCAGTAGATTTAAATTTAATAAAATGATTATATATCATATTAATCGAGACTAATGAAACGGAATATTGTATTCCACTAGAATAATTCCTGTCCTTTTATCATTTGGAAATAAAATATTCAAAGGAATTTTCCTAAATGCAATAGAATATATCAACTATTCTCTGTTGTAGCTTATATTTAATGAGATCTATATTCTAGGATTTGTAATACTTTTCATTTGAAATGTGTAAACTTTCTAAGTGTATGTGAAATTTAACAATAGATGTTCCATAATTGATGCAATAGTAATCTTAATGTTCCAACAATTATAAAAACATTATTACAAAATGTAATGTATGTACCAAAACACAATTACAATTTGTTATAAAATGCGTTTTACTTGTGAATTTATTGTAAAATAAAAAAAATAGTTTGATATTTTCTGCTAACACTTTGCAGAATGAAATAATTTACAGAAATACAACTTTGTCTAACCAATTTTTTATATTAAAAATATTAACATATATTCTTATTTTGATTGATATTTAATTTAATTTTAAGAAAATTATTATGTAATTATTAGCTCACTGTTACACCACAGTCCTTGATTGGTACGAAAAACAAAGTAGCAATATAGCAAATATATTTCAAAATTATATATTGTAAAACCTTTTTCGGAATTGAATGAAGCATTAAAAATGTTCTCAATTAGAGCTTATATGTAATGGGATTCATATCCAGTCTAAATAATCTACCGGGCCATTATAGTAATATTTTTCCAGGAAGATTTTCTTTGGAGATATTGTTTAGTGTAGATCGGGTGTTTGGCTGTTAGAGTGTTCGGATGATTGTGTAGATTGGCTTGTGTAGCAAACTGTAATTGAACTTAAACAGTAGTTTTTCTCTAATATGTGTAATTTTATAGAAACTGTAGACACAAAAATAAGAAAATTAATAACAACAATCTGGAATAAAATGAATATTAAACTAGTAAAAAATAAAAAATAAAATCACCTCATGCATACATTATGAATGCGTTTAAATGCGGAAAATTCTTTAGTGTTTAACACTTATGTACACCTTATATAGGGCGATGGAGAAATAAAGATGTATATGCAACTGTTAATACAAAGATACAAAAATAATATAAAAATAATAAAAAATAAAAAAACTGTAGTCAATTTAGTTTTTTATGGTCATAATCATGTTCAGCTTATCGAATTCATTAACGGGTTCATCGATTTTCAAAGCACAATATAATCTACAATATATAAAACTTCTCTTTGGAATTATTCATATGTGTAGATTTGTAATGATTATGTGGATATGATTAATAATTTTCTTGTTTATGAAATTGTATTGTTAAAGGCAGCATACTAACAATTATTGGCCAGAATGAAGAAATAGAGGTAAATCTGGAATAGGTATACCCCGAAAAACAAATTTACTGTCTGGAAACTGTCTAGAAACGAAAACGATCCTAATCCGCAGCCGGATTCGTTTTCGTTTCCAGACAGTTTCCGTCATAAATTTGTTTTTCGGGGTATACCTATTCCAGATTTACCTCTATTCCATTATTCTACCGATATTATATTGTTTCTGGGTATTAAGCTCTAATAAAGAATATTCGGTTTCGGTGATTATTCGGTCATACCGAAACTGCTGTAGAGTCTCATAAGGACATGCCAACATAAGAACCCCCTCACCGACTATAGTTCCTAGAAATGTTTTTCAATGACGTTACCATTGTTGGATCTTCGAACAGTATATAAAACAATAAAACGATCAACAATAACAAAAACTGTTTATTATCTGTAATTATGAAGGTCAATCAAGATATGTATATAACAAAAAAATGTTGACGGAAGTTCACCGGGACGTGGATTCCAAAACATATAAAAATATCATAACTGTTTTGTTAAATGTGTATTACTTTTGATATTTGCATTTTTTTTTTTTTAAATGAATGATAATGTTGCTTAATAAAACGTTATATTTTGTGTTACCGTTCTAAGTCTTAACAATACATATTAAAGTTATTACTAAAAATAAATTTTATAAGTGACATGTATTTAGAAGTGTACTCGATTACAATTAGACATCGAGTACAAACTACTTATTATTATTCCTTTTCATTCTGCTATATTTGTGTTCTACAAAAAAATCTTTGTTAAAAGGAACTTTACATGAATTACTTTACTTAATACATACGCTCAATGAGTTATATTTTTTATGTTTACAATAAAGCTATTTATAAAAGTTTTAAAAAACATTTTTTCCAAAAGTTTTTACATAAATTTAATTTAAAATAATGTCTTAACTTCTCAATAATATGTCTCAAGATTATACGCATCTCTGATTTTTTATTTGATATTCCTTAAATAATTTTAATAATAATTTTATATTTTAATAATAATTTTTTATTTAATAACGAGAAAATGTATTTTTATTTGTTAAACACGTTGTTCCATATCATATATTCTAGTACGAGCAAATCTTGTGTGTGGTTATATATATATATATATATATATATATATATATATATATATATATATATATATATATATATATATATATATATATATATATATGCAAATTTTATCTTAAAAACGGCTCTAACGATTTGGACGAAATTTCGTATCCTACCATTTTGGGGAATCAGAAAACTATTAGGCTAGGTCACATGTTCGAGAAAATTCAATTAGTGGGTCATTTTGGGTCATTTTGGGTCATGGTCTAACTAATTGTATCTTAAAAACGGTTCAAACGATGTTGACGAAATTTTGTATCCGACCATTTTCGGGCACTAGAAGACTATTGGGCTAGGTCACATGTTCGAGAACTTTCGATTAGTGGGTCATTTTTGGGTCAACGTGGGTCAAATTAATTTTATCTAAAAAACAACTCTAACGATTTTGATTATATTTTGTGTCTTACGAGTTTCGAGCACGATAAAATCATTGGGCTAGGTCACATGTCCGAGAAAATTCGATTAGTGGATCATTTCTAGGTCAATGTGGGTCAATATCTAAAAAGCGGCTCAATTTACACTAAATTTTGCATCCAATGATTTTCGGGCACGAGAAGACTGTTGGGCTAGGACACATGTTCGAGAAAATTCAATTAGTGGGTCATTTTGGGTCATGGTCAGGCTAATTGTATCTAAAAAACGGTTCAAACGATTTTGACGAAATTTTGTATCCGACTATTTTCGGGCACGAGAAGACTATTGGGCTGGGTCACATGTTCGAGAACTTTCGATTAATCGGTCATTTTTGGGTCAAAGCGGGTCAAATTAATTTTATCTAAAAAACGGCTCTAACGATTTTGATTAAATTTTGTATCTTACGAGTTTCGGGAACGCGAAAATCATTGGGCTAGGTCACATGTTCGAGAAAATTCGATTAGTGGGTCATTTCTGGATCATTGTGGGTCAAGATCTAAAAAGCGGCTCAATTTACACTAAATTTTGCATCCAATTGTTTTCGGGCACGAGAAGACTGTTGGGCTAGGTCACATGTTCGAGAAAATTCAATTAGTGGGTCATTTTGGTCATGGGTTTTGAACTCAAATTTAATTTTGATTCAAATTTAATATTTGAACTCAAATTTAATTTTGACCGAGCATAGCTCGGTCTTCCCTGCACGTATGTCATAAACGCCAAAGTTTCTAAAATGTATCATATCGTAATTTAGCTCATAGACATTCATGGTTCATTTCATGATATTTATTGAAGATCCGAAGTAATTTTTTCAACTACAGGTAAATGAATGAAATTCTCCCTTGCGTAAAGATTTTGTTTTGTTTGTTAAAATGCAATCTATGACTGCTTGTAAAATGCTCATTTTTAATACCTCTGAAACAGCGTTCAGTATTAAAAAGACGAAATACTAATGAATATGTAGTATTTTGTACCGCAAAGAATTAGAATGAACAGAATTTATTCATAATGACAAAATTTCAGGAAATGAAAATTAAATATCATTACTACCAAAGAAAATATTATAAAGAAAAATGTCAAAAGTTACGTAATGAAATAATTATTACTGGTTGATCACATAAGTACATATATTAATATAATTAAAGTTAATCTTCCAGAGAAAAAGATAGCAAAATTATATAAATATCGTGTCGTTGTATTGGCATACGAAAAGGATTGTTTTCCAAAGGAAAAAAAAAACACACTACAGATTTGCAGATATAAAATACACTTATGTGATATTTCAAAAAATATATCTTGTTATTTTGTAATATATATTATCTTCAATCGAATGATTATAATAGATGCACGAATACGTGTGTTTGTGTATATGCGTGCATTAGCGTTTATTACTATTATGAAATATCTTTGGATATAGCTTACTCATATATTTACAGTAACACTATATGAAAATTATTCAAAATGATAAGCAAGTGAAAAGTTAAATGCGAACATTTATTGTGCCTGCATTAAATAATATTAATGCGTATTTTGCGATTTGTATAATGCATGTAACCCGACTCACTCACTTTAATAAAACATTTTATACATTTTGTTTTGTGCGTCAGTAGACTACTTCATTTAAATATATATATATATATATATATATTACTAAAAGTAGTTAATACACCGAATGTACTAATTGAGAACTCATTCATTATTTTCATGCATCTATATAATAAAACCGTAAGTCACGTGACTGTCATCAACAGTTCCGGGATGCCCGTTTCACTTTTTCATATGCCAGGCGGCCATTTTTATTCAAAATTATTTTTTCGAATAAAACTGCATAAAAGTTACATTTTTAGAAAGATCGTTCAAAATAAATTAATATTTGAGAGATGACTTACGTTCAGTTATGTATACATTCTGCAATAACTTCAGTTTAAATTAGGTTCGCAGTTCGAATTCTCTATCTATGAAAGTAAACAACAACAACAAAAAAAGATTCATTCGTTGTGAACGTTTAAAATATTAAACCATGAATTTTTGGACCGTTGCCTGGTGTTAAAAAAAATAATCCGCACCAGTGAGATAATCAAAGTTTACCATAATTCTGTTCTATACAACTCAACTTCCTTCCGGATCTTTTCATGACGTTAGTTGAACTCATGTAATAATATTTAATGGATCAAATTTCGAAACGAATTGTCAGCTTTTATTTTTCTCGTGTGCAAATTAGAAACGATACTTTAATTTTGAAATCAAATGTTTTGATTTATGATATTATTTCTTATTTATCTATTTTCCATTTTAAATGAAAAATGTGAACGTCATGTATTTTAAATTGGAACAGTTGTCACAGACGCACCAGGGTTGGTGCGATTTTTGTTTTGCGCCATTTTGGCGAGAAAATCCCATTTTGAGTTACCTATTAGAGATTGCTAAAACAGCATGTACTTTTATTTTATTATGAAATAGTTTATTTTATATTAAAAAACACACAATTTTATTATAAAACACACACAATGATTAATTTATTATAAAACACACAATATTTAATTTATTATAAAGCATACGGAATCTGCTCTACCGGGTTGCCATACGAAGCGAAATCTAGCCGAAACCGCCGGGTTGCCCAGGCATAAAATTGCCATTTTGGCGACAAACTGATACCCCGGGGCGTCTGCGACAGCTGTACCACATTTATTAAACACATAAAATTATATTGATGGCTTTGAAAAAAATAAATTATGAATAAAAATAATTTGTTACAATGTTTAACATACATTTAAGGGCGACCAAACTGGTCGCCAGTGGCGGCTAGTTTTTTAATATGAATGCAAAGTACGTTAAAAAAATTATGGACGGTGTCTATAACTATAGTTCTAATTAACCCAAGATTAAACGAAAAGTATCGCTCTTTTTTAATACAGTTATTTATAAATGTTAATGTTTCCTTTTGTCACATGGGAGCCGTCTATATGCCGTCTATTATAAAAACTTTCCAAAATTAAAATTAATATTTAATTACGATTAATTTCACATTAAAATGAATATTAAAATGATATAAAAATAATCAACATTCATGTTTCAATTTTCAAATCGTAACACATCTTTTTTATTTTTATTAAACCCATTTGCATAGAATTAATGCATTTCAAGAATTTATTTTTTATTCAGAAATTCTGAATTTATACCGGAAAATTTGAATACTTTATTTTTCTTTATTTAGCTATTAGTTTTTCTATATTAATGACTCATTCTGCTTTGAGTAGTCGCACAGTCAAGACGTTTATCTCCTTTAATGTTTTGAGTGGGTTTGTTAGTTATAAGTATTGGTGGTTCATTTGCAAAGTACATTGAGTGTGTTTCGTTGTGCTTACGATGGCTATGGCCGATAGTAACGCAAATATTCTCATGAAGAGACTGGCACGAATTATCAATGAACTGATTCCTTGGACTTTCTCGCTGAATTTAATCATTATGAACGCAGTATGAGCCTAACCATCTGATTATCCGACAGTTTTGCTCTGCTAATGACGCTGAATTCAATTCACTTTAACTCCTCGCAGACCACTCTACCAAAGATGATATGAAAGCTCAAGTAAGATCTTTATGTAGCTTTACCGTATGCATTTTAAGAGAGCCATACAATGTAAATTTAATTCTATCTACTGGTTTCAATAGATTATTTAAAAGTGAGGTTATGGAGAATCTTAATATTCTTAAAAGTATTAGCCCGAACCCCACTCCCGCCCATACAGGAAAAAGACGCCATTCCGAGATTGTTGCTAGTATCCCACTTTGCAATAAATTCATTAACCTCTCCTCTGAAGTTAACCTCGATGCTCCCACTGATATGAAGCAAGATAACACTAGTAGTCAAAATTCCGACGAACTGATTCCTTGGACTTTCTCGCTGAATTTAATCATTATGAACGCAGTATGAACCTAACCATCTGATTATCCGACAGTTTTGCTCTGCTAATGACGCTGAAATCAATTCACTTTAACTCCTCGCAGACCACTCTACCAAAGATGATATGAAAGCTCAAGTAAGATCTTTATGTAGCTTTACCGTATGCATTTTAAGAGAGCCATACAATGTAAATTTAATTCTATCTACTGGTTTCAATAGATTATTTAAAAGTGACGTTATGGAGAATCTTAATATTCTTAAAAGTATTAGCCCGAACCCCACTCCCGCCCATACAGGAAAAAGACGCCATTCCGAGATTGTTGCTAGTATCCCACTTTGCAATAAATTCATTAACCTCTCCTCTGAAGTTAACCTCGATGCTCCCACTGATATGCAGCAAGATAACACTAGTAGTCAAAATTCCGACGAACTGATTCCTTGGACTTTCTCGCTGAATTTAATCATTATGAACGCAGTATGAACCTAACCATATGATTATCCGAAAGTTTTGCTCTGCTAATGACGCTGAAATCAATTCACTTTAACTCCTCGCAGACCACTCTACCAAAGAAGATATGAAAGCTCAAGTAAGATCTTTATGTAGCTTTACCGTATGCATTTTAAGAGAGCCATACAATGTAAATTTAATTCTATCTACTGGTTTCAATAGATTATTTAAAAGTGACGTTATGGAGAATCTTAATATTCTTAAAAGTATTAGCCCGAACCCCACTCCCGCCCATACAGGAAAAAGACGCCATTCCGAGATTGTTGCTAGTATCCCACTTTGCAATAAATTCATTAACCTCTCCTCTGAAGTTAACCTCGATGCTCCCACTGATATGAAGCAAGATAACACTAGTAGTCAAAATTCCTCTGTTCTAATGCTACTGTAAACGGCGTATCAGGTGAGAAAAAAAAGAAATCCACCCACTGTATGTAGAATTCAACGATATCGACTGGCAAACAATCACCCACGAACTTAAATCTGTTCATACTGAACCCCCCCCCCCCTTTGTCTGCCTTAAAGGTGAACTTCTCAAAATTGAATGCAATCAATTTCGTGATATGCATATTGATTTGATAAACTTCTTAAATTCACTACTATCCATCCTAAAGACCGACGTCTAAATAAAGTCTTACCCCATCAAGACGTTGATAACATCTACAAAATACGCGAACTCTGTTATATTACTGTTGATATTGAATACGTCAGGAATTCTTACCGACGTCAGGAATTGCCAACGGTTTTGCCACGCTTCTCAGATATGTAATTTTGATCCTAAATGTTGTAAATGTGCAGGTCTACACCTAACTAAAAAATGCCCAACTCCAGGTAGAATAACCCTTACTTGTTCCAATTATTGTACTGCGAACCCAGCCTATTACGGTAATTGCTCAAACAAAACCCAAATTCTTAAAAAAACTAATCTCCCTAACACTGGATTAATTTTAACACAATTATTCAAATTGGTAAAGAAATCATACGAGTTGTAATTTTCCAACTGTATGAAAAATGTCCGGGCCAGGATTCGAACCTGGCCTGCAGTTGGAAAATTACAACACGTATGATTTCGTTGCCAATTTGAATAATTGTGTTAAAATTAATCCAGTATAATCCCGTATCCAGCGTTTACTGGAGTTCCTTTACCTGCGATCTATTCTGTTGAGCTGATTAAAATATCAGACCAGATGCTATGATCAATAAGGTTAACTGGATGAATTATGCCCTCCAGATTCGACCGGGATAGCTCAGTAGGTAGAGCGTGGCAGCTTCAGCCAAGAGATCCCAGGTTCGAATCTTGGCCCGGACATTTTTCGTCCAGTTGGAAAATTACAACGCGTATAATCTCCCTAACTTTAAAATGAATGAAAATACATCTCGAAATCCTAAATCTGCTAGTACCTCCAAACCATAAATTCCAAAAACGCTAATGACCTTTATAAAATTTTGAAAGAATTCAATTACGTCGAAAAAGCTAGAAAAACTTCCTACACTGATACTGTCAATAAATATACTACTCACGAAACTAAAGACACACAGGAAGCCCCAGCTGCGTAACCTTCCACTACTACTAATAATGCCAACTCCCCTGCCTCCCCCTACCCCCATTCCTACTAACTATATCAACTCATTTCAAAATATCTTCGATATATTTAAAAATATGAAAGAACTACTTCAAGAATCCAAATTCCTTAAATGCATTAAAAAATTTCCTCTGAAACTGAAAAATGTAATAATATCTTCGAAAAAAATAATATTATAATAAATGAACTAGAAAACTTTGCTACAGAGCTTAACTTAACAAATAATAAGTAACTGAACACTTAATAGATTTTTAACAATTTGTGTCGCTTAAAAAATTGCCTTTATTTGAATGGGAAGTGCTTGAGCCCCATGAGCCCCTCCTTTGTATATCTAGAGTAATTAGGGATTTATTTTAAAAGTTAATTTTCCCGAAACTACTTGATATATTACTTGTGTAGTAATTAGTAAGTAAAAAATGTTATCTACAGATTTTCTAATCTTGTTCTTATTAGATTCATGTAAGTGCAATTTAAAAATTTAATTTGTTTAGTTAGCTGTTCAGTTCAACCAAAAGATTTCATTTTAAATAGATAAAAGGGCAGTTACAACAGAAACAACTTAAAACTACATTTAAAACTGAATTCAATTAGTTAGAAGTATTTGTAAGGAGTTAAATATCTATAATTTTATTTATTTATTTTTGTACATGTAAAGAGGAGGGGTCCTAAAAATTTCATCTTAATCGAAGAAAAAATGCTTAAAATGTGCTCCTAAGTTTGATAAAACTGTGTTTAAAAAAATGAAGTGTCTGGACCAGTTTGAGTTCTGTGACATCATAATCATTATTTTATCCATCAAATTAATTCATTTGTAAAGTAAAAAGTATTTTGGAGCTTCATTCAAAAGTGCAAGTGCAAGAACTTATTTAAATATATATATATATATATTTGCCTCTCTCATAAGTGCAATTTAAAAATTTAATTTGATTACTTAGCTGTTCAATTAAATCAAAAGATTTTATTGATTGTAAATTAGGAAAAAGAAGTCATTTAAATAGCAAATTTAATATTCTCAAGGAAAAAAGATTTAAGTATATATGGTGTTTAATAACTGTATAATTATTAAATTGAAAAATAAGCATGATACCTTTTCTATCTGCAGCAGTGTGTATAGAAGAGGAAGCATTTATGTATGGTAAAAAATGAGAGTTTTTGGATCATTCATAACTAACATTATGTTAAAATCACAATTTACGATTCTTTCAAAAATTAGTTCATTACGCTATTTTTTATTCAAGTTTTCTTTCCCAAATAATTAGGATAATTTTTTTTTTTAATGTACATAATATTAATTTCACAGACATAAAAATTTATGAGTTATTACATTATTGAAAGGTTATCGATGTATACGCAAGATTAAAATTTATTCCAGAAATTTTGAATAATACTTTTAATCTCTAAAAATTATACGTCTATTCTGTATATCCGTATTTCTTCGCGGTACATTATCCGTTATATTTGTTTTTAAATGACTATCCAGAAATATATGCATTGTTTGAAGAAAACTGTATTTAATGAAATTTCTACTTGTTTGACTTTTTTAAAGTTCAAATTTTCCATTAAAAACATTTAAAAAATGAATGCTTTTCGCAATGAAAAGCATTGCAGAAGCAGTCTAGGCACACCTATAGCGTGCCGTAGCGCCATCTATGAGAAGAAAACTGCATTGTAAAGTTTTAATGTTACTTTCCCCTCCATCTATCTTCCTCCGTGGTTTTGACGATAATGCTTCTCATTAGAGAAAATATTTTTTAAAGAAATTGATATTTGTATATCCAGAAATTTCCTATAACCATATCTTGAACTCTGGAAAAATCACCAAACATTCAAGATAGGAAGTTATAGACAAATGTTCTATTGTCTATCATCCTTTAATGTGTGGAATGTAATTGAATAAAGTTTAGATATGATAAACGTTACAACAGTGCATATGTGTAAATCTGGAAGTAAGTGGTACAAAATAATTTATCTATAATTGGTTGATTTTCTTTTAAATCATTTTTTGTATGTTTGATGGCATAGCGCTATCTATGTACAATTTTGTGAACTAAATTTTTGTGTGAAAAATATTCTTGTAAATCGGAAGGATTTTCGTTTAAAAACACATCATTGCGTCAAATTCATTACCTTGCATTCAATCGAAAAATATGTCAAGGAATTTTGGGACACACTGAAATCGTAACGATATGATAAAGCAATATGTTACTAGATAAGACACTCTTATGTTCCGTTTTGTTTTGCTTGAAAGTTAAAGCGTTTGAATTGGTTAATGTCCATGCCTGATTACATATTGACTCACTTTTCAAGCATATCATATAACTCTTTATCTGTAACAATTAAGGAATGGATATCTGAATCTTCGTCGGTTTCATCAGAATATTCCTCATGTAATGCTGGTTCTGTTGTCTGATGAATGCTTTAACTACTCTCACTTTCTAAGATTTCTTTTTTATTGTTCTTACTTTCCTTACTTATGAAAATATTTTTTTCTTGATTTCGGTTCTTCTATTTCTTTTTTAATATGTCTGTTAGGTTGTATACTTTTCTAAATGTTTCAAAATCCTTTTTACCACTTTTATAACTTTCCCGTTTTGACTGTTGATACGGAAGAAGATGGTTGTATACCATTAGATGTCAATATATGTGGGTCATCTGTGGATGTTTTACTATTTGTTGGAGTTAAATGTTAGTCTGTGACGAAAAAAGATAAAAGTTAGGCTTCACAAACAAAAATATAAATCTCAGTGATTTTATCATCAATTTGTTTTCTCGGAGTTGGGCCAAGGCTTTAGAATAGGCAATTCTGACCGATTCTGCAATTTGATAAACTTTTATTCTTTGAGCAGTATAGTTATTAGTTATCCAGCCTTCAGCATCCTTATTAAAATATTGCTTATGTGGTCCATATACAGTGCGATCTACACAGACAGACTTCAATTTGTAAGACATATGAAGCGGTATTGTCAACAGAATTATAATTTGGTTATAACTTTGCTGTTTGGATTCTATTTTATGTTCTTTACGAAGTCCTGTAAAAATCTTAAAAAGTTACGATCAATCGTCCAGCCAGTTACATGATACATTCCAATTGTTAATCCTGCAGTTCCTTGCACTATTCGGTCTTGCTAATTAATTATGTGAAATACTGTATATATGGTAGTATATGGTTACCAGCTAAATTTACTGTTACAGACCTGCCAAGTCTCCGGCTTTTTGGATACCGGTATTTTAGTACAGAAAATATTGTTTTATTTAATTTTAGCATTCTGTGATTTGAAAGAACAACATTTTCTCTAAACAATTGCTGGTGTGCAAAAAGCCGGAGACTTGGCAACTCTGCTGTTAATATAAATGGCTAATTCTCTTCGCTCTGATATATTAACAGTCCGACTTATTTTTACCATTTAACAGCTCCTTTTTTGTGATGCTTCTTAATTGTAGTATAACCATGTTTTTTTCTATATTCCTCACAAACTGTGAATACATATTTGTTTGTTTATATATTTTCTCCAAATTTGAAAAAAAAACATGTTAACATCAGGTTTTTTTAAATATGTTGCACGATTAAGTTAAGAAAACTTGCCTCTTGTGACCAAGTGATAGTGTGTTATTATGATCCATGAAACAACTGTACCAATTATACTTAGCACCTTTTTTGTGTTTGATGTTTCAGGAAATTTTATGTCATAATCCATTGCATATTGGGATGAGAATATTTTAATTGCATAGCAGCAAATCCATAATGTAATTTGCTTAATTTTTTAAATATTCACATAAAAGATCTTTATTAGCAGAAGAATTTTGGGAGTGCTTTTAGTTAGAATCATAAGAAATGTGAGTTTTGTCTTCTACCATAACGCTTTAACGTCATCAAATTAATATTAACTGATTTTGCTTCTCTTATTAAACTAGGTCCATCTAATGCAGCCTTTACTGCTGCCTGAATGTCTCCAACATATACGTTTTTTTCTGGTTTTAACACCTTCTTTACATTTATAAGTATATACAGAGAAAATATATGTTCTTGTAGAGTTATTAGTCATTGCAATATAATTAATAAATAAAACTCTTAATAATTCAAATTAAATTTATGACAATCCCTATATTTATTATATATATATTATATATATTATAACATTTATCATCCCTAAGATCACGTTTTCCGATACAATGCAAATCACGTGTTCCTAAAGCACGTGTGTTGTAAACAGAGATAAGTACAAAAAATAAACAAGCCGTATTGAATTTAAATAACATCGTTTAAGCAGCAATAAATGTTAATATATTTTATCAATTAGCGTAACTAATTTTGGGATATTTGACAAAAAACAGTAAGCTATATACTCAAATAGAAGGTTAATTAAAGTAAATGAGAGATTCCTTCTTTTAAATCAAAGTGAAAATGGCTGAATAAAATTTTATTGTCAGATTGTTTATAAGGAATATTTCTTTCATTGTTGCTAGTTTAATAAATTTAGTTCCACATGTGATTTTAGATCTTAGTATCAAGTTTCCCGTGTAATTCCACATATTTTTAGTAGGTACAATAATTTTCTCAGTCTTTGAAAAGCTTGAAAACGTACCGGAAAAACATTATCTTGACTTCTAGAATAACTGCACTGGATATTCGACGAAATAGAATTATTTATAAGAAAGCAATTTTAACTGCTCATGTGCAAAATATGATGCTTACCTATTTCGCCACAATATAGGGTAGATTATACAGACATAGCGGCAATGTATAATTAAAATTCAGAGAGATATTATCAATGTTAATGTTTAGTTTTATTCTGAAACCACGTCTCGTACTTCTTAAGTAATTCATAAAATTTTTGAAATCGATATACATATACGTAGCATATATATTTATAGAAAGATGAGGAAGATAAAAAATGTTATCTTTTGATGCAAATATTAAAACATTTTAAAATCGTATGTGCATATGCTATCAAATGTTACATACCAGCAATATTTTTATCTTAATTCTATCACAGCTTCACATGAAAATTTTATCCGAGTTGTCACATAATTATATCATCGAAAATTTCTAAAAAAAATAATCGCTAATGATTTGTAATGAATTTCGAAAATTCAATGCTAACTTCAAATATTTTATCTGTAGTTTGAAATTTCTATCAGTATATCAAGTTCCCAAGCGATTTTAAAATTGTTCAGTTTTAGGAGAATTTTACTTTACACAGGTCAACTGCAACATTAACCAAGATTGTCACAAGACAAAGGCATTAGTTATAGATCATCATTTTACGAATTTGTTAAATTAAAGCAATTTTTTCAAAATTTATTTCCTGAAAGTAACAGAAGTCTTACATGCGATAAGAATTATACGAAATTTATGAATTAGCGAGTGCAAATTTCTAGGTAATAAATATAATAAGGTCAAAAATGTAGACATGACCGGCACATCTGTCAGTTGAGGCTATGATCTAATGCTTTGCTGATTATTTATGTTCTGGAATGCATCTACATGTATCTGTAGCTCTATTACTGCCTTTTTCTAATATTTTTTTGAAGATAATACGGATGATATCGGTTTAAAAAAATATTTTATAGCCAGGCAAATTTCATAGAAATGTGAAATCATCGACAATCTATCAAATATTTCTAGGAAACTTATATATGAAAGTAAACTATGAAAGACTTTAAAATGAATGTATGTTTCGTGTTTTAATGAAAGGAAAATACTAAATTGATACCAGAAAAAATGGTGAAATACTTTTATATTTAAATATATTTTTAGTAATTTTTTCCACATTATTAATACCTAATTTCTTAATTAAAACTTAACATCTAAGCTAAACAACAAAAAAAATAACGCATGGCTCTTTTGAGTGCCTTTTTTATGCTGCGCCCGCCTTTTCACCACCTGGCATTTATGTGCCGTTTCACGAACATGTTCCGAACCCTATTTTTTACTTTTTCAACTTTCTTAGTAGTTAATTTTAACTGTAGCTATACCCTTTTACTTTCTTCCCAATATTTAGACTCTATCCTTAATCTCTTTAGCTTTACTTTTTTAATTCCAAATTTATTATCATCTCTTTTCTCAATTTTTCATCTATCCTTTTTATTGTAATTGTTCCTTTATCTAGTAGTTAATACTACATCTTAACTTTTCCCAAAGGCTCAATTTGATACAAGACTCTCTACTCACAATAGACTGGGCGTTAAGTTGTTTGCAACTCGGAAGCCCCTTAACCGACAACAAATGTTCGGCATAGAATTAAATAAGAAGGCGGAATCTTTAAATCAAGCTTCCTACTACGCAGATAATGACGGTAGAGGTATAGTAAAAATAAAGTGGACACTCTTTATTTGACATAAGCCTGCAGCTAGAGTATAATTAACAGGTTTGACTTTCCTACAATGCAATTTATTTCAGATTTATCGTAACTGATATGGGTTATGGTCTGTAACAATTTAGATGCTCATCCAGATACTCTATTAACCCTTTATATCCTGAATTAATTTTCCAGCTAATTTTTAATTGTATTTTTGCATCTTTGGATAAGTTTTGGTGCAGAATAAACATAGGAAAGAGGAAAATAATTTTTATAGTGTTTTAGTGGTTAATTATGCAACTGTAACCACCATAAATTTTTTACCCTATGCTATAAAATAAAATAGTAAATTTCAAACAGTAAACTTCAAATAAAATATAGGAAATGTTCACCTGTAGAGTATAGAAAACAATAGAAAATAATAGTACTAAATAACCGATAATAAACCACTAAAATTACTCAAATGAAGAACAACATGCATGTCAATTCTATTGCAAAATGGATTTCGAATGTAGCGTGGCAAATGTAAAATCAGTACAATGCAAAGAAAGAGAATATGTGCTTGAATTTGCCATCTCCTGCCTGCTGTCAGAAATGCACTATTTGTGCCATTGTGAATACCGTTAGAAAAAACGGTCATATTACGAATATACCGGGTGATCCAAAAGTCAGGACGAACTTTAAAAATGAATAATTCGAAATCGAATCAAGATGCAAAGATACGGTTTGCACCAAACGGATGGAAAAGAAACCGGGTTTTGTGTGGCAACGAAATAAAAAAATAGTTCTGTTGGTGACCAACAGATGGCGCTGTCGGATTTCGGATGTAGGATTATGTAAAGCAACAAACGATATAAAAAGTAGCAACTGCAGCAGGTAATGGTAGTCGAAGCTTGTATGCATCGAAATGCTGTCCATAGTTGAGAAAGAGCTCTTAGTTAAACTGTATTATAAGAATTCGGAAAGTACCATTGCGGCATTGCGAGCATATCGCTACATGAAGGGTATGCGAGATAGCAAAGGACCAATAACGGCTTCTGCATTGAACAAAATGATGAAGAAATTTGAAGCTACAGGTTCTTTGGCGTCACGCCAAAGAAGCGAACGTCCCTGAACAGCCGCTGCTGTTGCCACGACAGTGGAGCAGACGGTGCAATCCATGTCGGCGGTTGCTGCACATTGGGAGTGCAGTGCTCGCGAAGTTTCGAGGCAGACAGGAGTGTCGTACGAAAGTGTCTGTAGAGCACTGCGAATAACTTTGCAACGGTATCCCTACAAGTTGCATCATATCCAAGAACTGAAACCTTCTGACTTCTACTCTCGCCGAGATTTTGCGAATTTGGTATTCAATGAGATGGAAGAGCAGCACGACTGGCTTCACACTGTGCTTTGGACAGATGAAGCGCATTTCACACTCTCTGGCGCTGTTAACACCCATAATTGTCGAATGTGGACCACAGAAAATTTACATGCATTTGTTGAGGTATCCTTGCAACAGCCTAAAGGGACAGTCTGGTGTGGCTTCACTGCTGATTTCATAATTGCTCCACTTTTTTTCGAGGAAACAACACAGATGGTTTTCAAAACAGTTTCTATCACTGCCCAGCGATATGTAGCACTGTTACAGAACAACATTATTCCGGAACTGCAAGCGCGACAGGCACTCCAAACAGTCACATTTATGCAAGATGGAGCACCACCTCATATTGCTCTGCCTGTGCAACGCCTGCTACGCTCAACATTTAGGGAGGATCGCATTATCAGTCGCTACTTAAATCACGCATGGCCTCCAAGATCTCCCGATCAGACGCCCTGTGACTTTTGGCTGTGGGGGGTTCTTGAAGTCAAAAGTGTACCGCAACCAACCGGCATCACTAACAGCACTGAAGATGCCATCCGCCAAAATGTGTCTGCCATAACGCAAGAAATGCTACTAAATGCTGTAAACGGTGTGGTGCCTCGTCTCACAGCTGTATTTCTGAATGCTGGACAGCACATTGAACATTTACTGTAGCACTAATTATCTGTAACTAAGCTGACTTGTAAGTTGTTAACATTGTTTTCATTTGTAAATCATCTTTTGGTGCAATAAAACACTATAGCGCCATCTGTTGTTCGTCAACAGAACTATTTTTTTTTATTGCCACACAAAACCCGGTTTCTTTTCCATCCGTTTGGCGCAAACCGAATCTTTGTATCTTGATTCGTTTTCGAATTATTAATTTTTAAAGTTCGTCCTGACTTTTGGATCACCCGGTATAGGTGTTTCATTAAAGTGGTACTTATAAGTACCGTAAGGATAAAAAGGGTTAAACAAGATATTTCACATACGTTACTACATTTTGATATTTTCTAATCTTATTCCTTTTTGTAAACTATGTCTTTATCATTATCCTATAATTCAAAATACACATTAGTTATATAGGCATTAAATAATTCAGACTAGTAATACATCGATTCTAATTTATGTTAAGCTTGAATTTTTCATGACTGGATATATCTGAGGGGATTTTAAAATAATCCTCTCCATTTCCTGGCATTAAACGAGGACTGTGATTGAGAACAGAGTTATGTATCAGGTTTTTGATTATACACTCGCTGCAAAATTCATAATGAACTATCCAAAAATCGATTACTATTAAAATATTCTTGTTATATTTCATATTATTCCGCATTTTAATTGGTAATTCATATTTCATATCATACATTTATGAAGCATATAAGAATAAGATAATTATGTTTGACTTTTCTTAAGCAGCATGTTTATATAAAAATCAGCATAATAAAAATGTTAACATAGCTACAATTCGTTTAATGTTATATAATAAAAAAAATTGATAAATTTTAATTTAAAGCCTTTTGCTCCAAATGACGGGCAATTTAGTATCTAGACGTAATAGAAACATTACTTAAAAACTTCATATTGCTATATTTGTCAGTTGAAATTAACAGTTCAGTAAAACGTTTTAACGTAGTCTGCCTCACAATTGTAGACGGCCTCATAATTTCAGTAACGTCTTTTAAGGCTTCAAAATGGGAGAAGAAAAGTTTTTGACGTATGGTTATGTATGTACATCTTTTTTTATATGCTGCAAAAAGCTTCCGAATAAGTTGTCATTTGCAGGATATGCTTGTGATGGACACGGAATTAGGAACATAGTTTTTAGCCCAGACACTTTCAAAGCCTGAGAGCTAATGTGCCCGCAGGTTCTGTATCTATGTACGTATGTATGTACGTATGTATTTACGTATGCATGTACGTATGTATGTACGTATGTATGTACGTATGTATGTACGTAACGCGATAACTCTTGATAGAAATATCCCATTTGCATCAAATTTTGTATATTGGTTCATTCTGATAAGGCGCTCCTTTTAGTTTTGGGGGCTTATTGTTTAAGTATAAAGGGGAGGGGGGTGGGGGGCTAATACCGCCCTTAATTTAGATAAATGGATGTTTCATGCAGAATTATCCGATTTGCTTCAAATTTTGTATATATGTTCATTCTCATAAGGCGCTTCCCTGATTAGTTTTGGGGGTTCATTGATTAAGTATAAAGGAGGGAACGGGAATTTAGATAAATTGGTATTTCATGCAGTATTATCATCTTTGCTTCAAATTTTTTATATAGGTTCATTCTGATAAGGCGCTTCCCTGATTAGTTTTGAGGGTTCGTTGGTTAATTATAAAGGAGGGAACGGGGGATAATCCCCTCCCCGTAAATTTATTGTCAATTTCTTTATTTTTTGAGGGGCATTATTCTTTGAATTAAGAGTATAATATACAATTAGTGTGAATAGCCTGTGAGCTCAATGCCATCAGTTTAACTGGGCACGTTTATTTATTTATTTATATAATCTGTACTATTCGTTTCTTTAAAGTGATACTCAAAGGAATTCGGATATTGTGAAGTCTGCAGACTATTGTTGTATGAAATACATTTTAGTGATGCTATACTATTTCAACCATAAGAGAATTCATATGCGTTGTAGATATGAACTGCAGCATGCTTTTTATGTACGTTGATGTGTACAACATTTCTTATCCTTTTACAGTCATTTAGCTTTTAAAATTGGTTTATTGTGTTCCACAAAATAATTAAGATACATTATCGGCTATCAGTGAAACTTTTAAGAAATATAACTTAAAATGTATGAAGGGTTTTCAGTATTAAATATATAAATATAATATATATTTTTGTTTATTGTTTGGTTTTCATGCGACAGATCATGATTAGAAAATTAGATAAATCATATACAGGGCTTCCTAAACGAAATATAATATACAAACGTCTAAGGGTAAGAATAGATGAACATGCGTTTTTAATTGTGTTATACGAATTTAATTTTAATATATAACATGAATATATATCATATTATATATTAAAATTAAATTCAATATATATATATTGATATATTTAAATTAAATATAAATATATCACATAGTGAGTTGTACAAAGGATTTTAAATAAAATAACTTACAGGGATAAAAATTTCTGAAAATGCTTTTTCAAGTTGTGTATGCTACTTTCTGCTAAACTAATGATTACTATACTAAATGTTAAGAGTAAAATATAAATAAATTTTACGCACGGTGGCACATAAGGATATCGATATATTGCCTTCTATAAAAATTCATGAAAATTTTTTTCAGTTGTGCTCTGCGTTTTCAAACTGAATTAAATTTTAATATACTATTTGATGAACATCGATGGATCATATACACTGCTGTACTAAAGGATTTGAAGAGATAGCTTCTATAGACATTTTTCATACACAAGATTTATCGATGAAATAGATGCAGATGTTTCGTGGTTGGCAGGTTAATACACTGTTAAAAATTTGCAGCAAACTGTCCAGTCATTTGACCGTTTTTATATAAAACCTTTACATAACGGTAATTTAAGTCTATTCTGACCATATTATTGCCTATATTATGGTTAGAATAAAATTAAATTAGGGTTATGTAACCGTTTTCTATAAAAAACTGTCAAACGACTGGACAATTTGCTGCAAATTTTTAACAATGTAGATTTGATTATTGTTTGGATAAGATATAGTATTTGTTACAAACAGATGCTTATTTTAATACAACCGCATTTTCATCTCTCTCTGGCTAATTCTGATAATAGTGCTCTGAATTTGCCACCAAATTATCACATCTTTTACAGCTGTAATCGTAAGAGAACCAGAATGGGTATTGTTTTAAATTCCCTTATTTAATATCTTTAATATCCATGTTTTACAATTTTTCTATCATTATTTATATATTTTATTTATTTGTTTCTCTTTCTTTTTCAGCAAAATTGCTAAATTCTTGAATCTTTGTATACTGATTTCTGATTGCCGGGAAAGCCCCACCTGTCCTGTCACCCTGGTATATATACCTTTCACTCTTGGCGCAGGCACCTAGTGTGCATGCAGTCTCCAATTGACGAGGTAGTCTCCGCTTGACTGTAGGCATTTTCCAAGACCATTATTTACCGGGATCGGATTATCCTGGTCTCTTATCAATGCTCTAAGCCGCATTTATATGCTGGCACAGTAATTTAAATCAGACATTCACATTTTTCTGTTTCTTATATTTCCTCCTTTGTAAGTTCTTAAAAAATTAAAAAATATATACAAAAAACATAAAAAAAATTATAAAATATAAAATATATATCTTGTTATTCTAATGCTGTCCTTAACCTTTCTCTTTTTATAGTGTTTATATTTTCTTTTTTCTATGAGTTCCGAATAATTTTTTAATTGCGCTTGTTTTTATGCTTATGTCCCCCCCCCCTCCCCGGCGCTACAAGTTATGTTTCACTCTAACAATTATTTCACCATTAGCTATGTGAAGGTATGTGTGGTAGATGACCACAGGCTCCTGGGGAAAAGTTGTTCGAAACCAAGTTTATAAACATGTACTAGCATTGTTAATATAAAAGCATGTCAATACACGCATTTGCGGGGTTTTAAGTGCGCTACTTTGTAAAAACCCTTTTCAAAATTCTTCGCTATAAATGATGTTTTATCCAGAACTCTTACAACCATCTCGGATCATAATGTCTTTGAATTTTGTCAAACACTACTTTTACTTTAATAATATTGTAGTTAACTATCCAAAACACAAAAATTAAGGTTTAGTGAAGTTTCACTAATATTTAATACTAATACGTATTACTAATGTAATAATTTTAGATGTGCGAATACACAATTAGAGTTCATTTTGAAAAGTAGTTTTTTAGTTATGCTGAAAGATTATCCGCATTATAATCTGCTTTGCTACGAATATAATATTCCCGCTTTCAACCTTTATATCTACATAAATCCTACTTGACTTAATGACCTCTTATTTGGTATCCTAAAGTAAAATTTATTTGAGCAATTAAATATGATGTCCAAAGAAAGTTTCACTGTGGAGAAATTTAAAACTTTGTACAAGTTTTATATTCAGTCGAAATCCTGAGCAAATTTCATTTATGTCATTATTTACAAGACATTATTAATAATGGATTAATACAATCACATTTTTATACGATGATTTTCGGGAGAGTCAGCACATGGGGTGTTATTTCTTTATTTTTTTAAAAGATTGTATATATTCGTATTTCAAAACATTGCGCCATTGAACTTTCATTAATATATACTGCTGTCAATCGAAAGCCGCTCGTATTTTCCGTGTTTGGTTTTTCAACAATACTGTTGTCAATCGGTTAACTATAGGTACGAATTTCATATTTTTATCTTATAAGGAAAATTCTCCCATTTTAAAGTAAAATTTAATCCTTTTATTATATATGGTCGTAAATACAATTATTGCTGTCATTTGGACAGCTTTCGTATTATAAAATACATATCATATATGGCCCTAAATTGACACTGATATATAATAAAGCGTGCATATTATAAAAATATATTGTTAATAAGTTATCAGTGATATGAGTTACACACTGTATGTCATGTATATTATTCCAATAGTGTATATTATTTTTTTTATATTACTTATATTAATATATGAATCACAAATCTGTTCTTTCTTAACATCGTTTTCAGAAAATTACATTTAATGCAGTTACAGTTTCACTACTAATTTATTAATTTCGCTTAAAAGTATCAAGGAAATATGATGTTAATGGATTTGTTTAATAAATAGCAAATAAGGAACGTTTGTTTTGTTAGATATTTCGCAAATAAAGGATATTGCACTTTTTATTATACCACTATACGTGCTTCGAATTGGTGAGTGTCACTTATACCTCTCGATTTAGAGCCTCCTTACATTTCTAAAAGTGCAGAAACCACTTCTAGCACCGCACTGATTACTTTCATTTTCTCCCAATTAGAACTTTTTCAGTTAGCTACAGTAGGTACGAAAGTGCTTCATTATTTTCCTAAATTCCTTTTAAGTGAGAGAATGTTTTGTTTTTTTTCTTTTTGCTTGCAATTTCGTAATGCAATACATATATGATATATATATATATTTTTTCTTTAATATGCATACATTGAACGAGGATCCTGATACGTTACATAACAATATGGAACGATTGATATAATAAATCCTATCATATATTGAAAGGATTAATTGATAGAAATTGATTTCCAGTATCAAATTATATTGTGTACGTATTATTTCTTAATACTAGGCAATTTGTTTCTTAATAAAGGAACAGAGTAATGAAGCTAAATCAATTTCCATAAATAAAAAGATCATTATATTTTATTCCATTCAATATTTTATTCCACAATTATCCGATATCCATATAAATATCACACAATTAATGCTAGATAAGGGATACTTGGGAACTTGAAAAAGAGAAAAAAAAAGTTTGTATAAAATATATGATGTGTTTGTTATTCAATAATTTTAATTTAAAAAAGAGTTGTGTCATCTAGAGTTCAATTTATTAAAATTTGCATATAACTACTAAATTTGTATATATTTAAATGTAATTGATATCAAAATCATGAATGTTCTCTTTACAAATCTCCTGTACTTGCCAGTATTAAAATATCTTATCGAGTGTTTTATAAATATCACTATAAATGAGTATTATTAAATGGATCCAGACCATGATGATTTTTAATATATCTTTCAACTTTAACAATTTTTCATTTCAGCGTACAAATCGCTTCTAACATGTATGTTAATTTAAAAGAAAACCTTTAGACGAAATTAAGATAAAACTGTATATTCCAGTGAAACCAAATATCTAATGTTTGACTCAATTTGAAGAGTCCTTTAGAGGATAATGTATGATTTGCTCTTCGCAATAAGAAGAAGCAGTCATTATAGTATCTCGAAACTGACGATAGTTAAACCGTTAAACATTTATTTTATTAACCACGTGCTAAAATGATATATTTATAAATATTGAATTATTTTTTCAACGTTTCTTTTCGCGAAAACCTACGTTCCATATCACAAGCATAAAGTGCTTGGAAATAGTATCTTCCATGTACACAGAGATGCTTTTCGTGACAAAAAACATTTTATTCATGCAAAACGTCAACGCTTATCTTACAACCTGTCTATTTTTTTTTTAATAAATGACCGTATGTGTTTAGAGAAGTGACATTCCATGTGTTAGCGAAATTCTTGGGAAGCCGCTTACATTGTCACCGATCTGTCAACATTTATCCTAAAGTCTCATAAAATAACATTTATATGTAAACGACACATTTTATAAAACTTTTTTTGAAGAGCAAAGATACAGTTTGGAAATAGTTTATTTATCGTTTCATATTATACAGAATATATTTCTCCTTAGAATAAAACAACATTAAATAAAGGAAATCATTCTCTAAAAGCAAAAGAAAATATTATCATCAGAAAAATAGCTTTTCTGTATAACTTTTGAATATTTATGGAATAAATCAAGTGGTACTTCTTATTTGCACTCTATTTTTACAAAATATAGAAGTGCTTTCTACTTTCTTCCTTTCATTAAATAATAAGTTAACAAGGTACTTTTATGTTAGCCTGGTGCAATTCTCTCCAATGGCAGTTTCTAGTTTTTGCATGTGTAAATTAGAAAGATTGTTTTGATGTTTAAGTAAAAGGATTTTGTTAATCGTGTTGTTTCTTATTAGCTTTTTAAAGGAAATGAGTGAAATACATGTGTTTTAACTGTATTAATAATGTATGCAATTTTAAAGAAATATGTGTATTTTAAATGAACTGACTGAAATATTTATATTTAAAAGAAAATAAATGCGATACGAATGATGGTGACGGGGACAAAAGTTGGCCAGACTAACAAAAAAAGTATCTTACAATGTTTTAATATTCCTTAAATAGCTAAAAATTAATAATAGTAAAAATAAAAAAGTAATTATATTAATATAAATATTATTAGCTAATAATTAATAATATAATTTATTAATAAAACGTAATTCATTTATTAGTAAATGAATAATTAAAAATAATAATTAATTAAGACAAACAAATTAAACAATTGTGATTAAAATCTCATCCATGTGTAAAAAAATAAATAAATATACATTTTTCATTTTCTGTAAGAAAACGAACTTGCTCATTTTGAAACAAATTTTATTTGTTGCGTTAAACTACGCAGTATGTTTGTCTCGCCGCTATTAATCTAACTAAATGGAAAGTACTTTTTCAAACTAAAATAAAGTATCATAAAACAAATATATCATCTAAACAGGGAAGCTTATGAATATCTATGGAATAAGGCAAAGTGGCACTTTTTATTTTTATTATATTTGAAAAAGATCTTGAGGGTTTATCTCTTCAATTCATCTTTCTTTCTGTCATTAATTTATAGTTACTGTATCATAATCTTACCTAAAAGGAACAATAAATAATTAACATAAAATATTAAGCATTGAAAATGAAAGTAAAATATAGTATATTAAAATATACATAGCACAAAATTGTGCTTGTTCTTACTAAAATCGGTGTACAATACAATTAAAAACTTAGTTAAAAGTTATCTAACAGTTTCGGTTTGTAACGTAGCCATCATCGGGGAGACCAAAGACACAAATTTTGAACTTCACATCCTGACATGATAGAAATGAAAATAGGGAATACGTAGAGAAAACAGAGAAAAGAAAAAAGGGAAACAAATTAAATATGCTGGAGGCATCTATCGATTAAAATATAAACTAAACCATCCATTCAGTGTAAAAACAAAGGGGGAGGGGTGGTAATTAATTTTCAAAAGATTAATCCAGATATTAAATGAAAAATTATCGTTACAAAGTTCACTATTCCGTAATTTAATTTCTATGGATTCTCTAACTATGGCTTTAAATGTGTTATTATATTTAGAGGTAATTTCAGCTTTACTGAAATCACTTTTAACATCATTATTGGAAGCATAAAATCGCGAACGGCAGTGGTTAATCTCCTGTATTTAATAACACTTATGTGCTCTTTTAATCGTTTAAAAAACCTACTTTTGGTCATGCCAATGTAGAAAATTGTCTGATTATTACTTAAACAAACGGGGATATCGTATACATCCGCAAAATTATCTGGGGGGGGGGGGGGTAATATATTTGACATCAAATCAATTAACTTACGGGGAGAAAAACGATAAGATGAATATTAAATTTTATAAGAACCTCTAAAAGTCTTTCAAATAATACAGGGATATATTTGAATTTACGATAAATTGGCTTACTATTGTTGGGGACAGAATGCTGAGTTAATTGGTTACAGAATTTGTCAATACTTTTGTTTATATATTGTTGGGGGACTGTATCCCTATTGCTTGGTTCTATTGTTCGACCCTTCCAGGCCTAAACTCAAGTGTGGCCCTGAGTGATACTCTACTGCATAGGAAACTACAAGTTTTATGCATTTCTTTATATTTTTGTTTAGGAAAACAAATAGATGAAAAACAGTAGTGGTCAAATTTTAGAATAGACAATTTTAAATTTAATAATTTAAAAATATATTTGAAATGAGCTAAAAATGAAAACATTGTTTTTGTAAATTAAAAAAAAGAAATATGTATGAAAATAGTTTTTAAAAACATATTCAATACACTTATTATCCTGTTTGCAAGAAAAAGAATTGTCAAAATTATTGACTTGTAAATTTACAGCATATTTCTTTCTTTAGTTTTGAAAGCATAGAAATATCTTACCTTTCAATCAGCTTAATTGGTTCTCTTTTTTTTCATTTATATCTACATAAGATATTTTATTTAGTAGGACTAAGTCCAAGAGTATCATGTTTTTCTGTAACATCGACTGTAACATCGGCGAAGAATAAATAAAAAGAAAACTGCCCAGTTAAACTGAGGGCATTGAGCTCACAGGCTATTCACACTAATTGTATATTATACTCTTATTTCAAAGAATTTGAAATAAGCCCCTCGAAAAATAAAGATATCGACAATATATTATGGGGGCGTTATACCCCCGTTACTCCCCCTCATAGTTAACTAATGAACCCCTTAAACTAATCAGGGAAGCCTCTAATTACAATGAATATATATATACAAAATTTGAAGAAAATCGGATAATTCTGCATGAAAAACCCATTTATCTAATTTAAGGGGGATTAGCCCCCCCCTATCCCCCTTTATACTGTACCAATGAACCCCCAAAACTATTCATGGAAGCACATTATCACAATGAACCCCCAAAACTATTCATGGAAGCACATTATCACAATGAACCTATGTACAAAATTTGAAGAAAATGGGATAATTCTGCATGAAAATCCCATTTATCTTAATTAAGGGGGGTTAGCCCCCATTCCCCCTTTTATACTTAACCAATGAACCCCAAAAACTAATCAGGGAAGCGCCTTATTACAATGAACCTATAAACAAAGTTTTAAGCAAAACGGTTATTTCTATCAAGAGTTATCGCGTTACGTACATACATACATACATACAGAACGGGCGGGCACATTAGATCTCAGGCTTTGATAGCCTGTGAGCTAAAAATTGATAAATTCATATTTCGTATTATTCTTCACAGTTGTTGCTAATAGTACATTTTTAATTACATTTTGAGGTCTCTAATTACGAAAAACTTTTCAATGTAAGAGAAATGAAGTTGAAAATTGAAATTGTGTAATTAAATGTGCTATTCGAAATATGTTTGTTCAATTCTTGGTGATTAAATGATAATTTTTTTCCAAATGCATTTAAATTAATTTTAACCAATCAGCCTGCGCGCTGTGGCAACCTTTCCAAAAAAGTGATATTTTCAAGAAATATTTCTCAAAAATAGCACAAAAATATACATTCAATTTTTACTACTGATATCTCTAAATTTCTCTTATAACACGACTCTCTTTACTGTTATAAAAAAAAAAATCTCATATTTTTAATACTGTAGAAAATATGCCACGCACCAGCTCATGGAAAACAATTGAGAAACCCACTGAAATATTAAGCGTGTTTTTAATGTAGCACAGATATATTAATTTATTACACATTCACTAGCTACTGGAGATATTGATCATTATAAAATATCAATTGAAAATATTTTCCAAAGGAGAATTTAATATTGCAGTTCTTTTGAAAAAAATATTTATACTAATAAAAGAAAAATATTTGCCGCTGCACACTAATGTGGTGGGAGGGGGGGGGGGATTCTTTCTAAGTTGGGGTTTTCTAATGGAATCTAAGCTGTATTAAAGCAAGGTTCGAAGAAAACCACTGAAAAATGCGACCGATTAGGCCGATTTGCGAGAAGTGGGATTAACACCTGTTACGTATCCACCTTTTTGGCCATATTGCAGTAGGAGGTATGCCATTACGGAGGACGTGTGAAAGGAAATTGACCAGAAGTATCGTTCTCGTCTTGTGTTGAACCACGGACGTCAGTCCAAGCTCCACGTTTTTTTTTTTTTTTTTCAAGATGAAAACAACTCGGCTGAGTGGGCCCTTCTAGGGGTATTGGAATGACACGGAATCCCACTTCTCGGATTGTAATTCTACGCATTAAATAGGTATTTTGTCAAGAAAATTTATAGAATCCTTACATATGAATATGTATGTATTTCAATGAAAATGTATTTAATTTATCAAAAATTTTTGTTAGAAACATGCATTTAACATATTCCTAAAGCAGATACTAAGAAAAAATATCAGTTTTTATTCATGGATGTGATATAACAGAAAATAGATTAAGAGTAGAAAAAAAATCCATTGTATGTTTATATTAAATAAAACCATAAGTAATCTCATTGTTTTCTACGTACTTTATCTACCATCATTAATTATTGCAGTAACCGATATACGTATTTCTATAAATACCATTTTATTGAAGATTTCTGTTTCATTGATCATCCTTAGACTAAAGAAATTAAGACCGAAAGATTATATAAGATATATTAATTACATTAACGGAATCGTTTTCTTATTTAATTACTCTTTGGCTAAAAGAACATTTCGAGCACATATCACTATTTCCTTCTCTAAGAAAGAAACTTTGATGACGGAATTTTTTAATGTATTTTTCGAATGTTTAACTAAATATAAATAAACAAATATAATTTATTTTTAAATAGAAATCAAATAAATATTTATTTTTAAATGAAAAATAACCCTCTAAAAAATCTTTAAAAATAAACTCCAATTTTTCTTTAACTTCGTTTTCGGAAATTATACACATTAAAATGAAATCATACACAATCTGAATCGAATTAAAGAATTTCATTCTAGTCCTTATGCAATGTCTTACAACGTGTCAACATATTAAAAATCTTACTTTTGAACTAACTTAATAATTGGAAACGGAAGAAAAATAGATAATTTTTCAACACTAAACGGTCTCCGTATTTACAAATATTTTACAATTCACAAAGAATTAAAACATATATATACGACACTTAAAACAAACGTCGCATATATATTAAAAAATATATATGCGACGTTTGTTTTAAGTTGTATGCAAATTGTTCGAATTATTTTAACCTTTTTTTCATTTATTGGTCACGTTATTACATATTCATGTTATATTTCATGTTCATGTTATATAGCACACTTATGTGTATGATAATAATATCCCCTTTCGATTAAAAAATGTATTTACGCGTGACTATTAAAAACAGAAATAAAACTTTAAAATAAAAATAGAATGATCACATGTTAAAATCAGTAAATGTAAAAAATAACGTAATAAAAATATACTTGCGCGTGAATATTGAAAAGAAAAATAATTAAACTCTTACGCGTTCAAAGCATTAAATGTGAAAACTTATGTCATATGCTCAAATAACAATGTTTCCGAACAGTTTCACTTTAAAGATATATTTTTACGCGGTAGATTAATTTATTTCGACAAAATCTTTTACGTATTATTGCAAACAATGTAATCTATATATATCTTATTCTATCGTACGTGGCACAGAAATTACGATCAACACTAAACGGTCTCCGTATTTACAAATATTTTACAATTCACAAAGAATTAAAAAATATATATGCGACGTTTGTTTTAAGTTGTATGCAAATTGTTCGAATTATTTTAACCTTTTTTTTTTCATTTATTGGTCACGTTATTACATATTCATGTTATATTTCATGTTCATGTTATATAGCACACTTATGTGTATGATAGTAATATCCCCTTTCGATTGAAAAATGTATTTACACGTGACTATTAAAAACAGAAATAAAACTTTAAAATACAAATAAAATGATAACGTGTTAAAATGAGTAAATGTAAAAAAATAACGTAATAAAATATACTTGCGCGTGAATATTAAAAAGAAAAATAATTAAACTCTTACGCGTTCAAAGCATTAAATGTGAAAACTTACGTCATATGCTCAGATAACAAGGTTTCCAAACAGTCTCACTTTAAAGATATATTTTTACGCGAGAGATTAATTTATTTCGACAAAATCTTTTACCTATTATTGCAAGTTTAAGAACAGTGTAATCTATATATATGTTACTCTATCGTACGTGGCACAGAAATTACGATTATTTTTTAATTCAATATTGGCAACGCCCGAATGAAACGCATATCATTGGTTATTGTGTAAAAGTCCTTTGGCAGGATTCAGACCGAGGTAAATCGGGATTATTTACGTTTCGCTCTTTCACTGCAATTATGGAGCTTAAAAATACCATTAGAAATGCCCGTAAAAGATCTCGGCGAATGCTTGAAAGTGAAGAAGAAGCCGAATTAAGAACTGAAAATCGAAAAAGATTGGATCGAGAACGCGGTCAAAAACAGAGCATAAGTCATCGCAAAAATTGGCTTAATAACCATCGCAAGCACGAATGTGTTGCTTCTGAAATCCAAATTACTGATTTAAACGTTCCGGAGCATAACTGTCGGACTTTGAGTGAAACGTGCAATTTCTGCGACGCAAAGTATTGGAAATGCGAATTAAACACAGCAAGAATATTACAAAATGTTGTCATGGAGTAAAGTAATTTTGTCTCCCTTATCAGAAACTCCTGATGTAATAAAATATTTGTTGTGTCAAGCGAAAGAACTTCCATGATCTTTTTATTCCTTTAAAGTAAGTGTAATCAGTTTCCCTGACCGTTTCACTTTTTAAAAGTAACTGTTATACTTTTCAACTTTTAGCTCTTATTTAATTTTTTTTACAAGTTTTTAGTATAAATAAATATTATTCAGTCTTTTTTTATGAAGACAACTCCACTGTTATATTTTTCAATGTCAGTCTGCCCTGGCAACGCCGGGCGTGTCAGCTAGTCAAAAATGTTTCTCTTCAATTAAAAAAAAAAAATATTTTTACTTTTAATAATTACTTTCAATTAACGCAATAACTAAGAAATTGGTAAAATATCATTAAAAATACAGATAAACGTTGAATTAAAAATCACTCGATGACATGAGACGTGTAACGCATCTGATGTCAATTGAATTTGACGCCACAGATATGCACTTTTGGCGTTAAATCCTATATTTTGGCGCCAGTTCTTTCTTTTATAGAAAATAGTAGACGGGATAATGGAAAAATACCTAATTTTCTATAGCATCGTTAGAAAATTTCCTGATGCAGCGACATTGTTTAGTTAACCCTTTTGCAAAAGTCGATTTTCAAATATTTATTTGATCTTATTTTATCATTCATGAAAAAAGTTGTTAGCTGTTTCGACAGCAGTTGACTCGGCCTTAAAATCCCTCAGTCAGAGGAAAAAGAATGGAAACCCGATTACAGCAGATAGTCACTAGTCGTTTAATTAAAATTCAATCTTCCGTAATCATTTTAGAGTTGATCAAATCAAAGTACTTTTCAAGTTTGAGGTGTCACAACGGGGGTTGGCAGGCGTAGCTCGTAGGACGCGGCACCCCCCAGTATTAAATAAAATTGAACTTACTTAGAATCCACTCGTCAGATGTGTTAAATTTAGATACAATTTTGTTAGAAGTAATTAAGTTTGTACTTGGTAATAATTGTTTTTTTATCTAAGATGCAGCGACAGAAATCACCTTTAGTAGATCTATTGTTTGATTTCTAACTAAAATATATTTGTAATTATAACTGTTACAGTATAAAGCTTAAATATATGTTACGAATTCTTTTTAAATCCCAATAAAATAACCATGCAAATTTGATTCATGACTTTTAACCATTAAATTTATTTTGATTTAACACGTCATCATCATGTAAAATAAGTTTTGAAAACAATTCATACATCGATGTGAAATGGTGTGCCATCTGTGCCTTGTATGGAATTAGTGCATTTTGATTGCATCTACAACAAATTTGTAATAAACAAATAATATAAAAAAAATAGTCAATTCCTTCTTTTTAATCATAAATCTATAAAATAAACACGTGCAGCATTAATGTCCCACGTTATCTTTATTGAAAATTATTTTATAATCATCGTTGCGGTATTTTATTTCTGAAGCATCACTAATTTGAGATAAATCTTTCATTTCATTTATGAAAACAATGGGAGGAATTTTTTTCTCCCATTTAAAACTAAAATTAATTAATTAAATTTAATTAATGAATTAATATTTGAAAAAACTGTATTAACATAAAGTGTCATCCACTACAAGTTTAAAAAAAATTATTTGAACTTGAGTGGATGAATAGAATATATTTTATTAACGATTGAAAATTTGAACAAGATATATATATAAAGAGTGTGAGCTAATAGTAGGAATTTAAAAATAACTCCTGACATAGAAAATAAATACAGTCCATGCTTTATGAAGCTGTAAAAATATCTTTAGATGCAACGTGGAAAAAAATAATTTATGGAGGCGCGCTCAAACAGTATTACTATATAATCCTTACATTTAAGTAAATAAACAATCACACATGTTTTCGTTTGCCGAAAGTATCATTTTTTGGAATACAGTAATTTGGACGTTTTATCTATCCAATAGTTGTCTTAGGACACATAATTGTTAAAAAACTGCAGTAGACAGATTTACAGATGTAGTGTATTATTAAACGTCTAAATTACAAAACACCTATAAAAAACAACCGCACATAGCAGATGTTTACATTTAATGACATCATTAAATTCCACGATTTAATGTCATCACAAAACCTTTTTATTACCATTATGACAGATTATAGCACATATTATACCATTGCTATTAAAGATGTGTTTGGGAATCATAAAAAGCTGTCATAGCCGTGTGCTTGGGTGTCTTTACGAGCAATAAAATTTAATGAATAACTAGAATGTGTGTAATATCCCACGATATACTTGACTGTTTTTATAAAAACAACTAATATTCATAATTTTATTTTTGTTATTGACTTCGTACATTATAAAAGCGGTTATATTATTTATAGCTTTAACAAATAAAAATAATTTGAAGAAAAAACTGTAATATGTGTGAAAAATGAACTGTATACTTATATGACACTATCTTGTAAAATGCTTGCGTTACATTTGTTTTTGCTATGCATTTTGATAAAATATTTGCATTTATTAAAAAAAAATGATAACTATCAATCGGTATTTTAAAGTCAGTTTTTTTGCACGGCTTACAAATATATTTGAAGAGCTCCTGCTGAAGGTTTCTTTGCACAATAAATAACTTTGGTTTTCAATTATAATAATTGAATAGGCTTAAATGTGTCAACTTATTTTCCATGTAACGTGATTGACAAACTTATGGTAGATCCATACCAGAGATAGATGCTGGTCATTTTTATATGTATATTTACATAAATCAGAATTATTGAATAATGTTATAAATTTGAACTAAATTAGTGAACAAGTATTTATGTAAACATTTTTGAATTTCTAAATCATGTCATTTTTTAAAACATTTTCTAAGTAACAGTGATAGTCCTATTTAACATTTTGTTCAATAAACAGTTTCAGAAGTATTGTTCTTTCTTTGTAATAATAGTATCTGAAACTATCATTAAACATTTCTTTTGGGAAGCTAAATAACGGATGATCAATTTGTTTTCTTTTCATTTCTTTTTAAGAGAAAAAAAATGCTTCTGTCTGCACATACACTAGAACTAATGTTGTTACATAAAAAATGTTAGAAAATGTCATAGATACAATGCGTTAAAAATGCATGAATGTCTTAGGAAATAACCAATTATGTTTTATTCTTTCTGAAATGATTTTAAAATTATTGAACACTTCAGCCAGAATATTATGACTAGTAACAGATTTTATGACTTGTACTTGTCGAAGGCTGTTGCACCTACAACCGTTTTTAACTTCCTTTTAGGTAGCTTCAATACAAAAAAGTATAAAGCTACCTATTGCAGCCATTCGGAGGAAAGCAGTTCCGGAAAATTTCGATATATTTTCACCGATCATGACCCCCAGACTCCAAAACCACCCTCCGTTCAAATGTTGATTTATATATATAGATATATCCATATATATATATATATATATATATATATATATATATATATATATATATATATATATATATATATATATAATTATATATAATATAATTATAATATACTATATATTATATATAATAATATATATATATATATAGTTATGATTTTTTTTAATTATATATATATATATATATATATATATATATATATATATATATATATATATATTTATGTCTGCATATCTGACCTATGTCATACGATAACGCTCGTATTTATAAATCAATTTTGATGAAACTAATTGTGTGTATTAAGCTTACCAATGTATCGACCGAGTTCGTTGGCCAGCTTGGTCTGCCATTTTGTTTCAAGATGGCGGCCATTTAAAAATTTAAAACTAAAATAAATATACAAAAAAAATAAAAATTCAAATTTATTTTTTAATTACGTGTTAGGCATTGATACAAGGATTCCAGAGCATTTTTTGGTTTACCTCTATCTCAAAAAATGGCTGAGATAGAGCAGTTTGAAATTCTACGGTGGCTGACATTTTGAAACAAAACAGCACATTAACGCGATTACTCGCAAATTATTTTCTTTCATTGTTGTAATAATTTTCCCAATCATACGCATAAAACTATATATTCATATCCGTTAGTGCCAAAATTGGCGACATTGGCGACAAAATTGGCAACATTGGCGACATATGGCAAAATATCGCCAAATTTGGCGACCAAAATAAGTCTTCAAAAATGAAGCCAATTTGGCTATTGCTCAATAATTTGGCGAATTTCTTATTCAAATTCAGTATTAACGAATCTTTTGTAAACGTTTCTTTGCATTTTAACTTGCTGTTTTCGTGTAACATTAGCTAAAATTTTAAAACGAAGATATAGGAAAGCTACCTTTTCCTCCCGGTACAGGCCGGAAGGACTTTTTCCAATTCAAACTTCTGATTAAAAAACACGCGAGCATTAAAGAAGCTTTCAGTTGTACTAATTTAAACAAATGATTGAGAAGCCGAACAAGCGAAAAACTGGCTTTAATCGAAAATAATAAAATCAAATTTTCTCCTTACACTCTCAAACAAATCAGTGAATTGAAGGTGTTTTCCATTGCTGTTCTTTGTTTGTTTGTTAAAACACAAAACTATTTGCTATTTTCTTCCAAAAAATAAAGAAAATGCACAAATCTAATATAAAGATTGCCTGAGATCACTAATCAAAAGCTGCATTTTCATCAAATCACAGGGGGGGGGGGGGGAGGCAGCGTCCAGGATCTGCGTTACCTAGTACATTTTTGTATTAAAAACTGAATTTTAACGTAAGTTATTTTTCCTGCAGATCACGAAAGATTCGCGAACCTAAAGTCAAAATTTCATAAAACACTCGTAAAAGACTTAATATTACTGTAGCTTACCCAACTACCCAGTGATATATATTATACATATTGATTTAATATACTACACATTTGATAAGTGTTGTAATTGGATTAAAATACAGGACTGAACAAATGTCCTGGCTGCGGTTTGTAATTTCTGAAATTTCGTTTTCGGACATGTTATGTGTTTCTTAAAATACCTATTTAGATATTTTTTACCTTATTATGTACCCAAGTTTTGTTAAAGTATTCCGAAAAGTCCGAAAAGTTCTAAGCTTGACGCAGGATTTTTCTTTCTTGTTTCCTTAAACAAAAAATAAGACACTTTTTCATTACTATTCATTTCACAGACAAAAAATAAATCCAAATGAAAGTAAACTTTGAAAACAGTACTTTTAAATTGCAGCACGTTTCCTTTTAACTTTTTAGAAAATGAGAATTTACTTCGAAATGCCAAGGCACAATTCTCTCATTTTGTGCAGCTTTCAAATATGTAATATTTCAATAGAAAACTTCTTTTTAAACAATGAGACAAGTTTTAAGAATTTCACGAGTGTTTTTTTGTAATTTGTAGATTGCTATAAGAATCAGTATGATAGTTTAAAATGTTTTCTATTTACCTAAATATTACATTTCTTATTTATTAAAAAGAAACAAAATCTTAGATGCAGAGGTCATCATATTTCATCAGCACATTTACAAATTCTTGATTAATTCTAAACATATTAAAACATTATTTTCTTGAGGAAATTTAAATAAGGGAAGTACGAAAGATTGACTAGATTAATTACTTCACACATATTATTATTTTAAATCGTTTTAGTACTGAAATGATCATTTTAATTGTATTTTACTAAGGTAATTAAAAAAAATCAGAAGATATCCGTACTGAGATATAAAATTTAAATGGTTTAGCGGAAAATTAACACCTTTCATTTCGGAAAAAATACGAAAATATCAATTTATCAGTTTCTTTCTCAAAATGAATTTATATATTTGTAGCAGTTTCTCACAAAGTGGAATAAAGATCTGATAATTAAACATATGCAAAAGGTGTTTCTATTGCATCCAAATTCCATTAAGTTTTTCAAAATTGCAATCATTAAATTCATTTTTCACAGTTGTGTTTTTGCAATGATGAAAATATTAAAACTTCAACATATATATATATATTTCAATCCATTCGCTATCTTATATGAACGAGACTTTATGTGTATTTCATAGAATTGAAGATCTGATTTTCCGTAATATAAAAAGTTTATTTTTTTAAAGTGAAATTGTTAAGTCATTGTTTCTGTATATTTATACACGTTATGACATTTTTTTTTTTTTTTTTTTTTTAGCGAAACTAATAAACTTCTTTGTAAATCTGGTTCTTTATTTTGCATTGCATTTTGCATATGTTTAATTATCTGATCTTTATGCTCCTTTGTAAGAAGTTACTGCAGCTATATAAATTCATTTTGAGAAATAATTTGATAAATTGATATTTTCGTATTTTTTTCCCAAAATGAAGGGTGTCTCTGTAAAGCCATTAAAACTTTAGACCTCTGTATTCAATCGATTCTAATAAAACGGATATCTTCTGAATTTTCTTTTTAAAAGTATACCTTAGGAAAGTACAATTGAAATGACCATTTCAATACTAAAAATGATTTAAAATAATAAAAATATGGGTGAATTGATTAATCCAATCAATTTTTCTTATTTTTCTTATTTAAATATCCTCAAGAAAATAATGTTTTAATATGTTTAGAAATAATCAAGAATTCCTTTTTTTATATGTTGATAAAATATGATTACTTCTACATCTAAGAAAACTGTTGTTTGTTGTGAATACATAAGAAATGTAATTTTTAGGTAAATGTAAAACATTTTAACATATCATACTGATTCTTATAGCAATCTACCAAATACAAAAAAGCACTTTTGAAAATTTTCATTTTTTTTCAACGTTTAAGAAGTAGTTTTCTATTAATTATCAAAACTACACATTCAAGAATTCTTAATGTTTGAATGTGCAGTTTTGTAAATTTATAGCATCACAGTTTGATTGTGAAGAATGAATTATCCTTTTTTTTCTTTTCCACTGGTCCGAATTCACCTGTCACTTCTGGATTTGATTTCAAAGCTGAGGTCTCCTTCCTTAAAATGATTGGATTTGTTTTGAACTATCCAGACACTGATCTTATACTAGCCTTCAACTGCAAAAGTTTTGAGGACAACTTTATTGGTTTTAAGTCCTAGTTAAAAATCATGCCTTAAGTTGCATAGAATCTCAACATTTGTACAAATCTTTATGAGACCTAAAAGTAGAAGAATGAAGCCTGTATTATCATAGAATATAGAGGAACACATATCCTCTCAAATAACGTTTTATATTCAACAATTGGGATGAGAAACTACCTGTTACTTGCATTGATATAAATCATTAAAAAAATGAAATATTTTTGATACAGCCTACTATAAATGCTTTCATCAATATCAAAAATATATTGTTTTCTGAGGTTTCAGAAGATAAATAACGTTTTTTGGAATCATGGGTAAGTCGGAAGAGGTCATTGTGCATTTTCGTTCTTGGTTATATAATATTTTCAATAATAAGAAACTTTATTTTTATTTTACAGTGTGTATTTACTTTTTACTATTTAAAATATTTATATGATGTTTACTTTTCAAGTAAAACTGGTTTACATTCATCAGCTGTTCACTGGTTTACATTACGATGCACTTTCGGCGTGCAATGTTTCTAAATTTAAATATTCGAAATTATCTTAACTAAGCATTTAAATAATACACATAGTTTTATTTTCCGAAGAGAAATAAAACTTGTTTCCGATTTATAACATTGGAACCAGTAAAAAATTATACTTCATAAAACAGTGGCTATTAATGTTACATTTCTATGAATATGCAAAACGTAAAATGTATAATATTTTCATAGCTCAGAAAATAATTATTTCAGTTCAGGTTAAATTATGAAGCGATTATCAACTATAAAAGAATGAATATGGTTTCACGATCAATCTATCAAGCTATAAATTGAATACTTTATATAATGATATTCGAAGAATTAAATCTAAATAATTTAGAATGTACCACATAGTTGGATGCTAGTTCTAAAATTTTTATATCTGTAAAAATGTGTGATAAAAAACGTATGTCACAGTTACTAGATAACACATTAAATTAACAGAATTGGATGTTAGTTCTAAATATTTTATATCCATAATAATATGCAATAAAAAATGGTCATTAACAGGAAAACAGAAAATTCCAATTTTGAAAGGCGAAATATTTCCCCTTAATAATATAACATGCTGACCAATCATAATTCAGAATACAGTTGAATGTATATTCCCTTCCAGAATTCGATGGATAAAAGTTGTAACAGACTGAAATACATTTAACCAATTTGCTTATAGCTAATTAATAATTTGGTTGAGAGCTTGATTGCATGGAAATAATTTAACTTAATTATTTTCAGTTATGCATATTATTAAATAAATTAAATATTTTATGTTGTATTTTTTAGCAAATTATATATATATATATATATATATATATATATATATATATATTCATGTATTATTATAATGATGTGTTTATAATTATTTTATTTTTTATGAAACCTCAAATAAACTTTTGAAAATATCCTTCTGCAATTCTTTTGAGATTATCCTTTATATTTGATACAGTATAATGTATTTATACGATGTCATGTTAAATATATTTCCCGTCAGACTATTTTTGTTATGATTATACAACTGCCCTCCTTTTAATGATTTGCAATTGTTCTATCCAAGCATTGAAATTAAAAATACCTGACTTTTGAATATAACTTATAAATAGTTTAAATAATAATTACACTAATAAACTTAATAAAGATATTTTATGTTCACATTTGACGATAAAACACATATTTATTTATTTATTTATTTATAGATACACATACATACCGGCTCCTGTACTTAATTCCTTGGAGTCGTATATGAATCACCGTTAGACTTACAGAAAGAACGGAACAGAATGTGCAGGGTTAAAATCTCGAAATTACAAAAACGAACATTCGTGTTCGCAGAGTACGCTTCGAATACTCATCCACGGATCAAACGCCGAAGGCTTAATTTCGATGACATGGCGACCCCGTCAACAGAAACACATCACATGGCATCTGTATATTCATGCTCACTTTTTGTCAACAAACAGAAATGATTAATCGTCGCATTGAACTATTTTACTCTATTCGTACTACTTTTTGAAAAATAATCTTTTCCGTACACTTATATTAGTATTGTTCAAGCGAAATGTACGAGAAAGATAAATTTTGTTAATTGAATATACAGTCCCTGGACAAATTATTAGACGCAGTTGTTTTTATTAGAATATTTGGTATGTAATAACCCTAAAAACTAATTCAGCGTTGTAATATAGTTTTAATTCATTAAAATAATGTACGCCACATATTTTCCTAATTTGAGAAACTGCTTTTGTTGACATGTCGAATTATAACACTGTCTCAAGGTCAACCGAACTAAAACACGCCACGACAGACTTTAGTTACGTGGCTATGTGCGACCATCATGGAGGTGTTTGTGGCATTGTAAAATCACTTGTTAGATGTTTATTTGCATTTCTATTGTGAATATATTATTTTTAATTGTGAGTGTATTATTTTTAATAGTCAATATACTATTTTTAGGTAATTAAAATATGGGTAGAAAAACAGATTTGTCAACAGAAAAGAAAGGCAAAATAAAAGCGCTTTTAAATAAAAAAAAAATATTCGAATAGAGAAATTTCAAGAAAATTTAATATTTCTGAAGCAAGTGTAAGGCGGGTAAAGATGAAAGTTGGGCTTGGACAATCACTGAGCCCAAAAAGAAAGAATAAATGTGGAAGAAAATCTGTATTTACACCAAAGATAGAACGAGGCTTAAAGAAGATCTGCATGGAAAATCGATTTGCTACTACAAAACAGATCGGATCGAAGCTCGAAGAGTCTGATGTTGTTGTGTCAGGATGATCTGTATGCAGAAAACTAACAGCTATGAATTTCAAGGCCTTTAGACCAGCTAAAAAAACAAAATTAACTGAAGCAATGAAAGCGAAGCGACTGAAGTGAGCTAGAGAGTATAAACACAAGACATTGGAGTTCTGGAAATCGGTAATTATAAAGTTATTCTTATTTTATTAATACTTAAAACATTCAACAATGTCTGTCTTTAACCATTAGATAAATTCGTCATGTTAAAAATTATTTATTTCGGGTTTGCTTTAGTAACGAAAGCACTTTTGAAATTTTAGCAAACAAATCCCAGTTTGTGCGTCGTCGTCCTGGCGAAAACTTTCATAAAGATTGTGTCGTACTAACTGTCAATCACCAAACAGAGGTCATGGTTTGGTCTGTCATAAGTGGCAAAGGCACTGGACGTCTTTATATAGTCAAAGGAACTATGAAACAAGAGCAATACAAAGAGGTGTTGCAAAGTTGGTTGATTCCACAACTAAAAGAATGGTTTGCAAATGGAGAACCTATTACATTTATGCAAGATGGATCTCCTTGCCACACATCACGATCAGTAAAGGCTTATTTACAGCAAGAAAAAATCCCTGTATTGGACTGGCCGGGTAATTCACCAGATATGAATCCCATTGAAAATATTTCAGAGCTGATGAAGAAGGAGTTGTCCAAAGAGGTCATAATAAACAATACCCAATTGATAGAAAAACTTATCCATGTCTGCAATCATCACCCACACATGCAAGAAACTATTCAATGTTGCATTAACAGTATGCCACGACGAATAGAGGCATTGATTGCCGCTAAAGGAGGTTCCCCAAAATATTGATATTTTCGAATTTTAAGTAAAGAGTTTTTCAAGTTCAATAATTTTAATTTGACTTACAAAAATAAATAATTTTTAAGTCATTGGCGTGCTTTTTATTCATTCTTAACCTACAATTAATGTTTATTCTGAATTTTAACTGTTTTTACAATAATACCATCTCTATGAAGCTCTAGTAATATGATTTTACACAAAAAAACATGAGTGCGTCTAATAAATTGGCCAGGGGCTGTACACACTGAATAAACTTAACTGAATATCTAAACTGAAGATAAATATAGTTCCATGTGCTGGGCCGTAATAAAATGTTACCACAATCCAAAAAAGACGCTGCTACTGACATATACCTAAATGTATTGAATGCACTATATGGAAAATAATATTATTTGAAATAAATTGTTAATACACAACATTGGTTAAATTAATTAAATTGACCAACATTGGTTATTTGCAAATGTAGTTCAAATCATTATATTTGCCTATCATAATTTATGAGACAATAAACATTACATAAATAATTTGTTTCAATAATTATTACTGAATGTTAAATAAATATTCAAATTAATTGTTAACTCTTCAATATTTAAAAAAAATGTGCATAATGTCCAATATTCAATGACGTTCACTATTTTAGTAAAACTTTTTTAAGTAAGAATTCCAGACTTTTTTGAAAACAGGTTAATATCTAAACTTATTTTCAATCGGAAAATGTGCAAATGTGAAGCATATTAGTTGCATAACGTATTTTAAAAATAATACTTTTAATAAATATCCATAAATAAATTTCTTTTATATAATATCGTTTTCCAGAAATCGTTAAAAGCTAAATATTATTAATGTAAGAAGCATTCAAATTACATTCATGCCTTAAATGTAATTATTTAGGATCGTTAAAATTCATAATGTTTTAAATTTTAGTATATTTATTAAAAAAAAGAAAAATAAATGTTTAAATGAAGCTTCAGTAAGTGCAGAAATTCAATTATGAAACACCGATCATTTTAATACTATAAATTCCACCTACTTTTTCTTATAACACTAAATTTGCATCGCAATATTTTCATGTCAGAGTGAAATTTTTTATAATAAATAGGATCTTAAATAAAATTTAGAAATTTTTTATAGAAATTCTACATAATGAAATTCTGTATAATGAAATTCTGCATACAGATATTGACAGTCACAAATTCAAAACGTAAATAGTGTATAGTAAAAAAAGTATAGAATCGGTGCTTTTAAAACTAATAAGTAATATATTAACTTGTTTGGTATTTTTTATTCAATTGTTGTGGGTATGATATTAACACAACTTCAGTTGAAAACGTTATTTTACAATTTTTCTTACAATACTAGCAGTTCGAGGCTAGCGAAAAACAAAGGCTACCGCTGTGCTTTACGCGTATCTTTTTTTACAGACCGCGGGAATCACGTGAGGCTCGAATCCACCAATGCAGGTGTACGAAAAGAGCATCACGTCACTCTAGCTGTCTGTAAAAAAAGATAAGTGGAACGCACCGCGGTAGCCTGTCTTTTTCGTTAGCCTCGCTAGCAGTTGGTGTGACGTCTCCATGACGTCACAATCGTCACACAAGGTACGAATCAGAATCATGATAAATAAATGCATTTTTATTTTCTCGCCTATTTCACTCTCAAGAGACTGTCACGTATTTTTGCACTAAATATCAATACGTTATTTCAATGATACCTTTTAAAAAAATTCAATCCATAAGCGTATTTTATGCGATTTACAGGATATACATGTCCTACATTATATATTTATATTTTATATTCACATTGTGTTAGTATAGTGTCGTATTGTGTTATATTATTACTGTCAACGAAAAAATACATATTATTATTTTTTAATACTGCTTATAAAGAAGAATTCTTAAGCTATCATTGTCTTATTTCTTAAGCTATTATTGTCTTATTGTCTCGTATACATATATATATGCTTATATTTTTAATGTTTTTTTTTCTGTTCTCATCCTAGACAGTAAAATATGATTTTATATAGGTATATTTTTATTGACAGTTCAATATTAATTAAAGATAATTAACATATATCGTCTATAAAATGCAATAAAAGTTATTGCTATAAAAACTAACGGAATTTATATCAATCATTCTGATCTGCATCGCATAGAAAATTTAAATCATACTTTAATAGAACTGGATTACTTGAATGCTGCATTTATTCCAGTATTGTAAATGCAAAATGAGAAATATCAAATATCTAAGTATTTATTTATGTATCTCAAAATGTCAATGCAGCTAACGATCATCCTTAAATTATTACATTTTCTACTCTACGTGACTTTTTAACTTCCTTAAACATGTAAATATTCATTGAAAAAACTCCTTGGAGAAGTAAACGCATTTAAGACACATATCGATTTTCACCCGATCGATTCTAGAAATCACTGCTTTGTGGGATACGGAAATGAAATAGGATTTTCACTCAATTTCCCAAAATCATTTCTATTTTGGGATAATTTAATACCGAATAAATGTAAAGCATTGACTAAACTTATTTCAAAAGCAAAAGAAAAATATCGCTTTGACAAGGAATGTTTATAACGTTAGTTTTATTTTTTTAGATATCATCATTGCTATAGTATGACAATTTGTCATGATCAATATGATCCATGATGGACAATATAATAATGAAATGTACTTTTTTATTATTTGTATTTTTACTGATTTTGGTATACAGTTAAAATTTTCTATATATATAGGATGGTTTATAAAACAGAATTTCCAATCCGCTGAAACTAAGATAGCTATTTATTACAAAACCTATTTAACCTTAGAACTCCTATAATAGAGGCTGACGCATCCTCACAGATTTGGTACTCGAATTGCAGCACAGTCAAAAAACCAAACTAATCAGAACCGGTTCAGCCAATCAGAACCGAGTCTTAGGCAACCCCAACTCCGGCTGCGGTAGATTGATGCTGAGCTGCCTACCAATAACGCGAAACAAAATGGATATGCGTCAGCTCCTATTATAGGAGTCTTATTTAACCCCTTTTCGACGAGCATCGGTTATACGTGACATAACAGTGTGCTCAGGATATTTGTCTTTTTCTATCAGTAAATGTTTATCAGTAAATGTATCTTAAACAAATCATACACTTTACGTGATTATATTAGGTAACGGAATTTTATTTAAACTATCGGTGAAAAAAAAACAACTCAATACCTGACGCGAAATGTAATTCCGCGAGTGTATCAGAAATTAGTGAATACGCATTTTCGAATACCCCTGACAGATAATCTTACAAAATGAAGAGTACATTAGTCTGTTTCATTAAAAACCATCGTTTTTTTCACACTGTACAATATTCCGCAAGAATACAAACTAGGTTCTGTTATTATTTGAATGCAAAAGCGCAAACAAACTCCATAATTCAAAATTAATTATAATGTATAAATGAATTTCAATATATAAATGTCTAAATAAATATCAACTCAGAAAGATTTAACAGTATTGCTTCTGGTAAAATATGCAAATAATGCACATAATATATAAGCTATACAATAGCATAGTTTGTTTTGAAAATGTCAGCAATTATGTTTTAAGAACGTGTTCTGAATAAAATTGCAAAATGCGTTTTCGTTTTTGGAATATGTTTGAAACTTTCGTTTGATAAATAAAATTTTGTTCTTCGTATGTTAAAATACCATTACAAAAACTACAAGTATTTCTTTTTTTAGTTTTTGGACTTACTTTTCATTAAAATTAAATTATTCAGAACAAAGAGTTTTTTGTAAGAAGTTTCTCCACTCCTATCTTTAGAAACTTTCTCCAAATTGCAGTTTGGTTTTAATATAACAGTTTATTCCGTAAATTTTCAACACTTTTAAAAACCAGCACAATAAATTGTACTTTTATACTTTTATATGTTAGCATGTGTTTTTTTATATCTGTTTTTTTAAATAATATTTAAAGTATGCCAGTATATATATATGCCTGTATACATTCCATCCTCATATATATTATAAATATATATATAAGTATAAAAAGCATAATAAAAAGGTAAGATAGAAAAAAAAAATCGCCTGCATAAACGTATAAACTGGATATATAACTACAAATAACTGCAAAGGAGAGAAGAGACCAGTGCGGCGACGGTTTGTAATAAGTTAAAGTAGTTTTGCATGCTGTTAAACTAGTTTTACACACGGTCAAACTTCTCTAAAACCAGATCATATTAATGATAATGTTAATGTTCATATTAATGGCTAAAGAATATATTGACTGAAACACATGTACTTACCATATATATTATTTCTCCTGCTAACATCCCTTTTTCTAAGAAAATACGAAACGTAGAACGACAAATGAGATAGCATATGAAAGGATTTTGAACAGGCTTCTGACATAGCACACCTAACATTTCGTTAAAACATGTTTTTAGATTAAAAATTGTAGTTAATTGAAAATTAAATCGGCATTGTTTTAATAAATGAAATGAAAGGTTTTCCTTAAATCAGTGTTGCCACAAAAACAAAATACTGCATTATCAGATGACGTCATCCTATAATGCAATTAAACTACGATTATTAATTTATTTCTTGCGCGTACTTCTTGAAAAAAAAAGCTTTTAATCGGGTTTTTATTTATTTTTTAAGCGTATGTCACCTATTGTTTATTTGTTTTATTTGTTTAATCATGGCTGTGTATATGCGTACTGTATCGGAGCACCAGTAGAATTCGTAATTTAAGGATTATCTCCCATTAAGATATACAGTTCATTAGGATTCACAAAAATTGTAAGTTTTTATTTTTTAATATTTCATTAAGCTGTTAATACGTCAGCGAAGTCTGACGTCACTTAAATGGCTGCTGGACCACAAAGTTTGAACATCCCATGTTTAAGTTCTCATAGGCTTGCAAAAAAGGGGTGTACCATATATTGATTTATGCATTTAAGACATTTCTAGAACAGTTTTGCAAAATCTGAGGAAATGCTTCCATATGAATTCCCTAAACGTCTGATTCAATGTTTAAATTTTTTTGTAATTCGTTTTTTTTTTCAGTATACCGGTCTTGACAACCTAGAGAAATGACCTTGGCGAAAGAAGAAAATTTGGCAAAAAAAAAAATTCTGGCAATCTATTCCCATTTTCTTATACACAGGCAATCATAATATTCCTATACTAGGGGGCTCAGCCCCCTACTCGCTAACGCTCGCCAACCCCCCGTGAATTGCAAAGCAATTCATATTGAGACCGCTACGCGAACCCAGCTCGCTTCGCTCGCTCGCCCCTTTTTATTTTTCTAGTAATTCTAGCCGGAATAAGTACTACAATAAATCATTTAAACATATGAAATTGACAATTTTTTTAATGTAAAAAAGTAATTGAAAACTCCGTTGAAAACACAGCTAAAAATGCATTTAGTTTATGCTACTAATGGGCATATAAACCATTTAAACACTATGAAAAAGGATCTTGGAAACAGAATTAGTTTAAAACTTATTGCACCTATAATATTATACAGCGTGGCTTAAATTAATAAAAAAAAAAAAAGCATGGAAGGCAAATGAAGCTTGCAAGGCAAAATTAATAAATAGTCCGTGTTGTCAATATCACATATTAGTGTTCTCAATTACTATTATCCTAATTTATGCTTTTATAATTAAACTATGTTTATCTAAATCATAAATAATTCACTAATCATGTAAGGGAATGCGATAGACAGCATGTTTACCATGAATGCGAGCTAAAATTATCGTCACTGTATCCTTCCGCGCTGACAGCTGGAAAGCATGTAGGGCATTAGGAAGACAGATCTCCTGTTATATTTGGAGTTCAGTGTTGATTATAGATTTCTGCAAAAGAAATTATTTTTACTTTAATAAAACAGCAACAGATGGCAGCAGGGGCATTCTAGAAAGTTTATATTTTATTATCTCCGATTTTTTGTGTGAGTGAAATTCGTAAATAGATTCTAAATAAGAGTTGAGAATTCATTTGAAATTAACAATATTACTCATAATTAAAATGAGGAATCATCTCAGATGCTTTGGATTGCGTTCATATTATTTTATTTTTAATAATTGCTAGCTTGAGTTTCACTGCTCTGACACTGACCGCCATATTGGAGGCGGAGCTAACACAATCTTGTCTGTTCATTGGTCTAAGCTCTGGAAACTACGGTTGTTGCCAACGATAAGGTAGAAATTGAGCCCTATTTCCGCGCCACGTAAGACAAATATATATATAGAGATATTATTTATGTTGTCAAGATCCTTTTTTCTATGCACATACAAAACATACAACGATGAATGAGGTATCATTCGTAAAGTTTTTGAAAAAGTTTCTGAGATAGTACACCCACATTTCAATAAAAGACGTTGTTTGATTTAAAAAATATCAGTTAATTAAATATTAGTGCTAAAACGTACACGGAAATAATCTCAAAGATTGTAGTGCGAAAGCTTCGCGCGGGTCCTTCTGGTACATATAGAAATACATACAGTAAAACTTTTAAATAACAAATAGCTCGGGACTACGAAATTTTCTCTCTATTCGTGAATGTTCGTTCTGAGGAGTTACGAGAGTAGTAGGAAATTGACAGTTAAAGGATAGCCAGTGAAAATATGAAAAATATGAAAAATATGAAATATGAAAAAAACAATGCGGTGCAGGCACCGCCTTCTCCTGCAAACCCGCCGCCCATGCACCCACCGAAACCGACTTGAGAGCTCTTCGCGGGAAAAAATTTAAAAAGAAGTGTTAAATATGAACTGTAAGACGAGAGGTAAGCGTAAGAAAGCTAATTTGAGATTAAATAGACAAGATTATCATACTATAACGTGAACAATATATTTATATATTAATTTTAAATGACGAACATCTTAATGAGTATTACTAATAAAGCGAAGCAACGGGAAAATATAATATTTTAAGAAAAAAAGTCGATTTTTTAAGAATTTTTCTACTATAAGACGAGGATATCAAACCATAAGCTGAGTATTAAACAGATATATTAATGTTGAATGATGAATACCTTAATGAGTTTTAATAATTAAGCAAAACAATGCAAAATATTAAATTTTAAAGGAAAAAAGTTTATTTTAAAATGAATTTTTCAACTATAAGACGAGATATTAGATATAGATGATATATAAGCTATTATATCTGACGGAGTGCTTTTCTCCACAGTTCTTGCAGATCTCATGAAGCGCCATCTGTTAGCGAACCTGTAACTAAATTTTTAATTCTGTGTGACTGAAAATTTACTGGTCTCCCAAATAGAATGCAGCAAATGGTGCATTTATATCGCTTTCCGTATCTCTTTAATCCTTTTTTTAAAAATATACCAAGGCTTTTTTGTACATCCTGTATATATTATATATATAATTTATATACAAGGTGGCTATAATTAAACTGACGGAACTCAGAGTGCTCTGCAGCGTGATCTAATTGCGAGAATGGCGCCAAATTTTGTAGGAAGATTAAAAAAGACGCGGGACGAATGATTCCGCGAAAAATAAATTTAGATCCAAAAGTCACTAAAGTATATGTGGCGCTGTGTATTCGAAAAAGAGAGTTTAAGAAAATACTGAAATAAAATTACTGTTTATTTAGCACATCCAACTCAGGTTCGATGTGGCCGCCGTTTTTGTTTACCACATATTGCATTCTGTGCACAGCATTTACAACAGCAGAGAATAAAATGTCTGCAGGAATCTCCCATACAGTTCGCGATATGTTATCGTTCAACTTAGCCAGGTCCTGGACACGTCCGTGATAGACCTTGGACTTTAGGTAACCCCATAGCCAAATGTCGCAGGTTGTAAGATCAGGGGACCGAGGTGGCCATGCAGTTGGAAAACAGCTGCTAATGACTCTATCTGTTGTGAATTTCTGTCGTAGCAGCTGCTGTACCCGCAAAGCAATATGTGGAGGGGCTCCATCTTGCATGAAAATGATTTTCTCCAGGCACTGTTTGTTTAGCATTTGGCGATATTTGTTTCCGGTAACAGAACAAGTTACAGGTCCTGTCGGAGTAATGTTCTCATAGACGAATGGACCTATGATCATATCTGCTGTGAAACCACACCAAAAAGTTATCTTTGGTGAATGCACAGAATTTCCTTGAATGCTCTTGGTGACTTGTTATCCCAAATTCGGCAGTTCTGGGTATTTACAGCTTCATTCAGGTAAAAGTGAACCTCGTCTCCCCATACGATTTTCCAGGGCCAAGCATCATCCACAGATTCATTTTCAATATATATTTCCAAAACAATTTTACAGAGATATTCTAACATGCAAAACTGTGCTTTGAAGTAGATGTACCTACATGAATACGAATAGAGTATTTTAAATTTTCCACTTTTAACGGAGTATGCATGAACGGAAATTTTAATTTAACTATTTTTTTTTCAAATAACCTAGTTTATGAAAACAATACGTAGTAGCAAATATTAGACAACATTTTAACATGAACTTAGATACTGTTCACATACCAGTTTTAACATAACTTTGATGATGTAATATAGTATTTCACCTATTTCTTTTAGAAATATACATATAAAATATGGGTTTGCCGAGTAAATATCCAATTTTAGCTTGCACTGAGTGATTTTGTTTACACCATTTCAGTGATTTCTAGCCATTTTTATATCACATAAACGAAAATATTTGAATACAGACACTGGAAAATAATATTTGAATTGTATTTTCCATTCAAAGATTTGAAACTCAAGTTAAAATTTATGCTCTATCGCTTATCAACTATATATCCAACATAATGTTTACCGTTGAAATATCATAGTAATTAAATATGTGTTAAATAAGAATAATAAATTGTAAGTATCTAAAAATATCAAACACAAAGTCTATTAAATAAAGAAGTTTTTAGAAAGCTTGAAAAAAAAGTTTTTACAAAGTTAAAAAACAATTACAAAGTTTAAAAAAAAGTTTAATAAGTTTTTACAAAGTTTAAAAAAAGATTAATAAATGTTTACAAAGTTAAAAAAAATGTTTTTACAAAGTTTAAAAAAAATTATAAACTTAAAAGAAGTTTTTATCAAGTTAAAAAAAATAATTTAAAAAATACAATAAGTTTTTACACAGTTACAAAATTGAACTAAAACATTTACAGAAAATTCTACAAAATAAAACAAAATTACAAAATCCCAAGTGTTTTAAAAATTGCATGTTTAACTACTGTCATTACCTCTATCACATCTCAAATATAATAATCTATAATATACTAGAAAAATTGTCATCAATTAGATAAAATTTTCAGCTTTTGAACGAAAAATAATTTACTCAAGTACGCATGCGTGGTTCTGTCAGGTGACCAATGCAATTGATGATAATATAATTTTTCGAAAAGTAGTGCTGCGTTTCTCATTTCCACTGCTAGACTCTTGAGAGAGGGTGACAGTATGTGTGCAGTTTTGATAATTTTTCAGATTATAATTCAAGTGAGGAATCGATTACTCCGTAAATGAATTACATAAGTTTTAATATACCATTGTAAATTAAATAAAAGTTTATTTATCCATTAAATCTTTTCTAAGTATATAATTATTTTTCTGTGTAGATATTACAACAGCACAACTCAAAACTTCAAACACCCTCTTTATCAGAAACGGACATTCCGAAAGATTAGTCGGTGACAAATATACAGTTAAAGAATAATAAACATGTGAGTACTTATATGTGAAATACTTATAATACATACGTTAAGCATAGTTAGAGTAAATTTACATTAAAATGTTTTACCCTATATTCTTTAAGAACTGTTCTTTACCTGTAACATTAGAGTGAATTTTATCTGATTAACATTTATTTCTCTTGCAGATGTGTTCTATTTGTGACAAGTACTTTCCATCTAAATGGAATTTTGAAAGGACATAAGCAGATCCATACCAATGAAAAACCATTTATTTGTGAGCATTGAGATAAAACCTTTATAAGAAAGCGTGAATTAAAAGAAACATATGATGGAGTATTATGGCGTATCACCTGCTGTATGTGAAGTTTGCAAATTACCTGCTCTAATACCTCGTATGCAGATCCATACCAATGGAAAAGCATTTACCTGTGTTCATTTTGAAAAATCGTTTGCAAGAAAACATGAATAAAAAAAAAAAAAACATATGATGACGTATGATAGTATATCACCTGTTCTATGTGGAGTTTGCAAATTATCTTTCTCTAGAAAATGTACTCCACTAACACATATGAAAACACAAGCAGAAAAAAACATAAGTGTGAAAAGTGTGAGAAAATCTCCAATCATCGTTATAAATTAAATAAGCATATGCTCATTCACAATCGACCACAATTAGCTTGCATTGAATGCAAAATCAATTAAATGCAATATGATTACTAAAATCATGTTTCAGCGTGAAAGAGGTGAATATCCTATTGAAATAATCACATATTATTTTAAAAATAACTGTTATGTTGATCTTTCTGAAAATAGTATTGCAAATCATATTGACGAAGGATATTAAAAAAATAAACCAGTCGTTTGTAGAATTTAACAGTCAAGGATAAGATTGGGTGCTTCTAGAAATTGAATGTATAGAACTCAATTTTGCAAAGTTTAATCCCTTAGCTAGAAATTTAATCAATATTATGAAAAAAAAGATATGTTTTTTATTCTTCGAATTAACTTATTCAATTATTCAATTGATGTTTTTAGAACATTTACCCAAATTACTCACGCAGGATTGTAGAGTTGGCGCATTATCTCCAAAAGTAAAATTTATAAAGAATTGTGTTATTCGCGATTTTACAATTGATATAAATGTAGACAATATTCACAATGTAGTGTTTAAATGACCATAATATTTGTTTTATCTATACATATCTGTGTGTTTATTTTATAAAACATATTTTATTAATAATATATATTGTATGATTTTTAATTTTAAATTTCTGTATACTTACTAATAACCAATTTTAATTTACAGAAGATATATATTTTTAACTTTTTTAACGAAACAACATTTTCATCAATGAATATCTAAATTACAGACATGCAATTGCAAATCAACTTTTGATAATACTACGCAAGAGATTAATGAAAAATATATATAAATCAGTAAAAAATATACAACTTTTCATAAAAAAATTACAAAATTAAAAGACATTTCCAAATTAACAAAAAAATTCCATGGGTTCGAAAACTATTTACAAATTACCAAAAGGTCAGAAGCAGACCTATGTCTAACATCGCATTTTTTCAACTTCAGTTGTTAAAAGCGTAGTGGTGGTACGATGAAATAAAAAATGGTGTCTTCAAATGATGATCCTTGTTTGAAATTGGAACCAATATCTAGTATACTAAGAATAATTTGGGATTTAGACAAATTAAATATATAAGAGAAAAACGGTAAATGTATCAACAACTGATGAGACTCATTTTGCTAATGTTATGTCAATCAGTCTGAAAGTTACCAATAGTAACAGTAATCAAAGACTAACAGGCAGCGGTGTTTTAAGGGAATGTCGTGATGTTAACGTTACAAACAGGTACATGAAACAATTATATCTGGCTAAAGCAAATAATTTAAATAATGATAAAAATGAACCAACTCCATCAAGATTTTCTGATTAAAAATATGCTTCAGAGTTTCCTTTAGTTTAACTACTGAAGTGTGGATAAATGAAAATTTAAAGTGGTTACTATAAAAGCAGGGGATACAAATAACATATATAGAGGACATTTAATGTATGTTATCGTTTCAGGTGAAGAATTCAGTTAATTTCGGATAGATATGCATACAGGTTAATTGTATGTTTAGTTGAAATGGAATCGAGAATTCATATCGGAGTATAATTTAAAGATATCTGCTTATGACCTGACAAATCTACATCGTTCTAGAATGAGTTATTTAGAATTACGTTTTTAGGCAAAATTTTCTTTTTCCAGAATATTTGAAATACTAACCAATTGTTATATGTTATGGTTTAGAGTTTAATTATTGTTGGCATAAGAAGAAGGCGTTTTTTTTATTTCTTCAAAAACAAATTTTAAATCTAATCTTTAAATTGTTTGGATTATATGTTATTTATATTTATCAATAAATGGATTGCTTTAATTTCTTTATATTGTTATATTTTATGAATGATCCTTGAAAAAATATGTGCAAGATTAGTAATGTTTTTTTTTTTCCAAGACGTGTTAAAAATGAAAATGAAACAAACATAGAACCATTTCTATACGCTTGTTTCCAAGAAGTCCTACACTAGAAATGCACCACAGATAAGGAACTTATAAAAAATTCATATCTATGCATGTATATGTTTATTAAAAGCACTGATAAATAAGGTGAACATTTATTATCATACGCTGTTTCAATTGTGTTTACACACGTCTATGCTTGCATTTGGCTGTTGAATTTTTTTTTTTTTGTCATTGTTAAAGTTAAATGACTATGAAATTTGTGTGACAAATTATTCAGAAAATTTAAATGTCTCATTAATAGGAATTTTTTTTAATCATATTTTCTTTTAAGAAATGTCATTTTGTGTTGTTTTCTATTTGCATCTTTATGTATCACATCTGCCCGCCATTTAGTATGTAGTTGAAAAAGAAATGCATACCCATGCAAACTTTATTTCGTTAATTTTAAAGTTAGAAAAAAAATAGCTTATTCGCACTCAAAAAACTTCAGAAAAAATGCTGTAGCACAAAAATATATGTCCTAGTTATCAGACAAAGAATAAGTTTCGTTTTAAAATCGAACACATGACATTAGTGTTGCATGGTGATAACTGATGAGCTCTTATTCTCTTATTCAGTACCGAAAAGTGAATAAATTGCAACTTTTGTTCTCTGAAGTTAAAGAAAAAATTTACTCTAGTAAAGAAATGTATGTATAGATTTTCCATATGTACATATTTTAAGACTTGAATTAAAATTCCACCAACTTAACTATATAATGATTTGTTATGTCAAATGATACTATTTTAGTTTACTAAAACAATTCTTTTTCAAAAATGTCCTAAACAGGAAAACGTAATATGAGGAAGCTAGAATAACAGTGCACTGTAAAAAATGAAAACTGCTTCTTAAACTGCGAAAATATAATACAATCACGAATAAATTTATAATATAAACTCATCCTTGTTAACTATGATTCAGAAAAGATTTTCTTTAACTTTAGAAACATGAAACATCAATGGAATTTCAAGATATAAAGAATCACCTATAAAAACAAAATTTCTCTTGTTGCCCGTAATTTTCGAAACGTTTACGAGTAGCTTTTAAAGTATTAATCCGTTTTCCATGCCCGGAATATTGTTTTTTCCGATGCTATCAATTCTCAAGTAAACATTTTCATGTTCAACAAATTTGTTTAACAGACAAACATGCAAAATTAACAGAGTTAACATTAACATTAAAATTAATATTATTTCGTTACTCTTTGATGTATAAATTAACTTATGCAGCTGAAAACGTTTACTTGAGAATTGATGACATTCGAAACACAGGTATTCCAGGTTGAGGTAACTGATTAATACACTATAAAAACTATTCGGAAAAGTTTCTGAAAAATACGGGCAGCAAAAAGTACTTTTCTTTTATAAATAATTCTTTAAATTTTAGAAATTTATTGTTTTTGGGGGATTAAAAAGACAATGGAAACCATTTTTCGGAATTTCGGAAAACACAGAAGATTATATTAGTTCATGGTTATAGTATATTATCATAAAATAAGAAACATTGGTCATTTTTTACAGTGAAATGCAACACAGATAAGGAATAAAAATAAATTTTAAATCTAATCTTTAAATTGTTTGGATTATATGTTATTTATATTTATCAATAAATGGATTCCTTTAATTTCTTTATATTGTTACATTTTATGAATGATCCTTGAAAAAAGATGTGCAAGATTAGTAATGTTTTTTTTTTCCAAGATGTGTTAAAAATGAAAATGAAACAAACATAGAACCATTTCTATACGCTTGTTTCCAAGAAGTCCTACACTAGAAATGCACCACAGATAAGGAACTTATAAAAAATTTCATATCTATGCATATATATGTTTATTAAAAGCACTGATAAAGAAGTTGAACATTGTAAGTCAAAATTTTGGAAATCTAGATAACCACATTTTCACTGAACGTATATTGATTTCTGTTCCGTGAAACAGTTAAATAAGTCATAGCTCACTTAGAGAACTGCTATAGTGTAAAACAACTTGATACATTTAATGCAACGGCAATACGACAATTTTCACAAAACACTTCATTTCTCATATTACTAAATATGGACTTACTCCACTGTCATTCTAACCCCATTCATACAACGCAATAAAATAGTTTTATTCAGTAAATTTCCATCGTTGTTTTTCTCTCTTTTTATCTCAAATTTAGGATTTGTTTTCAAATGTAGGATTTTATTTTATAAATGAATACGTGATGTCTGCGTTTTCCAATCTTATGTCGGAATAAAGTTGCTTCATTTGTGGGAATTCCATGTTTATGTCTTTCATCTATGTGAAATTATTTTCTACTCTTACTGTAAAGGCAACAAATTCATTTCATCTGTCTTCTTTTATCTTTAATTCTAAAGAACAACATTTTGTGCATTAGGAGTAAGTAAATATGTAATAAAATAAAATTAACCATATACTATTTGAAAAAACTAAAATGACTAAAATGATACTAAATATTATTACATATATGTACTTATATTATAACTATTACATATTACGGAAAGAAAAATAGGAATATAAGATACGTTAAAAATATAAAGACGTTTTCAAAACATAATTCGATCGATTATTTTAATAATTTTTTCTAAGAGCGTTAGAAAATTAAAATAATAATTTAACAAGCATAAGAATATAAAATTGAATGCCATATTTAATTAAATTGTCTAAATGGATTTTATCAGTGTTATAAAAAATCATTTAATAAGTGTAATCGATACTTCAAAAAAATAAATGATTTATCATTAAGATATTTGAAAATAAAGAACAACGTGTTACTTAAATTATTCATAAAGTGATCAAATATAAAATAAATTAAAACATCCTAAAATTAAGTTATAGCTTATTAATAAGTAAATAATTTTTAGAAACTTAAAAAAAAATGTAAAACCGGTGTTGCATTGAAAATTTAATGTTTGAAACGCAGAACGCTAAATATATAGTTATTTACAGATCGTACATATTTCAGTTCAATTTAAAACATAAAATATGATACCATAGATTTTTTTCTTTTTTTTTTTTTACTTTTCATTAATTTTTTACATTGCCCACAAACACGACTAAAATGTACATTTTTATAAAACAAATACACTATATTGCCAAAGGTGACCGGTCACTTGCGATTTTAGACGTTTTGTGAACTATCTAGAAAAATACATGAGGAATCAACCTGAAACTACAGGTGTGGAAACAGTATAGTATAGGTTATATATTTCCGTGGAGATTTCTTCCCGAAACCCCATAGGGGATTGTCAACAAATTGAAAAAGAACGAATATATTTTGGATTACCCTGTAAAAACTAATGTAGCAAAAGCATTCAAACTCGAGATTGTTTATAAGTGGCTTATTGTAATATACTGTGTTCATTTTTATGAGGAGCAAAAAGATGAGGGGTTGTATCCAAATATTGTAGTACGTGCAATATTGTGTACGCTATCATGGCACTAATCAACAGATATTTGATACAACCCCTCATCTTTTTTGCTTCTTTTTGGGAACAACGGATTTCGAGCTTAATCTATCGACGATAATTTTCAGAATTTTCAACCTATGATTTTGAGACTTTCACAAAATTTGCTTTATATACTCAGCTAATACATTATGCATATTATATTTTGATTGCATTCACGCATGCACAGTGAAACATTTTTTAGTAAACCTGCTCATTTTTCATCCAATGTTTATTATTTTTAAATTCTGATTGCAGAGTATTATGTACAATGTCATTTGTCATATTTTCTGAAAATAATTTTTTTTTATATTAAGAACTCTGCAAATTATAAGCAAAAAACTTGGTGAAATTTGGGACAGTTTTTATAAAAACGTTAATTTCTCTTTGAGTATACATGCTATCCTCATAAAAATGAACACAGTATATTAGAATAAGCCACTTATTAATAATCTCGAGTTTGAGCGCTTTTGCTACATTAGTTTTTACAGGGTAATCCAAAAGATATTCGTTCTTTATCAATTTGTTGACAGTCCCCTATGGGGTTTCGGGAAAAAAATCTTCTCGGAAATATATAACCTATACTATACTTTTTACACCCCTGCAGTTTCAGGTTAATTCCTCATGTATTTTTCTAGATAGTTAACAAAACGTCTAAAATCGCAAGTGACCGGTCACCTTTGGCAATATAGTGTATTAATTAATGATTGAGCTGGACCGTTACACCATCAAAACATTATGGTATATAAAATTTCGTGTAAGATAAACCACACGTTTTTACTGAATGGTGTATAAAAATTTTTTATGTAAAATTAAATTTTAAAAAATTAAAAATACATCAAATTAACGTTTCGGTCAACTTCTATGACTATCTTCAGAATATGATGTTAAGAGCCTACGCTAGTCACGCGAAGAAACGCTCAAGCTAATGTTAAGTCTATGGGAAGGCTGTTGTGCGATTTCTCGCTCGCATTTTAATACAGTGTTTTCATAAGCAGACATTTTCAATTTTGAAACCGGTTTGAACCTGTTCTGAGAGTGAAAGTACACTTATATAAGAAAACGGTACTTACGTATTATCCGTGACAGTTTTATACCAACTGCGCCAGGCATGGAGCCAATATTACTAATTATAGTAACCCTCCCTTATATTTTGTTTTCTTGCTGCATGGTACATGCCTGGGTATAATCTATAATATTATTCTTTGTTATTTGCTATGCTATTTACCATTTATTAAATTTACTAAAATAATGTTATTTACTATTTTTAACAATGTTATAAATTTAATAAACATATATTACATTTTATTTATTTTATATTAATTTCCATTTTTAACAATGTTATTTGATAATGTTAAATTACTGCATTTGATAACATGATTGGCAACGATAAACATGATTGGCACTTGGCAACCATTTTTGGCAATCAATCTCCTGGAACGGATAATACGTAAGTACCAAAAAAACTGGAACCAAAATCGAAAAAAATAAAAGCTAACAAAGTTAGAGATCGACCTCAGCTATCCTATGCCAAAAAAAAAAAAAAAAAAAAAAAAAATCATTTAAATATATTAAAATGCGAACGAGAAATTGCGCAAAAACCTTCCCATAGACTTACTATTGGATTGAGCGTTTTTTCTATTGACTGATGTAGGCTCTTAAGTTAAATTCACTTAGAAACAAAATACCGCCATCTTGAAATATAATTCGCGCAACTACCACATGCCTATAACATGAGTAGAGTCAAATCAGAGGCCGTACATTAGCGCCACCTACTAGAAAAAATCCGAGTTACAGACGAACCGAAGGGTGATTACGAAGGAATATAAGGTAATTACACTTTTAAAAATATATAGTTGCATTTTCACAGGAAGCATAAAAACATAAATTGTATAAAAATCCAGCAATGTGTGATTATTTTAAAATGTTCAACCAAAGCTTAGGAATAGAATATTAGTCACTGTCATTACACACATCGCTTTCACATACTAATATTTCAATTGCTTCTTTCTGAAAAAAATTCCATGCTATGATTACAAGGTATTATAATTCTTGCATTTCCTGCATTCAATTCTTGCATTTCCAACTCTTTCTAGATTTTACTTTAATAAACCTGGCTGCTACATTGACTTTCGAAATGCAAGAATTATAATACCTTCACTGTGAATAATGACCAATGTTACTTATTTTATGAAAATATACTATAACCACGAACGAAAATATAATATAATCTTCTGAGTTATCCGAAATTCCGAATAGCTAGCTCCATTGTCTTTTGAATCCCCAGAAACCACTATATTTCCAAAATTTAAAGAATTATTTATAAAAACAACGTATTTTTCGCTGCCCGTATTTTTCAGACACGTTTCCAAAAGGTTTTTATAGTGTATTAATTAGTGTCCTCAGCCTGGAATACCTGTTTTTCGAATGCTATCATTTCTCAAGTAAACATTTTCATGCTCAAAAAATATGTTTAACAGACAAATATGCAAAAATAACAAATTTAACAATAACATTAAAATTAAGATTATTTCTTTACTCTTTCATGTATAAATTAACTTATGCGACTGAAAACATTTACTTGAGAATTGATGACATTCGAAAAACAGGTATTCCAGGCTGAGGACACTAATTAATACACTATAAAACCCCTTCGGAAATGTTTCTGAAAAATACGGGCAGCAAAAAATTCTTTGTTTTTATAAATAATTCTTTAAATATTGGAAATGTTTTGGTTTCTGGGGATTCAAAAGACAATGGAACACGCTATTCAGCATTTCGGATAACTCAGAAGATTAAATTGTATTTTCGTTCGTGGTTATAGTATCCTAATAATATTATAAATCCGATTGTGTGCAAATGTTAGGCTGAAGCCAGCGTCAAAATGGAGAAATTAATGGCCCTGTATCTTTGCATATAGGTGGATTATAACCCAGAAATGAACATAGACTGGTTTTTATGATTTTTATTCAAATACTTTTCTTAATAATTCAAAATTTGATTATTTTCATAGAGAATAAATGGACATTTTTAGATAAAATTTAACCATTTTACTTTATCGTTGCTAGGGATTTGATCGTTGCCAATAAATAAGAATGCGAAAAAATAATTTTTCCTCAACAATTAAGTTTCAATTGAGCGATTTTCACGTGAAAAAATGAAAATAATTCAAAAGATGAATTTCTGTGATATTTGAAACAACAATATGGAGTATTTGTTCATATACATGAAGTATGAATATCGGTTACATTAAAAAGATCTTTTTCTGTCAAAAACTGCGTTATAAATAGAAAGAAGAATTAACAATAATTATATTATTAAGAAAAAGATTTCGCTTGAACCATGGAACTATGAAAAGGATCTTTCTTGGCTTGAACAAATATGACGTCATAAATAAAACATGCATTTTCAAATATTCGTAATATTACAAAGAGCATGACTTATCAGTGTATAATAAAAGTCTATACATAATGGACGTCATATTTAAGATGAATAACTGAAATATTGTTTTGATACTGATTAATAATAAGATTGAAAATCAGTTACAAACAGATGTGTGTTTTCTGCCAAAATTCACTTCATTATTGCCAGGAAAAGAAAATTAACAAGAATTATATCATTGAAAAGCGATTTCTCTGGGATCAAAGTGACGTCATAATAAAACAGGATTTTTTAAATATGTTTCAAAAGGAGCGTGTATCAATTTCATACATTAACAATCACTGAGTACAGTGAAATAATAGAGAGGTATTGAACCGTAAAATCGGCTCGCAATTTGAAGCCGGTTATCGCTCAAATCATTAGGCCCAAGGGCTGACTTCATTGGATGGAGAGAGGCTGCACGTGGAACAATGAATGGATTCATTGGACGGGGAGAGGTTTTCAAAGCAAGCCACCAGTTGTTTGGGCCGACTGTAGGGTTGCGTTTTCAGCATAACGCCAAACATGAACATTTCATCTCTATTTATTCTCTGAACTCTGTGATTAATAATACAAGCATCATTAAGATTATTAGGAAAAGGAAATTGAACACAAGTCTATTAAGTTAAAATCTGACTGTGTGTATTTCGCAACTATTCCTCTTAATGCAACGCGGTTTACTTAACACCGGTTATCATTTATTCGAGGATGTCATATAAACTCTGAGAATATAAAATTTTGAATTAGATTCCGATATATTAATATTTTTTTTTGTAAACTTTAACGAAATTTCTCTAAAAATGATAGTTAAATTACTCCATTTTTGTGGATAAAAAAGGAGAAATAAAACGGATTAATATATTTTTATGTCATTTTCTCATTAAAACTGAAAAAAAATTATTTTATTTTCAATTTGAATAGTTGGTGAAAAAAAAATCTTCATTACAGTAAAATTTCCGAAAAATAAAAACATATTTCCACATATTCAAACTTTATGAATCAATTTATTCTCCAGAGCAAAAATCGTCTGTCAGCATATTTTCAAGAAATCAAGATTTGTTTTAGCTATAGATTAAACCAAGGACACAAATTTGCTGTTACATGCAAACGTAACACTTGCAATTGCAAATCTTTTTGCAACCACAAATTACATGCAAACGTAACATTTACATGTAATTTGCACCCAAATTAATTTTATTTTGAATCGCAATAAATGTTAATTTACAATGAAAATTACATGCAAAAGTAATGTTTACATATAACTTTGGGTTGCAAAAAGCTTCTCAATTTAAGTGTTACGTTTGCATGTAATTTTGGGCTGCAAAAAGCTTTGCAATTGAAGCTCCTTGCATTTAGGTGTAGAATTATTCCTCCCTATTTACCAGAATTGAATTTAAAGAAAAAGCATATCATATTCCCAATGAATTATTTTTAAATGATGGCTGTTAAAACGTTTCTCAAAGTAGTTAAAAGAAAAATGGTTTATCAGGTAAAATTGACATTTCTTTTTACCTAATTCGTCGATTTACACGATTTTATTTGGCCGTCCTTTTTCCATTGGTTGCAGTTTCCTTTTCGCGGTTATTTGGCAGAAAATGTTACCTTTTTTAAACTGATTTATGTCAAGGCCCCTATAACAAAGAAATATCGTATTTTCTGCTATGAAATGTGATAAAGAGTTCGTTAATTATTTACTTTTTTAATTATCGGGAGTGGAATGTTTTGCTTGATTAGTACATTTATTTTTCTTTTAACCCTTTGGGGACGAGCGACACGTATACGTGACGCATAAGGAGCTCAGAATTTTCGATTATTCCCACCAGTTAATTTTTATTGTAAACTTTGCCTTATTTAAGGACAGCATTTCTGAGATTCAATTAGCCGAAAATTTCTGTTTTCAAAAACCGGTGGCAAAAGATTAAAAATTCTGTAAAGGACGAAGGGGTTAATGTTCGCGAAGGGGTTAATGTTACGTGAACGAAGTCACGGGTAACAGCTAGTATTTTCATAAAATAAGAAACATTGGTCATTGTTTACAGTGTTGTAATCATAGTATGGGTGGTTTTCAGAAAGAAGCAATTGAAATATTAGTACGTATAAAGTGATGTGTGTAATGCCAGTGTTTCATATTCTATTCCTAAGCTTTGGATGAACATTTTAAAATAATCCCGCATTGCTGGATTTTTATACAATTTATGTTTTTATGCTTTTTGTGAAAACTATATATTTTTAAATCTGTAATTACCTTATATTCTTTCGTAATTCCGTTTCTGGTCTTCTGTAACTCGGATTTTTTCGAGTAGGTGGCACCACTGCACGGCCTGTGATTTGACTCTGCTCATGTTATAGGTATATGTTTGTTGTGCGAATTATATTTCAAGATGGAGGTATTTTGTTTCTAAGTGAATTTAACTTAACATCATATTCTGAAGATGGTCATAGAAGTTGACCGAAACGTTAATTTGATGTATTATTAATTTTTTAAAGTTTAAATTTACATAAAAATATGTTATGCACCATTCAGTAAAAACGTGTGGTTTACCTTACACGAAATTTTATATACGATAAATATTAATTATGTATTCATTTGTTTATTTATTAAAAGCTGTGCTTTTTGTATTAGTCACATGCGATAGACTCTTAGTGGAAGGAATCGGCAAATATTACCCTACTTCCATCAATCTTTATTATTCTGATTATTTCAGTGCTTAAGCACGTAGTACAATTACATGTTTGTTAAATTTGTGTTTTATTTTTACCTATTTATTTATTGATGAAGTGTCAATTTCGTTTTAGAATGCTATTAGAATCCGAATTGTAAAATATTTATTCTTCTTAAGTGGAATAGCCTTCAAATATGTTTTTGCACATTTTGATTTTTCTACGCAGCGTTCTAGCTGAAACCCACAGCCAGAAATACATATCGTTTTTATTTCTGGAGTGCTTGGCTGTCTTTTAGTTAGCCTTCAATACAAAAAAGCTGAGTTGCCAAGTCTCCGGATTTGTGAACACCAGTATTTTTTTTAGAGAAAATGTACTTCTTTTAAATCGCAAAACGCTCTGATTTAATAAAACAACATTTTCTGTACTAAATTACTGGTATCCAAAAAGCCGGAGACTTGGCAGGTCTGCCAAAAAGTATAAAGCTATCTATTGCAGCCGTTCGGAGAAAAGCAATTCTGGAAAATTTCGGTATATTTTCACCAATCATGACCCCCAGATCCCAGAACCACCCTCCGTTCAAATGTTGATTTATGTTTTGTGTTATCCTCTAATATAAGTATGTATAAGATGGTAAGCGTCGAAAATTATAATAATGTTACATTGTCATCGGATTTATGTCAGTATGTAAAATTTAACTTCGATCGGACTTTTGAAAGTGAGTTAAAATTCAAGTACATATTTTAAACTGGAAAAACGATCGTTGCAAGTTAAATAAAACATTATGAAAATAACATAATTTTTGTTAAAAGAAATCCTAGCCTCAAATCCTTACAAAATAAAACATATGTAAAAATACAATTATTTTAACTAATCTGAAACTTAACTAATAAAAGTTAACTCAATCGTTATATTTGTACGATTTCTTTTAAAGCGCAGATAGCTTGAAATAAGTTTAAGTTCTTTATATACGACCTCTGAAAGCATGACCGAAATCATCTGTTTTGAGATGCAAAAAAGTGGTATAAGTCATGCATTTCAAAGTTTCATAATTCGGTCAATTTTAATGTTAGATGAATGGGACTTTTTTTGTCTTACTTGTTAGTGCACAGTAAATTTTCACTAAATATCACTTATAGGACCGGGGGACCGTATGTAAATTTTAATTTAGTAATTTTTAAATAAATGTTTTTCTTGACTCAAATCGCTTTAAAAATACGTCTTTACCTTATTTAAACCATTTTTGTAATTGGAAGTATGCATCTAGGACAAACGGTTGCGAAAATAAAGGTCGGTCAGGTTATACGGGGACACCCTGTGTATATAAAAGAAAAAACTCTTTTCAGTGAAAATCCACCGAACATTTTAATTTTTGTCTCATGTACAACGCTAAATCAAGCGATCTTTTTTAATACTGCGTTTATTCTATGATCGTAATCGTACATTTAAAATGAGCAAAATAAAATCTTTAAGAAATTGTTTAAGAGAATTTGACTGAAAACGTCAATACAGATAACGATCATCCTTGAATTACAGCATTTTCCACTCAAATAATCTACGTGACATTTAACTTCCTTTCATGTGTAAATATTCATTCCAAACATCCCTAGAGAAGTAAACACATTTAAGACAAGTATTGACTTATGTCCAATCGATTGTAGAAATTGTTACTTGATGGAATAAGGAAATGAAATACGTTTTAGTCAATTTTCTGAAATCTTTTATATTTTGGTATAATTTAACACCGGGTATATGTAGAATATTGACTAAACGATATTTCAATATTACTTGAAAGAGATCACTTTGAGAAGGAATAAAATAAAATCAATATTTAAAATGATAGTGGTTTTCGTTAGACATTACGATCGTTATAGTATGACAAATTGTTATCATACATGGAATCGACTATAATCATTATGATTAGGCAACAGAATTGGTTTTTATTTTTATTATATATCCTTTTATTATTCTTGATATATAAGGTGGTCATAAAGACTTTCCCTAGTTACAATAATTTATTGCAGAAAAACTAATGTAATTAGTCATATGCTTGTATCAATATATTGTAAATACATGTATGAAATTTTTAATACAAGTACTTACTCAGTAAATTTCGATGTCAGCACCCTTGGTAGCTCTATGAATGTCAAAGCACTATTACATTTCTCGCTACGTATTGCCAACATTTGGGCTGAGCAAATAGATACAGCATCTCTGATTCTGACCATGATTGTTTCAATATCTTTTACTGGTGTTGCAAACACTCTGTCCTGTATGTACACCCAAAAGAAAGCAACTTGAGGGGTTTGTCCATCCCGTTTTGTCCATCCATCTTAGAGGAAATTTGTCACTAAGGAACTCGCGACAACGGTAAAGAGTGGACTAAAAAAAAAATCTTAAAAACATGACTTTTCATAAATAAAAAATTTGCAGTATTATATTCAATGGTTATTTTGTAATAGTTTTTTTGTAATCAGGGAAAGAATTTATGACCACACTGTATAGTTGGAAACTTTAATTTAAAAGCTATGTAAAAATATAAAATGTAAAGTCGGCTAGAAGAAAAAAGAAAAGAAGAAGGAATAAAAAAAAAAGGAATGTTCCATACATTTTAATTTTAATGTTGTTTCAGAAGAAATCTAAAATGACAATTTAACTAAAAAGGAAGTCTTCTTTCACTTTATGATAAAAAATAAGTTTAAGGTTCGTCATCATAGTGAATTTGTACTAAATATTCAATTCAAATATCTAATTTTCATATTGTATTTTAAACTTTTTAAAAATATCTCTTAAGATATGAAACAGGAACTTATTTGGTATAGTAATTTACGAATTTAAAAGTTCAAAGTTTTCAGCTCTTAGTGTTTATTTAAGTTTTAATCAGTTCAAAAAATGATTGCAATACGACTAGATTTTTAAATATGACACAACAACTACTTAGCGGAATGGTCTGTAATTTTGTATTAACATAGTTGAAGCTTCTACGAATTGAGCATAATGTAAAATTTACCAAACAGTCTTATCAGATATCAAAATTGGGTTTTAGTATTGAAACTTATAGATTTTTATACAACTCCACTATGTAATTGAACACATAAGCTCATTTGAGTAACAAAATTTGAAAGACGGCATAATTGAGCGTCAAAAAAGTTTTTCCGTTTATTTGTTTTTGAAATTTTTGTGATTAAAATGTATGATGTGTTTTTTTTTCTATTTCGTTTTCCTTTTTTCTTTTCCCCTTCTTTTCTTTTTCTTTTATTTATTTATTTATTTATTTATTTATTTTTGAACGACTGTGAAATCTAAGTTAATAAAATTTACATAGCTAATTTTGGAAAATATGTTTATTTAACCCGTCAGCACACGCGACCCTTTCCAGTACGTTACTACACGCACGGGATAAATTTTACCCCAATGGGTTTTCTTGCGTCAATTTCCTCTCGGTTGGATTAAAAACAAAAATTTATATTTTGAAATAAACTGTAAATCAATAAAGAACATAATTTAACTTAAAAAAGGAGTTCTTTTATATTTAAAGAAAAAAAAAAAAAAAAAAAAAAAAAACATAAAATATAGCACTATAATTTTTTTCTGCATATCATTACATACAAAGCTTTTATAATCCAAATTCAGCCATGAAAATACAAAATAAATATAAAACTGATATATAGAAACTGTATGTGCAAGAGTTGTTAACGTTTAAAAGAACAGGTATATTATTATTTGCATTAAAATTTTCCTATCATTATGAGTTACATTATAACACGCGTGGGGTAAATTTCCTCCCACGGGATATTTTTATAACAAAAGAATGGAAAATCCGCAACCGGAGGTAAATTCTTTTTGCCACAACTTTATATCTTTCAGCTTGAATGGTACTATAAAGCTCAAAATGAACACGAACGATTTTCGCACATTTTTAAGTTATAGTTGTGAGTTTGGGTAGATTTTATCCCAGCGCGTGTGCTGACGGGTTAATAACTTAAGAAATAATGTACACGGCACAAAAAAGAAGTTATTTGCCAGTACAATTTTAGTATTTTAACGGAAAATATTATTTTCAGATGAAAGCGGTTACTTCATAATTAGAAATTAGGAATTTTGAGATTATCCCTGAATTTTACAGTACTAGGGAGCGCTACGTTTAGAGTACTGCTTTTAGAGTACCACCTTTAGTGTAATTTTGTAGCATCAGAATTTTAGTGAAATTGTGAATTTCACGAGACCGTTGGATTTTTTATATAAAAACAAAATCTTAAAAATAGGGAATCTGCATTTATTTCTCACAATGCATAAAGAAATAAATAGTATATTTTAAAGAAATATATTTTAATGGACTCCAGTTAGGCCAGGAAGTATAACAAAATTAGAAGCAATTCCATTTCTTGAATAATAATCCATATTTAATTGAAAAACTAAATATAAATTTATAAATGTATAATAATGTGAGTTCATCTAAATAATGTAAATAAAGGCAACATACTTTATCTGCATGCTATATATATTGATTAAATGTTATTTTTTAGTATAAAAAACTAATTTCTTTAACATTCGTATAAAATTCATAAATTAGTTATTATTTTACCAAAGTAACAAAACTATACGAAATTCGCTGTTTCTCAAAAATTTCATTTTTTTAATGTATTATGTTATCGAAGTGTTAGAGGTATAATTAAATAAAGATTCTTTTATAAAAAGTGTAAATGATCAGTATGCTTATTTGTTTTTCAAATAAGCAGTCCTTAATCTAAACAAACTGTTTGATTATTTAAAATTAGAAATTACAAAACATAAGATGCTTTCATCGAATTTCTTGCTCATTTTTATGTTTCCAAAATCATGAATGATTTTGAATAAATATAGAGACAGATTAGTATTTCAATCAGTATCTATGCCTAGATATAACAAATCGTCAGAAACATATTTTGTGCATGCATTCCTAACAAAAACATACATACATGTAACATATATATATATATATATATATATATATATATATATATATATATATATATATATATATATATATATAAATGTTTATTATTGTATTATTTACAAAAATCTCTTAAAGTAACAGGGTGCAAAACTTTAATATGCAGAATTTTTTGTTCTTCCAACAATGCTATATTTAAGTATTTTTGAAAATATGTATTTATTTATTTTTGAAATATAGTTTTCTAGAATTTATAAAGACGTTTCATATGCTTATTTTTCTTTTTTATTAATATAAAATAAAATTGGCAATACTTCTAATATAATTTGTATTTCGTTAAATATTACACGTTATTTGTAAAGATATGAAGAAAATTACTCCAGCTAGATGTTAAATTAATATAAAAATTAATTTTATTAAATTTATTAATTTGATTTAAGAACCAGGTACAAGAAAAGATACAGAATTTTATTTTACAATTATATTGATTTTCAATGCATGTAAAAAATACCAGGAAACAATACAATCTCTTACGTGATATTTATTTGTTTAATAGCCGGGGAATAAATAATTGTTACGTCTATTATTTCTTATATCGCTGATGCTAGTGCTATAGTTTAATTCTAAGAAATACACAAATCAAGTAATCTATTTTGTTATACAACAATCATTTTTCAAGGGTCTGTGTACATATTAAAGTGGGAAATTCAATTATTTATCCGGCTCTCATTTTCTATAACTTTCATTCAGAACCTTGTTGTCCTGCACCTAAGATAGACAAGGAAAAATTGGTTTCATTTATAGTAAAATTGTATTTAATTATGATATTTTGTAGTTCCAGCACTGAACACAAAAGAACAACACTGAAAAAATAATAAAATTAAAAGTATCAAACATTGTCAGATTTGATAGAAAAGAAATGAAATTTTTTAATGCTTAATGTTTTTTTTATGCTTAGTCGCAGCGAAATAGTTTTATAAATATACGTTATAGAAGCTAAAAGAACGTCCTCTCTGAAGGTATGTAGCCTAAAAACAATGCCGCCAACACTTGCCGATTATAAGTAAAATCAACATTTCTTCCACTTTCTCTTGCTCGTGTGTCAATCCTTTAATTACTGATAAAAAACGTAACGTAAATTAACGTGTAGAGATCGACTGTAATCCACAGAACCAAGCGACACACAATTTGATATAATTGCTATTTTGACCAAGGAAAATTGATATTACAAGTAGGAAATCGTTCAGATTTTTATGCAGTAATGTAGGCATAGCAACGAAAGAAAGAAATGTTTTACGTGCATGTAGTAAAAGCACTTGTAACAATTACTCAATTAAATGGTACTATCAAAATAATGACACATTTGTTCATTATTTTCGACACATTAGGACACTGCATTTAAATGAAGATTTAGGACTACGAGATTAAAAAAAAATAATAAGATGATTGCTCATCTTGGACATCCTGGATTTACTTTTGTCGCCGTCACAACCTGGAAACGCTTGATTATGACAAAATAATTGAATATTTACTAGAAAAGTGGAATAATTGTGGGAAAGAGATGGACGACGACAATGAAGATGATACGCAGATCTAGAACTTTCAGACTTTCATAAGATTTTTTTTCACGAAACATGGTATTATGAATCTTCATTGTATAAAAGATGAAACTTTAAAACTCCGTCGACAAACTTGTTAGCTGTCTGACATTTAATATTATGTATCGTTTTGTATCCTGTTTTCATCATACTAGAAAATGCGTAACATTCATGTGATAAATAAAAAATGATAAGTAAATCATGATAAATAAAAAAAATATATATCTTTATTTTTTTTTTCTAAAATTCAAAATTAAGTTTTAAATAATCGCTACAATTTTCGATCTATTTAATTTAATTTTGGTTGATAAATCGTAAAATATAGCGAAAGGATTTCAAATGCTGCAATCTCTACAGCGGCATCACAAAAAAATTGTAAGTTCTAGAAATACACATTCATCCAGGTAACTCTTGCACGGATTTCAACTGTCATTTTAAAAGTTATAGGTAGTTGCGTTTTTTCATTGTTTTTTAAAGAATTTCAATTTTTAACCTAAGGACATAATTTAAGAAAATGTGAGTATTGTACTCTATGAAAAACCTGTTTAAAAACCTTTCGTTTGGATCTTCATTTATCGTTGTGCGTGTAAAATGAACTGCTGACATCAGAATAATATATATTATTATCCGAAAAAAAATACCTTTACGAAATAGGCAAGGTCCTGTCTCTGGGTGTTAAAAAAGATTATACTGTATATAGTTTTTAATACTGAAATAAATATTTCATATTTACATGTGATATATACAAGTGAATTTTAAACGTTTACTATTAGTTTCTTCTTAACTTTGACAGTTGACGGAAATATAATAGTCCGTGATGAATGTTGAGTATTTCACTACATACATTCCAGCATCGAAAAGAAATAATTTTACAAAATTAATCTAATTTAAAAAATAATTTCGGTTTATTATTGTCAAGAGTTTTACTAAAAGAAAAAAATATACATCCAAAGTTTCTTTTAAGTAATCTATTCAAATTTAAATATGCAATGTGAGTTATATAGGATATCATTTAAACTTTGTTTTGATAAATTAAATATTTCATTCTTCCTTCCTGTTTTTAGAGTTCCATTACAAACAATTATTTAAATCTTTCTCAGTTTTTTAACTAACTTTCTTTTAAGATATAAAATTTATTTAGAACAAAGATTTTTGCTTTACTAATTAATTTCTCCCGGCATTTCTGCCGAAACTTTCGGCAAATTACACTTTTGTTTTTTAGATAACATTTTAATCTTTAAATATTTCACAAAAAGTACTTTACATTTTAAGAAGCATTAGAAATGTAGTTTTATATCTCACCGCATACACAGTTTAAATTTTTATTTTTTTACATATTTATTTATTTTGCAATCGTTTTTGTTTTCTTATGTTTGTATGATATGCATTAAGAATTTATTAGTGCTTCATTTAACAATGTAAACAAAAGGCAAGAAGCATAATTACTTACATATCTCACGTAATTTGCGTATCAAGAATCATGTTAAATTTTAGAAAATATATACTTGCATGGATTAATTCCTGCTAAATCAATAGTTCTGTGATTTTGAAGACCGGTATACAAATCAAAAACTATAACAGTATTTTGCTATTAATATTTATTTTTTTAATTGTGTGTTGTCGTGTTTTTAATTTCAAATATTTCTTTAAAAATGTATTAAATTAATTTGTGCCACTGTGTTCTTTATTATTGCCGTTTCTAAAGGATAAGTACAAACATATTTTGTCATATATCTACACGAATAATTCTAATTCTCATCGTTATATATTCACTTGTATTACACAACAACGACGTTTTCAGAATAACAAAGGAGTTTAGTAGTTTTTAGAAACACATTTTGAAACAAAAATATTTAATTATTACTTGAGCAGTTCGCTTACTATTTTCTTTTTTTAATCTGTAATAACTAAAACTATAATAAAAATAAATTCTTATAATTGTATGTAGTATAATGTTTGTCTATGTTTATTACTTCGAACTATTTATTTAAAACTAGAGCAGATTCATGCGCTTCTGTTTTGTCGGGTTTTCCCAAACGAGTCTCCAATTATACGAACTCGGGGTTTGGACTACCAGTTCCTTAGCAGCGGGCATGCCCGCTTCAGTCTCGCATTAAGGGAATCTTGAAATATTAGGATTTTTAATTTAGAACCTGATAAAAATAAAATTTCTGGTTGCTATTGGAACCAATTTGGGAAAGTTTCAACTTGAATTTAACGTTGGTAGTAGAAAAATTCAAATGAAATATATTTCCGTTCCAGAATACAACAGTCAATAAATCGTCGTGGAATTCCTAATACCAGAGAACAAAAATAACTACATTCGGCAAAAAAAATAAAACTGCTTTCCTCTTTAAAATGTGAAAAAATCGCCGCGAAACTCGAAATAAATGCTAAAAATTTCGTGAAAAAATCCAAAATCGTAAATGGCAAATTTTACTTTATTGGTTTAAAATACTGAAACCGGGTTTCTTTTGCGAATGTCAAAAAATTATCACAAAACGCAAAAAAAGCACTAAAAATCGTTAAATATTGAAGTATTGCTGTACGAATTACGAATAAGTTTATTGAAATTAGTCTTTTCGCTATATTGAACACTTATTTGTAAAAAATTATTTTTTATATAAGCTTCAACATCCGGATTTATTTTCTCTATATCGTTTAATGAGGTTTATTCCACAATGTAAACACAGATGCAATGATGAATAATTCCAGAACACTGGACGAATTGAAATTGTACTGCTTTTTTATCACTGATCGATGAGTTACAGTTTTCATAAATATTTATTGCACACTCACGAATTTTTACAATAAATTTAACATCAATCCACCCCAAAAGAATCTTTTTTCATATCCTTGATAAAAGTTATTTGCAAGCAACTTGTTTGTAACATTAATTAACATTTTCTTGTCTAAACACAAATTACCAGGGAAAGGTGGTGTATTTTCTGCCAATTGCAAATGAACTTCATGACGATTATCTTCATTAATTTTTATTGTCTGCAAAGAATGTTCCGTTACCAGCGATCATTCTCTATTTTAAACTGTTTTTCAATTGGAACATTTATTACATGTGAATGTAATCTCCATAAATGGGTAATCTCTGCTTCTTTAACGAACATAGAAGTTACTTATAAAGCTACATTTTCTTTAGATACGTTATCTTGAGGTGCTTTTGTCATTAAAATCAATCCTAAATGTGATCTCAGTGCTACTACCATGGATGAAACCATTTTTCAATGACCTGATAATATGTTTTCAATTACATCGGCTCACATAAATATTTGAGTAGATTCAGGGGTCTAATGAAAACCCGTCAGAATAATATAAACCTCCGATAATTATTTAAGGGTACCAATGTTTTTCAGAGGCGATAATTATTGACGAAGATATAAAGTAAAACGCAATCGTCATTCTTTGTTTTGGAATGGGGAGTAAAAATTTTAAATGCATTTAATTCACAACAATGATTTTCAAACTTGTGCGCACGATTTCTCCAAAAATAATTTAGATAGAACCTCAAAAATTTTCAAACTTATTAATGTTGCAACAATGAACAAAATGAACTAGAATCTTTTAATTTGATCAATAAATTAAAAAAAATAACTGTAATTAAATTAAAAACGCATTTTAATGCGCTTTTCGATGAATTACAATTAATTATTTTTTAATTTATTCACCAAATTAAAAGATTCTAGTTCATTTTGTTCATTGTTACAACATTCATAAGTTTGAAAAGAATTGAGGTTCTATCTAAATTATTTTTTTGAGAAATCGAGCGCGCAAATTTGAAAATCATTGTTGTGAATTAAATGCATTTAAAGCTTTCACTCTCTATTTAAAAACAAAGAATGACGATTGCGTTTTACTTTATATCTTCGTCAATAATTATCGCCTCTAAAAAACATTGGTACCTTTCTACTCAGAATAAAATGCACTATTTACTGACATCAAAACCTTGAAACTGAATTTTTGACCATTTTAAAGGTGATCCCTTAAACCATGATACGTTTCCTACAAGCATAACATTTTCACAAATAATATTGTTATTTGAAACTTCAAAAATGCATCTACGCATTCTTTTCAAATAGTTTAATCGTCTTTTGTAGTAATTAAGATTATATTTTTTGTTTTGACTCCGCATAAAAGTTCATGAACAAACTTTTCTTCTCAAAGTAGTAGATACTTCATTTCTTCGGCTAATTGTTTCAAATATATGATCTCTGAGAACCTGTGCCACTCGAATAGCTTTATTTTTGTTGTCAAGTGTCATCTTTGGCTTGATCGTCGGAAGTAATACCTTGGGATTTACAATGAAATTAACAATATTTAATTCATTTCTAGACACGTTTTTTTTTCGATTACTTTTCATTCAGTTTGTTTTTATACAACATTTGAAACAACATAGAAGCATGTCTTTATACATATATATATCACAGATGAAACATTTCAGAAGAGTTGTCACATTGTCTCTTTGTGCAAAAATGAAAAAACAAGCAACACATTTCGTCCTTCAAGATATTATATTTCTCTGTAAACCTCATCTTACGTGCCAAAAAATATCCTGAACTCACATGTCTTCCGCATTTTCTTTCTTGATTCTAGCTTGGAAGAAGTTGTTGTAGTAGCAGGAGTAGTTAATTCTTTAGCAAACTCGTTGTTACCTTTTATTCTAATGATTCTGTCATAGACTTTTTTCGACGAGTTAAAATCTATCACTGCCAAATTAATTGTTTCATCTACTTGGACTTCACTTTTGAGAAACTTCATTAAATTATCCAGACTTTATTTTGTAACGGAACAAGCAGATGTCATATGGGGTTTATTTTACGCTTTAGAAAATTGAGCAGTAAAACAAGATTCTGCCATTCTATATAATATTAAAGCGCATTTATAGGTTGTGACAAAAATTACTAAAGGCTCTTAAATACGACGCAAGTATATCAAACAATGATATAAGTGAAACCTTTCTTTCTTTAGATTGTAGAGAAATAATTAAATTCTATAGCATATAATTCACACAAAATATCTTCCCTATCTCAACGAGCTTTTAGACTATCTGTAGCTTTCGAATTGTTAGCGGCAGTTGGCTTCAAACTCCCTACAACTTCTCATCGTCTAGATCCAGTACTAGAATTTATTATCTGGTATAATATCCTCCTCAGTATGAATCTGTTTAAATTGAAAACAGAATGGTAACTATTCGTTTAATTCACCATCCAATTGACGAATTACCAACTTAGGTCACATAAATTTATGTTTTAAAATATGAGGTTCATTAACAGATGAAATGCATTCACCTTGAATTTATCCTTGTGAGTGGTTTTTTGCTAATTCTAATTTAAAATTTAATTCCAGTTTTTTTTTTTTTTTTTTTTTTTTTTTTTACTTTAATTTTTTTTCCAATTTTATTTTTTTCTATTTCTAACATATTTTCGAATTCTAATTGCTCCTTTTGTAATTGTAAATTGTTTTTTCTAATTCGAATTGCTCTTTTTCTTATTCCGTTTTGGCCTTATAAATGTAAAGAACCTCATTTGAATGCCTTTAAAAAAATCATGAAAATGTTTGAACAGTGACTGCTGCAAATACCTCAGAGTGTGGTAGAATACATAAATATTTCCTGTTGATCTACAGGCATGAGCAACGGATGAAAGGCTGAGATATTAATAAAAAAATATTGACATAATAATGGTTTTTAAAGCAGGATAAAGCTTTTCTATTCAAATTAATTGCACGTTGAATGTTTGCAAATAATGAATAAAACGATTTAGCGTGATACACAAAATCGGACGTAACCGCAATAAGAACACATTGTCCAAATTGCATTCGTAATGGTTTCCAAACGTAATGTGCAATCATATATTTAATGATTCATCACTAGTTCAGTTGTTGAAACTTACATGTCTTTAGTATGGAGTATAGACATTAACAACATGTTCTTTTAATACTTCTGTTTTCATTTTTCAAACACAAAATGCATATCAAAAGTATTTTTCCCGATATATTGATGTTTCTGGTGCAAAAAATGTCCTTATAAAATAAAATATATTTTTATACAAATTCATAATTAAGGATCGTCATTCCTGAACTTTATACAGACACATGAACAAGTTTATACTGTAGTTAAATACAGGAATCATACAAAAGGATGATCGACAAACATGCAGTCGTATAGACTGGACACACATGCGCTACATGTGCCTGCAGGTCTCCAATCAGTTTTCATATACTATATCACAATCCAAGTAATTTCGAACAATTATGAATATGAGTAGATTTCCACGCGTCACTTACGTTAGATATCACTTTTTTAAGGCTGACGTTTAGGATTATGGCAAAGCGGGATCATTTACAAAAAAAATTTGTTTTATAGAGATAATGGTTCTTAATACATCGAATTGTGTATAAAGTTGAATATTATTTACATGGATCAGTACCCTTATAATTTTGGCTAGAACTGTACTTTATAAAATATAAAGGAAAACGCGAATACATTTTCGGAAAACGTATGAAAATAAACTTCCGCAAAAAAAGAATCGTACTTTATCTTAAAAGCAATGTATGTTCAAATTAAGCAAAAACTTTTAAGAAGTTATATCAATCTTTCTTTTGGAAGTTAGTTTTAAGATCATAGATATGGAAACGTAGATTTCTTGTATGAATGCTTATGTAGCCAGAGGCTTAGAAAACTTTCAGCTGGTATTGATAAAAAAAAAGAAGATGGGATAACACACTTGATTCAAAATGAAGTATTTCAAGTTCTATGGATATAAAAAGTTAGTTTTTGCTTCGAAAATTCTTAATTACTTTCATTAAATAATTATTCTAAACGGAGAATATAATTAAAAAAAAAAAAACTTTTCGTTGTTTGCATATTGTGGACAAGGTTAAAATTATTCAAAAAATAATTATTTACATTTCTTCTTCTCCTTATTTTTTTTTACTTCTTGTACTTTTAACAATTTAATTAATTGCCCTTTAATCTATAACGAAACACAGCGAAAAAATAGATTAGTTCCATTGCAATTGTTTTTATTTAAATGTGTATTTTATTTAAAACAGTGCATTTGTTTACTGATAACTTTTATTACTTAATAAACACACATATATATATAGGTGGAAAGATAAATATATATATAGAGAGAAATAGAAATATATACAGATATAAAGATGGATATATACATGTTTAGATTATCTGATTTACACGCTTACAATACGTATATATTTGTATAATGTGTAAATTATGTAATGTTTTATATATATCGTGCCCAAGAAAAAATTTATTAAATATTACGTGAAGTGAAAATAAACGAAAATATTTAATCTATTTAAGCTTATAAAAACCATGACCTAAAGTAGTTTATTTTAGCCGATCAATCAAATAATGATATATGTCACTCTTGCTTCCTAAGTAAATACTGACACCGAAAGAATGTTAAAAAAACCAATGTTTTAGCTCAAATCTTTTTTTTAAATACTTGATATTAATTTATTAATATATTTTTTTACTTTTTGTATTATATAAAATAATAATATCCATCATATCCCTTTATTAGTCGAAAATGAAAACTACTTCTAGCAAAAATTGATATTTTGTAGAAGTGTTTCACTTATTAATCCATTTTATTAATACATTAAAATAAATTTACCGTAAAATCCTGAAGCTAAGTCCCCCCCCCGCTTTTTTTTAAATGAAAAGGTTTAAATGTGGGAGCGGGGTTTATAATCGAGATTTTTAAAAAATCATTTAAAAACTGTTTTTATAAATAATTTATAAGTAAAAAAAAGGAAGGAATCTTCCGTAGTTTGGAAGATTTTCACTCAAAAATAAATAAATAAAAAAAAATCTAAATCCCCTCTAAAATACTTATCCCACCAACCACTTCCCCGAAAAACATTTGAAAATCTTCTAAAATCTTTTTTTTAAAATATATTTCTTTATTTGTTATTTTATTGTAACAATAAATAATCAATCATCTGAATCCCCCTCAAAATTACAGCTTCGCCCTTTCACTCCCTCCCCCCCCCCCACTCGCACCAATATCGCATAGTTTAACTTTTATAACAATTTAATTTTATGTTTCTTTTCAGACTTATTTAACACTTTATATTAACAATAAATAAACCTAATCGATCACCTAAATTAACCTTTCCTTCTGAAATATCTGCTTCACTACCATTCCGCCCCCCCCCAAATAAAATAAAAATAAATAAATAAATACATAAATAAATAAATAATGTTCTGTTTATTTTCTTTGACTACCCCAGTAATGTCTTTAAGAAGTTTTCTTTTTCCTCTATAATACAACAATATATAGCAACAATAATTATCTAATTTGCTCCCAACCCAAACCCCCTCCCCTCTCCCCCAGTACACAAACTTTACAATCGTTAAAGTTTTTTTTTCAAGATTTTTATGCTATTTTGTTAATTTGTAGCAACCATAAATAAATGATCATGTAACTCACTCCTTAAATTTCCATTCTCCATCCCCAGAAAAAGTTGTGAATTTCTAGAAATTGAGGGGGAGAAGAAAAGAGAGAAGATTTTAGTCTTTTTGTAGTTTGGCTGTTATCACAGCTGATATTTATGGTAGGGGAGTTATAGTAGGGGAGTTATTTTGGAGAACATATTTACTTAAAAATATATATACACTTTATTCAGGGAAGAACCACCAAACTGCAAAAGAGATGAAAATTTTTGCTTTCTTCTCACATATTTAGAAATCCACCCCCTCCCTTTGAAGAAAAGGACAGATAAAAAATTTCAAAGTGGATGACTATTTTAGATGTTTGATACTTATATGAGATTATATAGATTAGATGAGTTACTTTACTACAAAATAAGGAATAGAGTAGCATTAAATAAATAAATAGGAATCAATAGAAATTTTTTTGTGAAACAATTACATTTGCAACGAATAGATTTTTTTTAATTACCTAAAATTTGGCACGTGATTCTTTATAGATTAAAAAAGCAATAAAAATGAAAGTAAATAATAATTTTCTCGTTTACCAATTTGATCAATTTAAACACCTGCTTGAATTTGACATGTGATCTCGTGATTTATGTTTACCATTTTCAAAAACTTTGCGAGAATATTTTATTTATCATTTTGATTTGAAGATGTCGCCGTTAGAGCAAAGAAAACATATGTAATAGGGTTGAGCGCTCGCCTATGGTAATTTTTTTCTCCCCAAATCAAAATGGTGTGGTGTGGGAAGTTGCTCTATCATATCCTCATTCTGAATATAAAATATCTTTGAAAAATATTAATATTAAATACTGCCCCAAGGTCATTGAATATTGAGAAAAAACGTAAAGTTGTGCATTTTTCCATTTTTTTTTCATAAAATATACAAACTATTAATATTAATTTAATTTAAAAGGATGATCATCGAATTATTATTATTACTATTATATATTTATAGTAAAATTATGTAATATTTATATCAAATTCGCTTTTATTATACTAACTCAGCGACTATACTTTTTTTAAATGCATGAAATTTGGGTAATTGTAATTGTTTTATATTTTTTACTTAACCTATGTAAGAAAATATAATTTAAAATTATTCTTAAAGAACTATAGTAAAAAGGTAAAAATAATTTACTATTACAATTCACAAGCAATGAAGTTTTCATTTTATAGTAGTCCATACTGTTTCTTGGTTTCAAAAACTGGAATTTTTTTCCAAGACTACAGACAAGTTTTAATGAACACATCGCGACTTAAAGGACCACAAACAACAGAAGAAACCTCCGTAACAAGTTTCACACATCTTGCAGTGTCTTGATTGGGACAAGGGAATAGTTTAATCTTAGGTAAGATGTCTTCATCTATTGCCTTTGGATTTAGGATACACTTTGTAAGAGCATTATGATCTTAGTTATCTTATGATAACTTAGTTAATGGTGGCTCTGTCACGGTCACTTCAGCCCAATTTATAACATCGATATAGTCTTTGGCTTCAAAATTGATTTCAGGTAACATGAACGTACGTAAAGAATTTCTTGACTTTCGAGATTTTATTATTCTGCATAGTGCCAACACTCTTACATAGTCCCTATCGTCAGCCAACATGGGAATCAAAATATTTTTCAGGTGACAAAAATAACCATTTCGTTGAATTACGGGATCTGTTATTGTTTGTAATTCCTTTGGTAAATATCGTGATAACATAACTGTTTGCTGCAAATGCTTAGCTCCGTAAATGCATGAATACTTAGTTTTAATTTGAAACCATATAGATGAATAAAGTCTGAGTATAAAATTTGTCAGAATTAACAAATTTTCAGACTTCACTTGAAAAAACGTATAACCTAAGAATTCTATTTGTCACTGTAAGCCACCCAGAATGCACAATTTTACCAGGATTTTTTATACAATTTTTCGAGACACAGTCCTGAAGAAATTGCTTCACATACCTTAAGCAAATAGATTTGATCCGTGCTTAAATCCTTTTTATTAGTAATTTCTGGCAAAGTTCAGCTTATTCTCTTATAATGTACAACAGGTAGACGTTGACAATCTTTTAGAGATTTGCAATATATCATGTAAAACTTTGAGGCCCATTTGTTGTACCGTCAAGATGCTCGAATAAATGGCGCAAGATAAGCTCATTTGCATGTATTTGGCAAATAAGACATTGAAGTGGCTTTCCTTCTTTTTTTTTTAGAAATCGTATGACACCTCCTTTGTAATCCTTGTTAACTGTAATTTCGTCACAGCTAATTGCAACAAGCTTACTGGTATTACTATTTTTTTGTAGTTAAAATTTTTTTGATTTGTTCACTTAAAATTAAAGCCTTTCCAGATTGATACAAAAGGTGCCACAAATACTCAGAACCTGGTTCCTTTATTACGCTTATGTGTTTTTCTAATACAACTTTTCGCGGTGTGTCTTCCATAAGAGTTTTGTCTTTACGGCCATCAAAATATAAACCAAACTGATCGATTTCTAAATATACGGACGTATTGATTAAAATGGATATTTATTTTTACCGTGCTCGTCTAATTTTACTTCTGTCCACAACATTTTATAAGTTACTCCCGGATATCAGGCCAATGTCTTGGAGAGTAGCAGAAACAGTCGCTGCTCCAGCTCTGTAGGAAATACTATATCTGTCGAAAGTTTTAGCGACTACGGGAAATTCCTTATCCTGAAAGTCAATAGTATCATTCTTTGACGATGTACATGACTCATTTTCTATGTATAGTTCAGATAGAGAGCATTTTTTAGTCATTTGCCTTTTACTGGTACTGGCTATGGCTAATGGAATAATATCAGCTTTTGTTTTACCTTCAAAGACTTTTCTTTTTCTCTTTCTTGTTATGACAGCAAGGTTTTGTTTGGTCGTCTTCATATCGATCCCACCAACAGCCATATTTCGGTTGGTACCTTTATAAATATTACATAGTTTTACTATCAGCGTATAGTAATAATAATTTAAGAAGTGTACTTGAAAATTAATTTAAGATTAATAATTAAGGTATGATTAAGATAATGATTAAGATATTTCTGCGTTTTATATGTTTGGCAAGAAAATGGGAAAATGCACAACTTTTACGTTTTTTCTCAATATTCAGTGACCTTGGGGCAGCATTTAATATAAATATTTTTCAAATATATTTTATATTCAGAATGAAGATGTGATAGAGCAACTTTCCCACACCACCACAGTTTGATTTGGAGAAAAACTTTTTTTTTCCATAGGCGAGCGCTTTTACGTTTTTTCTCAATATTCAATGAGTTTGGGACAGTATTTAATATTAATATTTTTCAAAGATATTTTATATTCAGAATGAGGATCTGATAGAGCAACTTTCCCACCCCACCAAATTTTGATTTTTTCTATTTTTCCTTAACGCAAAAATACTTTTATCATTTTAAATTGTATACTTGAAATTAATTAATCATATTATGAGGTGTATGATAAAAACAAGTAAAGAAAAGATTCTGAGAAAAATGCTAAAAGAGCGTTTAATCATACATTTAAAAGGTGTAGTTTTACTTTGATTAAATAGGAATTTTACATGAATAATGAAAAAAATTTTAAACAGAACTAATAATTAAAGTTTAAGATTTATGAAATACAGAACAACTATTGAAAATAATTTAGTAATTTAAATTGTAATAGAAAATATTTATGCAAAAAGAGAAAAAGATTGAAAACACAATTTTAAAATTATTTATCTGAATATATGTTACATTTACACAATGTTATTTGTATGTGTTTCGCTCTAAATAAATACTGAACTTATGGTTTTCAACATTCTTTCACGAATAATATGTAAAAACAAAATCATGTAAAAACATATGTAAAAACAAAATCATGTAAAAACATATGTAAAAACAAAAGCTTTTAATATCTTGATTGAATACATGCTTGAATTTTTGTGATGCTGATAATAGGAACTATTTTCTGAAGCATTTATCCTTTAAATAGCATGGTTTTAATTACATGTATTGTGGTTAGTCATACGATTATATATACTTCAAACACTTGCATGGACTAATGATTAACATTTTACAAAGAATCATTTTGTCAGATAAAAGGCTATAAATATAACCCCGCGGTAGCATTTAAATTCTAATAATCTCTATTTGTATAATTAGAGAAATTATACTAATTGGCATGGTTTCAAAAGATACTTGTTTATGTCGAAATAGCTATTGTAACTTACTACCATTAAGAAGAGCTATGAATTTATTCTAAAACTGGTATATACTCATGATTATTTTTCTTTAGATTATGCAACTGTGAACTATTGTCATTTGCCATCATTGTGTAGTAAGTTTTCTGTTAATAGTTTTGCATTTCATTGTTGTATTTTTAGTGTTCTGTATTTAAATATTACACTGACCAAATCATTTAGTTTCGCTGTTTGAGGGGTTTGTATGTAAAGCGTGGTAACACATTTTTTGTCATCGAAAAATTATGTAACCCATTTTAGGTCGTGTGTGCATATATGGCACATGTCTTTGAGTATTTTGTCCTTAGTTGCTTTGATTTATTTAAGATGTATAAAGATGTTTGTCTTTTAAAGACATTTAAAAAAAAAAAAAAAAAAAAAAAAAAAAAACGTCTTCATACAATTTACTACAGTACTCAATGTTCAGAAATGCAACAAATAAAGGTTTTTTTTTTATCGGATTTATATAGGATGATTTAAAAATGTAATTTCGAGTTGTTTAGGTAACAGAACATCGATCTTTAACATTACTAATTCGATATCAAGAAAATAAATCATATTTCTGTCGGTAGCATCTGCATGAGGAGTGCAGTAATGCTTGTCAGTCAAGGTAGTGGATCGGGCTGGAGAGTCGTATACGACTCATGTCATACTTTAAATTATATTGATTATAGTTCACAAAAATTTCTAATGTGCTCATAAAGACACGTCAAATAAAAAAAAGTAATTAAGAAAAAATAATACATTTTTATGACATTCACCATAAACGAATTAGCTGCATCCCGGCATCCTTTTGAATGTGCAACGTTTATTTATTAGCCGATACTAGGAGATACAATCCGGGTACTCGAGTTACAGAACTTAGTTGAAAACCAATTTTTGCTTTATTAAAAATTCATATATTTTTTTTAATTTAATATATATGCAGGACTTCAGCTTAAACACTTGCCCTTTCCCTTTATGGCGTGCAAAATTCCATTATTATTGACAAAATTCCCTTTATGACGTGCATGATCATCAAATTAACTGACGCTCTAGTATTATCATTATCCATGTTTAAAATGCACGAGTTAAGCTGTTATCACACGGAGGACCATACGATATGAAGTATATGCTATTGCCTCTCGAGCTACACTTTCACGCTGCAACTAGTGTTGTTTTCCCTACTGAATGTTATCTGCTAATGTAAGGAGAGGGCGTAACATTTGGCGAGTAATTGCGGCAGGTGTTTTAATATTTAGTGTAGAGTTCGATTGATACACAGGAAACATTATCGCGTACTCACATTTTGTATATTGCAGTTTCTTTTCGTGTCTGTTCTATATATATAATATTGTGATCATTTTACTTAAAATTCCAAGATTATAAAAACAATACTCTCACTAATATAACATTAAAATTCTAAATTATAGAGTCCATATCTTCACTTTACGTCTTTCATTAACTGTAAATGTTAAGAATTCTGAACTATTAGTATTAAGTGATTTAGAAAAAAAATAGTATATTAAAACTAGTTTTTTGTCACGTGTATTGGAACCACATTTTATCGCTAAGCCGAAATCTGTAACGCAAAGAAAGATGTTAAATTAAGCTTTAGTTATTTTGCCAAAATCGCTATTATGACATTTTTAGTTAATACATTTTACATATTTTAAATGTAATACATGTTACATATTGAATGTAATTTAAAAATGAAATGCGTAATAGAATTTAGATATAGTTCCCACTCTTTTGCAGTTTTTTCTTCCTTGGTTTTGATGATTTTAATCATTTTTCGAAAGTTTAAATGAATATGATATTTTTCATTTAAAAAAAACAATCCTTTTTTTCATATATATTGTCAACAGTCCTGGGGGGGGGGAGTTATACCCTCTATTAACTCTGCCGCAAATCATTATAAAAATGTCACAAGTAACAATAGATTAGTAATAACATCTAATAATAATGCTGTACATAAATTTTGCTGCGGGGGGGGGGAGAGGATGAAGTTACGTATAACAATTGTAACAGTACTAAACCCTAATTTCGACATCATAATTTTCGGTAAATTTTACCTTCGTGTATCAAACTGAAAGTCACTCGTTAAAGTAGTTTAAAAATTACTCAGATTTTATGTTTGTACCTCCTAATGTTAAATAAATGTTCGATCGTCGCAAAACAGATTACAAGACAAGTGCTTTTTAAGCAAAACTTAAAAATTATTTGGCGGTTAGTTTTGGGTTTGCATATTTGAAAATTCTAGAAATTTATTTCTGTTAGGAAAGTTTTACTTTTCAATTCATTTTTGCTTTCGAAAATACATAAATTTTAATTCTTTTTTTGTTTTTAAGGGAAGCAAAATATTTTAACTGGAGGTTTTTTTTTGGGGGGGGGAGGGTTATATGCGTTATTTATTATTAATATAAAATAAAAATAGGGCACATTTTACTTAACAAATTGAAACACATATAAAGGTGTGAAATTTATACACCGCTAGGAGGGGGGAGGAAACAAAACTTTAGGGTGGTTGAAATTTAGTAATTAAAAAGGAAAAATAGTCTGAAAAGGACATTATCATCCACATACATTAAATACAATAATCCAAAATTAGCCAGAGCCAGGAATCGAACCTGGGTCCACAGCGTTCTAGGTTACCACTATGACCACTGAGCTACACCGGCTGATGCTGAATTTGCAATTTTTCACTAATAAACCATGTTGGAGAGAAAGTCGCCAAACATCCAGCAGACAGCCTTGGATGATCGAACAACTGTGAATATATTTTTACTATTCCACCAATTTACAAATAAATATGTGTGTCTGTATAATAGTTGTATATCTTTAAAAAAAGATTATCAAGATTGTTTTAAAAGAAAATTTTTAAAATGTAAAATATAATTAACTTTAAATAGCTGCTAGATTAAATTTTCATTTATTAAATTTTATTTTTCTAAAAGTATAAGAAAATTTTCTGTCCCCCCCCCCCTCCACTACAAAATTTAGATTCTGATTCATGCTAAAAGGAGGCAATAATTTGTATTGCAATAAAATACCTTGATGTATGTTTGCTTGCATTTTTATCATTCTTTGGCACATAATTTGGCATCAAGTACGAAATAACGCCAAATATATTTGCTGAAAATATTTAAACTAGTACAGTTTGAGAAGTAAATAAGTGACTACGACAGTACAATTATAACATATAGCAAATAATATAAGGAATTGAAATAAAATAATCGCAATAAATAACTTTAAATTAGTAAATAAAGTTCTTATCGGGAGTGTAAATAACGACGAACTCCGAAGAGGCAATCGACGCATATGTAATTCCTTAATTACAAAATAACTGCACATTTTAAAAGTTCTTTTCGTGTATAATTGGTCCCTGTGTTACTAAAGATTTGCTTTTTTCTTAATTCTTCAGTACTTTTGGTTTCAATATTTACGACGACCTAAACGTAAGATGTTGGCTTACTGACATCTGGTGGCCATCTTGGAATTTTAGAGAGCTCTGATTGGTAGATTTCGAGCTGATAAATAGCGTAGAGGATACAAACTACTGTAAGTTAGATCTTAAAGAAAGTACGAGAGGCAATCTATCAAAAGGGACGATTTCGAGCTTTTTCCTCTTAAAAAACGTGTTTGGTATGACATATCTGATAATGACTATGATATGAGAGTACGTGTGACATTGCCATTATAAATATTTCGGATCGCGAGATCAAGATTTGAACATCTTCAAAATTGGAAAAAGAGCCAGTCTTCTCATTTTTATTGTGAGGCAAGCATCGAAATGAGAAATAGCCAGTAAAGGCGCTGTTAGGCCTAGTTGGACTTGTGGAAAATAAATATATTGTATATGTCGGGCCAGAAGTGTATTAGCTGTGAAGAAATAATTAGTAAAGTATTGTAGAGATATCTGTCTAAGACTGTATTAAAGTTTATATTTCGTTATTCAACGTCTAGTTGTTCATATAATTCCAGTAAATCAACTGTTTAGATATTTTCTTCTTACACACACACACATATATATATATATATCATATATTCTAATACGAGCAAATCTTGTGGGTGGTTATATATATATATATATATATATATATATATACAGGGTGTCCATAATTAAACGACCCTACTTTAAAGTTGTCTACAGACGAAACTATTGGTCAGAAAGTTCTGAAATTTTGTGAAGGACATAATGAGAGAATGGGAATTTGTTTAAGCGAAAAAAAATTAGTTCCAAATTTTGCCACCAGATGGCGTTTATAAATAATTAATTACACATTTAGCATACGTTTACGACAGTTTACATATTTTATTGTAACAAAACATCTTCCACATGACGTCCATCATTTTCAGCTACCATCTGGAATCGTAAGATAGCATGTTCCATAGTTGCCTGTAGTGTGTTCTGGAAAATGCTAAGAACATGTCGTGAAAAAAGTTTTGTTGAACAATTTTCGTTGAAATAAAAATTTGTAAGTTATCGTAAGTTTAGGATAAAAATGTGTAATTCATTAAAAACGCCACCTGGTGGCGAAATTTTGAACTAATTTTTTTTCGCTTAAACAGATTCCCATTCCTTCATTATGTCCTTCGTAAAATTTCCCAACTTTCTGACCAATAGTTCCGTCTGTAGATAACTTTAAAGTAGGGTCGTTTAATTATGGACACCCTGTATATATGCAAAAATTAACTTAAAAACGGCTCTAACGATTTTGACGAAATTTCGTATCCTACCGTTTTGGGGCACCAGAAAACCATTGGGCTAGGTCACATGCTCGAGAAAATTCGATTAGTGGGTCATTTTGGGTCATTTTTGGTCATGGTCTAGCTAATTGTATCTAAAAAACGGTTCAAACGATTTTGACGAAATTTTGTATCAGACCATTTTCGGGCATGAGAAGTCAATTGGGCTGGGTCACATGTTCGAGAATTTTCGATTAGTGGGTCATTTTTGGGTCAACGCGGGTCAAATTAATTTTATCTAAAAAACGGCTGTAACGATTTTGATTAAATTTTGTGTCCTACGAGTTTCGAGCACGATAAAAGCAGTGGGCTAGGTCGCATGTCCGAGAAAATTCGATTAGTGGGTCATTTCTGGGTCATTGTGGGTGAAGATCTAAAAAGCGGCTCAATTTACACCAAATTTTGCATCCAAGGGTTTTCGGGCACGAGAAGACTGTTGGGCTAGGTCACATGTTCGAGAAAATTCAATTAGTGGGTCATTTTGGGTCTTTTTGGGTCATGGTCAAGCTAATTGTATCTAAAAAACGGTTCAAACGATTTTGACGAAATTTTGTATCCGACCATTTTCGGGCATGAGAAGTCAATAGGGATGGGTCACATGTTTGAGAACTTTTGATTAGTGGGTTATTTTTGGGTCAACGCGGGTCAAATTAATTTTATCTAAAAAACGGCTCTAACGATTTTGTGTCCTACGAGTTTCGAGCACGATAAAAGCATTGGGCTAGGTCGCATGTCCGAGAAAATTCGATTAGTGGGTCATTTCTGGGTCATTGTGGGTCAAGATCTAAAAAGCGGCTCAATTTACACTAAATTTTGCATCCAATGGTTTCGAGGCACGAGAAGACTGTTGGGCTAGGTCACATGTTCCAGAAAATTCAATTAGTGGGTTATTTTGGGTCACTTTGGGTCATGGTCAAGCTAATTGTATCTAAAAAACGGTCCAAACGATTTTGACGAAATTTTGTATCCGACTATTTTCGAGCACGAGAAGACTATTGGGCTGGGTCACATGTTCGAGAACTTTCGATTAGGGGGTCATTTTTGGGTCAAAGCGGGTCAAATTAATTTTATCTAAAAAGCGGCTCTAACGATTTTGATTAAATTTTGTATTTTACGAGTTTCGGACACGCGAAAATCATTAGACTAGGTCACATGTTCGAGAAAATTCGATTAGTGGGTCATTTCTGGGTCATTGTGGGTCAATATCTAAAAAGCGGCTCAATTTACACTGAATTTTGCATTTCTATGGTTTTCCGGCACAAGAAGACTGTTGGGCTAAGTCACATGTTCGAGAAAATTCAATTAGTGGGTCATTTTGGTCATGGGTCATGATATTTGTACTCAAATTTAATTTTGACAGAGCATAGCTCGGTCTTCTCTGCTCGTATATATATATCTGATTACAAACTAACAGCACCAAACAGCATTTCTTTGTGAAAATTTTCAAAACTTTATTCAAATAAATGTTTAAAATTTATTCAAAGCTATAGATTTTTATTAGCAGCATATCAGGAGTTAATAGCCAATGATTTCGTTACTTACAGCAAGCAGCCATTTGTATTGTCATAATTTCAGTGGATTATTTCAAATTACATGTCTGATAAATTTATGTTTTGTTACATTATTTTATTGCAGAGGTTTAAATTTCTTTACGGAATATTAGGCGGAAACAAATGCTGAAATCTTTATATTGTTTAAATGCAAGCGGATTAATCTTTCGTAATCGGGCCATCATGCTTGGGAATTATATAAAAAAACATAAATTATCAAAAAAATGAGATGGAGGTTTTATGAAAACTGTATTTGAAAGTACATTTGTTTCTCTATTTTATTTAGTAGTTCGATGGTTTAAAAATTAAAATTTAGAAGGTAAACAAAAAATACAAAACGAACTAAATTTATTTGTCAGGTGTTGACACAGTAAATATATTTCAGCGTTACTCACATACATGTTTTTACTTCATAACATAGATATCTCATTAAAAATTACATTTATATAAATCCAACGATTTTTTAACATTATGTTGTACATTTATATAAATTCAACGACTTTTTAACATTATGTTGATACAGCATAATTATAATGTAAAAATATTCAGAAAAACCATTTTTAAAGCACTCAATGTTTACCCTATAAATCACGATTAATTTCCATGCCGTTCCACAATAACATTCGTTACTTTACATTAAATTGTCATGGGTTCCGATTGCGAAAAATTCACCGCTTTGATTTACGTTTGCTAGAAAGCGTGAATTGCGCATTTATTAAAAATGAATGAGCTTTACTAAATCAAATTTCATTTCGTTTCAGAATATTATTTTTCTTTCCGAAGCCTTGTGTACACAGTCAGGATAATGCTTTCCAGATTTTTTCACACCAATTTAAGTATCTTATTACATCATTATTTTCCATATGGATTAAAGACTTCCAGTAAGAGCATTGATTGGTTGACTCCAGTCACCGCAATGCGGATTCTTCTGTACTGTGTATTGTAGCGCATTCAGCGATACAAGAAATACACACTCTCACAGAGACACACAGTGTTTTACACAGTTTTTTACACAGTTTTTTAGTCTTGTTATTCAAACTTATGCATTGAACTCAGGATTTTTCTTATGTTAGTCATTGAGAGAGAATTAAAAAAAATAATTAATATAATGGACATATCGTTATCAGTGTACATATCTTTGTACATACAATGGCCATATATTTGTATATTATATATAATTGAATTAAATATATAGCGGACTTATTTGCAGGACTGTAATATACTAAACTGAATTGCTTTTGGGACTGCTATTCTCTCCGTCAAGCTTGATATTTGCTACAACCAAAAATTCTATCTAAACTGAAATACAGTTTTATTCTTATCTTTGGAAAATTTACTTTGATCATATCTTGTGTGCCAACTGCATGCAAAATTTGTTATTTGTTTCGATGATGATATCGGAATTATTTTTGCTAAGTCTCCTTTAAGCAAATCTCTTCATATCTCGACAGCAATATACAAATCACAAAAAACGCGTTAATACCATCAACTACGATAAAGCTGCTTTCTTCGCCGCAGCTTAAAAATAGCACACTTTGGGAGTAACAACTCAACATATGACACAATTGTGTCATATATGATAATTGTGAACTAAAAAATATATCGTCATATATATATATATATATATATATATATATATATATATATATATATATATATATATATATATATATATATATATATATATTACGATAAAGTTTTACTTGAATATATAAAATTTATCAGAAAGTAATAATATAAGGAATAACATTTATTGTTATTATATTTTGAAAGTCATAATATATGTGAAATAATTTAGGAGTTTGTTTACGTCTTCAAATTTTCATTAAATATCAAATTTAAGATTGAATGTATACAATGTTAAACAGAGATAAACATTTAGTACTCTTTTATATTAGTAGAGAGGTTATTTCTGAAATTATCTCTAAATATACATGCAGTAAGATAAAAACAAATACGTATGTAGAAGCGAAATATTGACATTTACATTTGAAATATAATATACGTTATTCTTTCCTTTGTTAAATGTTTGTCATTATGCGAATTATAACAAACGTTTTATCAGTGCATTATCCTGTAATTAAAAAAATTTAAATCCAGACAAAGTCATAAATTTAATATATTACATATGTTATAAGCCAGTGGGAAATATTTTCGCCACATCATTTGAACCCCCAATTAGTATCAGATATTTTTAAAAGAAAAACAATTGTGTTTAAAATAATCGCGACGAAAAGAATTTTGTTAATTTAAAATCATTTTTTTCTTATTTTGTGGTGCGCTTCAATTATTTCACCATTCTATTTTAAGAGTTAATTTCCCTTGGAAAGCGTTGATCACAAATGTAACATTTGAAACTAGTTAAGTAGGAAATCATGAAGGTTTATCACAAATGTCCTTTGTAGTCCGTAACAACAACAACAAACTTCCTCCGTTTAAACTCCCTTATTTACTTTGAAAATCGAAAGTTGAAAAGTTTCTGGAATCAATTTTAAACTATTTAATTGGAGTGTAAAATTTATTCATTCAGTGTGCACAGTGATCACAGTAAATGGAGTTTTTGCTTTTTTGGAAAATCTAAAGGAAAAACAAAATAAAAAACTTTAACGAATGTCATATAATATAATATAAGAAAAAGAAAAAAAATAGGATTAAGTTAAATAAAACTTTCAAACGCTCTCGAAATAAATTTCAAAATTCCTTAATTATTTCATACAATAAAACAAGATAACTAAATAAATAATTAAAAAAAACATTGCAGAGTTAAAACCCCTTTTTCAGCAATTACTGCATGTAGATAATAATCTGTGTGAATTATTTGGTTCAGAAATGTATATGATTTACAGTTTTCATTTCACAAAGTGAATATATAGTGTAATTCAACTGAAAAAAGCGTAAAACAAGCCTGATTAGTTTCGTATTTTGGGAATAACAAAATATATATAAATAATTATATTAATATTGAATGGTCAATAATTCTACTCATTTAATTTCGAAACTTTTAACAATAATGATTTGAAAATTGGAATCTGAACAAATATCTAAGTGTAAAACAAATATATTGTGTCACATACAGATGTTTTTCTTAAAACTATAAAAATAAAATTTAAAGATTAATATGTAGAAGGCATTCAAAACTTACTTTATGCATACCACTTAATGGTGTGTGACATCGATCTACAAATCAAACTTTCGGGAAGAGTTTCATATCCTGTGATGATTGGCGCAATTAGCGAAAAATACCAAAATGGCGCCAGAAGCGTGTGCCGTCACGTATATAAAGACCATTCCAGTAGTTAAAAAAGCAACCCCAAAGGCTGAAGATCACAACAATCACATGAAACCTTTATTGCCAAAACAACTCGCCCCAAAAACCAGCACAGGATACGGAACTCTTTCCAAACTTTCTTCTAGATACACGTATATGTTTCATTCTGCAAATATATGCATTTTATATCATTTGCCTAAATTCATCAGATTAGCATAAACAAAAAAAGTTGAAGGATTAACTACAGATAGAACAAAAATATATTTTATCAAGCGACAGCGTAATCGTTGTTCTAATGTAAGTAGGATTTTATTTTATTATACTAAGTATGATTGAATGTAATAGATATAAGCAATTCCTTATAAAAAGGAAAGTAGAAAATAAATAAGAGAAAATTTCCTTAAAGCGAACCATTTTATCGTTTCCTGGCTTAAGTAAGGCTTTCCAAATGAAAAAGACAATTCTGAGAAAGTTAGGACGTTTACTATGATAGATACTTTATATTGTTTATTTCAAAACGACAAGAAAACATAAAGATGATGCGTCGAAGCAAGATTTATTACTGAATATTACTGAATAATCAATGAAGTATTTAATAGATAAAAACTTCTGTATTTACGTATATGTTATACGCGTGTACGTCTTAAATAAGAAATATTTCGATTTAAAATTTTTAAAAGTTTAAATTACATTTTTAATGTTATTAAATTAGGCTCATAAACAGTTATGTTTTATAAACAGCAAAAAATATCTTTTTAAATGAAGAGTTATTACATAATTTTAATTACAATTTCTGTTTAAGTGATCATTATTTTAAATATTTCAGGCAACTTATATGTAAATGAAAAAAAAATACTTTTTAATATATTCATTATTTATGTGAATTTCCGATTCATTTTTATAGTATTTGAGTATAATTTCATTTAACTTCCTTCCTACACTTAAAAAAATTACATTTTAATATCTTACATTTATTTGAATTACGTATGGTTACACAGTTAAAGCATATTTTAACATATTTTATATCTACTAAAATTACAATGCCTCATATTCCCTTTTATTTATAAGTATTTAAATGCTATTATATATATTTTTTTGTATAATATATAAATTTGTAATGAATATTTATTGGGAAAAGTAAATTTTTTACATAATAAAGCAAATTCTAATGTGAATATACGGTAACAGGAAGCAATTTATGTACTGATATGAATCCTAAACAATGTGTCGAACATAGTAAAAACACATTCGTCATCATTTTGTAAGTATGTCAGTATAATTTTCTTTGCCAAAATTCTTCAAATTTGTAAAAAGCAAAAGCAAATTCTATCGAATAATTAACTGTAGACTGAACTAGAGAATATATTTTTTAAAGTGATTTTAGTAATCATTGCTTCGATTTTGATAATTTTTTATAATATTTTAACATGGTAAATTATGATTAAATGTAATAAAGGTATACAATTCCACACAGAAAAAGAAGTAGAAAAGAAAAATAAGAAAATGTGTTTAATTTTTCTTTTTTCTTTTCATGACATAAATAAAGTTTTTCCACAAATAGGAAAATAATATTTTGAGAAACGTTTAAAGTAGAATATCATAAGTACTTTATATTGCTTATGTGTGGAAGACTGAAAAATGTTAGGGCGATACATCAGAGTAAAAATGATTACTTGAGGGAATAACCAAGGAAATACATAATCGTAAAAAAAATCATGCTGCTTCCTAAATATGTTCGGGATACATTTCTGAGATGAAACATTTTTGGAATTAGAAGTTTTATAAGCTTAAATTACTTTTTTAACTTCGTAAAATTTAATGCATTAGAAAACAGCTCTTGAAAATAAAATTAGATGAAAATATATTAAAGTTTTTATTACAATTTTTGTGTATTTCAGCATATTATTCAGACATTTTTCATATAAATCTCATTATCTAAATCTAAAAGACCGATTTTATTGAAATTTCGCATAAAAGATTTTAGCCGATGACACTGCATTTTAAAGTAAGTTCAGAGCGGTACGTAATTAGTGGCAGATTCCAGTATAAAAAAACCATTATATAAGTTTTTAATTGAATGTATATGACATTTTTGGTGAAATGCGTGTTAAATTATTTTCGGTTTATAAGATATCTAATTGATATTATTTTTGTTTTAGCATCATTTCTCCGTCCACTTATGACATGGGCAATAAAAATCTTTAAAATCTAATCTTATGGAAAAACTTTATAATATAAAAATATCTAAATTTTTGTTGAAGGCCATGCTTCAAAATACAGTAAACCTATCCAGCCATCACTGTTATTTAATAGCAGCTATAATATAATACATTTCTAATAATTCATTGTAATTTGCCTCAATTTCGTTCAGTTACTTTCCAGTTTGAATTTATACCCTTCTAGTCATAAAAATAGTTGACATCAAGCCATTATGTAGATGAAAACAATTTACTCTCTTTTTCATCGTTTTTTAAAATAAAGAAAAAAAATGAAACGGAAAATAAATAAATAAGAAAAAATGTTTTTATTGCCACAAACTGCAAAAATTTTTAGCATTCAATATATCATAACTCCCTAACCATCGAATAAAATGGAATTTTTACTGTTTTGTTTTAAAGCTTGGAGAGCATATTTATAAACATAGGTCCGAGAGACTATCATTTCTGTTGGTAATATATCAGGAAAGTAATCTCCGTAAATTGATTTCTATGACAGCTTATTTACTTCATTTAAAAACTCATCACGATAAAAAGTGTTTAACACAAATTTCAAAGAGGAACTGAAATCTATGATGCAATGTATAGAGGTGTTACAAACTCGTGAATGTGAACAAGGAAGCAAGAAACTAAAATACGTATGAATGACGTGAGTTGACTTTACGTCATTTCTGATGAATCAAAGAACTAAAAAATGACATCACAAAAAAGGGACTAAAAGATTGTTTCTTTCTACTATATAGAACTTTAAATAGATACTTTTTCTCGCGCGTTGGAAACGAACATGTAATTTAGTTCTCCCTCAAACTCAATTAAATTTAACTAATTATTAAAATTAAAACTAATGTAACAGTAAATGCAATTAAAAGATAATTAAATAATTTAAACTAATTATGAATATTGTATTATTATTAATTATATTTCTTTATTCCACAAGTGAATAATACATCAGCGTGTACAGCATAATAATGGATATACCAAATTGTTGGGATACTTCATAAATTTTAATCTACTTGTGTAAGTGCAGTGAACATAAAAATGCAGCATACTCCCGATGGATACTCCGTTCTAGTTATGAATCAATAAAAGGATTACCTTAAGTACCTGGCTTGCTGCACAATGAGGATGATTGCTGAAAAAAGGAGGTAAGCAAATTATCTTACCTATGTTTTGCTAAATGTACAATTGGTTATTTATATTCCCTAATTACTTTAGAGCGCGCAAAACTACTAGCTACCTTCAAAATTAACTAACAATTTCGTAACAAAAAAAAATAAATATCTATTATACTTTTACGTATAAAACAACGTTTGAATAATTTATCTAATTAGAACTATACGCTCTTAGAACTAGCACTAACGGTTAGGGTTTAACCATTCGTGAACAATCTTTCTACATAAAAAAAACACATTAAATAATATTCCTAAAATTTGGAATACATATTTTAATGGTATATACGTTTAAATTAGATTTTCTTACTAATGCTTTTCAAGAGAATTTACTATAAAAGTATATATTATTTGGGGACTATTTTATTATTTATGTTATCATTTCTTACTGATTAACTCGATGATTTCAAAGTTGGAATTTACTATCAAAATACATGTTACATCATGTACGGAAAATCCACTTTGCAAAATATTAAAATATTAAAAATATTATATCTTAGTATACATTTCAAGTAAATAGATATTTTCATTAAGTGAACATAGCTATAAACTTTAGAAAATTAAATATAAAAAAAAAGTTATAACGATTCTGCGAAAAAGTTATAGGTGAAGTAAGGTAACATTATGGTAACATTATTAGTTGTTTCCTAAAGTCAGAATTTCTAGCAAAATTTCATGACATTTTGCGCACACATCCTACACGTAATATTCTACCCTAATGTATATTAAATACATGATTACTGCATCACATTTAAAAATATATATATAATAAATGGTTATTTATAAAATGTCAAATCATCCAGTTATACCCCACATACAGTGTACAACTGTACAGACATGTTGAAGTTAAAGATATGAAAAAGTTTAAACTTTCGGTTAAAAGGAAACATTATATTTTATGTTACAATTTTAACTAATGAACTAAACTAATATTTTTTAATTACGAGTTTACTGATTTAATATTTAAAAACAAAAGGATAATTATATTCATTACAAATAAAGAAATTTCAGAAAAATAGTTCACCTCTTAATCAGCCTTATAAAAATCATAACTACTTTTATCCATGTAGTTTTGAATGTCTTTATATGAACACTGTTTAACGGTTTTGCACTAACTGTTTAAAAATATCATATTTTATCCCACGTAGGATATCCGGTTTCACTACAAGAGAATGAGGGTCTCAATGTAAGCCAGAAAATCGCAGTTATAAATGCTAGCAACAATCCTATTGTGTAAAATAAACCTTTATAAGATATACTGCACACAATATTGTGAAAGTATCTAGAAATGTGTTTATATTTAATGAATAGTGATTGAAAGATCGCATACATTAAAACAAAAATAAGAATAATATAACTTTTCAACGCACAAACTACACAAATGACAGCATAGACATACCGTAATGGCTGTTTTTTCTTCTTTCCTAGTACTATTTTCACCGGAGTATATTGTTTTACCCAAGTTTTCCCCCATTTTTAAGTAATATTGCAACAATGTGTTTCCTTTGAAACCAGTAGAGAAGTGTTGGTAGATTGATATATTGTACAGATAATACATTGTTAAGAACCAGTCTCTGTTTTCTTTGCCTAATATGAGATACTTTGGTTCTAGTTGAAGTAATGTTTAATAGGTAGAAATCCATTGTAAAAAGGTATAGTTGTACAGCTTGTGACTGTGTACAGAAAGAAACAAAAATATTTATAAAACAAAATATATATCTGTATTCCTAGATATTGATTTTTTCAGTAATGCTTTTCTGATGTGTTCGCTGACAATACTTTAAGTGGATGTTATTTCGTTTCGTATTGAAGAAGATAAATTATTTTTTTTAACTTAAAAGTTACCCTTTTTAATCTCTTACAAATGATATATTTTCAGTTTAATTGTATCCGGTATTTCAAGATGAATTTCATGCATGTGCAGCATAGTTTCTCAATTTAATTGCAAGGATTTAATTCTAAGAAAGCCAAATGGCTGAGTATGTAATAATTGTGTTTTAACAAATTGATATGGTGCCACAGTTAGAACTCAGTGAAACAGTGTATTATTGCGGATCATTATAATTATATTTATTCATTATATGTTACTTTAAAGTGTTTTAATACAGGTGAGATATGGGCCTCTATAGAAGGAAGAATTTTTCTAACCTTAACAGTACATAACAAATACAATCGTTATTCCTTATTTTTAACCGTCTTTTCCCATTTTAAAGGGTTCTGCAAATCAGACATTGTTATAGCAATTCTCAGAAAGTCAAACACAATCATTTCATATACCCTACAGCTGGATCGTGTCGGTGTAACATAAAAAAAACAACAGCACTGTCTCACTTAATACTGTGAGGTGTCAACAGTAAGAAGAATATTGATATTATTTTTAATTTTTTTTTGTTTCTAATCATGTGTAAATTTAGTGTGCAAGATGCTCCCAATAATCACGTTTGTACACTATATGGCCAAAAGTCACCGGACACTCTCGATGTGAGACGTGTTGTCCAATATCTAAAGAAATACCTGACAAATTCTTCTGGAACTTCAGGTTATGAAAAATAATTGTTTGAATACATATATTTCGGAGAAGAATTTATCACAAGTGTATTTAAGAGTTCAGCAACAAAGTTAAAAAAATGATAATATTAGTAATCACCCTATAAATTAAATGCTCGAAATGATCTGTAGGTTATATTAATATTAGTTGTAATTTTCCAACTGGACGAAAAATGTCCTGGCTAGGATTCAAACCTGGGATATCTCAGCTGAAGCTGCCGTGCACTACCAACTGCCATCCCGGTCGAATCTGGAGGACCTACCCAGGTAGCACAAAACTATAGGCCCATGTGGGTCCATATGGGCCCCATGTGGACAGATGGGCTCTAGCTGGGCCCATTTGTCCATGAGAAACCCAGGTAAATCTATGTAAATTATTTTTGTAGCATGTGGCTCGAAGCGCACTTGTCGTGTATTTATTTTATTATCAGTTGTATACTACTTTATTAATCCATTAAATTAAACATAAAAAAACACGAAAATGTTGAATTAATAGTATCTGTACAGCATTTGGTAAAACTACATAGATTTGCATGGATCGATATGGGGTACCTATATAGGTCTTAATAGAAAATCTATCAGAATCTGGGAACAACTTTTTAGCGTTACACAAAGCCTTTTTTAAGTTAAATTAAAATAAAAGTTAATGATAATATAAATAATATGTAATTATTTATAGTGTAATTAAATATTATCATTATATATTTAATATTGATAATATAATATCTATGCAAATTGATTTTGTAATCTGTCGTTCAGACCGCCTCTATCATGTATTTATTTTAATATCAGATGTATACTACTTTATTAATCCTAAATGAACCATAAAAACAAGAAAATGCTGAATTAATAGTATGTATACGCAAAATTCGGTAAAACTACATAGATTTGCATGGATAGATATGGGCTACCTATATGGATCTTTATAGAAAATCTATCAGAATCTAGAAACAACTTTTTAGCGTTACACATAGCCTTTTTTGAGTTAATTTAAAATAAAAGTTAATGATAATATAAATAATATGTAATTATTTATATTGTAATTAAATATTATTATTATATATTTAATAATGATAATATAATTTATATGCAAATTGATTTTGTAATATGTCGTTCGGAGCGCATTTATCATGCATTTATTTAAAAATATCAGATGTATACTACTTTATTAATCCATTAAATGAACCATGAAAACAAGAAAATGTTGAATTAATAGTATCTGTACAGCATTCGGTAAAACTGCATAGATTTGCATGGATCGATATGGGCGATCTATATAGATTTTAATAGAAAATCTATCAGAATCTGGGAACAACTTTTTAGCGTTACACATAGCCTTTTTAAGTTAAATTGAAATAAAAGTAAATGATAATATAAATAACATGTAGTTATTTATATTGTAATTAAATATTACCATTATACATTTAATAATGATAATATAATATTTATGCAAATTGATTTTGAAATATGTCTTTCGGAGCGCATTTATCATGCATTTATTTAAAAATATCAGATGTATACTACTTTATTAATCCATTAAATGAACCATAAAAACAAGAAAATGTTGAATTAATAGTATCTGTACAGCATTCGGTAAAACTGCATAGAATTGCATGGATCGATATGGGCGATCTATATAGATTTTAATAGAAAATCTATCAGAATCTGGGAACAACTTTTTAGCGTTGCACATAGCCTTTTTTAAGTTAAATTAAAATAAAAGTTCATGATAATATAACTAATATGTAATTATTTATATTGTAATTAAATATTATCATTATATATTTAATAATGATAGCATAATATCTATGCAAATTGATTTTGTAATATGTCTTTCGGAGCGCATTTATCATGCATTTATTTAAAAATATCAGATGTATACTACTTTATTAATCCATTAAATGAACCATAAAAACAAGAAAATGTTGAATTAATAGCATCTGTACAGCATTCGGTAAAACTGCATAGATTTGCATGGATCGATATGGGCGATCTATATAGATTTTAATAGAAAATCTATCAGAATCTGGGAACAACTTTTTAGCGTTACACATAGCCTTTTTTAAGTTAAATTAAAATAAAAGTTCATGATAATATAACTAATATGTAATTATTTATATTGTAATAAATATTATCATTATATATTTAATAATGATAGCATAATATCTATGCAAATTGATTTTGTAATATGTCTTTCGGAGCGCATTTATCATGCATTTATTTAAAAATATCAGATGTATACTACTTTATTAATCCATTAAATGAACCATAAAAAACAAGAAAATATTGAATTAATAGTATCTGTATAGCATTTGGTAAAACTACATAGATTTGTATTGATCGATAAGGGCTACTTATATAGATCTTAATAGAAAATCCATCAGAATCTAGGAACCACTTTTTAGCGTTACACATAGCCTTTTTTAAGTTAATTTAAAATAAAAGTTAATGATAATATAAATAATATGTAATTATTTATATTGTAATTAAATATTATAATTATATATTTAATAATAATATATAATATCTATGCAAATTGATTTTGTTCGGAGCGCATTTATCATGTATTTATTTTAATATCAGATGTGTATTCGTTAGTAATCCATTAAATTAATCGTAAAAAATAATAAAATGTTGAATTAGCCATAGCTGTACAGCATTCACAGTAAAACTATGTAGATTTGTGCGGGTCAACATAGATCTATGCAGAACTCTACCTGAATCTGGGAAAACTGCTTTGCGATACCTTATTTGCGGTACCCGAGTGGCAACACCGACAGATTAATGGCGACTGGCTGACTGTGATTTGTTTATTTTAGCGTCAGGAAGGATCGGCGTGTTTACGTTTCAGAATCAAGGTAAGTACTCTGTAATGTATATTTCTTCAACTGTTTCTTTTATCTTTTATGCATACAATTTATGTTCGTATCTAAACGTTTTGAAAGATATCTTAATCAGTATTTAAATCTTGTCTATGCTGCATGAACTCCGTGCTATGCTGGCTACGATCCTACTACTTACATGCCTCCTATATACACATATATATGCTTCTAATGCTCATATACACATACTATAACTCGACAATATGTGTCACGAAATGTTATATGCATCATATATTGTTATAGTGTCATATATGCTTCATAATTTGGCGATAAACATTGGTTGCTTGGTGATTCATCCCCTGAATCCACTAGAACACAAAAAATATCGAAATTGTTTTCCTGCTTCGCTATTTTATCATTGCTTCTCCCCCCCCCCACCCCTCACTCAATTATATAGACATTTGAAACATTTGGCAATCCGCATTTTCTGAACATGCCTGGAAACTGAGATATTATCTTTTTAAATTATGTATTAGGTAACTAATATTTTGTACTGTCTTCTAAAAAACCCCCATTTTTTAAAACTTTCTCTATATAAAGTCTAATAAAGAATTTCTGAAAATTAAACGTGGCTAAATTTTTACAGCTTGTTCTGACTAAGATTTTAACATTGAACATTTTTCATTTTATCAGTTCATTACAAAATGGCAGCCAATTATGCGAGAATTAAAAAAAAAAAAAAAGTCACTTTTCCAAAAAATAACTCATGTTACTTGAAAAAAACAAAAAAAAACCTGACATAAAGAGCTGAAAACGAAGCAGTTTATTACATATTAATGGTTTAACATAAAAAAATATGTAGATCATTCTAAAGTTCTATTATAAAAGAAAATCTGTGAAAATGAAGCGCTCATGTTTTGCCAGAATTCTGCAATTGTTAATTTCAATTATTTTAAAACTAAATAAGCACTCCTTAGGTATTTTTATTGTTCTAAATAGTGTATAAAAACAGAACAAAACAAAAAACATTGACTTTAGTAAAATATCTGATGTAGTAAGGGTGTTTTTTTAAGGAAACATTTCACTGTGGTTTTTTTTTTTAAAGGACAGCACAATAATAATTCTAAACTATGCTTCTTTTTTTTTTCTCTCAATTAATTCATAAAAAAACCCTTTTTTTTTAAATCAATGACAGGGAAAGGGTTATTTTTACTGGCAACTAGAACTTTTTGCTGGCTACCGGATTTTATCAAATTTGTAAAGCCCTGTAGCCTATGCTGCCTTCTTCGAATTTAAGTAATATACATATTACAGAGTTTCCACCAGACAGTTTCAGAAGGATGCTGCACCCTGCCTGCCCTTTGGTTTACAAAATAGCACCCTTCTTGCCCCTCATAAAAAATAATTAGCACCCTTCTTGCCCCTCCGTGAAAAAGGTGCTCTTTTTCCTTTTTGCATTAAAAAATTTGCTTTCATAGTAAAAATTGACGCAATGTTGTTTTAAAAAGAGTGCCCTGACTTTTAAATATCAAAAGTGGCTTTAAAAAAAATAATAATACATTTAACAATTAAAAAAGTGCCTTCAAGAATCCAAATAGTGCCCTTTTCTCACCAGCAGCACCCTGCCCTTTTTTAAACCTGGGGGAAACTCTGCTAAATATTTGTTTACTATTTTCATATTATTGCTATTATTATTACATTTATATTTATTATTATTATATTCTTTTGTGGATTTCAAACTGATTTTGCACTTCTGATAATTTTAAAAATAACTGCCTTTCCCAAAAAATCAAACGTTATTTTACCAGGCTTGTGTGGGATTTTTTCCCCTCAATCTCTTACAATTGCTGATTCACTGTTATGGAAATACAATGATTATGATTTAAAGAAAGTCTAAAATAGTTAATATTTTACATTAGTGCACCAAAGGTGAAATGGGGGGGGGGGATTATTAAGAGAGTTGAACACTAAACATTCATAAAACAAAATAACAACAAAAAAAAAACTTTTGCCATGATGTTTAAAAACCAATATAAAGAAAAGCACAAATTAGAAAGAATTCAGCTTACTGCTCTTTCAAGGACATATTAAACAGTAAAAAAAAATTATCTTCCTCAATTGGGAGTCGTTTAGAGCTGTAAAAGTTGTATGCAAAATTATTACTAACCTTTTGGGCGTTTTTTTATGTTTGTTTTTGAATGTGACATGTTTTCAGTACAAAATATTTTCACGCACAATAAACAACAGTTATTTTTGTTTTCTCTTTTTTATGAATCCAAAGCTCATAACTTCATCCAGAAAAAAAAATAATAAACTGTGCCGTGCCTCTAAATTTTACAATGATTATCTGTCAAATGAAAAACAAAAAAAACCCCAAATTTAATGGTACTGTGAAAGTGTAATATATATGTATTAGAAAACTAACATTATATATTAAAACGTAAAATTTCAGCTACAGTGATATTAAAGTAGACAAGATCAAGGCTAAGCTATCGTATTCGCCCATGGTCTGCCATCTTGTTTTTTAAATCAAAACAAACTTTTATTATTGAATATAAATAAATTAGTCAGTAAATTTAAATAATGTATTTATAATAAGTAAATAGGGACGAAAATTATTTTGGAAAAGAGAAACAAACCATGTTTTGATTAATTTTTTTTTTTTTTTTTTTAAGCAAAAAAAAATTATAATTAAAATTAAATTATGATCCCGTTTGTTTACATTGTGTTATGATCACTCTATTGAAATAGACTGATTCATTTATCCAATTGCTTATTTTATGTGCTTTTGTCTCCTATGGCACTGACACTTCAACAATTATGTAATGTAAAGTAAATTATCCCTAGTTTAAATTTTTGGGCTATGATGTCATACACTCATGCAGAGATTTTTTTTTTTTTTAATCAATTATAAAAAGGGAAAAAGTCACGAAATTTAGGGGATTTTTTCCTTTAATGGCAACCTTGCTATTGTGTTAAATTATTGGTTTGGTGCAGGCTTGAAAATCGCTCCAACAAAAAGTCACCAAACATCGGTGCATGAGTGTAACACATCTGTACAAATTTTTGTTACAGTAATTCGCCACTGGCTTTTCCAGATTTTGGGAATCTGCACCTATACAGTCCGATATCTAGCCACTTTCTTGACACATTTTCTGATTAGTAAATTAAACTTACATGCATGAAACTTGCAGGCATGTTTATTAAAGTTATTTGTAACTTATTATTATTATTTGTTAATTAAGTAGTGGAGACCGGTACACACTGGACCTATGGACACAGTGGACCACCCCCTAATATTTTATTTATTAAAAATTTTTTAAGCTTCTCTTCTATCCTAATAGACAACAGCATTGCAATGATTATTTATAGCCTTCAGAAAATATGTTTAGCTCAGATTGAACTATTTTATCCTGATAGGTTGTTTTGAGCTTCTAAAAGTAAAATTTTTCATCATCATATTTTTATTTTTTTAGTAATTAAAGGTTGTAGATAAATAAAATAAAACAGCTTTTTTGCAAAGCTAAGATACTTGTTTTTATTTTACTTTAAAGTTAATATGTTCAAAAGAAAGCTATAAACAATATTAATATGATTATTTATTGAACTTCAACATGGGGTACAGTGGACCACCCACTCCTGGGGCACAGTGGTTCACAATCCACTCTGCTCCTGTAATGCAGAAAGTTCAAAATATTTAATAATTGTTTATTTTCTATAAAGAAATATTGTTTTAAAGTAGATTTAACTGTAAAATAAAGTAAACAAATAAAAAATAACAATTTATTTAACATAGTAAGAAATATTTTGTTTTGTATTTACTGCCTTTGATAAATCCTATAACTGTAGTCTAATTGTTGATGATTCTATTTAAGTAAGATTCATGAGATGTAAATTAAATGGAAATCAGTTTATTTCTCCTAAAACTGTAGATGAATCTGCTGTTGATGTCAATGATTTCATAATGTTGCTCTCAGACCCAAAATTATTTCTTGAAAATTCCAGGCTCAATCTTACTCATAAGTACTTTGGAATTTCATTTGCAAATTTTAATGTGCACTGATTTTTTTGTACTTAAGTAATAACTTCAATTAAATTGCAATTGTTCCTGTATTAATCTGTTATTATTTTCAAAATATAATTCATTTTGTTTTTGTTTCAAATTTTATATTACTATGTTATTTTGCGGGTGAAGGGGCAACAAAAAGAATTAGATTAATGAAAAATAGATTTATATTGTATTTTAGATAATACCTAATAGTGGTCCACTTTACAAGTGTATATAATTTTATTTTTATTTTTTGAAAAATGTATTGAAAATTATGATGGATGTAAGAAGGTTTAAGGAATATTCAAAAATATTTTCATACAGATCGGTCAGTCTGTTAAAGAGAAAAAAAATGTTAACTGAAAAAGTGGTCCACTGTGTACCGGTCTCCCCTACGTATTCAGTTGTGAATGATTTTTGTCTCATGACCGCAGTTTTTTTTCTCCTGGACTGTTGCATTCATAAATTTTGTTTAAAAAACATCAACTTTGATAGCATGTTCTAAAAGATTTTCTGTCTTTACTGAAAAATAGAAAATCTTTTTGATTGCATAGTTTCTAAAGTACCTGGGCCATTTTCAAAATTCGCTTACTTATGCTGTCCCAGAGGAAAAAGAAGAAAATTCAAACATAATTTATATTTAATGTTTAATTTGATCTATGCATTATATAAAGAAGACTATATTAAATATTTCTAGCATTAAAAATTAAAAAAATCAATAAGAATTGTTGATATAAATCTGTATAAATAGATTAGTGTCAAATCCATTACCAAATGTCAAGTCTTACTGCATATTTTTTTATGTATTTTAATATTAATATAATTTTTTCACCATTCTATTGATATTTTTCTTTCAACTGAGAAATAGAGATAATTTTCTTAAAATTCAATGATTTACATAAATATATATTATTGTTATTAATAGAAAGAGTTCTGTATAAATTTTTATGTGGTCAAAATTTGTGGTTATAAATGTATATCATTTCAAATTAATGTAAGTATTATTGTTAAGCATCATGTTCTGAAATTTAGGCACATAAGTTACTTCAAAGTAAGTTGATTTTTGAAACTTTAAAAAAATTAAAAGGTGACTATTTTCAGCAATTTTGTATGGTAACGGACTTGACACAAATCCATTTATACTGATTTATATCTCAACAACTTTTATTGGATTTTTTAAATTTTTAATGCTAGAAATATTTAATATAGTCTTCTTTATATAATAATAATGCATAGCTCAAATTAAACATTAAATATTAATGTATGTTTGAATTTTCTCCTTTTTCCTTTGGGATAGCATATATAAGCGAACAGGTCTGCCAATTTCATGCATTGGCAAACCAAATTGAATCCAAAATTGTCTAACAGAAAAAAAAATTATTTGACTCAAAAATTTGTTAAAAATAGTTATTGTTACTTAATTTTAAAGAAGGGGACATAAGGTGTATGTAATAGTGATTAAAATGTAATTTTAAATGCTATTTTCTCGACTTTTTTTTTTGTTTGTTTGTTTCAGCAAATTGAAAATATTCCGAGCAACTTATTACAGATTCACTCTTAACAAGTTGCAGAACACAAAATGCTTTACGCTCAGCAGTTGCCATTTTGCATATGTGGTAAAAATATATGAGCACTATGTGGCACTGCAAGCGAGTAAATAACAAACCAGTACTTACGCATATACTTATCTTAAAATGTTTGAATTACTCTTTATTTGTATTAACTTTTTATATTCAAATACTTTTTGTGATTTTGTTTTTTCATTAATACCTCCAAGTCAACATTTTATTAGATTCCACAATGAAGAGAAGACAAACTGGTATTGAAATGCTATAACTGGCTCCAAATTTTTTAATCTTCACTTATTGAGCTTCATATAGTATATTTTCTTTTACAACTTGACCAAAATCTTAAAGATCGTGTTATTACTTGCTGAAAAAGATTTACATTTTTAAAAATGAAATATTTTATTCTAAATATTGAATATATATATTATAGAACAAAATTAGCACTTGTCAGTCTGCGAGTAATACTGAAAATTTGGCGATTGACTTAATTGCTACCACTGGCCGAACTTAATAGTCACACTTGCTAGTTGTGATGATTGAATGGAAAATGTGATTTTTTTTCCGCTGTAGCTCGGCAAATTTTTAAACCATTTGCGAAGGTTTTCCTGAAACCATTTGGCAAATTTAGCGATTTTTTTTTTTTCTACCAAAATCATTTGACGAATTTTGCAAAAAATTTTTTTCTCAAAACCATTTGACGATATTCGCAGTTTTTTTACTCGAACATTTGATGAATATTGTCATTATTTTTCCACTATCAATTGGGGAATTTTGTGATTTTTTTTTTTTCTTCTTCTGCGATTATTTTACGAATTGCACACTTTTTTAGCTGTGGTTCAACGAATTACCCAATTCTGTTCCATGATTGTTAGACTAATTTCGTGATTTTTCCCCCAGATCATTTGACGATTTTTTGCAGTTTTTATCAGTGTATAAGCTTTTTCTTTCTTTCTTTCTTTTTCTTCCTTAAAAGCACCCTGAGAAAAAAAAATCCTAAAATTCCTACATTTTTATTTTTAAAATTAAGTATCAACCTTTAAACTGTATAAATCTAACTTAAAAGAAAATAATACAAAAAAAAAACCCATTGTGGCTGAAGCAAAAATTGATGCACAAGGAACATTTTTAATTAAATTTCATCTTATTTTCAATTTGGTATTATCCATCTATAAACTCATGCAATGCTTCATCATAGCAATTGATTTATAAATGTAAAAGATTATTGTCCACTGTCGCCTTAATTTTCAAATTAAATTGTGAAATTGAAAGGGGAATAATCAACAAACAAAAAAAATTAAATATAGCTCAAATGTGAAACTATTGCTTGAAAATTGAATTGTCTGAAAAGTGGTATCAAGTTGTAATAAATGATTTTTTTCTGTTTTAAGAGACTGCTAGTCAAATGACAACAATCCCAAGTTAATGTTAAGGGTACTCTTCACTCACGTATAAACGCCTGCCGGCTAATGTTAAACCTATGGACCGGTTCTTTTCGAATTTCTTGTTTGAATTTTAGTATTTTCAAACAAAGTTTTTTTTTTTTTTTTTTTTTTTTTTTTTGTCATAGGATAACTGAGATCAATCTTGAATATGGCTATTTTTGATTCGATTTTGGCTGCAGATTTTTTTTAATAAAGGTTCTTCCACTTTTGGAACTAGTTTCGAAAGTGAAAGAACATTTATTAAGAAAAATCTGCAACCAAAATCGAAAAGTAAAAAAAAAATAGTCCTATTGGAGATAGACTTCAGCTTTCCTGTTCAAAATAAAATCATTTAAAAATATTAAAATTCAAACAAGAAATTTGAAAAGAACCTCCCCATAGGTTTAACATTACCAGCAGATTTCTGCATTCTTAATTATCTTATGTGTGTACAAGCCATTTTATATCTTAAAAATTTTACTCTTACTTTTTTAAAACAGGTGGTGAAATTTACCAGAAGCTTGGAGCTCATGTTACCAGACTCAGAATCTTAATTAAAATGATACCAAGCCTTAGAAACCCGGCATGTTTATTATAGATAATCTTCATCGTAAGCTCTTCTTTCGATTTTTATATAAAAAGAAGTAAAGGCATAATTTTTGTACTTTATTTTTTAAACCAGCAGACAGGGTATATCACCCTCATTAAATTGTTTGAGGGGAAACTGTAAGTAAAATAAGATTATATTGAAAAGTTATTAGTCTATTTTTTAAACTGTATAATTTGTACTTTCAATAAAAGGAGCGGCATACCGCAAACCAACTAAATTGTGTTCCTATTTTATTGTATAGGTGTCCATTTTTATTTCAGCTATTGCAAGACTGCCATTGGCAACTTTTTTTTTCTATATATATATATATATATATATATATATATATATATACAGGGTGTTCCGTTAAAGGGGTCCAATATTAATAGGGGTAATAGAGGAGATCACATGGAGCATAAATCAGTATATAAAGCCTGGTCGGATCTCAATAGTTTTCAAGTTACAGCAAATAGAATGAAAATTCGGAAAATTGTAAAAGAACCCTCATTGCTAAACTATCGATAATGCTACATAAAAACGCACATATTTAGAAAGAGCAGAAAAAAACCTACAAAATGACATCAATTATATTAAAATAGCAATATTTATTGACGAGTTACAAGCCCTGAAACAGTGAAAAAAGTACGAAATCCAATATACATCAAAATAGTTAATCGTTAATTCCAAAAAGACAACTCTAGCTACAACAAGGAAAATGTAGTAAAATTTGGTCCATTCCGAAAACTTTCGAAAAAGCTTACAATAAACCATATCGGTTTAATTGTGTGAGAGAAATTAATCAGTTTCTTAGTTACAACTCCGCTTTCTTTGACACTAGCAAAGGTTAAACTCCGCCCATCACGATTGGAAACACCGCCTTTTTAATTACTCTCAACTATACATTTTCGATCATGCTTCTTCTGATATGCAACATTTTTAAACCAAAATAACTTTACAATAATAGTCTACATTTTAAAGTGGTCTTTTATTGATATAAAGTTTAAGTTAAATTCCTTAAAATTAAACTGGTGGTGAAAATTCGGAAATAATTAAAAATATTGCGATTTGTAACTATGCAAGAATTCAGTACATGTTTTACATGGACAATTATTGTATGTATATGTGCATCATAATTTATGATAGGAAATAATAATAACAAATAGCATAATAATTTTATTAATTATAAATTTAAAAAAGACACTAAATTTTAAATTAATTCATACAAACTTTGTAATTTACAATTTGAGTACACCACAGTCTGTGACTTACAAAATACTGTGCCAAAAAGTGTTGAAAATAAAAGAAAAATGACAAATAAAGAATTACATTCCACGTACTTTATGACATATGTGAAGCATAGTCTTCTGGCCTGCGCTGCACAGTTCAATGTCGGAAGGCAGACGAACGGACATTATTATAATAGGTGTTCGAAGTTGCGCCCATTAACAGAATCGCACAGCCGACAGCGACGTCGTAAAGATTGGCGAACACGCCGAAAAACTCCGACGGAGTTGGGAATGTCTCCTGCAGCGACAACGATTCGCGCTAGTAAATCCTCCGGTGTATCCACAGGCGTTTCATACACCAGCGATTTAAGGTGTCCCCAAACAAAAAAGTCTAACGGATTGAGGTCTGGAGAGCGTGCAGGCCAAGCAACAGGTCGACTGCGTCCAATCCATTTCCCAGGATATGTTGAATTGAGGTGATTGCGAACACCTATGAAAAAATGTGCCGGTGCGCCATCGGGCATAAACCACATATTGTGGCGCAATGTTGCTGGCACATTTTGCAGTAACTGTGGTAAGATATCCCGTAGGAAAACCAAGTACGTACTGCCATTGAGTACATCTGGGAGTAAATATGGTCCTATGAGATAATCGCCGAGGACACCTGCCCATATGTTCACACTGAACTTTTGTTGTGCGTTCGACGGGAAAACAGTGTGCGGATTTGTATATGACCATGTGTGCATATTGTGCGTGTTTACCACGCCCTCTCTCGTAAATGTTGCTTCATCAGTAAATAAAATATTTTCCAGAAATTGTGGATTATTTTCTGTTACATTAAGCAACCAGCGTACGAATTCTGTCCGCTGAGCACAATCTGTTACTGATAACAGTTGTACCCGCTGCACATGAAAGGGGTGCATGTTTTCTGCACGCAGAACACGCCACACACTTTGGTGAGAAACACCGACTTCAGACGCAGCAGCTCGTGTACTCGTGGAGGGGTTATCTTTAAAAATATTCAGTACATCTTCTTCCATTGCAGGTGTTCGTACATGTCGAGGTTTCCCTGCATCAATGCTTGCTGTATTAAACGATCCAGTCTCCCGTAATCGTCTATCGATTTTTATGAAGAGTTTCGAACTTGGGCAACGTCTCCTTGGAAATTGCTCACGGTACATGCGCTGTGCTAGACATGCATTTCCATGAGCTTGCCCGTACATCAGATGCATGTCCGCATATTCTTCGTTAGAGTATTCCGGCATAATTATTATACATCAACTTACTACAATCCCACTTACAACAGCCTCCCTTTAACATAACGCCCACTGATGACTGCTGTTTTATTACACTTTTCTTCCTATACACATAGAAAATTTGCATAAAAAGTACTTCTTCTTCATCATCCTGAAAGTTCATGGAGGAAACGCAGCAGTCACGGAGTTTGCTTTAAGACAAGGCGAGAGCTGCACAATATGTCATTCACTTGACCAGACTGAATAATGAAAGGGTATTGATAGAGGTTGATCAGAAATGTATAATTGAAAGATATTAAAACGGGGTGTTTACAATCGTCATGGGTGGAGTTTCGCTCTTTCCGAGCGTGCAACAGTACAGAGTTGTAACTAGGGAACTGCTTGATTTCTCCCATACAATTAAACTGATATGGTTTATTGTCAGTTTCTTCGAAAGCTTTCGGAATGGACCAAATTTTATAACATTTTCCTTGATGTAGGTAGAGTTGCATTTTTGGAATTAACGATTAACTATTTTGCTAAATATTTGATTTTGTATTTTTTCACTGTTTCAGAGCTTGTAACTCGCCATTAATTCTCAATATTCTAAAACAACTTATGTCATTTCGTAGGATTTTTTCTGCTCTTTCTAAATATGTGCTTCGTTTTTATGTAGCATTATCGATAGTTTAGCAATGAGGGTTTTTTTACAAATTTCCGATTTTTCATTCCATTTGCTGTAACTTGAAAATTATTGAGATCCGGCCAGGCATTATATACTGATTTATGCTCCGTGTGATCTCCTCTATTACCCCTATTAATATTGGACCCCTTTAACGGAACACCCTGTATATATATATATATATTATGTTATTATTGAATTATTAGTTATTATTCATATTGAATAAGATGAGCACAAAAAAAAAAGTTACCAGTGGCAGCCCTGCTATTAATTAGGCTAGCTAGGAATTAAGGCTAGCAGAGTAAGTAAGTATGAAACTGTGAAAGAATAATATTTTTGAATGAGCTGCTTACCCGAGGAAATCACCAAAAAATTTTCTACTCGCAAATGTGTTAATCTTCTGTAATCAAGCTGCATGCAATGTGTTTTTTTTAAAAGTTATGCTTAAATTATTTTAAAAATAAAAAAAATCAATAAATTGAAATACCGTTTTAAAATTAATTGAATTTAAAATTAGATATTTTTTCTTCTATTTGACAGTGCAAAAATAATGTGAAGGTTAGAAGTATTTAAATTTGTGAAAAAAGGATTGCTTAAATTATTGTGAACTTACTGTCTAAAATTGTGCTGTTAAAATGCTTAAAACCTGAAATAGTGGTATGAAAAATCTCATGTAATCATTGTACTTTTGTTTATTAACAGTATGAAGAAATATCTAAATATTTTTTACTATTCAGTAAAATGATAGATTTTTAATTATTTTTATTTTGAGAAAAAGTAAAACTTGCTGAATCACATGTGCACACCTTCCCCAAGTCCATCGGACAAAAAATGCTTCTCAGGCTGCATGGTGCACACATGATTTGCATTAAATAAATGTATTTAGCTGCATAAAGTTGATAAAAATTTATGGTTATTTTTTAAGAAGTTGGCTTGAATGTAATTTTTTTTATTACAGTAGTCAATGTGGTAACTGCATAGTTTCTGGTAGCTGTGTCAGAATATAATCTTCAATTGAAATAGATTTCTGATTTTCTACATATCTTCAAAATTAAATGTATTTCATTGACATTTCTTACTTTACTTAATTCTTATATAATATCGTATATATTATTTCTCCTGTCAACATCCCTTTTTCTAAGAAAATACGAAACAGAACGACGAATGAGATACCATTTGAACAGACTTCTGACATAGTACACTTACATTTTTCTAAAACATGTGTTTTGATAAAAATTTGCTGATAATTAAAAATTAAATCGGCATTGTTTTCATAAAAGAAATGAAAGCATTTCCTCAAATTACTGTTGCCACAAAATAAAATACCACATTATATGATGTTCAGCAACGATTAATATAAAACATTACATGGGTTTATTTTATATTTAGGATTAAAAAGCGAAATTGAAATTGAAATGTTTAGATTTAGATTTCTATGTCCCATGTTTTTCCCGAAGCGGATGATGTCGTCCTCTAATGCAGTTAAAATATGATTGTTAAATTTTTTTTCTCGCACGTGCCTTTTGCAATCTTCGATCAGTTTTTACTCTAACTTTGATTGAATAAATTATATGATATTCTGGCTTGACTAAAAACTAAATTTTGTTTGCAGATATTTTTATCCTTACTTTTTCTTTAGAAGTTTAAATCTGCATCTGTGAAGTATTACATATTGATAAAAAATATTAGATTGCAGTGTGAAATCTTCGCATGGGCCCACTGGTCTTGCTTTATTGTTTAAATATTACTTTCTATTTAGCCCAGTACTCAGTTTACAGCAGATCAACTTGTTGAGATTATTGAACAAAAAAGAAATAATTATAAATTCATTGCAAAAATAAATAATACAATTTATTAGGTGCAGAAAATCAGAGTAATGATTTGCAAATTAATTTGATCTGGATTGTTTCTGAGAATTTCTTTTGCTATAGTTCAAAATCTTTAATTTAAAGATTTTTATTACAATTTCAACGATACAATGCATAGCATATATCATAAAACTATGCAATTATAATAAATTCTGTAAAATTTTTGGGATGGGTACGTTCTAGTGTGGTTTAAAAATAAATCTGTCATTAAAAAAAAAAAAAAAAAAAAAAAAAAAAAAAAATTGAATTTAAATATTTTTGAGAAAATTCATGTTTTACAGTGTTAAAATTTACTGACTGTTTTATGAAACATTTTGAAAATGAGGAGTGTCAAACCATTCATGCTGCTCAGATACTAAATCTCATGTTTTGGTATTAAGAAATACGATAATGGAAGTTGATTGAATTCATGGTTTTACAATTATTTTCTATATGGATAACAGAAATATTCAGTATTGGTCTAAAGTTTTATATATTGTTAGGATACTATACTTTGACTATGTGCTTAGCCTGCAAAAATATTTTGAAAGCTAAACAAGTTTCGAATCGTTATAACTATTTCATTTATTATTATATTTTAATATATAGGTATGACATATAATCACATTAAATAGTTACAGCTGTTTTACAACTTTTCAAAAAACACTTTTACAGTTGCTAAAGTACATTACTAATGTTATTTTTATATCTGCAACATGTAAATCCTTATAGATCTGTGTAAATAGCTTTATAGATCCATATAGATATATAAATAACAAATATGGGCCCATATGAAAAAAAAAAAGGGGACATTCTACATGGGCCTATATAGGTAGCCCTTATAGATCCATGTAGATATCGCTATAAATCTACATAGTCATCCATATAGATACATATAAATAACACATATGGGTCCATATGGAAAAAAAAGTGGACATTCTACGTGGGCCTATATAGGTGGCCCATATAGATCCATATAGAAATCGTTATAGATCTATATAGGTAGCCCTTATAGATCCATATAGATATCGTTATAGATCTACATAGGCATCCATATAGATATATATAAATAACACATATGGGCCCATATGGAAAAAAAAGTGGACATTCTACGTGGGCCTATATAGGTGGCCCATATAGATCCATATAGAAATCGTTATAGATCTATATAGGTAGCCCTTATAGATCCATATAGATATCGTTATAGATCTACATAGGCATCCATATAGATATATATAAATAACACATATGGGCCCATATGGAAAAAAAAGTGGACATTCTACGTGGGCCTATATAGGTGGCCCATATAGATCCATATAGAAATCGTTATAGATCTGTATAGGTAGCCCTTATAGATCCATATAGATATCATTATAGATCTACATAGGCATCCATATAGATATATATAAATAACACATATGGGCCCATATGGAAAAAAAAGTGGACATTCTACGTGGGCCTATATAGGTGGCCCATATAGATCCATATAGAAATCGTTATAGATCTATATAGGTAGCCCTTATAGATCCATATAGATATCGTTATAGATCTACATAGGCATCCATATAGATATATATAAATAACACATATGGGCCCATATGGAAAAAAAAGTGGACATTCTACGTGGGCCTATATAGGTGGCCCATATAGATCCATATAGAAATCGTTATAGATCTATATAGGTAGCCCTTATAGATCCATATAGATATCGTTATAGATCTACATAGGCATCCATATAGATATATATAAATAACACATATGGGCCCATATGGAAAAAAAAGTGGACATTCTACGTGGGCCTATATAGGTGGCCCATATAGATCCATATAGAAATCGTTATAGATCTGTATAGGTAGCCCTTATAGATCCATATAGATATCATTATAGATCTACATAGGCATCCATATAGATATATATAAATAACACATATGGGCCCATATGGAAAAAAAAAAGTGGACATTCTACGCGGGCCTATATAGGTTGCCCATATAGATCTATATCCCTGACCCACTTTTGCCCACATGGGCCCATAAGGATGTGCTGCCTGGGTAATTCATCCAGTTAACTTTATTGATCATAGGAACTGGTCTGATATTTTAATCAGCTCAACAGAATGAATCGAAGGTGATTTGGAACTCCAGTAAACGTGATACATTAGATTAATTTTAACACAATTATTCAAATTGATAAAGAAATGATTTTTCGTCCAGTTGGAAAAATTACAACTCATATGATTTCTTTAGCAATTTGAATAATTGTGTTAAAATTAATCTAATGTATTAATATTATATAACATTTGAGTTTATTTGGGTAGGAATAGCAAATATATTTATAGAGTTATAAATATTGCTTTAAAATTTTCGAGAATTGTCCGCAAGATTTATTTATTTATTTATTTATTTTTTAAGAAGGAAATATTTTCAATCAAATTCAACGCGACTTTCAGGAAATTTTACAACGTTCCCGAAGGAACAACAAACTGCAATTTAAAATGCTCTAAATATTTAATAAAATATGAGTATTTGTATGAAATAGTTTTTAATTGCTCATGCGCTCATGTGATTTTTTTTCATAATTTAGTATTCAAATATATAAATCAATTCATTTTTAAAGGCAAGTCGAAAATCGTAAAAATTTAGAAAGTTATGGGCGATGTAGTAGGTGAAACTTTAAATCGTTTCTAAATGTAGGTGGATAATAATGGATTTTTCATGAACTGTCATTTTTACTTTTTACTAGCTGGCCCGTCCAGCATTGACCGGGCCTTGATTATAAATAAATAATAATAAAAAAACAAGTTTGTATGATTTTATATCTTTAACCCGATTTTGTATAAAATTATTTTTTAATTAACATTTAAAACGATAATGCTTATTTATTCATGAACAAAGTAGTGTAATTATGATCCATATTCTTACTTATTGATAAAATTTAAAAATTCATGTTTTTTTAAAAATAATTTATATCCCATTAAAATATTACTTAAAATTTATTAACATTTTGCATGCACCCCTGGTAGTGGAAAGTGGAACTAAAATCTCTTAGGCGATCGAAATCAAGTCGAATAAACCAAATTCCGTCGTATTTGGGTGCATAGAATGCGAGATAAGTATGCGCCCCCTGGCGGTGGAATGTGAAACTAATATATAGAAGGCTATTGATCTCAAATCAAATGAGCCAAACGCAGTCGTAATTGGACCCATAGAACCCAAGATACTTTGAAATGAAATTAAAAATATCTTAAATTATTATTAGAAACGAATGGTATATAAAATTCATAAGTTTACTCCAATGTTATAGAGGGTGAATATTATGTTAATTATAATGTTTGGAATGAGTTGAATTGAAATTGGTAAGTTAGTTGCTGAGATACGGAAACAGGCCACAGTTAGAAGAAAAACCATGCGGGAGGTGCGGGGAATTGGTTGTTCAAGATCCCAAACTGTGAGTTGACTTACAATTTGGCAGCTCACATTTACAATAACGCGTTTTTCTGTTTGGGTTTAATTCTCAATTCTGGTCCGTGTTTGGTCGAAATAAAGATAAGTTACATTCCGATTTTCACAAAATTTGTATTTTCCGAATTCGAAAAATAAATTACGTATATATTAGAAGTATCGAGTCGATATCTCCGATAGTTTTTAATATTCTACGATAAGTGAAAATGAGAATAATCGTTGTCTCGAATTATCAAAACCGTAATTTATTTTGCGGTTACGATAAAAATAGCCATTTTCGATTCGTACTTTGATGTGTTTTTTCATGCGATGCTTAATGGGTGCTTAATTAATATGTAGGCGAATTTTCAAAATATTAAAACTTTGATTCTGAGGTGCACCAGGAGAGGTTTTGGACTCTCCTCACCTAAATTGTGAGACTTCTACATGGGTAGATTTTGCTATCCATTACACATACACACACACAGACACACATATATTCTTGTTGTGTCTGTTTGTGTGTGCATTTGTGAATTTGCCCAATATAAAAAACTGTGAGTTGACATTCAATTTGGCATTTCCCATTTACAGTAACCGTTTTTTTCTGCCTGGGTATAATTCTCAAGTCTGGTCACTTCTTGAACATAATAAAGGAAAGTTACAGTCCGCTTTTCACAATGGAATCAGAAAAATAAACTACTTATATACTGTTAGTTTTGAATCGATGCCTCAATGGTGTTTTTAATATTCGCGGATAAGTGAAAGTAAGATTGTTTCGTTGTCTGGATTTTTCAAAAGGTTAATTTCGTTTCTGGTTATGATAAAAATAGCTATTTTTGAAGCGCTTTTTAATGAGTTTTTTGATGCGATGCTTAAAGGGTTTTTAAATTATATCTAGACTAATATTCAAAAGATTAAAATTCTGACTCTCAGGTGTATCAGAAGAGATTTTGGACTATCCCTCATATAAATTTTCAGACTTCTACGTGCTTCAGATTTGGCTAGCAATTGCACACACACAGGGAGCAAAACAACTTTCTTTTATTAGTATAGATTGCAGATAAATCTCTCCTTGAAAGAATCTTTGGAACGAGCTAATAAGCATTCGTTCTACAGCTGAGTATAAGCCGAAATAGAGTTAATCTTTATTTCCTGGCATGTAAAGAGTAGGAACTTTTCGTACCTTTGCGAACAATACCTTTTATTTCCAGTTGTGAAATACTCAATTTTTTTCTAATGAAACAAAAGTTTAAATGGGCTAAGATTTTAGAGTAACATATTCTTGATAAATGTTTAGTTTTTTTAAATTCTGATGGGAATCTTATTAAATTAATATAGAATATGATTATAAAAAGATCGGATAAATTTTAAGAGGTAGTCGTATGTACCAAAAGAAACAATTTTAATCATAGAATGCATGGTCGGAAATGAACGCAAATGCGCTAGAGGTCGCCTGATGTTGAAACCTAGGACACCAGACAAAACACAAGAATTACGTAAAATATACAAAGCCAATATTAACACTTTGCCGTCCACATGTCTCTTAAAAATACTTTTATTCGTAAAATGTGGAAATGATTGATTCACATCAGAATTTAGGAACAAATTTATTCGAAAATAAGTAAAATATTTTTTTCATGTACTTGATAAAAGGGAATTTTTCATTCCAAAATTCTGGTGCCAATGTAGCATTTAAAGATTAAAATTAAGTTATTTTAAGTAGTACACCACTGTGGTGTCACCGGACTGCAAAGTGTTAAGGGGAAATAATTAAAATTAGTGCCTAGAAACGTGACCTCCAACGGTAATGCACGCGGAACAGCGGCGAAAGGCGGTTTGCAATGAAATACACCAAGCATATCGCGGCTTCACCAGCAGGGACCGAATGTCTGGCGATGAGTTCCTCTTCAGTTCATGTAGAGTTGCCTAAATAAGACTCTTCAGCCACACTCTTCCCCACAAAAAGAAATCGACACACGAGAGGTCGAGCGATAAGATATAGGATACTGCAAGATTGCAAAATCACTTTTTTAAACCCGAGACTGGTACAGTCTCTTAACAGATAAAGTGATGTGACAGATAAATATCTCTCTTCCCAGCAGTATGTTGTTGAAAACTGAATAACAACTATTTTCACGGTTTTTGCTGAGTCTTTAACTCCGTAATAAATTTTCCATAGATAAAAGAATTTCTTAGAATACTATTTATTATTATTTTTTAATGAACAAACAAAATGCAAATAATATCCAGATTTTTCTGTAGACCACCAAACATTTCTGGTGAACAACTGGTGATTTATGCATCGTAGGCTCTAGACCACTGCTATCCAGAATATAACTCAACAGCTAACATGTTCGGAAACAAATTACTTAACAATATACAGGGTTATTCTAAATGATGGACCCATTTTCAAAAAAATTTACTTATTAAAGTACAAATCCAAAATGAACAATCTTTATACCAATGAAAAGAGGAAGTTTAAAAAAAAAAGACATTATAAATGTTCAATGTGTCCACCATTTGCGGCACGGCAAACGTCTACGCGATAGCCAAACTCGTACCACACACGGGAAAGCGTATCTACTGTTACTGAGTGCACGGCTTTCAAAGCGGTGATGGTTCCAGAGGCGGCCGGTAGAGGTCGCGTGGCAATAGGCCACTGCGAGCTGAGTGCACTGCTGCCGTACACTCAGTAACAGCAGATACGCTTTCTCGTGTGTGGGACGAGTTTGGATATCGCTTAGATGTTTGCCGTGCAACAAACGGTGGACACATTGAACATTTATAATGTCTTAAAAAAACTACTTCCTTTTTTCATTAGTATAAAGATTGTTAATTTTTGGATTTTTACTTTAATAAATACATTTTTTTTAAATGGGTCCATCATTTAGAATAACCCTGTATATTTCTCAAATTGGACTAAAATTACCTTAAAGTACTCATGCATCGATTAATTTTTTATTTCGACTGTTTAATAGACAGATTTACATTGATAATTTAAAAAAGTTAAAATATTTAAATTAAAATAATTTATTCTGATAAAGAACTATAATAAAATTTATTTTTAGAAATATACAAAGATTTTGATATACAAAGATTTTGATTTTGATTTTTTTTTGTAAAGTTTCAAATTGTGGGTGAAGTTCAATTTTAACTAAATACGAGACAAAGTTAAAGGAGTATTTTAGTGCGTTTTGTTGTTTTAGCATATATATATATATTTAATATTTAAATTTTAGGGAAAATATTTTTAAGTGTAAATAATTTTAATAAATTTACTTATATTGCGTTTTCCTACACAGGTTATTTCTCAATTATTTCTAACAAATATTATTTATCTAAACTGATAAAAAAATTAAAAATATCAAAAATATATTATTATATATTTTTTTCAAAATACACAAATATTAAAAAAAGGATATAATAAAACGAACAATAATTTTTAAAAAGTTCTTAAAAAACTATGTATCACACGATTTTTATTAATTTATCACTCGTTCAGTTTAAATTGTAAGTGTAAATAATTTTAATAAATATATATAAATATATATTGCGTTTTTCTACACAACGTTATTTATCGACAAACTGCTATAGAGTTTAAAATGTCAAAAATACATTATAATATTTAAAATATATGCAATTGATAAAAACAAGACATAATAGAAGAACAAAAATATTAAAAAAGTAAAAAATATATCACCCGATTTTGTTTATTTATCAGTTGTTCAATTTTACCCATTGTATTCGAAAACAATTTTACATATGTTTTGTAACTATTGATTTATTTTATGTCATTTTTCTGTTGATTTTCTTTTCCCAAAAATGTCTGAAGGGATAAAGCAAAGCCATCCAGACCAAAATTTAATATCAGCAAATTTTTGAGCTTATTGTTGTCAGAAAAATGCTCTATTTCAAAGCAAAATATCTTTTCTAAAGTATTTGAGATTATATTTCGTCTTTTGCAAAACCCTTTACTCAAAATGGGTTTCTTTCAATGAAAAATGTTTTTTGAAAACTACATAATAATGTATTAGGTGATCAAAAATTATCAACATGAAAAATTTCCATAACAATACTCGCGTTCAAATCCATTCAATTATGCTCAATTTTTCACTCTCTTTGCCACTGGGAAAACATATTTATATCATAAAATTTTGGATTTAAAAGGAAATTATTTATACTATATGGAGAGGATAGTATACGTATGTTTAATTTGTACATGATTTTAATACGTTGAATAAAGATATATATATATATATATATATATATATATATATATTTCAATAATAATAATAATAATAAACGGTTTTGTTTCTAAGGTATTAAAATTAACGTGATTGAAAAAAAAATATCTTCAGTAGTTTCTTCGAATGTATAATAATTTCTTGAAGATTGAAGTAGATATAATCAACAAAATTAATCTTTTAATTATGCATTTTTATACTATCTAACGCATACTATTGTGTTTTGTTTGTCTGAGAAGTAAGACAATAATAAATTAATATGTGCTAGAACTGTATAAATTTATATATGTATACAGATTCAGTCATTATTTTATAAATAAATGTTTATTCAAGGAATATTTAATTAAACAGAATAATATCTTACTTTCTGTAATTGTTTGTTTAGATGTAGACAGACCATAAAAACCTTCATACAGTGGTCGGAAATATTTTATACATACTGCCCACACTCCTGTCGGACATTCATTTTAGATACTGTAGTGTACTGTGTAAATACTGTAAACAAAGTCCTATTTTGCTCTTCTGTACAATTACGAAAACACTCAGTCATAGTCAGTAAGATGCTGCATTTTAGAAATATATACATTTTGTGCAAAAGGGAATTGGTGACTTGATGTCTAATGTCACCAAGTTTCTAATATTATATCAATTAAAGTATATATATTTTTATGTTTCAAAAATTAAAGGCATAATCTCTATCGATTTAATTGTTTTAAATCTTAATGTTGACAGAAACAAATGTCATGTAATGACTTTTAGGAGCTTTCAATACAAAAAAGTATAAAGCTATCTATTGCACCTATTCGGAGGAAAGCAGTTCCGGAAAAATTCGATATATTTTCATCGATCATGACCTCATGACCCCCAGACCCCAAAACCACCCTCTGTTCAAATGTTGATTTATATATATATATGACCTATGTCATACGATAACGCTCGTACTTATAAATAAATTTTGATGAAACTAATTGTGTGTATTAAGCTCACCAATGTCTCGACCGAGTTCGTTGGCCAGCTTGGTCCGACATTTTGTTTCAAGATGGCGGCCACTTAAAAATTTAAACCAAAAATAAATATACAAAAAAGTTAAAAATTCAAATTTATTTTTTGATTAAGTGTTAAGCCTTGATACGAGGATTCCAGAGCATTTTTTTGGTTTACCTCTCTCTTAAAAAATAGCTGAGATAGAGCAGTTTGAAATTCTACGGTGGCTGACATTTTGAAACAAGACAGCACATTAAAAAAATTTTCATTGTTGTAATAATTTTCCCAATCATACGCATAAAACTATATATTCATATCCGTTAGCACCAAATTCTCGCCAAAATTGGGGACACTTTGGCGAAATATCGCCAATTTTGGCGACCAAAATAAGTCTTCATAAATGAAGCCAATTTGGCTATTGCTCAATAATTTGGCGAATTTCTTATTCAAATTCAGTATTAACGAATCTTTTGTAAACGTTTTCTTTGCATTTTAACTTGCTGTTTTCGTGTAACATTAGCTAAAATTTTAAAATGAAGATATAGGAAAGCTACCTTTTAAACCCGGTACAGGTCGGAAGGACTTTTTGATAATGGTAGGATTTATCACACGATGTGTTTGTTCATATCTTAAAGTGATTTTAATAAACAGAATTTTTTAGTGTATACTGCAATATTTAATATTACAAATGATGGGTGTTGTGTTTAGAATATTTTTAATGCTATGTTAATGCTATTAATGCAGAAAAGTTGCCTTAATTGGCTTAAAGTGAAGAAACATTTGTTGGGAAAATTTCTCCTTCATTATCAACATTTCAATTCAAATATTTGGTCAATACTGTATGCCAATATTTAGCTGAATCCTCAATATTTAATTAAAGATAGCTAATCTTGGCCAAAGATTTGTTTGGTACTCGAGTAATTGGGAAAAAAAATACAGTATTTAGTATAGACCACAGAATGTAACTGCCGTGCATCTTCGGTGAGTTACGTAACTAAACTTTACTTAATTTATTTGAATTCATTAAAAATCCCCCTATACCAGCGAGAACAAAACAAAATTTTTCAAAGACAAAAGTTAAAAATATTCAGTTTTATTTTTTTGTACTTCCGACAATCATATGCGATCATACTGCATGACGAAAATTTCAGGTCTCAAATGTCTCAAGTCTATTCGACCAACGACATTATGATCCAAAATTGTCTGGAGAAAGGTGTAGAGTCCCATCGGGACCAATAGTATTTCTCATGTTCTACATCAAATGTACGGAGAACTCAAAAATACAATTCAAACAGTATATTTCCAGGGTTAATTCTGTGAAAATTATTTGATTTTAGGCATACAAACTATTTGAACTAACTATTTGTAAAACAACAAGTCTGTGAGATTAAATAAAACATGATTTCTGAATAAATAGTATGCCTGACACCTAATTCTATTCCGAGATGACAAAAGCTCTTCCAAAATATCTTAATTTTGGAAGCAGCACAAGCTAGATAAACTGTTTAAAATTTATACCAACTTTACAAAACAATTATCATATGTTAATGAGAGTACCTTAACCTCCAACAAAACCTTTATTGAAAGAATTAAACTAATTTAACATTATCTTGCTCAAAGATCTACATCAGGAATCTGAAACGCCATAAAACGCAGGTAGCTTACATTCACACTTGCTTTATAGTATATTATAAATCTACTGGGAAACTTTTCTAAACACTCACGTAATAACGGCCTGTTAAAGTTTCTTACTACAAGGCAAAGGTAAGCAAAATTAAAGAAGGTTTAGATTTTTTTTTTTATAGCTCACAATTCAATTGTTTGTACGCCTGGTATCTTAGCTTACCCTTATCAAAATTCGCTCCATGTTAGAGTATTATACTACTGTCGTAAGCCTAATTTTAATTTTCAAATTCCGATGCCGTATGACATAAAATTTTCTCATACTCATATAAAGGGTTCCCGGCGAGTTGATTGGTTCAAAAGGTTTTCGCAGTGCGGAACTTCGGAGTTCTGTGTTCGTATCCTGTGTTTAAAAATAGTCTATGCACCCATAAGAACGAAAGAAAAATTTGAGTGTTTTGCTGTCTAGAAATTTTACGCCACCATGTTTACTTGTAAAATATTTCATCATTGTTATTCTCTGAAAGATTTATTTTACTCATTATCATGTTGTAAACCATAAAGCCATGTCCGCTAATCTTACTGATTCCTTGTTGGAAATCTCCAACTGCATGACCATTTATTCAGCTAGACTAATATGGTAAACAGCTATACTTTATTTCTTAGAGCTGACGTTTCTAACACGAATAATCTTACTCAGAATCAAAAATAAGAAGTCAACTTTTTTTTTTTATTTCCACACACACACACGCATACATATATATATATATATGTGTGTGTGTGTGTGTGTGTATGTGTTGTCCACATAATAATTACTACATCCATTACTACATTCCATATATAAGGTCTAAATATATATAACCTCATATATTTTTTCTATCTAACAAAATAAATTATCATGCCTTTATTATATAATAATTTAAAAAGAAAATATTTCTTTTTATATCATAAGTAAATTTGTTGACATGGAAAAATAGCATTTTATCATTAAAGGTCGATGTTTTATCATTTATATTTAGGTGACTATAATTATTAATCATCGGTTTCTTGCATTACGAATGAAATATTTATCTCTTCTTCTCGTAGTGGTTACACTTTTCTTTGCTGGCGATAAATATGAATAAATCTTCTGAAAATTTTGCAATTTTAACTTTTTAGTATATTTGTGAAATTTTTTATATTGTATATCTCCATTATATTAAGCCTGTAATTTAACGGTAAATATTATTTTAAATTGCTACCAAAATTATTGCGAAAAGTTAGAAATTTATAAATAAAATTTGTGGCTAAGTAACACATAAGTGTGTTACGATGAGTTTATTAATAGTTTTATTTAACAATCGTTTCGGAACTGAAATATTTTCATTTTCCGTTATAATAATTTTAATAGTAGCTAAAAATTATATGACTAAATTTAGTTTTGTTAAACTACAATTTCACTTTTTATAATGCATACTATCTGGGAAAAGTAATGTGGATTTGACTCTATAATTAATAAAAAGTAATTATTTATGTTTATAACAAGCATACGTGGACATTTAATAAAAGTAAACTACTTCCTGAATATCTATTTATTGTGATACAATAATAATTATAAATACTTTCTTAATATATTTATCTTTTAAATGTATGCCGTTTAATTAAGTTTTTTATTCAGTCACAGCATTGTATATGTTTCAAAAGGTTGCATGACTAACGATTAACATTTTACATAGACTCATTTTATCAGAGAATAGGATGTAATTATAACCCATGGTAGCTTTGAAATTTTAATAATCTTTAACAACAAAATGGGAGGATGCTAATTGGCATGATTTCAAAAGATACTTATTAAAACGGACACAGTTAGTTTAACTTAGTGCAATTAATTATCGTTTTAAGGTTATTCAGGTTTCTATACACACAGAACGTTTTTTTAGATAATGCATTTGTTGGCTTTAATGCCATTGTGCTTTTTTTTAGTAGTCTCTGTGCTGTATAACCATTACTATGAATCTAATTAACAAATTAAAAAACAATTTTTACAAAATTTATCAATGTTATTCAATAATTAATTAAAAACTTACTAAATAATTTCAAATTGTTAATTGTTATAATTATTTTTTTAATATATAACTCTGCTGAAATTTATACAAATTTAGTGAAAACAATAAGGAGCGTTATACAGTAATTTACATATTATTTTTAAAGTAAACATATCATTAAAGTTGAAAACAAGTAGCTATGCACTAAATTTGAATTTTTAACTAATATAGAATTGTCAAACGCAGCAAGATGACACAACTGAGACAATGTTACATATAAATTGAAATTAATTATATATTTTAGTAGTAAGGATACTTATAAATTTATCTATTGTTTTCGTATAATAAAAAAGCCAAACATAAATTTAAAGGGTAAATATACAGTATATAGTACAGTAATTTATATTTCGTTTCTTAACGTTCAAAATAATAAAGACAAAATATCAGTTTGTTATATTCTTTTTATTTATTTTTATTAAAACAAGCTGGCAAAAAAAAATGTATCGTGCGTTAGTTTAGTAGCATATGTTACATCTGAAATCATTTTAAAAGTTAAATACGTAATAAAATTATTTAAATATAAAATATATTTAAATTATTTTAACTCATTCATTCAAAGATCAATTTTTGCAGTTTAATTTTAGGTCTTTGTTTTTATTTTTATATAACGACAAGAACATTTTATCAATCTCGAAATTCAACCTATATTTCATACCTATTAAATTATTTTAAGTCATTCATTCAAAGATCAATTTTTGCAGTTTAATTTTAGTTTTTCGTTTTTGTTTTTATGTAACAACAAGAACATTTTATCAATCTCGAAATTCAACCTATATTTCATACCTTTTTAGATCTTAAATAATTCTGGAAATAACACTGATCTATATTAATTGCGTTCTTTTTTTCTTTTCAAGTAAATTTAAATTTAGTTTTAATGAAAGATTGCAGTTTAGTAGTTATATGTATGGGAATGATACAAAAAATATATAATAGTTTATGAAATCTATACTAATAAAATAAAGTTTCGCTCTATGTGTGTGTGTGTGTGTGTGTGTATGTGTCTGTGTGTGTGCGTGTGTGTGTGTGTGTGTGTGTGTGTGTGTGTGTGTGTGTGTGTCTGTTGGCTATGGCTAGGAAAATTTAGCGCACCTAGAAGTCTGAAAATTTACATTTAGGTAGTCCAAACCCTCACTTAGTGCCCCTGACCCTCAGAATTTTAATATTTTGATAATTAGCCTAGATATTAATTAGATTCTCATTAGCCATCGCTTCTAAAATGACATCTTTTAAATCAAAATGGCGAAAGAAACTAACCAGCGCATTGGATTTGGAAGCGGAAATGAACGAATTCGAAATTATTTTACAAATTAGCGAATTTTAAGAAAACTAATTGAGATATCAATTTGAAAATTTCTGAGCATATGTAAAAAAATATTCCGCATCAGACTATGTGATTTTTGAAAAAATCGGTCTCTATTTTTTTTTAATTTATGCAAAGAACTGCCAAAAATCTGCCGGCGCCAAGTGAAAACGATCCGAGAAAGTTTCAGGCAGGGATCTGCTTTCATTAAAAATTGAACTACAATGAGATCTGTTTCTCGGGCCGATCCCTCCATTTAGTTTGCGAAAATGAAAATTATAAGCAAATAACTAGGCGAAATTCGGGACTGTTTTTATAAAAACCTTAATTTCTCTACGAGTATACATGCTATCATCATAAAAATGAACACAGTATATTACAATAAGCCACTTATTAATAATCTCGAGTTTGAACGCTTTTGCTACGTTAGTTTTTACAGGGTTATCCAAAAGATATTCGTTCTTTTTCAATTTGTTGACAGTTCCATATGGGGTTTTGTGAAAAAACCTTCGCGGAAATATATAACCTATATTATACTGTTTACACACCTGCAGTTTCAGGTTAATTCCTCATGTATTTTTCTAGATAGTTAACAAAACGTCTAAAATCGCAAGCGACCGGTCACCTTTGGCAATATAGTGTATAAACACTATCATGTTTTCTATTCTCAATTAACTTTTCAACCTCAAGTATATATTTGTTTTACATTTCTATCTGAAAATTTGAGCAATTGATTTGTATAACTTCCGCGATGTTCCATAACTCTCTTATAAAAATTCCAAAAAGAAAAAAAAAGTTTTAGAAATAATTGAATTACACAGAGATCTGAATCAATATGATGTAGAAAGTGCTTACATTATTCACATTGTTTTTGGTGTTCTCAAATTAATTCTGTATACTCTAACTGGGAAATGTATTGAACCGGTTCAACAAAAATAAATGAAATTAGTATGGATCGATAGTACTCATTGTATTTGTAAAAAGTGTGAGTGTTTTTATTTTACAGATTCTTTGGTGAGAAGAATGTCAAAATTCTAAGATAGTCCATATAATGAAATATTAATTAGGTTGATTAATGTAATTCTGTGGAACAAAGGTTTTAAAACAGACTATGGAACAGGATAACTAAAAGAAAGAAATTATTATTATTATTACTGTTATTATTATTTACTATTATTACTATTATTATTAATATTTCTGTTATTACTATTAATTTTGTTATTTACTATTACTATATTATTATTATTATTATTATTATTATTATTATTATTATTATTATTATTTACTATCATTTCTATTATTATTATTATTATTAGTAGTAGTAGTAGTATTTATCACATATTATTATTGTATCGCAAGTAGAAAATTTCAGCTGATGTAACACTGTTAAACAAATTTCAAACTTGATAGAAAACCACGGAACAAGTATCTTAAACTTTTAGCATGTCAAGATCAAGAAATGAAATGCTTGATTTTTGCTTCTGGCAATTTTCGATACAAATGTTTGCTCCCCCTAGAATTTGTCGGTATGATCTTTTAAATGAGCCTACTTTTCACAAAATTTCTTGCCCGATGTTTCTCTAAAAAGGAATAAATTGTACTTGACGTATCCCCATAGATATGTGAAAAATAAATAAACACAATAACCTTCCAAAGTTAAGATATACGTAATTTTGAAAATGATTAAATTTTGTTTAGTTAATAAGCATAGATACATGAAACTTTCTCATCTGATTTTTCTCATCTTAAAATTTAGGGTATAACATTTTGAGATAGAGTGGTAGAGTGGTAAAAAAAAAATCGTGATAATCAAGCTCTTCTTTTGTAGCATGTGATGTTGTTATTAATATATTGTCTATTATGTTTTTTTTTTCTATGAAATAGAAATTGGATGATAAAGAATTTCAAGTGTATACTCGTTCATTAGTTACTTCGAACATAAGTTAAACTTCTGCGCTCATTTTTCAGAAACTTATTTTGTATAATGATGATTTTCATACTTCAGTGAGAACATTTTTTTTAATTGATTTAATTTTTACGACTCTAATTAGCGAGTGTCAAATCAATATCGCTTTTCCTTTTATTTCTAAATTTTTCATCTAGAAATATATAGAATAAAAATTTACGCAGTTGCAGAATGTCTTAATATCTTTATATTAACTTTGGTATCAGCTTCTTGATTCATAAAAATTTAAGATGAATATTTTGTATTAGTTACATTTTGTAAAATATGAATTGTTTTATTTTTTATATTGTTTTTCCCTTTTAATTTGCGTGATCTCATTATCCATGTGCATAATATATGACTTTTTATTTATTTACGCAGATTTTTTATGACAAGTTTTCGTGTATTAGTAAGTTGACATTCACAGAACTAAAAAATATCACATGGGAATTATCAGAAAAAAGCTCTGTTTGATTCAATTATAATGAATTATTTTCAATTCAGAATTATTAGCAATTGCATTAAAACAGGGTTGACAGAAAATACCTGCCTAATGTGATCCCTTAGCGACGGTACCAATAAAGAAAAAGATGTTCCTTGGGTGTGAGTATTTCAAAGAATATGTTTTAGATGGAGGCAAAAACAAAACTCGAGCTATCAAGATTGCGATTACAGTTACAAAATTGGGAATATTTCAAGCGGCTACACCCATTTGTTTACTTCGCAAAAATGATTTCCACGCTGAAAAATAAAAGATGGTGTTAAAAAAAAAGAATTTTAACAGTTGAAATGACAAAATAAAACAAACTCAAAAGAGACCATTACGTCCTCCCCGTCTATTGCAAGAATACATTGGTCATATTGTCATATTCTGCCATTTCCAGTTTCCATGGACATCAGTGTGTCGCCCGAATATTCCTCAATCTGTTTTCATCTGTTGGCTATTTCAAATTCTGGGTATACACGTCAAATATGCAAGTGAGCCTGATATGCAAAACGTCATAAAAAGTAATGTTTTTCATTGTCTTCATGCGTTGATTTATTGTTGCTCAAAGTTTGCGGCACGTAATTTGTCTTCGTCTGTTAACGTAAAAACATGGACATTTTTTAATTCTCGTGCATTTATTTATTTTGTGTCGCTTCTTTTCTTCGAGCTATTTTTTTTTTTTGCGTTTGTTATATATCACCATATATACTGTTAAAATTAGTTTTTTATAGCTATTTATAATTTTGTACCGTGAGTATAATTTTGCAATGGAAACAAATGGTGTTGTCATTTGTTTTTTTCACTATTCTGCCACTGTAACCGTAAATGCGTGTGCTCGATTATTCTCCTTTACCTCATTTCTAAGTACATTCTATAAAATAACCATATTTTAATGGTACCCTGTTTCCTTCATCGGCACGATTATTAGGGGGTCATATATCAACAATAATTTTATGACTATTCTGAATATACATTTAAAATCCTCTTAAAGGGAGTTTCATATTAAAAACGATTACATCAACTTAATATATAGTTGATAGGAACTATGTTACATATCTCAAGACTTGCTGATGATGGTGATGTATAATTCATCACATATATATAATATGAGTTTAATGTATTTTGTTCACCAATATTGTATTTCTTTTATTTTTCAAAGTAATTTTACAGCCACAAAAATAATAATAATAAAAAAAAATAATTGATGTTTAAGCAAAAATTTTATACTTGGTCTATAAAAATGAAAATAATTTCATAATTAATTATGATATTATTTGCAAATTACAAAATTGCAGGAAATTTTATGTATTACTATTATATATCCATTAGAGATTACGTTTTCGTCTAAGCACGTAGTTAATTTGTAAATTACAATTACACTGCGAATAGTTGTACCTAAAACTGACTTCTTCTTTTTTGTATTAACATTTTTTGTTTGGAAGAACAGAAAAGGGAACCATTTTGTAAAAAACTACAAATTTTAATTTTTACTTAAAATTATATTTTAGAAAAAAATATTATAAATATTGATTTTAAGATCAAAGTTTATAAAAATGTTTTACAGGAGATATTATCGTTTAGAATTATAGGGACTAGTGAATGGAAAAATATTATTATTATTAATTCGATTTATATGAAGTAATTTACTGATATGGATAATAAATTAATAATTATACTTGCGCTATACAATAATTTAAAATGTTTTAATAAATCTTTACCAGTTTTTTTTTATATATATACGAAAATATTGGGTCATCGGGAAAGTTCTGAGCGCGGTTTCGTCTAGTTATTTTGCTACTTCTGATAAGGAGCGACCTTGAATGGCACAGTACACGTTCCCTCTTTTCTTTTTCCTCTGCATGTGCTCCCTCGCTTGTATTGCGACATAATTTTTGTTAAAGTTATGGGTTAAGAAAGGAGAACCACAAATTTCAATTTCGTTATATTATGTTCTTCTATTTACAGCGAAAGTAAAAATGCTACGTCTCGATGTAACGATGTAGTAAAAATTCTACGGAATACGTCTCGATACAAAAAAGTATAGACACTTTTATTAGTTGGTGTACTCCGTGGCGCGTTAAACTTAATGAGAGTAAAACTGTTACATTACACTTCTCAAAAAAAGCTTAAATACCCTAACCGTATAACTATCAATAATATTACTATTCAACTGACTAAATATCTGGGAGTCACCTTTGACTAAAGACTCACCTGTAATAAGCACATTCTTAATGTAGGAGTTAAGTCGCCGTCATTTCAAAATCTATTCAACCATTCCTCAGTAGCAACTCTCTTTCCATCAAAAATAAACTTCTGGCCTAAAATGTTTATATTCGTTTCATTCTTACATATGTTTGTCCAATATGGTGTTTTTCTAGTAAAACTAATCTCAAAAATCTGTATGGAATTCATAATAAACATCTACGTATTATAAGAAATGGCAATAGACATCTTAGAATTTAAAAAAATCGCAGAGATCTCTCAAAAAGGATGTCTAACAAATTCTATCAAAACATCTATAATATCCATAAAACGAAATCCATTAACGAAATATATTTAAAACCAAAGCGCATTTATCTTAATTGAGTTCTCAGTAATTTTGAAATGGAAAGGAACGTAGCCTTTTTTAGTTAAAATAATATTGATTTTTTAAAGGTTTTACACAGGCACGCCCCACCCCCCCCCCCTAAATGTAACTAGAACGGAGTGATAACGGAATTTTGAGTTAAAGAATTCACTTTTTTGGTTTAATGTCGACATCTGTTATTTCAGTTAATCACACAATATGTATCTGGAGATAGATAAATATTGTGCTGCAAGTATCAATCTGAAATTCCCACTGGTTTAGACAGTTTATATACTTTCGCCGAAATGTGTATTTTTTCATAGATTCTAGTACACTGAGTACGGGAAAATTATTGTAGACAAATTGTCGCGTCTAGTTTTAAAAATATTTATTAAATACTTGAAAAATAATAACATGAAATACATATATATAAAATAGAAATGATTGATTTCACTATTCTTTTCATATTTTTCTTGATTGGTTTCGCTTAACATAGACCAGTAGTAGTCGCCTAACATACTTTCGTCCCAAAAACATTTGTGTTTGCTTTTAAAATGTTTAAGGTATTGGTGAAAACGCTAGCTAGACTGCTCGTTACTCATGGCGCCCAATTTTTCAGAAGAAAAAATCCAGGTTTGAATGAAGAAAATGTATCTTCAGAGACATTTTCACACCCATTGCATGATAGTTTTATTAATAAAACAGCAATATTTTTTTCATAATTTTGATCTTTAAGATTTCCTAAAAATTCATGAACGACCGTTTTAAAGGAATTTTTTTTCAAATTCCTTATCTTGCAACCTTCCTTATCTGTGGTCCGATAAAAATTCCCTCTTTTAATTTTGCTTCTGAAATACTTGGAAAATTTTGTGTAAATATTTAAAAGCAGCACTGTTTTTATCCATGGCTTTGACTAAATTTTTATTAGGCCAAATTTAATGTGCAATGGTATCAAAAATTTATTTTGCGGATCCTCTAAAGATATATATTTCACATTCAATTCCCTAGAGTATATTCATTTTGGACTAGCCAATATTTTTGATGTAGTGGTGTTCTTTAGCTCTTCTATCCCACAGGCACAAAAATCATGAATATTTGGTATATCCGCCCTGTAAGCCCAATAACATTTCTAACTACTTTTAAATCGCCACAATTTTCCAGTTGTGCTGTTCATATTGTATCATTTTGATTATAAGAGACATTGTTTGATAGGTGTATTTACCGTTTACGGCATGGCCAATTGGTAAAGATGGTTTTATATTACCGTTATGAAGTAATACCGCTTTCAAGCTATATTTAGATGAATCGATAAATAAACGCCATTCATTTGGATCATAATTTTGATTCATTGGATTAAAATGTCCGGGAATATCGTGGTAAAAACAAAAATCATCATTTTGGTGAAATAACTTCTGAAAATTTGACTTCGATTTCGGTAATAAGTTACTTTGATATTTGGAGTAAATAAGTTCTACTGTTGTAGACGAGAGGCAAGAATCTCTGCCTTAGATCTAGATAATTGAAAGTCTCGCACAAGGTCGCTCAACTCATTTTGGCTTATTAAATGTGGCGTTTTATCCTCTTCGATTACGAACTCTTCATCATTTTCATCCTTCATAAGTGCATCGTCACTATCTTGACAACTCGCACTTGACATACCTGGACATACCAGATGTGGCAGAGTTTCCGAATGCGATATCGGTTTTGAGACTGATAAAATGTCAGGATATTGAATTTTATTTTTATCTTTTGAATTAAAGAATGCAGTTTTTGTGAAACAAAAATAACAGTCATTTTCGTGATTAGAAGGTTCTCTCCACAGCATTGATGATCCAAATTAAAGATACTATTTTTTCTCCCGAAACCCAGCATATAACAGTAAGGCTATAGCTTTCACAAAAATCATGTGGTATCCACTTTTTATCTTGATTTACTCACTGAGAATCCAAAATAATGCAAATATGCTGTTTTAAGACATTCCGATATCCTTCTTTCTTTTTTTTTGCGTATATAAATTGTCCAAAAATGTAACAAAAACGATCAGAACTTAATTTACACACTCTATTAGACATTTTATCAAAAAAAAAAACCACTTTAGTTCACTAAAATACAAGAAAACAGAATATAGAATCCAAGTTGACAATGCGGGTATGTTGAATATGACTTGATAGATATATTATAGAATTAAAAATGTAAGTATTGAAAAATTTAAAAATTTAAAAAATGCGACGTGATAGATTTTTCTCAAATACCGACTTTCATTAGTAAGAGGTAGCTTAATAAGAAAATAGGTGTTCCATCAAAAGTATATATAACATTTTTAACATTTGTAAACCGGTGATATTATTAAATGGTATTAATGCAGTAATAAATAAATTATGCTAATTCAAGATATTATTATTTTTAATCTTAGGAAATATAATTTAAATATTTTGTTAGTCGAACAATATATTTTATATCAATACAAATTCTAAAAAGATATTTTGACGAAAAAATACTTTATTTTCTTTATTTAAATTTAAATATCCTTTCTCTTTTAGAATTACCGATAATTAGTCGTACAATGTAATTACATTATTTCTTTAAGTGCCTGCATTGCATTTTCTAATTAGATTACCAAAGGGCGCCACAAACTTTCAAAAATATTTCTGTTTAATTAACGATAGAAAAAACATGGTTAAAGTAAATAGAAATGATTTTGAAGTTTCTGCAAATATGTTCTCGAAATATTTAGTTTAATTAATTAATGAGGTGATTTTATAAAATTTTCTTCACATTTCGAGATATATTCTTTCCCACAAACCCTTTAATTTTGGCGCTATAAACAAACTCAACCCGGAAAGTTAACCCATGAATAGCTTTATTTTTTGCGTTTTTAGTTTATTCGTTTCAGTCGTGTTTTGCGTTGAAGCTGAGTTTAATATTAATATACATACATACATATGTAAATGTATATATATATATCATTATATATATCCATTATTTTTTAATATGCATACGGACACCACAGACTGTAAAAAATTTAAATCCGAATTAATATAGAAAATGTATAAATTTATATTTTATGTCTAGATGAGTTAATGATTATGTAAAAAATAATATTTATTAAATTAATCATTAGATATAACTTTTGACAATTTTCAAATTTTTTCTTAAATTTTATTGCGAATTTTACATTTACAGTAAAAGGACAATTATTTTTTAAGCGACAGTGTTGATAATTGACTTCAATCCCCGGAAAAACGTGCTGTAATTAATGATAAAAAATATAGCAAACATGGAAAGAAGCTATTATTGCACAGTTTTTGTATTCATGCGGATATCAATTTCTAAATCCTTCCTTAAAAGTAAAATTCTTATGTCTAGTTACGTACTTTTAAACATTTATATAATGTATTAAGTGTTGTTTCTTATGCATGAATGTAACTGAAAATATATAGATTTTTTTTAAAAAAACATAATCACATTGTAGCTTTAAAAAAGTGTTCGAATAATGCAGAAGAAAGTCTATATTACAAACTTTTATGAACCACTTATTGTTACATCAAGGTTTTATATATTCAGTTGTCGCATAGTACTTAGCTACACTTTTGTAATTGTACTAAATTGGACGAGATAGTTTTGATATTTTGCATGCTATCGTGGTGTCCAGAATTCTAACATAGTACGTGAATGAGATTTTTTTCTGTCATATTTTAAGTTTCTCAAAGTATGTCTTAATATCCGGGAATTTGATTGTCACTGATATATCTTGTAGTGATATGTCAATTAGGTATCTGTGACTATGTAGTGGCAACATATAATGCTGTACCTGTTGGATTCAGTGGATTTAAAACACGTATACTGACATATTTTAGTTCTTGAAGGTTAACGTTGAGTTGTCCACGTGCTGTGTTTCAACGGAGTTTTAGTTCTTTTTTAATACTGTTTATATATATATATATATATATATATATGGGGGATTTGAATTTGTTTTCTTGCTTGAACTAAAACGACAAAGCCAATCTGCGACTTCATCTTAGTATTGCGTCATATTGCATGTTGAAGCATGCAAGCTCCAGACAACACTTCAAAAGGTTAAGTCAAAAGAGGTGTTTTGGATTGAAGGGAAGCTTTTGCAGCAGTCGATGAGGTTGGTAAGTAAAGACGTTTGTCGTTTTGAACTAGGCTGAGGATATCGACACTGAGAGTTTTTAGATTAAAAGAGATGTAATGCATATAATTAAGATATCTCATTAATTATTCATACTGTTACATGTATTCTTAGATTTCTTTGTAATTAGTTATATATATATATATATATATATATATATGTCTGTAAATTGCGCCATCTTGGTAAGAAGTCAAATTTCGTAATTTCGAATGAAAGATTATTGGAATCCACGTAATTCCATTTTATAATTATATTACAGCGTTTATTGTCACTCTTCTAAATACTTTAAAATAGTTTTCAATAGGATCCTGTAGAACGAACATTGCGGCCATTTTGATTCCTGTTAAGTGTTTTGAATTTAATGAGTCATTTGGGAAAAGATTTCGTCTCTCAGTCTCAGAAGAATCGGGATTAGTTTTGATCGCCTATATTAAAGTATTCACGCCCGATTGAAAATTCCCCTGCTCATAGTTTTAAATAAATTGAAATAATCAACAACACAATCGTTACTAAAAATACTTAAATCTTTAGCGCTAAATAGCTGACATTTTGTCAATACAAAAGTACCCAAAATTATCTTTGGTGTCACTTTTGGACTATGAACGAAAATATATTATCCATAGTGGAAATTTTTTATAAATTAGTAGGCATTATAAGAAAGGAATACGCAATGGCTTCAGCGTCAGGTAGGGCATGATATCAGAATATTCTCTGCTGCATACCTTTAAGCTTTGAAAGTACCATTCAAAGTTATTTACACATCCTTTGAATTCTTTTCTGCAAATCACTCTAGCTAAAATGCGCCAATATGAAGTCAATTACGGAACTTTCCCCGAATGAGTTACTATCTAAACAATTTGCTAATTACAATTGAGAAAATGACATAAAAACTCTAGTTTAGTGAAGCTGGAAATAAATATATATATGTATATCAATATTAAGCTGGCATTTCCCAAGTAACGCTTTCACATGTGCTTTCTGGCATTCTATTCACTGTTTCATACACACAAGCATTTCCACAATATTTCCACAATATATTTAATACTAGCTGCGTAGAAACCCGTTGTGTTGCATTTAAATTGCATAAGGTCTTTCTATTGTTTTTTTGGGAAAATTTTTGGAACTTTTTTTGCATCTGCATCCCCTTAGCAACAGAAAAGAGACTACGAGACATTTTTATAGTCCTATGTTTTAACACGTCCAGCAATTCAAAATAAAATAAGTTTCTGTCATACAGCCATACAGATACATAGCATATATAATTTATTTAGAAAATATAGTTTTTAATAAATGAGATATAGACTCGTTGAAGATGGATACACAATCAAATGGATTAATTATTAGACATTATTTTAACATCTTCTATTGTGTTTTTCATGGCATATTTTCTTATTAGTTTGTAAGCTTAATCGAGTGTGCAAAAATAACTTATAAAATATTACTATAGATCAAGCGGAATATTTTTAATGGTATTGAATTAAATAAAATACTTATTAGATTTATTAAAAATGATTTAAATGCATTTAAAAATTATTGTCTGATATTTATTATTTAGGTTTATTTAGAATATAGTATACACTTAATAATACACGTTTTGTATGCTTAAGTTATGTGTCGTATTTTATTTGAAGACAAAAGTAAAAACCTCAAATAAAAAAGCTATTATAATTTTATATTTATATTTTTCGAAGATTATTTAAAATAAATAGCATACACTTCTCTCTTTAAATATTTTTATGACTTGACTTTTTCTAGAATAACTTTTCAAGTTGGAGTTGTTCTCAAGTCATTAACCTTTCGATCTGTTTCTTATGTATGTTTCCTGTTTTTACTTTCTCTCTTCAAATAATTCTCTCAGACAATCTTAACTCTTTCACAAATTTAATGACTATAAAAATGTCCAATAATAAAAAGAGATTTTTATCAGCTACTTAACGAACGTGACATCACGGTGAAGAAAATCACGTACGTATTACTGATTAAAAATTCACTTCTTTTTCGCTAAGTTTGATTTTACTTTTGTGTGAGTTCCTATGATTCATATTTTGTAGTCATAAAATATTTCATTAAAAAAATTCAATTCGATACATATCTTCATGATTTTATGCAGACGTTTTCTTTAAACGAATGTTTAGCGGTACTATCAGTTTTACTGAAATAAATATGCGTATATGCCTTATGTCGTTTACCGATTTAACTCTAGTCTAGCTGTAGATTTATATTTATTAATTTGCGCATCAGTCCATTCCACTTAACATATATTTAGATACCATAAATTAATTTTCAGAAATTTTGTTATGAATTTTTAAAAGTAAGTGAAGCAGTGCAAAATATACAAATAAAAAAACTTTTCTAGAAAATGTAATTAAAAAAAAATTAAAAAATTATACTAAATCATTTTATAAACTTTTTTCATATCAGATTCTCTTTTTATCTTCTTTCATGTTTTAAAAGGAGAAGTGACTTTCTCACAATTTAAATTTATTCCGTACATCTATAAAAATGATTGGAAAAAATAATGCTTTTTTTCATAGTGAAAAACAATGAAAAAAAAATTAAAAAGGAAAAATAAAGCGATATCTTATAATATTCACTGGAAATATTCACTTAAATTTACATATTAATTACTGACAACTAAATTTATTTGGACGTAATTATTGGACGACCTTGTGATTGAATTACATCTATTGAAAATTTATATCAATAGATGTATGAAATATTTCTGGTATTTAATTATACTACAGCATGCCGAACGGTGTGTTGCTTACTTTTCAACGAAAGAGCATAAACATTTATAATACTTACCATCAACAAATTACGCATGGATATGTTATTGTAACTGTGATGTAAATTGTCTGTAAAATATGTTGATACATATGGTTTAATCTTCGCCGATTAAGGAATCATCGATTAAAATTACAAATCTAAAATAGGAAGGAGAAATATAAACTAACTAGTCATATATGCCAATCCCAAAACTTTCTTCTATCTGATACATGTTAATACTTCCAAATTCTCTATCACACCGCCAAAGAAAAAAAAAAAATATATATATATATATATATATATATATATATATATATATATATATATATTTCGACTTTCTGTTGTCCGTCATCTGCTTGCGAATCAGCGGGTTACTTGGATGCGGGCAGCCGATGTATGATACTAAACTGGGAAAAGTCCTTCTGGCCTGTACCGGCAGGAAAAGATAGCATCTCTATTGCTTGGTTTTAAGATTTTAGTTAATTTTACAGAAAATACACGAAGCTAAAATGCGTGGAACACAATTACATATTTACCCAATACCCAGTTCCGGTAAATATTGAATTTGAATGAGAATATCGCCAAATTAGACAGATATAGACGGCAATGTATTTTTGTCGCCAAATTTTGCGATATTTTGTCAATTGTTGTCAAGTTTGGTGAGAATTTGACGCTGGATAATATAAATATATAGTGTGAAGCATGTAAGAGTCGAAACGGTGGTTACAACAATGAGACAAAATTCGCAGAAACCTTGTTCACTAAAACTCATAAATTAAACCCGTTTATATAGGAATCCTGTTGTATTGTTTCAAAATTCAAACTGCTATATCTCAACCAGTTTTTTAAGATAATGGCAAAGCAAAAAATGCTCTGGAATCCTTGGATCAAGGCCGAACATTTAACGCAAAACATTTTTAGGATTTCTATTTTTTTACATCTTTTGGAATTTGAAATCTTTAAATAGCTATCACAGCGCCCCCTCCAGGTGCAATATACCCAAATTCATCTGGGACCTCCAGGTCTTAGTCAAAATCATATACAAAAAAATAGTTAAATTATCTGCATAACTTCATACACTTTTAAATGATACAATAGTGAAAATGGAACAAAAATATCTTTCACAGCGTCCCCTTTCATAGTAATATTCTTAAATTCAAATGGGACCTGCTGGCCATAACCAAAAACCTATAAATGGAACTTGGTTCAATTTGAAGCATAACTTTATATAATTTTCGATGATACAAAGAGGACATACGGAAAGATAGACATTTTGTAAAAACATTTTTTTCCGAATCTCTGTCCCCTAAAAAGTGTAAATTCGTTGAAAACCGGAAGTCGAAAAAAATTTCGATTACAATACTTTCTTCTATTATAGATAGAATAAAGTAAAATGATTATTGGGTCATTTTCATTGGTAAAATTAAAACTATATTATTCGCAATTCCTGTAAATATAATGTAAGTAAAGATTTTCAAATTTTTTCCTCATTAAAATTTCTCTACTTTAGAATTTTTTTCAAGCATTTCCTAACATATTACTTTAGCAACAACAGATAATAATATAACTTAAGTGAAGCATTTTAAATTTTGATTAGTTTAGCTTTTAAATTTAATTACAGAAAATATTCTAATTAAATAATTGTATGTACTGTTGTTGAAATATTTTTTATAAAATGCAATGAAAATTAGTCCGTTATTTCTTTAATTGGTATTTCAATATTTAAATGTTTCATAAGGGAAATTCTGGGACATTTATTTTTATAAAAGAAGAATTCGATAATATAACTGGAGAAAAATACTTTCAGATTTGATTTATTTATCATTTATTATTTTTTATTTTAAATGTATATTCTTATTTAAGTATTTTTAAATATTTATACAAAATGTAACGAAAATTAGTTTGTATTATTTCTTTAATTGAAGTTACTATTTTCAGAGCTTTCATTTTAAAATCTTTTATAATGTTTTCTGCAATAAAACAAAAAAAATATAATACAATGGACTGAAAATACTTTCGATTTCGATTTATTTGTTTTAAAATTTCATTTTTAAAACCAGTTCTGAATATACTTTTTTTCTCTTTATTAATTTGCAAATATTCACAGAAAGTGTAATTAAGAATATTCTCCAAGTAAATAAAAACCTAAAATAAATCTTCTGAAATATTTGTAGTTCTAATTATATATATATATATACGTAAATATGCATTTTTCTAAATACATTATTTTAAAATTTTCAAATGTCAATATTTAAAGCAAATTTTAAAGCCTTTTATTTTAAAAAGAATGTTAGAGCCATTCGCACAAATCATTAAAAGTTTATTTATAAATATCTGTTCTCTTAATTTTTGCTTTTCAAAATCTAAAATATTTAATTTTTAATATTTAAAAGATTTAACATAGAAGATTGTTAGGTTCTGCACATATTTTATAATATAATATAAGCTACAAACTAAATATTTAAAAAAATAGACAATTAAGTGTTGATAATTAGACAAATATTTTTTCATATGCAGTCTAGTTTAAATAGTTTGTGAACGAAAGAAAACTAGTATTACGTACTTTATGTTACTTTATGTGTTATAAAATATATATTAAAAAAAAATAATAATAATAGCTGAAAACTTGTAAGAAACATTAAAACATAAAAAAATTTCAAATCCATATTATCACTTTACGAAACATACTAATGATTTCACGCTTCCGCATTATATTCATAATAACTATAAGCAAAGAAATAACATCCATCGACTCTTCTAACCTACCAGAGATCATCATTTTAAGCGTACTATTAACAGATTAAAAAATAAAATTGCAAAAATACTTATAAAATATCATTAAGAGACAAGTAACCTTACTCCTGAAGATAATTCATTATGACAAATTAAGAAAATACTTTATAAAAAAATACTCCCATCGCCCCTCTAACTCGTTTTAATACTATTGCCTATACGGATAATGATAAGGTTGTAATTCTTATTAAAATATATGCTGGTCAATTTTGTCCTTGCTAGTACTGCAAGCATCTCCCATGCTAATGACACTCTAAATTTTCGTTTTGATATCACCCTCCTGAATCTCTTTCTGAATTCAATCTATTATTATTTATAATAATATCACAAATCTCAAAAAGGGTAAATGTCCTGGGTATGATAATATTACTTATATCGTCTTAAAATATAACCTTTAAATTTTCTTATTTACAGAACAAATCTCTCAAATGCTATCCTAATATATTACTATTTTCTTAAACCATGGGGAACTTTTATTACTTCACCTATTCCTAAACACAAAGCTAATCATCAAGATCCTACTGACTTCCGTCCAATTCCACTTTTCTTTCTCTCGTTAAACTTGAAGAGCATGTCATCAGACTCCACGATATTTTATTTAAAAAATAACACCCTAATTCTGGAACGTTATCTTTTGAGCTAAACACTCTACCCAACAACAGCTTCTTAGTAAAAATCTCAACACGAATACTCCAGCTACTGCCATTTTCTTTGATGTCGCTAAGGCTATACGAATAATATAAAATCTCCAAAAACACACTGGAATTTTCATAAGCTGGTGTATCCTCTCGCGTGTTAATCTTAAAGAAAAAAAATGATTGACTTTTAGTTCTCTAAAAAAAATTACTTATACTAACAGTATAAAAATGAATAACGGTACCATTTCCTGGAATAATAATTCTAAATATCCGGAGGTTATCCTCGATAGAAAACAAACATATACTTAATGTAAAGAGTAAAGCCGCATGCATTTCTAAATTTCTCTCTCACTCTCTTCAGCACTTATACATTCTCCATTATAAACAAATTCCCTGTTTAGAATATTTGCATTCGATCTGTTCATACTTATGTTAGCCGATCTGGGGATTTGTTAGTAATACCAATCATGTGTATCATCATAGAGTGTATAATAAATATCTACGGAGTATTAAAAATTCTTTTCCAAATATTATAGAAGAATAAAACAATTATGCCATTTCCTATACATTTATCACGATAATTAATTTTTTTTTTTAAATCTTCATATATGGTATTTCTTTTTTAAATATAAACATTATAACCGAGTCTACTAGTTAGCTATTTCATAACGCTAGTAATCAGAAATTTTCAGACACAAAATGTACAGTCATGACAGGGTCATAAGGGATTAATTAGAGTCAATATTATTTCTTATTTTAATTTCAAATGGAATCAATCAAATATTATTTTGTGGCTTCATAACTACCTCCTTCATCGCCATTTGCAATTTTGTGTGAATTAGCTTGATGGGTCAGTCTTTGCATAACGTATGTAAATAACCTAAATGAGCACTTTTCTTCTTCTATTCTCTGTCAAAACGCATAACAAATAGCATAGCATAAATCCTGTAAAATGTTATTTTCGGCTACAATTTAGGGAAAGGATTTTCACGGTCTAGTTCATTTGTAATTTTTAGAATAAATTTTGTAAACATTCAGTAAAATTGAGGACATGTATTTTTGTAATTTTAATTACTATTTAACTTCAATATTTATTTTCAATTTCTATTTAACCTCCCAATTAATTTCAGAAGGTTTGAATAAGATAGTTTAGTCCCACAGCAAAGTGCTGTTTCATAGGAAAATATAAAAAAAAAGCATGTGAAATTAAAACAATATTTTCACAATAATAACATAGGATCGCTTTTTGTACACTGAAAGTGGACAATAATTCAAAACGAAAATCAAATAGTACTGCATATAATTTTATTTCTATAAAAAAGTAAAAAGAATGACAACAACGCGAGTCTTATGATTATTTCTTCTGAATAAAAAGATTATTAAATCACAAAACAAAATTGGGAAATAAATTAAATGACACTTCTTAACAAATGTAACAAAACAAAACGGAAAACGCGTGTTAGTTAGCAAGGTAACAAACTATTTTTTTAAAAATAAATAAAAATAAATTTTTATATATCTTCCGTGTCTCACGAAAGTAGAACTGAGGGAAAAACAAATCTGAAAACTATTTACTTTGGATTTATACTCTCAGAAAAAGTACATAATTTTGTTTTTAATTTTTTTTTTTTGGATTTTTGTACCGTTATTTAATCTAAGAATTATATTGATATACTAGTATGAATACAATATTTAAAAGCTAATTTTATAAAACTTCCCTGTATGAAGATTTAAGGATCTGGGTGCAAACGGTTATGTTTACTTATTGTTAGTAATATTTATTCATCGTCATGTTTTTTTTTTCTCTTTCACGTTGACGTTCATCGTCTTTCTTACTTTATTCTTTTATTGGTATATTTCAAATTCCATTCGCCCTGCCCTTTTCTTAGCATATTTGATATAGTGTATTTTGCAAGGATACCTTTCATTTTCCCTTCAGTACGCTTTTCAAACTCAGAGATCATACTGTATTGAATTTATCTACGTATCTATGTCAATCGCATATCTAATAGGCGGATTTAAATAAAAGTTAAGACATTTAGTTTATAACTTTCAGAAAATGTTACCTTTCATATTAATAATTTCATAAATAATAATTTGCACCGACTTCTCAACCAGAATATTTGGTGAACTGAGGCATCATTTGACGATTTTTTTTTAATTACTGAACTTATTTATCAGGGTTTTTTTTAGATATAAATGGCTGTTGTCGACACAAAAAAGTAATTTTTAATCCAAAAATTATACATAAAAGGTGTTAAAAATTAAAATGTTTTAGTCATCTTTTGGGTAATTGATCACATTATTTGTGTATTTTTTGTACTGTTTTACAAAGAGGACTTGTATCATTCTGAACTAGTTTATTTTATATTAAAAGGTGTTACAAAATAAATTATTTCTGGGTGCAAAAGATGTACACAGAATGGATAAAGAGTTATTTTTATTTCTAGATAAAAAAAAAATAATTTTTTGAATAATGCTCTATATTGAATGAAAAAAAAAATACTTTCTATGGTTTAACTATATAATATCTGCTCTTGAGCTACGAAATCATTTGTTTATAAATAAATATCTCGAGAATTATTTTATGATTAATTGAATATCCCTCACATTTCCAGTGCATACATAATTATCATTATGTTTGAAATAGAAAAATATACTACAAAAAGGAAAAAAAAAGCATCAATAGTTTTTTAGTACTTTGCAACAAGAAAGCAAGCTTTGGAAATTGAGACTGTTTAAAAAACACATTCAAACAGTTTAAAAAAGTTTTTATAATGTCGAATTTTATTTCCGTTTGTGTGTCTGCAAGTTTTTCCGCCGTGATCTAACTATTTCCGTAAAATCTATTTAGGGCATGATTTGATCACATTGTGATTATACCCCCCAGAAAATCGTCTATTTTTGTATAATCATTTTTGCGCTACGTCGTCAATTCCATGGCACAATTAACATATTATTAATAACAAAAAATATTACCAGTATTTCTTAAACGAAATTTTATACATTATGATGGAATTTGAAAATGAGAACACACTGGTGTTAATAATTTCGGTTAACGTTTCTAGGAATAGTTGCTCTTATAGGCAACTATCTATAATATTAAAATCTGATAAGTCTGTTTGCATTTCACAACTACGTCACAGAGACTATCGCAAATGTTTGCGATGCAACTAATGCCTTTTATTTGTATGTATCCGAGGGTTTCATAATAATTTTCAGAATTTTTATATTTTAAAAAAGTTTCCGAAATATCAGTATTATTTTCAAAATTATGTATGCAATTTCAGTAATGGGAAAATTTTATTTAATCCATCAATGTCAAAGAAACGGCAGAAAAATGGAAAATTCTGATTTATAATATGCATTTGACTGCTTCTTTCTTAAAACTTTAAAATTAAAATATTTTTATTATTATTTAAAAAAAAAAATAAGTAGCGTTTACGAATTTGTACAATGTTTTAAAACTTGTATTAATTAAAGGGTAAAATGGAATTTATTTTTAATAAAATAATTTGTGTAAAGAGTGAACCTCCACAGACTGTGATGAAGTGGGGTTTTTCACAGACATTGAAAAAGTGGTTTTCAATGTTTATCGAACTAATTTACAATTCCCAATCATGACAATGTTTGTCAATTTTATACAAGGTGTTGATTTTTAATTAAATTAATTATTTAATTACATTTTTAATTTTTAAACAAAAACTATCCCATTTTTTACACGTTGAACGCCAAACTGAAATCACTAAAGATGCCGGGACGGTCACTTTATTATTATTTTTTTAATAAATGGTAATAAATTATGAATTTGCCCCGTTTCAAAGCAAATCTTCATTAAATGTACTTAAAATCACATTCATAATTATTATTATGATTATTTATTATTATTGTGAATATATTCTGTTGAATATCTGCTCAATGTTTGGAGTCTGAATATTCTGCAAAACACCTGAATACGTAATAGAAGCCATATTTTCCCTACAAAAATACTATTTGTTTACCTGCACACAAATTCGGACAATGCCGTTAAGTTAGGGAACTTTTCAGAGCATGTTGCTTCTTTTGTTTTCATGTGTCAGAACACGAAATATTTGTGGTAGAACTGGGCAGTCCTTCGGAATTTGTTTTAACCAAACAAAATATAATAATTACTTTCATGAATTTGAAGTTATGCCTAGCGAACTAGTACATATAGAAAATTATTAGACACATTATTCTATTTATTATGTGATGGAATTATCTTATATTTTTTTTAGTGAGAGAGAATCCCAGAACACTGCTTAGTTCTATCCCAAACTTTCCAGATTGATGCACATTAAAACAGTAGGGAGCGACATGTTCTGAGCATATCCTTCTCTAAATGACGTTAATACGAATTTGTAGAGTAGTCGTTTTATATTGCCGTTAGGCCTTTACAGGAATAGATCTGTAGGCCTTTGTAGGAATAGATCGTTGAGCCTTTGTAGGAATAGATCGTTGGAACTTTGTAGGAATAGATTGTTGGGCCTTCGTTTGCACGTTGTTCGTTGGCAAATGCTACGACACTTCTTACCTTTGGCCAAACTTGGGACACCACAATTAGACAATATTAGATCAACCGCTTTGTGCTATTTGGGAAAAAAATAAGTAATATACAGTGGCGGACAAAAAAAACTGCATCACCTGAGAAAAAGTGGAAAACGCTGCAAATAATGTTTTTCAAGTACAGGTATTATAGAAGGATGATATTTTACGATAAAATACAGTTGTAGGATTAATCTCAATTAAATTTTATTGGGATTTATAAATTATTTACTCATAATTATTTGGAAAAATGGAAAAAAAGTGAAAATCGCAATATTTAAAAAAATTGGAACAAAATAATAGATGCACAAATTCCGTAGTTAATGTAAATTTTATATAACTGCAGTCATATTATATATACTTAGATGTGTATACATGCATAAGGATCACTTCAGTATATAGTGAATCCTCCAAGAGCTCCGATGACAGCCTTGCAGTGGCCCGGCATAGAATATATCAAATTCTGAATGTAATCCTGGCCAATTTCATGCAACCAGACCCTAATAATGCTTTCCAGCAGTTTTATTTTAGCAGCAGGCTTCTGAGCAACAATTTTTGTACCTAATATATGCCAACCATTTTCAATGGGATTCAGGGCAGGACTATTCCCAGGCCATTCCAAAACTTTAATGCCAGGTTTTTTCAGATAGGCCGTCACCTAAAGGGAGGAAACTGGGTGAAAATTACTTTTCCAATATCCTTAATGTTATGGAGATTAAAACTTGTAAATTAGGCAATAAAATAATTCAGGAATAAGTTAGATTGTATTTACCAATTTCGCTGTATGGCAGGGTGCAGAGTCCTGTTGAAAAATACAATTTCTAGCACCTTTAAAATCATCCTTAATAACTGGTTTTAAACACTCCTCTAAAATCTCGGTATAAACGGGTGCATTGACAGTTCCAATAATAAGTTTCAGACATCCAACACCTTGGCTGGAGATTCATCCCCAGACCATTTGGCTGACTGGGAATTTTACAGTAGGCGATATGCAGTCTGGATGATAAGCTTCACTTTTACGTCTCCGAACATACCGCTTACCGTCTGATTCATGTAGGTTGAACTTATATTCGTCCGAAAGAATTACTGAATCCCACTGAGCCTTTGTCCATGAGACATGCTCTTTTGCTCAAGAAAGTCGTTTCTGAATCACTTGTTTTGTAAGTAAAAGCTTTTTTGGGGGGCGATACGCATACAAACGGCATTCCACGAGGCGTCTTTGGATAGTTTTTGCGCTTAAATTAACACCCCAGACTCTCTCAAATTCGATTTTTAAGTCAGGAGCACTTGCATAACGATTGCTCAGATACATCCGTTTCAGATATCGATCATCAGAATTTAGGGTCACCCTCTTCCTCTCAACATTGCCAGTTTCACGTTCTAATTTAATCGTCCTCCAAACTGTCGATTGATTGCAACCAATTTTTTTTAGCGATCACACGTGTCGAATATCCTTCTTTAACTAAAGCAAGTATCACACATTTTTTTTTCTTGCGCCAATTGAACATACGAAGCCATCATTTGACCACTTAAAGAACAAGACAAATGACCGTTTTTCCCTTTTACCGCACTATTTTTAAAATTTTGATGACGCAATACTTCATAAAGGGTATATTATCCAATAGAAATGTAGAATGATATCTTATCTTGCTTTGCAGCAACTAAGATTAATTTATTTGAACGAAATAACTCATTAGCATTACAAAAAGTTAATTTTTCTAGGTGATGCAGTTTTTTTGTCCGCCACTGTACTACTGTTCTATTCTTCTTATTCTACATAATTTTTTTTCTGTCTGCATTTAAAAAAAAGTATGAAAGGGCACATGTAAATATTTTTTTTAAATTCCACTATTAAAATAATTTATTTTCCAACACGCACTCAGTTAAAGTAGAAAAAAAATATATTTGATTTCACAATATATATGAAAGAGCGTTTTATCATACAGTCAAATGTATTCACTTAGAATGAATGGTATTTTATTTTTCAAAACTGACCATTTTTAAAGACATTACTTAAGCAAAAACATTTCAAAATAATATAACTGTTCTAAAGAGAATTTATATTTGAAAGTTATTTACTTAAGTGGTCAAAATTGTTCTTCTAATGTCGCAATTTGAAACTTCATATAAAGTAGAATACGAACTGAATCCGACGGAAGTATAAATATTTGTAAAAGGTTTTTTGCAAAACGACGCTTTTAAGAAATTACAGTGAAACATTTCAACAGAAATCATTTTAAGTATGTTATGACAAACAAAATGTTGAATGAGTATATTTTCAAAAGATTCCGATTTTATGATTAAAAATTTCTAAACATTATAAAGCTAAAAAAAAGATTTCAGAATGTCTAAGATTCTATATTCTTTAAATGTTTCTGTAAAGTCAATCTGATATGTATAGATTTTAGTTCTTTCTAGATATAATGCATATTGTATTATATGCAACTTCAATTCACTAATATAAATTGGTTTAGATCGGGTATATAGTATTTTAAACCAACTCTGGAGAGTAAACATTTGTTTAAAGTAAAGCTTAAATTTTGTCATAAAGACCATTTAGCTCATATATTTTGAAATATTATTTCCAACTGTTTGCCAGCTACATACCGGTTTTAGTTATAATATATGCAGAATTATTTTAGGTAAATTAAAATGATAATTAAAACTTTCAAACTGTAATTTTTTTTAATTATTAATAGTAGCTAATTAATGTTACCCGTACTTTATACAGCAAGAAGTAAAGTTTTTTTGTACATAAAGTGGGTGTGTTATGTTTATTGTTATTGTTTATTATTATTATACCGAAGTGATAGTCCATTTCTGCCTAAAACATTCCATCATACTTACTTGAATGTTTTTAAATTTACATACATATTTTTTCATCAATTCGTTGTCATTAACTACTGGGATATTGTGCACGCTATCGTACCGCTGCTGAATAAAATCAGACAGAATGGTATATCTTGATGCAAATGACAGCCTGGGCTAGTCTAGCAACTTGAGAAATTATTTTGTCGTTCTCAGTATATTAATCCTTAAATGCCAAAAAATCAATTTCCGCACATGTTAATTCTTATTGCTACATGCATAGTCGTTGAAAAATAATCCCACACAATGCTATTTTATCTCCAAATTATCGCACACAGATGTAAGAAGTATCGTTCGACTGAAAGTTGTGACCACATTTCGAATTTGAATGCAATTTTTGAAATAGTGTTAACCTATGTATTAAACATTGCACGGACTTAAATGTTTCGATTAACGGCACAAAGAGTATAGGGGTTAGGCTGTCCACAAAATTTGGTGCTTCAACCAAAATTTGCAATTTCTAATTCAGTACGCTTAGAGAGGAGTGACTGCGCAATGTTTTCAGCATTTGTGTTCAAAAAACGAGAATTTGGGTTATTTTCCCTTCAAAAGTCCTCGCTGAAGACATCATCTACTATAGCAATATTTTTCAATTCTCTCCAATGCTTAACACACTACCAACCTCTATTTTGCAATTGTTAACAACCACAGTGAATACTTTATTTTTATCGAAACAATAGCTGTTATTTTTGCATTATTAAAAATGATTTTTACCAAATATTGTATAAGCACTTTGATTATGGACGATTTTGTTTTCGTTTAAATGCATACTTTCTATGTTGTATTTCAATCTAACATTATATGTATAATTTATTATTAGTGACAAAGTCATATTGCTTTCACTGAGTACATTTATGTTGTAATCGTAGTTCAATTTTGGGCAATAGCAAAAAATAAGTTGATATTTTTAGGAATGTATAGCGATAACATGCCATGTGGCTTTCGTTTTATTGCTCATAGATCACTTTTGATATCTTCCTCATATATCACATTTATTGCGCACAAATCATTAAAAATACAATTTAAATTTTTACATCATCAAACAGTAAAAATGCCTATTTTCGAATAAAATTTGTGAACTTCTTTATATATTTTGAAAGCATGACTTTTTAAAAATCCCTATATGCAATGGGTATTTTTTTAAAACATAAATATAAATGGATATAAATTATATGCTTCCAAAAATACCACATTTGGGAATTAATTAAAAGGAATTAAACAGATTATGCGTATATCATGACCTGTAAAATTCTTCAGATTTTTTCTAAACAAAAAACAAATATGTCAACAAATAGCCAAATATATATTTTTTAATATGAACATAAACATAAACATAAACATATGAACATAAACATATTATCAAGTTAAATTAGTTAAACGAAACGTTGCATTAGAATACGCTCGAAATTGTATTTTTTTTTAAAATATTTTTTTACAATCGTTTCAATGTTGCTGTCTACCCATAAAACCATTTAATTTTTTTATGATAGCTCAATGTAGACTGGCTGCTTTTAATTATTAATTATTGGTTAATTGAATCAGGTACTTGTTTAAAACAACAATTAATCAATTTATTCCATTATATCAATAGACGTGTGATTGAATAATTCATTTTGTAGAAAAATGGTTAATTGTGATTTCTTGAACCATTCACAGGTATTTAATAAAGTCATTCCATTATCAGAATAACTCAAATTTACTCATCCAATACACAACATTAAAACTGCTCAGCTCTCTATCATGTTTTTGATTGAATCATCGGGAAATCTAAATAAAAATTTACATTAAAGCATATTTCGCTGTAAGCACTTTTAGTACAATAATTAAATAGATTGTTTTACCACAAGAACTAAGCGACAGTAAGTTATTAGAATAACTAATAACTTCATAACTGTTATAGAATATTTTTGTTTCTTTTAATAATGGCTCAGATTTAGCTGAAACATACCCCAACAGTCTAATAATACCTATTTTACTGTTTATAATCTTTTTATTTTACGCATTTTAGCCATTAAAATGAAGCATACAATTACAAGGTGTTATGATTTGTTATATTTATATGTATTATGCTTAGAGGGCTCACTATTTCTCAACATGACCGTCTTCCATGGTATGAACAAGACTTGGCGGTACAAATTCATATTTTTCGTCAAATTCACTAGATATGTTAGCTTTTGAAATTGTCTCGGATTTAGACAATCACAAGTATTCAGTGTCGCTCAATTTACAGGGAATAGAAGGTGTCCGACAGTCACATACGGATGTAAATCCATAATGTTATTCTTCGGTTATGCGTTCGAAACGGTTTGATTTGTTGATAGAACATGTAAACTCGCTTTTGTTTAAAATCACTTAAATATGTGATTGCGTAGTTACTTACTTTGGAGATAGGGTTTATTTTCTTGCTTTGAAATTTTATTGTTTCGTTAATATTATAGATCATACCGAGAATAAAGTTCATTCGATTCTGATGATAGCTTATTCAATAATGATACATGAGAGTATTTAGGTCCGCAACAAGATTTCTTCCTATTTTAAGAAAGTACTCATTTAATTTGTATTTTGTATTTAAACATTGTTATTATTTTGTGCAATATGGTATTGAAATCCTCACAACAAAAATATTTAAAGATATACTATATAAACTTTAGGTTTTATCTGAATGTTATAAATATATTGGGTTATTCGGAAAGTCCCTTTCGTTTGTAAAAACACATTCGTACCGTAAAATTCTGCCCGTCAATTAGACATTAGATATCTGAATTAATGTCTGATAATTAAGTGATATAATTTTCCGGTACGAACCAACTTTCCCAAACGGAAATAACTTTTCGAAGAATCCAATATAACGTGGTAAAAGTTTCTTTTTATAATTTTCTTTCAAAATCTTCTGAATAATTTGATTCTTATGTATACATCTAAAATATAAAAAAATAATAATTACGTATTTCATGTTACTACTTAATTACTGAAATTATACATTACAGAAAATATACATTGTATTACATTAGAGCATGTACTCGTGTGTCTGGTTTTAGTACTGTATGAAAATATGATACGGAAAAGACTATTTTGTCATCTAGACTACTTCATGATCCTTTATCCGGAATTCAAAACATTCCCTCTTTTAAAAAAGTATCATTTAATCAAAAAATAATTTATAGCTTTCAATGAGAAATTATTTTTAAAAATTACTTCACTCACTAGCAGAGGGCAAACTAGTTATCATAACATCGCAATTTTAACTTCATAAAAAATAAAATATAATTTGATACGAACGTAAGTATAAATATTATTAAAATATATGTTTCAAAAAAGAGCCTTTTAAACATTTGGAGCTAAATCTTTCAACAGAATTCTTTCAAAAGAATATAATGACAGACAAAATATAATGTGAGTAGATTTTAAAGAAGTTTCGGTTTGTAATTTCTGCCTTTCTAACCATTATAAAACTACAAATATAATTTATAAGAATGCGTAGGCGTCTCTATTCTATAAAAGTTAAAAATGTTAACATGTAAAGATTTTAGTTTTTTTCTTTATATTTTAATGCATACAACTTACATTTATCGATTTCAAAATGCATTTAGGGTTGTGTTGGGTTGATTAATGACGGCCAATTATCTACACTTGGGATATAGGCCCGGGGGGGAGTGCCCTTCGTGGGGGTATTTCTAAGGGAACCTAATCCGTATTTACGCATGGATAAATCCACGGCTCGAAGAAAACCACGAAAACTCCGAACGATTAGGCCGACGGGCGCGATTGGGATCGAACCCAGCACCTCCCGTCTACCAGCTTCGAGAGCACAACCTCTCAGCCACTGGTGGGGCGTCAAAATGCATTTAGATAGGTGACATTTTAAAAGCTACTCCAGAAGACGAACACTTATTTATATGAAATCTTAAAATCTGGACATGTTCGGAAAAATGTTTTCAACTGATTTACGTTTGAATTTATTCACAACTATTTACAAAATACTTACAAATTGTGAAATATATATATATATATATATATATATACTGCTTAAATGAGAATGTGTCCAACTTTGAAACTTAAAAAAATCCGTTAGACAGATTATGTTGCCTGTGCGTATATATCACTTGTAATTAAAACTGTGGTTGAGAGTGGAGGTTCAAATCCAAGCTTTAGTCCACTTGCTTTCAAAAAATAATTCTTATATTCAAATGAATGACTTATTATTTATGTGCGCAATTAAAAATTATACACAAAATATTTTAAAGAATAAAATATTTAAAGTAGAAAAGGGAAAATGTATAGTATTTTTTAATTTATATGGGGCTTAATTTCTCATTTATTCCTAAGAGATAAAAAACAACTTATGTTAAATAAATAAATAAATAAATAAATAAATAAATATACAAACGCGTTCTATATAGCTATACATTTTTATACTGTTTATATGAACTAAATATAATATGAAAAAATAACTTAAGTTTAGCCTTTATGCGATGTACTTAAAATTTAAAAAGAAATTTACGCGCGAATCACTAATTTTTATACTTTATTAAATTTCACAGAATTTACTCCTGCAGTGCCAATTATAAAGAGTCTGGTAAAGTGTTTGTGGAAAATAAACGGTGGTTTCTTTCGGAAAGTTTGCTGTTTTCGTCACATTCCATGTAAAACAACATAAGTTTGCTGCAAATATCGTTCCTAAATATAAGTTATTGCTAATGTTATCACCGTTAAACACCTTAGCTGCAAGTGTTATATCCTGTACTTCAGGAGTAAAGAAGTGTTTTGCGAGTCAGACCTTACATGTAAAAACAATTTGTTTTCTAGTTAATTATCACTACGTAAAGTTGTAAATAACTTTTTCAATCGTTCAGTATCTGTAAAATGTATGAAGAATTATGTAGATGTATGTACAACTAGTACAATATTTGGATTAAATTTCTTCTGCATAGGGAAATTAACAGGCATGATATTAAAATATAATCCAGGTAATAACGGTTTTAGAAATTCATTATTTTTTGTTAGATTGATATTCATAACTAAATTAGATTTTTATCATAGTGTTTGTATCCAATCATTGTATCAATATTATGAACTTGACTAATTTGCTCTAATTTCCTAAATAAATAACGTTTAATCCAAGTTCAAAATGTTTATGTACTTTTTTTTTATTTTAAAGAATTTTGTTAGTATTCAACATGTATTTCTTTATGTATTTTATAATTAAAAGAAAGTAAAATAAGAAAGTATTTTTATATGTGAAATGATAGTTTAAACACATTTCCTTATCTTAAGTATGAAAAAATAATTAGTTATCTGATTTGAAATCTATATTAAATATCATTTTGTAACGTTGCTTTCTTCTATGCAAATATTCAGTTTTGTTTAAAGAAAATGCTAAGGTAATATTTAATAAAAGTTTCTAAAATAAGGTATGGATGTAAAGGAGAAAATATTTTCAAAAATAATTTTGGCTTTTAAAAATCTTTATTCTACTTGCGCAACTTTAAGCCTTTCCAAATATTAAAAAGTAAAAATAAGTCTGAACGAAAGAAAATATAAATATTAACAGGAAATTCCAAAAGGTACGTTTAAGGTTTTTTAAGAGAAATTGCTCAACAGATATTTCTTTTCTTAGAAAGATATTGACAGCTAAGCTTAAAATACATATTTTAAAACTGTCTCTGTTTATGTTAGAATATAATGCATCCTTGAATAATATTAAAATAGCAGAAGAAAAGTAATTTAAAGTGCGATTGTTTTTTTTTAGTCAAAATACTTCTAAACTTTATTTACGACGACTACTTCGTTTATAGTACAAAAATTGCCTTTTTAATGTGTGCACCTGCTATTTATGTATAATAGAAGATTCATAAGCCAATGTTTTAAAGTTTTGCTATAGGAAAAAAGAAATTCGTGTTATGAGAATGCTTAAACTTTTGTTTTATTAGGCAAGTTAAAAGCTGGAATAAATATGTTTACAAGAATAATGAAAATCTTGACCATATTTCATTGATGCAGATGACCTGTTCATCATACTATTTTCTCAAATAAGCGACAGAACTGTTTTTGTTGTTATCGTGGAAAAGACTATATATATATATAGGTGTGTGTGTATATATGTATATATATACTGGATTTGTTGGTATCATAATGTTCTGACATCTTCAACCATCTTCATTTGTTAGAAAAATAAATTTTTGCAAAAATTTCCAATGCAAGGCCGTTATTGTAGCTATAATAGCTTTATATTGGTAACTGTTGCAAAAAAGTCCAATAATTTAGCAATATTCCTTTTAAAAATGTAATATTTTCAATAAAATTTAATTAGAGCAACAATTTTAAAGTTAATTACTTAGTACAATGTTGGTGTGTTCCTACAATATTTAAGCTCTATTGGAAAATCATAAACAATAAAATATTTGGGCAAAATGTCGTAATTTAGAGTAAGCTTCCAATAATTTGAAAAAATAAAAGTTTGTTTGTCAATTAAACGGCTTTAATTCGTTGTTCCATAAGGAATTTTATATAATTTATTAAAATTAACTCTAGTTTAAGGGTATTTTTTACTCGGTAATACATTTTAACAAAAGAAACCTAAATTCTATAAATGATATTGTTTTAGTTATAGAGTTAAGTTAGAAGTATAACACTATTATATAGAAATCTACTTTATGTTTTCTACCAAAAAGATTTGCGAGTTCTTATTTTAGAATGCGTTTGACATGTAACAGTATATGTAATAAGTATAAGTACAATAACAGTATAAGTACAATGTAACAATATAGTGTTACATTGTAACACTATATTATGAAGAAAACTGTCACTTCCGCCTGTACAAAGTACAAGAAAAATGATGCTTTTAGTAGTGTTTAAGTAAAAGATTGTTCGAAACTTTCCCCTTGTGATTTTCCCATCCGCTTTTTACTTGTTTAATAAAAAAAGGACTTGCTCGCATCTATGTACTTACCAGTGTTTTGAAATACAACATCTAAAGATGACTGATAAGTTTTAATGTGAAACAAACTGACTGATAAATTCGGAAATATTTGTGTATATCCTTTCTAAAAAAGAAAAACAATTGCAAAATCTAAAAATAAAACAACTGACATTGTTATACCTTTTACGAGGAAATCACCGAAATTAATTTAATATTTGTTTTGTTAGTTTCGACAGTAGATAACCTTTAAATTGACCTTACGGCTAGATATAAAAATTAAATTAACTATGCTTTTTCACACAAATAATCGCATGTAAAAGAACTCACATTGATGTACATTTTTTACAGAATTTATTGAAGTGTAATCAATATTTTATAAATAGTTTTGTAAATATAGCTAAACTATAAATCGATCATTCACAAAAAAATATGATAGAAAATGCAATAATTATACTATTTCGCAAATCAAGGGAAAAAAAAACCTTCCTCTTTTAAAGGACTGTTTATTTGTAATCCGAGCGTCCAAATTTTTAGATTATCTACTGACAAACTATTAAAAATTATTTAAAACGATTTAGTGTTTCCCGAGCAAAAAGATACACCAATGCCAGCTTTTTAATAGACAATTTACCTCCCTTAAATTAGTATTTTAACTCGCGGCTTGAATGTGATTTTACAAATATACCTATTAAGTACGTCTTGATAAAAAATGTGAATGAATGTTTAATTTTTTCTACCAAAATGTAACATTTTTGTCAAAGTTTATATTAATTTATTTAATACGTCTGTTCACATCACACTGTAAGTCAATATAGCTATCAACTAGTATGTAAATATACGTATGTATCGGTTTATATCGTAAAGAAGCATTTAGAATTATTTAAAATGTATTCTTTTATCTTAATACTTATAATTAATTTTACAATAAATATAGCGTTTATTCAAATTTTATATAAAAATTATATGATGAAGAATATTTTGGAATAAGATATATATTTGTAGTTGTTAGAATAAGAGGAAATTTTTGCAAATAAAATATTTTATTACTATTTCAGAATAGAATTTAGTAGAATCATTTAGAACTAAATCCATGGATACAATCAAGACATGTGCTTGAATACATCTGAAATCATATTAAGAGTGGCTACACCCTAGCAATTATTTAAGCTTTTACTGCAATTCATATAACTTCGAAATATCACACAATTATTTTTTGCACCGTCGAATAATAAATAAATATTTTTCAAATGCAATTTGTTCGAAAGATTTTCTTAAATTTCCTGATTTAAAATGTTGAAGCTCTGTTGCTAACCTGTTGAAGCTCGTGATATGCTTCAGTTGCCCTTCACAACATCAAAAATGGATAGTATTGAGTTATTGAGTAACAATATATATTGCAATACCACCTTATCCCATATCTACGGCGATTAAAAAAAGTAAAGTTCAGTTTTCAGTATGACAATGCCTCACTACATAGCAGTCACTGTACGTGTGATTGGTAGAAACAAGAAAAATTTAAAGTTTTGAATTGTCCACTGTTACCCAGATTGCGATGCTATTCAGAACCTGTGGGGAATTAGAGTTCGCAAAATCTATGCCCACAATAAACAATATGAAAGCAAAAACGAGCTCCGTGAATCAAAATTTAAAGTCTGGGATGAAATTGACAAACCTACGTTGATAAATCTTATTGTATGCATGCCATTCTGTATTTATGACATCATCCGACCTCGCAGACGTCCTTGTAATTATTAGTTCCTGCTGTAACCAGAAAACAAGTATAAATCTCTTTTTTAAAGCTGGGTATGTAAACGTTTGCATTAGCAAGAAACAGCATTTTCTGTTTCGTTTCATATGCTATTAATTAAATATGCATTTTTTTCCCTTTTGCACAAGGGAAAAAATGCATAAGAATCAAGTTTTCAGACCTTGATCTTGATTTTTTGGAAGTTTACCATATCATTAAAAATTCTCACTCCTTAGTCAATGACAACCTTGATCTTGATTTTTGGGTAGTATACCACATCATTAAACATTTTAACTCCTTAATCAATGACTTATCTAGTACCCCTGATTTTCCAAGTATTTGGAAATAATTAATTTAATTTTCCTTTTTTGGTTTTCTTTTGTTTCTTTCGTTCTCCGGTAGATGTTTCTACTTGTCCACTCTGTTGTTTCTTGCCGCTTTCTTGTCATTGGTTACTTTTTCGCGTTCTATACCTACATCGGGTATATAAGCCACCGTCTATCTGTCGTTTTGAACAGTCTTGCTTTTTCTAGCAAGCTGTTCTTTGCACTTTGTCGCACTGAAGAAGAATCTCGTTTGTGGATTCGAAACAACTATTTGCTGATTTTTTGTGTATTACTTGTACATTTTTAACGTTCGTTTTTGCCTTTTAATATTCTTGAACAAATGTTTTATTTGCTATTTTTAAGAAAAAAGAATGTAAGCCATTTTTATAAATTTGACAAAAATGTCTTTTTATTATAACACGTTTTTCTCTCTCTTTTAATTAGAGAAATTATCCCTATTTGTGGGATTATTTTTGAAAAAAACTGAGGTAGCCGGTATTTAGATTCCATTTTGTAAACTCACAGTTTGCAGAGTTTCGAAAAGCTTCTTTTTATACACAGAAAATGCTTTTTAAACTGAATCTTTTTTCTTCCTAAACGTATGTTAAACATATCAGGGCCACATACTATGACCTTACATAATGCAAATGGTGAAATTCCTGTTTTAAAAAGGATGCATTTGTTCTTTTTTCGAATAAAACTTTAATTTTTTTTAAAAGAAAACATATAAATAGGACTTAATTAGGCACATGTATGAATAACATACTATGACCTTTTCTCCACTAATTTTTATAAGTGTAGGATTATTATTATTTTTGATGAAGACATTCAAGTATACTTGCAAAAAAAATATAACTTAAATATAAAACAAAGTTTTATTTATTTATTTATTTAATAGACTCAATCGTATTTCTTTTACAGCACTGCTTTAGATATTATTCTATTTCCCTTTTTTCTAATTTCATGTAAATTTTTGTCTAAATTAATCTTAAAATTTTCAATTACTTTTTTTTTTTTTGTATAGCTTTTATGAATAATTTGTGATATTTCCAAAAAGAAGATAATTACGTATGCTTCATAAATCCTTATTAAACATTTAAAGAGAATAATGTGATTTAATTTCTATATATAAATATTTTATAAAGAAATTAAAAGGAAGTCAATTTTAAAACATTTTTAAGTACTTTATTTCGTAAAAGCAGCAATGTATTTATCTTCCTCTCATTATACAGTATTCTGTGAAAAGAAAAAGTATTTTCATATGAACTGAAAATAACAATCCAAAACAGGAACTGCTTTAATTTAACATAATTTATTTTGTTTACTTTACTTTTTTTTTTAAATATTTTTCTATTATAATGCAAATGGTGAAATTACTGTTTTGAGTAGGATGCATTTGTTCTTTTTACGAATAAAATTTTAATTTTTTTTGAAAAGAAAACATATAAATAGGACTTAATTAGGCACATGTATGAATAAATTAAAAAACAAACCATTTCAGGAAAAAAATAATAAAGCTGTTTTACAGAAACTAAATACCCAATCATTTTCTGTTCTGTATTTTTTTATCGACATAATAAAATGTTATGTTAATAATTGAATTTTGTACACGAGATAGCTGATTGTTAGAACAAAAAGGATTAAAACTAAGCTATTCAGTATCAGATAAAGTTAAATAATCATGATATATATTTTTTTTAAACGCAAAAATGCTTTAAATTCCGCATATATCACAGTTCAGAGTTGCCAAGTCTCCGGCTTTTTGAACACCAGTAATGTTTTGGAGAAAATGTTGTTCTTGTAAATCGCAAAATGCTTCGATTCAATAAAACAACATTTTCTGTATTAAATTACTGGTATCCAAAAAGCCGGAGACTTGGAAGGTCTGACAGTTTATAAAAACTCTTTAAAATTATAAAAAAAAAGAAGAAAAATTCTAATAAGAACGCGAGGATATTTTACTCCCGATTAAACTTTACATCTTAATTTTCTTAAAACTAATCGTCGTCCACTGAATTGTCGTAAGTAGCATGAAAAATATTTTCATTAAAATAAACAATAAAACAACTTATTTTAAAGATAAATCTAGTCGGATATGCCAATCCCAAAACTTTCTTCTATCTCATACAAGTTAATGCTTCATAATTCGCAATCACACCACCAAAAAAAAAAAAATCAGTATTTTTCGTCATTCTGTCGTACATCAGCTGCTTGCGAATCGTCGGGTTACCTGGATGCGAGCAGCCGATGTATTATACTAAACTATAAAAAGTCCTTCTGGTCTGTACCAACAGTAAAATATAGCCTCCTTATTGCTTGGTTTTTAGATTTTAGCTAATTCTGCTGCAAATACACGAAGCTAGAATGAGCGGAACTCGATTACAGAATAGTCGTTCCCAGTTCTCGTCAATATTGAATTTGAATGAGAATACCGCCAAATTAGACATACATAGCCAAGTTGGCTTTGTATATGGCAACGTATTTTTATTGCTAAAATTGGCGATATTTCACCAAAGATTTTCTCGCTAAGCTTAGCGAGAATTTGACGTTGCGAAAATATAAATATATAGTGTTAAACATGTAAGTGTTGAAACGATGGTTACAACAATGTAAGAAAATTTGGCGAAACCATGTTCACTAAAACTCATAAATTTAAACTCATTTACGGAGAATCCTGCTGTATTGTTTCAAAATGTCAGCCACCCTGTAATTACAATCTGTTATTTCTCAGCCATTTTTTAAGATAGAGACAAAACAAAAAATGCTCTAGAAGTCTTGGATCAAGGCCGAACATTTAACGCGAAATTTTTTAGGATACCGAAGTTTTTTGTGCAACTTTATGCAATTGAAATATTTAAATGGCTATCGCAGCGCCCCCTACAGGCGCAATATTCCCAAATTCAACTGAGACCTGCAGGCTATAGTCAAAAACATATACAAAAAAGTTCGTTCAATTATCAGCATAACTTCGTACACTTTTCGATGATAATATCGTGGAAATGGAACAAAAATTGCGATCACAGCCCCAAATTCAAGTGGGACCTGCTGGCTATAGCCAAAAACTTTTTTTAAAAATTGGTACAATTTGAAGCTTAACTTCAGACACTTTTCAATTATACAATAAGGAGAGATAAACGGACAGACGAACAGATGGACGGATCAGACATTTTGTAAAAACATGTTTTTCGAAATCTCTGACCCCTAAAACGTGTAATTTCGTCGAAAACAGGAAGTCGAAAAAATTCGATTACAATACATTCTTCTAGTATAGATAGAAGAAAGTAATTAAATGGCAATCACGGCGCCCCCTCCAGGCGCAATATTCAAATTCAACTGGGACCCGCAGGCTATGGTCAAAAACATATAAAAAACATTTCGTTCAATTATCAGCTTAACTTCATACACTTTTCAATGATACAATAGTGAAAATGGAAAAAAAAATCGCGATCGCAACGCCCCCTTTCGTCGAAATATCCCCAAAATCAACTAGGACCTGAAGGCGGTAGTAAGATACATAGAAAAAAAATGAGTTCAGTTATTTGCTTAACTTCATACACTTTTTGATGATACAATAGTAAAAATGGAACTATAATCGTGATCACAACTACTAATTATAAAATTAAATACAGAAACACTTTCAATTTAACACAATTGAGTCATTTTCTTCTTTAGTTAAAAATTACTTTGTTACTGTAATATAAATAATGGAACTAATGGATATAAATACCGATTATTTTTTTAGAAAACATGTTACGTATGCTGCAAAATAATAAGAACAAATATTCAAAGCATAGTAATTTTCCTTAATTAATATGTTTTAAATATTTTTCCGTATTGTTTTTTAGCATATTTTATTTGTGTGAATACATATGAAAAAAAAATAATCACAATGAAACTGAACCACATAAATATTAAAATACAACTGTTTCACAAGAAGGGGTCAATAATTTTTTCTGTAACATTTTTTATTATAATTTTAATAGCAAACATGTTTAGAGTGTAACAAATATAATTCGTTTGTCAAAAAGGATTTTTGTATATCCAGTTTAATGTCAGATAAATTGAAATATCCCTGCTAAAGAATAACCTATAATTTAATATAAAGACTTTTTAAATGCCGTAAGTAACACATTCACAGATATTTTAAATAATCTGTGTAATCCCAGGTATTTTAAATAATCAAAATTTATTATTAAGTTTCTGAAATATATTCTGATTATGCTTTAGAAATTCATTTTCTGAACTAATTGTTGTACTCTGAATTGTCATAAATAATATGAGAAATGAGAGAAATAAAAAATAGAACGTTTTTCCATTAGATGAATACAATGTGAAGTAAATTTTAAATACACCAAATTAAAATACATATCTGTTTTATATACTTTGAATGTATATGTTATGAATGAATGTTTTCAATGTTTTCAATGTATAAAAATAACGTTACGTTAAACTTTACAATAAGATATAATGCATTTTTTAAGTATTATTTTTTAAGTATAAAAGTTGGTTAGGTACATGTCGTTAAAAGTGTTTAAACGTGTGTATCTATAGTTTTATTTAAGTTTATTACATAAATGTACATTTATATAAAATTTTGTTACATTTCCTTATTTTCTTAAGTTTATTTTATAACATTTAATTAAAATTTACATAAATATTTGAATCAACAGAAAATATCTGAAACAACTTTTCTATGGTGATTATTTTAAAATCATAATATTAGGAAACAGCGCTAATAACTTCTAATGTACTTACTGAAAAGAAATGTTTTATTCGACTTTTTAAGAGATAAAGGTTTCTGGAATCTACTTCCTTATCGTTCCTTTAAAATTAACATAAGAAGATAATTATACATTTTTTAAATATTGCATTCGTGAAAGAGAATGCATTACATAAAGAAAAATTTATTTGATTTATACTTCAGTTCATTCATAAATTTATTATAATATCGTCCATACAGAACATATTTAATATCTACAAAATAACAGATACAGCATTAGTTTAACATAATATTGTTCTACTTTATTCTTTCTTTTAAAATATTGTTATGGAATTTGTATATATTTGTAAATATTTCATTTTTTAATTTAATTTATTTTATTATTTTGGAAATTGCAGTATTATTAATGTATTTCCTATTGAGCATCATGTAACTCAATGCTAAAGGCCTCAGATGCTTTGCAAGAAAAACAACCTTACACCCTCATCTTTATAATGGAAGTCTATGGAAATATCGCCAAGGAATGGGTTTATCGCCAAGTTGGCGATGGTTTTGGCGACTTATTTTTGTCGCCAAATTTGGCGATATATCGCCAAATGTCGCCAAGTTGGCGACGGATTTGGCGACTTTTTGTGCAACCACCCCCCCTTATACCTGTACATTGGGATCCTTTCTCGCTTAGGTTCTCTATCGAAAGTTAAAGCACTTTCTGGTAATTTCTAGCATATGAAGGCTCTGGAAAATTCTACAGTTATCTCTAAAGCCTATATAAGGGACCTCCACCAGATGAGTTGAGTGAGTTCTCTGTCAAATGCGATTGAATACGCACGAGAGGCTTTGCATTGAGAACTGTCTTGTCTATGAGCGATTTAGTATTGAACAATACGCTATATTGTTCTGCGTGAAATTTTGCTGTGCTGTTATTAGATTTGAAGATTACTGAATATTTGTGTCTTTGAAAAGATATTGGTGTATTTATCGAACTGTTTGGAGTAAATAAAACCTGTTGATTGTTCTTATATATTGGCATCAGTCCTTTCGAACCCCGAGCTCACAACAATATATTATTATTGTGATGCAAATAATGAAACCAATATATTTTGAAAAATATTTGCTAGAATTATAAATAAATAATAAAGTATGCAGAAAAAATAAAACAAAAGACATCTAATTGTAACATTTAATTCGGCAGGAGAGTGAATACATATAAATTCAAATAATAAAAAAAAATACACTGTATTTTATGTTGTACAATTTAAATACGAATTTTATGAGTCTGTTTATGTTATGAATGGAGTAATTTGCAGCAAATAAAATGTATTTGTCATAACGAATAAAAATATTATGTTTACTCAGAGATAAAATGATATATCTATAATAAAACATTTCGTGTAATTTAAAATAAAGATGTTTTAATTGCCCGAATACTGTACATATATAACCAAACATATACATATATAACTAAATATATACATATATATCAAAAACAGTATATTATTTGTTTTTTTAAAATTAATTGGACACAAATACAACTTTTATTAACTAAATTTAACGAAATTTTAATCCTGATTTATGTTTGCAATTCAGATTTTTTAAATCTATGTTCTATGCTCTGAATTGCCATACGTAACATGCAATTTTTTAAATATATATATACGAAAGGCATTATTATTCAATGAAATAAGTATGAATAAATATTTTATAGAAAAAATTGTGTATTTGTTAAATTAACCAAAAAACTCTTGGAAAATACATGTTACCTTCCAAAATATAACGTTATTAAAAAATAATAATAATAAAGGCCATATTAAAATATATACATAATATTTGGTTTCATATTCAACGTAAATAAGTTTAATTTATGAACATTTATTTTTACCTTAAACCGTAAAAATATTTGACAAGAAAAATAAATAAATTTAACAAACAGAAAAACTAACCCAACGCAATTTTGTTTCATTCTTAATTTTAGGAAGCAGTGTTAATATATTCCAAAGTAAATACTGATACAAATATTTCAGAAATGTTTATTTAAACGCATAAATATATCTTGAACAGTGTGTGTTTACCTTGTACTAAAACTATTAAATGCAATTACATAATGTTTAAATAACTATTTTTTTTTAACATAACGTGCTACACAAAGAAATAATAAAGGTTCATCCATCATCATATGTTACATAGAATAAAATAATTTCTGACAAACAAAATATAAAATGAATAAGAGAAAAAAATAAAAAATTTTTTTTAGATAATTGTAATTACTTTATGTTTTCGTTAAAAACGTTTTACTACTGTGATGCAAACAATGAAACCATTATTTTGTGTAGAAAACATATGTTCTAATTAAAAGAAAAAAATAATGTTCGTTAAATAAATTAAAACAAAATACATTTAATTATGATTAATGATGCTGGATATTGAATAAATAGAAAATCAAATACTGAAACATACATTGCCTGAGGCCCAAATATTATATAAACGCTGTTTCACAGAATTTATGTGATGAAATAGCTGTCTATTGTATTTTACGGATTTAATAAATTTGTTAAGGTCTTTGTTTCAGCTCCAAGATCTTTGACCTAGCCGCAGTACGAGTGTGAATTAAAAAAAAAAACCAGACATTTTTAAATGATTATATTTTACGCATTAATTTCCAAAATTATATCATTATTATTTTCCAAAATAGCTCACTTTCGCATCTATATACTGTTTCCAATTTAGTATGATTTTATTAATCTTGTGTAAAAAAAAGGATTAGGGCATATGTGAAGCCAATAGCACATTCTCCTACCCCTTCATCTGATGAAAATCTATCTTTTCCTAACGTACCTTTAGAGGCACCAAACAAATTCTAGACCAAATATGATGAGTTTAGATCATAAGGGGGATAAAAGAGTGTCATCCTGTGAAGTTTGTTTGAGTTTTATTTTGTAACTCAAGCTATGTGTAACCTCGATATGGTGTCAAATCACAGGGTTGTTCTGGCACCTGCTGTGCTTGTTAGAACCTTCTCACAGACAAGCCCGTGTTAATATGTTCACTGCTCTCCAGGTTTTACTGCAACCTTATGCTTTTTATTACTGCTTTTACTTATTGGTACATTCATTAGTGCCAAACATCAGCAGACTTGATACTTTTATTTGTTGAAAATTTAATAATTTTAATTTATGCAGCCACAGTATGTCCTTTGTGTTCACTCATAAAAATCCGCTGCTGATACGAAATAATTAAACCTCTGACAATCTAGCAAAATGGCAAATCTGTAATGTTTTTTACTTGGATTTTATTTTAAATTCTAATAAAAACTAATATTTCAAAATTGAAAATAACAAAAACCCAATTACAAATATGAATGTAATTATTGAGAAAATTATTCATTCCTCAGTGCATTAAAATTGCATTAAATCAATAAAATTTATTACTTGAAATAATGCTTTGGTTGCAGTAAAACCTGGAGAGCAGTGAACATATTAACACGGGCTTGTCTGTGAGAAGGTTCTAACAAGCACAGCAGGTGCCAGAACAACCCTGTGATTTGACAAAAATACAGCGTTAGATTACAAGATTTTTATTAGAATGTGGTTAGATTACAAGATACTGAAATTTGTAAGTTATATTCGTAAAATTTCCGTATTTTGAAAGAAGATGGCAAATCATATTTGCAAAAAAAAAAAAAAAAAAAAAAGCAATGATAAACCAGTTTTTAAATTCATGGATGTTTCTTAGAATACAGGTGTAATAGGAAAGATGCTCACAAGAAAAGAGTGCTCATTTAAAATCACGACTTAAATGTCTGTATTGTACAGTAATCCGCTTACCGAGTTAAAATACAGTTTCTCGCTCCAACCATAAACTACATTTTAATTCATAGGATAAAATAATCCGAATTGCTGAAGGAGTAGTGAAGTCAAATCAGTGACAGAATTTACTCCTACAGTGCCAATTATAAAGAGTCTGGTAAAGTGTTTGTTGAAAGTAAATAGTGGTTTCTTTCGAAAAGTTTGCTGTTTTCGTAACATTCCATGTAAAACAACATAAGTTTGCTGCAAATATCGTTCCTAAATATTAGTTATTGCTAATGTAATGATTGTGGAAACCTGTAGCTTCAAGTGTTATATCCCGTACTTCATGAGTAAAGAAGTGTTTTGCGACTCAGACCTTACAGGTAAAAACAGTTTATTTTCTAGTTAATTATCACTATGCAAAGTTCTAAATAACTTTTTCAATCGTACAGTATATGTAAAATATATGAAGAATTATGTAGTATGTACGACTAGTGCTATATTTGGTTTAAATTTCTTCTCTATAGCGTATTTCACAGGCATGATGCTAAAATATAATCCAGTTAATATCGGTCCTAGAAATTCATTATGTTTTTTTAGGGTTTCGTTCATCTCACGAAACCCTATTGCTCCCGTTCCGTTGTCTGTCTGTCACAGAGCCATTCTCGAAAACTATGTAACTTACAGAGTTGAAACTTTGTGTATAAATAAGAATATCAGCTGTGAAGAGCTGAAAATATTAAAATTTGAAAAATTCGTATTATTTTAATAAATAGAGATAAAAAACCAAAATTCTAACAGCCTTTTCCTATTAAATTTAAACATTTTTCGTTATAGCCGATGCCAAAAATTAAAAATCAACGATGAAAATCTTTCTACAATAATTATTTTTCTATCAGAGGATTTCCACGTGATAAAATGAAATAAAAAGTTTCACCAATTGAAAAAAAGATTAATATGAAATAAAATTGATTGACGTCATAGTGGTAATAAAACATAAAACGGAAAGATTTCTCAATAATACAAAGAGTATGAGTATGTGTATGTGCACAAAACAGATTAATATCACGTCATTAGAGAATTAAAAAGAAAATCTGACGTCATACCGAAAGTTTAACAGATTTTTCAAAAGTTTCAGAATAATACAAAGCGCGTATCAATATGAGTAATAGAGAATAGTAAATATATGAGTTTGATAAACATATTGAATCATGATAAAAATCCGATTATGGAAATATTCGCATATTTTAATATTTTGAAGGTTTACAACATGTTTAATTTTGAAATTATTTTTTTTTAAATATCGCATTTAGTCCGCATGACAGATATTATAGAATATAATATCGGACTTAGACCGTTATCGGAATGGTTTAGATATTCGAAAAAAAGAAAAAAAATAGACCGTTAAATTTTTACTTTATAAAAAACTTGACTTTTTTTTTTTTTTTTTTTTTTTTTTTGCTAAATGAAATTTATTGAAGAAAGGATAAAGTGTTTTGAAAGTAATATTAAACGAAACCCTTTGAGCGATCTTCGATCACACTTACGCACTTGTTTTACTTTGATATTCATAACTATACTAGATTTTTATCGTCGTGTTTCTATCCAATCATTATATCAACATTAAGAACGTGCCTAATTTACTATTATTTCCTAAATGAATAACGTTTAATCGAAGTTCAAAATGTTTATTTTCTTTATTTTTATTTTTAAAAATTTTGCTAGCATTCAGCTTGTCTTTCTTTATGTATTTTATAATTAAAACCAATAAAATAAGAAGGCATTTTTATATATGAAATGATTAAACACATTTCTTTATCTTAAGTACAACACAAAAATTAGTTAGCTGATTTGAACTCAATATTAAAGATCCTTTTGTAACTATACTTTCTTCTAAACAGAAATTAATTTTTGTTAAAAGAAAATGTTAAGGTTATGTTTAACAAAAGTCACTAAAATAAGGTATGGATGTAAAGGAGAAATGAATTTCAAAAAGAATTTGGCTTTTAAAAATCTTTATTCTAGTTGCGCAACTTTAAGCTTTTCCAAACATTAAAAGGTAAAAATAAGTCTGAACGATAGAAAATATATAAATTAACAAGAAATAACAGAAGGTATTTTTAAGGTTTTTGGAGAAAAATTGCTCAACAGTTATTTCTTCTCTTAGAAAGACATTGAAAGCTAAACTTAAAATACATATTTTAAAACTTTCTCTGTTTATGTTAGAATATAATGCATCTTTGAATAATATTAAAATAGCAGAAGAAAAGTAATTTAGAGTGCGATTGTTTTTTTAGTCAAAATACTTCAAAACTTTATTTACGACTACTTGGTTTGTATTACAAAAATTGCCTTTCTAATGTGCGCAGCTGCCATTTATGGATAATAAAAGTTTCGTAATTCAATATTTTAAAGTTTTGGAATATAAAAAAAAGAAACGCGTGTTATGAGAATGCTTAAACTTTTGTTTTATTAGGAAAGTTAAAAGTTTGGTTAAATATATTTAGAAGAATAATGAAAATCTTGACCATATTTCATTGATGCAGATGACCTGTTCATCATTCTATTTTCTCAAATATGCGACAGAACTGATTATATGTATATATATATATATATATATATATATATATATATATATATATATATAGCGAAAGTTAAAAGTTTGGATAAATATATTTACAAGAATAATGAAAATCTTGACATATTTCATGGATGCAGATGACATGTTCATCTTACTATATACACAAATATGTGACAGAACTGATTTTGATGTTATCTAGAAATCCTGTTGCAAAAGACAATATAGGCATAAAGGCACTCGATTGTTTTGATTGTAAACGTATCGTCAAGCTAACATTTGTGTGCGTGCAGAGAAATTCGTGTGCTATTTTACTCTATTTTTCTACGAATGAATCTGGCCTTCGGAATTTGAGGGTTTCCTGCTTTTCGCAGCGGTTTTATGCACATTTTGGCTTTCCTGGTCGGTCAGCAATCGTATTTAAGCAATTGTGTTTAGTGCGGGATTTGGTTGTATCTCGCCCATAGTGGTACATTAAACCGGATCTTGCCAGAATAAAGCGTTTGTTCTCCTGAGTAGAATTTGACTAGAGGTAAAGTTCAACGTGGTAAGTCACTTTTGATTTATTACTTCAATAAACTTGATTCAGTGGCACGGGCTGCCATTATTATAGGTGATTTAGGTCGTCCTTAAGAAAGTAATGAAGGCTTGCGCATCGCAACAAAAGATATCCCCGAGTGTTAAAGCTAAGATTTGAAGCTTTTCAGTGGTCGTCGGTAGGTAAGCTTTATTTATTTAAGTGACATTCTTAGTATATAGTAAAGTATATTTTCATAGTAGGAGTATTTTGAAAGTATTCGTCAATTCAGGCTAAATTTCGAGACTCAGAGCGAGACTCAGCCATTGTCCTTCCCCGTTTACCTTTAACAAAGAATTGTTTTTTATTCTACATCTGAATACTTACTGAACTAGACCGGTGCACAATGAACCCGCACACTACAAAGTTTTTTTAATGTATAATGCCTTGTTTTATATAGTCTTTTGTTTTAGGACGAGAACAAACATAATTAGAAGTAGCTACATTTATTATATATCACTTTGATGTTTTCAGAGCTTTTGCCTTATGAGTGATAAAGATCTCGCCTTAGAAAAGCACTAGAAACCAATTACCTCCAATACCCAAGTCTTCCTGTTTACCCTATAACAATTCTATATCTAATACCCAACTCTCTTCCTGCTTAATCTAACACAATTCTATATAGTATGTTTTCTTTTTTTTTTATCTTACACCTTGTCTATTAGTTTAAAGTTTTGAAATTAAGTTATTGTATCTATTTTTCTAAACATATTCAACTGGATACCTTGAAATAATAATGTTCTGACAGCTGCAGCCGTCTTTTGTTAGAAAAATCATTTTTGGCAATACATTCCAATGTAAGGCAGTTATTGTTGATATATTAGCTTTATATTGATAATAGTGTCAAAGCAAAGGCCAATATTTTACCAATATTCCTTTTAAAATAGTAATATATTCAATAAAATATAATTAGAGCTACAATATTGAATTTAATTACTTAGTACAATGTTGGTGCGTTCCTACATTATTTCTTGACAATAATTATGTTATATTGGGAAATCGTGAACAATCAAATATGTGGCCAAAATGTCATACTTTAGAATAAGCTTTCAATAATTTGAAAGAAAATAAAAGTTTGTTTGGCCATTAAAGGGCTTTAATTCGATGTTTCGTAACGAATTTTATTTTTTTATTATGATTAACGCAAGTAAAAGTGTTTTTTATGTTGTAATACATCTTAACAAAATAAACCTAAATTCTATAAATATTATTGTTTCAGTTATAGAGTTAAGTTAAAAGTATGACACTATTATATAAAAATCTACTTTATGTTTTCTACCAAAAATATTTGCGAGTTCTTATTTTAGAATGCGTTTGACATGTAACACTATATTATGAGGAAAACTGTCACTTTCGCCTGTACAAAGTACAAGAAAAATGTTGGTTTTCGTACTGTTTAAGTAAAAGATTGTTCGAAACGTTCCCCTTGTGATTTTCCCATCCGTTTTTTACTTGTTTAATAACTAAAGGACTTGCTCGAATCTATGTATTTACCAGTGTTTTTAAATACAACATAAAAAGATGACTGATAAGTTTTTTTTTTTAAATTTTAATGTGAAACATACTGAATAATAAATTCGGAAATATTTGTGTATATCCTTTTAAGGGGGAGAAACATTTACAATATCTAAAAATAAAACTACTGACATGGATATACCTTTTACGAGGAAATCATAGAAACGAATATTGAATTTGTTTATGTTTGTTTCGGCAGTAGTAATCTATAAATTGATCTTACGGCAAGATATAAAAATTAAATTAACTACGCTTTTTCACGCACAAAATAGCATGTAAAAAACTCACATTGATGCACATTTTTTGCAGAAACGATATCAATAACTTATTATTAGCTTTGTAAATGTAGCTACACTATAAATCGATCTTTCACAAAAAATATAATAAAAAATACAATACTTTCACGATTTGGCAAACCAAGGGAAAAACTTACTTTTTTTAAAGGATTGTTTATATGTAATCTGAGCGTCCAAATTTTTAGGTTATCTACTGCCAAACTATTAAAAATTATTTAGAATGATTTATCATTTGACATATCATATCATGTGTGTCCCGAACAAAAAGATATATCAATGCCAGCTTTTTAACAGAGAATTTGTAACAATAACCCCCCCCCCCCTTAAATTAGAATTTTAACTCGCGGCTTGAATGTGACTGTACAAATACACCTATTAATTATGTCTTGATAAAAAATGTAAATTAATGTTTAATTTTTTCTAGCAAAATGCAACATTTTTGTCAAAGAATTTTTTTGTATTTATTTAATACGTCTGTTCACATTACATTGTAAGTCAATATATCTATCAACAAGTATGTAAATACACGTATGTATCTGTTTATATCTTAAAGAGGCATTTAAAATTATTTAATGTTTTATATATTTTCTTTTATCTTAATTCTTATAATTATTTTTAATTTATATAAATCGTCTTCATAATTACATTTCCGTGCATTCATTTAGCATATCCTTTATATTAAATATTGCGTTTCTTCAAATTTCATGTAAAAATGATATATTCAAGGGTATTTTTTAATAAAGGATATATTTTTAGTGGATAGAATAAGATAACATTTTTTAAAATAAAATATTTTATTACTATCTCAGAATAGAATTTAGTAGAATAATTTGGAATTAAATCTATCTATATTATAAAGCAAAAAAATGTCCGTGAATACCTCTGAAATCATATTAACGGTGGCCACAATTATTTTAGCTTTTAGTGCAAGTTTTAGAACTTCTAAATATCACACAATTTTAAATTTCCCACCATCGAATAAGAAATGTCGAATGCAATGTGTTCGAAAAGTGTGTCTAAATTTCCTGATTTAAAATGTAACCTTTTGGGGTAAGCTTCAGCTGGCCTTCACAACATCAAAAACGGGTAGTATTTAGTAGCAGCAGATATTGCAATACCACCTTATCCCGTATCTCCGGCGATTAAGAAAAGTAAAGTTCTCTTTTCAGCACGACAATGCCTCCCTACAGAGCAGTCTCTGTACGTGTGATTGGTTGAAACAACAAAAAGTTAATGGACACTTTTCAGTTATACGGACACTATGCCAAAATGTATGCTAATGCATAATGTATGTAAATGGATGTAAATGCATGTATGTAAATGTATGTAAATGTATGTATGTAAATGCATGTATTAAATGTATGTATGTAAATGCATGTATTCAATGTATGTAAATGTATGCTTGGCGACAATGGTGTCCGTATAACAGAAAAGTACCAATTAATGTTTTGAATTGTCCACTTTATTACCCAGATTTTAATCCTATGGGGAACCTGTGGGGAATTTTATTTCGCAATTTTTATGCCCACAACAAACAATATGAAAGCAAATGTGTTCTCCGTGAAAGTGATCTCTGTGAAAAGTGATATCCGTGTATGTATATTTTGTGATTGGCTAGAAACCATATTTCCTTTATTTTCTCCTATGCCATTAATTAAGTATGCATTTTTTCCCCTTTTGTTCAATTACTACCTTCATTCATCTGATGTCTTTCTCTTTTCACAAAAGTCAACATATTTTTGAGAATTGTGAAATTTTAAGGGGTATGTAGACTTTTTGCATTTTAGTGCAATTTATCTTTACACCAATATATGAATAGGCGCTAAATTAAATCTTATAAAGTAATAAATATGTCATATTATTTAACGTTTAATTTTGGTGCTGCTTAATGTCATCTTTATCGTATTGAAAGAGTAATTTATGTTGATGCATATGATAGTCATTTCTGTGTTTGTATTGTTTTACGAGACTATTAAATCACAAATGTTTACATTCCATATAGTCTCGTTATGTTATAGTTAATACTAATGTATATGGATTACCCGTTTTGGTCTTTTCCCCGGCAAATGGTATCTGTTATTGACTTTTAAAAAACAGAATCATTTTATCTGTTTAATTATTTCTCAATATTGGGATTATGCCTATATTATACAGGGTGTCCATAATTAAACGACCCTACTTTAAAGTTGTCTACAGACACAACTATTGGTCAGAAAGTTGTGAAATTTTGTGAAGGACATAATCAAGGAAAGGGAATTTGTTTAAGCGAAAAAAAATTTTGGTTCAAAATTTCGCCGCCAGAGGGCGTTTTTTAATGAATAACACATTTAGCATACATTTACGATAGTTTACATACTTTATGGCAACAAAACATGTTTGACATGACAGCTGTCATTTTCAGCTACCATCTGGAATCATAAGATAGCATGCTCCACAGTTGACAGCAGTGTTTTCTGGGAAATGCTAAAAACATGTCGCGAAAAAAATTTTGTTCAACATGTTTTGTTGAAATAAAAATTATAACCTATCGTAAATCTATGTTAAATGTGCAATTCATTAAAAAAAACGCCCTCTGGTGGCAAAATTTTGAACTAATTTTTATTCGTGTAAACAAATTCCCATTCCTTCATTATGTCCTTCACAAAATTTCACAACTTTCTGACCAATAGTTTCGTCTGTAGACAACTTTAAAGTAGGGTCGTTTAATTATGGACACCCTGTACATGTTATCTTAACCTTTGCGTAAGTACATCTAGTGGTGCCATAAACATGCAAACAAACTGAAATGAAAGAGAAAAAAATAATATAACATTCACAAATATATGAAAAATTATATTTTGTTTCAATAAAAGACGCGCGAAAATAATTAGATTATCTAAACATTAACTAAGTAAAGAAATCTCATAAAATATCCCTCACATAGTATCAACATAATGCTTATAATTATTTGAGTACCGAACCTACTTTTAGAAACTCGATAACACTTTAAAATACTACAGTTGTAGGTTTTAAGTATACGAGATTGTAATTTCACTTCAGTAATATGTGTTTCTTATATTTTAAGGTAATTTGTATGTTATGTTCAGAACGCCCGTGAACAAAAAGTTTTCATTTTATACACAGAAAACGCTTCTTAAACTGATTTTTTCCCTAAACGGATGTTAAACATATCAAGGTACCTAACCATGAGTTTTTCCTGCACCAATTTTCATAACTGTAGGATTTAGATTGAAAATAAAAGTCATAGCCAGTATTTGGAACGTCTCCTCTATTAGATATAATCCACTAAATACTTTCTTTTTTACTTTATTTTCAAGCATTTAGCAGCATTTTCTGAAGTGGACGTACATTATCTCTGATACTGGTTTCAATGATTCGTTGGTTGATTTGAAATGCCGTATCAATCCTACTTCAACAAAATATTTGGAAATATCACTTCTAATAAGGTAAAGCTAGGAAAGTCTGCGCACAATTCAAAAGAATAACAATAAAAAATCTAAATATTAATTTTTTGCTAAACTATCAATGGATAATTTTTACTTAATTTGTTTTTTATGCATTTCCATCACTATTTTGTTGTTCTGTTGCAATTTAATAGAACAGTTGTAATAAAACCAAGAAAGTTATTTTGCACAATCTGCCCTTACAGGGTTGGTGTGATTGCGCACATGGGTAGGAGAGATTGTTACTAATAATAACTACAATTAAATTGTTAACAATAATAATTACACTTAAATGACATTGCTGTAAGGTTTTTGGGAACAAATTTTATTGTATTAGGAGTGAATATTTCAACGTAATGCTTAAAGAATCAGAAAAAGGAAATATTTTTAAAAAAGATTTAAAAATTTTAATTAAAGGGGAAAAAATAAAGAATAAGAAAAAGCAAGCCCAGATAAGATTACAAAAGAAAATCATGTAACTTAATAACACGTTTAACTTAAAATTAGTCCATTTTATTTTTTATTTTTTTATGCAAATTTACCAATAAGCTGCGTAATCTTTTCTAGCATGGAAACGAATGGGAGCAATGCGCCATCTCTCTTAAGTAGGAGATGCGCAAACTCTCCAATTTCGGTAGAAGAGATCTCGCGGACTTTTATTTAAATATGGCCGTTACTAAAACAAACGTTAATGTTCACTTTCTTACTCTAGATTATGAGAAATCGTTTAAGTTTAAAATATTTTATATTACTGACATTGTATAGAAATTCTGATGAATAGCTATGAAACTTCAAGCACTTACTTTGTGAAAACAAAACAAAATAGCAATGATTTATCTTAGACGCTCAAAACAATCAACGTGCACTTTCAAGTAGACACTCCACTACTCCTATTGTACAACTACTTGTAGTCGCTCTGTGCGCTCACTCTATTCCTTCCCCCCGAACCTCTATTTGCGCAATCTCTCCGACTGCGCCATCTCTGCTGGCTTTACCTTATATGAAACGTCGTCGCTGCAATTTCTTATTAAATTTATTTATGAAGAAACTCAAATATATTTGTAAAAAAAAAATAAGAAAATAATTGTTTCCTTATGTATTTATTATTTTTTTAAATAAACACAATAGTATTTCTTTTACAATATTTTTTTAGACGTTAAACTATTTCCTCTTTTTTTCGCATTTCATGTAAATTTTTGTCTAAATTAATCTTAAAATTTTCAGTTACTTTTGTTTTTTTCTTTGTGTAAAGCTCTCGGAAATATTTTGTGATATTTCCCAAAATAAGATAAATACGTAATTTCAAAAGTCCTCATTACACATTTAAAGAGAATAATGTGATTTAATTTCTATGTATAAATAATTTATAGAGGAAAAAGGTAAGTGAATTATAAAACATTTTTAAGTACTTTAGCCGTAAAAGGGAGAAATATATTCGTTTTCTAAAGTATTTTACATTAAAAAAAAGCGAAATGCCGCGTATTACAGAGTTTATAAAAATTCCTTAAAAATATAAATAAAGTAAGAAATTTTTATAAGGGCTGGAGGACGTTTTACTATCGATTTAGCTTTATATATTCTTTTTCTTAAAACTAATTGTCGTCCACTGAATTGCCATAAATAACCTGAAAAATATTTGTATAGTACATAAAAAATGTACATACATTTGTACATAAAAAAGCATAACTATTAAAATGAGCAATAAATAATTATATTTTAAAGATAAAAAAAATTATACATGTTTTTGTTTTAAAAAATAGTTTAGAATTATATATTAAATTATAAAATTAACATTAATTTAAAATTAAAATACAATTGTATATATATTTTTGACATAAAACCCAACGTTAGTTTTTGTAGCCTTATACAATTGAAAACGCTCAAAACTACCAAAACACCCCCTTCCCAGAAAATGCGGAATTCTTAAAAATATTACTGCTACAACAAATATTTTTATGCTTAACTTCAACAAGCATGATAACCATCAAAACAAATACACTGCTCAAAACAATTAAAGGATATTGCAGTTTTAGGTGGATTTTGTATCTGGGAAACTTTTTAGCTGATTGATACATGGTCGACAGACATAGTAGGTTATATGAGAATAAATTACACATGTTTGGCAGAAAAAAATGCATTTTATTGCGCATTTGTGTACAAAAGGAAAAAAAAACACAATTTGTGCATATGCGAAAAAAAGAATAAGAAAAGGTGTTTTCTTCAAAGAAAATCATTTTCAGTAGGGGGTATGGTTTCCACGGGCGGCCAGCAACGTTGAACACCTTTGAGGCATGGACTCAATGAGGCTATTAATGACGAGTTGGGGTATTCTGCCCCACTCTTCCAGAAGAGCTCTTTCCAGTTCTTGTAGAGTTTGTGGGGGTTGTTGGCGGCCGGAAACTCGTCTTCCTAGAGCGTCCCAAACGTGGTCGATTGGATTCATGTCTGGAGAACACGCTAGCCATTCCATTCGAACGATTCCTTCTTCGAAAAGGAAATCCTCCACCAGGTTTGCACGATGTGGCCTGCAGTTATCGTCCATTAAAATGAAGTTATCTCCGATTGCTGCAGCGTAAGGGACTACAATAGGTCTGAGGATCTCATCCCTATATCGGCGACCAGTCAGAGCTCCATCTCGAATGATGTAGAGGTCAGTGCGCCTGTCAATGGAGATGCCACCATACACCAACACTCCTCCACCGCCAAATCTGACATTTTCGTGCACGAACGCAGGATTATTCCTACTGCCACGGTCCCTCCAGATGAAAATACGCCTATTATCCGGATGCACAGAAAAACGGGACTCGTCAGAAAACAGAATATTGCTCCATTCATTTCTCCTCCAGTTGACATGCTCGGTTGCCCACTCCCTGCGGTCGCGACGATGCCTTGATGTTAATCTAACACATACCATCGGTCGGCGAGCATACAGACCTACAGCATGGAGCTGGTTTCGGACAGTCTGAGTTGAAATCGTGGTGCCTGTAGCCGAGCGAAGGTGTTATTGGAGAAGAGTAGCGTTCATGTTTCGGTGTCTCCGAGCTGTTAACGCTAAATACCGATCTTCATTGGGCGTTGTTGCCCGTCTACGACCTTGCCCTGGTCTTCGGCCTGCACATCCACTCTCCAAAAAACGGTTCCAGATCCTGGAAATGACACTTTGTGACACTTCAATGGCTTGCGCTACTTCGGCTTGAGTTTTGCCCCCTTCTAACCTACCAACAATTCTCCAAGCTTCTGAATCTGTCAAATGACTTCGCTGAGACATCGTACTCATCGAAACAAAGCAATCACTGAATGCCGATCATCCTTGTCTTCATTCTCTTTTATCCAGTTGAAAGTCAAATTTCATTCGCTGCCGCTGAAGCGACGTTTTTGACGTCGAACTCAAAATTTGCATACTCCACAGTTTGAAAACCAGAAAAATTTGCATTTGTGATTCTCTTCTTCTATTTTCGGCAAAAAAAATTTCGTTTATATCTTTATTTTATATAAAACTTCAAATATCCTTTAATTGTTTTGAGCAGTGTATTTTACGATTTTTAACGTACATTTTAAATAGACCAAAGTATCTTTAACTATATATACTTACAATCAGAAAAAAGTTTTGTTGAATCAACAAAAATTTGTTTGACCCAACAAAACTTTTTGTTTAAATATGGGTCAATGGAAATTTTGTTTGAATCAACAAAAAATATATTGTTGATTTTTTTTTGCAATTCCAAAAGAAAATTTTTTTATCGTCAGCAAAAAAATATTTTGTTAATTCAAGTAAAATGGTTCAATTTTACTTCATTGAAGGAAACTATTTTTGTTACAAAGATATATGCTATGTGTTATTTTAACAATCTATTTTCTTTTTTCAACAAAACATATTTTGTTTGTTTAAATAATTAAACATGTTACATTACGAACTTGTTTTGTTACTACAAAAACTTTTGTTAAATGAACCAATCCAAACATGCAATTTTAATTATTTTTAGCAGTGAATTACGCCTGTAAACCTTGAATAATAACAAGTGAATTTTTATCCTGCTTTTTTTCACGCGAAAACCGAGAGTGAAAATTGCCCAAGCCGGGAGTCAATCCCGGGTCCTCAGAACAGCGTTCTGAGGCTCTACCACGGAGCTACAAGGAACGATATCTAACATCGGCATTTCTCACTCTTATGTATGTCGGAACGGAGTGTACTTTCTTCTAGTACGAGAGTACGCACGTACCAGAGTACTTTCTTCGTAAAGATTGAAGAAAGTAAAAAATGGGACAGGGGGATTTTTAAAACTACCTTGGTCCGTCCCAATGAAAAAAAGTTTTAATTATCCAAAATTTATGTTAATCCTTTAATTATATAGCTATATAAGTCAAATAAACCCAGTTACGTTCAAAGATTACAGGCGTAATTCACTGCTGAAAATGGGATTAAGCTATTGCAGTAATCGCAAAAAATGCTCTGTAGTCGCTCTGTGCGCTCACTCTATTCCTTCCCCCCGAACCTCTATTTGCGCAATCTCTCCGACTGCGCCATCTCTGCTGGCTTTACCTTATATGAAACGTCGTCGCTGCAATTTCTTATTAAATTTATTTATGAAGAAACTCAAATATATTTGTAAAAAAAAAATAAGAAAATAATTGTTTCCTTATGTATTTATTATTTTTTTAAATAAACACAATAGTATTTCTTTTACAATATTTTTTTAGACGTTAAACTATTTCCTCTTTTTTTCGCATTTCATGTAAATTTTTGTCTAAATTAATCTTAAAATTTTCAGTTACTTTTGTTTTTTTCTTTGTGTAAAGCTCTCGGAAATATTTTGTGATATTTCCCAAAATAAGATAAATACGTAATTTCAAAAGTCCTCATTACACATTTAAAGAGAATAATGTGATTTAATTTCTATGTATAAATAATTTATAGAGGAAAAAGGTAAGTGAATTATAAAACATTTTTAAGTACTTTAGCCGTAAAAGGGAGAAATATATTCGTTTTCTAAAGTATTTTACATTAAAAAAAAGCGAAATGCCGCGTATTACAGAGTTTATAAAAATTCCTTAAAAATATAAATAAAGTAAGAAATTTTTATAAGGGCTGGAGGACGTTTTACTATCGATTTAGCTTTATATATTCTTTTTCTTAAAACTAATTGTCGTCCACTGAATTGCCATAAATAACCTGAAAAATATTTGTATAGTACATAAAAAATGTACATACATTTGTACATAAAAAAGCATAACTATTAAAATGAGCAATAAATAATTATATTTTAAAGATAAAAAAAATTATACATGTTTTTGTTTTAAAAAATAGTTTAGAATTATATATTAAATTATAAAATTAACATTAATTTAAAATTAAAATACAATTGTATATATATTTTTGACATAAAACCCAACGTTAGTTTTTGTAGCCTTATACAATTGAAAACGCTCAAAACTACCAAAACACCCCCTTCCCAGAAAATGCGGAATTCTTAAAAATATTACTGCTACAACAAATATTTTTATGCTTAACTTCAACAAGCATGATAACCATCAAAACAAATACACTGCTCAAAACAATTAAAGGATATTGCAGTTTTAGGTGGATTTTGTATCTGGGAAACTTTTTAGCTGATTGATACATGGTCGACAGACATAGTAGGTTATATGAGAATAAATTACACATGTTTGGCAGAAAAAAATGCATTTTATTGCGCATTTGTGTACAAAAGGAAAAAAAAACACAATTTGTGCATATGCGAAAAAAAGAATAAGAAAAGGTGTTTTCTTCAAAGAAAATCATTTTCAGTAGGGGGTATGGTTTCCACGGGCGGCCAGCAACGTTGAACACCTTTGAGGCATGGACTCAATGAGGCTATTAATGACGAGTTGGGGTATTCTGCCCCACTCTTCCAGAAGAGCTCTTTCCAGTTCTTGTAGAGTTTGTGGGGGTTGTTGGCGGCCGGAAACTCGTCTTCCTAGAGCGTCCCAAACGTGGTCGATTGGATTCATGTCTGGAGAACACGCTAGCCATTCCATTCGAACGATTCCTTCTTCGAAAAGGAAATCCTCCACCAGGTTTGCACGATGTGGCCTGCAGTTATCGTCCATTAAAATGAAGTTATCTCCGATTGCTGCAGCGTAAGGGACTACAATAGGTCTGAGGATCTCATCCCTATATCGGCGACCAGTCAGAGCTCCATCTCGAATGATGTAGAGGTCAGTGCGCCTGTCAATGGAGATGCCACCATACACCAACACTCCTCCACCGCCAAATCTGACATTTTCGTGCACGAACGCAGGATTATTCCTACTGCCACGGTCCCTCCAGATGAAAATACGCCTATTATCCGGATGCACAGAAAAACGGGACTCGTCAGAAAACAGAATATTGCTCCATTCATTTCTCCTCCAGTTGACATGCTCGGTTGCCCACTCCCTGCGGTCGCGACGATGCCTTGATGTTAATCTAACACATACCATCGGTCGGCGAGCATACAGACCTACAGCATGGAGCCGGTTTCGGACAGTCTGAGTTGAAATCGTGGTGCCTGTAGCCGAGCGAAGGTGTTATTGGAGAAGAGTAGCGTTCATGTTTCGGTGTCTCCGAGCTGTTAACGCTAAATACCGATCTTCATTGGGCGTTGTTGCCCGTCTACGACCTTGCCCTGGTCTTCGGCCTGCACATCCACTCTCCAAAAAACGGTTCCAGATCCTGGAAATGACACTTTGTGACACTTCAATGGCTTGCGCTACTTCGGCTTGAGTTTTGCCCCCTTCTAACCTACCAACAATTCTCCAAGCTTCTGAATCTGTCAAATGACTTCGCTGAGACATCGTACTCATCGAAACAAAGCAATCACTGAATGCCGATCATCCTTGTCTTCATTCTCTTTTATCCAGTTGAAAGTCAAATTTCATTCGCTGCCGCTGAAGCGACGTTTTTGACGTCGAACTCAAAATTTGCATACTCCACAGTTTGAAAACCAGAAAAATTTGCATTTGTGATTCTCTTCTTCTATTTTCGGCAAAAAGAATTTCGTTTATATCTTTATTTTATATAAAACTTCAAATATCCTTTAATTGTTTTGAGCAGTGTATTTTACGATTTTTAACGTACATTTTAAATAGACCAAAGTATCTTTAACTATATATACTTACAATCAGAAAAAAGTTTTGTTGAATCAACAAAAATTTGTTTGACCCAACAAAACTTTTTGTTTAAATATGGGTCAATGGAAATTTTGTTTGAATCAACAAAAAATATATTGTTGATTTTTTTTTGCAATTCCAAAAGAAAATTTTTTTATCGTCAGCAAAAAAATATTTTGTTAATTCAAGTAAAATGGTTCAATTTTACTTCATTGAAGGAAACTATTTTTGTTACAAAGATATATGCTATGTGTTATTTTAACAATCTATTTTCTTTTTTCAACAAAACATATTTTGTTTGTTTAAATAATTAAACATGTTACATTACGAACTTGTTTTGTTACTACAAAAACTTTTGTTAAATGAACCAATCCAAACATGCAATTTTAATTATTTTTAGCAGTGAATTACGCCTGTAAACCTTGAATAATAACAAGTGAATTTTTATCCTGCTTTTTTTCACGCGAAAACCGAGAGTGAAAATTGCCCAAGCCGGGAGTCAATCCCGGGTCCTCAGAACAGCGTTCTGAGGCTCTACCACGGAGCTACAAGGAACGATATCTAACATCGGCATTTCTCACTCTTATGTATGTCGGAACGGAGTGTACTTTCTTCTAGTACGAGAGTACGCACGTACCAGAGTACTTTCTTCGTAAAGATTGAAGAAAGTAAAAAATGGGACAGGGGGATTTTTAAAACTACCTTGGTCCGTCCCAATGAAAAAAAGTTTTAATTATCCAAAATTTATGTTAATCCTTTAATTATATAGCTATATAAGTCAAATAAACCCAGTTACGTTCAAAGATTACAGGCGTAATTCACTGCTGAAAATGGGATTAAGCTATTGCAGTAATCGCAAAAAATGCAACATACCAGCGCCACCTGTTGCGCGATTTACAACAAAATCAGCAACAATTTATATCAGGAAGTAATTGAATATAAAGTTTTATAAAATTCCGTGCATTAGTTCTTGGGATAGAGCGCCCACAAAATTATTGCCACATAGAGACAGGCAGAGTCATTGACAGTCATTGACAGTCATTTTCTAAAAACAGTCAAATTGTGTTCAGGACCTTCTAAAATCCGTCCGAAACCGGAAGTCGAAAATTTTCATGATTCCAATACTTTCAACTTGTAAAGATAGATGAAAGTAATAAATGGGACAGGGTTTTTTTTAAACTACCTTGGTCCTTCCCAAGGAAACAAAAGTTTAAATTATCCAAAAATTATGTTAATCATTTAATTATACAGCTATATAAGTCAAATAAATCGAGTTACGTGAGAGAGTTATGGCTACTATACAACAACTTCAATTTTGCAAAAACAACAAAATTTTGCTGGAATTACAAAATTATTGTAAAATTTAAAAAAAAAACAGATTTTGTTAAATCAAGTAAAATTGATGACATTTTGTTAAAATTTTTGAAGAGTGTTAACATAATTTTTTTTGTCCAAGCAACAAAACCAATTTTTTTGCTTCAACTAAAAATTTTGCTAAAACAACCAAAATGTACTGAACAAAACATGTTTTGTTGTTTTAATCAATTCCTTTGTACCTTTCTATAAAAATCACTAAGAAAAAAAAATACTGTTTTCAATATTTCATTCTTTAATAATGATGTGTTACTTAAAGAGATAAGTTATATCTATATATTGAAATATATTCCATACAAAAACACTAGAGTTACTTTACTCTTTATTTAAAAATTACTTTGTTACTGTAATAAAAATAAAGAAACTAATGAATATGAATATCGATTACTGTGCTTAGAAATGATGTTACGTACGCTGCAAAACAACAAGAAGAAATATTCAAAACATATTAATTTTCCTTAATTAGTATGTTTAAAAAAATTCAGCATTGTTTTTCAGCATAATTTAATTGTGTGAATACATAGGAAAACAAATAATCGCAATGAAACTGAACCATAGAAATATTAAAATACAGCTGTTACAGAAGTAATAGTCAATAATTTTTTCTGTCAAATTTTTTATTATAATTTTAATAGCAAACATGTTTGGATAGGAAATATTTATAACAAATAAAATGTTCTTGTCAGAAGGAATTTTTGTTTAGGAACTTTAATGTCAGATAAATTGAAATATCCCTGAAAAAGAATATCATGTAATTTAATATAAACGGTTTAAATGCAGTAAGTAATATATTCACAGATATTTTAAATAATATATCTAATCACAGATATTTTAAATAATCAAAATCTATTAAAAAGTTTCTGAAAAAATATCCTGATTATGCGTTAAAAATTCATTTTCTGAACTAATTGTTGCATTCTGAACTGTCATAAATATTATGAGAAATCAAAGAAAGAAAATATGAAACGCTTCTCCATTAGAAGAAAACAATATAAAGAAACTTTACATACATAAAATGAAAATCCATATATCTTATTATATATTTGGAATGTATATGTTATGAATGAATGTTTTGAATGTTTTGAAAGTATAAAAATAACGTTACTTTAAATTTACAATAAGATAAAAAGCATTTTTGTAAGTATTATTTTTTGTTAAGTATAAAAGTTGGCTATGTAAAGGTGATTAAAAGTATTAATGTATTTTTAAACGCTTGTATCTATAGTTTTACTTAAATTTATTACATAAATGTACATTTACTTCAATTTTTTTTTCATATGTTTATTTTATAATATTTAATTAAAATTTACATAAATATTCAAATTAACAGAAAATATCTTAAACAACTTTCCTATGGCGATTGTTCTAAAATCATAATATTAGGAAGACTAAATTCTAATATAAATACTAAAAAGAAATGTTTTAGCAATGTTTTATTCAATTTTTTTAAAGCAAAACGTTTCTCAAAAGTACTTCCTTATCGTTCATTAAAAATTATTGTAAGAATATAATTATACAATTTTTTAAATACATCATTATTGGAAGAGAATGCATTACACAAAGAAAAACTTCTTTCCTTTATCCTTCAGTTCATTTGTAAATTTAGTATAATATCGTCCATACAGAACAAATATTTAATATCTACAAAATAACAGATACAGCATTAGAATTAAAAATAAATAATAAAGTATGCAGAAAAAATAAAACAAAAGACATTTAATAGTAACATTTAATTCGGCAGGAGAGTGAATACATACAAATTCACATAATAAAAAAAATAAACTGTATTTTATGTTGTACAATTTAAATACGAATTTTATGAGTCTGTTTATGTTATGAATGGAGTAATTTGCAGCAAATAAAATGTATTTGTCATAACGAATAAAAATATTATGTTTACTCAGAGATAAAATGATATATCTATAATAAAACATTTCGTGTAATTTAAAATAAAGATGTTTTAATTGCCCGAATAATATACATATATAACCAAACATATATATATATATATATAACGAAAACAGTATATTATTTGGATTTTTAAAATTAATTGGAAACAAATACAAATTTTACTAACTAAATTTAAGGAAATTTTAATCCTGATTTATGTTTGGAATTCACATTTTTTAAATCTATGGCTGTGCTCTGAATTGCCATACATAACATGCAAATTTTGAAATATATATATATGAAAGGCATTAATATTAAATAAAATCAATATGAATAAATATTTGATAGAAAAAATGTGTATTTGTTAAATTAACCAAAAAAACTCTTGGAAAATACATGTTACATTCAAAAATAACGTTATTAAAAATAATAATAAATAAGGCCATATTAAAATATATACATAATATTTGGTTTCATATTCAACGTAAATAAGTTTAATTTATAAACATTTATTTTTACATTAAACCGTAAAAATATTTGACAAGAAAAAAATAATAAATTTAACAAAAAGAAAAACTCACCCAACGCATATTTGTTTCATTCTTAATTTTAGGAAGCAGTGTTAATATATTCCAAAGTAAATACTGATACAAATATTTCAGAAATGTTTATTTAAACGCATAAATATATCTTGAACAGTATGTGTTTACCTTGCACTAAAACTATTAAATGCAATTACAGAATTTTTAAATAATTATTTTTTAAAAGATAATGTGTTACACAAAAAAAGAATAAAGGTTATTCCATCATCATATTCTACATAGAAAAAATATTTGCCAACAAACAAAATATAAAATGAATAAGAGAAAAAGATAAAAAAAAAAATTAAGATAATTGTAATTACTTTATGTTTTCGTTAAAAACGTTTTACTACTGTGATGCAAACAATTAAACCATTATTTTGTGTTGAAAGCATATGTTCTAATTAAAAGAAAAAAATAATGTTTGTTAAATAAATTAAAACAAAATACGTTTAATAAGTTATAATTAGAGATGCTAGATATTGAATAAATAGAAAATCAAATACTGAAACATACATTGTCATTACAACAGTCTATGGTATTTTGCGGATTTAATAAATTTGTTAAGGTCTTTGTTTCAGCTCCAAGATATTTTTCCTAGCCGCAGTACGAGGGTGAATAAAAAAAACCAAGACATTTTTAAATGATTATATTTTATGCATTATTTTTCATAATTATATAATTATTATTTTCCAAAATAGCTTGCTTTCGCATCTATATACTGTTTCCAGTGTAGTAGGATTTTATTAATCTTGTGTAAAAAAAAAAAAAAAAAAAAAAAAAAAAAAAAATTAGGACGTATGTGAATCCAATAGCACAATCTCCCACGTCTTCATCTGATGAAAATTTGTCTTTTCGTAAAGTACCTTTAGACGCACCAAACAAATTCTAGGCCGAATAGGATGAGTTTAAATCATAAGGGGGATACCACAGTGTCATCCTATGAAGTTTGTTTGAGTTTTGTTTTGTAACTCCAGCTGTGTGAGACCTCTATAAGGTGTCATTGGTACATTCATTAGTGCCAAACATCAGCCGACTTGATTCTTTTATTTGTTGAAAATTTAATAATTTTAATTTATGCAGCCACAGTATGTCTTCTGTGCTCACTCATAAAAATCCGCTACTGATACGAAATAATTAAACCTCTGACAGTCTTAAAAAGGGCAAATCTGTAATGTTTTTTTCTTGGATTTTGTTTTAAATTCTAATAAAAACTAATATTTCAACATTGAATATAAGAAAAACTCAATTACAAATATGAATGTAATTCTTGAGAAAATTATTCCTTCCTCAGTGCATTAAATCAATAAAATTTATTACTTTAAATAATGCTTTGATTGCAGTAAAACCTGGAGAGCAGTGAACATATTAACACGGGCTTGTCTGTAAGAAGGTTCTAACAAACACAACAGGTGCCAGAACAGCCTGTGATTTGACAAAAATACAGCGTTAGATTACAAGATTTTAATTAGATTTTGGTTAGATTACAAGATACTGAAATTTGTAAGTTATATTCGTAAAATTTCCGTATTTTGAATGGAGATGGCAAATCATATTTGAGAAGAAAAAGCAATGGTAAACCAGTTTTTAAATTTATGGATGTTTCTTAGAATACAGGTGTAATAAAAAGGTGTATGTTCATAAAAATCATGAAGAAATGTCTGTATTGCACAGTAATCCGCTTACCGAGTTAAAATACACTTTCTCGCTCCAACCATAACCTATATTTTAATTCATAGGATAAAATAATCCGAATTGCTGAAGGTGTAGCGAAATCCAATCAGTGACAGAATTTACTCCTACAGTGCCAATTATAAAGAGTCTGGTAAAGTGTTTGTTGAAAGTAAATAGTGGTTTCTTTCGAAAAGTTTGCTGTTTTTGTCACATTCCATGTAAAACAACATAAGTTTGCTGCAAATATCGTTCCTAAATATTAGTTATTGCTAAGATTATGATCGTTGAACACCTTTAGCTTCAAGTGTTATATCCCGTACTTCATGAGTAACGAAATGTTTTGCGACTCAGACCTTACACGTAAAAACTGTTTGTTTTCTAGTTAATTATCACTATGTAAAGTTCTAAATAACTTATTCAATCGTACAGTCTATGTAAAATATATGAAGAATTATGTAGTATGTACGACTAGTGCAATATTTCGATTAAATTTCTTCTCTATAGGGAAATTTACAGGCATGATATTAAAATATAATCCAGTTAATATCGCTCCTAGAAATTCATTATGTTTTGTAACTTTAATATTTATAACTATAAAAGATTTTTATCATAGCGTTTATATCCAATCATTAAATCAACATTAAGAACGTGACTAATTTACTATTATTTCCTAAATGAATAAAGTTTAATTGAAGTTCAAAATGTTTATTTACTTTTTTTTATATAATTAATTTTGCTAGCATTCAGCTGGTCTTTCTTTACGTATTTTATAATAAAAAACAATAAAATAAGAAAGCATTTTTATATATGAAATGATAGATTAAACACATTTCTTTATCTTAAGTACAAAAAAACAATTAGTTAGCTGATTTGAAATCAATATTAAAGATCATTTTGTTTACTTTCCTCTATACAAAAATTCATTTTTGTCAAAAGAAAATGTTAAGGTAATGTTTAACAAAAGTCACTAAAATAAGGTATGTGTGTAAAAGGAGAAATGAATTTCAAAAAGAGTTTCGGCTTTTAAAAATCTTTATTCTACTTGCGCAATTTTAAGCTTTTCCAAACATTAATAGGTAAAAATAAGTCTGAACGAAAGAAAATATAAAAATTAAAAATTAATAACAGAAGGTATTTTTAATGTTTTTGCAGAAAAATTGCTCAACAGATATTTCTTCTCTTAGAAAGACATTGAAAGCTAAGCTTAAAATACATATTTTAAAACTTTCTCTGTTTATGTTAGAATATAATGAATCTTTGAATAATACTAAAATAGCAGGAGAAAAGTAATTTAAAGTGCGATTGTTTTTTTAGTCAAAATACTTCTAAACTTTATTTATGACTACTTGGTTTATAGTACAAAAATTGCCTTTTGAATGTGCGCAGCTGCCATTTATGGATAATAAAAGTTTCGTAAGCCAATGTTTTAAAGTTTTGGAGTATAAAAAAAAGAAACGCTTGTTATGAGAATGATTAAACTTTTGTTTTATTAGGAAAGTTAAAAGTTTGGATAAAGATATTTACAAAAATAATGAAAATATTGACCATATTTCATTGATGCAGATGACCTGTTCATCATACTATTTACACAAATATGTAACGAAACTGTTTTTGTTGTTATCTAGAAATTCTTTGGCAATAATCCTCTTCACACAAATATGTAACGGATCAGACTATTTACACAAATATGTAACGGAACTGTTTTTGTTGTTATCTAGAAATCCTTTGGCTAGAAATCCTTTCGTTATATATATATATATATATATATATATATATATATATATATATATAGAGAGAGAGAGAGAGAGAGAGAGAGAGTTAAAAGTTTGGATAAATATATTTACAAGAATAGTGAAAGTCTTGACCATATTTGATTGATGCATATGACATGTTCATCATACTATATACACAAATATGTGATAAAACTGCTTTTGATGTTATCTAGAAATCCTGTTGCAAAAGACAATATAGGCATAAAGGCACTCGATTGTTTTGATTGTGAACGCATCGTCAAGCTAACCTAGTATGTGCTATTTTACAAAAATTTTTTTACAATTGAATCTGGCCTTCGAAATTCGAGGGTTTTCTGCTTTTCGCAGCGGTTTTATGGACATTTTGGCCTTCCTGGTCGGTCAGCAATCGTGTTTAAGCAGGTGCAAGTGTCTGTAGCGATGGATTTCGTTCCATCTCGCGCATAGTGGTACATTAAACCGGAGTTTGTCAGCATAAAGCGTTTGTTCTCCTGAGTTGAATTTGACTAGAGGAGAAGTTCAACGTGGTTAATCACTTTTTATTTATCATTGCAATAAAGTTGATTAGACGGTCACGTGCTGTTATTATTATTGGGGATTTAGGTCCCCTTAAGAAAGTTATGGAGGCCTGCGCATCGCAACAAAATATATCCCTGAGTGTATAAGCTAAGATTTGAAGTGTTTCATTGGTCGTCGGTACATAAGTTTTATTTATTCAAAAGACATTTTTAGTATATAGTAAAGTATATTTTCATACTAGGAGTATTTTGAAAGTATTTATAAATTCAGGATAAATTTCGAGACTCAGTCATTGTTCTTGACCGTTTATCTTTAACAAATACTTGTTTTTTATTCTACATCTGAGTAATTACTGAACTAGACCAGCACGTAATGCACCTGCACGCTACAAAGTCTATTTTTTATTGGTCAGAAAGTTGTGAAATTTTGTGAAGAACATAATGAAGGAATGGGAATTTGTTTAAGCGAAAAAATAGTTCAAAATTTCGCCACCAGACGGCGTTTTTAATGAGTCAATCGCATTTGAAACATTCTGTAAGTCATGATAAGCCAAAAACTTTACCTGATATTAAAGACATGTTCACCACATGTTTTTAGCATTTCCTAGAACACATTGTTGTGAACTGTGGAACATGCTATCCTACGATTCCAGATGGTAGCTGAAAATGATGGACGTCATGTGGAACACGTTTTGTTGCAATAAAATATGTAAAGTAATCCAAAATGTATGCTAAATGTATAATACATTAAATGTTCTTAGTTTATCATGACTTACCAAATGTTTCAAATGCGATTGATTTGTTAAAAATGCCATCTGGTGGCGAAATTGTGAACTATTTTTTTTCGCTTAAACAAATTCCTATTGCTTCATTATGTCTTTTCCAAAATTTCACAACTTTCTGACCAATAGTTTCGTCTGTAGACAACTTTAAAGTAGGGTCGTTTAATTATGGACACCCTGTATATCACTTTGATGTCTTCAGATTATATGCCTTATGAGTGATAAAGCTCTCTCCTTAGAAAAAGCACTAGAAACCAATTATCTATAATACACGAGTCTTCCTGTTTTCTCTGTAACAATTTTTTTATCTAATACTCGACTCATCCTGCTTACTCTATAACAATTATATATAATATGTTTATTTTTTTATCTTGCACCTTGTCTATCAGCTTAAAGTTTTGAAATTGAGTTATTGTATATATTTTTCTAATCATATTCAACTGGATACCTTGGAATAATAATGTTCTGACATCTTCAACCGTCTTTTGTTAGAAAAATCAATTTTTGCAATAAATTCCAATGTAAGGTCGTTATTGTTGAAATATTAGCTTAATAGTTTCAAAACAAAAGACAATATTTTATTAATATTCTTTTTTAAATAGTAATATTTCCAGTAAAATAGAATAGAGCTAAAATGTTGAATTTAATTAGTACAATGTTGGTGCGTTCCTACAGTATTTCTTGACAGTAAGTATGTTATATTGGGAAATTGTGAACAATCAAATATCTAGCCAAAATGTCATACTTTAGAGTAAGCTTCCAATAATTTGAAAAAAATAAAAGTTTTTTTTTTTTTTTTGGTCGTTAAAGCGCTCTAAAAACAACATTTTCAAAACTGAGAAAAAATACTCAAATATGAGTATGTTGCACTGTCAAAATGGCTCCGAATCAAAATTACTTAAGTTTGAAACATGTATATATACATGTTTCAAACTTAAGTAATTTTGATGAGCATATATACTCATTTCTGAAAACATGCACACATTAAAGAATAAAACATCATGTGCTCATATTTGATTATGTCCATGTTTCAAACAACAGTAAAAAATAGTTAGAAAAACAAAACGCTAGTGCTGCCATTTCTGATTCTATTTACGAATATGGGAGGATAAACAAAATTTACGCTTTTACACAGAGCCCGCCATGTACCCGAGTCCTACTACTTACAAGTCTATTGCCTTATCCCTTTCGCCATCCAGATCACATGAGTGGGTTATTTTACATGCAAGTCATAGAATGATTCGGACGCGTGTTGATATTTTTTATAGGATTCATTAATTTTTTGCTGAGAAAATTGGAAATTTTTAACGGAATTTCGTATAGATTTGGTCAATTTGAGATGGTGGTTAAGATTGTACAACTTTATTATTTATGTGGGGAAGGTAAGAAATGAATTATACAAATTTTCAATTCGATTGTTATGAGTATATTTCTTAAATGAAAAAGCGCTCATTGGATATTGAATATTAACTGGCTAAATTAAAGGTCATATTTTAATGACTGATAAATTAAAAATATATATATTATGAAACAAACGGAATAATAAATTCTAAATACATGAAATATTTGTCTATATTCTTTTTAAGGGGATAAACACTTTCAAATCTAAAAGTAAAACAACTGACACTGATATACTTTTTACGAGGAAATCACTGAAGCAAAATCCAATGTTTTTGTTAGTTTCGGCCGGAGGTAATCTATAATTTGACATACGGCTGTAATTTGACATACAATTGAATTAACTTGCTTTTTGACACAAAAAATCGCACGTAAGACAACTTACATTAATGTATATTTTTGTGGAAACTATTGAAGCTATATCAATATTTTATAAATAGTTTTGTAAATGTAGCTACACTATAAATCGATCGTTCACAAAATATATAATAAAAAATACAATACTTCTACTTCACTAGGGAAATACTTAATTTTTTTTTTGGATTGTTTACATGTAATCCGAATGTCCTAATTTCTAGATTATCTACTGTCAAATCTATTAAAATTATTTAAAATGATTCAGTTTTTCCCGAAAAAAAAAGATACATCAATACCAGCTTTTTAATAGGCAATTTGCAACGTTTCACCCCCTTAAATTAGTATTTTTGTTTGCGGCTTGAATGTGATTTTACAAATATACCTATTAATTATCTCGTGACAAAAAATATGAATGAATGTTTATTTTTTTCTACCAAAATGTAACATTTTTATAAAAGTTTTTTTTTTAATTCGTCTGTTCACACCACACTGTAAATCAATATATCTATCAACTAGTATTTAAATACACGTATGTATCTATTTATATCGTAAAGAAGCAATTACAATTATTTAAAATGTATTCTTTTATCTTAATGCTTATAATTAATTTTAATTTAAAGAAATCGTCATCATAATTACATTTTCGCGCATTCCCTTAGCATATCCTTTATAATAAATATTGCGTTTCTTCAAATTTCATATTAAAATTATATAATGAAGAGTATTTTTTAATGAGACATATATTTTTAAATGTTAGAATAAGATGAAATTTTTGCAAATAAAATATTTTATTACTATTTCAGAATAGAATTTAGTAGAATAATTTGGATATAAATCTAGCTATATAATAAAGCAAAAACATGTGCTTGAATACATGTGAAGTCATATTAACGGTGGCTACACCTTAACAATTATTTTAGCTTTTACTGCAATTTTTATAACTTCTAAATATCACGCAATTTTAATTTTTGCACTGTCGAATAAGAAATAATTTATTTTTCAAATGCAAATTGTTCATAAAGCGTTCCTAAAGTTCCTGATTTAAAATGTAACTGCTCATGGTATGCTTAAGCTGGCCTTAACAACATCAAAAATGGATAGTATTGATTTGTTACCTTTTGTACAATGGGCAAAATGCATAACAATCAAGGTTTCTAACCTTGATTTTTCGAAAGCTTACCGCATAATTAAAGATTCTCACTCCTTAGTCAATGACAACCTTGATCTTGATTTTTGAGAAGCTTACCACATCATTAAAAATTATCACTCCACAGTCCATGACTTAATTAGAGTACTACTGATTTTCCAAGTATTTGGAAAGAATTAATTTAGTTTTCCGTTTTTGGTTTTCTTTTGTTTCTTTCGTTCTCACGTAGATGTCTGTACTTGCCCACTCAGTTGTTTCTTGCCATGTTCTTCCCATTGGTTGCTTTTTGTCGTTCTCTACACGCATCAGGTATATAGGACACGCATCAGGTGCGCTCATCATAAGAAACGCATCAGGTATATTGTAGCACGCTGTTCTTTGCACTTTGTCGCACTGAAGAAGAATCTCACTTGTGGATTCGAAACAACTGTTTGCTGCTTCTTTGCGTATTATTTGTGCATTTTTAATGTTCGTTTTCGCCCTTTAATATTCTTGAACAAAAGTTTTATTTGCTATTTTTAAAAAAGAAGAGTGTAAGAGATTTGTATAAATTTTACAAAAATGTCTGTTTATTAAAACACGTTTTTCTCTCTCTTCGTAATTAGAGAAATTATCCATATTTGTGGGATTATTTTGGAAAAAACCTGAGGTAGCTGGTATTTAGATCCCATTTTGTAAACTCAAAATTTGAAGAGTTTCGAAAAGATTCTTTTTATACACAGAAAACGCTTTTTAAACAGATTTTTTTCCCTAAACGGATGTTAAACATATCAAGGTACCCTACTATGAATTTTTTTCTCCACTAATTTTCATAAGTGTAGGATTGAGATTAAAAATAAAATTAATAGTGGGTATTTTGATATTCTTCTCTATTATTTATATCCACTAAATCTATTTTTTAAATTTTTTTTATCAAGCATTAAGCTTGAAGTGGGCGTACAATAGCTATGGTATTGGTTTGAAGAGTAATCTGTTGATTTGAAATGCCGTATTTGCCAAATTACTCAATCCTGCCACCACAAAATAGTTGAAAATATCACTATAAATATATGGAACGTCCCCGCAATTCTTTTTTTTTTTAATTAATACATTGAAATTTATTTGTAAAAAATGTTAGCAAAGTTTATTTTTAATACATTCAATCGTATTTATTTTACAATATTGCTTTAGACATTAATCTATTTAATTTTTTTCTCATTTCATGTAAATTTTTGTATAAATTAATCTTAAAATTTTCAGTTACTTCTATTTTTTTTTCTCTATTTTATTTGTGTATAGCTGTCGTAAATAATTTGTATTTCACAAAAGAAGATAATTACGTATGCTTCAGAAAATTTAAACATTTAAAAGGAATAATGTGATTTAATTTTTAGGTATAAATATTTTATAAAGTAATAAAAATGAAGTCAATTATAAAACATTTTTAAGTACTTTATTCGTAAAAGGAGCAATGTATTTATCTTCCTCTAATTATAGACTATTCTGTGAATAGAAAAAGGCATTTTATATAAACAAGAAATAACAATCCGAAACAGGAACTGCTTCAATTTAACATAATTTTATTTTGTTTACTCTTTCTTTAAAAATATTTTACTATTGTAATGCAAATAATGAAATTACTGTTTTTAGTAGCATGCATTTGTTCTATTTACGAATAAATTTTTAAGTACTTTGTAAAGAAAATTTGTTTAATAAGAGTTAATTAGGCAGATGTATGAATAAATTAAAAAACAAACTGTTTCAGGAAAAAAAAAATAATAAAGCTGTTTTACAGAAACTAAATATCCAATCATTTTTTGTTCTGTATTTTGTATCGACTTAATAAAATTGTTTATGTTAATAATTGAATTTTTCACGCAAAATAACTGATAATTAGAATAAAAAGAATTAAAACTAAGCTATTCATTATCCGATAAAGTGAAATGATCATAATAAAATAGTTTGTTTTGCTAATAACGCAAAAATGCTTTAACGACCGTATATTACAGAGCTTATAAAAATTCTTTAAAAAGATTAAAAAAAAGAAAAAAATCTAATGAGGGCCCTAAGATGTTTTACACCCGATTACGCTTTACATCTTTATTTTCTTAAAACTAATTGTCGTCCACTAAATTGTCATAAGTATCCTGAAAAATATTTTATATGTATATAAAAAAGGCATAACTATTAAAATGAACAATAAAAAATAAAATTTTAAGGAATAAAAAATGTAAGTATATTTTTGTTTAAAAGAACACTTTGAGAATTATATATTAAATTATAAAAATAACATTAGTTTAAAATTATTATAGAGCTGTATATATATATTTTTGACGTAATATCCAACGTAAGTGTTTTTAACGTTATACAAATGTATATGCTGAAAACTATCAAGGGTATTACCCGTCCCCCACCCCCCAGCAAAATACGAATTCATAAAAATGTTACCTATAACTTTTTTATGCTTAACTTCAACAAGCATAATAATCATCAAAACAAATATTTTACGAATTTTTACGTACATTTGAAATAGACCAAAGTATCTTTAACTATATATACTTACTTTCCTATAAAAATCGCAAAGAAAAAAAAAAAAACGTTTTCAATATTTCATTCTTAAATAATAATGTGTTAGTTAATGGAATAAGTTATGCCTATATAATGAAATATATCCCATACAAAACACTTCAAAAAAACTAATTATAAAATGAAGAACAAAAACACTTTCAATTTAACACAATTGAGTTACTTTACTCTTTATTTAAAAATTACTTTGTTACTTTAATATAAATAATGAAACTAATTGATATAACTACTGATTATTTTGTTTAGAAATCATGTTCTAATTACAAATATAAAGTTAGGTACGCTGTAAAATAATAAGAACAGTTATTTAAAACAGAATAACTTTCCTTAATTAGTATGTTTTAAATATCTTTCCGTATTATTTTTTTTATACTTTAATTGTGTGTATACGTAGGAAAACAAATAATCACACAAAAAGTGAACCATAGAAATATTAATAATTCTGTTTCACAAAAAATAGTCAATAATGTTTTCTATGATATTTTTTATTGTAATTTTAATAGTAAACATGTTTAGATTGGAAAAGGAATTATTTATATCATATAGAATGCATTTGTCAAAAGAGATTTTTTATTTATTCAATTGAATATCAGATAAATTGAAATATCCCCGAAAAAGAATATCTTATAATTTAACATAAAGGCATTTTAAATACCGTAAGTAGTAAACCCACAGAAATTTTAAATAATCTGTGTAATCACAGATATTTTATATAATTAACATTTATTAAAAAGTTTCTGAAAACATATGCTGATTATGCTTTATAATTACATTTGCTGAACAAATTGCTTTATTATGAATTGTCATAAATGATATGAGAAATCAAAGAAAGAAAATATTAAACGCTTATCCATTAGATAAAAACAATATAAAGTAAATTTGAAATACATAAAGGGAAATAGGGAAATACCTATATCTTATTATCTATTTTGAATGTATATGTTACAATCTAAAAACTAGTCATTGGGGGCTACCGTAATACTTACCCATCATGGATATGCATAATATAAAATATAAAAATAGAGCATGGGTAAACTACTTATAAAATGCTTTGCAATTCGAATAAAATCGCGGCTTGATGACGTAATAAGCTTTAAATATTCTGTTAATGAATTGCGTAAAAGAAACATCGTTATAACTTCAACAATATTAATCATATTAACTAACGGTTTGCTGTGATGGATTAGGCGTCTCATTTCCAATTAAAATATATATCTGAATTGAAATAGAGAGTCATGAAAAATCGAAGAGTGTTGAAAATATGAGTAGAAATATCTCAGCAAATATTTATCCGATCGACTTCATTCTTTATGTAAAATTTATGTTTTATTATTGTCTTTTATATTCATTATTTAAATAAAACAATTTCGAAAAATTGTATATTCCTTTTATCAGAATGAATATTTCGAGAGTTCGAAAAAAATAGTTCCGGTTAATCGAGGTTACTGAAATTCAGTAAGCTTCTTCCAATTACTACATACTAAGTACACACCAAATTTCAAGTCTCTATCTCAATTTGGACGGCCTTTTTTTTTCTAAAAATATGTTTTTCGGAATCTGCAGTGTCTGAAACGTATAAATCCATGATTTTTCTTTTTTTTTTTTTTTTTCGATTTCCAAAACGATTACGAGATTATCCTATACTACGTATGATGGATAAGTAATAACTTTACTTTAAACTTTACAATAAGATATAGTTCATTTTTTAAGTATTATTTTTGTTAAGTATAAAAGTTTGCTTTGTAAAGGTGGTTAAAAGTGTTAAAATATTTTTGAACGAGTGCATCTAAAGTTTTACTTAAATTTATTACATAAAAGAACATTTACTTAAAATCTTGTTACATTTTCTTATTTTGTTAAGTTTATTTTATAACATTTAATTAAATTTTACATAAATATTTGAATTAACAGAAAATATCTGAAACAACTTTTCTATGGCGATTATTTTAAAATCAAAATATTAGAAAGCAATGCTAATAAATTCTAATTTAAATACTGAAAGGAAATGTTTTATTCGAATTTTTAAAACATAAAGGTTTCTCAAAAGTACTTCCTTATCGTCATTAAAGATTAATGTAAGAAGCTAATTATACAATTTTTAAATACATCATTCTTGGAAAAGAATGTATTACATAAAGAAAAAATTCTTTGATTTGTAGTTCAGTTCATTGATAAATTTATTATAATATAGTCCATACAGAAAATATTTAATAATTACGAACTAACAGATACGGCATTAGTTTAACATAATATTGTTCTACTTTATTCTTGCGTTTAAAATATATTATTATTGTGATGCAAATAACAAAATCTATTATATTTTGAAAAAGGATTTGCTAGAATTATAAATAAATAATAAAGTATGCAGAAAAAATTAAAACAAAGTACATTTAATAGTAACATTTAATTTGGCAGGAGAGCGAAAATATATAAATGATACAAATAAAAAGTACACTGCCACGCGAACATTTATTAAATGAAAGCTGTTTCGAAAAAATAATTAACCAGATATTTTATTTTGTACAGTATAATTACGAAATTTATTAATTTGTTTATGTTATGAATATAAGTATTTGCAGCAAATAAAAGGTATTTGTCATAACGAATAATAATATGATATTTCTCATTGATAAAAAGATATAGCTATAAAAAAAACATTTCGTGTAATTTAAAATAAAGCTGTTTTAATTGCCCGAATAATATACTAATTTGGATTAAATTTTTAATTAATTGGACAAAAATGCAAATTTTACTAACGAAATTTAGGGAAATTTTAATCCTGATTGATGTTTGGAATTCGCATTTTTAAATGTATGTGCTGTACTCTAAATTACTATACATAACAAGTAAATTTTGAAAAAATATATAAGAAAGGCATTATTATTAAATAAAATCACTATGAATAAATATTTGATAGAAATAAAATATGTATTTGTTAAACGAAATAAGAACCTCTTGGAAAATATATGTTACCGTCCAAAATATAGCGTTATTAAAATATAATAATAAATAAGGCCATATTAATATATATACATATATTTGGTTTCATATTAGACGTTAAGTAATTTTAATTATGAACATTTATTTTTACTTTAAACTGTAAAGATATTTGACAAAAGAAAATAATAATTACTTTAACAAAAAGAAAAACTCACCCAACGCAAATTCGTTTCATTCTTAACATTAGGAAGCAGTGCTAACATATTCAAAAGTAAATACTGATTCAAATATTTCGAAAATGTTTATTTAAACATGTGAATATATCTTGAACTGTATGTGCTTACCTTGCACTAAAACTATTAAAGGTAATTACAGTATGTTTAAATAATTATTATTTTTTTTTAAATAACGTGCTACACACAAAAAAAAATAAAGCTTCATTCATCATCATATGCTACACAGAAAAATATTTACTAACAAACAAAATATAAAATGAATAACAGAAAAAGATAAAAAAATAATTTAACATAATTGTGATTACATTATGTTTTCGTTAAAAACGTTTTACTACTGTGGTGCAAACAATGAAATCATTATTTTGCGTAGAAAGCATATGTTCTAATTAAAAGAACAAAAAATTGTGTTTGTTAAATAAATTAAAACAAAATACGTTTAATTATGATTAATGATGCTGGATATTGAATAAATAGAAACAAAAATTAATACTGAAACATACATTGTTTGAGGACCAAATATTATATAAACGCTGTGTCACAGAATTTAAGTAATGGAACAGCTGCCAATTTTATTTTGTGGATTTAATAAATTTGATAAGGTTTTTGTTTTAGGTTCAAGGCCCTTGTCCTAGCCAAAATACGAGAGTGAATAAAAAGAAACTACACTTTTTTGAAGGATTACATTTTACGCATTCTTTTCCAAAATTATATCATTATTATTATCCCAAATAGATTACTTTCGCATCTATATACTGTTTCCAATATAGTAGGATTTTATTAATCTTGTGTAGAAAAAAAAGACGTATGTGAAGTCAATTGCACATTTTCCCACTTCTTCATCTGATGATCTTTATATTTTCCTAACGTATCTTTAAAGGCACCCAAACAAATTTTAGACCGAATATGATTAGTATGGATCATAAGGATGGTAACAAAGTGTTATCCAGAGAAGCTTGTTTGAGTTTTGTTTTGTTACACCAGCTGTGTGAAACCTCGATATGGTGTCATTTGTACATTCATTAGTGCCAAACATCAGCAGATTTGTTACTTTTATTTGTAGAGAATTTCATAACTTTAATTTATATAGCCCTTGAATGTCCTTTGTGCTCCCTCATAAAAGTAGTGATTAAATATTATAATGTGTGTAGAATAAGGCGATGCAAACGGATTATTAATGCGTACAAATTTTATCATGAAGGCTATGACAAGTAAAAAAAAATCTTTTGATATTAAAAAAAAAAAAAAAATCTCTTTTTTATTTGATACAATCCTGTAGAAATACAGTATTTAATATCTGATAAAATGAAATATCTCTGATAAAGTATGATTTGTAATTTAACATAAAAACGTTTTAAATGATGCAAGTAATATGATTATAGGATTTTAAAATCAAATAGCTATTAAAATAATCATTAATAGGTCATCTGGAATTGATTTGAATTCCGATTCAGCTTTTCAGCTCAAGTTTCATGAACTAATTGCTCCACTCTCAAACTCTGATTAAAAAAATCTGAAAAAAACAATATTAAATGCATAACTATTAGATTAAAGCAATAAAAATTAGATTTTAGAAATACAAAACAAATATGTAATTGTTAAAAAAATCGAAAACATAAGTTAAATTACAAGCTTGACGTTATTTTAAATTTTCGAAAAGTTGTAAATTTCAACACAAAAATATATTTGGTTTAATATTCAACGTATGTCTCTATAAACGTAATTAAAATTTTACTTTTAATTACGAAAAATATTTGAGGAAACAGAAAAATCGCGAATGCTCAAAAAGGATATACCAACATTATTTTCCATAATTAACTTCAACAAATTATTCCAGCATTTTTATTTTAAATTTAAAGTGATAAAAATTGTTTTCTTAATATTAAATAAATAAATTAAAATATAAATATGGAAATCCTTGAAAGCTTTATTCCTAAAAGTTCGTGCGTTATGCAATTAAAAAGTTATTCCTTATCCATTTTAATATGACCAATACAAAAGAACAATTATATCGACAATTTATAAAGTTAATTTACCAATTCTCTTTATTCTCTCTTTAAAATATTTTACAATTCTCATGCAAATAACAAAAGTACTATTTTGTGTATTAAAGATATGTTCTAATTAAAACTGAAGATTAAAATACGTAGCAAGAAAACAAACAATAGCAATGTGTAATAGAGATTAATTAGGCAGGAAAATAAATAAATAAAAAAAAATTAGAAAAGGATGGTCCTAAAATAAATAATATATAAAGCTGTTTTGGAAAATTTACTTAACAAATTATTCTATAATGTTGTATATTTTTATTACGGATTCGAGTCTAATTGTGTTTAGAGTATGGGTGGAATTATTTATATCAAATAAAAGGTGTCTGTCAAAACCTGCTTAAAACAATGTGTTACAATTTGAGATAAAACACTATATATGCAATGAAATGTTTTCTGCGTAGTTAAAAGAAAACGTGTTTTATTTGCCACAAGCAATATATTTATTGAACTTCTTAAAAATTATATCGTAAATGCAAACAAAATTAACTAATAATGATATTGTTAATCTGTAGATCAGGAGCCTCAAGGTCAGCTCTGCAAATCATTGTTTCTTAACATACTTTGCATAATATTCAAAATTCTACAAACAGGAATATAAAGTTTTTAAATCATATAAATATTTATAAGCATATGAAATACTTCGAAATTTAGGAAATTAGAAGCGTTAAATTAAACACAATGTTATGCAATGCTATTCTGAAATTCAGATGAACTGCTTATTATTGTAGTTTTTTAGATAAAAAACTAAATTGAACACCCCGTAGTCTCATTTACAACAGTAATTTTCTATTGATTGCGCGAATGATTATACTATTTCGTGGATTTCGTTTTGCACTACGAATTTTATTAGGATAAGCAACAGTTTGGACTGGTATTTTATGTTATCGTGATATCAAAATATCAATTTTTACATACCTGCCAACCACGAAACACCTGCACCTGATGAATAAATAGGTGTAGCCAATATACTATAATCATAAATAGCGTAGCCAGTATACTATATATACACATTACGTTACTGACTATAGCTGCCGCAGTTGTAAAGTCAATAAGGATTGACATCGCTTTATTGGGTACCCCTGTATTGTTCAATGTTACGCATACACACTTTAATATAACATATATAATAATTAGTGCATAAGTGAAACTATAGTATTTATCGTGATACAATGATTGTTATTTATTACATGAAAATACGAAAACGACTACTTACCGCACAGCAATGACATATATAATAAAGAGCAAAATGCACTGCCAGGGAAATGTCTCTTGCCCAATTATATCTCCAGAGGAATGTTAAGTATAAAAAGAGAGTTATTTAAAAATATTAATAATAATTTTAATTCTGACACTTTTTTATCAAAATATTTGTGGTTAATTTAATTGACGCATATAATATTTTGTTAACTTTGTCTGCCGCCATTCAAAAGTAAAAATTTAGTAAACATTGTAAAAATAAGTAGTTCTTCTAAGTACAATTAGTGAGTATAATTCAATTCTGCGCGCTTTTATGAATAAATTGGAATCTACTCCAATTCTTATATGATAGCTAATATGGATGCGACCTAGTGTTATTTGTTCCCTTTACTACATAACATTATAAATGAAAAGAGTGATTTGATTCATTGAAATTTACTTTTAGAAAACAGTGATACTTAAATATCATCCGTTTTCTGCTGAATTATTTAAGATATTGTACGATTCATCAGGAGTAGGAGTAACCATACTTTTATAATTTAAGAATAGTTAAAAATATACTACTGATTGCTTAGCACAACGGGCATTATTTAATATTAAAAAAATAAGTACTTATTCGTTACTTTGTTACTTTGTTACTTTGTTGTTTTTATCAATTATATTTATTCATTTATTTTATAGTGATAAAATTATTTATTTTATAGAATATTTTTTTAACATTGTTTTTAAAAAATCTAATCATATTTCCGTAAATCAGCGATGTATCTTTTATCAGTTTAATTATTTTGTGTCAAAATGTATAACTTTCTTTTGTAAAATAATCCAATTATTTACCTAACGGAACACACCGTAAAAATAATAGGATTTTTAAATAACCGAGATATTTCATTTACAGCTCTAAAATAGTTTAATTTTAATTAACACCCACATCTTAATAGAACATTATTATTTTTTAATATTTCATAAATTTCTACATTTCATTACATCTTCGTATTATTAAAAAAGCAGCGGCTTTTAATTCACATAACTCCAAACATATTTTAAACACATTTATATATATATTTTTTTTTTCTTTAAAAAAAATTTCCCGCTGGAAATAATGAAAAAATAAGTAATGTATTTCCCCAAACTGCTTTCTACTTTCATCCTAAAAACTGGCGAAACATAAAAGAGAATGTTTAATTAAATAAATGAGAAGAACTTTTTTTAGAGGTTATAGAATTTTTCTTTTAAGAATATTTCTGTTGTAAAAAAATGAAAAAGCCTTTTAAAATGTAAAAGAGATTCAATTAGATTTAGAATTACAAATGGAAGATACGAAAATCATAAATGGAAAAATTAACTTATTAAGTGTACAAAGCGCATTTATTTTTTTTTTTTTCAGGATTTTAAATACCTTTAATAACGCGAAATACATTTTTGAACTAAATGATTTTGTCAAGAAAAAAGAAAATGCTAGTTGACAAAATTTGAATTTTCTTTTTTTATACAACTAAAGAAATCTTAAAATTATTTATTTCCAATAAATTTAATGTTTTTTGAAATAACTTTTTTTATGAATCACAGATTTCTGTAAATGTAAGAGTAAGTTTTAAAAAAAGTTAATTTATTTGAGAGAAAAAAAAAATATTATTATACATGTAAAAATACAATTAAAATATTCATATATATGCTATTAAATATTTCATATTATTGCTAATCTGATTCTTAGTTATAAGAAATGCACCATAAGGATATCCCATAAAAGAATCAAGAAAATTAAAAAAAAAAAAACATGCATTTTAAGTATGCATGCCGAATATACATAAAAATACAAATTGATACAAAATCAATGTATTATGTGTCACTCATTTATAGAGATATTAATGCCTTCAAAATGATTTTTCGTAAATCAGTAATATTATTCTACCAATTTAAAAAATAATTTTCGAAATGGAAACAGCAATAATGGAATTTTATGGTCTTGTTGACAGTTAATCTTAAACTGAAGTCTTCGGACACCAAGCATCACAGTTTTGTTATAAAACATTAAGGGCCGTCTTGATATTTCAATTGCTAAAAACCTTGAAACTTTCAATATAAATCCCAAATTATACATCACATTTAGATCATTTTACCGTTGAATATCAAACGGGAAAAAAACTTTATATTTGAAGATTATATAACCTTGCATTTACATGTAGTAAGCTGCGCAACTTGTCTTGTGGGTTTGATTGTTTATTAATTTGAAATTTATTTTGTTATTTCTGTTGATTATTGATTAGTTTAGGCTTGTTATGTTATAATGCTTCTTTGAGTTAGTTAATTACTTTCAAATATTTTATTCTTTTCTGGTTTGTTTATGTTCTTCATTTTATGGTTTAAATTATTTGTTACAGATTTAGTTCAATTTAAATTATATATATATATATATATACAGTATGACCTCTAAAGTCCCTTGCCACCCCCTTAACTTTGGAACGGCTGCTGCTATATTCATAAAAGTGGTGTTTAGGTATAGTAAAATAGCCATGCGCTACTGAATGAAACCGCCTACGGCGCCAACTGGTGGAAAACTGCAGAGTTAGCATTCCTATCTCGAAAACGGAAAGAGATAGGTAATACAAGTGATTTACAAAGCTGTAGAGCATAATCGATTTAGTACAAAAAGATACTTTGTGGACATTAATGCGAAGATCAGAACGGTTAAAACGCGCTTTTATGTTTTCGTGATTTCCTACACTGTGACGTGACAAAACGATCTTAGAAAGAAAGAAACAACCAGTTATGAAACAGCAGGTGTTTGCGACCCCTCCTCAAACATTGCAGAACCTTAAACGACACATTACGGATGCTTGTGCCAACTTGTCACCATCTATGTCACCATCTTGCTCCAATGTATTCAACGTAAAATTCAAACAAGGATCCAAATATGCAATGTAGCTGACGGTGAGAAGTTTGAATATCTAAATTAAAGGTACATTATTATAACTAGTTTTTTTTCTTTCTAAGATCGTTTTGTCACGTTACAGTGTAGGAAATCACGAAAAAGCAAATGCGCGATTTAACCGTTCTATTCTTCGCATTAATGTCCACAAGGTGTCTTTTTGTACTAAATCGATGATGCTCTACAACTTTTTAAATCACTTTTTTTCTCTATCTCTTTCCTTTTTCGAGATAGGAATGGTAACTCCACAGTCTCCCATCAGGTGGCGCCGTAGGCGGTTTCATTGAGTAGCGCATGACTACTTTACTGTACCTAGTCACCACTTTTATGAATATAGCAGCAGCCGTTCCGAAGTTAAGAGGGTGGCAAGGGACTTTAGTGGGCATACTGTATATACAATGTAATACAGTGATAAATTGGAATACATAAGTGTTCACCAGTCAAATTGTAATTACGCACTGTTAAAACAGCGCATATAGACAGATAATGAAACGCTGTGATATACCAAAACTACGATATAAACGAAGGCGTTATAAATAATGGTAAAGTTCTGGAAATTAAATATATCACCCGTCTACCGCAATTTATCGTATGGTAGTATGCCTGGTACCAATCAATTAATAATAACTTCTACTAATTAATTGTATGCATAAATTTTGCTTAGAATGTTGTACATATATATATATACTCGGTTTAGGGCGTCATTTGTTGCCATCCAAAAAATCTACAAGCAGCTATTCCATTTCGTCCGGTTAATTATCCATTCCTCCTCCAGACCTCCTTATCGCTATTTTGATATCGTCAATCCAGTTCTTTCGTGGTCTTCCTCGTTTCCATGTGTGACTTGATTTATAGTTAAATGCGATTGTGGGTATTCTTTCATCACTCCTTCTTTTAACATAAACCATAACAGATTAATTGCTTCTTTTGAAGATCATCTAATATGATTAAAGCGCGTCAAAAGTAATTTTTTTTAATGCAAATTGAAAAGTTAAACTGAAAAAAATTCTTAAAATTATAAAAATTGAATATGTTTAAAAAAAGTAAAATAAAATAAAATAAAATAAAGAAAAAAATGGAAAAAATTGTGGTACGCAGAATGTTTAAGCTCACATCACAAAATAATCCCAAAAATTTATAACTTACAAAGAAAACATACAATATGGCCCTAAATCACACATTTCCTTCACTTTACGTTAGGTAGACAGCTTATACCACGCAAACAAAGAAAACTAGTCGTTGGGGGCCACCGTAATGCTTACCCATCATGGATATGAATAATGTAAAATATTAAAATAAAAAAAGTGTAAACTACTTATAAAATGCATTGCAATTCAAATAAAATCGAGGCTTGATGACGTCACAAACTTTAAAAGCTCGATTACTGAATTGCTTGAAAGAAACATCCTTATAACTCCAAAAATAGTAATGCTATTAACTAGCGGTTTGTTGCATCTGATTAAGCGTCAAATTTCCAATTCAAATATATCTTTGAAGTGAAATTTGGATGAAATACAGTGTCATGAAAAATGGAAGAGTGTGGAAAATAGGATTCCAAATATCTCGGCAACTCATTATCCGATCGACTTCATGCTTTATGCAAAATTTATGTTTTTTTACTGTCTTTTATATTCATTTTTTTTTAAATAACCAATTTCGAAATTTTTTATATACCTTTTATCAGAACAAATATTTCGAGAGTCCGAATAAAATAGTTCCGGTTAATCGACGTAATTGAAATGAAATAGGCTTCTTACCATTATTACATATACTAAGTACATACCAAATTGCAAGTCTCTATCTCAATTTTTTCGGGAGATAGAGCGTTTACAGACACACAGACACACAGACGGACGGTAATTTTTTTTTTTCTAAAAATATGTTTTTCGGAATCTCCAGTGTCTGAAAAGTGTAAATCCGTCAAAAAAAAAAAAAAAAAAAAAAAAAAAAAATCGATTTTCAAAACGATTACAAGACTTACCCTATACTACGTATGATGGGTAAGTAAAAGAAAATTTTTCTATCTGGCAAGTTACCAGTGAAAAAGAGATATAGAGAAACGAGCGATTCCTGCGGGATCAAAGGTGGACAGGGAAGGAATTCGCGTCTTAATCGAATTTTTTTCCGAAACTCTGTCCCGTATTAAGCGGGATCTCGTATTAACCGTTTGCGTATTAAACGCGACATTTTTACATTAGTCTTACGGCCAATATTCAAGGTACAGTAAAAAATTCGCGTATTGAGCGGTATCGCTTATTAACCGTGAGCGTCTTAAGCGGGTCCGACTGTATTATATCAGAAATTTCACTTTGAGGAAAAGAAATAGACAAAGTAATTTATTACACGTTTGTCGTGTTATAAAGAGGCTTTCTCTAAGCATTATTTTTTATCTTAATTAGTATATTGATTAACACAACGTTAACTTTATTTTGATCGTCTTCTTGATGTTCACTAAGTTACAGATTGTTTTAGGTAGCTTTCAATACAAAAAAGTCCTTCCGGCCTGTATCGGGAGGAAAAGGTAGCTTTCCTATATCTTCGTTTTAAAATTTTAGCTAATGTTACACGAAAACAGCAAGTTAAAATGCAAAGAAACGTTTACAAAAGATTCGTTAATACTGAATTTGAATAAGAATTTCGCCAAATTTTTGAGCAATAGCCAAATTGGCTTCATTTATAAAGACTTACTTTGGTCGCCAAATTTGGCGATATTTCGCCAAATGTAAAAAATTTTGCCAATTTTGTCGACAATGTCGCAAATTTTGGCGCTAACGGATATGAATATATAGTTTTATGCGTATGATTGGGAAAATTATTACAACAACGAAAGAAAATAATTTGCGAGTAAATACGTTAATGTGCTGTTTTGTTTCAAAATGTTAGCCACCCTAGAATTTCAAATTGCTCTATCTCAGCCATTTTTTAAGATAGAAGTAAACCAAAAAATGCTCTGGAATCCTTGTATCAAGGCCTAACACGTAATTAAAAAATAAATTTTAATTTAAATTTTTTTTGTATATTTATTTTAGTTTTAAATTTTTAAATGGCCGCCATCTTGAATGGCGGATCAAGCTGGCCAACGAACTCGGTCGAGACATTCGTGACCTTAAAACCCACAATTAGTTTGATCAAAAACGATTTATAAATACGAGCGTTATCGTATGACATAGGTCAGATATATATATATATAATATCTATGAATTTCAAAATACATATCAAGTTCTAATATCATTCTACTTTAATCTACAAAGAGATAAATAATGATATTGTGTAAACAGAATTAGTTTCATCAAAATCGATTTATAAATACGAGCGTTATCGTATGACATAGGTCATATATATATATATATGAATTTCAAAATACATATCAAGTTCTAATATCATTCTACTTTAATCTACAAAGAGATAAATAATGATATTGTGTAAACAGAATAAATATATGTATATATATATTTATTATATATATATATTATTATATATATATTATATATATATATATTATATATTATTATATATATATTATATATATATATATATTATATATATATATATATATATATATATATATATATATATATATATATATATATATATATATATATATATATATATATATATATATATATATATAATATCTATGAATTTCAAAATACATATCAAGTTCTAATATCATTCTACTTTAATCTACAAAGAGATAAATAATGATATTGTGTAAACAGAATACCACATATCTAATAATTAACTTGTGCAATCATAATTTTACCATAGCATGTGCTTCAATGGGGCACATAAATCACTTTGATTAACTTCTATATATATATATATATATATATATATATATATATATATACCATTTTTTATGAGGGAGATATTATTTTAAACAATTTTAATTAACAGTAAACGATAATATGTCAGTTTACATAGAGATTAAAGGAATTAAATAAATATACAAATAAACAATTTCTATGTTTATGACTATATATATTGTTATTTCATTTTTGGTATTATTTATAACCCATTTATGTTCCAATAGTAAATAAGTTTTTTTAACCTTTTTTTTCATTGATTGAGCATTTGTTTGTAATGTTTAGTAGTCGGCGAGACGATATCCTTGGTATCGGTTTGACAAATGCATTTGCCGATTTGAGATGCCATATCTGCCAATTTATTCCATACTATGTCACCAAAACAGTAGAATATATTTATGAAAGGATTATGTCCTTACACTATTAGGGTAAGATATATCACGAACGAATATTCGTTCCTCTTTTACGCCAAACTACATATTGAAAATAGGGAACGTTGCTGCAATGTCGTATGAAAAGTGTTTAATGAAGACATTCAAATATATTTTAAAATTATTAGTAAATTTACATTCAGTAGTATTTTCTTTACTATATTATTTTAGATATTAATGTATTACCCCCTTTTATATCTTCATGTAAATGTTTGTCGGATTGAATCTGCGTACTTTTCTGTGACTACACATTTTTCTCTTCGTGTACAACTTTCCACAAGAGTTTATAATATGAAACCGAAAAAAAAACATAAATATATATGTTTGAGAAGTGCTCATTAAAACTTTAAAGACTAAAATCTGTGTTAATCTATTTCTATACATATTTTACAAAGAAATGGAAAGGAAGAGAATTAGAAAACATTTTCAAATAATTTATTCTTAAAAGATTGAAAATATTCAAAATGCATTCATTATATCGTCTTCAGTACAAAAATCATTTGATATGAACTAAATATAATATTAAAAAACAAACACTACACCAATTTAACATAATTATATCTTTTGACACTTTCTTTAAAGATATTTTACTATTGTAATATTTATTAATGAAACTACTATTTTGAGTACAATGCGTGTGTTTTAATTACAAATAAAAATGTTGTAAATTAATTATAGAAAAGATATTTAATAGAGCCTAATTAGGCCGATGTGTTAATAAATTGGAAAACAAGCTGTTATCAGGACACAGTTTGAATTAAATCTCTTTTACAAAATATAATTGACCAATTTCTTTACGTCCTTTATTTTTTTACGGATTTAATAAGTATGTTTATGTTATGAAAGGCGTTTTTCACATTAAATATTTTTTTTTCAAACCCGTTTTAATACTTAGCTATTCATTATCCTTTAAAGTGAAATATTCATGATGAAATATTTCCTTTACAAATAAGATTAAGATTCTTTGAATGTCGCATATAATACATATACAGGGCTTCTAAATGTTCATAAAAAATCTAATTCGGCTTCGAAGAATATTTACTTCTTAGTCAGCTTCATATATCAATTTTCTTATAATTAATTGTGGTACATTAAATTGTGATAAATAGTCTGAAAAATTAAAAATGTAAATGTATGTAAAAAATTAAAATGTGTTTATTAAGGACGCATAAATATCATATTAAATCAATTAAATAAAAGAAAAGAAAATAATAATTAAGTACTTGTTTTAAAAAAGCAGTTTTATGTTAAATTCTAAAAATGGCATAAAATTAAAATAAAATAAAGCTATATATATATATATATATATATATTCTTAACTTAGTAACCGGAGATACATCAGTTTCTTTAAACTTATATATATTTATATACTTACAATTATGGAGTGTATTTAAGAAAATAGAAATATACGGAATACCTAAAAATATTTGTTCTCCTGCAATTATCTGTTTCTGCTTAACAGCAATGTATCACACCCAGAAAAAAGTTGTGTTGAATCAACAAAAATTTGGTTAACCCAACAAAACTGTTTGTTTAAATATAGTTCAATAGAAATTTTGTTTCAATCAACCCAAATTTTCATCAAACCATTTTGCAATTCCAAAAAAAAAAAAAAATTGTATCGTCACCAAAAAATGTTTTGTTAATTCAAGTAAAATGGTTCAATTATACTTGAATTTTGCTAAAAAAATCAAAATGTACTCAACAAAACATGTTTTGTAGTTTTAATCAATTCCTTTTTCTGGGTGCATAGTCATCAAAACAAATACAGTAATAACTATTTCATGATTTTTGACGTACATTTTCAAGAGATAACTGTAAGTTGAACTGTATATATTTAGTTTTCTATAAAGTAAAGATAAAAAGAAAATTATAAAACTCGTTAATATTCCATTGTTAAATATTAATGTACTATATAATTGAATAAGTGAAGTTTAATTTTTATAGTATCTTCCACACAGAAAACATTTATAAAAATTCACTACACAGTGAAAACAGAAATATCATTTTATAATAATTGTGTTTATTTTATTCTTAGATTAAAAAAAAAAAATACTTTTCTGTTCTAATATGAATTATGCGAGTACAAATTTGTGTAGCAAACATGTTCGAATTATACATATAAATTAAAGTATGTTGCTATGTTAATAAATGAAATGTTTGAATAAATAGGGAAAAATAATCAAAATCAGATTGCTTTATAATAAATATTTAATAAAAGCTGCTTCACAACAAATGTGTAATAATTTATTTCTGCCTGTTTTTATTATGAATTTAATGATCAATATGTTTATATTATAAAAGAAATTACTTATAACAAATAGAATGCGTTATGCGTATATATTAAATTAGATGATAGATAAATTGAAATAGTATTGATAAAATGTCTCCTCTAACTTAACATAAATAATAGGGTGGATCGAAAAGTATACGAAAAAAATTTTTTTTCGAAATTAATTTTGGCGCGGTATGCAAAAGTTACCTTTTGTGCATATTAGTTTCACGCTTTTTTTTTTTTTTTATTGAAATCCATTCATATCTTCCGGTGCCCCAAGCGCCCCAAAAAAAGTTAAAATTTGAAATTTTTGTGAAAACGTATATATATATATATTTTTTATTTGTTTTAAATTACTTTTGGCGCGCGGAGTGTGAAAGTTGTCTTTTATTTGTATTGGTTTGCATGTTTTTTTTTAATCGAAATCCATTCATATCTTCAAGTGCCCAAGTGTCCCAAAAATAGTTAAAAATTGAAGGTTTTATGAAAATTTATAATTTTTTTAAATTAAATTTAGCGTCGTGTGAGAAAGTTGTGTATTGGGTGCATTACATAACTCTGTAGTTTACATTTTTTTTTTTTTAATCGGAATCCAATCAAATCTGCCGGTGCCCCCAAGTATAGTTAAATATTAAAATTTTTAAGAAAATATATTAAAAATTTTTAATTTACGAAAATTGTTTACAAATTTGGTAAAGTGTTTAATTATTAAGGTATAAACTTATAAATAATACTAATTTTATATTAATACATGAAGTATAAATTTAAAAATCAAAGCACTAAATCATAAAAATGATAAAACTTGAACTTATGTAGCAAATTGTTTTCTTCTCTTAATTTGGAGATTTAAATATTTCCAAAGTTTGTAATACTTTTTCGGATTAAAATGTTTGATATGGCGTCTTGATTTTATTCTATTCAATATGAAACCGAGACTTTTCTTTTCCAGATAATGCCTCAGGCACTAGGCGAATGCATCTTTTATCATCTTGTGTACGGCATTGATATTTTGATCATTCCTCCGTTTTTCCTACATTTACCATGGCCTAAATTTATTCGTAAGGCACATTCATCAAAAGAGGTGGTTTAAAACGTCCAACCCATTGCCAGGCAATAAGTTCACACTAATACTTTGCTTAGAAGTGTATTTTTGGTACTTGAAAAATTCTTACTTCTGGTGATCCTCTATTTTCATTTCTAGCACAAAATAGCTTTCGTATTGATAAAGACCTTATAGGTTCAGTATTATCTCAGAGCATAGATAATAACAAACTTTCAGGATGACAAAAGAAGCTATCTAGTTGAACAACAGCGTCTACAAACTTTTTTAGATTGGGTTTTAAATATCTAGAAAATGTGATAAGTTTCCAAATATACCGCTGTCCTTCTGCTATGGGGAGTACTTTGTTTTGATATGGAACCATATAGGTCCATATTTTCATATAATATGTTGTAAGAACAATGAAATTCTCAAATATATTTTCTGTGACCTCCTACAACCTTAACGTTTTATCTGCAGTCGTTAGCCATCTTGAGTAAACAACTGGAACAGAGTTTTTAAATGCCAGGTCAAAACCACTTTCACCACGTGATATTTCTACTCAAATGTCACATAAATATTGCTGATCCTGGCTGAGAACCATTCTACCTATGTTATATGGCATATTCTCTACACTTATTGAAGAAAAGAAAGCTACAGATTTTGATTGCTGTACCATTTGGCCCACAAAAGACCCGCAAAATTGTGGCACATCAAAAGAATGTAGTAAATGTCGTAAAGGCCATTAGCTTTTCCTGTTGCAAATGTAACGTGTCCAATATGCAGAGACAGAGAGTCCAGGTTCCTTGACAAGAGTATAATGTTCCTCCTTTGTGATCTTCGTGTAGTACATTTTCTCTTCTTCTTTAGCATTTTTATATTGTCTTTTTCCCCTATCGAAAAATAATCCGGTTAAATACACCAAGACACGGCTAAATTGCTCGTCTCTGCAACAAAATTTCGCACCTTTGTATTGACGAATTTTGTTGCGATCTACTGAATTCGAAGTCCCTTTTTTGTGTACAATTCCAATATCTTGTAAACAGCATTGGCAAATTGAAGCAGCTGCTCTATTCAAAATTTCGTATATAACAATGTAGTATAAAAAAATAATTCTTCACATTTAATATAAATAATAAACGATTTGTCATCCCCTGTAACGAACAATTACGCTATACAAATGATTATTTAACTCTTATTTTTACTTATAATTTTAAGTTCAAAATTTGCATAAAAATCGATTTTTGGCAAATATTTAAGTGTCTCGGGACACCCGGAAGACATTTATCGAAGTTAAAAATGTTTTGCATGTTTGCTAGTATGCTTAAAACACAGTTTTCGCACCCCGCTCTAAAAGTAATAAACGAATTAAAGAAAGAATTAAAAAAAACCAAAATAATTATAAATTTTCATAAAACTTTCAATTTTTAACTATTTTTTGGGGCGCTTGGGGCACCGGAAGATATGAATGGATTTCAATTAAAAAAAAACATGTAAACTAATATGTATAAAAGACAACTTTTGCACCCCGCGCCAAAAGTAATTTTAAAAAATAACACACATTATAAAAATGATAAATTTTCATAAAAATTTCATTTTTTAACTATATTTGGGGCGCTTGGGGCACCGGAAGATTTGAATGGATTTAAATAAAAAAACAGATGTAAACTAATATACATAAAAGGCAACTTTTGTACCCCGCGCCGATTCGATTGTCCATATTTCGATTTTTCGATCCACCCTAATGAATAAGGTAAAGCTAGGAGAGTCTGTGCACAATTCAAAAGAATAGCAATAAAAAATCTAAATATTAATTTCTTGCTAAACTATCCTTGAATAATTTTTACTTCATTTGTTTTTTATGCATTTCCATTGCTATTTTGTTGTTATGTTGCAATTTAATAGAACAGTTGTAATAAAACCAAGAAAGTTATTTGTGCAATCTCTCCTTACAGGATTGGTGTGATTGCGCACATGGGTAGGAGAGATTGTTACTAATAATAACTACATTTAAATTGTTAACAATAATAATTACACTTAAATGACATTGCTGTAAGGTTTTTGTGAACAAATTTTATTGTATTGGGAGTGAATATTTCAACCTAATGCTTAAAGAATCAGAAAATGTCGCAAAAGTAAAGAAAAAAATATGAAAACGGTAATTATAAAATTAAAACTATATACAGTAACATTTCAAAATACGGAAGAAAACTACATATGTATTATTATATTTTTTGGATGTGTATGTTACATTCCAAAATTAACACCACTTTATAATAAAGGAAAAAACAATAAAAAATGGTTTAATATCGATAGTTATTAATTTTGAACGTGTGTATCTATAATTGTACTTTAACGTGTTACACAAAAAATACATTTATTGCAACTTTTGATGCATTTACATAATTTATTACATTTAGGTTATTAGTTAAAATTTATATAAATATTTGGTGTAACATAATTTATTTGAAACAGTCAAAACCAGGACAATTATTTATAAATTATAACTTTAGGAAACAGTGTTGATAATTACTGAAAAAAAAATAATTAAAATAAAAAAGTTTCAGAAATATTTATATGGATTTTAAATACCGTATATACTCGCGTATAAGTCGAGGAATTTCTGACAATTTTCGGCAAGCAAATTGAGGGGGTCGACTTATACGCGAGTCAATTAAAACAACAACAAAAAAAACTTCAAATACTGCCAAAATTCTGGCTTTTTATGCGTGAGAATAATAAAATAATATTTAAAATATGCAAATAATAATAATTTATCATTAAAAAATATTTCATTGATTTGTTTTTGTATACTTACCAGTTTTTCACACTGGCGAATGTATCCTACCATGTGGATCGCGCGTTTTACTCCCATCTTTTCTTTGGACGCGAAACGTATCGTAAGCCTAAAGTTAGGTAAATGTTGACGGCCACAATTCAGCATCTTTCCAGCAAGAATGCGTCTAGAAAGTGAAATGTTTGGCTTTATTTTATGCAAAATTGAATTAAAAAATTACGGGTCGACTTATACGCGGGTTTTTGATATTTTGCAGAATATGCATTTAAAAGTTAGGGGGTCGACTTATACGCGAGTAGACTTATACGCGAGTATATACGGTATATATAAAAAAACCCTCCAACCTACATTCTTAATATTCCTTAAACATGAATAAGAAGAAAATTGTACAATTTATAAATACTTCATTCAAGGAAGAGAATGCGACATAAAGAAATAATTAGTTCTTCCACGCACTTTAGTTCATCCATAAATTCATCCAAGTACATTCATTGTAATATTTTACTATTTTGGTGCAAATAATAAAACCATTATTTTCTTCAAAAATTATATGCTAGAATTACAAATGAATATTATAATATGTGGGACTAATTAAACCAAAATACATTTAATTGTGATTAATTAGACAAGAGAGTGGATAAATACAAAATCAACCTGTCTAAAACACACTGCCACGGGAACGGTTATTGTACATGTTTCTAAAAAAAAAAATAATCAACCAGCTATTTGCTATTGTACTATAGTAATTTCATTATGCATTTTACGAAATTTTTTAAGCTATGAATTCAATTACTTACAACAAAGAAAAGGCCTTTGTCATTACCGATTAAAATCCATTGTTGAATCTCACATAAAATGATATAGCTAAAATAAAATATTTTGGTTAATTTAAAATGAACACGTTCTAATTTCCCAAACAATATAATTAGATTTTTAAAATTGAATTGCACACAAATGCAAATTTTACTAGAAATGATCAGGAAAAGTTTAATCCTGATTGACGTTTGAGAGTGGCTTTTTAAAATCAAAGTGTAACACTCAGATTTGAGATAAATATTTTGAAATGTTTTAAAACATATACGTACCAAAAACATTATTATTAGATTAAATTGATATGCAGCAAATTTTACAAACAAAAAAGTTATTTGTAAAATAAATAAAAACCCCATTGAAATAAACATAACACCAAACATTACATAAAATAACATTATTTTTAAAAATGAATAAAACCTTATTATAGTAATATTCAATGGTTAAATCACAACTAATAGTATCATAAATTCAATCATAAATAATTTAATATTCAGTGTAAGTGTTTTTAATTTATGAATATTTAATTTTACTTTAAATTGTAGAATATAATTGACAGCAAACAAAAAAATAATTTCACAAAAAAAAAAAAAAAAAAAAAAAAATCCAACGCAAATATTTTTTCATATTTATCATTAGGAAGCAGAGTTAATATATTCCAAAGTAAACACTGAAACATTTTCTTCAGAATTGTTTATTTAAATTTAAACTTGAACAATATGAACAATATACGTTTCACTAAGAAAAAAATAATGGCAATTACATAATGTGCTACACCAAGAAAGAGTGACTGTTCATTCATTATTATATAAAAAAATTATAATAAAAAATATAAATTGAATAACAGAAATAAACATTAATTTAAAATAATTGTAATTACATTATGATTTCTTTAAAAACGTTTTACTATTGTGATGCAAATAATGAAACCTTTATTTTTATTTTTTTTTTTGGAAAGCATATGTTCTAATTACAAATGAAGGTTAATGTTTGTTAAATACCTTAAAACAAAAGATGTTTAATTAAAATTAATTATGCTAGATATTTCATAAATGGAAAAACAAATAATGAAACAAGTAGCGCCTTAGGTGCACATACTGAAATAACACTGTTTCAGAAAATTTAATTAACGAATTATTTTCAGCTGCGTATGTTATTACGAACTTAATGAATTTGTTAGGTTATGAACGGTAAAAAAAAAAAAAAAAAAAAAAAAGTCTCTCTTAAAATTGAAGTACAAGAGTGAATCAAAATAAACTAGTATTTTCTAGATGATTATTTTTTGCATATTATTTTCCGAAATTGTTTTCATTAGCATCTACATACTATTTCCAACATATTGGGGATTTTTTTTATTTTGTGCAAGGAAAAAGAATTAGGACGTATGTGAAGAAATTGCACAAAATATTTTTTCGCTTCTTGCTCTGAGGAAAGTTCATCTTTTTTTAAACAGTTCTTTAAAGGCATCCAAACAAATACTAATGCTAAGATGATAAATCTTGATCTTAAGGAGGATAATAGAGGGTTGTCCAGTAAAGTTGGTTTAGTTTTACTTTGTTAAATCAACTGTATGAGACTTCGATAGGGTGTCATTTGCACATTCAATCTCTGACAGATTCTCTGACAATCAGTAGGTTTAATGATTTAACTTTCTGAAAATTTAATAAAGTTAGATTACTGTAAACGAACTATGAACTTTGTGTCCACTGATAATAGTAGCGACTAAATACATTAATGTATGAAAAATAAAGCGATGTCAAACACATTTTTTAACTCTAAGCATCTTATCATTAATACCCTGGCAACAAATATACAATTTTTGGATATATAATAATAAATAAAAATATTTTTTGTTTGTCCACACTTGTATAAATATTTTATCCAAAATGTGATAAAGAGAAATATGCCTGATAAAATATCTGTTGCAATTTAACATAAAAACGTTTTAAATAATGAAAGTATCATCATTATACGATATACGTTTAATCAATTATAAATAGATATTATAAAGTGAAATCATGTTTGAATTTCACACAGACGTCATATCTGTATGGTGGCAACAACATGGTCTAAAAATTTTCGTTTTACTGAAATATCTTTAGCTTTTAAACATTGTACAATTTTTATTTTTATACCGCAGAATAGAAAAAAAAAGTTATTTGAATTGAAATTTGTTAGAAATCTACATCTCATTTTACTGATTTTTTATGGTTTTTAAGATGATTTTCTAGCATGAAGTTTTTAAAAATCTGTGTATATCATATGGAGGACGATTACAAATGTTTAACTTGTTTTGACTTAAATCAATATAAATAGTTCAGTATTTCTTTCCGGCTAAGATTACATAACGAAATTCAAACTCCATCAATAAATAAAATAATAAAGTAATGTATATAAATTACAAATTTAATTCATATATAATCGAACAACGCGCTCAATCCGCTGATAATATCAGAACATAAAATAAAAGGTACTCATTTAATAATATAAGTGTTTCCTTTAAATATATATACATATTGTTGTAATTAAAATAATTACACCATTTCTAATTAGAAATAACTAGTCGTTGGGAGCCACCGTAATACTTACCCATCATGGATATGCATAATGTAAAATATTAAAATAAAAAATGTGTAAACTACTTATAAAATGCATTGCAATTCAAATAAAATCGTGGCTTGATGACGTCACAAACTTTAAAGACTCGATTACTGAATTGCTTGAAAGAGGTTTTTCCTTATAACTCCAAAAATAATAATCCTATTAACTAACGGTTTATTGCATCTGATTAAGCGTCAAATTTCCAATTAAAATATATCTTTGAAGTGAAATTTGGATGAAATACAGGGTCATGAAAAATCGAAGAGTGTGGAAAATACGATTTCAAATATCTCGGCAACTCATTATCCAATCGACTTCATGCTTTATGTAAAATTTATGTTTTTTTATTGTCTTTTATGTTCATTTCTTAAAATAAACAATTTCGAAAATTTTTATATACCTTTTATCAGAACGAATATTTCGAGTCCGAAAAAATTGTTCCGGTTAATCGAGGTTATTGAAATGAAATAGGCTTCTTCCCATTATTACATACTAAGTACATACCAAATTGCAAGTCTCTATCTCAATTTTTTCGGGAGATAGAACGTTTACAGACACACAGACACACAGACGGACGGCAAATTTTTTTTTTTTTCTAAAAATATGTTTTTCGGAATCTCCAGTGTCTGAAACGTGTAAATCCGTCAAAATTTTTTTTCGATTTTCAAAACGATTACAAGACCCTATACTACGTATGATGGGTAAGGAATAATTAAACTGTTTGACACAATTAAACAACAAGACTTAATGCAGATTAATTAGGCAGGAACCATTATTAATAGAAAACGAAATCAGGTACAAACTGCTTCGGGAATAAATATTACATGAAAGTGCTACATAAAAATAAATAACCAAATACATTGTATATTACTTATTTCGGATTTCGTGTTTAAGTTATGAATTCAATCCTTGCGGCAAAAACAAATTATGTGTATATATTGAGACCCAGTTAAAATTAAATATTAAATATCGAGTTTAAAATTACATCGTACGATATAACATAAAAACGCATTCAGTGCCATAAGTAATATACTTATTAGCATTTAAAAAAAATAGAAATACAAACAAAATGCTATAAGCCTCGGAGAAAATTTAAATATGAGTCTTGTTTACACGTCACATTTTTGAAAATATATTACCGTTCTCATTGCTACGTGTCACAACTAATTTGTAAAATTAGAGAATAATATATGGACGCAAAACTATTAGGAATAAAGCAAAAAAATTATTTACATGCGAAATAATTAACAAAGCCATGCGGAAAAATAAGTTAAATAATGAAAATAACTTTTAAATTTTAAATACATCTATAAAAAATGTAAAAAAATGTAAAAAAAAATAAAAATGATTTGATTACTATCATATTTGTCTTTCAGATTAAGGATATACAGTTACATAGTTACATAACATTGTTGAGAATATTTATGAAAACGTAAATAATACACAAAAATATTTTTCTAAGTGCAATTTTTCTGATTTAATCTGTGAAAATAGGAGATGTTTTTAAATTAGAAATTTAATGGATGTCAGAAGAGTTTGTCTGGGACATTTTTAATAATGTTTTATTCAAAGTATTTTTTTTTAATATAAGATTTTCACAGAATATTCCGAACGTTATTAAATTTCGGAAAGAGAATTTAGTCACGAAATACACTAATAAATCACTGGCATTGACGTCATACTCAATCTCATAATCAAAGATTTAAGAATTAAAAAATCCTCTATTGCTTGTTACTGCTGGAGTGAGGGACATAATTTTAACTTTGATTCAGCCACTATTATTAAGAAATGTAACACTCCATTCGATTTAGACTTCTTTGAGGCAGTTTATATTCATAAATTTGGTAACTCCCTGGTCAATGATTTTTCAAGTGTACCTTACATCTCACCTTTCTGGGTTGAGTTACTGTGTCATAGTGAATCACTTCCGGCTTAATCTGATTGGTGGCTCATGCGTGATGAGTTTCTCGGTGTGTTGTTGTTTTCATTTGGTTTTTAGATTCAATTTCATGTCTTTGGGAGAATACAATAGGGTTTAATTTTAATTTTATTTTATTGACACTGAGGAAGTGAGACCAAGTTGCTCACGAAACGTGCGTCTGTCCATTGTACGATGATATTGTGTGTAAAACGTTGGTGTTTTTAGAATATAATCAAAGTTTTCATTTCAGTTATTTCATAGAATTACACATCAGCGCTTTAAAATATATAATGGTTCTATAATGCTCCAAATTCTTAACAGAAAGTTAAATAATTTTTCTTTGAAACAATGTTTCTTCTGTCATTATAAATGGATTTTTGAGGCATATTAATGTTGATTTTAAAGTGTCATTTTTTACATTAAATGACGAGAGATATTTAATGCTCAACGCCATTCTGTATAAGTATACAATGTTTGTAAAATTCATATTTTAGTAATGTTGAGAAAATCAAAATGACGTATCAGTTTTTAAGAAAGTGAAGACATACTAATAGCCACTTAGAAAAACTAAAAGTGAATTTCCAGTAGGATAGATACATTTAATAACTAGGATATATATACTCAACTATTAGTTCAGTATTTTGTCAGGTGTGATATCGTTAAAAAAGTTATGTCATGACTGAAAAAAATACATTAAAACTGCTCGCGGGAATCCAACCGTTCACGTGATACGCGCTACTTTTTAGTAATGAAAATCAAAAACGAATTCCGTTTTCGTTAATTGTGGTATAATGGAAAAGTTCTTGTAAACTAGCATTTAACTAACGATGAACTAACAAAGGATTAATTAACGAGATAAATATGATTCTAGATTTATTTTCTAATATAAAATTTTCTCACTTTTTTTGCTTCTTTGAACATGGCGTCACGATTAAAGTAACCATTTCTCGTAAACGGTTCGATTTGGATGGATAGATGGTGTATTTTAATAGTGTATTTTTAATATTGTTTTAAAAATAATCTAAACATATTTCCGTAAATCAGCGATGTATAGTTTATCAGTTTAATTATTTTGCGCTGAAATATAAAGCTTTATTTTGTAAAATAAACCAATTATTTACATAAAGAAACACATTGTAAAAAATAATGGAATTAAAAAATAACAAAAAAAATCATTTACTAATCCTAAATAATTTACTTTTAATTAACACACACACCTGAATAGAACATTATTTTTTTTAATATTTCATAAATTCCTGAATTACATAAATTTAACGTATCATTATAAAGTAACGGCTTTTAATTTACTTAACACTTAACATACTTTAAACACATTTTAAACACATTTATGTTTTTATTTATTTTTTATTTTTTATTTTTTTTTTTGCCTGGAAGTAATGAAAAAATAAGCAATGTATTTCTCTAAACTACTTTAAATTTTCATCATAAAAATTGGCGCAATTTAAAATATAATATTATTTAGTGCCCAAAAATAAAGTTTTCTTTCTTAAAATAATCAAATTATTTACATCAAGAAACAAGATATGAAAAGAAAATAATGGGGTTTAAAAATAACTGAGAACATTCATTTACTGATCCTAAACAGTTTACTTTTAATTAACACCAAAATCTTAATAGAACTTTTTTTTTATATTTCATAAATTTCTAAATTCCATAACTTCAATGTAACATTATAAAGAACTGCTTTTAATTTACTTTACTCTAAACTTATTTTAAACACATTTATGTTTTTTTTCCCTTGGAAGTAATGAAAAAGTAAGTAATTTATTTCTCTAAACTGCTTTAAACTTTCACCCTAAAAATTGGCGAACCTTAAAAGAGTTATATTTAATCAAATAAATGCATAGTGTTTTTTTTTTTAGGGGATATAGAGTTTTTATCTTTTGAGAATATTTCTCTTGGAAAAAATGGCTTTTAATATGTAAAATATATTCAATTATACTCAGAAGGAAAGGGGATAATGAAAAAATGTTAAATGGAAAAATTCAACTTATTAAAGCGATCCAGCAGATTTCGAACAATATTTTTTTAAAAAGTGTTAGGATATTATTAAATAATTTTATCTCAAAAATGAAAAAAAATGCAGTTGGTAATATTATATATAATTATGGACCGATTTAAATTTTTTTAAGTAGAAATATTTGCGTTATTTAATAGACAGATAAAATAATGCGAGAATAAACCCAATTACACTTTTATTAAAAACTGATGGGAATCAAACAATCTTAATAAAAAAGGCGTAACCTACGCTGCCCGTGAATGTCTCGGGCACGACGATTAAGCGGTTAAGTGTGTAAGTAACTTTTTTAAAGTGAGTTATTTGACAAAAAATAAATTAAATATTTTTATATATGTCAAAATACAGTTTAGCATAGATTTTTTAGCATTAAGATTATGCATAGTAATATATATTTTTAAATAAATGTTTCATATTACTGCTAATCTAGATTTTCGTTTTATGAATCGCACCATAAGTATAACCCATAAAAAATAAAGAAAATTAAAAAATATATACATCAAGTCGTTTCATGTCGAACATAACAGTATACCTAAAAAGACAATTCTAAAAATTAAAATTATTTTTAATTACTATTTTAATATATTGATTAAAAGTAAATTTTAATTTTTTAAATCTCCTTCATTTAAAAAGATATGAATACCTTGAAAATCGTTTACCGTATATTAAAAACATTAGTGTACTAATTAAACTAGTAAATATTCGGATCAGGTCATCAACGACAGTTTTGAGTGGCATATTTATTTTCACCACACTTCACATAATATCAAATATTCTAAAACCCGGAATTGGTAATGTTGAATTATTTTTATATTTATACGTATATAAGAATTTCCATAATCTACATTTTAGGAATATTAAATTAACCTCATTTTATTTAATTTTCTCTTTCTGATATGCAAGGCAAAATGTAAGATTAAATGAAAGCAGAAAAAAAAGAAATAGACATACATATTATTTCAAAATTATAAAAATTACAACGGAATTGTTTTTATATTTTTGGAACATATGTACAAAACTCCAAAAATTATACAGAGAATTACAAATAATGTGAGAAAAGTAGCATTGTTAATGTAACATTTAAATAAACTATTCAAATGCCCCATTTTCGTTTCATTGAATGCAAAACTATGAAAAACTTCTGAACTCCAATGGACAAGCATTATGACGCAAAAAAAGTCCCATATTTTTCGAACGAATGAACTAATTTTAACCAAAACCTATAGTGCTGATTCCATGTTTTTCACCAACATACCTACCTAATTACAAGCTAAGCAGATGCATTTTACGGCAGTTATGGCAAGACATACATACAGACAGACGGGCATCAAAACTTTACGTGTTACATAACAAAACATTCATTTAATCACAATCAATTATATACACAATCACAAACCAAAATTATATCACAACCAGGACATATATTCAATTAATGTAATACAGACACAAAATAAATAAATTATTCGATTCACGAACAAGAAACATACAGTAAATTTTGTCTAAGGCGGAATAGATAACGTCCGAGACAAGTTTTCGTAGTATACACTATTTCAGCTTAGACAAACTTTATTATATGTCTATGGGATTGCCGTGGCTTAAACTCATTTCTGAGTTCTACATATATCGTCTTACATAGAATCCATCTTAGACAAAACTGTGAAATGTATGTGTGACAAAACTGTACAGTAAAATTATACTTAGTGATCTATTAACTGAAATAACATTTTTTATTCTAACAAAATACTGAGAGAGAGAAAAATTCTAAAATTAAAATAAGATTTACTAAAAATTTATTAAATAATTCATATTAATCATTTTAATAAATTTATAAATTATCTTGTCTTAATTTTTATTGTATGTCTACTAAAAACTTTTCAAAACATGCTCCGATCTGATTTTAAGAATTCTTTTGTTTTTATTGTGAAGGGTTTGTTTTAATGTTGATCCGTAAAAGATTTATCAGCAGTAAGTAATTTTCTGCTTGTCTTTCTACTCTCATATTTTTGTAAAAATTCAACAATCGGCAGGAAGTTTCAATATGCTGTTATGATATACAGAACAACTTCCCAATTCAAAATTATAATCTTATCGTGTATTTGTTAGTTGAAGCAGTGAAACTTTGAATTCAACATCGTATACTGCGAGTGAAATATTAGCGATGCTGATAGCATCTGACTTAAAAATTTTAAAATACACGCTGTATGTAATATACACGAGCGATTCAAACCTGTGCTTCCCGGGTTATAGACCATTGGAAGAAAACCATTTTTTTTTAAAACTCTAATAGATATTTTACAATTAATATATTTTTAAATTGTCAACTAACAACAACAAAAAGCATATTTATATAAAAATTATCAACTGCCTTCAATTAACAATTTGAAAATTATTACAAGGGGTACATTCGTATTAGTCGCAACCCTAGGATAAATATTTAAAGACACAGGAGTCGTACTGAACACTCCACTCACTAGGGAACTGCCAGATCGGGATTTTGTTGAGAGTGGTATCGTTGGAAAGCTCTTACCATGGGGATCAAGGAATGTATACAACTACCCATCCAAACGTAACTGGTGAAGAGTTATAGGCCGATGTATTTCTGCCATTTATGGATTTCTCTTGGTCACTAGCTACGCAGGAAAGACACTCTGTGTGGTAGAAAAGACAGCTTACAGTACAGTTATGTAACATCTTGTTTTCAGTTTGAAGTTCGTGGATATTCCGTGATTCCTATAGTAATAAACAGGAGATTGTTACCAAATTTTTTACAATAATATATAACTAATTGGACTGCACTAAATTGGAGTATGCTTTAAAGAACATCTGGAACTAACTCCACGCCGGATCCCAAGGGATGAAAAGAGGACATGAGCAGGGAATATGGAGGCAGTTCCCGAGGCACTCAATCATGAATTTCAGCGGTACATGTGGTTCGCGTTCCAAGCGCGCTGGTTCAGGAGAGGTGGCACGCATTGTGAAAATGTGGTCACAATCTTCGCTCTCAATCTAAAGAAAATTACTTGAAATTTCCCTATCTAGGAATGCATTTTCATCAAATCACTGGGGTATTCCGTCGTCTGTGCTATTTAGAGCTTTTTTGTAGTAGAAAAGGATTTTTTACAGTTATACTTTTTTCTTCAGAGCAAGAAAAACTCACAAATCTAAATTATATATATATATATAATTTAGTTATATATAGTTATATATAGTTATATATAGTTATATATTTAGTTATATATAGTTATAATAATAGCGATAACTATGAGCTGTTGAAATCGAGAGTTTCAGTGATGGAAAACAGGGTTAAGGCACTATATAAAAAAGTTAAGTTAAAGCCGAAAAGTCAAACTTTCCCATATCTTGTTCTAGTGCCAAAGTTTCATAAAAAACCAGTGAAATTTAGAATTGTAACTTGTGGGTATGGTTCATACCTAGAGTCTGCTAATAAGAAATTGTTGGGAGTTTTGAGAGGTGTGTTTGATAGAGTGTTGAGTACGGAGTCCACATTTATTATAAAAAACAGTTACATTTTATTAGACAAATTGAAAAGATATCAAAATATAAAGAGTTTCTTTGCATATGATTTTGCAGACCTATATAGTACAATTAATCTACTGGACTTAAAGGAAAAGGTTATAGATTTTTATAATAAAAACGGCAATATAGATAGCGATAAAGATTGGTTTATTAACTTGTTTCAATTGGTAGTGCAAGAGAATTACTTGTATGAGGGGAGCAGAGTATTTAAACAGATCCGTGGAATCCCAATGGGGGGGAGTTGCAGTTCAATTTTAGCTGACATCTACTTACATATATATGAGAATAACAATAATTTAAATAGAGACATATTGAGTTATAGGTATATTGATGATGTTATAATAGTTGGATTAAATAACGAAAATGTAAACCTAGATTTTAAATATTATCCAAATACTTTAAAACTAGAACTCTCCTCCCGGAATATTAAAAACATCAATTATCTGGATGTGAATTTAGTGTTGGAGAATGACAATTTAATAACAAGGGTTTACGACAAGAGAAATGATTTCGATTTTAAAACTTTAAAAATCTTAAATTTTGAATCGAACGTGCATATTTCAGTATTTAGAAATGTATTTACAAACGGTTTAGTTCGTATTGAAAGGTTATGTTCAAGATTTGGCGATGCGGTTGGCGAGTTCATGGAGTGGATTGACATGGCATTGATGCAAGGTTACCCTGTGAACTTCGTAAGGAGAAACACGATCAATTTTATAGGTAGAAGTAAATATAGAAATGAAAAGAATTCATTTTTGAATGCTAAGGGTGGTCTTGATCAGTTGTTGGATGGGTTCAGATAGAGTTGGTTGCTGCTGTGTATAGCTTGGTATGTTAGTTGATAGTTTGAATTATTTTGGTCTCGGCGGGAGAAGGGGGACGTTGTTAACGTAAAGGCCGGTTTTAACCCTGCAGCGCATGTTGTTAGCCATGCCCTCGTGCCTTCAGGTTTAATTTTCCTGGTATTGATTTTTCGTTAGTATTTTGAGTTTGGTTATTTTTGTTTTATAGTTTTAATTGGTTATAGTTTAGAGTTCAGTCGATATATTGTTATTTGTTTTTGGCTATATAGAGTGGTTAATGTAAATGTATAATTGTGTTTTAGTAGTATATATATATATATATATATATATATATATATATATATAGGGTGTCCACGTATAACCTGACCGACCTTTACTTTCACAACCGTTAGTCATGGATGTATACTTTCATTTACAAAAATGGTTTAAATAAGGTAAATAATTATTTTTAAAGCGATTTGTGTCAAGAAAGGCATTTATTAAAAAATTACGAAATTTAAATTTTTATTAAAAATTTACTGTGACACTAACAAGTAAGACAAAAAAATCCCATTCATCTAACATTAAAATTGACCGAGTTATAAAACTTTGAAATGCATGACTTATACCACTTTTTTGCATATCAAAACAGATGATTTCGGCCATGCTTTCAGGGGTCGCATATAAAGTACTGAAACGTATTTCAAGGTATCTGTGCTTTGAAAGAAATCGTACAACTATTACGATTGAGTTAACTGTTATTAATTAAGTTTCAGATTAGTTAAAATAATTGAATTTTAACATATGTTTTATTTTGTAAGAATTTGAAGCTATGATTTCTTTTAACAAAAATTATGTTATTTTCATAAGGTCTTACGAGCAGGGAAAACCGAGCTATGCTCGGTCAAAATTAAATTTGAGTTCAAATATCATGACCCATGACCAAAATTACCCACTAATTGAATTTTCTCGAACATGTGACTTAGCCCAACAGTCTTCTCGTGCCGGAAAACCATAGGATGCAAAATTTAGTGTAAATTGAGCCGCTTTTTAGATATTGACCCACAATGACCCAGAAATGACCCACTAATCGAATTTTCTCGAACATGTGACCTAGTCTAATGATTTCCGCGTGCCCGAAACTCGTAAAATACAAAATTTAATCAAAATCGTTAGAGCCGTTTTTTAGATAAAATTAATTTGACCCGCGTTGACCCAAAAATGACCCACTAATCGAAAGTTATCGAACATGTGACCCAGCCCAATTGACTTCTCATGCCCCAAAAATGGTCGGATACAAAATTTCGTCAAAATCGTTTGAACCGTTTTTTAGATACAATTAGCTTGACCATGACCCAAAATGACCCAAAATGACCCACTAATTGAATTTTCTCGAACATGTGACTTAGCCCAACAGTCTTCTCGTACCCGAAAACCATTGGATGCAAAATTTAGTGTAAATTGAGCCGCTTTTTAGATATTGACACACAATGACCCAGAAATGACCCACTAATCGAATTTTCTCGGACATGCGACCTAGCCCAATGCTTTTCTCGTGCTCGAAACTCGTAGGATACAAAATTTAATCAAAATCGTTAGAGCCGTTTTTTAGATAAAATTAATTTGACCCGCGTTGACCCAAAAATGACCCACTAATCGAAAGTTCTCGAACGTGTGACCCAGCCCAATTGACTTCTCATGCCCGAAAATGGTCGGATACAAAATTTCGTCAAAATCGTTTGAACCGTTTTTTAGATACAATTAGCTAGACCATGACCCAAAATGACCCACTAATCGAATTTTCTCGAGCATGTGACCTAGCCCAATGGTTTTCTGGTGCCCCAAAACGGTAGGATACGAAATTTCGTCAAAATCGTTAGAGCCGTTTTTAAGATAATTTTTGTATATATGATTTAACTTGCAACGATCGTCTTTCCAGTTTAAAATTTGTTCTCGAACTTTAACTCACTTACAAATGTTCGATCGAAGTTAAATTTTACATACTGACTTAAATCCGATAACAATGTAATATTATTATGATTTTTGACGCTTACCGTCTTCTACATGCTTATATTAGAGGATAACACAAAAAAATTCGGATAGATTACCTGTCAACAAGTTGAAGAAATAGTTTTAGATTAAATAACATAAACATGCGATAGTTGTGTTTTTTAACTTTAATAATTATGTTATATGTATTTTTTAACGCTGAATAAAAAAATTACCTTCACTTTTAACCATCATTCTAGGATTTTTCGCAAATCGTAAATTTCAAGGTTAAAAAATAGCGAAAAATCTGATACTATAAAATAGATGTAAGAATTTTTTAGCTCACAGGCTATCAAAGCCGGAGAGCTTACGTGCCCGCCGGTTCTGTATGTACGTACGTACGTACGTACGTATGTATGTATGTATGTACGTAACGCGATAACTCTTGATAGAACTAACCGTTTTACTTTAAATTTTGTTTATAGATTCCTTGTGGTAAGGCGCTTCCCTGATTAGTTTTGGAGGTTCATTGGTTAAGCATAAAGTGGGAAAATGGGGGGCTAACCCCCCATAGTTTAGATAAATAGGTTTTTCATGCAGAATTATCCCATTTTCTTCAAATTTTGTATATAGGTTCATTTTGATAATGTGCTTCTGTCAATAGTTTTGGGGGTTAATTGGTTAAGTATAAAGGGGGAAAAGGGGGATAACCGCCCCTAATTTAGATAAATGAGTTTTTATGCAGAATTATTCGATTTTCTTCAAATTTTGTATATAGGTTCATTGTGATAATGCGCTTCTCTGAAGAGTTTTGGGGGTTCATTGGTTAAGTATAAAGGGGAAAGGGGGGGCTAATCCCCCCTTAATTTAGATAAATGGGTTTTTCATGCAGAATTATCCGATTTTCTTCAAATTTTGTATACAGGTTAATGGTGATAAAGCGTTTTCCTGATTAGTTTTGGGGATTCATTGTTTAAGTATAAAGGGGGTAACGGAGGGCTGCCCCCCCTTAATTTAGATAACTGCGATTTTCATGCAGAATTATGCGATTTTCTTAAAATTTCGTATATAGGTTCATTGTGATAAGGCGCTTTCCTGATTAGTTTAGGGGGTTCTTTGGTTAAGTATAAAGAGGGTAAAGTGGGGGGGGGGGCTTATCCTCCTCCCTTAATTTAGATGAATGTGTTTTTCATGGAGAATTATCCGATTTTCTTCAAATTTTGTATATAGCTCATTGTGGTAAGGAGCTTCCCTGGTTAGTCTTGGGGTTCATTGGTTAAGTATAAAGGGGATACGGGGGGGTAATCCCCCTTAATTAAGATAAATGGGTTTTTCATGCAGAATTATCCGATTTGCTTCGAATTTAGTATATATGTTCATTGTAATAAAGGGCTTCGCTGATTAGGTTTGGGGGTTCAATTGTTAACTATAAGGGGGTGGGGGAACGGGGGGATGATCCCTCCTTAATATATTGTCGATTTCTTTATTTTTCGAGGGGCTTATTTCAAATTCTTTGAAATAAGTGTATAATATACAATTAGTGTGAATAGCCTGTGAGCTCAATGCCCTCAGTTTAACTAGGCAGTTTTCTTTTTTTAACTCACAGGCTATCAAAGCCTGAGAGCTAATGTGCCCGCCCGTTCTGCATGTATGTATGTATGTACGTAATGCGATAACTCGTGATAGAATTATCCGTTTTGTTTCAAATTTTGTTTACGGGTTCATTCGAATAAGGGGCTTTCCTGATTATTTTTGGGAGTTCATTAGTTAAGTATAAAGGGGGGGGGGGGAAAACCCCTTAATTTAGATAAATGGGTTTTTCATGCAGAATTATCTGATTTTCTTCAAATTTTGTGTATAGATTCATTGTGGTAAGGCGCTTGCCTGAGTAGTTTTGGGTTTTCATTTGTTAAGTATAAAGGGGAGAACGGGGGGGGGCTTACCTCCCTTAATTTAGATAAATGGGTTTTTCAAGCAAAATTATCAGATGTTTTTCAAATTTTGTGTATAAATTCATTGTGGTAAGGCGCTTACCTGATTAGATTTTGGGCGATTATTAAGTATAAAGGGTGGGAACGGATGCTTATCCCCCCCTCCTTAATATATTGTCGATTTCTTTATTTTTCGAGTGGCATTATTCTTGAAAAAATAGCATAATATACAATTAGTGTGAATAGCCTGTGAGCTCCATGCCCTCAGTTTAACTGGGCAGTTTTCTTTATTATTCAGTTTAATTTTATTTAATTCAATAATTTATTCAAATTTTTGGTTTATACTGGGTTTCTTACAGATAAACAGCTCAGGGGTCCGATGAGGTTGGGGTGAGGGGGGTTCAATTTTAACTTTCATCTTTTTAACTTTGAAATTTGCGATTTGAGAAAAATCCTGACGTGTGGTTTAAAATGAAGGCCATTTTCGGATTCAGTGCTAAAAAATACATAAGAATCAATTTTCAAAAGCTAAAAAACATGGCATAACCCAAAATTTGAAAGACACTGTAATCTAACAGCATTTTAAAATCTGTATCATTTTGTAAAGAATTGAGGCTGTTGTTTTTCATTCTTTTATTTAACAAAAATTCTATTATTTTTATCCTCTTATATGTTCAGTACAAATTGTATATTTTGCATTAATATGTCAGAAGGATTATAGACTTCACATTTATATTAGATTGCAATGTCAATTTTGCTCTATTTTTTTATACATCTGACGATTGTTATATTTATATTACATTATTTATACTACATTTGTGAATGACCCCTATTTCGCAGCAAAAAAAAAAAAAAAAGTCCAACTTTAAACAACTATTACTCGTTCAATTTTAATGTTAGATGAATGGGACTTTTTTTGTCTTATTTGTTAGTGTCACAGTAAATTTTATCTAAATATCACTTATAGGACCGGGGAGATCGTATAAAAATTTTAATTTCGTAATTTTTTAATAAATGTCTTTCTTGACCCAAATCGCTTTAAAAATAATTATTTATCTTATTTAAACCATTTTTGTAATTGGAAGTATGCATCTAGGACCAAAAGTTGCGAAAATATAGGTCGGTCAGGTTATACAGTTTACACCCTGTATATGTAATCTTAATATGTAAATATGTGAATTCGTGTACGGGAGATATGTAACATAGTAAATTATGCAATTCTGTGTAAAGTGTTTTCACAACAATCAATGCTTTTGAAGAGAATAGTTTACAAGGAGAGAACCAAGCTTATTAATCACATATTTTGATTATTTTTATATATATTGTAGGGTAGAAGCCCCTTAGTCTCAGGTTCAACGGATTTTATACAACGCTCATTACTACTCGAGAGATAGGGGGTCTAATATTTTAGCACAACTTAAATACTTAAGGTAAAGCTAGGATAGTCTGCGCACAATTCAAAAGAACAGCAATAAAAAATCTAAATATTAATTTTTTGCTAAACTATCCATGAATAATTTTTACTTCATTTGTTTTTTATGCATTTCCATTGCTATTTTGTTGTTATGTTGCAATTTAATAGAACAGTTGTAATAAAACCAAGAAAGTTATTTTGCGCAATCTCTCCTTACAGGGTTGGTGTGATTGCGCACATGGGTAGGAGAGATTGTTACTAATAATAACTACAATTAAATTGTTAACAATAACAATTACACTTAAATGACATTGCTGTAAGGTTTTTGTGAGCAAATTTTATTGTATTGGGAGTGAATATTTCAACCTAATGCTTACAGAATCAGAAAAAGGAAATGATTTTTAAAACGATTAAAAAATTTTAATTAAAGGAAAAAGAATCAGAAAAAGCAAGTCCAGATAAGATTATGAAATAATATTATGTAACTTAACAACACGTTTAACTTAAAATTAGTCCATTTTCATTTTTCATTTTTTTATGCAAATTTACCAATAAGCTGCGTAGTCTCTCCTAGCATGAAAACTAATGGGAACACTGCGCCATCTCTCCTAAGTAGCAGATACACAAACTCTCCAATTTCGGTAGGAGAGATTGCGCGGTCTTTTATTGAAACATGGCCGCTACTAAAACGAACCGTTGATGTTCACATTGTTAGTCTAGATTAGTAGCTTATGAGAAATCGTTTAAATTTAAAATATTTTGTACTATAGACATTGTATAGAAATTCTTATGAATAGCTATGAAAATTCAAGCACTTACTTTGGGAAAGCAAAACAAAATACAATATATAATCTTAGACGATCAAAGTAATCAACGTGCACTTTCAAGTAGACACTCCACTACTGTTGTTGTACAACTACCTAGAGTCGCTGCACTCTCACTCTAATCCTTCCCCCCAAACCTCTATGTGCGCAATCTCTCCGACCGCGCTATCTCTCCTGGCTTTACCTTACTTTGTAACGAAATTACTGCCTTAGTCGTAGCTCAGTTGTTATGACGTCTGCTTGTGGATGCGTGGTACCGGAGCGATCTACGTTTGTTTTTATCATTTTGTGTATTATAAATATACTTCTAATTAATTTTTAATAATCCTAATTAAATAATATATTATTCTGCATTACTTATAATGTTAACATATTTATTATTTTTATTTGTAACTCAATCCTTGTATAAAACATCATTAAACAGTTTTTTTAATCACTTTTAAAATGTATTTTATATATGCTTTGTCGATGGAATGATATTGGACAATTGTGCGAATTCGTTATTTTAAAGAAACATCATTTATATATTGCTTTAACAAGAGAAGTCAATGCGATGATAATACTACTCTAAGTCAATGCGATGATAATACTTCTCTGTTTTGAATGTAAGAAGCAAAATTATATTAAAATTTAGTATAAGAATTAAATTACAACATATTTTTGTGCATATTAAAGATTTTGAAATTTGTAATATATATGCTTGCGCTTTGAGTTAATTTATAATTAATAAAATAAGGTATGATTTTGTCACGATTTTGGAATTTTTAGCAATCAATAATGCATCCATTTAAAACATATATATCTTTAAATAATGAGAAATGTTTAATAATGGCTTAAAAATCAAATAAATTTAATTTAAATTTAAATATGTTAACATTATAATTAATGTACGATATTAAAATTTGTAATTGAGATTATTAAATTATAATTGCAAGTCTATTTATAACACAAAATAAACGTAGCTCGTCCCAATCTCGAACCCGGGCCCGTGGATGAACGAGCAGAAGCCATAACAACTGAGCTACGACCAACTCTGTAATTTCGTTACAAATTAAGTATTTAAGTTTTGTTAAAATATTAGAACCCCCTATTTATCGAGAACCAGGAGCGTTGTTTAAAATCCGTTGAACCTGAGAGTAAGGAGTTTCTATTCAACAACATATATAAAAATAATGAAAATCTATGATTATCAAGCTAACAACCTCTCCTTGTTAGATTTTTTTACTATTGCAAAAATTCCTCAGAATAAATCTATACAATGTATTCTTATACAACTCGAATCATGCTCGGTTGCTGCAAACAACAATTGCAATATTGCCATTATCGGCATGAATTAAAATTGACAAATTTCATATCATATGCTCAAAACAGAATACAGGGATTTAGACAGGGGTTTTGTAAAAATCGTCATATATATACATACATGCACACAGACATATACATATATATATATATATATATATATATATATATATATATATAATCCTGCAAAAACATGATTTTGGAAACTTTGGGAGATTTGGGGGATTTTTCAAACTGGACATTCTACATGTATATATAATCTTTTTTCATCAGAATACCTCCGTTTCTTTATAATAGAGGTAGACGTGGAAGTCACAATAATAAATTATTACAGAGAAAATATTCTGACATAAACCCTCTATTATCTTCAAAAATTACAGTATAAGTTAAAAAGTTTTGAGTGTGCTAATTCGCATATTATACTAAAACGTTAGGCAGTACGCTTTTTAATTACAGAAATGTTTCTCAAAATCTTGACTCTTACCTTAATTTAGATTGCCATTGTAAGGATTATGAAAATTTAACTTTCTTGGATAGCAATAGTCAGCACATTGTTACTGGAAATCTAAACATTATTGCTAACGTATACCTCCGTAATTTAATGAATTTTGGTACTAAGTATCGTATTAATAAAATATTAAATCAAAAGAGATCATTGGCAATATTTAAAGCTGAATTTTATCTAACACTTTTATCTTAAATTTAAGTTTCAAATATAATAAACCAATCCCCCTTTTTAATGATTGGAAACTTCATATATTAAATGATTTTAAATCTTTTCAAAATAGTTTTATTACTAATTCTGCATATACATATCATCATCTCAATGCGGAAATTAGAAATGAAATAACAAAGTTGAAAGAATTTTTTGTTTTTTTGTCCAGTCAATAAGGTTGCTGATAATTTTGCAATTATTGGAAAAAAAAATATTATGCTGAAATGCTCAATGCACAGCTGAATAATAGTTTAACCTACAAAATGTATTACTCTTCAGTACAAACACTTATTAAAAAGCATCTGGCAACTTCTAAACAAACCAAGATTCCTTTTCCCTGCAATAAAAACTTATCATTTCCATTTTTATTTATTTCCCCCAAATTTCATAAAATACCGGCAAATAATGCAAATTTACCAATAAACTGCGTAATCTCTCCTAGCATTGAAATTATTGGAAACAATGCGCCATTTCTCTTAAGTAGCAGATGCGCAAACTATCCAATTTCAGTAGGAGTGATTGCGCGGCCTTTTATATAAACAAGGCTGCTACTAAAACGAACCGTTAATGTTCACATTGTTAGTCTAGATTAGTAGCTTATGAGAAATCGTTTAAGTTAAAAATATCTTGTACTCTTGACATTGTATAGAAATTCTGTTGAATAGCTCTGAAAATCCAAGCACTTACTTTGGGAAAACAAAACAAAATAGCAATGCTTTACCTTAGAGGCTCAAAACAATCAACGTGCACATCCAAGTAGACACTCCACTACTGCTGTTGTGCAACTACCTGGTATCGCTGCACGACCGACCGCGCCATCTCTCCTGGCTTTACCTTATATATACCGGTATTAGTAATTTTTCCAACTTTGGTTTCTATATTTAACTGGTAAATTTGTGAATGGAGAGCAAATAAAATGCAGTATAATTATCTTCTTTATAGACTCCACAGTTACGCTTCCCTTTTTTTAAAATATTTCATTCTAAATGTTGAGGTGTTCAAGACGTATGTTTTGCCATCCACTGTAAAATTTTAAATAGGTACTTTTAAAAAAATAGTGTTAAAAATGTGTTTTCGTACTAACTCTTGAATTATGATTATTATATGAATATTTTTTAACGAAATGATTATATAGAGAACAAAGTGCATTTAATATTAAAATATTATCATATATTAGTCTATAATAATAATACGAGAAAGATTTAAATGAATAGCTTTCTTTCGGGCATTTATCGTGCCATAGTACTTCAGTACATAAAATATTTGGTCCTTATTATTTTTTTAATTATTAATCCTTTTTTGCATACTGAAAATTACATCATTAGATGGCATAATGTTAGAAATCTTATCATGAAACCGCACAATAATGTTATTCTAGTGTGCAACAAAGAAACAATTTTACCTGGAAAAACCTATTGGTTAATGATGTTTCTTTATTGCGGACGTTCTTATGCGGAATTAACATATTAAATCGCCCTCACTCTGACAAACGCACTAGCAAACCACTGAGAGACGTTTAAGTATCTTACGTCAGATACAGAAGATGTATGAATAATATTGTTATGAATTTTGTAAATATTTCATTCTTTTTAATTTATTTTATTTTATTATTGAGAAAATTGCAGTATTATTAATGTATTTCCTATTGAACATCATGTAACTCAATGCTAAAGGCCTCAGGTGCTTTGCAAGAAAAACAACCTTACAGCATCGGTTTTATAATGGAGTTCTATTGGAAAATCGCCAAGGAATGGGTTTTTCGCCAAGTTGGCGATGGTTTTGGCGACTTATTTTTGTCGCCAAATTTGGCGATATATCGCCAAATGTCGCCAAGTTGGCGACGGATTTGGCGACTTTTTGTGCAACCACACCCCCCTTATACCTATACATTGGGATCCTTTCTTGCTTGGGTTCTCTATCGAAAGTTAAAGCACTTTCTGGTAATTTCTAGCATCTGAAGGCTCTGGAATAATCTGGAAAGATCTCTGAAACCTATATAAGGACCTCCATCAGTTCAGTTCAGTTAGTTGTCTGTCAACTGCGATTGAATTCATACGAGAGGCTTTGCATTGAGAACTGTGTTTTCTCGGATCGATTTTGTCGTTGATACGTCGTATTGAACGCATTGTTTCTGTGTGAAATTTTGCTGCGCTTTTATTGGATTTGAAGATTACTGAATATCTTGTAATTTTCAGAAGATATTTGTGATCGTATTGCACTGTTTATAGTGAATAAAGCCTTTTTATTGTTCTTATATATTGGCATCAGTCCTTTCGAACCCCGAGCTCACAACAATTGGTGTCAGAAGTGGGATTGAATGCCGATTACCAGAGCAATGGAGGCACAGCTGACTAAATTATTGGAGAAATTAGGGGAGATGGATGAGAAAATGACTGCCAACCTTGGCGAGTTGAAATAAGAAATGAAGAAGGAAATGTCAGCGATGGATGAGAAAATGACTGCGAACCAGGCTGAAAAGAAGGAAATGTCGGAAGAAATGAAGAAGGAAATGTCAGCGATAGATGAGAAAATGACTGCGAACCAGGCTGAAATGAAGGAGGAAATGTCAGCGATGGATGAGAAAATGACTGCGAATCAGGCTGAAATGAAGGAGATGTCAACTAACCTTGGCGAGTTGAGAGAATTAATAGATAATAAAATAACATCTTTAAATGAAAGAATTGACAGCGTGGAAAACAAATTTGAAGGAAGATTTCAAGAAATAGAAGAAAATGTTCAATTGACAGCCAAAACCGTAGAAGAAAAAGTTCAAAAGATCGCCAAGACCGTTGAAGAAAGCATAGAGAATGTAAAAAAAGATTTGGAAAAAGTCAAGAAACAGAAGATAACTGCCGTAAACTTTTCCGAAGATTTCAAGTATCCAGATATGCTTCCTCGGGCCTTTATTAAACTTTCGACCTATGACGGCAAATCCTCCTGGCCAGTTTTTAAGACACAATTTGGGATCGTAGCGGACGCCAATGGATGGGATTCCCAGACAAAGGCTTGCCAGTTAGCTGCTTCTCTACGGGCTGATGCTGCCGACGTCCTACAGACTTTGCCTGCAAATGAACCGCTGGATTTTGAAACGCTCGTCAGTGCCTTAGAATTGCGCTTTGGCGAGAAATGCATGAAGGAATATAGCAGACTCCAGCTCAAATCTCGACAGCAGAAATCCACTGAATCCCTGCAAGAGCTTGCTACGGATGTCGAGAGACTTTCCCATCTTGCTTATCCTCACTGCCCGACTGAAACTAGAGAAAGTTTAGCTCTGCAACATTTCATCGATGGTGTGCGTGACTTTGAGATCCAGAAACAACTCCGGATTGCAGATCTCAGTGACTTAAAAGGGGCTTTAGTTTATGCCCTGAAATTCGAGGCAGCCCAGCAAGCTACAAGGAAAGATCGGCACTTTGTGCGAGTAGCCAACATACCTGAGACGTCGGATACAGCTGTGGAGCGTTTACAGCAGCAGATGAAGGACGTGATGAGACATATAAACTCCTTGATGGACAACAAACCTGGAAGAAAGATCAAGTGCTGGAAATGCGGTGGAGAAGGCCATATTCAAAGAAACTGCCTAAACCGACCCAGCACAGAAGGTAATAGCTCCGCACGAACGGCGGAGCAGGAAAACTAATTAATGGCCATCTCGCGGGGCGGAGGTTGCCAGATTTTGAGAAGCCCCATTATCAAGTGTGTCAAATTTCTGCAAGAAGTTGCGGCGAGAACGGAGTTTTTATAGTCGGGCGTGTGAATGATTTGCCCTGTAATATGATCATCGATACAGGAGCCAATGTGACCATTGTTCGGAAAGATCTAGCTCTGCGGCTAAAAGAAAAACTCCTCTGGACTCCGCCCCGTGTTATCCTTCAAACCGTGACCGGGGATATGATCGACATACATGGAAGAATGAAACTGAAAATAAAGTTTGGGAACGCCGCTTACCATCATACAGTCTATGTGGCCGATATTTCAGACCCTTTCATACTCGGACTGGACTTTTTAAAAGAGCATGGATTTACACTGGATTTTAAGAAGAATGAGTTACGCTCTGCTCAAGAAGATGTCACTATTTTCAAACTTGGAAATGAGTCCGGGTCTATTCAACGGATCACAGCCAAGGCAGATGTTATCATCCCTCCTCGGACCGAAATTATGATACCTGGATTAACTGAGAACGAAAGTAGTTTTCAATGTGGCTTGGTTGGATATCCTGAGAAGAGCCCAAAGGGAGTGCTAATAGCATCAGCGCTGGTAGATCTGTCGAGAGATGTGATACCTGTGAGGATTGCGAACGTAAGTGAAAAGTCTAGAATTATCCAGAAAGGTGAGGTGCTTGTAACCTGTGCTCCAGTCACCTGTGTTTGCAAAGACCCGAACTTGACGTTATCGGAGCCGCCTACAAGTTTAACACCTGTAATTGTACGAAATGAAAATTTATCTCCTGAACAGAGACATGCCGCAGAAAGACTGTTCCAGGAATTTACGGATGTGTTTTCACAAAACGAGAATGATATAGGTCGCACTTCTCTGACACGTCATAGAATTGATACTGCTGACCATCCACCGATTAAACAGCATCCAAGACGCTTGCCGTTTGCAAAACAAGAAGAGGTTTCTAAGCTCTTACGAGAGATGCAGGATAGTGACATCATCGAACCGTCATCAAGTCCGTGGGCCTCTCCCATCGTGTTGGTAAGAAAGAAAGATGGCTCCACAAGATTTTGTGTGGATTATCGTAAACTTAACGATATCACGAAGAAAGACAGCTATCCTCTACCAAGAATAGACGACACGCTAGATACTCTTTCAGGACATAAATGGTTTTCCACGCTGGATTTGAAGAGTTGATATTGGCAAGTAGAGATCCATCCTGATGACAAAGAGAAGACCGCATTTACTACTGGACAAGGACTTTGGCAATTTAAAGTTATGCCGTTCGGGCTCTGCAATGCTCCAGCAACGTTCGAGCGCCTCATGGAGACAGTGTTAAAAGGTCTGACTTTTGAAGCTTGTCTCATCTACCTAGATGACGTCATCATTGGTGGCCGCACGTTTGAAGAACATCTAGAGAATATTCGAAAAGTGTTAACAAAACTAAGAGCGGCGAATTTAAAGCTGAACCCTTTGAAATGCAAGTTCTTCCAACGAGAAGTAAACTATTTAGGACACATCATCTCAGCTGAAGGTGTTCGAACAGATCCTGAAAAAGTGTCTGCAGTAAAGCACTGGAAACATCCGGAAAATGTCCATCAGTTGCGAAGCTTTCTGGGACTATGCACTTATTACAGAAAGTTTGTACAGGGGTTCTCCAACATCGCAAGACCCTTGCATAGGCTCACTGAAAGCAAGCAGAAGTTTCTATGGACACAAGAATGCGAGAATTCCTTCCAGCAGCTGAAAGAAGCTCTCACATCCTCTCCAGTCCTAACCTATCCACACCCCGACAAACAATTCATTGTGGACACGGATGCTAGTCATGAAAGTGTCGGTGCTGTACTTTCCCAAGAAATAGATGGCCAAGAACGAGTCGTAGCATACTGGAGCAAATGTTTGTCAAAACCAGAGCGGAATTATTGCGTCACTCGTAAGGAGTTATTAGCTATAGTGAAAGCCATAGAACACTTCCATCACTATCTCTATGGCAGGAAATTTCTCCTTCGTACTGATCACGCATCCCTAACATGGCTGATGAATTTTAAGAACCCAGAGGGCCAAGTAGCCAGATGGATACAACGGCTCCAGGAATACGACTTTGACATCAGGCATCGCAAAGGCTCATCGCATGGAAACGCCGATGCCCTATCAAGAAGACCGTGTCCCGAGAGCTGTCGCTATTGTTCCAGAGTGGAGAGCAAGTATAATCCCGAATATGTCATACGCCAGACGAAGGCTTCACTATTGACGCCACCAGATCCCTGGAGTGATGAGAAGATTCGAGAAGATCAAATGGCAGACTCTGAGATCAAACCAATCTTGGAGTTATTAGAATTTTCTAGCACGAAGCCCAGTTGGAAAGACATCTCGACTTACAGTCCTACGACGAAGCAATATTGGGCTCTTTGGAACTCTCTCCACGTCAGGAATGGTGTCCTGTTCCGAAAATTCGAATCGGAAGATGGGAAGACATCTCGGTGGCAGTTGGTACTTCCTCGATCCCGAATCCCAGAGGTTCTCAAGGAATTACATGGCAGTCCCACTGGTGGCCATTTTGGAGTCATGAAAACATTACACAGAGTCCGAGAGCGCTTCTTCTGGGGAAAAGCGAGAGCTGACGTCGAACGATGGTGCAAATCTTGCGATGCATGTGCAGCTCGGGAAGGACCAAAGAAACGTAGCCGAGGACGACTACATCTCTACAATGTAGGAGCACCTTTCGAACGCATCGCCCTTGACATCCTAGGCCCTCTGCCAAGAAGTGCTGATGGCAACAAATACCTCCTTGTTGTCATGGACTACTTCACGAAATGGCCTGAAGTTTATGCCATCCCTGATCAAGAAGCTTCTACGGTTGCGGTTGCCTTGGTACACCAGTGGATATCAAGGTATGGAGTCCCCCTTCAAATGCATTCTGACCAGGGGAGAAATTTCATCTCTGCTGTGATTGAGGGTCTCTGTCAACTTCTCGGAATGGACAAAACTAGGACGACGCCTTTACATCCACAATCGGATGGCATGGTTGAGAGATTTAATCGTACCATCCTCAACAATCTCTCACTGCTAGTCTCAAGAAATCAACAAGACTGGGACCAAAAACTTCCCTTGTTTCTTCTCGCCTATCGCAGCGCCGTCCATGAAACAACCGGCTATTCCCCGTCTCAGATGCTTTTCGGTCGTGATCTTCGTCTACCTTGTGATCTGATTTTTGGTCGCCCTCCAGATGCGCCTTCATCGCCAGAGGGATACGTGCAGAATCTCCAGGCACGATTTGAAGACGTCCACAACTTGGCTCGAGAGCGGATCAATATACAGACGGAGAAGATGAAGACCAGGTACGACACGAAAGCCACGGGACATCAATTCAAAGAAGGTGACAACGTTTGGTTTTATAATCCGACTCGACGTAAAGGACTTTCTCCCAAACTGCAATCGCACTGGGACGGTCCTTATACAGTCCTAAACAGACTGAACGATGTCGTAATTCGGATACGAAAGTCACCAAATTAGAAGCCTAGAGTCGTTCATTACGACAGGCTAGCTCCATACTATGGCCATAGTACATAGTTCCCATAGTACTTAGTTCATTGATTGTAAATAGTGTAATGTAAATAATGTAAATTAGTATGACCATGGTCTTGTATATAAATTAATGTAATTATTTATTTTGCTTAGCATTATCATTATTATTGTTATTATTATTTAAATACTTGTATGTAATGGTGTCTATGCTTTATAATTCAGCATTATGAATGTGTTTAATTGTTATTTTCCATATTTGCTTTAAGTGCTTTGAATAGTATAGCATTTGTTGGTAACGGGTTTGCTTTCCGATCAAAGGTTGAACTGCCCGGGACGTGCAGTCCTTGAGAGGGGGGCAATGTTATGAATTTTGTAAATATTTCATTCTTTTTAATTTATTTTATTTTATTATTGTGAAAATTGCAGTATTATTAATGTATTTCCTATTGAACATCATGTAACTCAATGCTAAAGGCCTCAGGTGTTTTGCAAGAAAAACAACCTTACAGCATCGGTTTTATAATGGAGTTCTATTAGAAAATCGCCAAGGAATGGGTTTTTCGCCAAGTTGGGATGGTTTTGGCGACTTATTTTTGTCGCCAAATTTGGCGATATATCGCCAAATGTCGCCAAGTTGGCGACGGATTTGGCGACTTTTTGTGCAACCACACCCCCCTTATACCTATACATTGGGATCCTTTCTTGCTTGGGTTCTCTATCGAAAGTTAAAGCACTTTCTGGTAATTTCTAGCATCTGAAGGCTCTGGAATAATCTGGAAAGATCTCTGAAACCTATATAAGGACCTCCATCAGTTCAGTTCAGTTAGTTGTCTGTCAACTGCGATTGAATTCATACGAGAGGCTTTGCATTGAGAACTGTGTTTTCTCGGATCGATTTTGTCGTTGATACGTCGTATTGAACGCATTGTTTCTGTGTGAAATTTTGCTGCGCTTTTATTGGATTTGAAGATTACTGAATATCTTGTAATTTTCAGAAGATATTTGTGATCGTATTGCACTGTTTATAGTGAATAAAGCCTTTTTATTGTTCTTATATATTGGCATCAGTCCTTTCGAACCCCGAGCTCACAACAATATCTTATTATTGGAAGCATATGGAGTGCATATCTTCTTTTATGAAACGGTCATTACGATTTGATCTTTTTCTGTTGGAATAGATAGAACACAGATAACTAAACACGTAACATGTTTCCATTTTATCTTCCCTTTAAGTGTCTTTTATATGCATTAAATACCATTTGATCTGGTTTTCTTCTTTTTTTTTATTTCGTTTAATTATATAACAGTATACATTGACTTTATTTTATTTATTTTATTTTATTTGCAAAATACTTGTATTAATTTTTAATAGACAATTTTAAAATAATAAATACATGGATAAATAAAAAACAAACTATCGACCTGACGATTTTTAAAAATACATAAATGAAAATATGTCTCTGGCTTGTAATCGGTTTTTATATTTTTATATAAATATTATTATCCATGTTTATCTATTAATGAATAATACCTCTTAAAAATATTCGAAAGGTTTATTTGGTTTCATTTCATAAATCATCATTTATTAATGCAGAATATTGTAGTTAATAGTAAGTTGCTAATTGTTTTATTCAATGTCACTATAAAAAGAAATAAACAAAGTTTTTCCTCTCATACTATTTTTATCAAAAGTACTGCAAAGTGTTTAATCTATAATTTTACTGTACCATCATTTTCAGCAAACATCTTTTATCCATTTATTTGAAGGAATGTATTTTGTTAAAAATACAAAAACAATGAAATCTAGTAGTACTACACTCGACTTCCCAAACATTTTACAAAATAAAATAACTAGTAATATAAAAACCAACAAAAATATAGATTCTGATTTTGGAAAGGGCCAATGAACTGGAGAAAATGATTTTATGTTTTAAAACAAACGTGCATTTTTATTCATGAAGCTGAAACATTTTTCTAGGATATTGACGTAAGTTTCAATGAATTTTTTTCATCCAGTCCTTCAGGGAGTAACACCTGTAAAACAAAATATATATTGCATTCGACTTTACATACACTCTCATGATAATCTGTAAATAATGAATGTTTACGTTGAACATCTATCCTTAAAACATGAAAAATTCGCTTTTTTCCCATTTTCCCTCAAAACACAGAACATTCTCCAATCTAACTTAAAATGATCTGAAATTCTTCCATCTAAAATGCATTTTCGTCAACGGAAGTGTTCCGGAAACTTTGTTGCTTGACACTTTTTCGTGTTAGAAACGTAATCTTACGTATAACCTTTTTCACTTAAAACACAAGAAATCCACACATATAAGCTAAAATTTTACTGAAATTCTCCAGTGTAAAAACGAAATTTTCTTCAACTAGAACAAAATTTCTTCCAATCACAAGGGTTTTCCGGCAACTTAATGCCTGTAAATTTTACGTTTTTTTACGCGAATTTTTTTTGAGAGTGTAGTTATGCTAATTGGAGTTTCAAGTTGTTCTAAATGTAAATACGACACTTTTTTTCCCGGAAAAAATGCGATACATAAATTTCCATATGCGTTTATCAAATTAACACAATTATTTTGCAGGATATCTCGCCAACCTATATTTTCAGGATTCGTAATTTGAATTTATAAAAACAATATTTATCTTATTTATAAACTAAATTCGCGGTTAAGTAAGTAAAAGTCTGATGTTTTTAAATAATGCTGTATATAAGTTAAAACAGCACGAATCCAGTTCTACACCTGCGTTAAATATAAAGCGTGAAAAAGAAATAACAATTCATTTTTCAACTAATTTCTCTGTCTCAGCCAATAAATTTAGACTTTGTGTTCCGCATAAAATTTAATTGCTATATTTGATGTTGTCGCATAAAATTTCAATTCTGTAACCTATCACGTAATTAGCTGTTCAGTTTCAAACCGGGAAATGTAAATCTTAAACAATAAACAAGTGCTAATTCAATAACAAATGGCAAATGTGTCTTCAGGCATTAATAAAGAGTGAAAAAAGAAAGGAGTTGTATCTTTAAAATGAAAATATTCTAAATAAATTTCCTTGTATCATCCTTGGTACATAAAACCCACTGTAATTTATTCCTGTTTCTGTTTTCTCTCTGAAAAACGTTTTATTAAATTTAGTTGCGTTCTGTTAAAACATGAGTGTTTCATCAACATAAGTAACAACGAGAAATAAAAATATTTAATTGTAGGATTATGTTAAAAAAGAAATGTTTATTTTTCTTTTACTGATCAAAAAATTTCTTAAAAATGGTTTTAAGAGGTTTGGGTACCAAACCCATTATTCAATTTGTAAACGAATGAATATAGGTCTAGAGACAGCGCACTGTAATATGTATTTTGGATATAGGCGCTTAATAGCAAAAACCATCTAAACGTTATCGTATTGAATCACAATCACACCAAAATACATAATCGCTAAAAAAAAAAAAAAAAAAAAAAAAAAAAAAAAAAATCTGTCGCTTTTTAAATTTGGGAGCATTCAATAAATACGCATGCACAAAAATATTCATAAAATATTATATTTAGAAAATAGCGAAAAGGGACTCAAGGGAGTTCAAAATGTTAAAATAGTTCAATATTTTCATAATCCTGTTATTATCATAACACAATTTTCCTTTCATCCTTTGAGTGCGACAAAAAATTAATTCGTGAACTTTTAGAAAATGGCGTTGTCGAAATGGCTTTGTGGAATTTTTATCTGCACGAAAGTGAAATAATAAATATATTTGTTGTTGAGTTTTAAAAGGACTGTTTTCACTTATTGAAATATTATTTTCTCGTGTTTTAAAAATGACGAAAATCTTGGATCATGCAGATTCATAATTTCGAAAATTGCTATGAGTGTTTACGCTATTAATCTTTAATGATTTACATCCAATGGAATGATGTAATTATGTAGTAGAACTCCTAGGTTCAGTATCGTTGTCTTCAGAAATATTCGTTAAGCTTACGAAAACTACATCAAAATATTTATTAAGATAATCCTTATTAGGTATGGTTCCTTAAGATGTTTATTCTATTTGATATAAATGTAATTTTGTTTTATTTGTGTGTAATTATGAGAGTTAAAAAAATCGGTACTTCTCTATTATCCCGTCGATCACTTTTCATAACAAAAAACTTTCGCCAAACTGTAAGATTAAACGCCAAAAATGCAGTCCCATTTACTTGATGTCAGAAGCATTATACGTGTTTGTTATGTCATCGAGTGGTTTTTAATTCGACATTTGCGTGTATTTTTCATTATGTTTTACTGATTTATCAGTTATTTCATTAATTAAAATAGCAATTGTGTCCTTAAATTCTTATATTTTATTTATTTATTTATTTTGATATTCCAATGGCAACGTTCTCCCGTTTATTTGGCGTTACAGTTTGGCGATAGTTTTTTGTTATGAAAAGTGGTCGACGGGTTAATAGAGAAGTACCAAAAATCTAATTTACAAATGTATTTCCCTTACAAGAGTTAATATTCGTGAAATATTTTATTTCTACACATTCTCAATTTAACAAAAAGAAAAACAATAAACATACTAAATGCCATTTTTTAACAGAATATGAACATTCTTTTCTCAGTTTTCATTATTGAGAAACTTCAAATCAACTATACGTGCCATGTAGCGTTAAGGTGAATTAAACGAGTTTATCTTGTGGAAAGAAAGATCTGAAAGAAAATTGTGTGAAAGATGTTTTTTCAGCTAAAAAGATGAACGGAAAAAAAGTATCATAAGCTATTACATAAAGAAGAAATGGAATGTACTTCCAAGAAACAAAATAAAATATGTGTTTTATATTTATATTTCTGTCATGTCTTGGAAGAGTTTAGATGAACAAAACAAACTTCTTAAAACTACATTTGTGTCTCATAGATTTTTCATCTTTCCTGTTACAGATTTTTTTTATATTAGTCTAACGAAAATTATAATTATAACGATACTTATATTTATTCAAACGAGAAATTTGAAGATTTTAATTTTTAAAAAAGTATAAAAAAATCACATTGAAAATCTTCTGTTGAAGATTTTTTTTTTTTTTCAATCTTTTCCAAATGTTTAATTTTTTATAATATCAACTTATTATTGGGCCAAATTATTGTAAAGTTAATGTTTTTTTTTTAATAATACTTTTATAATAATTTTCTTTAAAACGTTATAATAATGTAGTTTATTTATTTCAGAGCTATTCTCTATTTTATTTCAAAAATAATAATTATTATTTAAACGGGGAGAGAATGTTAAAAAATGGACTTATTAATTAAAATTTTGAAAAAACTCTATTTACAGATTGTTTTTAATTCTGTTTAATTTGCATATCAAATGTTAAATTACATTTACATATTTTTGTTAACTATTGCCTAAATTTATAATAATATTATGCTGATTTTGAACTTGCTTGCTTTTTTGAGCACGTCGCTCGAAAGCCCAGACGCAAATATTTTACCTTTCAAATGGTAAACTAAAAGAGGGAGAAATATGAGTTTAAAAGTATGTTAGCTTTAAATTGTTGAACTATGATGTGACGTATGAAGCTAACTTTTTTTAAAGTGGTCATTTTAAGAACTAATAGGAAATAATGACACAAGTATTGTTCAATTGTTAATCTTCAATGAATTACATCCATTGGAATGGGAAAGTTATGTAGTAGGACTCATAATCGTTGTCGAAAATATTCGTTAAAATTACGAAAACTGTATCAAAATCTTTATTACGATAATCCTAATTAGATATGGTTCCTTAAGATGTTTATTCTATTTAATATAAATGTAATTCTGTTTCATTTGTGTGTAATTATAATAGTTAAAAAAATCTAATTTACAAATGACCCTTACAAGAGTTATTATTCATGAAATATGATTGATTAAAATCAAGTTTTATTTCTACACATTCTCAATTTAACAAAAAGAAAAAAATAAACATACTAAGTCTCTTTTATAACAGAGTATGAACATCCTTTTCTCAGTTTTCATTATTGAGAAAGTTCAAATCAACTATACGTGACATGTAGCATTAGTATGAATTAAATGAGTTTATCGTGTGGAAAGAAAGATCTGAAAGAAAATTGTGTGAAAGATATTTTTTCAGCTAAAAAGATGAACGGAAAAAAGTGTCATAAGCTATTACATAAAGAAGAAATGGAATGTAATTCCAAGAAACAAGCTAAAATATGTGTTTTAGATTTATATTTCTGTCATGTCTTGGAAGAGTTTAGATGAACAAAACAAACTTCTTAAAACTACATTTGTGTCTCATACATCTTTCATCTTTCCTGTTAAAGAAATTATTATTATTTTATATTAATCTAACGAAAATATAATTATAAGGATATTTATATTAATAAACACGAGAAATTTGAAGATTTTTATTTTAAAAAAAGATTAAAAATTAACATTGAAAATCTTTTTTTGAATAATTGTTTTTCCCAAATCATTTTCAAAAGTTTAATTTCTTATAATATCAACTTATTATTGTGCCGTTATTATAAAGTTAATGTTCTTAAAAATATTTTTTCTTTAAAGCGTTTTAATATTGTAGTATATTTATCTCAGAGCTCTTTTTATTTCACAAATAATAATTATTTAAACGAGGATAATGTAAAAAAAAAATGGACTTGGAAATTAAGATTTCCGAAAAACTATATTTACAGATTGTTTTTAATTCTGTTTAATTTGTATATCAAATGTTAAATTACATTTACATATGTTTGTTATATATTGCCTAAATTTATAATAATATTATGCTGATTTTGTACTTGCTTGCTTTTTCGAGCGCTTCGAAAGAAAGCTCAGACACAAATATTTTACCTTTGTAATGGTAAGATAAAAGAGGGAGAAATATGAGCATTCTTTTCAAAATAAGAAAAATTAAATATATTCACGACTGCTTTCAAGCACCATTCTTTTAAAATAAAGTACACTCTAAATCAGTACACGACATGAACACATCTGCCAAACCTCCGGGTTTTATTAAGTCAAATAATCATATTTCAAGGAGAATTGTTTAATTAAAGAATGAAAGCATATACATAATACATAGAAGGGAAGTAAAAGTTTGTTAAAAACATATATAGCTCAAAGCTCAAGATATTTATATCTTCATCTCATATTTTATTTTTTTAAATGTAAAAACAAAAAGAAAAAAAAATCATTTTTAAATACGATACTGCTAGAGCATTGTAATTTATTATATTATATATACATATATATATTGTTTTCATACTTACAAAAACTAATTTATAGCTTAAGTAATAGAATATAATGAAAAAACTTAAATAAAAAGGAATTTTTGATAAACATATAAATCGGTTTTTACTGTTTGGTCTGGTTTAGAAAGTTTCTGGTTGCGGTTTATCATCTGAAATCTATAACGTAATATTTGGATAAAAACATGGACATGATGCCAAAAAATACAACTTCGAAATTGTAAATTAATCTGAATATGTAAAAGTCAATAATGATACTGAAATTTGTATGCTGGTGAGATTCGATAATTCCTTTAAAAAAATAATAATTAAAAAACAGAAAATGATGCAATTAATATATTATTATTTTAAAAATATTTATTAAGAGATAGTTTTTAGTAGACCAAAAACGGTTTTTTTTTTTTCAAATACGAAAAACTGTCTAAAAATCATTAAAAAATTTGCAATAAATTTCAATTGACCAATCTTTTTCTTTTAAGTACTTTTTTAATTACAATTTTATTTCATTATATATTTTATTTTTTTAACATTATTTTTGTTGTTATGATGTTTCAATTTATGAAAAACAATAAGAATTTTTTAGTATTTTTAACCTTATTTATATTTTATTTATTTAATTTTAGAAATCAATGTACTTTTATAAAAATAATATGTTCAAAATATCGAATTATAGAAGAACTAAATTTTTATAATGTTATATATAAGAATTTTATTAGTGTATTTATTACTTAAAAATAATTTTCTTTCTGTACAATGGGTCAATCGAACTTCTTATGATTCTAAATTTTCTCGCGCACAGAGAGTTCAATTTAACTAGAGTACAATGGTTGACAATAAGCATGTTCGTTTGGAAATGAGCGATGTGTAATTTCAGAACGTACTTATGCTAACTAAAATGTTTTAGAATGAACGACTGTGAGAGTTTTTTTTTTAAATCGACGTAAAATTATGTATCGAAATTTGTTTTAACTTATAATCAGTGTTATCATATTATATACAATCACACAAAACAGGAAAATTGGATATAGGTTTTTTTTAAACTATATTATTTCGTATCTTAACTACGCATTTAAATAAGCATAAATTGTAATACTAACCATTAATTAATATTATTATAATTATTTACATTGAAACAATTTGAATTTTCTTTGTTATTACAATATAAATTACAAAGAAATATTATACATAAAAATAAATACAATCCGTTATATAATACGTTCGTTTTGTACGTAGTTTTTATGTAACAATGTGCTGTAAGCTTTATTCCATTATTTGACAAAAGTAGTATAATCAAATATATTTAGATAATGCATAGTATTTTAGTTATTTGCAACCTTTTTTTATTGGATAGATAAACCGCATTTTTCCAATTTAATATCTTGCGCTTTTTTAATTTTGAAATGCATTAAATTTTCAGAAATGAAAATTATTATGAATTTAGTCGCGTTAATGCATTTGAATAAGAATAAAATGATTTGAAAAAGAATAAAACTCCAAATTAGTAAGGAAAAGAGAATGAAGTTGTTTAAATAATCCCAAAAGAGTGCTAAATACGCATTTTTAGACGAACAACACATTCTAAAAAAAAAACCCGTAGATTTAACGGAAAAAAAATCTATGAGCTCTGCTACCAGATTACCCCTGTAGTTTGTACAGAAAAAATCTGTTAAACTCTAGTCTAGAGTAGAGATCCGAAGATCGTAGACGAATAACTTTACCGCCAATGCATATTAAAAGCAAATAATTGTATGACTATAAAACTTTCCGCCAGAGGACGAAAACGATATCTAAGCTGGGGAACTGAGAAAATATGTACTTTACATAAAAAGGAGGCTCTTAAAAGCACTGTAGATAAACTGTTAAAAAAACAGTTTTTTAGAGTGCAGGGACTTGCACATAATTAACCACAAGACAAAATAGATTTTCACAAAGATGGAAATATCTCATATCTCTGAAATAATTGTGGATATTCAAGACGTAAACAAAAATCATTTTACTTCCGAAAAATAAGTTAAAGTAATTGATTTTTTTTTTCAGAAATCTTTACATTAGAATTTATGATTTGACTCTGATATACAGGTTTAATAATTAAACAATTAAATAAAAATGTATTTATTTTAAATTAGATTTTGATACATAAATTGGATCATGCTTTGTAACATAAGTTTATAGCTTCTGGCCGTTGTTATAAAACCGAAACTTTAAATGTGTATTAATTTCCAAAAATGCGAAGATAAACTAAGAATAATTACTAAAAAATACATTATTTAAATGGCTGAACGCTTTTTGGAATAAGACAAAAAGAAACATAATGTTGCTAACATACGTAGATTTTATTATGAGATTTTAAACAACGATGCAAAAATTAAAATCACAAAAATAAAAATAATTCTCGGCTTTTCGGTTTACCTTTAAAACCATCATTAATTTTTTAAATACAAAACAGCGAATTTTTTTAAAATTATTTACATGTTACATTATCGAAGCTATTATCAAAGTAAATGGAAACAACAAGCAACGGAAATATCATAAAAAAGTTTAAAATAAGCTCTAAGCGACGAGAATCATTTTTATTTTTGTTATTTTAATTTTTACATATTTCTTAAATTCTCGTAATAAAATTTGTACGTTGGTTAGCAACTTGATGTTTTGTTTTCATATTTGAGTATACGGCGTAAAGTATTTATTTATTATAGTACTTGCATTGTTTTCTATAGTAGTTTGTACGATAAAATGAAAATTTCACTTTTTTAATCTTTCAAATGCAGAGAGTCTAAACACAAAAAACTATTTCTAACACCGGTATTTTTTTTTCCTTTTTTAACATAAAAGGAACATACTTACGAACATAACTCAGACTTAAAATAAAAAAGACAAAATCCCCCAAAAATATTTAAAGGATAAACCTTATCTTTTTAAGGAAGGGAGAGAGATGTCTAAGGTTTTTTTTTTTTTTAATTCTAGGAAACAGAATATTTTTAGAGTAACAAAAAATATAAGGTAAATAAAAATTATATGAAATAAAATATTTTTATAATAACGTAAAAATATAATCATATGTCTATTTTTTCACCTGAATACATTTGAAAAACTAATTAAGTTTATTTATAATTTTATTTTCTAAATAGCTATTTATGCTAACACAGAATATACATCACATTGCAGTTTGTATTGAACACTCATATAAAGAGTAAATATTAGGGTGGAACGAAATTTTTTTTTTTTTAATTTCAAAATGCTATAGTTTTCAAAAGTTGCCTTTGATCAAAATAAAGACGGAAATTAAATATTAGCGTAATTGGATTATGTTTTCAGGTGCCGCAAGAAGGGTAAACTTTAGGTTTTTATTAAAATTTTGACAATTTTCGCAGTTATGCAAAAAAATAATACTAATAATTTGAATGTGCTATAGTTTTCAAGTGTTGCTTTTTATCAAAATAAAGATGGAAATTAAATATCAGCGTAATTATATTATGTTTATAGGTGCCGCAAAAAGGGCAAATTTTAGGTTTTTATTAAAATTTTGACAAATTTCGCTATTATGTTTAATATTTTTTTCAATAGGCTATAGTTTTCATAAGTTTTCTTTTAAATCAGTTTTAATCAGATTTAAATATTTTTTTATCAGAAAACATGGTAAACTTACTGCGTAATACATTTTAATTACAAAAATAATGAAACATAAATAGTATACAATGAGGTAGAAACAGAACAAAGTTCAGAAGAGAACATTATACTATCCCATTTTTTTTATTGCCTCTACCTTCAGTGCCTCTGAAACCTCACGTAATAAAAATAATAGTCAAATACGCATGAAATTGCGATTTGTGGCTTCTACTTGCGATCGAACTTGAGTATCAGACAAAATTCCTGCAACAATTCCAAGCGCCGCTCTGCAGGATATTCGTCTGATAAGTGATGAAGAAAGAAGTATGAGAGAAATGTATTGACAGAATGAAAATTAGATGAGAACAAATAAAGAACCGAAAAAGATGTGTAGAAGAAATTGTAACACTAGTTACAGAAAGTATTTTTTAATGTAAGAAAAGTCAAGACGATTGTGCAAGATAAGAAAGGAACTAAGTATTACAAAATAACTGTTATCGAAGAGCGTATATCCACTTGTTCCAGAACTTGGATCAACATTTTCAAGACAAGTAAAACCGATTTCTGGCACTGGAAAAGGTATAAAAGACAATATAATGACATTTTTAAATGTCAACAACCAATACTTAAACATTACTGCAATTGGATATGATGGAACTGCCTCGAACACTGGATTGAATAATGGTGCGATTGCTTTATTGGAAAAAGAATTATGAAAGCCACTGCAGTGCTTGATTTGTCTGTTTCATGCAAATGAACTACCCGTTCGTCATCTATTTTCTTTCCTAGATGGTAAAACTAAAAATCCAAATGATTTTGGAGTGAAAATGAGGAAACAACAGGAAAAGTGTTATGAACTTCCAGTGACTGAGTTTTCACCTATTGAAAATAACACTCCATTGCTAAAATGTAAGGATAATTTAAGTATGGACCAAATATATTTCTTAGAAATGTGTAAAACAACTCCGTTAGAAGTTGCTCTTCTGATTTGTCTATGTAGAAACCAGAAAAAATTGTCATTCACCATGGTTTACCTTAGCAAACAGAATAATTCGCTTGTACGTGGGAACAGAATATCCAAATACTGACTGAGTACATTTTGAAAGTGTATGCAACTGTTTGGTTTAACATAAAGTTGAAACCATCTTCTATGTATGAACGAAGCACTTGTGAAAACGTGTCGGCTATTTACGATACCTCAATTACACTCCTAAAAATGTAATTGATCCAATCAGCCAAAGCAGTGCATACTTTGCTGCACATGAAAATGTACTCCATTGTATTCTATCAGGTGATAGAAGTCATTAAGGAGTTTGCATTACGCCGAATTGTAAAAGCAGGGGCTGGAAATGAAGTTGGCATCAGAAATTTTTTAATTCCTGTATTTATAAACTTCGATGTCACGGATTATATTGATATGATTCAATGGCATGATGTTAAAATAACATAACCTCCTTTGACGATGTATATTGCTGACCAGAAACGAAAGCAGTAAATAAAGCAAGCAGAAGAACCTGATCATGAGAGTCAACTTCAATTTTTCCATATGTCACACACAAGCAGTTAAAAGGATTGTTAAATTAGTTACGGAGTCATCCTTGTCAGTTTGCAGCACTTCTGCAAGAGATGCATTGATAAAAACCAAAATAAATTTTCAAAAGATCATGCCAAGATTTGAAACAAAAAAACAAACAAACAAACAAAAAAAAAAACAATCCAATGTGTCAGTGTGATTATTATGGACCATGTGTGATTACTATGTACATTAGAGAAAAATTAATGTTTCTTAAAAACAACGTTTTGCCTTTTAAAAGATATAAAGTCAAACCTCTTTTAACGGACACCCGTATATATACGATCACCCCTCTCTTACGGCCAAATTAAAATTTATCAGCGAACATTAACTTCTCGTTGTAACTAACAACCAATCTCCTGCAGTCACCTCATTTTTTCAGACTTTTTTTTTGTTCACATAGGTGTCCGTTAATCAGAGGTTTCACTCTTTTTTCCAAATAAGTGTGATTTGTTTAAACAAGATGCGATAATTAAAAATTGCATTTCTTTCATTTCAATGTAATACTATAAGAACATGTTACTATAAAATTAATATGGTGAAAATCGCTAAATTCTACAAAATATTTCTTTCTGTAATGGCATCTAAAAATTCGTAATACATAGAATGTGTAAGTTTTCTGCAAAAGTATCATAGTTTGAATATTCTGTTTACAAAATATATGTATATTATGTTAATAATCAAGAAAAGAACTTTTTTTAAAAAAGGCACCTTTTATCGTTTTTTCATAGAAAAGTCATTTTTGAAGCTCTTTGCGGCACCTGAAAATATTTTAGTACAGCAACAAAATTTTATATTCTTCATTCTAATCCCAATAGGCAACTTTTGCCGACTATAGCAAATTTCTAACTGAAAAAAAAATAATTAACCATTATTTTCGTTCCACCCTAGTAAATATGTCATCACTTTCCTGTTCTGAAAAATAATATATATAAATATATATTTTCAAACACAATCATGTTTTAAAGCTGAAATGTTACGTATATATTAGATATAATCATGGGAATCATATTTTACGCACTTTATTTTATCTTAAATTACCTTACTGAATGTGAAAAAGAAACATTCAACATTTTTAAATTATTATTTTAAAACGTAAATCACTTCATATTTTAAAAAAATATATTGTATTAAACTTATTTGTCATTTCATTTATATATATATATATAAGACTTTTGTTTTTTACCAAATTTAGACAATTGTCACTCGTAGTTGATCATCGTTTGTTTAGATACTAGTCTCCATTTAGCACTAAATTTTCTGATTACAGTATGTTCTACTGTACGACTTCTGGCATTTAAAATCAAATCATTGTCAGTGACAGTGATATTTAAATATAACAGAGAAATTTGAAATTAAGTACAAAACGTGATGTTAAAACTCTTTCACGTATTTTATACAATTTACAAGTAAATAGAAATAATCTTATAAATATGCCACACGTATCATAACAATTAAAAATTCAATATTTATATTTATATTTATTTTTGTTTTCATTCACTTTACACTAATAAAAACAATTTATTTTATATTTCAAGAACGTGATACAATTCAAATATCCATATATTCTATTTTGTTAGTAATATATTCATACGAATAAAAAATCTGTATACATTTTAAATGTCGCGGGATTTCACTATTTTGAAATAACAAAAATAAATATTTAAAAAATTATTCTTTTAAACTTCGTACAGAATTGATATAAATTTCTTTTAAAATAGTTAATGTTTCCCCTGTTTTAATTAAATATTAACAATAACTTTTTGAATCAAAAACTAAACTCTACGGCACGGCAATTCTTCGTCTGCTGAATACCACTTTCGTGAATCCAACGGCTGGAGATGCTATGTCGAAGTTCGTAATGTTAAATGTTGTTTAGGACGCAGAAACACCATGGTTTACTAAACGTGGGGCACATTTGTTCGACATAGAAATAATATAGAAGTAAAACTTCCTCAAATCCTATAGCAAATCTCGCACATGTAGTTTTACAGTGTAGTACGCTGACGACTGAGTCTGCCGCTAACTTTGTTTTAACTACACTTTGAGATTTTGAATTTAAGAATTACATATTTCAGTATTATTTTTCAATTTTCTATTTATTTATAAAAGTTATAACTAAATTTTAGTTTGTAAAAGAGCACCATGTTATATCATATACTCGCACTTAATCACTTTCTGTATAAACAGTTTTAAACTCTTAGTCTAAAAACAAGACTTATACAAAGTGAAGAAAAAAAATCAACTAATTTTGTGTGAGCAGACCTAGATATCCTTGATCAGGGCACTTTAGTGATCGAAAGAGTTCTGATATGATCGTATTATCTTGAAATTCTAATCTTTATGCGTGGCATTTTAATCCTATTGCATATTTCATTAAGGTTTAAAAAGTGTAAAAAGGACACCGGGGGATTGATTTTCATTCGTATTTAAGAAAGTTATATTAACCCTTTGAGGGGCGGTGGTATATATTATATACCACCTAATTTTAATCCGATTCAAATCAGGAACTTTTAATTAAATTTTACGTTTTTAACTTTGACGAGAAAATGTTGAAAAATAGCTTATTCTTATTTTGAACTAAATTCTTTCTTAAATTCCGGTGGGAATTCAACGTTACAGGAGCACAAGTGCTTGCCCCTGAAAGGGTTAAATAGATGACTGTAGTTGATTAGTGACTATAGAAGTCATGGATTGTGCAAATATAAGTGGATATTGGACGAATATAACAGAGCTATTCTGGTGACGGACGTCAAGTTCTCTATAGCACACAAGGATTCGTACACAGTAAAAAATGACCAATGTTTCTTATTTTATGAAAATATGCTATAACCACGAACGAAAATATAATATAATCTTCTGAGTTATCCGAAATTTCAAATAGCACGTTACATTGTCTTTTGAATCCCCAGAAACGAATATATTTTCAAAATTTAAAGAATAATTTATAAAAACAAAGTATTTTTAGCTGCCCGAATTTTTCAGAAACGTTTCCGAAGAGTTTTTATAGTGTATTAATGAGTATCCTCAGCCTGGAATACCTGTTTTTCGAATGTTATCCATTCTCAAGTACACGTTTTCAGCCGCATAAGTTAATTTATACATGAAAGAGTAAAGAAATAATCTTAATTTTAATGTTACTGTTAACGCTGTTAATTTTGCATGTTTGTCTGTTAAACATTTTTTTTAGCATGAAAATGTTTAGTTCAGAATTGATAGCATTCGAAAAACAGGCATTCCGGGCTGAGGACACTCATTAATACACTATAAAAACCCTTTGGAAACGTTTCTGAAAAAGGAGGTGATATTTTAAACCGAAACAAACATTTGTACATGACACATGACATTTTTCAATTTCTCATTTACAAATTCTGAAATTCGAACATAACTATTGTTCATATCGTTAACTTAAAGATATGTGTAAAATATTTCTAGACATTGCTTTTTATGTGAATTATATCATGAGAGTTATGGAATCGCATATAATATAAGTAAAAAAAAAACGTATAAACTGCAAATCACATTTTGTATTATTTCGAAAAAAAATTATGAAAAGAATCAATTTTCTATAAAATATTTCTTAAAAGTCCCTTGATCAGATTAAATGTAAAATTAAACATGATAAAAATTACAAAGAAAATATATATATGAAAAGACTTTAAGCATACAAGTTTCCATTGCATTGTGAACATGTTTTTACGTTTTTCAAAAGAAAAAAAAATAGCAAAATGACATGGCAAATAGTGATAACGTTAAAATATTTATTTCGAAAGAAAATGTTGACTGCATTAGAATATTCTGTTTAAAAAATTACTTTATTCTAAAAAAAATATGCTAAAAGCAGTGAAAGATATTTTAACAAGCAAGATCAATATTTGTTTTCTTAGAACGTTAAAGATTAAATTTTGCATTCGCGGAAACTTAATTTTATGCACCAGCGCACATACCGCTGTAGGTTCAGAAATTATTCATAAGTTGTGTACCCGAAAGAACATCCATATCATATTCCTCAGTAAACATGAAGAATTTAACATTTATTTTCAAATAATAGTAAAACTTTTGTTTCAAACTATCTGATATTTGTGTTCTTATTTATTAAATTATGTTGATTTTACGCTCGAAAATGTTGTAAGCTGTAATCTGAATTTACGTTTTAGTTACTCTGCAAAATTATTATAAAAACATTTTTAATTAAATATATTTTATTACAACTTTGTAGTTTAATTTGTATTCATGTCTTTATTGTGATAATAATTATGTATCTTTTGGATTGCGGCAAGTTAAATTCAATGTGTAAATATTATTCTTCGTTTCTGGTTTAATTATAATCTTTATTTTAGTAAAATGTATTTAAAATGAGGTTGATTTACAATTATAAAGTGCATTTTATTATGTATTTCCTGAATGCATATTTTCTCCCAACAAGTTACTGTAACATACATTTATATTAAATGTAACGATCAGATAATTTATTTAAAAAAAATAAATACCTTTTTATCTGTTTTTAAAAATATTTTATACTATTATTTATAAATGTATCAATCTTGACTTTTTAATTTGAGCCATTTCAAGATACTTATTTTTCGAAGGTTGTACATTAAAATATGTTTCTTATATATTTCTCCGTTATTTAAATGTAAAATGGAGCAAAGAAATTGTGCACCAGTGAGTGCCGTAATAATAAAAAAAATAAATAGAAATAAATTTTAAAGGTATAATACAATTTTTGTTGGGTGAAACAAAATACGCAAGAGAAATTGCAAAATGTAAAATGAGTCACTCCACAGCATTTGGACAAGCAAGAGGCTGCCAGCCTATTTTTGATTTTTCCAATATTTTGTTTGTAGAGACTTATAAAGAAAATAAGTTTTAAATTATTAATGAATCTTGAGAGTAGAAATGAGCAATTTTGCACGCTTTTATACATTTAAAAGTGTTATAAAATCTTGCACAATTTTTCATCTAATAGATAAAAGCGAAAAATCAAACAGATCAGTAATCTATACTCATTATTCTTATAGATAATGGATTTATCTCTTTTTTCTTAATCAGTGCTTTAAAAATTACCGAAGTACTGGTCAAATCGTATCTTTTAAAAATAATTTATTTTATGACAAGAAGATGCGTATTAGTGCGCACTTAACATATGTGTTATTAATACTTTCCAAAATGAGTTGAAAGAAAAAAACAAATTGGTATCTCATTTTCTTCTTCAGTTGTAACTATTTAACTTTTTTAAATTTTTCAAATATATCAGCTTGTAATTCAAGACTGAAAAGATGTACATTTAAGCCCTTTGGCAATGAAATAACTTTTTTAAACTGTAATTTTTATCAATATGTCAGCATTATTTGAGCACTTCGTATAAAAATAGAGTTAAATATAGAACACTTGGATTTGTGGTAAAGATAAATAGGTAATGTTTCTGGTATAGGAGCCTTGGCGAGATAGAGAGAACGGCTGTGACAAGAAAACAAAATTTGGAAATTTATTTTCTGGCAACCTACTCACTGTTTCATATACATAAACATCTTTTCCGATATCCATACAATTTATTTAATATATATTAAAAAAAAACCTTCATCTATTTTAAAATACAAGTAGAAGTAAATTGTACATAAAATAAAAATTATATATATATATATATATATATATATATATATATATATATAGAGAGAGAGAGAGAGAGAGAGAGAGAGAGAGATAAAGATATATATATTTATATATATGAACAAGCATAAGAAATCATCACGTCTCTTTTCATTGATTTCTATATCATTTGAAACAAATCTCACTTTCTAAACCCAGAATTTTTCCACTCTTAAAAAAAAATGCCCCTGTAGTGGAAAAGTACCGCAAGATCTCCGTACTTTCAGAAATGTTTGAATGTGTTATTTTTGTCTTTTACAACCCCCTGACCGCTGAGCAAAAGAGCAAATTTGTAATGTTGTTTTCTCAGTAATTATTTTTAAAATGCTTAAAAAATCTGAATTTTTAAGCTGGAGATAAAAAACTTAATTACGTATATAACTATAATCCTTGAGAGTCTCAATCATTACTTGATGTTTTAAAAATGCATTATATTTGTAGAATTATATTACTTTAAACAAACCTTGTATTGCTGTGAAACCTACAGCATAGTGAACGGATATATCAGGTCGCGGAGGTGAGAAGGTTCTAAAACAAAATGACAGGATTGTCTAAATCTAATTTGTTAAAATCGTGCCAAATCGCACTATTTGGTTCCTCTATTCAAAGGTATTTTTAATATTGAATTATTTTGCTGGCAATTAGCCTTTTTCTTTATAGGTATCCGCCCACAAGTATCGTAAGTCAAAAATGACGGAGCATCCAAATAAAATATTTTTTTTTTTTAGTTTTTGTCGAAATTTAGTGGAATGACTAAAGTGTAAAATTTAAAATTTTTAATCGTGATATTTTCGAAAGATATAGAAATTCATGATTCTATTTGTTGTTATCTTTTTAAATGCTTAGTCTACTATCGATCATATAAAGAGAGTTTCATTAAAAATGATTCATGTTTCCACTTTTTTTTCCACTCAATCTCTTAAGAACAAAACCTAATTATATCTGATTATATGCAGTTTTTTTTTAATTAAATGAAATATTCACACAGTATGTGGTGTTTCCCTTTCAAGACGATTTCGGTTTTTTTTTTTTTTTTTTTTTTTTTTTTTTTTAATTATTATTGTTATTATTCTTATTATTTTAAAATTTAACAGAAAATGCTCTCATGTAATAGTAAAATGAAACCTACTGAAATATTTGTTTTTCTATTTCACTTTAATCTAAACTCAATCTTTTGGTAACTGCCAAATCTTTTTTAACTGTGTCGTTTATTTTACTGGAAAATACGCTGATGGCGCGTGAAATTCTGAACATTATGAAGAAATTTCTAATACAAAGGAAATGTTTGACAGCCATTTATATATATATATTTTTTTTTAATTTTTAGTTAACAATTTTACCAGTCAGAGAGAAAATATGTTAATAGAAATATTAACAACAGATCAACATAGTACAAAGAAAATGTAAAAACGCTGATATTATATTCATAATAGAGAAATTGTATTAAAAAATTTAAAAACTGTATCGTTTAAAAAATTTGGTTTTTTACAAATGCATTCATTTGAAATTATGAATGAGAAAATAAATGTAAAAATGAATGAATGAATGTAAAAAGGTCGTTTTGTAGTATGGGACAGAAAAAAACTGACGATGTTTTAAATGACACAACACTTAATGTACAAAAAACTTATTTTGTTTTATTTCTTGTTCGAACTTCTTGTTTAACGTAATATTATAATAAAAATATTGACTAATATTAAAAACTTTCTATCTTGCTGAAATATTCCACATTGCCCCAAACATTGTTGGAGCCGAGATTTGAATGAAAAATTCACACAATGTTTCGAAACTGCATCTACAAAACATATTCCTTAATTTAAGACCCATCGCACAAAATTGTAAAAGCCTACTCAATCCATGTTTAAATTGAATGTCATCGACGGACAAATTTTGTAAAGAAAATATTCATTTAACAAATGATAAGAGGGTTGTTTGTTTATCTACAATTTAAGTTTGTCTCGTTCGCCGCCATGATTTTAGATTTTTTTTCTAGAACTCTATAAAGGGATGAAATAATTTTTTAGCTAACCCCGAATAATACTTTTTATATTTGTTTCAGAAATTAAAAAAAAGTTTATTATATCCGAAAATTTTTTAAATAATATTTTACGATAAAATACCATTTATGTCTTTAAATTTAATTATGTAATCTTTAAAGAACCACTTAACAATCTAACGGAATTAATTTTATAATCAGTTTCATGAAAATGTAATTTTAAGATTAAAACTAATTTTGTAATTACACAGAGCTTTTCGAAAAGTGAAGTTTTCACTCTAAAGTCTAGAGTCTTTCATATGCCTTATTACTAAGTTTTAAAATATAAGAAGATTAAACAAAATTCTCTCACTAAAATCCGCAAACTACTCGGCCCAGCTTTATTTTAAAGAGGAACTTTGTTAATATTTGCATTTAATATCATTGACATATTATATAAATCTCGTAAAGACTTCGTTTGTCACATGACTTTTCATGAAATTAATTACGAAGGATTTACATTTTAATCGGTGAAATTGAAAGATTTTAAAACGTAGCTTTCGGTTTTGATATTTATATTTATAAGAAGAATTTCTATAAACATCTTATATAAATTTTGTATGATTTACTTTAAATTAACAACAATATTTTATCTTTAGAAAAAGTATGTATCACAATGAATATTGACTGTTTTCGTTAAAATAATACTTATTTAGAAAAAGTTCCTAGAATGGTCTTTGATATCCAGACATCTAGCTGTACTTCAAAAAGCGTCATTTCAAATTAATCTTGTAATTATTATACTAGTAAATCTTCAGATTAGAGGCTTCAAAATCAATCTTGCAAGACATTCTAATTTTCATTTGACTGTAGACAATACATTTTTCAATCCAAATGCAATAATGGTAGATTACATGTATATTTTTAAGCATATAAAATTTTCTCAAAGATTCTTAAAATATAACTTTTAAGAACTGTTATAATTGACACGATTCTATTCACTTATACTTTTAAAGTGCTTATTGTTTAAATTTTTAAAATAAAAATGAATATTTCTTCAGTTTTTGGCTAAGATATCTTAACTATTCGCTGTTCACTAAATTCTGTAATGGAATATATTAAGGAGTAAATTAACAAATGAGAAAGTAGTAATACATTTGTAAAAAACCTATTTTTTACTTACACAAATATTTGAACGTAGAATATATAATAGGGTAATGAGAGGGCAGGTTGAGCTAACTAATCGGAATCATATGAAACATTCATTTATGACGGTTGTTGTATAATAAAATATTACGTATAATATAAATACGGAACTTAAAACAAATTTAGTACTTGATTTTAAAGCAAGCTTTCTCATGGATAAGGGCTTTTTTTAAAGTAGAAAAAAGGAAAGCTGAAATAATATATGTTGAAAGAAATTATTTTAATATCACAAATTATTATACACATTTTTTGGTGAAAGAATACAAATATTTTTTGATACAATATTTCAAAAATTTTTTAAGTTATGAATTTTTAATATTGCCTCATTACATTATTTTCTTATTTTTAACGCACATTTTACTTCTAATATAAAAATGATACTTTTAATTATTTTTTTTTTACTTTTTCTTCTCTATTTAGCTACCTTAATAAAAATATACTGACCATTATTAAATCTCAGATTTTTTTTTTATCTATGAGGCATTTTTGTTCCAAAAATCTATTGAAGACACGTTACTTTAAGAAAAACACGAAATATTCACAAATTTCGATTTCTTTAAAGGTTTTCTCGAACGTTTTAATGTTATGTGTGTAATAATTGATTTTAATCGATATATTTTCTATTTGACAAATTATAGGTTATTTAACCATTTAAAAGAACGCAAATCGCATGTATTTAAACATTAGGAGAACACTGCTAGATTTTTGATATTTCTATAAGAAGAATCTGAATTATAAATTCGATAAGCTTCGATTTCAATAAGAAGAATCTGAATTATATATTTTTTTTTTCAATATTGCCTCATTACATCGTTTTCTTATTTTTAACGCACATTTTACTTCCAATATCAAAATGATACTTTTAACTATTTTTTTTTAACTTTTTCTTTTGTATTTAGTACATTCTCAATAAAAATATACCGAACATATTTAAACTTCAGATTTTTTTATTTATGTGACATTATTGTTCCAAAAATCTATTTAAGACACGATACTTTGAAAAACACGAAATATTCACAAATTTCGATTTCTTGAAAACTTTTCTCGAACGTTTTAATCTTATGTGTGTATTAATTGATTTTAATCGATATATTTTCTATTTGACAAAATATAGGTTATTTAAACATTTAAAGGAACGCTAATCTCATGTATTTAAACATTAGGAGAACACTGCTAGATTTTTGATATTTCGATAAGAAGAAAGAAGAGATGTCATCAAATAAGTTGATTTCTTTACAAAGAATGCTGTTTAATCAACGAAAACCGGAAAATCTTAGCTCATTATTGCAATTCAAATGTGAAAATTTACGAAAATTATAGAACACAGTCAATGGTAAAGAGTCAAATACAATTTTCTGACATATAAAACAGTTACCAGTAATAGCTTTAAGAAAAGTGAAATGTTCTGCTGAATTATCATATATATTAGACAATTCCAGCCATTTAACCCTCACTCATAATCAAATAATCATATCGACATCCTTTCCTTGGAAAGACAATAATGTATTTTTATGAGGGAAATTTTAGAGTACTCTGCAATTTTCGGCCTCATTTTCTCGACTTTCCCCAATAAATGTAGAATTGTTTCATCAAGAATATCACTATAAGTTCCATTAAGCTCAATTCTTATATGAGCAAATACAATATACTAATAGTTTATAATTACCAGTAACACTACTTTTAAATTAACAAAACATCTTAATTAGCTGTTTCTTTTGCAAGTAATATTCCGTTCTGTTTTGATCAATAAACTCAATGCTAAAGTTTTTCTTGTTATTTATGTTGTACTTTGAAAATTATTTTTCATTTTAAGATAAGTTGGATGCTTGATTGGTCGAATTTTCTATAGTAAAATATAAATATTTATAAAATGTGCTATAATCCTAATAAATGGATAAATTGATACTGTAGCTATTTTATTAATACTATATAAAAATGTAGCTAACCACTATAACTAATTACTATAATTTGATTAGTCCCATTGGATATATTATAAGTGAAGAAAAATAACTTTCACAGAATCGATTTATAGAAATAATCATACATTATACGATAGCAGAATTTCATATAAAGACAGCTCTTTGATTCTTTGAAGCTGACATTTCATAGTTATACTAAAATTTATTTTTTCACTATTGAAGCTTGAAAAGTGTGCAGTTTACAAGTGGCAATAACAGCTGCAATTTTCGAATAAAACGTTAATATTATTGAACGTACTTTCAATCACGCCTAGAAAATGTATTCTTTATTTCATAATATTATTATTATTCCAAATTAGATGGATAGTTCTTGGAATTTAATATTTATTAATTGGTTGAAATATTTAGTTAGAATAGTTTTATTTATAATATGTTTTTATAAACATGAAAGGAACTTTTTTTTTACTACGGGTCAGGGCTCGCGTATATTTCTATATTCATTCTTACAACAATTTGAAAAGTTCTTTGTGGTCGATATTTCTTGGAAATATCACAATATAGGTGTATGGCAGAGATTGCTTTTCAAAAATTTAAAAGAATAGAATAAAACACTAGTCGCTAGGACTTATTATTAAATCAACAAAATACCGTATGCGCTCTTTCTTTTGAAAATAAAACTTTTGTTCTGTTTTGATAATCCTACGCAATGCTAAATTTTATAACATAAACCACGAAACGTTTCTATTTATTATTTAGGCAGTAGTTTGGAATTTACTGTTAAACTTTTTTTTTTGTACAGAAAAATAAATAATAAACTGTAGATTTTTAAAAATTATGTTCTATATCTAATTGAATGGCTAAACTGATAATGTATACATTTTGGAAGGAGCATAAAGAATTTAGCTATCTACCCTAATTAATTACTACAATTTTATTAGTACAATTTTAGTAATAAAGAAGTATGTTTTTTTTTACTAAAAATCGACTTCCAGAAATCAAATAGCAAATGAATTACACACCCACATTAAACGATACCCGAATCTCAAATGAAGATAGCTCTTTCATTCTTCGGTATATTTCGCATTTTCGCAGAAATTATTTATTCCATAGTATAATTATTTTTCAAATTAGATTGATAATGATTGAGCTTTATTATAAACATGAAACTGAAATATTTAATTAGAATAGTTTTACTTATAATATGTTTTCATAAACATGAAAGCAACTTTTATTTAATTGCATTTTTTATCAATATTCAGCTATTTCTTTTGAACTGTTAAAGTAAATATGTAGTATTTTTGTCGAATATTTGAATATTTTTACTACTTTTATTTTTCTCTTTTGAACAAATTTACTTTCGCAGATACCGTTTGGAGAAATAAATGCAAATCCATTCTAGGAAAACTTATTTGAGAAATATTGTTTGCAGCTATGGTTATCAGAAGAATCATCGTAAAAAATATAAAATACATTCGAACGGACTTTAAACATAAAAGAAATTCGAAGGTATTTTACACACATTTGGACATCAAAAACTTATATGTAACTGTTCTAAAAATTTGCGAATCAATTATGCGGTTATTAATACATGTATTAAATATATGCGTATAAAAATAGTTTTTTTTCAATAAATAAAAGAAACATACTATTATTTTAAGCGCGCATTGTGATAAACTGTTCCGTGCATCATAAACAATGCATGAAATATATTGAATATAATTGAAAAACGTGTTATGCCGCATTTTTTATTATACGTTGCCTGTTTAAAATGTGAATCTGTTATGCGGTAATATGTTATATGCTATAGATGAAATCTAAAATTATTACTTATTTTTTGATTTAAGCTGATTACTTTTTATTTTGAATACGTTTTAAATGTCAGAGGAAAGGTAAAGATTAAATTTTTTGGAACATTATCTTTTGCTAAACCTCGTCTTCTTTTAATCGTGTTTACATTATCAGCAATCATGAAATATGAAATATACCAACGACTTTAAAAAAAAATATTATTTGATACATTAACGGCTTCGTGACGAGCGTAAAACACACGTATTTTATTTTCTTGGAATTAATTTACTAAAAAGATTTTTTTTTTGTATTATTCCACCTTCAAAATACTGTGATTAGTTAAGGAAAAGATTAACGACAAAATAAAAACATACGAAAGTCTAACTAAATTTTAAGAATGTCAGCTTGAGTAGGGGCTTTTACGGATATTAACTTGATTAAATGTGTATTTTTGTAGTTGAAACAATTAATCATTTTTTTTTCTAAATTAAATTGTAAATTAGCATCAGTTGAATGCAGATTTAATCAAGTATTAATGTTTAGAAGTATTTAACTATCAATAATTATAAATTTACATACATTTTAGAAAGATATTTCGTTTATTTTAACAAAGAATATTTAATTTCATATTTAGGAATGAGGCTGACAGTACGTATGGGGGTCAATGGTTAAAAACAATGTTATTGCAATTCTTCTCTTGGTGTCATTCCACATTAAACAAATGTAATCTGTTAAAGCGCACAGGATCTGTAATTTTTCAAAAAAAAAAACAATTGTGGGTTTTTGTTTTATTCTGAATCTTATAACATATCTAAATAATTTGAAAAAATACACGCATTCAGGCATCTGCATTATTTTAGGTAGATTTCTTAAGAAATACTACCTATTACATTCTCCCCTAAGTTGGAATTTTTGAAAAAAATTTGCAGATCTACGCCGATTATGACTCCCAGAACCCAAAACAACCCCAGTTCAAAACTTCATTTATCTACTTATCTATCTATCTATATCCCTTTTTTGTGGACACGATAACTGCAACAATTCTGCACAAATCTCTTCCAAACTCATACATAAAATCAAGAGCCATAAAATCTCAGTCAAGTTCGTTAATTGGCCAAATCGAACCAAGGGGGGGGGCAAATTGGGGGGGGGGCTTTTTGTGAAAACTGAAAAAACCCATAATTTCCTAATTATGATACGTATAGAATCCGTTTAAAGTAATTATGACTTCTAGGAAAAGGGCCGAAAAGTTATATATGACAGATTTTTGTAATCATTAAAAATGACCCCAAGGGGGGAAAAAGGGGGGTTTTAGAAGAAAAAAATGCATAACTTCGTCAATTCCCAAGATATCAAATCCTCTTAAATTTGTTGTAAATCTCCTTAAAATTATCTACAACTTTTATACTGACAAGTTTTTTATAGGACCAACTCTTACGGCAAAAAAAAAAAAAAAAAAAAAAAAAATCTCTGTTGGCTCCGCCTACAAGCAGACGGGAAAGCAGAAAAAACCCATAACTTCTTAATTTTATACATATCGAATCTGTTTAAAGTTAATATTACTTCTAGGAAAAGGGCCAAAAATTTATGTATGACAGATTTTTGATTTCATTAAAAATGCTCCCAAAGAGGGTGTGGGGGGGGGGGATAGGGGTTTCAAAAGAAAAAAAAATCATAACTTCGTCAACTCCCAAGATATCAAATCTGCTTAAATGTATTATAAATCTTCTTAATATTATCTACATTTTTTTTACTGACAAGTTTTTTATAGAACCAACTCTTACGGTAAAAAAAAAAAATCCCTGCTGGCTCCTCCTACAGGCAGAGGAATATTTCGAAGTGGGTGGTCCGATCTGCCACATCATGGCAAATAGGTCTTTCTTCTGCAATTCCCAATAAACAGGTGTTCCACGGTCTGCGTCTTCTAAATCTACCTGTGCCTGTAGGCCGAACCGTCAGAGATTTTTTTGCGTTATAACCATTTATAATCGGCTTTACATGAATTCGTTAAGTGGATAATGTAATTTTAAGATGAGTGTTCTGCTCACATTAGTACATTAGTAAATTTTGTTCTTGCGTGCACTTTTATTTTTAAACTACCAGTACATAAGTGACAGTTTTAAAATTTTAATCACACACGAGTTTCTCAATAGACAATTAAAGCCAAAAACAAAAAGGCATTTTTCTTTTACTTCTAAAATATGAATTTGTTTTTAAATATTTGAAATATATAAAATTTTCTGTTAAAATTAAATTTCGAACTATAATTTTTGTGTGCAGTTTGGTTTTAAGTTAAGTGCGGGTTTTGAGGTAAATGCGTTATTATTCTACTTTGGTCAAAATTTATCTTCAATATGCATAATTTTCAGTTTTATCTAGTACGCAGCACTTAATGATTTTCATTCACACTTTAGTGATATGAATTTTTAAAATTTAATTATCTCTTTTGTAAATAAAACATTTATTTTTCTCTGTAATACACTTAAAAATATATACTTCAGGCAGAAAGAAAAAATAAAAATCTTATTTTCATATTATTTGACTTTGGATACTTTTAAAATGGTGACGTTTTTTCATCGTTTTGACAAACGTAAAAGCCACGCATAATAATCCCGTAAAAATCTGTTTACAAAGTCTTAATATTTTTAGTGTTCTGAACGAAAAATCGGAATGAGCTTTCAGCGAGACGCCCTTTTTTTTTACTAGATAAGTGAACTATAGCCTTACCTTCGTATGCTACATCTATGTGTTCTCGTGCGTACAGTTTGTTTCTCACTTGAGAATTAAGTTGTATGTGTATAACAAGAAATATAATTATACGATTCCACTACAGAAAATTTTTTAAATGGAATTCAAGAAATTTTATATTTTTAAGACCATTTTACCCGCGGTTTACCGTTTTTATCAATAATCTGATACGACAAAAGTATTGAAATATTCCCAGAATAGAAAGGAAAACTACAAAATACATAAAATATATTCTGAAGCTCTGTAATTTTTTTTTCTTAAACACTTGTTTTTTTTTCGCTTATTTTATCTAGTAAAGTAAAGAAAAACCAAGATTATTTTTTTTCAATTAGGGTGGAGTGGGGTGATTATTGGTCACTTTTCATAAAGATCCATATAACTCAGTAAGTAAATTGAATTGAAACAAAAATTTTATACTTGCAGAAAGAGAATCTAATCACTATCAATCTTAATTAATTTTATTTTTCTTAAATTATATATAATATTAATAAAATTAAAAAATGTCTGACCAATAATCACCCCGGCAATGGGGTGATTATTGGTCAGGGATGGGGTGATTATTGGTCATTGTTTTAGGACAAATACCAACATTTTAAACACTGAAAAATTTAATAAAAGATTTAATGAAACATTCTTGGAATAAATTTAGTACTTTATATTGTTTGTAAATATAAACAGAGTTATGAAAAGTGTTATAAAATAAAGAACATTACTAAAATGGTTGGACCTTCAAATATATTTCACAAAATAATACATTTCTTTGCAAAAGACTTTTCTATTTAAGGTATGCAGCTTGCATTTCATCTCCCTCAATCTGAAATGGCCCTGTACCATACAGTCTAACTGATCCATAAAACACAAAGGAGTGCTCCACTGGCACAAGATCCGTTTTCTTTGGCCAGCGATAATTTCTGCAGACTTTCCAAACATTTGAAAGACAATGTATGCCCGATGTATGACATCTGTTCAAAGTAGACAGCATAGTATTTCTCTACACATATGACTTTATGTATTTTCCTTAATTTATTCTGGTTTTTCCTTTTCTTTTTTGATTATTTTTCATCTTTTTCTGTTTCAACTTTTTCCCACAACTTAATGAAATCCTCTTTGGTGATAACTGCTGCATTTGTACTGTAAAAGGTATTCATTATCTAAATATAAAAGTTAAATTTTCAAACTCACCCCAATATCTCTTCAAGAAATCGATAAACAAAGGCTTAGTTATTTCAAATGTAATTTGTGTTATGAGTTGCTGAAAAAAAAATAAAACAATGTGGTTCACTCTTAAAGTGTTGCCACATGAACTTGAAAAAAACTTTTGAATGCAGAAGCTGCCATCTAAAACTGACAAATATCAAACATTTCTGCACTATTTGTGAGTTTATAAGTAATTTTTAAGCTAAAATTACATGACCAAGAATCACCCCATGTTGACCAAGAATCACCCCATGTATATAGGGTGATGTTCAGCCCTCTATTTCCCTAATGTATATACTCATACAGTTTTCATATACATACATACGTATTCTATACATATTTCTCTTTCTATATAACCCTTCTATATCATCATGTAGCTAAATTTCATATTACAGCCACCTTATGAAAAAAAAGCATAATTTTGTAATCCCTTATTTTTTGCTCAGGTTTTATACATATGTCTAGTTACAATATTTTTTCTCATTAAATTATGTTTTGTACCAAAAAATCGTTTGTGTTACTGAATAACAACGAAATTGTCTAACATCCAATATATATTTTTTCTTTTGATTCTATCATTAGTATTAATGAAAATTTAATTGACCAATAATCACCCCATGTTGTAAGTGACAAAGAATCACCCCGGTCTGCCCTATATCGAAACATTTTTATAGACACTCAAATTCACATGATTTATGTTTAAATCAATATATCACAAATTGTTTAACTTACTGATCACCCACCTCCACATGTTATTAGAATGATAATAAAAAGTAATTTCCGAATGTCGACTTTAAATTGTCAAATATTTTTAATACGATACTTACACTTGAGTATACTATCTACTTGAATGTTTCTAAAATGTTGAACAAATTAGAATCCCGGAAACCCGACCTAATATGACGGGGAGAGTATATATACAAAGTAGTATTTATAAAAATAGTAAGGTAAAGCCAGGAGATATGGCGCGGTCGGAGAGATTGCGCACATAGAGTTTCGGGGGGGGGGGGGGTAGGAGTAGAGTGAGCGCGCAGCGAATCCAGATAGTTGTACAACAACAGTAGTGGAGTGTCTACTTAAAAGTGCACGTTGATTGCTTTGAGCGTCTAAGATAAAGTATTGCTATTTTGTTTTGTTTTCCCAAAGTAAGTGCTTGAATTTTCATAGCTATTCATCAGAATTTCTATACAATGTCAGTAGTACAAAATATTTTAAACATAAACGATTTTTCATAAGCTACTAATCTAGACTAACAATGTGAACATCAACGGTTCGTTTTAGTAGCGGCCATGTTTAAATAAAAGGCCGCGCAATCTCTCCTACCGAAATTGAAGAGTTTGCGCATCTGCTACTAAGGAGAGATGGCGCATTGTCCCCATTAGTTTCTATGCTAGGAGAGATTACGCAGCTTATTGGTAAATTTGCATAAAAAAATGAAAAATGAAAATGGACTAATTTTAAGTTAAACGTGTTATTAAGTAACATAATTTTATTTTGTAATGTTATCTGGACTTTTTCTGATTCTTTATTTTTTCTCTTTAATTAAAATTTTTTAATCGTTTTTAAAATTATTTCCTTTTCTGATTCTTTAATCATTAGGTTGAAATATTCACTCATAATACACTGCTCAAAACATTTAAAGGATATTTGAAGTTTTACATAAAATAAAGATATACACGAAATTTTTTTTGCCGAAAATAGAAGAAGAGAATCACAAATGCAAATTTTTCAAACTGTGGAGTATGCAAATTTTGAGTTCGACGTCAAAAACGTCGCTTCAGCGGCAGCGAATGAAATTTGATTTTCAACTGGATAAAAGAGAATGAAGACAAGGATGATCGGCATTCAGTGATTGCTTTGTTTCGATGAGTACGATGTCTCAGCGAAGTCATTTGACAGATTCAGAAGCTTGGAGAATTGTTGGTAGGTTAGAAGGGGGCCAAACTCAAGCCGAAGTAGCGCAAGCCATTGGAGTGTCACAAAGTGTCATTTCCAGGATCTGGAACCTTTTTTGGAGAGTGGATGTGCAGGCCGAAGACCAGGGCAAGGTCGTAGACGGGCAACAACGCTCAATGAAGATCGGTATTTAGCGTTAACAGCTCGGAGGCACCGAAACATGAACGCTACTCTTCTCCAACAACACCTTCGCTCGGCTACAGGCACCACGATTTCAACTCAGACTGTCCGAAACCGGCTTCATGCTGTACGTCTGTATGCTCGCCGACCGATGGTATGTGTTAGATTAACATCAAGGCATCGTCGCGACCGCAGGGAGTGGGCAACCGAGCATGTCAACTGGAGGAGAAATGAATGGAGCAATATTCTGTTTTCTGACGAGTCCCGTTTTCTGTGCATCCGGATAATAGGCGTATTTTCATCTGGAGGGACCGTGGCAGTAGGAATAATCCTGCGTTCGTGCACGAAAGTGTCAGATTTGGCGGTGGAGGAGTGTTGGTGTATGGTGGCATCTCCATTGACGGGTGCACTGACCTCTACATCATTCGAGATGGAGCTCTGACTGGTCGCCGATATAGGGATGAGATCCTCAGACCTATTGTAGTCCCTTACGCTGCAGCAATCGGAGATAACTTCATTTTAATGGACGATAACTGCAGGCCACATCGTGCAAACCTGGTGGAGGATTTCCTTTTCGAGGAAGGAATCGTTCGAATGGAATGGCCAGCGTGTTCTCCAGACATGAATCCAATCGAGCACGTTTGGGACGCTCTAGGAAGACGAGTTTCTGGCCGCCAACACCCCCCACAAACTCTCCAAGAACTGGAAAGAGCTCTTCTGGAAGAGTGGGGCAGAATACCCCAACTCGTCATTAATAGCCTCATTGAGTCCATGCCTCAAAGGTGTTCAACGTTGCTGGCCGCCCGTGGAAACCATACCCCCTACTGAAAATGATTTTCTTTGAAGAAAACACCTTTTCTTATTCTTTTTTTCTCATATGCACAAATTGTGTTTTTTTCCTTTTGTACACAAATGCGCAATAAAATGCATTTTTTTCTGCCAAACATGTGTAATTTATTCTCATATAACCTACTATGTCTGTCGACCATGTATCAATCAGCTAAAAAGTTTCCCAGATACAAAATCCACCTAAAACTGCAATATCCTTTAATTGTTTTGAGCAGTGTACAATAATATTTGTTTACAAAAACCTTACATAATGTCATTTAAGTGTAATTATTATTGTTAACAATTTAACTGTAGTTATTATTAGTAACAATCTCTCCTACCCAGGTGCGCAATCACACCAACCCTGTAAGGACAGATTGCGCAAAATAACTTTCTTGGTTTTATTACAACTGTTCTATTAAATTGCAACATAACAACAAAATAGCAATGGAAATGCATAAAAAACAAATGAAGTAAAAATTATTCATGGATAGTTTAGCAAAAATTTAATATTTAGATTTTTTATTGCTATTCTTTTGAATTGTGCATAGACTCTCCTAGCTTTACCTTAAATATAATACTCGCACCTGATTAAACGGTAAATACTTGTAAAAACTATTTTTTAAGTGTTGGGAAGTGTTACATAATCTATGCTTGACGCATGATTTTTCGTTATTGATATAGTTATAAAGAATTCCGGAACATAAGTTCAATGTCTAGAAATGCGGTTGAATTTTGAATACGGTCTATATATATCAGATATTTATGCATTTATTTATTCACTTTTACTTAACCAGAAAATTTTATAGTGTATCATTTTTTATTTCGTGAATGTTCAAACACATGCTTTGTTTCATCAAATATATTTTGAAAGTATTTTCTTTGACTAAATAACAAATATAGTCAATAAAATTGATCATACGTACAAATAAGGTTAAGTAAAAGGAATGTCATTAAATACAGATAACGATTGTAAATAGGTTTCCATTCACTAGTCACTTTTATTTCTTGTTCCATCCTTTCGTGAAAGAATGTAATTTACTTAAGGAATTTGTCATCGTATTGAAATAAATTTCAGACACGTTTGCAAGAGTTAAATTATTATTTAGAGAATTATTCAATTCATTTATTCAATGAATATATATTAATAATCATTTCATTTCTATTTTAGAAGGTTTTAACATTATTTTATGCTTAAAAAACATAATTTTACGCTTAAAAAAACCTTTTTAAAACAAATCTATTGACAAAATTGACATAAATAGTAATACTGCAATTTGCACATCTCACATGAGCATATCGTTAAATTCTTTTTATAATATTTGAAAAAAAGCACTAATATTTGCAAAGTAAATTAAATCTGCTCAACATTACTCTATAATTTTAAAATGTCTGATATTACGAAATTACATAAGTTTACTTGTATTCTATATAAATTTATGAATGTTTTTTGCATGTTTCATGTTATAAACATTATTTTTAGAAATATAAACATATATCTTAGTATCGAAAGATAAATGATTATATCAAAAAATAAATGAACTTGATATTCTTTGAAATTTTGCAGCAGAAGAAACCTATGATACAGAAGTTAATAGACAGAATAATAGTTAAACACAGAATAATAATACAGAATAATAATGAAAACAAATATAATATAACGAAGGTGCTGAAACACATTCCTAGTGATTACTTGGATTTTTATAATTTAATAATAAATTGGCCTACTAAAACTTCTCACGACATTGATAAAAATGCTTAATAAATAAGATTAAAGTTTAATTGTAAGAAAACATGGTATTTTTCAAAAGAAAAACTCAGAGAACCATATAGATATTAATGTTTCATTGACGTTCTCTTAAATTATTTTGAAAAGAACACAAGCTCACAACTTAAAAATGTAGTTTTTTTTTTAAAGTTCCGTTTATCAGTGTTCACAAACTGTATATATTCAGTAAGGTTTAATAGTGCATTAACATATAAAAATTAAAACACCACCACTCCTTAAATTTTTTGCATTGCATCGTTTTTTGTCTTCATTCTTACCTTTTCTTTATTTAAATTACACCCTCATGATGTCAAAACTTATTCATTTTTATTCCCCTTGTATATTCTAATATCCTATTTCATTATCCCTCTTTAATTTCATAAAACTTAATTAGAATATCTTTATAGATTAATTCCTTTGTTGAAAGTTATATATTTAATTTGTCTTTCGATAAATAAATGACTTTCAGTATCAAAATTCACTAATGTGCACCTTCCGTTATGTTGTTTTAAATATAAAAAAGGAAAGTAATTCTATTTTATCAATTTTATAACATGTTCACATTATGCTCGAAATACCTCTTAAAATACTTTAATATACAAAATTTATTTACTGCTTCTAAATCTAAATTTAGTAATTATCTTTATCTCTCATAAATAATCCACATGTACATTAAAAAAAAAAACTACTCATTTAACCTTGGGTTTTGTCATTTGCGGTAAACAGATGCAATACTTGTTCAGTTAATTTTATAAATATATTTTATTGTAAAACATATTTATAGATACAATGGAACAATCTACCGCAAAATTTATGAGATTTTTCCATGAATGACAGGGGTTTCATTATATTTTGCAGTTTCGCATCATTTATAAACCATAAATTACTCTAATTTCCGTCAGTTACTTACAGCTTTTCGAAGGTCAATATTAATATTTTATGAAGCCAAACTCCTTTGTCTCTTCTTATATTATAATTCCAAATGTTATTTATGTTATTTTTTTTGCAAAATATGAATGACGATGTTATTTTTACTCACTCACTATTTCCCTTGCCCATGGTCTGATCAAAGGCCCCTCTGCGGAGGTGTCCCTTGTGTAACTGATACCTCTCCCAATCGACTTCACGCCCCACCAAATCATTTTAATTCTAAAATAATAAAATAATAGTTTTCTAACCAGTCGATGGAGTTTTTCTATTCTTATTGAATTGAACTGGGACATTTCGTCTGTCTATATAAGATCTTAATTTTCATTCAACATTCAATGTTACAAAGGACTTTCGCCGTTTTCAAAATAACTGTTTCAATTCTGATAATTATTGTTCCTAGACGATAATCTATCTGAGCAATATTTTGTTTCCATGTAAAAGGGCTAATAGTACTTTGCATGGAATGATATATTCTATAATTGATCTTTAATATCAGAAACATTTATTTTCTTACAAAAAAAATACAGCACTATTGAAATGCCGTCACATACCTCCCAGTAGTACAATTACTGCAGCAGAGATTGAGATTTTAAATCTATATATAAAAAACGGACTTTTCCCGTTAGATAAAAGATATTTTTTCTCAAGATAAATGGTTTTTTTTATGCAAAATGTCTTCTTTTTTTTCAACACAAGTATATTTGTGAACGTATTTTGGTATCTATATAACGTATTTTGTAACTGTTATAAGACATTTGAATAATAATTCTGAAGATACTGTTTTATATACTATAGAAAAAATCATACATTAGAAAAAGGAAATATTTTTTTATCAGTTCTTTTTATCCGTAATATAAAAAAAATTAAATGATGCATAAAAAATATTAAATGGGATTATTGCAATAGCAGAAATAAAAATACGAGGCGAACATCATTTTATAATATGAATAACTGATATCAAACTAGAAATATTAAGAATTTCATCTTGAAAAAAACTCCTTAGTATATTAATTTGGATAAATATGAATATTTTCAATTATACCACTTAATGAGTGTATCCATTTAAATTGCAAATCGGCATTAAGTAAAATCAGATTTTATTAAGTATTAAAGAGAAACATATGGCTATCTGAAAATTTAAAAACATTTTTGGAAATTAAATATCTGTTATTTATATAGCAGATCAAATATTAATCAATTAACTTTTTATCTGTTTTTAATATTTATGTATAGATATCGTACAGTCACAGATAAATAATCCTTCTCTAAATATTAAACTGCTGAATAATGGTACCGTAGATATAGACGGAAGCTATTTAGATAACGAACTACGTTTGACGTTTGTCATACTGAGTATAATTTAGTGCCGTTCACTGATATCGAATAATTATATCTAATCATATGCATACCGAATAAACACCATGATTTATACCTTCTGAATGCCCATATACATAGAAAGTGCGAACTGTCATTTATATAAGGAATACATTTTGAAAATATGAATCTTTCGGGATAAATATTATAAACAGCAGACGGGATTTCCATACTACAGGATTTCAAGTTACAAATTTGTGCACTTTTTTCAGACAGTAAAATTAATTTTAAATAGAATCATTTCGATCTTATATATAGGATCCTACATTGAGTGGTATAGAAAATTTTCATTATTTGCACATGCACATGTTAGAATAATATTAATAATATGTTCTAATTATTTAGAATAATTTTTCTCTTTTTGATCAGTGGTACGAAATAGCAAGTGAAGCATAAAATCATATGCAAAAAGTATGTAAAATTATATTTGACATTTATAACTGCAGATGTGACAAATTTTGAATTGGTTATGATGATGTTAAATACTAAAATTCAGGAATCATTAAATATACACAAAATTACATGCCAAAAAATGTTAAAATATAGAAAGAATAAGTTTTATTAATACATATATATATTATCTGTATAAAGGAAGCATTTGATTAAATCGAAATTCATTGAACTAAGAAATTTAATAGAAAATGTACCATGTGTTTAGTACTTATAGACAGTTTCATATTTAAAATGAGTTCTATTTAATGTAATGCACATATACAGACTAAGTGGACAAAAGTTAGAGACACATTCTAATAACGAATCGGTACACCTTTATATCTGATCACAGCCGATTTTCATCTTGGCATGAACTCAACAAATTGCTGATAATTTTGCTGAGGAATGTTGGCCCATACTGACATAATGGCACTTGTAAGTTGGGTCAGATTAGGTGATTGTGTTTTAGAGCTTTGAAGTGCTCGTTCCACTTCATCCCACAAATATTCAGTAGGATTGAGCTGGTTAAATCTGATTGATGTTCTTCAAACCAATTTAAGACCGATCGAGCACAGTGGTAAGGTGCTTTGTTTTGTTGAATGTGACCATCTCCATAAAGGAGCATTATAGCCATAAACAAGTGCACGTGATCGGCAACGATGTTGAGGTACATTATGCTGTTCAGAGTTGTGTAACAGATATCAAGGAAGCCAGTGTATTCCAATAAAACATTCCTCACACCTTAATTACACCACCATAAGCCTGAAAATTTGACATTTCGCAGGAGGGGTCTATGAATTCGTGTCGTTTGTGCCATATTCTGATCCTGCCATCTGCGTGATGGAGCAGGAATCGAGATTCATCGGACCAAAATACATTTTTTCAGTCCTCAAGTGACCAATTTCTTTGCTCCTTTGCCCGCAACAGACGTCTTTTCCTATTCTTCTGTTATACCAAAGGCATTCTTGATGGCCTCTTCCTGCAAAAGCCCATCCTTTGCAATGCCCTTTTCGTTGTGCATGGGGATATGATTTGCATCGACAGTAATTGCAGTTGTAATATGTCGTGTGGTTACCCGTCTATTGCTTCCGACAATGCGTTCTACTCGCTTTTCACCTCTCTTGTTCACCAGATTTTTCCGACCAGAATGATCCTTTTTTTGGCCACTCACTGTATAATGAAAAATTTCGGCCTTAAAAGAGGAGGAAGAATTAAATTAGTGAATACGTTGATTAAATTGAATGTACCCCTCACTGTTAAAAATTTGCAGCAAACTGTCCAGTCATTTGACCGTTTTTATAGAAAACGGTTACATAACCGTAATTTAACACTATTCTGACTATATTATTGCACATATTATGGTCAGAATATCGTTAAATTACGGTTATGTAACCGTTTTTTATAAAAACGGTCGAATGACTGGACAGTTTGTTGCAAATTTTTAACAGTGCTATATATATATAATTTTTAAAACAGAAAAAGAGCGATGGACATCGTTATAAAAACAAGCTATATAGGTTAAGCTTCTAAATTTACGTATTCACTTCTATTTTGAAATGTAATTGTTAAATGAAAAGTAAAGTTTTAAAAAAATGTGATAAAAATTTTTATTGCAACGTTAACTTAATTATGTTTTTTTTTTTCCTTTCTTTTTTTTAAATTAAAAATAGAAGTTTGTTTTATGAATTATGCACATTGTACAAAAAATATCTTTTTATAATAAAACGGAACAAAAAGGAAAATCATTTTTTTTAAAACAACATCTTTACTCCCGTCACTTAAGAGTTTATTCTTGCGTCAAAAATCCGATATGACAAAAGAATTGAATCAAATTTCTTCATTCCTTCCTTCGAATTATCCATACTGTCAAATTTAAATAGAAAATACATGACGAGTTTCTTTTTTTTCCTTTTTGGGAGATTTTTAAATATGGAATAGTAATTTTATTTTAAAAATAACGCAAAATAACAATTTTTCTTAACTTTCAAAATCTTTTCAGTAGTTATTTGCCTTTATAGACCAGAAAAAAAAATTATTCTCTTTTACCAAAAAAAAATAATAATAAATAATAAAAAAATAAATAAAAATAAAACTTCTTAAAGTAATCGTCAAATTTGCCAAGTTAGAAAATTTTATATTGAAAATATCTACTATCGCTATCAAATAGTAATCTACTTTTTATAACCTACATAACATGTCATGATGAAATAATGAAAACATATTTTGTCGGAAAATTTGATAGCTATTTTGATTTAAAAAATACCCATTATAACAACACTGATTATCCTGTATATTAAAGAAAAATAAAACTATGATAATGTAAAATTTGAAGTAAACAATTAAATACACCACTTCTTTCATTGAAATACTTTGAAGAAGTGTTTCAAAAATTGATATCTTATGTTATATTTCAACGGATAAAAATATTTTGATATCAATATGTTTTTAATAATGCACAAAATATAAAAGACAAAATATAAAAGACACACAAATCATGATTCTCTTAGGTGAATTGAAATAGGGTTTTACAGACAAAAGAAACTGGTGTATCAAATTAAATAACACATCATAAGTCCTATAAGAATGGGATTTGTTTTATTTCAGAAAGGTAATTGAACTTGCTATATTCTGAACAAAAATGCAGTTTTCATGAAACTTTCGTGATAAATTGATGAAATGTAATCCTGTAGATATCACTTTTCATATTTTCTTTTCAAACCTTGAGTAAAGGATTAACTTAAAACTTATGTATATATTTTTTTAAATTTACTACAAGTATTTTAACAATGAAATACGTTTCGTAATAAATAAATTAATAAAATAAATAAATAAATAATGCAATGAATTCGAAAATTAATTCATTGAAAAAAAAAAAACATGTTATTTATTTAAATATTGTAGATATTACCGACAACATTGTTGTTTTAGTAATCATAAATCTACATGCTCTTGCATTTTTTAAACGGAATATAGCCTTATCATTTTATAAAATCGTCTCTAAACGCATAATGTGTACAATATGTTAACTTTAATTCATACAATATATTTTACCAAGCGTCTGTTAAGAAAAATTTTATTTAATAAATATCCTAAAATTTATTCTACCCTGTTTAACTTCATTTCTAATGATGAATTAGCAATACTAGAATACCTTTCTATTCCATATTTTACACAGGAAATAAGGCAAAATACTTCACTACATAAAAATGTAATTTCTATTACCCATATTTATATGGAAAGTTTATTTCGTTGAATAATAGTTAAGAAATAATTATTCAATAGCATTTCCCTATATTACAATAAAATGGTAACTGCTGTTTTGAAATTCTTAATATATTAAAAAAAAAAAAAACTGCGTGATCCAGAACTTTAGTGATTGAAAATATAAGTGAAATGCAGACAATTCGTTCCTTTTACACAAATGTTCTCTTTTGTTCGAACAGCTTTCATAGAATGACACTATGGGTAAATATAATCCATCCCATAAAGTACATATATGCAGTGCAAATGACGCACGCGTTATATGGCCGTGTGTTAAATACGCCTCAAAAGTCTTGACACATTTATTTTAAAATGCAATAAAAGATCAAGGAATTGGCGTACAAGAGTGTGGTATGGACGCAAATGCTTCTTATAATCTGAAATTTTGCGTAAGAAAAAAAAAATGTTCAAAAATTGGTCACAGATAGCGCAGCTTCTGTAATGTTATCAAATACCTTGAATGTCTTTATACATAACAATGGCGAAAGACACACAATGCGTATGCACAGTTTTTGTCCAAACTAAGGCAACCCACTTTCCAGAATTTGAAAATAATCGTCTACCCATCCTCATTCGTTTCATCGAACTCAGGAGAGCAAGGATCTAATTTTAAAATGTGTCAAAGCCTTTTGGGACACCTGCATATTCAAATATTCTCTTCAATAAAATTTGTTATTTTCTACAATTGTTGAACCATTTTACTTACCAATCAAACGTAGTATAAGGGTACGTCGTGTAATCGTTTTTAAAATCGAAAAAAAAAAAATTAACACTGGAAATGTTTTCAAACACTGGAAATTCTGAAACACATATTATTAGGGGGAAAAATGCCGTCCGTCCGTCTGTAAACGCTCCCGAACAAATTGATATAGAGACTTTAAATTTAGTATATACGTAGTATGTAATAATGGGAAGAAGCTCATTGAATTTCAGTAACCTCGATTATCCGGAACTGTTTTTTTTTCGGATTATCCAAATATTCGTTCTGATAAAAGGTATATAATTTTTTTTTAATTTGTTTATTTTAAGGAGTGAATATAAAAGATCATAAAAAAACATAAATTTTGCATAAAAAATTAAGTCGATAAGGTAATTAGTTGCCGAGATATTTGTAATCCTATTTGCTACACTCTTCGATTTTTTATGACCCTGTATTTCATTCAAATTTCAATTCAAAAAAATATTTTAATTGGAAATGAGACGCTTAACACGACGTAGTAAACTGTTAGTTAATACGATTATTAATTTTGTAGTTATAAGGATGTTTCTTTTACGCAATTCAGTAATAGAGCATTTAAAGTTTAGGACGTCATCAACCCAGGATTTTATTCGAATTGCAATGCATTTTATAAATAGTTTAAACATGTTTTATTTTCATATTTTATATTATGCATAACCATGATGGGTAAGTATTACGGTGGCCCCCAACGACTAGCTTACATGGTGTTGAAATCACCATGAAGGATTCTTTGAATGCCTATAAAAAAAAATTGTTGAATGCAATAGTATTATAAAAACGTATTTCTTGAAAAATGTATTTCCCTAAGTGATTATTAATATTGATTTGTGTAAGACGGCAACTTGTATTTAGCTTTTAATGAATGATTAGTTTCAAATTAATTCTATATACTGCGTCTGACATTCTCTTCTTGATGTGCATTTTTTGCAACATCCAAGCGTACGAATACGTGTAACACATTTTATTCAATGAATATGGTGCTATAAATCAATCTGTCTTATATATGCTATGAGAATGTTTTCCACAAATTGTATCCATATTTAAAATATAAACAAGAACGAAAAACGATGCGTCAAGCATAGATTATGTAACACTTTCCAACGCTACCAAAAGTTTTACAAATCATTACCGTTTATTAAGCTGAAAGATAAGATCTAAGTAAACAAGTTGGAAAACGCATAACATATTTAAAAACGTAATTTCAGGAATTTCCAACATATACAATATTCAGAAAAATATCCGAATACTTTTATTCAGCCCTGTATAGGATCCATAGATTTGTATATATACAACATAGGATGCTACATTTTAGTTTAGTTAGGAAACGCGTAGCACAGTTTAAAATTCTCCTTCTAGAATTTCTGTCAATAGACAGAAATGTGTTCGCGAACTTTTGTGCTGCCCTGTACAGTAGGGTGGAGCGAAAAAAGTGATTTTTTTTTACAAAAAACGGGTAGGTGCCAAAAGTTGCCTTTATACTAGTACATCAAATATCTGAAATTTTACTGCTGAATAAAAATGCCTTGAGTCTGCGCTTTTGGTCCAAATGTCGAAATTTTGGGTAAAGTTTGAAAATTTTTCAAAAACAAAAACAAATTCTGTAGAATTGGTTATGATTTAAAAGTGTCATTTGAACCTTTATTAATAAAGATTTAAAATATTGAAACGATAAAACGATATCTTTATTCTGTATAACTGGAGCCAAACTGACAAATTTCTATAAAAAAGGGGCGTTTCCATTCTGGTACAGCATACAACGAATCGTTGTTTTGAATGCAGCTCTTCGCTAGTTGCTTTTACAACTATCCAGGAATGGAGGTGGGTGCATATCATGTCCCACCCGTAACCAGCACAACCACCCTACCATCTGAGCACAATGTTTTATTTATACAATGAATTGTGATTTTTTATCAGACTCGCATGAGTTTTCTGTATATCAACCTAGTCTTGGTGTATTCATCTCTTCTTTCGTATCCACAGACTTTGGATGATGCTGGCTGTGACTTCCTTCACGTATCTTTCTACTACTTGAGTATGAGAAATCATGCAAAGTAACGCATTGGGGATGTTAGTACGGGAATCTATACAGCCGTCTATTTATTATCTTCAACAAACTTGCATCCGATAAATGCATAGTGATTGGGGGTCCTGTTATCGCAATAGTTTTGCAATCAATTAGATTTATATAATGATCTGCTTCAATGTTGATTGTCAGTATTTCAAATTTGCGTATGTCATCATTTATTCTACCTCTTGCATTTATTATGGGATGAGCAGCTAGTTGTTTAATGTGATTGCAATCAGAATTTACTCTGAGTGTGTAAAGTAACCATTGTCCCTAATAACTTTTTTAACTATTCGGCGTTTGCTGTGTTGTTTAGTAGCCAAGTAGTTTCCCATAAGGTTTTAGATACATTCTTTAGCTGTGGATTACATTTGCTGGTAAACCATCCTGGGGCATAAGGTTAGATCACATACTTTGTGAGTGAAAATAGAGACTCTGACGCGCAGTCAATGCGAATAATTAAGGTGAGGAATTCTATTCGCCGTTGTGAGCCATATTGCGTGGGACAATTTTCCTAGGCACCTATTCGCTAGTTCTTTAGAGCAATATCCTGATGAAATAGCTTTGCAAATGTCCAGCAGGTATTTTTTGTCTGTGCTGAGTGCCTTTTCATCGATTTCAGGAAATATGTTTTCTGAATTACTCTTTATAGGTTAAAAAACTGCAATAGGGAGTGAATGGCACGTGGACAAGAATTTCTCTAATATATTTGGGACAGAAGTTTTCCCATCGATCATGCCTAACAAATGATGCAGAGGCAATTCATTTAAGTGGAGCTGGCATATGATCCATTGCAATGTTCTTGCAAGCTTCTCTTCCATTCGACGGATTACTCAAGTATGCTTCCCCGTATTCACAGGACACCGGACACCCATCACAACTCAAGCATGAGAGGCTGGAAAAATCAATATTTTCATCTTTTAAAAACTTTGATATGCATTTTAAAATATCTTTTGATGATCCAGATGAGGAAATTTTATGCAAAATTAGTCCCCAAATATTTGGAGCCAGGCTCTTCTAAGATAGTAACACGTTCTTCTTTCATAATTCTACGATACACATCTTTATCACTTCTCTTTTCTATACACATTGTGTCATCTTTTCAGGAGTCGAAATATAATAAGGCTCTTCTGTTTTAGGGTTATGTTCTTTACGTTGAGATGAACAAGCCGATTGGCTTTCACGTCTTACCTTGATTCTATCTGCAACGGGTACAAGTACATTATGTTTTCCAGTGTCATTTGCTGTACATGCACTATCTTGAAGAACCGCTGAAGCAAGAGCTGCAGCAGACCGATCAGAAATTCTACAGCTATCACATGCTCTAGAAAAAGTTTCAACCTTCATTTGAGTTTCGGTATAGGAGGATGAAGATGGGAATTCAATTGTATCTATTATTGAATCATTGTATACTGATTCCTTTATTTCAATTTCACATGCAGCATCTTCTAATTGCGGTGCTTCTTTATTTAATCTTCTTTCTATTATTTTTTTTCAACGATTCGTTGTATGCTGTACCAGAATGGCAACGCCCCTTTTTTACCGAAATTTGTCAGTTTTGATCCAGTTAAAAATAATAAAGATATTGTTTTATCGTTTCAATATTTTAAATCTTTATTAATAAAGGTTCAAATGACACTATTAAATCATAATCAGTTCTACAGAAAATTTTTATTTTTTTTGAAAAATTTTCAAATTTTACCCAAAATTTCGACATTTGGACCAAAAGCGCAGACTCAAGGCATTTTTTTTCAGCGGTAAAATTTCAGATATTTGATGTACTAGTATAAAGGCAACTTTTGGCACCTACCCGTTTTTTGTAAAAAAAAAATATTTTTTTTTCGCTCCACCCTACTGTACAGGATCTACAGCATTTATACACACCAAGTAATTGGCAAAAAGTGAGTTAAATTTAAAAACGCGTTCAGCAATTTAAAACGCATTTCCATGAATTATTGTTAACAGACAGTAGACAATTCTTTTGTGTGTCCCTGTAAATGAACGATGTCTGCTATACACACAATATTCTGTAGTAAGCCTCTTGTAATGCACCTTAGTGATAGATATAAATTTCAATGCTTTTAAATTAGTGAAACATTATTTAATTAAACCGCAAACGTTTTTTCTCCATAGACGTAATATAAGGGAATTATTTTGACTGTCCCTGTTAAGTAACTATAAGTGCTATGCACACCCTATTCCATATTAAGCTTCTTGTAATGCACCTTAGTGATATATATCAATTACAATGTGTTTGAAATTGTGTAACATCATTAAAATAAATCGCAAATGATTTTTCCCCCTACACCGTAATGTAACGGAATTCTTTTGAGTGTCCCTGTAAAAAAAAAACTATAAGTGCTACACACTTCAGTTGAAATAGGGAAATGCTATAGATAACCACAATAACATATAAAAATTACAAGGCAATCCGAGCATATTTACGTGAGTTAGAGCACGGCCAGACGGCAGACGGCAGACGGCCATACGGCCAGACAAACCGAAGTCATAAACACTTTTCAACTAGGTTGGAAAGTGTTAAAAACAGACATCTACAATCACGGCTTAAGAAACAAATCAAGATAAAATTCGTTCTTCGTGTAAAATATAACTTAACTATTTCACATTTTAACGTTTGAGCATTATTATACCAAATTATTATAAAATTAAATAGATTTTAAATTAATTAAATATGTTTCGTTATATACGATTAGAAGTATTTAAGAATAATTTAAAATGTATTATCATCACTATGTTAATCCAAAGTTTCTACAGAAAATGTTGGACATAATAAGTTTTAGTTGAATATAAAGCGTAATAGTCATTTAAACTAAGTCAGAAAGTGCATAAAATATATCAAGTTTTAACGAAAAGTTAATGAATCTTACTTTCCGGTTGATGCTTTTGCGGTTTCAGATAAAACAGGTGTTATCTTGCCAGTAACGTTGGCAATTACGATTAGCTCAAAAATGGGAGTTTTCATTAACATTTATACTTGTAAAGCAAATACTTTTACGAAGATACTATTTAATGCGCCGGATATTTATTATGAAGACAGAAAACTGATAGTTTCAGTATAACATATTCTTTCAGACGTAGAACTTTTCAAAAATATTACTCGTTTAATACATCTTGTTAAAAAATATACCTTAGACTATCGTTCTATAACATCAAATTATATGCCGATGTTTATTTTGAGAAACACAAATAAATTTTGTTTTACTTACGAATTTGAAACATGTTTACACTTTCAAGTCATAAAAAAAAGTAAGGGATTAGAAATAAAAGTTAAAAATTCCTATGGCAATGTGTGAACAATAAAACCATACAAAAATACGCAATAACTTTGTATTTTAGATAGCTATATATATGATAAGACGTAATGAATAAAGAAAACACTTTTTGAAAAACATAATATAATGCAATATAAAGGTTTTCCAATATATTTTTATACTTATTTATATTTTATGTTATGCTATGTTACATATTTTTTTATTTTGATTATTATACAACAGATATGATTTTTTTCACAGTAAAATAAATCACTGATCCATATAAATCAGTGATTTATTATACGTCATCGGTTAAAATAGGGAAAATTAAAGGTTGTTTTTTTATCTAACTTTGTATGAAATAAAGTACGAAACACACTTGCTCGTCAAACATTAAACAATATTACTCAGTAAATTATATTATTTTCAATTATTTTACTAATTTTAATGAATTGACAATGCAAATAAAATATTGAGAAAATTGTTTAAAATCGCACAGTAATTCCAAAATTACGAACAGATTTAACCCTATATACCTGAGTTATATAAAATATATTAGAAATTAGAAATATATTGAATGCAAAAAGAAAATATAAATACATTTAAATAAAAATGATTATCCTATATAAATTACAACATAAAAACGTCCGTTTTTTAAATATTTAAAATGCTATGTCTTGCATTTAGTATATGTTTTTGACACTTTGCATATTTTGAATATCTTTCACACATATTATTTTGATTTTTATAAAGTGAATATTTTGGCCAAGACAAGGGGAAATATTTTAGCCGAATCACCCAAATACTGACAGCATTAAACATTTTTATTTTATTTTAAAAAGTAAATTGAATTTTTAATCCTTTTCATCAGACTAGAAAGACGGCATTCAATATGTTATAAATTTACATCTGACATCTGAATACAAGTTTCGCTAAGTTCACACTTGGCATAATGAGTTTCACATAAGTATCTTAAGTGATCTAACAATAGCTTGCGGTATTTTGTGAATTCTTTCTTTAATTGCTTTTTGAAGCTCCGTTAGTGTTAGTTGAATGCATTTTTTGAATATCTCCATAAAACGAAATTGCATGGAACGCAATCAGGTTGTTAGGGAACCATTGCAACGGGGTAGAAATTTAATTTGATTGTATGTAAAACATTTAATCACGGGGTGTGCGATTTTTGAATGTGTAGAATATTGATAGAAAGCAAATTTATGTCTGGAACAATTTTCCGAATTCTTAACAGTGTGCTTAAAAACATTTTTCTAATTATAAATAGGTATCCTATACGACCGTGAGAGACGACATGTTGCGTTCTGCGCTGCTAACCTATATGGACATTATTTAGCACGTGTAACATGATTATAACTATCATACGACTTGGTCCATCTCAATTGTTGTATTAAATGTATATGAAAATGTAGGCTCACATCGGCTTATGTATGATAAATAACCATCTAATTTAATGTTAATTCTTCTAGTTCAGTGACTCTGCATTCATTATTATGAATGGCTGCTGAAAGACGTTAACAATTTTGAAAATTTGTAATGGATGCATTCGACATTGGACCATGGGACCTTTGTACAGAAACCCCTATTCACTCAAGCTCAAGTATGTAATGTACATAATGATTATTTTGGTATATATAGAGTTGCTTATGAGTCGGCCAGTCAGTGTACAACTGATTTATAATTTGAAAATATGATGCGGATATCTAATGAGAAGATAAAATTATCTGTGTTTTTAAAGCAAGTTTTAACATGTTTTAACAGAAGTTTTTTAACAGGACAGCAATATTTTGAATTTCTTTGTAAGATATTTTAGAGTTTGTGGGTGATTGGCCGTTGCTACAACATCTACGGTTGGCATGACAGTGTACGCTGACAGTAATAAAGTTCTTGAGTTACATATTAGATGCTAACATATTAAAGAAATATGAGATACTGTTCACTGGTCTACCCGATCATCCGATCTGTCTTCAATGTTTTTAGCGGAGAAACACTAACTGTAACCGGGTAATAATATAACGGTTACAGATTTTATATTTATTCCACCATGCAAAGTGATATATACTAATGAATTATAGTTTATTCTAAGTTAGTTTGCATGAATGTCCTTTTTTTAGCATTTGCTAATTACAAAAAACATAAAAAGTTCAAGAAATCGTATTGAGATTTCAGATATGTAATTACAATAATTATATAATATGTCTAATTAAAACATCATCTGTTGCATTCAAATATGTATCGAAAGTCCTGTTTCAATGATATCACCCTCTTTATAGTATGAATCTATATTAAAAAACCTCGTTTTAATCCATAATGTTGAATAAAATTTTCTATAAATGAATTGATCATGCATAAATAAAATATTTTTCAGATCGTTTTGTCAATTAATATGAATTTTTAGAATCGTAACAATTTTTTATCATTATTTACATAACAGTTTACAAATAGCTCAAACTTATTAATGTATTTGAAAGGAAAAATAATTGCATACTTGTATTGTATACTTGTAAATAATATAAGAAATAGATGCGAGATAATATAAGAAAACTGCATCAATAGCATTTATCAATAGATATACTGAATAAATTCTTTTTGCATTTCTTATATATGTATATATCTCAAGACTCAATAGTTGCTTATATCGATTACGATTTCATTGCGAGCTATAAATTATACAGCCGTAAGTAATATAACGGAAGGTATTTTCTTACCACTTCTTATCAAAGAATAAAAATATTTACCTCAAGATCACTATAAAAACATAATATGCTGCAATGGTATTTGCAAATGATATAAATAACAAATTTATATGACGAAAAATATTCATCAGGATCTTCTCTAACATGTGTTTGTTACATCGAATATCTAAGTTGTTGCTACTGTTTTATCTACTGCAATTAGAGAAACAATTATTTTACAGAAAACATGAAATATTAAATGTTTGCCAAAAATAAAAGTACGTAAAATAAAATCCTAAAAAAAATCTTTTTTTCTTCTTTAAAACTTAACTTTACAAATAAATTTGATGTCTGACATTACTTTTGCACAAATGTAAATATATTGGCAAGCAAAAGTTTTTCCTTTGTCAAATATTTCCTGCATTATATTTCAATTGTGTTTTATGAATAATTTACCATGTACAGTTTAAGTTGATTTATAGTTATCTTTGAATAATTCTCATAACTATAGTATTTGAGGAATTCTTTGAAATTATTTTACTTTTAGATTCATTCAGTTTTCTTTTTAAACAATATCATTTAAATTCATAATAGTGTCGTATCAATACATTCGAACTGGATATTTGTACTGATAATATGAAATGTGTATACTAAATACGATAGATCGACAAAAAAGGCCTCCTATATACCTATAAGCAGAATCAAATATATAAACTTATCTGCTGAAAGTGAGAGCCGTCTTAGTCTGTCATTATGTGGGACACGTTAAATGAAATTCGAAACAACACTATATCTGTTAATGCTTGTTTTTCCCTATTATTTTGCAAAATACCTGAACCGAGTGATAATGATGTGCATTGATTAATTACAACGACATCCAGAAGCCTATTATCTCGCGTCAATTTAATTAACATGACATACATTACATTAAGACCACATTTATTCTATCAATGATACAGTTTTGATTTTAAAAAATGGAGTTTTAAACTTCTGGATTGCTATCTATCCCTGATAGGAGAAATAAAATATATGCATATTACTTTAAAATGTATTTAAGTGCATGTTAAATAAGAAATAATTTATTTTATATTTTTTAATAAAAAACATTGAAAGTGTCGTTGAAAATGTAGGTAAAAAATATAATTAGATACATTTAAAATCCGTAGTAAGAAAGTGATATATAGAGACAGTATTATGACAATATTAAATTCATCGAAAACAATTATAAAGAAGTACTATATTTGTATAAATTTTGACTATACATAAGAGTGTATTTGGATTGAATTGCCCATTTTTTATCGAATCAAACCTCAATTAAAAAAAATAATAATAAATAAATAAATAAACCTTTTTGGTAGATTTATCGTGAAAAAATCTTACTATAAGTTCATGGAAAATATTCGTTTTCCAAAAGTAATGTCAATGGAATAAAAAATAGTTTACTGGGACTTGTAGGCTCCAACCCGGAATCAATGTGTTATTTTAATAGTAAATAGTAAAACGGTCATAAACATATTTCATAATAATATTATTTAAGATTTCTACAATATCTTAATTAAAGCGCACTTATTCTTTACTAGAAAATCAATATTTCATTTATTTTTCTGAAAAATGTTTAACAATATTGGTGTGGTATCTATCGCAAAAGTGATTGTTGTGAGTCGCTACAGTATAATAAAAAAGTCGATTTTACAGTGAAATCTACAGGTAACATGTGAAGATATTATTTTTTACAACATTTTAATCTATGTTACACAACATATTTGAATTTTACATGACTGGTTGAAATCCAGGTAACTAAAATCTTATATTTTAATAGCGAAGATGTCTCAATCAGAATATAAAACCGAAACAGTATTTATGTTTTTCAAAACTACTTCAAGCTAAATATTAACAATTATTTTCTTTAAGATTTCATGAAAATAGTCAAAATTATATCTATTGCGATGCTAATATATTTATATTTGTTACAGTAAGTTTGCCATATAACAGAGGTGAGTGTGTTCCGGTATTTTCTACACCACTAAATTTATATAGCAATATTCTTAGTATGTCATAGCAGAATTTATCAATTAAAGTAGAGAAAAAATGCTATATAAATTTAGTGGTGCACAAAATACCGGAACACAATCAATCATTGAGTACAATCATTTGAGTACATTTTTAATAGCAATCTGTCCCTTCTCTAACTACTAATTTTTAATGTTCCAAACTTTCTTTTTTTCATTCCTTCTGTTGTCATTTTCAATTCACTCAGATTTTAAAGATTTCATTTAGTATAACCACGAATTTATATAGCAGGATGGGAAAGTAGCGTTAGATTTATACTATACAGTTTTTTCTCCTTATAGATGGTGCTACGGTGTATTGAATCCTACTATGGATGCTTCTACAATCTTTTAAGTAGCAAAAGCATTCTTTTTTTTAAAGGAATGTTTAAACTTTAAGAAAGTAGAAGAAGTAGAAACTACATTGTACATGGCTTTATTCACAACATGCATGTATGTTTTAAGATATTTGGTGTCCCGATTGCTTCTTAAGACTTTTTAAAATAAGGTATCGTTCTGCTCAAAGCCATTTAAAACACTGGTAAGACTGTAACACGGTGCATAGTAATGCGAAAAAATACGGAATGAACGTATAATTTAAAAAATCGTCATCATCATCCCAATACATGGTTTAAGGCTGTAAGCCTGGCCTCAATCCATCTATTTCGTGGCCTTCCTCTGTCTCTTTTTCAACTTGGTTTATAATTCAATGCTGCTTTTGGTATGCGATCAGAATCCATCCTTTCCATGTGATCCCTCCATTTCCTTCTGTATTTTTCTATTTTATTCAATAATGGCATAACCTCGAGCTTTATAATTTAAAAAAATAAAGTATTATTTCTTTAGACATCATAAATTATGAATTATTAAATTATTCAAAGGTTATATAAGCGAGATGAATTTAATTGACAAACCTATCTTTAAATTAAATTTAAAAATTAAAGTATTATTTATATTTATACTGAATAAATTGTCATCTCGCTTATATAACGTTTGAATAATTTAATAACTCATGATTTATGATATCTATGAATTTCATAATGTACAATTAAAAACAAATTTTTATGTTAATTATTATTGACCTGAGTAAATAGTAGGTTCATCGTTGAAGAACTAATATTTGTGAAAGTCGTAAGGAATGACTTTAACATAACCCTCGTCATGAATTGTTCCAAAACTCTGCATTTTGCAGACATAAATACTTCTCCTATATATACACTTCTCCTACAGATATAAAACGTAACCTGCTTACCTGACAATTTGCAATAAAAATTTTAAAAATATACAGTTATTAAAAGTGTATATCTACTTGTAAAGCTTTTTTTTCAAAATAATAAACTACTTATTTAAACGAATTTTTCTTACTATTATTTTCGTAACGTAAGTGGGATTGATACTTAAATGATTTCAAATATGTAAAAGTAAAAAAAAAAATCTGTTCTTTTTGTTTGTTTCTAATAATACTAAATCCTCTAAATTACACCCTTCCCCATTCTAGAATAAACATTTTAAAATCTTTAAAAAAAAATTGTTCCTGCCTTTTATATGTGATTGTGTACTAACACTAAAAAACCTTTCACCTAAATAATTCCCACCTTCCTCAGAAATGTCTGCTTATCCGCCCCTCATCCCCCCCACCGTTTCTCCTCAGCCTATGGAGTCTAAACTCAACTTTTATTTTGTAATTTATATAGCCTCTTTTACATCCAGGATCAAATAATTTCTTTGACACTTTCTTAAATTCATATCTTTTAATTTCTATAATAAATAATACAAGAATATAATAAAATATTTTCCGATTATAGCATACGATTCGATGATGTTCTGTTTGAAAAAAGAATACACACGAGTTACAGCGGCCTCTATATTTTCAAAAATAGCATTTGTGTTTACCTCGATTCTCGCCTAGATTCCCCTCCATAGATCTTCTTTCGTAACTATAACATACATGACCAAAAAAAAAAAAAAACAGGATATAGAAAAAACAATAAACAACGTAATAAAAATATTACTTAGATCTTTTCGAACTATTAAAAATGAAACCTTTTTAATTCACTGAGCCTATCAACCTTAATTCAAATATTTTATATTATTAAATTCTTTCTAACATTTCATTTCATTGTTTTTTCTTTTCTGCAAACATTTCGCCTTAATGTCAGCAGTTTTACTCTTTTATACCCTCCTCTTTTCTGTATCAAGACACATGCTGGCAGATAAGTGGGCATAAAAGAAGTATTAAAGGATACGTTTTATTATTGATCATATCGCTCAATACGTAAAATATCAAACTAAGATTTATTTTCTTTTGAAACAATTTTTTATTTCTTTAGAAAAGTCCAAGCAACATCTCATCTTAAATTATTTAAGGTATAAAAACACATACATAAGTTTTTATGTGTAGTTTTTAAAATTAAAGGTTAAAACCTAAATTACTCTTGATCTTTCAATTTAATTATAAATATTTTAAGTAAATTGGATTTAAAAAGCACGTATTATCGTAAGATCTCCTTACATCGACAGATATTCTTCTTTCAATTTGGTTACTAATAGTGCAATATAACCGCAGTACTACTTAAAATAAAAATGTAGTGAGAGAGACTACAATATATCTAAAGAAAGCATTCATAAAAGCCCCATTTAAGTAAATTTTAATGCAATGTACAATTCATATTTTTTTAATATGGATTTAGTAATAAGTTACGTTATTAAAAATACTTCTTTTTAATAGAAAAAATACCTGTAAAATGCTTGTATCTATCCATTTTATCTCATAAAAAAATAAACATTTCAATCGGATGATTTTTTTAAATATATAAATAATAGTTGTTTATGTGCATTTGACACTGGCAAACTCACACATTGACATATTCTAACACTTAGAAGATTTATGTAAAGTACAGTCGCATCCGGACGAAAAAAAAAAAAACGGAAATAGAATTTCACCTTGAAATTATGTATTCTTTCAATTTATGTCATAGTTATATTTTACCAACCTCTCAAATTTTCAATACGAACTACTCCTAATTATGACATCACATTTGGGGTTCTCGGTATATTTTACATTAGTATACTAAAGGGAAGCATTTCGGTAAGTAGTTCACGAATTGTGAAAGATAAAATTTTTGAACTCCTAATAATAACTTCATTCGTAGTCGTTACAAATCATACTGTTATGCATATATCTATGTGGTGTTTTTACGAAGATGAGATACCTCGAGATGTAATATTCCACGAGAAAATGGCAGTTTGTTAAAGATATAGAAGGTTGCAGTCGATATCAATAATCATGGCGAAGAGGTGAGGCAATGATGAGATTCCACAAGAGTTTCTTCAATAAAGACCAGCCAATTTCCAGACAAATCGTTTGTTTAGAAACAAGAGCGATGCAGTAACAGTTCCCACAGGTATAAACTTATAGCCCTCAGGCTTCACGATGGCTCACTACATTGTTTTTAAAAGATCTTAAAGAGCTGATATGAAAATTATACGTGACTACAACACCAGATACCTATTTGGTTACACTTCCAAACACGTCAAAAATCTGCTCTCCAAAGCGTGCAAGCGAGTTTTGTTCACGGAGCGTAGTGATGCAGAGTACGACGTCACGAGCGCACAAACCAATGAGTGAGAGGCGAGCTCCAGCCAAGCGAATGAGGCGCGAGGGAAGAGACCCAACATGAAAGAATTCCTCTCGTAGCCGCGCATTAATTTTTAAGTGAAAAATACCCAGCGCGCGAAAGCAGAACATGGAATAAAAAAATGGCTTTTAAAAACATTCGAAATGAAAGAGGCGTCTCTCAGAATTTTAGAGATTGGGGAGCTGATAAAAGTTACGAATGAACTTAAAATTTTAGATTAAGATTTGGAATAAGATAATTATAATTATACGGGTTAATACTTTTAAAAGGACATTAAATAAGAATAAATATTATTAAGAATTAAGGAAATACTGACTGTGTCAGAAGTTTTACTTTAAAAGACTAATGCGAAATAAATGTGAAGGATTTGCGAAGTAAATAAAGTTATATATATATATATATATATATATATATATATATGTAATAATAAAAAAAATTCGCCATTTTTCCTTAGTTAAATTATTCCAAATTCTTACAGTTCTAGTTTTTCCCTCTCTTTTAAAAATATCTCTTAAATGTATTTTATATTTTATTCCATAACTTAATCAAAATATTCTTTTATTTATCATTCTAAAAAACTTAATCTGTTAAAAGCTACACGTATTTATTAAAACTTTATTCTATTAAATTGCAAAACTGCCTCTAAAACGCACCTGCTTAATCTAAATTTTGAGACATTGAATTTTATTCTTTGGAACATTTTTGTAATACCATTTTTATTTCTATTTAATTATCATTCGGCATCCCAGGATTCCTCGCGTCTTTCGCGCTCAAAGCTTTTTTACCTTTTTAAATTGCCGCTTCTGATAAAGAGTTTTAGCACTACGTCATGTACACACCTTCTTGGCCTCATTTTTTCAACTTCATTTTTTCATAGAGAAGGCCCCGCCTTTTCTATCGCCCTGGCTCCCTCCATTGCTGTGAGTGGGCCAGCTTTTTCGCGATTCAGTCACTTTGGGAAAATTTTTGGAGTATTTATACGGTTGCACTGGCTTCGGAGACAGATTTTACACGAATTAATTGTTGTCAACTATAAGCCGTCACTGGGGAAGTCTACACTGTTTCGTTGGTAGTCTGTTCTTCAAGTTCTGCAATGTCTTCAATAGCTTTAATGTGTTCAAGTTTTTAATGAAGCGAAGTCGGTGGAGTTGCTTTCATCTCTGTTATCATAATAAATTCCTTGCTCATCTATTAAGTCTTCCTTAATGTTTTTGGGAAAATTCTTCTGGAATTAACTGCCTCTACTCAGCTTTCACGATTGCATTATACTACGATTTTCAGATGGACTTGTACTCCGAGATTTGTCTTCATAGTGAGTACATCGGAATAATACCCTCTCCGAATGTCATGACTGCATTTCATTGATCTCGACTGCGCATATATTGATCTGATTATCCGGTAATTTTCGTGGTGTTCGGACTGAGATGTCGTCCCGGGTGTATGATGGAACGAACGTTTCAAGTCGACAGTAATAGTAATCCTCAATAATGTGTGTCAAATTGTATCAAAAAGTGCGACAGGATCTTTGATGACCTGTGTAAAAAGCATTTTGGAGACTTCCCATTGACATTGGAGAACACTATCGATCAGTTGTCATTTTATCACTCATAAGGAGAAGTGATAACTATCCCAGCTAAAAATGAACTGCAGTTTTTCTACAGAAGTGAAGTATTTTTAAAGTTTTTCTACAGTCAACTGTAGATTTTCTGTAGTGCAATCTCGACTGTAAAAATACTTCAGTTATTTTGCAGTTAATGTGAAGTAATTTTGCAGTAATATATTTCAAAAATACTGTGAGCTTTTATCTGCAAAAAAACTGCAGTTTACGTGAAGTTATGTTATAATCATAAATTAAAAAAATAATGAGACTTTACATCTGTAGTAAAACTGTAGTAAATTTGAAGTAATTTTACAGTCATTAATTCAGTATTATATTTTCAGATGTATCTGCAGTATAAGTGCAGTTACTCTAAGGTAATTTTACAGAACTTAATTTTAGTAAGTTTGTGAGATATTTTCAGCAATTTATCTGCAGTTTTAAAAGCTAAGCAATATTAAAGTTTTTCAGTTTATGACAATATTGCGTATTTACTCTGTTATTAATAATTAACACTGTTTTCAAGACTTTTAGTTTAATGGGACTAAATTGAACCAAAATCAAAATCCTCGGGCGGGGGTGGGGGAGGGGTGGCGAACACTGTTTTGAACCAACCATTTTGAGATAAATTTTTAACAAATAAATATAAAACATAATAAATAAATAACTTTCATGGGGAATTTAAGGGAGAAAGTCCGCCCTTCCCCCCAACGGGAAATTTGTACTTTCTCTAGTGTTTAATTACTTTAAATTACTCGAAAAAAGAATAAATTTACTGTTTTCCAAAATCGGTCAAAATAAAAAATTAAATAAAATTTCAAAATCCAGGGAGGGTTAATGACGCCCCCCCCCTTTCCAACGGAAAATTCTTAGTTCCTCTTTTAAGTTAAGCGAGGAACAGCGAGTTAAGCAGCGGACATTGCTTTCAACCTCCCCTTTGGAGATAAATTTTTAACACATAAATATAAAAAATAATAAATAAATAACTTTCATGGGGAATTTAAGGGGGAAAGTCCGCCCTTCACCCCCAACGGGAAATTTGTACTTTCTCTTACTGTTTAATTACTTTAAATTACTCGAAAAAAGAATAAATTTACTGTTTTACAAAATCGGTCAAAATAAAAAATTAAATAAAATTTCAAAATCCAGGGAGGGTTAATGACGCCCCCCCCCCTCCCCCTCCAACGGAAAATTCTTAGTTCCTCTTTTAAGTTACTCGAAAAGAACCAATTTTATTATGCTGTTCAAAATCGGAGAAAACGTAATTTTAGTTACTTAAACTTTAAAATTCAGGAAGAAAGTAGTAATTGAACTCCCCCCCCCCCCACACATACACACTCTACACACAACGAAAAATTCTTAGTTCTTTTATTTTAAGTTATTTTTTTTTTTTATTTATTATTTATTTTAGTTATTTAGTTATTTAAATTTCAAAATCGAGAGAGGGGAAATGGCCTTTCCACTTATTAACTACAGGCATGAGTTCCAGTTTTCAATAAAATTTTACTTCAAAAAACAAATGAAAAATGTAAATCTCCTTAACATTTATTTTTTTTTTTCGTAACTGACCCGGCATTTCTGTCTCCAATTATGTGAAGAAACACTACTACTCAACTCAACTCCAATTCCGATCGTGTTCTGTTTACATTTTGACGGCGATGGCGGTAAGCGGTAAGTGCAAGCGTTCGTATATTATTTTCTGTAATTCGCTAGCTTTGTTAATATAATAATTAATGCCGTAATTTTTTAAATGTTTATATATAGCCATAAGATGGCTAAAAATATGTACCGACAGACACCTCTACAAATCTAGATAGATTAAAAAATTAGATACATTCAACGTATTTATAAAGTACCACGTTGTCTTGCCAAAACAAATTATTTCGGAGGAGATTTGTATTGTCAATGTGTCGTCCATATTGTCTTATTTTAGACTTTTTTTTTTTAATACTGTAATAGCGATGGAGTTAATTTAAAGTTTGTTGCCCCTACAATTACGATTATGCCGATAAATCACGAAATGTAAAACACATATAGTATTATTATAATGTCATATATGCTTTATAATTTGATAAATTTTGGTCACTAGATGTTTTTTCTTGTATTAATTTTACAGTATTTTGTAATAAAAAATGCAGAAAATGAATCCTGAAATGTGTTTTATGGTGTTCAATGGATAAATAAGTTAAAAAAAAAAAATATTTTCTTTAAATCCAAAGTTTTTATTATTACAAACAAGTAACAGCATACAAAATTTAAAAATAAGCTATCAAGCTGGGGTGTAAAAATCTAGGAGTCAGTGGGCCGATTCTCACCACTAAATTTTATTAGTATTCTTCGGCTAAATTTTATTATTATACTTCAACTAAATTTTATCAGTATTCTTATTAGTCGAACAATACTAAAAATTTAGTGGTAGTAATCTACCCATTGGCGACTGGATTTTTACACCCCTGCTATCAAGTATAAAAATATAGCAACAAATATTTTGTTATTAATTGAAAAATGTTAACTGACATCTGTAACATACCAATTTGGCAAACTATCTTGGAAAAAGAAGAAAAAGCTTTTAATCGCATTTCATGTAACATATCATTCAAGAGGACAATAATTAAAATAGCATTACTTTAAATCATAATTTTTATAAAGTTATTTTCCTCCTGGTATATTATTTATAAACTTTGATTAAAAGCAATTGAAAATATATGTAAAAACCTTGAGAAATCATTAATTGGATTGACACTAATATTGACACACAGGCTAAGTACAGTCAAGATCAACCCAAACAATATTATAAATTTAATTGTACTGATAAAAGGCTCAAATATTTAATTTAATTTTGTAATAAATATGAGTTATTTGAATTCACAATAACAAACTCTAAATTAACTCCATCACTATTAAAGAAAAGTTTAAAATAAGATAATATGAACAAAACTTTGAAAATACAAATATCCTATGAATATATTTTTTCTAGTAAGGCTTTTATAAATACGTTGAATCTATCTAATTTTTTTAAGAGAAACCAGTTTTGAAGAAGTGTCTGTCGGTACATATTTTTAGCTATCTTATGGCTATGTATAAACATTTAAAAAATGAATTACGGTGTTAATTATTATATTAACAAAGTTAGCGAATTGCGGAAAATAATGGATGAACGCTGTCACTTATTGCTCAATGCCGAGAGTCGCATGTAAAACGTAAACAGGTTCAGAGTAAAGGTGAAAATAAGCACTCGCCAGTCGCCACTCGTCGATTAAACTTGAAAAACTGGCGACTAAAAACATGGAAAGTACCGGCCAAATGCAGGATTTTCTGTTTAACTTTTTTCCCTAAAATTAGCGATTTTTCCACGCCCGTTCGACGAAATTCATGATTTTTCCACACCCGATCGCCGAAAGTTTTTATTTTTCCGTGCCCGATCGCCAAAATTGATTTTTTCGCGTCTGATCGCCTAATTCCATAATTTTTCTGCACTCGAACGCCGAAATTTATGATTTTACAGCGTCCGATCAATGAAATTAATGATTTTTCCACAATCGACGGCCAAATTTCTTGATTTTTTTGCGTCTGATTGCTGAAATTCATGATGTTTCTGCACCTGACCACAGAAATTTGTAATTTTTCTGCGCCCGATTGCCGCAATTCTTGATTTTTTTTTTTTTTTCATCAGATCGCCGAAATTTATGATTTTTCTTCACCTGACCGCCAAAATTTATGATTTTACCGCATCCGATCGATTAAATTCAGGATTTTACCGCGTCTGATTGACGAAATTCAGGATTTTTCCACACTTGATCGCTGAAATTTGTGATTTTTACGCTTTCGATCGACAAAATTCATGATTTTTCCCACACCCGATCACCGAAATTAATGATTTTTCTGCATTTGATCACTGAAATTTATGAATTTTCCGCACCCGATCACGAAAATTCCTGGTTTTTCCGCCCCTGACTACCAAAATTTATGATTTTTCCAATTACGATCGATGAAATTCACGATTTTTCTGCATCCGATCACCAAAATTCATGATTTTTCCGCACCTGATCACCGAAATTTGTGATTTTTCCGTGTCCAATTGCCACAATTCTTTTTTTTTTTTTTTTTTTTTTTTTTTTTTTTTTTTTTTTTTTATCAGATCGCTGAAATTCATGATTTTTCTTCACCCGACCGCTGAAATTTATGATTTTACCGCGTCCGATCGATTAAATTCAGGATTTTACCGCGTCTGATTGACGAAATTCAGATTTTTTCTGCACTTTATTGCTGAAATTTGTGATTTTTACGCTTTCGATCGACAACATTATTTTTATGCGTTCGATCGACGAAATTCAAGATTTTTACACTCTCGAATGACGAAATTTGATTTTTACGTAGCCAATCGACGAAATACATATGATTTTTACACGCCGATCGATAAAATTCATGATTTTTACTCACTCGATCGCTAAAAATCATGATTTTTACACGCCCCATCGATGAGATTTGTGATTTTTATGCATTTGATCGATGAAATTCAGGATTTTTACACTCCCGAATGGCGAAGTTTTTTTACGTAGCCGATCAACAAAATTCATTATTTTTCTGTGCACAATCGACAAAATTCATTTTTTTTACGTGCTCAATTGAGAAAATTCATGATTTTACACGCACTATCGACGAAATTCAGGATTTTTACACTCTTGAATGGTGAAATTTGCAAATTTTCTTCTGAAATTCAATTTGTGGGGTTTTTTTTTTCGGTTAATGTGCGTGAAGTGTACATATATATATAAAAGTTACTAACCGCTGTTTGAATGAATTTCATGAATTCTAGAGATTGCTGTATTGTGAGTTTCGTGCATTCTAGAGATTGCTGTATTGTGAGTTTCGTGCATTCTAGAGATTGCTGTATTGTGAGTTTCGTTCATTCTACAGATTGCTGTATTGTGAGTTTCGTGCATTCTAGAGATTGCTGTATTGTGAGTTTCGTGCATCCAGGATGTTTTTTTTTTTTTGTTTGGGGGGTGGGGGGTAATGTCGGCAAAGCGTACATATATATATATATGTTACTAACTGCTGTTTGTATGAATTTCATGCATTCTCGAGATTGCTGCATGGTGAGTTTCATACATCCACGTTTTTTTTTTTTTTCAGTTAATGTATGCGAAGCGTACATATATATGTTACTAACTGCTGTTTGAATGAATTTTATGCATTCTAGAGATTGCTGTATGGTGAGTTTCATGCATCCAGGGGTTTTTTTTCAGTTAATGTTCGGTTGATGTACCTGCTTAATCCGGTAACGGATAATTGCATACCTCGCTTATATAAGTGTTTTCGCGGTCTCCTCTGATAATGGGATCCAGGATAATGGATATTCAGGGCCATGTTGCCTGCAAGTTTGGTGTAAATGTATCACTTGTACGTGCCACCATTCGAAACAAGCTAAATTCTGCTGCAAAGGCTGTGTAATGTGAGAAGAATTTGTAAATACATTTGGTATTTAAATACGATGTAAATTATAAAGCATAAACATCAAATGTTAATAAAATGGTTTTTTTTTAAATTTAAACCTTATTTCCTCCATAATTGCATACAAGATAAAATTGGAAGGACAAATCAGGATGCAGGTAAGAGTAATTTTTGTAAATTTTAGCATTTTTTTTTTAAAAACAGCAAAGCATATATTTGTTTTGCTCTTAATATTAATTTTATGCAGTTATTTTTTATTAGCTGTAACATATGTAATACATTTTATTTCATAGTAAATGGTATATAATTTAGAAATTTACATATATCCTTTCGTATAATTTATTTTATATATTCAAAATTATATAAATATTCAAGGCACATATTGATACTATCTTTAAGAGATGAAAGAATATTCAAATTTGAAAGTCACATTGTGGAAAAATTAGTTGCAATTAAAATTAATTTTTGCATTTAAATTTCATGTAGGGGAGACTGATACACACTGGAACTATGGGCACAGTGGACCACCCTCTAATATTTTATTTATTTAAACTTTTTTAAAGCTTCTCTTATATCCTAATAGACAACAGCACTGCACTGATTATTTATAGCCTTCAGAAAATATGCTTAGCTCAGATTGAACTATTTTATCCTGATTGGTTGTTTTGAGCTTCTAAAAGTAAAATTTTTCATCATCATATTTCAATTTTTTAGTAATTAAAGGTTGTAGATAAATAAGATAAAACAGCTTTTTTGTAAAGCTAAGATCCTTTTTTTATTTAACTTTAAAGTTAATATGTTTAAAAGGAAGCTATAAACAATATTAATATGATAAACAATATTAATATGATTATTTATTGAACTTCAACATGGGTCACAGTTGACCACCCACTCCTGGGGCACAGTGATCCACAATCCACTCTGCTCCTGTAATGCAGAATGTTCAAAATATTTAATAATTGCTTATTTACTATAAAGAAATATTGTTTAAAAAAAGTTATTTAACTGTAAAATAAAGTAAACAAAGAAAAATGACAATTTATATAATATAGTAAGAAATATTTTGTTTTGTATATACTGCCTTTGATAAATATAACTGTAGTCTAAATTTTTGATGATTCTATTCAAGTAAGATTAATGAGATGCAAATTGAATGGAAATCAGTTTATTTTTCCCGAAACTGTAGATGAATCTATTGTTGTCAATGATGTCATAATATTGCTCCCAGACCCAAAAGTATTTCAGGAAAATTCCAGGCTCAATCTTACTCTTAAGTATTTTGGAATTTCATTTGCAAATTTTAATGTGCGCTGATTTTTTTGTACTTAAGTAATAACTTCAACTAAAGTGCAATTGTTCCTGTATTAATCTGTTATTATTTTCAAAATATAATTCATTTTGTTTTTGTTTCAAAATGTTACTTGTAAATTTATATTACTATGTTATTTTGCAGGTAAAGGGAAAATAAAAAAAGACTTAGATTAATGAAAAATAGACTTATATTGTATTTCAGATAATACCTAATAGCGGTCCACTGTGCCCCAGAAGTGGGGCACAGTGGTCCACTTTATGGATGCATATAAAATTTTTTTTTGAAAAATATATTGAAAACTATGTTATGAGAAAATTATGATAAATGTATAAATGTTTAAGGAATATTCAAAAATATTTTCATGCAGATCGGTTTGTGCATTAAAGAGAACATAATTTTTAACTGAAAAAATGTTCCACTGCGTACCAGTCTCCCCTACATTTAATATTTAAAATTATCATCTAAATCTGCCACAATAGACTTCATTATGAATTGCTTATGAGATTAAAAATTTGCAATCCCTTTCGCATATATATATATATATATATATATATTCTCACAAGCTACAAAGAAAAAAAAAATTTTTTTGGGGGGGGACAACAGATTTTTATATAAATTGTGAAAGTAACATGTATGTATACAACTGGGAGTGTTTAATTGAAAATTAGCCAAATGAGGAGCCGGAGAAATGGAGAGAGTTTACCAGCTAGTTAAATTAGCTGCAGAATTCTAGAGGGGGGGGGGGTAATCACTTCCATTTTGCTCCTAAAATATACAAGTTGAGAGTCTAAAAACAGCCAAAGAATTTTCTCTATATTATTTGTAATATTTATTGTTTTGTTTTAAAGAAAGTATTGGTAAACAAAAATAAACATTGATTACGCCAAGGGTGTCTGTAAAAACAACAGAAATATTCAGACGTCACTTAAGAGAAACGAGGTTCTCTATTTTAATGAACTACAGAAAATTTGCAAAAAAAAATGCAGGTGGGAAACTACAGAGAATCTGCAGAAAAAATGATGTTGGGAAACTACAGAAAATCTGCAGAAAAAATGCAGTTGGGAAACTGCGGTGATTTGGCCGATTCCACTACAGAATTTTTGAGGTTGATACAACTACAAAATTACTGCAGAATTTTTGAGGTTGATACAACTACAAAATTACTGCAGAATTTTTGAAGTCGATACAACTACAAAATTACTGCAGAATTTTTGAAGTCGATTCAACTGCAAAATTACTGCAGAATTTTTGAAGTCGATTCAACTGCAAAATTACTGCAGTAATTTTGCAGTTGTATCGACTTCAAAAAAACTGTAGTCGAATTGGCCAAATCACCGCAGTTTCTCAACTGCATTTTTTTTGCAGATTTTCTGCAGTTCATTTTTAGCTGGGATATAATATAATGACATGTTTATAAATTTATCCCAGAAGTGACATCTGTAAGTTAAATTATTCTTTTATTTCTGTTGATTTCTTATTTTGTTGATTTGTTATTATTGGCTTACATAGAACAAAATTGTTATTAGAATATTTTTAGAATACTGTTGTTCCTTTTATCCTGAACATTTAGAACGTACGAAATTTAATATTTATTCTTATGTATTGTTGAAAAATTAATTTTATTTAGTTATGCTCACAAATATTACCGAAAGTTTTGAACTGTTCAGATATTTATTACTTCCTATATTACTTCATTTTACAAGAGCAACTTAATTCTATGTTCTTATTTTATCATTTAATTTAGTCCCTTTTCATTCTGTGATATTTATTCATAGGAAATAATTTCTATTTATTGAAAAAATATATGAGTAATATCTTTTCATTATTTATTAAGTAAAATGTATTGGAACATAGTCTGTGCCATTCTAAAAATGCATAAAAATGTATTAGATTCTCTGAAATTACAGCTTACATCACTGATTGCATAATAGGGTGGAGTGAAAATGACCATAAAATTTTTTTTTCGGAATTTTTTCTTTCGATAGGTCTCAAAATTTGCCTTTTGGCACACTGAATATTAGGTTAAATTTTCATTTCATTAGGAATTCATCTTTAGGGCTCTACCAGCTCTTAAAGATTATGCCCTTTGTATGTGAAAACAGAAAAAAATGTAAAAAATCATGAAATTTTCTTATTGGAATTTTTTTCTTCGGATGGGTCTCAAAATTAGTCTATTGGCACACTGAATATTAGGTTAAATTTTCATTTAATTTGGAATTCATCTTTAGGGCTACCAGCTCTTAAAAATTATGTCCCTTATAAGCGATCCAAGATACGCACTATGTAGTGTAAAGTATTCAAATTATTTTTTTAATAGAATTTCTCTGATTTTAGTAAAATAACCCATAAAATACGACTAATTAAAATAATTTGCGATCAATCCAAGTGCCGTCATGTTTTGAAACATTGAAGGTAAAAATAACCTTAAAATGTGAATTGTTCGCAAAGAAAAGTGAAAGCAAATAAGTTTATGTAGAGCTCACTTTTATTTTTTGAATATACATTCGACATAGTTCTCTGAATCTATAGGAAAGACTGTTTTCTGAATATATAGGAATACAATAAAAGGAATATATACGATGTACTGTAAAACGATCTCACATTTCACTCTAATTGATATTGGTCTTTGGTATCAAAACTTTGGCTTTTGGCATCAAAGGCATTATGTTTCGTGATTTCATTTTTGCTCGTTTATATCCGTCCCTTGCTTCTACTCCTAAAACTGCTAATGATGCTTCTGTAACTAATTTCATGCATCTTTCAAAATCAAACTTTCAATCTTTTCATTTTTCAATCTTTTGGCAATCTTTGTATAAGAAAATCTAATATCACCATATTTTCTCCAAATGTTTACAGCTGTTTCGTCATAACCTATAGCTACTAGTTTGTCAAGGTATAAGTTATTTTCAGTGCAGTATTTGAAAATGCTTTCTGCAATATGCTTTCCTGATCCAGAAGCGTGTACAATGTGTCCCAGCTACATTCAAATGGCTCTTCAATCAGAGATAGATGTTCTTAACTTATAGTTCTTCGATGTAATCTATGTCCAATTTTCTCTTGATGTAGTGTTTTACTTTTTCTTCCATCAAAAAATATACTTTCAACTCCTGCTTCTAAAGCTTACCAGATAATCTTTTTTAGCATATTCTCTAGTTTTCTTTTGTTCTCTGCGTACTTTGCTTGTCAACTATATGTGATGAATTTTTTTCTGTTACAATGTCATCATCTTGTAGAGTTGTAGAATCTATTGCTGCTACGCATCTATCAGAAACCCTATATGAGACCCTTGAAACCATAGGTAGATGTGTTCTCATTTGTCTTTGTGGCTCTTCTTTAGAAGCAGATGCTTGCGATACGGATTCTTCACACCCTGATGAAGAGCTACTACTTCTTTCTTCATAACCACTGTCACGATAAATAAAAACTGAACTATCCTGATTAGCTGCAGACTTCAAACTCTGCTTTTCAGACCTCATAGAGTTCCTTGTTTTCCTGTCTTCCCTTTATATCAATTTAGTTGTCTCGGTTTTATCGAATGTGCCAATAACCATCTTTCTTGTTGACCTTTTGTCAAGAAGAAATTCCTGTTGTTTTAGCTTTTGTACACTTTTGAAGTACACTTTAGAATTGGCTTGCATTTGCACACCAAAATGTCAAGAAGTTTACTTACAGCTTCAGCTTCAAAATACCAAACTTTCTTCATGTAATTATCATTTCTTTTGGATTTGGGGAATCGAATAAGGTTCTGGTGTTCAGAAATATTGTTGTCTATCATTTGCTCAACTACAAGAATTGATGGTTTCTTCCAAATTTCTTTGGTCTTCTATCTTAGGATTTGAATTACCTATGACTTCGATGGATCTTTACCATTCCTACTCTGTTTTAATTCTTGTCTTGTATATAAGTAACATTTTATAACGTCTGCTATTGTTCGCAAAACAACTTTATTTATTTTTGAAGGAGCACAAAATACGGAACATTCCATTGCACTTCTAGAAATAGTAAACTTCGGTTTGCCTCCACTCGCACTCATTTTTGCCCCAAAAATGAGAAAAAACATTTTGTAAAACTCAATAAAACGTTAAATTTTTTTTAAGTAAAGCCTTAAGATTTAGAAACGATAAAGGAAGTTACACTAAACATTTTAAATATAAAAATGTCAAACGAGATTACCAACAAACACTGTAAATGTACAATTTATGGTAAAAACCTATTGTGTGAAACAATGAAAATACAAAGGTCCTGGTAGAGCCCCGAAGGAGTTTTTCAAAATTCATAAAATTTTGCACCCATATTATAGGTACTAAAAGGCAACTTTTGGCTGCTATCCAAAATTTAAATTCCAACTTTCGTTTTTTCACTCCACTCTATTGCATAATAATCGCAAAAATAGCTTTTGAAGAGTTAAAAAAAATGTTATCTCAAAAGAAAATTTGCGTTGAAGTTGCGTAACATTGAAAAGGTAAAATTATTGTGTGCAGTTAATTTGTTTATTTCATTACTTTTGTTTTTTGATGCTATGTTCCAGGGGTACAAATCAAGAGCCAAAAATTTTGTTCTTACGAAATAATGCTACTTATTTTAAAAAAGTGTTTCATTTATTTCATTCTATTTTCTTTTGTGATATTTTTTTCATATACAGCAAATCTATTTATAGAAAGATAGAGTAACAGTTTTACATTTACTATTTATGTGGAATGAATTTAAATATGAATTTGATATTTTACTGTTGAATATTATTGTTCTTGTATTATTAATTATCCTGAGATATTATGAAATTTACTTACTGTTTATATTAATTTCTGTTAAAATTAAAAATTTTAAGAAAGAATTAAGATTACATTATTAGACTTTAAAGATTAAAATTGAGTAATTACTAAGATGTATCGTTGGATAAGTACTAATACATTAATGGAAATCCGAGCGGAATATGAACGTAAATTCTATCAATCTGGAAAAACACTATATCAGCTATCTTTCAGATGAGCATAAGAATATAATAGGTCATTTAATTAATCGCCAGTACACGGGTAGATTTTCGGGTATTTTGAAATTTTCTGGTCCCAACAGAGATATCACAAGAAAAGATATTCGGACAATTCTTATAGATGAAGTATACAAATTTGAAGGTAAGACAGGTGAATTCGCGATAAGTGATATAGCGGAACATGAAATCGATTTTGATATTTATGACAGAATTGTAGATAATAGGAAAATTGACAAATGTTGTAAATGTTTAGTGAAATTTGTTGAACAAAAGATAATGTGTAGCTATTGTCACGAATTTTATCAGTACCATACGAGAAAAGTTAAATTGGATTAGTGATAACCATTAGTGTAATTTATGTAAATATGTTCTTAGTGCTATATTTAAAGTGTTATTTATTAATTTATTATTTTGAAATTATATTATTATTTTGAGTTAGATAATTTTACAGTTGTTTTTAAGTTAAAGATTAATATAGTATGTTGATGTTACATATTATTAATGTTATTATTATTATTTGTTATAAGATATATTAAAAAAAAAAAAAAAAAAGGTTTTTACTAGTAAATTAAACTTAAATTACTCTAAAATTTATAAGTAAATATTATGTTTTGCTGACTCATTTAGTGTGTAGAATTGTTTCTGTTGCAAATTCTTATAATTAATTGAATTCAGTAGGAAAGCTTTTCAGAGATATCTATCAGTATTTTGAGAGTGAAATATGGTGTTTATCAATAAACTAATGGTAAATGGGTAAATTTGTTAAAAAATTCAATTTCCAGATAAAACTTAAATCAGTATATTCAATCTGAAGTTTATAACACTAAAATACCTTGGGATTCTATATTTTATTGAATGAAATTTCTGGTGTGAGTCTTTTTTTTTTTTTTTTTTTTGCTCCAAATCCTTATAATCATAGAATTCAGTAGGAATAAAGACTAAAGTATGGATTTTACTAGGAAGTTGCAGAAAATGGAGTATGGAATAATGAGCTTTACAATAAATATAACAGAAATTTTGTTACAAATTCTGGTTTTATATGCATTACAGTAACCATCTAAGTTAATTTTAATAACTTTTAATTACTTATTTTCACAAAATTAAATATTATGTTGTTACTTTTGCACAATATTAGTGGTTTTTCTACTGCAGGGATTAATTGCTAATTTTCAGGAACTGACAGTATATTTCTGTTTGTTGTTTGTTGGTTTAAAGGAATGGTTTTGGCATGACATGCAGGATGCCTGTTGATTTCATGATTTATTGTGTTTTAAGGTGCACCATTAATAACTTTATTATTTATTCTTATGAATATCTGTTCCTTTTTTGGTCTTAGCCATTATGGTATGATCAATTATCTATATCAACTTATTGTAATTTCTTCTTTCGGCAATTTACTATTTACCACTTTCTTAGGCAGTTAGGTTAAAATTAAATTACTATTTAGTATTGTTATTCAACTATGTAAATAAAATTAATTCAATTATTAAAATAAATTTAAATTAACATAATTTACCCCAAAAAACCTTGAGTATAAATTGTAAATATGTAAATATAACTTAAATTATTTTAATATAATTATTATGTTGTTTATTTTGAATTAAATGTTAGGAAAAAGGATGCACGTACCAAATAATTTTAATACTTAATATAAGGAGTTAGAGATTTGTCGATGGTGATAATTATTTAACAAAATGCTAGATCAGGTAAAAGTTAATTTACTGGGACATGATGGAGAAATTAGCATTATGTTACTGTAGTAAATTGTTCTATTAGGTAACTTTGAGTTTCAATAAATATTAGGCTGACCAATGGGGATTACACCTCATTTTGTCAATAGCTTTAGTAAAATTAAATTCATTAATTGCCAAGATCCTTAGCATAATAATTTTACTAGATTTGAGTATTCAATTTAAATATGATGTAATGATTAATATGTGATGATGATGAAAAATTAAAAGGAAAGGTAAAGATTATAATAAAATAAAAAGTATTTAAAGAAAGGAATTGAAAGGTTTAGGTAAGCTGCATTCAAAAAGTTTCTGATATTATGTAAATAAAATTTTGATGTTGTTGTTGTTGTTATTTATTCTTTCTATTGATGATACTATTATTATTGTTGTTGTATTTGTTACTATGATGAAAAAGTTCTACGATAATCAGTGCAATATATAACTTTTAAGATAGTAAATACAATTTAATAGATTCTTATGTATTTATTGGATAAGATTTCTGGTTGAGGTAAAAGCTTTGGTTCTTATCAACTTTCTTACAACATTCTGAGTCAGTAAGAAGAGGTCAAGGATTATGAATTATTTTGCCAGATATTAGTGATAAAATATAATTTAAATTTTGTTCTTAGGGTTTTTAGTTGCATAAATTAAACTTATTCTTTAGACTCTATCTTTTATAGGATTTTCAATATAATAATGTAATAGATATCAATTTAATAGCTTAATTAAAAAATTATAATAGCCATAAAACTGATTAAAATTAATAAATTAAATTATGTTTAACTAATCAATTATCTTCCGTGTAACAGTGGTGTTCTTGATCGTGCACCCGAGAGTGTCACTGTTGAAGTTTCCACTTGAGTAACTTTTTATGCTGGTGTAATTTAGTTGATTTAAGTTAGGAGTTTCTAATACTGAATTTAATTAGATTAGAATAATAAATTAAACAGTATTAACTAAACTAATAAAATAAATTGGATTAAATTATATATTAAATCAGTCAAATATGATATCTTAATACTAATTGAGAATTGTCCAACCTTTCTTAATATACTACAAGGTCCCATTTTTTTCATTTCACAACTTAAGTTTTCTTGTTTGACTGAAAGCAAGATAATTACATAACCATCATCTACACAAATAATGATTGTTTTTCACAAAATTTTTCTTATTTATTCCTTATTTTGTATTATGTATTTTATTTGAGTATATTTCATGCCTCATTCACTACTATATGGATGAGATATCAATTATATACTTAAGAAAGTAATTAAAGAAAGTGTGTGATATTTTGAATTATAATGCTTGTTATTGCTGAACTTATTGTTGAATATTACTATTAGTTATACTATTATAATTGATGTTGAGAGAGAATATAATGAAGAACACTAGTGATCACTATGATAAACAAGATTAATCAACTTGATACTTATGATAATTGAGATTAATTATTACTTGAAATTGAATAATACTTGAGTTTGGATATGTTGAGATATATAATTTTACTTCTAGAGGTAAACAAGTAATAAAGTAGTAAAGGTAATGGAAGTTATAAAGGTAATAATGGTAATAGTAAATTTGATGTTGAGTAAAAAGCTCTTATACTGTTTACATTACCTACTTGCATTTTTAGATTAATTACCATTTGTCAGACAAACTATACCATGACAAAAAACTCATTTCTCTTAAGTTTTTCCGAGCATTCCATTCAGGAATGAGTTTTTCAGACAGACATAAGTTTAATATTTGAAATTAACTTATGATTATTGTTATTGTTAAGTATTATTATTTAAAATTTTTATTGTTGATATTATTCTTGCAATTATTATTATTATTACATTATTTTATTTATTGTTTTGTTGTTGTAATATTAGTCTTAGTACTATTTTCGAGTTGTTGCTAGTAAATATAAAGCATTCAGATGAACTTTAATTTCTGAAAACAGACTTTCATAAGGAAGATGAGAAAGGTCTAAAGTTTGAAGGACTTTTTTCTTTTTCAACTTGTCAATTGTTCAGTTGTGAGGTATGCAAATAACTTTATTGGATGGACTCCCACTTATAAGAGGACTGAACAACAAATTAAGCAATAATTCTACAAGCAATTTGCAACAAATTTTGTAAGATGATATTTTTTAAGTTTGTTGTGTATTATTTTAAATTGTTACAATGGTTTTCTTATTTTCTTTAATAGTTCTAAAACTTTTTATGTCATTGTTAACAAGATTAATATAATGTAATTGTATTTTTATTAATAACTCCACCAATTCGCGTTATAGTTATTAAATTTAATGTTATTTGGCATTAATGAATAATTTTTGGAAATGTACTTATTTTGACTTTATCCAGCTGACAAATTGTAATCCAAGTCCGTGTAACATTTCCCTTCAATGAACTTGCAGGTCATCATACCTACCGGTTCATTCGTTTTTTGGGTAGGGGATAGGTAATAATAAACAAAATTCGCCATTTTTCCTTAGTTAAATTATACCACATTCTTACAATTCTAATTTTTCCTCTCTTTTTAAAATATCTCTTAAATCTATTTTATATTTTATTCCATAACTTAATCAAAATTCTCTTTTATTTATCATTCTAAAAATCTTAATCTGTTAAAAGCTACACGTATTTATTAAAACCTTATTCTATTAAATTGCAAAACTGCCTCTAAAACGCACCTGCTTAAATTCTTCTTATTTGAGACATTGAATTTTATTCTTTGGAACATTTTTGTAATACCATTTTTATTTCTATTTAATTATCATTCGGCATCCCAGGATTCCTCGCGTCTTTCGCGCTCAAAGCTTTTTTACCTTTTTAAATTGCCGCTTCTGATAAAGAGTTTTAGCACTACGTCATGTACACACCTTCTTGGGCTCATTTTTTTCAACCATTAGCGAGAAGGCCCCGCCTTTTCTATACCCCTGGCTCCCTCCGAACATTGCTGTGAGTGGGCCAGCTTTTTCGCGCTTCTGTCACTTTGGGCAAAATTTTGGAGTATTTATAAGGATGCACTGGCTTCGGAGACAGATTTTACACGAATTAATTGTTGGCAACTATAAGCTGTCACTGGGGAAGTCTACACTGTTTCGTCGGTAGTCTGTTCTTAAAGTTCTGCAATGTCTTCAATAGCTTTTAATGAAGCGAAGTCGGTGGAGTTGCTTTCATCTCTGTTATCATAATAAAGTTCTTGCTCATATATTAAGTCTTCCTTAATGTTTTTGGGAAAATTCTACTGGAATTAACTGTCTCTACTCAGCTTTTACGATTGCATTATACTACGATTTTCAGATGGACTTGTACTCCTCGATTTGTCTTTTGAGTGAGTACATCGGAATAATACCCTCTCCGAATGTCATGACTGCATTTCAATGATCTCGAATGCGCATACATCGATCTAATTATCCGGTAATTTTCGTGGGGTTCGGACTGAGATGTCGTCCCGGGTGTATGATGTAACGAACGTTTCAAGTCGACAGTAATCATCAATAATGTGTCAAATTGTATCAAATATATATCCAAATTTACAGCGCATTCCACCAATCTTTCTTCAGTTATGTTTAAACGGCATTCGTTTTTCACTCTATTTTGCAAGGATTACAAATGGAGTAAACTTAAGTGTTTAAAATTTTAATTATTCATTATACTTAAAATACCGAATGACTGTGTTTGTACTGAAAATTTCAGAGTTTGGTTTCATAGTTGCTAACTTATATTTGCTGTACTTACTTACTGTTTTAATAAACGTGCCATGCGTAAAGTTAAAAGGTGGGTATGAACGTTATAAAATTGAAGTTGGTACATCTTTGTCATGTAGGTGACCCCTATTTGAAACATTCTATTCATATTTGGACAAGAGACACAATTTCTAATTAAATTGTAGCAAATTTATCAGTCTAAAACGTATTTATGATTAAAAAACAAGTTGGAGCCTTTTCTAATCCCTGTATATAGGTATATAACATAGTAACATAACGTAATACACTTTCTGATGCGTTATTGCTTTAACGTAAATTTAACAGTTTAATTTTAAAACTTATGAATCCTCTTTGATAAGTGCAAACGTTAATATATTTTACTTATTAATGTGTAAACTTATTAAGTGTCAAATGTACAAATTTTTCTCTTCTTTTCAGAATAAAGTTTTCGGCAAGGAAATATTATTCGTGTCTCTAAGTAAAAAAAAAAAAAAAATAATAATAATAATTGTATAAAGATCAATTAAGCATTATATATATATGTATATGTCATAGAAGTCAGCTTTTATTTACTGTATTTACTAACCTATCTTGGCACTTATTAATTTGCTCTAAGAGAATATAGCAATTATAACGCGTCTAGAAAACATTTTTCTTTACATTAATGCATTGTTGTTATTAAAATTTGATGAGATTTCTTGAGTTAAAAAGAGACATCATGTTTTTTTTTTCTTAATATTTCATGAACCCTTAAATTATACTAAAATAATTACTAAATTCGTGAAATAAATACTAACGTCTGCATGTGAATTTTCGTGTACATCCTGAATATAAATGTCTACAGATGTGACATTTATGAATAATTAAGTCTTTTTGTAAAGAAATGAAATACATTTCTGTCAGAAATTGTCAAAAGGAAAGTTTTTATTTTTGTTAAGGTAGTCCGAATTAATTATTCCTAATAAACATTGCAGTTTGCTAAATCTGCAAATAGTATTATAATACAATAAAATAAACAAAAAAATGAATATTAAGAGGATCTTTTCCAACATTTCTAATAATTTATTTAAAAGTCGAAGAACGCAGATTACTATTTGTATAGTTCAACAAAAGAAATATTGAAAAAAAAATATGCCATTTTACAATTCTGAATTGTTTTCTAAATGAAATGCTTATTTAATTATAAAAATGGACTCAATTTATGCAAAGCAGCCATTATAATCTCTTAACAATATATTCTTATTTTTTTATATTGCAATGTAACAAATATGCGGTATTTAATCCATTTATATTTGTATATTTAACAGTCAGTAGTCGCGTGTCGGTCTTTCTGCCTCCCATTATCTTCTCCTAACCCATCTCGCCTTATAAACACATGTGAAATTACATTGGTGAAATTTTTACAAAGCTGAAATTCGTGGAAAAGACAACGAAACGATCACTGGTGTCAGTTCGTTTTTTCATATTTATTGAAGTGTTAGGTGAAACATTTATAAATATGCAATAATTCTGTTGGAGTCTAGTGTAGATTATTTTAATTTCATTTACACATGAAAAGATGTAATACTCAGAATACAAATCTGCAGTTTCCTTCCATCAACACATGCAGAAAAATTACAATTTTTTTTTCGAAAGTAATGATTTTGTGACCAAGTACATTTACGTATAGCCGCTTTACGGAACACGAAATTTATCTAAGAAGGTGTATAGTTAGTTTGTGTTGCGGAAAAGCTATAGCTTTTTTTGTAAATGTATTGCTGTATGAACTTTTATTGTAAATTGGTATAAAAGTAAATCTTGTTCTCTCTAAAAGTTTAGTAATCCTTTTCGCTTAACTATAAAATTATGTGGTATAGACTTGTTTGCAAATATAGGCGTATATAGAGTGGTGTACTTGAGAACTCCCGTCTGTTTCCCTAAATTTATCTTATGAATTATATATATATGTTGCTTTTAGGATTCCTTAAAAATATTAAAAACAGCTTTACATGTAAATGATGTATTGTTTTTCGATGTTCAAAACATTTTTTTAAGTATTCGAACCATTGACGATCTATTAATACCGCAAATATAAAGGACACAATAATACTTATTTCGTAATAATAGTTTCAGAAATTTTAGAAAACTATTCTAATGAACATTATAGGAAATAAATATAACGATCCTGCTGAACTTTTTTATATTTCAAGATTTTATAAAAATGCGCATATTTTTATTATTATAGCAAAACCTTTAAATATGTGTAAGCATTTTTATATTACAAGCATTAATCTAAATTTCGCTAAACTTATAACATTATGTTATCAAATGATTTCGGACTCCTTTTATTTTTGTTATAACATATTGAATATATTTCTTATATCTCTCTATATTTTGCAATAGGATTTTAGGTTTCAGCAATGAAACGATGTTTCAAATATGCTATTCGAACACTTCAAATTGCTATTATTTTGAAATCTATAAGCAACAGAATATATATCTCTATATTTCACAATAGAATTTCAGTTTTCAGCAATGAAACGATGTTTAAAATGTAATATTCGAATATTTCAAATTGCTGTTATTCTGAAATCTACAAGCAACAGACTGTGGTATTTTTAAACCGCTATATTGAGACATAGATTATGTTAGCAAATGCATTCGTACACCAAATAATTTTTATAAAATATTCTTAGTTTAATTCGTATCTCTCTATCTGTATTTCCTGATAGAATTTTGATTCTCATCAATAAAACGATGTGTCCAAAGTGCTGTGTGAGTATTTCGAGTTGTTTAGTTTTAAAATCTAGAATCAACATATAATAGTATTTTTACCCTCATATGGGAAAAGTATTTATGAATTCAGTTTATCTGTGTCTCTCTGGACACCTGGCCGTGCTTTAACTCTCGAAAATATACTCGGATTTTCGTGCAATTTTTATATCTTATTGCGGTTTACTTTAGAATGTACAGTGCTGAAAATTAAGTGTGTAGTATTTATAGTTCGTTTACCAGGGCCCAAAAATATTTTCGTTGCATTATAGTCCATAGTGAAAAATCGTTATTTTTTTCATATAAATGTAAGAAATAAATCGTGGCCATTCAATAATACCATTCAATAAACTTAATTTGAGATAATCAACTAAAGTGTATCATTTTCATTACTTTGTCTATAATTAGCACAACAGAATAAATCTTATCACATTTTGACTATTTCATGTTTGGAAATCTCAAAGAAAAAGCTTTTATTCAAGAGCAAAAAATTCTTCTTTGCACCTTTAATTTTGTGTTAATGAGAATTTATACTAATTTAAAAGCTCATGGGGAATCCCCAAATCCTGCCAGGTATTTGTTCGAAACACTAGGAATATTTTTCGACTATAATGTTCCTTTCAAAAATGGTCATAAATTTTTCGTTATGAAACAAGAGCTTAAAGAGAAGCCACAGGAAAGCATTGAAAATTACAAAAGATATGCTGAGTTCCCAGATGCTGAGTTAGGGAAACGGTGTAGTAATATTTCTAGAACATACTCATAGACAGTTCAGAAATATTACTACACCGTTGTTCAGGCAGTAAAAAGTCAGTTTGAGTGTGACACTAAGTTAAGGTCTGTGATACGACCCCCCCCTCCCCCCTGTTTGGATTTTTTAGGAGACTAATTGCTAAAAAATGGAATTCCTTTCTTAAAAGTTTGGAGGGGAGAGAACATTTGTTTAGAAAATGCTGTTAGAATTTACAGAGGCATGAAACGTGCCGGTATTGCAGTGACCGAGAAAGTAAATTCTCAGTAGGTGGAATCGAGTACTAACTGTTTATGTACTATCCTGCAAATATGTATAAACAGACAGTTCTGGCTATTTAGTTAAACCAATCCAGGTACAACTTCTCTATTCAGAAGCAGAATTATCAAGGAATTGAATGACTTTTCAGGTTTAAGGCTGAATGTACGTAAAACAATATTGATAAGGTAAGGGACTCAATAAACGCTTACCTCTGTTTTGAATCTGTACATGAAAGTAAAACGACCCGCAATTTAATATTTTTTTGTTATTTTACATTTATTCAAGAAGTCTGTTTAATAATTAAACCAAGGTTTTTGTTTTTTTCATAAATGAAAAATAGTTATACGTGTCATTCGCAACCAGTCAATTTTTGATTGACGCGTATAATCATTTTCAATAGTTATTACTCGTGGCACAAAAGCATTTTAATAGTAATATAGTTCAGTCTAATTTGTTAACTCTCTACTTTTGTAAATGAATCACTACAAATTCATGACTATTGTGCAAATATTGTGATTTTTGATTGAACGAAATTTTTAAAATGGTTGCAGTACCAGATTGGAATGCTAATTTTGGTACTTGATTTTTTTTGTTAACTTTAAGATACTTTGTGGAAATATGTAAAATATTCTTCAGTAAAATATTTTGCTCATAAACATTGAATTTTCTTTTTTTTTTTTTTGAAAATGAAATTTAAACTTTCGTGTTTATAAACTTTTTAGTGTTTCAAATCCTATGCCTTTCGTTCAACATTGAAATATTTTAAAGAAATATATTTCCTTTTTTAAATATTTCTTGGAAATCTACGTTAAACTGTTAAATAGGAAAGAAGATATACGATAGAATATATATTACGCATGAAATCTGTACACAATGTAATAAATGTATCTTTGAAAATATCTAATATATAAAAAAAAAATATTGAAAAAATATTTATGCATAAATTAGATAAATAGATAGACAGAGTATGGATGAATATATTGAAAGAGAAATAGATAAAACAAAAAGTAGATTGATAGACGCTAAGACTGGTAGATATAGATGTAATCACTGGCAAAAGTTAAGCACGCAGCGGTAAAACGCGTCGAGAAGTACTGCTTGGATTCATACGAAATGCGGCAGTAAAGCAAATATGTTTATGCATGAAACAAAACAAAGAATTACATAAAAATATGAAAACAATATCGAATATTCATAAGTTATAAGATTAGGTAATATTGGAGTTATTAATAAAAACATGCTTATCAGCACAAACATTCAAAACCGACATTAATAGAATATGTGACTACCTCTAGCCTGCATACAAAGTTTACAGCTTGCGATTATGTTTTCTATGGGATGATCAACTGACGCAGAGTCAAGTAATCGCCATTCCTGTGCAGAGCAGATTGTAAGTCTGTGACAGTGGTAGACATGTACACACAGCCCGGCCGAGGTGCATCCTAAAGATTTTTTATGGGATTAAGATCGGGTGGCACTCCATACGCGCAATCCTCTCACTCTCCAGGTAGTCTTCGACTAGGACAGTTCTATGTGAACGCGCATTGTGATTCATTAAAACGAAAACAGTACCAACTGCTGCAGTATACAATATTATAGTGGGGCATAAAACTTCGTCCGGATACCAGTCAGCCGTCAAAGAACTCCTTCTAAAAATGTGCAGGTGGGGGCCATATCCCAATTATTTCCTGCTTACAACATGATGCTTCCATCTCGGATTGCGCCATTTTCCTTGATGCTCTGAGGCCGTATGCGTGTGTCTACTTCTCTCCAGGCTCTTACACGCTTCACATGTTTCTTCAGGGAAAAACTTGATTCATCCGTGTACACAGCGTTGCTCCAATTGGTAAGTTCAATTGATATGCTTCCGACACCAATTCAATTGTGCCACTCTGGATTGTACCGATAGAGGAACACAAATTCGGGGTACCCTGGCGTACAATTAATTCATATGTAGCTTTCGGCGCACAGTGGTTGCAGATATCGTCTTATCAATTGTAGCTGCAACCGTAGATGTCACACGTGTGGAGGTCGCTCTTTAATCCTGCTTGGCTACGAAATCCAACTATCGATCATCCGCCGGGGCCAGAACCCTTGGATGGCTGGCCACAGATCTAAGGAAAACTGCTTGGCTGGTTAGGATTCGGTTAGATAATCTTGAAATTACGGAATAATGAACGCTGAAGCAAAGAGCAACAACTGTTATTGATTGTCCCGCTTGAATGCGTCCTGCGGCACGCTAATCAAAATCTACCATTCGCCTTCTGTAAGCTTTATAATCACGTCTAACAAAACAACGAAAGTTCTAAACACTTTTTATCAGCACTTATATGCAACTACTGTAAACCTTCACAAAGATGGCTTTGTATACGACTGCCTTTTTTGCCTTTATTACTAGACGAAAAATTCTAATAAAATTTAGTGGTGGCATTCGGCCCATTTTTAATGCTCATTTTAAGAAATTTGCATTTCTTTATATTCCATAGTTTGACATGGGTAGCGACATAACATTCATTTTTCGAATTGTACGGCCTACGTTTCACATTTTTGTGTTTCTATATGAAATCATCCCAGAAAAGATTAGATAAGTTTATCTGTTTTCAGAAATCGTCAATAGAGTTTGAACGGATGAAAATATTAGGATGATAATGCCAAATCCATGTCGTAAACTTTAATTTATATCTTAGAAACAAATCACCCGATTGAAATATTTATTCTATTTGTCATTTTTTTAAAAGGATATTTATTGAATGGACCCGGATATAATATGGGTATTTTTTAATTGAACAAAATATTAGCTAAAAAAATATTAATAATTGTATTTTTGAATGTTCAGAATTGTGATTTACGTTAACAGTTACATACAAAATGTATTAGCATCGTCAAGAATATAACTATGTCTGTTTTCACGTCATTCCTATCATTCGTTTTTTAGATATAGGGAAGTTAGATTTTTTGAAGGTGTAGTTGCCACGACACGGTTATCTTTTGCATCCACGTATAACAAATCCGTAGGATGAAACTAAAAAAAAATCATTTTTTGAATATAAATTTATTTTGTATTTACGTTTTTCATACAATATTTTCGACTTCTGAGTGACTTATCCTGATACTTTCCGCAGTAAAACGTAAGTAAAAATGCTTGTCGCTCATAATTATGTAAACTCGCCCAATAAGAAACTTTCTATTCTTGATTGCCACCTAAGAGTCATCAGTAGCGCATTGGGTGGCGATATTTCCCACTGTGATAATATTTTTCTAAACAGTAGAAACTTTTATAAATGATTAATATTTACAAGAGGCAAATTTGAATCTTAACTAGACTCTTGCATCGGGGTGCTCAGCGTGATTTTACAGGAATCGGAACTGACTTGCCGTTCGAATGAGGTAGGATTGGCGTTAATATTCTCGTTTAGGGTCGGTTAACGTTTGTTTTGCTTGTGCGTGTCACCTTCGTCTTGGGTTTTCACTGATTTAAGTCGAGTTCGGGATTATCCAAATTTTTAAAAGATAGTACAGTAATTTTTTCAAGGGATATCTATGTATATTAAAACATCCATAATGTGTACACCTGAACACCGTACACTTCTCTTTAGGGATATCTTTTAAAATTCCTAACACTTATAATTTCTAATTATTAATATTTTCTTATAGTGAACAGATTCAGCGATCCCGAGATGTGAACTATTCAGACGTTTTACTATATTCGGATATTAAAGAGTGTTCATATGTATATTTTTCTATATAAATGATTAAATTGGTATTTGAGATATACTTTTTTTTTCGTTTCGGGTTCGAGTGGGATTGCAGATTGATGAAAATTATTTTGCCGGGGATGTGTCGAGTTGCATGTTTACTTCAATTGGACTTTTCGGGTTCCGGTCGACATTAATCTAAACAAGTAAAATAGAAAATTGCAAACAAATATAAAATATGAAATTTATCCAGCATCATTCATTCATATTTAACATTTACTAGGGAGTTAAGAGAAGTTTCAATCTTTGGAAAAGTAAATACATATAAAAAGAAAATATGAAATTAAATAAACTTTAATCATCGTAATTATATTATATAAAGCGAAAATTTTCGAAACAAAGTAACGCTTTTTTCAGTATTGGTGAAAGTTTCATGCTTTTTAAAAATCAGATTCATCACATAAATTAACGAAAACTTAAAGATAACACTTATTCTTTATTAAATAGTTCAAACTAAACTTTACAAGCTGTTGCATATAAGAAATAGGTATTCTTCTTCGAAATAGCTGTTCCGAATTTTTAATAATCAAAATAAAGCAAAATATCTTACTAATTCATTCGGTAAGAAAATATACTGGATCTCCTAATAAATTTAATGCATAAAGTGTAGTATAAATAAAGTCAAGATAATGAAATGTAGACTTTTGAAAAGATGCAGAAAGATATTTGCATAAATTTAAGTACGGAAACTAATTTTCAAACAATTTTAGATGACGAGTTTTCAATTAAAATTATGCACAATTTCTCGCTTCTAGTAATAAATTAATTATAAATTAATACGTTAATTATAAAATAATAAATTAATTATAAATTAACTCTAATACAAATAATAATTAATAATAAATTTATTAATAATAAATTAATTATAAATCCATAATAAATTAATTTTTATATTATATTTCTAGAAAATATTAACTTAATTTGCTGTTTTTTGTATGCTTGCACTAGTATATAACCAAAACAGTAATACCGTATTATACCATAATTTTGCGGAATATAAAATATGAAATTTTTAATGAAAAATGAATGAATTGTAATCGGTATTTTTTTGCAAAATATTGATAAATGCTTCATAAAAGCTTAAAAGAAATTCCATTTTTTTTCTCTAAGAAGTTAATTAAAAAAAACGTAAATCTGTCATAAACGTCGATTCTGAGATGACGCATAATTTTAGCTTTGTTTAATCGCAGTTGTAAATTAAGCATTCAGTGATTTTATTTCGAAACTAATCGTAAAAACAATTCACAATTGACAGACATGATTATGTATATACCTAAAGAATGAAAATTTTCAGTTTAAAATATTTAAAATTTTTCATTTGCATCTTTTGTTCTCCATTATAAAAAAATGTTAGTGTAAAGATTTGCTGTAATAGCAAATTTAATACAAAAAATAAATACATTACATTCACAAAAAAATAAATACGAATTACTTTATTGATTCTGAGATAAAATTAACAACAGTAAGTTAATTTGTAATTTTTCCGATAAGACATGTCGGGAAGGTTAAAAAAATAAAAATTTCATAAAAGTTAAATAAAAGTTAAATAAAAACATTTCTTGAATGACAAATTTTTCGATTAATTTTAATGATACGAATTTTGCAATTTGACTAAAAGAAAAAAATAAACACACGATTTAATGAATTATTGATAACCTTTTTTATTTTAACAGCCTTTGTTTCCGTTGAATTAAACATTATTACTTATTATATATAATATTAACCGTACGTTCTGGTTTTCTGCTTATATGTATTCACGGAATTATCTTTTTCTTAGTTTTATTTTATTTTATTCTTATTTATTATTTATTATTTTTATTTTTTTACAAGAACTTTTGACTTGCATATATCAAGATACATATACCATAATATAGTAAGACTTCGTTATGTATTATTCAGACTTAATTTATACTAAATAAATTTTAAAATATATTTTTTAATTACACCAGAAAAAATAATTTATTTTACACGTTTGACTGTTTTAATTTGCCATATTATTATTTTTTTCCAAAAGTGAAAATCAAGCATCATATATTTTCCTCTTATGAAGAGGTAACATTTTAACGACATGCGTGTGACAACTGTTAGTTAATTCTGAGTAAGTTATTTAGAGCATCCATACTTAATATCTCTAAATTTAAAGTGTACGTTTTAGCATAGTTTTCAAAAATACTATAAATTTTTCATAAAAAAGGATTTTTCTAATAGCTTCAGAGAGAGGTAATTCTGTTATAATAGTTCAGACAAAATGAAACTTTAGTATTTTTCTTTGTAGTTCTTCCGCTATTTTGAAATCTCAGTCAATTATTTTTGAATTTTCTGCGAAATTTTAGGAGTTCAAGAGAAAATTCTAAACAACGATTTCACGTTATGCAATTTTTTTTTTTATAAACTTTGCCGAAACTTTTATATTGTGCTATTTACAATATGCTTTTTTATTTCATTATTAATTAAAATAAGAATATATAATTAAAAGTATGATAGATTCCAGTTTGAAAATTTTAAATATATAATAATCTACCCATAAATATATGGATTCTGAATATTTTGCTAATCTGTAAAACTGTATTACATTTTAAATATATGTTTAATAATAAATATGCATTGTTTAATAAACATTTTTTTTTCTTCTGACTAATTTTGCTTGTTAATATTTAAATTAAAGTTTGATAATGAAATATTGTTTTGATGGCTCTCATTAAAGAGTATCGTAAGCACGTGGACAGAAGTTTTATTTAAATCCCAATTTTCATATTTTTTATTTGGTTAAACATAAGAATTAAATAATTTCATTTCATATGAAATTACATCATAAACTAAAACACTCTTTTTTTAATTTGTTTCTTACAGCCTATTGGTTATTATAAATTCGATATTTTATTATTGAAGGTATCCAGAATATTTCCATGATCACAAACTTTATTTGTTTTTGCTAAGTGTAAGATGTGGTTGCATAATTTATGTCAATGTTTGAAATTAAGTCACATTTATAATAAAAAATATATTTTTATTCAATTTAGGTTCATTTAACGTGGGTGGTTCCTTTAGTGTGGTTAAATTGAATATTTTATGTTCGCACCAATATATATATATTGCTATTCTTTGGGGTTTTTTCAGATGCTTGAATACGGTGTTATTTTTCAACTAGAATATGGGTACACCACCTCTTGGGGTGTGCTGATTCGTAAATTTTTCATACGACGAAAGATGGATCGAGAGCTTGGCCTCCACATTATTTGGCATATTACCTGTAGCTTTTTTATGAGGTTATGTCAACTTCAATACTATATACTGCAAATCAGCAATAGCGGATTTTTCCATTCGTTACCTCGATACATTTTATGATCTAAGTTGGTGTGTATGGAAACAAAACAAAAAAAAAACAACGGCTAGATGTATTATATGTCAACAAACATATTAACATGGAGATCTACTGATGTTTTATGTTTCACATGCAGGTAAGTTTAAAAATATTTCGTGATCATTTTCATTACTCTGCTGTTTTTTAAAGAAAGTAATAATAAAATTTGTAATTACAGAAAGAATAGTCCTACATTTTTACAGATTTTGGATAAAATGTTTGGGAAAACTGGAGATAAATATCAGTGTTTAAATATAAAAAAATTATCGAATTAAAAAAAAATAATACTATTTACTTTATCTAGTAAAATTTATTAATACCATCATCCTAATAATAAGTATGTAAAGTTTAGTCTAATAAATTTAAGCTATTTGTATCACGGCTTGCTCTTTGCTCACACAATTTCAATATATTTGTTGAATATGTAACAAAACACAGCAAAAAATTTTTGATCAGCATTATTAGTTTAGTTTTTTTAGTTTTTCAAAAACATATTTATATTGACATTTTCCGAATGACTTTTTTGAAATATAAAAAGAAATATGATTATTGAAATTAGAAAAGAGAACGAATTAATTTTCGTATCAAGAAAAATTTATTAATTTATCTTCCTTTTATAAAAATCTTCTATTTGAAAAATTAATGGCATCAGTAAAATAAAAGATTATGAATAGAAGTCTGATGTTGAAGCATAATATTTCTGAATGTTATATGGGCTAGGCTTAAAATAGAATATTTATAAATATTTTTCTGTTTTTTCTTTCGAATATATTTTTACAGTTACTGGTTAAATAATTTTAACCGTCAACAGAATATTTATATTAAAACTGAAAATTTAAAAGCAGAATCTTCGTTTTACTGCAAATAATTCAAGCCAATCTATTAAAATTATTGCAAGAAAAGTACCATTATTAGAAACTTCTCAAATTCAAAATAAAATTGAATGGAACACAAGATGTTTAAAAATTCTCATTTTCTTCTTCAGGCGTTAAATGTCATGCTATTTTTGTAAGTTGAGACGGAAAATTGGAATAAAATCATGCAGAATAAAATGAAAGATGGAATAATGGAAGAAAGGAGACGTATGCGGAGAGCAACTAAAGAAAAAAGGGAGTTTACTATAAAAATAATTTAATTAAGTTGTAAATAAGCAAATAGTTAAATAGAAATAAGCAATTGTGGTAAGATACTAAAAAATGACACTAAGTAACTAGAAGTATGGGAGTATTCGAAGTTATTTTTTTATTTAAAAACAAATATATATATATGAGGTAGGGTCAAAAAGTTCCCGGAATAGGTCAATTACAAATTATTAAAAAATAGAACAATAATTTTACCTTATTGGCCTTCAAGTACTTTCCTCCTGCATCTACAGACTTCTTCCAGCGTTCGTATAACTGTTCAAAACACTCCTTGAATCCATTTTTGAGACGTACTTCAGTAGCTTCATCGCATTTTCGATCATCTCATCTGAATCCATAAAACTGTGTCCCTTCAAATTCATTTTCAGCCGTGGAAACAGGTAAAAATCCGCTGGTGCTAGGTCAGGTTAATAAGGAAGGTATTCCAGAGTGGTGACACTGTGTTTGGCAAGGTAATTTTTCACAATCAGAGCGCGATATGGTGGAGCATTGTTGTGTAAAATAACCCAATCATTTGTTGCCCATTTTTCAGGTCATTTCCGTCTAATTGCATCTCGTATTCTTTAAGGAACTCCAGGTAAAGTTCTTTATTGACAGTTTGGCTTTCAGGAATAAATTTGTAGTGAATGACGCCCTCGTAATTCAAAAACAACTCCATCATCACTTTCCCTCGTCTAATTTTCCTTCCTTTGTGATGTTTTTGCTGACCTTCACAAAAACGCTAATGCCATCGTTTCCGTATGCTTTCTTCAGTATCTCGAGTGTCTCAGAAGGCGATTTCTTTGATTGAAATTTGATGTTTGCACGCTGCTCTAAAGACGACATTTCAAAATACGACGAATGAAAAATTCGCTTTGTCAGAAATGATCTGCAGCTACCGTCAACAGTACCGGAAATGAATTCCAGATGCCTGTGTGTTTTCCTTATCAGTGCCAACCCCCAAAAAAGATATTTCCCCTCCAAGGAACACCTGCGTGAATGTAGACGACCATTCCAGGAATTTTTTTTTACTCTTCCTTGTATATACATATTTATGTAAGCTCCAGATAGAATAGTGGAAGAATACTCTTCAGAAACAAGATCATTGCGACTGAAATAAATGTAACAATCTATGAAGACCTCAAGTTATCTACATGGAAGGATTCAAACCGCGCAATTTTAAGATGTTTTATTTTATTTTTTATTTTTTATTTATTTTCATTGAAATATACTAACGGAATTTTTCATTCTACGAAAAAAAAAAGTTAAATACATAAATAAATAAAATATCTCTCTCTTTATTTATGTTTTGGAAATATAAAAATGACTTTAATGTACCGAAATAGATAAAATTTGAATTCGTCAGACCAAATTAAATTGAAGATGTCTACATTTTCGTTTAATAAAATACGGATTTAAAGTATTATGATTAAAGATTCGAAGCACATACATAAGTCGTATCGAGCATTTACGGTTAATTAAAATCTAAATTTAATGCAAAAATGTCTTTCATTTTAATATACTTATATGTTAGCTTATTTTTCGAAAACGTTTTATCGCATTTCATCAAACATTTAAATAGTACTCAACGGGCCTTTCAATAAGCAAATCTATCGAGAGACAGTTTTTGTAACTTTATATATATTTTATGATAGTTTACTTTACATAAGCTGCATTTGAAAATATTTTACATCCGTTTATACATTAATATGAAAAACGTGACTAATCTAAATAACAACAATCTTACATTTAAAGAATAATTGTCTTCAATTATATGAGTACTAAAATTTTATAAAGGGAAGTAGATTAATCCAAATATTTGGAAGATAGTTTTTCGCATTTTTCAAATATGGTTTATTAAAAAAATCCAGTTGCAGACAGTAATTTATTTTCACCTATTATTCAGTAAATATTAAACATAAAACATATGTTTATTTCGTTAAATATTTAAAATGTATAAATAAGTATTTAATAATTATAAAGATCTAAAATTACGAAATTATTAATTAATAATTGTTAGAAAAATCTATAATAATAAAGAAAGAAGTTTGTGTGTCTGTCTTTGTGCTTTATTCTGGTATAACCACTGCGCGTACAGCTACAATATTTGGCTGAAAAGAACTTCTAGGTGACTAGTTATGAAACTCGAAGCCATTCTTAAAATTTGTAATTCCTTTTTAATAAATTAAAACCAAATTGGACATGGCAAAATGGCGTATAATGTCGTAGCGATGCAGCCGAAATACCGCTCCGACATTGAAAAAATGAGAGTCGGAAAACGCAGCGCAGATCTGTTTAACTATTCGAAAGGCGATAAAAAAAAGAAATACATGTTTAATATTTGTACTTTAACCTTTGTAACGGTGTAATCCGTTTTAAAAAATTATATCATAAGTATTAAATTTCCAATCAAATTTTCAGCAGGACTGAAACAGCGCTGTTTCAGTAATGCTGAAAATTTAAATATTATACCGATGCTGGGAATTTATTCGTCTCATATACGCCACTGGGTAGTGTGCTCATGTTTGACATTCCACCTTGCGTTGCAGCCGTGCCAACGTATAAATCAAAAATGCCAGACTGGATGTCGTCCAGGTGGCTTAAATGGTAAAGCACTTGGTGCGCTATACCAGGGTATCTGGGCTTGATCTCCAGTCTGGACACATTTTTTTAACTATGTTGGTTATGCGTTGTTTAGCAAAGTGAAATTAATTCACATCCTTTGTCAGAATTATAAGTATTAATACTTAACAAAAATATTTTTCAAAATTTGTTTGTCGTGTTTTTCCCCGTTTTCCAAAGCCTGCATCAGGTTAACTATTTGCAATATAAGAAAATTAAAAATACCAGGCTGTATGTACGCACTTTTATATTTCTAACTGTGCAATTCGTTTGGAACAATTTTAAATTAATCCTGTCTAAACGAATCGGAGTTTCGTTTCAGCAATTCACTTTTATATTTCTAACTGTGCAATTCGTTTAGAACAATTTTAAATTAATCCTGTCTAAACGAATCGGAGTTTCGTTTCAGCAATTTTTCTGCAATATTTTAAAATATGCATCCGCTTTCATGAACAAAATACGAAAAATTACGAAATAGCCAATTATAAATTGCAACCTCTCCTTTCTAACGATGCCTTTGTTTAAAAAAATATATATTAATATTTACTGTTCATTTACCTTGTATAATAAATTTAGTTTTGGGCGTTACTTCTGGAACTCCTTTCACGCATTCTCAGGATTTTTTTCTCTGTCTTTCATGCTCTGACTTTCTGCGAAGAAGTTTTCTTTCTTTCTATTTTTTTTCATGCGCTAGGAACCCTACATATTCAACAGAGTAAGATATTATTTTGAGAATTATTTTGAGTTTTAGAAAGGGGAAAGTGCTTTTTATCTTATTTAGGTGTTCTCATGAACTTTTCATACAATTGGACGTTTAATATATTTATACGTCAGAAATTAAATCTGCAATCACTGTAAAGAGGGCCCATTATTTCGTTTGGATAAAGTTTTATTTAAAAATATAAATCATACAAATTTACGCATGTATACGTAATGGTAATGGGGCCCCCAACATTATGCTCGTTTGGAACGATGTTTGTTTAAATATATTAATTTATTCAACACTGAATTTATATATATATAAGGTTATTATCACACGCTCTACACCGGTCTATCGTTTAAAAATATAAAATCAAAACAGACCTTAGCGTGCGTCGCACGCGCACTTTACGCTCAAGCTAACAGTGGGACCTCAACTCTAAGTTCTTTTGGATAAATTTTTAATTAAAAATATAAAATCATACAAATTATTATACATTATACATTATTATAAATTATATGCAAAAAATGTTATTGGAACGCTTCGAAATTTGCCTATGTCACTAAACGCTGTTCCGTTATGTCCCTCTTCAAAATACGTGATGTAACATTTATAGAGATTTTACAGGACAATACAAAGAAATTCAGATACATTACATTATTTGCCAATCTTTATTGGAAGATGTATTTTCTATGAATTTCATTTAACTTAAGATGATTTTTGTCTCTCTTGTCTATGTATAAATATGTCTTCAACTAACTTTCCGAACGCATTTTAAACTGAGTTACCTTGAAGGAATTTCGCTCCAATCTTCAAATAAATTTTCCACCTTTGTCAAATTTATGTGTTGATAAAATATATATATATATATATATATATATTTATGCTGGAAGCGCCCTTGGTGGGATATTGTTTAATTTATATTTTAAAACAGATTTTTTTTATGGTCCATGCTCTAAGTTAAAATTATATAGAATAATTTAAACTGTCTTACGCCGATATCGCCCCTTAGAGAGAAATAAAATGACGAAATTTATTTTTTTTATTGTATGATTGCCGTACACAAGATAGAAATATGTAGTACAGATTCATCTCAATTTCCTTCTGGGTTTAAAGTTATCCTTGTGTGGCAATAGGATAATCAGATTTAAGTAAAATTAATGTTTTTATATTTGTCTGTACGCCAGTTATACTGGAGTGTAATACGGCGTGTTTAATAAATGTGTTTTTTCAATGTGTGTTAAAAAAACTGTTTATGGGGTCGTCTTCATATAAAAAAATTAACCATATTTTGCATTTTCAATAGGAACACCTAATTTTTATATCATATTTGGATTTTTTGTTTACAAATTACCTTACGACACCAAACGGGAAGTTATTCGGTGAAATAGTTTGAGAATTTTGAGGATTTAAAGTTTGGAACTCATATTGCTAAATTCAATTTGTATAGCTGCAAAACAAGTTGCAATGCATTTTCAAGCAAAATTAAAAAAAGATTTGACGGAATGAGCTGTAAGTTTGCAATCAAATATTTGAAAATTCTAGAAATCGATTTGTCTGGATAAATTAATAGGTTACATTTAATATTTATTAATTTCAAAAATATATATTTTCCAAAAAGTATAGTTATAACCTGTATCTGTATTAACAGATATAAAAAAAACTTGAAATATATGAGTCCTAAATTACAGATTAATACCGCCAAGTAGTTTTAAGTAATGCTAAAAAAATAACGTATATTTGCTTGTTTTGCAACTATTGAAAAGTAGTTTACCATTACAATTTCAAAATTAAATACCTTGGTGACAGAATAAAAGGGAAGTTCATTTAGTTTTGTTTTTTGACCTATTGTACATGGTATTGCACATGGTACTTTCCCTTCTCTATTTTGGATTCTTGTAGAAAAGGTCTACTAGTAGGACTACTGTGAAAAATAATACAGATTTGAAGGACATAGACATTTATCGAAGTCAAACTCACCTGTATTAATTAAAACGATGAAGAAGAACCTTGTCCTTCGACAAATCAGTCTCCTTCTACATTTGTACATAAAATCAGCCCTTTTCCTGTTTTTGCAATGCGAGAAAATAGAAGTAAGAAGAAGGTAGCACGAGTGCTTGACAAATAGTACGTCACAGAAAAGGAGGAAACAACACTGTTCTAATGATAAGCCATCCAGAAAACCAGGCAAAGAAAAGAGAATACGAGCTGCCAAAATCCTAAAAGTGAAGAGAGAGTAAAAAAATAAAATAGTGATGAACCGGAGAGCTTAGAATAGCATGAAAATTATTACGAAACTAAACTTCGTGTGGAGTGGATAGAGCGTATTGATTGTTTGGGATGGGTGAATGAGACATGAACTATATCTGTTGCAATATCTGTGGTAAAATAGATAAAAAGCATGATTAGTAAAGTGTAAGTAAAAACTACAAACTTTCTATCGAAGATTTTGTAATGCAATTATTTTTTTTTTCAAATACCACAAAAAATCATACATTTGATAGGATATTAAATCAAATGCAAATTCATCTTTTAAACTATAAATGTTAATGACTTATGCTGCCTATTCTTTTAGTAATTGGGCATCTAGCTCAATAATGTGGGTATCTAACCATGAGGTCCAAGATAAATTATCAAAATCATTGATTAAGTTTTTTGATAAAAACACTATTTTATATGGTATTTATATTACAGTAATATGCCTTATGAAATTCTACATAAAAATTGGAGTATATAGTTTACATGCGAACTACAAAAAGCATTTCTATAAAAAAAGAAAAATGAAGGGGGTGTTTATGTAAAACAACTATTCCGGTAAATAAAGATACATATTACATATAACCAAAAATATTGAAATGCCGTTTCATATTTTACCTTCTGTTATTAATCGGAAATGTGAATTGAAAAATCGTTCAATATACATGGAAGGACATAAGATTTTCTCATTGAAATAATCCCGCCAGTAACTTTCAAAAGTTACACTATTTATTTTTTTACGATCCTTTTGACGTAATTGGTCAAATAGAAAATTGTTCCTTTTGTTTTCACGATCATTTTAAAATACTGCATAACTGTAACTTTACAATTAACTGAAATATGAAAAACACTGCTTTTGACAACTTTTTCGTAAAGGTGTAAAGAATATTTCATCAGTAGCAATTGTCATCACTCACAAATTCATAATAGCGTTCATTAAATTAAAATATATTAAAATGCGGCAAAAAGTGCATCAAAAATACATATTGCAAATAAAGAATTATGTAGGCAGAAATCATGTAAAAGACAAAATTATAAACACTGTATTCTAAAAAAAGCAATTGACGAAGCATTTTTAAGATGTTTCCTCTCATATCCAAAGCATTACTGAGTTCATTCAATAATGATTCTCTAAACAATTTGGCGTACTTCACTGATAATATTGTTGAAGTATTGATTATCTTTAATTTAAGGTCAAACTGCTTTCGTATTATCGACATTGTTTTCAAATTTTTGGATTTTTTCTCAGATTTAAACTTTAAAATTTTAAATATGGCTTATATTTCTAATGGCCAATTTGTAATTAAGCATAAATTTACCAATTTTTTAAGATACATATATCAACGATTTTATAAAGAAATTATAATAAAATGGAAAAAAAATATAATTGACTAATTTTGTATGGAAGAAGCATAGAAACATTTAAAAAGTGTGGTTTTCTAAAAAGTAACTGGAGGATTTTTGATTAGCAAACTCCTGTTTATTAACTTCTATTCAACACATTTTCTATTTATATTACCTATTTATCTCTAACAGTTAATAAATATATATGTGTTTAAACATTTTCGGGTAACTTCATTTAAAAAGTATTCTATACAACCACATTGAAAAAGAAAAAAAACTGTTTTTCAGTAAATGGTTTAAGTATTTAAATCTATCATTATGTAGCTTTATAGCTAGTAACATAAAGTATTATAAGGTGGACATAAGCTTAATTCTTAAAACATAGTAATAGTATACTTTAAAGCTTAATGTCAGGTTACAGAAATGTCAAGCATTTTTAATACAAATGATCGATTTCCGTTATGTTTTCTATTTAAAAACGAAATCATCACGCAAAGACAGTTAATGTTAGTGTAAATAATGTGAATAGTCACGGAAGGAAACAAATCAACCTCAAAATAGATATTTACATAAAAATGTGGTAAATTTTTTAGCATTTGCATTTAGGAAATGAGGTTATTTATTTCTTAAGCATTGTCGGATTATAGTTCACAGAAAAGAGATTCGGAAAATTAAGTGTATTTTCGATTGTCATATTTGCTGCTATAAATTATTTATACGAATATACGTAGCTACTGTATTTTACATTATTTTAGTTTGCCGGAAACTTTATTATTTTTATTTTTTTAGTTAAACAATGAAAAATGTTATTGTTTATACACAATTGCGTGTATTTAAAATACAAATTAACTATTTCCGAATTGTTTTTATTTGAAACTAAAATCAGCATGCAAAAAAGTAAAAATTTGTTCAAATAATAAAAAAAGTAACCGGAGAGAAGAAAACTTTGTGACAAAACACATATTCAAAATTGTGGCACTTTTCGAAGCATTTGTATTTAGTAATGATACTGTTTTATTCTTAAGTAATGGAATTATCTTTCATTAAAACTCGTCGGATAAGCCAATACCAAAACTTTCTTCTATCACATACGTACTAATACATCAAAATTCGCTGTCAAAGCGCCAATGCAAATGGCAGAATAATCCCTATTGCATAACCCCCTTCCGGCTGAATATCTCAAAATTAAAAAAGGAGCTGTTGACCATAGTCACAAACATATAAATATTTGGTTCAATTCTATGCACAACTTCATACAATTTTCGAGCATACAATTAGGGCAGACACACTGATAGACGGACAGACAGACATTTGGTATAAATGTGTTTTTTGGGATCTCTAACTCTAAAATATGTAAATCCGTCGAACACCGGAAGTCGAAAAATTTTTCGATTACAATTCCTTCCTCTGATACAGATAGTAAAAAAAACTGTATTAAAAAAAATATATATGTTTTCGTAAGTCAAACCTCTTGCTATGGTTAGTTTTTACGAATGTATATGCTGTATCTTAAAATATTTTAAAAACACAGATAGTTGGATCACTTTTTTGTGAGTTTAACTTTTAAAATAGAAAAAGTTATTTTTTTATGTCACCCACCGTATGGTCACCGTTTTTTTATTTTTATTTTGAATTCATTCTATTCCTAAAAAATTATAAATTTCATACAGTACTAAAAATACCAGAAAGTTCCTTAAAAAGCATTGGATTTTGTAGTTTAGATAATTACCGTAATTCCCGGTGTATAAAACGCGTCTAATATAAATCTTTTACAAACTAAACATTTTACTTAGTGAATAATGTCAAATATTACCAAGTAGAAATAAGTTACAGTTTTGTAAATAAAAAATAAATCTGGCAGGAAATAGTGTAATTTGAGACGCGGCTTACACGCTAGAAATTATGGTAACATTCAATAAAAGAAATGCATAAAAATTTTGTAACTAGCCATTTCCTAAAATGTTCAACCATTAAGATTTATCTCTTAATATATATTGTACAGTTAAAATTTTATCTGTAATACTTTCTAAATAAGGATCTTAACATACAAAATAGTATTAAAAAATTATACAACTTTTTTAAATACAAGAAATTTACTTTATAAAGATATTAGAAATATGTGTTTGATGTATATTTATTTAACGAAAATTCAGTGAAATTATGCAATAGCTTACTCTTTTTTTTTCAATAATTCATACTAATTATTAATTTCCTTACTTATGTATTTTTGTTACCATATGAACATAGAATAATTCTCTAAAATACCAAATTAATGAGCACACGGAGAAATTTAATACAATGATATAATTCATAGTAGTTTACAGTAGACCTTTATTTTAATGAAATTTCCATTCCAATATAAAACTAGTCGTTGGGGGCCACCGTAATACTTACCCATCATGGATATGCAAAATGTAAAATATTAAAATAAAAATGTGTAAACTACTTATAAAATGCATTGCAATTCAAATAAAATCGTGGCTTCATAACGTCACAAACTTTAAAGGCTCGATTACTGAATTGCTTGAAAGAGGTTTTTCCTTATAACTCCAAAAATAATAATCCTATTAACTAGCGGTTTATTGCATCTGATTAAGCGTTCAATTTCCAATTAAAATATCTTTGAAGTGAAATTTGGATGAAATACAGGGTCATGAAAAATCGAAGAGTGTGGAAAATAGGATTCCAAATATCTCGGCAACTGATTATCCGATCGACTTCATGATTTATTCAAAATTTATGTTTTTTTATTGTCTTTTATATTCATTTCTTAAAATAAACAATTTCGAAAATTTTTATATACCTTTCATCAGAACGAATATTTCGAGAGTCCGAAAAAAATTGTTCCGGTTAATCGAGGTTATTGAAATGAAATAGGCTTCTTCCCATTATTACATACTAAGTACATACCAAATTGCAAGTCTCTATCTCAATTTTTTCGGGAGATAGAGCGTTTACAGACACACACACACACAGACACACAGACACACAGACGGACGGCAAAATTTTTTTTCTAAAAATATGTTTTTCGGAATCTCCAGTGTCTGAAACGTGTAAATCCGTCAAAAAAATTTTTTTCGATTTTCAAAACGATTACAAGACTTACCTTATACTACGTATGATGGGTAAGTAAAATGTAGAAAAACTATTAAATATACTACACATGAACCTATCGTTATGTGTTACTTATCTTTTAAACCTAATCCACCAGTCAATAATTATTGAAAAGGAAATTTTATATGAAAACTATATGAAAAATTAAAATGTTGAAAAGTATTAAAATTAAACATTCAATGAAATATTAAAATCAAATTGAAACTCAAATCTATTTTATTTATTACAAAACGCTTATTCAAAACATCTTAATTGTGTAATTTACCATCTGTAATGAAGATTACAATTGTCCCGTAACACTATAATAAAACTAATAAAATAAGAAAACACAGATCTTGCTTTTTCCCAAATTAATACATTAGAAATGAAATAACTGTGATATCTCTGAAAAATCTATTTAGAAAAAATAGTACTTTTTTCCAAATAAAACATAGATATAAACTTGTATCAGCTTTCAGCTTCTTTATTTGTAATAAAACGTTTATTGTATCACGAGGAAATTTATTAAAAAACGCTTGTTCAAAACAGCTTAATTATGTAATTGTCCTTTACTAATGAAGGTTAGAATTATCTCGTAAGATCATAATAAAAAAAATAAAATAACAAAACAGACATCTTGTATTTTTCGAAAGAAATACATTACAAATGAAATAACTGTAATATTTCTGAAAAATCTTGATAAAATAACATTTTTGTCTTTCGAAGAAAGAATAGTTAGAAATTTATATCGACTGATTTATTTGTACAAAAAGTTTATTTTATCAGAAGGAAGTGTGGAAATTAAAGGATGTTTCATAAGCCTCAGCAACGAAAACAAAAACGAAACATATTTTTTCAGAAGGAAAATATTAGAATTACTTAAGTTTTGAAAGAAAAAAAAAAGAGTTATTATATAAATTTCAAGCCCAGATTAAGGAAATGTGAGAAAAAAAAATAATTATGTAAATTGCATTTCTACTTACGTTTATAGCATTTCTTTCGAAATAAGTAAGTCATAACTTTTGATACACTTATCTAATATCTTTTCTCACCTCCGTTCTAGAACAAAAAATATTTAAATACTTCTGAAAATTATTGTGTTCAAACTTATTTTGCGTTTAGTCATGATGTACTTCTATTTTTTATATTATTAGTTATGTATAATAGTTAACTTTTTCTTATCAAACGTATCAGCCATATTAATTGCATTTTTAAGAAGTACATTTTATTCACTTACTGATAATAAAATTGAAAATACATTCAGTCAAAACATGGAAACATTTTATATAAATTATCTTCTATATTTTTTCTGTGACTTACATGACTTATGGAATATCATACTGTCACTTGTAAATGTTATAACGAGACTTTTGTTAATCTGCCATGGCGTGAATCAATATTTGAGTAGGATTTCGAAGAATATATTCGTTTTACCAATATCTTGAATTCATGAAGTGAAATTTGGCTCCGTAGTCCACCAATAGCCGTTTTTAATTCATCTTCTAAACGTGTATGTGTTTATTTCTCAATACACGATACAAATCAACGTACCTTATACCTTAGACAGTGCACCCAGAAAAAGGAATTGATTAAAACAACAAAACCCGTTTTGTTGAGTACATTTTGGTTGTTTTAGTCAAATTTTCAGTTCAAGTAAAAAAAATTGGTTTTGTTACTTGGACAAAAAAATATTGTTAACACTCGTACAAAATTTTAACAAAATTTAACCAATTTTACTTGAACTAACAAAATTTGTTTCTTTTAATTTTACAATATTTTTGTAATTCCAGCAAAATTTTGTTATTTTTGAAAAATTTAAATTCTTGTGTAGTAGCCATATCTCTCTTACGTAACTTGATTTATTTGACTTATATAGCTATATAATTACATGATTAACATAATTTTGGGGTAATTAAACCTTTTTTTCACTGGGACGGACAAAGGTAGTTTTAAAAATCCCCCTGTCCCATTTATTACCGTCTTCTATCTTTGCAAGAAGAAAGAATTGGATTCATGAAAATTTTCGATTTCCGGTTGTCCTGAACGCGATTTCGCTGTTTTTATCTCAAGAACTAATGCACGGAATTTAATAAAACCTTTCATTCAGTTACTTTCTGATATAAATTGTTGCTGATTACTTTTTACTTTAAATTGCGGAACAGGTGGTGCTGCTATGTTGCAGTTTTCGTGATTTCTGCAATAGCTCTATCTCATTTTCAGCAGTCAAATACGCCTGTAATCTTTGAATAATAACAAGGAAATTTTTATCCTGCTTTTTACAGGCGTAATTCACTGCTGAAAATGAATAAAAAATTAACTATGTGTTGCCGTATGCTGTGCTTTGTACTGTCGTCTCATGTTTGCCGCAGAAATTTGCGTGATCCTTATGACATTCCATCTTGTGCTGCGATTGCAGCCGTTCCGACATATATAAGAGTGAGAAATGCCGAACTCAGATATCGTTCCTTGTAGCGCAGTGGTAAAGCGTCAGGCTGCTGTTCTGAGGACCCGGGATCGACTCCCGGCATGGGCAATTTTCATTCTCTCGGTTTACGCTTGAAAAAAAGCCCGATAAAATTCACTTGTTATTGTTCAAGGTTTACAAGCGTAATTCACTGCTGAAAATGAATTAAAATATAGTTAAAATTACATATGTAGATTGGTTCATTTAACAAATGTTTTTGTAGTATAAACAAAACAAGTTCGTAATGTAACATATTTTATTGATTAAACAAACAAAATATAGTTTGTTGAAAAAAGAAAATAGATTGTTAAAATAATACATAGCATATATCTATGTAACAAAAATAATTTTGTTAATTCAAGTAAAATTGAACCATTTTACTTGAATTAACAAAACATTTTTTTGCTGACGATACATTTTTTTTTTTGGAATTGCAAAAAAAAATCAACAATATTTTTTTTGTTGATTCAAACGAAATTTCCATTGACCCATATTTAAACAAAAAGTTTCGTTGGGGCAAACAAATTTTTGTTGATTCAACAAAACTTCTTTCTGTGTGTGACTATCAGTGGTGAAAAAAAAAATTGCAAATATATCTGCCTACCAATGCATAGCAGCTACATATCCAAGGCTGCTTCATTCGTGAAGATAATTATTCTTTTCCTGGAACTGACACGGTGTGAAAAATATATGGTTGTTAAAATGGTGTCAAAAGTCTTATCAATCACCATACTTTTAAGAAAGACAACCGGTGGTTTCAGATTGAACGTGCAAACTTTTATATCTAAATGAAAGATTGTGAAAGATTAGTATTAATCTGTAACCTGAGATGGCGCAACTGAACAGACTCAGTTGTTAACTCATGTATGAGAATCAGGAATACAATACGTCAGTGTAAGAATAAATGTTTTTTGCAGAGGTTCGCTTTACCGCGATTCGTAAATATGTGCAATAAATATCTATATTGTTAAATATAGATGCCTTCTTGCTATAACACAATGAAATAACATTATAAAGTTATATTAGTGGCGACGAAGACGGATGCGAATCCAACATTTAAAAAAATTGATGAAGACTCTTTGAAAAACAAATGACGAAGAATTTATATCGTTGGGACGACTAGAAGAATATATTTTAAATGTTCAATGGCCAATTTATGTTGAAAAAACTAACTTTTACTTCTCTGCTAATAATATTAAGAATGATGAAAAAAAGAAAAAAAATCTAATTTTATCTCAGTGGAAACTGCGACGTTTTCTATATTAAGATACATTATTGTACCGAATACGCGAAAAGTGATCAGTTACAAGGATATCTTAAAGAGTGTTAAAGAATATTTAATACAGCGCCATCGTTAAATTGTTGAACGTTTTATATTTTAAAAACGACTACGCAAGCAAAGAAAAAGTATAGCTGATTTAGTGAGAGATCTACGTCGTTTATCCGAATATTTTAATTTCGGAAATACGTTAAATGATCGCCTACGTGACCAGCTCCTGTTTGGAATCCAAGATGAGAAAATACAACAATAATAGTTAGATACTAAAAATCTAGTATTTCAATCAGCAGTAAAAATTACTGAATCGTTTGAATCAGCCGAAGCCGGTTTTAAATCGATTCAGATCGGTGAAGGAAAAACTGTAAATATAGTTCGAGATGTCAGAAAGGAGAAATCGAAAGTACAGAAGTTTTTCACGTCGAAAAAAAAATAAAAAAATAAAAAACAGACGTACTAATCGGGAAGCCGGAACACAAACTGTAGATTGTTCATTTAAATTATCAGAGTGTAATTTTTGCCATACAGTTAGGTACCTAAAATATTGTTGGCGGAAACACAATATTTCTACAATAAATCAGAAGCAGAAAAAAACCAGTAAAATTATAACTGTTCAAGAATATTCTTTATATTTTATGAAGAAGGACTACAATAATGTGTTGTGGGATAAATGTGTTACAATTAATGGTATTAAAATTAATTTTGAAATTGATAGCGGAGCTGCTCATACTATCGTAAGTAAAAATATTGCTGATAGATTATTCTAAGGTAAGCTTCCTTTGGCTAAATCTAATATAAAGTTGCAAACTTATACTAAGTATTCTTTAACTGTATTAAGTGAAATAAATGTAAATGTATTTATTGATGATAATTGTATACCTGATAAAATATGTTAGTTATTAAAGAGGAATGTCCGTGTTTAATTGGTAAAACTTAGTTGAAAGTATCAGCATTATTTTCACCTAATGTAAACATGATTAAAAGCATTTCTAAGGATGATATAATTAAAAATTTTGCCAATGATTTTGCTGACGAGATTGGTACGATCCTGCTGATTTTGCTTTGATAAAAACAACCACACCCAGAAAAAAGTTTTGTTGAATCAACAAAAATTTGTTTGCCACAACGAAACTTTTTATTTAAATATGGGTCAATGGAAATTTCGTTTGAATCAACAAAAAAATATTGTTGATATTTTTTTGCAATTCCAAAAAAAAAATTGTATCGTCAGCAAAAAAAATGTTTTGTTAATTCAAGTAAAATGGTTCAATTTTACTTGAATTAACAACAAAATTATTTTTGTTACATAGATATATGCTATGTGTTATTTTAACAATCTACTTTCTTTTTTCAACAAACTATATTTTGTTTGTTTAATCAATAAAATATGTTATATTACGAACTTGTTTTGTTTATACTACAAAAACATTTGTTAAATGAACCAATCTACATATGCAATTTTTACTATTTTTTAATTCATTTTCAACAGTGAATTACGCTTGCAAACCTTGAACAATAACAAGTGAATTTTATCCGGCTTTTTTTCAAGCGCAAACCGAGAGAATGAAAATTGCCCATGCCGGGAGTCGATCCCGGGTCCTCAGAACAGCAGCCTGACGCTTTACCACTGCGCTACCAGGAACGATATTTGAGTTCGGCATTTCTCACTCTTATATATGTCGGAACGGCTGCAATCGCAGCACAAGATGGAATGTCATAAGGAGCACGTAAATTTCTGCGGCAAACACTAGACGACAGTACAAAGCACAGCATACGGCAACACATAGTTAATTTTTTATTCATTTTCAGCAGTGAATTACGCCTGTAAAAAGCAGGATAAAAATTTCCTTGTTATTATTCAAAGATTACAGGCGTATTTGACTGCTGAAAATGAGATAGAGCTATTGCAGAAATCACGAAAACTGCAACATAGCAGCGCAACCTGTTGCGCGATTTAAAGTAAAAAGTAATCAGCAACAATTTATATCAGAAAGTAACTGAATAAAAGGTTTTATTAAATTCCGTGCATTAGTTCTTGAGATAAAAACAGCGAAATCGCGTTCAGGACAACCGGAAATCGAAAATTTTCATGAATCCAATTCTTTCTTCTTGCAAAGATAGAAGACGGTAATAAATGGGACAGGGGGATTTTTAAAACTACCTTTGTCTGTCCCAGTGAAAAAAAGTTTTAATTACCCCAAAATTATGTTAATCATGTAATTATATAGCTATATAAGTCAAATAAATCAAGTTACGTAAGAGAGATATGGCTACTACACAAGAATTTAAATTTTTCAAAAATAACAAAATTTTGCTGGAATTACAAAAATATTGTAAAATTAAAAGAAACAAATTTTGTTAGTTCAAGTAAAATTGGTGAAATTTTGTTAAAATTTTGTACGAGTGTTAACAATATTTTTTTGTCCAAGCAACAAAACCAATTTTTTTACTTGAACTAAAAATTTGACTGAAACAACCAAAATGTACTCAACAAAACAGGTTTTGTTGTTTTAATCAATTCCTTTTTCTGGGTGCAATTTAGAATTCGAATGATTAACAAATGAGGGTATTTTAAAACCTGTTGATTATTCTGAATGGGCTAGTCTTGCAGTAATTATTTCAAAAACAAATGGTACTGTTCGAATTTGTGGTGATTATAGAGCAACAGTTAATGCTAATACTGAAAATGATAATTATCCTCTTCCAAGAATGGAGGAATTATTTGCTAAATTAGAAGTTGAAAAATTCTGTACTGTTTTTGATTTAAATGATGTTTATTTGTAACAACCTGTCGATGATGAAATGAGTAGAATTTTAACTATTAATACTCATAAAAGATTATTTGCAGTTTTAAGCTAGCTTTCGTCTTAAAGTGTGCGCCAGGTATTTTTCAGAGAAAATTTTCAAATATATTAAAAAAGTTAGTTGGTGTATTTTGGATGATGTAAACTTTCAGAAAGAGTTGAATGTATTATAAAATGCTTTTCTGAGCATGGTATAATATTAAATAAGGAAAAATTAAATTTTATGGTAACAGAAGTTAGCTATTTTGGACATAAAGTTTCACTGGAAGGCATAAAGCCTATTCCTGAAAAAGTTGATGCTATTTTGGATGCTCCTTTTCCTACTAATGTGTCAGAATTGCGACCACTTTTGAGATTAATTTCCTATTATAGAAACGTCCTGCCTAATATTTCAGAATATGTTTGACCTTTGCATAGATTATTAGCTAATAATGTAAAGTCGACATGGTCAGAAAAGCATGAAAAAGCATTTCAAAAAGTTAAAAAAAATTATATACATCACATGTTTTATAATTGTATGATGTAAACAGAAAGTTGTTATAAACTGTGGTGCTTCTGAATATGGTATTGGTTGTGTGTTAAGTCATATTGTTGAGGGTAAAGAAAAACCAATAGCTTTTGCATCTAGAACGATGAATAAAACAGAAAGAAATTATGCTACGATAGATAAAGAAACTTTACTTTTAAATTTTGGAGTAACTAAATTTTATCAATATTTAATTGGTAAGCAGGTGTAAAATCATAACTGATCACAAACCTTTAATTTGATTGTTTGATTCTATAAAAAAAAGTCCCTGATACATTATCACATATAACTCTGAGATGGTCGTTACTGCTAGCAGGATATGACTATACTATTTTGTATCGCGAAGGTAAAAACAATTAAAATGCTGATGCATTAAGTAGATTATCTATCATAGAAATTATAAATGTTGTAATGTTCGAAGTAATGTTCGTTACAAATAGTAATGATTAAACTTCTACTTCTAAAACTATTGCAAAGTGAACAACTGAAAATCCAGTAGCGAAAAAATTTTTAGAGTGGTTGTTATATGAATGGCCGAAAAAAATTAAATCAGAGTAATAACAATCATACTTCCGTAGACGCGAGAAAATTCCTTATTTATAAAATTGTTTACCAAGGGGACATAGAGTAATTATACCATATGAAGGTCACGAATATCTGTTAAAATTTTTACACTTGGTTCCTCAGGGCAAGTCTAGCATGAAAGCTAACGCTCGAGGTGTAATCTGGAGGCCTGAAATTGATAAAGCAATTGAACGAATGGTAAATCTTATAGTAGATGCCATACGTTTGCTAGGGATAATCCTAAAATGAAATCTTTAAAATGGGAATCAGATTTAGCTTGGGAAAGAATTCTTATAGACTTTGCCGGTAGTTTTCAAGGTAATTTTTTAATAGTGGTCGATTCTTATACTAAATGGTTTGAGGTACAAGTGGTACCCAGTGCTGATAGTAAATCAACTAATAGAGTACTACGAAATTTTTTTACTACATTTGTTTTGCCCGTTGAATTGGTCAGTGATAATGGACGTGCGTTCACAAGTAACGAATTTCAGGTTAAACGGAATGGAATTATACATACACGTATTCCGCCATACCAACCATTGTCGAATGAACAAGTAAAAAGGTATGTGCAAACTGTGAAAAACGGCCTTAAAAAGCTAGATAAGGGTGACATAAATTTGACAATTTAACGATTTTTATTGGAAAATCATTCCACCCCACATTTTGTTACTGGTAAGACTCTCACAGAATTAATATTTGGAAGGTCAGTTCGAAGAGCTCTATACTTGGTATTACCATCCAAACCTAACATACAAAAACGCTTGCACAAATACAATCTTCATGAATTATTTTTTTTTAAACTTTGAAAAAGGGAAGAAATGGATTAAGGGGAAAATTATAAAGATATTGGGGAGTAGATGGCTTTCAGTAAATAGAGATAACAGAATAATGTGTAAACTTTATGTTAATCAGTTGAGACATAACAGTGATGAAATATTAGAGAATATTAAAGTAACGGGTGAGTGTGATAAACAAAACAATGATTATGGTAGATATGAAAGGGTTAATAGAAACAAGTTTTCAGGATATTCTGTAAATAATGATAAGCAAATTAATGATGACAATGCTGAAAAATCTAACCAATCTGAGTTTTCACTTGATATTGTAACAGGTACAGGTTTGAATAAATATTGTAATTATTTTATAGATAAAAATGTAAAGGACAATTACGTTATAAAAATTGACGTGGACTTACTGAAAAGTATACCTATAATGACGGATAAAAAGGACAATCAACCATTTCGAAGAAGTAACAGACGAATTAAACCAGTGGTTCGTTTGAACTAGTACGGAAGGGGTGTAATATCTCAATGACAGTTCGTGAAATATTAGTATTAATCTGTAATTTGAAATGACATCACTAAACGTGCTAATTTGTTAACTCATGCATGACAGACAGGAATACAATACGTCAGTGTAAGAATGTATGATATTTGAAGCGGTTCGCTTTACAGCGATTTGTAAATATGTGTAATATATATCTATATAGTTAAATATAGTTTCGTCCTTGCTATAATACAATGAAGTAACATTACAAAGTTATATTACAAAACGTGACAGAAAACAAAAGCTCCACTGCCATTGAAGAACACATTTAATATTTATTATATACTGAAGTAATAGGCCTGTTTCTGACTGTCACTAAAATCGTGCCTGAACCGTAATTTTATATTACGTAATTTATATTCGTCACTTTATAAGACTATGTTAATGTGGCATATCGTCCAATTTTAAATATTTTCACACATTATAAATCGTACCCACAGATTGCATTTTAGCTACGAAGTTTATAAGCCACTATTTTGACTGAGTATTAGCGTCGATAGAAAAGTATACGAATTTTTTTTTCGAAATTACTTTTGGCGTGGTGTGCAAAAGTTGCCTTTTATGTATATTAGTTTACATCTGTTTTTTAATTGAAATCCATTCATATCTTCCGGTGCCCCAAGTGCCCCAAATATAGTTAAAAAAGGATATTTTTATGAAAATGTATATATTTTATTATTTTTATTATTCTTTAAAAAAAATTTTGGCGTGGAGTGCAAAAGTTGTCTTTTATGCATATTAGTTTACATGTTATTTTTAATTTAAATCCATTCATTTCTTCAGGTGACCCAAGCGTCCCAAAAATAGTTAAAAATTGAAGATTTTATGAAAATTTATAATTGTTTTGTTATATATATATATATTTCTTTTTAATTCAATTTGGTGTCGTGTGAGAAAGTTGTGTATTGTGTGTTTTACATAATTCTGTAGTTTACATATTTTTGTTTTATCAAAATCCATTCATATCTGCCGGTACCCCAAGTATAGCTAAAAAATGAAATTTTTAAGAAAATGTTTAAAAATTTTAAATTTACGAAAATTGTTTACAACTTTGACAAAATGTTTAATTAATAAAATTATAAACTTATAAATAATAATAATTTTATAATAATACATGAAGTATAAATTTAAAAATCAAACGACTAAATCATAAAAATTATAAAAATTGAACTTATGTAGCAAATTATTTACTTCTTTGAATTTGGAGATTTACATATTTCTAAAGTTTGTAATCCATTTTGCGATTAAAATGTTTGATGTGCCGTCTTGATTTTATTCTATTCAATATGAAACCAAGTCTCTTTTCTTGTCCAGATACACTTTCTGATGCCTCAGGCAGTATGGGAATGCATCTTTTATCATCTTGTGTATGGCATGGATATTTTGACCATTCATCCGTTTTTACTACTTTATCCGTTTTTACTACTTACTTATCCGTTTGTCCTACTTTTACCATGGCCTCAATTACTTCGTAAAGCACATTCCTCATAAGAGTTGGTTCAAAACGTCCAATTCATTGCTAGTCAACAAGTTCACAATAAAACATTGCTTTGAAGTGTACTTTTGTACTTGAAAAATGTTTACTTCTGGTGATCCTTTATTTTCATTTCTAGCACAAAATAGTTTTCGTATTGCTAAAGACCTGATAGGCTCTGTGTTATCCAAAAGCATTGATAATAAAAAAATTGCAGGATGACAAAAGAAGCTATCTAGTTGAACAACAGCGTCTACAAACTTTTTTAGATTGGATTCCAAATATCTAGAAAATGTTATAAGATTACAATCATACCGCTGTCCATACTTTCATAATATATGTTGGAAGAATAATGAGATTCCCAGATGGATTTTCTGTGGCCACCTATAACCTTAACGTTCTACCAGCAGTCGTTAGCCATCTTGAGTAAACAACTGGAACAGGGTTTTTAAATGCCAGGTCAGAACCACTTTCACAACGTAATATGTCTACGCAAATATCAGATAAATATTGCTGATCATTGTTGAGAACTATTCTGTATATGTTATCTGGCATATTCTCCACACTTATTGAAGAAAAAGGAAGCTACCGGTAGCTCCTCACAGGTTTTAATTGCAGTACCAATTGTTGCACATCTAAAGAATGTAGTAAATAATGTAAAGGCCTTTAGCTTCTCCTGTTGCAAATGTAACGTGTCCAATATGCAGAGAGTCAGGTTCCTTTACAAAAGTATAATGTTCCTCCTATGTGATCTTTGAGTAGTACATTGTGCTCACTAGCACTTTTATATTGTCTTTTTCCCAACGGAAAATAATCTGGTTAAAGTAGACAGAGACACGATTAAATTGCTCATCTCTGCAACGAAATTTCGAACCTTTGTACGCTATCAACGAATTTTGTTGCGATCTACTAAATTCGAAGTCTATTTCTTTGTGTACAATTGAAATATCTCGTAAAGCAGCACTGGCTAAATGAAGCAGCTGCTCTATTCCAAATTTCGTATATAACAATATAGTTTTAAAAAATAATTTTATACATTTAATATACACGGTAAACGATTTGTCATCCTCTGGATGCAATAATTACGCTATACAAATGATTATTTAACTCTTATTTTTACTTATAATTTTAAGTTCAAACATTGCATAAAACTCGATTTTCGGCAAATATTTAAGTGTCTTTGGGCACCCAGGAGACATTTATTGAATATAAAAATGTTTTGCATGTGTGCTAGTATGTTTAAAAGACAACTTTCGCACCCCACGCTAAAAGTAATTAAAGAAATAAATAAAGAATAAAAAAACAAAAAAATTATAAATTTTCATAAAACTTTAAATTTTAAATTATTTTGGGGGCTCTCGGTGCACCGGAAGATATGAATTGGTTTCAATTAAAGAAAAAACATGTAAACTAGTATTTATAAAAGACAGCTTTTGCAACCCGCACGAAAATTATTTTAAAGAATAATAAAAATAATAAAATATATAAAATTTCATAAAAATTTCATTTTTAACTATTTTTGGGGCACTTGGGGCACCGGAAGATATGAATGGATTTCAATAAAAAAACAGATGTAAACTAATATACATAAAAGGCAACTTTTTTACCCCGCGCCGATTCGATTATTCACATTTCGATTTTTCGATCCGCCCTACTGGGTATTCCAATGCGTGAAATTATGTATAAGTATATAAGTACCTTCTAAGTAAGCTCTATTAGTCAGTGTCTTACGTAAGATTTTAAGTTCTCATAAAATCCAAATGCCCCCATTCCTTTCTATACAAACATTCTTTTAAAATCTTCGCATTTATACCTTCCAGATATAGCTGCACTTCCAGAAACAATCAAATCACAATGAGTTGCCATACCGCTTGTAAATGCATTGTATACTCATGCACAACTTTTGTATATTTATATATTTTCAGATACAGCGACAAAATACTGTTTTATTTTTATACTACACCATTTTCAGAATCAATCAAATCAGAATGAGTTGCCATACCACTTGTAAATTTATAGTATACTGATGCACTTATATATTTGTATACTGAATTTCGAATACCGCGACAAGATTGTTTATTTTTTATTCTTAAATTTCACTAATTTTATTAACTAGAAAACAAAACTTTGCTAGAGCTGTCTAGTCTTTTGTGTATCAGGCAGTAAGGAGGTGTCGTATACTATTCATTGTTCAGGATAGAATTATTTTAAATCCTAAAATGCAATTTCAAACGGTATTCCTTGCTCATTAAATCCTTATGTGCAAAAGGCAACTTTGATTATCGATTTGCTTGTGAATCGAATGACCTAAATTTATGCGAATATTATAGATCAGCTGTCTTAAATCTTTACTGTCTCCGGTACACACTGTTTAGTCTTTGCAGTTAAAAGTTCTTCCGCTTCTCATAAACATATTCGTATCCATAAAAATATTTTAAGGATGATGTTATATTGTTAAGTAATTAGAGATGTGGTAACTAAAACAGGGGCCCAGAAATTAAGCAAATCTTAAACGTGTATATCAAAAATCATTTAAATATAAATTAATAAACAAAAATTCCCATCGTAAAATCAGTAAGTGGAAGATTTAGTGAGTGTATATTTTTCCTTAATGTATGTTTATTTCTCTTTATATCAATCATAAACACGAGGATTATGAATGAAATTGGCTGTGTTACACCCGTACATTTCTTATTGCAAAATTTAAGAACAAAATCATATAAAGAAATATTTTTCTCCACCTTTTGTGCTCTGGATAAGAGATACACTATCATCTGAGGCTTTCTGTTTCATGCATAATTCGAAAGTTAAGTCGTTTAGAAAATTCAATGAAGCGCTACATCTCTTAAGCTTTTATTTATGACATCATTACAGCTAATTTTGTGACGCGCTATACATAATACAATCGGGAGATAAATTACATTGCTTGGAATCGATATAATTTATAAAATATATAATTCAGTAATAGATGAAAGAAATCCTTACTTTTATTTTATTTTATTTTATTTTGTTAAGAAAATCTTGTCTATTTTCTTATTTTAAAATATTTATTTTTAGATATGAATACGACGCAGATACGTGAAATAATATTACTTATATAAGTATATTTTTGTAATGAAGGCAAGGAAAAATCTTTAGATATTATAGTAGTTTAGTAGTTTCAGAAATGTTATACTTTATACGCTTTGACAAGATGCAATCTCGTAAAATCGTTTGTATGATGTTCATAGTAAGTAATCGTGCTATGCATGCGCAGAGATATTTATCTTTAGAATATTTCTTCATTTATTGTTATAATTTTGTTTTAAGTTATATTTATAAATTAAAATAATTAACTTTTCTAGTAAGCAATCCTCTATAAGTTCACTGAGCAAAAGTGCGTTTGATTATGCGGGGAAACTATTGTTTAAATATAAATATATTTTTTGTAAAAAAAAAGCTATCAAATGTCAATAAGCATATCATATTTCATAAATGCTTTTAATTTCAAGATTTTGTATATTTTGATTAAAAAAAAATATTGAAGTAGATTTTTATATCAACACGAAATTGTAGCGGTTTTTATATAAGTTCAACTAGAAATTATACTTGATAATGAGGAAGATAAATAAATTTCAAATGTTTACAAAATGAGCAATTGTGACAAAAAGACTCTAAGCATTTCAGATTTCACAATAGAAAACATAGACAACTATTTTAATTACTTTCGTTACCGAAAATTACCTATTTTCAATTTGATTTGAAACTCATTATATAAATCTCGATTTCCCACACTAAATAAGATTCAGAGAAAAACCGTAGAGTACTAGTTGTATGTTACTGGTAAAATCCCGTAATCTGATGAACGTTTTACACCATTTAACGAAAATTTAATTTTTATCTGAAGTATTTCATGAAAATTTTTAATTAGGTTTGCAGATTTTCTATTTTGGGGTAAAAAGAAATATGTTTCTGAAAGGAAAAACGTTCTTCCTGTAGATTTGCCAGAACACCCTTATAATTTGATTAAAATGCAGCTTAGATTGGAGAATATAAATTATTTTTTACGTTTAACATTGAAATGTGTGTACTTTAAAGAAAAGGGGGGGGGATATCTAAACTGAACCTTTCGTGAATTTACGGAATATGCAAAGAGGAAAAATACATGAAAAAATTACAATTCAAAAATAAAGTATTGTATTATTTTTTTCAATTGCAATTATAAATATTAAGTTGAATTAATACAGGTTGATATTTTTTATATCCTAAATTTCATTTACATTGTATTTGGTGCCCATGTGTAATAAATAGAATAAAATGTAAAAATTTGTGCAATTATTAATCTGTGAAATTCTGAATATTCATATAAGTGTTTATTAATTAAATTCACCATAGGTGGATAAATTATGGCATAAATATATTCGTCTTTATTGAATAAAATTCCTTTCATCGTCTTTATTGTTGTGTAGAAATACGATATCTAAAACCATGATTTTTTTTTAAATAATCATTGTAACCGTGTTTTTACGTCACGTAATTTTTTTTAATTCAAAGTCTGAAATAACAAAGTTTCATATTTAAGTTATTTTTTCCAGTGCATAAGAAATACAGATAGGTAAGGTTATTAAATATAAAATCTCATACCAATGTTTTCTGTAAATATTATTGTATGAAAAAATTCTGCTATACGATTAAAGGACTAGAACAATATAATAATTATCAGAAAGTATTTAAATATTTTACAAACGTTCTAAAAATAAATAAAACAGAAGTATTTTTTAGTAAAAAGTATATATTCACCATTTTATTTTTGACTACTGTTTTTGGATAATGCTGAGAACATAATGCTCCCATTTTTCTACTATTGTGTATCATTTTCCCCCAAAGTGAATATGAAGAACCAGAGAAGAGACACGAAAGATCTAGCAGAGAAAAAACGTCATTGAAATAACACTTAAGATGCAGCACACATTTTAATTATTTATTATCTTTGTGGGCAGTCCACAGCTGCCACGAAACATCATTATAAAATCGTATAAACAAGGTTCTTCAAATTTTTCTGAAATTTTTTCATTGCTCTGGCTGCTTTCTATGAAGCAACAAGTATTGTTCTGCTTAATATGTTTATTGATACATAAATAGTATATGTTTATATGTTTAGTGATGTTTCGCGATACATATATATTATATGTTTATATGTTTATATGTTTATTGATATATAAATTTGAATTTACCGCATTGAATGTCTGGCATCAATATGATTAAATTCATAATTTTCCAACCAGGCAAAAATTTTCGATTTGAGATCGTAATTCATTTCGTGAAATTTTCTCGATCTTTCGAAATTTGAATATTAGAAAAACAATAATAAACACGCTACAGTTTGAAAGAAATAATTCCATCTCAGGCTGTTTTTAACAATTTGTCGGTACCGGAACAATTTCCCGGCACACTACCCTTCTCCCGCATAATCAACGCCAATTCACCAACATACACACCAACACAACCGCATAGTCACTAAATGTCAACAGAATGAGATTCTCGATTTGACTCTAAACCTTTCGTTTATCTTTTGAAATTTAACGATTAGAGAAATAATAAGAAAAATGTTACAGTTTGAAGGAATGAATTTTCTTTCAAGCTGGTTTTAACAATTTGGTAGGTAACCCTGAACAAGGGATTTCGCGGAACAGCACCCTTCTCCCGCATAGTCACCATGAATACAACGAATTTTACCCCTTCTGCATTACGGAATCTGAAAATACAAATCAATATTTCAATAATAGAGCATCGAATTCAAGTGTTCCGTCTGCAATCTCAACGCGCTATTCATTCCGTCATTCTGGGTCTTACAGATAGCGTCTATCATTAAATAACAATGGAACATATATAGCGAGAAATGACACTTTATATGAATCACTGAATAGTCAAATATCCATTCAATAAAATGACATTTATCATATTTTCAACTGTCTATTGGGTAAAAAAAATATTTTGTTTAAATTATGTTGAATAATTCTGTATTAACCTTTATGTAGAGTATAATGATATAATTACAAACGATTTCATTTAAATAGTTTGACAAATATAGATTTCAAATGAAAAAAAACCTTTTATAAAGCAGTTTTCAAATATAAAATAAAAATAAAAATAATAATGCATACATTCGTTATAAAAAATATAAATTTTGTATATTGTACTATTTGTATTATACACTGCTCAAAACAATTAAAGGATATTTGAAGTTTTATATAAAATAAAGATATAAACGAAATTTTTTTTGCCGAAAATAGAAGAAGAGAATCACAAATGCAAATTTTTCTGGTTTTCAAACTGTGGAGTATGCAAATTTTGAGTTCGACGTCAAAAACGTCGTGGTTTTTTGTGGTGGATGATCAATTGGATTTATTTTCATAAGGATTAAAAGTTTAATTAGTAAAGTAGTCGAAAATCGTCCGAAAGAATTCTAATTTTTTAATGTAGTTGCTGAAAAGATTTGTTACAATAAATGAAAATCAAAGTTAATGAATGTTTAAAATGAAAAGGAAAGAAGTTTGTAAAAAGTAAATTATTCTGTATATAAGTAATTAAATTTTTAAATTCAAATACACTGCTCAAAACAATTAAAGGATATTTGAAGTTTTATATAAAATAAAGATATAAACGAAATTTTTTTTGCCGAAAATAGAAGAAGAGAATCACAATTTTTCTGGTTTTCAAACTGTGGAGTATGCAAATTTTGAGTTCGACGTCAAAAACGTCGCTTCAGCGGCAGCGAATGAAATTTGACTTTCAACTGGATAAAAGAGAATGAAGACAAGGATGATCGGCATTCAGTGATTGCTTTGTTTCGATGAGTACGATGTCTCAGCGAAGTCATTTGACAGATTCAGAAGCTTGGAGAATTGTTGATAGGTTAGAAGGGGGCCAAACTCAAGCCGAAGTAGCGCAAGCCATTGGAGTGTCACAAAGTGTCATTTCCAGGATCTGGAACTGTTTTTTGGAGAGTGGATGTGCAGGCCGAAGACCAGGGCAAGGTCGTAGACGGCAACAAAGCCCAATGAAGATCGGTATTTAGCGTTAACAGCTCGGAGACACCGAAACATGAACGCTAACAGGGTAAATTATTATTACTAAAATGAAAATAAGCTAAAAATATCAACATTTATGAAAATATACCCTTAGAAATACACTGCTCAAAACAATTAAAGGATATTGCAATTTTAGGTGGATTTTGTATCTGGGAAACTTTTTAGCTGATTAATACATGGTCGACAGACATAGTAGGTTATATGAGAATAAATTACACATGTTTGGCAGAAAAAAATGCATTTTATTGCGCATTTGTGTACAAAAGGAAAAAAACACAATTTGTGCATATGAGAAAAAAAGAATAAGAAAAGGTGTTTTCTTCAAAGAAAATCATTTTCAGTAGGGGGTATGGTTTCCACGGGCGGCCAGCAACGTTGAACACCTTTGAGGCATGGACTCAAAGAGGCTATTAATGACGAGTTGGGGTATTCTGCCCCACTCTTCCAGAAGAGCTCTTTCCAGTTCTTGGAGAGTTTGTGGGGGTTGTTGGCGGCCAGAAACTCGTCTTCCTAGAGCGTCCCAAACGTGCTCGATTGGATTCATGTCTGGAGAACACGCTGGCCATTCCATTCGAACGATTCCTTCTTCGAAAAGGAAACCCTCCACCAGGTTTGCACGATGTGGCCTGCAGTTATCGTCCATTAAAATGAAGTTATGTCCGATTGCTGCAGCGTAAGGGACTACAATAGGTCTGAGGATCTCATCCCTATATCGGCGACCAGTCAGAGCTCTATCTCGAATGATGTAGAGGTCAGTGCGCCCGTCAATGGAGATGCCACCATACACCAACACTCCTCCACCACCAAATCTGACACTTTCGTGCACGAACGCAGGATTATTCCTACTGCCACGGTCCCTCCAGATGAAAATACGCCTATTATCCGGATGCACAGAAAAACGGGACTCGTCAGAAAACAGAATATTGCTCCATTCATTTCTCCTCCAGTTGACATGCTCGGTTGCCCACTCCCTGCGGTCGCGACGATGCCTTGATGTTAATCTAACACATACCATCGGTCGGCGAGCATACAGACCTACAGCATGGAGCCGGTTTCGGACAGTCTGAGTTGAAATCGTGGTGCCTGTAGCCGAGCGAAGGTGTTGTTGGAGAAGAGAAGCGTTCATGTTTCGGTGTCTCCGAGCTGTTAACGCTAAATACCGATCTTCATTGGGCGTTGTTGCCCGTCTACGACCTTGCCCTGGTCTTCGGCCTGCACATCCACTCTCCAAAAAACGGTTCCAGATCTTGGAAATGACACTTTGTGACACTCCAATGGCTTGCGCTACTTCGGCTTGAGTTTGGCCTCCTTCTAACCTACCAACAATTCTCCAAGCTTCTGAATCTGTCAAATGACTTCGCTGAGACATCGTACTCATCGAAACAAAGCAATCACTGAATGCCGATCATCCTTGTCTTCATTCTCTTTTATCCAGTTGAAAGTCAAATTTCATTCGCTGCCGCTGAAGCGACGTTTTTGACGTCGAACTCAAAATTTGCATACTCCACAGTTTGAAAACCAGAAAAATTGTGATTCTCTTCTTCTATTTTCGGCAAAAAAAATTTCGTTTATATCTTTATTTTATATAAAACTTCAAATATCCTTTAATTGTTTTGAGCAGTGTATTTGAATTTAAAAATTTAATTACTTATATACAGAATAATTTACTTTTTACAAACTTCTTTCCTTTTCATTTTAAACATTCATTAACTTTGATTTTCATTTATTGTAACAAATCTTTTCAGCAACTACATTAAAAAATTAGAATTCTTTCGGACGATTTTCGACTACTTTACTAATTAAACTTTTAATCCTTATGAAAATAAATCCAATTGATCATCCACCACAAAAAAAAAAAAAAAAAAAAAAAAAAAAAAAAAAAAACTATTTCTCGAAAAATGTGTCTAACTTCATTAACTAATTTCAAAATTTATTATTTTCAATCCAATTTAGCAAATTTTTATCATTAAAAAAAAAGAATATTTTTGCATTTCCAAAGTGGCCAAATCTGCAGAATGTATGTGATTTGTAAAATTATAGTTGTTTAATATCTAAATTTATTATAAATCTAAATTATATATATATATATATATATATATATATATACAGGGTGTTGCCGAATTCGACAGACAATTTCAGAGGAGTGATAGTAGGCATAGTAGGAGAAAGTGCTATAGAACATGGGGTGGTAAACCACGTTTCGTGGGAAAGTATCGTAAAAATTGTTAGGACGGGTTTGACTTCGAGTGGAACAAAAATGGCTAAATATAGGTAGATAAATATTTATTTGACGTAAAGCAGAATTACAATACGTTGCATTTCAACGTCAGAAAAGAGACAACGAGACATTTTTCAAGGAATTGTTTGAAGTTGCTCACGCGAAGGTCATTACACAGCCAACACCGACGGGCGAAGGATTGCCGTGCGCGTTCAAACATACCCAGTGTGCTGTCGATGTCTACTGAAGTAACGACGATCCATGCTGTCATATCCTACAGTGCATTCACAGGTGTCTAATGAACAACCGATTTCCAGTGGCCCCAGAAGAAGAAATACAAGACATTCAAGTCTGGGGAGCGTGTATGCCAAACAACAGGTTCACAGCGTCCAATCCACCAGCCGGGATATGTAGCATCGAGGTGGTTACGCACAGCAATCGCAATATGTGCTGCTGTATCACCATGCATGAACCACATGTTCTGCGCACAGTGGCTGGTAGTACCTGCAGGAAATCTGGCAAAACATTCTGTAGCAAAACAAGATATTTTTCCCCATTGAGGCGTTTGAGCAGAAGGTATGGTCACAACAGATGATCTCCGAGAAACCCTGTCAAGATGTTAATACCGAATTTGTTTTGCACTTACGTCGAGATAGTGCTGTAGGGATTTTTGGATGACCACATATACGCATTGTGCGCGTAAACCAATTGTTCTTTCGTAAAGCAAGCTTCATCTGAGAATAAAACGGTGGAGGGAAACTGTGAATCTTTTTGTGTGGCAACCCGAAAGTGGGAATCGTCATCGCCTAGGAGTTGTACCTTCTGCACGTGGAACGAGTGCATGCTTTCTGCACTCAGAACTTTCTACACAATTTCGTGCCGAATACCAAGTTCAGCTGCTAGTGTTATTTTCCTCTCCATACGCATGACGGAATTTACATACCAGAAGGTTCTTTCATCTCAACCGCTTTTTTTAATTTCTCCATAAGCATGGGAAATTTGCATACGAGAAGGTTTATTTTTCTCTACCTTTTAAAATTTTCCCCATACGCATTGGATATTTGCATACGAGAAGGTTTTTTCTTCTCGACCGCTGTGCCCCTAACCCTCGCATTTGGCCGGTCTATTCGTCATGCTCACTGTTCCCTCGACATCTATTTTTGCGATTTTCACAGACTAAACGTGGTTTGGTCCCCAATTTCTATGGTAATTTTTCATCTTCTTGATGCCTACTACCCATCTGAATCTCAACATCTCAACACACTGTATATATATATATATATATATATATATATATATATGTGTGTGTGTGTGTGTGTGTGTGTGTGTGTGTAATTATTTTTTAGTTACGTGGCAGTTACTTTTTGACAGAATAATTTTCTAATAAAAATGTTTTAGTGGTTCATATAACACAACACATTTAAAATATGTATTTGATACAAAATTGATGATTTGCGATTTATTTTATTTTGTTTTAATGCAGGGAAGAATGCATTTATACCTCTGTTTACTAATTAATGTAATTGTAAAATTTTGTATTAACTTCATCCGTTTCATATATTTACGCTTGTCATTTAATTTTCGCTATAAACATCTTCATTTAACTTGTGAATGTGGTTAATATATTATTGATTCAATTATGTACTTTTGACTGTTAAAATACCTTTATAAAAATATTAATGGATAAAAAGTTAAAAATTATGGATAAAAGTTAAAAATTATTATTACAAACATTCCGTGTATGCACATTTACAACAAAGTAATGCGCATTAATTTTTGAAATATAGGCAATGCCACATTTGAATGCATATTGTCGTTTGTTATTAATATTGAAGTATTCTCTCTGAACTTATTGTCGTGAAATTTCGTATCCATCGTTCTTGATTTAAAAGGTAAGCATCACTTATTTAATAACAATGAGCTTTTAATTCATATAAATATAACTTTTTAAAGAAATTTTCCTGAAATTTTGCATTCTTCTATAAATAGGTCTAGCATTAAGAAACGAATTATTGTGTATTTATATCACCCATTATAATATTTTTGAGGAATATTCCCACTAAATCCTTATAAAATAAATAGATAAGAAGCACTCAAAAGTCTCTGTGACAACCTGAATGAATATTTTACGTTAAATTTTCTTATTGAAATTTGTATGCTTAAAAAGTAACGTTTTCCTTTGTAATTATTTTTATTTTCAGTTATAGCTTGATGAAATCGGAATTGCTTTCATTTTAGATCTAAATTGCACATAATTCTGAAAATGATAAGTTGTTTTAATATACACAATGATAACATTCTGATACGTTTTTCGAACAATCTAAAGCTCTCGAATAAAATCAGATGTATTTTTCCAGTCATTAAATGAATAGATAGCTCACGTTTTTATTGTTATCCTAAAGATTGTGAATTTGGTGTTATGGACATCGTCAGAATATGTATTTGCTAAAAATGGACAATGTTAAAACGCGTATCATAATCTATTCGCGAAATATTTTTTTTTTTCATTCGTCTTTTATTCTATGTTAATATTTTTATTAAATATTGCTGATTAAAAAATTTTATTTTCAGGAAACTGTTTGATAAATACAGCCGAACCCTGCTAATACGAAACGCAAGTTAATAATAAAAGTATTATTTTTTCTTCGTAATACCCGTAAAGATAAAAAATAACTTAATGCACACACACAAAATTAAACTAATTACTAATATTACCTGCGCTTATTGTCTCAATGGTCAAATTAACTTAAAATCATAACGTTAACATAAAATATTCAGTCTTATTTTTTTAGTGTCAGTTCTTTAGACGGAACTTTAATTTAGACAAAATCACATAACTGGATTTAAAGCCTCCAAAGAACTACTAATTCCAAAGAAAATGAACCACACACAATAATGCAACTGGTAATTTTCTTGTCCCCGGAAAAACTCGTAGAACATCTCAATAGTCACTGTAACTTTCGAGATAATGATTTTTTTAACGATGTAATTAGAAACATTAAAAAGGTGGTTAGTATGTCCCAAAGTCTGGATTTAAAGAAAGAAACGAATAACATTTTCTTCTATGCTCCTTGTTTTTTTTTTCATGGCTCAGTTATAAATACACTATATTTCCAATGATGACCGGTCACTTGCGATTTTAGACGTTTTGTTAAATATCTGGAAAGATACATGAGGAATTATCCTGAAACTTCAGGAGTGTAAACAACATGATAGACGTCATATATTTCCGCAAATATTTTTTCCCGAAACCCCACAAGGGGCCGTCAACAAATTGAAGAAAAACGAATATATTTTGGATAACCCTGTAAAAACTAATATTGCAAAAGCATTCAAACTATAGATTATGATTAAGTGGATTATTGTAATAATTTGGGTTCATTTTTATGAAGATAGCATGTATACTCGAAGAGAAATTCAGGTTTTTATAAAAACAGTCCCAAATTTTATCAAGTTTTTTGCTTATAATTTGCAGAGTTTTTAATATAAAAACAAGTTATTTTCAGAAAATATGACAAACAAAATTGTACACAACACCCTGTGATCAGAATTAAAAAATAATAAAAATTGTATGAAAAATGGGCAGATTCACTAAATATTGTTTCACTGCGCATGCGCGAATTCAATCAAAATACACTGTGCATAATATATTAGCAAAATATATAGACCAACTTTTATGGAAGTCTCAAAAACATAGCTTGAAAATTCTGATAGTAATCGTCGACAGAATAAGCCTGAAATTCGCTGTTCCCAAAAGGGAGCAAAAAGATGAGGGGATGTATCAAATATAGAATGAGAGACGCTTCATTCTTATTATGTCAACTTTCATAAGACGTATAATATATGACGAAGAAATATATGACGTTTATCATGTTGTTTACACTCCTGAAGTTTCAGGATAATTCCTCATGTATCTTTCCATATTTGGATACAACCCCTCATCTTTTTGCTTCCTTTTGAGTACAGCGAAATTCGAGCTTATTCTATCGACGATTACTATCAGAATTTTCAAGCTATGTTTTTGAGACTTTCAGAAAAGTTGGTCTATACATTTAGCTAAAATATTATGCACAGTATATTTTGATTGAATTCGCGCATGCGTAGTGAAACAATATATAGTAAACCTGCTCATTTTTCATACAATTTTTATTATTGTTTAATTCTGATTGCAGGGTGTTGTGCATAATTTTGTTTGTCATATTTTCTGAAAAGAACTTGTTTTTATATTAAAAACTCTGCAAATTATAAGCAAAAAACTTTGTAAAATTTGGGACTGTTTTTATAAAAACCTGAATTTCTCTTCGAGTATACATGCTATCTTCATAAAAATGAACCCAAATTATTACAATAAGCCACTTAATCATAATCTACAGTTTGAATGCTTTTGCAATATTAGTTTTTACAGGGTTATCCAAAAGATATTCGTTTTTCTTCAATTTGTTGACGGCCCCTTATGGGGTTTCGGGAAAAATCTCTGCGGAAATATATGACGTTTATCATGTTGTTTACACTCCTGAAGTTTCAGGATAATTCTTCATGTATCTTTCCAGATATTTAACAAAACGTCTAAAATCGCAAGTGACCGGTCATCATTGGAAATATAGTGTATATCAATGGGGAGGTATTTGGAACTGTCTGCCACTTCTTTCATTTATTTTTGCACGACGTGGAGCATTCAATTGTATTTTCTTTAGTGGAGTGCCACCGTGAGATTGAAATTCTGTCTTATAAAATTGGTAAATTATTACATATGCACATACAGATGTAATGTAGAAATATTATTGCTAAGGAGAGAACAGTGTCCGATAACGAAATAGCGATTTCTATCCGAATTGTACTCTACTTTTCGTCGAAAAGCACATTGACATGAACAGATGTTTTGCTTGTATTAGCTCGTAAAACGCGTGCAAATCTTAATATAAATGAAATGAGGAATCAGATCAACATTCAAATTATCCATTTTAACTAGGTCATCGTTTTATCCGTACTCGTATTAGGCGAGTTCAACTGAATATATTAATATAAAATATTTTTATTTTAGCTTGTTATTCTAATGGATATCTCGAAATTGTTATACATAACAATTTATGATTTCAATTGATATAAAATTGCTTATTAGAGAAGACAAATCTTATCTTGATCTCTTATGTAATATTTTCAATATATTGAACTCAAATTATATTATAAAGTAAATTTAAGGTCATACATGAACTAAATATTATCTTTCAATAAAATGTTATACCCTTTAAAAAAGAATCCTTGTTTTTAGAATTTGTTGCAAATGCAGGAGGCAAAGTGATATACTATAAAAAGCTAGGGTAAATATAAACAACATGGCCTTTTGACGTATATATACAATTTTCTTGAAAGAGTTTAAATAGATTGACACTGCAGGGAATAATAAACTCTTTCAAACAGTCGACAATGCTTTTAAAAAAAGTGTCCGAATTCTATTCATAGCTTGAATAGAATTTATTTTTCTAAAAGTAGTTTAGAATTTACTTTTCAGATATTGTAGTTTTATCAATGTTTCGCCTACAGCAAATTGAAGTGCGATTCTTACTATATGAAAAAAAATGTAATAGTATTATAAAACACGGTTTTAATAGAATAGGGAATAACTATTTAGTCGGAAAGTAGTGTTTGTAAAGTACACGTATTACATTTGATAATACAGTAACAATGCATTTGGAAAGTAATTCATTAAAGATTCAAAGCAAAGTGAGGTATCGTCTAGTTATTTTGCTACTGCTGATAAGGAGAGACACTAGCTGAACCAGTTTTTTACATCTGGTCTTTTCTGCTTGCGCTGCATAATTCTTGCTTGTGTTGGAGCACATTTTTTGATTCAGTGCAGTGTTAAGAGAGGAAAACCAAAAGTTCATGTTCGTCAATTATGCTTTTTTATTTCAAGAAAGGTAAAAACGATATTCAGAGTGCTCGTAAAATTTGTTTTGTATATTGCTATACATGTCTGTCTACATCTATGGATACCTCTTTTAAAAAGATTTAGCTGAAAATTCAAGTTACACAGTTCAGGAACTATCACACGGATTAACATTCCAAAAAGTACAGTTGATTAGCTTCTTTTTAAGAGTTTATCCTTTACAGATGATTATTGTCCAGATTGGGCATTATCTTCGAAGCTGAAATGTTTGCGCTAAAACTTCTCAAACCACCTTTGAACAGTGTCATCTGAATGAACACGTTCTTCATATACAGCTCAAATTTTACGAGCAGTCTGACTAGAATTGTTACATTTCTTGAAATAAAAGAGAATAATTGACGAAAATTAACTTTTTGGTTCTCCAGTTTTCGATCTGCAGTGAAACAAACATTATTCCACAATACAAGAAATAATTGTGCAGATCAGCAGAAAAAACTGAATGTACATATCCTGATCATTCACGGTCACACCATATGAGCTTTAGCGCAATAAGTAAACGAAACCGTGTTTCGTGTTTTTGAAAAACTGCAGAACTTTCCGGAGGACCAAATGTATAAAGAAGAGATTTTTTAAAAAATTCAATTACTACAAAAAACCAGTTACTACGCACAATAAAAACTTTTGCAGTTATGAATTTTTATTTTGTACTAAGTTATATGTAAAAGAATTAATTTGTAATACACTTCTTTAAAAGAAACGAAACAGTTTCATTATATAAACTAAAAACATAACATGTTGTGGATTTTTTTTTATTCTAGGATTTTTATTAAATGCGCATATTTTTATCTAATCCTTCAGACGAATTATTGGAGCTTTGTAGTTTTCTTAGATTTATGTCTTATTTTTTTCTGTATAAAAAAATCTGCAAAGCAGCTGCAATTTTAATATATTTCAATAAAACTTTGAGATAATTTTTGCAAAGATTATATTTATTTTAAAATTGAAAAATAAGTACATTTGAAACATAAGGTATCAAATTGTAACTTAAATTAATCTTTATAAAAAGCAAAACAAATAAACGTAAATCTAAAAATTGGGATGTGGTTATCTTCTGTAGCCATGTGGGTTGTGCCATAAATTTTACGCACTGGATAAGAGAAATATTATGTTCTAGAAGTAGATTTTACCAATTAATCCTTAAGGATGTCTCAAATTCCATGAAATACATTTGTGGTGTATGTAGTGATGAAACGTCTCAGACAATAGCATTCTGCATTTATTATATGTAAATCTTATTAAGAGACTGATGGAAGCACTGAGGGAAGCATTTTGACCAGCATCGGATATATTGTTATAAAAGCGATGAGTTCAGGCAGCACTTTTGAAGGTATAGTTTCGCGAGTTATTGTTCTCGTACAAGGAAAACCCTTAAAATCTCCACTGTCACGCCGCCCCAAACGCAGTGGTATAGAATCGGCGAACTTCGTTCCTAGATAGCAGGGGACAACATGCTAACCAATGGACTGACTGAGCACAGGTAGACTGAAGCCACTCCTGATAGAATACATTCACTTGGAAGGTAGGCAAATGAAAGCATAATTGTCCTTGAGTTTGAATTTTGATCTGTTTATACCTCTAAACAAACTAATAGAAATTTGGGGAAATTTTCATTTCAAGGAGAGAATGGGAAGAAAATTTGTATAAAAATGAAATTTATTGAGTAAATAAACACATAAAAGCTGTAATGTGCTATTACAAGGAACAACGCTTGATGAGAATAGCAAGAAAAAAAAACAAGCTTCAAAGTTTGTGTTACAGATTACAATTGGTGAAATTACCTGCTTTTTAAAACGGCTCAGCAGCATCATGGCTTATTATTCGTTTAAGTTCAAATCCCGGAAGAAGACTTTTTTTTTACAGCGAAAGTATCCATCAATCGTTTTCGAACCGCATTTGAAAAAAAAAGTATAAATATTTAGATTTACAAAAAATATGAATAAAACATATGCTAATTCAAAATCTATTCAAGCACATGTTCTACATACTTCAAGTTCTAAAAAAGTGCAAACCGTGTGGTGGTATGCAAAATTGTGTTCCTTTGGAAGGATGGAGCAACTCCTCACTGGCATTTAGGAGTTCAGAACACATTGTCTGCCGGATTCCCACAATGATGTATTGCGAGATGTGGTCCAATACTGTATCCATCGTTACACATCCTTTTAGGCAAATGTAGAAATGGTGAGATTGCAAAAACAAAACTTTATAACTATGTGTATCCATTGTTATTTCAATCTTCTTAATGCAACGATTACATGTTGTATTACAGACTGTTCAAATTAGAGCGTTTCGTCTCTGACACCCTGTATATATCTTTTCTTTTTCATTTATGCTTCGGAGGTATACGATTTGTTTTTAATCTTTTAACCTCATGGATGCATGCACAAATACGATTTTTTTCACACAAATCGGTACTTGTCTATTATCCCATCGACTACCTTTTTAGTGTATCTTATAATTCTCGTAAAATAAAATATTAAAACAATTACAGAATTCCCCTGTACTTGCGATGTTTTTAAACAATTATAATTAGAGAACTCAAAGACTTATCCTGAGTTTCCATTAAATTATAAAATTAAGGGAATAACTAGTCCCGGTGTTCTTTATATATCAAATCTACACACCTTGATACAATTTTCTTTTGTACGGGTGATATTTATCAAACAATAAATAGAACATGTAAGAGTAAACTAAAATATATTATTTGACAAAAAATACTAAAAATGAAATGCAGATATATGTATTCGAAAACCACCTTCTATATATATATATATATATATAAATAATAATAATAAAACATAATAAAAAAACATACGTTTGTTACTATTAGTTTGTGTTCAATGCGACAGAGCTATTAAAATATAGATTGTAATTTAAAATTTTAGATATTTTCCTGCATATACTTATTAATAAAAAATGATGCATAATAATGTAATTTGTTTTAACACTGTTGCGATAAAGGTGAATGTTGTCAAGTTGAATATCTTTGATATTATGTATTTGTTTTCTGAAAAGCATCTGTATAATTATGCTAATTTCTTGTTCTACAAACCTTCAATGTAAGTATTCAAAGGAATGTTTACCATCATCAAATATGCATATTCCAACAACAATAGGATTTTGCGTCCAGTTAAATAATAAAAAAGTACAGAATTTTTTTTTCTATTTTTAAATTAAAATATTAAAAAATACAAAATCAATTTAGTTATATAAAGTTTCTTGTAATGTAATTCTAGTCCAAAAACGCTTTAAAACAATTACTTAAATCGCCTCTACTTGCTTTTATTTAAACAAATGTGCACAAACTAATTAAAGACAAACAGAATGCAATTAAAACAAATAATTAAATCTCAAGTGTTAATCAAATTGAAGATCTCTAACAGATTTAACACGAAACCCACGAAAATTTATTTTTATCCTGCTTTTGATTTAATTCATCCAATTTGTGCAGAAAATGAAACTTAGCTAATTAATTCTTGAAATTACCAGTTTTAAGGCTATCAACAAGGACACGAAAATATTTTTTTTTTACGGATAAATTAGGTCACATTTTCTTTACATTTTAAAGTTACTTTGATCTGTTGTTTTACTTTGTTTACTTTGTTCTTTATTTTGAGCTTAAAATTTATAAGGACTCCAAATCATACATTTTATACAATTCAAAAGTATGACAAAAATTATAGAATAAGTATTTATAATCCAAATATTGAAGATTTAATGATAAATAATAATAATAATTAAAAAATATATATATAAAATAAGAAAAAAATATAAAAAAAGTTTATTGTCTTAATAATAGGGACAGTGCCTATAATTTCGAATAAATACAGTTTTAATAGACAATGTAATCACCTTTATGTTTGTGACACATGGACATACGATTCGACATGCTTGAAAAGCGATTTGGTGATTATGTTTGGATATAGTTCCCCAGCTAATCTGAATATCTTCCTTAAAATATTGTTTGCCACATAAAAAGATTCACAACTGTATTCCATTTTTTTAAATAACGTTAATATCATGCAATTGAGGTGGCATATCAATTAATGTTACTGTTATCGTTGAACCACATTTTCGTAGTTTGCGAAATATGTTATGCTGCATTAAATTATCGGAAAATTATTTTTTTGCATTCCAAAACAACCAAATGCCTATATTTGAGTTTTTAAATGCGGAAATATACGTTTGAGTTCATTTTCCTAATAAAAATAACTAAATTAGATTCACTTTCAGCTGACACAAGAACCGTAACCATGACTGCTCAACCGATATTTTAATAGGCTCCATGCAACATTTATATAACACAAATCATGCCCGTATTTACGTATAACTTTAGGCTCACCAACATTTTAACTTTTTTCATCCGTGTGAATTTATATGTTAATACCGGTGCGATTTCAGGACGATTAGAAACGCTGCATGTAGCCGTTAAAATAAACGAGGATGTGTCATGTTTTGGGGTGAGGTATGAACTCAATATAAGATGCGTCAACTTTTATGTCTGTAAGAAAAACATCATAAAGGCTACACAAATACTTTTAAATATTTTGGCATATCGTTGCTTTTATGAGAGGGGGAAAATATCTTTTAAAAATATAATGCATGAAGCCATATCTCAACCGTTATGTGATTTTTACCTCGATCTCACAATGTGAACATTATAAAAATACGAATGGTGAATTTTTTTTATGTAAATGGCAAGCCATATTCATTTATTGAGAAAGCTCGGGAGAATGCTCAGTCTTGCGAAAGCTATTTAAAATCCCTGGGCAAGCTATGCCCACATCATAACTATCAAAAATTGGCTCGAATAATGCCGAAACATTTATAATAAAACAGTATAATATTCGAATTATGAGCAGTATCGTTATAAGTATTACTATTAAAAAACTAGCCGCATCTGGCGCCTAGTTTGGTATCCCTTAAATGTATTCTAAGCGTTGCATTAGGTTGATTTTATTCATAACTAGCTCATCCGTCCGGCGTTGCCCGGTCCCGTAAAAAAATAGCTAAAAACGCGAAAATACTCTAAAGATCGCTGCACGAAGAAACCGTTCCTGTGGCAATCCTTTCGTATTTTGGGAAGTAAAGAGAGAGAGGGACCCTGAAGCGGAAGTAAATTCAATATGAGTCTAGGTCATTTGATGAATCAAATGACCTAGACTCATATTGCGGGTCAAACTAGACTCAAGTGGGTCAGTTTTTAGGCAAAATTAACCCCTTTGCGACGAGCGTCCTTTGCAGAATTTTTAATCTTTTGCCACCGGTTTTTCAAAACAGAAATTTTCGCCTAATTGACACTCAGAAATGCTAAGATTTAATTAAGCAAATCTTACAATAAAAAATAACTGGTGAGAAAAATCGAGGATTCTAAGCATCTTATGCGTCACGTATACGTGTCGTTCGTTCCCAAGGGGTTAAGAAATGTTACCGACCGATTTTCCTTAATCTGCATTTTCGGAATCAGAAAAATAAACTACGTATAAACTGTGACATTCGAATCGATACCTGCAATATTTTTCTTAATATTCGAGGATAAGTGAGAATGAGAATATTCCGTTTAGTTGGATTACCAAATATGTAATTCACTCTTATGGTTTCCATAAAAATAGCCATTTTTGGCGCACGCACAGGAAAACGTTTTAGTTCCACCGCCAGGAGGCTTATTCTGATCTAAAGGCACCTCCGACACGTGTCCTCGCTGTCCATGGCAACCGTACAGCAGTCGTGCTGCGCACGTGTTGCCAAATGTTTTAGTTCAACTTTTCCCCAGTGTGGGCATACTGTTCTAAATAAACTTACTTCCTAACGAAACTCCAGCACGTGTCCCCGCTGCCTACGGCAACATTTAGTATTCGTGCTTCATACGCGCTGCGAAATCCCTTAGTTAAAATTTCCACCGTCAGGATCTATATCTTAATTACTTACTACATATACCTTAATTAGTTCATGTTAAGTTGAATGAACCAATTTCCGTTCAATCCTGGCCCATAGAACCCAAGATAATAAATCACCCCCTTGACGATTAATATACAAAAATGTTGGTAACCAAGAGCTGAAAAAATTATAACGATGTTTATTTGGTAACTCGTAGATCTAGGAAAAATGCTAGAAAAATTTTGTTTGAATCGGACCAATATTAAATGCAAAATCTTTGAGTTCCACTTTCCATTCCCCACTCTGTTCTAAACAAACCTCTTACAGAACGAAAGCCTACCCCATGCCTATATTTTGTTACTCACCATCCTGAAAATTTCGTATGTATTGCACCGCGCTACAAGGCGGTGATCACGCCATTTGGGGGGTTGAAACCTCTATATACTACCACTATATATTATAATAACAGACTTGGAGTTGTGAGGTTCTCTCCAGACTTTCTTTCCGATTTATTCCATTATAGTTGTAGAACGACTTCTACTGAAGCATTAAGCAACATTACAAAATGCGTAATAAGCAATTTTAAAAATAAGGGTACTGCGCTTTGTTCGAGGCCATTATTAAAATGTTTACATTTGCAAAATAATATCATTTATATTATTTATTTTGTTAATATCACATTTTCTCAATTGATATATAGCGTAGAATGATGAATGGGGTATCATAGGATAGGAGTTTTTGCCTACATCTGACATTGCATACATAATTTAATTATTATGTTGCGTACAACAATGAATGAGCTATCACTGATTAGGATTGTTTGCCCACATCTGACATTGCATACTCAATGTATTAAAAAAACTTTGTTTGAAATTTCACTTAAATTAAAAATTATATATATTATTTCTGTTGTCAACATCCCTTTTTCTATGCCTTTACAAAACACAGAACGATGAATAGGATATCATTCGAATGATTTTGGAACCTACTTTTGGATATATTCAAGCATTTTTTATTGTAAATTTGATGGAATAAATGAGATGACATTCATGCTTGACTAATGTTTTTTGGAGATATTTTTATCATTATGTTTTTTTTAAAAGTTTAAACATACATCTAAAAAATATTAGATATTGCTAAAATATTTTACACTGAAGTCCGAATCTCTCGCACGATTTGATTTTCGATGTCAACTTTCAACTTTTCTAAGTGCATTAAAAACGCGCAACGATGAATGACATATCATACGGTAAGTTTTTCAACAGTATTTTGACATATTTCACTAAAACACGTTGCTTGATAAAAAATCTGCTGTTAGTTAAAAAATCATGAAAAAGTTTCAGAAAAAAAATTCAAAGATTGTACTGAAAAAGCCTCGTATGGTCCACCTTAATTCTTATATATAACTTAAGAATAAGCAAAACGTTTACTCAAATGTGAAGATATTCGCAGCAATAATTAGTAGTAATTACTTAATATTTAAGCGAGTTTGATTATTAAAAAAACATGCGAACATTTAACCGTATTATATGCATATTTTTTGTATCATTCCACATCATACTTGTTGATATTTCTGTTGAAACAGCTAAACAGTGTGAAGTGCGTTAACACTAAATTATGCTACTTTTCGTCCAGTGTCAAATTCTGATTTACTTTTCCCATAAGAAATCTCTGTAAATTAATCTATTTTGCACATAAACTTAATTCTCACTTCCTGCCACGTACAAAAATATACATAGAATGTGCACGGTTGTAATTAGAATTTCTATAATTCTCTTCATTTATTTTTTAAATTTATTATATTTTTAATAAAATATTTTTTAAAAGATTGGCATTCATAATTTAAATAATATATTTTAACTTTGTAATCCTTTACCTGAATCCTGAAATCTTTTATTGTGTTAATCCGTAGATAATGTTTTCCCATGGAAGAACATTTTTTTTTTTGCAGATGAAAAAAAAAACGATTATAGAAGTCACTGTTCCAAAAATTTAGAAGGAACAACGACATACTTAGTTACGAAAAATCCTTCAAATGTCAAATATTTCTTTCATTTGTGTAGGAAAATAGTTGTTTGTTACCAGATTTTACGTTGGGTTTTATAAATCTGTGATACAGGTTTATGTTTATTTTATCTTAAAATGTGATCATCTATTTCTTTTGTCCTTCACGCATCACTACAGAATAAAAACAAAAATGGTTAAGAAGCTATCTCAAATAATTGAATACCTCTTTATTCATAAGTTTTTATTCTCTGATTAGGAGTATTCACAATGTTTTTGAAAAAAATAGTGAAACACATTCACACCGACTTTTACCACTATAATTTATAGTCGTGTAAAATTAAGGACGGTTTTAAATAATGAAGCGAATAAAACGATTTTCTTTTGTTTCGAATGAATGGAAATGACCACTGTTTATTATACCAATTATTTTATTAAATGTATGAATAACAAAAATGAAATAAAAGTTACTTAGAAAATTATATGGTGTACTTTATTATGTTGATACTAATATTTTTTAATTGATCGTAAATGTTATTAAATAAAAAAAATATTTTATTAGAAAATTATAACATATAAATATCAATATATTTATTATGGCACAAAGAGCATTAACATCTAAAAACAAGTAATGATATTTATGTAAACTCTGCATAAATAGTGATTTTTTATGAAGTGCTTTATTTAGCAATCAAATTTATCTTTTGTCTCAACTGTTTTTGTTAATTTAGTTATTTTCTAATAACTAATTAATAATTGACCTTTTTGATAACATAAGCTGTTTCTTGTTTTTTGTATTAACGTGATTTTCCCAGATTAACAGTTTTTTATTAGAATCTTGTTGTTACATATAAGAAGTTTTAAAAAATGGAATTGTTCAGATTCTGAAACGGGATATTTCCCACTATTAATGTTTAGAATTAACCCACTCTCAACTCCAGGCACCATTGAAACATGTAAAAATCGACATTTTATTTCCTAATTTTACAATAATCTTGCATTTGTAGGTTAGTAAGATTCTAGACTTTGCATAACATCTGGAAATGATACACACAAACACACACACACACACACACACACATATATATATATATATATGAATGATATTATAATGTTTTGTTCATCGCTAACTGCTTTGAAGTACAGTTAGGCAACTGGATATGGTATTGTTTACTGGAAAATTCAACAAGTATATTTTCTAATTTCAAATAAATATTTATTTATACTTTTTTTTCCGGTACTAATTTGCAATTTTTTTTTATATAATAGTCCAAAGAAGGTTTATTTCTTTGGACTATTATATAACCTTTTCACATTTTCGTACAATGAATCGGCTCATTAGTTGAATAAACCTTTTTATCCGTCTACATTGAGCGACGGCATACATTGCTTACCCATCTTACGGGTTATTTCAAAATAATGCTCTTTCCAGAATAATTGATTTTTTATTGCTCTCTGTAATTGAGGTATTGAAAACGACTGAGATCTTTAAGCCCTCCGCAGACGTGTAGCCACTAATGGATACAGGCCACGTAAGATGTTAAAACCCATAAATAGGATATAATATCTAAAATCTGGGAACAATTTGGAATTGAAGAATACGCTAAGATAACTACTTCTGGAGACAAAGGGTTAAATGTCATTCCTTTGTTTTCTGATTACCCATATACCATAAAAGTGGATGTTGTTTTAATAAAGAATATTGTCTTCATAGAAGATATAGTTGCAAACTCTATATGTTTTGAAACTAGTGAAAAATGGAATTTCTCCATTTATATATTAACTAACAATTCATACTTATTTTATTTTGCACATTAGGAAAAAAAAAAAAAAAAAAAAAAAAAAAAAAAACTATCACAAAATTGAGTTTTTTTTTTCTTTTTAGATATTATCTATCAGAAATAAAGTGAATGTTTATATAAATGTATAAATGTTTCAATAAAAGTAATACGAATAGGTACATTTGCTAATTTGACCTGGTTGAAATATTAGCCAAAACAATAAATCATGAATGCATTTTAAATCTTACAAGCATCACTTTCACTCACAGTTATTCTTCACCTGCATCACAGTCTCCTAAAGAGAGCTCTGCAGTAGAATGAATTACTACACAACATGGGTTTGACAAAGCCACCTTTTGACTAGTGTTGGACACAAAGGCATTTTTAATTGAAAGGGAAATAGGGTAAAAAGCAGAGCCGTGGCGGCTCGTCAAGCAGAGTTCATAATCAATTTAGTACCAGGATGTTCGAATTCGTACATTAAATTTGATCTTACCTAATCGTTTAAGGTTATACGATTAAGCAAGGAGTAATTCAGTTTCTTAAAATATTGGTAGTAACGCGATTATGACTCCTGACGATCCGCTACTGAAGTAGACATCTCAGATCTACCGTCTTTATAAGTATGCATGTGCTACACCGCCGTGTAAAGTTAATGAATTTTATAAATCTTTTTACGCATTTATATGCATGTTTAGAATATATTACAAAAATATAGAGATACGTACCCAATTGTAGAATTGTGTATAATATAAATAAAAAAAATCCATCGTTTGCCTTTATCTTAACGCTTTTGATTCACAAAAAACACCCACGGATTTAGTTACCTCTAATTCAAAAATCACTGAAAAAATCATAAACTTTTATCACATCAATTTTAAATAATTCTACCAGCAAACTTATTAAAATGCTGGTTTGCGGTCTGTTATACTCTTTTTTCAATTTGGGCTTCCTAAATATTATTTAACCTGTAAGAGAATTTATGTGAGTATTTAAAGGATAATTTCCTGCGAAGTAAAATAAACCCAATAAATCGCAGTTTTTAATTAATATACTTTATGATTTTTAAATATAATTTAAAGCGTCAGATAACTGTACGTTAATTTATGTTATATGACTCATCAGAGTGATTGTCAGGTTCAACGAAGAGAACTCGACTCTATTCTAATTATACAAAATCATTTATTGTTTATGTAAGGTTTATTGAAGTGGAGAACACTACTTCCACAGATTATTTTATTGAAAAGTGTAAAAATTGGTTTAGTAATAATTAATACACATTTCATAATTACTCGTGTATAACGTTTAAACGTGCGCACGCAATTAGTGTTTTTTTAAGTTTATTCCCCCTCCTTGTAAATTTTATAAATACTTACTTTAATTATATACCTGTTACGCCTAGCCTTTCGCCATCTCGCGAGTTAGTCACTCGTATAATTCTACATTATTTTACTTCGTTTCTTTTACAGAATTCCTGGTTTTAGTTGATTATAAAGAAAAATTTGCAGCTGTGTTTTTGCTCATGAACGAGTAATTTCATTCATTTATCAGAAAAATTACTTGTTTCATCCAAACGATGGGATGACGCCCTTTTCCGCATGCTCCAGCGAATAACAGGAAACTGTCATTCGAATGATTACTTTCCCTAATGATCATGCCTTCTTTTTGCACACGCTGCAGTTATTTCCTTCGATTATTCCTCATTTATCGAAAATCATTCGGTTCCTCCGTATTTCGTATGATTTTTCGAAAGTGCATTTTTGTCCACTATTCATTTATTATCTCTTATTTTCTTACTAGACTTTCTTGCAAGTGATCTTGTTAACTTGAGTTTCCAATGTCCCGAAAGGGGCAATGGCTATTCCAGCTGTAAGTTTTGGGAGATATTCAGTGGTTTAAGAGATAGAGACGCATTTGCATTTTGACGATACTGTTTTACGTATTTTTGTTTTATTACTGATTTCTTTTTTTTATAAAGTTATGGGCCTCTCCTTAGACTGTCACTTGTTTGTTTTACTCGTCTAGTATGTTTTAGGCAATTTTAAAGTTTGATTGTTGATTACACCTTTTTAAAAACATTTTTAACTTTCTTTCTATTAGCTTTCTATTACCTCTGTCCTGCGGCATACCAAGCATTTCAACTCTTCTTCAGTACTGTATACGTGTACCATCGGGATGAATGATTTTGTTATTCCGTTAAACATTTTTCTTATTGTTCGTTATTATTTTTCAGAGTGGATTTTAAGGAGGAACTGGTTCGTCTGTAAATGATATTATCGTACAATTGCGTTTTTTTGTTGTTGTTTTTTTAACCACACAGTCATCATATTGACGTCAAACATAGATAAAGAATAATTTCACAATATTTATATAGTGGTTTTGAACTAGGTAATTAACTGATGAATATAATGTATGTTTTATCTTGGATTGCCTGCAAAAATATAATAGTTAATGAAATCGAAACATTTAAATTTTGATAAGTATAGCGCAAAAACAATTCGTCTTGTATGACTTTAATTTTAGATACATATGACGTAATGATAACAAGGATGCAGAAAATAAATGTGTATAATTAAAAAGTAATTTAATATACAGGGTGATTATAAAAAAAAAAAAACTATCCCGATATATGAGCCCATAACTGTCATAACGTTCACAGAAACTGAATGAAATTCTGGCCTAAAGTATTTTGAGGTATGCGCTCAAGAATCACGTGAAAAACAACAATTAAATTCTAAAAATTACGGTTACAGTGACAAAATTTCGAAAATTTCAAATGGCGACACCAACTTTTTTTTTTATTGGAATGTGATCTTCGTAGTGAAAAACTATAAAAAGCGTTGGAACGGCACCTGTAGCACAAAAATCGCGCTAGTCAAACTAAGAAGAAAAGTGAAAACAACCAATAAAGGACAGAGAAGAAACAGAAAGTAAAACATTTTATTTTTCAGTGCTATCCACCATCTGCCGCATGTAAAGTGTCGTCGTGTGTAAAATGAAAATGCATGAAACACAATAAAATATTTTGTTTTCTGTTGCTTCTCTGTCCTTATTGGTTGTTTTCACTATTCTTCTTAGTCTGTCTAGCGCCGGCGATATTCGTGCTACAGGTACCGTTCCGACGCTTTTTATGGTTTTTCACTATGAAGATCACATTCCAATAAAAAAAAGTTGGTGTTGCCAAAATATTGGTGGTGTGAAATTTTCGAAATTCTGTTACTGTAACCGTAATTTTTAGAATTTAATTGTTGTTTTTCACGTGATTCTTGAGCGCATACCTCAAAATACTTTAGGCCAGAATTTCATTCAGTTTCTGTGAACGTTATGACAGTTATGGGCTCATATATCGGGATAGTTTTTTTTTTATAATCACCCTGTATATTAAATTACTAGTTTTTGAAACATTGGATATCTTGTTTAATGTTTTAAGAAGAGCTGGGAAAATTCCAAAAGTTTAATCTTCATGTTCGCTCTATTCACCAAACGCCCGTCAAAAATGGAAACTGCTGCTAATATAAAAGTCAATACAGGAAATTGCACCATATCATGTCGGAGAAAATCATAACTAAAATGGCCGGGTGAGGGGGGGGGGAAGACGAATGGTCTACGTTGTGTGAGGATTGGACCCATAGAACCTAAGACGAATAAAGAAGAAATGTAAACTATGCAGCAGAAAAGACAGGAAATTGCAGCGCCCCTAGCGGAGAGAACCATAACTGAAATGGTGGTGATGGTGGTGGAAAACAAACCACGACGAATGATCGAAGTTGTGTGAGTATCGTACCCATAGAACTCCAGATATTGAATAAAAAATAAATGTAAACTAAAGATCCTCTAAATATGTCCCTTTCATTTTTACTCCACTTCACCTCGCATTGAAGATCGATTAAGAAAACATCCATTCAACGCCGATTCGGGTTGAATCGCTCGGTTTTATTTTCGTTCCAATTATCATTACTAAGGTCGATTCCTCGATACGTGTAGCATCGTTCATTTTACTTTTTTTTAAAATCATCATTACTGGCAGAAACATTCTATCGATCTACAATAATGATTTGAAAGAAAAGGTAAAATGACCAATCTATTCTCGTCAGGAGTTGCTAACGGAGATAGATATATATTTTTGGAGCTAATTTCATAGAAATATATATTTATTCTTTCGAATTTACTATTTTAGAGACAGAGCCAATGTCAAATTTCATATAAGGGCCCTTTTTTCAGGTTAATTTGTTTATATTTTTGGTTTATAGTTTAGTTATTTGGATTACTATTTAATTCAGCTGTATTTTCAAGTTCGTCCCCTCTGCCTTCTCCCTCCCTCTAAATAATAACTTTCTTAATTATTGTTAAATTTGTACGGGATATTTTTTGGTATTCTTCTCAAGTCATTTGATCACCAACTAAACATTAACATGATTTCTGCAACTCTTGGTGTCCAGTATTTATAACCAATAATAAACATTTTCGGCTTTTTATCAGTTCAAAACATTTTATACTTGCTTTAAAGCCTCTTTGCTCATTAGTCTCTCAAGTTTTACTCCTCCCTCTCCCCCAAATCATAACTTTCTTAATTATGGTCCGAAGTTAAAGGGACCATATTTCGCATTCATCCCGAGTCATTTGGTTAACAACTAAATATTGATATTATTTCAGCAACACTTGGTGTCCACTATTTTTAAATAACAATCAAAATCTTCGGCTTTTCTACAGTTTAAACATTCCATCCTTGCTTTAGAGGCACGTCAGGCATGGTTCTCGTGACTTAAGTTGTGTATCTCAAGTTTGTGTTCTGTTCTTTGAGATTATTGTTCCTCCTTAGTGATCTAGAATGTTCGTAGTCGGGTCGGGTTTCCATTTGAAGTCAACCCGCAGCCCTACCGGAACCCGAAAAAAAAATTTCATGGATTCGAAATCGATAAAATATATATATATTTTTTTTTACCCGACATATTTCTACCCGAACTCTACCCACAACTAGAGATATTTCAACCCGAAATGAAAGGAAGTCAATTCATGTTTTTTTTTCCAATTATAAAAAGTGATTTTAAATTATATCTCTATTCTTTAATACCAATTTAATATTTTGTACGGACCACAATCAAGACAGTTATGATTTGGGGTGGAGGGGGAAGGGGGGATGCATCTTGAGTGATGCATCTAAACTAACGCAAACCCTGATTAACGTGGCTCTCAACCTAGGATAGAATGTTTTACCGGCAGGAAAGCCGAATGTTTTTATTTTTTGTTCATAAATAGCGGTCACCAAGAGTTGCAGAAATAATATCAATGTTTAGTTGGTAACCAAATTACTTGAGAAGAAAGTAAAAAAAGACTCTGTTCAAAGCGAAGCATAAGTAAGAATGTTATGATTTGACGGGACAGGGAGGGAGCAGAGAGGGAACGAATTTGACAAATACAACTTAATAAACTAGTAACCCAAATAACTAGTCTCTAAACTAAAAGTATAACAATTTAACTGGAACGAAAACGGCCCTTATACTAAGTTTGACAGCAGTTCTGCCTCTGAAATGGTAAAATCGAAAGAATAAATGTAAGATATATTGCCATTACATGAGAGTTAGAAATATCGATCTATTGTCTCATTTCTGTTATCACGATTCACGATCAAATTTCCTATCAATTGATCTATAAATTTAGGAGTTACTCTTTTTACGCTATCTGTGTGAGAATCGATACTAGAATTTAGAAACCGATTCTTGTGATCGATACTGTTTTATATGATGTCGATGTTTATCCGTACTCGATTTTTCCAGAATCGTCCATCACTAAAATCAATGGAGGATAAATATTTGAAATCTTTATTTAGATTTGTATTAAAAAGCTTATTTAATGAATTAACAATCAGAGTAATAAAACGTCCACGTATTCTTATCATCCATCATAAAATTCACATTATTTAACAAACTAAAATAAATAATTATTACCTATATTTATTGTAAATGTTACATAATTTAGATGCTTTAAAGGCTTTAAATATATTCTAAAAGTAAATACTGAAAACACAGTGCGGTAAATAATATTTTAATTAGACTAAGCTTTTAAAGGTTATTTGAACAAGCTTAAGAAAACAACACTTTCATGATAAATATTTACTTTTCTGTATTTAAATAAAATTATCTCTGCCCTAAAAAGACAGGATACGCTGAGAAATTTATTCTCAAATTATAAGACAAGAAAAATAATTTTATTAATTTACACAAAATAAAATGTCAGCGTGTGTTAAAGTAATCATTTACCACCAGATTTTAAAATCGGTTTCACAAATTTATTTATAATTCAGAATGGTTACAATATTTGATTTATGCTTTTATTATTAAAAGAGTTCTAAATGATTTCTAAAAAGAATTAAATATTTTGCTATTTAAATTAATAAATTTTAATAGCCCATTCTTAGATTTAATGTTAATCGACAATGACTGTTTAACAATACTGGTTATATAGCAATTATAATAGAATTACAAGCATTATCATGTTCCGAAATGAAATTTATACTTATAATTAATATCTGTGATAAAGAGTATAGTGAAAAAAAGCAGAAAATGAAGACACTTTGATATCTTCGTAACTTTAAAAAACGTGGCGGTCTGATCGTATTCTCATTAGTATGTTTTCAATTTATTATTAGCTGCGGCAACATTCGTGCAATTTGCAGACGATATTTTAAATACTTTGTGTACTATTGGATTCAAAAGCAAACGATTGGCGTGTTTGTTTTGATTATGGAGAAAAAAGAATTTCGCGTTTGGATAAAACACTTTTTTTGCGCGGAACAAATATTACCGAAACTGAAGAAAAGTTGAAAAAAATATTATGGGGACTCTGTTCCATCACATCGTATGGTTCACAAATGGTTTACAGAATTTCGTTGTGGCCTTACGAACACAACAGATGCAGAACGTTCTGGACGTCAAATTGAGATCAAGACTGAAGAAATAGTCAACAAAATTCATGATATCGTGTTAAAAGATCGCCGTGTGAAAGTGTGTGAGATAACTAAGAAGGTAAAAATTTCAAATGAACGTGTAATCAATATCTCGCATGAACATTTAGGTATGAAAAAGTTATCAGCAAGATGGGTGCCGCGATTTCTGACAGTGGAACAAAAGCGGACTCGTGTAACCATCTGAGCGCAATTCAAGCAAATTTTTGTGACGTTTTGTTACAGTTGATGGAACATGGATACATTACTACACACCAGAAATGAATGAACAGTCTAAACAGTGGACTTCATCTAATGAACGTGATCCGAAAAAGTGAAAAACTTTCCATCGGCCGGTAAGATTATGGCCACAGTTTTCTGGTTGTCAAAGGGTGTAATACTCATTGACTATCTGGAAAAAAGGAAAAAAGTATCACCGGATAGTATTATGCTGATGAATTGGACCGTTTTAATGCAAACTTGAAAGAAAAGCGGCCGTATTTGTCCCAGAAAAAAGTGCTTTTTCATCACGACAATGCGCCAGTGCACACTTCGGAAATCGCAGCCGCTAATTTGGTTGAATTACGATACGAATTGCTCCCTTATCCACCTTATTCTCCTGACTTTGCCCCCAGTGATTTTTTTTCTTTTTCCAAATAAAAATAAATGGATTGGTGGAAAGAGATTTTCTTCAAATTCTGAGATCATTAATGTCACAAATGATTATTTTGAAGAGTTTGGGAAATCTTATTTTTTGGAAGGAATAAAAAAGTTAAAACATCGTTAGAAAAAGTGTATCATTATGAACGATGTATCATTATGTCGAAAAAGAAAATGCATTTTGGTACGTATGTTAGTTTTTTCATTTCTAAGTCACGGACTTATCAAACTGTCCTCTTATATTGCAAATATTAAGTAAGTCTGTAAAAATTCTTTTAACAGTTAAAATACACAAATAATACAAATATCATCGGAATCCCGAAATATTAAAATTCCTTGTTAAAGATGCTTAATTAAATCGAATTTATATTTTTACATTTTTTCCTGTTTCTATAAATTTAACGAATAACTAAACAATTAAAATTGCATAAAATAATTTTAATTTATTATTGTTGACTCTTATTATTCGCAATTTTAGAAGTAAATTTCCAGAAATTTAATTTCTTCTGCAATTTTCAGAATTAGGACGCCTAAGGGGATTAAGGGTATTTTAGATGTTTGAATACCAGAAATTTATAACGCGAAGCTCGCCATATTTAAACACATAACTGTTTTCGTTAAATAAGTCAAATATAACTTTTAGAAAAAATCTGACATAAGGGGTATGAACCCTGGATCTTTAACATATTATAAGGATTCTGCCTCAGCACTCTAATGTTCTAAATGGTTTAACAAAAAATATATTTTAAATACACAATACGTTAAAGTAAAGAATTGAATTTAAATACATAAATGCATTTGTAATAAAACAATATATGCAACCAACTTATGTAATAAAATTAAATAAGTTATGTTTTTGATTTCCATTATTTTCCTAGCTGCAAATGAATTTTTCAGGTTTCATAATTAATTCAGTTTTTACAAATCAACCACGCATTTAAAAATATATATATGCATGAAAAGAATAAATTATGATTTTTGAAACAAATAATCGGTTCTTTAATTATTGTTTAGCGGTAGTGACAAAACTTTTTTATAACAGTAGTTTTTAGACAATTGGTGCATATTTATGAAACAGAAAATAATTAATTGCGTAGCGAATGTTTTTGACATCAAAGTGGTATAAAAAATTATTATTTTTTTAGGTTTCCTTTGTCTGATTTTTTGTAAATAAATATAATTAGTGAAGTAAATTCTTGTTTTGTATGCAATGTATTGAAAATGTAATTAAATTGGCGATAATTATGTAACAGTTTTTTTCAGCAATGCAATCTGAAGTAAGACACTCTCTTCATTTTAATTATGCTGATTAAATATACCCTACATTTTTTTCTGTAACACGATAGTGTAGTGGACAAATAAATATTTAATAATATCAAATACGAAATAGAAATGTTTCAAATTTAATTTGAAGAAGTTTACTTATAATTCTAAAGTTACGTATTAAAACTTTTGCCGAACTTGATACCAATGCATGTTCATGTGTGTTAATGAAATTTGAATTTAATCATACTTGAAACAATCTTAGAAGATGTTTTAAAAAGTTTGTTAATTTCATTCCTTACATGTCTGGCTTAACGTTGTTTCGAATTTCACTGCATTATCTCCGTTAATAAATAATTATATAACATTTGTTTTCTAAACTTTTCTAAATTCAAATATATTTTTCGGTTTATTTTCATTGGATGCAAAAGGAATTCTTAGGTTTTATAGGATGCTCCTTAACCCATTCGGGACCATGGGTGCATATATGCACCCTCAAAAGAGCATACAGAATTTGTTTAAGACACCACTAAAAAATAAAAGTAATATTTGCTTTCACTAATTAGAGCATTTTTGTGATAGTTTAAATAAAGGTAGCTTTTTCAAAAAAAGTGATGCCAACCGAATAAAATTTGTTTAAAAGCCGCCGGTCCCGAAGGGGTTAAACAAATACCCTGAGTATATTTGCCTTTATAAGTTTCACTATGCTATGCTGCACACAAACAAAAAAAATTACACGTTATTGGAAAAAAAAAAAAAAGATCAAATATGCATAAATTTCTCGATTAAAATATAGTTACAGTGAATGTGTGTATGCAGTTTACTAAAGTAGGAAACTATAAAAATTATTGCAGATTTGTGGCATTGTTTTAAATGTTTAAGTTATGGCAGAAAACAATCATACGCTGTTTCTGCTGCGCATGGGTTATATTGAATTGATTCTTTAAGAATATTTCCAATATGCATCAAGAAAAATTCAGAACCAACTGATATATTCAACAAACTTACAAATGATCCTAGTGATGCATATTTAATTTCCTCTCATATGTTTCAAAGAAGTACTTTAGTATTTCAAGGAGATAAAGTTCTAAAAATAAAATAAAAAATATGCAAGCTAAACGTTTGTATCGAAAATGTCATTCAGACAAGCCTAGTTAAAATAGATTGTTTTTTCTTTACTTTTTTTTATTTTACAAAACCCTTGCGATGACATTGAAATTAATATTAAATTAGTAAACTGTGATTAAATATAGACTATATTAGGAAATTCATAAAAATAATAAATATATATACATAAAGTATGAATTGTTGTATGAAATTTCTATTCGAATATTATATCATTAAGAAATTATATTATTTTAATGTCATGTGCACTTTTTCCATCTAGATATTTTTAATTTTGTGTTAGTTCTACATAGAATATGATGAAAGTGTTTTTTTTTTCATAAAAGCAATACTCTTCTATTATGATTTATTATTACTAAAACTATTATTTAAACAGAAATATTATTCAAATTTTAACAAAAAGTCTTTATATGAGCTAAACATTCATTTCAAAAATGGCAATTAGACAACTCTAGTACAGACAAATTGGTTTTCTTTAAATTGGTTTTTTGTTTTACCTTACTAAACCTTTGCAATGAACTTAATTTATATTCCATTATCTTAGATTTATAAACAATTGTGAACTAATTTAAGTTTCTTTCGAAAAACAGTATTTTTAGATATGTAGTTGGATACTTGTTACTCGTTTATCAAATAATAATAAAAATAAAAATAATAATAATAATAATGATAATAATAAATAATTAAAATATATGCATATATATTTTTTAATAAAATCGTCCTTTCCGAAAACACAATGATTATAAAATTTATGTTTGCACGTCTTTAGAAACGTAAAATCAATCATAGGCTGTTAAGGATCAACACTTTTAGTTGATCATTCAGAGTAGGATTTCATAAAGAACGATAGAAAGTTAAGCGATATAGTTAACCCGTTCCTGAAAAATTATCTAACTAACAATACGAGTCTTATCAACACACACACACACACACACACACACACACACACACATACACACACACACACATATATATATATATATATATATATATATATGGTGTTTTGACTAAGATGAGACACCACGGGATGCAATACTCCACGAGAAAATGGTAGTTGGTTAAAGATATGCAAAGTTGCAGTCGACATCAACAATCACGGCGAAGAGGCGAGGCAATGAAAAGAGTCCACAAGAGTTTCTTCCATAAAAACCAGCCAATTTCCAGACAAATCTTTTATTTAGAATAAGAGCGATGCCGTAACAATTCCCACGGGTATAAACTTATCGCCCTCAGGCTCCACGATGGCTCACTACATTGTTTTAAAGATGTTAAAGAACGGTGTGAAAATTCTACGAGACGTCGACACCAGATGCATATTTGTTTATACTTCCAAACACGTCAAAAATCCTCCCTTCCAAGGATGCAAGCGAGTTTTGTTCACTGAGCGGAGTGATCCAGAATACGACGTCACGAGCGCACAAACCAATGAGTGAGAGGCGAACTCCAGCCCAGCGAATGAGGCGAGAGGGAGAAGCTAAAACACGAAAGAGTTCGTCCCCTGTCCGCGCATCAATTTTGAAGTGAGAAAACCCCAGCGCGCGAAAATCAGAGCATGGAATAATAATAATAAAAAGAAAATGGCTTTTTGAAAAACATTCGAAATGAGAAAGCGTCTCGGAATTTTATAGATTGGGGAGCTGATAAAAGCTACGAATGAACTTAAAATTTTAGATTAAGATTTGGAATAAGATAATTATTAATATACGGATATTTACTTTTAAAAGGACATTAAATAGGAATAAATATTATTAAGAATTAAAGAAATACTGACTATGTCAGAAGTTAGATTAATTTAAAGGACTAATGAGAAATAAATGCGAAGGATTTGCGAAGGAAATAAATTTTTTATATAACATATATAAATATATATATATATATATATATATATATATATATATATATATATATATATATATATATATATATATGTGCGTGTGTGTGTGTGTGTGTGTGTGTGTGTGTGTGTGTGTGTCTGTGTGTGTTTTGTAAATGTATGAATTAGGAAGTACAATAATGAAAAAATGATTTATATATATATATATATATATCGTTGTTATACGATTATAGCAGGGCACGGCAAAAATTTCTGTTGCGCTCATATATTTGCAATCATTAAGAAATTTTAATGAATAAATATAAAAATATTTTTAGAATACTTAAGAGACATTTTTACAATGATACAAAATCTTTTACCATGGCGTAATACATTGTATTTGAGTAGATACAATTCCATTTTTCATCCTGAACTACACACATAATTAAGAGATTAAATCGTTAAGTAATCATGTTTTTTAATCCAACGCAAAATTATTGGCTGTATTACCCTGAAGACTGTACACTAAATAATTTATATTTTTGTATCCTAGATGCTTTTTCTTTACATGAACAATAAAAAGAAATAGTTTATGGAATTATTATAAATATTTTTTTTTCTAACATCTTTAATGTGATAAATTTTATTTATAAATAACAAATTCCATACTAAGGAGCTCAAAGTATTTGTTTTATATACATGACATATTTTACGTTAATGTTCTATATTAACATTTACATAATTATTTTCTTAATATTTTGTTTTCTCTAAGAAAATATAATATTACTAGATATGCGTTTCATTCTTCTTAGCGGAATATACTAAGTCAATTGCGAATTTGTTTTGTTGAATAATATGCAATGTAATGTTTTAAAATGATTCCAAAATAATAGGTTTCAGTGTATGATTGTAATAATAACATTCTTGAAAATGGTTATTCATGATTTATGATCTGATGGTTTTGTGTTTTATTTTTTAAATATATCTGCACGAAAATAAGTCGTGCCGAAGCTAATAACAATCAAATTATGCTTTACTGCATACATGATAAAAGGAGGTAACGGAAGTAAGTATTCTTTAAAAGCTTAATAATGCTTTCTACGGTCTTATGGATTTTTGTTTTGTTATTCATTTTTTACCTTTTTAGTGCAGGGAATTTTTCACCACACGTGTAATTAGAACTATTAGTATGCCGTTATGTGTAGAAATAACAAACTAGCCTATAAAAGTGTAGAAGATAAAGTGTTTTGAATTATAAAAAATAATGAAGGTTTTACTTGCAACAATCATGCAATCTTTCTTTAATAAAGTATATATATATATCTATAATTCTGTTTTACAAAAAATCATATAAATATAAATTTCGGTTTTTGTATTAATGTCAAATACTACTTTTCACAGTTTCTATTATTATATTTTTTAATTCACCAAAATTTTAGTCTGAAAATTAAGATATACATTTGAATTTCATACATTTTTTTTAATTGGTGCTACACCCATTGTATGGCGAGGCTTGTAGACATGTTTCACCCTCAAATGCACCTATAAAAAATTCTTGCTTTGGAATTTTTAAAAGATAAGCGAAAATAGCTCACCTTCTCTACTTTAATGAAAACTTGAATTATTAGTAAAAATTTATATATATATACTTTTAACATTATAAAAAGGAAATAAAATGTATCATAATTGGTTACACAATAAAACTATTTCAAATGCAGCAGAAATTTCCATATTACAGTAAAATAAAATCACTTCAAGTAATGTTAAGCTTTCTAAAAGCTTATTACACCTATACTGACACGACACACTTCTATTCAAAAATTAAGTTATTGTTATGCACATCCCAACATTTTACTAAAGCATTAGCGTATGCAAGTGTGATTCTACCTTGCAGTTCTGTTAGAAGAGCTGGCATACGAAGCACAAACATATGGCCTTTGATATCAACCCATAATAAATAATAACAGGATGTCACTTAGGGTTCACTTAAGTCACTTGGGGTGCATGGTAGATTGAGAGGAAAAGAGGATTGTATGTCCAGTACAATAATTAAAATATTGAAGGTATTCTTTTTTATAGTTAAAATAAATTTTCTGCTGTATTTTCAACCGTTTTTTTTTTAATACGCATATGAAACCCATGTGGAAATGTTGATACATTCTGTAGAAAAATGTCTTATTATAGAAAATGTCGAGATAGTTTACTATATTTAATTTTGCTAAAGTTTCAAGTACATTAGATATTCCTTGGATGCTTGCAAATAGATAAACATAATCTGTTAAGCAAATTAAATATTTTTATACATTTATTTATTTTGTTAAATAATAAAACGATTCATCTGTCTCACAGAGACGAATCTAGAGGTCAGGTTTCATTTTCTCTCCTTCTCAGACCTCTTCTCTCCACCCCATGGAATTATCGTGATGATTAAATTAAGCATCATTTTTCACACTGTTTTATTTTTAACCGTGGTGTGATTGCTGCTACGTAGTTGACAACTATTCGGATTTTTTCAATCTAAATGAAGATAAAAAAGTTATTAAAAAAAAAGGTAACGATTATGTAACTTGGAAAAGTTCCATAGAAATAAGTTACGTAGAAAATAAAAGTCAATCGCATTGAAATGTTATTCTGGTTTAAATTATGTTTATTTAATTTTTATAAAAATGCAGAAAGATGGCAAATGTGCTACTAGCGCAATTCTCCTGTAGAAAACCAGTACTTTTTGTCTGTCAATTAACCTTCAAGTTCGGATCCGCATGCAAAGCAAATTTATTCAAGACACGTATATTTTCAGCGCCTGATTAATAATAATAATACAAATATCAATAATTGTAATACCAATGTCAATGTATTAACATCGATGTTAATACACTGCTGTAACAACGGCACTCTATCCTAAATTATATGTAATATGCAAAATATTAAACTGAGAGCTGCATCTGAAATAAATATTGTGTAAATAATGTTCGTGTTATTCTATTTAATTTTGCTATTTTATAAACCGTACTTACAATTTTCTTAACCATTAAACTGATGGTGTGATCTTTATATTTATGATTTTTTTCGCAGTTAATTAAAAATATGAATCATTATTTTACACAGAGCTTGCAACGTATTGCAGTGTTTAAAATGACTAAAAAGTTTATTTTGCACTCTAAAGGTCTTTTTGATGTCACTGTTGAGCTTTAAAGAAGGTATTATTTTTTTCCCATGGACATAACTAAAAGTTTTGAAACAGTACTTTTTCTTTTTTTAAACAAAAATAAACACGATTATTTTTTTAACAAGAACATGAGACTCGCTCTGTACAGAGCATTGGACTAAAATAAGAAATGTATCATGTAAAATAAATTTCTAAATCGATATAGCACCAGAAACTGGTGCAAAAGAGAGTTGCAAATGTCCACACACCTGATGTTTTAGTTTCTGTCAATACATTATTTATATTAAAAAAAAGTATTATTTAATTGTTTATTTACTTATAATGTTGGTTTAAACCACACACGATTTCTACAATAATATGCTTCCAATTTTAATTACATTTTAATACACATTCTGTGACGTCGCATGGTAGGTATCTAGGAGATTGACACAAGAGGCTTCAGGATACGCTCATTTTACATTTATTTTATTATGGAATTAGGTATCAAAGCGAAGTTTTCACAGGACACATTATGTTAATGATTCGACCTGAGTCCCCTGTCACCCCTGACTTCTGATCTCTGGTATGGATTACTGATTACATGTTATTCCTTATTGGATAAAAACAAAGCTTCTGTTCACATTTAGCAGAAATAATGTTTACACGTACTTAGAAAGGTGGAATTATTGACAGCCGTCGCTTTGTGATGCCAGTTTCGGGATGCATGTGAAACAAAATAGTGTTAATGAAAATGTAACTTTCAGTTTGAGTTAAACGTACTTTCTCATCCGGTGTATCGGAATAATCGTTTATCTGTTTTAAAATGAGTTGATCTGTGACAAACTGCTGCTACTAAGATGCTTTGCTCTTCTTTTAGCTCCGTCCTGTTCGATTTTGCCATATATATTTCACTTCATTGTAGCACAATCTTCAAACAAACACAAGCCCTTTGCAAACCAAATGTTTACATTATGTGCAGATTACATTTCACGCCATCATTAAGTATACGCACATCGATGATGACCTTTATGTAGATAGTTACAAAAGACGTTTTTGGAACAAATGTTCAAAAGACGTAATTAAAATTATCAATATCATTTGAGTGAAATGATTGAACACGCTCTTAAATATGTTTTTTTTTTGTATTGACACACTATATTTGATAGGAAACCACATGACAATCTTCAAGCATATTACGCAAGGGACTTGAGAATGCCCTAAACATTAGACTGCATTATACAGTATGCCCACTAAAGTCCCTTGCCACCCTCTTAACTTCGAAACGGCTGCTGCTATATTCATAAAAGTGGTGTCTAGGTATAGTAAAGTAGCCTTGCGCTACACAATGAAACCGCCTACAGCGCCACCTGGTGGAATGTTGCAGAGTTAGCATTCCTATCTCGAAAACGGAAAGAGATACAGAAAAAAGGTGATTTACAAAGTTGTAGATTATCATTAATACAGTACGAAAAGACACCTTGTGGCCATTAACCCGAAGAATAGAACAGTTAAAACGCGCATTTGTTTTTTTGTGATTCTCTACACTGTAACGTGACAAAACGATCTGAGAAAGAAAGAAACAACCAGTTATGAAACAGCAGGTGTGTGCGACCCCTCCACAAACATTGCAGGACATTAAACGACGCTATTACGGACGCTTGTGCCAACGTGTTACCATCTTTGCTCCAACGTGTGCAACGTGAAATTCAAACAAGCATCCAAATATGCATTGCAGCTGACAGTGAGAAGTTTGAACATCTAAAATGAAGGTATATTATTATAACTAGTTTTTTTTTTCTCTTAGATCGTTTTGTCACATCACAGTGTAGGAAATCACGAAAAGATAAATGCGTGTTTTAACCGTTCTATTCTTCGCATTAATGTCCACAATGTCTCTTTTTTTACTAAATCGATGATGCTCCACAACTTTGTAAATCACTTTTCTTCTCTATCTCTTTCCGTTTTCGATATAGGAATGCTAACTCCGCAACATACCACCAGGTGGCGCCGTAGGCGGTTTCATTGAGTAGCGCATGGCTACTTTATTATACCTAGACACTACTTTTATGAATATAGCAGCAGCCGTTCCGAAGTTAAGAGGATGGCAATTGACTTTAGTGGGCATACCGTATATATATACAGTAATCACCTCAACATTCGCGGTTTTAACATTCGCGAGTTTTGATTATTCGTGAACATGAAAATGAGGAAAACTTAACATTCGCGAGAATCTGTCTTGATTATTCGCGATTTTTAAAAAAATTATATCTTTGTTTTTTCAGAATTTACAGTGGTTACAGATTGTTTCCCCTGTGTTTCCTCAGCATATATTTACAAACAAATTTCATGAGTTGCCAACTGAAAAAGGAGCGAGTGTTGTAGGAAAGCAAAATAATAACAACAGCAGAATTCTCATTGCAATGGGGATATTAGAAGTGGTAAGTTAACGGCATCTTTAATCTATTTAATTTAAAATGGGCTTGTGCAGGTTCTCGTAGAGATGGAGCTGTAGCTGCTGTATGGAGCTGAAGCTGCATACATTATCATCTCTTTGCGAAGAGAGAGAGAGTCGAAATTACATTATTAAAAAAAATAGCTGTAACTATTTCTTCGTCAGTTAATTTGTATTATCTTCATTAAATAAATTTCAGAAATATGAATATGTGTGTACATTCATTCATATATGTTATGCATAGCATACTGTTAATGCATGTATCCTTTTGTTCTTTGAAATACTGTGCCACTCAAATTAAAATTTTATAGAACGTAACACCTTTTTTAGTGCAGAGAGATAGACTAAACATTCGCAGATTGGATATTCGCGAGGTTTCCCTGTATAAATTGCACAATTTTTAAAACGGTTGAAAAGCGAGATAGGTACCACGCTAACTTTTATACCGGTGATCTGTGTTAGGTCTCTGAACATATCCTACTTTCATGAGAAAAAAATATTCATCAATTTCTTTCAAGTAACACCTTAAAAAACCACTTAATTATTTGATTTTAAAAATATATAATTAAATTAATTTTTTGCATATATATGTATGAAAATTTACATTTTTCTAGATGTTATAAATAATTTGAGAAAATAATCACCCAGGTGCAATTTTCCCATTGCTCTAATAATTTTGAAAAACTAATGATTTTCCGTAACAAATCTCAACTATATCACGCATTATTTTTAATCTCGCATATTTGATTTGTAAATATGATAATTGACTGCCTAATTAATAAGAACAGTTTAACTGGAGATATTTGGAATTGTTAAAAACTGATAGATAAGTAATCCCTTTTCAATTTAATTTTTTAGGAATAAAATTGTTCGATAAAATGCAAGTGTACCTGATTTTGAAATTAAATTAAATCCGAATCTGAAATTATTCTTTTTTTTAAGTTGCTCCCCACAATTTATACGTTAATGTGGTGGTGTAATCAAAAATAAAATAAATTTACATTTTACATTTTATTTATTAAATGATGAATTTTTAAAATGGTTTTGCGTAACATTTTGCTTCACATTGAACTTTAGCAACAAATTGCGCAAATAGCTGGCGTTGCAGGTGGCATAACTATAAGTAGGTTGTATCACATCAAAATCAATTCGAAATGTACACTTTTCACACAACACATATGTCGCAAACGTAGAATGAAATTATCAGTGACTCCCTGTAGTATGTCATCGGAAATCAACACACAAGCTTGAAATAAAGGTTTCCTCCAGCTCGTCGAGTATTAAATGAGTGTTGCGGTAACCGTTTCCTCAAGTGTCACTTCCAGAATTGCGTTCACTATACGCTAATATCGATCACGTTTCAACGGCGAAATATTCGACGACTGTCCTTCTTAGCTTCTGAGCCCTCTTTATAGGGATCCGTAATGTTGCGTGGAGTGTCATCTATCGGCGCTATTTTGCACTAAATTTTTCAGGTATCTGTATCAGATGTTTATTTAATAAGCATGCATCTGATTTCATGTTTCTATCTATCACCGTTTCTGAGTTATTTATTTTCAAAGTTACGTGTCATTTGTGAAACACCCTGTACATTAGGGTGGGTCTAAAAAACCGAAATTTATATACTCGAAACATAATAGTGCGAGAAAGTTGACATTGGTAATAAGGAATAAATTCGCAAAATATTACACCGAATGGTGAATATCTTTTACCGCCGCAAGGGGGACAAAGTTTCAAAAACTCACAAAAAAATGTTTTTTTTTTCGAAAAAAAAAAAACTATCCAACTATAACATCACAATTTTTAACAGAATGCAACAGTTACTTCAAGATGTTAGTAATATTATAATACATCTTTACTATGGTGAAATCATTTCTAATATCGCTGCAGAAAACTGTAAAAATTTTGAAAAAAACGGCAAAATTTTCAATTTTTAGTTTTTTTTTTTAATTTTTCCAATTTTTATTATGTGTCTACAATTAAAAAAATTTACATTATACATAGTAATAACTTATGTCTAGTACTTTTTATCAAGGGCATTGCCAACCAAGGGCGAGAGGGGTCCGCCCTCTCCCCCTAAATTTGAGAGAAAAAGTCTTTTTGAAGGAATTTTAAGAAATTTCCGGGAAATTTTGAGGATTTTTTTTTGTAGATGTGTCCCTATACATAAATTCCCCATCATTTTCCACTTTTGGGGGCACCGTGCAAAAAAAATCTCAAAAATTCCCGGGATACCTTCAAAAAGCCCCTTTCTCTCAAATTTAGGAGGGGGTCAGGTCCCTCTCGTGGCTACACCATGATCAAAATTACTAGACATTTATAAGTTATTACTAGGTATAATGTAAATTTATTTAATTGTAGACATGTAATAAAAATTGGAATATTTGGAAAAAACTGAAAATTGAAATTTTTGCCGTTTTTTCAAAATTTTGACCGCCTTTGCGGCGTGTAATAGAAATGATTTCACCATAACAAAATTTTATTGGAATATTACTAACATCTTGAAGTAACTGTTGCAATCTATTAGAAATTGTATTGTTATGGTTGGAAAATTTAATTTTTTTTCGAAAAAATCATTTTTTTTTTTTTTTTTGCAATTTTTCGAAACATTGGTCATCTTGCGGCGGTAAAAGATATTAACCATTTGGTGTAATATTTTGCTAATTTATTCCTTATTACCAATGGCAACTTTCGCGCACTATTATGTTTCGATTATATAAATTTCGGTTTTTTCGACCCACCCTACTGTCATGTTATAAATCTTTGAAACTGAATATGAAAAGCTATTAGTTTTTAAATAAGAGTTTTTTAACCTTTTCAGCACATGTAGATAGCAAGCTCTGCAAAAATATGACCGTTGAAATTAGTGAAAGTGCTCGTTATTTATCACGAAGAACATTTTATTTCTTACTACTTGTATTTGCGTGTTAAAGTAAACGTGACGAAAATTAATATTGATGAGAATTAATCTCATTTCTGTTCCGTTCATGAACGAATGTTTTCTTAATAAACATATATGACATTCTTTACTTTCACACTGTTTTGTTTGACACATCGTGACACCTGTCAAATAATAAACAAGAACGAAAAATCATGCGTCAAGCATAGATTATGTAACACTTTCCAACGCTTTCAAAATAATTTTACAAATCATTACCGTTTAATAAGCGGAAAGATAACATCTAAGTAAACAATTTGGAAAACACATAACATATTTAAAAACGTAATTTCAGGAATTTCCAACATATACAATATTCGGAAAAATATCCGAATACTTTTATTCAGCCCTGTATATCATCTATAGATTTGTATATATATATATATATATTACATAGGATGCTAAATTTTAGTTTAGTTAGGAAACGCGTAGCACAGTTTAAAATTCTCCTTCTGGAGTTTCTGTCAATAAACGGAGTTGTGTTCGCGAACTTTTGTGCTGCCCTGTATATGGAATACAGAATTTATACCCACCAAGTAATAGACAAAAAGTGAGTTAAATTTAAAATCGCGTTCAAAACTTAAAACGCACTTCCAGGAATTATTGTTAACAAACAGTAGAGAATTCTTTTGTGTGTCCCTGTAAATGAACGATGACTGCTATACACACACTATTCTATAGTAGCAGTCTTGTAATGCACCTTAGTGATATATATAAATTTCAATGCGTTTAAAATAGTGAAACATTATTTAATTAAACCGCAAACGATTTTTCCCATAGACGTAATGTAACGGAATTCTTTTGACTGTCCCTGTAATGTAACTATAAGTGCTATGCACACCCTATTCCATATTAAGCTTCTTGTAATGCACCTTAGTGATATATATCAATTACAATGTATTTGAAGTTGTGTAACATCATTAAAATAAACCGCAAATGATTTTTCCCCATAGACCATAATGTAACGGAATTCTTTTGAGTGTCCCTGTAAGAAAACTATAAGTGCAGCACACTTGAGTTGAAATAGGGAACATGCTATAGATAACGACAATAACATATAAAAATTGCAGCGCAGTCAGAGCATATTTACGGGAGTTAAAACACGGCCAGACGGCAGACAAACCGAAGTCATAAACACTTTTCAACTTGGTTGGAAAGTGTTTAAAAAATGAATACGCTCCGTGGATTATAATCTGCTTTACTTTATGATAGTCAAAGTAGGTAATTTTTTTAATGAAAAAATGCAATTTAATGTAGAAAATTTGGAAAGGAAAGTTATATATTTTAATACAAATAAAACAAATATAATATATATTTAGAATAATCCAATTTTTTTCTTACGTAAGTTATTTAGTGGAAATCATTTTAATAGAATATAAACAATGAACATAACTATAGCAAAGAGATTTATTTAAGTCTAGCAAACATTTAATGTATCAAAATATAGCAATCAGTATCTTAAAATTTCTTCGTTATATTTATTGTAAATTAAAAAGTATTTAAATCTGATATAGCGGGTATTCAAACAATTCGTAAAATAAATAAGAAGAAGAAGAAGAACAAAAAATCGCATAGAAGTGCGATTTGCACTAAAAGCATTTTCCGAATGTGCGGTTCGTTTAGAAGTAAAAAGGGCGTTAGTTCTAAAATTAACACTAACACATATTTTCCAAAATTATACAAATTAATATACTTAATATAGAACTGACTACTATATGGATCGCTTATTCAATTGAATAATCGCTTTCACGTGCATAACATTATAACATGTTATTTTTCGAATGTTATATTTGTGAGAATAGCAAACCATACGTAGTTTACAAATTAATAACCAGTGAAAATAACTAACAATATCATTACAGAGATGCGCCTCCCAGCGATATCTGATCCACCATCAACCGCCAAATAAAAAAATTAATTTGAGGCAAGTAACAACATCTAGATTCTACAGTCCGTATGAATGTTTACATTATGTGGCGTGTGAAAAGTTGGTGCGTATTCAGACAGTGACTGTTTATTGTTTGTAGTAATTTGTATGCATACAGTTTGGGGAAAATAGGAAAGAAATTGTCTACCTGGGATACATATAATGCTAAACGCTGTTCAGCTTTTTTAGTGTAACCGTACCATTCTTAAGCAGTACGTGATTTGGTAACGTAAAGAAAAATCGAATTCATAGGACATTTTACTTTTTATTCGCCTGGAGAGTTATCGACATACATTGTAATATACCAGAGTGCATTTTATTTTTTAGGAGTTACTATTGTTAAATATTTCAAAAAGCATTTCTTTCCGCTTCTCCGTTTACGAAATATGCAGAAATTTTTCATTTAATAACTTATTAAAGATATGATATTTATGACTGAATTGAATAAATAATTCATCTAATTGTAAGGGGGTCTTTTCAAGGGGACAGTTTACCTCAAAATTGATTAAAAAATAGATTTTATTTTTTAAATATGAAATGAAAGCCTGTTTAATTGTGAATATTTTGACAACTAATTTTTACCCATACGGTATTTATATCGCGAGGTATTGTAAAATTTGTTAATACAACCAGCGCAATTACCCAGAAACAACCTTTTAAATTCCTTCTTTACATTCACTGTGTTTTTGATTTGTATGCTATTTGTTAAAACTCCCTAATTTTTACCCATAGGGTATTTATATCTCGAGATATTGTCAATTTTGTTAATACACATAGCGCAATTACCCAGAAACGACACTTTAAATGTCTTCTTTACATCCACTGTGTTTTTGATTTGTATGCTATTTGTTAAAATTCCCTGATTTTTGTCAGACTACTTGGATTTCCCTCATTGTTTTTTCATTTTTACGTCTTTTGAAAAAGGAAAGATACAACTAATCAGTTTGTTTACAACAGCAATGATTATTTCAGTTTTTCATATTTTAAAATTGTTTTAAAGACTTAAAAAGTACCATTTTTTTTTAAATAATATATAATATTTATGAAATATTGTACGATTTGTTTGATGTGACAAATAGTGTTTCACATTTAATTTATTTAAATTTGCTTTCAAAAATACATTTTAAACTAAAATACGCCTTTCTCGATAATTTTCTTAAATTTACCGATATTTGTTTTTTACCAACATAATATTTTTTATGAATGATATGTACATGAAACGTTTTATATATATTTATTTACATTTATACAGTTTTCAATACTGTATGTGTAATATGTACAGAATTGATGTGTATAGGGTACATAAATAAAAACTTCAAATGGCTTTTTCTCCATATTCATATTTTCTTCAATTTCATGTTTTTGAAATGATAAGGTTTTTTGTATTTCAAATAGAAATTTAAGATTTATAGTACATGTTCTTTATTTTCTATGTGAAAAATCTACGCATGGAATTAGCCTTCAGAGTTTTTATTTTTTATTTTTTAAATAAAAGTATATGAAGATGTGTTAGATTTCATCGTTTTACAGTATTTATATCAGTAAAAAAATATATATTAAATGTAATATTAAATGAATCTAAAAATGCATGCTTAGTTTTATGTAATAAATATGTGAAAATATTAATATTTAAAAAAATAGTAAAGTTTTTAAAAAATTGAAAATTTTTTAACTTTTTAAACATTTTAATTAAATTATGCAGTTATTTTTTTTTTCTTAAAATGTGCTTTTAGTTCAACATTGAAATGCAGTGAGTTCACCATTTGAACCATATTAAAAAAAAATGTTGAAAAGGTAAATTGTACCCTTAACCATTCGCATTTGTATACATCCGGGAATTTTTTTTTACGTACTTGGGCTATATTTGTGAGTTTATCTACAGAAATTTTTGCTTTTAAACAAATTCGACTAAATTCAACAAAAATGATTTTAGTGCGATCTGCACTAAAATCATTTTTGAATGCACTAAAATCATTTTTGTATTTGAATTACAGCACGTCTAGTGCTGTAATTCAAACAAAGTAATTTATAAGAGCAGTGCAAAATATCTGATTCAAAAATAGAATCTATAAAATTATGAAATGTTAAAAAAAGACATACATTATATAAACATTAATTTATTTTAAGATGAAAAAAATATATTTTTACTTTATCGTAAATAGGTATTTCTACATTTTTTTAAAATGAAAAATATCGGGTAATTTTTCCTTAATTACAAACTTTTTTTGGAATCTATATTTTAACTACGTTACTGTACTCAAAATAAGAAGGAAGACTGTACAATCTGTTAAAAATTTCTAGCATTACATTAATTTGTAAATATAAACAGAAAATTAAAGCAATATTGCAATTGTAAATAAAAGCAGAAAATTGCATTCTTAATACTGTGTTCAAAAATATTTATTTTAGTCTTTACTATTTTAGCAATAGTAAAAAAGAAATTAACAAGTTTTAGAGTCGTTAAAAATATTATTTAATGTTCCATTCCATTTCAAAAAGAATTCTTAAATAAAACTTTCTAAAGGAATGTACTTTTTTCTCTTTACCTAAATATAAATCATAAGAAATAAATATTATTTAAATATTTCATTATTTATTTTAATATAATTTTAAGTGAATTCTTGTAAAACAATTAAAAAATTAATTAAAACATACATTATAAATATGCATAAAACATAAAAAAGTAACAGTATAAATGACATAGTTCGCATTTGAAACACACATAAACGCATTTCATTATTGTAACCACTAGATTTTTTAAAAAGAATTATAAATAGTGGCGGCTTAATAAATTTTCCGTAACTTCCATCTAAACCCATAAGAATTACTAGATTAATCATAATAACAAAAAATGAAAATCTATATAAATAAATTCTCTATCTACTTCATGAGGCTTTCGGATAAATGAAATCCCTAGACTTGGTAGATTTCAGTTTTACTTTTTAACATGTCTTTTTCATTTTATTTTTCAAATGTGAAAAGCGTAGGAAAGTCTTTTTTATTAGCACATTTAGGCGGATTAAAATTTAAAATAAATTACAATGAAAAACAAATCTCTAAAAATAAAACAATAAATACTTTAAAATAAAAAAATAAGGTTGAAAAAGTTAGTAATATAAAGTAGGACTTTACATTCCATTTTAATAAAGAATAATTAAAATTCGCTGTAAGATTTATTTTTATTATTATTTCTTTCCAATAAAATAACGTGTTTGTTTGCGAATGAAAACGCAATTATTTATTTTCAATATTATATACAAAACAAAAATAATAATATACCTATAGCAATTCACTACTTGTAGCAGATTTAGAGTAAGTTCACATTTCATCAATTTCTTTTTGTAGCTCTGTCGAAGAATAAAGGGCTCTGTTTTATTATTTTTTTTTTATTAAATAGATTTATGTGAGACATAAGTCGCCATTCAACTGTAGAATCAATTTATGATTCTTATAAATTTCCGAAAACCAACAATCAGGTACCAGGCATTTATACTGTTCTATCCTAAGTCCAATAATCATGTCTGTCTGCAGTCAATCGAATAATCATGTCGAGAGTAGTGTTAGGCTAGGATTATATGCGTATAAAGCTTAATATTATGGAGGTCTATTAATTTTACTGACTATAGAAAGCATGATACAAATTGAAAAAATTTTCCAGCCATGTTAAATGTGATACTACAAGACATCATAACATTCATACGCGATTTCTAATTAATAACATTAAATTTTAGAGGCCATTTGATGTATTGCACAGATCTTAGAAAAAAGGATCTAGCAAATATATTATATTCCATAGAAGTGCATGATATTTTATTCGTGAGTGCGTAGGAACACAAAGACCAGAAAAAAAAAAAACGCGGTACCGGATGCCAGTAAATCGGCTAAAGTCATTGGTGACTGCGCTATTTAACCACTTATAAAAAATATGTGTAATAAGATACTAATGAAAATCTTATAATGCGCTCTCCAATATCCAAAAAAAATTGTCGTCTTATGAAAGAAAATTGGAAGGAATTTTAACACGGAAAATATATGATGACAGACTAATGCAATTTTGAGATGGGGAAATAAAACAAAATATTTTTTAAGGAGAAAAGTGAACTAAACCGAAAAAATATAGAAATTAAACATATTTTGTTATTTTTCCCTCCTTCCTAAAACAAATTGGGATTTTAAGTTAATAATTCTTAAAAGCTAGCTCGAAATTGCAATCTCTCGTATTACAATATTGGCAAACATCAGGATATTAGAAAATATTTAATAACCTTTACCTGTTGAACAAGAACGCAACCATAATTTAGAAATTTTGAGTAGAAAACTATTATTGATTCTTAATGACTGAAGAATCTTCTTCATTTTACGCTATGTTGACTTGATTATCAGTGAATAATAAATGATGGATATTTTTTCTATCATTCAGTTTCAAAATCATTTTAAGACATTTCCTGGTTCATTCTCTGAGGCGGATATCAATATTTATTTTAAATGAAATTGTTGAGAGGCAGTAGCTTTGCAGAAAATCTTTACTGGTGATAAAAGGTTTTGACAACTTATTTCGAACTTAAACTCTACAGCTGTTTCTGTAATAAATTGCTTAATGCTATTTATCAGTTTTTTATTTATATTGGTTATTTTAAGCATTTTTCAAAGCAAACATTTTGGTATGCTGTTATAATCTGTTTCAAGATCCACAAATTCTGTTTTTTTATTCCCTTGTCTGTCTGTTTTCGCAGAATGTTTCTTAGGGCAAAAATAGGTCGACGCAAAATCTACCTTCTTAAAATCCACTTTGTTCATCAATATCTTCGTATTCATGTTCATGTCTATTTCCTAAATTTTTACTGAATAATTTTAATATTGGAGTTGTTACATGTACTCGTCTGTTGTTGCTGCAGCATTTTTGTCCCCTTGCTTAAAAATTGGTATTAAATAACCTTCATTAATTCTTGTCTTTTTAAATCTCCTGATAAGATCCTGTTGCACAATTGGGTTAATATACTTTCAGAACCATAATTTAGAAATTCAAGTTTTTCTCCTTCAAGTGCGATTAATCTACCATTTGGTTTTCTTTACTGGGTGCTTTTTCGTCTTCTGAAAGTCTGATTCGAAATCCAACATCTCAATACTTAAATTCATCTATGTTCTCCTTAAGCAGTTTATGATATATCATTTCCAAGTGGTAATCTTCATTTCTCCAAGTTTCGCTTTATGATGAGTATCAGTTCTTATTCCCTTAAAAATCTTCTAGGCTTTTGAGGTTTTTTTAAAAAAAAACCCTTGTTGGCAATTTACGCTAGCATATGTTTCCCGATATTCATCTTTACATCGTCTAATTTTTTTGAATAAGTATTTTCTTACTTCTGTACACCATCATATGTTGTAACATTATATGTTTTAATATACCGGATTAAAAATGCTTTATTTTGTTTTGTTGAATTCCTTCAGGAACTTCTTCATATAACACATAGGCTGATAAGTTTCTGGTCTAATAAAGAAAACACAACTTTTTAACATAAATTTACAACTTTATATCTTTAATAAATAACATAACTTTAATAATAAATAATAATAATTTAATAACTTTAATAAATAACATAACTTTAATAATAAATAATAATAATTTAATAACAATAATTTAATAATAATAATTTAATACATAAATAATAATAATAATTTAATAAATAAATAATAATAATAATTTAATAAATAAATAATAATAATAATTTAATAATAATAATTTAATAAATAAATAATAATAATAATAATTTAATACATAAATAATAATAATAATTTAATAAATAAATAATAATAATAATTTAATAATAATAATTTAATAAATAAATAATAATGATAATTTAATAAATAAATAATAATAATAATTTACATAATAATAATAATTTAATAATAAATAACATAATTTTATAACAAGAAAGCTCCAAACAGTGCTCAGAATCATCGACTCGTTGTTGTTTTTGGTCAAAAGTCAAAACGCGCGGCACCCACTTTGACAACAGCTTTTTAATAAACAAATCTTCATTCAAAATAAAACCTACACGTTCCTTGGATATCTTCAGCGTCTGAGCTATCTCCTGCAACTTCACTTTATGGTTCACCAGAACGATTTTGTGGACTTTTTTTTTATGTTTTCCGGAATAACCACCTCCTTTGCGTGGTGCATCACTGGTGTCCGTACGACCACGCTTAAATTCAGCAAACCAGTCAATAATGGTTGATTTATCTGGTGCAGTGTCCGAATAACGCCTATCAAGCCAAGCTTTTGTTTGAACGGTGTTTTTCCATCAAATAACAATTATTGAAATTCTTGTTTATCTATTTTTTTGTTCATCAACAAAGTCGTTCTACTAAAATCCCTCTAACGTTTTATCCACACGGCGAATCGTCATGACATTTCTGCTACGCTTTAAAAGTTAGTATTTACTAAAAAAGGCATAAGTTCGGCGATTGTAACGCCATCTGTGTGCCAGACTGGTAACTTATCAGCCCATGTGTTGCGCAGCATAGCTAACATTTTGTTTAAGATCGTTAGGCAGATCCTGTGCCATACGTTCAAAATCTACATTTAGTGTATCACACATCGAATTCTTATATATTTATATAATACTCTCATCTTGTAGTAATTCCACTTTAAAAGCACATTAACAATAATTCCCTTCTGTTTGTTCCATAGATATTTTTGCTTTACTCTTTAAGCATTTTCATTCTTCTTTCTTTCACTAAATAATCATATAATCAACAGTTTACACATCAATATACCCTAACATCCTTTATTGTGGCTGAGATACTTTGACTTGTTATAATCAGATCAATAATCAATTCATGGTTCTTTCGTTGTTGGTGTCATGTGTAACGACGAATGTCCTTATTTTGGAAAAACGTATTCTGTATTTTAAGGACTGATCTCTTACAGATTTCAATCAAACGTTTCCCATTATCATTGCAAATTTCTTCCACAAATATTTCGTTAACTTTTACCTAATGTTGCATTAAGGTCTTCCAATAAAATAATCTCTTTTCTGTTTCGTGTATTTTCGATGATATATTGTAATGCATCTTAATAAATATTTTTTTTCTTCCTCACTGGCATCATTCGGTATTGCATAAGATCCTATAATACAGATTTCTTCCGATATTTTTCATTCACACTAACAGAATTCCTTTATTTTGAAAGTTCCACTTTATTATTTTATTTCTGAGCTACTTTCTAATCATGATTGGAAATCCTACTTTAGCACATTTGTTTTTTCCTACTTCACTTCAAAAATCTTGTTATTATTCTTCCACATTTCCTCTTCTTTTCATCCCAGAGAGCACAGCAACGTCATTTTTAGCTGTCATTAGTTTTTCTGGTAATTAGTCGATTTTATAAGTTACCTCTGAACATTCTAGAATCCAAAATTCCTGTTCCTTTTTAATGTTTCATCGGTATTGTCTCATTTTAAAAAACATTTAATATTTTTCGAATCATTTTTATAAATTCCTTAAATCATAATAATTTTATTTTCGGCAAACACTTTGCTTAGTATTAGGAACTGTTGCGTTTCTAGAGCTATTTGTTTCAATTGAAACCAAAGTTACACAAATTACTAATTTTGCGTTATATTTTATCAGTAATCATCAACTTAATTAATAAACTAACTGTAGTATACATTAAAATATTACTTTTCTAACCCTAACTTATTAGAATAATAAAACATATATTTTTTAATAATATAAACAAAAATAACAAAAAAAAAAAGAAAATATTTTCAAACGACACAGCAACACGTTGTTCAAAAGAAAACTAAATATCTATTTTGAATACTTTTAACTGAAAGCTCCAAATTTAATAAAATTTTTCGCCAAAAAGTATGCTTACTATCTTATAGCATTCAGAAAAATTCTTAAACTGGATACCGATTTCCAGTTTAAATACAATTTAAGTAAAAATACATTTCTCTCTATAAAAGTAAAAATAGAATATTGCATTAAAATAGGCAAAAATCTTAAAAAACATAACCATAAGTAAAATTACAAAATAAAAACATTCAATTCAATTGGACATTTTGGCAGTATATAAAATAATGAAATCATAACATAGCATAAACTTTAACAAATATGAAAATAATTTGCTTACCACACCATTTGAACATATTATGTTTCACTCACTTATTGGCCAACGCTTTGCGTATGAATAGAGGGAAAAAGGAAAAGCAATCGTCAAGGGTTCTCGTGTTCGAGCCTTTACGATACCACAATATCACTTAAAAGTTAACATAAAATTCGGAGACTGATTATATACATCAAAATGTTTCTCCTGAAAGATAACTATATGTTGATTTTGCTACATCAACACATCATATAACGTGCTAATTTTAAATACACTCTTATTTGTAGCGATTTACTATTGATGAAGCAGATTTACTGTAAGTTAAAATTCCAACAATTTATTATTGTAGTAAAGATTATCAGCTGTCTAAGAGTTAGGCGATTTCTGTCATTTTTAATATTGGATATCACCAAATCATTTTGAGACGAACGTGGCTATCCAACTCTAAATTCATAGCCAATTTTTTAGTAATATTAATTATCCAATAATATAGTCACATATCGAAACCTGTGTTTGATTAGGATCACATCCACGTAGAGCTTCTTTAGTTATATGATAACTCATTATGTAGGTCAATTATTTTTATTAAACTTAAAAAGAATAATACAATATGGAAAATATTTCCAGACATATTAAAATTTATACGACATTAATCTATATTAAAATTTATCTGAAAATTTCAAGAAACCAACATTAAATTTCATGTATAGAATATATATATTTGATGTATATATTTGATGTATATCACAGAGAAAAACTCGAGCACAGAGAACCCGATAAAAAAATTCTAAGGGCGTGCATATTGTTTTACTGACCAGTGCATAGGAACACAAATATAAGCAAAAATCGAAATATGATCCCGGGTTCCAGCCAATAGAAATCGACTAACGTGGTAAAACTGAGACACTCGACGAAGAGTAGTGGAATTATGAGATACGGAAAGTAAAAAATAAAGTGTTTTAAGTTAGAAATAAATGAAATATATATATATCAATTTAAAATATCTACCACACACACACACATATATATATATATATATATATATATATATATATATACAGGGTGTCCATAATTAAAAGACCGCATATTAAAGTTGCCTAAAGACAAAACTATTGTTCATAAAGTTGTAAAATTTTGTGGAAGACATAATGAATGGTTAAGAATTTGTTTGAGTGAAAAAATAGTTCGAAATAATGCCGCCAGAGGCCGGCTTTTAATGTATGTGACTTTTGGCTCTGGGGACATTTGAAACATCTGGTAAGTCTTCATAATCCAAGAACTTTACTTTTTCTTTAAAATAGCATTTCACGACATGTTCTTAGCATTTCCCAGAACACACTGCGATAAACTGTGGAACATAGTACCTTATGATTCCAGATGGTTTGTCGTGGAACATGGTTTGTTGCAATAAAATTTGTAAACTATCGTAAATGCTAAATGTGCAATTCATTAGAAAACGCTCTCTGGCGGCGAAATTTTGAAATATTTATTTTTCTTTCACGCATGTTCCCATCCCTTTATTATGTCCTCCACAAAATTTCAAAACTTTCTGAACGATAGATTTGTCTGTGGACAACTTTGAAACTGTATCGTTTAATTATTGACACCTGTATATATACATACACATATACATATATAATAACACATAAATGTCATTAATATTATTATTAATATATATACATATTCTTAGAATATTAGAATAGTCTTAGAATATTATTTTCCTTACGAAATGAAAATCGATTAATACCTAAACGACTTTTTTTTTTTACTTGAATAGAATTTTCTAGAATACATTATCCTTAAACTAGGATATTTATTCTTATTTTACTTTTAACATTCTTATTAAAATATCTGAAGAAATAACTTAAAGAGTTAAAACAATACCCATTAAATATAAACTAAAAGATACACCGAATTTGAAAACTCTAATTAAAGCCATTTCGAACTGCTGAAATGTTAAAACATATTGCTGTAAATATGCGATCTTCTATTTTTAGAAAAAAATCCATAAAGCTATTTCTTTTTAGGATTTGCATGTTTGAATCTCAAGGTGAATGTCATTTGATTTTTTTAAATAAGGAAAACCTATTAAAATTTTAAAATATGTACTGTATATCAGTTATATTTATGTATATCATTTATTTATTTATTTATTGTTAATTAATTAGATTCGAGATGAATTATTTATTTAGATAAATATTTTTTATTATTTATTATTTAGAAAATGTTAATAAACTACAAAAACTAATGCATTTAAAAAAAAAAAAATTGTAAAAGGCTTTTAATGACCCAGATATAGAAATTTGCTTGTATAAAAGGGACTATGGAAGATAATATATATATATATATATATATATATGTGTGTGTGTGTGTGTGTGTGTGTTGAAAAATTAAAATTTGAAAAGAAAATGATCGTAAATTGCAGAAAATGTTTTTGAACAAAATCTTTTCAAAATTTACAAGTATTTTTGTACATTTAGAGGGCTTTATGTAAACACTTACACGTACGTAAAATATGCTTTGCCATATTTTTTTTTATCTCCTATATTTTTAAATAACTTTCTTTTTCAAGTGGTGGTCATATCCTTTCGACATTGACTGCTACTATGCCCATTTTCATAGAGACGTCACATCGGTTGTCAATTTTTTCTCCCTATGAAGATACGGGCGAGTTTCACAAACATAGATCCTCCGATTCGCACCCGGACCTACGTAAAATGTAACCCACACTAAGCATTTGTTTCATAATCCCCGACATGCTTGCATATGTACAAAAACATTCGTGTTATAAAGATTGTCTTTATTATTTTATACGTTACCAGTCAGCGTATGTCACCAACAGTAGTTATATTCATTGTTTTTTTCTTTTGTGAAAAACCTGAGTTGTTAAATTAAATCTATGTTATTGCCTGTAAAGTGCCTTTCTAAATAAAAAAAAATACTCATAAGGCGCATGTACAAATCATAAATTTTTGTAATATTACTTCAACCTACAATCTTGAACTGTACTGTATTCTCCTGGAGAAGGTTCACTAGAAGAGTGGGGCATGTAGAAAAAAAAAAACATAATGTGGAAAATTATGGTCTCGCTCACCAAGTTTTTTTTTTTTCAACCTATCGTGTTTTGTTGGTCAATACTCTATAATTTAATAATTTATAAAGGTATTCTAACTGTAAGCATAGCTGTCGTCTTTGATACGAAATAGACAATTACTTTATTCAATATCTAAAATGCCCTAGTAAAAAATTTTATTCACGATACAATGACTTAAATTATTTCCTAGCGTACTAATACTGTAGCGTAAAACGTCACCTTCATATCCGTGCACTGGTTATTGAGCCTAATCGGCGATATCCGAACAAACAATGTACATTACGGAAAAAACCTCTATTTAATCTAATTAAGTTAAACCTTAAAAGTCGTATGGTTAACATGATATGTTAATATTTATATGTACACTACGTGCAACAAAGGAGGAATGGGACAATGAGAAAGAGAGGGGAGGGGGGGGACATGTCTCCACTTCTGTGTTCCCAAACGGCTTCAAAAAAGTAATGTAATACGTTCATTTTTTTATAATATTGAATCACTTCCATTATATTATTTTGTAATAAATGTGAAAATACAATTCACTATTTACTTTTTATTAATGAAAATATTTTTTTTCAATTAAACATGTTTTATTTTTTTAGCTTTAATATTAAGGACCATTTAGTATTAAATAAGGCGAAATCGTAGATTGAAATGGACTTAGATGTATATCGAATATTTAAAAGTTAAACATCCACGGGTAAAATAAAAATCACATTCATAAAAAATAATGACAAATAGTTTATTGTTTTATTATTTTTTTAAGACGCAAACATTACAATATTTTTACTGAATCTTTATAAACTAAATTAATGGCCCAGGTTTTAAATCATTACACTTCAATTAATAATTATCATTTTCTTAAAAACTGCAATGAATTTCCATTTATTATCTTGACTGTGTTGCTTTTGATGAATATTTATGGAATATATATAAAAGCAACAGAACGATTTTGTTTTATATTTTGCGATAGCTTCAGTTAATTTTTATTATACATTTAATTTATTCTCGTCCGTTAAACTAGGGCTCTATAAATCTTCATTTACCATAAAAAATTGGGTAATAAATACTTAAGATAAATTTGCCTCGCACATTTCCTTATACTGCTTCTCTAAACGAAAAAAAAAAGTTTAATCAATTTGAAAAGAAACAGCATAATGAGGTTAGATTAAATGCAAGTAAAAGCAATATAAATAATAAAATGTAAAACTTCTTAGGAAGTAATACTGTATTCTTAGGAACATAAAAGTTGACTTTTTTTTACCCTACTTTACTTTTTATAAGTTGATTAATGATGTAAATCTGTGATGAATAAAAATATTTTTGTTATTATTTTTAGAATTTTTAGAATAAATATTTCAAAAAGCAACATTGCCTGGTCAAAGTGACAATTGAAATGTACATGTGTCACTGAATTATAAAGCCACTATATGAAATCCTGATTTTTATGACATTTTCTTTTTTTTTTACTCCAAGTGGCGAAAAGTTCTGTTAAAGATTTTAGGGAAGATTTTTTGTTATTATTGAAAGTATCATATTTAACGTTTGCATTTTGTAATTGTCAATGATTTTCATACGATGAAGGACGTTATTTTGCATATGCATTTGTAATATAAATATAAATACAAAACATCTTACTAGATTAATTTTAACACAATTATTTCAAATTGCTAAATAAATCATACGAGTAGTAATTTTCCAACTGGACGATAAATGTCCGGGCCAGGATTCGAACCTGGGATCGCTTGGCTGAAGCCGCCACGCTCTACCGCTGAGCTATCCCGGTCGAATCTGATAATCTGAGATTCGACCGGGATAGCTCAGCGGTAGAGCGTGGCGGCTTCAGCCAAGCGATCCCAGGTTCGAATCCTGGCTCGGACATTTTTCGTCCAGTTGGAAAATTACTACTCGTATGATTTATTTACCAATTTGAAATAATTGTGTTAAAATTAATCTAGTGTAATCACGTATCCAGCGTTTTCTGGAGTTCCTTTACCAGCGATCTTTTCTGTTGAGCTGATTAAAATATCAGACCAGATTCTCTGATCAATAGGGTTGACTGGATGAACTATTCCCTCCAGATTCGACCGGGATAGCTCAGCGGTAGAGCGTGGCGGCTTCAGCCAAGCGATCCCAGGTTCGAATCCTGGCCCGGACATTTTTCGTCCAGTTGGAAAATTACTACTCGTACAAAACATCTTGTCGTTAAATAATGCATCATGTAAGAGTAACGGCCAACTCTGCTTGAAAAACGTAAACATACATTCGTCAATGTGTAAAATTAATTACAGTCTTTGGTGGTATAATATGCATATTATTCTATAATACTTTGGTCTATCCGATTGGAGCGATAACAGAGTACGGCAGCTATTGAGAAATAGTGAAAAAATATAATGCATGATTTTCTTTATTATTTAATTAGGTGTATTTTTCTGTTTTTGTGTGTTATGTTTTCAGGTTAATATTTTAATAAAACAATAAGTGAAATTTCATTAGCTTATTATTCTTCAGTATGGGAAAAAACGCACCCCACCTATTGAAATTTTTGATACAGGGTTCGTACGCCTCCTGGAATTTTGCGACCAGGACATTCTTCAGTGCCAGTATTTTCTTACAGAAAATCTCTCTTTAAAAGAAGGCTAATTTTCTCGAGTTTAACCTAGATTTCTTTCTCTCTAAAAAAAAAAAATAGTGGTATAACTCCTGGAAAATTCCTTGATCCGTACGCACCCTGTTGAAACTTATTAGAAGCTTCTAGATTTTTCATTGAGTTATTTTTCGAAAATATATATATATATATATATATATATATATATATATATATATATATATATATATATATACATTTTTTTAAATTTTGTAGTAAAATATGTATCGTAATCTTTAATTTCTTAAGGAAAATTTTTTCAAACAGAACTTTAAAAGTTAAAGTGCAAAATTACAGATCATTCCTTTCAGCAGATTTTGAGTTATGCATAAAACATTTCCCGCACTGCAATATCATTTGAAACGATTAAAAATAAATTTAAAATTCCGAATTCTAAAATTTAAACCTGCATAATCCCTAAACTACTAAATCTAATTACTTCCCTTTTGTATCAGAAAATACAATGTACCGAAAACCCCAAATATAATGTCAAAGCAAGATGCTAGTTTTGAAATGTTTCTGTGTGTACAATTTTAATTACAATACAGTATTTAGAAGCAACCTTTTAAGATAGCATTAATTAGTAAACTTCGTTACTAATCAATCAGTACTAGTCACACTTTTACACGACTTTTTGTGGCAGAGTTAATAGGGGGTGGGGTGTTTTTTTTCTTTTCCAGGACTGTGTTTCTTTTACGTTAAAGCACTTTTTATATATTCCTGATTAAACACTTCGGCAGCCCGCCCTGTAGTTATTCATTGTTCATTGTACAATAGTTGCTAGTGTTTGGAATTTAAGGCCCAACAAGTTTTTGTGATTTAAGGGGCGGAAATATTTTAACATATTTGTTAAAGTGAAATGTATCTTTATCTAACAATAGTTACAAAAACAAAAATACCGCATAATAGAAAATTATTCGGTGTTTTATACATACGAGGAAATTTTGTTTTATTATTGTATTATTATCTACAAAAAATCTGTTATAAAAAAATGTACGATCATTGTTGAAAAAAAACGAAACAAAAATTAACTTATTAATAAAACGGATGGAGCCATTCTGCAAATCAAATGAGCTATGTATTTTGCATTAACCATCGATTGCACTCAAAATTACGGTCATCAAGGCAAAATGTATATGTTAATTAGTTGATGATGCTGCTTAATAAAATGCTCCAAAAAGTTTTTAGAGGTAGGAAAAAGCACAGGTGAAAATTAGTACACCATTTACGTGATGCATCTACATGAACTTGACACATTAGAGGGAGGTATTGAAAATATCTGAATACAAGCATATATTAAAGGTACCAATAAAAATATCTACACATCAAGAGTTCAGCAATATCTACAGAATACTTCATGAAATTTATCATCACCATGTGAGCATGTCACAACTACAATTTAGACATGTTCAAGACATGTCCACATACAATGACTATTTTGCATCTCTGTGGCGTATTAACAAACTTTATTAAATGAACAACTAAAATCTGAAAAGAAAATATGTGTCTGATTAAAAAATATGTGACAGGTCTATCTATAAAATTCTCCTTGAAACATGAAGAGAATATTGAATATAAAGTGTGAAAGTTGCATGGTACCAATCTTCGGAAATCAGTAGCGCACTCGAATAACTACAGAAACACAGAAGCAAAATATAATGCTAAATGATTAGACATATTCAAATGATAAATTACAAATTTCTTGGATGTTACTACAGGGTTTTTTAAAGCAAAAGCTTTGTAACTGATGAAGGACACACGAGGTGAGTGTTTTTTAAAGGCTTGTTGTCGCAAGTGAACTTCCCAAACACCTAGAGGCTGATATTTCATCCAAAAATGGAATTAACGTTTAGAGGAAGTACACACACACACAGACAAAGATAAAGGTAAAAGCCATTAAACTAGCGATAAATATAGATACATTCTTTGGGAGGAAATTGACGCACTAAAGTCAATTCTAATATCAAAGATTGAAGACACCATACAAATACTCGAATCTTTTGTTTCTAATTCCCGGCATATAATCCGCAGATCAAACAATTATGTTTCGATCCAGAATTTTTATCAAATAATTGAAGTCAAACTTTTACAGCGGTCTAGTTAGTTACATTTTATAAAATAAAATTTCTGGGTCGAAACATGATTGTTTGATCCACGGATTTTAGGCCGGAAATTACGATAATAGTAGTTTTACCGTTTTGTTAAATTTATTTACTCGGATACGGATTGTTTTACACTTTTGTGGATGTTGCATCTGCAGCACCAAATTTTTCTAAGCCGAAAATGATAAAAAAATTTCAAGAAAATTTGAAGAGCTTAGCATTTATATTCATTGAATATAAAATTAGCAGGAACTTACACTCCAACAAAATTCAATAAAATTTTGTAGAGAAAAAAGAAGTAAAATGACATCTTCATAACAAAAATAATAAAAACTGTTTTTTCATTTATATAATTTGATTATAAGTGATTTTCAGAAGATCAAAGAAAATAATTCTGTTATTTTGTTTCTAATAAAAAATTACTACTATATTTAATAAATAATTTTACTGTCACAAGAAGAAGGGATAGAAACTGTTTAACTTTACAGTGGTTATATAAACATTTTGTTTATTTGTTGGTTTACCTAAAAGAAATTTTAGATTAAGATGTAGCCGATTTACGTTTGGTCAATTATCTCGCACTCAATATTGAATGGTTCATTTTGATTGATTTCGATTCTACCACATAAACATAGTTTATAATGGACTTCGCTATATTTTTATATTTTTTGTCTATTATATTGTTGGTGAATATTTAAATAGCATTGTACTTTTCATAGATATTATTTTTCGGTTATGATCTAGGTTTTTTTTATTATTTACTTATTAAATATTTAAGTTTAGTTGTCTTAATGCTAAAGTATATATTTCTAAAGCTTATTCCCATGTACACAGTTTTTTAAGGATATTTAAATGAGTATGAAAATTTAATACTATTGAAGTTAAAACAAATAATAAATACAAGAATTGCATAAACAATATTGAATATGTATTTACGTACTGACTTTATAAAAATAAGGAAAATTAACATTCAATATATTATATTAAAATTTAAATGTTTTATGTCTTAAACGATAATACGATTTTCCCAATACGGCTCGAGGTTTTTTTAATAAACGTTTTGATCATTAAGAGGCGACAGTGATTGTTTCAAAGCTTGTACATACCCAATAATTTCAGGGTCTGTTCTGAAATTAGTAGAACTCATTTAAAAACAAAATTATTCATGAGAATAGTACAAACGATTAAATTTTTTCAAAGTAGCACCTTTCTGCATCTACACACTGCTGCCAACGAGTTTTCCAGTTTTCGTATGCCTCCAAGAACACCTGCACCGCAATGTTGTTTAGATCCCTCGTCATGGCCTGTTGAACCGCCTCTACCGAGCCCTGATGCTTCCCCTTGAGCGCCGATTTTATTCTTGGTAAAAGAAAAATTGTGGCGGGGCCAAGTCGGGGCAGAAGGGGGGATGAGGCAGTGTTGCCTCATTGTGCTGGGCAAGATACTCCACTACGCAAAACGCTGTGTGGCTCGGCGCGTTATCACGAGCTCGAAAACTTGGATTTGAGGAATGTTCAATTCATCAGCAATAATTCAGATACTCATCCTACGATCACTGTTCAGTAATTTCTTTCATTTACGACACATTTTCTTTAGTCTTGCTGGTCGAAGGGCTTCCGAAACTGTCGTAGTCTTCCACTCTCTCCCTAAATTCTCGGAACAGCTTGTGCCACTCAAAACCACCCGATCTACCCATGGCAGCATCACCGTAGGCCTCCTTAATCATGCCGTGAGTCTCTTTGCCCGTTTTACTAAGCTTTACACAAAATTTGATTGCGTATCGCTGCTCCAGAAAACTCTCCATGATTCTCCGTGACGAGGCGTTTCGATAGGGGTTCACAGTACAAGCGAACTGCTCTCTTCAATGGCCGAGAGCCGACTGCCGATTTTTCCCCGCATTCCCAATATCCCTCTCCACTGATCGTATGTGCGCAGACCGCCTCTCGTCTGCCCGTTCGCTCAGGAAAAAAACAGTCCTACTAATTTCAGAACAGACCCTGTATAATCTTCAGTAAAGTTATGTCGTATGACATAACACGATTTTAGATTTAGACGAATGTCTTCGAACGTAGAACACATTCACTCTGCAGAGATATTTGAGTACAATTCGTGGTAAATCGGTTCCTTTCATGAAGCAAAAAAATAAAATATTTTATAGACGATTGTCCAACATTTTTTTTTAACAAACTACAAAATTAGATGCAATATTCCACAAGTATAATTTTGTAGTTTACGGTAAAAAAGAGCCTGTGTGAAACATCGCAAGACTGTAAAGCTGAGAAAAATAGTGGAAGGAATTACAACGTGGTACAATACGATATATCATCGATTTATATCAAAGTGAGATTATGTGGCTCTCTATCATAATAAATATGACTATTTTGTTGCTCGATAGACTGATTTTAAAAGTTTCATCGCCACCGGAATGATTAAAAGGAAAAATGTTTGATTAATATTTCAAAAATATTTTTATATTTGTTTGCATTATTTTATAAAATGTATATCTGTTTTTTTTTCACTAAAATCTGTATTTATGACAATTCGACATGAAATACTATGTAGTTCATTTAAAAAACGAGTAGGAAAAAGTATTATTTAAAAAATAAATATAGTTACCGAAAAATTAAAATAAATGTCATATTTTAATGTTTTGCTATATATTGAAGTTACATTGGGGAAGCTATTTCTAGAACATATCAAGTCTTTAAAATATATTGAAAAGAGCATTTAGATTGCAATTAAGATAAAATTTTATGACTCATTTGTGCGAGAAAAGGAAGCATTTTAATGCATAGTATTAAAATTGTTTGCAGATAATGATAAAATATTTGGTAATATTAAACATTTCTTTAATATTTCATTTTCGACAAAGTATAGGGTTGCACAATTCTGGAAGTAAAAATATGCAACGAAAAAATTTATCCCATGATAATAAAGAAAACTAACGTTCATCATAAGGTTCTTTTTTATTATTATTATTTACTGACATAAACTACAACTGAAATAAATATATCATGAAATATTTAGTTTATTTAAAGAAGAGATGTAAAGTAATATTATTTACAAATATATCAACTTTAAAAATAAACTGAGCCAAATAAATTTCCGATTTTTTTATGTAGATCTGGATATTATAGCGTGTTATTTTTAAAGTTGCAAAGACGAACAAATGTAAGGTAAAGCCAGGAGAGATGGCGCAGTTGGAGAGATTGCGCACATAGAGGTTATGTGAGAAAGCAGCGACTCCAGGTAGTTGTACAACAGCAGTAGTGGATTGTCTACTTAAAAGTGCACGTTGATTGTTTTGAGCGTCTAAGATAAAGCATTGCTATTTTGTTTTGTTTTCCGGAAGCAAGTGCTTGAATTTTTATAGCTAGTCATCAGAATTTCTATACAATGTCAGTAGTACAAAATATTTGAAATTTAAACGATTTCTCATAAGCCACTAATCTAGACTAACAATGTGAACTTCAACGGTTCGTTTTAGTAGCGTCCATGTTTAAATAAAAGGCCGTGCTTTCTCTCCTACCGAAATTGGAGAGTTTGCGCATCTGCTATTTAGGAGAGATGGCGCATTGTTCCTATTAATTTCCATGCTAGGAGAGATTACGCAGCTTATTGGTAAATTTGCATAAAAAATGTAAAATGAAAATGGACTAATTTTAAGTTAAACGTGTTATCAAGTAATAATGTTACTTTGTAATCTTATCTGGACTTGCTTTTTCTGATTCTTTATTTTTTTCCCCTTTAATTAAAATTTTTTAATCGTTTTTAAATTATTTCCTTTTTCTGATTCTTTAGGCATTAAGTTGAAATATTCACTCCCAATACAATAAAATTTGTTCACAAAAACCTTACAACAATGTCATTTAAGTGTAATTATTATTGTTAACAATTTAATTGTAGTTATTATTAGTAACAATCTCTCCTACCCATGTGCGCAATCACACCAACCCTGTAAGGACTGATTGCGCAAAATAACTTTCTTGGTTTTATTAGAACTGTTCTATTAAATTGCAACATAAGAACAAAATAGCAATGGAAATGCATTAAAAACAAATGATGTAAAAGGTTATTCATGGATAGTTCAGCAAAAAATTAATATTTAGATTTTTTATTGTTATTCTTTTGAATTGTGCGCAGACTCTCCTAGCTTTACCTTAATACTTAAAAACAATCAGATCTCAGTGATTGCAACAATTTTCGGATATATTTCTGTGAATAAATAAAACATTATCATTGATATTACAATAGTTTTCTAGAGAAAAAATTATTAAGCATTTAAAACTTTCCGTTAATTTTATATTGAACTTTGTACACTATTACACCTCAACGGACTGCTTGCCGAGAAAAAAAGTAGGTACACCTATAAAATCTGTATTAATCGATAATCTGGAAAACGCGAGATTTTGCTATTCGAGGACTAGCGGTTTGGAACATGGCAGTGTTTATATATATATATTGAAAAACTTTCTAATATGCGGAATTTTGCCAAGGAAAATCAAATTTAAGAAATTCTCTATTGGAAAAGTGTTGTTTATTTAATATAAATAGAAGTTTCATGACTTTCCTATAATGTTATATAACTTATGATGTTTTATTTTTGCGTTATCTATACCCTGTCTATGAGAATTATAGCGTGAAAACTTTTAACTTTTCAAACTCAAACTAAAATATGTGTATTTGTGATTTTTAATTGTAGCTAAATTTTATTTTCTATTTAAATTAAGTAAAATGCTTGGCATCTTTGTTTTGTTTTCTCATTTGTTTGTATAAATGTAATAGCAAATAACTGCCTGTTTAGCTTATTTATTTCAGTCTTACACAGAAATATTTAAAACCCTATTTATTCTTTGGTTTATTATATGATTATTGATATAAAAATTATATTTGTGACAACAACGTAAACATTATAATATCAAAAAATATGTAAATATTGATAAATAATTCCAACATTCGGGATTTTTAAAAATTTTCAATTTTAATTTAATCTTTTTTTTACTCGAATAAAACATGTGATTTGGAAGCTATATACAACTGAACACTCACGGCCCATCCATCTTCTGCCATCCAAGGTTGGAACAGAGACTAATACTAAAAAAAAAAATAGTCTGTCGCAAATTTACTGGTAAGCCGGTTAATACGGGAGTATTCAATATAATACATCATATGTATGCATGCAAAAATAATTTAAAGTATAAACTAAAATTACTTTAAAATACATAATGTGAAAATATTCTGAGCAAATTAATTTTTCGGCAATTTTTAAAACGAATCTGTGTGCCATGTTGAGGGTTATGCTTTTATTTTTTGTTAAGGCTGGAAAACTAATTTTAGATTTTTTGTTTAAATAATCAACTACTTAAAACATTTCTTCACATAACCATGCCGTATATGCAGTAGAAAAGTTCAGTAGAAATGAGCTGCAGAAAAGTTAATATGTATAAAGAAAATTCATTAAACTAATGTTCATCACATCGATGTTTCCTTTTATAATTTCAATAAAATCATCACAACTTAAACAAGTGTACTTTGTTTCTTCCAAGCATGTGTGTAAAATGTAAATAGTTACGAAATATTTTGAAACATTCTGTGTCATATCATTTTTAATTTTTTTTATAATAATCTCCATGTCACATTTTGGGTTATATATATAAATCTAGTTAACTATATTTTCAGCATTTTTACAAATTGATTAATTTATTACTATAGCATTAATAGTACGTAGCATTATTTAAATCTCATGAAATTACCCATTTAGATCACAGTTATGATAAAATATTTATGACGCATTTGTGCCATTAAAAAGATCATTTTAATCGATTTTAAATTAGCTTACAGATAAAAAGTAAACATTTTGTCATTTCAAACTTTATTTTATCTTTTTTTTTTTTATATTTTGCACAAAACATAATATATCTACATGCAAAAATATCTAAAAAATGTAAAATACATAAAAGGATATTTACAAAATTAATTACTTAATGATCTAATATATATATATATATATATAAAGTATTTCTACGAATCTGGAGATCACATTTAGGGTTACAATTTCAAAAACGTTGTAAGACTAACCAATACTATAATATAAGGTATTTAGTTCACGTTTATGTTAAAAATCCTGTGACTCACTTCTGCGAGCCATTAGAAACGTTTTAAAGAGCGATATTAAAATAGTTTATAGGTAGAAAGGAACTGCTTGGTCATTTGCAAATATTTTTCATTATTTTGTTTTATATTGAACAAAATGTTATATATCATATAAATACATGTTCAAATATGTAGTAAAACGTTGGAGAAGAATACATTTATACCAGAATTATCTGTTAAACTAATGTCGGTGAAGATGTGATTTCTATTTTTTTTTTGTTATTCACATGCATTACAATTCAAATAGTTATTTTCCTATGATAGTATAATCTTTTTATAAATATAAACTATCATTTTTATATTAAAAGCTCATCATTATTTTTTTTATTAGTATTTTTTTATCTATAAGGAGTATTTTAATTTTTATAAATTTATGTCTGTATAAATCATAGACTTTTAAATAACGAGTGGGCTCTGCCCAATACGAGCTACGCTCGCCAACCCCCGTTCTGACACCGCAAAATTTAAAAACACTCTGATTTGATCAACTCTAAAACGATTACGGAAGATTGTATTATAATGAAACGACCAGTGGCGATCTGCTGTAATCGGTTTTCCATCCATTTTTGATTTGACTGAGGGATTTTAAGGTCGAATCAACTGCTGTCGAAACAGCTAACAACTGTTTTCCTCATTGATTAAATATGATCAATTATAGATTTAAAAATCAACTTGTGTGAAATGGTAAAGTAAACAATGTCTCTGCATCGGAGAATTTTATAACGATGCTATAGAAAATTGGTTACTTCTCCATTATCCCATCGACTACTTTCTATAACAAGAAAAGAACTGCCACCAAAATATATCATTTACGTTAAACGTGCATGATCGTGGCGTCGCGTCGCATTCAGTTGACATCAGGTGCGTTACACGTATTCGTTATTTCATCGAGAGATTTTTAATTCAACGTTTATTTGTCTTTTAGATACTTCTCCATTACACCATCGATCAATTGCCCTTAATATATATATATATATATATATATATATCACCACACTATGACGCCAAATAAACAAATAGACGAATTTTGCCATTCGAATTTCAAAATAAAAAAAATCAAAAAAATAAAATTAAATAAATAAATAAATAAATAAATAAATAAATAAAATAAAGGAAATTTGGAAAAAATCCACTCTCCAAAGTGTCAACTATCAGTAAGTTTAAACAATAAAATTTATAATATATTAATGATAACACAAACAAAATAATCTTGGTTATTTATTTACATTATTTTTCTTAATTATCTCTCTCGGCTGGTGCATAAATGTTTGTGACGTCAGTTGAAACTGATCTATTGAATGTAACTGTTCATCGCAACATGTCTTAATATCATGGCAATGCCGTTTAAGGATGCAACTGTTGTTTTAATTAATGAAATAATTAATAAATCAGCGAAACATTATGAAAAATATATGTATATGTCAAATTAAAAAAAAACACTTGATGCCATAACAAACACATGAAATGCATCTGGCGTCAAGTGAATGTGACGCCACATTCATGTATTTTTGGTGTTAAATCGCATAGTTTGGCGATAGTTTTTTGTTATGAAAAGTTGTCGACGGGATAAATGAGAAGTACCATATTGTCAATGTTATTTTAACAAGTTATTAATTATTTCGGTATTTTAAAGGTAATTATTAAACGTAAAAATATAGTTTTTAATTGAGAGGAAATATTATTTTGGCTGTTTTAAAATTTGCAATAACAGGTAAAAGATTTGTCAAAATAAATTAATCTCTCGTTTAAATATAATTTTTAATTGAAATTGTTTGGAAATAGTGTTATTTGAGCATTTTAAATATGACGTAAGTTTCCCCATTTAATGCTTTAAAACGCCTAATAATTTAATTATTTCTCCTTTTAATATTCACGCGCAAATATATTTTTAATGACGTAATTTTCCACATTTACTGCTTTTAACACGTGATCATTTAATTATTATTTTAAAGTTTTATTTCTGTTTTTAATAGTCATCTACTATATATATAAAACACAAACGGAAATTTCGTTCCGTTCCTTTATAACTCGAGTCCCGCTGAATGAATTGTGATGGAACTTGCACTGTTCGATAGATAATTTTTCAAGGAAGGTTTTAGTATATAACATAACGTTCTAGGTAGATTAGTTATAGAATTATGGTGGAAAGTTCTGTTATTTTGGACGAAAAGGTTACCATTCCTCATGTTTGGCGACCATTATTGTTGGAGAAAGAGTTTAAACGTCTATACACCTTGAAAAATAAAAGAAAAAACTGTTACTAATTTTATTTTTTAAAACAAGAAAAGAAAAAAAAGAAAAACAGTTTTCATGAGAGATAACAATATAAAACAAAATTATTTAATTTAAACATGATTGGGAATGTTCGTAATGCTTAAAAAAATATTCAATGTGCAAGATTGCGATTGAAACAATATTTGGCGATAAATCTTTTGTTTTTGGCGATTTTGATTTTATGTTTGTCTCCAAACAGTTTGATTTTAAGCCAAAAGATGCTTTTTCAAGTGTATGATAGTATTTTTGGAATTCTTTTTTTCAAATGTAAATTATATTAATATAATCTATTTCTATTTACTTCTACGTGTTATATGTAAGGTGTCTCAGTACAACGTTTCAGAACTTCTAGAAGGGGTAGAGTGCATCAAAACGACTCGGAATCATACAACAATGTAGGGTCCGAAATAATCTCCTGACGGGGTGGATTGCGTTGCGCGAAAATTCTCAGCGTTCTTGCAGGGAATCGTCATTTCGCACAAGGGTGCAGAGTTTGTAGAATGGCTAATCATACGAACGCGGAGTTAGACGTTGTGCTTCAGACTTACGTGGTTGCGGATTGTAGTGGGCCAGCCGGGGGGATCCGAGACATGGCTCAAACATTCCCGAATATTCGGAATTCCATGCGCCGAAGAACTGAGGCAGGCATTGAAGTCGGTGGACGAAACTTCGAACTCTATCTTTGACTCATATTACTTTTGTACATGTACATTTATTATTATTTACATAAATTCAAGTAAATTTATTATTAAACCGAATATTTACTAACTTATTTATTTTTATTTCTGATGTTTCTGTGTAAACCACCTCGCCAGGAAAGCATTTCTGACCCTGCACAGCTATATGATTCCGAGTCGTCGTCGTGCACCCTACCCCACCTAGAAGTACTGAAATGTTGTACTGAGACACACTGTGTATGAAATTTCGTTCCAGCCGTTTTAACTCGAGTTCTGTTGAATGCATTTTCATAGAACTTAAACTGTTAGATAGATAATTTTTCAGGGGAGGTTTTATTATATAACATATTGTTCTACGCAAATTAATTATAGAATCATGATAGAATGTTCTATAATCAGATGTACCCGATTATGAAAGATTAGCTTTTTTAAAAGATTCTGTCAAATGGATTTCGATGGGAACTGTTAGTTAGATATTTTTTTAGGGAATGTTTTATTATATAACGTATCATTCTACATTGCTTAGTTCTTAGATTTGTAGGAGGAAATTCGAAAATCAGGAGACCACTTTTACCAAATATTACACTTTTCAAAAAGTTCTAATAAACGGTTTTTAATGGGACTTGCTCTGATAGTTTGATAATTTTTCAAAGATAATTTTTATTATATAAAATATTGTTCTATATTGCTTAGTTATAGAGCAATAGGGGTAAAGTCTGTTATCAGATAACCCGTTTATGAAAGATCTGGGATGACAGCTTTGCTATTTGACTAACAAATATTCGTAAATGGATGACACAAGTCTAAGAGACTGATTATTAAGATTGACTGATATTTGACGCCATACGAGGCTGTAATTCAGTAATATACGCGTCGGAATTGTACCTTTTATGATCATCACTATCTCCCTACAAAATGTTTCTTAATATATTTCTCTTACAAATGTCGTATAAACTCGCTGCATGAACAGGTTTCCAAACTTTTATGTTAGTCGGGTGCAAATCTCACCAATAGCATTTTTTTCTTGGCAATAAAGATTATATTTCTCACGTGTGAAAATTAGCAACAATACTTTGATTATGAAGTAGACTGTTTCTATTTATAGCATTATTTCTTATTTTTATTATTTTGTATTTTTAATGAAATTTGTGAAAGGCATATGTTTTAAATGTATGTAATCTGTGTATTTTACATGTATGTATTTTAAAATAAAAAGAGCGAAAGTTTTATATTTTAAATGAAATGACTGCAAGAGGAATGATGGCGATGAAAACAATATTTGGCTATTTATCACATGCGTCGAGCTAACATTTCCTTGCAATTGTGTTAGTAACCTATGACTAGAATAATTAAAAAAATATTGGTGGCCAAAAAAAACGCTCGTTTATAATACGTCCGCTCCTGGGAATTCAAAATACGTCCGCTCCGGGGACTCTTAATAATGTCAGAAATATTGTTAATATTGAATGTTATGATTTCGTAGGTCAAACTGAAATACCGCTACAATGACAGACATATTTACTACATCTAGCCGTAACCACTGATCCTGATTGGAAAGTAGGTGTAGTTTGTATCATGTGCATCAATTAAGTAGGTAAACTACATAATCGGGTCTACAGACATTTGTCGCAAGTACCCGGGCGTTGTTTGGCGCATAATTAACTTATAAAAACGATTAAGTTGATTCTATGTTTTTAAAGTGGACTTATTTCATAATCGAGTCTACAGAGAATTAGCGTAATTTGGAACAAAGTTTTTGGATAATTTTGGTAATTTTCCGTTATACCAACATCATGCCAAAAATGTATGCTAAGGCGCCATTTATTTCAACTCTGAATGTGCAATTTTTTTTTATTGAAAACAGAGCCAAACATTGCGACTCACTATTTATGGAATGCAAATCTCTTTTTTTTTTTTTTTAATACTATTTAATTGTAAACATGCAAAACTTTTAAATTACGTCATTTTGACGCAATTGCAGTTATTTTTAGAAAAGTTAACTAGAAATAACTTGCAGATTCATAAATTTTAATGATTAATATTCTTGTATCTTTTCAGATAAAATTTTAGTGTATAACATATCGTTCTACGTTGCTTAGTTAAAGAGTTATGGAGGAAAGTTTTACAATCAGGTGAACTCTAATATAAAAGATTAGCTCTTTTAAAAAGTTTTACTAAATGGATTGTAATGAGACTTGCATTGCTAAATAGGTAACTTTTCAAGAAGGGTTTTAATATATTACATATATTACGTTGCTTACTCAAATGTATATATTACGTTGCTTACTCTCTTACGTTGCTTACGTTGCTTACTACGTTGCTTATTCAAATAGTTATGTGCGGAGTTATATAGTCAGGTGAACCCGATTACAAAAGATTAGCAATTTTAAAAAGTTCTGCTCAATAGTTAGATAATTTTTAGGGATGGTTTTTGTATATTGCATGTAGTTCTGTCATTCTTTGCCAAATCCTACTGTAAATGATAAGAAAAAAGAATTGATCCTTAACAGCTAAATTTTGACTGCATATTATAAAAGAAAATATAATAACGCAATGGCGTTCGTATAATTTTCAGTAATGCGGAAGGATATTCCAGGTAAGGGTACAGATTATTTCAAAATATAAGGTCAAATCCACCGCTATATTTCGTTTGATTAAAGGTTCGTTTGGAGAAACCTACCAGCGCAGCGGGCGCAGCTTGCTAGTCTACTATATATATAAAACACAAACGGAAATTTCGTTCCGTTCCTTTATAACTCAGGTTCCACCGAATGGATTTTGATGAAACTTGCACTGTTCAATAGATAATTTTTCAGGGAAGGTTTTAGTATACACCACAACGTTCTACGTAGATTAGTTATATAATTATGATGGAAAGTTCTGTTATTTTGTACGAAAAGGTTACCACTGCTAATTTTTTGGCGAGCATTATTGTTTCAGAAAGAATTAAAAAGACTATACATCTCGAAAAATAAAAGAAAAAACTGTTGCTAATTCTATTAAAAGAAAAGAAAGAAAAAAAGAAAGAGAAAGAAAAGAAAAAAAAAGAAAACAGTTTTGATGAGAAATAATATTATAAAATGAAAATATTTAATTTAAACATGATTTTGAATGTTCGTAATGTTTAAAAAATATTCAATTTGCAAGATTGCTATCGGAACAATATCTGGCGATTTATCGTTTGTTTTTGGCGATTTTGATTTTACTTTTGACCCCAAACAATGTAATTTTAAGCCAAAAGTTTTTTTTTTTTTCCTTCAGAATGAATTGAAATGGCTATACGTCTCGAATAATAAAAGGAAAAACTGTTGCTAATTTTATTTAAGAAGAAAGAAAGAAAGAGAGAAAGAAAATAAAAAAAGAAAAACAGTTTTGATGGGAGTTAACATTATAAAATGAAAATGTTTAATTTAAACATGATTGAGGAAGTTCGTAATGCTTAAAAAATTATTCAATTTGCAAGATTACTATTGGAACAATATTTGCCGATTTATCTTTTGTTTTTGGCGATTTTGATTTTACTTTTGTCCCCAACAATTAGATTTTAAGCCAAAAGGTGTTTTTTCAAGTGTACGACAGCATTTTTAGAGTATTTTTTGGTACTTTTCGGTTAGCCGGGTGCCAATGATATATATATATGTATATATACCCACACATATATACACATATATCTACACATATACACATATATATATATAAATACATATATATATATATACACTTATATGTATGAATATATATATATATAGATATGCATATACATATATATTTATATGTACATATATCACTAGCGCCCGGCTGACCGAAATGAACCCTTTTAGGGAGCTTTCAATACAAAAAAGTATAAAGCTACCTATTGCAGCCGTTCGGAGAAAAGCAGTTCCGGAAAATTTCGATACATTTTCATCGATCATGACCCCCAGACCCCAAAACCACCCTCCGTTCAAATGTTGATTTATATATATATATATATATATATATATATATATATATATATATATATATATATATATATATATATATATCTCCATATATATATATATATATATATCTCCATATATATATATATATATATATATATATCTGACCTATGTCATACGATAACGCTCGTATTTATAAATCAATTTTGATTAAACTAATTGTGTGTATTAAGCTCACCAATGTCTCGACCGAGTTCGTTGGCCAGCTTGGTTCGCCATTTTGTTTCAAGATGGCGGCCATTTAAAAATTTAAAACTAAAAAAAATATATAAAAAAGTAAAAAATTCAAATTTATTTTTTAATTCAGTGTTAGGCCTTGAAACGAGGATTCCAGAGGATTTTTTGTTTTACCTCTATCTTAAAAAACGGCTGAGGTAGAGCAGTTTGAAATTCTAGGGTGGCTGACATTTTGAAACAAGACAGCACACTACAAAAATTTTCATTGTTGTAATAATTTTCCCAATCAAACGCATAAAACTATATATTCATATCCGTTAGCGCCAAATTCTCGCCAAACTTGGCGACATTTGGCGAAATATCGCCAAATTTGGCGACCAAAATAAGTTTTCATAAATGAAGCGAATTTGGCTATTGCTCAATAATTTGGCGAATTTCTTATTCAAATTCAGTATTAACGAATCTTTTGTAAACGTTTTATTTGCATTTTAAGTTGCTGTTTTCGTGTAACATTAGCTAAAATTTTAAAACTAATATCTAGGAAAGCTACCTTTTCCTCCCGGTACAGGCCAGAAGGACTTTTTCTATTCAAATGTAAATTATATTAATAGCAATATACTTCTATTTACTTCTACCTTATATATGAAATTTCGTATGCTTATAACTCGAGTTCTGCAGAATGGATTTTCATAGACCTTAAACTGCAAGATAGATAATTTTTCAGGTAAGGTTTTGTTGTATAACAAATTGTTCTATGTTGCTTAGTTATAGATTTATGGGGGAAAGTTCTATAATCAGGTGAACCCGATTATGAAAGTTTAGCCTTTTGAAAAAGTTCTACTGAATGGATTTTGATGAGAATTGTATTATTATTTAGATGCTATTTCAGCAATGGTTTTAGTGTACTACATATTGTTTTACGTTGCTTAGTCAAACAGTTATGTGTGAAGGTTATATAGTCAGGTGAACCCAATTCCGAAAGATTAGACTTTTTGAAAGTTTTTACTGGGTGTATTTTTTGCGACTTGCATTGTTAATTAGATAAATTTTTAAGGATAGTTTTAGTATGTTTCATATAGTTCTATGTTAGTTTTAGAATTATGTGGAAAAGTTCTATAATCAGATGAACCCGACTATCAAAGATTAGCCTTTATAAAAACTTCTACTGGATGGATTTTGTTAGTTAATTTGTTTGCAGTGTAAGTTCGATAATTTTTAGTGATGGTTTTAGTATATTGCATATAGTTCTATCGTTCTTTACCAAACCCTAACTGTAAATGACAAAATAAAAAAGTTGGTCTATCACAGCTAAAATTTTGTCTGCACAGTTGAAAATATAATAGCGAAATGGAGTCCCTTTTCAGTAATATGGAAGGATATTCCAGGTAAATATACAGATTGCTTTCAAATACAAGGTCAAATAAAACGATATATTTCGTTTGATTCAAGGTTCATTTGTAGAAACCGACCAGCGCAACGGGCATAGCTTGCTAGTACATATATATATTTCTTAATTGAAAGGGAATATTATTATGTGCGGTATTTTACAAATTGGCAACAATTCAAATAATGGATTTTAAGAAATATGAAATAAATCTTCAACAAAATAATGAAAATTTTGAATAAAAAATTGAAATATAACCTCACAAAATTACTCAAAATAAAAAAATAATTGCAGTCTGCACACTGCGAGCTTGTCAACTAAATCCTAATAAATTATGGCTAAATTCCTGTGTATAGTTTTCATTCCTATAAAACTTTTTTTAAGAAAACTATTTTGACCAACTTTTCTATTAAATATATCTTAAAATAATTCTTCGATTATAACACTGTCAGCTTCAGCGTATTTATCAAACATTTCTTTAGAAAACTACCAATTTTTAAAATTTTATATGTAATAGTTTTCTGTATATTAGAGCAGAAATACTTCAAGGCACAAAATCTTCATTGACAGCGGGTGCGGCGGCGGTGGTTACTTTTTTCTCAAATATAGAGAGATTTTTTTTTCTATTATTACTTGTGTAATAAATTTATATCAATCAAAATTAAACTAACAAAATCGCAGTCCAACAATGATTCAGTAGTATTCCAAAGTCGGGACTCGAACCCGCGTCATCAATATAGCGCACTGATGTTCTACCAACTGAACCACTTGGTAACGATACTCAGCCTAGCACTTTATCACTATAACATGTTGGCAAACGCAGCACAAGATAAAATATTTTCGTGAGCCATCAACCATGGGGCAAACACGAAACCAAAGAAAATCCAGAATCGATAATTGAATAAATCTATATTTAATACTTGGAAAATTTTCCATAGAAAGTCCGCCTTGCATTCCTAATGCTTAAAATTTTATTTGCCTAATAGGCGTATAGCCAACATAGTGAAAAAGTACCCAAGCCGGGACTCAAACCCGGGTCATCAGTATAGCGCACTGACGTTGAAATATTATGCGCTAACGCTGAATTTGAAATATTATAAATGCAAGGCGGATTTTCTACGGAAAAAGTTGCAAGTATTAAACATAGATTTATTCAATTATCGATGCTGGATTTTTTTTGGTTTCGTTTTTGCCCCAGGGTTGGTGGCTCAAGAAAATATTCCATCTTGTGCTGCGTTTGTAGCTTTGCCAACATGTTATAGTAGGAAAGTGCCAAGCTGAGTTTAGTTCTCAAGTGGTTCAGTTGGTAGAACGTCAGTGAGCTATCCCGGCGCTGATGAAACGGGTTCGAGTCCCGGCTTGGGTACTTTTCACTATGTTGGCTATACGCCTATTAAGCAATTAAAATTTGAAATATTAATTCATTAAGTTTCAATCGTGGCAGTTATTATCATAAAAAAAAAAAAAAAAAAAAAAAAAAAAAAAAAAAAAACATTTGTTTCAGTAGAAACAATTTAGGATGTTTGTTACCACAAATGATATTGATATAAACGTGACTAAAATTCAAAATAAATTGTAAAGATACGATATTACAACCAATTAGACTTTAGCATCATTCGTTTTAACTCTAGTAAGGGGAAAAAAGATGGATTAAAAAATAAATTTAGATTTTTTTATATATATTTCAAATAATATAGCAGAAATAAAAGTAACATTTATAAAGTCATTATTCTACATTTATATAATTACCTATTTCTTAACGGCTATACTCGGTCTATAAAAATAAGGATTGAATGGGCAACTAGTATTATAATCAGCATGAAATTAGTCAAAAATATCTAAAAATGCTAAAAACTTAATTTTTCGGAAACATATGTTTTCAGCACAGTTTATTGAAATCGTTTTGCAGAAATTGCCGAATTATGAAGTGTCTATTAACACTTTTCTACAGCGTTAAAAAGTGTTTATGGATTTTGTTTATCAGACCGTCCCTTGCCGCTCTAACATTTGTAAATATGATTGAATATGGGCGATATTCATATATATTAATGAAATTTAGTGTACCATGTTTGATATTAGAGCTGAAATATATTTATTTTATAGTTTACATAAGCATACAAAAATATTCCGTTACATTATGGTCTACGAGGAATTTTTTTTGTATATATTTTAGTGATGTTATGATACGTCAAACTTGATGGAATTACCATGCGCCCCTGGTATTGATTACAACATGCTTCCTGTGCAGTGTGGTGTAAATGGCGTTCATATTTCGCTTACAGAGACGCACAAAATAATTCCATTACATTATGATCTCCAGGGGAAAATTGTGTTGAAAGAATTTCAATAATGGTACACTACATCAAACATACTGAAATGGATAGGAATGACTAAGATTCACCACAACATGCTATCTAAAGGTTACGGAATGTATAGCACTTACAGAGACAGACAAAAGTATTCAAGAAAAGGACTGCGACCGTTATATGTGATTGAAGTGCGATTTTAAGTGCGGTGCACATTTTTAAACTTCATTAATATTAGTGTATTACATGTCATGTATATATTCTTTATATTGAGTACAGAGCTACACAAAATAATTACCGTTATCGGATATGCACAGCTATTGCTCATTTTTTTAACTGTTATATGTGTTCATTAAGTCATGTTTTAGGTTTCTCATTTACTGTATTAAAAAGTTAAATTTCATAACATTATTCGGATAATATTGTGAAATAGTTCATTATCAGTCTATGATGCATTATTTTGCGTTATTGTTTACCTATTTGTACACTTTGAAACCTATTCGAGAAGTAAATTCCGGAGACTGTGTTAAAATAATAGTACACTATTGTGGTCAGAGATGCATATTTATTAACTTTTGAAACAGAATACACTCACAGTGCTTTAAGTTATTTATCGTAGCAAAATACAACCATTTCTATATCAACATCAAAGAAGGTAGCTGCCTGTGAAGTTAGACGGTGATACGGTACCTTTCTAATCTTCATAATCATCAAAATTTTAGCCACACATGATTTGAGGGGGTCGAGGCAAGAAAGTACCAATCCACATTTTTGGTGAAATAAATCTAACACTGTAATCTGTTGCATAGTATTGTAAATTATAATATCCAATATATAATTTGTTTCTAATGTCACTTGGTGGCAGCATATGTGACAGGTTTCCCTTTTCCCCAGATGTTTATACCCCCCAATGTGGATGGCTAATTTACAAAAAACGTAATAGTAATATCATTAAAGTAATGCCATAGTGTTACTCAGAATATCTCAAATGTTACTAAGACATTGGCGGAAAATCTTTAGGTTATATAGCTTGATTGTAGTATTTAATGAAATTTTCAAATTGAAATATCACAGAAGTTCAAAAATGTGGCTTGGCACTCCCTTACCCCGACCCTCTCAATTTTTTTTTCATGTAGAAGAAAATGTGAATATATTCCTGCTGCTCAAACAGACGAACCAATTCATCTTTTAACACAAATGGCTTCACATCCCGCTTCTTGTTTCAATATGCTCATTCATTCTGTATCAACTTAACAAACAAACTCTTACTATATCCATTCCATCAATTATAAGACCTTGCAAATTTGTCTACCTATATTTATTGAACCAATGCATATAAGTCAGAAGTGCATACGATGGTGTTTTTCCTATGTTTCCTTGCATAGAAGTTGATCAGCCCATTTATCTTAGTGCGTAGATGTTAAGCGATTTTTATTGGTTCCATATACTTTGCATTTAAACAGCCATATCACAAAATAACTTTCACAATAGACGGGACATTTTATTGTTTTAAATATCATTGAAGCATGATAACAAAAGTCAGCTTTATACCTTATGAACTGTGCTGCTATTTTTTATAATTATTGATATTTTTGCCTTAATCCGTTGCCAAGATTTTTTTTATTTATACCTTGGTAATTTAGTGTAACCGTATAAATGGTCAAAATACAGATTATTGTACTGAATTAAATATTTTATAATTCAAAATTAGACAAATTAGACATTGTTATCATATGCGCATCAGATTCCCCCGTCAAAATCTGCATCTTACATTTAAATACCTTTTTTATACTTTAATTCACTTGTTTATTGCTTCTTTTACATAATTATTATCTTTTAGTTTAAATTTGCTTTTAATATTTTAAAGCATATAAAATTAAGAAAAAATATCAAATCGTATTGTGTTCGTCTGTCATGATACAGTGTGTCCCTAAATGATTGTCCCGGTTTACTTACCTCATAATTTTTTATTTAAGAATATGTCAAAATTGTTCTTACAAAATCAAAGAGTTTATTTAATAGCACAAACAAAGTAAAGTTGAAACTCGAAACGCTATTAATCAACTAACGATTATAATAAAAAAATAATTAATATTGAAATTTTATAAAATTTATCAGAAAGCTGTTAATGAATTATGAGTGCTGAATTAGATTGATAGATATTATATAATTCATTAATAGTTTTTTGATAAATTTGATAAAATTTTAATATTAATTATTATTTGAATATAATCGTTATCTGCTTAAGGTTTTTCTGTTGCAGCATTACGCATCTGTAACTTGAATTGTGTTATTTAAAAAAAATGAGTTTTAAGTTACGAATATATAATAATATTTTTCTTCATATTCTTAAAAAAAATTATGCGGTACGAAAAACGAAACAGTAATTTATGGACACCCTGTATAAATAAAAAACTACAACAAACCGAATATACATTAAATATTTGACGTTGTCGGCATGAAAATGTTTTATAGATGACAGTTTCTTAAATTTTTTTTTTCTAAGATAATTTTTTATAAACTGCAAAAAACACCTGAAAACTTAGTTTTCTTATTTTACTGAAATGTAACATATATACCGACATGAATTTGTCACATTCTTTGATAAGATAGATCACTACTGTCAAGTATGATCGTTAACAAAATAATCTGACAAAGATAGATTTCAGTGTTACATGGGAATTTATCCGCATTCAACTGAATGAGTAAGCAGCTTCATTTCATAGAAGTTTGTTTTCTATTTAATTTGTTTATTCAAATAAAATTAAATGAGAATAAATAATGTTTATTATACAGAATGTACCACCAAAAACGCTAGTGAAAAGATTCCAATGAATATGTTTGTTTATATGTAAATTGATAGATTTCAGTGTTACATGGGAATTTATCCGGATTCAATTGAATGAGTGAGTACCTTTATTTCATAGAAATTTGTTTTCTATTTAATTTGTTTATTCAAATAAAATTAAATGAGAATAAATAATGTTTATTATACAGAATGTACCACCAAAAACGCCAGTGAAAAGATTCCAATGAATATGTTTGTTTATATGTAAATTTATTTATTTGTTCTAAACAACTATATGTCTTCTAATAGACCTGACACGCACATGCATGCTTAATTAGTTTCATGAAAATTTGCTTCAGCATAACTGAATATTTCACGATCATTTCGAAACAGCTGCTTTATTGCTGAGTCAGATAGGTCACACGCATCACCAAGAAATAGCACTAACTGTTTTTTATTGGTTTCCTAACATTATTTTTAATAATGTGACAACTCTCTCTTAGAAAAAAAAAAAAAAAACCCATGTTGACGTACACTCGTATGCACATATCTGAATACCGCACTCAGTATGCTACATCCATTTAGCAACTAATGTTACATACTTCAGTATTTAATCTGGATCTACTCAAAAGCATTTTGTACTTTTAAAAAAGCATACGGATTACTTAAATACCTATTAGCGGTCTTTTGGGACACCGTGTATTATTATAATTAATAACAACATTTTTTTCTCTCTGTAATCAATATCGTGTTTTTGTATTTCCAGATATGTGCTATTCAATGGTGAAATTCATTTAATGTTTCATCACAGAATCTCTCAACAGTTTAATATTTATTTTTATTTTCCGGCGTAAGTAGTTTTTCTCAAATACCTTTGTTATCCATAAACCGACAACACATTTCATTGTTCTCAATGTATTTATCACCTCCAAATACATTAGACGCATAAGACATATTCGATATTAATTAAACAAAGTAAATCTCAATTAATGACCCTCAGACTAGTTTTAGTGTTAAATATTTATGTGAATTTATTTGTAACAACAACGAATTTAATATGAATCTATTGAATAAACATAAGGTATCCAGTTGTTGAGATTAGGATATCGATAGTGACAGCAGTATTCTCCCTCCCCTCCTCTCCTATCAGTCTATTTGCACCGAAGTGTATTGCTAAAAAATAATCAATATTACCTTAAAAGTTTTGTTTGAATAGAAATGTAATTTATGTAAGTAATGTAAGTATTTTTCCGGCTTTAATTTAAAATTAACTTATTATTATTTTTTTTTTCAAGAATAAATAATTATTTTTTTCTAATGTTTAAGGATAGTTATGTGTCTTACCATACCAAAACTTCAATATTTCTGATCTAAAGTTTTATGTCATTATTTTGTGTGATCAATGCTTTATATGTTTTATTTTACGATATATTTCCTTTAAACCAACACCTTAGAATTTCTTTTACTAGCTGATTAATATATCCCCTTTATAGTTTAAAATCGTTTAATACAATTTTTACTGAAGTTCAATATTTATTGGAAAAAAAACTAGTGCACGTACACATTAAAACAGAATATAATATTTGATATATATATATATATATATTGTAAATTCATGTTCGAATTCGGTGTTAATGGCAGTCGGAAGATCGTTGATAAACATGTTTAACTCTGTGCAAGGTTCCCTTCTCGATCGCATCAGGCTGTGTGGTGTCACCACCAACAAATAACTTCAGTCCGCTTTCAGTAGAAGAAAAAATTTTATTGACATTTTGAAATGTCAAGTTAGGAGAAATACGCGGTAGGCTGTAATTAAATATATGCAGCAGTACGATCCATTGCGACAGTCAATAATTGTCCCAAATTTAAAGACATTATTTAGGTGAATGGATTGAATCCACTGAGCACGAAACCCTTCTAAAACTTTATCAAAACTCTCTGCATTATTAACTCAAAAGACGATGTTGCGATGAAGCCAGTTAAATTTTTACTCTGCCCGTTAGCCAACGCTAAACGTCAAAATTTTCCACTGTCCAAGTTCTCTCCGAATCAGGATGTGCGAGAGTTTTAACCTAGCTCGCGTAAGAACAAAAACACGTCACGTGACCAACTTTCATTAAATCACAAGGTTTTTTTAAAGAACTCTATTAGCATTTCCGGTGGAATTATCTTGTCGAAAAACGGTTTCCTTAGCGCGAATAATGTTCTACGATTTTCTAGAATATTCGATAATCTCGTACCAGACGCCTGCCATATCAACAAACCCATTTATCTGTTTTGAGGCTGTGGTTAAAATTCGAATTTAATACGTAATAAAAAAAAAATAGAGAAAAAGAATCTTTGTAGAAGAAAAAAAAAGAATTAAAGTTTTTCGGAAATATTTTAATAGAACTGAATATTTAATAATAGAATATCTTTACGGAATAAGATTTTCCGAGCAGAATAATTTAAGAGATGAAATATTTTAGCATTTAAATAAAGAAGTTATAGCAATTTGACTACACGGGAATAATAGTGAATTTTAATAATGGTTTAAAATAAAGATGTTCAATTTAAAGAATAAATTAAAAAAGCTATCGCCATTTTTAGATCTAAGTACTTTCGAATAAATATTATTAAGTGGATTAGGATAAACTGGCTTTACATATGGACAGTAAAAGACTATTTTAAGAATAAGAATTATGTTAGTAAGCTGGGGTTATATACAGAACATTATTAAATGGAAAATTTTTATAGAATAATTTAGCAGATTGTTGAAAAAATTAAATTTTGTAATATTATCTCCCCTCTCTAAAGATTTTGGATGAAATTAATAGTTAAGTGACTATAAATTCACACAATATAAATTTAATACTTTAGAAATTTGAATTTTGAATAGTATAAATTTAGAGACTGCCAGCAAGGAGATGAAAAATTTCTGAAGCAATGACAGACAACAACAAAAACAACAACAACAACAACAACAATAATAATTATTATTATTATTATTATTATAGTAATCAAATAAAATAAAATAAATAAATAAATAAATATAAAGCTACAAGCATTTCCCCTGGAAAAGACTACATGAAATGGTTACAAACTCACTTACCATTTGTAAGTGCACAGGAAAAATACAATACGAATAATTAATAAATATTAATAAACAAGAAAAACAAAATAAAAATAATAACAAAATTTTCCTTTCACCACGTTCACAAAGTTTAGAATAAGTAGTCACAAGCAAATTGCTAAAAAAAGTTTTAAAAAAAATTCATTCAAATTTGAATTTTTTAGATCCAACTTTTTTAATCTGTCTCTTTCTTGGATCGTTATAAGTCCTCATTTTGTTTTTTAAAATGATTTGTACAGTCTTTTTTTTTAAATACAGTTTTTATATAAAGGCTGAATATAAAAACATTCTTCCATCAAAATTTAAAAAAATTGTAGTCATTTTTACCAATACTTTACAATTCTAGCACTTTGTCACAACATATTTCTCTTAAGTATCACAGTAATTTTTTTACTTAATAAACAAGTCTTTTTTGTAATGATTAAACTACTTTTAAAGGCTTGTTTATCAAATTATTTTCTTGAGCTCGTTTATTTTGTGCTTGGAATATGTTATCTTTGTTATATTCCTGTGGGATCCCCAACATCTTTAACTAATATTTTTCAAAAAAATTTCACTAATAAATAATATAACTCTTCAGTAATATAAATAAATACTATAATAAAATTCAATTCATAACCATAACAGTGATAACTTTCAATATAACTAATACTTCTCAACATAAGTAGTAATTCATAGTATAATTCAATAGTAGAAATAATAATAATATAATAACAGTAGTATAATCTAAGAAAATATCACAGTTTGTTTATTTATTGTTAGGGAAATATTGGTTGAGGAATAAACTAATTAAATAGCAGATAAATAAATTTCTTATTTTTTAATTATATAAGAAAATATTTTTGCCAATCGAAAGTATACAAAAAAAAAGAAAGATATAATAATAATTTCAAAATCCAAATAAATTTAAATCTAAATATTTAGAAAGTGTGCTCAACCAGTAATTCCTTACAATAATTTTTTCTCTCTGATACTCTATTACAAATTTATACAGTTAAGTTATAAGTTCCCATATCCTAAATGTAGGGAGTTGTTTTTCGGCAAACTTAGAATAAATAAAGACAATAAATAACAATAAAAATATGTTAATTTTAGCTGAGAAATGGGATACAAAGGCAATTTTGTTTAAATACTTAATTTTCTATTGTTACATGAAACAATCATTGTAAAGTCATATCATCATTATCCAATTATTTATATGGTTATATAATTATAGAAATATTTATAAACTGTTACTATTTGGTTATCTATTGAAATAAATAACATAATATCAATATTTGAAACAATTGGTTTAAGAAAAAGTAAGTAAGTAAAAATAGTTTATTTTGATATAGAATTAAAAACATTTAATTTCATTTTTCAACATCAATTTGAAAATTCCTAAAATCAAGATACACATCTTATGCCTGCATAAGGTGTCTACTTAACCTCAAACACTTTCAAAAACAAGTAAATATGTTAGTTGATCAGGCTAAAATATACCCACAATGTTGAAAATAAAAGCTGTGACATAATTATAAGATAATATATTTTAAAGTTTTAAAATATTAAACTTTCAAAAATAAGTAATATCTCTGTTGCGCACCAAAGACCTGATAATATTGAAAACTATTGTTTTTATTTTAGTTTGGTTTTTTTATGGTTGCCATGAAAGTTTTAATTTTAATTTAATATTTATTATATTTTATTTTGTAATTTTCTGACAAAAATATAACTAAATTCAAACCTTTCTTACTGAATTTTTAAGAATTAATAAGAATTTGTGAATCCAAATTAAGCACTAACCGGAACATTTATTCAATAAAATACATAAAAATCCTATAAATTTTATTTATTATTTTTGCTACATTTAAATTTAATATGTTGCATTAATTACCTTAGAATAACTCTTTATCATAGTAATAATAATAATAATAATAATAACAATTGTATCATCAGCAAAAAGAATAAGAAGAACAACATTATCAAAAAATGTTTTATTTACATACATCATGAATTTTGTGAATGCAACTTACCTAAATTTTTCCAATTTCTCTTCTAAATATATATATATCTTCTATATATTTATGTATATACAATATTAAGTATAAACCTATACTTAATGTTATTGCCTTATATTAAAGATATTTCTGTGACAGATACTTTTACGTTAAACTAAAAAAAATAATTTAAAAACAATTCTAATCACAATAAGTAAACTTTACATCGTTCATTTGATAAACACGATAGACATTGTACGTATAATCATTTTGTACATTCTATATAACTTATCTATAATATAATTTATCTGTGTGTACTTGAATTTTTTTTCATTACTTTCAAGTAAAAATATACGTTTTTCAGAAAAAAATGCATTCAACATTAAAGTTCAATTACATTTTCTATTCATGTATAAACTTTCAATTCAAATTTAACCAGGTACTAATTTGAATATTTTCGATTGTTTAATTTTTTGCTTGTTTAGAAATTGTATGAATTTTTATAAACTATAAGAAACAAGGGTTTTGAAGGTTTAAATCTGATGTAATTGTTGAAAAGTATATATTTTCTATGACATTATACAAAAGGATGAAAGAGTTCGGTTACAGGACTAATTATGAGCAAAAATTGCAGAACGTGTATTTTCATCGCTAGTATGCTAACATTTAGCATACTACGTGGTATGTAAATACTCTTTAGATCATATATAGGGCTACGAAAAAGATTATAAAAACCACATATTAATTTAATCCCGATTTATTACATTTATTTACAGCGTACGTGAATATTTCCCACAAACAAATATTTACTTATATTCTCCTGCATATGAATTTAAGAGAAATTGCTTCAATTCTTTCAGTTTTAAAAGTGTTTTCTTATTTGTCTTCATTTAAAAAAAACAGAGCACATTTTATGTTCTGAATATTCAGAAAGAAAAATAGATATGGAAATTTAACAAAAGAATCAATAAAGTTTTATCTTCCGGATGCCAGTTTCTGTTGCTTGATCCATTGAAAATTGATACTCTGAAATATTTTCGCAGCATGTGGTTTTAGTATTTTTCATTTTTGTAACGATAGATAAAACTTTAAAACCACATAAGTAAAAATACGTATACTTTAGATGCGGTTTTCTATTTTATTTTCCCTTTATACAGATATATTTTAATAAAAATTCTGTATTTTTGTCAGAGAAATATATATGAATCACTCTCTTGGTATATATATATATATATATATACAGTATACTCACTAAAGTCATTTCCCACCCTCTTAACTTCGGAACGGCTGCTGCTATATTCTTAAAAGTGCTGTCTAAACTGTAAAGCATTTGGTGTAACGTTACTCCATAAAACTGGAGGCATCATTGCTGCGTCCAGTCTTACGGTGGTATTTAACTGATATAACTGGTGTAATAATTACACATGTTACACCAGTTATATCAGTTAAATACCACCGTAAGACTGGGGGTAGCAACGCTGCCTCCAGTTTGTGGAGTAACGTTACACAAATGTTTTACAGTGATAGGTATAGTAAAGAAGCCTATTGAATGAAACCACCTACGGCATCACCTGGTGAAAAACTGCGGTGTTAGCATTCCTATCTCGAAAACGGGAAGATATAAGTGATTTAAAAAGTTATAGAGCATAATCGATTTAGTACGAAAAGACACCTTGTGGACATTAATGCGAAGAATAGAACGGTTAAACCCGCATTTCCTACATTATGAAGTTACGCAACTTGAACGAAAGGAGAAATTATTATATTTTGGACAAAACAGGACACCTCAATGTGGCACATTGGTATCGTTTGTGATTTCCAATAAAAAAGTAGCGGTTCAAACCCCGATGGTTGCATCCTTGTACTGATTGTCTTTATAAACAGAGGAGACAATATGTAGATCATGTAAAATTTTGTTCTATCAACTCAACGCAACTTGGTGTTCGAAATTTTTGCAGTATGTAAATACGTAAAAAACGTCACGCCTGTTCACCTGAGACAGCTATAAAAGATAGATCTTCTTGGGGTTGTATGTTGATGCTCATGGCCTTGGAGAGGTTTTCGAAAGCTGAGTATTGTGAGATGGTGTTATTTACGGTGAATGTGGACGCAAGGCGCGATCAACAGCAAGGTTGTACTGGCAACGTTTCTCTACAGGCACACAACCTTCTCATCAAACCAACTAAGGTAGGACGGCAAGTTCGACCTGATGAGGTACTAGCATACGCTCTCGCATATCGGAAATGGAGCACTAGAGAGATCACTGAACACTGTGGCCTCTCAATAAGTCACGTTTGGAAAATCCTATGCGAATTAGGCGCTCATCCATACCGACCAACACCGAAGAAGATTTTACAGGACGGGGAGGCCGAGCGATAGTTTGCATGGTGGAACATCGGCACGAACCAGATACAGATCCAGCCAACATTCTTGGCAAGTAATACTGTGGACGGATGAGGCATGGTTTTCATGGAATCGCATGTACAACTGGATAAGAAGCCATTACTGAGAGCTGGAAAAACTTAGATATTTTACCGACGTTCGGGATTGACAAACAAAATAGAGGTTTTCAACAGATTGACTAGCCAAGCACAAAATATAACATCAGTGTCTGAGGAAGCCTGAGAACGACAGATGAAATATATATATATATATATATATATATATATTTTACAATTTTGAAAATGTTGCCAAGTAGTTTTAAAGGTGCCTTTTAAGGCTTTTAGACGTGCACACTGTTTGTTTATATGTTTGGAAGTAAAATAATGTCTGTGTAAATGGGTAGTGCAAAGAATTATTATAATAGTTTTTTGCTTTTATCATTATATGGCGTTGCTTTGTCTCAAACTGTGAAAATGCTAAAATTATATTCAAAATTGTAAAATTCATTTCTTTAGCGTTTAAATATTTAAACGCACAATGAAGTAAATACTGGAGATACTTTTAATGCAGTTTTAATCATTAGTTTAAGTACACATTGCCAGGCATCAGAGCACATGTATTGAAGAATTTTTTAGTAGTTTGTAAATATCAATAGACAAAACTTATGATCAGCTACATAAACAGTATACTTATTTCATCGTCATATTTAAAATATTCAACGTGTTATTTCATTTTTAATTTAGGGTGTATTTTATATTCAAACACTGCAAAAGTACACATTTGTCCGTCTTCATGTAACCAAATACACATAAAAGATGTATATATATGTATCACATTCATAATTACTTTGTAAAATAAGACCACTTGGATTACAATGTCTGTATGAATGTTCTTGCTTAAATAAAGCAACATCCGAATCATGTTTATTCGCTGAAATTATATAGGCAACATATTTAGAAAAGCTACTGAAATATTTTCTAATTAAAACGATTTTGCAAAAGACGGTTCTATACCAATGGCAGAAAGAGGCAATATTTGCCAAGGCGTAAAACTGATTTATTTCGAAGTAAATCCGTTTAATCGTATTTTAAAATGGCATGCACTTAAATTGTCATCCAACGAATGAGGATTTTAAATTTACATCGTTGAAGTGAGAATAAATTGCTGCTTGGCGTTCACATACATCCGTTGTTTACAGCGACGAAAAATAGTTTTACAGGTTATTTATTTTAAGCGTCATGGAATGTGTTGCTTTTGGTAATCAAATGTGTCAAAAGTTTAATAATACTAAAGTGCAGTTTTATTACATAATTTCTAATGGTTTGATTTACTTCCAGTGTAATTTGTATATTTCCCTGTTCTAGAAACTCGTTTAAGAAGGGAATACATAAATAAAACTTTCCGTTTGTACATACAATATAGTTTTGTTTGATGTGAGTAAAATCTTTCTAATTTTAAGGTAGACATTATTGTGATAATAACTCATTGGAATGATTATTACTAAAAGTATACTTTACAAAATGATGGGAAACCAGGGGCATTATATGAGGCTTAAATTCATCATAGGTTTCAAAAGCAGTACCATTAAAATATTGATAAATAGTTTTTTCATTATTATTTAAATTACTTTTGTATTATATTAAAAATTAAATTTACATTAATTTATGATATATACATATTAAATAAACGCATAAAAACATATGCAGCGATGTGATTGCTGCTTCGAATTTCGCGCGCTACTACCACTGTTTCCGAGTACTTATACTTTTTTCTTATTTTAATGACAAAAATTCTGCAATCAAATAAAGCAAATAATATTATTCGTAATTAGTACAAAAAGCAGAAATCTTATTACTGCGCTTAAAATATACTGAAAACGATAAATGAAATGAAAACTATTGAAGCAATTTGTAAATCATTCCAGAGATTTGCCATATTTTTTACGAATATCGCAACAATTGCAACCGACTATTTCCGAATATTGCAAAGAATAACTGTTAACGATTTGCTTAATTTTGTTTGATTATTAATTTTTTAATATTGAATATATATTATTGTTTATTTTTGCTGAATTTTTATATAATAGAAGCAACATTCTTTTTTATAACTGGGGTGCAGTTTCATTTACATTGTCATTCATGAATTATGACAATATACAAGAAACAATCATTATGTTATTTGCTATTCTACAATGTTTATAATGATAATTGTATGTTTAGCTTGATACTAATAAGCAATATTCTAAGAGCTTCACATGAGAATTATTGGATTGAAAAGTTCAAACTGCGTAGCAGTTACCAAATTTTACGAAACTAGAGAGAGATTGAGTATGATATTTTTTTATACTTATTTTAGAATTTTGCATTTTTAAAAGTAATATTTTAGGAAACGGTTCTTATTAAATTGACAAAAATCGATACTGAATCAAAAACAATTAATCATTTATAACGAACTAACTCAACAAATTCCGAACAAATACCTAAATCTTGAATGACATGCTTGAAAACATTTAGGAAGAAGACTTTCGTTGAATCCATCACATATGAGTCTAGATTTCCCGGAACAGCTTGATAAATGACATTTAGTAGCGCACTTACAATCAGTTTTGGCTGACAAATGAAAACTACAATGTATTGTAAATTTAGAGATTAGAGTTGCCTTGATAAATCAATGAAGTCAAATTAGAGGACATAAATACTAGTAATCCTATGGATTGCTTATTCGGGCTCTGTTTTCCATAATATACAACAATTAACAAAGGAACCATTAAGGATAAACAGGAAAAAATGAAACACCAACTTTTTCTTTGTTCTTTAGTTTGTAAGAAACCTAATAAAAAAACACGTTTTTACGTACAATGCGCACATTTTTTTTTCTAAAATTTCAGGACTCAAAGGTGGGGTGCGCATTCTAAACTAATATTAATGACGTTTGAATGGAACCAAGCATGACTTCACCAATAAAACACGTAACTATTTTGATACGTGTATACAAATGCATATATAATAAGCAAAATAAATGAATAATTTCCCTTTTGCATTCTGTAAAGTGTGTATTATGAACTAAATTACGGTGCTGATTTTAACTATCTGCAAATGACTTACCATAAAGTATAAAACAAAGGAAAAGTACATAATGAAGAAATTTTAATTATCTGGTATTATAATAGGTGGGTGAAATATATGTTAGTGAATACGGTAACGATGTTTTAAGAAATCAAAGTTATTGATAATGAGGGATTATACAGATTTTTTTAATAGCACATGTATTTTCTATTGTTAAAAGAGCATAATGAGAATCACACATGAGAAATGTATTCCTTCTTTTTACTCTATCAAAAACATTATACACGATTTCACATTGTACATGGGAAAATACGATACATTGCATCTTTTGCTATACATCTCTATATTTTTTTCTTGAATGTAATGACATTTCCCTGCAACGATTTACAAATTGTTTCTATAAGAATAGTCCCATGCTAGAGGTTGCAAGAACAGCAAAATTATTCTATCATTCTGTAACAGTTACATTTTCTCAATTTACATGAATGGAGCATGTTGCTCATTTTACTTTACTTCATTTCATTTCACTTTTCGTTTTCAGTATATTTTAAGCGCAGTGACATGATTTATGCTCCAATGTTTGTCGGTTTTTGTACTAATTACGAATAATATTTTTTGCTTTATTTTATCGCAAAATTCCTGTCTTTAAATATAAAAAAATATTAGTACTCCGGAATAGTTATAGGAGTGTGCGAAATTTGGAACACCAATCACATCGCTGCATATGTGTTTAAGCGTATATTTAATATTTATAAATAATACATTAATGTAAATTTAATATTTAATATTATACAAAAGTACTTTAAATAATAACGAAAAAAATATTTTTCAATATTTTAATAGTGCCGCTTTTTGAAAACTCTGATGAATTTAAGCCTCATACAAATTGATATAATGATTAGAATATATGAGAACAAATTATCTGCTAAACCTAAGTATTATGTAGAAATAGTTCCAAATGCTATGTCATAAAGATATGAAATTGACAATATCAACATGTTTATTGATATTGATTTGGGTGGGTCGAAAAAACTGAAATATTTATAATACAAACGTAACAGCGCGGGAACATTACTTTTTGTTTTAAAGAATACGTTCATAAAACATTACACCGATTGGTTAATATATTTTACCGCCACAAGGGGCTACTATTTCTAAAAAAATCACAAAAAAACGTGGTTTTTGTAATTTGATTTTAATTATCCAAACATAACAGTGCAATTTCAAACATAACGCAATAGCTACACCAATATATTAGTAATGTAACTTTAAAATTTCATTATGGTGACATCATATTTGTTACTGTCGCAAAGAAGTGAAAGTTTTTAAAAAATGTTAAAAATTTAAATAAGGACATTGTAGTTTGTTTGAAGAAAAATGAAATAAAAACTGCAAAAATAATTCCATGTCCTAAAGACAGGAATGTATCGATATCTACATGGTTATCCCATAAAAACTTAATTTATAGATGTGCAGTATTTCCTAATTAGTTTCCTATAATTTTAGTATCTATGTTTTTATACAAAACTCTGTACACATCTTATATTCAAAGCTTTAAATAAAACATTAATTTTTGTAAAACATGAATGGAATATAATATTACATTAATATACACTATATCCACGGAAACTCTATTAACATGAGTAAACTAAGTTGAACCAAACATTACAAATTGAAAAATATCATCATTCAGAAACATAAATATTGCATATCTACATTTTCTTATAAAAAAGACTTAAAAATCAATTTAATAAAATTGAAAACATTAATTTTATTCATTTAACTGCTTTACAAATATTTTAAGTTTATCTTTTTGCGACACACGTGTCAATACCTTTTCTAAACTACAGGGGGTTATTCAAAATGAGTCATCCAATTTCAAAATTCCCTATTTTCAAAAATAAACGACACTATTTATAAGTAATACGTGGAAGCAAAGGCAAAATATGGAAGTGTTATAATGTAAACAATAGACGGTTCTCGTGTGTTCTTCGTGAAGCTATTTCACGAAAGCTGTTTTAGATACTGGCTTTTCCCCCAAATAAAGGAAGATCTTTCTAACTTCTTTTTCTAACAAGATGAGGCACCACCCCACTTAGCTACAGAGATACGGCGTTTCCTTAACACGGAGCTACCTCTCAGATGGATCGGTCGCAGTGGACCAGATGTCATGATGTTACGCAGCTAGCCACCTAGGTCACCTGATATGACTCCATACGATTACTTTAAAAAGTATAAAAAATATCAAGTTTATGTGCCATGATTACTCAGAAATTTATGAGAAACGGATTTCTGCTGTACAATCAATTACCATTGGCACTTTACAACGTTCTTTGACAGGAATTTAGATACCATCTTGACATTGTACGTGTAACTAAAGGAAGTTATATCGAACACATAAAAAAAACTTACTATTTTTCCTTTGTATTCATGTATTAATTATAATTCTGTGTCGTTTATTTATTAAAATATAGCATTTTGAAATCCGATGATTCATTTTGAATAACCATGTACATCGGTTTTGGCTTTTGATATAAATTAGAAAACATAAATATATTTGCGCTGTCCAAAACTAAGTGATACAAGTTCATTATTTAACCAAAAATGTATTTAATATTGTTGGAATACAACGTTCATTTTCTCCTCACCGCACATATGGCGCATGCGCGTACAGTTACGATGATGATGCTCCGGAAGCGAGAGCAGTTGTTTTACTTTAAGAAAGATGTCAGCGCTCAGTCGCATACGAGCTGTATATATTTTGTCTTCGTTTAATTGTAAATAAATGTCTTATGCCGTGCTATTCTGCAAACTCTGCTTGCCTCATACACCTACAAATGGTTATGGAACCTGAGACGCTATTCCACTGCGCTATAATTAGTAGAAATTATTTTTAAATCGAACATTCGGATTTGGAACTCTTAAGCCTAATCGAAAGTAAGAATTGTTCTTCATTCTGCTTATCATTTGCATTATTTCTGGCTGTGAGAGACTCTGCATAATTATGTCTCATGTAACGACAATTGAAAAGCTCGGAAAAGACAATTTTGATAGCTGGAAGCTTCAAATCGAAGCTGTATTAATAAAAAATGATCATTGGGATTACGTAATTGGTAAATAAATTAAACCGGCTGAAGGAACCGCCGAAGAAAAGAAGTGGCTCCAAGCTGATCAAAAAGCTCGTGCAGATATAATTCTTTCTATAAATCCTAGTGAACTGAGTCATATAAAGCATTGTACGACTTCAAGTGCGGTATGGAATAAGCTGAAAGATGTTTATGAATCGAGGGGACCCGCAAAGAAAGCAACTCTGTTAAAACAACTTCTGTTTAGAAAAATGTCCGTAAATGAAACGATGGCTGATCATTTAAATATTTTCTTCGAAATAGTTGATAAACTGACAAATATGGAAATAGAAATTGCGGATGATTTATAATCAATTCCACTACTTTATAGTGTTCCTGAGAACTTCGAAAATTTTAGATGCGCTATAGAATCCAGAGATGAGTTACCTAAACCCGAATCTTTGAAAATTAAGATGCTAGCAGAATGGGATGCAAGAAAAGGGAAATCCACTCAAGATTCACAAAACGCATATTATATAGAAAATAAAAGAAACAATCAAGAACAGAAGAAGAATGAAAAATGGAAAATGAATCCAAACAAAAATTTTTCCTCGGAAAGGTGTTACCGAAATTTCAAGTGCAATTATTATTCGAAAATCGGGCACAAAGATTCAGAATGTAGAAAGAAAATAGCTGATAGAAAGCTTACATCTTTAAATAAAGGAAATCAAGGATCGATGATAGCCACTAATTATGAAAAACCGACTAGTATGGCATTTAATGACGCATATCAAGAACCTTCTGCATGGTGTTTGGACAGTGGGTGTAAATCTCATATGTGTAAAGACAGAAATTTATTTTCAGAGTTTCATCCTCGTATGAATTCTACTATACAGCTTGCAGTTGATCAAATAGCAAAAATTACAGGAATAGGAACAGTTTTCATTACAGTACCTAACGGGGTTGGAATTACTAATCTCACACTCAAAAACGTTCTGTGTGTTCCAGAAATAAAGTGTAATTTTCTCTCAACATCTAAAGCAGCAGCCAATAATCGTTCAGTGATTTTTAAAGAACGATTTGTTAAAATCATCGAACCAAATGGTTCTACATTAGTACATGCTGTCCGTCATGGGGATTTATATTACGTATGCCCAAGCATCGAGAGAGCTGCGATAGCAGAGGTAAGTGAATTTCTATAATGGCATCTTAAATTAGATCATTTAAATGAGTCTGATTTAAAAAGACTTAAATCAAAGAATATGGTTAGAAATTTAAATTTCAATGATAATGAGTCTCTTAAAGACTGTGAAATCTGTATTCAAGGTAAACAAACTGTGCGTTCTTTTCCTAAATAATCAAACTTTAAAGGTGACGATTTATTGACTCTTATACATTCAGATTTGTGTGGTCCTATGAGAGTTCCATCCCACGGAGGATCGCGATATTTCGTTACTTTTATAGACGACAAATCACGTTACATTGAAGTCAGTTTTCTTAAAACCAAAGATGAGGTTAAATGCAAAGCAGCAGTTGAAAACCGTGTAGGAAAGAAAATAAAAATTCTTCGTACGGATAATGGTAAAGAATATTTCAGAGAAGAATTTAATAAATATATCGAAGAAAGCGGTATAAAACGAGAATTTTCTTCACCACTAACTCCGCAGCAGAATTGTACGTCAGAGAGGGCCAATAGAACTTTAGCTGAAATGGCGAGGTGTTTACTATTACAAAGCAATCTCCCACAATCTTTTTGGGCTGAAGCTATTAATTGTGCGGTATACATACGTAATCGCTGTCCTTCGCGACGTTTAAGCGATAACAAAACACCCTACGAAGTATTTTTTGGCATCAAGCCAACTTTATCATATTTTAAAATATTTGGGCAAAAATATTTTGTACTAAATAAAAGACAAAGTAAAGGAAAATTTGATCCTAGGTCAGAAGAGCATATTTTTGTTGGATATTCAAATGAATCAAAAGCGTACAGGCTGTGGAATAAGAATTCCAGAAAAATTGTTATAAGCCGAGACGTCCGATTTATTAACGAATTTGAAAACGATTTACCTTCAAATAGTGAAATAAAATTAATTTTCCCTTCTCTCAAAATAATGAAAATAAAACAATTACGCAAGAATCAGAAACATCTTCTCCTCCTGTCAAAAATGAACCAGACAGCTGTGGCGACAGTGATGTTGATATGCAATCGGATGAAATTTCCGACCCCCATTCCTCCCCTACAAGAGCGGGCGGTCGGCCGAGAAAAATAAAAACTGGTAAGAAAGGTAGACCCAGGAAAGAATTTAAAATGATAATTCCAAAAGAAGAAATATCCCAAGTTGTAATGGAAAATTTATTTTCTGACTCATGTCCGGAATTTTCTGAGGCTTTAAACGGGCTTTTAAAACATGAATGGATAGATGCAATGGAATTAGAATTTAATTCTTTAATGCAAGAAAATGCATGGCAAATAGTTGATAGGCCAAAACATAAAACAATTATAGGAAGTAAATGGGTTTTAAAAACTAAATATAAACAAGACGGGTCAATCGAAAAGTTTAAAGCGAGATTAGTTGCAAAAGGGTGTTCTCAAAAACCAGGAATTGATTTTGAAGAAAATTTTTCGCCTGTAGCCAGATTAAGTTCGATCAGAACTGCGATCGCTTATGGTATTCAAAATGGTTTTACAGCTTATCAATTAGATTTTATTATGGCTTATGTAAATGGTGATTTAACTGAAGAAGTATACATGAAGTTACCTGATGGTTTTAAATATGAATCTAATGTTGAAAAAGTTTGTTTATTAAAAAAATCTCTCTACGGATTAAAACAATCAGGTCGACAATGGTTCAATAAATTAGATGAAAAATTAAAACAAATGAAGTTTGAATCACTAAATGCTGATAAATGTGTTTATTTTTCAAAATCTCCAATTGAAGCTATTATCATTGTTTATGTTGATGATCTCATAATTCTTACTAAATGTAAACAAGATTATGAATATATTAGAGATGAATTATCCAAATCTTTTAAAATGAAAGATTTAGGTTTGTTACACTATTGTTTGGGCATAGAATTTATGCAAAACGGGGACAGTATATAAATTACTCAAAATAAGTATATTGAAGATATTCTGAGCAAATTTAATATGCAAGAATCAAAATCAATATCTACACCTTTTGATAACAATGTGAAGCTTACTAAAGATATGTGTCCCAAAACTGAAGAAGAAAAGTCTGAAATGAATAATATTCCTTATCGTCAACTAATTGGTTCTCTTATGTATTTATCAGTGGCAACTAGACCTGATATAACTCATGCTGTGAATTTTCTAAGTCAATTCAACAACAATCCAGGCAAACCTCATTGGATAGCTGCAAAAAGAGTTTTAAGATATCTAAGAGGTACTCAAGATCAAGGACTGATTTTTAAACGTGATACTAAGTCCTTAGTTGCATTTGTTGATGCTGATTGGGCTTCAGATGTCAATGATAGTAAGTCCTATACTGGATACATTCTTAAATATGCCGGTGGTGCTATATCTTGGGAATCGAGAAAACAACGAAATGTTGCATTATCCACAACTGAAGCAGAATATATGGCTTTATCAGAGGTTGCTAAAGAGACTTTACATCTCAGACGGTTCTTAAATGAACTTTCTCCTAAAATAGTGTCTGCACCTACTTTAATATTCTGCGATAACCAGTCTGCTCAAAAATTAGTAAGAAATCCAATTTATCATTCTCGCACAAAACATATTGACATTCGCCATCACTTTGTGCGCGAAATATATGAGAATGGAGATATAGAAGTTAAATATCTAGAAACTGAAAATATGGCAGTTGACATTTTAACAAAAGCTTTAAGTGCCTATAAACATAAGAAATGTTGTGATTTAATAGGACTAAGTGTTTAAAAACATTCAATGTTATTCTGTATCCTTTTTCCATATAAGTTTAAAGTATATACTGTTTGTAATTGTAATTTTATATTTTGTTTCTCTGTAATTTGCATAATAGGAGAGTAATTAATGCTTTGTTAAGAAAATGCACGTTTCAAGGGGGGAGTTGTTGGAATACAACGTTAATTTTCTCCTCTCCGCACATATGGCGCATTCGCGTACAGTTACGATGATGATGCTCCGAAAGCGAGAGCAGATGTTTTACTTTAAGAAAGATGTCAGCGCTCAGTCGCATACGATCTGTATATATTTTGTCTTCGTTTAATTGTAAATAAATGTCTTATGTCGTGCTATTCTGCAAACTCTGCTTGCCTCATACACCTACAAATATACATTAAAATGTAATATACAATATTATTATACTTTCGCGCATGGCGTACTAAATATTTAACATAGCAGATAAGAAGGTCAATTACTATTAGTCTAATAGACAACGCCATTCAAATAGCATATTTAAGGAACTTATCTTACATATTAATTTCGTCTCTCTATTTCTGTGTAAAATGTGATATACTCTAGTGAGTTAATGTATTTTTAAAAGGAGCTGACATAAATGTTTTCGCCTATAAAGTTTTCGCATTGTAACACTAGTTTTAAATATACTTATACCAGAATGGATTTTTTAATTATGTATAAATTATAATGAATGTTTTGTTTAAAAAAAAGAAAAAAAAAGTGAATAATACTTTTATCATAGGCATTGGAAATTTTACACTCATTCTTTTGAATAACAAATAGTTGAATGATTTTTTTAATTCGATACTGTTACAACTAAGAACGTTTGAAATATAAATAATTTTTGTTTTAATGTAAATAATGTAAAATTTGTGTAAATAATGATTTCTGTAAGTTTAACGAAGTTAAACTTAGAGAAATCACCGAAAAATGAATTTAAAAAAAAAATGCTTATTTCGTTATTGCATTTTATCACTCATTCTGCAGAAATAATTTACAATTTGTTATTTGGATCAATAAGTTTGCATTTGAAACTTAAATGAAAAAAAATATATATATATAATTTCCAATACGTAAAAAAGAAATCACAGATCATCTATTGGTAATTTTCAGATACGTCTTACGTCTAGAAAATACATGTTTTGTTGGCAAATATAGAATAAGAAAAATACATTGAAAATGTAAATGAAATGGGAATATATTTTCGCAACTTTTACACAATAGTTTCAATCTTTTTCATATTATGTTCATTTTTTTTTTCAAAAATGCATCTTCATTCCAACCGTAAAAGTTCATATTATATTTTATATCTTGACAGTGTAGTCTGTATGGATTGATTATTTTTTCACCGACGTCGCATGAGAAATGAATACACACAAAAAATGACAACAAATGCAAAAACAAAAAAAAAATACTAATATAAAAAAGGTAAAATTAAAATGAAAACTTTTAATTAATAGAATTCAATGTTTAAGAATTATATGTCAGTATAGCTAAGTTTCGTAATAAATGTTTAATTTTTAACTATGTAGAATTTCTTTTTATCCCGAATATTGCATAATTAAGTATGTAAGGTAAAATTGTTATATCAAAATAAACTAAACCTAAAATAAGGATCAAAGTAAAGTTGAAACTGAAAACATGTTTTTTTTTCCGCCATCCCTTATGAAATCGGAATCAATTTCTACCCTATGGAGTAGTACACATAAGAACTTAAACGTTATTGAAACGTATCGTAATTTCTAGGAAAAGCACAGAGACGTTATAAGTGTACACATTTTTATCCACGTCTTTTAGGAAGGGTGTGGTATTTAGGTTATTTACGTTAATAATTGATTAACAATACATGCCTACACTGTAAAAAATGACCAATGTTTCTTATTTTATGAAAATATTCTATAACCACGAACCAAAATATAATATAATCTTCTGAGTTATCCGAAATTTCAAATAGCATGTTACATTGTCTTTTGAATCACCAGAGATAAATACATTTTCAAAATTTAAAGAATAATTTATAAAAACAAATTATTTTTAGCTGCCCGAATTTTTCAGAAACGTTTCCGAAGGGTTTTTATAGTGTATTAATTATAGTCCTCAGCCTGGAATACCTGTTTTTCAAATGTTATCAATTCTGAAGTAAACATTTTCATGCTAAAAAAAATGTTTAACAGACAAACATGCAAAATTAACAGCGTTAACAATAACATTAAAATTAAGATTATTTATTTACTCTTTCATGTATAAATTAACTTATGCGGCTGAAAACGTGTACTTGAGAATGAATAACATTCGAAAAACAGGTATTCCAGCCAGAGGACACTAATTAATACACTATAAAAACCCTTCGGAAACGTTTCTGAAAAATTCGGGCAGCTAAAAATAATTTGTTTTTATAAATTATTCTTTAAATTTTGAAAATGTATTCGTTTCTGGGGATTCAAAAGACAATGTAATATGCTATTTGAAATTTCGGATAACTCAGAAGATTATATTATATTTCCGTTCGTGGTTATAGCATATTTTCATAAAATAAGAAACATTGGTCATTTTTTACAGTGTATTTCTAAAGGACAATATCAATTAATCATCACTGATATTTAAACCATTTCTTTATAATAACATCTTGCTTTATAATTTTCAACAATTTTAATTCCATCGCAGATTTTATCGTGAAATACAAAAGTTTTCTCAAATTTTTAAACGGGCATAATAGTAGCATTTAAATGCACTAGTATGTTACTATTATTTTGCTAAAACGACACTTAGATTCTCTTATTTTATCGACATTTGAATAAAGAGAAGCTCAAAGGATAAATATTAAATTTAATTTTTTAATAACTTATACGTATTAATATTTGAAAGAGTGTTCAGTAGATTCCAACAATCTGAAAAAAAAATGTACATAAATAATAAAATGGAGTGTCACGAAGATAAGTGTCTGTCTCCGTGCTTGCTAAGTTTAACAGATACGAATTGATGACCGCCATGAGCATATACGAATGTATCCACTTTTTTAATAGTATTTTTCTAATTAGTTGAAATATTATTAATTTAATATTATTGTATTTTTCAAATTGTGTATATTTATATTTTAGAAACAAAACTTAGTATAACTTGAAAATCGTACAAGTTTTAGGACTTTTCCTTTTTAACACTTTCCAACCTAGTTCAAAAGTGTTTATGACTTTGGTTTGTCTGGTCGTATGGCCGTCTGCCGTCTGCCGTATGGCCGTCTGCCCGTGTTCTAACTCCCGTAAATATGCTCGGATTGCTCAGCAATTTTCATATGTTATTGTCGTTATCTGTAACATGTTCCCTATTTCAACGGAAGGGCGTAGCACGTATAGTTTTTTTACAGGGACACTCAAAAGAATTCCGTTACATTGCAGTCTATGGGGAAAAATCATTTGCGGTTTATTTAAAAAAATGTTTCACTATTCCTGGAAGTGCGTTTTAAGTTACTGAACGCGATTTTAATTTATCTCGCTTTTTGTCTATTACATGGTGTGTATAAATTCTGTAGTTCCTATACAGGGAAGAACAAAATTTCACGAACACATTTCCGTTTATTGACAGAAACTTCAGACGGAGAATTTTAAACTGTATTACTTGTTTCCTAACTGAACTAAAATTTAGCATCCCATGTAGCATATATACAAAGGTATAGATCATATACAGGGCTGATTAAAAGTATCGGATATTTTTCCGAATATTGTACATGTTGGAAATTCCTGAAATTATGCTTTTAAATAAGTTACGCGTTTTCCAACTTGTTTACTTAGATGTTATCTTTTAGCTTATTAAACGGTATGATTTGTAAAATTATTTTGGAAGCGTTGGAAAGTGTTTCATAATCTATGCTTGACGCATGATTTTTCGTTCTTGTTTTACATTATGAACGAAACGTTGTATCTTTCGAAAGATATACGCAAAACTATGCTGTAAAAGCACAGACAATGACATTGATGTATTTCATTAACAATATTTTTATATTTAGCTTATAAATCCTATGAAAAGATAATTAGGAATTAATTTCTAATGACATATAAATTTCATTTATACGGTATCTCACATCACACTTCCTGATTGTTATCCCATGACATATGCAGTCAGCGTTCAGTAATATATTGTATGGTCATCTATTATCTGTTTGCCTCAAACTAGCTATGAGGGCTACTTATGGAATCAATTAAACTATATTCACTACGTAATAGTGAATATCCTTACAAACTAAATGATTGGCGTTGCACACACACAGAAATATTATATATATACAGGGCGATATTAAATAAACGCCTCAATTTGAACATTAAATAATTCATTAACTATAATTAATATGAAGATGAATTAAGTGAATTTAATATATTGTACCCCTTAAACTGTATGTGATGTAATTTAAGAAAACTGTTTGAATTTCCATCAATAGATGGCTCTGCAGCATCTGATACATTAAAAATGCTGAAATAAGTTTCAAAATACAAGACTTTTTTCGCTTTGTAATTGCTAAATAGAGTAAAGAATAAAACGTAATGCGTTTTTAATGCAATTGTATATGTTAGTTTGAGCTTTCGTATAATTTAAGACAGTGCAGTCCCCTCTATTCGCGAAAACTTGAACTGTTTTTAATATTACAACATATGAAATTTAAGAATTACCAGATATATAAGTCACTTTTTTTTTTCATCTGCATATTTCTTATAGTTAATGAATTATTGAATTTGAATTTTCAAATTGAGGTTCATATTACTTGTCACTCTGTATATATACACATATATATATTTATGTATACACATATATATTTGTTACATATATTCATTTAAAAATGCTATAAATACTGTTCATTAATGAATAATTGATTATAAGCTAATGATCTTAATTATTGATATAAAAATGCATATGTGCCAACCTCTCATTAATATTCCGTAATATTCGGGTTAATTTGACCCAGTTTAACAACGCAACAAACCCGAAAAATTATTGGATCAATCTTTATTTATTGAATTTCAGGTTTCTATGTGGAATTTATTTAATTTCATTTCTTAAAAAAAATTCTGGTGCGAAATGTGTTAAACCTGGGTCAAATTAACCCGTACATTACGAAAATATTAATGAGAGGTGGCACCTATGAAAATGTAGTGTAATATGTAAAATATTAACGCAATTAATAATACACGCAATTTTGTTACCCTCAAATTTACGCATTTCCTTAACTATAACTTGATATTTATCAAAATCCTCTTGTATAGGGAGATTAAGTATTAATGTATAATAACGTATCGAATTCACTTTCACTATACACACAGAGATACAAAAAAAAATAAAAATCCGTTATTTGTGTTTTTATACTTTATTTTATTTCGTTTAAACACCAAAAGGTTCGCTTTGATTTCACCATTTATTTTATAAAATACAAAATTAAAAAGGGGTGTCCCTGCTTAATTTGACCCGCGGCAGTAAACGAATTTGACACCTGATTTAATATATTAGTATTATCAAAATGCTAACACTTCAAGATATACTTTTCAATTGATTGGCTATATTTTATCTATGATTCTTACGGTGCATATTTTCTATACAGTTCAAATAGGGAACGCGTTTTTACTAATAAAAATAGTTTATTTAAAACAATTAATTTACCTAAATATTTTAATATTTACTCTATTTTTACATATGTGAAGACATTGTATTTATTTATTTCTAAAGTAATTAATTTTTTGAAAACCTGGTAAGAAAAAAGGAAAATTCAAAGATTTTCAAAATTTTAGAACTGTAGTTTTAAAATTATGTTAAATTCTGTTATATTAAATGTTGTTAAAAAGAATACCACAACACATTTTTCGTCTTGTTTAAATTTATTTCCATCACAAAACCATTTAACATTATTTAAAAAATATATTATAAAATACTATTTTTAAAAAATACAGATCAAAGCGTACTGTATGCCCTTAAGACTCTACGCTAGTAACGCAAAGAGACACGCAAATTAATTTTAAACCAATGACAGGGTTCTTTTGAAATATCCAGCTTGCATATTTATACTTGTAAGTGATTTTTATGCGTATAAAATTCTAATCTAATCATATCTAAATCATATCAAATCTAATCATATCTAAATCATATCAAATCTAATCATATCTAAATCATATCTAAATCATATCAAATCTAATCATAATCTAAAACAAATCTAATCATATCTAAATCATATCAAATCTAATGATAATCTAAATCAAATATAATCATATCTAAGATCAAAGGGTACTTTTATGTTAGCTGAGTGCCAATGATCTCCAAAATTTTTTGAATCACACCAACCCTTTTTTTTTGCCAATCTTTAAAAATTAGCTAATATCAACGAGCCAATGTTTAACATTACAATATAATATCATAAAAAATTAGCTAAAATTAGCTAAAACATAATTATAATAAAATATGTAATATTATAAACATATCAATACAAATAGAAAAATCTCATGTAAAAGATTGCAATTTAAATGATGCCAATTGAAAGAAGATTTGGCTAGTAATCACTGGCAATCAGCTAACATAAAAATATCAGCCAATGTCTATTCGTGTAACATACTTTTTCGATTTTTTTTCCTTGTCCTGATATTTTTTTTGTTTTTGAAATCACAGATATGCTATATATAAAAAATCCTCTTAAATTTTTTAAATGTAAAGGAGGAATTTGAAAAGAACGCTGCTATTGGTTTAAAATAAGCTTGTGATGATTTACTTGTGTAGGTTCTCGTGTAAACGTGGAATGATTTTACGAAGAAACTCAGGCTTTTGCCTTACCTAGTGTAGTGCCAGAGGAGTCATTTGAAAAAAAAAAACCTAATTCCACGCTTACTGTGATATATATGACAGGCTATATCCAAGCGCTTTCAATTTTATGGATATATTCCAGAAAAAAAATATATATAATATGTGCAGCTTAATATCCAGATCAATCAATAATTTTCGGTAAGATGCATTATTTCAATACTAAAGCATTTTACAAAATCTTTCCTTATTCGACTTGTGTCAAATGATTTCGCATCAACTTACATCATAATTTATCAGAGTTTACGTACAGTATATTCAGCAATTAACTCTAATTCGTTACATAAACAATATACGTCTGTTATTTTTTTCGCCTTCTGCTAGTAACGGTAATTTTGAAATATCCACAACATACGGCTAAATGGGAATATCTTTTTGCAAGCTTTGAGTTAACGAGCTTTATACGTACGTTTGGCTCAGATCCAATCTAATTTAACACACTCCCTCTGCTGAGATTGACATCATTTTAGGTAGTGTGAAGTATTTCTGGTGACAATTCAATATTTTGTAAAATATATATGTATATATATACAGGGTCCAAAATGTTATCTATCGCCGACCTTTAATTTCTCAACCGTAGGTTGTAGACATATAGTTCCAATTACAAAAGCGTTTAAAATGAGGTAAATATTCATGTTGTGGCGTTAATTAAAGTAAAAAATCAATTTTATAAAAATTACAAAATCTAACTTTTTATACGGTCCCCCGGCCCCTATAGTTATATTTAGTAAATGCTTGCACATATAACAAATACAACACAAAAAGTTTGACTTCTGTACGACAAAAATTGACACAGTTATTAAATTTCAAAGTTTGAGATTTTTTCACATGATTTTGCCTTTCATTCAGGGATCAGTTAAAAAATGAATTAGAGTAATTCGAGATCGAAATCAGGGTGCAATGTCCTTTTTACGGCAAAACTACTTTTAGCCGGTATCGCTAAATCGGTGTATCACCAAAGTTGGTTATTTCCTCTAAAAATTTGAGCTGACTTTGAGGGGTCGTATACAAAGCGAAGAATGAAATATTGAAATTAAACAGAAAAATAAATATCAATTTATTATCATATTAGAAAACGGTCTACTATAAACAATGAACACATTAAATACCGGAATCTACTAGTGATACTGCTCAAAGTGTTCTCCACTGGTGGCAATACGCAATTGAATGCGTGACAGTACTGAGTCCTGGACATGTTGGAGCATAGCAGGTGTAACTGTGCGACAAGCAAAGATGATACGCTGCTTCAGATCAACCAGAGAAGTAGGCTCAGTCACATACACCTGTTCTTTGATGTATCCCCAGAGTGTCCAAGGGAGTCAAGTCCAGTGAACGCGGTGGCCACTCTACCGGACCACCATATCCAATGATCTGTTGATCGAATTCGTTGGCCAGATACGCACGGACGTTTGATGCTTTATGCGTAGGAGCTCCATCATATTGAAAGCACACCCGGCATGTATTTTGGATTTGCAGCTCTTCATATCACTCACGTACCGTGTTTTGTAGTAGGTGAATGTAAAGTTTGCCCATTAGGGTTCCATCGTAGAAAATGGGTCGAACAATCTGAGTTAACCATATACCGCACTACACGTTCGTTGACCAGCGTACCTGGTAACCATATACCGCACTACACGTTCGTTGACCAGCGTACCTGGTAACCATATACCGCACTACACGTTCGTTGACCAGCGTACCTGGTGTCGTACTGTGCGATCGATGTGAGGATTTTCCAGACACCAGTAATGCACATTTTGCATGTCCACAATGCCACTCCGTGTAAACGTTGTCTCATCTGTCAACAGAAAATCACAAAAGGAACGATGGATTTTTCTCTATAGTGCTAAGCATGAAATTATAGTAATGAAACCGTCTTTCATGGTCATCCAACATCAATGCTTGCACCAGTGATGGATGGCATGGATACACACCATGTGCATGTAATAACTGCCAAACACACTGACGCGTGTATCTACATTTCTTGCTTATTTCCGCCGTGCACATTTGTGGATTTATAGGGGCGAATGCCAGCACATCCTCCGGTGTGACTCGAACATTATACCTTGCACGTCTACTTGTTCTGGGTCGTAGTGCAACAGAGCTGGTCTCTCTAAGACGGTGCAATGCATCAGTTACTGTTTCCTGCGTTGGATGCCGATCTCTAGGAAAACGCTCTGAATAAACCCTCGCAGCCGCTCTGGCTTTGGCAGTCACCCTAAATAAGTATCTTTTCGGTATATTGCGCATACGTATAGGCTGTCATCACAATCTCTGCGCTGAGTAGCATGTCCACTGCTAGTGGCTCGTGTTTTATCCCGAACGTGTTGTGCTGCGGTACTATTGTAATTTGCATAATCTTGATTTTCATGCTCGTTATATTTCGGTTGGTCGTTTGCATTCAGCTGCCGTTTATCAAGTTTTTAGTTTTTGAGTATATTTTATTTAACTGATTCTATTGTTCGTATTTGAAAACCACGCCTAGCATTCTGGGACGATTCTGCAATCGAAAGGGGTGTTACGTTGATATGAGTATTTTCCGAAGTTCTCGTTTGCGTTCTCTTGTAGGCGGTCACTAAGCTAAACAAACTCGCCTCAACCCTATTTTGATAAAATAAAAACAGAGTGGACGCATTCGCAAAAGAGCGGAAAGTTTTATTTTCTGATAACAAACAATACCTACTTTCAGTGTTGAATTCAGACACTTTTCTCCGGCGGGGGGACATTAAATAATTCCGGGGAGAAATTGTACTTTTTTACCTTTGAAAATACAAAATCTCACATTTTCCGGGAGGGACATTTCAATGCTTTGGGGGGAAGGGAGGATGTACCTATCGGGCAACCCCTGAATTCAACACTGCTTATTTTAACTTTTGAATGTTCATTGACCCCTAAAAGTTAGCTTACATTTTTAGATGAAAAAAACCTCTTTGGTGATACCCGGTTTAGCGATACCGGTTAAATGGGTTTTCGCCTACTATGCTCCAACGTGTCCAGGACTCAGTACTGTCACGCATTCAATCGTGCGTTACCACCAATGGAGAACACTTTGAGCAGTTTCTCTAGTTGATTCTGGTATTTGATGTATTCATTTTTTATAGTAGACCGTTTTCTAATATGATAATAAATTAATATTTATTTTTCAGTTTAATTTCAATATTTCATTCTTCGGTTTGTATACGACCCCTAAAAGTCAGCTCAAATCTTTAGATGAAATAACCCACTTTGGTGATACACCGATTTAGCGATACCGGCTAAAGGTAGTTTTGCCGTAAAAAGGACATTGTACACTGATTTCGATCTCGAATTACTCTAATTCCTTTTTTAACTGATCCCTGAATGAAAGACAAAATCATGTGAAAAACTATCAAACTTAAAAATTTAATAACTGTGCCAATTTTTGTCGTACAGAAGTCAAACATTGTGTTGTATTTGTTATGATATGTGCAAACATTTACTAAATATAACTATAGGGAACGGGAGACCGTATAAAAAGTTAGATTTCGTAATTTTTATAAAATCGATTTTTTACTTTAATTAACGCCACAACATGAATATTTACCTCATTTTAAAGGCTTTTGTAATTGGAATATATATTTTTTAAATATATAAATATATATATATATTTTCAATTTGCCTTCTCCAGACCTCAGTGGGAATAAGCGGTTACGTGAATTACATGACGTATGTGATTCCGCAAATGTTATTGAGCGCTTTAGAAATAAGCTGATATTCTTCCATTGGACCTTATCATAGTTGGTAAATGCGTTATCTTTCAATTTCGCACAGGGTCTGAATGGATGTGGGTTCGATTCTCAGGAAAAAAGTGATCGATTTTTTTTTCTTGCCAGGAAGCTGAATTTAAAATCGTATACCCGTTTTATTTATTTCCTTTTTTTAAACACACTGATAAAAAATAACTCGCAATTTAATTTATTTCTTTACTAAAGGTATTTATTTCAATAAATATCCGTAAAAGTTTTTGTCCTTTTTAGTAATATATAATAAATGTTTGTATTTTTTAATATTATAATTTATTTTGTCTGTGATAATTACACGTTTTTTAAATACAGTATGCATCTCCTTTATCTAAGCAATATTCAATTTATTTTACAATAGCCACTTTTATCCCAGGTAGGAGATTCGGTGTTATCCCAGGAGAATGGCGATCGTAAAGCTAGTCATGAAAATACAACCTTCTAGCAGCTGTTGAATTGTTGGAAATACTTATAAAATATCCTACAAACAATGATAAAAAAATAATAGCTTTAATGTGCTCACATTTAAGAATATTAAAAATCTGAATGCATTATAACAAAAAAATAATAAAATAAAATTTCCAAAAATGAAACTATTAAATACCTGTATGAAGATACTATAATGCCAGCTTCTTCTTTTTGCCTAAACTAAGAATTTACATCATTACCAAAGCTGCTTGAAATATGTCAACATTAAGATACTGGTTTCACCAGGTATCCATGGACTTTACCCCCACTTTTAAAACACTCAAGAACATTATTATTTATGAATGAAGGTTTAAATATAGAGATATTAATAAATTCGATATAGTTCTATGTTTGGTACATTTTATTGTATGCAGTTATATCTCTTACGTTTTATTATTTTTTTTTCTAATGTTATAAAAATAATGTCTTCTTGTTCCAATTTGTTTGGATAATACATAATTAATGTTATTAAATCGTATACATTTGTAGAATAATAATAATAATAATAATAATAATATACTCGTATATATATATATATCTATATATATATCTATATATATATATATATATAGAGAGAGAGAGAGAGAGAGAGAGAGAGAGAGCGAGAGAGAGAGAGAGAGAGAGCGAGAAAGGCTGTCATGAGTGTTTTTTAAATTAACACCTCGAATTCTTTAAGTCGATGTTGTAGGAGTTCCATACCGTATACATTATTATTTATGCACATGACTACTTAGCTATATGTCTAATTAAATATGACGTGAAAAATACTTTCAACGAAGGAAGTAAAAGAAAAAACTAAAAATATATATGCAGCCCATTTTGGTTGGTTTAATGTATAGTTACTTTCATTACATGCAACATTTCTTTCTTTATGCAGGAAAGTATAATTGTGTTCTTATTAGTTTCAGCACGAATGTTTTTTTTTCTTTTTTACTTATGTATTTAGAAAATAAGCACGAACACATCAACTCATAAATCTAGCTGGACCATTTTCATAACTATCATTATTACAAACAGACCTTTAAAACTATATTTGGAAATTACTTACCTTGGAAATTAATAGTTAAATTATTCAACAAATAGAAAAATGTAGTTAATTAAATACATTCTACTACAAAGAAATAATGCATTATTTCACAAGTAATATTAGGTTGTATTAAAGGAAATTTTGTTTTTTGAGTGGTTTTATATCAAAGCGTGCAGATGAATATCTCACCGTTATTGTTGAACATGAAATCTATACTAATAAAAGAAAGTTTCGCTCTGTGTGTGTGTGTGTGTGTGTGTGTGTGTGTGTGTGTGTGTGTGTGTGTGTGTGTGTGTCTGTTGGCTATAGCTAGGAAAATCCAGCCCACCTAGAAGGCTGCAAATTTAGATATAGGTAGTCCAAACCCTCTCCTGGTGCACCGTTACGTCAGAATTTTGATATTTTGAAAATTAAAATAGTTATTAATTAAAAACTGATCAAAGATCACAAATAAAAACGTCATTATTCAAAAGCTAGCTGGCGCATGTGCAGAAACCAATATCCGTATCTTCCGGAATAGAAGAAAGAAAGCACAACACATCCCGTTTTTGTTTTAAGTTTTTCTAAATTCGCCATGGGCAAACGGTTAGAAATACGAAAAAACCATCTACATATTCTGAAAGAAAGTACTTTTACGTCTCAAACGATCTGGTTTTTTTGAAAAAAAATATTACATTTAATCCTTTCAAAAAAAATAATCAAAAAGCATCGAATTCATGTTTTTTATTTTCTTCCGTTTTCCGAGCCTGGCATCCACCGAAATACAAAAAAATACGGGAAAACGAAGGTCATCAAATTAAAGAACTGATTTTGCCCTTTCCATAGCCTCCTTTGGTTTTAAAAAATACAAAAATTAACCCTTCTAAAAAGTATATTTTATGTATGCCGTTTTGTGATTTTTGCGATTTTGGCAATTTTTAAAAATTCGCATCGGCGATTCAGAGAAAGGTACGAAAAACTAAAAATACCAGACAATATCTAGATTTACTCCTTTTCCGACATCTGTATTTGTTTTTGAAAAATACAAATATTAACCATTCAAAAAAAATTCGTGCGCAGGACTCTCTTTTGCGAATTCCGATTTTCTATGATATATAAAATCTGGCATCGGCTTTCTAAAATAACCAAAAAAAAATCAAACACACCTAAAGACATCTACGTTCTGTCGGATTTACGCAGAAACCTTTAGTTTAAAAATAAAATCACGTTAACCCTTTCGAAAACGTTTTTTTTACCATAAGTCAATTTCGCTTTTTTAACTATTTCCTCTATCTTTAAAAATCCGAATTGGCGTTTATAAACAAGATACGAAAAACTAAAAATACCTCAACTAATCTACATTCCTTTTTTTTTCTGGTATCCGTTTTGAATTTTTTTTATTTTAACCCTCCAAAAAAAATCCTTTCCAAAACTCACTCACGCAATTTTCGTTTTTCGGTCCAGGTTTAAAAATCAGCATCGACTCAGGAAATGTGAGTACGTACAAACAATAGACTCCAGATCATAGACGCATTTTCTTCATTTTCTTCAAAACGCATGATTGGGTTTTAAAAAATATCTACATTAACCCTTTAGAAACCGATCGATGACGTAACCAACTTTCGCGATTTCCGCTATTTTGGCAATGTTTACCCGTGGTTAAATTTCAATTCTACTAGGAAATTTGGTTGGGTCGAGTGTTCTGAAAAGGCCTCTTCCAGAACAGACTGCGCCCCCTGGCGGTGGAAGGTGGAACTATGGACCCGATTACGACGGGGTTTGGTTTAAGTTTCGTATAGAACAGATTATTAATATTTTTGGCCCGTGCAACGCCGGGCGGGTTAGATAGTATTAATATAAATCATACAAAGTCCTTTCTTTCGTTTTTAGGTCTCATAAAGGAGATATATAAATGTTGAGATTTTAAGCCTTGAACTCAACCCAGAAGTGACATTTCAACAGATGTGATTTTGACTTGTTGTAGAGGAAAGTAGAGGAGAATCAAACCACTACCATCAAAAACTGTCGCGTTGGAGGAACTAGGAAACACCAAGCACGCCATATGACAAAATTTATATAAGCTTAATCAAACTTGAAGAGAGTCAAGAAAACTCAAAAAACGAAAATACTTTTGACAATCCCTAATATTGTTATCTTTATATTGTTCAGAAAGCGTTTTTGAAGTATGATAATCATTAAAATGTACAATACCATTATCATGATCATAGGTATTGCGATTTGTGCTGTTGAAATATGAAATAAGTCATATCGTCTTTGAGGTTATCAGTTTAGGAACCTAAAATTATGTAAATATCAAACGAAATTATGCTCTTACAGTTAAAATATGCTTTGTATCTTAATGTATAACGTTTCGCTTATAATATTCATTTAAATTGTTTTCTAACTTCAATTTAAAAAAACAAAGCAATCTTATTTACATGTTATGAGGAATTATCCTAATTAAGGATGAAAGAACTATGGACATTTTTGCAGCGATTATCTTTCTAAATCAGAATTCAGCAACTTTTCGATTGGTACAATTTGACTAAATATATTTTTTTCATGACATACATAAGCTAGCTTGTACACTGTTATTTATCCTTTTATGATAATTACATCCATTTTATAGTTAAGAAAATAACTGTTTGTTTAAAAAGGTAAAGGATTGTTTTTAAAGATATTTTTAATCCTTATTGGAGTATATTTAATGCTTTCTCAGTTTTATAGAATTAAATGTTTGTAAAATAAATTTCATAATATATATACATACACGCAAACACACACACATATATATATATGCTCGAGTGTGCTTATATTCATCTATGTGTATGTATATGTATGTATATAAAATTTGTCTTATTTTATTTCTTTTAATTAAGGTTGAAAAATACGATACAAAAAATAATTATTAATTTTAAAATACGTTATATTTTATCAACATTACACATGTTGATAACATAATATTCAAAATGTGTATTTTTTTATAAAAGTACTTAGTAAAACTTGTTAAATAATCTTTTGTAAACTGTGCACGTTTTTAATAATTGAACGTCTCTCACTCCTCATCCTCCCACCCTAAAATACTGAAATTGTGAGATTTTTTTTTAAAATCTTAAATATGTTCCAAATGTCTGTTTTCGATGGAATGTTCGGGCAAAAGACATTTTGTAACGAAGATTTGAACATATGTAAATAGATTTTAACCATATATTCTACTAAATTTCATGTAATCCATTGGATACATAGCGAATATATCGAATTCATACCGGATATTCCGAAAGAATAATTTTTATTTTATGTAATCAAGGAATTTCTTTCATTAAACAAAATAAAAATTACTCTTCAGAAATTCTGTTATAAATTTGGAATTTCTGAATAAAGAAAATTCTTGAAATATATGCTTTGTATTCAAATGTGTTAATCTGGATAGCCTAATGGTTCCCTTTTTGTTTTTATTTAAAACTTAATGTCCTTTTAAATCTGACTTGTTAATTATATTTCAGTTTTACAAAATCTTTATTTCCGTATAGGAATAAAGGATATCTCTGGAAATTACGGGGTTTCAATCAATCTTATTGAGAGATATGGTTTGATGCCAGTTTAATCTTAATTATGTAAAGATTTTGAATTGAATTAGCGAATGAAATTTAATTATTAGCGCATGAATTGAGCTTATTACAAAATAAACGTATAATTATTTCCTTACACTTGTTTGTGACATATAAAATACATTGTTTTTATTTTAAATTAATGGATTAAATTCAATGTTTCGACATAAGTCGTAAAAATCATTCATAATTCTTCCAGGTAAAAAAAATAAAATGTGCAATTTGTGTTCTAAGTAATTTTAAAAATATTAATGCGTTATAGAAGTCTCAAGATCGTATATGTTTAGACATTCACATGGTGATAGACAAATTTGGAAGCTTTTTATTAAAATATAAAAGTTAATCATCAACTTAAACGGTTTATGGAAGAAACAGCTTTGATTAGTACCTTCAGGAGAAATAAAAAATATATAACCTTTCTTAATTAATGTAAGTATTATCGAACACTAACTAATAACTGAACGAATCATAACTAACGAATAACGAATCATTATAAGTGCGTACGAGTAATAACGAATAATACCTGAAAGTCATCAATCGGAAATAGAAAAAAAAACATTTATTTTAAAACAAATTTCACTTTATATCCTTTTTTACGATGTGTAAGTTTTCCCAAAGTATAGTGACATTAAAAATTTTCCATATATTGCTATCTAGATAGAATTATTGAAAAATCGTAAAATAACTGCTATATATTTATTGTTCTAAACGTATTAATTCTCTCATGGAACATAACTTGAAATTACTATATTTAATGACTTCAGATAATATTAAATGAAAATAATGCAAATAGTGTGCACACATGTTTTGTAACTGTTATCAAAGTATATATGTACTGAATATTTTTAATATATTTTTGAGAATTCCTTATTGAAATCATAAATTTGGATCGTGCAAAGTCAACGGTTGCTAAAAAGAAATGTTAATAGGTGTTTTTCTTTTTTTGTGTAAACTTTAAGTTGTGAATAGATGCATTCTGTTGCATTTCTAAATTTTGGCACCTTAAATTAAATAAAAAAGCAACAAAAGACAGTATGATGTGTATGTAAATTTCTGAGTTTTAACAAAATTAACTAATATGGAAAAGAAGTGAATGTGGTATACGTATTTATACGTACACAACCCACACCGTTACAATCAAACTTCTCATTCGTGTGTGTAAGAATGCTTTATCTCTTTACTTAAAACAAACCAGCAGTATTGCTTTTGTAATTAATTATTATTGTTGCTTTTTTTATTTAATTTAAGGGGCCAAAATTCAGAAATGTAACAGAGTGCATGTATTCACAGCTTAAAGTTTATATAAAAAAAGAAAAACACCTAAATAAAAAAGCAACAAAAGACAGTATGATGTGTATGTAAATTTCTGAGTTTTAACAAAATTAACTAATATGGAAAAGAAGTGATTGTGGTATACGTATTTATACGTGTACAACCTACACCGTTACAGACAATCTTCTCATTCGTGGGTGTAAGATTGCTTTATCTCTTTACTTGAAACATACCAGCAGCATTGCGTTTGTATTTAATTATTATTGTTGCTTTTTTTATTTAATTTAAGGGGCCAAAATTCAGAAATGTAACAGTATGTATGTATTCACAGCTCAAAGTTTACACACAAAAAAAAAAAGAAAAACAACTAGTAATATTTCTTTTTAGCACCCTTCGAGTTTGCAAGATCCGAATTTAAGATTTCTAAGAAGGAATTCTTAAAAATATATTAGTAATATTCATTACATATATATTTTCATAACTGTTACAAACATATGTGCACCCAATTTGCATTGTTTATCTTTAATGTTATCTGAAGTCATTAAATATAGCAATTGCATGTTATGTTTCATTAGAGAATTAATAAGTTTTGAACAATAAATATATAGCAGTTATTTCACGATTTTTCAAAATTCTATCTAGACAGCAATATTGATATTTTTTAATGTCGCTATATATTGGGAATACTCACGCATCGTAAAAAAGGACATTTTTATTCAAATAAATCTTTTTACTACAATTTCCGATTGATCATCCTCAGTTATTATGAGTTATTATTGATCATTATTCGTTATTAAATAGTTATGATTCGTTCAGTTGTCAATTACTATTCGACAATAATTACATTAATTAAGAAAGGTTATATTTTTTTTCTTAACGATTTAAACTATCTTCGCTCAAATTTAGTTCTTCATTTAGCAGAACAAAAAGCCATTTTTTAGCGTAAATAGTGTTTTAATAATAACACAATCATTTTGACACTTTTTTAGACCATTCTGTGGACATTTTAGTAATCATATATAACACATTTATGTAACTTTTATAATTTAAAAGTAATTTGCTAGGACTTGTATATATTTATGTATATGTTACGTAATAGCATTTTCTTCGTGGTAATCATTTGCGAAATCACACTAGCAATATAGTTATTTTCCTCAGTAAATACTATTACATCATGAATCAATTAATGACTAAATTGCCATATACGATTATTTTGCATTGTTTTTGATAGCATATTAAATAAAACCAATGATCATCCTGAATTATAACCTATATTAAATATTTTGCCTTAAAAATTATTTATAGAGATATAAGAGACCCTTCAAAATCACAAAGTTTAGACAATTTAAAAATCAATATTGAAGTTTCACCTTTAAGCCATATGTATAATATATTAAACAATTTGATATTCAATCACGAATATGAGCAAGTTCTTTCTAAAATATTTCTCTATTATATATGTAAAACGAATTGTTCTAAAAAAAAAAGTTAAAATGTGACACATATCTCAAATTATAGAAGTTGGTAATGCAGAAAAGAAAGATGTGATAGATGTTTTCTCTATCAAACTTTACTCATAACTGAAAAAGAATGAATTTCCATCGAGATAATGCTTTACAACGCAATTGTTTCCCGCAAAAAGAGCAGAAAATGAAAATATCGCGGAAATGTACAACATTTTTTTTTCGTAAATAGCTCTTTTTTAGAAGGTAAGGCACGAATCCGAAATATGAAGATTATAAAAAATATTTACATTTTTAATTTCCCATTTTAAATTTTGTTATTCCAGTAGATGGGTTAGGATTCAAAATATTTTATCTCTAAATATTCTAAATATTTTAAGACTTAAAAGTGAGATTTAAAATTAAAAATAATTATAAGACATATTCTATTTTGTCTTTATAGAATGAAAACTAAATACAATAGTTCAATTTTTATTCAGTAACAGTTTCAGTTCTGATCTCAATTTCCTGACGCAAAAGCTCCATTTGAGAAATATTAAAATTTTTAGTTATTGATTCATATCATTAGAATAATATTATTCAAAAAATAAAACGTAAAAAAAAATTAACTGAAAGCATTTTTTTTTCGCATTTATTATAAAGCAAAGAGAATTCGTAGGAGGACAATTCAAAGTTATCTTAAAGCGTATAATTCTTATTGGAATGACAATTTAACAAGTTTAAAATCATGCAGATTATCTAGATAATGCAGTAATTTAATCTACATGTAAATTTGCGATTGCATTTACACCGATTCTTTTAAGAACATTTTCTAAAATCGAATTTTGATACTTACTTCCGATTTCTACTGATGATCACGTAAGAAATGCTAATCTTTCTGTTTCAGATTTATGTCTACAATTACCTACGCTTTAAAAAAAGGGAAATGAATTTTATAAAAATGCTCAATTACGAAATTGAGACATTAAATACGCGAAAAAAAAGCACAATCACGAACTCTACCCAATACGGGTATTATTTATTTCATTACATTATGACTCTAGGGCAATTGATACCTCGGGACTCACTGTGACATTAGAGTGACTCGCATTTAATTATTTTATTTAATCTATCGACATCATGGTGACGATGTAACGACACAACTTTCATTTCAGTTAACGACAAACCATATAAAAGAAAAAACATGTGGGCCATTGTGCTTTCAGATTTTCGACTAATGTAGAGTACGCTACTGTTAGGGAATATGCGAAATGATGCTAAATCTATGAAATAAAATAAAATGCATTCAATGTAAGGTATAACTTTCACTGAAACAAATCGATTACAAATATATTTGAGGATGAATATAATAAATTCTTAAACATCTAAGTCGTGATTAAATTAGCAATAAAATCTTATAAAGTTTAAAGGAACGTGGTAGTAGACAAACTGGTTCAAATTTTATCACCTAAGTCTAAAAATCGGTAAAAAAAAAACACTGTTCAATTTACATAAGGAAAAATAGGGTAAACTAGATAATCTGGTGAAACCGAATATATCAGTCTTTACTCAACCTAGCAGCCTTTGCGGGAATAATTGTTGGAATACTTATCTCAATGTCAGAATAAGAAATGGCCAACAGGCAAATACCAAAATCTCCCCAAATGCAATTTTGTAGTTTCTTAGTTGGAAAATTCAATTTATCATTTTTGCTAGTTTTCAAGATTAACAAATATGAACAAATTTGAAGATACTGAAATTTTTTATATTATTGCGTGTAACATATTTGATGAGAATTTATTTCTCATACTGAAACATTTGCTAGCATTTATAGGTGCATTACGATACTCTTTCTTGTCCTCATATCCTTTCGATAAGTTCGGGTATCCTGTGTGGGATAAGATGGATTATTTAAACACACTGCTTGAAGATCTCGTAAAAGCTTTTTGAAGAACACGCACTGAAAACTACATGGAGAAGAAGAATTATGAATTATATAAATCTGACAAAAAGATGAGCTTTATTTAGAGCGTATAATTCTTATTGGAATGCCAATTTAACAACAAGTTTAAAATCATGCAGAATATCTAGATAATGCAGTAATTTAATGTATATGTAAATTTGCGATCGAATTTACAAGAATTAATTTTTAACATGTATATCTGTCAATTATATTTTTTATTTATTTTTGTTATATTATAAAATTTTAGAATAATTCTAATGAAGATAATTGAAACTTCACCTTTATTTTCTTATATGTATATTTGTAAAATAAAAGAATTTTGAGAATAAAAGAATGTCTTTTTAAAGAAATTATAGATTCTTTCATATCCTGTATAAATACCATATCCATGACGGAATGATTAGTCTTGTTCTAGGAATGTACTTGTGATTAAAAATGGGATAATAAAATCGTATATTTGTAATGACATTTTTACAAGAATCAGTGCAGAATAGTTGAGCCAAGTTGCATTAATTCAGTTGCAAATCCTGGCTTTAAGTGGCCACTAAAACAAAAGTGTATCCAATTTACTCTATTTTTTTCCTACACACTTACATTAATTGAATTATCATGCAAATAACGAAATGAATTATACAACACCAATTTCATGATATATATTTTTTAATTGAACTAGGGGGTCTCGGCCCCCCTGCTCGCTACGCTCACCAACCCCCCGCGTATTCGCACCCCAGATGTAACTAGCCAACCCCAGACGTAATCGTTTCCCGTTTCCTTTCTGGATCGCCTCGCTGGCTTACTTTACTCCTGTGGGATATATTTGTTTTAATATCTTGTTCGCTTTTCAATATTTATGAATGTTTTTTTCCTTTATTTCTTTTTTCGGTACATTTTGGTTCGAAAAGCACCCACTTTTTTTGGTACTGGATAGCTAAAGTCGATCTGGACAAAGAACTTTCTGTACTTTTTCGATTTTGTTTCAAGATTTGTTTTTTATACCACGTAAAGTTTTAAAAACAGAAAACGAATTTTCTCGAATTAGTGACCTAGCTAGATCGATTTCTTGTGCTCGAATTAGTATAATCATCAATTTTTGTGAAAATCGTTAGAGCCGTTTTCGATATATAACAGCATTCTTAGTGCTGAATTTGTTTTAATAGATCAAAATGACCTTTTCCGAATTCGAAACCTAGCTAGACGGATTTCTCGTGCTCGAATTAGTAAAGGCAATACGTTTCGTTTAAATCGTTTGAGTATTTTTCCATTTATAACAAAAAACACTTTCAGCGCTGTTTGTTTTACCCTGTAAAAACGAATTTTCTTGTGTTCGGAACTTACCTATATCTTTTTCTCGTGCTCGATTTAGTATAGGGGGCAAGTCTCGTGAAAATCTCCCCAGTCTTTTACGATATCATTCATAATCGGTAAAATCCCTTGCTCGTTTAATATATATGAATAATCGGGAAAAACCCTTGCTCTTTTAATATATATGAATTTGGCGACAGTAATTTGGTCGACAGGATAACTAACAAGTACCAATTGTATATATAGTGTTACGAATATTGTAAATAGTTAGTGTTTGTGCTTAAAAATAATGTAAATAGTTTAATTAAGCTCTATTCATAAGCTAATATTAATTTTTGTTCAATTGCAATATCTCAATTTGTTGATTTTTTGCAAGCGAGTAAACGCTATTGGATTTGAATGGGAGTCTATGGAAATTTGGCGAAATACTGGAAATAGCGCCAAGATGGCGTCACTTTTGGCAGCTAATTTTTGCCGCCAAATTTTTCGATATATCGCCAAGTTGTCGCAAAACATGGCGACAGACCCGGATCCCTTCCCCTTGGTAACCCCCCTAATAGCGCCCATCCTATCTAAATTCTCTACTTTCATGTTAATTCCCCCTAAGAAAAGTCAGAAAGCTCTGACCAATCAGATACGTTTCTCGTTATCTACGCAGATTTTCATTGGTCCATTTCCAAACCATTACTTTTTTTTATATATAGAAGGATAATTTCTGATAATTCTTTAATGGCGTTTACATGTGTTGCACCGCAAGTGTTACACGTTCACAAAATCTAATTACAATTAAAAAATGCAAATTAATACAAATTAAGCTATGGATATTGAAATTATAGTTCTTCAAATTAATTCATCGCTTTCAAGGTATTTATCCACATTATGTCAGAAATCATATTATTTAAATGAAATTGGAATTAACTCATGCTTAATTCTCAAGCAAGTTATTAATTCAGAATTTTATATTTTAAATGAATTATGTTAAATCTTATTCCTAAACACAATTTCAAAATGACGTAAGCCAAATTTCCATTAAATCAGGAATATAAATTTTGACATAAAAAATAACTTTTAAGGATTTTAAAGTTTTTTTTTTTTATTATGAGAAACTTAATATATGTACATTTTCAGATATAAATTATACTTGTGGATTAAAGTACAATTTTAGACGATTTTATATAAGAATATTTTAATAAGTATGTGATCCATCTTTCAATCAGATGCTGCAAGTTAATAATTAAAACAAATGTAATAAATTAATATATCAGAGATGAATTTAATGTATTTTAATGATATTAAAACGAGATATATTAAGTATTTAAAATTTTTACCATCACAATGGTAGTGATTTTTAAACAAAGCTTCTTATGTTACAGAGTTCTGCATGGTGAATTGAACAGACGTGGTATAATGTAGTTATTTCATATAAGATTAAGTATATCTTTAAATATATCGTTTTAAGACTTATGAGGCTTTATTTCAATGAAGTGATGGTTCTGATGCAAATATTAAAATTCCCATTTGATTAAAAATATTAAATTGTACAACGTGATACTATTGAACACAATAAGTGATGTTAAAATAATTTTCGTGGAAGTGTAGAAAAGTTGGTCACCACGTTTATGGCAGTGTTTGTGCGTCAAATAATTTTATATAGTGCACTGATTTTTAGTTTTTTTAATATTAAAAACACTACTGGCTATACTACATACTGTACATTATTATTATATAGCAATATAACAATACGCAGTTTATTCTTTAGAAAACAGTTTAAAATTTTATTAATTGATTTAAATGCACATTAATTTTAAATTCGCTAAAATTAACATTTTTGTTAAACATATTAAAGTTATTATTTAATTATGGATACGAAAATGTTATAAAAAAATAAACAACATGAAAAAACATAATGATTTGTTATATTACTGTATGGGAAAGTTTAGAATTTCATATAATCTTTAAATAATACAGTGTGTTTTTAAAGTGCTTATATACATATATTTTAAATATGCTCAATTTCCAATCCCATTTCAGGTACTCTCATGGAAGATTTTTAACGGAAGAAAGAATGGACTTTGTTTGTGTTCATCTACCAGCATTTAGCGTATTAATAGGAAAAGGGGAACTAAACACAACTGAAAATTCCGAAAATTTTACCCATCCGATGGTAACTATTCAAAGTTTGCATTAAGTAATGCAAAATTAATGAAAAGTAATGAAAAGTAATGCATTAAGACCGTTGTGAAGAGTATCGTAGAATACCATATTTTGTGAAGAGAAAACAAGAAGTGGTTACGCAAAGACCAAAGACATTCACACTGACAAGGAATGTCTCCATAAGCTCATGCTCAGATTTTTATGAAAAAAAATTACAGAATATTCTTCTCGTGAGGATATACGTGTTTATAAAAAGAATTGCTGCGGAACCTCGTTATAACGTCGGAAAAAAATGAAAATTTCGTGTTTTGGCGATTTATCGCTGGTTGGCGACACAATGAAAAAAAAAAACGCTTTTATGATAAATGCTTTTTTAGGGAAAACTTTTTCTACTCTTCTTGCTGAACTAGTTTAAGTATGTTTAAAATTATAACTACGGTTTTCCATGTACATTTATATGTTCTAAATAAAGAAAATTAACGAAAGTATTCTACATTTCAGTACAAAAATTCAATTATTAACTTATGCTTTAAACTAAAATTTAAAGTCCGATTCTGAGTGCTGTCAACATTTCTTCGATATTGTTAGTGTCAAAAACAACAAGAGAAAAGTATTGTTGCCATGGAAACAATGACTTATTCAACATTGAAATGTACAATGTGACCGTTCTTAATCCGGTATAGTTACTGTTAAAATACACTTAAAACTTATCCAGCGGCTTAAATCGTATAAAATTAAATAACTTCAGCAACTATATATATTATATAAGCTTATAGAAAAAAAATTATAAACTATCTAATAGTTTAAATTTAAATTCATAAAGTATTGCACGTTTAAACACTCATTTAACCAGGAATTTTTCAAATGCATTAAAATCGCTTGCATTTATTGCTGAATAAATGTTGCTCGCCAAATCGTGTGTTTTTGTGCGAAATATTCGAAAGTATTATATTATTTTGCAGATTTTCTACTCGGATTCCGCAAATAAATTTGATTGATATTTCATAACATACATGAGTATTTTCATCAGCATTTTTTGCAAAATATTCTGAGTATGCGCTTTGAAGAGACCTTCCTTGTAAGATTCAACCGAAAATACGCTATTCTGTAATTTACCATTAATAATTATTTATGTTAACATTTGCGCAAAAAATCCTACCACATTCAAACTGTGCATAATCTTGAAGCTGAGGAATATTCAGTTCTACAAGCTGTGCTTTGCAATTTGATGAGCTGAAAAGAATGAGACATTAATGTGGATGAAGCATCTGTCCATATAGCGATTCAAGGAAACTAGCACAAACAATAATTACCATTTTTCATTTTAAAAAGATATATGAGATCACCTGCAATACAAATTAGATTTAGAGACCATTTCTGAAACATACAAAGAAGCTTTATAGAACATAATAGCGGTATTACATTTTTCTGTTAATATTTCTGAGTTACGAAAAGCGGTATAGGTTTGCTTATGATTTCTATATACATATGTATTTTTAAATTTTATACATAATTTAAATTTTTAATTGAATCAAAAATAGGAAAAAGAAAAATATTTCAAACAACTGGCATGAACCTGTACTAGTAATATTTATTACATAGAAATATATATTCTAGTTCAGCAACATATTAATACACAATTCAGTATGTATTTTCTAAATAACTGATAGTATTAATAGAAAATTCCTTTATATAAATCTAATGTAAGATGCATAATTATGGATACATGACATATTTTTAGATTGTTTAACGCTTGACTCAGCATAAATGAATTATGAGCGTTCCAAAAAATCATAGAATATTATCTCTTTGCGATAGAGCAACATATCAACAAATCAATATGCAGTTTTCAAAACATTATGATTTTAAATTAGTGCTCAGTACAAATGATAAAAACCTATTAAGAAATATCAGCATGATAATTTTCTGAAGATCTTAAACATGTCACTGAAAGAGAAAAAAAATTATTACATATATGAAGTTGCAGCATCCCATCTAAATGGAAGTAGATAACATTGGTTGGGTAACAAATTACATACTTGTTTGGTAAATAATTAAACGGAAAATTCTTGGCGAATCCCCACTGTATAAAAGTTAAATCAATCTAGGAAATTATAATATAACAATGAACGATATCACACAAGAACCTCCTCCGAAATACTCACGGTTTTGAAAAGTATTCTTTATCATTAGAAACTTCAGAAACCAACAGGTTTTCAAGATTTAAAAAAAGAGTATATATATCTATAGGGTGTCCACGTATAACCTGACCGACTTTTATTTTCGCAACCGTTGGTCCTAGATGCATACTTCCAACTGCAAAAATGGTTTAAAGAAGGTATAGAATTATTTTTAAAGCGATTTGAGTCAAGAAAATCATTTATTTAAAAATTACGAAATTATAATTTTTATACGTCGCCGGTCCTATAAGTGATATTTAGTAAAATTTTACTATGACACTAACAAGTAAGACAAAAATATTCCCATTCATCTAACATTAAAATTGACCGAGATATGAAAGTTGAAATGCATGACCTATACCACTCTTTTGCATCTCAAAACAGATGATTTCGGCCATGCTTTCAGGAGTCGTATATAAAGTACTTAAACTTATTTCAAGGTATCTGAGCTTTAAAAGAAATCGTACAACTATTACGATTGAGTTAACTTTTATTAGTTAAGTTTCAGATTAGTTAAAATAATTGTATTTTACCATATGTTTTATTTTGTAAGGATTTGAGGCTAGGATTTCTTTTAACAAAAATTGTGTTATTTTCATAAAGTTTTATTTAACTTGCAAAGATCGTCTTTCCAGTTTAAAATTTGTACTTGAACTTTAACTCACTTTCAAAAGTTCGATTGAATTTAAATTTTACATACTGACTTAAATCCGATGACAATGTAATATTATTATAATTTTTGACGCTTACCATCTTATGCATACTTATATTAGAGGATAACACGAAACAATTCAGATAGATTACCGTCAACATGTTTAAGAAAGAGTTTTAGATTAGATAACATAAACCCGCGGTGGTTGTGTTTTCTAACTTTTATAATTGCGTTATATGTATTTTTTAACGTTGAATAAAAAAATTACCTTCTCTTTTAACCATCATGTCAGGATTTTTCGCAAATCGTAAATTTCAAGATTAAAAAATAGCGAAAAACTCATACTATAAAAGAGATGCAAGACTTTTTTATTCAGTTTAATTTTATTTAATTCAATATTTTTTTTCAATTTTTTGGCTTTACTGGGTTTCTTACAGCTAAACAGATCAAGTGTCCGATGAGGTTGAGAGTGGAGGGGGGGGGGGAATCAATTTTAACTTTGAGCTTTTTAAATTTGAAATTTGCGCTTTGAGAAAAATTCTGACGTGATGGTTTAAAGTGAAGGTCATTTTCGGATTCAGTGCTAAAAAATACATAACAATCAATTTTCAAAAGATAAAAAACATGTCACAACCCAAATTTTGAAAGACAGTAATCGAACAGCATTTTAAAATCTGTATCATTTTGTAAAAAAAATGAGGCTGTTGTTTTTCATCCTTTTATTTAACAAAAATTCTGTTATTTTTATCCTTTTATATGTTTAGTACAAATTGTATATTTCGCATTAATATGTCAGAATGATTATAGATTTCACATTAATATTAGATTGCAATGTTAATTTTGCTCTCAACTATTTTTTTTTTTATCTATCTGAAGATTACTTATATCTCTACAACATTTGTGAATGACCCTATTTCGCAACAAAAAATATACTCCAACTTTAAACAGCTATTACTCGGTCAGTTTTAATGTTCGATGAATGGAACTTTTTTTGTCTGTCTTGTTAGTGTCACAGTAAATTTTTACTAAATATCACTTATAGGACCGGGGGACCGTATAAAAATTTAAACTTCGTAATTTTTTAATAAATACTTTTCTTGACTCAAATCGCTTTAAAAATAATTCTTTATCTTATTTAAACCATTTTTGTAATTGGAAGTATGCATCTAGGATCAACGGTTGAGAAACTAAAGGTCGGTCAGGTTATACGTGGACACCCTGTATATAAAGATTTGTTTGCTAGCTATTTTAGGAAATTTTCCAAGATGTTTTTATAGTATATTATTAATTAGTCTGCGATACCCGGAATATAGATATTTGGATGATATCGGTTCTTAAATAAACAGTTTCAAGTATTAAATTAAAAAAAAAAAAACACGCCCCGAAACAATTTTTAAATATAGAATTTTTTAGAAACTTTTATATGTTTTTGCAAAAGGTAAGTTTACATTAACTATTTTTTTCTTACTTTCCATTAAAATACTCTTTATATACGTTATTAAACTGCAACGACTTATGTACATAAGCCAAAAACTTACAAAATAAGTATTTTAATAATTATTAGAAGTGGCAGACTTAGCTATAACTTTATTTTATAGTTTGTACTACTAGCTTGCATATTATTACAGCATATGCTATTTTAATTTTTTTTTCAGTTTTCTGTTAATCGAAACAAAAAGGGGTCCCGGGGGCCGAATCATAAAAATTACACCCAAATGACTCAATTGTAAATTTGCGAAAGTGTGATTTCAAGGTGCAGTAAAACAATAATGTATGTATTCTTTGTGGTTAAAAAATAAGGAAATACCTGCAAGTATGGAATCACATAATAAGGAAAACTCATTTCCATTATCATCAATGTAAAGTATTTTAAAATTTTCAATTGTGTATCTGATTTTATATAGTCCCTTTTGTTAAAATATTCAAAGCTAAACAAACACAAATCAGACACAAATGTTTGGTAAAAATGTTATATTTATTTAAGAGTAACTAAAATGAGAAACAAACAAATTTGAGATAGAAAATAATGATGAATTGAGCAAATATAATATAGCAGAAAAATAGTACATACTGTTGAATTTGATTAAAAGAAATTTTACTATAATTATTTTTCTCTTGGACAATATGAAATATTAAGGCAATGAGGTTACATCCTCTTTTTTCAGAGGAACTTTTTTTTCAGAGGAAGAAAATAAAAAGATGGAAAAAGAGAAAGAGAGTGAAAGTTCCTTCTGTAGTTACTTGCCCTCAAATGTTACAGTATTTTAACAAAAAAGTGGGCTGCTAAAATGCTAGCTCTAAAAGTAAAACTATAAAAAAAAATGAATCATTTTTAAGAAAATTATATTTTTTTATGAAATTACGTAGTGTAGTCATCTAAAGTTCTAAATATATTATATCTAATGTGAATAAAAGAAAACTATAATACTGTACAGTACTTAGTACACCAAAGATTTGCGTGACTCACTTTTAGGTGTTTTCACTACTGAAGTTACCATTTTTTAACTGTTACATTTTTTCAGAGGATAAATTCTTAAAATTTAAATGTTATTGCTTATAGGTGAAGTTTAGAGGTAGATTAAACTAATATCTATCTTTTGGACTTCAGTACACTTATAATGGTATTTAACTAAATGTAGTGAAGTATCCCACTATTGGTACATTTACCTTAGTATCAAACAACATTTAAACACAAAATTGCATTTCAGATAATAATTTGTGGAAAGGTATAAATTATCTAAAATTCTTTTTTTTTAAGATTGCATGCAGATTACAAAAGAAAAGTTCTTAAAATCTTACAATAACACCTTGAATCAAGACCACTAATCTAATTTAAAAACAATATTTTTTAATAAAATGCTTAGTTGCGATAAATTTGAATCAAAATTGAAACTATCAAATTCATAATATATGAAACTTACTGTGATAAATGTGAAATCCTTTTTTAACCCCTTGAAGGACACCGGTATATTACGAGAGGCAGTCGGAAAATAAGTTTCCCCTGGCGACTGTAGACAGAGGTGTGTATGAAAGACAAAAAATGTAATGAGACATTAAAGGTAAAATATCACTTTAATTTTCCACATAAGTACCAAGTACATTGAGACATTTGTCATACCGCTTTATAATCTTCAAAAAGTCCTCCAGGAAAAAATCAGGGCTTTGCATACGGACGAAGCGTTGAACGGCTATGGGTGAAAGACGACACTGCAGGGGAACGTAAACGTGCAAGACACAGATACACAATTGGGTAGAGGTCGACCGCGATCAAGCAGATGGCGCTGTTGACTGCAGACAAGAGGTTGACAAGAGGTTGCTGCAGACAAGAGACTGTTGACAAGTGGTTGCAGTCAACAGCGCCATCTGCTTGATCGCGGTCGACCTCTACTCAATGGTGTATCGGTGTCTTGCACGTTCGCGTTCAGCTGAAATGTTGTCTTTCATCCATAGCCGTTCAACGCTTCGTCCGTATGCAAAGCCCTGATTTTTTCCTGGAGGGCTTTTTAAAGCTTATAAAGCGGTATGACAAATGTCTCAATGAACTTGTTACTTATGTGGAAAAATAAAGTTATGTTTTATATTTAATGTCTTTTAATGGTTATTAAATATTTAATGGTTAATTTAATGGTTTTATATATTTTGTCTTTCATACACACCTCTGTCCACAGTCGCCAGAGGAAACTTATTTTCCGACTGCCCCTCGTATATATACGACTTAATTTTAATTCCAAAATGCCACATAGACACCAGAATTTTATAATCAAATTTTGAATTTATAAGGTACATGAGGAAAAGCTTTTACTTATTTTAAAATAAATTCGTTCGTGAATCCTGATGTCAATCAATCATTTCAATATTTTAGCTACAAGAGTACTTCGCCCCTGAAGGGATTGAATAACTTAAATACATTTGATAAATGTTGCTTTCGGTTGAGAGAATATCAGTGTAACGGTTGCTGTTTGGAGGCGTGATCTAACCCAAATAGGTGGAGACCCTGTGTTATAGATTTAGCACCCGTGTAATTGATATTATGTTCTCGTAAGTTTCATACTTCTATTTAATGTACAAATTTTTCCATCACAACTGAATTAGAAAAGTAACTCTCGAAACATGTTTGCCTTTTTTTTTTTTTTTTTTTTTTTTTTTTTTTTTTTTTGCTATTATAAGTTATCAATAACAAATTCTACCAGAAATTATTATGTTTCCTGAGCTATTATTATGTAATTTTGTATATCCATTATTGTACTACAAACACCAATATGTCTTAAACAGACACAACGCCTCAAAAAACTTAAATTTATCTCTGTTAATTTGGTTTTTTTTAAAAAGGTGAAAATTAGGGATTTATTTAAACGTGATTGCATACAAAGCATATGCGGTACATTTATTTAAAAGTAAAATTTTCAGTGCGCAAAAATGTGAAGCCAGAATAAGTCTTTATTAAATTAAAATTTACATTTTAAAGCATTTTATAAACTGAATTCTTCACTGCATATAATTATTGATATTTTAATAACTGTATTATTAAATTAAAATTTCAAATTCATGAGAAAGTATTTCCTTAGCTCTACATTCAAATAATTCGATATATGTTTATTAAAATTTTATTTAGACGTAAGAAAGTATTTTTATAAAGATGTGCTTATGGGGTATCTAATGTTAATATTTCCCAAATTTGTTTTCAATGAACCTATGTATATGAAAGTAATAAAGCTTCATGTAAAACGACTAAGCGACAAAATGTTAAAATTTCCATAAATATTAATTCCGTGAAAATTGGTTTAGTTTTCCTGATAGGAAATTGAAAGATTAGGGTCTAAAAAAAGAAGGATAAAATGGCTTTTATTATTAAAATTAGTAATAAATATGTAAATTTCTGTATTTGAAATTGCATTACAATCACTTCAATATTATAAAAATAAAGCCAAAAACGCAATTTAAGTAAGAAAAAGATGATTTAATATTACCCAATTATCTAGCAAGCACTGTAAAAAAAAATTATCCATAATTTAGCAAAAATATTTTATGTACAAAAGTGTAATATTTTTGACAAAATATGGTTTCTAAATGAAAGTGTAATATGTTTGCCAAAATATGATTTATACATAAATAAATAAATAAATAAATTATTTAATATGTTTATACGTATTGCATCGTTATTAGACGTTCCAAAATATCACAAGTCGAAGAAATCGGAAGTACAGTTTTAGAGGCTCTATATAGAAATTAATATGTGTCTATCTAAAGCGTTGTGAATATAGGTTGATGAGGAAAAGTCTTTGGCTAGAGTATTAAGTTATTGTTACTCAGGTTAAGCGTTATTAAAAACTTATGATAGGAAAAGTAGGATTTTAACAAGAATACTTCTATAGTCAATCGAGTTTAGTATCGAGTCAGTTTGAATAAAAAAAATAATATATAAGTCTATAAAAAATTAATGCAAAAAACGATGAAAATCTGAATGCAAAGAAATTATTTACTAAACATTAAAATAGGTAGAACTGTAGCTTCAAAATATAATTTAAAATCATAATACCAATTTCCGTGATCCAGTAAATATATACATGAGTAAGGGCAAGGTTGGAATAATAGAAAGGAGATGACACAATATAAATTTAACTTAACGATATTTATTTTGTACAAAACAAGTTTAATTTACATATATTATCACATACTTTTTATTATTAATTTTTTCAATCAGTAGGACGTCCCAGCACATTCAACTTTTAGACAAATCTGCCGGAAATCAATTACAGTTCATATTAATAAATATACTCATCTGTGTATAAGTGACATTATTTTTTTGAAAATTATTAAATTACAGATTTCAAGGATAGTAATATACTAGCTATAGGGTAAAGGAATTAAAAAGTTTGCTCTCATCGAAATATTTTGAAGGCTAATTGGGAGATGTCGCATTGAGTCCATGTGAATCTGGATTAGACGAGCATTACGGCTTTTTTACTGTAAAGCTTAAGATCCTACATCAATCATGAGAAAAAACGCTCAAGCTAATGTTAAGTGTATGGGAAGGTTCTTGCATGATTTCTAGCTTCCAATTTAATATATATATTTTTTTTTGCATAGGATAGCTGAGGTCAATCTCTAACGTTGTTAGTTTTTACTTTTTCGATTTTGGTTCCAGTTTTTATAAGGGTACTTTTACTTTCAGAACCGGTTCAAACCAGTTCCAAAATTGAAAATGTCCGCTTATAAAATAACTGTAACCAAAATCAAAAAGTAAAAACTAACAACGTTATAGATCTACCTTGGCTATCCTATGCAAAAAAAATCATTTAAAAATATTAAAATGCGAGCGAGAAATCGCGCAAGAACCTTTCCATACACTTAACATTATCTAGAGTAGGGGTTCTCAAACTATGGTACGCGTACCAGTACTGGTACGTGAAGCTGCGGCTACTGGTACGCAGAAGTCCGATACTGGTACGTGGAATAAAATACAAAATGCAGCATATTATTATGGAATCGAAAACGGCTTGTCTTTATTAACTTGGAAATTTTCAAAAAAATTTCGAACGCGATTTAGGATATGTAAACGCCTTTTCTAGTTATTTTTATTTTATTATTATTTTTTTGTTACAAAAAATGTTTGTTATAGTAGACTTGTTGAAATTTGCACACAATGCTTATGATACAATCAGTTTTCCAGAAATTAAAAACACAAGATTTTTAGATTATTAAACACAAGATTATTAGATTTAAACAGATAACAATTGAATTTTTTAATAAAGACCAAATTGTAAAATTAATGAATGAATGAAGTATTTTTAATTAGCCGAAGAACTGTTTTTAAACATGCTTTATAAATTGACTTATCTGAAGGTAAAGTCTGAATGCTTGGAAGTAGGAGGAGTTTGTGTGGGTAGGAGGAGTTAAAACAAAATAACATTCCAAGTGTAATTTATAACCCATTGTTCTCTTTGTACTAGAAGAGCTTCTAGGAGGTGTTGAAATAAAAGTCTTACTTCAAACAAAATTCATAAATTTATTCATTGTGTTCATTGAAATATTTTTCTTCTCTTGTACAATAAGTGTTATAGTTTCCTCCTATTTCATGGAAATCAGTTTTTAAGAGAGTAAGGTTATTTAAAATGGTCAAGAGAGTAAGATTATTTAAATCAAACAAAAACTATGGTCATATGCAGTACGGGTTTGATGTAAAGCATTGTACATACAGTGGTGGCCAAAAGTTTGGACATTTTTTGAAAGTTTCATGTTTTTCAACTTTGTGTGCTTGTAGAATATATTAATTTTCACTTAAATACAAACGTTTATATATCAAATTTAAGGTAATTTAATGTAGAATTTAATAATAAAAACAGTATTATAATATCTGTATTACAAAAAAAGTTATGCTTATTTTAGTAGAACAAACAAACACAAATCGTTTTGAATAAGCACGTGTTTTGTAATAAAAGCGTACTAGTCAATCACAAACACTGTTCTGAGGATCAATCAAATGTCTGTAACTATAGTTTAGGTTATTTGGATGGTAAAAGAGTTATTGTTGTGGAAATATTTTGCAGAATGATACATATTAGTACAATTAAATAGAGTATTGCTGTTTTGAATATTTAAAGTCCTTTTTTTTAATTAAACTAATTTTAAACAATGTCATCAACAAGAAGAACTAATTGGACATCTACAAAAAGAAGCCGAATTGTCATATTGAGAGAAAATGGCCTCTCTTAGGCTGAAATTGCAAGACAAATTGGTGGTTCAGTGACTTGTTCTGGTGAACGAAAGTTCTGTTTACGTTATGAAAAAACGAAATCTGTGGAAAATAAGGCCAAATCAGACCGAAAAAAAGGCACAAGTGCTACTGCCGATAGAAAAATTAAACGGCTATGCCTTCAAGATAGAAAAATTTCATCAGATGCCATTAGATGTGAAATGAATGCAGCGGGTATTGCAGTAAGTTCAAGAACAATAAGATGAAGGTTATCAGGATTTGGACTACAAGCTATAATTCCAAGGAAAAAACCATATTTAAATCAAAAGCAACGCCAAAAACGAGTTAAGGGGGCAAAAGAACACATTAAATGGTCAGAAAATCAATGGAAGCAAGTAATATGAAGCGATGAGAGTAAAATATCGCTCTTTGGTAGTGATGGTAGAAAATAAGTGAGACGTAGAGTAGGAGAAGAACTTCATCCTGATTGCATTGAAGTAACTATAAAAAACCCAACAAATGTCATGATTTGGGCATGTATGTCTGCAGATGGTATAGGCCGAATTCAAGTGATTGATGGCATCCTGAATGCCAAAAAATACATCGAAACTGTTCTGGAACCAAAATTGATACCTTCCATCAGGGATCTCTTCCCCAACAACGCACCATTTATTTTTCAGCAGGATTCAGCTCCATGCCACACAGCAAAAGTATGCAAAGCATGGTTTCAAAATAAAGACATAGATATATTACCATGGCCAGGAAACAGCCCTGATCTCAATCCAATTGAAAATTTGTGGCGACGTTTGAAAATTCTTGTACGAAAAAAATGTCCATCCAATAAAATACAACTTATTGAAGCTATAATTGATTCTTGGCACCATGTGATTACGAAAGATGAACTCCAACACTCATTCACTCGATGAAAAGACGCTGTGAAGCTGTCTTAAAAAATAAGGGTTATCCTAAAGTATTGATTGTGTAAGTATCACTTTAAAAAAATGCAAATCTAAGATAGATCTTACTATTAGTTGCATAACTTTTTTTGTAATACAGATATTGTAATACTGTTTTTATTATTAAATTCTACATTAAATTACCTTAAATTTGATATATAAACGTTTGTATTTAATTGAAAATTAATATATTCTACAAGCACACAAAATTGAAAAACATGAAACTTTAAAAAAATATCCACACTTTTGGCCACCACTGTGTGTATTGAGGTGGTAAATGTATGAATAAACTTGCAAGTGTTCGCCTGCTGGGCGACATTATTGTCGCATTTAAAGGTATGCAGATTATTAATATGGTTGTATTGAGCCTATGTTAAATGCGCTAACTAAGCTTTGGATAAGAAATTCGCAAGGCCTGATTAATGCAGAGGCCGAATAGACCATGCCTTAGGGCCCCCAAAATAAATAAAATTGTTTACTGCAGCTTTTTGGAATTATTTCTCCCAAAACCAAAAAAGATTTCGATTAACTTGGCAACCATATCATAATATCTAACGATAACCACCGAATACTCCCCCCAAAAATTTATGGGTATTATCTTGGTTTAAGATGGACTACAAAAAGGTACTGGGGTTTGAGCTCCACATGACCTTAATCGGGCTCTGTAAATTCATTTCTCATTTTAGACACCCTGCCACTGTATCTCACGAGAGAGGAAAGGAGTGAACTTATTCATCTCTCCTGTCCTGTGATGGATTACTGGAATCCACATTCAAAAGGATGGATGGCACAGAATTTTTGCTGACGAGAATATCAGAGTACCGTCTAATATCGTCAAAGTCTGTTCGTGTTTAACACAACATATCTCTGTGAATGTGCTTCCCCCCCCTTTTGTTATATGAAAAACAAATACAGGAATAAACTAAACATCGAATCTGACTTATGACTAAAATTTTCTAATATTGAGCCAGAAATGAGGAAGTTTTTGGTTGTGCTTGATAAAACAAGCCCACCTTTTTCATTAGCCTACTACAACAGTATATGAATCAGTGTGCTCCAATATGTCATTAAGTATTGTGACTTTTTTACTATACCAAAATACTGTATTTTGATATTGTATTTATTATTAAAATTTAATGATGATACTACTTTTTACTTGAATGTTATTATAAAGCAGTCAATTTAGTAATGTAATTATTCATTTATAAATTTTATAACACCTACTATGACTGAAATAGAAATTATGTTTCGTTTTAGACAGGTTTTGCTATGTTAGCTTTACGTTTGTTACCTGGTGGTACGCGGAAGTATGAACTTCGATTTAGTGGTACGTCGGTCTAAAAGTTTGAGAACCCCTGATCTAGAGCGTTTCTTCGCGTGACTAGAATAGGCTCTTAAATCCAATAGCTAGTTCTCAGATGCTGGACGATTTAATCTACATACATCGATGTGTTCACTTCGTGGTGGTCTTGTATGTTCGCTCGCGAAGAATAGAGATTCGGCTTCATTCCCGATGATTTCAGGCCTCTCAACCCGGACTGTATACAGGGAATGTATTGGACCTTTTATCTCGGAATGTCAGGCATCAGTTGGAGCTAGGATGCAGGTGACGTCTCTTCATAGCCCTAAAGCAACAATAATAATATATCAGAAGCAGAGTCTCTTCGTTTATTTTTTATTTTTTTTTTTATTGCTCATCAAAAATTCTATGAGGGAAACACGATGGGGCTTTTCTTTCTATTGAACCATTCCATGGGGAAATATCCTCGCTGTCTCTTTTATTCTTATTCCGTATTGGCCCTTCTCCTTAGCTAATCTAAAGATAACCATGCTTGGAGATCTCACACAGGGCTGTTATGACGTCGTTCTCTGAGCTCTTAAATTTTGTTAAGTGCTCCATACATTCCCTGAAACATAATAAGTTTACATTTGTTTCACTTGTAAACTTTGGTGACAGCCTAAATTATCAGGCAAGTTTTATTTTTCGGTGATACTTGGATGCCTATGCATTCATAAAAATAATATGAAAATATATGGCAACTGCCATTTAAAATAATTTTATGCTATTAAATATATTTTCAATATCACTAAAGTTACATATTTAGACAAAATATATTTAAACGTTTAGCTACATTTCAAATCCTAATATACTACTATTATTTATATTTCCGTACTTTTAATAAAGACAATAAAATACGAAAAGAAATTTTAAATGACAATATTTTATAAATCTGAACTATGCTGACGATGCTGAAAATATCATTTTGAACAAACTACTTACTTTCTTTTGGAAGCACATACGGAACAGGCCATTACGTCGTAAGCGTCTTTGCCATTTTTGGGTGATATAGAAATATTTATTCTTAAATATTTATTCTTTCATCTTAAATTGCTTTCCTTTTTCGAAAATTACGCAAACAATTTATCGCGAAATGTGAAGAATTTATTACCCGGTAGTTTTTGGTTGGCCATAAAATCAAAACAGTTTTTTTGCTGCGTTCGTAGAATTGCTGGTTCTTATCAAAATGTTTTCCCAAATAAATATATCGATGAATTTATCATAATTGGACTTTATCTGGATTAAATTAGCGAAAATTTTCGGAAAACTACTATGAAATGACTGATTTAGTTTTTTATCAAATAATAAGATTATTATTAAAACAAACATATTTCATTTATGATATTTATATTTTAGCTCATAAAAATCATAAGTAGTATGTAGAAATTATTTAAATTTTTTAATTTTTTATGTATTTTTAAATAATTATAAAATCGTGAAACGTTTATGCAAAATTTCAAATATCAAGTGTGTATTTTAAAACAGGAAAAATAATTCAATCCAATCTTAAATATAAAACGCAGTGTTGATATTTAACTTATTTGATGGTACTTCTAGTTTACGGTTGACTACAAAATGATAATGACATTCATTACTTTAAGTATTTTAGAATTATTAATTATATGTTCAATAATAGAAATAATAATATAATTTTACAGTGTTGGACTAAGTATATTGCATTCAAGTTAGTACATTTAAATCCTAAATAGCCAATTATTTTCTAAAATGGAAATGGATAAATAGAATATTAAGAATAGTATATCAGTTTAAATCTAAACTGTGATGACGAAGATATCTTTTCGACCGTAAACAAATAGTCTTAAACTGTTCAAAAATATGTTTATAGGAAAATTTTTTTATAGAGAAAATGGAGAAAAGAGCATTGAGCGGAATATGCTGTTACGACAATAGAAATATGAAATCATATTCACTTCAATGACATGTTAAATTGTTTTCGGCTTGGGAAATTGGGGAGACAATTTAATGCGTTATTGCGAAATATAAAGAATTTATTACCCGTTCTGTTATGGTTGGACATAAATTATTTGCACTATTTGTGCTGTATTTGCAGTACTACTGGTTCTTAGCAAACCGTTTTCACAAATAAATATTTTGCTGCATTTATCATAACAGGACTGCATCTGAAATAAAGATATAAAGAAACTATTATGAAATGGTCGATTTAATTTTGTTACCAAACGATATGCCATTTATACATAAATAAAGAGAAGGCTTTTCGTGTTTTTTTTTTTTTTTTTTAAACGTTAGCATATTTGATGGTACTTTTAGATGAAGATTGACTACGAAATGATAATGACATTCATCATTTAAAGTATTTTAGAATTATTAATTGTATGTTCAGCAATAGAATGAAGAATATAAATTCACACAGTTGGATTAAGTAAATTGCATGCAGGTTAATATTTTTAAATCCTAAATAGCAAGTATTTTCTAAAAGAAAATGGAAAAATAGAATATAAAAAATAATATATATATATATATATATATATATATATTATCTAAACTGTGATGACGAAGATAAAATTATCTTCTCAACCGTAAACAGATAGTCTTAAACTGTTCAAATAAATATTTTTATAGGAAAATCTTTTTATATGGAAAATGAAGAAAGACTATTGAGCTGAATATGCTGTTATTACAATAGGAATATTAAATCATATTCACTTCAATGACATCTGAAATTGTTTTTGGCTTGGGAAATCGGGAAGACAATTTAATCCATTATTGCGAAATATAAAGAATTTATTACCCGTTCTATTATGGTTGGACATAAATTATTTGCATTATTTGTGCTGTATTTGCGGTACTACTGGTTCTTAGCAAACCGTTTTCACAAATAAATATTTCGGCGCATTTATCATAACAGGACTGCATCTGAAATAAGGATTTAAAGAAACTATTATGAAATGGTTGAATTAATTTTGTTACCAAACGAAATGTCATTTCTACATAAATAAAGGGAAGTTATACTTTTAATTTTTTTTTAAAAAACGTTAGTATATAGAAATTTTTTAAGCGTAAACATATTATTTATAGTAATGAATTGAAATGTATGCACAAAATTGTATGATTCTAGCATTTAATTATCTAGAATGAAAAGAATATTTAATGGAAATTGTATGTATAAAGGTTATTTTTTTGTATTAGTTTCATAAGAACAGAAAGCGTATTCCTATATTTAGGTGTAAATAACAACAAAGAGAGAAATAAAGCGTAATAGTTTTATAAATCAGAAAAAAGAATAATGAATATCTGATTGAACAATACAGTAAAATAATTTCCATTAAAATACTTTAATTGCTTTTTAAAAATTGTATGTATGGTGAGTGCTATGTTTTATGCATTTCAATGGTACATCTTATTATATATTCTTTAAAAAATGATCGGCGTTAAACAGAATCTAAATGGAAACTGTAAATGATATTTAGTACATGCAGAAAGCAAATCAGTGTTTTTATATTTTTTCCACTCATTTATTTCTTTCATATTAATTGAATATTGAACAACTAATAGCAAATGAAATACAGTCTAAAATAAATGTAAGCCAAGGTACCCTAAGTAATTCAGGGAAGAAAAACTTGTTTTAAAATTAGTAAGAAATTAGTATATTACTACAATACATGGGAAATGAGAATGAGAAAAAATATATGGAAAAGTGTAGAATGTTTAAATTGTAATCCGATAATGAGAATTTTTCTCTGTAGTTTTGAAGGAAGATAACAGGAGACATCAACAAATTAATGTATTAAAATAATAACATTACCAATTGCACTGAATAAGTTTACTACTATTTTTTATCTCATAAATGTGATTATTAACTGATAATTGATTTTCCCCATTAATTTACATATTATTTTTACTTTTTAAAAGCGCTTTCGCTTTACATGTTATAACTGGTGAAAAAGGACCCAAGTTAAATTTAAAAAAAAAAAAAAAACTTTTCTTTACGTAATCATTTTTTCCCATTGTACTTATGAAATTTTTGCCGTGACAGAGCTGTAAAAATATGAAAGAATCTAGTAGCTAGCAACAATTATAGTTGCCAATGAAATATATTATCTCCTCGACCCTTCATACACACACAGACACACACAGACTTTGTTGTCAGTTTTAACTTTAATCATTGATTTTCACAAAGCATATATATATATTTTTAATTAATTTATTCCAGAATAATAGCAAGCATAATTTAGAATAGTATACTCAATTTAGAAAGATAACAGAAACAAAGTTTTTTAATCATCAAAATTAAACATCATATCAATTAAACATCCAAATTATATAACTCTAAATAATAATAAAAGAGAAATACATTAAAAGCTTAACTAACCGTCATTTTTTGGATTCATTGCTTGCTAGATACAGAGGAAGCGCGCGTGTGTGTGTGAGGGGGTGTTGAGGGATTATCAATGTAAGATTGTTTTTAGCTATTTTCCTGCCGAAATCAATCAAATAATATTTTTTTTTTCATTTTACACACTTATTTTTATTGAATAAAAAAGAAAAATATGTTTGGCTATTATTTTAATTGTATCTCCTAATTTTTGTAATATTTTAATATCTCACAAAGATTTTATTTAAGATTGTGATTAAGATGAGCAACAGACGCTGTTCTTGCTAGAAATAGCGTAAATATGAGGATTATAAAAAAATTAGCTTATTGATAGACTTAAGCTCGAGCTCGCTAATACAGGGTGTCCCACAAGGTACGCAACGTCTAATATGTACAGATTCGGATAGAGCACATCAATATGAGTATTTTGAATGGTAACAAGTGTTGTCCCCGAATATAGCGTGATAGTCTAATTACAGGATGAACGTTATCATAGCTGCCAAATTTACGCTGTTTTCCTACCACTAAAATTTTATAGTAAATTTTACCTTATTAAATCTCCGAAATTACGGGATGCAATAAGGCAAAAAGGTAAAAGTTGGCAGCTATGACGTTATTGACGAATCCGATAGTGGGTATTCCAAATGACGATGTGTACAACATGAAACATTCCCCAGATGATTATGCAAATTTGTGGTAACCACTAAAAATTTATAGAAATTTTTGCCCTATTGAATCCTGTGATTTCGTAGATTTAATAAGGTAAAATTTACTATAAAATTTTAGTGGTAGGAAAAAAGCGTAAAAGTTTGCAGCTATGATAACGTTCATCCTGTAATTAGACTATCACGCTATATTCGGGGACACCACTTGTTACCATTCAAAATACTAATATTGACGTGTTCTATCCGAATCTGTACATATTAGACGCTGCGTACCTTGTGGGACACCCTGTAAATCCATTTATGCACTTAGAAGATATTGGTTTAAAAAGAAAAGAAAAAAAGGTGGGGGAATTTTAAAAATGTACTCGCCAGATAAAATATTTTGGTCACCATTGGTGACCTGGCGACCGCAATTGTCAAGCGCTGAGTCAGGACATCAAAAGACTTTCGGTGAAAGGAATTCGTTCTTACCGATATAAATTGCCCTTTTCTATAAAAGTAATTCACAAAGGTTTTTTAACTTGATTTATTATTATTCTCACCAGTCCATCATATATTTAAATAAGTCACCAAAAAGTGACAAATGAGGTGCGTAAGTACTGTAACTAGTTTTATAAATATTCAGATCTTGGTAAAATATATATGTTGCACTCTAATGAAGAAATGCATGGATACAAAATTTATATTATGTGCAGAATTTCATATTATAAATATTAATTTTATTTAAGTTAAGTTTAATTAAGTTTCAATACACTTTTGCAAATAATTAATTACAATTCTGTTACATTAAAATTATACTCTGCCCAAATATTGAATACAAGACAATATTAAATCAATCAGCAAGACAATCATCGTTATTACTTCAGTGAAATGAATTATATCGTCTTTTATTATGATTTTAGATTAATTTCCGTAAAAAAATAAGTACATTTTAAGTTGGCAATATTTTATCTGTTGTTGACATTGGTGAAAATCCAAATGGGAAACTTAAGCCTAACTTTAAAAATTTCAGAACTTGAAATCCATATTTAGACTTTTTTTTCCATTTAATATCTATTTTTCTGGAGACATCTATCCAAAAAACTCTCACCTATCATGAGATATCGTTGAATTAATATACGTTAATTAGGATATAATAGAATGAAGAAAACTTTTAGTAATATCTTTTAAAGGTTTGATTCGATTTTCATAAAAATTGAAATGACTCGATAAAATTCTTCAACGATTATATATATATTAAATTTCAAACCATTTGGTTGGGTAGTTTTTGCGCAGTTATATGTGGACAGACAGACTAACCAGACGACCACTATAGGTGCTACGTATTTATAGAATTACGAACACGCCTAGAAAGGGACAGAAAATTGCTATCCCATTTCTAACAATAATGTTATGAATGCTCAATTTGACCTGAGAAGTTTTCAATACGTTCATATGCAAAGAAAACTAATTTAAAAGCACTTAAAAATTCTTTGAATTTACTTCAGAGGATTTCTTGTAAAAAATACCAAATCTTCTATATTTTATGCAGACAAATCTAAATCAATAAAAGCAGACAAATCTAAATCAATAAAAAAGTGATTTTTTGTAAGTATGTGCGCGATGGCTTTGAAACTATATCCTTCATTTATGCAAATTTAGTTCAGCATAGTTGGCGATAGATCCAATGCACTTAAGACTCGCATTTTTTAGTTCTTGCATATTTATTATACGATTTAGCCTTTTTGTTTTGTGTTAATTCTTGACGGTCATTAAAATAATCTGATTTCAATTCGAAACGAAAAATTCAATTTTTAGTTACAGTTGTGAATGATATCATTTCTGATTATTGTAACGTCGTATCGACTGGCTGTGCTTTAAAATAAGTCATGCTAAATTTGGTAAAATCATTTATATCTATATAGCGAAAATATTTATATAATATTTGCGGATCATAGTGAAAGATTTTTTAAATACATGGCTTAAATAAGCTAATTAATATACAGGGTGTCCATAAATAAACGACCCTACTTTAAAGTTGTCTACAGACGAAACTATTGGTCAGAAAGTTGTAAAATTTTGTGAAGGACATAATGAAGTATGGGAATTTGTTTAAGCGAAAAAAAAATTAGTTCAAAATGTTGCCACCAGATGGCGTTTTTAATGAATTACAATTACACATTTAGCATACATTTACGATGGTTTAAAAATTTTATTACAACATATCATGTTCCACATGACGGCAATCATTTTCAGCCACCATCTGGAATCGTAAGATAGCATGTTCCACAATTGACCGCAGTATGTTTTGGAAATGCTTGTAAGAAAATGCTTGTCATGAAAAAAGTTTTTTGTTGTAATAAAATTTGTAGTCTATCTCAAATGTATGATAAATGTGTAATTCATTTTAAAACGCCACCTGGCGGCGAAATTTTGAAATAATTTTTTTTTCGCTCAACCAAATTCCGATCCTTTTATTATGTTCTCCACAAAATTTCATGACTTTCTCAACAATAGTTTCGTCTGTAGACAACTTTAAAGTAGCGTCGTTTAATTATGGACACCCTGTATTTATTGATTTTTGAGCCTGAATTGTTTTACTTTTTTTAATGTAATTTTTAAGTAATGTTATAAGTTACCTGAACTATTAGTTGACGAATTAACAATAATTTACTAGTTAACTCTGTCTTCATTAAAAAAAAAAAAATCCACAGCAAATATTTTTCTTTCTTTACGTAAAGCTGATTATAACCATCTAGGGTAGTTCAACCAGTAAGTGATTAGACCCGAATGAAGGAACAATTAGTAAATATTTAAATAGAATAAGGTTTGGAAAATTCTAAACTAGTTAATTATCATGCTGGGTTTAAAAAACCCGTAATTCAGTAAAACGTATTATACGTTATTTGTCAGGTTTGTAAAATAAATAACATAGTATGAAACTTAAGTATTTTGTTAATTGTTGGCTGTTCATTCACTGGTAAGGACTTCATTGACATAGATTTTGTATAGCTGTTTATTAAAACACTCCTAAAATCCCAAAAGAAATGAAATATAAACTTCCTGTTATTAATTTTTATTCATTTGCATACCAACGTATGTATTTGCACCGTCTTATAACAAGAGGGGCTGTTTATTAAAATATTATCAACCCTACATTAAAAACCCTGCATCCACCATGCCGTGTAATCGATTTCTGTCTTGATCTTAAAAAAATCGCTAGAAGTTGAGCTTTGTAGCTCAAAAGCAGTGATTTAGTCGTTAATCTTGTTTCTCAAACATCATATAACTACTACAAATCTAACAGTAAGAAATACGTGAAAAATGTAATTGAACAGAATATAATGTTAATTGGTGAACTAATGAGGGTTTATGAATTGCTAGAGTGCTGCAATCATCGAATATACTCTTAAATAGATTCTGAGTAACAAACAATATCTTTATAGTTCAAGAGTTCAGATAAAAATAATTTTTGACCACTTTTTGATGAAATTGAAAATTTGGAATGATAATATTCCTCACAAGAAAATCTTAGACTATTTTTCGAAAAGAAACAACAACAAAATTAGTTCAAATAAAATTAGCTGTTATGTAAAACATTGTCACTGAAGAAACAAACTTAATTTGCAATTCCCAAATTAAATTGTGTTTCTAATTTTACTTCTAAATTTTATTTCTGTGCATTGAAATCGTTTTATCCTTGGAACCTTGACTTTCATTTTACTTATTAAAAAGAAGAGGGTGTAGTACATGTTTGTGAAAGTCATTAATTTTGAAACAATTAGGACAAAATGTTTTTAGGAGGCATTGGAACATATTATTACGTTCAACTACAACAACTTTTTAGGTGCGTTCGTAATTATATAAATACGTAGCACCTATAGTCGTCGTTTGGTCCGTCCGTCTGTCCGTCCGTCTGTCTGTCTGTCTGTCCGCATATAACAACGCAAAAACTACCCAACCAAATGGTTTGCAATTTAAAATATATTATCGTTGCAGAATTTTGTCGAGACATTTCAAATTTTATTAAAATCGAATCAAAACTTTAGGAGATATTAATAAAAATATTTATTAAGAAATTTGAATTTTTTTTTTTTTTTAATCGGTGCTTTTTTGTTATAGGAGCTTCCGATGGATGTTAAATCGTCAAGCTACCGAGATACTTATTTTATGACAGAAATTAATCTGCAGACGATATAATTCATTTCACAGAATTAAAAGTCATCAAGATCTGAATATTTATATAACTAGCTGATACATATATATCTGAATATTTATATAACTAGTTAAGATATTTGTATGAACAGTGTCATAAAATATATACTTAACTAGCTGTTTAACCCGTTCTACGCACGGGATATCATGAATTTAATTCTAAAACGTGCGTACGAACGCACCTCGTTTGTAACGTTTGACGTACAATTTCCAACTTGTTTATTTTACTATTACAACAGTTAAAGCTATCTACATTGCTATGACTTTCATCAGCTGAAATAATGACTGACAGAATAGAAAAACAAACTTATGTTAATTTCATGCTTGGTATGAAGAATACGGAAAGTCGACCATAAAACTTATTTTTACTTCATATTTACCAATGATTTTGATGAGTCATTATGTGTTAAAAGAACTCATTTTACTTTAAACTTTAACTTATTTTGTTGTAATTAATTTATGATGTATGAAATAGTAATCATTATTATAATTTAAAACAGCATTACGTTACAGATTTGTAATCATACCAAAACATCCCAAAAGTCCTTGACTCATTTTAAAATTCAATAAGTGATGAAGCAATTGGCGTACAAGAGTGCAACATGGACGAAAATGCTTCTTATGTTGTGAAATTTTGTTTAAGCAATTTGTTAAAAAAATTAGCTCAGCCAATTTTACATAGATGACACTGCTTCTGGAAAATTATCGAATAGTTAGAAGGCATTTATACACAACAATGGAGAAAGACGCACAATGCGTGTGCACAGTTTTTGTCCAAACTATGGCAACCCACATTCCAAAAGTTAGCAATACTCGTCTATCCACCCTCACTCGTTGAATCGAACTCAAGAGGGCGAGTATTATCAAGTTCTGGAATGTGGGTTGCCATAGTTTGGACAAAAACTGTGCATACGCATTGCGCGTCTTTAGCCATTGTTATGAATAGACATTGTACTTACTTGATAACTTTCCAGAAGCAGCGCCATCTAAGAGACATTTTTTGAACTATTTTTTATTTGCTTAAACAACATTTCAGACCATTAGAATCGTTTTCGTCCAAACCGTACTCTCATACGTCAATTGCTTGATCTTTTATTGAATTTTAAATTGTGTCATGGACATTTGGGACAGCCTGTATAATTTATCAATTTCAATAAATTTTATCCAGATTAGTTCGATGTTAATAATTTATGTAATTAGTTCACATTATACATTGGAGTAAAGTTCTTTTTAAGCAAATATCTTTGCAAAATGATGACACAACCTTTATAAATAAATATGTTATGCATTTCTCAGAACTTAAAAATCTAATGCATAGAGGATATGTTTAGCATTTTAAATATGTTTTTATATTTTAAATAATTTCTGAAATGAGACTCAATTGTCATTTTCGCCATCTTCGTTTTTTGAAGATGTTTGGATAAAATAAAATTTGCAAATCCCATATTTTACAGATAATTGCATAACAATGTTAGTCTCAATTTAAATTACGTACTTATATTTTGTTGACGAAAGGCATATGTGAACTGAATTGTTACAGGAAACATCAATTTTTTATCAAAAGGCAATGAACAGTAAGGTGTAATTATTTGTTCTTCGTTAGATGCTTTCGGAACTTTAAACAACAAAATGAAAGTAGGCGGGATAAATGCTCCTAAATGTTGTAACGTCCAACATCTGCCCTATTCCATATTCCACTAGATAGCACTTTTTTACTCATTAAGATATCTAAATTGATATTTAATTTTCTTAAATATTTTTTCTAACTTATCTTATAATACTGGAAATGAAAAATTATTTATAAATCAATATATTGATATAACTACTCACTCGCATGCCGGTACTGAAGAACCAATTTGTATAAAATGATTGGATGTTTTGAATCCAGTATATAAAATATTTCTAACCAATAAAAATATTTACTTTAAACAGCAAATAGTTACAAGCACATTTAATCTTATGGCCGGTAATCTAACCACCAGGCAAATATTTTTTTTTTCTTTAGATAAATAGATTTGATGTAATTTTAAATTTTTAGGCTAAGTTTCGCTTAAACCTTTCTTATTTCTATTAAATATATACTAAAAATATATTAAATTAATGAGGAAATTTAAAAAATATCAGAACCTCGTTAACTATTATTTTAATAATCGCTTTAAGAGTTAATGAAAAAAAGGTCTTATCTTTATTTTTTTCCACTAAAATATATAATAATTTTCAGAAATATATCTAAAGTACTTTTGATACTATATTAAAGATTTAACCTTGTGCTTGAAGCAACATGTGAAATTTGTAACTAATGATGTTAAACTAGAAATAAAATATTGTAATAGAAAATCGATATATTAAATGGATAATGAAATTGAAAATGACTAGGAAGGGGTACTTTATTTTTAAAATACTTTTCGGAGCAGCCTTTTTCATCTTTTTTAACATTAGTAACATGTGAACATTGTAATTATTTATTTTTCCATAAATTGAATAAGTTAAGGAATAAACATTTCTTAATAAAAGTTGTTTAAATAATAAAACAAAAATAAATTAAATTTATCATATAAAGTCACGTTATAGGGATGTGGGTATTACATTCTTCCTTAAGTATTGTGCTCTCTTTTTTTTTATTTTCTTGCAGATATTCCGAAATTACTCTGCGTTGAAAAATAGTCAATCATAATTTCTGTCTTTTTTTTTCCTCTTTTTCTTCTTTTTCTGATTGTTTTGTTAAATTTATCGGTTTTTATAGAATGAAAATAAATTACAGTTTATGAATTAATTTCTTTGAACTCGAAACACAAATCGGATTACAAAGGGGAGACGTATTCTTTAATGACTCGTTTTGTTTATTTCTGATGCTGTACGTTATTCATACAACTAATGCATCATTCCTATTTTTCAAATATCAATTTGCGAAAGTTAACTGATAAGCATTAGTAATTAAAAAGATAACACATTTTAGTTTCAACACCTGTACGAATATTTATTGCAAGAATGCAGAAGGAACTACGTAGCATCTCTTTTCATTTGACAGACTCTCAAGGCGATGAAAAATGAATGTGGAACAAGACAATAAATCAAGAAATTATCTAATGTTACCAGAGAAATTTCCTTTTTATTATTTATGTGTTACAATATTATCGCAAAATCAATTTAAATTTATGGAAGTCTTGGATATGTGTACTGTGAGATATGATATATTCAATTAGTGGAGATTTATTTCTTCACACAGGATATTTCAATAACATTTTATTGTTATTTATTTGAAATCGTGAAATAGATATAGTTCACATAAAACTTTTAACTAAAATAAAAAGTATGGTTATTTAGTACTTTTTTTTTTATTTATAACATAAATTTGTTTTCTGCATTATGAAATATTTATTAGTTATATCACTAGACTTTCGCATTCATGACGAGATACATGTTATACAAATTAAGAAAAAGCAATATCAATTCTAACAAATCTATATAAATCTATATTTTTTCATGGTACTCAAAACATGTAAGAAAATCATTTTCATACAGGGGATATTTTTCAACGTGTTTTAAAAATTTTGTATTAATACGTCGAATTAATTAAAATATATATCATAGCAATTTAAAAGCAAAAACTTCAGATAGTTACGTCAATGTTTATTAAATCTATTAATTATATAGATTGTTGATGTCCTTTTTATGTGATTCATATTTATTTACTTTCCAGTTGAGTTTGTTTTCTTGGGGGATATTTCTGTATAACCTAGCAAGATAAATGTTCAAATGAAAAATCCTTTAAATGAAAAATTCAATAACTATTTAAACACCAATTGAAAGTTTTAAAAAGCCTGTTTTGCTGGTTAAATTTGTATTTTTTGTACTTTTTTCGTCTTTTTATATCATTTTATATTAATGTGACATCATATAGTTTTAAATTTTGTAAAATGGCCAGATGGCTTAAGAGCCTACATCAGTCACGCGAAAAAACGCTCCAACTAATGTTAAGTCTATGGGAAGGTTATCGCGCGATTTCTCGCTCGCATTTTAATATTTTTAAATGATTTTTTTTGCATAGGATAGCTGAGGTCGATCTCTAACGTTGTTCGTTTTTACTTTTTCGATTTTTGTTCTAGTTTTTTATATAAGGGTAATTTCACTTTCAGAACCGGTTCCAACCGGTTTCAAAATTTAAAATGTCTGCTTATAAAAAATCCGTAACCAAAATCAAAAAAGTAAAAAATAACAACGTTAGAGATCGACCTCAGCTATCCTGTGCAAAAAAATCATTTAAAAATATTAAAATGCGAGCGAGAAATCGCGCGATAACCTTTCCATAGACTTAACATTAGCTGGAGCGTTTTTTCGAGTGACTGATGTAGGCTCTTAAGATACTACTGGCACGGTATTAGACATTAAAAATGGCATATGTTTAGTCGAAACGTTGGTGGAAGATCCGTGATGGTGTGGGCTGGATTTTCTGCGGTGGTAAAACTGCTCTGGCTTTCCTTTATGGAAAAGAAAAACAGAAGACTACCAGTTAATGCTGGAAGATAATCTATTGTCTTAGGCACCGTTGATTTCTAGAGTAAACTGGGCTTTTCAGCAAGATAATGCAGCAGTACACTCTTAAAAAAGTACAAAAGAGTGGCTTGTGATAGCTGGCATGTGAATGTCATGAAATGAGCAGCCCGCAGCCCTGATCTAAACCCCATTGAAAGTTGTTCGAGTGCAATGGTTCAAATAGTCTATCTTGATGCACGTCAGTATAAAAAAACAAATGATTTAAAAATGGCTATACTTTCAGCATGGAGCCAGTTGTCAATGGAGCAGTTGGAAAAACTTGTTCAATCAATGCCTATCCGCATACTTTAAGTAATTCAGAAAAATGGCAGTCCAACGCATTTTTGAATGTGTGGATTAATACTTAGCACCAGTATTTAAATTATGTTCATTTCTTCAACTCAGTAATTTACTGTTTTCTGTTTAGTCATGTGCTATATTAAATTTAAACATTTTTTGACAAAAAATTTAAATATGCATCGATGTATTTAAATGTATTGATCCCTAATGACTCCATTTAACCGTTTATTATCATAAAATGAATTTATTCAGATCAAAAAGTACCCGAATATAGAAATTCCGAACTTTGAGTTTTTTATTTTGTCCAGGTCTCACATAATGTTAGTTATTAAGTTATGTATCTACTTAATTAAATTATTTGCTCCATTTTATTTATGAATTTTATTAAATTTAGATATATTTTTTTTTTAAATATTCATCTTCATTTTATTAATGTAAAGCTAAGCTTATTTATATTATGATTTAAACAAATTGACAAATTTCTGAATTTATAATTTTGCCCAAGAGTGTATTTAGCTGGATTAGTGTTCGAAACGAAACGGATTATTTTCTAATACCACCTTTTGTTGAAAATTAAATAGAAATGAAAATATGATTTAGTCGTATAAGCAGTGATCCTTTTTTTGAATCGCATATAAATCCTAATTTAGTGTAGTCTTATTTACACGTTAAGAATAGCTATTCTTAACGTGTGCAGATTGCTTATTTTAACTGCTCTTTCGTTGCATTATTATTATTATTATTATTATTATTTGGCACAACAAAATCATCCTTAAAAATTACGGTAGTTAATGATTTAAATGAACATTTTATATTTATTTCCTTGATCTAAACTCATACTGACCGTCTTTCCCTTCACACATGTTATACTGAGCTCATGTTTAAACACACGATTTTTTTAACAATCCGTTTGAAACGCCTATTGTTTTACAAGAAATATGCTAAAAAAGTAAATAAAAACAATGATTTTCCATAATACGTTTGTGTAATCTTCTCATATTTTCTGTAAACTTACATGTTTCTTTTTCTTTCTTTTTTTAATGACTGTTCCTGTTATCTTTATATATAAGATAATTCGTTATTGTAGGCATTTTTTCATATATAAAATTAATAAATTCACGTAAATTTCAGTTATCGAATCTCAGATTAAAAGTTTCAATTCTGTGAAAGTCGTTGTCGAATTCCCGATGGGTTATTCTATATGAAATAAATAAGTAATGCGTGCAGGTTTTCTTATTAAAATGTACATTTTATTTAAAAATACGACTACATATATTTAATTAAAACATGGCAATAAAATTACAATTGAATGCGATTTCGTCAAAGTTAAAAATAAATCAAAGAATTACAGGATTTTATTGAAAATAAAAAATATGGGTTAGCAAAATGCAACCAATTTCAAATTTATATGCGTATTTCATAATCTATAACAATTGTATTACATATTCATTTAACCTAATACTTATAACATGCTGCTTCTATTTCCATTACTTGAAATTTATGCTCGCAAAATAAATTAGTAATCTGAGAAAGCAATACCGTCTGTGTTTAATCACATATCATTAAATGTGTGTGGAAAATCCTCTTTAGAAACACATTAATAAGCATTATAGTGCCACTTCAAGCATTGTAACATTCTCCCGATATACTGTAACGAAATGAAGTGTAAACAAAATACGATTGCAGCTAAATAGGCGTATATAAATTATATTTATGTAATTACATCCAGTTGTATATTTTTAATAATATATTCCATCTTTACGAAAACATTACGAGTTTTTTATTTTCATTATGTAGGGTATTTTAGGTACATAAAAGTATAAAGATGCCTATTGCAGCCGTTCGGAGGAAAGCAATTCCGGAAAATTTTGATATATTTTCACCGACCATGACCCCCAGACCTCAAAACCACCCTCCGTTCAAATGTTGATTTATATATATATATATATATATATATAATTATAATATCTTTGATTTTCAAAATACCTATCAAGTTCTTGTAGCATTCTAATTAACTCTCCTAAGAGATAATTAGTAATAAAGTGTAGACAGAATACCACATAGTTAACAAATTAACAAGTGCAATCATAATTTTACCAATGCTCACCAATTAAGCTCACCAATGCGTCGACCGAGTTCGTTGGCCAGCTTGGTCCGCCATTTTGTTTCAAGATGGCGGCCATTTAAAAATTTAAAACTAAAATAAATATACAAAAAATTTAAAAATTCAAATTTATTTTTTACGTAAGTGATAGGCCTTGATACAAGGATTCCAGAGCATTTTTTGTTTTACCTCTATCTTAAAAAATGGCTGAAATAGAGCAGTTTGAAATTCTAGGGTGGCTGATATTTTGAAACAAGACTGCACATTACAAAAAACGAACGATTAATTTATGAGTTTTAGTGAACGCGATTTCTCGCAAATTATTTTCTTTCATTGTTGTAATCATTTTTCCAATCATACGAATAAAACTATATATTCATATCCGTTATCGCCAAATTATCGCCAAAGTTGGCGACATTTGGTGAAATATCACCAAATTTGGCGACCAAAATAAGTTTTCATAAATGAAGCCAACTTAGCTATAGCTCAATAATTTAGCGAATTTCTTATTTAAATTCCGTATTACCGAATCTTTTGTAAACGGTTTCTTTGTATTTTAGCTGTTTTCGAGTAACATTAGCTAAAATTTTAAAACGAAGATATAGGAAAGCTACCTTTATCTCTCGGTACAGGCCGGAAGGACTTTTTTATTTGTGCTATTATAAATATGTTTGAAGAAACAAACATTGAGTTACATTGAATTTATTATTGAAAATATACTTAAAGTTATAATTCATATTATAATTTTGCACAAAAATTGGCTTAAAACAACTAAAGGCATCTTAAGTGCATGATTATTAAATTTAAAACATTATTTTGGATGTATATATATTATTTACAGTTAGGGAAATATGTAATGGGGAACGAAAGCAATGTCATCCTGTAAACCATCATGCATATGTCATTTCGGCAATTTATACGGCATGCTTGTATATTGAACTTTATTACCAAAACATATTTTGCATAATCTGTATTACTACTGACTGAATTTGAAACAAAAACATTGTAAATATTTAGTGAGATTAAAGAATAGTAATGCATAACATGAAGATCATAATAAAGACTAATATACTAGTTAGTATAATATAATACTTTAGTTATGTTTCTTTCTAAGAATATTAAAAACACATCTCATCTAAGATATTTTAAAAGATTTGAACATGCACTAGTTTTTAAGAAAACTTTTTCCAAAAAATACAAATTATACAAATTATACAAAAATACAAATTATAATACATATTTTACATAATCTGCAATACTAAATTTGAAACAAAAACATTGTAAATATTTAGTGAGATTAAAGAATTATAATGCATAGCATAACAATCATTATAAAGACTAATATACTAGTTAGTATAATATAATACTTTTTTTTATATTTCTTTCTAAGAATATTGAAAACACATCTCATCTAAGATATTTTAAAAGATTTTAACATGCACTTTTTTTTAAAAAAACTTTTTCCAAAAAATACAAATTATACAAATTATACAAAAGAAAAAAACAAATCATAATACATATTTTACATAATCTGCAATATTACGCTTAAATTTGAAACAAAAACATTGTAAATATTTAGTGAGATTAAAGAATTATAATGCATAGCATAACAATCATTATAAAGACTAATATACTAGTTAGTATAATATAATATTTTAGTTGTGTTTCTTTCTAAGAATATTGAAAACACATCTCATCTAAGATATTTTAAAAGATTTTAACATGCACTTGTTTTTAAGAAAACTTTTTCCAACAATACAAATTATACAACAGAAAAAAAAATAATTAAAACTTTGTATATTTTATGTTAACGTGGGAGACGTTTGAATATTATATATAATGCCGAAAAGTGCGAAATACAAATAGAGACTTACATTGTTCCAAAATTATAATTGAAATATGCAAAAGTTTCATTTTTCGATGAATTATCCAGCAGAAAGTTCAACTCAGATAACGAAAGACATTTTATACGGCTGATAGATGTAGCATAGATATAAAAAAATGCGTTTAATATTTTCTAGAAAAAGCAAACTGCTAAAAGTTTATATTGAAATAAGTAAATCTTTATGATTCTTAAATGCAAATTTTGTCATATACGAAATATAACATTAAAAAATGCGAGACACATATCCTATATTAATCATAAGAATATGTAAGTCAGAAAACATCTACAGTAAAGTGTAATTTATAATGCAAATTTATTTTTATTAGCTGTCTGTGTGATAACGGTTCTGTGAAAAATTTTGCAGAACACTATTTAGATTACTGAGCATTTTCAAGTTAATAGAAAAGGGTTAAAGGTGAATTATGTTAAAGGTGATAAATACGAAAAGATTAAATTAGATCATTACGGAATATTTAAAAAAACTTAATAAAAATCACAAATAAACTGATTATTCAAGAATTTCTTTGCAGCCACTATATTGTCTTTTAATAGTTTCACGAATTTTAATGAATAATTAACTTAAAATGCAGAATATATTATATTAAGCATGGTCAACACCATGCTTAATATAATGTTTATGATAATGGTTCTTTCAAGTAAATTAAGTATTTGGATGGGAAATTTAAATTGAAAACTACATTTTTTATGTATTTGCCTTTTTAGTTTCAGAATTCTAAGGAGAAATTATGCAACATTTAATGTTCACTCGACACTTAAAATGATACCTTACTCCATTTTCCTCCATTTTAATAGCTAACTCATTTTTTAGAGATAGTTTACTCAGTTATATATAATTCAGCTTAGAGACAGAGCGTGTTTCGTAACAGGTTGCTCATAAAAATCATGATTTAAAAAAAAACGCATTTTTACATGAAACTATATTTGTAATATCCAACTTAAGTTCTTAAATATGTCCAGATTTGTATGTTGTCACTTCCATAATATCAATATTAAAAGTCCTTTTCTTTCTTAGATACTATAACACCAACACACGATTTTTTTAATGCATATATTTGTTTGAAAACTGAAACAAAAACAGCCATAACTACAGTTCGAATGGTCGTAAAAAGAAAAAAAAACTATTTTAGTTAGTTTATTGTACATTATTTAAAAAACAATTGTGATATTTAAAAAAAAAATAGATATTCGAATGTAGTGGGAAACAATATATATCAAAATGAAATACAATATACGATTCTTTGTATCGATTTAAATGTTATAAAAATACATTAACTCAGTTTTTTTAATGCTATTCTTAAAACAGAGATTATGTTTCCATGCAATAAAATGTTGCAAGTTCGTACAAACAAACCTTCATATTTAGGATGTTACGTTAAAAGTGCGAAAATAGCTTACAGACAGATAAAACAACATTTTAAACAACAGAACTTTTTAAATACTGCTGACTAGTTTCTGTACCATTAAGAATACCATAACAAATAACCAAATAACATAACATATTCTCCCGAACCAATCTTATACTTGCGCTTTACTGAATTTTATTTATTCCTAATAGACTGTCATTTACAGCAACAGTTTCTCGATACGCTTGAAAGCAATCCAAACACCATTTGTAAGTTTTTGGAAGAAACATTTTTATTTAAAATAATTTACTTAATAATTTCCGGTATCATTTATTTAACAAAAACACTTCATAATATGGTTAAATTATATAAATGCGTGTTTAAGAAAAGTTGTACTGAGATTTTGTTTAATAATAACTTATTAATCAATCGCATATTTTTGAACTGAATATATTTTATCTTACATTAGATTTTAATTTTTTTAGGTCCATAACTTTTTGATGAAGGCATATTATTACAGCCTTTTACATGTAACAAAATAAATATATAGCTTTTAATATTGATTACAATTATTCTTTTCGTTATTTATATAAAATCTTTCGATATACAACATACGTAACTAGAAAATTGAAAAAAAAAAAGTGTTTTTAAAAATTTCCCAAATTAAAACAAACAGAATATATTTATTTTGTAACTGTCTGTAAAAATATATGTCTATAGAAATATCAATAAACTGTTTTTAAAGGTACGTAAGGGAGATATGTGTAAAATAGAAAATATACCCTAGGGAGAAACGAAAAGAAAATTAACGCCGTACCGCAGTATTGCTGTGAATTAGAAAGACAATAAGAAATTTTAAAATTCTAATAAATTAATTTATATCAACGGATACCTCAGATTTTACGCTTATGCAATTTGTTAGGTGGAAATTCATACGAATTTTGGATTTATTGGTTGAGAGAAATTTAAATAAATGAATTTTTAAGGAAATTTTAAATACGCAAAATTTAAGGGTTGTTTAAAAGTAGTTATAATAATAATAAAATTATTTAGTCAGTCAGTTTATTATTAAAGTAAATATCCGTTTTAAGATAGTAGTAAAGTTCATTGAGCCTGAAATTCCGAGGATCCCAGGGTACAGAAATATTTCCCGGGGTCGGAAGGGAGTAAGTGTTTTTGCAGTTTTTTGGGTAGGGGCCTGTGAAACGGTTAACGAATTTTTCGTAAACAAAAAAAAATGGAAAAACAGGCTGTTTTCTAGATGCGTTTCCCAGAATTGAAGGTTTTCATGGAGGTCCCGCGTCTTCCCGGGATGTTTTGAATAAACATTTAAGTTGTTTTCGAAGTGCGGTTTGCAGTGGGAGCCATCTGGTTTTTTGTATTCAACGTGGGAAATGCAAGGGGTTCTAAAATGTTACGCCCCTTGTATTTGTGATTGGACAAATGTCCTTATAGGGGAGACATTTGTAGCCCCAGTTTGTTAGGTTGCATGTTCCTTTTTTTAAAGTGAGAAGTTAGATCGAAAAGAATTGTCAGAGGAGTTGGAAGGAAAGTTTAATAGGGAATGATGCCCTGACACTAGCCTCTTTTCTCCCGGTTGTTGAAAAATCTATAGCGAGGAACCAACGCCCTGTTATGAGTTTTGAGTGAAATTGGAAGAACATATTCCAGTGTGTTGGGTAGAAGCAAGAGCTGTGAGAGTGCTAGTTGAGCCTTACGAGAGTTTCCGAGGGAAGCCATAAGATCAAGCATTATGCGGAAATTTAACCGAGAGGTTTTCCCTTCCATTGCTGTTATAGTGAATAGGAGAACTTAGTTAGTTAACGCTCCGAGTCCAGAGGTTCCCTGCTGGCGCACTGCAAAGAAGGAGTTAGAACAAATCCTTTTTCTCCTGTTGTTTAGCTGAAGATTTCCATCGAAGAAAATTCCTCAGTTTTGAAGCTCCTAGATCTGAGAGAAAGGTACCTGCCAGATGCCCGTTGTAGAAATTAAGTGAATAAATTATTGCTGTGTCTCAACAAGAGTCACCTGTATCAGCAGAAATAACAGCTGATTCACCGGGATAAGTATATCCTAGGTCATTTCTAAGAGATTCGGTCACATTGGTAAGTCCTTTTACGTATAACTAACTTTGAAAGACTATTAATTCAGAAGAACATTCGGTTGAAGGCCTAATTTTCAATAGAACTGGTTGTTTTTTTTTACTAATAATTTGGTCAAACATCTGAAATAACAAATTAATGTGTTTAATGACCATATATATATTCAAAACCTAACTACCTGAATTCTTGTGTGAGTTCTACGGAAAGTCACCTAAAATAAGTTGTTTTCCATGTCAAATATTTAAATATTTTTGTTATGAAACCTTATATGTATAAAATATCTACCTTTGATCTATACTGATCTTGTCCTATGTACCTTTCTTTTTTTTGGAGATTTCTCTTCTATATATAACTTAATAAATTTTATTAAATTTTAACCCTTACAAATAGTTTTTATTTTATATATTTTTGTTTATTTATTGTTGTATAATAAATAACGTTAATCATTTCAAATTTGACTCAAAAGAGACATCATATTTTTTTTATTATTTATTTAAAAGGAAAAATAAGTTGAGAAAAACTTGTTAATCTTTAATGGAGAAAATTTAAAATTATGATTTGGTAAAGATCTCTTGACATACAATGGATTAAACGTTTAGGATTTAACTCTCTAAAGTAAAAATAATTTAATTGATACGGATTATGCAGTTTGGTTATTAATAGAAATTAAGTGTTGAATGGTGATCTAAATGCTTTATTTTTTATATTTAATATATGATTTTTAATTAATCCATAAGTAAATTTTGATAGAAAGAAAGTTAATTTCGTCTATGTATATATACCTGAAATAAGTAAAATTTGTTGAAGCATAACCAATTTCAAGATGTCAATTTATTTCATCTCAAGCTCTGTTACTGAGATTTGTATTAAATAGTTAAACTTTGAAGAATTATAAGAGTCATTAATTACATTTATATATACATGGTAATGGAATTTTCTAATTTATAATGTTATTAGCAAGTGAGTGAATTAGTTTGCCAAGGCTCCTGTTTACTTTTCAGGGGAGATTTTATTGCGTTATAATAATTTTAATTTAAGGGTCTTAGAACACAACCCAAACTAAAATTACTGCTGGTTGTTGTTGATGTTTTTTAATTGTTAAACTCATACTTAATTTTTAACTTATTTAACCTCTTCGCGACGAGCGTCCTTTACAGAATTTTTAATCTTTTACCACCGGCTTTTCAAAACAGAAATTTTCGCCTGATTGAATCGCAGAAATGCTACGATTACATAAGGCAAAGCTTATAAAAAAATAACTGGTGGGAATAATCGAGGATTCTGAGCATCTTATGTGACACGTATATGTGTCGCCCGTCCCCAAAGGGTTAAAGAAATTGTATTTGCTTATTTTGGGAAAGTCTTTAAAGGTATTTATTGCTTTATTTGGCTATTTTTCACTAAATTAAGTACTGGAGCTTTTTTCAAAATTTAATTATTGAAAAACATCGTAACAAAATTGGTAAAAAATCAATATTTTACGTTAATTTTTATGTCCATTAAACTTTATAAGCTTCGGGATGCTATAGCTCTATTTCCTAAGTAGTAAAATCATTGAGAACAATAGGAAAAAAATCATCAAAATCTTATAACGCCTTCCGATCGCGCATCAGAAGTGATTTTACGTAATATCTAGGTATAAAGTTCGTGCGCGTGGATTTTGGCTTATCCTCTTCCTTCCTTTATCCATTTCCTCATTCTGTTGACAGCCGGCAGATCATTTGCTGGTGTGTTGAAAAGGTTTTGGGATATATTATAGCTGGATCGAAGAAAACAATTACAGTGCACATGCTTTAAAGTATTTCATATTCCTAAAGACGTCACATTAAATAATAGATTACAATGGAAGAAAATGTTATTCGGTACTGTTTAATCCAAAGCTATAATTTATATCCAGAATGTAACAACAAGAAAGTAGATTTTTTAAAAAATATTATACTATTGGCGTTATTAAGATAAATCTTGTTTGTTTACAACGAAAAATCGCAAGAATAAATTATTATGTCAAATAAGTTAATAAACTATCCCAAATAAAATGCGTAGTTAATTAACCCTCTAAGCGTGTGGAACGTAATATTCTATTCACTAAGCTCCAGATTTCACTGCAATATATGCAATGTTTAAGATAATATAATTCTATAGATTTAATGAATTTTCAAAACATTGAAGAATGATTAATACTCTCAAGCGTTATATTCATTACGAATGATGCTTGAAACCTGCTTGCTCACAGTCAATTTTTATTAAACTCAAAATTGAAGGAGATTGTACTGTAGATGAATATAAAGAGATAGATAATGATTTTAAAAACTAGTCTCCCATTTCTCTCCAATATGGAGATGAAAGAAAAGTTAAAATCTTATGCATTTTATAGCAATCTTATGGTGTTTCTGATCCCGAAATTGCGGTGATTGCATTACACATTTGTTTTATTTTACATGATAAAGTTCCGAACACCGAATCTGATGCTTTTGTAATTATAGACAAGAACCAAAGAAATGAAGACAAAACGATCTTCCAAATAAAAACAGTAGATTTTTCTTTCACTCTCGTCTGACTTGTTAATACCAACATTTTTGTCAAGAATATATTCATCTTCAATTTCGAGTTCTTAAATCATTCACTTTGAGCATGTAGGCTTCTAAACAACATTAGCAGTTTAACGGAGGCTAAGAAATTTCCTTTCAGAACTCTTTTTAGTTTGTTTCTTGTTAGTCAATTCCTGCTAATTTTAGATTTAGTTTCATCTCAATAAGAGGTATTTTACTGTATTTTTCATTCATTTTTCATAATAAAATTTTTATAGTATTACCATATCTACGCAAATATGGGTTTTTGTACACTTACCAAAAGTGAGGAATTTTGCAAGATGCTACGTTAAAAGACAAAGTAAATAATTTCTTCAAATATTTAATTGTAAAATTTAGAGTAGCTTTCTTTCAATCGCCGTTTCAGGACATTTTTAGTTTGTTATATATGCATGAATCACAATTAAGTGTTGGATTATTTGGCAATTGAAAAAACGGCAGGGTGGATGCTTTCTCAAACAAATCTTTTATTTTGCGATTCATTAATCCTCTTTTACTTTGTTTAAACTGACGATCTCGCTGTTCACTTCTAGAGAGACAAATTACGCCTTTTCGTGAAACAGCAGCAGAACACGTGGTCGCATTAGGGAGATTCGTGCTATCTAATGTCTTTAGAAAAATGAAATAACGGACATTCAAATACCTGCTTTGTATTTTTTCTTTAATACGGTCAAAATATATTCCAAATGCATCTAACACTTCAGCAAATGATCTTCCGACTGTCAACAGAACGAAGAAACGGATTGGTGAAGCAAGGATAGGAGTCATAAAACGCACGTGAGCTGGAAATTTATTCTTAAATAATTCTCTAAAACTAGCTACTTTTGGGTGAAAACCATTTCCCGGTTTTAATAAGTGTTCCCTATTATTTTTAATTCTTCCAGTGCTTATGCTTAGGAACTAAAGGTATAGCGTTCAGATATGTGCTAAGTTTAATGATTATAAAAACTAAAATAATATAGAGGATTGTTGTACACTTTAATAGAATATTCGCGATTAAAATATATGAATAAAGTTAAAATAATTTATACTTTTTTTGTGTTTGCATTTCGCCACTTTTTTCGAGTTATATCGAAGATTTTTTTTTTTTCGTCGCACTTTATTAAGCCATTCGTAAGTCTTTATTCTTTCTTTAGAAGAATTATTAAAATTCATTAAATTTTTAAATCCTGTTCCATGATTTCGATTTATTTCTACGTAGGTATTTTACCAATGGAATTAATTAAACTATGTAGAAACCTTACGATAATTTGCTTTTTTATTGCTAGGGGTGATTGGTTTCTAGTGTTTTATTTATATTTTTATAAAGCTGTCAGCTTGTTTTTCGTCAAAAACAAACACCTGTACATGTAGCTACATTCGTTATTACTTATATATTTTTTTAATTTATCCAGAGAGGGTGTTGTTATAAAGCGGAAGACAATAACTGAATTACCCACTGTTTACCCTACGATTTTTATTGTTGCTGCAAATTATTTTTACATGGTGTTCTGGAATCGTTTATTCTTTCTGGCTGTCTCTATGATATATATACGTGCATCACGAGTGTGTAGCCGCCACTACTAAAGTAAGAAAATATTGCTACATGTCTCCATACATGTTAATATTGAAACCCATCATTATTTGCCACTATCTGAAGTGAACCCATGCTTAGTGAAAGGATGTATAAGCCTTATTTAAATTTCTAATGTGCTTTAAAGTGGTATAATTTTGGGCGACAATCAAAATTAACTTAATATTTATGAATATTTTTTTGGTATGAAATTTGTTTGATGGAATTTGTCTTTTAATTTCCATTTGTTTTTGTGAAACTGGTGAAAATGACATTTTGTTTCCTAAATATTCCAATTTATTGTATACTAGCGTTATTTAATAAAAAAGTATAGCGTTATTTAAAATAATGCTGCCATTTGTAATCCTGAGAAATTTGTAAAAGAAGTTAAATGAATATATGCGACCTTTTAAAATAAGGACTATCATTCTAAACAACATTCTGTTCTGAACAATTTGGATATCGGCGCTCTACTGAATTTTATTTCTTTCAAATTTTACTGCCATAAACGACAGTAGTTTCTTGATACGTTTCATAACAAATTTATGAACCCCATTAATGCGTCTGAAAAAGATTTTATAAGACATCTTAATCTCCAAAAAAATTCTGGTATTAAATATTTAGAAAACTATTTTCGTCATATGATTACAAATATATAAAATGAGTGTTTACGAAAAACAGATTTAGTATCATGTTTAATAATAATACATTCACAAATTTCAGTTTCTTTAATTAAATAAATTTTTAATTACATTCGATTTAATTTTTTTTAATCTATACCTCTTTTATGAAGGTATACTAGTACAATTGACATTTACAAGTAACAATAAATATAATTATTTTTAAATATTAGTACAGTTATTTGTTTATATTATTTATATACAATCTTTCGCAACTTACCTAATTTAACAGAGAGGAGTTATTTTTAAATATACCAGAAATAAACACAAATCGAACACATTCTTTTTGTATTTGAATTTAAAAATATGTGTTTCTATCAAAATGAAGAATATGTTTTAAATGTGCTAAGGATGGTATGTTTAAAATGAAAACTAAGCTCCAGCGAGAGCCGAAACAAATACAAAAACAATTTTTTTCATCACTGTACCGCAGAAATATTGCAAATTGTTGAGACAAAGGGATATATCAAAAATCTAAAAAGTTATTGATATCATATAGAGGAAATAGCACGGTCATTTACTGGTTTTAATCTAAGAAAACGCAACATTTTCAATTGATAATCTCAGATACACAGATGAAAAGAACTGTTTAATACTAAAATAAGAATACTTCTCAATTTCTTGAAAAATAATTGCCAGGATAGACGTAAATACACTTAATCACATTATAGAAAGTATTGCTTTATGAGGCAAGGAAATGAAATATTGCTGTTGTCTTTTTGGAAATTGTGAAATGTATATCAATAAATATAACATATTTCAATAGATTTTAAATAGAGTTTTTTCATTGGTAAATTAAAATAAAACGATACACTTATATAGCACATACATTATGCTGTGGAATAAATTTTATTTTAAAATAAAAAGAAAAATGAATTTATCAGAAACAGATATTTTTAATCTAAAAATACAAGCTTATAAAATTATAATGTGTAAATTATAACATGTGATACGCACTAGTGGTAAATTATAAATAATGACGCGAGCGTTGAAAATTAACCCGCTAATCCATGTCTGTGTACACACAGCTTAGTTCTCTTTCAATCTTGATAAATCGTCAAGATAAAATTTTGATGTAATGAAACAGTTACATAGATGAAGTCATATATTTAAAGTGCAATTATGAATGGATAAATCCTTGTGGACATCAAGCAAGAACGGTTTTGTGATATTCCAGGCATTCAGTAACACTGCGAGAAATTTTCTCCATTGAATTCTGAAAGAGGATTTTGAACGCAGTTTTCAGAATGTTGTATATGCATTGTGAAACGTGCACTTGAAACAGTGGACATTGCATTGGAAGATTAGAAGACCCCATGGACTAATTAGTTAAAAATGTTCTGTTTATGAAAACATGTACCGAAATTTTTATGTTACGTATGTATCTTATATAGTATTACAAATTATTGTCATATCTTGTACACTCTGGTTTACGAGACAAGCATTTAACAAGTTGTACACAGTGTGAAAATTTTAAAACACTATCATTCATACTTGAATTTGTAAAACAAATAATAATATAAAATTAACTCTCCAAGGAGAAAAAAAGAAAGAAACATTATGCTTCTTTTTTTTATGTTTGACATTTAAAAAATTATTGAACTGGTTTTTGCCTTATTGAATTAAACCATTTCATGCTCGAAAATAAATACAAGTGTCTTCAGAGATCAAAAAACTTCAGTAAAGTATGTGACGGGCAGATTACCTCTACCCCGGACTAACACAGTTATAAGCAGAATTTAAAGTTCAAACAATGTTTATTAAAAAAAATTCGGGCTGTCGTTATGGCAGAGTCCTTCACAATTCGGCCTAAACTGAACAATGTTCCCAAGAAATCAGCTACAAATACGTACTTTACTTTAAATAAATATAAAATTCACTAAAGAAGAAGTGTCACTTACATACAGTAAACTGAGAGGAAAGTACACGTCTAAATTCAAGAGAAATTCTCAATGCTTTCAGCTAAAACAGAATCGCTTGATAAATTTGTCAAACACAATCTTCACTTTTCTAACTAACTGCAACCCGTGGCTGCGAAATATCTTTATTTCAAGTAGAGTTCAAACCTAACTATCTTACAAAATTATCTTCAAAACTATCTTACCAAAGACCCTTTACTCTATACCATCATCGCTTCTGGAAACTATCACTGGCTGCGTGGCTAGAGCTCGTCTAGACTACCATGAGGCGCGATACGACCCAAATTCGATGAAACACACTTTCATTCCTGTTTATATACCATTTTTGACTGACCAGAGAAGCCAAAATTTGCATAAAAATCACTGCGAACACAGAAACCCCACAAATTCCGATGGCAACATTCATTCCTCGAAAGTTGAAGTAAAATAAAGTACAGAGGTCGCTGTTTCGCAACCCTATGTTTTGTTTTGATATCATGTTCACAACCAAAACACTAGAATTTCTTTATCAGACAGTTGCTAGTCTACTACAAGTATTGCAACGAAAGTTTTTCGAAGTTCAGTTTACTCAGCAGATCAAGTATTTTAGGAACCGACTGCGTTTGCTATTGAGTCAAATAATTAAAATAATACCTTTCAGATTAATATTAAACAGCGTTAACATCAGTTCAGAAAATGCTTTTTTGATCTCTCACGATTCCTTTTTAGGTGCGTTCGTAATTATATAAATACGTAGCACCTAATGTCGTCGTCTGGTCCGTCCGTCTGTTTGTCCGTCCTTCCGCATATAACAACGCTAAAACTACCCTATCGAATGGTTTGAAATTTACGATATATTATCTTTGCAGAATTTTGTCGAGACATTTCAAATTTTATGAAAATCGAATCAAAACTTTAGAAAATATTAATAAAAACATTTATTAAGAAATTGGAATTTTTAAAAATCGGTTATTTCTTGTTATAGGAGCTTCCGAGGTTTAATCGTCAAGCGATCGATATACTTATTTTATGACAGAAATGTATCTGCAGACGATAAAATTCATTGCACATAATTAAAAATCATCAAGATCTGAATATTTATATAACTATCTATAGTACGAACGCACCTCATTTGTCACGTTTGACGTACAATTTCCAATTTGTTTGAGTAAGATTGGGCTGACCTTTGTCACCGAGGTCCTTCCTGTCTGAAAAGTGGGATGCAAGCAACAAATTTTCACTTATGGTATCATTGAAGTATTATTGTTCTGTTTAATTCCGCTGGCGTGTTATTTGGAACTACCCACAAAACACTCACGTAGGACGTATTGCATGTCTTACATCTGTACGTTTAAAGTACATTTTATTACACTCGTTTTAACCGTAACGAAATACAGGGTATGAAGAAAAACAAATATTAATTTACAATTCATTTATTCATTATTTTTAATAGATAAAAATATAAATTTTGTTTACACAATAATTAATTTAAAAATAATTCAAATTTCGAAAATAGTCTGCCCTCAGCTGTGTCCGCTGTGAAAATGCTTGAATGTTAAATGGATTAAAAATGTCCGTATTTCATGAATTGTCAGAATTTTCCGCTTTTTATTTATTTCTCAGTTAGCTGAAGATCATATATCATAGGTACACGGATTTTCAATTTTTGATGCTTCATTTAATTGAAAATGAACTCTTGGGTGTACATCAACTTCAATAAATCATGGCTCATTGGATGCAATTGAACCACTTGTCATGCTTCTTTCAATCATGTTTTACCTCATGATCAATTAATTTTGTTCTAAACAAGCATATTTAATTTTTATGCTATTCATATTTATGTTTGTCGCTGTATATATTTTCAAATATGTATATTTATTTTATCACACCTGTCTATAAAACAAAATTTTCAATTATTTTCAAGTGTGTAAACAAATGGAGTAATTATTTATTTTAACTAATTATCTGGAAAAATATTTTGTTAAAGACAAGTAAATAAATGATTAAATCTGTGTTTTCCGAATACTCGACTAAATGTTATGTTGAAGTAGATTAATCAACTCGTTTTCTAGCTCTTTAAAATAAATGTTAGTGTTGCGATTGAAGTATGTTTAGAAACATGTTCTAGTGATTTATGATCTCGAAATAATGTGGACGATTCTAAAGTGGTGTGAAAACTTACCGAATTATAAATAAATTTTATATGAAAATGTTATTGGTATAAATAATATTAAACTGAAAATTATGTGATATTTTACTTTTTTGTATATTGTTTCCTAATGCATTGATTAGTTGGTATACAATAAAAAAATATTGCTTTTAATTTCATATTAATTAAAGGGCCAGGTGGAAAAACGATGATAATCAAACTGCATATATTCATATTTATTTCTCTTACGCACTTGTACTTATCACAAAATTAACGCATTTAAGTTTTGCTATAGGAACTTTTTAGTGAACTGTACTTAGCTAGTGTAATATTTCGGAAACGAAAAAATTGGCCACGGTAGTATAAAACCAAACTACTCCGCTGCAAGTCCGAGTGCTTCAACGCCGCTTCTACGTTCACGGAACCATTGCGAGTGGGCCAGGTGGGCCCGGTTTTCCCGGGTCAGAGCACAGGCACACTCTGCGGTCAGGGGAGTATTGTCACTTACGCATCACTCTCCTGCATCCAAGACTTAGACTAAGGTCGTTATAACATCAGAGCCAATCTACTAAAGAAAAATGCCTGTTAACACTTGGTATGTGACAGGATCCCCCAGAAGCTTCGGAGCCGTAAAATCCAAAAGTGTACCGGTCAATAGGCCTTAGAACCGGATTCCGTGGCACACACTTAATTTACAAATGCTTTTAAACGTGAGAATCTACTCAGATAATCACTAGCTCGTATGCTATGAACTTGGCTATTGTGGTATAAAAATTATACTTTCCGACTTTTGAAAAAAAAATATATCCGAATTATCGACCTTCTACAGTGAAAATACAAATAAACTTGCACAACCATTTTGCCCAGACCGCGCTGTTTTCAAACCCACAAACATCAGCCCAAGCCCGACATTTTGTGTTCGTTTAGATATGTCAACACATTAAATTATGATTTTACAGATTTTTCTTATAAAAGATATTAGATAGTTTATTTACATAAAAAATTAGAATATCGTAACTTTTAGAAATGTAAGGTTAGATGTAAGGTTTGTCTGTATCGATTTCCACTAGAGATTTTACTACTGTTGTAGTGCAGACAGAACCAAAATCCGTAAAAGCAAGGCAAAGACATAATTTGCATTCCTTATATTTTTCTATGCGTTCCTTTAGAGTTAGAATATGATCCATTCAGCTAAATCTACTTCGTAATCTTTTTTGTTCTCTGCGTGAGCTGAGTCTAGACATGCTTCATGTCCTGTTAAAACTTTGTTAAAAAATTATAAGTCACTGAAAGTAAGCTGATTGGGCGGTAGTTTTAAATAGTTTCATTTTCCCTTTTCTTTTAAAGTAGCACCATCACAGTATTATAGAGTATTTTGACATATATATTTTTTTCAATTTTTTGGAAAACAGTATTTTTCAAAATTCTTCTCCTTGATCTTTTATAAGGTTAATAGAGATTTTATGTTTGCCAAGGCACTTACCTTTTCCATATCTCTAATGGTATATAAAGTTTATCTATCAACATTGGGATTATCTCTTCAGATTCTGTTATGCATTTTTCTGATCAGGTACATTGTTTTCTCTTTGATCTTCACACTCATACAGATTGTTACAGAGGTTTTCGAAAATACTGTTTTTCGTGATATTTCCTGCTACTATCTTTACTGCAAAAATACTTTTTATATAAACACACAGTTTTCGTTTAGATGATATTAAAAAAATGTTATCGCCTAGAATTTTGTTAACAAGCGCACTTCTTACTATTTTACATAACTCCACATATTCATCTCTTTATTTAGGATCATTTTCAGCGTTAACATTTGCTGCATTTTTTAATCAATTTTCTTGTGTCTTTTGTTACCATCATTGTTTTTGTTTTCCTTTGTGCTTCATCGACTTTGCAATTTTTGTAGAGTATTGGTTAGTTTATTGTTGTTTAATGTAAGATATTACACATCTATTAGTATCTTATGTTATGAAAATTGCATTTTTTCTATACTTTTCTTTTTATTTATAGAATAAATGGTTAATTATTGTCAAACACATGAGAAAAATGTCCACCATGTTACCACTTTATTGCATTTCTTGACATAAATATTATTTTTAATTCCTCAAATTTATTATATATTTTTTGAAATGCTGACAAATATTATAGAAAACAAATATTTGTTGAAATATATTCCCAATTTGGATAGAAAACAAGTATATGTCCACTCTGTTACTATGATTTAAAAAAATTAAACATATCAATTATTCTAAAAGATCCATTACAATAATATGCATTATTGCTCTAATATTTAATTAACGAAGTTAAAATCTATTAGAAATACCCCATAATGTAATTTGAAATAAACTATGAGTTGTAATTTAGTACAGGGTTCGTACAATATTACCATAATTTTTAATAGAATTTTTCCATTTAATAATTAAGTAGCAAAAATTGTAGACGCCTCGTTTAATTGCAGGATTTGTAATACTTTTCTACATTTAAATAAGGCGAAAAATTATATTAAAAAATTGTGGCAAAATCTTATGAACCGTGTAGTAGAAAAACTACTCTAGTAGCAAATTGGACAACTGCAAGATTTTCATTAACTATATATATATATATATATATATATATATATATATATATATATATTCAATATATTATTTAGGCTTAAGTTGTCGGGTATGAGTATTTTTACTGACATACATGTTACACACATACATAAGCTTACTGCATTTACTTATCTAAACAGTTATTTATATTATATCAAGCAATGTAAGTTATTTATATTATATCAAGCAATGTGACTGTTGACATTTTCGTAAATTTGATGCAGAAAATATATTTATTCTGTATACTGCTGAATGCAATAGGCATATACGATAGGATGTCTAACAGAATAGTTAATGCGGGAATTAATGTAACATGGAATCTTGATGTTATTAGAAATCAACAGATAAGCTTTTAGATATAGGGGTTCATATTAAGTATTATGTTATGGTTAAGAGAATATGTTTACATCACGCTGACAAAATTGTTTAAAGATATTTGTAAAGTATATTTCTATGTTATAGATGTTATTCTGCTTATTGTCCATCCAGACAGTTAAAAAAAGAAATAACGAGTTTTTCCTTCCTTTTCTTTATTTTTTTTTACAAAAAGCTTCATTTTTAAAATATCAATATATGGGTCATTCCACAGTATTCATGTGTTACGTACGGGACATATCACAGCAAATTTTTGAGATATTTGTACATTTTTCAGTATCAAAATATAAATGAGAAAGTTTTCAATTATTTTAATGCATTATATATCACTTCAATTATATTCTTATGAAATTTCTCTTTGTTTGAGCCAATACATATATATATTTTTTAATTAATAAAGTTGTGTTACGTTCGGGACATCACAAAAAAATTGTTTTAAAAGTACCTCTAGCAATTTGGATTTTGGTCTGAATTTATTTAATATTTTCACAAATAAATTTAATGAGTAGAAGCAGAAATGTACATTTTATTAATTAACTTTAAAATTATTTTTTAAATTGCGTCATTAATTAATGAAAGCTAATTATTTATGTTACGTACGGGACAAAGCTATTTGTTACGTATGGAACCTATGACCAAATTTTTCTATATGGCTGCAAAAAAATGCTCTAATTTTTATTTGATTTTTAAGAATAAATAGTATTTTGGGTACATTTTAATAGAAGAGATTTAAAGCTTTAAAATGATGCATTACACTTAACTTTTTATAAAACATTTTTTCAAACTTGTGAAACCAAATACTGTGGAATGACCCATATAGAGTTTATAACTTACGCTAACTAAAAAAATGAAACTTTTCAAATGAAAGAGAGAAACAATCTTAGTACGAAATATTCTTAGTTTTACTAAATAGGTACAGTCCTAGAAAATATTGTGATCACTCCTTACTATCTTTGCCACAAATATTCCTACAAAACTGTGATTGATACCAATCGATTAGTAATAACTTCCACTAATTTCCGTTATATTGAAAATCTGCTTATTTAATTGTCTACTACATAGAGAAATTGTTGCAAATTTTAACATATGCAAAACTAACACCTACTTTGACATCATTATTTTGTAAATGTTATCTTGAATAGCAATTGTGATGTCAATCAGTTCCGGAAGTCAAGCAGTTTCGGAGTAATACAGTTTTAAAATTTAGAAATAATTATGTTAATTTCATTTTTATAGTAGCAAAACAAATTTCAATGCGAGTTTAAACATAATTGAGAAAATTAGTATGCGAAATGGGTTTAATTTGAATTCCTATATTTATACCTTTTAGAAGTCGATTTTGTTAAAAAAGCTTATGAGTTACAAATCCTATATTTTTTTAAAGATTCATTTCGAAAATACGTTTATTTTGAAATTAAATTAAAATATAGATATGAAATGTCACACACACGGAATGTTCCGGAGCAAAACGCGCTCGTAGGGAATAAGAAAATTATTTTTTACAGGTGGGCGTTATACGATTGGTATCTATATTATAAACGACAAACGTGTTCTTGAGTAAAGCTGACGTTATTATGCGAATGGCAACACTAGACGGTGAAATTTCGGTTTTGCGATTTTTGCTATTTCAATTTTTTTAATTTCTAATCATCGCACATTTTAAATTTTTACACCGCAGAAATGAAGTTTGTCTAAAAACTGTATCATAATTGGTTTATTTATTATGGCTTTTAAAATAATTCTCAATCATATTTCTTTATATTGGCAAAACCTGGATATTAATTTCGGTTTTGCAATTTCCGCTGCTGTATTTTTTTTAAATTCAAAACATGACACATTTTCAATTTTTACAGCGTGGTATAGGTAATAAGAAAATGTACTTTCAAATGCAATTTTCTTGAAAATTATATAGCAATTTACTCATTTATTGTGGGTTTTTTTTCCATCTATGCCTATCGCGTGCAGGTTTCATTACGGAAGAACAATAAACCATTTGCAATTAAAACAATATAAATAGTTTAACCTTGGTCTTGCCAATTTTCCACAACGAAATTAAAATTTCGTCAATAAATAAATAAATAAAACAGAAATTTAACGTATATGAAATTGAACAATTAAATTTTTACACCGCCAATTATGGAAAAAACGTACTTTCAAATATAATTTGTTTGAAAACTCTATCTTAGTTTACTGATTGTATATGGTTTTTAAATAATTTTCAAACATAAATTACCTTTAAATATTTTCTCAATCTTGCGAATCATGATTACGAAAGATTAATTATTTTCCACTTAATATAAATAGTTCAGCATTTGTTTCCAGCTAATATTCCAGAACGAAATTAAAACTTCATGAATAAATAAAAAAAAAATTGTATAATATAAATGAAACACAAATTTAACAGACATGTAATCGAACTGTGAGCTTAAACAGTTGAAAATAATAAAATAAAAAGCGCTGCAGTAAGTAGCGAAAACTTTGGCGATTTCTTGGGCTATGAAATGTTGGCATACGGCTAATACGAATTTCAAAATTTGATTTGGATAATTTATAATATTTGTAAAATTAAAATTCTTTTCGGTGTATTCAACAGGTAAGCAAAGAAATATTTAAATAAATTATAGATCATAGAAATAAACTATAGATCAAATAAAAATAATAATAATAAAAAACTATAGTAGAGTGAATAGAAAATGATTTTCACTCATGCACCGCAACCCGGGAACCCGGGAAGCCGGGTTCGATTCCCTAGGAGGAACAAAAGGTTAATAATAAACCATTTGAATTGGGGGACGGTGGAGGTTAAAATTGTTTTTTTTTTGTCATCATAGATGCATAAAATGTTGTCCATAAGTATATAGAATACCTTAAAAAAGTCTAATCTTAATCTAATTTTTAAAAAAAAATTAAAAAAAAATTTAAGCCAAATTTTAAAATGCTCCTTGCGTTTTAATTTTTAAGGTATTTCCTCGATTTGGTATTTGGATCACTTTAAACTATATTACAAACGAATCTATGTATGAGTTATTTAATTCCTTGAATAGTTAATTTTTGAGAGATTTGTTTTCTGAATTTCATTCCGATTTTCCTCAAATTTAGCATTTTAATTAGTTATAAATCACCTTAAATTATCGTAACGAAATCTAATTGTAAAATGCATACACAGTTTCTTTGAACACAGTATCAGAATTCTTTCTTATCAATTTCACGAATTTTGAACAAAAATTAAGACGGATGGAGCATTGCAAAAATCCAAAAAGCGTGTAAAATAGGTATTGAGAAAAACAGGTATAAAGTTTACTTAAGTACAGAAAAATTGATTGTGTACATAATTCAAACGCTTGTAACTTTGCAAAAATTCTTTTCAGCGCATGCAGTTTTTCTCAAATGGTTCAATATAAACTGAAGAATAATAATGCACACAAACATTCATTTCGATATCTTAAAAATATACGTCCACGGTTCCCTTAAATTTTCATCATAAAAATTGGCGCAACTTAAAAAAAATAATATTTTTGTCCCCTTTAGTGTATAAATTTCTAAAACCGCTGAAATACATATTTAACCATTTTTGGAAGTTTTGTTACCCTGAATTTCATGCTCCTACCTAAAACTGCAGCTGAGATATGGCCATGTTACCTATAACGTTTGATTTCCATTTAACCCCTCAGTTGGTCAGTTTCTAAAATTGGTGAAATACATGTTCAACTGTTTTTCTAGTAGATTTGTTACCTGGAATTTCATGCTCATACTTAAAACTGCTACTAAGATATGGCGAAATGACCTAAAACGTTCGACCTCCCCTCACCCCATTTAACTCCCTGAGGGGATGAATTTCTAAATTCGCTGAAATACGTGTTTAACTGTTTTTAGTAGGTTTGTTATCCTGAATTTCATGCTTCTACGTAACACATCTAATGAGATACGGCGAAACGATCTAAAACGTTCTACGACGCCATTTAACCGCCTTACGGCATGAATTTCTGAAATCATTGAAATACGTGTTTAACCATTCCTGTTTAGTAGATTTGATATCCTGAATTTCATGCTCCTACCTAAAACTGCTAATGAGAAATGGCGAAATGATCTAAAACGTTAGACCGCACCATTTAACCGCCTTACAGCATGAATTTCTAAAATCGCTGAAATTTGTGTTTAACCATTTTTTCAGTAGATCTGTTATCCTGAATTCCATGCCCCCACCTAAAAATGTTGCTGAGATATGGCAAAATGACCTAAAATGCTCGACACTCCCCCTAAGCCCCTTTGGAGGGAGGGAGTTTCAAAAATCTTTTTTATTGCTTGCCTAGGTCATAACAGCAATCTACTCTCCAATTTTTGTGATCCTGACTTTAGTCGTTTCAGCTGGGTGTTGATGAGTCAGTCAGTCAGTCAGGCGTCCTCTCTTTATGTAATAATATAGATGTTTGCATTTGTTGTTTCTCAGTCAACATGTAAGTAGCCTCGAATCCTTTATCTCTGTTGCTACCGCTTACAATAGTCATAACCAGCGATCAAAGTTTGTCCTACGATACCTTGCACTAAATTCCAGACATTGGAAATGTAAATACTTTGAACTTGGTCGATCTATGATTTGCGTTTGTATTGAATATTATATACTGAAAATCCGCAGTCAAGACCAAGAGGTATATATATATATATATATATATATATATATATATATATATATATATATATATATATATATATATATATATATATATATATATATATATATATATATATATATATAGTTTTCTATTTATGCTACTTCTTTTCAGTAAACAGATAAACAAATAGTTTGCATCCTAGGATGTGCGTATAAATTTTTTTTTGAATATTAGGTTCATAAAAATTGCGTATATATATATATATTGCGTTGTATAAGTAATAAAAAATCCTAATTAAAATAATGATTAGTTTCATCGATCTTTAAAAATGATGTTAAATGCACATGAAATGTTTAATATAGTTAGCAACTTAAAAAAAAAATTCATAAACATTAATCAATTTATCTCACGTATTAATGCTTGCGAGTAACTGGCCACCATAAATTTCCTTTTCTAATTAGCTTTTATTTAAGCTTTAAAAACAAAGAAACCATTAAAGATATATTTATTTTCCAATTGGAATGTGTATTTAAACTATTTAATATTCACTTCAACTAGAAATAATTGGACTATTTGTGAAAGTAATTAGATGATTTGGGCTCTTAAAATACTTCGCAGATGAAACAATTTCGCAAAAAAGAGAAAAACTTTGCTAAAGATGTTAATATAAAAATTTAATTACACGAAATTATTTAAATTTTAGTAAAAAAAAAAAAAGTGTTGTAATATCCCTATTATATTATTTTTTTTTAGAAATAAACTATTTTTAAATTATTTGCATTCATTTTCTTTAGAAAAATAAGTTCTAGAAAAATAAGGTCTTAGGAAACATGTTAATTTTCTTGATTTGATTATTTGGTTTTCTTCTCAACAAATCAAAAAGAAAAGAGAATTAAAATTTATAACAGCAGCTTCAAATTTGAAAGGATTTTATTACAGTTAACGCAAATATTTCTATTTACAAAGTTATATATATATATATATATATATATATATATATATATATATATATATATATATATATATATATATATATATATATATATAAACATATACGATTATTTAAAAGTATGAATAATTCAATACGAGACGTTTTCCTTGACATTTAAAAATATTTTATGAAATTAATGTTAGCATTATTTCTTATTAACGTAAAACATAATAAGTTAATATATAAAAAATCTCAATTCATCAGACGCTTTTTCTTGATTTATTTTAATACAAACAAGATAAATTGCAACTTTTTAATGAATCTTTTAGAACGTGAGTAAACATATATCAGAGAAATAGCACTGCTATAGTCTGTTCGTAAAAATGATTCTATTGTTTCAGAGATTATTTAAATGCTTAAATGGTGATGTGATAAATGAAATACGAAAATAAATATTTTATGGCACAAGTTGAAAAAATTAACTAATCCCATGCTAAAGAAATTTAAAAGGTCACGGTGAATGGAATTATAACATTTAATATGTTTCCTTTTGACATAGAAGTCATGAGATAATTTCTTTCAATTGTTACAGGAAACTATAACATTAATTTTAAATAATTACTGTACTTAGTTTATAAAATTACCAAAAGACAAAAATCGAAATTAACAAATCCTACAAACAAAAGGCTTTTGCTGTAACATATATATATCTTATTATATTATTTTACTGAAAAATATTGGAAAGTTTTAGATAGTTTTAGAGTATTACAAGAAATTATAACATTAACATATACAATATTACTGTATCTTAGGTATATAACATATTAAAATATAAAATTTAAAATTATCAAAGCCGTACACACACAAAAATTCTTTAGAAATATATATATATATATATATTAATTTCAGTAAAGTTTAATTTTTTTCATTTATAGCAAAAGATTTTCTTAAGGATTTTAGGTTGGGGTTAGGTCTACAAATTAAAAGGGCGGGGCACGAGAGTGCTAAGCCACATTTTTGAACTTCTGAGATATTTCAATTCGAAAGTTGGAGCAAAAACTCAAATCCAAATATATAACATTAAGTTTTTTTAAACTTCTGAGTAACATTTAAAATATTCTGAATAACAATATGGCATTACTGTAATGATAGTACTTTAATAAAATACATTTTTTGTCTGGTGAAAAAGTTCTATAGACATCTGTGGCAAAAACGAAACCTGGGACATATGCTACCACATAATGACATTAGAACAAAATAATATTCAGGATATTATAATTTACAATATTAACACTAGAACTGCGGAAAAATCTTACCTACTCGAACGGCGGGTAGGGGTCATTTTGACCCCTCGATGAAACTACTGAAATAACAACGCTAAAACAGTTTTAAATACCGTATATTCACAACAATATGGAATTGCCGTGTATTTCATAATTTATATTTAATATTACTTGATAATTTAATGAATTTTTAAAGTACTGTATATGTAACGCCTACAGGGCGATAAATTGGTTCATACTACAAATACTGAAAAAACTCATTAATTTTATATAAAAATTTGTTTAACATAAATGTTTTTACAAGTTAAAACTAATGTTAACTAAAATAAAACATAATTTATAAAATAATAATATTTTTCTCATTTACTTACTCGCTGAATGATTCACTCTCTAAATCCATAAATGAGATGCGTGTTTTTTTGTTTCCGTTATTTCATTATAAGTGTAGCTGTATGGTTAATATGTAAAACATTTCGTTTGATTTTATTTAATGCTTAAAATACTCCAAATTACACACACGTATTAGAAATTAATGCAGTTGATACAAAAATATTTTTTTTACAATTTTTCCAGTATTTTTTTACAATTTTTAAAGTTTTTCTGCACAAAACTTTGGAACACGATGCACAAAATTCTTGAAATTTGTTTCTATTGCATATTTTTACTTGACACTTTTTTCTCTTCATATCTAATTTATTTTCGTGTGTTTTTTCTGAAGACTCAGGAAGGATCTTTGGGAGTTTTGAAGCCATAGGAACCATTCTTAACTCTTCTCCTAATTTTAACAGAAAATCTCTTCTACTGATGGGCTTGCCTGTTACACTTTTATAAATTATCCAGGCGTTCAAAACTGCATGATCCAAAATATTGAAAAAAATATGGACAGGCCATCGTCTAGATGCCGATTTAACGAAGTATTTTTGGCACATCTGATCACGAATATCCACACCATACTTCGATGCGTTTTAATATTCTATTGAATCGGGCAACTTCTTGAGATTGTCTTCCGTTTTTACAGTAGAATGTAATGAGCTCAGTAGAAAAACACTTTTGTTTCCTTTGGCTTGATAGATGGTAAGTGTCATATTATCATGTTCCACTACCTTTGACGATTAATGAGTACTGCGCATATTTATCATAGCAATAGGAATTTCTCTTCTGTTATTTTTCATTGTGCCAACCAACGTTGTATTTTTAGCTTTTAGCATTTTTGCTAATTTGATGCTAGTAAAATAGTTATCTGTAGTAATATTCCTCCCTTTGTTTAAATGGGGATCTGTTAATTTCATGACAACATTTTCAGATACACGTAATTGAGGATTTGCTGTTTCATCTTTTCTTAAATAAAGAAATCCATTCAAGAGGTATTTAGTATCAACGTCAACAAATAGCCAAAATTTTATTCCGAATTTATCCGGTTTATTTCGCATATATTGCGTAAATTTACATCTAGCTTTAGATGGGAACAATTGTTCATCAACTGTAAAATTTTGTCCTGATCGGTAGCAGGATTTGCAATTTTCAAGAAATTTATTCCATATTTCAGAATTTATCAGTCTGTAATCAACTAGATCTTGTTGCCTTTTCATCAAACCTCAAAAATCTTTATTTCTTTGAATCTATCTCTTGAGATAGTTTCTTTGCAAAATGGTATTCCAAATGCCTCGGACCAAAATGAATATAAATCTAAACCCTTTGCTCCTGTTGCTCCTTGAACATATAGTATAGCAACAAAAGTATCTAACTCAGCCAGAGACAATCTCCCGTCTTTATTTGATGAGCTTCTGATTCTGTACATTTCTTTATATGCAACAAGATAGCACCGTCAACGAAAAGCTTGAAAGCACTAGACACTTTGTCATCATAAACACAAGTCTTTGCAAAAGATGTTGGTCCTGCCGTTTCTTTTAGAACATTATATGCAGCAAAACGGCCGCAAGCTGAATTTTTAGAATTTTCTTCATTCCATATAGTGTTATCATGAGCTGTAAAGACAGTTTTGAAAATATCCTGATCCGCTTTTTTTTCGTTTATCCCTGTTGAGTTTTCCTTCGTTTATATCACTGTCCTCGGATTCAGTAGTGGTTTGTGTCTGGAATTCATCTTCTGTTTCTACAGAAAAAATATCATTTTCACCTCCGTCAGACTAATTGTCGGAGAGCTCCTGCAACAATTTTTTAATTTCTTCATTAGTAAGACCTCTTTTTCGCTTATAAGACATATTTCATAAAATTTGAAAAAAAGACGGGAAAATGTCAAAATATCAGCAAACGATAGAGTCTATGTTTTAGAAAATGATTCACAGCGTAAAGGTAAGGCGATAATGAATTTTACGGCAGAATTTCCAGCCAAACTCTCAATGAAATTCTCGCTCTCCCATCGAGACTTGCTCATTACACCTAGCATCATCTATCTTTCTTTTATTGTGAGAAGGAAAACAGAAAGGTGTCAAGAAAGGGATTAATGCCAAAAACTGACACTATTTGTTCGACTATATGTTCAACAATGGAATTCGTACTCTACTTCTAAAATCCCCTAAAACCACATGTGGTGAGTAATCAAAAGAAACAAATGGAAAAATAAATCTGTCTATTTCTGAATAGAAATGTAAGTATGATAAACCTTGCACCTGCTTTTTTCTTTCCGTTTTTTTTATTTTTTAAAAATATTTTGTTCAAAAGCATGGCAAAAAGCAAACAAAGGAAAAACAGCATACTTATAGATAACAATGTAGTGTGACCACGCCGGTTTTTATCATTATGGGAGACAGTATGAATGCAATCGAAAAATGCTTATCACTGAATTTTTCTCATGGGTTCAAAATGCTTCGAGTACAAAGAGTATTTTACTAAAGGGGTTAAAATGACCCCCGACCGCCGTTCTGGAAATACATGCCAATATTTCAAAAACTAACAAATCCAGAATGCTGATTTTTTTTAGAAATATATGTTATCTATTTAGGAAAAGTCAAAAAATTTTAAACGATTTCTTCCAGTCAAACAAAAGTAATCAACCGACGAAAGTGCACAGGTGTCAAAATGACCCTACTGTCATTCTAATGTTAAGCAACAAATCACAATGTCAGGTTTATTTCACCAAAAATGTAGCATGGCACTTTCTTGCCTCGACCCCCCTCAAATGATGGCGATAAAATTATAAAATTATTTAGCTTAAGAACTTAATTTGGGAATTATAAAATTATTTTAAATGCTTTTAGTACCCCTCCCAAAACACGTTTATTCAGAAATATCTAAATATTGTTCCATAAAATAAATTAATTTGGTGCCAGTAAACCGTGGAAATTTTAACATTATTACAATTTATTTAACTATATCATCATTACTTAGCATTTGAAATAATATATTTTTTTTTATCAGTTGGTTGGTTGTGTGCGTTAAGTAAACTTTTGCAAAAAAGGCTAAACACTAAATAGACTGAGACCTCTGTTTTAGTGGAATTTACAAATTACAAACATTCATGCCTGTGTTCGGATTCAAAACCTCCACCTTTGTCTATTAGGCACTGCCTTAACAATTAGAAAATCAGGTGGGCTATAATTATTGAAAAGAAAATCATTAGGAAAAAAATAATCGGAAATAAAATTATTGGAAAAAAACAATAATGATTTTCAAGTATTAATGAAGAATTTGAAGCTTCGTGTGTCGACGTCTGGTGAACAGTCGTGAGAAAGGTCGATGTGTCGTAAATCGAAATTGTTTATACAGTAATATATAACATATAGTTCTTTAGAACATTAAGTGTTTAATCGATATCAATGTTTTTTTGTTTTTTTTCTTCTAAAAGAAACCAAACATAGTCTTAAATGTGAATGTTGAGAATATAAATGAGTTAGCGTTCATTTCTTTAAAGGGCCTGAGCTTGACAAATTGAAATGCGTGCGCGCCCGAACACGAAACATTTTGTGTTATCAGAACCCGAGCCCGAAACCGAAACTAGTCAATAAAAAAAGTTAATAAAGTTTTATAATTATTTCAATATCCATTTCCTCCTTTAAAGCTATCTTCGCGTATAGAAATAAAATAATTCTAAATACATCCTTACGACAGCGTTTCGTGATTTCCCTATCACTGAAAATATTTTTAAGATACGAATTTTTTTTATTTATACCCAACCACTTTCATAAATCAGCAAAAGCAAATTTAATTTGAAAATGTCATTGTACAACTATGTTAGAAATACATTTTCTTTTATCTAGTAATTCTGGAAAAAAATACATCATACAGAATGCGCTGATATAAACGAGGGATATTCCACGGCTTCTTTATGTAACTAGCACTGATTCTGCAAAGGCTTTAGAAACTGGCAAAGCATGTATCCTTATATCCCATCAATAACAATCCACTTCCCTTTAAAACTGAATTGTAAAGGATTGTAAAGCATTTTAAAACACTCAGAGGGCAATCTGTTTTCTCAAATAACCAGTTTTGTTTCTTTTTAAAATTAGTAAATAAATAAATTTTTCATTTTGACCTCGAGGCATCTCGAACTCACGATCTGCTATACAAATCGAAACCACGATCGTTTAAGATAAGGACTCGGGCTCGTGGTGTATTCATCTCATCTACATTGGATATTTGTTTCAGTAATTACGGAACGAAAAAAAGTCTTGTGCATTTAGAACTGAAAAGTTATTAAATGAACCAATTATATCTACGAATATAAATAAATGGATTTAATTACATCTTCTTCCGTTTGTTACATAAATAGAAATTGGAATTTAGTATGCTTTTCATAAAAAATTATTTAAGCTATGTTTATATTAGAAAATCTGTCTATCACGCTACAGATTACAAGTTCTATTAATGGCTGCGGATTGGGTAAGGTTCACTAAACCTTTAATCCATTTGGGGTCTATAAAATGAGTGCCATGCCTGTTTGAGAACTAAAAACTGAGTAACCCCCGTTAGGCCTACCACCTAGCCGGAACATATGCTACATAGCACCTCAGGTCCCATGGTCAAGAAAAAAGGGCTGGGAACTGTAGGCCAGGATTGTTAATGGGCTATAGCGTCAATGTTTAGTTTTTAGGGTTTCGTTCATCTCACGAAACCCTATTATTCCTGCTTCGTTGTCTGTCCGTCAAAGAGCCGGTTCTCAGAAACTATTTAACTTACAGAGTTGAAATTTTGTGTACTTATAGTTGAATACATGCTATGAAGCTCAAAATCCTAAAATTTGAAAAAATCGTATTATTTTCACATATAGACATAAAAAACCAAACATCCAACAGTATTTTCTTATTAAATATAAACATTTTTCGTTACAGAAGTTGCCAACAATTGAAAATCCACAATAAAATCCATTCTACAGTAATTAATCTATTGAAACATTTTCATGTGAAAAATGAAAGTGAAATAAAAAGTTTCACCGATTGAAAAACAAAAGATTAATATGACGTCATATTGGTAATAAAACGGAAATTTTCAAACATTTCTCAATAATACAAGGATTATGAGTATGTGTAAATACAGGAAAAAAGCTTACTATGACGTCATAAGAGAATCAAAAAGAAAATTAATTTGACGTCATAGCGGATTTTTCAAATGTTTGGGAATTTATTCAAAGAGAGTAACAGTATGAGTAATACAGAATAGTAAATATATAAGTTTGAGGAACGTATTAAATCATGATAAAAAAAACCTGATTATGGAAATATTGGTATATTTTAATATTTTAAAGGTCTCTACACAACATGTTTAATTTTGAAATTGATTTTTTTTAATATCACATTTAGTCCACATGACAGATATTATCATGATAGAGTATAATAGCGAGCTTTGCCTGCTATCGGACCCGTTCAGATTTTCGAAAAAAAGAGAAAAACATACCGGTATTTTTTTTTTTAAGGGGAGGGAGGGGGGATAATGAAATTTATTTGGATTTGTTAAAGAAAGGATAGAGTGTTTTGAAAGGATTATTAAACGAAACCCTTTATGCGAACGTCGATCGCACTTACCCACTTCTTTTTATATTACTGAACATTTAAATATATTATGCATTTGACTTCCAACTTCTACTCAAAAGTATAATTATCCATGCAAAATATGTATGCTATATATAATCCTTTTTTTTTTACAAATAACGTAAAATAAAGAATACAACTATTGTATAAAAAGGAGAAAACTATATTTCCATTACATTTTAAATGTAAAATGTATGTTTTCCTTTTATATCTTCCAAATAACCATCTCTTTTCGAAACGAAAGATAAGTCTGAAAAGATACCAGTAAGAAAACTGTGTATCCTATTTTTAAGTTATTTGAAGGGATATTTATTTTCTTTAACGTACAAACTACAAACTTATTCAACCAAATGACAAATTGTAAAGTATTGCTACAGTATGAAAGAAAGAACTTCAGAAAAAATCCTTTTAGATCCTTTGAAGAAAACCGAATCTATTTGCAGTTGATTTGACGCCGTGGTTTTAATGTTCAAGAAAAAAAGTTTTAGCTTTGAATTATTTGTAGTTCGTCGAATGTTAGATAAAAATTATCACTTTTATGTGATATTCAAAAGAATGTTTGCAGGAATTCAAATGGCTATGTAAAAGTTATTTTGCTTCCTTTCTAACAAAGAACACATATCTATTCAAGAAATGTGTGTATATCGAAAACATATTTATGTTTTTAGCTGTGATAAAAATTTAAATTAGAATGGTTCTTTACAAACTTACATTTGAACACTAACTTTGAAAAATAAAAAATGCGCTTCAAAAAAAAAAAAAAAAAAACCCGAGGGTTGGGATATGTTATGAAATGTTGCAACATGACAAAATCTACTCAATGCAAGTCATACAAACTATTTATTTAGATGTCATGAAGTAATCTATTAAATAAGACAATATACTTAATCTGGATAAGATTGTTAAAAATTTACAAAGTGATATTAATAATGATATGTAAATAAGTAAGTTATGTTTCGTCTTTATTAAACTTGTTCTCTCTCTTAAAAATGTTTGTTTTATAAATTGAAATGTCTTTGAGATTAAATTCTAAAATTGGATATATTAGATTTGTACCATCCCAGTTGTAGCTTCTGAAACTATATTTCAAACTAGAAACATATCATGTATAATACTGACGTCATATTAACGGCATATTCGCACATTTGCAAAAATGTCAATTTCTAAACATCGCATAATTTCACTTTTTACTCCATGAAATAGAATGGAGAAAGGTACATTTAAATATAATGCATTCTGTAAAAACTGTTTCTTAAGGTACTGAAGAAAGAAAGAAAAAAAAAAAGACAGTTTATATATTTAGGCATTGTTTGGTAGTTTTACAGAATGATGGTGAATTTAAGAATTATATCTGAGAATTATAAAATTATTTTTTTAAGACTTTTAGTAAATTTCAAAAATACGTCTATTCAGAAATATGGAAATATTGCTCAATGAAATATATTAATTTCGGGAACAGAGGCATTTTTTTTTACAAATTATTTAACTATATCATAATCACTTATCTTTTAACGCGTTAAGGTCATTTTCTGCTAAAAACGTCGACTAAACAGACCGGGATATCTGTTTAAAGTGGAATATGACCCATTACTGTGTCGAAACATTTCTGTGTCAGATTCAAATACAGCAACTTTTCTCTACTAGACAATACCTTAACCCCTAGACAAGTAGGTTTGCTATAACTATTGAAAAAAAAATAATAAGTGGAAAAACTAAGTCTAGAAAAGAAAATCGTCGGAAAGAAAATTATTACGACTCATCAAATTCAAATGAAGAATTTAGAAAAGTTTGAAGCTTCCTGCGTTGAAAACTCTTAAGGTGTCGTGTGAAATGTCGATGTATCGTGAGTCGAAACAGTTTATAAAGTAATATAAAAGTATATAGATATAACAATAATTGTTAATTCTATATCAACGTTTTTTTTTAAATCTAGAAGAAACCAAACATAGATTTGATCGTGCCTGTTGAGCTAAGATATGAGTTCGGGCTTTTTTTCAGAGCCCGAGCCTTGCGATTTCAAAACCATGCACGTCCGAACACGAAACATTAAACCTCAAAATGGGAAGTATTAACTTTATGAGAAGTATTAACTTGTATATTTTATATCTTTAACCCGATTTTGTATGATTTTCTTATTTAAAAGTGCTGCGCACACGATGAAAAGCCTCTGAAAGATGATAAACCTCTAACCGAACGAACCTCCGGCTCGGGTTCCTGCTGCCTTCGGGAACGTATACCGGGCGTGCTGCGCACGCACCGGAAAACTCTTAAATTTCCACCTCGAATAGTATAAAACCCTAACCGAATGAAGTTCCTGCTCGGGTCCCCTCTGCCTGTGGCACCGTGTAGCAGGTGTGCAGCTACAAAATACATTAGTTCCACATTTTGCAGCCAGGGGCCTGTATGAACGTAACTGAAATCTTAAAGGCTATCGATGTTGAGTCAAATGAGCCATCCCCCGTCGTGATTGGACACATAGAACCAGAGATATGAAAACGCTCCCTGGTGGGGAAACTTGGAATTAAAATCGGTAATTTCTATTGATATCTAGTCGAATGAACTAAACCGCATCCTGATCGGACCCATACAACCGGAAATAATTTGAAATGAAGTAGAAAAAATCCTTAGCTTTTTCTATACAAAAATCATAATGTTGCTAAAATAAAAAAAATAAAAAATGTGGCCGAATTCGAGAATTTCTGGAAAATCTGAAATCGTAGCCCATTTTAAGCAAGTATGCATACTTTTCACATAAAAAAATCCGACATTTTTAATAATTTTATTGGTTCCCGAATTTTGCCACAACAGACATTTTCAATCTTTCCGGGAGTTAACGGAATGTCTCGAGTGAAACCCAGGCGTTTCCTCTATGAAAGCATGCGTTAAAAAAGCGTTTCAATTAATTGAAAAGCAAGTAATATAAATTTTTTTAAGTCAATTCCTACTTAGGTCAACAAAGAAAATTTTTATTTTAGTTACTTTTTATTAAATAATTACAATTAATATAAATATGTATATACATATGACAGAATCACAATATTAAGTGGCAAAATGCAAAGCGAATTTACATGCAATTTTCCATTTTAATAAATAATATAAGAATGGCCCGAATAATACGTAAGTACCAAAAATAATATGAAACAGTATAGAAAATAACATTAAAACATAATTACGAGTCAACAGTTTCATGTAGTAGTGAATAAAAACTATTTTATTAACGATTGAAAATTTGAAAGAAAAATAATTTGAGCATTTGAAGTTGAATTTTGCTTTTTAATCATAAATATATAAAATAAACCCGTGCAGCACTAATGTCCCATGTTATCTTTATTGAACATTTTTTTATAATCATCGCTGCGGTATTTTATTTTTGTGGCATCTCTAATACCAGGAAAATCTTACATTTCATTTATGAAAAGAATGGGTAATTTTTTTTTTCATTATAAAATAAAATTAATTAATTAAATTTAATTAATGAATTAATATTTGAAAACAAAAAATGTATTAACATCAAGTGAATCCACTACAAGTTTTAAAAAATGTATTTGAACTAGAGTGCATGAATAAAAAGTATTTTATTAACGATTGAAAATTTGAACAAGATATATAAATACATAGCGAGTGTGAGCTAATAGTAGGAATTTAAAAAAATGATATTACCGGTTCAAATTACGGGATCATTATGAAAATTAAATATCTAGAATCGTTTTTGAAAGATACGCATAGACTCGTATTTTTTCAAATCGATAAGTGTAATATTTTAAAAAAAAATTTAAAGACGCCGAAACCGTTACCGCTATGAAAGTTAGAATGATTTCAATCTAGACGGCTGTCTCCTCTCAAAGATTCACCAAACACCTGCCAGATAAAATCGCTCGAAAAATTAAAATTTTTAATTAATATCTTGGGTTCTAATTGGCCCAATTTTACGAATTGTACTTCTCTGAAATCGCGATATTTTTACGTTCGTTTACAGATTTTCGTGTGGATAGAGTGGTTATTGCGATTCTTTCGAAAAAGCCCGTAAAACGCACAGTACGTCATTTTACCCCAGCCAGAATGAAATTTTTCCAAGTGCAGGTGAAAGAAGAAATTCCATTAATCAGTTGCGAGCCTGTACCATAGTACGATTCTAAGGAGAAATGAACTTCGCAATTTTTCAGATAAAAAGTTTCTATTTTCAACACGATGATTAATGAGAGTCTAATTAATATATTGCGTAATTATTAAAATATGAAAATTCTGCGTCCCAGGGGCATCAGATCAGTCCTTTGACTACATAAATATAAATTACCAGACTTCTAGTTACGCTAGATTTCGCTAACCATCGCAGACAAACAGACACACAGGCACACAAATAGAGTGATTTTGTCTTTTATTAGTATAAATTGTAACATTTGCTACAGTTATGAAAATTAAGTAGTGACAGATGGGTTGCTTAATTGGTTGCCGGGAAGAAACTAAAACCCTTCGCTTTCAAATTTTTTATACAAGTTCTCTGTACATGGGTATAAGTTTAGTCGTTGCCATCATGCGTACAATTTCCTTCGAAATGAATGTGTGTACCATTTGAGATTTAAAAATTCACCTTTAAACAGAATACGTTGTTTGGCGATTAATCATACGATTAGATTAACTATAAAATATGGCACTTTGTGGTTAAACTGAAATCTGTCAACAAGAAAAAATATCTAAATTTTCAAATATTTTTATTTATTTATTTATTTATTTATAGTTGGTGAGGTAAACTTATCCTTTGGTATATTATAATAGGCTTTGAATCAATAGCTCCGTTATACAGTCTTTTTTCTGAAAACAACGTTATCCGGGGCTACCGATATTTTGATTTTCTCCTCGTTTGTATATGATCACCTTAAAAACAGAAAATATTTCTTGTTTTATTTGAATAATTTTTCTTAAGTCTCATTACATTATATTATATTAAATAACCTATTGTATTATAATCTATAATTATCTTATGCAGAAACATGTATAAAAACTAATAAAGTGCACTTTCTTAAAAAAATACATTGCATTTACTTGAAAAGAAATTTAGAACGTGATTAAAATAGATTACAGTTAATTAGAGAATTATTTAAGATCTAAAGAACTGAAGTAAAGGTAGAAAACGTAGATTCATAAAAATTTCTTATTTTTATTAAGGATATCTAGAATTAAACTGCAAAAGTCGACCTTTGGAGGATTGAATTGGAGACATTTAATTATTTTTTTTACATAATTTGATTACGAAATTAATTTTTAAAACGATTCAAGATGTAACTTATGCCACTGAAGTAACGCACATATCAATTTATTGGCCGGCTTTTTTTTTTTTTTTTTTTTACTTTACATAAAAAAGAAAAAGAATAAAGCAGACATTTAACATTGCTTTATTATTTGGCAGCTTAAGACATAAATGGGAATATTATATACTGTATCTATTGCTTATAAACAATTAGCTATGACTTTTTTTATCATACGAAAACAAAACATAAAGTCATAAGTACCCTATACTAAATTTCAATTCGTATTTAACATTAGTATTAACAAGTGTATCATCATGCTGTTTTAAGCAATTCTACATTTATCGAAAATTCAAAATTAGCACATAGCACATAGCTTCTAGTTTTTAACTTTAATGATATGACTTTCTTTTAAAAATAAATGAATGAATAAATTTAAATTACTGTATTAAACTTATTATTTTCAATATTTTTTACGAATTTCCTCAGAGGTCTATAGTAATAATTAAAAATTAAAAATTAACAAATAAAAAGTATTTAGTAATTGTTATAATTAATTATTTTATAACGATGATAAATTTACAATATGCTAACTTGATGCGTAACAATGATTAGAGATAATTAAGAATGTTAAAGAAACTGACTGGCATTAATGCCCACAATTGAATTTTCTAAAAACATTTCTGCGTGTATAGAAAACTGAAAACGATAATTAATTGCAGTACATTAAACTTAATGGGTCGGCTATAATAAATATATTTTGAAATTATGCCAATTAGCATCCTCCCATAGTGTTTCGAGAGATTATTAAAATTTCAAAGCTACCACTGCTTATAATTTCGTCCTATCTCAGCTAAAATGAGCCTGTGTAAAATCTTAATCGTTAGTACAAGCTAACTTTTGAATCATATACAATGCCGTGACTAATTGTAAAACATTTAATTAAAGGGCATACATTTTAAAGCATAAATATATTAAGAAAGTACGGATATATACTAAGATCGTTATTGCACAATAAAAATGAATATATATATAAATAATTGTTTTTATTTAAAGTCCATGTGTGTACGTTAAAAACATAATTATTTTATTTTTAAATTTTTTATACAGTCAAATAGAAAAATAATACTTTTGCCCGATATTATGCGTTATGAAAAGTGAAATCGGAGTTTATCCAAAATAAATTTATCATAGAAATTCTAGCTATCATTAAAATTAATCTAACATGATATTTGGGTACTTCAGTTCCGAAACTATTGTTAAAATACCATATAAAACTATTATTTACCTTATTATACCACATTTATACTAGAGTGGATCAAAAACTCGAAATGTGGATAATGGAATCGGCGCAGGGTGCAAAAGTTGTATCATATTTTATGTATATTAGTTTACATCTGTTTCTTTTATTGAAATCCCTTCATATCTTTCGGTGTTCCAAACGCTCCAAAATTAGTTAAAAATGTAATTTTTATGAAAATTTAAAATTTTTATTATTTGTATTACTTTTTAATTACTTTTGGCGCGGGGTATAAAAGTTGTATTTTATGCATATTAGTTTACATGTTTTTTTTATTGAAATCCATTCATATCTTCCGGTGTCCCAAACGCCCACAAAATAGTTAAGAAATGAAAATTTTATGAAACTTTATAATTGTTTTGTTTTTTTCTTTAATTACTTTGGTTCGGTGTCGAATGTTGTCTTTACAGCATACATGAAAAAAAAAAACCTTCGATAAATTTCCTTCGGGTGCCCCAAGACACTGAATTATTTGCAGAAAATCGATTTTTATGCAAATTTTGAACTAAAAGTTATAAATAAAAATAAAGAGTTAAGTAATAATTTGTATATCATAAAACGTAGAGCCAGAGAAAGAAAATCGTTTATCGTTTATTATTAAATGTATAAAATTATTTTTTATACTATATTGTTATTTACGAAATTTCGGATAGAGCAGATGCTTCAATTGCCGGTGCTGTTTTACAAAACACTGGAATTGTATTCTAAAGAGAAACTTCGAATGTAGTAGGTCGCATCAAAATTCGTCAACAACGTACAAAGGTTCGAAATTTTGTTGCAGAGACGAGCAATTTAGCAGTGTCTCTGTCTATTGTAATCTGATTATATTTTGGTGTGAGAAAAGACAACGCAAAATTGCAAGTGATGAAGGGCACAATGTACTACACAAAACCAACAAAGGGGGAACATTAAACTCTTGTAAAAGAGCCTGAATCATATTACGCACGTTACAGTTGCAACATGAGAAACTAAACACAAAAGAAGCAATAATAATTTTTTTAATCAAAGAACATACAATTAAATGGGCTTATAGTAATTTGATGCGATGGAAAAAAATAAATATTGGGCACAAAGTAGGAGTTATTCGCCTTATGTAGCTGGAGCTCAACATACCCATACAATGGTGCATTTGTTTGCTTCATACAAATGGGTTGCCTTTACGACATTTACTAAAATCTTTAGATGGTGCAACAACTGGTACTACAGCCTTTTGTGGGACAATTGGTACAGCAATCAAAACCTGCGAGAAACAAACTGTAGCTTACTTTTCTTCAATAAGTCTGGAGAATATGCCAGATAACATAGCTAGAATGGTTCTCAGCAATGATCAGCAATTTTTATATGAATTTTGCATAGCAATATCACGTGGTGAATGTGGTTCTGACTTTGCATTAAAGAAACATTGTCCAGTTGCTCGCTCAAAATGGCTAACAACTGCAGTCAGAAATTTAAGGTTGTATGTGGCCACAGAAAATCCATCTGAAAATTTTATTTCTTTAACAACATATATTATGAAGGTATAGACCTGCATGGTTCCATATCAAAACAAAGCCGTCCATCACAGAATGAGAGCGGCTTATTTGAAAACTTATCACTTTTTGTAGATATTTGGAATCCAATCTAAGAAATATGTCAGACGCTGTTGTTCAACGAAATAACTTATTTTGTTATCCTGAAAATTTGTTATTGTCAATGCTCTCAGATAACAGAGAGCCTATCAGGTCTTTAGCAATACGAAAGCTAATTTATGCTAGATATGAAAATAGAGGATCACCAGAAATAAGAATTTTTCAAGTACCAAGAATACACTTCAAATCAAAAGATTATTATGAACTTATTGACTGGCAACGAGTTGGGTGTCTTAAACCACATCTTTTGTTGCATGTGTCTTGTGAAAAAATTGAGGTGAAGGTAAACGTAGGAAAACGGTCAAATGGTCAAAATATCCATGCCATACTCAAGCTGTCGAAAGATGCATTCGGCTAGTGTTCTGAGGCATCAGAAAGTGCATCTGTTCAAGAAAAGATACACGGTTTCGCATCGAATAGAATTAAAATCAAGAAGCTATATCAAATATTTTAATACCAAAAAGGATCACAAACTTTAGGAATATGTAAATCTTCACAATAAAAGAAGTAAAAATACGTTACGTAAGCTCAATTTTTATAATTTTTATGAGTTAGTGCTTTGAGTTTTAAATTTATACGTCATGTATTATTTTATAATTATTATTATTTATAAGTTTATACTTTATGATCTAAACTGCAAAATTTTTAAACATTTTTCGTAAATTTAAAATTTTTAATACATTTTATTAAAAATTTAAATTTTTAAATATACTTGGGGCAACGGAAGGTATGAATGGATTTCAGGAAAAATATATATATATAATCTGCACAACTATTTAGTACACCCAATACACAACTTTCTCACCCGGCGACAAATAATGAAATTAAAAATAATAAATAAATAAACAAAAAAAAATGTAAATTTGCATAAAAGTTTCAATTTTTAACTATTTTTGGGGCGCTTGGGGCACCGGAAGGTATGAATGGATCTCAATAAAATAAAACATGTAAACTAATTTACATAAAAGACAACTTTAGCACCCCGCGCCAAAAGTAATTTAAAAAAATGTAAAAAAAAAAAAAAAAATAACATTTTCATAAAAATTTAAATTTTTAACTATTTTTGGGGCGCTTGGGGCACCGGAAGATATGAATGGATTTCAATTTTTAAAAAAACATGTAAACTAATATACATAAAAGACAACTTTTGTACCCCACGCCCAAAGTAATTAAAAAAAAAAGTTTTTCCTATACTTTTCGATCCACTCTAATGTATACTTTATAAACAATTGTAAATCAATTGTGTACAATTGAGTGATTCAATGAGATTCCCAGTTGCAAATCAACTCCACTCTCTGTTAATGAGTACATGTTTATCACATCATATAGGAGCCACGGACAAAGAACCTGGAGGGGAATCTAGAATAGGCGAGGATATCGAAAATGCAAGTCATATTTTTTTAATGAAAGAGGGCGCTGTAAAATTTGGCGGTGGCCTTTAAACAGAATGTCATTAGATTACATGTTATATTTCGAAAGTATTTTACTCGATTATTTTTAATTACAGCAATTATATGTCATAAATTTAAGATGGGTTATAAATGTTTTATTCCGGGCTGTAGATCAGGCTATGATGATGAGATAAACAAAAGAAAAATCGAAGGAAAAAAAAAAAGTATGTTTAGAGCTCCAAAAGTGAGTGCTTTTTATTATACTTTAATTTAAAGTTATATGCATGTAATCATTTTTAAACTAAGAAATTGTTATTCTAGTATATCAATCTTAGTGTATATGTTTTTAAAATGTTATACTTAATGAATGCTAATGTCTGTGGCTAATTGACATGGCCATTTAAATTGTCTTATAGAGTGCTATTTGTTTGGCTGTAATCTGAAGCTGTTTTTTTAAAATTACTTTTAAATTAAGGGAATTGTCTCTATATGTATCTTACTGTAATTAGATTTAAGTATATATGGTTTTTAATAACTGTATAATTTTCAAATTGTAAGGTAAGCATGTTACCTTTTCTATCTGCAGCAGTGTGTATGAAAGAGGAAGCATTTATGTATGATAAAAAAATGAGAGTTTTTGGAACATTCATAACTAACATTATATTAAAGTCACAATTTACGATTCTTGCAAAAATTAGTTAATAGACCCTATTATTTATTCAAGTTTTATTTCCCAAATAATTAAGATAAAAATTTGTTTTTAAATGTACATAATATTAATTGCATAGATATAAAAAGTTATGAGTTATTAAATTATTCAAAGGTTATCGATATCTATACGCAAGATTAAAACTTATTCCAGAAAATTTGAATAATACTTTTAATCTCTAAAAATTATAATGTTACGACCTCTATTTTAGGCCCTGGGCCCCTAATTGAGGCACTATTTATAAGCATTCTGGATGTTTCATACCTTTCCCATAGTCCAATAGCTTTTTCACAAGGTCTCAGTGTGAGCATTCCATTTCCGGCCCCCTCTTCTTCCACTGGTCCAATTAGGTGGCCCTGTGGCCCTTAAAAGGGCCCTTTCATAAATTTTAATCCTCCTTGCTTTATAATATCTCTTTTTTTATGGTCTTTCATGGACTCTCAGTTTCCGTGGCCCTTTACAATGGTTCTACTTACTGTGGCCCACATCCTCATAGGCCTTCGTGTTGGGCCTTAGGGCCCTTTTATAGAAAAACTTTTATTTTTTATCCATTCTTAAAACATAATATTTCCTTTTTTAGGTCCTCAGATGGGCTTTCCGATTCTGTGGACCATTTTAATTTTGGCACTGTCAGGTTGGGCCCTGGACCCCACTAGAAGTTGATTTCACTTTTCCCATCATACGAAGTTACTTCATATTTATATAAGTATAATACCTCATGTTAAAAATTTTCCAATGAACTTTCCGTTTGCGTGGCTATTTTCATGTTACGACCTCTATTTTAGGCCACGGGCCCCTTAAAAGGGCCCACTCATAAATTTTAATCCTCCCTGCTTTATAATACCCACTAGTAAGCCTGCTGACCCAACATCACACCATAAAACCTTTTATATTTCATATATCCACCAAAACCTGAATTAAACGTAGTTAAAATCATTTTATTTTTCTTTGTTGCACCAGTGAAACCCCATTCAAAAATTTAATTACTTTAGAAATTATCGTCTTAGAAAAAAAAAAAAAAAAAAAAAAAAAAAAAAAATCATGGTATAAATTGAATAGGAATGAAAGTGCACCTCATGGCAGAAAGTCCATGCATTGTAAAATTCTTGTCATAAGGGTCATCATTGTAAAAGGGAAAATCTCCCACAGCTCTATAGGTTTACTCCAATGTCAATGCCCTTTTGACATTTTTAATTGCAACAACTCTCATCTTTTATGTTCTTAGATTCTATTAGTGAATAATACTAAATTTTACCTTTTAAAAGTGGGTTTTTTTTTTTTTTTTTTTTTTTTTTTTTTTTTTTTTTTTTTTTGTTCATAATATTTTAAATTTAACTTCTAGTAACTTCTGCCATAAGAGCCACCTTCAAATGTTTAATCATACCTTCATTCATCGGATCTCTTAAATAATTCGTGAGATCATTAAATAACAGTATTACGTTTCTTCTGGCTCCATGGCACAAAGAGTCGTTACAATGTAAATTTATTGTTAAAAGGGTTTTCTCTAACCCTAGTAAAACTTATTTTCCCCAGTGTCATTGTTTATTGAAAATTTCCCACAGCTCAATAAGTTTTCTCCAGAGCCAATGCATTTTGAATTTTTCATAATAACATTTCTCATCTTTCACGTTTCTAACAATTCTGCAATTCAACTCCGGCTGGTCTCAATATTTCATTACTTTTTATTTATTTTTTAATTATTTTTATTTATAGTTATTTTTTAAGCCCCTAAGGCAGCCCTTTTCCACAGTACTACTTTTTTTTTTCTTTTTTTTTTATTACATTCAGTTTTTTATTTTTATCATCCCCCCTGTTTTGACTGGAGAGAGCTCCCCACAAACCTAAAGCTTAATTCGAAATTTCAAAAGTTTAAATCTAAAGTTTAAAATTATAATCGTTACAGTGAACGAAGGAAAAGAAATTTTGTGTAACCATAAATGTCAGATGAGGAACTAGTAGAAACCAAAAGATTAAAATTAAAGTCTAAAATTAAAACTAATATAGCGTACGAAGGAAAAGATAAAGTTAAAACAGTGAGTTACATGATAAATGACGGACGAGTCAACATCAAACATCTCACTACAAGACTATCCTGGAAAAACAATAACTCCCTCAACCATAAAGAAAATCGAGGACAGAAGTAGAACGAGGAAAAACTACGATATGGCTTCTCAACCACAAAGCACACCAAAATCGCGAACAACACAACAGCAAAAATGGGAGAAACTGACGATAGTCGAATTGCTAACAGAATACGACAATCTACGTAAGAGCAAACAGAAAAAGGACACAGAAAAATTGCAGAAGTTAAGAATGGTGCTAGACAAGAAAATCACAGAAGCAGAGAAACACAATGAAGAAGCAGAGCAACTTAGAGAGGAGCTAGCGCAGTTGAAATTGAAAGAAACCAGTTTGCCAGAAACAGAAACACTACGAGCAGAAATAGAAGAGAAAGAAAAACAACAAAAGGAAAAACTACAAAGATATGATGCGGAGATGAAAAAGCTGAAGGAGATAGTAGAAAAGCAAGAAGAAAGAAGAGAAGAAATAGCAGCACTGAAATTAAAACAGAAGGAATTAGAAAAGGAACTAAAAGAAGCACAAAGGTACCAAAAACAATCAACACCACAACGGAACAAACAAGAAATTGAGAGGTTGATACAAGGCATACAGGCCGTAATCCCAGTAGACGACCAAGAACAAATGAACAAACTCCGAATACAAATAGATGAGTTAATGCTGTGGATTGAAGACTATGACGATGACAGAACAAAATGGAGTGAAGAATGCCGAAGGCTAAGGAATGAAATAAAACTGTACGAAAACGTGGAGGAGCAAGGAAAAAGATTAAGAGAAACAGTGGACAGGAAACTTGGACAACAGGGCGCACATATCAAATCAGCGCTACAAGAGTACAAAAAAGAAATAGATACACTGAAAAAAACGCTGAGAAGTCAAACAATACCACAAAGTAGCAAAAATCAACCACAAGGAAGTGAGGGATCCTCATACTCTCAAGTTCTGCAGCAGCGGCCCCCACAGAAACCATCTCTGGTGGTGACTCCAAAAGATGGAAGCCTGACAGTACAGGAAATCCGCAGAACACTAAACAAAGAAATCGACTCAACGACTTTGCCAAATCTCAGTTGCAGGCCAACAAAAGCAGGTAACTTAGTAGTTACCTGCAATGATGAGAAGGACCTCACAGAACTACAGCAAAAACTAGTAGATAATGCAAGACTAGCACCAAAGATAACAGTGAGCAAAATAAAACCCCGAACTCAAAAAATAATCATATTTGGAGCCCCTGCAATAACAGAACACGACGTAGATGAAGCAAGAAGCACCGAAGGAATCCAGGCTGACATAGACTATTATTCGGAGAATATTTTAGCCCCGGCACTGCTCAGGACATTAAGGGTGGAAAAAGTTAACTTCAAATTACACAGAATCATGAAATCTGCACAAAACAATGAATCAACGAATCTCATCGTGGAAGTGCCACAAAGGGACGCAGCACTCCTGGAACAAACAAAGGTCAACATTGGTTTTAACAGATGTGGAGTTCGCAAATACATAATCACACCGAGGTGCTTTAAATGCCAACGACTAGGCCACATGTCAAGAGAATGTCTAAATCCTGAAGTGTGCGCGAAATGTGCCAAAAATCACAATACATCGGACTGCACATCCAACAACAAAAGATGTGTGAACTGTTTAGATGAAAACAAACAACGTACAGGAAGTGATAGACACTTGGACACAGAACACTATAGCTATGATAGCTGCTGCCAAACGTATCGACATTACCAGAAAACTTACATTCAACACCGGACTCAGATGGCATTAAGTTCAAGGTAATCCAGTGTAATCTACAACGTTCCAAAAGTAATACGGCAGCATTTGTAAATTTTATAATTGAAGAGGGTTTTTCACTGGCATGCCTCCAAGACGCTTACATCTTCGACGGCCGTCCTGCTTCTTTGCCCCTGAGTGTGCCATGCTACAGCTCCAGCTCACTAAATAGTCACATCCTAATTTTAGACCAAAATCTTAAACATTGTCTATCAGAAAAATTTAACAACTCTGTATTTATAAATTTAGACCTACAAAACGTAATTTTGAGCATTGGGAGCCTGTACTGTCCTCCGAGGGCTGAACTCGAAACTGACCTCCAGGACTGGAGATCAGCTAAACATTTGAGCGACTTCTGTTTGGTCCTTGGGGACTTTAATGCGCATGACCCACTTTGGGGGTATAATCGGGTGGATGCCAGGGGAAGACTCCTTATTGAATTCTTGCTCGCACATAACCTTGTAATACTAAATGAACCATCTTGCCAACCAACCTATGAGTCGGGCGGAAGGGAGGGCCGACCAGATTTATCAATCTGTTCACAACCCCTCTTCCAACACTTCAGCAACTGGGAAGTTGTCCCAGAACTTTTTGGTGACCACAGGCCAATTATTACACAACTATTTTTAACAGTAATGGATTTACCAAAACGCAGATTTAAAACTAAAAACATCCCCCCCTATAAATTTCAAAAAATGGTTCAACATAAATGTTTAATACATAATATTAATTTTAAAACAATTAAAACATCCCAAGATCTGGACATCCATTATGAAAAGTTCTACCAAATTATTAAAGATTCAGCAAAAACCTCATTTAAAAAGAAACCCTCATTTCGAAAACCTAAATTTTCCTGGTGGTCGCCGGACCTTAGAGCACAGAGGAATAAAGTAAAAGCTTTATATAATAAAACAAAAAACTCTAATTTCGATCCAATAAACAACCAAAATTACAAAAAAGAAAAAGCCAAATATAAAAAACAAATTCTCTGTGCAAAAGAGAAAGCGTGGGACAATTTCTGTAAAAAACAAACTGACCCTTTTGGCATCTCAAAAAAACTCGCATTCCAAGATTACCAAGATAAATTAATTAGCTTTCTGCCGGACTCATCTTTTCCGGTTTCCAGGTCCACTTCATTAGCTAACCTAACAGAAAGAATTTTTGGGCCTTCGGCAGGTATGCCAGTACAACCCGCCCAGGCATTTAACATACAACCTCAATCAGACCAACCAAAATTTACAAAAAGAGAATTAAGAAATGCAATATATAGCTTCAACCAAAACAAGGCCCCAGGGCCAGACGAAATCGATCATCGTATGATAAGAGCGATATTTGCAATAATACCAGATACACTACAAGACTTATTTAACTCAGCACTTTCCCTAAACTATTTCCCGGTGGCCTGGAAGCTGGGGGAGCTTATCTACTTTAGAAAGGAAGGTAAACCACACGACGAACATTCATCTTATAGACCGATAACTTTACTTCCAATAATAGGCAAAATTTTTGAAAAACTATTGCTGCGAAGAATTAATCATATACTGACGCTAAACAATAAATTAACAAATAAACAACACGGTTTCACACAATTAAAATCAACAGAAACTGCTCTTCAAAATGCACTATCATTTATCGACATCAACAAAGAAAATAAAAATTACACGACATTCATATCGCTGGATTTCATGGGGGCATTTGACAACCTTCCATGGTACCAAGCGATTTCATCACTAACCGACTTAGGCATCCCGCAGCAATATATCAATACAATTATCTCCTTCCTTTCGAGTAGGCGGGCTCAGTTTGATTGGCAAAACCCTAATATCTTGCATTACTTCACAAAAGGCTGCCCACAGGGCTCCTGCTTTGGTCCTTTTCTCTGGTTGTCACTTTTGGAGGGCTTACTGCGTTACTTTGTCTTCGAGAACTGTGCGATTGTGGCATACGCGGATGATGTCTTGTTAATTATTTGGGGTCCAACACGCGCTGCGCTAGAGCATAATGGTAGGATTGCCCTGAATTATGTTCAAAATTGGGCTACGAGCAACCACATTGAAATATCATTGAATAAATCAAAAACAATTACATTTGGCAAACCTAAAATCTTAAAAAGGGACCCAATCTTCAAACTAAAAGGACAAAACCTACAATCAGTCAAAACCTTAAAATACTTAGGAATTACAATAGACCAACATCTTTCATTCCTACCCCACATAGTAATAAAAAGGGAAGAAATTACTAAAATTACTCAAAATTTATATAAATTTTCGTCAATTTCGGGTAGGTTGCCAAATCATTTCTTTAAGATATGGTACTCGGCAATCCTACAGCGCCAAATCGCTTATGCTTGTGGGGTGTGGTTCACGCGTATGACACGGTCGCATGGTGTGCGTCACCTCTTGGCAGCGCAGAGAAAAGTACTCCTACTCATTTCAAGAGCGTATAAAAATACGTCAACAGCGGCATTGCAGGTCCTAACGGGTATCCCGCCCCTGGACTTGCAACTGGAAGCAGAGGCTGAATTTGCTAGAGTCACTAGATTGGGGATATCATCAACGCGTATTAATGCACAAACAATAGCCACAAAGATCTCAAAATATAAAATTTCACCAACTCTAGATCAAATAAAAACCTGTCCGGGTTCAAAATTCAATGGGGAATTCCATATCTTTACAGACGGTTCAAAAACAGCTGAAGGCACAGCATCGGCTTTCTGTGCTTATAAAAATAATATAATTCATCACATGTGGCGTGCAAAACTAGACTCGGGTAATTCAGTTTACCAGGCCGAATTACTTGCGATTGGAGAAGCTGTGCGCTGGGCTATGGAAGAGGATTCGGTCAACTTTCTAATTTCATCGGATAGCTTATCAAGCTTAATGGCTCTTTCAAAATTTGACATAGATAATTATTTAGTTCAGGAAATTTTAGTACGTATAAATCTATCCTCCAAAAACTTCTTTTTTAATTGGGTCAAGGGTCATTCGGGTGTAGCTGGAAATGAACTGGCGGATCAGTTGGCGCGGTCAGCAACAAACGATGAAACGCTGGAAACAACTTTTCTTCCTGTACCACCGTCTACACTCAAAAGAGAATTAACAAAACAAATCACAGACAGTTGGCAACAACGCTGGTCTACAGCACAAGTGGGTCATTACACAAGAGACTTCCTTCCGGAAGTCTCGCAACAACTAGAAATACACAACAGATATCTATACCTATTTTTAACAAATCATGGACCATTTCAACAACACCTATTCCAAATTAACAGAAGTGACTCACCACTTTGTATCTGTGGATCAGAAGCAACATCGTTACACTACATATTAAATTGCACTCTAACTTCACATTTCCATGTCAAAAAATCACCACAAATGCCACTTAAAAACTGGCTACAATATCTCCTGGACCGTCCGGTTCTTCTCCAGCGCATAGTCAACTGCATGAAATTTATTGAAAAAAATGAATTTTTATTTTCCAATCCTCTTCCTCTGTAGTCGAGCGCCCGCTTGTCCAATATAGCAGGGGTCCTGTTTTCTCTGTACATATGTATATAAATAATTGTATTTTGTATTTGAATATAATAATTGTTGTAATGAGATTTAATATCACACTGTCTGTATATTATTAGTATCTGCATATTATTTGTAAATTTTTAGTATATTCGCATCTGTATATTCATATTAGTATATTATTAATTGTATTAGAAGTATTTAACCAAGAATCTGCATCCCATTTAACCAAAAACCCAAAATATAAAGTCTGCACAGTACTTGTATATAGTCATATTCTGGAAATGGTCTAAACTGTATAATTGTATAATCGAATTAATTATAATAACTGTATGTATGCATCATATTTTTCCATATACATCAATTGTAGTAAAGTATTTGTATAAAATATGCTAGCCAAGAATAACCCATCATATTTAACCACTAATAATTTTAGGCATGGTGCCCGCACAGTATTTGTAAATAGCTCATCCGGAAATTATATATTCTGCATACATTGAAATAATAATAATAATCGTATGTATGAAAGCAATAACTGTATTATCAGACAAAATTCATGTGTAATATTATATTGTAAAAATTGCATACATAATTCTGTAATTGTGGTCTCGCTGGTGATAGAGGCGTGTCAGCCCCTCAGGATTGCACACAAACTCTAAGGCTTAAGCCGGGTTTCCTGAGGTGGTCATCCCCCCCCCCTGTAACACAAGTAAAAAAACACAATACAAAACAGAAATTTTAATATAAATTATAATTACTCCTGTAATATTATTGGTAGCAGTATAAAAAATATTTTCTTTTAAATTACATGCTTAACATAAAGTATACTGTAAAGTTAATTTCGTAAATACACTAAAAATTTTGAAATTTTGTAATTTTTAAAAAGATTAATTCCTATTTACCGCAAACAAAGAATACATGCTACAACTAGGAGATCAAGAGAGACAATGGCTTTTTAGTTTTAAGATCGAAATTATCTATATGAAATTGAGAACATTATATATATAGGGACCTTATACAGGTTGTCCGAAAAGTCTAGAAACGGTCGAATACCTCGAGAATATGCAACAAAAAATGGGGTTATCATTTAAGATATAAAATTGTCCCCTTTTCTCCCAGAGGGGAGAGTTGGGAGGGCAACTTTGATTTACCTAAATAGATTTTTTTTAAATATTGAACATGCATTTTTCCGTTTTTGAATCCGATGTATATTTCTCGAGTTATTCGACTATTTCTAGACTTTTCAAAGAAAACGATTCTCACTGCATTTTACTCGATTACAGCGCCATCTACGAATCTCCAAAGAAGATGTTAAAGAGAAAAGTTACATATTTTTCGCCTTAGAATCCGAATCTGCAATAAAAAAAGGGATTATCATTTAAGATTACAAATTCCCCCCTCCTTTCTCTCAGGGGAGCTGAGTTGGGGGGGTGGCAACTTTGATATCTCTCAATAGATTTTTCAAAAATATTGAACATGCATTTTTTCGTTTTTAAATCCGATGTATGTTTCTCGAGTTATTCGACCGTTTCTAGACTTTTCAATGGAAACAATTCTCTCTGCATTTAGTCGATTACAGCGCCATTTACTATTTTCAAAAGAAAATGTTAAATGCAAAAGTTACATATTTTTTCCAGTTGAATTCGAATCTGCAATAAAAAAGGATGTTATCATTTAAGATTTCAAAGTTGTTCCCCCTTTTCTCCTCAGGGGACAGAGTTGGGTGGGGCAACTTTAATATCACTAAATAGATTTTTCAAAATTATCGAACACATATTTTCAAGTTTTTCAATCCCATGTATATTCTCGAGTGTTTCCAGACTTATTATAGGGAATATATACATATACATATTTGCTTATATATGTCTGTGTGTGTGGAAATTTGTACTGTTGATATTTTATAGTAGATTTCCAGTAAGATTATTGATGTTAGAATCGTCAGTTCTAATCACTTGTTTGCGATGTCAGTTGTGCCAAATAAATGGTGAAGCAGTTACAGATTTCCAGCTATAAGATTAGTTGACATGACTTTATTAGTTCATAACATGAGAATGTCCAAAGTAAAGATTTCAGAGAATCACAATGATAGAATATTCTACAGGTAAACTGATAGCGTGAATATTGTAGACAACAAAACGCTCGCAAACTATTCTCTTTGGGGGAAATCAACTTATATCGAAAAATATATATGAACACAGAATGCGGTGGTTCCGCACTGTGACACATTCTCTTAACCAATCAACGTGCCCGCAAGAACCCTTTAAGGGAGTATTAAAAAATTATATAATACGGCAACGGAATCGACGCAGAAAATGTCGAACGCGTCCCTTTGAAAATTAAAACTTGGCTTCCGACAGAAACATTGCATTCTAAAACTGAATCAATTTTGAAAAGGATTAGCTAAGATACGAGGCGTAGAAACAAAAATAAATAGCAATATAAAATATATACACACACGAGATTGAAGATATATTGTTTTTAATCACGCCAAATTCAATAAATTAGTAACAAAACAGTTTTTTGTTTATTACCGAAAAAAATATATTTCTTTATAGTAAATGTATTAAAATCAATTATAATTTAAATAATTTTAATATACGCATAATATGTTCTTCATTTTGTCTCTATAAAAAGTTTTTTTGAATTATTATTTTTTGTATCATAGAGTATAAATCATTCCTTTTTTTTTATTTTTTCCTGTGACAAAGAAAAATGAAAAAGTTAACATAATTTAATAATTTTGAACGCCAGTTTTGTCAGGAAAAAGTTTGATATCGATATTTTTTATCACCAAATATATTATTATGTAGTTTTCAAATTACATTTTGCATTGAAAATATTAAATCATTTTAGGTAAATGTGTTTACGAAGGCCAATTATAATCTTAACACTAGAACGGCGAAAAAATCTAGCCTACGGCGGGAAGGGGTCATTTAGACCCATCGATGAAACTACTGAAATAACAACGATAAAACAATTTTAAATATCATACATCGGAAAAAATGTGTAATTTACGTGTATTTCATCATTTATATTTAATTTATATTTAATATTACTTTATAATATATTGAATTTGATGATGCCTACAGGGTGATCAGTTGGATCATACTACAACTACTGAAATAACTCATTAATTTGATATAAAAATTGATTGGTTTCATAGATTAAAACTAATGCTAACTAAAATAAAACACAATTTATAAATTAATATGTTTTCATCTATATTTCATATATATATATTTATTTAATATTGTCCAATATTTAAAAAAATAGAAAGTCTAGATTACTATATTTTTTTTAAATACTTGTTATCTATTTAGGAAAAGTAAAAAAAAATCAAAAAAATTCGTCGAACCAAACAAAAGTAATTAACGGACTAAAGTGCTCAGTGGTCAAAATGACCCTTTACCGCCGTTCTCGTGTTAAATACTTTAGAAATGATTTATTGCTTTGAAAAAGAGCATTTTACTGGGAACAATAAGCTGAAAAATTTGCTGATATTAAATTTTTGTCTGAATGACTTTGCTTTAACACTTCAAACATTTTATAGAAAAGAAAATCAACGGAAAAATGATGAAAAATAAATAAATACTTTTTTGCTGCGAAAAAAAACACATATTCTTGTTTTCGAATACAATAAGTAATATTGAATTACTGATAAATGAACAAAAAGCTTGTAATACATAGTTTTAAAGAAATTTTATATATTTTTATCATTTATTATGTTCTGTTGTTAATATTTGTTGTATTAAAAAATATATTCGTACATTTCTTTTGACATTTTAAATTTTCAAACAGTTAGTCTAGAAATACATTATGTAGAAAAACACAATATACGTTAATTTTTTATTCAAAATAGTTACACTTAGTAAAACTGAAAGACTGATAAATATCCCAAAATCGAGGGATACATAGTTTTTTAAGACTTTTTAAAATTTTATTATTTTATTATGATCTGTTTTTAATGTTTGTATATTTAGAAAAATGGTATTATACATTTTTTATGTTTATAATTTTATAACAGTTTGTCGAAAAATGCACTGTGTATAAAAAACGATATACGAAATTTTTTTTATTAAAATTATTTACGCGTAAAACATATTTTTTTACTAAATTCTAAATAAAAAATATATATACAGGGTGATTCATAAAAGATGGGCAGAACTTTAAGGGGTTATAGTACACTTAAAGACAAATAATATTAAATAGGAGACTAAGGGTCCCACACGTATTCCCAAGGAGATAGGGGGCATTAAAGTTTAGGGTCCGAAATTTCAAATGATTATAAAACATGGAAAAATTGGTCGATTCGTTTGCGGTTTTTGCAAAAAATTTTCTTTATGCCAGTATTTTCTTGAAATAAAATTTTAAAGTTCAATTTCAAAAAATGCCGATAGGGGGCGCTTTAGACTTTGGAGTAACAAACAACTATTTTTTAACGTTATTTTTTGTATTTCTTTAAATGATTTCGAAAGCTTAGACTTAAACTTAAATTTTGATCTAAAAATCTGAGTCCTAACGAGTAGTTAAGTAGCGTAAACTGAAATTTGAAATTTGAAACCCTTCTCCCCCCAGAACAAAAATCAGTTATTACCGATCTTTGTGTCGTAGATTAGGCTCTAACTACTGCCGCGTTTTGCTAAAATTATTCTATATGTCAGTATTTTCTTGAAAATAAATTTTAAAGAAAATTTTCAAAAAATTCCGATAGAGGGCGCTTTAGTCTTTGGAGTAACGAACAACTATTTTATACCGTTATTTTTTGTGTCTCATTAAATGCTTTCTAAAGCTTAGACTTAAATTTTCAGCCCAAAATCTGAATCGTTAGACGTGGTTAAGTTTCTGGGGAGAGTGGTTTGAAATTTCTACTCCTGAGCACAGTTCAGTTTACCATGTCCACACATTGTGTGCTGCGATACGAGGTAAAAAGACACAAATTAGGATTATGTTACCAAAGCATATTTATTAACATGTAATCACAATAAATGTTCAAAATTGTGACCACCAGAGGTTATGCACGCAGAACAACGGCGACGAATGGAACGGCGAACATTCGCGAAAACATCAGGCTTTTCGAGCACTTCCCCTACAGCGGCGGAAAGTCTGGCGACCAGTTCCTCGGGGGATTCAATGGGTGTCTCATACATAAGAGCCTTCAATCGTCCCCAAAAAAAGAAATCGAGGGGTGAAAGATCTGGCGAGCGAGCAGGCCAAGCAACAGGACCACCTCGACCAATCCATCTGTTCGGAAATGTGATGTCCAGATAGTTGCGGGCGTCTCGTACGTAATGGGCTGGCGCTCCATCCTGCTGGAACCACATGACCCGCCGGATGCGTGGAGGAACAACGTTTAACAGGTCTGGCAGCACATGTTGCAGAAATGTGAGGTATGTTTTACCGTTGAGGCGTTCAGGAAGAAGGTACGGTCCGATTAGGTGGTCTCCGAGGATTCCTGCCCAAACATTGATGGAAAAGCGTCTCTGATGAGCATGTGGATACGTAGCATGTGGATTGACATCCGCCCATACATGTGCATTGTGTGTGTTAAATGTACCTTCACGTGTGAAGGTACATTCATCGGTGAAAAGCACAGTTCGTCCAAAATGTGGATTTAGCGCGTTCTGCTGCAGAAACCAGCGGGCGAATTCAATACGATTTGGATAATCCCCTGGAGACAGTTTCTGGACTCGTTGCACATGAAACGGGAGCAAATGTTCATCCTTCAGTACCCTCCAAGTCGTGGACTGTGAGGTATCCACCTGGCTAGCCACTGTTCGTGTACTTGTACTTGGCTGCGCCGCTACTACATCCAGAATGGCTTCTGCAACAACTACTGATTCGTCCTTTTTTGCACGACCTGCATTCGACCGGGAAGCGAGAAATGATCCCGTCTCACACAACTGTCTGTGCACGCGCTCGAAAGTTTTGCGGTTAGGCAACCGCCTGTTAGGAAATCGCTCTCCGTACATTCGTTGTGTCTCTGCACCATTTCCATCTGCCGCTCCGTAAATTAAATGCATCTCAGCCTTTTCTTTATTCGTGAAGGGCACATCTTCCGATTCATTACTACAGCGACTTACACTTGACTCACCGTTCAGTGGTTTTTATGCCTGAATCGTGTCGAAATTTTGCATACGTGTTCTTCTTCTTCCCCATTTGACATTTGCATACTTTCTGTTTCCTTCTTCACCCGGTGACTAGCGTCAGGAATGGAGCTTTAACGTTTGCATGAGCGACGTTTCCAACTGTGCCAGTGCCTTTATGAGTGAATTCCGACTATGCAGTCCTTGACGAAAGTTGTATTTTTGCCTCGTATCACAGCACAGAATCGTTGGGCATGGTTAAGTAGTGCAAACTGAACTATGTTCAGAAGTTGAAATTTGAACCCCCTCCCCTCGCTACTGAACCACGCTCAGCGATTCAGATTTTGAGCTGAAAATTTAAGTTTAAGTCTAAGCTTTAGAAAACATTTAATGAGACACAAAAAATAACGGTATAAAATAGTTGTTCGTTACTCCAAAGTCTAAAGCGCCCTCTATCGGAATTTTGTGAAAATTTTCTTTAAAATTTATTTTCAAGAAAATACTGACATAAAGAATAATTTTAGCAAAACGCGGCAGTAGTTAGAGCCTAATCTACGACACAAAGATCGGGAATAACTGATTTTTGTTCTGGGGGGAGAAGGGTTTCAAATTTCAAATTTCAGTTTACGCTACTTAACTACTCGTTAGGACTCAGATTTTTAGATCAAAATTTAAGTTTAAGTCTAAGCTTTCGAAATCATTTAAAGAAATACAAAAAATAACGTTAAAAAATAGTTGTTTGTTACTCCAAAGTCTAAAGCGCCCCATATCGGCATTTTTTGAAATTGAACTTTAAAATTTTATTTCAAGAAAATACTGGCATAAAGAAAATTTTTTGCAAAAACCGCAAACGAATCGACCAATTTTTACATGTTTTATAATCATTTGAAATTTCGGACCCTAAACTTTAATGCCCCCTATCTCCTTGGGAATACGTCTGGGACCCTTAGTCTCCTATTTAATATTATTTGTCTTTAAGTGTACTATAACCCCTTAAAGTTCTGCCCATCTTTTATGAATCACCCTGTATATATGCTGTAAAATAAAAATACATTCTCTAGTAATTTTGTGTTAGATTGAAATTCGATTGAACTTCATGCTTGATTTGAAATTATATTTAAAATAATAATAATATTTTTTTTTCGAATTCTAAAAAATAAATATTAATATAGTTCTTTATGAATCTAAATTATTTTAATTTAAATATTTCATCTTCTTTTCTATGCTGAATGCAAATCTGTTTATTAAACAATCGAAATGAAAACTTAATGGATGCAATTAAGTAATTTACTCCATTTTGAAAAATATAATATCAGAAGGAATCAATCATTCTGAAAATTAACGATACACTACTATATTTGCTGATTTTGGTGCTACTTTGAAATCCAAAGACAATGGAAATGGAAGAGTTAAGTTAGCATATTAGCTCTAATCAGAATATGTAACACATTTCTGACTTTCTTGTTATTCACATTATATATATGTTTCAAAATATCAATCAAATTATTTAAAAATACAGTGAATGAGGTTTCATTTTATCTGCGAAAATGATACAAAGGTATGCTTCTTTAATAAATGAAAGATAAATTACAGAGACGCTATGTATGTTCGTGTTGTTAAATGATTTATAAAATAGCAATTATAATTAAAGATAAAGAATGTGTCACATTTTTACATAATAGAAAAATTTAAAACATAACGGTATATTAAAAAAAAAAATTAACATTTAATATATCTATTGTTTTTTCAGAAACATATATTTTATTAAATTCAGAACTCTTAATCATACACTCTTCTAATAATTTTATAATTTTGATAATTTAACTTTAAATAATTAAAATGATAAATTAACTTTAAATAATTTTGATACAGTAGTTTAATTATTTTTATTATCTCATTCACATTTATTTCAAACAGTGAATGGTATTGTTTGAGAACTGAAACATTACAACAAATATATAAAGAATATGCTGGGTGGATGAAATGGTTTTAACAATTAAAGGAAGATTATAAACAAATGGATAAGTGTGATCGAGGATCGCACAAAGGGTTTCGTTTAATATTCTTTTCAAAACATTTTATCCTTTCTTTAATAAATCCAAATAAATTTCATACCTGCTATTGCACTCCGTCATAATAATATCTGTCAAGTGGACTAAATGCGATATTTAAAAAAAAATAATTTCACAATTAAACATGTTGTACACCTTCAACATGTTAAAATATGCGAATATTTCCATAATCGGGTTTTTATCATAAATAAATACGTTCCTCAAAATCATATATTTACTATTTTCTGTTACTCATATTGATACTCTCTTTGTATTATTTTCAAACATTTGAAAAATCCGTTAAACATCAAATATGAAGTCAGATTAATTTTCTTTTTAATTCTCTAATAACGTGATATTAATCTGCTTTCTGTACATACACATACTCATACTCCTTGTATTATTGAGAAATGTTCGAAAATTTCCGTTTTATTACCATATGACGTCATATTAATCTTTTTATTTCAATGGGTGAAACTTTTTATTTCATTTTCATTTTTCACGTGGAAATCTTTTTAATAGAAAATTAATTATTTTAGAAAGAATATTATTGGGGATTTTTAATTGTTGACAATTGCTATAACGAAAAATGTTTAAATTTAATAGGAAATGGCTGTAAGAAGTTTCGTTTTTATCTTTTTATATTAAAATAATACGATTTTGTTTTTCAAATTTTAATATTTTGGGTTTCATAGTAGGTATTTATCTATACGTACATAAAATTTCATGCCTGTATGTTGTATAGTTTGTGAGAACGGCTCTGTGACGAACAGACAACGGAGCGGGAGTAAAAAATACTTTTTTTATAATTATAAAAATAGAAATGCATAATTATAAAAGAATATCATTTTCTTAATCAACTTTCAGATACAGCAATATACTTGTTATTCTAGAAAATAATCTCTTGATGACATTAATTGCTTTAGAAGTATGAGTGATGGCCTTTTGTAAAGAAACTCTCTATACTTTCATTAATGACAGAAGCATAAATGTGTAAAAACAGACATGATTATTTTATTGAAGAGTTAAAATCGTATAATTTAACGTACATTTTTAATAAACTTCAGTAGATTATGTTTTTTTTTTTTTTTTTTTTTTTTTTTTTTTTTGCTTTTTGTCAATGTCTTTCTGTAATTTTTCCAAGATAATTTAATTTTATAATTGAAAAAAGCTCTAAAATGAATAAATTATGCGTTAAACAATGCACCTAATTTAACAGATACAACACAGAAACCGATTCACATATATATACATACGTACTTACATATATACATATATTTATATAGGAAATTTTGGTTGTAGTGTCCGTAAAATATAACAGTATGTTAAGATAAAATTAATCTCGCGGTGTCTAGGAATAAATAAATTATAGTCCACATGGTTTTCAAAGTTAGATTATCTAGAAATTTAATATATTGATAAATTATGACAATATAATATACCGAGTGAACCAAAAGTTCGTTAAAACTTTAAATATTCATAAAAAAGGAAAAGATTATGATAAAGAAGTGCGGTTTGCAAGAAAGGTCTCTCAAGGTAGTCGAATTTTTTTTTATAAAAAAAAATAATAAATAAAAAAATTAAATTAAATTAAAAAGATTAAAAAGTCACTTGTAAATGGCGCTAACATGCCAGAGATTCAGCAGAATTATGCAAATTAACCCCTTGAAGGGCACCGGTATATTATATCTACAAAAACAACTTTTCAAAAGTAGAAAAAAGCCAAGCGTAAAAAAAAAAGTTGTGGCTAAAAAATGGTGTGATATCAAATTTCCAAGCTATTATATTACTTTTTAAACTTTTTTCCATTAAATAAGTTATCATATATATAAGTCGAGTGCCTACGTATATGTTAATAGAAATCGTTTTCTCCTGTACTAAATACATCCTAACGAGTTTCTGAAAATTCATTTTTTTTCAAATTATGCATGATGGGCTTGGCGGCCATCTTTGCATATTATTCACAAAATTCTAAGCATCCAAATCCGTAGTTAAAATCCGAAGTTCAAAATTGTTATTTAAGCAAATATTTTAAGCGTTTCATTTATAGATTTGTATGATCTGAAAATTGTGTCTTAAGATAATGATGACTTATCTTAAAGATTCATCTTATGATTTATTTTTTACAGTAATTAATAATTTCAAACTAGTAAAAATCAATTTCTCAAAATATCAGTCTTATCTAATTTATCTGTCCGTAGTTAAAATCTGAAGTTCGAAATTGTTATAAACATATTACATTGCAAACATATTACGCTTTTACTTTAGAAATTTGGGTGCTTAGAAATATGAAAAGATGGCCGCCAAGCCCATCATGCATAATTTGAAAAAAAAATGAATTTTCAGAAACTCGTTAGGATGTATTTAGTACAGGAGAAAACGATTTCTATTAACATATACGTAGGCACTCGACTTATATATATGATAACTTATTTAATGGAAAAAAGTTTAAAAAGTAATATAATAGCTTGGAAATTTGATATCACACCATTTTTTAGCCACAACTTTTTTTTTTACGCTTGGCTTTTTTCTACTTTTGAAAAGTTGTTTTTGTAGATATCATTTCTTTTTTTTAAAACAGAATAAACATAATTTAAATAATCTAAACATGAGAAATAATTTAAAATTACATTTTACTTTCAGTCATTGTTTAAAAGGTTAACTAGAAATACAAGTAGATTTTTAAATTAAACTAATAACAACATACTAAATGTGGCTTGTTATAATACTTGTTATCCCCCGTTAAAAAATATCACTGACTTATCGATGAAATGAATAAAAATGCAATACGTACATAGCGTGTCAGCGCTGCATTTGAAATCAAACGTGATATCACGCTCTTTTATTATTAGCACTAGCTGGCGCAATCTGTTCTGTATGAACCTCGGGCACTGAAATCGTTAAGGCTATAGATGTCGAGTCGAATGAGCTATACCCCGTCGTGATCTAGCCCATAGAACCAGAGATAGAAAAGTGCCCCTGGTGGTGAAAAAACGAACTAAAATCGGAAAGCTCTATTGATGTCGAGTCGAATGAGCCATATCCCGTTGTGATCCGACTCGTAGGAACAGATATAGGAAAGCGTCCCCTGGTGGTGAAAGCTAATCGCGCTTGGGGGGCAAAAGGGGGGATGAACACCGGAGATGCATAATAGGATTAAGCGGTCACAGACCTTTCCAACGATGTATCACATAAGGGGTATGTGCAAAATTTAGAAAATACCCCCCCCCTGCATATTATGATTAAGCGTTCACAGACTTTTCCAACGATATGCCACATGAGAGGTGTCGGCAAAATTTAGAAAAGTGCCCCCTTTGGGTCGGACGGCTGAAAGTGGGAGGATGGACCCCGAAGACACATAATATGAATAGCGGAACAATTTTTAGAATTTCTGAAAGCTGATTTTTATTTATTTATTTATTTATTTATCTATTTTTTATTTTTTGTTTATTATTATTTTATTTTTTTGCGTTGCCCTGTGCATGTTTGGAATTTCTTAGCAATTTCTTAGATTTACCTTATTTTATTCAATTAAACATTGTACTGTTACAATAAATTTAAATGGAAACTTCACTTCTAAAACAAAAATAATTTAACAACTGGATTTCATTAATTTATAGGAAAACTAGCAAGCTACGCCCGCTGCGCTGGTCGGTTTCTACAAATGAACCCTGAATCAAACGAAATATATTGTTTAATTTGACCTTGTATTTGAAAGCAATCTGTATATTTACGTGGAATATCCTTCCACATTACTGAAAAATGACGCGATTGCGCTATTATATTTTCTAATGTGCAGTCAAAATTTTAGCTGTTAAGGACCAACTTTTTTATTTGGTCATTTACATTTAGGGTTTGCTAAAGAATGATAAAACTATATGCAATATACTAAAACCATCACTAAAAATTATCGAAATAACAATGCAAACAAATTAACTAACAAAATCCATTCAGAAGAAGTTTTTATAAAGGCTAATCTTTGATAATCTGATTATTGAACTTTTCCACATAATTCTAAAACAACAAAACGATATAAAATATACTAAAACAATCCTTACAAATTATCTACTTAACAATGCAAGTCGCAAAAAATACGCCCAGTAAAAACTATCAAAAAGGCTAATATTTCGGAATCGGGTTCACTTGACTATATAACCTTCACACATAACTGTTGGACTAAGCAACGTAGGACAATATATAGTACATTAAAACCATTTCTGAAATAGCATCTAACTAACAATACAATTCTCATCAAAATCCGTTCAGTAGAACTTTTTTAGAAGGCTAATCTTTCATAATCGGAATCAAATATTGAAAAGGCTAATATTTGATTAAAAAAATGGTCACCCGATTTTCGAATTTCCCCCTATAATTCTAGAACTAAGCAACGTTATATAATAAAACGTTCCCTAGAAAATTATTTAACAGTATAGGTTCCATCGAAATACATTCGGCAAAATCTTTTAAAAAGGCTAATCTTTCATAATCGGATTGATCTGATTATAGAACTTCCCAGAATAATTATATAACTAAGCTACGTAGAACGATATGTTACAGAATAAAACCTTCCCTTAAAAATTATCTTAGTTTAAGTTCTACGAAAATGCATTCAGCAGAACTCGAGTTATAAGCAGCCGGAACGAAATTTCATATATGTAGAAGTAAATATAAGTATATTTCCATTAATATAGTTTGCATTTGAATAAAAAAAGGTACTTTTCGGTTAGCCGGGCGCCAGTGATATATGAACACACACACACACACACACACATATATATATATATATTCATACATATAAGTGTATATATATATATATATGTATGTATATACATGTATTTGTGTAGATATATGTGTATATATGTGTGTGTATATATATACATGTATATATATATATATATATATATATATATATATATATATATATATATATATATATATCACTGGCGCCCGGCTAACCAAAAAGTACCAAAAAAATACTGCAAAAATGCAGTTTTACACTTGAAAAAAAACACCTTTTGGCCAAAATCTCTCATCAAAACTGTTTTTCTTTTTTTCTTTTCTTTCTTTAAAAAAAAAATAAAATTAGTAACAGTTTTTTCTTTTATTTTTCCAGATGTATAGCCATTTCAATTCTTTCTGCAACAAAGACACTTTTTGGCTTAAAATCAAATTGTTTGGGGTCAAAAGTAAAATCAAAATCGCCAAAAACAAAAGATAAATCGCCAAATTTGTTTCAATAGAAATCTTGACCCTTGAATAATTTTTTAAGCATTATGAACATTTCTAATCATGTTTAAATTAAATATTTTCGTTTTATAATATTCTCTCATCAAAACTCTTTTTTTTTCTTTCTTTCTTTCTTTTTTTTTTTTTTTTTTTTTTTTTTTTTTTTTTTAAATAAAATTAGTAACAGTTTTTCTTTTATTTTTCGAGATGTATAGCCTTTTCATTTCTTTCTGCAACAGTAATGATCGCGAAAAAATTAGCAATGGTAACCTTTTCGGCCAAAATAACAGAACTTTCTATCATAATTCGATAGCTAATATACGTAGAACGTTGCGTTACATACTACAACCTTCCCTGAAAAATTATCTCTCGAACAGTGCAAGTTCCATCAAATTCCATTCAGTAGATCTCGAGTTATAAAGGAACGGAACGAAATTTCCGTTTGTGTTTTATATATATAACGAGGCTAACGAAAAAGACAGGCTACCGCGGTGCGTTCCACTTATCTTTTTTTACAGACCGCTAGAGTGACGTGATGCTCTTTTCGTACACCTGCATCGGTGGATTCGAGCCTCACGTGATCCCCGCGGTCTGTAAATAAAGTTACGCGTAAAGCACCGCGGTAGCCTTCTTTTTCGCTAGCCTCGTATATATAGTAGATGACGTGAAAGGTATTCCTGCGAACGAAATGCCTGTCCTTTACCGTGTTTTTTTATTTTTAGAAATAAATGAATCACATTTAATTCATTTCAAAAATTTTGTTTACGTTTGGAAAGAAATTTTAAATGGCGATAACTCTTAATGTATACATTTTAGAAGGTACATCTTCCCTCAAAAACTAATTTATTTTTAAAGATCTTTCTAAAAACGTAAATTATATATTTAAAATATTTTTAAAGCATGAACACTACGTCTGATTACTTTATTTTACAATATTTATAAGAACACGCATTTTATCAGACAATTAAATACACTAAACAAACATGAGTGAAAAATTGACCTGGGCCTGGACTCGAACCTGGGACCTTATGCGTACCATGCCGACGCTCTGCGATTGAGCTACCCAGATCCATATCCGTAGCCGGCAATTTCTCATACTTATTCATGTTAGAAACAATCATCTGCCACAGTTTGCAGTCATATTTAATTATTTGATAAAATATGTGTTCTTATAATTGTGAAGTTTTATTTTTAAAAAAAAATATCTTCAGAAGAAAATGGCTGACTTGCAGATGAAATTTGATGTGGTTATATTATAACCTGTAACTGATTTGTGCTATTTTAATACAGATGGTACATGGTCGTTGGCGGGTTTTATCTCTGTTTTGGCATAATTTTTTAATCGCCAAGTTAATTAACAGTTTTTTGCTAATTAAGGATAGAAAATATTTTTTTTTTTTACACTGAATTTTATAAAAGCACATAGATTACGTAATTACTTGTCCAAAAATGCAATCCTTTTTTTATTCTGCCCAATATTAAGGCCTGTAGCTTGTTTGAAAAAAAAAGTTTGAAGAAGAAAATAGTGATCATTTTAAGTAACTCGACGTTTTTTTAAAAAAGCTATATCTCTGTTTATAAATCACTTATGAAGATGAGTTTGGTCTTAAATTGAAGAAATTCTTCCTTAGATTCTTCTAGTTTTCGTTTTTTTTTCTACGACGCTTGGTTTGTTTGATATCTGATATTTAAATCTGGCATGTTTTGTCGATTTAACACTGCGAAGTTGCTTTCTGTATATAAGCATTAGCGGTCTTTATTCCAGTTCTTGGCGTTGTTTGTGTGGCGTTTTTTTTTTTAAGCTTGGCTTGGCAGAGCGACCGCCCTGCTTGATATACCACTTAATTTTAATCCCAAAATGTCACAATGACACCAGAATTTTATAATCAAATTTTGAATTTATAAGGTACATGAGAAAAAGCTTTTACTTATTAAAAAAAAATTGTTCGTGAATCCTGGTGTCAATCAATCATTTCAAGCTTTTAGCCACAAGAGTACTTTGCCCCTGAAGGGGTTAATCCTGCAATAAAAGACCGGGATACACGAGCATTTCTCATTGGCTTACAGAATGTTACCATTACCCGATGGAGCGTTGTTGGTGAAGTTGTTCTATTCGAACGGAGAGTCACCAACTGCTGCGTTGCGAAAATTTCGCAAAGCGAAAGGACTGGAGACGAAGAATGTGGTCTGGAAAATATGTTAAACAATTGTTATTGCATTAATAAACTGTTATCCTGTTCATTGTGTTTTGGGTCGTCAGCGTGCTTCACCAGTGACATTTTTAACTATTTTTTTTTTCTGCTAAAAAAAATCCGACTACCTTGTGAGCCCTTTCTGGCCGGCCGCATATATTATAGGCTTAAAGAACAGCACGATCCACTTATCGGCATAAAAATTAAAGAAGCACTCTCTTGCAGTCCGTCTGACCACGACGAAAGTTCTCGCTCATCTGCTATTGTTCTCACGATGAAAATGTACTGCTTATCATAATTTGTTGTGCGGGCGTCAGAGTTCCAGATCAAAAGCTTCAATTAAGAATTCGCTGCGGCTTGCAATCCAAAGTTCAGATAACGAACTCTTGCGACCACACACACACACACACATATATATATATATATATATGTATTTGTATATGTATATACAGGGTGACAAGAAAAAACTTGGACGAAGATTCAAGCCAAAAATCTGTAACTACCACTAAAGTTATAAAGTTATTGACATAGGGAATTAATTCTAGAAAGCTACTAAACAGGTGTAAGTAAGTTAGTTGTGATAACCATTATGGTTAACAAACGATCTGCCATACTGGAATTACATAAGCAAGGAATGAAACAATGTGAAATTTTTAAACGATTAAAAGTGCCTAAGCAGACGGTTTGATACGCAATCAAAAGGTTTAAGTAACTCGGACATGATGGTGACAGGCCAGGAACAGGAAGAAAGAGCACAGTTAACACATCAAGAAACAGGGTAGTTATCAAAAAGCGAGTTCAACGAAATCCTAGGATTTCAATGAGAAAGGTTGCTAGAGAGATGAAGATCAACAGAGAAACCGAACGTTTGATGTCAAGAGTAGAGCTTGGTCTTCACCCTTACAAAATGAAAGAAGCTCAAAAGCTAACAGAAAAGAACAAACGCACAAGACTTCAAAAGTGTAAAGAACTGTTAAAGCAGGCCGCAGGTGATCGATGGCAAACATTTGTCTTCACAGATGAGAAACTGTTTTCGATTGAACCAGCCCACAATAGCCATAATGATAGAGTTTGGTCAGCAGAAGCACCTGGAACTTCTAGCATTGTTAAACGCACCAACGACCCCAATCTGTAATGGTTAGGGGTGGGATATGTGCTTGTGGGAAAACACCACTTATTTTTGTTGATCAAGGGATAAAGATTAATCAACAAACATAATGCAAACTTGTCTTATCTTGGTCACAAAAGTTCTTTGGAAACAAAAGATGGATCTTCCAACAGGATTCCGTACCTTCACACAGAGCTAAAGCACTTAAGATTGGTGCAAGACACATTTTCCTGACTTCATTGGAGCTCAAGAATGGCCACCGTATTCCCCAGATATGAACCGAATGGATTATTCTGTTTGGTCCATCTTGGAGACAAGGGTTTGTGCTAAACCTCATAAAACTTTGGCATTCCTAAAGAAATCCTACTGCAAGAAATGGGATAAAATATCAGTAAATGAGTTGCGGCCCATAGCCGAAAATTTTGTGACACGTTTAAAGATCTGTATTAAGGCTAAATGTAACCAATTTGAAAATTTTATGTTATATTAGACGAAATAATGTATTCATATTTAATTTGAAGTTTGGTCTTAATATTTTCATTAGCATTAACCCCTTGGGGACGAGCGACAGGTATACGTGACGCATAAGATGTTCAGAATCCTCGATTATTCCCACCAGTTATTTTTTATTGTAAGCTTTGCCTAATTAGATCTTAACATTTTTGCAATTCAATTATAGAAAATTTTCTGTTTTAAAAAACCGGTGGTAAAATATTAAAAATTCTGTAAAGGACGCCAATCGCGAAGGGGTTAAAGTTATAATGTGTCATGTGTGTCCAAGTTATTTCTTGTCAGTGTATATATATATATATATATATATATATATATATATATACACTGCTCAAAACAATTAGGGGAGCACGTGGTTTTAACGAAATTATACAAAAACTTACATCAATAAGTACCTTAAATTAAAACATCATAATTTAAAACATAGCAAAAATAGAAAAATAAAAGTTTTTATATATTTCCTTTATCATATATATACATGGGGTATTGTTTCCTTGCAAAACAGTGTGTGCGGCAGCACCACATTCAATCTTGGTGTATTTTTACTCTATTTAGTGTTTTGATATCTGATAAATTATTAATCAGTAAATTCGCAAATTTGCGTTTTCTAACTTGAATATAATTCCCCTTCAGTTTTTTTTTCATCTGTCAGGGAATTACTCTGGTCTTTATGATGCAATTAACGATAAAAGTTTTAATTATATATTCGATTCTAAATAATAACAAGCTCACGCACTCTGCAAATAATAGGACGAAAAATGTAATTTCCTATAATAACAACTGTAATAAAACATACATGATTATTATCTGCAAACTGATAAACCTTAATGCGGCTATTCAGCAACTGGATAAATTTGATATAAAGGTTACATTACTGCACCATCTTTTTGTAGAATCCGGGCTTGAAAATCTCAACGCATGTGCTCTTCGATTAAAAGAAAGCATTTTGGTATGTAAGGATTTCGAGTTAATTTTTTTTTATTTTCTAACCTCTTATTCACTCTCTCTAGTGGATCATCTTACAGAATTGTACATCATGATGAACAGAAACTGAGTTCTAACAAGCCTGCATTTAAGTGAATCGAATTAATTGTTATATTGTATGTATTGTCAGATTTTTATTCTTTCCGAATTGAATGATCCGTCCATTATAAAAGATAACACACTCTTTATACATATACTTAATATTATGTAATTAAAAAGTTATACTTTTATCTTAACACAACGTTAAATATTGTTTTAAAGAATCGGAAATATAATTTCTTTACTAAACACGTATTCAATGATATTTTTTATAAAATAAACCTGATTCATTCTTGTTTTTAAATTATTCTTCTTTAATTTGTGTTAAATAATTTTTATCTAATATACCTGATGCAAATTAGTGTGAAATATTTCAAGGAAAGATGTAAATATATAAAACTATTTGGGAATTTAATTAATCCTGTCCAAAATTTTCCAAAATAATATTCATTACTTTCAGTCAACTGTGTTATACAAGGAAAGTGAAATACTTAGTGATTACCAAGTAATTTTAATAATACACAATAGCGCGTGCCAGGTCATTCAGTCCCGAGATATATTTTCTTCTCCATATATGTATGAAATATTATATTCCATACATATATGCATAGACTATCATTCATCAAACTTTTTTTCCTCTCGATGCGATATGTGGCGTCATAGCCTATGACGTAATGACCAAACATCATTCTATAAAAGAACTCTGAACAATCTTATTCAGGCTCTAAACATACTGAACCAAAAGGTCACACAAAATATAACTGATTAAATTAAAAGGATAATAAATTATAAGACTCCTTATAATTGTAAAATTATATTGCTGAAGCTACCCAAAATAAAATTATTGAAATTAAAATTAAATGTTTGTAGAGAAACACATGAATTAATTAATTTAATTAATACTAACCACTAATCTTCTACTCAAGAAAAAGCAGATCGCGGAATATATCAGCTATGTGCTTTTTTGGATATACTCTGCGTTCAACTACAAAGAAATATAAAACCAATCTGGATAAATCGCATACTCGTGGATGCCTGAAAGGATGCCTAAAAAATAAGAATAAGGTAAGTGGAGGTTTCCTTACCTCTGTGTATCGAAAACTAGTCGTTGGGGGCCACCGTAATACTTACCCATCATGGATATGCATAATGTAAAATATTAAAATAAAAATGTGTAAACTACTTATAAAATGTATTGCAATTCAAATAAAATTGTGGTTTGATAACGTCATAAACTTTAAAGGCGCGATTACTGAATTGCTTGAAAGAAACATCCTCATAACTCCAAAATTGATAATCCTATGAACTAGCGGTTTATTGCATCTGATTAAGCGTCAAATTCCCAATTAAAAAATATCTTTGAAGTGAAATTTGGATAAAATACAGGGTCATCAAAAATCGAAAAGTGTGGAAAATAGGATTCCAAATATCTCGGCAACTAATTATCCGATCGACTTCATTATTTATGCAAAATTTATGTTTTTTATTGTCTTTTACATTCACTCCTTAAAATAAACAATTTCGAAATTTTTTATATACCTTTTATCAGAACGAATATTTAGAGAGTCCGAAAAAAATAGTTCCGGTTAATCGAGGTTATTGAAATTAAATAGGATTCTTCCCATTATTACATACTAAGTACATACCAAATTGCAAGTCTCTATCTCAATTTTTTCGGGAGATAGAGCGTTTACAGACACACAGACGGACGGCAATTTTTTTTTCTAAAAATATGTTTTTTCGGAATATGTTTGACAGAACGTGTAAATCAGTAAAAAAAAAAGCGATTTTCAAAACGATTACAAGACTTACCCTATACTACGTATGATGTGTAAGTAATAAAAGAACTGTATTTTGAGATAAAATATAACTTACGAGCCACCGAATATACTTGATAGTTTATAATAACTTGTTATAAATTTCAATTATTACCTAACAAAGATTATGAAACTGAGATATTGTCTCAAAAATTGTACTATCCAAATTAGCTGTTTAGCATAAAGCTTTAAAAAAAAGAAACAAATACATAAATGACATTTAAGGATAAGAGCTACGAGAAAGTAAAGCCACATTAACGGAAGAAAAAAAATAAAGGGTTTCGTTGTAAAAATGGCTTCTTTTAAAGAATGCCAGACAATAGAAATATTGAACTCGAGCAATTATTCCAATTGGAAATTCAAGTTCGAAGTGCTTTTAATTAAGGAAGAATTGTTTGAAGTTGTGTCAGAAGATCCACTAAGATCTTGAACTACAGAGTGTCAAAAGAAAGATAGAAAAGCAAGAGCACTAATTAATCTAAGCATAGAAGATGCACAAATAGTGCATGGAAAATATTTAATTACGGCAAGGGAAACATGGGATGCATTAAAGATTATACACGAACGGCCAAACTGTCCAGCAAACTTTACTTGCTCAGTATGTACAGCACAAAGCTGCCGGAACAAGGGAATATGATAAAGCACATAAAATATATACTAGAGACTAGTGTAAATGCTCTCCCTAGGATGGTGGGTAGAAATCGGGGATTTCCTTTTAAAATTTGAAATAATTGATAAAAATATTGACATACTATTTATCGACAGCTAGCAGGCTATGTCCACTGCGCTGGTCAATTTTCCAAATGAACCTTGAATAAAACGAAATGGTGAATTCGACTATGTATTTTCAAGTAATTTGGACCTTCTCCTGGCAAATCCTTCTGCATTGTTCAATACAATGCGAATTCCATTGCGCCATTATTTTATCTTAGGTGTTAGACAAAATTCAGGCTATTATGTATCAACTATTTTATTACATCATTAATTGCTTTCTTCTATTATCTATTTTACTGTTTTATTACATCCAGACCATTACAAACCATAAACACTGAAAAAATTCTCTAAAACTTAAAACAAAAATATACCAAATTTTTTACCCCTAATTCTACTCAATCTCGTGAGATAATAAAGTATGAAAGAAAAGTAAAAGAAAATCCCGTAGCAATGAAATGAAAGAAATAATGTCGTGGTCATTAGCCGAAAGCCGCGGGTATAAATAAAAGTATGAATATACTATCTTGTACCACGTGCATTTTAATAAAGTTGCAAAATTGCAAAATAAATAATGAATACAAATACAATTAAATGTATTTTAAAATATATTTAAATAAAATAAATAATAGTTAGAAAATCCTGTCTAATTTTTAAATACTCATATTTTCGCATCAGTTTTAATATCAACGATTCAAATTTATAATATCAACGAAATGGTAAAGTTTTTATTATAATAATAGAATAGAAAGCACTAGTTATTAATAATATGTTTTAGGTACGACAGTCTGGTTATTAATTGCGGATAAATATCTTTAAAAAATTTTGTTATAATATACATACATATTTAAGTACGTTAAATAATAAATAACTTCCTTGTGTATTTTTCATCTATTCTTAATATATATCCTTACTTATCTTGACATTTCAAAATAAGTAACTAAGTAAATATTATTACTTTCTCAGAAACTATAATAGATAACTTTTTATGCATTTTTGCATAATTCTTACTAAACATCATTTATTTCATTACATTTAAAAATATGTAGCAAAGTGAATATTGTTCCGTTCATAGAAACGCCTAGACCAATGACGTGCAAGCCAAGGATATCCCGCTTATTAGAGTTTTGATTTATTATTATATTAATGTGCAAACTAATACTTTTATCTCCGATACACGGAATTCTAATTTAAACAACTTCGCCATTTATTTAAATGTATCTGTTCTATAAATAATATACCTTTAATCAGTATCAGTAAACAGATGGAGTACAGTATAAGAAAAAAATAATTAGAAGAATCGCACTCTACTAAAAGGAAAAGTTCTTTTTCAAATTGTTTCTTGAAAGAGAAATTATTGGAATGGGTCAATTTATCTTAATTCGTATCAGATTTGCATGTATTATTTCGAGGAAAATGACGCAATAGATTAACATGTGAAGCGTATATTAGTTTTATTTAATTGTCTATTTTTTTTCAATAAAATGTCATATTACTAGTTGTACATGACTGAATATTCAGCTGCAAAAGGTACTGGGTTTTGAATGAAACGTTAAACTATAAATACATTATAGAGGTTTTCTTTATTTACAAAATTTTCTAACAAAATATTAAATTACTAATAAAGTATTATTTTATTTTATACTTTTTTTCCGCCTTCGAGTTTTCAACGTAGTTATTAAAATTATTGTTGTTTTTTCAATACCTGAAAGGTATGTAATATATTTAATTTTAAAAATTTTGTATTAAAATTAAATCTTCATTAAAATCTTCATTAAATCTGCATTTAAATTGAATTTTCAGAATGATTTTTAGACAACTGATAAAATATTTTATGTCATATTATTATTATTTTAATTATTTTTTTTTCCTTCGTGTTTATCATCAATGTTATAGGGAAAAAAATTCTTTGAAGATTACTCATTAATTTTACAACGAATTATTCCATTTTTCAAATCATAATAAATACTGGAATTTGATATAATTAAAATAATATTTAAGAATATCGTATTCGTATAAGAGACATTTATCTATTCCTCAATGCACATTTTTTTGTATACCGTTATTTATAAAGCAAGACAGATTAAATAGGTTTCTTGTCTTCTCGGTGAAAATATAAAAAGTATATTTTACGTAAATGAAAGTCATAAACAAGAGATTTCAACAAATAAGCAAACTTTATTTCGACATTAGGCTGGGAAATGTGGATATCGCGCAATCATTTGTTAAATAAAAACCTAACTTTGAAATAAAAAGAAAAAAGAACTGAGAAACTTTTTCAAATTCATAAATATTAAATTACTTTACGTTGCATTTTCCTATTGAATTTTCAGGATTTGTTTTTAATAAAACAAAAATTTGTTTTTCTATGGAAAAAAATTCATATTTAGTGAATTTTATGGAGATTTAATAACAGCATTCCTCAAGTATATATATATATATATATAGGGAATATCTATTGATAAATTTTTTGAATGGAACATATGCGTTTGAAATTTAGGAAACAATAATTTAGTAATTTATTTACTTTTCGGTTCTAACATAAGAAAATCATAAATAATATCATAAATATTATAATCATAAATCTTAAATTAGATGGTTCGATATGTGGTTCGGTGATGTGTTCGATATTAAAGCATAATTTACTCTTTTTCTTACATCACCTACACATATGAGGCATTGCCGATATTGGGCGTCAACTCTCAATACAGGAAGTCTCAGAAACAACAGTTTCAAATATATGAGGAGGTTAAAATGACAGTGGAGTAAGTCAATATTTAGTAATTTGAGAAATGAAGGATTTTGCGAAACTTAAGAAATTGTCATTGCATTAAGTGGTCTAATTTGTTTTTCCTTAAGTGAACTATGGATTATCTGAATGTCACACTGAATAGAAATTAATATACGCTCTGAGAAAATACGGTTATCTAATTTTTTTATTTTTTTTAGTTACTCCACTGTCATTCTAACCCCTTCCTATGTTTATCCTTATCGTCAGTTTGTCAGCTCGTATTCTAGAGAAAAAATTTCAGAGCATTTGAGACAATCCGGACTCGTGTATAAGATCGCACCAGTTACTACATACTGTTTTCCATGCTATATTAAAACAAATCGTTCTTTGTCGTGTTCGCCTTTAATTTCCGCAGCATCTCATTGTTTTCTTGGGATGATTATATATTTTGTTACTTAATTTCATTCCGAATGTATTTGGTTTCACGTTACACTGAATATTATTTTTTGTGTGTAATTGTGAGTGTCTACTTAAGCTGTTTTCTGTATAGCAGCATTCAACAACTTATCATCTAAGAACCACCTGTGGTCTACAGAAACATCTGGATAACACGTGTAATTTTTTTTTCGTTTATTAATAAAAAAAAAATTAAATTAATATTCTGCGAAATTCTTATATTTATGAAGATTCATTGATGAGTGAAAAACTATTATGGTCCTTACGTATTATCCGGTCCAGGAGACAGATCGCCAAAAATGGTTGCCAATTGTCTATCTTGACTATCGTTGCCAATCATGTTCAAAACAGTAATCTAACATTATTAAAAGCATAATATTATGAAAACTGGTAAATAATATTAAACGTATAAATAAATAAATAAAATATAATAAATGAACAATAATAAATAACAACAAAACTATAAATTATATTTAAAGTATTAATTTTTATTATATAAAAAGTAAACTATAATAAATAAACTATATATTTGTCCAAAAATAAGAATTACTCTAATGAGAGTAAATGGCGACATGCTTGGCGCATTAGTATCTGAAATGTTACGGATAATAAGTAAGTACCACTATTAATTCAATTATTCAGTTTTCAAAATCATGCTGATGTGAAAACAATTTCTACTTACCACAGTAAATAAAACCGATGACAGTCTCGGGTTCAAATAAAAACTGTTGTACTCCGTCTTGAACTCTCGGTACTGGCGCTAAAAATCTATGAATTTGTTACAAACTAAAATATGCGATACGTGACACCTAAATAACGTTATTTCGTTATGTAACAATCAAACTAACTTTATTAATTTTTCTTGCAGTTGTACAATTTATAAAACATTTTGTTGCAACTAAATAAACTTTAAAAAATTGTGTAATCATTAAATAACCATCTACGATTTTCATATATTTAAAAAAGCCTTTATAATTTTCTTATATTAAATAGGTATATCTATTTATTATTGAAACAGAAGTTCTCTATTTACTGTGCAACTGTATTTTTTTTTTTTAAATCATACAATTATTCCGCGTGATGTGAAATTAAGAATTTAGTGGTTCATTAGCTCCGAAAAAGTGCGACTATACTTTGCTAACGTAATATGTTTGGCATTCGAATAAATATACGCTTCAACTCAGTAAGTATATGTAAGAGCAAATCACAGCGTGCTAGAAAAAAAGGCCCAGCCTTGCTTTTTCTAGAACGCTGAGATTTGCTCTTTGTCGCACTGAAGAAAAATCTCGCTTGTGGATTCGAAACAGTTGCTTGCTGATTTTTTGTGTAGTATTTGTGCATTTTTAACATTGGTTTTATGCCTTTTAATATGATGATGTTGTTCAATATTGTGTTTAATTGTGTAGGAATAGCACATAGTATATTCATGAAGGTATAAATGTTTCTTTAATTAAATCCACAATTTTGTGCATATTTATTTTTAAATAGAATACAGAACTTTCTCCCAAATTTCATGCCTTTTTTTTTTAAAAAAATGTCAAAATACAGTGGCAACAATACAGAAGAAATGAATACAAATAAATATTATATGAAATATCAGCATTTGAATGAATACATTTTAACTGCGCACGCGCAAATGATAAATAAAACTATTTTGCATAATTTAGAAGTCAAATTCTATGGGACAACTCGTATAAAAATACCAGCTAAATGTCGTGCAAATTCAGAGAGATATCGGCCATGTTGTGATTGGATTTTCTGTAGGTTTCCAAAAGTGTCATCATGATAAATAATTTTCCACATTGTCATACTTTTTAAACTGACTTCAGACGAATGAACTTGTATTTAGCGTATGATCACACGCAGTTTTGAAAATGAGGATTCGAGGGGCTGGTTCTAGAGATTCTTAAAACGAGAACTAAAGCTTCAATCAAAAAAGAAAAATAGCAAGTTGTGGAAAATCCCTTATTATCCAGCTACTTTTAGAAAGAAACTCGCATTTCGCTCACTATAACACCAATAACTGTCCTCATTTTTACAATATTTGACTAGCCCTTTTAATATGAGTTACCTTATATAATTGACCATTAAATCCTGACAGAAAAATGCTCTTGTTAGATCATGCGTAGTTAAAAAGTATTTCATACAAATTCTCATATTTAATCAAATATTTAATGCGTTTTAAGTGTATCATGTTGTTTCAACTATATTTTGTCAAATTGCCTTAAGTGGCGTTACATTTGGTTGAAAAATATGTCTGTTGTAAACAAAAAATATATAGCTATCTTTTATTTTTATTTTAAATAAAACATCATCTCTCCTTGAATACGTGCTATTCTGGCACAAATAAACACATGTTTTTAACATAGTCATGTGCCACATTTCGATCATTTTATTTTAGGGGGTAATCGCAAATATGAATTTTTTATTCAATTTGTTATTGGTCCCCAAATGCTCTTCTGATCAAATCACCATTGAAAAATATTTGGTCACACACGTTATATTCGTGATGATCTAGACATATTTGCAATTATTTCCTTAGATATTGGATAAAATTTCGAATGTGTCCGGTGACGTTTGTCTATTTAGAGTAAAAACTTGCTTATTGGGAGCATCTTACATACGAAATTTACTAATAAAAATGAATAGAAAGAAGCAAAAACTTAAAAATATTATTTAAAGCCGTCTCACTGTACACCATACCTCATGCAAAGTGAGATAGTGTTGATATTTTATATGTTTTACAGACACATACGTCAATCGGGTTTATAAAATAGTTGTACATGGCTTTATGAGCACGGATATATGGACGCATTGCAAAACGCTTTAAGAATTAAAGAGCTGATGTTTATAGTAATTATCTAGTGTTCAGTTGACAAAAACGTCTCTTTCATACGGGTCCAAATCTCAGCGATATGAAATCATATTAAAGAAGATAATGGATAAATACAAGTGCAATAGTATGCATTTAATACACTTATCCATTGTTTCTCTGTGTGTGTGTATCGAAGGCGAGCCTCGATTTGTTAAAAAACAATGGTTAAAAACTTCGTCCGTTAGCTTTGTTAAATACTTAGTATTATATGTTGAAAAATGCAGTACATGTATTAAATTCGATTTGGTATACCAGATACAATTAGACTGAAAATACAGGCTCATCGAAAAAGTTTGGACAGGTTTGAAAGTATCATAACTCTAAAAGTTATTGAGTAAACACAATTATTTTCTTTCCAAAGTACTCGGCAATTATCCAAAATTGGTTAGATGTAGCTGTTTTAAGTAGTGATATTCAGACGAAGAGAATAAATACTTGTTCGTTTAACGAGGCCTTCGTGCTCTCCTACATTTTTCGATGATTCCGAATCTGAAAGCATCTACGTCTAAGACTATTGGAGGCATGGAAAACTGTGTATTACAAAGTTCTTCAGCTTCATCGATTTAGTAGGAAAAGATCAACTATGTACACGAATAACCGAAGCAAAAAGTGAAAATTGCGAATATCCGGTGCGATTTGCATTTTCAGATCATCGATTCTGCGCATCGTTTGAAAGTCACGACTTTAAATCAGCTACATCTAACAAATCTTGGATAATTGCCGAGTACTTTGGAAAGAAAATAATTCTGTTTACTCAATTACTTTTAAAATTATGATTATTTCAAATCTGTCCAACATTTTTCGATGACCCTGTATATCATCTCAAACAGAAAAATAACAGTAACAGTATTTTTATACCGGCTTTTGTGTAGTTTCTTAATCACAACGTGTATAATATATATATATATATATATATATATATATTGTTGTCACTAGAAGCGCCGTCTATGAAAAAAAAAATTAACTTGTGAGTTGGATTCGAGACGCCGATCTGAGAGGTTGTGTAAATCTCGGCTCTCGACCATTTTTTATTTAGTGCTGTGAATTTGTAAAAAAAATTACAGTCCGCTAGTGAGTTTTTTTATAGTGTTTGTGTGTTTTTTGTAGTGATAAATAATTGCTGAGTTATCGGCGAAGCCACATATATATAAACAGATTTAAACATGTTGAAATTTTTCGCAATATGGTGAACAGCATATTTCATAAACATTTATTTCCCAAAATGAAATTTTTACTAGCATATATAGGTGCAATTTTATGGCTAGGATTCAGACCCTCATTCACATGGGGTAAAACCGGATATTCAATGTTTGATTAAATAAAAGGATATTATAAATCAGTAATTGAAGAACTCGCAAACCATGTTTGTAGAAAAGGCAGTCTGAAGTACGTGCACAAAAGCTGATAAATAAGAAAAAACATTTTTTCTGAAATTTCTCAAATTGATATGAAGATAACTGTAGTTTTGTCTTTAAATATTATATCAGTTTATTTAAATTTAAAATAATATTAGTTTAGTTCAGTTTAGTCCAGTAGTTAATATTGTACCACAAAATATATTATTTCCTTTTTAACACCTTCGCAGACGCGCGTCCTTTAAAGAATTTTTAATCTTTTACCACCACTTTTTCAAAACAGAAATCTTCGCTAAATTGAATCGCAGAAATGCTAGCATTAAATAAGGCAAAGCTTATAATAAAAAGTTACTGGTGGGAATAATCGAGGATTCTGAGCATCTTATGCGTCACGTATACGTGTCGCTCGTCCCCAATGGGTTAACAGAAAGTCTAAACTTTTCCATGCCCTGTAAAATTAACATGTCATGGTCTTTTACTCTACCAGCCGGGTAAGACAGGAAGATTTTACATTATAACGAACCATTAATATTTTTTTAATGCGATAAAGTAACCTTGTATTTAAAATTGCAGTGTGGGAGAAGATTAGGTGCAGAGTATGTACGAAAAATCGCACTTAATTTTGATGAAAATTATGATTTCAAAAACTAATAAGATGTGCCGTTTCACCTTCCAAATATTGTAGTAAATTTCGCACAATTAAAGTACTTATTCACTAATAAAATCTAAGATAATATATATTTATAAATATGATAGTTTACAAACTGTATTTCACATATAGTGTGTAATAATATCTGCGTATTTTGATAATAAAATTGCTGATTTCAACGCATATTCCATAAAAAAATACCTATTTATAATTTTGAGATTACCATAAAAAATATTTTTTTAATGTACAATTATTATTCAGGAATGGATGATTTCTAAATTGGTAGTGTTGAGGTATCGTTGTAGTTGAATAAATGATTCAAAGGCTGTCTATCCCCAAATGAAAATCCATTTACGTAACACTATAGTATATATTTTTTTTAATTTTGCAATTAAAACTTTAAATAGTCTCTGAGTATTACTTTTAAAAATCTTATCTAAGTTTTAAGAAGCAAAATATTGGAAATAACATTTTCACTCGGAGGTATGATACATTGAATATTAAGGGCTGTTGCTTTGTGCGATTTAAAAAAAAATCGCATTTTTTTTAATGCCAGAAAATATTGAAAGAGCGCGTGAATCTATTTCACGTATATAACTAATGAATTGTAGTTACTTATTTTGTACAACATGACGACAATTAATGCAAACTGGAAAGTAACCGCCGAATTCAAGGAGCGGCGTCGCGCGACCGTCCAAACGTTCCTACACACTTGACCTGACTCTTTAGAAGAAGAATTCAATATTGGAAAATTTTAAAGGACGACGGTCGGGGTTTGGAGGGCTGGGAGACTGTCGAATTCGCGGAGCAGCAGCTCGCGACCATATGCCCTTTCCAGAACCAGTTCACCGGACACTTTAAAAGCCGAAATCGATACCGGCAATATTTAAAAAGTAAGTTCCACAAATTTAATGTACCGAAAAAAGTAGTTTTAAGGTACAACATATTAATAAATAAATTGTGTATAATGTCAATAATAAGAAACCTGAAAACAAATTTGATTAGCAAAAATGTAAACTTTATACTCTTCAATATTATCCAAGCTTTTTTGAAAAATTACAATACAACCAGCGTTACAATACAATACAGCGTTTCAATATCTGTTTAACAGTGAAACACCCTCAGAAATGAAAGAATATCATTTGCAGTAAAAATGACCCAATCAATTTGGAGAATTATTCAGGAGTATATAAAATAACATTTATTAAAGAAGACGTATCAAATAATTACTATATTGGCATGACAAGCAGGACATTTAGGTAGCGAAAAATGGAGCATATAGCTGATATTAAATTTAACAGAAAACCATATCCCTGGCAAGACTAGATCAAGAAGAAAACATCCAAGTAAATTTCAATGAAAGTAAAGAAATTTTCCCCTACAATCTATACTATCAATCCATTATAAGAGAAATCATAGGGATTGTTACACGTGGAAATACAACATGTAACGATGCAGCATCATTTAATTTACCAAAGTTGTGGCTCGAGTTACTTTACGGATGCAAATATGGAAATAAACATCCAAGTAAAAAATAAAAATAGCGTGCGTAATTTTTAAAAAGTACGTGAAAAATTAAATGGTTGTGTTTCAAGTAACTTCATATACCGTGCATTTATAGAATGTTTTGATAATGGTTCAGATTGAGCTGAAACATATGTCAACAGTCAAATAAAACATATTTTGCTGTTTGTAATCTTTTTATGTTGCACTTTTTAGCAATTAAAAAGAAGTATATAATTACAAGGTGTTCTGTTTTGTTATATTTGTAACTAACCGAATGTGAGATAAATTACAGTAAATTAATAGCAATTTCTTATGTTATGCTATTAAATAGCAGTTATTCCATAACCCATCAGCACACGCGCCCCTTTCCATTACGTTACTACACGCGCGGGATAAATGTTACCCCAATGGGTTTTCTTGTGTCAATTTCCCCCCGGTTTGATTATACACAAAAATTTATATTTTGAAATAAACTGTAAATCAATAAAGAACATAATTTAACTTAAAATAAGAGGTTCTTTTATATTTAAAGCAAAGGAAAACATAAAATATAGCACTAAGATTTTTTTCTGCATATCATTACATACAAAGCTTTTACAATCCAAATTCAGCCCCAAAAACACAAAAAAAAAATATAAAACTGATATATAGAACCTGTATGTGCAAGAGTTGTTAACGTTTAAAAGAAAAATTATATTATTATTTGCACACTATATTTTTTACATAAATATTTGCATTCACATTTTCCTATCATTATGGGTTACGTTATAACACGCGTGGGGTAAATTTCCTCCCACGTGGCATTTTTGTAACAAAATAGTGGAAAATCTCATAACCGGAGGTAAATTCTTTTTGGCCACATATTGATATCTTTCAGCTTGAAAGGTACTATAAAGCTCAGAATGATCACGAACGTTTTTCGCACATTTTTAAGTACTAGTTGTGAGCTGGGGTAGATTTTATACCAGCGCATGTGCTGATGGGTTAACAGGTTTATTAGATCTTAAAACGTGATACTCAATAATACTTTAGATCAGCGCTTCCCAATCTTGTTAACGTCGCGTACCCCTTGCTTCGGCTATTCATTTCAGAGTACCCCTTTTATCAGAAACACGCCCCCCCCCCAGTCATATAACGTAAACATGCTTCTTTAAAATTAGTAATATACTCATTACTAAATACTCATTAAGAAGAAGGAAGCTTTCCTATTAATAAATATAAGTTAGTGACATAACTCCGCCTGTTCAAAAACGAAAATAAGGGCCTGCTTTTTAACCCGTTTCAAAACAAATCATTAACGATAGAAGTTCTGACGTAATTAAGGCATACTGCAACTATTACTAAAAGCAGAGCAATAAGATAAATGTGGTGGGAATGTTTTATTGTATAGTAGTTTCGCGAAGATGAGGTAAATATATAAGTACTCGTGTTATATGATTATCGGTGGGCGGAACAAGTGACATTGAATTATCCAATAATTATTTCTCTCATTTTGAGTATAACATATTGGAATTACACATGAGGGTAATCCAAAAAGTATGAACTTTCTTTATGTGTTTTCAGTGAAACCAGTTTTGTGATTCCCGCCATTACCGATATAATTTTTACGTACAGTCGTGGGAAAAAAAATGGAACACCCCCCACTAACTCTGCAACAAATTATAGTAGAAGGAAGTGACTGGTACCAAACTATTAGAAATAAAGTCTACTTTTAAGTGATGTATATAAAATTTGCTTAGGGGGCCATATACATATAAAAACACACCCAAACTTTGTTTTTTTCAATAGCAAGACCCAAATTTGACAACATATTTGAAATCTGCAGTTCAAACTATGCCTAGATACCAAATGTCATTAAATTCCTACGATTAGTTTCTGAGAAATTAATTACTTTATAATGAGCATATTTAAGGGGCTGTATCCAAATTGAAATTCGGTACTCGATTGTTGAAATGCTGCAGAATGTCACCTTTTAATGTTTTACCGATATGACCATTTTACTTACTTAATAAGTTTCTGTTATTGTTATATGCTGTAAGATAATGTTTACAAGTGTTGAATTATCCGATTTTAACCCCTTGGGGACGAACGACACGTATGCGTGACGCATAAGATGCTCAGAATCCTCGATTTTTCCCACCAGTTATTTTTTATTGCAAGCTTTGCCTTATTATATCTTAGCATTTCCACAATTCAATTAGACGAAAATTTCTGTTTTGAAAAACCGGTGGTAAATTATTAAAAATTCTGTAATAGACTCTCGTCACGAAGGGATTAAAAAACCATAAGATTATTTGTAATTAAAATATTCTTAGAATATGTAAATGTTATTGGAATTTTACAGGTGCTTTTATGATGCTTTTTCTCAGATTTTGCATCTATTTAACTCGCCTTTTCTTTAGTTTATTGGCAGAAACGTGAATAATATTGACAGATACAAAATTTAGAATAAAAAAAAATAGTATAAAGCAGCGTAATGAAACAAAGTAAAAATAACAAAAAAAGCGCTGATAAATTGTTTTTTAGTCTGAAAATAAATCCAGACATTGCTTTTTTTTTTTTTTTTTTTGTAGCAAGAGGGGGGGAGGTGTCTTGTTTTCAGATATGTTCGCAGAATTTACATTCCGATTTATTTGAAGACCTAAAACTAAATATATGTTATAAACACATCTGAATAACTTTACATCCGTTATTCTCCTTCGGAATAGGGGTAATAATTCTATTATTAAACCTATTCTGGTAGTTCATTTGAAATTTTACAATTAACTCATTAATGCCTCCTGGCAAGAAAACTTGCCATATGACATTTATTTATTATTATTATTATTATTATTATTAGATTTTTTTTGCACACTGCTAGCGATTGGGAAATAATCTTGCCTATCAGAAAACCATAAAAATAACTTGTAATTTTTTTTCAATTTGCCTGTTTAATCGAATAGATTTAAATACGAAAGTTATAGAAGAAATATTGTAATTTTTTCTTCGCAATAAACTACCAATATAAACCTTACCTATTAATCCATGTTGAAACAGTTTGAAGAGACACTTGAAAATGCCCAGCTATATAACGAAAACTTCTTCCAGCTTGCCACATGCCAATCATTTGGGCTTTCGTTGCTTCAGTTAATTGTGGGGCCATTTTGTTTCAGCAAATACTCTACACATATGCATTTATAATAAACTTCACTTCAAACATATATACTGCAGAAAAAACAATATAGCTTTATTAGACTGGAAAAGAAGCTATAAATCCATTTAAAGGTAACAAAAATGATTAAGTTTTTTCTAAGGTAGAACTGATCATATTTTTCAAAAATGAGCTTTATTAATTTAAAAATAAAAGCGAAACTATTTTCCATAAATGAAAACATATATCTCATGCAAATACGTTTTACGTAATTTTAATGAAAAATTTTAAAGTAGACATTGAAAAAGTAAAAGAAATATATATGTATATATATATATATATATATATATACTAATAAAGGCTGGGGTTCTGGTGCCTCGCTATCTTATATCTTACTACAATCGCAGGTCGTTGTCAGAGTTGTTTAACGTAAGATCACGAAGCATTGAAATACGGTTTACGCATTGTTTATAGTGTAAGACAGACTTAATCTCTAAATTTATCAAGTCACTATAATCCCAGCCTATGAGTATAATATTTTCTCAAAGAGGAATGAGAGCTCTCCGACCCGAATATCGATTCTTACCACTAAATTTTAATAGTTTTCTCCAACGTTCAGAATTTCAGAAATTTTGTCCTTGAATAAGGTAACAAATACTATTAAAATTTAGTGGTGTCAATCGGGATTTCGAGTCGGAGCGCTCCCATCCCTATTCAAACTATGCTTTAATGCACATCATAGACGGCCCCTTAAAGCAACATTTTGCCGTTTTTTAAGCATAATTTGAAAACTACTTGGAAAACAAAATTGAAATTTTGAATACACATAAAGCAGGACATAATAAATATAAATCCATCAAAAAAATTGTAGGTTGCAATTCATAATTTTTTCGAATATTAATTTCATAATTCATAATTCATATTATAAAATTTTAAAAATTACAAATTTGACGTAGTTATGTTTGGGTTTTTGAGTTTTATAACCAAACAAAACGTTAGCTCATTAGGATTATAATTTCAGGAGATATTAATAAAAATATGAAAATGTAATTTAACATTAGAAGCTCTAAAATTTGAATGTTTATAACTCAAAAACTTATCATCCAAATGACTTAAAATTTTGTATCTAGGCATAGTTTGAACCGAAGATTTAAAATATCATGTCAAAAGTGGGTGTTGCCATTGAAAAAATTAAAGTTTAGGCTGGTTTTAATATGTAGATGGCCCCTAAAGCAAATTTTAGATACATCACTTAAAAGTAGACTTTATTTCCAATCGTTTGGTACCAGTCACGTCCTTCTACTATAATTTTTTGCAGAGTTAGTGGGGGGTGTTCCGTTTTTTTTTCCACGACTGTACCTCCAGTAAACCCGCTACGTATCCCTAGAGGTACGCGTACTTCAGGCTGGGAAACGCCTCTTTAGATGATGTTTATTATATTATAAATTCTTTCCATGAAAAATACTGGTTTAAAAGATTTTTATTGGTCATGTTGTTAGTGTGCAGATTAAATTGTGGAAATCCACAAATAATTTTAATTAGATGATGTTGTAAAAGAAGACAAAACTTTCTTTCTCGTCTTTCATCAGAAATGTAATATGATTTCAATAAAATTGGAAATAATAGTTTTTGCTCTAGAAACCCACCGAGCAGCTAAAAACGCACGACTCCGAACATATTTAAATCGACATTGCCACCAACAATGAACTTGTATCCGTTATTTGAATAAAATTAGTCTGTGTGTTTTAGATATGTGCTTTCTATCAGAAATAACTGACATTTAAGCTGAGATACACAAACACAATAAAAAACTTTAATAATGTTTTATCTAAATGTATTTTTCTTTCAAGAGCTTGTTTTCTAATGCTCCAAATTCAACAAAGTTAGAAATTTAATTTCACATTAGAAAAATTTAATTTCCAAATTTCCTGGCTTTTCCGGAAATATTTAGAGAGTAGCACGACTTTTTTTTTTTACGGTTATGTATTTCCTTGTTAATTCCCTTAAGTAATCATTTTTCTTTTGATGCATCACCTTTACACTTTCTGGTCGCTCCCAAATGAACAATATATGGTACTTATGATATTAAACTTTCAAGGTTTCTCAGAATTTTCGAAAAACTTTACGTAAGTCAAGAAACGATTTAAATATATATATATATATATATATATATATATATATATATTAGACACATTTTCTTATATTTCTTTTCCACTTCTTTCCTCTAAGCGAAATCGTAATCCGTTTCAACATTTAATCAAAATGCATTATTTTAAAATATTATAATACATTTTATCAATCTCAAAGCAATAATTTTACTAATACATCTTTTCAAAATAACATATTTTTATTCAGTCTGCAGTTCGACATAGGTTTTTTACAAATTTAGAAAAAAGGAAGTATTACGCACAAATTTACAAAATAATGAACAATGTGTTTTTAATATTCTCGGAAGTTTAATTAGGATTAATACCACTATATTAGTTTCATCTGGTTACCATACATGTACATTAGAAATTGTTTTTGTAGTCTAAAAAATTATCTTTCTCAATGAATATTTATTACAAGTTTATATATTTTTTACATAAGAAAAAATATACAAATGCATTTAAATACTTATAAATGAAATAGAATACGTGACATGATTATATTAGTGACTACGAAAACAATGTGTGTACATATCCATGCATAATTCTAATTCATATAATTGTAAGATATAAAATGCAATATTTTTTAAAGTTTAAAGAGTAAATTAAATAAAATGATATTCAAATAATATAAAAATGAATGGTAATGTGATATAAATGACGGATACATTCTTATCGTAATAAATGTATTTAAAAAATTAATAATTAAATTCGCTAACAAATAAGACAACTAAAATATCTAAAATAATGATTACTTAAACAGAAAAAGAATTAAAATCGGTAATAATTATTTTTATAAAAAAAATATATATATTAATTTAATTTATCAGACATAATTGTTTATGGGCTGAATTCAATGAAGATAAATACACATTTAAGCTTTTTTAAATTTTAAATCAAAACATGTACATATCCATGTATAATTCTAATTCATATAATTGTAAGATATAAAATGCAATATTTTTAAAAGTTTAAGGAGTAAATTAAATAAAATGATATTCAAATAATATAAAAATGAATGGTAATGTCATATAAATGACGGATACATTCTTATCGTAATAAATGTATTAAAAAATAATTAAATTCGCTAACAAATAAGACAACTAAAATATCTAAAATAATGATTACTTAAACAGAAAACGAATTAAAATCGGTAATAATTATTTTTATAAAAATATATATATATTAATGTTTGTTTAAGAGACATAATTGTTTATGGGCTGAATTCAATGAAGATAAATACACATTTAAGCTTTTTTAAATTTTAAATCAAAACATTTTTCATTTCGGAAGTATAACCGAATAATATTTAAATAACTACAGTATTTTTTTTTAAATCCTTTATGCACGTTTTTGGTTATTCCCTTAAGTAATCATTTTTGCTTTGATGCATTGGCCTTATGCTTTCCTGTGGATTAGTAATAAGTAATATAAAATCCTTATAATACTAAATTTCTTAACACAATCTGAACGTTCTTTTTCTTTTAAAAGAGTGAAATGACAAAATATTTTCATTACCCCACATTTTCTATGATTTATTTTCACTTTTCTTTTTATACGGAACTGTTTACGTCTATTACATTTAAACAATCTTTATTATGTTAGTATACTAAAATAAAATATCATTAACATTAAAGCAATGATTAATATATAAACGCTCTGATTTGATTAAATATATTTTTATCCTGATTGCAATTAATTATTCAATTCTTTGTTTCTACTAATTTGAAAATCTAATAATGCATATATTTTCAGAATAATGCAAATAGCGATGTTACTATACACAATATTGGCAATACCCAGTACCAATATTTCTGCCTCAATTCATGGTATAAATAATGTACACGAATTCATTGAATAAAAAGTTTGATTTGTAAATCGATGTCATATACTTTTAAAAGGTATACATTAATGAAGATTTCAGGGGTATATACTGTTTAAAATTATACTTTATTGTCACATTTTTAAAACGAAAACCTAAATGTGACAAAGTATATTTGTTTTACGTTTAGATGTTTGTCTAGATTCCAAATTTGGCTCTTTGAAAGGTGTTAATCATCAGTACATGCGTTTGAAGTATCTATAATTGCAAGACCAACTGCAACACGCGTCATTTAAAATCACACCATTTCAAGCATAAATGTTTCAGAAAATGATTGCTACTAACGCCATTATAAAAAAATCAGAAATGTCTGAAATAAAGATAGTAAAATTATGTATAGATGGAATCATTCTACATTGGCAGTGAACGGAGAAGCTTGCATACAGATATGGTCTAAACACTAACATCTGTTTTTCTGTTGTGTGCGGCACCGCTTTAGAATCTCGCAAACAGCTCTATACCATTTTCACATTTATTTCATTTGTGCTATTTTTACGTTGTTCGTTTATTTTTAAAAGTTTCCAGTTTTAATATGTGGTGCTTAGAGAAAGATATTTAACTTTCGGCTCTTCCTTATCCGGTCTCAATTCCAATACATTGGTTTATTTTTTATACTTTACTCATTGACATATTCCGATTGTCAGGTAAATTACGTACTAGTTCAATACAAATGATAATAGTGTATATTGACTTACAATAAACTTTTTATTTATTAATAAATTTCTTGATTATTTAAAGAAATGCTTATACATTTTTATAGAATTATGAAATTTATTCTATATTTGAACACGCATTAAACAACTGTTAAAGATAAACTTCAGAATATCTATGAAACTAATTAAATTTTTACTGTTTTTCCTTGCTTATTAAATGAGTAATAAATTGTATTATTAAAATTAAAATAGGTAAAAAAATTAAAGAAAGGAATAAATGCAAATATTTATTTTTTGAATAATTTAATCTTGCCCAAACTATGCAAACAACAGAAAGTGTTTTCATTATGTTTTCCGTCAGAATAATTATTTAACAAAAGCTAATTAGGAATTTTGCATGGTAAAACTAACATTTTATTTCCATAGAAAGTCGAATTACTTCACTTTAAATCAACAGCATTATCATATTTTTCTTTTTTATCAATACCAGCTGAGAAGTTTCTAAACCTCCAGCTACATAAGCGTTCATGCAAAAAATCTGAGTTTCCATATCTATGATATTAAAACTAACTTTCAAGAGAAATATTGATCTAACTTCTTAAAAGATTTTGCATAATTTGAACATGCATTGCTTTTACGATTAAGTAGGATTCACTTTTTGCGGAAGTTTATTTTCATATGTTAAACATGTAATCTTTCATTTATTTACAGTTTTAGCCTTCTATTTTCTTAATTTTCAAATTCTCGCCATCATAATTTGCAAAATAATTACTTTTTTAAATCAGAACTTCTTAATTTACTAAAAATGTATTCAGAGAAAATTGTTTACTGTTGTCATAATCAAAATTCCAGATATTGTCTTGTACAGTGAATTTTTAGTTTATCTTTCTAAATCAGCAAAACATCTGAAATTCTATATTTTCAATTTATTTATCTTAATCAAGAAAAACGTTAGTCACTCTAACCACTTATTTCAAATTATAAGTTTAATTTAATAGGTTACATTTATCATAGTATATTTTTTTGTATGAATGACTGTACGTAATTATTTTTTTAAAGTGGAAAATACTTTTTAAATGCTTAGAATGTTTACACTACTTGTCGTATTATCGGTAATTTTTTAATAGATTATTGTTTACTGACTTATGATTAAGCAATAACTTCAGATGTATTTTTTTTATTCTTACTTCGACTGCCTGTTTAAAAGTTGTCTGTCCCTGAAACGTGAAAAAATTTGAAATGAGAGGAGATAGGATCTAAAGAGATTACTTGGGTTTTAGTCATATATCACTGCAGGGGGTTAAACTCATGATTACCACTTGGAGAAATATATATTAAATGCCCTATGACCTCGGTCCGATATTATTTGTTGAACGTGTATTAAATAGTTGAATCCTTCGATTAATGCCCTGCCGATACGAGCATTGAAATACGTTGAAAGATGTGACAATAATTTCGCTCGGCGATTACTAACTTTCTTTGGATAGAAATAAATGAGATATTTTTTGCATTTAGGGAAATGAAAAATAGCGTATAACTTTGAACAACGAGCTGGCTGGAATGTTAACAAATTGTGAAATATACCATGTATTAACTTGATCCGAAATGTTCCATTCATTTTTTTATAATTTTCATTTTGTGCGATCCGGTTGTCCAACCAAATAATAGTTAAATGTTATCATGAACCACTTTTTTATACATTTATTGGCATGGAATAATCTTACTGAAAATTGATTTTCACCCTTTCTTTAGAAAAACATATATAACCATTTTTGCTTATAAAATATCGATACACATGTTCTTAGAAACAATATCTTCATTAGTCTTATCATAAGCTGACACAGCATCTGAAATCATGATTGATCTTTCCTTAATTTGTTGGATCTATGCAACGTTTCTAATCCTCCACAAATCTTGCCAGTGTTAGTGTATTACTTTAGAACCACCAATATTAAATGTCTCGCATCCGCTTGCAAATATATGCTATTACTGACGCAATTTACGGAGGAATAGGAACGTCGCATTGACCTATCAAAAAAAAGGAGAACCAGTCATGATTTGGACTGCTGTGTCAACTCCAATTAGACCAATCAAGTTTTTGTGCCTAAGAAATAAGAACTTAAATTTGCACACCCGTATTTTACAAGCAGAAAATTTGACATGTGATTCTTTTAGGAGGAGGAAAATTCATTGCCAAATACGAAAACGAATCATACATTGCCAGAAAAGCTACGAAGATGTGGTCCAGTTATAACAATATCCCGTTATTTGATTAGCTATCTCTATCGGGTGATCTGCGCATTATAAAAAATAAATCGCGTTCAGTGAACTTTTCTTTATATAAATGTAAAGTTCTATCCGTACATTACACATCTTGACAAAGCTATTTACAATTAAATGTCAGCTATATACATATTCGAAACTTATTCCAAGCATGTGGAATCGAACTGCTGAGTTTTCACAGAAGTGCTGATTGTCCCTTTAGGTTATAAATACATATTTTGTACTTTTTAATTACACTTACAATTGTTTAATTTTTATGATTGTTCATTTTTTAGTGTCCTTATAATTTCTACCAGGGCCTTAAAACCTTATTATGCTTGTTTTCAACAAAGGAAAATATTTTTAGGAATAGTCTTATGTTGATCCTTTATGGAAAATAAAATCTTAGTTTCTACCTAAAATCTTAAATTATTCCATCAATAGCTCCCTTATTTTCAATGTTTAACTTGAAGTATTTCTAACGGAAATTGAGATGATTGTTAATTGAGATGTTTAGTTTATAATAAATACATTTCGTTCTGTGGAAGTCTGGGAATTGTATGTATTTTGAATATAAAATCTCAAAAGTACATAATGAACTTCAGTAGCATATTTAAATTTTTATTTATTCAAATATGATAATTTCGTATTTGTAGCAAATACTTTTCAATTTCAAGCAGAAAAAATTAAGCTCTCTAATTATATAATTCATTTTTTTTTCAAAAATTACTGGAGCAAAAATGTTTATAGTTAAACAGAGAATGATATAAATATAATGTTTGTAACTCAACGGGAAAATATTACATAATCTATACCTTTCACTATAGAATAATTTTAAAACATTTCAAACCTATTTGTCATTTAATAAACAAATATGTAAACGGATTAAAACTTTGGTAAAATATAATGACATGAAATAGTCACTATACTTTGTAGTAAACGCACACAATCCTATGATTATATGTGATCTCAATCATTGAAACAAGATGATGAAGATTAAATAAAACTAGAATACTTTGAAGGTTTCCACCAAATTGTAATGAAACACGGCCGAACACATGTTCATAAGGGAGGAATTTATAAAAATGTTTAACAAAAGTCCGAACGTTTTTTTAATGGAAAGTGGTAGAAAACATTATGACCATATTGAACAATTTATAAATCTTTCATATTTTACCAACTATGTATAGCAAAAGATGTAACATACTCCATGTCTTACGTATAAAGGTTTTTATAAAACAGGGTCTAGCACTCACAATTTGGTTGTGGAAAGTCTGTTCAAAATACAATTTTATCGTGAGGATATCATTTAATCAGTCGTAAACGCAATTTATCGTAATTTATCGTAATCAAAATTATTATGAATATGAATTTCTGCTAAAGTAACTTCATTTGGGTAAAAACACAGTTCTATAATTTACCTAATAGGATCATTCTTCTAGAAACATACAAAACGATATCGCAGAACACTTATAAAAAAGGGAATATCAATTGAGTAATATTATAATGGAAGAATGGTATAATAAAACCGAACAATACATTTAAATAATCAATAATGTAAAATATTATTTTAAATAATATTATTTCAAACTTATATAATGAAATAATTATTTAGACAATGATAAATGCGGGGGAGAGGGTAAATGTTTTTACAAATGACTAGAATGTTTTTCTGGCTAGCAGATTTTATCAAAGTTATAAATCCCTGGTTATAATTGCAGCTTGATTTTATTAAAGTATTTTGCCAAATCTGTCTAAATTTTGCAAGATGTTAGATATGTCTTGAGTAATGTAAATATTCTCTTTTAGCCTTATATTGATTTTTTTTTCTTAACAATGAAAATTTACGTTTCTGACAGAACGAACTATTAACACAGATAAATTCGATACCATTGGAGTGTCACAATTATCACAAATGGTTTGAACGACAATAGTGATAAAAATACTTATTATAATTCTTCCAGTTATGTTTTTTAGGTACACGTTCATTTGTAAACTCCACTCTTTACTCACTGTGACAGGTTTTGAAGTTATTTGCAACTCGTCAGAATATTGACTTCCAGGCACGTGCAAATAAACTAATTATGTGCATTACGTAACACAAATATGGACATATGTGTTACAGTGCTTTCAGGTTTTGTTCTCGGTGATTCAGTTGATCACCTTTTCTATCAAATTTATGAGATATATTTCTTGACCTTAATATGTGATGCATTCAATCTCAACGTTTTTCAATGTACATTTTATAAAGGTATTAAATTTTGCATTTTGAAATTATAGCATCTACACTTCAAATTACAGTTATAGATTTTTGGTTTATTGTAGAACATTATCGTTTTTAATGCGACAAATATAAATTTTGAGAAATTGTTAAAATGGTGTTTATAGGAAAGACTCCACTTACTAATATCTTATTTTGTTACAACTTTTTTTAATTTATTTTCATTTTTCATACTGAACTAACAATTATCGTAATTAAATAAATTTAATGTATATGTATTTTTTAAATACTAACATATCTTTTTAATTAAATCTCCATAAAACATGTTAATCTTTATCTTATGGGCAACGCTAAAAAAAGTGGACTGTTTGAATACTGTGTTTATTCTGAGATCGTAATCGTGAATGTAAAATGAGCAAATTGAAATATTTAAGAAATTCTTTAAGCGAATGTGACTTAAAATGCCAATACAGATAACGATCATCCTTAAATTACAGCATTTTCCACTCAAATAATATACGTGACGTTTAACTTCCTTTCACGTGGAAATATTCATTCGAAACATCTCTGGAGATGTAAACACATTTAAGAAACTTATTGACTTTCGTCCGATCGATTCTAAAAATTAGTGTTTTATGGTAAGGTAGCGAAATAAGGCTTTTAGTTAATTTTCTGAAAATTTCTATTTTGGGATACTTTAATACTGAAGATATGTAGAGCAATGATTAAGATATATTTTAATAATACATGAAAAATATCACTTTTACCAGGAATGAACGAGAAGCAATATTTATAACGATAGTGGTTTTTTAGACATTACGATCCTTATAGAATAGTAAATCGTTATAATAGATATTGTCAAATATAATCATTATGATAACATTAGACAATATAATTGGTTTTATTTTTATTATGAATCCTTCTATTACTTTTGATATATAATTGGAAACTATTATTTAAAAGCAATATAAAATTATCAAACGCACACGCACACACACAAAAAAGAAACAAACAACTAAAAAGATAACATCTCATACATTTTAATTACCAAATTGTCACAGAAAAAACGAAACAGGTCATTCGACTGAAGAGTACTTCTTCTTTCAATATATGTTTAAAAAAAAGAGCTTAGGGTCGTCACCATAGTGAACTTGTACCGAATTGTCAATGCAAACAACTAATTTTGACATTATATTTTAAATTGTTATCAAATTTTACCTTAAAATAAGCAACGGAAAATCATTTACTCAAGCAGTTTAGTAATTATGAATGTTTAAAAGTTGCAACAATAATTTACTTTTAATAAATTCAAAAGGATTGCAATGTGGGTAGTTTTTAAAGATAAGTCAAAAGCTACTTGGTGGAATGAGCTGTAATTTAGGATGAACATATTTGAAGCTTCGAACAATTGATCTAAAGGTAAAATTTACCAAAAAAGCCAACTATGATGTCCAAATTCTCTGTTCGTATAGAAACTTATAGAGTTTTAAACAATTCCGCTATGAAAACGAGCCCATAGTTTAATTTGTGTAACATAAAATGAAAGAAGACCTAATTTATAGGATTTTTGTTTGGTCAAATTAGTGATTAAAATTTATGAAGCGCTCCTTTTTTATTTTGGCCAACAGTACATTACAAGTCGATAAATTAAGATAGCTAATTACGCAAAGCGTGTTTAACTGATAATCCGAAAAATAATGTACACGGTTCAGAATATATATATATATATATATATATATATTTGTCAGTACAATGCCAGTATTTTAACGAAAAAAAAATCAGTTAACAGTGATTACGTCAGAATTTAGTAATTAGGCGTTTTGAGAATATCTTTGTTAGATAACAATAACAGAGGCTTAATAAAATTGTCAATTTTACGAGTCGTTGGATTTGTTTACGTTTTAAACTGTAAGAAAAAAATCAGAAAAATACGAAATTTGCATTTATTTCTTAACATGCAGAACAAATAAATTGAAACAACCAACCAAAAAAAAGATATTGTTTTTCAATTTTTTATTATAGAAGTTTTAAGTTAGGCTTTCTAAATTATAATTGCAATATTGGTTGTTTCGGTTACGTTTTAAGCTTTTTTTTTCATAAACTTCATTATTCATTCCTGTTTTTAGAATTCCATTACAAAAATTTACTTAAATCTTTCTCCATTTTTACACTAACTTTCTTTTCAGATATAAAATTTATTCAGAAAAAATACTTTGTTTTTCTAAATAGTTTCTCCTTGCCTATCTTCCGAAACTTTCTGCAAATTACATTTTTATTTTTAAAGTAAAATTTTAGTCTTTAAATTTCTAACAAAGAAAAAAGGTTTAATGTTTAAGAAGCATTAGAAATGTAATTTTATATGTTATCACATGAGGATCTTTTTTTTTTCTTGTTATATGTAACATATAGAACTTCCATCTATTAAAACATGTTAAAACATAAAATAATAAAAAAGATTACGACATGTCAGAAATTAAACAATAAAAAATTGCATTTAAATTGTTAAAAATATTTCAGGAGTATAAGACCTACAGCTGTTTTAATAATTTTCCCGTTTATAATATACTCTTTTTTACACTTAAAGTTTGCTTTAAAAATGAATATATAAGTTTATTTTATTTATTTACTTATTTACGAAGGCTGTACACTGTTAAAAATTTGCAGCAGACTGTACAGTCAATTGACCGTTTTTGTAGAAAACGGTTACACAACCGTAATTTAACTATATTCTGACCATAAAATGATAAATAATACGGTCAGAAAAAAGTTAAATTTACGGTTATGTAACCGTTTTCTACAAATACGGTCAAATGACTGGAGAGTTTGCTGCAAATTTTTAATAGTGTATGATACGTATCTGGCCTAGGCACAGAAAAAAAACTTTTTTATGTGGGATTTTTTTAACACAATATCTTTTTAGTTCGATAGGCCACTATGGGCTCCCTAGAGACCAGCTGGTCCTAGCTTATAGGGGTAGACACTGATGTCTTATCACTTCCGTTCTCGCCCAGTGAGTTGGGTGCTGTGTTGACCATTGCAAGAGGGGTATGGGACTGTGAGTGATCGCAACTAACATATTTGTATTATCAGGGAAGCGAACGGTAGACAGACGGGACCAAATGTAAGTGGTGAGTATTCAAGTAATCTGTAAAAGGCGGAAGTAAATGGTGACAAAAATGTTATTGGCTCAGAATTCGTGATGTTTGGATTGGCTCTTAATATTGGCATAGAGCAATGAAGTTAAAGTGTAGAATAATGGTAGATATTTGATGTGACAAATGTAAGAAGATGATGTAAAAGTTTTTTGATGAGAAATGCATATGATGTGATAGATGTTTGATTTGCATGAAGTGATAAATGTTAAATGTGATATATGTGATAGATGTTTGTTGCGATAGATGCTTGATGTGAAAAATGCTTGTTCTTAATTCACCTGACGGACACTTGATATAAATTTTAGATGTGATAAATGATTGATGAAATAGATGTTTGATGTCATAGGCGATGATTATTGCTTCTTTTATGGTTTTAGATTATCCTCTTGCAAATGTAACGTGTCCAATATCCAGAAAGTCAGTTTCCTTTACAAGAGTATGATGTTCCTCTTTTGTGATCATTGTGTTCTTCATCACTTGCACTTTTGTGTTGTCTTTTCCCATCGAAAAATAATCCGGTTAAAATAGACAGAGACACTGCTAAATTGTTCGTCTCTGCAACTACATTTTGAACATTTGTACACTGTCGACGAATTTTGTTGCGATCTACTAGATTCAAATTTAGAGATTTATTTAGAGATTTATTTTCTAGATTTATTTAGATTCAAAGTCTCTCTTTTGTTTACAATTCCAACATCTTGTACAACGGCACTGGCAAATTGAAGGTGCTGCTCTATCCGAAATTCCGTATATAACAATATAGTATAAAAAAAAAATTATACATTTAATAATAAAAGATTTCTCTTTTTTTGGATCTACTTTTTACGGTATAGAAATGCTTCTTTAACTCTTATTTTTTACTTATAATTTTTAGTTCAAAATTTGCATAAAAATCTATTTTCGACGACTTTTTAAGTGGTTTGGTCCACCCGGAAGAAATTTATGGAAGTTGAAAATGTTTTGCATATATGCTAGTTTGCTTAAAAGACAACTTTCGTACAACACGCCAAAAGTAATTAAAGAAATAAGTAGAAAAAAACAAGAAAATTATAAGTATTCATAAAGTTTAAATTTTTTAACTATTTTTGGGGTGTTTGGGGCACCGGAAAATACAAATAAGTTATTAAAAAAAACAAAAAAAAAACATGTAAACTAATATACATAACAGACAAATTTTGCACCCTGCGCCAAAAATAATTAAATATATATATATATATATATATATATAGTATATATATATATATATATATATATATACATTTTCATAAAAAATTAATTTTTTACCTATTTTTGGGGTGCTTGGGGCGCCGTAAGATATGAATGGATTTCAATAAATAAAGAGATGTATGTGGGAACGATTGTTCACACATTTTTAATAAATAAATAAAGAGCATGAACTTTGGACTTATTTCTTTATGGTTTAGATGTTATATTATATTTATGTATGTTACATTGTTTTCCTTTATATGTATGTATTATGCCTGTATACACAATGTGATCGTCAACCAAACGAGTGTTAGAGGTTTAAATTCACGAAGACGCTAGCTAGAGAAACAGAAAACTTATATCGTATTTCTAGGAATGCTCGCATGTCGGGCGCACCCATTTTCCAAAGAACTGTCCCGCATGGGAAAACGTGCAGCTGCACAATTAACCCATCCCAAAATACATTATCATTGGTTCAAAGAGTTGACCAATGGGATTTTGCTGAACTAAAATTTGCATAAGGTCAAAAAGGGCTTCCAATAAAAAAAAGATTTTTTTCTATATCAACGCCCAGGCGCAGACATAGTAAAAATAATAATAAAAATAAAAAGAGGCTTTCTTTTTTTTTGCACTGCGTCACTTTAGAAAAAATAACTCCATCGGTGCAAATTGTTTTGCTAAGTTCATCCAGCCAGTATTCCCTTCGAACTCCGGCCAACTCCAATGAATGTGTAACTCCATCCGCCTTAAGGAGACTGCTGCTAGGCCCGCTGAAACAGAAGTTGCTTTCGCCGATCCGACCCAGCGCCGTACGATGATTTTTCCTGAACCCCCCCCTTGGGAAGCAGAACTAGCGGCCGAGTCCAGAGTCATCACCGAGAAGGATCCCGGCTTTTCCAAACTGGCAAGAATGATCCATCTATGGGTTCCCCTGGTTAATAACGAGCAAGTATGAACAAAGTCCTACATCATTACTAGAGATGAACTTCAAAGAAAGAACAATGGGTGAGATACGTTCAATACATTTTTCCCTGGCTAGCCAAAATGAATAATATTATAAACGAATACTAAAATTTTACATATTGATTATTGAAAGAAAAATTGTTGAATTAACTTAGATTCATATGTTTATTTGTAAATTTAAATATTTGGCATATTTGCCTCTCTCCAAATTTAACAACGATACAATGCTGTGCTGTAAAATAATGATTTTTTTTATAATTAAGTGCTTTAAATTAAAAAGAGTTAGTGCTGCAAATTATGATTTTCATGAACTGATAATTTTGAGAAATAAATGTGTTAAATATGATTTTTATGAATTGATAATTTTGAGAAATCAATGTGTTCCTATTTATGTATAATTTTATTTATTATCTCAGTATATAATTAAATAAAATGATTCTTTCTGAATAATTTTATCTCTCTATTTTCTTTATCAAAGAGTGTATTATATTCTTTATTTTGGATTTGAAAAAAACAATTATTTAATTCAAAGAAAGTTCAATCAGTAAATCTATCCGAATCCCCTTTACCTTTATTAACAGTGATTCACAACGCCGCTGAAAGGTAAAGATATTATCGTATCCACTATACATCCCCCCTCGTAAATGTTGGATCCCCCCCCCCACTTTTCCGTCCAACAATGTAAACTAATATACATAAAATATAACTTTTGCACCCGGAACCAATTCGATTATCCACATTTCGATTTTTCGATCCATCCTATTGTATATCTCCATTTTTCAGAAAAACTTTATTTACCAATGTTCTTATTGATTTTGCTTTTATTAAAGTTTGACAACTTTTAAAGTATATTCCATCGATTGGTTTTAAAAATACAAATAAAATAAAAGTAGAATTATATTTAATAAGCCTGCCCGGTTGTCCTCCAAATAGATGTACTTTACACATATACCATAGATAAAAAAAATTAAATAAAACTTCATGTCTATGCATTCTATGTATATAAAAGACACCAATATAACAGCAAAACGTGTTTTATCAGAGATAATATGCTACAAACTTGCACTCAGTTGCTACAGTTTTTGTTAAATTTGCATCGATACAAAAATTGTATGGCAACATAAAAAAAAAATAGAAGTTTTATTAACAGAAGTTATTTTGAAATTAAAAATAAAACTTCGTTTTTTCGTGGTATTCCAGTTTCAGAACACATTTATTTGCCTGATAAGTATATATATATATTACTGGCTTAAAATAAAATAGTATTAATTTACTATGTAAATATTAATTTTTGTATTAAAAAAACCATTAATACAATTATACTATTTCAAATTTGAAGCAAGAAAACGCAAAACAAATATATATGTATATATATATATATATATATATATATATAACCGCTAATAGACTTTACTCTTTTTATTTTTTTTAATTTTTGTGCGATATGTTCATTTCCCAATCTTATATCGTAATAAAGTTCAGTCATTTGTGTAAACCCCATGCTCATATGAATCTGATTTACGTAAATATCTTTTTTTCTAATTTTTAGACAAAATGGAAGGAATCTATTTCTTTTTCCTTCTTTTACGTTTAATGGTAAACAAAATGTATATAATAACAAAATTATAATATTTGTAAACAAAATGTAAGTAATAACAAAATAATAATAAACGTAAACAATGTAAGTAATAGTAATAATTTACTAGTAATTTTTATTTAACAATTTTCTAAACATAAAAAAGACAAATCGATCTTCTTCTTATAATATAATGTTTGTAACTCAAAAAGTAGAAAATTCAGTCAGCAGACCAGTTAATCATTTACAATTCTTAAACATCTCAGTTACATTTAAAAATATTTGTGTGATATGTTCATTTACCAATCTTATATCGAAATAAAGTTCACTCATTTCTGTAAATCCCATGCTCATATGAATCTGATTTTCGTAAATATTGTTTTTTCTAATTTTTAGACAAAATGCAAGGAATCCATTTCTTTTTTCCTTCTTTTACGTTTAATGGTAAACAAAATGTATATAATAACAAAATTATAATAATTGTAAACAAAATGTAAGTAATAACAAAATAATAATAAAAGTAAACAATGTAAGTAATAGTAATAATTTACTAGTAATTTTTATGTATCAATTTTCTAAACATAAAAAAGACAAATCGATCTTGTGCTTATAATATATTGTTTGTAACTCAAAAAATAGAAAATTCAGTCAGCGAACCAGTTAATCATTTACAATTCCTAAATATACCAGTTCCATTTTAAAATATTAAGTTTTATATGTTACAGACGTCTTTAAAATTAAAAAAAATAAGTTCTACACATTAAATTTATTTGTTAATTTATTTCGATTTATTATATGCAAACCTTATATAAATTCTGAGAATAAATTTTAAAGATAATTGCTATACATTAGCGATTTCTAATCATTTCTCTTTGAACAAACGTTTGAAAAAATACTCTCAATATTTATGGTTTAGGGTCTTGTAACGGGAAATCTTTTATGATACATTACACCATTAATTTATTAAAAACGTTCAAAGGCATGTTATTTGAAAAAATAGTGTAACCTAAGTAAATCTGTAAGCTGTTTAAAATAAGAATTTTGTTAATCAAAGATAAAAGTACTGTAGTTTCATACATTAATGAATCAAACCTTTTCAGGCATATTTATAAGAGTTACTTAGAATATAGTAATATTTAGTCAATAACGCATTATTAAATATCACGAAGAGGGAAATTATTCATTAAGATTCATTTAAAAAGATTAATAATAAATCTATGTATTATTTATCCAGCCTAACTTTCCATATCTATTATAAAAAATATGCATATTTTCAAACCTTAAAACCAGACAGTATTAAAAAATTCTGATAAACAACAAGAATTTTGACATTTCATTCCTTATCATGTAGACAACTTTTATTTATTATGTAAAGTTTTTAAAATAAAATGAAGGGTAAAATATTCATTATAAATATTGTAATTTAACATAATAAAGCTTTTTATATTTCCCCAGCTGAAATATGTGTGTAATTGGAAATAAACAAATATGTTTCCTCAATTGAAAAGTAGTCAGCATTACATTAAAAAAAAAGTGATGAATTACTAGTTGTTTGTGATTCGAATTTTTACATAAAGACGTTACTTTCAAATTGATGTTTTTTCTGAAGAGTATATTGCAATAAACATGTGAGTGTTATATGGATTACACAAACATTTTATATTTTATTTAACTATAAATTTATATACTTCCAACAATGTTTTGTATTATTGCTTTCGATGCAATTTTGGAATATGAATTGAAGGATAATTTAATTTTAAGTTACCCGTTCATAAATTTAAATGTATTGTTAATTGTTTTTCATTCCACCGAAAAAAAAAAAACAGAATTCAGATTAAATAACTTAAATTCTTTTCTTTGATATATCCACAATAGATTTCGTGAGATACATTGTACTTTATAAAATTAAAATAAAACAGTGTAAAATATTTATCATTACATGTGGGTTTTGTTTCACTTGAATACAATAAATTTGTTTATATATCCATCCAGGTTTCATAAGTATCTCTTTTATACAATTTATTTAAAATAGACAATGTGTAAAAATTAACATTATTAAATGTAATCTTAACTAACCATATAATACATGATAAATCAACAGTCAATGTAAACTTGTAATGTTATTACAAACAAAAAGAATAAAAGAACACTTATTTGTAGCATTTATATTTCAAAAATAAGTGGTGAAATGTGTAAATAACTTTTGACACAGTTATATGTATTTAAAGTCGCACAGACCATATTTTCTGTTTCTAGTATTTATTGAAACTCGATGATATATGTGATCATTGTCAATCTCGAAATTACTCTTATTTAATAAATCTTATTACCTAAGTTTTAATATCTATAATATATATCATATATTTTTAAAAATACGAAAGTCAGGAATCATAATGTTATAATTTATTATATAAACACATATAATGTAAATCACTAAAAATAACATAAGATATTTTATTCCTTTATTGCATGCAAATGTACATATTTATTTTAATTTAATGTCTTAAGATACTGATAATAATTATATTAATAACTTAAACTCTCAAATATATTATTCATTGATCATAAACAATTTGGTTAAATAGATTCCAGTCTTTTCCATCTATTATACATTGCGTTCTTCAAGTAAAATACCCGGAATTGTTTTCTGCAGTTTGATTGATGAAGTTAGATATTAAGTGGAAAAGTTTCGCTTAACCAAATTAAAACAAAACAAATAAAAGAAAGTGGAATTTCTTATTACTGTTAATCACGTAAAATGAATAATGTGTGGCAATATGACATATTGAAAACATTACACGGATTAACAAATTAAAGAGTAAAAAAAATCTATTCTTCCAGAATTGTACAAGTTAAGTGATGAATTTTAAAGGGAAACATGCATAGTTTGGAGTTTTTTGTAAAATAATCAGTGGAGATTAAAACATGCGATCAGCGTACTTTAGTAAAAATGTTAACTACATTAAAAAAATATCATTAAAATATTCACTGTTATCAATGTTTTATTCAAGATTATTTTTGTTTTAAATGTATTAAATTCTTTATTTCAGTGGGAAAAAAAGTATATTTTGACCATTAACAGAAAAGAACGGACACATATTTGAATTTAAATCTGTTATTTATAATTCTGGTTAGGCAATAAAAAAATAGCAGCCTATAGAAACGTGTCATAAGAATGAACAGAGTGGGAGTTTTTGTAAGTGCCATGATTAATTATATGTAATGGAATTACGAAATGTAAAAAAATTAGGAGAAATCACCCTTTTCTATTAAGTTATAAAAGTTATAGTATTCTGTCAAACAAAACCAATCAGGTAATTTCCAAGCAATCAATAACTGATCGATATTCTGTTAAGAACAAAATTTTAAATTTATAGTTCATGTATAAGACCGGTGAAAAATTAGAAATTAAAATTTTTAAAACGTATTTTTTTTTTCTTTGGTAAGTTTCGGCATGAAGAATACCTTCGTTGTTTTCTTTTGTAAACATTTACTGGATTTTATGATTTTTTTTTTCGAAGTAAAAATAATAATTATTTAAAAGAGTTTTTTAAATAATTTTGCTGCACTAAAATATATTCGAATTGCGGAAGTCATGTAGAAGTATATTACAATTTTTACTCAAAGATTTTGCAGAAGTGAGATCAAAAATAAAAACAATGCTAAAATTTAAAATGATTTTATTGTTTTTTTAACTTTTGTTTAATTAAAAATCAGACAATGAATAGGTTAATATACCATATCTTGTAAGTGGGCTCATGCATTTTGAAATATTTCCACATCCAGTAAAAAGAGGTGTGGTTTCGTGTTTTAATAATTTTTAAATACTTATTGAAATCACATAAACCTCTGTAATATATTGATAAGCCGTATTTCAAGAAATATAAACTGTAAAAATAAACACATATAATATAATATAATAAAAATACAGTTCAGTTAATATTGAAAATGTTTTCAAATGGAATGTCACAATACGAACGATAGCTTAACTTAGAATGGATATGTGAAGTAAAACATTTGTCAAAAATAACTCTGCACTATATTTTACAGAATGAATTGGTATTACTGAGATAGTTAAATATTTCAATTATTATTATTATTTTAATTTAATTTAATTTTTAAAATAGTTTCTGTCAAAGAATTTATATACCATTAATAGATTTTGTTAAACATCGTTTAAAGTTCATTTTAACATAAGTTTTACGTTCATATGTCCATTCTAAGTTATGTTACGGTGCGGATTGTAACATACCATGTGAAAACATTTTGCAATATTAATTGAACTGTATTTTTTATTACATTATAGTATGAATGTTTATTTTTACATTTATAAAGCCTGATATGTGGCTTAAATATATTACAAAGGTTTAAGTAATTTCAATATATAATTAAATTTTAGGATAACTTGAAAACATATCCCTTTTCACTGGCGGCGGAAAGATTTCAAAAGTTGTGGTAATGATAAAAAAAATGTCCTGTACACCATTAAATATTTTAAGTACTATAGTTTAAGTATTAAGTATAAATGCAATTGAAAAACAAACATACTTTTTAAAAAACGGTTAACGGTTTATTTTTTTGCTAGGATAATAAAATACTGTTACACGAATTTATGTCTTAGAATAACGTTGTACTATTCTATATATTTAAAAAGAATTATTATTATTCATTTATGTTCAACTTTATATAAATATTATTATATATGATTTCAAAATACTAATATTTTATTGGCATTTTTCAAAATTTAACAAATAAAATAATTGTAAATAATTAAAAATATTTCCAAAAGCGAAATAACAGCATCCTTTTTGCATATAAACAGAAAATTATTAAGAACTATTTTTTTTTTTTTTCATTTTGTGTTTCATTCATAAATTGTTTACATTTGCAGATACTTCAATAAGTTTTCCTTTCAATAAGTCTTTTCTAAGTTGAAAAAAGCAATTTTCTTTTTTATTTTCGTTCTCAATTTATATATATAAAGTTAGATTTTGAAATTTAAATATTTGTCGGTTTTTCCGATAATCTTTGTTATTGATTTCTGCTATTAAAAATTTAGAAACCTCCTGGGCTTTATCGTCGAAAAGAATAAATCAGAGCAACAGGAAAAAATAGCAATAAAAAGAGGGGGGGCGGGGTGTCGAAAGCATGAAAATTTATTTTTTTTTAAATATATTAAATTTGAAATGTCGAACACATATGTCGGTATTTTCAATGAGCAATCGGCATTTCGATTTTTCTGTAAATATAATCTCACTCTGAAAACGCCAAAAAAATTTCGTTCTACGTCAGTGAATTTTAATGAATTCAATACATACATTTCGGAAAAAGAAGCATAGTTTGAATCTGATAAAGAAGATTTTAATCGAAGATATTGAAAATCCAACTTGAATATTGGCATCGAAAAAGAGGGAAGAAAAATAAGTTCTGAGTAATTTCAGATATGTTTATTTTCACTCATGTCTTTAAAATATCATTAAATATGTTTATTAATTTAGTAACAATAATTAGAATTAGAATTTTTATTAGAATTTTTATTAATGTAGTTACAATAATTATAATTATAATTTTATTAGATTTTTTATTAATTTAGTTACAATAATAGGTCAGAAAGAAATCCTAATTATAAAAATAAGCTTTTTATTCTAAAAAATTCAAGAATCAAATCTGATTTGTACCCAAATCCATGAGTTGTTTCCAAATATCCTGGAAATATAAGGTATATATAGAGTTTAATTACGTACATGGATTCATAATGGACAAAAAATTATCAAACATAGAGCTAAAAAAATTGTATAAAAAATATTTGTATATATAATTGCTACGTTTTTTATTGCTTTTTAGTAATTTCAAATAGGTTTATTCATACTTATGTCTTTAAAATATCATTGAAGATTTTTATTAGATTTTTTTATTAATTTAGTTACAATAATAGGTCATTTAAAAATCCAAATTATAAAAATAAGCTTGTTATTCTAAAAAAATTTTAAAAACAAAACTTAATTGCTCTCAAATCACAGAGTTGTTTCCAAAGATCCTGAAAATATAAGGTTTATATTTCCGTGTATCAGGTTAATTACATACATGAATTCATACTGGACAAACAATTCTCAAATATACATGCTAAAATAATTTTCAGAAAAAAATATTTATAAATAATATATATATATATATATATATATATATATCATATTTCTTCAGGTACGCCATGCGATATTTCCCCTAAAAATCAAGGTGCGTTTGACGCATTGAGATTTCCTATTTGATATGCCTCTATATATGTGGTCAATGATCAGACTAACATTCGTTGAGCGTTTATAATGTATGTAATTTTACGAAAAAAAAAAAAGAAATACATGGGGAATAATGTGCATCTTTAGGATTAACTGTCATATTTTAATAGAAAAAAAAAAGTGTTTCAAATATGTTTTCTGTAAATGTGTTTCCTTCCAATAACATACAGGAGAAAATACTGTAATACAGAAACAGTTAGTAAACATTCTGTAATAAGTTAATCCAAAATGAGTATACCTATCCATAGAAAGAACGCCGCAGAATTTCACGTCTGTAACAAAATTAATTTATATTGCAGACAATCACATCAGTATGTTCCCTTCCATAAACAATTTGGAAATTGTACGTTAAACGTGACAAATGAGATGCGTTCTTACTATAACTAGTTTTACAATGTAAAAAAAAAACATCGTTTTATTTCAGTGAAATGAATTATATCATCTGTTATGAGCGAAATGAACATGTCTTTTATTACGTATGCCAAGTTCACATATCGGAGGGGGTTTTTTCGACAGCAGAGAGCGGTGCAAAATTCACCATGGAGATCTTGCGTTGCGAATAATTACCTCCATGATTTAATATTTCTATGATTCACGATGAACGAATCCCTTGTGTTTATTTATTTCAATGGATAGTGGGGTAAATATTGGGCTGTTAACCTAATTTCAACTGAAGTTATCTCAGAATCTATACATTTTTTAATGTAACTCATATCTCAAACAAACAATTTTTTTGAACGATCTTTCTAAAAATGTAACTTTTATGCAATCTTATTCGAAAAAAAAAGTAATTAAAATGGCCACTTGACATATGAAAAAAGTAGTAGTTAGCACGTATTTGTTTTCCTCAGTTACTTGCGCTTTTATTATATAGATTATGTATGATATGATTTAATAGAATGAATAAAACTTTTATTAATACCTTTTTAAGTTTTGATTCGATTTTCATAAAATTTGAAATGACTCCAGAACATTCTCCAACGATTGTATATTTGAAATTTCAAACAATTCGTTTGGGTAGTTTTTGCGCTGTTATATGCAGACGGACAGACAGACGGACTGACGGACGGCCCAGATGACGACTATAGATGCTAGGTATTTATATAATTATGAACATACCTAAAAATATCTCGAGTTCAGTTATTACAGTGAACATAAAAATCATTAAATTACTTATTCAGGCATCATCCGCGCTTACTAATTATGAAACTTTTACAGTTTTCAATCAAGATGTTTAGAAACAGCTATCTAACTAGTTTCCATTTAAACAAATAAACTCATTTTTTATATCCTACACTCTTTAAACTTATAGTAAATGTTATCTCGGTATCCATATCACTATGTTCACTTGCATAAAAAAGTCTCTCTTGTTCAGTTATTAGAGTGAACATAGGAAGCATTCAATTACTTATTCAGGCACCACTCGAGCTTACTAATTATGAAACTTTTTAAGTTTTCAATCACGATGTTCAGAAACTATCGGACTAGTCTCCATATAAATAAATAAACATAGATTTTATATCCTACACTCTTTAAACTTATAGTAAATGTTATCTTGGTAAATAGTTACACCTTTTTTTACAATGAACAAATGCTATTTTGAATAATTTTATATGCTATTCTATTTTCGAACGAATATTAATTGAAATTTTTATACTTTATTTACAATTTTCATAAAATTAAAACGATTTAAATCTTTTAACAAACTAACTGAAAAACAAACGAGTGATATTTATGGAAAGGAAGAAATAGACTGAATTATTTAAACAAAATTGGCCTTGTTTAGAAAAATCAAATAAAGAAATATATCTAATATTGACATTTTCCGAGAAGAATTATTATTTAACACAGATATTCAGCTATTTAAAAACAAAAAATAACGGTATATTTTTATGCAGCTCAGAAGTCTGTAATTTAATTCAAGTGCATAATGATACTGTCCATTTTTTTCAAATGATCAGATGAAAAGTTTCTAAAACTTTCTCTGTATAAGCATTCAGGGAAAAACTATTTCCGCAACAATTACTTTTGAAAAGAAATATTGATCTAACTTGTTAAAACATTTTGCATACTTTTAACATACCTTTGCGTTTACGAATATGTAAGTTTCCTTTTAAAGAAGATTATTTCCATATAATTTTCGAAAATGTATTCCAATTTTCTGCAACGTTTTAAGAAACTTAAATCTTTAACCAAATTGTATGCATAAATAAATGTTTATTTTTTATTTTTTTTTCTTTAATATAGCCGAATATTTATAATAAAATTCTAAATTATAACATTTTATCAATATGTCAAGTTTTTCTAAGGTTACTTTTGAAATCGAAGTGGCTAGGGTTGTAGGACTGGTTAACCAGATATCAGATAATTTTTCAGGGAAAATACTAGTTTTTTCTTATAGAAAAATTCGCCATATTTAATCGTGGGAATAAAGTCCAAAATTTTTTTGACGGAATGGGGTATAAAACATGTTAAACATCTTTCAGATATTATAAATATTCAATATTTTCAAATGAATTTAAAATACGGTATATTTTTAACCAGTTTTATAAAAAATAAAAAACTTGATTTTGACAAATATACTGTGCGCCACCGAATAATAAAAAAATAATGAAGAAAACATTTTGCCAATGGATCATTAAATACATATAAACATGTCTAAGAGTAATTACACTTTGTGCACATATTTTGGAATTACGAATTTTAATGATTAAAAACACTGCTGTATATTTAAACCCTCGAGCACACGAAGCTGGTTCTGCGTCAATTCGTCGCGCACAATTCATTGCGCCCAATTCGTCGCAGCGTCAATTCTTCGCGGCGTCAATTCGTCGTGGCGTAAATTCGTCGCGGGCTCAATTCGTCGCGGGGTCAATTCGTCGCGACGTCAATTCGTCGCAGCGAAAACGTCTTTGAAGGCTATTATGATAAAAATAAAGATAATTCAGTAAAATTACTTAATGATAATTTGTTATTTAGATTTAGAGAATTGTAACTAACATTTTACAGGAAATTTTGGAGGAATCTTTTTTCATATGTGATTTTTGTGAATTTCCCTGATGATAACATGAAGGTTTAATGAATTAGAACAGCTCATTTCTTATTTAAATTAGCGATCGAATAAATATTGGTTTAGATTACCGAAAAAATGGCGGAAGATTTAGTATGAAATCACCCAGAGCATGAAAAAAAATGACGTGAGTCTTAAATTTGTAGATAAGATTATTACTAAGATGATTCGTATTATTACCATTTGCATGCTTGAATGCAAAATTTTCACTAGGGAGAAGTGGTATGTAGTGTGAAAAGTACGTATCTTCAACAACGAAAAAATTCAATAATATTTCCTAAATTTTAAATCCATGTCCATGTTACAACGAGGCTAGGAGAGGGCAGAGGCAGATTCTTCCCACAAACCAGTAGGGAAAGTTATATAACGGCTGTTCTCAATTCCAAACTGGCTACTTTATGACATAATTTTTAATTCATTTTTGTTCGGAAACACATGGAATTGGCTCGTGTTCTTATTCAGAAAGTTCGCAATCCAAAGACAATTTCCAGTTTTTAATGCAAGCAGAAGATCTTTCAGAAAATACTGACAAAGTTGGCGTTTTGCACTAAATTTCCAAAGCCGCAGCACGAAGAATGAGATAAACATGTTGCCATGGTGACACGAATCAATTATAACTCGATACGTAATTGAAAAAATATGGAAAATTCATTTCGACTCCAAATCCTTTTCATAACCAGGCCGGCCAATTTTATACCTTTGCGTTTAAAAATGAGTCAGAAAACGCGTCAGATAGTTTCACATTATTCAGCAGGTCAGCTACTTGCGAATCGTCGGGTTACTTGGATGCGAGCAGCCGATGTATTTTACTAAACTACGAAAAGTCCTTCTTGGCCTGTACCGGCAGGAACAGATAGCCTCCATATTGATTGGTTTTGAGATTTTAGCAAATTCTACTGAAAATACGCGAAGCTAAAATGCACGAACTCGAAGAGTCATTCCCAGTTCTCGTTAGTATTGAATTTGAATGCGAATATCGCGAAATTAGACAGACATAGCCAAGTTGGCTTCATACATAACAACGTACTTTTGTCGCAAATTTTGGCGATATTTCACCCATTGTCGCCACGCTTGGCAAGAATTTGCCGTTAGGGAATATAAATATATAGTGTTAAGCATGTAAGTGTTGAAACGATGGTTACAACAATGAAAAAAATTGGCGAAACCATGTTACTGAAACGAATAAATTAAACCCGTTTAAGGAGAAATACTGCTGTATCGTTTCAAAATGTCAGCAACCCTATAATTTCAAACTGCTATACCTCAGCCATTTTTAAGATAGAGGCAAATTAAAAAATGCTCTAGAATCCTCGAATCAAGACAGAACATTTAACGGAAAAAGTTTTTAGGATTTCTAATTTTATTTTTACAACTTTTTGAAATTGTAATCTTTAAATGGCTATCACAGCGCTTCCTCCAGACGCACTATCTCCAAATTCAACTGGGAGCTGCAGGCTATGGTCAAAAACATATACAAAAGAATTGGTTCAATTATCTGCATAACTTCATAAAATTTTCGATGATACAATAGTAAAAATGGAACAAAAAATCGCTATCACAGCGCCCTCTTCCGTCGAAATAGCCCCAAATTCAAGTAGGACCTGCTGGCCACAGCCAAAAACGCAGAAAAAATTTTGGTTCAATTTTAAGCATAACTTCATACACTTTTTGATGATACAATGAGGACAGACAGACGGACGGACGGACAGACAGACAGACAGACAATTTGTAAAAACATCTTTTTTGGAATCTCTGACCCCTAAAACGTGTAAATCCGTCGAAAACCGGAAGTCGAAAAAAATTTCGATTACAATACTTTTTTCTATAGAAGAAATTAAAAATTAAAAATTGGAAACATTTACTGAATACAACCAGCAGCATTAGCGGATGAAAATAATTAAAATATAATAAAGTTATGGTTTACTTTCTAATTAGGTGACCCACCCGGTGTTTTCCGTGCCCGTGATAATAACCATAAACAGAACTCAAGCTTCTATGACTCTTTTAAAAGAAGCTGCATAGAGGGGCCCAAGAAGGGATTAATATTCAAAATTGGTGGTAGATGAGAACATGAAGGTTTAATGAATTAGAACAACACATTTCTTATTTAAATTACAGATCGAATAAATATTGCTTTAGATTACCGAAAAAATGGCAGAAGATTTAGGATAAAATCACCCAGAGAATAAAAAAATGACGAATACAAATGCTAGAAAAAAATACATATGTTTACACAGGGTACAAAAGAGGACCCCCCCCCCCTCCTCCTTGTATTTGAAAGAATTAGGAAGTAAAAAAGGATTTAGAGATGTAAACATAAAAACTTTTTGTGATTATGATTGAACTGATCGCTTCATGAATGCAATTTCATTATATGATATTTTGGCTTTAAAAGTTTTATCATTAATTTCATTTATACTAATAAAAGAAAGTTGTTTGTTTTTCTGAGTTCTGTGTGTGTGTGCGAAATGACAAGCGAAATCTGCCGCACGTAGATGTCTGAAAATTTGGGTGCGGATAGTCCAAGGCAGTCCCTGAAGACCTGAGGCTCAGATTTTTCATATTTTAAGACCCGGGGCCTCTGGGGCCCTTTTAAGGTTTTTGCTTCTAAATTGTTAATAATTTGCACCGGTTTTATCCAATCTCCCTTGTTTTCGTGGCCATTTCTCCATTAAGCTTTCCGCCCATTTCCACATTGCAGTCAGGGCCCTGGCCCCCTGTAGCCCGATGCGTTGTTCACTTGAACCTTTTGTGTGCCATGCATTTTTCACCATCTCTAATTGTGTCACTCTCTCAATGCGTGAATTTTAAGTTGAGTCTTGGACTCCTCTCAACGGGCCACCACCCTCATATTTCTATTGAAGCCCTTCAACTCCTTTCCCCGGGCCAACACCTTCATATTTTTACTGTGGCACTAGAGCCCTTTTTTAGCATTTCTTTCAAATTTTATTCTAACGATTAATTTATAACCTATGCTTAATTTCGTCTAATTGAAGATGTCGCGACGTACTAGGATCTTTTAAGATGTTTTCCTCTTAAGGTCGTACTCAAAACTATCAGTTGGCCCCTTTTGGGACCTCTCCCTTAAATATCGACCGATCCACTAAGCTTTTGTTTACTGATAACTTTTTAGGACTTCCAGCTACAAATGAACGACAAAATTTTCTCGGTAAGTCCCGACCCTCCTGGGCACTTTAAAATTTTTGTGCCCTGAATTGTTAATAATTAGCAACATTTCTAGCCGATCTCCTTCTTTTTGGGGGCTTTATCTCCATTAAGCTTTTCACCATTTCTACGTTGCAGTTATGACCCTGCCCTCCTGGGACTCAGTATAGGGGAGAAAAAGAGGGGGGAGATGAAAGAAAATTTGCCGAAATCATGTTAACTAAAACTCATAAATTAAACCCTGATTTATGGATGAATTCTGCTGTCTTGTTTGAAAATGTCAGCCACCCTAAAATTTCAAAAAATTCAAATGATTCAAAAATTTCAAATGAAATAGGGGAGATGACAGAAAATTTGCCGAAATCATGTTAACTAAAACTCATAAATTAAACCCTGATTTATGGATGAATTCTGCTGTCTTGTTTGAAAATGTCAGCCACCCTAAAATTTCAAACCGCTATACCTCAGCCATTTTTTAAGATAGAGGCAAATTAAAAAATGCTCTAGAATCCTTGGATCAAGGCATAACATTTAACGGAAAAAGTTTTTATGATTTCTAATTTTATTTTTACAACTTTTTGAAATTGTAATCTTTAAATGGCTATACAATGAGTACAGACAGACGGACAGACAGACAGACAATTTGTAAAAACTTTTTTTCGGAATCTCTGACCCCTAAAACATGTAAATCCGTCGAAAACTGGAAGTTTAAAAAATTTCGATTACAATACTTTCTTCTATAGAAGAAAGTAAAAAATCATAAATTGGAAATGTTTACTGAATACAACAAGCAGCATTAGTGGATGAAAATAATTAAAATATAATAAAATTATGGTTTACTTTCTAACTAGGTGACCCACCCGGTGTTTTCCGTGCCCGTGATAATAACCATAAACAGAACTCAAGCTTCTATGACTCTTTTAAAAGAAGCTGCATAGAGGGGCCGAAGAAGGGGATTAATATTCAAAATTGGTGGTAGCTGAGGTCCGAGATTTTTTTTTTCGTTCAAGTAGTAGTTGGAAGTCCTAAGTAGTTGTCAGACAAAAAAAAGCTAGTGAATCGGCCGATTTTTAAGGGAAGATAACAAAGGGGGCTAACTGATAGTTTTGAGCTAAGAGGAAAACATCTTAAAAGATCCCGGTACTTAGCGCTTTAGAACTTCAATTTGTCGGAATTAAACATAGGGTATAAATTAATCATTAGAACAAAATTTAAAGAAATGCTTAAAAAAAGGGTCCTAAAGGCCCAATAAAAATATAAGCGTGGTGACCCGGGGAGAGTAATCCAAGGTTAAGCTTTAAAGTCGCTTAGTAAGAGGGTGACAGAATTATGGGGGTGAAAAATGCATAGCACACAAAAAGTTCAAGGGGCCTCGAGTCGGGCCCCAGGGTCCTAACTAGAATGTAGAAATGTAGAAATAACTAAATGGAGAAAAGGCACCAAAAACGAAAAAAAATCCGATTTAAAGGAGCAAGTTATTAAAAATTTAGGGAACAAAAACTTCAACGGTGCCCCGATACCGAGCCCCACGGGGTCCCGGGTCTTAACTGGAACATAGAAAAGGGTAGAAAAGCCTAATGGAGAGAAGGCACCAAAAACGAAGGAGATCTGAGAAAAATGGGGCAAATTATTAATAACTTAAGGCACAAACATTTAAGGTGCCCAGGGGGCCCGGGACTTATCCGAGAAATTTTTTGGCGTTCATATAGTAGCTGGAAGTCCAAAAAAGTTATCATAAAAAAAAACAAAAAAAAAACTAGTGGATCGGTCGATTTTTAAGGGAGCTATATTAGAGGTCCCAAAAATTGCCAAATGATAGTTTTGAGTAAGGCCTTAAGAGGAAAACATCTTAAAAGATCCTAGTACATAGCGCTTTAGATCTTCAATTAGTCGAAATTAAGCATAGGATATAAATTAATCATTAGAATAAAATTTGAAAGAAATGCTAAAAAAGGGCCCTAGTGCCACAGTAAAAATATGAAAGTGTTGGCCCGGGGAAAGGAGTCGAAGACTCAACTTAAAAGTTAAGCATTGAGAGGGGGGAAAATGCATGGTTCACAAAAGGTTCAAGTCAACACCGCATCGGGCACCAGGGGAAAAAGGGTCCTAACTGAAATGTAGAAATGGGTGGGGAATTTAATGGAGAAAGGCCCACAAAAAGAAGGGAGATCAGATGAAAATGGGGCAAGTTATTAACAATTTAGATGCAAAAACCGTAAAAGGGCCCTAGGGGCCCCGGTTTTTAAAATATTAAAAATCTGAGCGTCAGGTCTGTAGGACCTGCCTTGGACTATCCACAACCAAATTTTCAGACTTCTACGTGCGGTAGATTTCGCTTGTCATCGCGCACACGTACACAGAACTCAAACAGACAAACACTTACCTTTTATTAGTATAGATGAAATAAATGAAAAAACTTATAAAACAAAATACTACTTAATGAAATTGCATTCATGCAGCAATCAGCTCAATCACAGTCACAAAAAGTATATTATGTTTACATCTCTCAATACTTTTTTTACTTCCTATTTCTTTCAAATATAAGGGAGGGAGGGGGTTGTACCCTGTGTATACATCTGTCAACTAATAATTAAAAAAAAATTCTAGAATTTGTATTCGTCATTTCATGATCTGGGTGATTTTATCCTAAATCCTTCGCCATTTTTTTCGGTTATGTAAAGCAATATTTATTCTATATCTTATTCATTAAACTTTCATGTTCACAATAAGGAAATTCCCCAAAAAATCACTTATAAAAAATTCCTCCGAAATCGCCATTAAAATGTTAGTTATAATTCTGTATATCTAAAAAACAAATTATCATTAAATAATTTTACTAAATTATCCTTATTTTTATCATAATAGCCTTCAAAGACATTTTCACTAACGACGAATTGACGTCGCGACGAATTGATGCCACGACGAATTGACGTCGCGACGAATTGAACCCACGACGAATTAACGTCGCGACGAATTGATACCACGACGAATTGACGTCGCGACGAATTGAACCCGCGACGAATTGACGCTGCGACGAATTTTGCGCGATGAATTTTTCCGCGATGAATTGTGTGTTTTCGCTGCGACGAATTGAGCCGCGACGAATTGAGCTCGCGACGAATTGAGCTCGCGACGAATTGAGCTCGCGATGAATTGACGCTGCGATGAATTGACGCTGCGACTAATTGTGTGCGATGAATTGTTCCGCGATGATACTATTCGATCTGCAAAACAGGCGTCTCCTGCTTCTGCTTCAAGCTATTCAGTGGCAAATGAAAGGGGTAATTAAATAGAAGATGTGATTGAGATGGAGACTGAGGAAGACAAGGCGGGCACCAAACACGCGTCTTACACAGCGTCTCTTCAGTAGCCCACAAGGAGTGTTCAAATACGTTTAAAACTGGATAACACAGTTCTTGTCAGTGAAAGGTATGATGTTTCCAACAGAGCCACGACTGATATTGCATCGAGTGTTATGCAAGTTTTGGGTTTAATATCCGAATCAGATACCAGCCTCGTCCCAGACAAAAATAAAATATGGAGGTAGAAAATCGAGAATTTACAAAAAATTGGTCTCAAAATCAGATGAAAATCGTTCCACTCTAATTTTAATGGACGACATGACAAAACTTTAACATCAGAAAGACTCGGAGACAAGCAGGTTTAAAGAACATTTGTAGAAGCGCATTACTGTATTGTATAGGAGCCTTGTTCTACGTACATGGGCCATGTTACACATGAAAACGGGTCTAGCTTTGATATATCTAGTAGCATTAACGAATATGTAACAAGTGCTTTATTGCATGAATTTACAAACCTTATTATTCTCGGTGTAACGCCAATGAAGTGAACACATGAGTGTCTAATGGCGTAATTCGCAGGCTTGAATTGAAACTTCATAGGCCAGTCCAGTGGATTATCTGCTTACTTTATATCAATGAGTTGCCATTACGACACCTATTTGAGTCCATAGACGGCAAGTCAACTGGCCCCACATCCTACACCGGAGACATTGGACGAAATCTCAAAGGATGCGAAAATTTTTCAATTGTTGCTTTCAATAGTATTGAATGCAAGTTGCCAGACATTGATCATAACACCCTCAGATCAGATCAGAAATACTTATTAGACATTTGTACTGCCATTAGTTCTGGCGTTTGTTGATCAGATCTAGCTATACGGATACTGGGAAAGTTGAATTTCTCCCGCTGGCTAACAACTTCCAATCGAATACTGAGGTTATATATATCTACATCAGACCCATCAAATGAGTTGCTAACTTTGGATGTATTCATTCTAAGGATCTACGCACCCTCATGGTTCCGAATAAAGATTCATAATTCCATAAAGGATGGTGCTAGACACCTGTGGCATTTCATCAGCTCATCTTGGTACTTGGAAAAGAAGTATCTTGACGTAATTGAACCAGTTCTTTTTCGCAACGCTTACTTAGCGGCTCCAAGAAACACGCTTTTGTCTATGTTAACTGGTGAGAAGTGCCATATTAGGACCCTTGCACCTCGGCTTATTATCAAGGCAAGGAAAATTAGCCCAGACGGAAATTGTGTTCGCAAATTCGTTATTCCTGCTGTTAACTTTGGAGCTACAGACTATGTAGATCTCATTGACTGGCAAGCTTGTTATGTGATATCGCCTCCTGTTCTCAAAGATATCAGTTCTCAAGAATTTCTGAAGATGATACAGGACATAATACCAATGGATTTTTGGGACATTATTAAATTTCATTCACACAAACAAGTGGTTGAGCGGATTGTGAAACTAGTCACTGCAGCCTCCGGAAAAACGGTTGGGCGGCAGAACATGGATAGATTTATTAGAGCAACACTAGAATGCAGAAAACACATGTCAAAATTTGAGACCAAAAATGATTACAAGCAGTAACGATTTTGTCATTTGTTTGTTCGAAAGGTAAAATAAAGATTGTGTTCGCATTAAAATGATTTATGTATGACGTGTATTTATTTACAGTTTTGCCTTCATTTTTCAAAAATTTGGTGTTGATGAAGCGGCAGAAGATATTAACGTATAATTGTAATTTTTTTATGGCTGCTGTTGTTAAGAAATAGTAACTTGTAAACACTACCCCAAACCGATGAGCAAAAACTGTGATTATGTATTAATTTTTTTTAAAATCATTTTTAGTCCAATTTTTGGAACTTTCGGCCCACTGAGACTACAGAAGATATCAACCCGCATCTTTAAGATTCCGTACACTTTTTAATAAAGGGAGTTCACAACTTTTCCGCACTACCGCAAAGAGATCTAAGAAATTTGGATTTTTTCGATACACCCTGATACACATGCCAAAAATGTGACAAATGCATATGTATGTGCCATAAAAATGAAACGAATGAGGAATGTGCTATAAAAATGCAAGTGCAATTTTATTGTAGTATAAAAGTGTTTACTTGTTATATTTTACGGGTTGATTTTTTTTAACGTCATTTTTTTCTATGCTATAGAAAATTAGTAATTTCTATTACATAACATTTAAATGTTAAAACCACAGTCGGGTATGACACACCCAGAGGGCCTTCTCGTGTGCATTTTTTTCAATTTCCCGTGTTAAAATGAAAGAATAATTTTTCATTTCTGTAATAATATTACGGGCAAATATTATCTGTTGGTTGCCACAAATTAAAGTTTAATTTTTCACACATTGCCTAATTTAACTAGTTTGCGAAAGAAAGAGAAAGAAAACCTCCAACAGAAAATTAAATAACTGTATCATATTATTGCCTTCTAGAAAAACAAAAATGAATTGTAATAACTGGTTGCAATTTTTAAAAAGAATCATGATATACTATCTCACAAGTTAGGAACAAACTGACTGCGAATATAAAAAAAGGTTAAATAAAAATAACAAAATGCGTAAACTCTTTGGAATTTCCAAGGTGTCTCCCACCTCTATTACAAATGACAAAATTTTAGATTTCTCCTTTAAAATGCAGAATTCGTATTCGACACGTTTATTCTCAGAATTCGTAATACTAATTTTCTAAAATTAAATAAGCTGAAAATTTTATTTATATTTTTTTCAGTAAAACTTTACATAATCTGAGATAATTGATCTGAATTTCTTTTCTATTTTTAAATTATTTCTAGTAAATAAACAGAATAATAACATAATAATAAGTATAAATAACACACAAATTTAACAGATATTTAATCGTACTAACTGTTTAAACACTGACATAATCAAAATCAAAAAGGCTGCTGTAGGTAGTGAAATCTTTGCCGATTTCTTCCTTGAAGAACCTCTGGCATGTAGGTAATACAAAACCATAGTTTTTAATAAAATAAATATGCATATTTAAACACATAATTGATATTTTTCTTAAAAAAAGGCTTTATTGTGTTGTTATCAGGCAATCTAAATATATGTATTAAATTAAAAAAAAAGTATCATATTTCAAGTTTTTAAATGAAACTGAAATATTTAATATCTGTAAATAACTAAATCTTCTTCGTTTTACGTTACAAACATTAAAGTTTTAATAAAATTAATAAAGCTTAAAATTCCTTTTTGTAATTTTTAATTGGAAAAGGTTTCTAAAACATATATACATACTAATAAATTATAACTTTATTTTATTTATTTTTATTTATTTTATATTTGATCATTTTCTAAATAATTTAAATAACATGATATTCTTCAATTTAAAATATTTTAATGATAAACATTTTACTTTTTTAAAACTCTGTATTGTATTTTTCAATGATCAATTAAATATAAGAATATAAGATATTTGTTATGTTCGTTAAGTTAATTTTTCATTTTTCACCGCTTCAGAAAAAATTAATAAAATAATCGAGTCAAAATATTTTTTGAAAACATCTTTATATTTTAAAAGTATAATATAGTTTTTTTTTTCAAATCTTGATAGGTATTGATATTTGGTGTCATTTTAGTCATATATATATATATATATATCTATTTTCAAATATTGTCTGGTTATTTATACAATATTACATATTTCCTTATTTTTAATATAGAAAATGTTGATGTTTGCCCTTAACCGTAAAAGAAGACAGATGAAATGAATTTGTTGCTATTCTAGAAAAACAATTCCACGTAGATGAAAGTCATAAACAAGGAATTCCCACAAATGAGTCAACTTAATTTCGGCATTAGATTTGGAAATGCGGACATCGCGCATTCATTTGTGAACTAAAATCCTAAATTTGAAATAAGGAGAGAATGAACGGAGAAACTTTTACTAAATGAAAAATATTATATTACTTTACGTTGAATTTATCCATTTAGGTCATTCTTGCTAAAAGATTGTTTTAGTAAAATAAAACAGTATACTTTGAAACAAAAAAAAAAAAAAATATTTTTAGCGAAATTTTAGGAGTTTTAATTCATGTCTTAAAAAAAGTAGATATGGAAAATCTAGAGAAAAATTTTGTTACTGGAATTATTATTATTATTATTATTATTATTATTTGCGTTTGTAAGAATGAAATTTGGAAGTTTATATACTTTTTGGCACCAAATAAATGAATAACAGCGTAAATCGATAACACTCTAATGTTAGTAATGAGTTCTATAGTAAAACGAAACTTATTATTATTTCGATAACTAAGACATACTTTTTCGTGCTACAACTTTGTCTTCTGAAGTATTTTGAGCTCGAATGCGTTCTTTATAACTCTGAATGAATAAAATAACGTAATCACGTCTCTTTAAACTGCATACTGTATGGGTTATAGCGTGCTAATGTAGTACTTTTGACATGCAAATTAGACAAGTCCAAAAAATGCCAGGCCTTGAAAATATGCGTGTTTCTTTAATCTGTTAAAATTTAAACTTAGTTGATTTAAATCTTGTTAATGTGAAATATTAATTTTCTGAAAAATGATGAATAACAAAAACTTCGTAATGATTCATTTTTAGTATTTAAAAAAAAAAAAAAAAAAAAAAAAATCACAAGCAACAACCAAATGCAAGCACTCTATTTATTGATGAAATTGAACAGCAGATAGCACAAACAATTTAAAGGTTACATTTAGAATTTTTTTAAAGAAAACAAAACACTGAAATTTATATCCTATGGCAAAAATAAGAAAACGCTAAAATTTAAAAACGCAATTGTAATAACGTATGATAATATACGTTCGTCTCTTATTTCAGTGCATTTGACGCGCATATCAGAATTTTTTTTTATATTTTGCTTACCTATGATACATTTATAGGTTAGGACTTCTTGGAAAACAAGCGGATATGCTAGTAACGAAATCATTGCATTTTTATTTTATTTGCATTTTTAACACAAGACGGTGATAGCATAATATATAAGTAAATATTAGAGATTTTTATTCATGTTTTATATATTAAAAATAACAATATAAAGACAATAAAGCACTCTATTTATTGATGAAATTGAACAGCAGATAGCACAAACAATTTAAAGGTTACATTTAGAATTTTTTTTTTAAAGAAAACAAAACACTGAAATTTATATCCTATGGCAAAAATAAGAAAACGCTAAAATTTAAAATATACGCAAGGATTACCATTTCACATTATTTTCTAAAGAAAAAAATGAATTTCAAAGGATTCAGTTTACTTTTGAACGTTGCGATCAAATCGTGAAAATTAAATACTAGTGTTTTGGTGAAAAAAACGAGATTTGCAATATTACGATTTTTCTGGAGGATGACGACAATAACAGCCAGACTATGGTTTAGAATTTAAATTCGTTTAATTTAAGAAAATAAAGAATGGTTTGATACCCAATCTTTCAGACAAAATGCGGGCTATATCCTATTCGTATTAAAGTCACCCAGACAATCCCCAAAATGGTGTTTCCAATTTTGGCAAACAAATTGGGCTGAACAATTTGGCGCCAGGTTACATGGGTTCACTCAGAAAGAAACTTCAGTTAGAAATGAAACAGTAGGAAACTTATAAAATCATAACGGCAGGGTTTATAACGTTGCCAACCAAACACGGTAAAAGTACTTTGACAAAATTCATGAAGAATATATAAATAATTTCCCTGAGTCGAAAAAAACGAAACACAATTAAGAAAAATACTTTGTTATGAGAAAAATAATATCAATAAAACAAAATCACTAGGAAATTTTTAAAATATGTAAACTTGGATAGAGCGTAACTCCAGAGAGAATATTGTTTCTTTTTTCCATTTTAATGTACTCGAAAAATGGATTAAACCTTTAAATTAAAACGCGAATTTATTTGCAAGATATAATAATTATAGATTTAAATTAAATTTGAATCATTATACAAAATAAATTACTTTAAAATGTACCGAGAAGTGGAATTACAATTGAATTTTGGGTAAAAAAAGTTAATTATAAGTAAAATGCATTTTTATATTTTGGAGTAAATGAGAAAAGTTGAAACCATATTCAATATTACAGTGCCAGTGGGAACATATACCAAGTGTCAGAAGATAATTAAGTTAATAGCTTAGCTTGTTGCAACGTTAAGCACACTTTAATCTAGAAAATGTTTTCTTCCATGTGAATAACGTTCGGCATATAAACATTACAAGCGTTCAGAGTGCTCGCTTTGGGTGAAGGTGTGGATCTTGAAAGTGGAGTTCGAAATGTCAATCATGATTCATATATGTACGTAAGTTTAATAAGTTTAAGGAGGTATAGGCAGATTAGAATTCTATATTGTAGTCTAAAATATGACATTCCTCAAAAAAATTTATCACAAATCCAGAAATTTTTCCTAGGACAATTTGTGCAATGTTGATCCATAAAATGTAATATGTTGCATTCAACTTTTTTTGCGGCAGCTATTATCAAATGGGTTTATACAATCCGTACGTGTTTATTTAAATGTCTTCTTATCCTTAAATTTTTAAGGGTTGTTCTACGTTTGAATTATATTTCCGGCAGACTTAGCGTTTTGTTATTTTCAGGTGGTTCCGTATAATCATCTTCAGAATATGAGAATGATGTGAGTGTTGCATCAGGACTTGCCTTCGACTATCTTCATCCAAATTTTCATACCTCTACGTAAGACAGATTTTCCTAGCCATTGCCAACAGACAGACAAAATATATTCTTTTATTAGTATAGTTGTATTGATTACATTATTTGTATTTCTAACATGAAGCATTACTGTTCAATCTTTTTAATTGATGTCTGTTTACAAATTTATATATTGACATTTATACTTACAATAAAAAAACTAATAATTCAGGAGATTATTTATGATTTTTCACGGTAAAAACACATAAATATAAACCGAAGTGATTCTGTATATTTTTGGAATATTGTACAATATGAAAATAAAAACAAACACTACAGTATTTGTGAAACTGGTTAATTTACTAGTAATTTGCTAAGGTCCCATCTCACTGGAGTTCTAAAATGCGTATTAGCCGACTCCTGATACAATCCCGAAATTGCATCTATCGGGAATAATTTTTTCGTAAAAAAGAGAAAATTCTAATTTTATATAACGGATTTTGTTTTCAGTGTATACTATTACTGGGATAATGCCAAACTGTTTGTCCAGCGTTCTGGACGCTGCTTTTTTTTTATACCGCTGACCAGGCCCCTACCTGCCAGGCTTTTGCCTGGCTTAACGAGTTGATACCTGGCAACGGGGCGATGATTCGCCTGTTCTCTGCTTAGCGAAGATGTGTTTGTTAAATCTATAGGCCGACGTGGTTTCAGTGCGTCATGTTGCTTTAATTGCTTTTTTCTTAGTTGGCTGTTGCTAATTGATTTTGGATGAGGCGGTTCAGCACTGCGCAGTGTAGCGAAGTCATGCCGGACGGATGTGAGATGCTGGGATATTTACTATTTCCTCGCTGCATCGCTCATCCATACGTTATGCCATCGCTACTCGAGTTGGTCTCGTAATTTAGAGCCTTTATCTCGTGACGAGACCTTCACCAGACTAGGCACCTCCAGAGGTATTATTCACAGGTAACTTGGAGGACTTTACACCCACGACGGATTTTACATGCACCGGGGCCATTAGCGTACCAGATCGCCGCATCTGAAAAGGAATGGGGTTAGACATTTTACAACACTTTTAATACTACAAACTAAGTGCTACTTTTAGACTTTAAGTACTATTACTTTACTTGGTTGTTTGTCTTAATTTAGTTGTAGTTCTACCCTTCGATAATTTTAACTGAAACTAAATATTCTACAGTTGCTTATTCTTACAGGGGGGACATTATACGCATAATTTACTAAATTAAGAGAGGGTTTGTACCTTCGGCTATATATTATCTATATATAATTTATATAACTTATATAAATATGGGAGGATAGGGATAAATGGTTAAATACTAACTAAATATAATTAATGGTATAATGTTTATAACTAGCACTAACTTAGCTTTGGAGGTGCTGAGAAGATTAATTTAAGTTAAAAATTGCTACTAAAACTGCTTAACTAATACGTACTAAAATTAGATGGGATACTAAAGTTACCTAACAGTTTACAAGGGGGATGAACTTGGATTTTATTCCTTAACTACAAACTTTAATTTATTTCTAATTCTAAAAAATTACTATTAACTACCTTTAATATTTATTTATACCTTCAGATATTCTATACCATACTTACTGATGTTGGTATTTAGGATTTAGAACGCTGCTTACGCTGCTTACTGGATAACATGGAGCTCCCAATCAGACATGGATGTTTGTAGTGCGTCGGAATACATGTTTAAAGACAGGTTTCTATCTATTTAGTACATATCGTCGGTACCATGTCAAACTATCGAATTTGAAAATAGCTACTTTTCAGGAAGGCAAAAAAAAACTGTTTTAATTATGGATTTAAAATCAGCGCTTGGCGGAAGTAACTAATTGTTATATATTAGTTGTGCTGTTTAATATCCTATTTAAGATAAATCATTTGGCTAATTTTATTCGCCAAAAATTCACATTCGATACTTTGAAATGCTATGATTATTTGTACTTTTCTCAGTTTTTGCAAAATTTTACAAGTCAAAGTATCGAATTTGCCGTATTCGATAGTTTGACTTGTAAAATTTTGTACTTTTCTCAGTTTTTGCAAAATGTTATAAGTCAAAGTAGCGAATAAGCCGTATTCGATAGTTTGACTTGTAAAATTTTCGTATTTACATATTCAATATAAAATAATTAACAATTTTCTTTAATAATTTACAAAATGAGCTTACTGTAAATTGGTAAATTAAAAAACTTACTTCAGGCGTTATGCAAATTTTATAAAATATAAGAAAACAAATAAATAACACACAAATAGAGGGGTGGGGATCCATGGAATGTTTTCGACAATTATCGTTCATTTACAGGGGCACTCAAAACGTTTCGGTTACAGTGCCGTCTATTAGCGATAATTGTAGGAAGTGCGTTTTCAATTGCGGTATGCATTTTTAAGTTTAACTATTTGCACACTACATGTGTATAAATTATACAGATTATATACAGGACTATGCCAAATAATTTGTAAGCATTAGAAAGTATGATTCTGAATTTCTTAAAGGTATTTTTAGCTCTCAGGCTATGAAAGCCTGAGAGCTAATGTACCCGCCCGTTCTGTATGTATGTACGCATGTACGTAACGCGATAACTCTTGACAGAAATAACTGTTTTGTTTAAAATTTTATTTATAGGTTCCTTGTGATAAGGCGCTTCCCTGATTAGTTTTGGGGGTTGATTGGTAAACTATAAAGGGGGGAACGGGGGCTATCCCCCTTAATTTAGATAAATTGTTTTTTCATGCAGAATTATCCCATTTTCTTCAAATTTTGTATATAGGTTCATTGTGATAAGGTTCTTTCTTGATTAGTTTTGGGGGTTCATAGGTTAAGTATAAAGGGCCTAACGGGGGGTGGGTAATCCTCCCCCTTAATTTAGATAAATGAATTTTTCATGCAGAGTTATCCGATTTTCTTCAAGTTTTGTATATGGGCTCATTGTGGTAAGGGGCTTCCCTGATTAGTTTTGGGGGTTCATTGGTGAAGTGTAAAGTAGGGGAACGGGGGGGGGTAACCCCCACCCGCTTAATTTAGATAAATGGGTTTTTCATGCAGAATTATCCGATTTACTTCAAATTTTGTATATATCTTCATTGTGATAAGGCGCTTGCCTGATTAGTTTTGGGGGTTCATTGGTTAAGCATAAAGGGGGGGGGACGGGGGGCTAGCCCCCTTTAATTTAGATAAATGGATTCTTCATGCAAAGTTATCCGATTTTCTTCAAATTTTGTATATAGGTTCATTGTGGTAAGGTGCTTCTCTGATTAGTTTTTGTGGTTCATTGGTTAATTATAAGGGGGAGAAACGGGGGATGTTTCCCCCTCTAATATATTGTTGATTTCTTCCTTTTTCGAGGGCTTATTTCAAATTCTTTGAAATAAGAATATAATTTACAGTTAGTGTGAGTAACCTGTGAGCTCAATGCCGTCAGTTTAACTGGGCAGTTTTCTTTTATTTAGCTGTGTTATGTATTTCCAAATTATTAGTATATGTTTGTAGAATACAATTAAAATCATATACAGGGCCACGCAAAGAACTGGATTCTGGAACATCTATAGATGATAATTTCTGGAAATGTTATTTCAGTAGTTTTAAACCTCTTTTAGCCAGAATTAAAATTTAACTTATTATGTGGTTTGTATAGAAATTTGTAGGTAATATACAGGGCTGTACACAATATTCAGGTATGTGTTCATCTATTGGTAGAAATTTCTGAATGTGAATTTTCAACCTATTATACGTTTTCTTACTAAACTAAAGTTTAGCATACAATGTAGGATACATACAAACCTATAGATCAAACACAGGGCTACACAACAGAATTGGAGTATTTTTAAGGATTATGGTTAGATAATTCCTGAAATCTGGTTTTCCACGTGTTATGTGTTTTCTAAAATGTTTACTTAGTTATCTTATGTACCTTAATAAACTGCGACGTTTTGGTAAAATATTCTAGTGCGGGAAAGTGTTTCGTAGCATGATTCGCGCATGATTTTTAACAGTTTCCGACATAGTTGAAAAGTGTTTATGAATTCGATTTGTCTGTCTGCCGACTGTCCTGAAATGTAGTCGGATTGCCATAGAATTGATATATGTTATTGATGTTTATTAGGGCTTGTCCGATATTCACAATGAAGGGTATAGCGCTTATACTTCATGTCAGTGGCATTCAAAATAATACCGTTACATTATGGTCTATAGGGAAAATTCTTTGCAGTGTATTTTACAGATGTTCCGCTATTTCAACTATATTGAAATTTATATACATCGCTGCAGTGCACTACAAGATGCTTCCTTTCGAATATGGCACGTGTAGCACTTATAATTAATTAGTTTACAGGGAAACTAAAAGGTATTCCATTTTATTATGTTCTATGGGGAACATCGTTTGCGGTGCATTTTAATCATGTTACACTATTATAAACATATTAAAATCGTTAAGAATTTCTAAGGTACACTAAGGCATGCTTTCTTAAAATATGGAGTGTAAAGCATTTATCATTTATTTACAGGGCCACATAAAAGTATTCGGTTACATAATTTTTTACGGGGATAAACTGTTTGCAGTGCATTTTAATTATGTTACACTATTTGTGATATAATGAAATTGATATACATTTACTACAAGTTACTTGTTTATAATATGATGTGCATAGTATTTATCGTTCATTTACAGGGACACACAACATATTTCGGACACAGTACTGTATCTGATGTATTATCTCTATAATTTCTGGAAATGCGCTTTCTGTCAGGTAATGCGTTTAACTAAATTTTTGCATACTATGTGATATGTACAAATGCTATAGATTATATACAGGACTACACAAAAGAATTCGTAAGCATTACTGTGTATCAGCGTAAATTTCTTAAAGGTTTTTTCTAATCGAATTAGGAATTTTGAACGTGGAATATATTTAGCCTACTAAGAGATGTTTGTAAAATATAAATAAAATTATATACAGGGCCACGTAAAGAACTGGATACATGGCCGCCTATGTATGATAATTTCTGAGAAGTGTGATTTCAGTAGTTTTCAGCGAATTTTTGCCTGAATTTAACTTTAGCTTATTATGTGTCGTGTATAAAAATCTTAAGATAGTATACAGGGTTGTACAAAAGAATCAAAATATGTTTTCGTCTACCGTTTGAAACTTCTGATGGTGAATTTTCAACTACGTTATGTGTTTTCTTAGTAAACTAAATTGTAGCATATTATATTATACAAATCTATAGGTTATATACAGGGCTGCACAAAATAATTGTAGTACTTTATTGGCTATGGCCTGTAATTTCTGAAAACTGGTTTTTAAATGTGTTTTTGCGTTTTCTAAACTGTTTACTTGGATATCCTATCTACCTTATTGCACAGAGAAGGCTTATTAAAGTTAGTGTTGGAAAGTGTTTCATATTCTATGCTTGATGCATGATTTTTCTTTCTTTTACTTTATTCTGTCTTTACAAGAAGAAAGTATTGGATTCGTGAAAGAACTCGAATTCCGTTTTCGACGGATTTATACGTTTTAGAAGGTCCAGAAAACGATTTTATTGCTTTTAAAAAATGTCTGTCTGTGTGTCTTTATTTGACAAAAAAATGTTTGTGCGTTTTATATCAGGAAATAAAGGACGGAACTTACAAAAACTTTAGATTCTGTTAGACCTTGATATAAATTAGCGCTGATTAGTTTTTGGTGTAAATCGTCCAAGAGGTGTCTCTGCTGTGCTGTATGTTTCACGATTTCCGAAATAGACTCTCTATCTCAAGAACTAATACACGTATTTTCCTCAAACTTTAGATTCAGTTAGATGTAGAAATAAGGTGTTGCTTATTATATTTTGGTATAAATCGCCCGAAAGGTGACGTTGCTATACTGTCTTTTTAACGATTCCCGTGATACCTAATATCTCAAGAACTAAAGCAGGGATTCTCATCAAACTTCAGATTCAGTTAGACCTTGATATAAATTGGTGCTGATTAGTTTTTGGTGTAAATTGCTCAACAGGTGGCGCTGTTATGTTGCATTTTTCCCGATTTCCATTATAGATATATTTCAAGAAATAATGCAGATTCAGTTTGGCCTCTATATAAATTGGTGCTGATTAATTTTTGTCTAAATCGGCCAACAAGTGGTGCCTGCTATGCTGCATTTTTCATGATTTTCGCAATAGCTCTCTCTCAAGAAGTAACACACAGATTTTCATTAAACTTCAGATTCAGTTAGACGTAGACGTTCACATAGGTTTCTACTGATTAAGGTTTAGTGTATGTTGCCCGACAGGTGGCGCTTGTATACTGCACTCTCACGACTTCCGCCATAGATATATTTAAAAAACTAATTAACTTTCACCAAATTTCGTATTTTGTTATACCTTGACATAAATAGATCATTATTGGTTTTGGGTGTATACCTGCCAACAGGTGTCGCTGCTATGTTCTGTTTTTCACGATATCCGTGATAAATATATCTCAAGAACGAACAATTTATCATTTAATTTTGTCTTCAGATAATTTCATTTATGTAGAGGAAATTTTAGGCTTAGTTCTTTCTTGTTAAGTTATTAGTGTTAGAGAAGTTGTGAAAAATTAACTTTACAGAACAAAAAAGGAAAACAGAATCTGATTTTAGAGTTCCAAAAGAGTATCTACCGCAGACGACTTTTAATTTGATGGAATATAAGTATATTCCACTATTAACGTTTATTAAATAAAAAACAACTGCGACTGAAAACTAATCGTTGGGGGCCACCGTAATACTTACACACCATGGATATGCATAATGTAAAATATTAAAACAAAAATGTGTAAACTACTTATGAAATGCATTGCAATTCAAATAAAATCGTGGCTTGATGACGTCATAAACTTTAAAGGCTCGATTACTGAATTGCTTGAAAGAGGTTTTTCCTTATAACTCCAAAAATAATAATCCTATTAACTAGCGGTTTATTGCATCTGATTAAGCGTCAAATTTCCAATTAAAATATATCTTTGAAGTGAAATTTGGATGAAATACAGGGTCATGAAAAATCGAAGAGTGTGGTAAATAGGATTACAAATATCTCGGCAACTCATTATCCGATCGACTTCATGCTTTATGCAAAATTTATGTTTTTTTATTGACTTTTATGTTCATTTCTTAAAATAAACAATTTCGAAAATTTTTATATACCTTTTATCAGAACGAATATTTCGAGAGTCCGAAAAAAATAGTTCCGGTTAATCGAGGTTATTGAAATGAAATAGGCTTCTTCCCATTATTACATACTAAGTACATACAAAATTGCAAGTCTCTATCTCAATTTTTTCGGGAGATAGAGTGTTTACAGACACACAGACACACAGACGGACGGCAAATTTTTTTTTCTAAAAATATGTTTTTCGGAATCTCCAGTGTCTGAAACGTGTAAATCCGTCAAAATTTTTTTTTTCGATTTTCAAAACGGTTACAAGACTTACCCTATACTACCTATGATGGGTAAGTAAACTAGTCGCTGGGGGCCACAGTAATACTTACCCATCATGGAAATGCATAATATAAAATATTAAAATAAAAATTGTGTAAACTACTTATAAAATGCATTGCAATTCAAATAAAATCGAGGCTTGATGACGTCACAAACTTTAAAGGCTCGATTACTGAATTGCTTGAAAGAAACATCCTTATAACTCCAAAAATAATAATCCTATTAACTAGCGGTTTATTGCATCTGATTAAGCGTCAAATTTCCAATTAAAATATATCTTTGAAGTGAAATTTGGATGAAATACAGGGTCATGAAAAATCGAAGAGTGTGGCAAATAGGATTCCAAATATCTCGGCAACTCATTATCCGATCTACTTCATGCTTTATGAAAAATTTATGTTTTTTTATTGTCTTTTATATTCTTTTCTTAAAATAAACAATTTCGAAAATTTTTATATACCTTTCATCAGAACGAATATTTCGAGAGTCCGAAAAAAATAGTTCCGGTTAATCGAGGTTATTGAAATGAAATACGCTTCTTCCCATTATTACGTACTAAGTACATACCAAATTGCAAGTCTCTATCTCAAATTTTTCGGGAGATAGAGCGTTTACAGACACACAGACACACACACAGACACACAAACAGACGAACGGCAATTTTTTTTTTCTAAAAATATGTTTTTCGGAATCTCCAGTGCCTGAAACGTGTAAATCCGTCAAAAAAAATTTTTCGATTTTCAAAACGATTACAAGACTTACCCTATACTACGTATGATGGGTAAGTAAAACAGTAGAAAATAATATACATAAATTTCATTAAAATTGTTACAATGTATGAGAAATTATTTTTGCACTATAGATTAAATGAAAATAACAAAATTTACATTTGAAAAGTAAGTGTTGTGTCATTCAATTATAGAAAAATGCTCAAGATTTTAGTCACTAAAAATGCATCATTTTAACAACGATATATTTCAAAAGTCACGCTATTTGTCAATTGCACTTTCTCGTTAGATGATTTCTGTCTTTTTTCGCAACATCAGAAAAACCGTGTTTCCACCGTTATAGAAGATAAATTAAAAATTAAAAAAAATCCCTGACGGCTCGGCTTACAGGCACAGGTAGATTTCGAAAACACAGACCGTGGGGCACCTGTTTGTGGGGATTTTCTGAAGAAATTACCTTTTTGTCATGATGCGTCATTTGGGAACACCCATTTCGAAACCTAACTTGTTTGTATGCAAAGCCGGCAAGATTTTTTTTTTTTTTTTTTTTTTTTTTTTTTTTTTTTTTTTTTTTTTTGCTTTAAGGGTTGGTCCTTTAAAAAACTTGCAAGTATAAAAGTTTTAGATAATATTAAGATGATTTATAATAAATTCAAGCGGATTTGATTTCTTGTGAATTGACAAAGTTATGAATTTTTTTTTTCTAAAACCCCCTTTTTCACCCCTTGCGGTCATTTTTAATGATATCAACAATCTGTCATGCAAAAATTTTCGGCCCTTTTCCTAGAAGTAATAATAACTTGGACGAATTCGATACGTATCATAATTAAGAAATTATGGCAATTTTTTCTGTTTTCACAAAAAGCCCCCCGCCCCACGTCCCCCCCCCTTGGTTCGATTCTGCCCTTTAACGAGCTTGACTGCGATTTGTGCCGAATTATTGCAGTTATCGTGTCCATAAAAAAGTGACATAGATAGATAGATGAATATAAAAAGTTTTGAACTAGGGATGATTTTGGGTTCTGGGAGTCCTGATCGGCGTAGATCTGCAAAAATTTTTCAAAAATTCCAAAATAGGAGAGAATGTAATAGGTAGCATTTCTTACGAAATCTACCTAAAAGGAAGAAAAATCTAGTGTCAAGCATAGATTACGCAATAATTACCAACACTTCCAGAATACTATAACGAAACTTTATCATTTAATAAGGTGAGAGAAGATATTTAAGTAAATAATTTCGTAAAAAGCATTACATAAAAACAATTACTCTCTAGTAATTACCGTCCATAGCCGAAAAAGTAGTTGAATGGATCTGTGAAGTTCTGTAAATGATCTACAGATTGGTATGTAACCTAAAATCTATAATCTATAATCTATAATATAAGTATGCGAAAATTTAGTTTAGTTACAAAACACATAACCCAGTTGGCACTTTCTACCTTTAGCAATTTTCGACAATAAACGGAAGCGAACTCGAATTCTTTTGTACAGCCTTCTATATTATCTACAGATTTTAATACATGTCGCATAATATGGTAAAAAAAAAAAAAAAAAAAAAAAAAAAAAAAAAAAAAAAAAAAAAAAAAAAAACTTATTACACTATTAAAATACACTTCTAGAAATTACCGTCCATAGCCGATAATGTATCCAGTTCTTTGCGTAGCCTGTATATTATGAATTCATTTATATTCTACAAACATATCTTAGTACTAAATATAATTCAACTCGAAATTACATAACTCAATTAAAAACCACCTTTAACCAATGCATGCCCGTACAGTGTAATGTTTACAAATTCTTTTTTGTTGCCCAGTATATGATCTATAAAATTTATACATACCACGTAGTATGCAAATAGTTAAACTTAAAAACACATACAATAATTGAAAACCCACTTCCAGCAATTATCACTAATATAAGCACTGTAACTGAATTCCTCTGTGTGTCCCTGTAAATTAACGGTAACTGTCATGCATGTCATACTGTACAGTAAGCATCTTGTAGTACACCTCAATTACGTATATGAATTCCATTATGTTTGAAATAGTGTAACATTATTTTAAAATGCGGTTCAAACATTTTTTTTTTACCATTGATTATTTTATAACCAAATTATTTTGAGTGATTCTGTAAATAAATGAAAAATGACTTGCACACCATATTCTGCGTAAAACATGTTTTAGTGCACTTGATAAATCCATATCAATATCATTATGTTTTAAATAGTGTAACACCATTAATGTACACCACAAACGCTTTTTTCCCATTCGTCGTAGTGTAGCAAAATTCTTTTGAGTGTCCCTGTAATGCGTTATAAATGCTGTATATTATCTACATATTTTTTTACACGTCACATATTATGGTAAAATTTAATTCAAGCAAAAAACTCATTACACTATTAAAAACGCACTTCTAGAAATTACCATTCCTAGCCCGCAATGCACCCAGTTCTTTATGTAGCCCTGTATATTATGAATTTATTTATATTCAACAAACATCTCTTAGAAAAATAAAATTCCGCACAAAATTCCGAAAAATATTTAAAAACCTCGTTTATGTAATTTACGACGCATACGAATTAATGCTTACAAATTCTTTTGAGTAGCCCTGTATAGTACGATCTGTGGAATTTTTACACACTACGTAGTATGCTAAGAGTTAAACTTAATAAAGCATACCATAATTAAAAACGGTTTCCAGCAATTATCGCTAATACAAAACATTGTAACCGAGTTACTTTGTGTGCCTCTGTAAATTAACGATTGCAAGCATGAACGTCATATTCTACAGTAAGCATCTTGTAGTGCACCTCAATTACGTATATCAATTTCATTTTGTTTGAAATAGTGTTGTAACATTAATAAATTACGCTTCAAACATTTTCCCGTATGCCATTATGTAACCGAATTCTTTTGAGTGGCCCTGTAAATAAATGATAAGTGATTTGCGCGCTATATTCTAAATGAAAAATGTTTTAATGCACTTTAGATATGCATGTCAATTTCATTATTATTGAAATAGAGTAACATCATTAAAATACACCGCGAACGTTTTTTCCTCAGTTGAGGGTAATGTAAAAGTATTTTTTTGAGTACCCCTGTAGATGAACTATTAATGCTACACATCCATTTTCAGTAGAAAACATGCTATAGTAAACGCCAAAAACATGCGTCAATTTCCCTAATTTTGAATCCATAATTAAAAGTTTTAGTTCTTTGCCTTCCTGAAAAGTGACTATTTTCATATTCAATAGTTTAACATGGTACAAATGATTCAAAAAGTAAAAAAAAAAAAAAAAAAAAAAAAAAAATTACGGCGAAGTATCGAATTTGCCGTATTCGACACTTTGAAATGGTAATTTTTGAAAAAAAAATGTGCATATTCGATAGTTTGAAATTTGCATTTTCTAAATTTCAAGTAAGTTCTAAGTAAGCTAGAAACGTGACGATTTTGCAACGTACGTGTCATGCACAGTATAAAAGAATGGCACAGAATATGAAAAATGCCTTTTTTCACATTCGATAGTTCGACATGGTACCAACGATATGTGCAAAATATGACTGTTGCTCTCGTAATCAAACAAACAAACAAACGATACGATGGATAATTGTTTAACCCCTTTGAAACTAGCGTTCTGTACATAATTTTGAAATTTTATCACCGGTATTTCCAATCAGGTTTATTCTCCTAATTTAATCTCAGACATTCTGTGATTTAATTTGTCAAATATTTTTATTCAAATTTACTGATAGTTAAAATCACGTGTTATGAGTGATATATACGTTATGCATATGTGATGCTCACCGCTTTGGGGTTAAATTCCTTTTGCCATATCAACTATCATTGTTTTCGGATATTTAAAACTATATTAGGTTAACTATCTTAAACATATAAATCTTCAATTATGTGACAGGTAAAACAATAAATAATAAAAAATAAAAGATATTTCATTTCCATATCATACCGTATTGGCCATCATCGATCATATTAATCGTGACAATTTGTCATACTATAATAATAATAATATCTAAAAGACTAAAACGCTATAAATATTCCTTGTCAAAGCGTTATTTTTCGTATACATTTCAAATAAGCTAAGTCAATGCTATACATATCTTCAGTATTAAATTATCCCAAAATAGAAATGATTTAAGGAAATTGACTGAAAGCCTTATTTCATTTCCTTATCCCATAAAGCAGCGATTTCTACAATCGATCGGATGAAAATCGATACCTGTCTTAAATGCGTTTACTTCTCCAAGATTTTTGGAATGAATATTTACATGTGAAAGGAAGTTAAAAGTCACGCAGATTATTTGAGTATAAAATGCAGTAATTTATAAATGATCGTTATGTGTATTGACATTTTCAGGTTCATAAGTAATTTCACAGATATGTGATATTTTGCATCTTGCATTTACGATCATAGAATAAGCGCAGCGTTCAACTAATCCAGTTGTATAATAGGATGATTTAAAATACAGATCAGATTTATTGATTCAAATTTATTGATACATTTTTTTATTGTAATTTCTCTTACATTATTTTCTGAACGATATATTTGGATTCTGGAACAGAAAAATGCATGTTCATTAGTTTTGAAAAATCTGCTTAGGGATGTCAAAGTTGCCATTTTTATAATATATTAAACACGTATTTTTCCGTTTTAAAATTTGATGTATATTTCTCGAGTTATTCGAGCGTTTCCAGACATTGCAATAGTAACGATTCTCACAGCATTGCACTCGATTACAGCGCCATGTACAATGTTTCCAAGAAAATGTTCAGTGCAAAAGTTACGTATTTTTTCCCGTAGAATCCGAATCTGGAATAAAGAATGGGGGTCATCATTTAAGATTTCAAAGCGATTATCAAAACTTTCCCCCCGGAGGGGCAAAGTTGCTGGGTGGCAACTTTCATATCCCTAAATAGATTTTACAAAAATATTGAACATGCATTTTGCCGTTTTTCATTCCGATGTATATTTCTCGAGTTATTTGACCGTTTCCAGACTTGTATATATATATATATATATATATATATATACATATGTGTGTGTGTGTCTATATTATACACTAAGTAAACACATGTCCATGAGTAGTGCTGCCGGTGTATATTGATGGTGGCAATAAATGCCGAATAAATTATGCTTTTAATGTATTTATTTTAACTTCTAAACATCACACAATTTCAATTTTACACTGTAGAATAATGAAAAATAGCTTCTTTCAAAATGGATTTGTTTAAAACTGTATCGCAATTTACTATATATATATATACATATAGTTTTTAAAATAATTTTGAACCTTTATTTTTCAAAATCCATGTCTACCCCGATACTGAAAGATTAACTCAGTTTGCAATTTAAACAATCTAAACAGTAGAACATTTGTTTTCGGCTAATATTACATAAACAAAAACTTGATCTATATACTTCTTTTAATTTGCTAAAAGGTGTAATTTTTTTTTATAAACAGTAAAATATGTTTTTTTTTAGACTGTTGACATGTGTTTCGGCTCAATCGGAGCCATTATCAAAATAAACAAAATTATTCTATAAATGCATGGTCTATGAAGATATTTCAAACGCAATCATTTCTATTTCACTTCATAGACCGTGCATTTATAGAATATTTTTGTTTGTTTTGATAATATGTCATTTTGATCATATGTCATCAGTCTAATAAAACCTATTTTAATGCTGATAATATTTTTATTTTACACCATTTAGCTATAAAAAAGTACTTAATTACGGGGTGGTATGATTTGTTATATCTATAAAAACTCCATCATTAAATACATAATAAAAAATGAATTAATATAAATTAATATAATAATATGTATAAACCAAATTTAAATGAATAAATACGAACTGTGCGTTTAATCCACTAAATATCAGAATCCAAAAAGCTACTGTAAGGGTGGCGATTTATAAGCTATTTACACTTGACATGTGCCTAAAACGAAAATATCGGTTTTAATAAATTTCGAAACATTTTTCGAATAGTATTATAATAGTTTTCATATACACTGCTCAAAACAATTAAAGGATATTTGAAGTTTTATATAAAATAAAGATATAAACGAAATTTGTTTTGCCGAAAATAGAAGAAGAGAATCACAAATGCAAATTTTTCTGGTTTTCAAACTGTGGGGTATGCAAATTTTGAGTTCGACGTCAAAAACGTCGCTTCAGCGGCAGCGAATGAAATTTGACTTTCAACTGGATAAAAGAGAATGAAGACAAGGATGATCGGCATTCAGTGATTGCTTTGTTTCGATGAGTACGATGTCTCAGCGAAGTCATTTGACAGATTCAGAAGCTTGGAGAATTGATGGTAGGTTAGAAGGGGGCCAAACTCAAGCCGAAGTAGCGCAAGCCATTGGATAGTCACAAAGTGTCATTTCCAGGATCTGGAACCGTTTTTTGGAGAGTGGATGTGCAGGCCGAAGACCAAGACAAGGTCGTAGACGGGCAACAACGCCCAATGAAGATCGGTATTTAGCGTTAACAGCTCGGAGACACCGAAACATGAACGCTACTCTTCTCCAACAACACCTTCGCTCGGCTACAGACACCACGATTTCAACTCAGACTGTCCGAAACCGGCTCCATGCTGTAGGTCTGTATGCTCGCCGACCGATGGTATGTGTTAGATTAATATCAAGGCATCGTCGCGACCGCAGGGAGTGGGCAACTGAGCATGTCAACTGGAGGAGAAATGAATGGAGCAATATTCTGTTTTCTGACGAGTCCCGTTTTTCTGTGCATCCGAATAATAGGCGTATTTTCATCTGGAGGGACCGTGGCAGTAGGAATAATCCTGCGTTCGTGCACGAAAGTGTCAGATTTGGCGGTGGAGGAGTGTTGGTGTATGGTGGCATCTCCATTGACGGGCGCACTGACCTCTACATCATTCGAGATGGAGCTCTGACTGGTCGCCGATATAGGGATGAGATCCTCAGACCTATTGTAGTCCCTTACGCTGCAGCAATCGGAGATAACTTCATTTTAATGGACGATAACTGCAGGCCACATCGTGCAAACCTGGTGGAGGATTTCCTTTTCGAGGAAGGAATCGTTCGAATGGAATGGCCAGCGTGTTCTCCAGACATGAATCCGATCGAGCACGTTTGGGACGCTCTAGGAAGACGAGTTTCTGGCCGCCAACAACCCCCACAAACTCTCCAAGAACTGGAAACAGCTCTTCTGGAAGAGTGGGGCAGAATACCCCAACTCGTCATTAATAGCCTCATTGAGTCCATGCCTCAAAGGTGTTCAACGTTGCTGGCCGCCCGTGGAAACCATACCCCCTACTGAAAATGATTTTCTTTGAAGAAAACACCTTTTCTTATTCTTTTTTTCTCATATGCACAAATTGTGTTTTTTTCCTTTTGTACACAAATGCGCAATAAAATGCATTTTTTTCTGCCAAACATGTGTAATTTATTCTCATATAACCTACTATGTCTGTCGACCATGTATCAATCAGCTAAAAAGTTTCCCAGATACAAAATCCACCTAAAACTGCAATATCCTTTAATTGTTTTGAGCAGTGTATAAATGCATTTAGAGTTGTTATTGGGCAATATATAAATATATATTAATTGAGTTATAAAAAACAGGAAAAATAATGCGTCAAACATAGATTATGAAACACTTTCCAACACATTCTGAATACTGTAACAAAACTTCAGAAATTATGCGGTGACAGATGAAGCCTAAGTAAACAAATTGAAAACGCATAACAGATTTGAAAATGCAATTTCAGCAATTACTATCAATAGTCGGAAAAATATTCGAGTTATTTTCTATAATCCTGTATATGATGTATAGATTTGAACATATACTAAATAATAGTGCATAGTCTAAAGCTTATTTCAATTAGGAAACAAATAGCACAGTTAAACATTCACCTTACGTAATTTCTGTTATTAAACGTAAATGTAGGTACTGATTGGTGATTGTTTGGGGAATCATGTAAATTTTTTACAGAAAGAAAAATGCAAAAAATTCTGATATTTAAAAACGCGTGCCACAAGAAAAACGTATTTTATTGTTCATAAAAAAATTCTGTTACAAACATATGTATACATACAGGGTGCATTATGTTATCTATCGTCGATCTTTAATTTCTCAACCATTGGTCGTAGACATATAGTTCCAGTTACAAAAACGTTTCAAATGATGTAAATATTCATGTTGTGGCATTGTTTGAAATAAAAAATCAATTCTATAAAAATTACAAAATCTGACTTTTTATACGATCCCCCGGTCCCTATAGTTGCATTTAGTAAAAGTTTACACATATCATAACAGATATAACCCAAAAAGTTTGACTTCTGTGTTACAAAAATTGACACAGTTATTAAATTTCAAAGTTTGAGATTTTTGCACATTTTTTGTCTTTCATTGAGGGATTAGTTACAAAATTAATTAAAGCAATTCGAGATCGCAATCAGGGTGCAATGTCCATTTTACGGTGAAACCACCTTCAGCTGTTATCACCAAATCGGGGTATCACAAAAGAGGGGAATTTCATCTAAAAATTTGAGCTGACTTTTAGGGGTCGTATACAAAGTGAAGAATTAAATATTTAAATTAAAGAGAAACATAAATATCAATTTGTTATCATATCAGAAAACGGTGTAAAATAAAAAAAAATTAATAGATCAAATGCCGGGATCAGCTAGAGATACTGCTCAAATTCTTCTTCATTGGTGGCAATGCACAATTGAATGGCGTGACAGTACTGAGTCCTGGACACGTTGGAGCATAGCAGGTGTAACTGCACAACAAGCAAGGATGATTTGCTGCTTCAGATCAACCAGAGAAGTAGGTTCAGTCACATTGAACTGTGCCTTGATGTAATCCCGGAGGTGGTCCATGGGAGTCAAGTCCGGCGAACGGCCTGCCACTTTTTCAAACCACTATATGTAATGATCTGTTGACCGAATTCTGTGGCCAGACACGCATGGACTTTTGACGCTTTATGCGGAGGGGCCCTATCACTATGTTGAAACAACGACAGGCATGCATGTCGGAGAAGCAGCTCTTCATACCAGTCACGTACCGTATTTCGTAGTACGTGCAGGTAACAAACGCCTGTTAAGATGGATCCAACAATCTGAGTCCGGGCGATGTGGGGTTTTTTCAGAGACCAGTAATGCACATTGTGCACGTTCACAATGCCACCCCGACTAAACGTTGATTCATCTGTTCACAGAATGTCACAGTGTAACGACAGATTGTCTTCTAAGCTGTTGACCATGAAATTAAAATAATCAAATCGCCGTGCATGGTCACCTAGAATCAATACTTGCACCAGCTTCGGAATTTATGGATGCGCAGCATGTGCAATGCACATGTGCATGTAACAAATGCCAGACATGCAGACGCGTGTATCCACATGCCTCGCATATTTCCGCTGTACTCAGTTGTGGATTTAAAAGGGCGAATGCCAGCACCTCCTCCGGTGTCACTCAAACATTACACCTTGCCCATCTACTTGTTCTGGGTCGTGGTGCAACAGAGCCGGTCTCTCTAAGACGGTGTAAAACATCAGTTATAGTTTCATGCGTTGGATGTCCATCCCTTGGGAAACGTTCTGAATAAATGCTCGTAGCCGCTCCCGCATACTTTTGACATTCATTATAAATAAGTATCATTTCGGCATATTGCGTGTTTGTGTAGCCTGCCATCACGATCTCAGCGATTACTGGTATGTACACTGCGGGATGTATCGTGTTTTAACAGAAACGTGTGACGCTGTGGTACTATTGTAATTTGCATAATCTCGATTTTCATTCCTCTTATAGCTCGGCTGGTCGTTTCCATTCCGCTGTCATTTATCTAGTTCTTCGTGAGTTTGTTTTATTTTCCAGCGGTCGATTCTACCTACTTTAACATTTGAATGTTCTTCGATCCCTAAAGGCAGCTCAAATTTTAGGATGAAATAACCCTCTTCCAAAATGGTGATAACCCAATTTGGCGATACCGGTTAAAGGTGGTTTCGTCGAAAAAAAAGGACATTGCACCCAGATTTCAATCTCGAATTATTTTAATTATTTTTTTTAACTTTTCCCTCAATGAAAGACAAAATCATGTGCAAAAATCTCAAACTTTGTAACTTAATAACTGTGTCAAATTTTGTAGTACAGAAGTCAAACTTTTTGTGTTACTTCTGTTATGATATGTGTAAACTTTTACTAAATATAACTATAGGGAACGGGGGACCGTATAAAAGTAATATTTCGTAATTTTTATAAAATTGATTTCTTACTTTAAACATTGCCACAGCATGAATATTTACCACATTTGAAACGTTTTTGTAATTGGAACTATATGTCTACGACCAACAGTTGATGAATTAAAGGTCTGCGATAGAGAACATATTGCACCCTATATATATATGAATCTATAATTTTTTCCATATGTTTGAAATAGTGTAACATCACTAAAATACGCCTCAAACGATTGCCCCCTAAAGACAATTTAACGCAATACTTTTGATTAACTCTAAAAACGATCAATAAATGCTACACGATTCATTTTCAATTCCGAACATGCCATACCAAACTTCAAAAACATATATCACATGCATGCCAATCCGAGTATATTCATGAGAATTAGAGAACGGAATTTCAGAGAAACAAACCAAAATCTTAAACACTTTACAGTAAATTACTCGAAAATATTCAAAGTGGCTTTTGCCCATGTTCTGCATTCCGTAAAGCCCGGGTTAAACCCTTTAGTTGGTTCAAATGAAGAAAAAAATATTTGAACAAGAAAAACTGAAATTATTGTGGTAATATCTGAAAACATAAATGTTTAATAGAAAAAAAAAAACTAAAAATTTTTAAGTACACTTCCACTTCGATTTCAAATCTTTTGAAAGTTTTGTATACACTATTTTTTCATGTTTGTTCTATAAATGTAAGGTCATATTTAAAGAAAAGTTAATTAGTTTCAGAAAAAGTAAATAAAATGGCACAGCATATATAAATATAAAGAAAAAGTGAATCAACATATTAAGTTAAAACAAAGCTATTTATATTACGACGCATTCTACCTTTAATTTTATGAAATGCACCTAAATATTCCTTCATAAAAAATGGCGAATGAAATGAAAAGTATATATTCAAATTTTAAAATTTTGATTAATCTCTAGTGTATTAAAAAAAGCACAACTGGGAAAAATGAATTTGATGATTGAATCTCTGAATCACTTAAAGAAAATTTTATGCAATAAAAACACTTTTTTACATACATATACAGGATGATTCATAAGTAAATATACAATTCCAGATGCTTTAAAACTGGAACAGTTTAAGACAAGTTTCCCAAATACAAGCCGTAAGGTAGGTGTACTCAATTTTGTTCCCGCTACTGAGCGAAGTGCCATAGACGATAGCTAGCGTGTCACGTGAATATCAGAAGAAATGGTTGTGTCTGCAGTGGAGAAGTCATTTTGTGTTCTTGAACTGAACAAAACGGAATCTGTCACCATTGTTTAACGGCATTTTTAAACAAGATTTGGAACAGAACCTCTAACCAGATAATCCATTTATGATTGGTTTAAAAAATCTATGCGTGTACCCTCAGTCAGATGATACACATCAAACCGGTAATCCGTTTCTGTCCACTTTGCACAAATAGCCCGTATTTTCAAAAAATTTAAACCAATCATATACGGATTGTCAGAGTTCTTTTCCAAATCGTGTTTCAAAATGCCATTGCACAATGGTGGCAGATTCATTTTGCTGAATTGAACACAAAATGTCTTCTTTACTGCAGAAATAGTCATTTCAACAGATATTCGTGTGGCACGCTAGCTATCGCCTAAGTCAATTTGCACAGCAGAGCGAAAAAAAAAAATTACGAGTACACCTACCTTACTGCTTGCATTTGGGGAGCGTGTCTTAAACTGTTCTTGTTTTACAGCATCTGGAAGTTGTATATTTACTTATGAATCACCCTGTATAATTATCTTATTTTTATGGCACTTCGGGAAAATTTACTATGGATTTCTAAATTTATTTTGAGGTAAAATTAATAAATAGAAGTATTCGTCATTTTTGACAAAATAAAGGTGGCCGATTTCCTTAATTCCTTATTTTTTTTTTTTTTACCTTATTGCTCAATGGATTATAATCGAGCTATATTCTGAACATTTAAAAAAAATTCTTGGGGAAATACATATGAAATAATCATTTCAAAATAAAAGAATATTCACAATAATAATAGGTGCGAATTAATCATATACAGGGTGTTTTTTTTTAACTGACGCTATTCAGAGCCGCCTTTAGCTCGTTCTAATAACTGGATTGATACAAAATTTTGTGAATGGACTAAGAAAACCATGGGAAAAAAGATTAAAAAAAATAGTTCCAATCACCGCCGATAGGGGGAAATGTGGCGCTGTACATTGAAAAAAAAACACCAGAAACAGACAAAATTAAAAATTTGGATAAAATGCCATGTTCTATTCATCATTTACACTTTCCGTTTCATTGATTGCAGTTGAAACATCCATTATCACTTTTTCTGCCTCCGGTTTACGTCCTCTGCCTGACCGAACTGCTAGCGAACCTGTTTCTTCGAATTTCAGAATCATTGCTTCCAATACATTAACGGATATAGGTCCTTTGCGCAGTTTATGGCGTGTTCTAAGTAAACGAAGAGCGGCTGGTGCATTGCACTGGTTACAATAATAGAACTTTACAAGTAACGCGCACTGCGGTTACGTGTGATTCATTTTCAACCTGAGCTGAAATTGCTTCTCGGTGTTTTTCGCATGCATTTATAACTTAAACTATTGGCGCTACTGTCGCTTGCGTAAGTAAGAATTTGCTTTTGCATTTATTGCCAGTATTTTATGCTAATTCTCAGTTGCATAAATTACCACAGCGTCACATTTCCCCCTATCGGTGGTGATTGGAACTTTTTTTTTTTTGTTGGAATCTTTTTTCCCGTGGTTTTCTTAGTCCATTCACAAAATTTTGTATCAATCCAGTTATTAGAACGAGCTACAGGCGGCTCTGAATAGTGTCAGTTAAAAAAAAAACACCCTGTATATTATCTCTGGTGTCCGCATTCTTTACCCATACATTTATAAAACGCACAACAATGAATGAGGTATCATCATTCGAAAGGTTTTTATATTGGCGTCTGCCATAGCACTCTCAAATTTTGTTAAAACATGATTTTAATTACAAATTGCAGTCAATTAAATTTAAATTAACATTTCTTTCATAAATGAAATTAAGCGTTTTTCTCAAATAAATGTTGCCACAAAAATAAAATATCACATTATATCCTGCTCAACGATGATTATATATAAAAATAGTACAAAAAAGTAAAGGTGATTAAAAAAAAATCAAATTCAAAAGTTTTGAAGAAAAGACACCTCCAATCGATCAAAGAAGTGGTATTTAACGTGTAGCCTAAAATGTATGCATTGTTATATTAAATTAAATTGTATTTAATATGTATTCAATTTATTTTCCTTTTCACCTTGTTTTTCACCTTTTTCACCGGATGACTTCATCATCTAATGCGGTTAAAACACAATTGTTATTTGTTTTTTCTTGGGCGTGCCTTTTGCTACCTTCGATCAGTTTTTTTTGTAACTTTGATGGAATAAATTACATTATATTATGGCTTGACTAATGTTGCTTGCAGATATTTCTATTCTTAATTTTTCTTTAGAAGCATAAACGTGCATCTAAAATAATTAGATATTGCTAAAAATATTACCTCGCACGAGTCCACTGGTTAAAAGTAATAACTCCAATATTTTTTAATAATTTTTATTGTTTAAAATTTCACAAGAAAACAATGTTTTAATATATTTACAATTAATCCAGAGTTTGTTTGTAAATGTGTTGATGAAACATGCTTACTTCTACATCTGAGAAATATTTTGCATGTTGTGAATGCATAAGAAGTGTAATATTTAAGTAAAAATAAATAATTTTAAACTATCTATACTGATTCTTATAGCAATCTATAAATTAAAAATAAATAAATAAACACAAAAACAAAACATGGAATTCTCAAACATTGCTTACTGTGTTTAAAAAGAAGTTTTGAAAAAAAAAATATACATTTGAAAGCTGCTGAGAATGAGAGAATTGTGCCTTGGAAATATCCCATTTTCTAAAAAGTTAAAAGGAAACGTGCTGCAATTTAAAAGTTCTGCTTTCTAAGTTTTCTTTTATTCGAATTTATTTTGTCTGTGAAATGAATAGTAATCAAAACGCGTCTTATTTTTTGTACAAAGGAAAAAAAAATCACACATAAATTGAAACATATTTGTGGAGGTAGAAATAAAGAAATCCGTATTTAATGCTATTTATTGTATTTTAAAGATACGAGTGAACGATGTTATATATCATTTCTTGAAATAACAATTAGTTATACAAAATAATGGTCATTTTTACACACTTTTATCCCGCTCAACCACTTTTACCCCACTCATCTTGTAGTAAGTATCCTCATTATTTAAGTATCCTCAGTAATATATATATACTAGCTATTACCCGTGACTGCGTTCACGTAACATTAAACAAGAACGAAAAATCATGCGTCAAGCATAGATTATTTAACACTTTCCAACGATTCCAAAATAATTTTACAAATCATTACCGTTTAATAAGCTGAAAGACAACATCTAAGTAAACAATTTGGAAAACGCATAACATATTTAAAAGCGTAATTTCAGGAATTTCCAACATATACAATATTCGGAAAAAATCCGAATACTTTTATTCAGCCCTGTATAGGATCGATAGATTTGTATATATACTACATAGAATGCTAAATTTTAGTTTAGTTAGGAAACGCGTAGCACAGTTTAAAATTCTCCTTCTGGAGTTTCTATCAATAAACGGAAATGTGTTCGCGAACTTTTGTGCTGCTCTGTATATGAAGTACAGAATTTATACACACCAAGTAATAGAAAAAAGTGAGTTAAATTTAAAATCGCGTTCAGTAACTTAAAACGCACTTCCGGGAATTATTGTTAACAGACAGTAGATAATTCTTTTGTGTGTCCCTGTAAATGAACGATGACTGCTATACCCACAATACTGTAGTAAGCCTCTTGTAATGCACCTTAGTGATATATATAAATATCAATGCTTTAATTAAACCGCAAGCGGTTTTTCTCCATAGACGTAATGTAACGGAATTCTTTTGACTGTCCCTGTAAAGTAACTATAAGTGCTATGCACACCCATATTAAGCTTCTTGTAATGCACCTTAGTAATATATATCAATTACAATGTATTTGAAATTGTGTAACATCATTAAAATAAACCTCAAATGATTTTTCCCCATAGACCGTAATGTAACGGAATTCTTTTGAGTGTCCCTGTAAAAAAAACTATAAGGGCTACACCCTTCAGTTTAAATAGGGGACATGCTATAGATAACGACAATAACATATAAAAATTGCAGCGAAATCCGAGTATATTTACGGGAGTTACAGCACGGACAGAGGGACAGACGGCAAACGGCCAGACGGCAAACGGCCAGACGGCAAACGGCCAGACGGCCAGAGGGCCAGACGGCAGACCGCCAAACAAACCGAAGTCATAAACACTTTTCAACTAAGTTGGAAAGTTTTAAAAATGAATAAATGCATTAATTTAGCAAAACATTTCACTTGATAATTATAACAACATATATAATTAACCAAGCTTTATCACATTTTCTAGGAGACCATACAGTATTTCTTTGCTATAGGGGCCTTGACATAACCCAGTCTTAAAAAGTGAAATTTCATGCCAAATAATATATACAATTGCGAAAATGAAACTGCAACCAATGAAAAAAGGAGGACCAAGTAAAATTGTGAAAATCGACGAATCCCTTTTCGTTTAAACGAAAAACAACACTGGGAGAATTCTTCTATACAACAGTGCATTTTAGGTGTTATTTTTGGTGTGAAATTTGTATATGTGTGCATTGCTAAATGGACATTATTATATTGTTTATTTGCATAGACATATGTTATATATTTCTTACTACATTATTATTTTATGTCTTGTTTATGTATATATTAAATAAAGTGCTTCACGCTAAGTGGTGTAAATAGTGAACAAACTGCTTGTGGATTTTATACATTGATCGATATTTCATAAAGATATAACAATCTGATGCGATTCTAAAATGTAAATAAAGGTTGCTAGAAAGTACTTTAAATTCTGCCCAATTTAACCTCGATATTTTCTCTATCGCGTCAAGAACACTAAAAGCAAATAAATACCGACAACACCAATCTCATGATCTATATTTACATATTTTTTTAGTATATATAGGATTATTTTAATTTATTTCGTGCGCTTTATTTCGTGCGCTTTTTTACGCTTTCTCTAGGGTTAGGTGTCGAATAAATGTACTTTCTTGTTATATTATTTTGCCATTTCTATTTATTCTATTTTCCATTTATTCCATTTATGGATATTGATTTAATTTACATATTCGTGTCAAAGAATATTGTTTAAAGTTATTATTAGGATTAGGATAGGATACGATTAGGGTTAGGATTAGGAATAAAAATTGAACGACAATGGCATGACCGGTTCAGGTTTAAAGTATGAACCAGAATGTCTATTTGCATCATGAAGCAATAAGAAAATTAGAATATTATCGGCTGATATTTTAATATGTTTTACAGTCATAGTTGGCATCAAAGGTGAGCGGGGAAATGATATCTAAAATACCATTAAGTGTTTACCACGTAAAAAACAAATCTGGTTACAACAATGTATTTAATTTTGCGCCAAATTTCACTTGATAAAAAAACAAAAAAAGCAAATTGGCTATGGACCCGATTACAGACCCCTAACTTTCCTATTCTCGGAAATTTTCTACCTATATGTAAAAAAATTTCTACTATATAGAAAGCGCTTTCACGTTTATAATGTTATGAATTGGCACGCTCGGCTTGTTCAAGTTTACACAATTCGGCTGGAAGAAAAGATTCATTACTTTTTGATTTCTTCTTTGCTTTTGCATTACGCGAATTTGTTGGTAAAGTCGATTTTCTTTTCGATAACATTGTTGTTTTTTAAGTTTAAAAAATATTATAATTTTACTCAAACATTGCTTTAAAATCTATGCATTTTTTCTCATCCTACAAGACTTTACAAAAATCTATTATGAAACAGAACTATAAAAAAAGCTATATTTAAAAATGACAACAAAGTTTTTATTATTCTAAAACTAAAAGAAATGCAAAATTAAATTCCGGTTCGAAATGACGATTTACAAATATGTTTCGATTGTGGAAAAATGATAGAAAACAAATGCTGTTACTTCGACGCAATCATATTAAATCGTTAGCTTTTATGAGAAAAGCAACTTTCTTTTAAAAAATATAGTTATTTTTATTAAGATTTTCTGATTTTCGATACCGATAATTTTGCGATGCATATCATTGACATTTGCAATCCAATATTTTTCGTTTTTTTTTAACTTTTTAAAATTTAAATTAAAAATATGATATCTTTATAGTAGCCGTGTGCAGACGAAAAATCGCCAACCTATCCCATCATTCTTATTGAATTCATTAGAAATATAAATATTTCACTCATTTCATTTAAAACACAGAACTTTGATTTACAACACATACATTTAAAATACATATATTACATACATTTAAAATAATTCCTTTCATGTAAAAAAAAAAGAAAAAAAAGAGAGAAATTAATCACAAATAATTTGATAACCCAAGATCATTTTATTTCAACAATCTGCTTTATTTTTCTATATATGACATCATATTCGCTTGCTTTCCATACTTACTCGTATTTATGCACTTTGTATTATTATCAAATATTTGAAAACGCACGTTTTATTTCTAATATGACGTCATTTCATATTCTGTTTATTCTTCAATAATTCATTTCCTTTAATTTTTCACGTGGAAATTTTTCACTTGAAAATAAATTGTTGAGTAAAAATTATTACTCAGGGGTTTGATGTAATATTGGCAACGATAAAGTATTAGCAACGGTAAAATAAATTTAATGATTTTAAAATATTATACGAAAAAATTCCCATTTATTCTCTATGAAAATAACGAAATTTTGAAATATTAAGAAAAATATTTGAATAAAATAAACAAAAACCAGCCTATGTTCATTCGAGGGTTATAATTAACCTATATGCAAAGATACAGGATTATTAAATGCTCCATTTTGACGCTGGCTTCAGCCTAACATTTGCGCACAATCGGATTTATAATATTATTAGGATACCATTATATTTTTAATAGTGTAACACAATTAAAATACACTGCAAACTTTTTTTTCCTGTAGGCAATTATAAAACGGAATCGTTTTGTGTAGCACTCTGAATGAATAATAAATGATTTGCAACCTATATTCTGTAGAATGCATGTTTTACTGCACTTCAAAACTGCATATTAAATTCATTTTGTTTGAAATGGTGTAACATGATTAAAATGCACTTGAATCAATTTTTTTTTCTCCTCGGACGTAATGTAAGGGAATAATTTTGGCTGTCTTTGGTAAATGAACCATAACTGCTCCACACTTCATTCTACAAAAAAGATCGTGCTATAGTAAACGTCAATAATTTAAACAAATTGCAGAACAATCCAAGTATAGAGTTACAGCATAGCTAAAAGGGAAATATTGACAGAGGGACAGACGGAAAGACAAACCGTAGTAATGAACATTCTCAACTGTTTTGGGAAGTGTTAAAAAAAAAAAAATCCTTGACAATTTGCTAGAGGATTTTCATTTAGTGGGAAACTCACTAAAACTATATTGGTATCTGTAGTCATTCTGAGTGAATTACAATGAGTTAAAATTAATAGCTAATCTGATGTATACAACAAGCTTACATAGAATCATATTTGCATCATATGTTGTGAAAATTCAAATTAAAAATCAAAGAAAGTTAAGGAATAGCTAGGAATGCATTTTGATCTTAAAATTACATATTCAAATGCGAATTTAAATATCTTTTTTGTTTTCGCAACAGACATACTATTTAAAATAAGAAAGCTTAATGTAAATCGAAACATAACAAAAATAATTTTTTAGAACATGGGTGTGTATCTTGTGCCACATTACTGTAATGAAAGTGGGCGATATGAGAATAAAAAGATTCTGTAAAGTATTGAAATTCGAATGTGAAATATCTGAAGTACAGTATTAAATATATTGCTACAAGATTTCTTGAGTATAAATTTATTTTTTAAAAAAATATTCGACGCATTTCTGGTATTGCAATGATGCAACAAAACTTTATATCAAGCACTGTTTGTCCATGTGAGTGCGCTCTGCTATATAAGTGAGCACGACATGTTAGGAGATGTATATAATATATCATTAATATAAACCTATATTTTTATTGAATTAGTTTTTTCTACTATCTCAAAGAGACTAAAATCGCCAAGAAACCTGAAAAGAACAGACAGCAAGTTGTTAGAACACCCGTGTTAATGGGAAAAATAGAACTCTTATTTGAAAAAAAAAAACTTTTTTAGAGAATTTCAGGAAATATGAACTTCGGTTGCCGAATCGTTTGTGTTTTGACGGGAAAACGACTTACATTAAAATTTCTTTCTAATACATAAAATTAATACATAGCACAGATGCAGGAACACCCCTGTAATTTAACGAAAATTCAACTTTAGATTGGAGGATTTCAGGGAAGGCTTATGTTAGATTCAGGAATTTCCTGCGTTTTGGTGCAAAATGTACAAATCAAAGCGAAAAGTTTCGTGTCTTAACGACAGCTAATGGAATAAAAGGCAACGAAAAAAAAAACATTCAATTCATGGATTTTTTTCAAAGTGTAAAGGAGAAAATTTGTTCTTTTATTACTTTCTATTAAAGCCAGTTTGCATTTCGCTCGACTGATAACTTGTAATTGAGATCTTCTTACATTCTCGTGTGTCTTTGGACAAAAATATGTTTGCAAATTGGAAGAATAGAGTTAAAATTGGTTGTAGGTGCAACAGCCTTCGACAAGCACAATTCATAAAATGTGTCACTAGCCATGATATTTTGGCGGAGGTACTCAACAATTTTAAAAGCATTTATGAAAGCAGAGAAAAATGATTTTATCCCCCAAGACAATCATGCATTTTTAAACCTTCGGATCTAACTCATTTTCTAACATTTTTTTATTAACATCATTAGTACTAGTACACCATATGTGCAGCCTGAAACAAGTTTGTTCCTCCCGTGCGGCTTGGCAAAGCTAAAAATTTGGAGAAAAAAGAGTTTCAAAAAGTATTTTTAATGATAATTCCAGATGCCATTTAGTTTTTCTTGAAGAACGTGTTAAATATGGCAAAAACTGTTACTTATAAAATGTTTTGAAAACTGACATGATTTACGAAGTCAAAAATATATAAAGACATTCTTGTTAACTAATTTAGATCCGAGTTACAAGGTTATTTATTAGTGTTGGTGTATATAAACATATACAGATAAATGACTAGTATCTAGCCCAGGTTTGATTTTACCTAAATTTTATCAAGCGCGTTACATGGAAAATATTTTAACAAATTTAAAATCTATTCCAATATTAAAACTAAAAATAAAAATGCAAATAAATATGTCTAAAAAAACTTTTTATTGTAGAGAGAAAGAATCAGCAGAAATTCTTCAAAAAATTTTGTAAGCAGTGGCAGGAATACATTTTTAAATAGTTTTAAATATTGAATAATAGTTATGATCTTTATTTATTACTGCAAATATTTTATTAAATTAGTAAAAAAAAATAAGATTCAAGAGTTTTATTTGATGGTGGCATTTCATATGAAGTTTTTCTAACGATTATAGATTTTCCTTCAAATTATCGTTAGCTGTTAAAGCTATAAATATTTTAACAGCGTTTATAATTTATGTTGTCAATAACAAAAATAAAATTCTGTACGTTATTTCTTTTTCTGAAAACATTGCAGTATATCGTGGAATATTACGCACATTCTAGTTATGCATAAAATTTATAGCTCATAAAGACATCCGAGAATACGCTTCTGACAGCCATTTATGATACACACATCTTTAATAGCAGTATAAGCAATGTTAAAATATGTGCAATAATCTGTCATGATGGCAATAAAAAGGTTTTGTGATGGCATTAATAAGAGGGATTTAATGACGTCATTAAATGCAAACCTCTACTACGTGCGGTTGGGTTTTGTATTAGTGATTTGTAATTTATGCGCTGCGTACTATGCCACATTCGTAAACTTTAATAATTTCTTAAAAAATATGTATTCTTAGAAAATTATTGTATAGATAAAAGGGCTTAGATACTGTATTGAAAGAAGGAAACTTTCGGTAAAAGAAACATGCTCTAAAGTTTTATTTTGTTAAAATTAATGCTTGTATAGTAATAATGTTTAAGCGCGCCTTCATATATTTATTATTATTTTTTTAAGTTGCGGTTAAAGATACTTTTCTATAACTTCATAAAGCATGAACTGCATTTCTTTTTGTAACAGAAGTTATTTCTGATTACAAAAATGTTGTACCTTTGGATAAAATGCACTAATTCCATATAAAGCATAGATGGCGAACCTATTCCAATCAACCTTGCCACTTGTTTTCAAATAATATTTTACCAGATCATGCGGAATATAAAATAAACAAATTGGTATATATAATCCAAATTGCATGCATTTTGTATTATGATTTTCAAAATGTGCGTTTTATATATGTAAGCTTCATACTGTAATAACTATCATCAGAGATATAATTTAGATAATAAGCAAACAATTAAATCGATTAAAAGCGAAATCTGCTGCTGCGTTTTCAGTGAAAAACAGTTATTACTAACTTCAAACTTAAATACTGTTGACATAATGCAAGCTGAACTTGAATCATCTGACGAGTGGTTTGTACATCAGTACTATTTTATTTAACTATTATTATTCGTTTGAAAAACTGATGTCCCACACACATAGATGGAAAGAAATAATATGTAAATACCGGCTTCTTTAAACAGCTCTTAAATTAACACAATATGCGCCGATATATATATACCCGCATAGCAGGCACAGTCACAGTGACGTCATTGTGACGTCAATGTGAGTCACGTACGTCACGTCACATCTGTTACCAAAATGCCACCACTTTGTAACGTCACACTGTGACCAAAATGTGAACGTCTTGTAGATCTAAAGAAAACTTAAAATAAACTTTAGAACATCTTATAACATAAAGAAAATTACTTTTTGACAGCTTTAGAAATTTTTATGACGTTGCAATGACGTCACTGCAAGTCACATAAGTCACGTAAAACCTATGATCAAAATGCCAACACTCTGTGACTTCACGGTGTGATCGGAGAGTGAATTTGGAAAAAAAAAAACTCATAAAATATAGATTTGAATTATGTCATGTACCTAAATCATTAATAAAAATATTGTCACACACTATTTAAATATATTGAGTATTTCCAAAATAAAATAATAAATAAATATCTGACTACATATATGAGGCAGATAATTTTTTACAATTTTCATTACCATTTTCATGAAATTTAACAAAATATACTATATAATACACAGGTAAAAATCCTTAAATAGAAATTTAGTTATTTAGCGAGTTATAAGCAATTCGTGTCACGTGACAACCAGTTTTTCTCCTGTCTTTCACTGTCACGTCGGATATTCAAATAAAAACCGACTTTGACATTCTTTTCTGAAAGATCTTCTGCTTTTAACAAAAAATGGAAAAGGTTTTTCAATAACATAGTTTCTGAACAAAACACGAGCCAATTTCGTTGTATTTCCGAGCAAAAATGAATTAAAAACATGTTATAAAGTATATGTCATTCCTATAGCAATTTATCCAAAACTGGCCAGTGCTTAGTAAGATGTCACCTCTATTAAAAATATTGCTCTTTTCGATAGAGTGTAAAAAATAAAAAATTTGTACTTAGGAAATTTAATTGCAATTTAAATTTATATCGAAATTACTTTATAAAGCCTATTAAATCAATTATTATTTAAAAATTATCTTTACTTTTGACGTCTAAAGCAAATGCAATGGATTAAAAAATATATAAAAATGTAAATTTTCACAGGTTATTTCTAAGAATACAAAACTCTCTCATATAAAAAAAAGAATATTATAGCATCATTAGAAGTTCATTTTTCAGCCATATAAATTATAAAGGTTTTGAAATGCCTTTATTTAAATTATTTTCTTCCTATATCATTTGCGGTAAAGTTGGAAACATCTGCTAGCTGTTATTTTGTTTTGTTTAAACAATACTGCGCGCGCATATTGAAGGCAGACGATTTTTTCTCATTCGAAGTTAGGATAGGATTAGCGTGTGTCGCGTTCTTTTAAGTTTGTAGATTTATACTGTGTAAGTAAATTAACGTTTTAAAGTGAACAATCTCCATTTTAAAGTAAACCATCCATTTTAACATCTCCCTGTGTCTAGCCGGGTGCGTTCATAAGGCCTGGGTGATATTTGATTTATCAGATCTATGAACACACCTCTCTGCTGGAATAATTTGAAAATTATTGTAGTGGATGTACAGTCTAATTTTTCAATGAAAGGGAAGCAGATAAGGAGCATTCAATAGTAACACCTTTACCTACAGCAGGTAACTTTTAATGTCTTCGCAGTTTTGTTAATAGTGCATGTTTAGTACTAGTACATTTAATATTGCATTATTTAAAAGTTAAGATGTTTAAATTTTCTTTTAAAAAATCACTTGCATTAAATTTTATCTTTAATGTTTAAAAATTTTTTAAATAGACTATTTGGAAAAAAGCTTAAAGTATTTACTAACAATATGTATTCTAAATGTAAAGTGTTATGTAAAAGGAGGAATTTATTTAATGTTTTGCGTTTCTTAGTTCAATTTTCATAGTTATTCATTATAATTAAAAACATTACAATTTTTAAAACTATTAATATTTGATTTGCAATTTAATAATTTCGTTGCTAGTGTAGGTCTCCAGAAATAATTTTCCGGTATATTTGAAAAAAAAAATGTGACATTTTAATGCATTGAATAATTTATTTGTCGAGATATGTCAATGTTAGATGCACAAAAATAATAAATATTGATGAAACAAAAAATAACTGTTTAGTTAAGGTAATTTTTCCAGCTGTGTTATCGAATGTTTTTACTGTAAAAATTGATATTTAAGTTCTGAATTTAGTATTCTATCAAAAACTATAACTAAAATAATTTGTAAAGAAAGAAAATATATAATATTTTTTTGGCATTTATGATCTTAAGTTCTATATTTGATTTACAACAAAACTGTTTTACTGCTTGATACAATGTTTATTATTTAATAATATCGCACAATAGGTATATCTATTATTTAAATTGATTCCTAATATAAATTTTTCAGAATGTTTATTTGAAAATGTATACTTATATTTTGTTTAAAGTTGTTCTCAAATCCAAAATAGCTAATTTCTGGCATATTTCTGAATTCATTTTTATTCGGAAATACATGAAATTGGCAGGTGTTCTTATTCAGAAAAGGGTACCTGTGCCAGTAATGGACCGCCTTCCAGTAATGGGACACCTTCAATGTTTTTGGTTTATAAAAAAATAACGAATAAAAATCCAGCTTTATTTATTTCATTTATATGCTATCTTTAAATTCTAGTTTTAAATGCAATCATAATATTAATTATCTATTACTTTTTGCGAGGTGTCCATTACTGGAGTTTAGGGTGTTTTGATTTATTTCTGTTATTTACAATTAAATTTAGATTCACATTGGGACATGTGACTATGAGCATGGTTAAATATTATTGGTAGAGTAATATAATATTAAAAAATGTTGAATATAACAATTATAACTATTAATTAAAAAATAATTGCTAAAGAAATTCCTTAAGGGTTTCCATTACTGGCACATCTACCCTATATATAATCGAATGGCGTTATCAATTTTTTGGTAACGGCAGATGATGTTTCAGAAAACACTATCAAAGTCGGTGTTTTGAACCAAATTTCCGACGCGCAGCGTCAAAAACGGGTAAAACGTGACCGACATTGATCTTAAGTATTACATTTATCTAAAAATGGAAAACGCTATTCATTCAAATAGCTTTAATAATCAGGCATGCAAGTGCCATGCGTTTAAAAGTTTGTTCATAAATGTGTCAGAAAGTTTCGTGTTAACCGGTTTCTCAATCAGATGCAAAGTTTTAATTTGAATACCAGTTGCATCAATAAAAATGATTTCCGATCCAATCCTTATCGTCGATCTTATCCGTATTTGGTGAAATCTTGTTATCCGAATCGATGCGAAATAATTTATCAGGTTCGGTCGGGTTGTGGGCTTACAGATTTGTTGTTGTTGTTGTTGCTGGGTTAGGGTAAGAATACGGGTTGAATCAAAATATAGTTTCAGTCAACCATCATTCATGTTCAAGTTTACATTCAATCATGTTCAAGAAGTATATAACTGGATTCGTGTATGACTCTAGATCCGAGCCGACATCAAAAATTGTATCGTAACACAATTTCTGATAAAATCTGGTTACTCGGTCGTATGCAAGATTCTATTCCAAACAAGACTTACAGTAAAAACATTATATCCGACTCGGGTCAGATTGGGTTCACGAAAATCAGGTCACACGACAACTAATCGAAATCTATTCTGTAGCCAAACAAATACAAAAAGATCGATCCGAAGTTTCTGGATTGGATTCGGGTAAAATCTGGTAACCCGACCCGGTGCAGTGTCGTCACAAACGTCACAAACTTGAACCATAAAAAAATTTTGATCCGAACAATCCGTATAGGATTCGGGTAAAATCTGGTCACCCTATCCGATGCAGATTCGTCACATTTTTCACATTGAAGTCGCACGGTGACTTCACAAAGTAGTCACATTGTGAGGTCACAGAAAGCCTTGAAAACGGCCATAACGAACTCGCATTTACGTCACAATGACTTCACATCGACGTCACTTGACGTCACGACGACGGTCACAAAGTCACAGTGTGACTTCACAGTGACGTCATCGTGACGTCACCATGCCTTACGGGTATATATATATATATATTAACCTATTTTTATGGAAGAGTGGTGTTTTTTTCAATATGAATAGGAAGCCAAAGTACATCTGAACAAAAATATCGAATAATTGGGAGAAACAGCTTATTCCCAAAACGTGAGCAACGGCGGGTGTATAATGGGGGTATTATTTTTAATTATTATTTGCCTATGCCTTCGCGCATTTATGGTAGTTATTTATCAGTCCTGTAGTTATAAAAAGGGTAAACAATAAAAGCGATTAGAAGCGAAATCTGGTGTTGCGTCTTTGGAGAAAAACAGTTATTAATCACTTCAAATTTAACTACTTTTGACATAATGCAAGCGGAACTTGAATCATCTGTCGAGGGGTTGTATTTTATTTAACTACTATTATTCGTTTGAAAAACTGATGTCTCGCAGACATAGACAGAAGGAAAAAAATATATAAATGCCAGATTCTTTAAACAGCTCTCAAATTAACGCAATATGCGCCGCTATATACAATATGCCCACTAAAGTCTCTTGCCACCCTCTTAACTTCGGAACGACTACTGCTATATTCATAAAAGTGGTGTTTAGGTATAATAAAGTAGCCATGCACTACTGAATGAAACCGCCTATGGCGCCACCTGGTGAAAAGCTGCAAAGTTAGCATTCCTATCTCGAAAACGAAAAATGATAAGGGAAAAAAGTATTTTACAAAGTTGTAGAGCATCATCGATTTAGTACGAAAAGACGCCTTGTGGACATTACTACAACGAATAGAATGGTTAAAATGCGCATTTCATATTTCGTGATTTCCTACACTGTGAACGGAAATTGAACGGAAGGAGAAATGATTATCTTTCGGACAAAACACGACACTGCAATGTGGCACAGTGGCATTGCTTGTGATTCCCAATCAAAACGACGCATTACGGACTCTTGCGCCAACGAGTCACCCTCTATGCTCCAACGTGTGCAACGTGAAATTCAAACAAGGATCCAAATGTGCATTGCAGCTAACGATGAGAAGTTTGAACATCTCAAAAAGGTATATTGTTTCAACTAGTTGTTTTTTTTCTTTCTAAGATCGCTATGACACGTTACAGTGCAGGAAATCACGAAAAAACAAATGCACGTTTTAACCTTTCTCATCAATATCCACAAGGTGTCTTCTAGTACTAAATAGCTGATGCTCTACAACATTCTAAATCACTTTTTTTCCCTTATCCGTTTCGTGATATCCGTTTCGCGTTTCCCTTATCCGTTTTCCGTTTTCGTGATAGGAATGCTAACTCCGCAGTTTTCCAGCAGGTGGTGCCATAGGCGATTTCATTCATTAGCCCATGGCTACTTTACTATACCTAGACACCACTTTTATGAATATAGCAGCAGCCGTTCCGAAGTTAAGAGGGCGGCAAGGGAATTTTGTGGGCATACTGTATATATTATCCTATTTTTTATGGAACAGTTGTTTTTTTTATGAATAGGAAGCCAAAGTACATCTGAAAAGAAATCGAAAATTTAGGAGAAACAACATATTCCAAAAACGTGGGCAAAGGCGTAGAGTGGGGGTAATTTTTTTAATTATTTACCTATGCCTCCGTGCATTTATGGTAGGTATTTCTCAGTACTGTAGTTATAAAAATCATAATTTTCAAAAACTGATAATTTACGAAGACTGCATAGAAATCAGTCCAACATCTACATTTATAACAAAAATATATAATAAAATAACCGATCCCATAAGCATTTTCATTATCTATGTCTTTATTTTTAATCTTTATTTTTAATTTAATATATATATATATATATTAGGTTATAAAAATAGTTTAAAAAAATATGTTTATTTCGAATGCGGCCAAAAAACTTAATTTCGCCTTTTTCTCTGAGGCTTTTCATGATAAAATGCTAACATGTTGCACCTGATATTATTAGTGTATGGGGCACTCATTGGGGAATTTTTGTACGGGCGCCGTATAAAAATTTAAATTTTTTATTTCTTCAAATTTAATTCCCTGAAAATGTTAATTGATTTTATAAAACTCTGTCCATTTTTCTACTTAACATTGTTATTTATAATATGTGTTTATGATCAATATTTAACGAATAAAACCCTAGGTTTTGGGTCAAACTATGGTGCCAGTCCTTATACAAACCTGTTTTCAATGTAAATATATATATAAAGACTTTTAATAATTATTATAGACTCATTTCATCACTTTGACAAATATCACAATGCAGTTTGTGTATTTGATTTTATAATAACAGTATCCAGTTATACGACAAAATGCACAGGGTTTTTTTTAATATAGAAAACCTATAACTAACCATAAATGCATGGAGGCGCATGTAATAAAACAAAATGCACCATTGTTGCCATTTAGGAACAAATTGTGCTTTCGATAATTGTCATTGATCTATTATACAAATTAAGTCCTGGTTGAAATGTTTTATATAATAGACACATTTACATATGCTATAAACATATTTTAACTAAAAAATACAATTTTTGTTATAAAGTTGTTTTTTTTTTAATATTTATTTCGAGTGCAGCCAAAAACCTAAATTTCGCCATTTTCTCTGCGGTTTTTTATGATAAAATCGCTAACATGTGGCACATAACCTTATTAGTGTTTGGGACGCATTTTACTCATTGGGAAAGTTTTTGTACGGGGGCCGTAAAACAATTTCATTTTTTTTTGTATTTCTTCAAATTTAATCACCTGAAAATGTTAATCTATTTCATAAAATTCTGTAGCTTTTTCTACGTAACATTGTAATTTATATTATATATCTGTGATCAATATTTAACGAATAAAATCCTAGGTTAATGTTTTGGAGATACACTGTATAGTCAGACTGTCCGTCCTTATAATATTAACCTGTTTTCAATTTAAATATGTATATGAAGACTTTTAATAAGTATTATAGACTCATCTCTTCATTTGACTAATATCTTAACGCCATATAGAAATCTATACACACGACTATTTGTGTATTTGATTTTGCAATAACAATATCGAGTTATATGACGAAATACACAGTTTTTTATGGGATTCCTATAGGTAAGCGTCATTTCATTATTTACCCGAAGAGCTAAAAAAATGAAAATTAATCTTTCGTTGAATTTTTAATATTTAAAATGTTGGAATTTTTCATAACTTATGTATGATTAAATATTTAAAGAGTTATAAATTCCACTTTCTTTACTGTTAATAGATCGTTTTACCCATAAAAAGAAATTATAACATGATCATTTAATAAACGTGACAAATAAATTAAATAATTTCAACAAATTCAATGCTTAAATTAAAAGGCGTACTTCTTTAAATTCTTTTGTGAACTGTAAAATATTTTTGAGACCGTATTAAGTTGGAAACATTTTTTTTCCTTTTTATTTGCAATTATTCAGATAGTTAAAATGTAGGATCATTAATAATTTGAGGGGTTGTAATGCAATGCACAGGGATTATGTTGAATTTCTTCAAGTTGATTCAGATTACGGATGATGTCATATTAATGCGTATATTTCCCAAAAACAATAATAAAGAAAAATTAGAGTTTTACTTTTAGGAGTATTTAGAGTTTTATTTTTTTCTTTAATTTAAAAATAAATATTTATTTGAGCTAGTATTTAGAAAACCTAGAATTATTTCGTTATATTTAATGAGACGTTTGAAAAATATATTAACAAATTTCTTCATCAGTTTTCTTCGATTTTTTTTTCAAAAAAGAAAATTTTGATATGTTCACGAAATGTTTTTTTACTTCTAAGGATGATTAAGTAAAAGAAAAAATATTCCGTTAATGTAATTAATAGATCTTAAATAATCTTTCGGTCTTAGTTTCTTATTTCTAAGGAAGATCAATAAAACATAAATCTGTAATAAAAAGGTATTTATAGAAATACGTAAATAAGTTACTGCTGTGATTAAGGAAGATAGCATTAAATGGTATTATTTATCGTTTTATATACCATGAACATAAATGGGATATTTAGCACTTCTAATTTATTTTCTGTTATATCATATGCATGTATAAACAAATTAAACTTATCATAGTATCAAATTTAATAATTTGTTAAGAGTATGTTTACAACATAAAATGTGTAATCGATTAAATAAGTACTCATTTAAAAATACATGTATAACTAAAATTTTATGGATTCTATTACTTTTCTTGAATAGAAAATACTTCCTTGATGCATATAGTAATTATAATCCATATGTGATATACCGCGCCTTTAAAATACTACTAGAAGAATTACCCAGTCATATTGTTAGAATCCTGGCCAGAAAATGTGAAGATAGGACAGAAGTTCGCCAGTTTGGCAGAAGCTCGGTCTAGGTGGCTATGCAAGTTTTTCAGGGTTTTACTTGTACAGAAATATACTTCTGGTCACTTTCCTCCAAGTGTTCCCCCTGAAGGCCCAACCCCTATACTAATATGGCCAAGTCCACTACAAGAGGGAACCGTGACTACCTCTGTAGGTTTTCACACCCCCCGAGTTGTGGTAGAGCAAGTACGGGTTGGAACATACCGACTTAAGGCGTAGGGCATGGTTCCCTTCTGGGTTTCCACCTCCGAAGCTCTTGGGGGTCGCCGGCCCGTCTTCAAGTGTCTCGTGGTGACTCCCCGTGGTTTCACCACGTATCGCAACGGCTTACGTCGTCGACACGTGGGTTCAAGGTTAGAAGGTCCGCAGGTGGTGGTCCTCTGACCGGTCGAAGTGCCGCAGGGAGACCAACCTGCTGGCGTGATAAAAGTACCTCAGGACTTGGGTTCGGTGGTCGTCTACGCGCAGGGCGCTCCCTCATAGCTTACTTTTTTTTATACCAATATGGCCAAAAAAGGCGAATGCTTAACCAATCTCCATCCCACATTGCGCAAACCAGCATTTCTTATCCGTTATTTTATTCGAACCTTGCAAAATAAGTGTTAGGATCCATTAAAAATACTCTACTTGGAGGGCAACTCGCCCCAGTAGTGTGTAGTTACAACTATTTTTCTTTTATTAATAGAGACACTCTTTTCAAAAGAGCCAAAAGCTTACATGCTACTTTTGCACAACAGTTTTAACCGATATTTTATAATAACCGACATTTTTGTAATCTAGTGAATGCGTAAATGTAATAAATTAATAAATCTGTATTGCATTAAAAACTCACTTAGCCTTTCAGTGAGTGCTATTATTTATTTTTCACGAACGGGCACGCGAAATATATTTTTATTTGTGTAGTTATGCTATTAAAATTGTTAGATTTTGCTCGGCAGTAAAAAGAGTCATGTTAGAAGAGAATTTATTGATATCAGTATTAAAAATTGAATATATATTTATAAAAACAATATTTCTTTAACTGTCACTGATTTTCATAAACGTTTCCAAGTTTGTTTAAAGTATAAATCCGTTTTCTCAAAGCCTAACATCGATTTTTAGAATGTTATCAAGTATCAATTAAATAGTGTCAGCTGCGAAATTTAATTTATGATTACAAGAGTAAAAATAGTGTTCATTAAATTCTTGATGTTAATGCTCTTAATTTATTATATTTGTCTATAAAACGCGTTTATTGAATATAGAAATGTTTACAGGAGAATGGGTAGCAACCGAAAACCCTATATTCCGGATTCAGAAACCTGATGGTTGCAAAATAAACTTTCTTTTGATTTTTTCTTCTTTAAATCTCGAAAATATATTGGAATTTCATATTTCTAAAGACGAAGAACGCTATTTGGAGTTTTGTATAACTCTGATGAGGTTATTGTATATATTTTTTCGTAGTTACGTTATGTTTTCCTAGTTTAAGCAAGATTCCATCTTGCTTATGTAGGACATGCTTAATTTATACCGATATTTTGTATTTTGGTTTTCTTTTGATGCAGAACAAAACATTTTATTTGTTAATATGCGAGGAATGTTTATTTTCATGATTTATTATAGTCTGGGAGCCGGTGACATGGAATGTCCCGTGATCGCGGAATTGTTTTTTTTTAAGTAAATCGATAGTAAAAAGCCATACGAACAAAATGTGCTTGGTATGATTATATTTGAAAAGCCGAAACTATGGCTTAAAAAACTAAAATGTTTTACCGTTTTCGCGTATATTGATCACACTTAGAGCATGTTATAGAAAAGTTGGTGCTCTTTCAGAAAAACTTGGTATGACAAACTTTATTAGAACACTGACGGAATTCGCGGTGCATGCAGTCGTTATTACACATTTATCGACACTTGACTTGCGTCCAGATGCGAAATAAAGCAGCCACCTGTAAATATTCAAAGCAAAATCCCATAGAAATGTTATCAGCGTCCGCATGCTTAAAGTAGGTATGACAGACATTCCCGGCAGAATAAAGTTTGTCACATAATTTTTTTTGAAAGAGCCCAAAATTTTCTGTAAAATGTTCTAAGAGTGATCAATATCCTGCGATAATGACCGCTTCTACTTCTTATGAAGATCTACGTATTTCAGATGTTATGAGCTAGAGGAAGCTTCAAACTTAGTCAAAACTGACATATTTGATTTTATTCAAGTATACAGTCTAACGCTAATTTCTTCTAAAAGTGTTTAAGTATTAATATATGCACGAATAGCGTTATGCACGCTGAGATGTAAAATGAGTAAAGATGAAATATATATTAAAAATGACGGAAATTCCAATTAAAGGATAATCTTCTATGCGGAATCAACAACTTATCAATCATCAAATAATAATAATGTACTTTGAGATTGCAGCAAATAACTGAAATTATCTCGTCGAAAAACAAACTCATAAACTATTTCATCACAGCTTCGTACATGAAATAACTGCCCACGCGAAAGGAACTTGATTAAGAACTATTATATGTTTTTTCCCTGTGACGTCATCCAAGGCTAGCAAAGAACTCAAAAACATTTTAGACTGTCAGTTGTTGTGTAAATTTTCTCTTAAAATGTGGTGCGTGAAAATGTCAGAGCAAGTGTAAATGCACTGAATATATATTAATCAAGATATCATTAAATAATTAAATATGATCTAAATATAAAAGTGAATGGTGCTTAATTTAATTAAAACACATGTTAATCAAACATTTTAATTTCAGCAAAAGGATAAAGTTTCAGATCATCGATGTATTACATTAACGAGCAACTTCATAATGGAATATAATAATTATGTGTGATTTAACGGAGACGTACCACGCTTCAATTCGGATATCCATTTCTCTACAAAGGTTTAGAGATATAACCAGGTAAGACGCATGATTCCTTACCTTCCCTTTATTAACTGTTAACGAGGTTAAAGAACTAAAGCTTTACACGATTAATACTGCGCCGCCGACAAAAGAAACATTGTTTCATCCTCTGGACTCATTCATTACTACTTATTTTAGTGTATTACTACATTTTAGACTTTTCTAAAAGACATTTTAATACTGGAAATTAGAGCAGATTTATAAAGAACACTTTCCAGAGGTTGATATCAATCACTTTTAAATATATCGCGTAGCATACAAATTTTAATAAAAAAACACTTTTGATGACGCAGCGGTTTTTTAATTTAAATATAATTGAACAACAAGTACATCAGATAATTTATGCTTACTTTGTTTTTTCTCTTTTACAACCATATAAGTATACTTTATCTGTGTAATCACATTAATCATGCGGTATTGATAAATGGAATAAATTATTGTATTTGTCTCATTAATGGAAATTGTTTTAGTTACATTACGCTGACTCTAGATTAAGTAACAACTTGCCTAGTATTAAGGAAAAATTTACTACAATATTATTTTAATACTGCAAATTAAACTCTATCAACTAATTTTATGAGTATATGATAGGATTTATCATATTAATCGTATTATATTATTACGTAATCATTCATGAACGTCATGTATGTATACTAAACGAAAAAAATCATGTATGTATTGCTCTACAAAATTACATGTAAACAGGAATGATAAAACTTATATCGCTAAAATAGAATTCGGGGAAATAATGAAGCACTTTCGGATCTATTGCCGCTAACTGAACAAGTTCTAATTGGGAGAAAATGAAAGTAATCAGTGCGGTGCTAGAAGTGGTTTCTGCACTTTTAGAAATGTAAGGAGGCACTAAATAGAGAGAAATAAGTGGCACTCACCAATTTGCAGCACGTATAGTGGTATAATAAAAAACGCAATATATTTTATTTGTATGCTATACAGCGATCAAAGTATATTATTTGGTATTTATTTTTAAAAATCATTAACGCTATATTTTTTCATACTGTTAAGAAAATTAACTTATTAGTAATGGCATTTTAACAAAATGTAAATTAATTTTCTAAAAACACATTTACGAAAGTATCTGTGATTTATAGATTAATGTATGTAATATAAATATATATATAATATTGAAATAATATACCTGCCAGATGGTATTTAAAGGACAATCCGATCACTCATTAAACAATATATTTGGGTACTATTTACGTATTACTATTTATCTGTGTGAATATAAGGGCTATGTAAAGAAAGGTGCATTTTATAAGTATCCCAAATATTATCAATAACTGTATCTCACTCAATGCTTTTATTTCCCCGAATTTTCTTCAATATAATAAAATGATTAAATATTAATTCAAAATGAGGTCAATTACATATTTTGCATTATTAAAATATATCACTATACATTATGTCGTCATAATTAAGCTATTGACAACAGTACTTTTTATTAAACAGAAAAGGGAAATACGAGCGGCTTTCAATTGATAGCCGTAGATAGTAATAAAAGTTCAGTGACGACAATGTTTTGAAATACGAGTATGTATAATCGTTAAAAAAATAATAATACCCCATACTAATCACTTAAACCAAGATTAAAGTTATATTTTCGGAAAACTCCCCTTACCTTCCCGCCTAGGTTTTTATGCCCATCTTATGAAAATTCGGGAATGCAAAGTTTATTATGTATTTAAAAACTACATATATGATTTAGTGATGCAAACAGTTTTATTTAAATTTCAGTTTAATAACCTTTAAATGACACGGTTACTTCACTTTTTTTTATCAGTGATTGTGTGTGTTTACCATTAATTTTATTTTGTTACTTTCTTTTAAATCTAAAAATAGTTATACAGATAAATAAATTGTATCTCTAAAAGAAAAAAAATAAATGTATTGAGCCCGTAAAAGGCTTAACCCCCCCATAAGAAAAAAATCTTAAAGTAAGAGTTAACGCATTTTGCATTTAACCGCTTATTTACACATATCTCAATCCGTTAGTTTGCTCGTCCTATTGATAGGTCATGAATTTTCATTGTGTAGTTTTCCCTTTACAATTATTTTTGTTATTATAGGCATGCAGTAATGGAAGTATATGTTTATTCATTTATTATTATGACTTCATTTCTATTTCAGCGTTTAGGGATAAAATTATTAATAAAAGATTGTTTAATTTTCGTTACATGATTAGCAATTCTTTTATTATATTTATGTATGTTTCACTCTTTAAATTTAAAATAGCGACGACTTTTTCGGACAAATAATTTGTGATAAAATATAAGAAATATTATAAAGTTGGTATGTCTGTCGTTTACCGTTCTAACACGACATTTATCAAACGCCATTAAATGTTATTCCTTAGCTTAGTATGCAAAACAACAGTATTCATTGGATTTCAGTAAAGTACTTATTAGTGAAATTTCAGTAAACCTTATCTTTTGTGATTTGAATAGCTAATTTCAATATTATTAACGTAGAAATGTTTTATTCTCAAAATTGAAAGACAATCGGACCCTAAATATTTGTAAAAGTTAAAGAAAAATCTTTTATATCAAAACATTTTTGAAAAGGGTTTACACAAGGTATCGCAAGTAAAACTAGCCTGCTTGTCCTCGAAAATGCAAGTATAGAGACGATACTTTTATAAAAACAATGCTGTTTTATTCGCAAATAATTTTAAGAAGTTAGCAATTTCAAATATTTATAGGTATTTATTTCTAGAGTGAATTTTGTATTCAAATGGCTATGCTTACAATAGAGGCTGAACTTTATGCGGGATGGTTTTAATTGCGCCACCCTGTACCAGAAGTACATTTCAAGCAGAATATTCCTTCAAAGTTATAGAAATATATTTTATGAAGTAAATTTGCATAATGGGAAATTAAATAAATTACACACAACAAATTTTGAAAAAAAATGGGGAAGAAATATAATAATAGCATCTAGCAATTATACATATCTGGAGATTAATGTACTGGGACCAGCTCCAACCTAAAAAAGAAGAAGAAAAATATTGAAGAAGCTTCAAAAACAACGCAGACGGACAGCGAAAAAATATAAACTCGCGACAACCAATTGAATAACTGTGCTAAAGGTATGAACAAAATAAACATTCCTGAAAAACAAACATGACAAGTAAATTCAGATACTATATTTGTTTTATTTCGGAAACTATGTTCATTAAACTTTTTCTTTTGCAGTAATAAATGCGATATTCACGTTGTGAATATTCCTTTAGGAAATTCCAAAGCAAATACAAACATTACAATACATTATCTGGTGCATATATTTTATTTTTTAGGTGTTCACATTTTTTTTAATCAAAACATATAATTTTAAAAATATAAAAGGAGCAAAATTCATTTATTAAAATTTAGCAGTAAGCAGAATTTAACAGAAGAATTCAAAGAATTAAATTTATTTTTGATATTTTCTTATTTGGTCATATCTAGTAGTATTTACCGTAACATTTTTGCTAGCATGAAAAATTTTAACTAAAAAAAATAATCATATCTTCTAAATAATCTCTTAATTAAGCAATTATTATCGTTAAACAGTACAAATTTAAATAAATAAATGATTTTATTTTGATAAAAGGCGCTAAAACTTACAAATCGGTTCTAAAATGCTAAAACCGTCGTAGATACAATGTTAAAATTTTCGAACGTAACCATTGACCTCCAACTCCTCCAACTAACCATTGACCTCCAACTCCTTTCCCCCTCCAATAAACTCGCCTCCAAGAATTTTTAACACATATAAAACAAAATCATTTATTTATTTGATTTTGTACACTTTAACGTTAATATAGTTTGAAGGAGAATGTAACGTTCGGAAAATATAGTTAATATAAATGTTTTATTTAAGCAATCATTTCTGATGAATGGGGAAAAATTATACCTGGAAAAAATTACATTGAGTTGTACGGAAGTTATTTTCGCTTGGGAAAGTTGGTTAACTTCGATAGCTAATGTCTAAAAATTGACGCGCAGAATTTTGGGTACGAATTGGTTTTCCAAAACAGAAGAAACTTTCCGAACAAACCAATACTGGGAAAACTAATTTAAATATCAATAAAACTTGTTATTTCTCGTTTACAAAATTTTCAAAAAGTATGTCAAGTTAAAAACTTTTTTGATTATGAAAAATTTACTTCATCTGAAAAATTTCCTTTTTTTTACATGATAAAATTTAATTTGGAAATCTGTCTACTTACTGTTGACAGAAGCTTGGATAAATGAAAAAGAAATTGTTTCAGAGGTTAAAAAAATATATTATCTTTAATTGCTAATAGCTGTAAATAATGTACTGTTAGCTATAAATAAACTTGTGGCAATTGGCAATGAATTCATACCGCTACAATTTGCCCCCAAACCTTGCTTAAACACACACGCAAGGGAAATTCAAAATTTTTTACCGCTGGATTTATAAACCTCTTACCGAAGTTAAAGGGCATCTAATCAGCACTAATAGAATTAATTTTGACTGTTGTAAGTTATGATTGTATTATGTAACAATGTACGAAATCTGTGACGGTATATCATAATCATATTATCACGATGATATTTGTCACCCACATTTGTTGAATGCATATATTTACAAATAAAATCTGAATGCCCTGGTGTCCTGTCAAGTAGTGTTGCCAATTGGGCAAATAAAAAAAATCATGTCCTTGAGTGGCTTGAAAATTGTTACATAATGCATATATGTTTTTTTTTACATTGCCTTTATTTGCCTTATTTAATGTCTTATTACATGCCAGATTTATAAAAGAGAATAATACTACTTCAAAAAAGTGCAGAAATTCAACAATTTGAAGAAATAATTCTCGGTAAATATGGGTTAAGGAAAAGTTTCGAGTCTAGGTAAAGAATAACTACACAGACCCGAGGGAAGTAGATCAATTCACAGAATAAACATTTGAAAAGTATTTGTAGATATTTGAACTGTAAAGCAAAAATGTATAACTGACACTAGCTTTTTCAAAACTGCTGAGGGAGGTGGGGGTGACGGAGGATCTTAAACTATAATACACTATAAAGTTATAAAAGGGAGAATTAACGTTACAAACTTGAGAAAACATGTATTATTTATATCTTGAATCTCAACGTTTTTTAAACGCTGTGTTTCATAGTTGCTGCCAATTTTACCCTATCCATAAATAATGAATAATGAAATAAAATTCGTAAAACTTACGTATGTTTCACAATCCCCACCTAAAAATATAATTTTACAGATATAATGTTTTTATGTTTCTAATAATTTATAAAATTATGATATGTATAGCAAAATCAAATATCTAATATACATATATTTATATATATATGTTACGATCAATATGATTAATCCAGTCATTATTAACAATAACTGGTTATTATAATAATAACCGGATTAATCATATTGACCGTAACATATATATAAATGGACCAAATTAAATTGGAATATTTTTTTCTGTTATTGAACCATATTGATGAAAACTTATTTAAGAATTACATAATAAAAACAAAATCGAATCCAAATGAAAGTTGTAATTAATGAGTTTAAATAAACAAACAAAGATGAATGCAGCGTTAACTCGAAACCTTTTGATGTAATGTTAATTGTAGAAGAAGTAGAAGATGCGTTTTTCACTATTATATGAAATTACCCACATAAGCATTCAAATATCAGCTCTTATCTAAATCAACATTTGGCCAAACAGTTTAGAACGTTTCAAATCTCATAAAAATTCGGAACTTTATAGTCGAAATGTTTTTTTTGTTTTTTTTTCGTATAACCAAGCGAAAAAGATCAACAATTTCATCCTGACAGAATACGATTTGCTGTTTTTGCAGTTTATTACCGACTAATAATTAACTTTATAAGGATTGTGTAACTAAACCTATGTAGCAAAATGTCTTAACCCTAGAGTGCTACCCTTTGAAAAACTTTCGGGAATGATAACCATTCGTCTCCCAGACGAAATGTGGGTACGCGTGCTTAAATTCAATTTTAAAAGCTAATTAGAATAAACGTATACTACCTGCAGGGGGCTTTATCACTCTCGATCTACAAGTAAGCAAGAAATCACAATTTATTTGTTTTCAAAAAAATCTTCACACATGTTACGTAATGGTCACCAAACACTGATCTGGAACACGTTAGACAAAAGTTGCGCGTCATTCTGGGCAAATTGTACGGCCAAAATGCAGAATTTTTCCTTTCTTTTGCATTCAGATTGTTCGAGTTTTTGAATGTTCATATCCAATTTCAAAATTCACTTATAATTGTCCTTGTTGATCGGGGCAATTTGATACGTTGAGATACTTCTTCATCCACTGAGCAAGAAGATCTCCACTTAGCTTTATCGCGAACTTTTTTCTGGATAATGCTTTTTCGAATTGTTGAGCCATGTTATGCACATATATAACATATGCATTAAATAAACTGATATTTATCATACCATAAAACACACAAAGAGGCCATCAGCGTGTTTTCCTACTACATGACATGTTATTACATATCTGATTCAATGTGTCTGCGGCTCTTTTTGTGGAGTTAAAAAATTCTATGATTATTTCGAGCTGCTGACCTTGATTTACTTAATTGAGGAAAAGATGACCATTTTGACTTCTCTTTACCACTGAGCTGAATTTTGTCTGGATAAATTATAGACGTCATATGACTCAAACATTTTCGAAAATTTTCCAACCACTTTTATTTGATACACTGCTGTTTTCAATTTTAGCTTCGTAATTTGACTTCATATTTCCATCCTCCTGGGTTTGGTTTTCAAGAATTGTTTTTTCCTCATCTTTTTTGTCAAAAGATAATTCATAATTTTCATCTCCATTGCTATTTGTTATTTCGTCACTCTCAACTCCAATTAAATCTTTATTTTCTGATTTAGTCCTTGAAATAGAATTTTCTTGATCACTTAGTTCTTTTAATAGTTTCCAGATAGTCTCAGGTCTACCCCCAAACATTTTCTCCGATACAACGTTTTAATATGTCATGGCAGCACAGGAAAAAAAAAACTAAGTCTGGTTCTCAAATGCAAACACTACTGCTAAACATTCGTCTGCGAGACGAATATTGTTCTGAAAACACCTTGTGAAAAAATATTTCGGGAAAAAGGATTATCCTTAAATATAGTATCCAAGGTTAAATTAAGGTACTGAGTAGCACAACCCATTTCCTTTTTTGGGAGAGGCAGGACAAAGTTACTTGTTATGGGCTTCGTCCAGAGACGAATGGGTAGCATTCTAGGGTTAATACTATTATAAACGGAGAACGATGTTCACTAAAGTCAATAGAAACTGATCTATAAGCAGTTTTATAAAATCCTGTATAGTCACACTTTCAGTGGAGGTTTGGCGGGAAGCCCAGTGAAAGAGGTGTCATAGACGTTCGTGGAAATACATCTCTTAACAATATCTATCGTCTGAGGAAAATTACTTTATCCGACTGTGCTCCGAAAAAACTCCTTTATTTACTAGTCTATAAGAAATGTATGTGAAATATAAGATGTACGGGAGGAAATGGTTTGATAGATCTTTAAATTGTTTCAATCCAAGATAAAAGAGGCCCGGCATATAAAAGTACAAATACTTACTAATTTTTATTTAAAAGTTGTAAATACAGAATATGAATAACAAGATACTGAACATTCAATAGTTCCCAGGAGGTGTTGTTATTCATAATATTCTGTATTTACTGCTTTTAAATAAAAATTAGTAAGTATTTTTACTTCTGTATCCCGGGTCCTCTTTTATCTTTGCCACTCTGTATATTAAAATTGTATAACATAACAATAAAAAACATCTTACTTACTAATAATAAAAAGTAATAATAAATTATATCTTTAAAAGATCAATATTTCTGTTATTAGACAAAACAGTTGCTGTCATTTTAAAGGTGATTTTTTAAAAAATCAATAAGGTATGGTATTAGTATAAATATGACACATTTTTTTTAATTCAAGCGGCAGAAAACGACAAAAATAAGCTGGAAACGTCCATCTGTGTTCATGTAATACATTTTTATACGATCATAGTTTTAATGTTAAAGGTTTACGGAGTTCGTATATCAGTATTTTTCTGGTAATAATCTTTGCCTTATTTAATCGTAGATTTATGTTATAATTATCGAGAAGATTACTCATAAAAAATGATATATAACGTCCTTAAATCATTAATATTACACTGTTAACATTTTTCTTGTGAGTTGAACTAAATTTTGGTGCTGTAGTAGCTGCAAACATAACATGGTGACACCTTGTTCCAAAGATTAGGAGCAATGGTTGAACCGAAACGCTAAATGTTGGAGCGAGATTTCACCATCTTATGGTTGCAGCTACAGCAGCACCAAAAGTTGGTTCAACCTACCACATTTTTTTTACATTGTATAATGTAATAAAAAGCTAATTACGTGTACATCATGTTTGCTTTAGACTCTTTTTCTGATTATTCTTCTGATATCTTTTACTTTTAAGAGAATTCGAATATTTGTATAATGTTCTTAAATACACTACATGAAATTTCTTTGTTTTACTTAGCATCCATGTACTTTTAAATAACAGGGATCATCAAAAAAAGAGTTTTCAGAAACTGAGATGTTGTGTTTCGTTTGATGTAGAGAGTGTTTCTTTCACCTAAAATTGTATCAATTAATAAAGTATTTTTTCATAATAGATTATTATTTTTCTTTAAAAAAATTAAATGCTTGAATGTTTTACTGATGGAAATATTTATTTATAGGTATTATAATTTTCGTTTCTTTTAACTTTATTATATATGGTCCAATGTAAAATATAATTTTCAAATGTTTATTTTTATGCGTTTCGAAACCTGTGTTTTTTTTGAAAAAATACAACATTTTAAAGCATTGTAATCTTACGTAATATAATTATAACCAAGTGTTATATAAACATTAAAAAAAAATTAATATATTTTATTGTAAGTTTAATAAAATCGTTTTAAACTTTATAATTTCAAAACCTTTTCATCGATGATTATTAATTTAATAAAATTACCAAAAAAACATTATAGCACCTTTTCACTGCTTACGTTTCACTTAACAGCCGTTACCACGCATAAATCAATGCAAATTTATAGAATTATTAAAATTTTATTGTTTCTTTAATACTTTATGACATGGTAAGGTAATGAAATATTGAAGGCGTCTCGTTAATTTTTGTGTAATAATGATGTGAGGTGAAATTATTTTTAGCTCCTTGTAACAGATGTTAAAAGTTTAATTTTAATTTCTTTGAAAAGTAATAAAGTAGATTTTCCTGCTAATCTTTTCAAAACCCAGCTGCAGAGCATTTATAATTTTTAAACTATTTAATATTCTTCATTATGTTTATGAAGTTAATATGTTGTTTTATGAAGCTGCTAATTTAAATGAAAATAACATGTGAGACAAAGAAATTTTCTTTTTTGATATTTACATTATATTGTATATATATTTATATATATATGTAAGATGTATACGACGAGATTCTATTAAGGGATTAAATTCTATAGGAATTACTTGATTGCAGAAGTTGTTTTATTACGTTGAACATCCATGAAAAATATTGTACAGCGAATGCATTAAGGATGGTACACTCCAAACTATCACATGTTCAATGACGTTGGAGAGGATAAATATATTAATTTTTAGTTATGCCAGCGTAAATTACATAACTGAATATATAAGCGTGCAGTCAATTAAATGAGTGACCATAATTGGTAACAGGCATGCCAGCATAGAATAAAGCAAATCAAAACATTACTGTCTATCTTGGAAATTTACTTTCCCCGAGAAAGCTTCAAACATATTGAATACAACTTCTTTATGAACAAAATGGAGCATTCTCAAATCAGTCAGCAAGGCATTTCAAAAAATATATTTTTACGGTGAAATTCTAAAAATCAACAATTCTTCTTCTGATGCCGTTGTTATTTATAACAGAAAATATCAGTGGAAAAGTTCTGTTTCAAAGTCGTGTAAAACAGTTTTAAACCCCTTCGCGTAAGGCTACAAATGCGTGCTACAAATGGATTTCATCCAAACAAATTCGAATAAAAAGTGAGTGATTAGGCTCCCGAACAAATCGGGACGAAAATTTCCGGTAGTTTCTAGAATCGTGTCGAAGGATAATAAAAGACATTCTATTGAAATATATCGAAAAGAGAATTTTACTGGCGCAATAATAAAAAAAAAATAAATTGACGCGCAGAAAATCAACTAGATTTTTTAAAAGAGGAAACGATAAAAAAGAATAAAAGCATTTTTAATGTTGAAAAATAGTGAATTAAGCGAGAAAATTTAGAATAATTTTCAGGTAGGGTAATTATTAAAAATATATTATTTTTATATGTATATAATACATGCTTAAGCGAGTCAGCACCTTCAAGCGTATTTAAAAAATGACTATTAATGATAAACAATTGTGCAATTGTTTGCTCACTGTTTGCTTATATAGGGATGTTGCATTGTTTAATGACTAATAGTATGACTTAAAAAATATATAAACGTAATTTTAGTATATTTGTTGAAAATAAAATATTATTAATTTAATACCCAAGCTTGTGATTTTTTTTAACTTACAGTGAATATCTGACTTTATAGTTTTATGTAATTTAAATGCTGTTAAAACATTCTGCATAGAAATTAAATATAAAATAACAAAGGAAACTAGAGCATATGTATAATTATTTCAATAAAACCTGTAAAAACGGATCCTCTGTAACAGGAACCTGTCTTTTACCGGAAACTGAAATTCCAAACAGTAGGTATTCCAGTTGAGAATTCCTAAAACAAAAAACTTTCTAAAAAGTTATGTTTAACCCGTTTCTAGTGAATCCATGTTTAGATATTTTAATGTCTTTTATAGGAAATCTATTTAAATTTATCAGCAAATGATAATTTAATGTACATAAGGTCATGAACAATTCAGTGTCTATGTTATGCTTGCCAACCGTGAAAAGTGAACTCGTAAGTACTTTTTGAGAATCTTTGCATCTTATAGATTAGAAACATTGTCATTGAACAGAAAATTTTGAAAGTGAATTGTTTAAATTGAAAATATGTGCAAGTGTAAACTTGCAGACAATTTTAAACTGTGATACTTTGTGATTAATTTGACAGTTGTGATGGTAGTAGTTTTTTTTTATGTCAGTATATTAAAAGGATATTTTTGTGTTAATGTGCTTGGGTGAAATCTTTACAAATATCAAGGATATTACGTAAAGATGCAAAACTTTTGTTTTACGGTTTTGTCGCAACTCTGGCAAAAAAAAAATATTTTGTTAGAAAATCTTTTTTTTTCTTTTTTTTTTTTTACAAAACAAAGGAATAATTTAAATTGCCGAAATGTCTGAAATTTTGTGTAATTTCAATGAATTTCTGTCATTAGTTTGGAAAATTTTTAGTTAATGTTACCTTAGGGCAGAGGTCTTCAGTTCGATTTTAGCTTAGATTGAAGGAAGTTCAGTGATTTAAGGAACAAATGGACAAATTGGAAATTTTCTCAAGAAACAAAATAATTACTGTCAACACAGTTGTTGCCTATCGTGCGTAACTACACGGTGATATAGCGTTGAAATGAGAATTTCTTTTTAACACTGTTAAGTGTTTAAGTGTTTATGATTTCGGTTTGTCTGCCGTCTGTCCGTGCTCTAACTCCCGTAAATATGCTCGGATTGCCCTGCAATTTTTATATGTTATTGTCGTTATCTATAGCATGTTCCCTATTTCAACTGAAGTGTGTAGCACTTATAGTTTCTTTACAGGGACACTCAAAAGAATTCCGTTACAATACGGTCTATGGGGAAAAATCATTTATGGTTTATTTTAATGATGTTACACAATTTCAAACACATTGTAATTGATATATATCACTAAGGTGAATTACAAGAAGTTTAATATGGAATAGTGTGTCATAGCACTTATAGTTACTTTACAGGGACAGTCAAAAGAATTCAGTTACATTACGTCTATAGAGAAAAATCGTTTGCGGTTTAATTAAATAATGTTTCACTATTTTAAACGCATTGAAATTTATATATATCACTAAGGTGCATTACAACAGGCTTACTACAGAATATTGTGTGTATAGCAGTCATCGTTCATTTACAGGGACACACAAAAAAAAAGAATTCTCTACTGTCTGTTAACAATAATTCCTGGAAGTGCGTTCTAAGTTTCTGAAAGCGATTTTAAATGTATCTCACGTTTTGTCTATTACTTGGTGTGTATAAATTCTGTAGATCATATACAGGGCAGCGCAAAAGTTCGCGAACTCATTTCTGTTTATTGACAGAAACTCCAGAAGGAGAATTTTAAACTGTGCAACGCGTTTCCTAACTAAACTAAAATTTAGCATCCTATATAGTATATATACAAATCTATAGATCCTATACAGGGCTGAATAAAAGTATTCGGATGTTTTTACGAATATTGTATATGTTGGAAATTACTGAAATTACGTTTTTAAATATGTTATGCGTTTTCCAAATTGTTTACTTAGATGTTAACTTTCAGCTTATTAAACGGTAATGATTTGTAAAATTATTTTGGAAGCGTTGGAAAGTGTTACATAATCTATGCTTGACGCATGAATTTTCGTTCTTGTTTAATTTTAACTTAGATTTACGAATTACATGTAAATTTGAGGGGTCATGAAGATATAAAAAAAAGAAACATTCAATCTAATGATAGAACGGGAAAAAATGGTAGAAAAATGTGTTGACTTTTTTTTTACAAATAGAAACATTTTTGGACTAGCGGAATATTTCAACTAATGGCAACACAAGGTTCTCGTAAAGATTTCAATCTTGAAATATCTGCTTCGCAAAACTCGTCGATTTCTTAACATCGGGAATTTGGGCAGTAGAATCCATGTTGGATTTCTGACAGGCAAGGACCTCTAGGAAAGTGTGCAATTCTTGTTTTAGTAAGTTTGTCTGGCAATTATTACTTACACATAATACATTTTTCGCAATTATGGAAAAAAATCTTTCGTCGAAAAATAAACTTATACATATATATATATATATATATATATTATTGTCAAAACAACAGAAAATTTTCAATTGCAGGAAGGTCTGAAATTCTGCGTAATTTCATTTTTTTATTATTAGATTGTTGAATTACTTGTAAGTTTTAGCTTAGAATAGATAATTTTCCTTTTATTTTAGCTTTGATTAAAGAAAGTTCAGTGTTTTGAGGGAAAATGGACAAATTGGAAATTTCTTCAAAAAAAAAAAAGAAACAGCTATCTACACAGTTGCCGTCTATCTTTTGTGACTACATGGCGATATAGAGTAGAATTAAAAAAAATATTTCTGTTTTAGCTTAATTTTTCGAATTATAAGTGAATTTTGTGGAAAAGTGATATATAAGAGGGAAACCTTTAATCTAATGATTGAAAGAGGTAAACAATATGTCAACTGACAGTTTTTTTTTTTTAACACATCATCGGAGAGTGTTTTGACTATTTCTGTACTTTTTCAACTGATGGCAAAGCACGGTTTCACGAATAACTGTTGTGGCATTCAATCGTAATACTGAAAATAAATTTGGCTTTTGAAAATTTCCTTTCGTTTGGTTTATTCTTTTAAACGGCTCTTGCTTAAAAAACACACCTCGTAGATAACGATCACAAGACTCGTCACTGTGTTAACATTGAGAGTTTGGGCAGTATAAACTACGTTGGATATCTCTCAGGCAAGGCCCGGGAGGACAGTGGCAAATTCTCGTTATAGAATGATTGTGTGGCGATTATTGCACGTAATAATTTTTAATATGATACACCGAGAGATATAGTGTAGCAGCCTGTGTATGTAAAATCGATATTAGAATTTACAATTTGAAATGTAATTTAGAAGAAGTAGGATGGAAGTAATATGAATATTGCATTTTTAGCTCAATAATACTGAAATATAGCGTTTGGAACACCTTTATGAAATTGCAAAATCTTCATTATTGTGAACTTAATTATGCTCGAGTTCTTAGAAGGGACTGGCATTCACCATCTATATTATCTTCAAATATGACAAATTAAAATATTACAATTTAAAGAAGCAGTCAACTAGAGGATCAACTTGTTATGTTGTGCATTATAGACCTCTACTCTTTACAGGAGCAGCCGGTAATGCATGATTGTAACTAGTTATGTTACTGGGTAGTTGGAAGTATATTTATAGTATCATATCTTAGAGATTTATAAATTTCTCGTTATGCTTTTTTTTTTAGGCTGTTAAATGTAATTTGATTTTGATTTTATGTACTATTAAAAAATTCAACTAAATTTGTTAATGTGCATACAGAATTACGTGTAATGTTATTTATTTTCGCTTAACATTATTTATTCTATTTTTTGTGTGTATTCATATGTAATTTAAATATTATAAATAAGTGCTCATATTTTGAAAGAAAAAATATTCAAATTTCTTGTATGAGTTTTTTACCAATTTATTTGCTTTCCTTTTAGCATAGAATAACTATTGGTTGTTTTAGGGAAATTAATTTGCGTAAAGTAGTTATGATAGATTAATTTACTTATATTTTATTAAAACACAACAAACTGATGCACTTTATAATGCCCACTGATTGCGCAGATTATAGTGTAAAATTAATTTTGTATTTGTTTACCAATCGAAATCGAGATTTGCAAGGTAAATATGCCTATGTTTGCCAGTCGGTTACTTTCACCACATAAATTAGTTTTTGTTCAAAGTTCATTAGTTTTTTGTTTGTTTTTGCTTTTAGTTATCTCATTAGTATTCTAGTAACTCTTCATTTTTTCCAGAAAAGATTAGATAAAGGCCGTTTAATTAAACAGTCGTAGTTTTAAGACCGTTTCAAGACCAAAGGGTCAAGAGTACTGTAAATAACTGCATTGTTGCATTGCTGTGTGCATTTGGATTTGTGTATTGCTGCACAAAAAGGCTATTTCATAAAAAATGCTATTCAAATCTAGGTCCGTAATTTAGATTTTATCATTAAAAGCTAGTCAGAAAACTTTTTGTTACCCTTTTTTATTTTGACAGTTTATATTTTATTTTTTAAATCGCGACTGGAAATAAAAATGCAGAGATGTGTTATTAAAAAACGAGAGGAAATAGTTAAATTACTTATATATTTTAATGATTCAAAAATGATTGAAAAAAATAAATGATTATAAATGATTTTACCTCATTGAATATACATTGTTTCATTTTTATGATACGAAAATATTTCTTAACATGAACGAAAAATCATGCGTCAAGCATAGATTATGTAACACTGTCCAACGCTTCCAAAATAATTTTACAAATCATACCGTTTAATAAATAAGCTGAGAGATAACATCTAAGTAAACAATTTGAAAAACGCATAACATATTTAAAAACATAATTTCAGGAATTTCCAACCTATACAATATTCGTAAAAATATCCGAATACTTTTATTCAGTCCTGTATATGATCTATAGATTTGTATATATACTACATAGGATGCTAAATTTTATTTCAGTTAAAAAACGCGTAGCACAGTTTAAAATTTTCCTTCTGGAGTTTCTGTCAATAAACGGAAATGTGTTCGCGAACTTTTGTATTTCCCTCTATATGATCTACAGAATTTAAACACACCACGTAATAAACAAAAAGTGAGTTAAATTTAAAATCGCGTTCAGTAACTTAAAACGCACTTCCAGGAATTATTGTTAACAGACAGTAGAGAATTCTTTTGTGTGTCCCTGTAAATGAACAATGTCTGCTATACACACAATATTCTGTAGTAAGCCTCTTGTAATGCACATTTGTGCTATATATAGATTTCAATGCGTTTAAAATAGTGAAACATTATTTAAATAAACCGCAGACGATTTTTCTCCATAGACGTAACGTAACGGAATTCTTTTGACTGTCCCTGTAAATTAACTATAGGTGCTATCCACACCCTATTCCATATTAAGCTTCTTGTAATACACCTTAGTGATATATATCAATTACAATGTGTTTGCAATTGTGTAACATCATTAAAATAAACCGCAAATGATTTTTCCCCATAGACCGTAATTTAACGAAATTCTTTTGAGTGTCCCTGTAAAAAAACTATAAGTGCTACACACTTCAGTCGAAATAAGGAACGTGCTATAGATAACGACAATAACATAAAAATTGCAAGGCAATCCGAGCATATTTATGGGAATTAGAGCACGGCCAGACGGCAGACGGCCAGACGGCAGACGGCCAGACGGCAGACGGCCAGATGGCAGACGGCCAGACGGCAGACGGCTGACGGCCAGACAAACCGAAGTCATAAACACTTTTCAACTAGGTTGGAAAGTGTTAAAAATGCCCACTCTTATAAAATGATAAAAAAACATAACTTTTGAAATTTCATATACGAGCTCTTATTTAAAATACCGATAACAATATTCAAAAAATAAATCGAGTGAAAAAATTCCATACTTAATCAATAAATTGCATATTATTACTAATAGAAAAAGGTAATACAATTTTATCCATTTTATTACAGTGACTTCGTAATTGGTATCACTTACTTATAACAATTAAATTATCTTGCATAATTAAGCAATTAACTATTACTTCTTTTTAAAGATAAAGTGATAGTGAATAATAATCTAATGAAATTAAAAAGGAAAAAAAAAAGTTATTTATTTTTGATGGTTCTCCTATAATGAAATTCTAATTTAATAAAACATGAAATATGTTGTCTATTAATTTTTTGATATTTGCAGAGTAGAATGAAAAAATCTGGCAGCAAAAAGAAGACATTTTTTTTAAAAGTTTGCTGATCATGTTGATCTAATATCTCAAATTGCCTTAAAACTATTAATGCGTAATTAATTTGGTATTTTCATTTCTAAACTTTCAATGTTTATGTTATTAAATTCATCATGCGTGTTTTTTTTCTTACGGAAAAAAACGAGAAAATATTAAACATTTTTTGGTGTTGTAAAAATATTAATGTTGTAATTAAACTTGTATATTTAATTATCAATTACAGATAATACACTACTAGTAATTTGCTTTAACCATGAAAATAAAAATGCCGCGGACCACAAGCATTTCTGACGTTATCCAACGTCACGTTGACGTTTTTCTTTTATACAGCTAATCAGCGTTCCGATTTTCCACGCAAGCATTCCGGAAGAGCCATTCAAACACGGGTAATTTCCCACAAACTTCGTATGCTCCTCCCAGTGCGCTCTTAAACTTTAAATGTTATAGATCACTTATGTTAAACGTTATTGTTAGGCACAATTCATTAGCATACCGTCCGGTATAAAAATTTCTTTTTTCTATGTATGATTGTACAATAAACTTTTCAGTAACGAATATATGAATAATATTAGTACATAAGAAACTTAATAAAACTGTTAATAATGTACAAAATGGCTAATAATATAGCAATTTAAATAAAATTATATATTCATAAAAATTACATCCTAGAAGTTATGTCAATACATAATTTAAATGAGATAAAATCCTTCTATAAATGTTTAGCATATTAAAACAAAACATTTGTAGTTTGAGTAATTTGTTTAACAAGCGTTAAAATAAAATACAAAGTGTTTACGAATTAACGTTAAATGATCTAATATACATTTTTCAATTTTTAAGAAATTTTTTAGAGAGTTATATATAAAAAGTTAAATTGCTTTCATAAAATAATATGCCAAATTGTACCATTTTTCGTACTATATCTGGGCGTTTAATTTTTTTGGAAACATAGTTGATGGATTTTATTTTCTATTATATTTTTCTATTGTATAATTTACAATGTTCAATTTAATATAATCAAATCTGTCATGCTGTTTTTCCTTCGCAGTGACGTCTAACTCATTTTCTGTGGGATTAAAATTTGCGACAGGTAAAAAATAAAATAATTATGTCTAAAGTAATCATCATTGTGAGAGTGACAATGCATATTTATTTGATCTTATTTGTTATTGGTTAGTAATGTGTTTGTAGATTGCCTCTAATGCTCTTCAGTACCTTTTAACTGTCTGTTATTTTTTTACAGGCCGAAGTACTAAATAAAAATATTATTATTGTTAGGCATTGTTTGTTTTTAATAGTTCTAAAATAACAGCAAATTTCTGGAATAACAGTATACTATATATCCACTGTAAACGTCTTTAATAATTGAATTATAAAATTCAGTATTTAATTTGTTGTTTCTGCTTATTGTTATATGTAATATTACATGTATACTGTAACTGTTTTTTGTCAAAAATTGGATTTATTTATTGATATTTTATTCATTTGTTATATAAACAAATTAATAGTATTGCATTCTGTAAAAAAGGCATAATTCTTAATCGAATAAAAGCTAATAAAGCTAAGAATGAAATTACACAATAACATCTTTCAGTTAACCACGATTCCGAACCGCTTGCTTTATCTTTAGCCACTTCAAAAACCAATATATGTTTGATATTTAAAGAAGTATTAATAAACATTTTATTTGCTGCCACTGTATTCTGAAACATTTTGGCATATATTTTATTATGTATTAGCTAAGGAGCAATCAGTTTTTTCAAACAGGTATATAGTTTTATAGGATGCAACAATTCTTAATTAAATATTTTCAGCTGCGCAGCTGAACTTATACATTTGTAAGAGTAACAAAATAATATTAATTTTAATGTTAACGTTAATGCTGATATTTTACCATGTTTTCCTGTAAAACATATTTGCCGAACATGAAAATGTTTAATTGAGAATTGATACCATCCGAAAGAACTATATTTCAGGTTGAGAAGGCTGATAGTATAAAAAAAATACTCAGAAACGTTTCTGAAACCAGCAGCAACAAAATAAATGTTTTTTTTTAACTTCTTTCAATCTCGAATCTATATTGGTTTCTGGGGTTCTAAAGATGAAGAACGATTTTCAGAATAGAGAGTAACTCAGAAAAAGTTATTGAATGTTTCCGAAGGTAGTTAGTTTTATTACATATTCCCAGATTATGAAACATCTGTCTTTCTTCACAGTGTAAATGTCTGGCTTTTACCATAGGCAGTCAATATTTTGGAACCAGTTCACGAGTGACCACATTGGTATTCTTAATGGTTAATTTAAAGTACTTAAAAAACTTAAAACTTAAAAAACTTAGGAAGTTAAAAAAGCAAAATTTACTATTTATTTAAATATTATTAGATATTATTATCTAAAAACATGGTTAAAAGTTCCATTAAAAACGTCCCACATTATCAAAAATGTAAAACAGTTTCAAATAAAAACTTTCACTATTGCACAAAAGCGCTTTCACTCTGGCTAGTGCATCATCTGTTGTTAACTCTCATGCATCTGATTCTACACTATATATACGACTGAGGGTTGAAGAACTCCTTTTATCGGCATTCGATTCTCTCTTTTTCTCCCCTTATTCTAACATCTTTTTCCAGTGGAAATCAATGAGTGCGTGAACCATATCATTGCAAACGGCTTTGGATGTATTAATTTCTATTGCTTCTCTTATTAAAGCATTATGTAGATTTTCATAGTTCGCTATTTTTTTATATCTAGGTAATGCTTTAATAAGAGAAGCAATAGAAATTAATACATCCAAAGACATTTGAAATTATATTGTTCACGCAATCATTGACTGCCGCTGGAAAAAGATGTTAGAAGAAGGGTAGAAAAAGAGGGAATCGAATGTCGATAAAGGGAATAATTCTTCAACCCCCAGTCGTATATATAGTGAAGAATCAGATGCATGAGATTTAACGACGGATGATGTTCTATTCAGAGTGAAATCACTTTTGTGCAATGCTGACAGTTTTTATTTGAAACTTTTTTACATTTTTGATAATGTGGGACGTTTTTAATGGTACATTTAACCATGTTTTTAGATAATGTCTGAGTGTAAATTGGTAATATGGAGAATAAATAGTAAATATACAGACATTAACAAATGAATACCTGTTTTAAAGCAAAATTTATTTTAAAAGTTATTTTAGATAAACGTGTACTTCGTTGTAACCCAATGCACCAAAATTAATGACACAGATATACCATCGTTTTATAAAGTTAATGTATTTAAAAAATATTTTCGAATTTTTATAAGGAAAATAAATAATGAATCTGGTACTATATACACCCTTGATGTAAACAAATTTACAGGCGGTATTTTAGAAAATAACTTCTAGACATTTTCTTTAATTTAAAAATGTTTTAAAATGCAGTTTGTTTCTACATATAACATAGAATTATTTATCAAAAATCAAACCATAAAAAAAGAAAGTGCAAAAATACTACTTATATTTTTTTTTCGTTTTGCACTATTACCCATTCCATTTCAAATTTATTTAATTATAAATATCCTACAAGAAATAAGTCTACTTTTTCTGAATACAATTAATACAAACGCAAAATTTCTTCAATATAAACTGTAAAAAATACCTTTAACTCGATCACATGAAAGTCAATTCTTCCTAATTAAACATAAAATTGTGTTCATGTTATCAACCGTTATACTACTTGACATTGAATAATTAAGTAATGAATGTGGTATAAACACGAACGAAATATGATGCATCAAGGTCCACTACGAGAGGGAACTGTGACTACCTCTGTAGGTTTTCACGTCCCTCGAGTTCTGGTAAAGCAAGTACGGGTCCGAAAAACCCGTCTTTAGGCCTAGGGCCTGGTTCCCTTCTAGGTTTCTAGCCCCGAAGCTGTTGGGGGACGCCGGCCCGTCCCCAAGTGTCTCGTGGTGACTCCCCTACTGGGTTTCACCGCGTATCGCAGCGATTTACATCGTCGATACGTGGGTATAAGGTTGGAGGGTCCGCAGGAGGCGGTCCTCTGGCCGGCCGAAGCGCCGTGGGAAGCAGCTCCATCGGGTGCGATAATTCTTGTGCGATCCATCAGGAATTGGGTTTGGTGTCCGCGCCTTGGGTGCGGTCTACTCGCCGGGCGCCACTTTGGCGTCTGGCGGTGCAGTTTTCTTTTACATCACGCATCAAGGCATAGATTACGAAACACTTTACAACAATTTCGGTATACTGCTAGGAAATTTTAGTTTCGTCTGTACAATCAAATGAAATGTCTAAATAAACATGCATAAAAAAACGCATCGCAGTAAAAATTCATTTACAGCAATATCTGTCCGTAGACGGTAACGTGTGTAAATCTTTCACGCAGCCCTGTATATGATTTACACAATTCGTAATACGCTACAAGTAATTTAAATTTTAAAATGCATAGGGCAGCTAAAAACGCACATCCCGCATTTATGGCTCGTAATCAGTCTTGTACCCGAATTCTTTTGGGTGTCTCTGTAAATAAACGGCAAATTCTACTCACTCAACAATCTATACAAAAAATGCTGTAGTGCACATAAGTAATATACAACAGTTGCTTAATGTTTGAAATAGTTTAAAAGAATTAAAATACACTGCAAAGGATTTTTTCCATAGATCATAATGTAATGGGGTTATTTTATGCCTCCTTGTTAATGAACTATAATTGCAACTTCTCTGTACTATATTACCATTCCAGTTCACTTAGGAATATCAATTTTCTTATGTTTAAAGATGTGTAACATCATTAAAATTCAACAAAAATTATTTTTCTCCATTTCCGGTAATGTAACGCAATACTTTTGACTGTTACAATAAACGAATTCTAATTGATACTGATTCCATACTCAATAGATAATACTTTGTTGTCCATTCCAATGGCGGATATCATTTTCATTAGATTTGAAATAGTGTAACAATATTAAAATGTAATGAAAAAAGTTTCCCCACTATCCATAATGTAACAGAATACTTTTGAGCATCCCTGTAAACTAGCCATAAATGGTACACAATTCATTTTCAATACAGAATGTGTCATTGGAAACCTCAATAACATATACCAATTATATGACAATTCGTGTATATATTTACGGGAGTTACATCTCGGACTGACGGTCAGACAGACAGACAGACAGACAAATCGATTTCATAAACATTTTTCATCTATGTTGGAAAGTTCAAACAATTGCATAACAAATAATAAAAATTATTTTTTAAGAAAAATATATTAAAGAACTATCCATTTAATTGCACTTTTAGTACAAATTTATTATTACGAAAATTACGTCATAAGATTGCTCACTTCGAGTTTTTTTATAAATTAATTATTTCCAATGTACGACTAAAAGTATAAAACTATGTCTTAAAAAAGAAATGAATTAATGTTTAATAAGATTTGTTTCTGAAGGCTACACTTTGGTGCACATTATGCTATTTTTATAGATAATTCTGTTTGTATGATTTCTTTAAACCTGGATACATTTTGAAGAAGGCTTTTGTATTATTCAGTATATATATATATATATATATATAGTATTAATTATTGTAGTTAATTAATTCTAAGAAAAATCGTTAGGGAATTAACACGTTTACAATGCGTTATCATATTATTGCTAATTTATTTGCACAATATCAAGCGTTTATAAATCACGCTGCGCTCAAAGATATTTATTGCAATATCACAAGTTTGAAAATTAATTCAATCTGAACTAACATATGTCATATTAAATTTGATTAGAAGAACCTTCCGTTTATTGACTGCCAGATATAGTTATGTATTCAATGATGCGAAAGAGACAGAATGTGTTGTTGCGGCATAAACAGATAATTTTATTTAAATTTATTTCGAGTCACATTTGTTTAATGTTCACACGGCTAAAACTAGGACACGATTAAAACAATCAAATTGTACGTTAAGAATAGTTCATTGTTAGGTGCGTTCGTAATTATATAAATACGTAGCACCTATAGTCGTCGTTTGGTCCGTCCGTCTGTCCGTCCGTCTGTCTGTCTGTCCGTCCGTCTGTCTGTCCGTCCGCATATAACAACGCAAAAACTACCCAACCAAATGGTTTGCAATTTAAAATATATTATCTTTGCAGAATTTTGTCGAGACATTTCAAATTTTATTAAAATCGAATCAAAACTTTAGGAGATATTAATAAAAATATTTATTAAGAAATTTGATTTTTTTTTTTAAATCGGTGCTTTTTTGTTAGAGGAGCTTCCGATGGATGTTAAATCGTCAAGCGACCGAGATACTTATTTTATTACAGAAATTAATCTGCAGACGATATAATTCATTTCACAGAATTAAAAATCATCAAGATCTGAATATTTATATAACTAGCTGATACATATATATCTGAATATTTATATAACTAGTTAAGATATTTGTATGAACAGTGTCATAAAATATATACTTAACTAGCTGTTTAGCCCGTTCTACGCACGGGATATCATGAATTTAATTCTAAAACGTGCGTACGAACGCACCTCGTTTGTAACGTTTGACGTACAATTTCCAACTTGTTTTAACTCTGTTAAGATTTTTATACTTTTTACGAGCTATAAAAGCAGGATCACGGCTATTACCAGCAAAACACTAATTCATTTTCATATTATTTGCAGTGAAAATTGGGAACTATTTAAAAATAAAATCCTTCTCTAATAGAGCACTGCTCTTGTTAAAACTTTTGTGGAGGATTAAATAAAATTTTTGTGCTCCAGTATATGCAACCACAACATGGTGAAACCTCGTATATAGAACGAATGGTGAATCAACATTTCACAATCTTACGGTTGCAGCTACTACAGCACCAAAAGTTGATTTGACCTACCATAAAAATTTTAAAAGTGTAACCATGGGAAACAAAGTAGCATAAAAGAAAATCTTTAAATCTTTATTTAAATCCGGGTCATATTAACCAGATTTTTTTTCATGTTTCGTATTGTACGTTTAAAATGAATAGAATATGTGCGAACAATAGCTGGAAAATTGCTGCGACTGTTGCAATGATAACCGAATTTATCCGGGAAAAAGATAAAATATCATTTGCATTACTGTGCGTCGTTCATGTTCTTTGGAATTACTAATAATTACAGCAATTAATAAAAGTCATAAGTTTAAGTCAAATTGTGCGTTTTTAAGATTTTTATTAATTTCACGGGTATTGCGGGTAACGAGGACTTTTATAGTTCCCCATGCTGATAATTCCTTGCTCCTCATATTATAGGAATTCGTCTGTATTTTTATTTTATTATTACTATTAATATTACCAATGTTATTATTACTAAATTCTTGATTATGTCAATTATATGATTCAGGGAGAATCGTAAAATCTGTTTTTTTTATTATAATATAGAATTGCACCAAATACATTTATTATAATTTTGTAAATACACATTATTTCACAATTGGTGAAAAAAAGAGAGAGAGAGGGAGGGAGAACACTCCATATTAACTCTGTAGCAAATAGTTTTATAAAATTGTCAATTTATCCAATCGATTAGTAATAACATCTGGTGACGGTATATTTAATTAATGGTATACTTAAAATTTTCTTAGGGGCTGTATACATTTAGGAATTTTACAAACTGAAATTTTAAACACATATTTTTGTAATATGTAATATGTATGGCATATTTTAATGCCTCGGTAAATTTGTCCTTAGGGTAGCAAACGGAACGTAGTTGGTCAAGTATTTCGCGAATGGTGCCTATTAAAACTTTAAAACTCATAGTATTAATCTAGTTTTTACAGATGTGTTCAAAAGGATTTTATTAATGTCACAGGTTGTACCTCTATTAACAAAGTTGCATAGCATCAACATAATTTAGAGACATAATACTCTTCTTATTTTCTGCTCAGAAACAGCAAAGTTTTTGGTAAACGTAAGAATAAAAGAGAAGAATTATTTCACTTGTACTGATACTGGATGGCCAGTGAAACGGATTATCTTCGTTTGCAAGAAAAACGAACTGTGATTTAAAACCAAAGATGAATATTATCAAGTCAGGTGGATTACGAAAAAATTTTTAAGCTCATCTAGTTGAAATATACATAAATATTCAAACCATTTTCATTTAAAATCTATTGTTTGCTTTGAAGTCAGCCAAAGATAAAATAGTTTTATTTGGAACTTACTTCTTACCCATATCTGGAACTGTTTAAAGTGTTGCGAAACAAAACTAGTAATTTATTTGAAATTGCATTAAAAAAATTAATTTTGCATAAAATAGTTCATGAACTAGTGAAACTGCTAAAATAAGTACCACACATATTACAGAAAATAGAACATAAAGACAAATAATTGCTTGAAAATAACACAGTGCAATTTAGTAATATGTTTTAAGAGTTTTCTAATATCTGCAAAGCAACAGAAGATGTACAACAGAATAAATATCTACTATATCTGCCTGTTTGATAAAAGTTTGATGTGTACGACAGTCTTTTAAAACAGATAAATCAACCAAAGGCAGACTCAGTACAGATATTTCTATAAACGAAATGGCAAATGAAGAAATGTTCTGAAGACTATCTTGACTCGACTGATCCCCATGAAGTATGCCACAGATTTCTGAACACCAGCCTTATCCACGAGCTGAATGTTAAACAGAAGGTTCTCCTCATATGAAAGAATACGAGATTATTGTTGTCAATCAGCAACTATGAGCGCATGTTAAATTTGTAGAAAATATAAAAGATCTAGAATTGTATAAAAGATCTAGAATTTAGTGGATATTGTTTCCTTAAACGATGATGCGCGGTATAAGAAAACACTTGCTGATGCTGCACGTCACGCAACCTTATATGATTTAGTTATTAGCCTTCACAATTGGAGTCATTTCGCTGTTAGAGCCAGTATCTTATCACGTGCATTTTGACATATCCTTTCAAGTTACCATAGATCTAATGTTGCTAACACTAGTTAACGATAAAAGTACACTCTCTCAAAGAGAATACATAATTTTAAAGCGATATCAAAGAAATAAGTACAGGGAAATGTAACTGAAAGGAAGTACATCTTTTACTAAGAATATTAGCTAATGGTCGTTGAATTTCACTACCCGAGAATCAATCTTTTTATGAAATATTTAACTGATAGATTTCAATCCTCAGCAAGTGATGATAGGATACTTCGCAGGCATTTTATACCCCCAAACATACAAAAATCATAGATCTTCTATTTTAGTCTAAAGATAATAGATCAGAAACAAACAAGATTAACTAAGCAGAGTAATCAACTTGGTATATCAAGTTACTCCAAGAAGAGATATTAGTACAGCAGTGGAAAAAAATATAAAGCCACTTGAAAATATGATATAATTAACAAACAAAAGATGGAATATTTATGAAATGTCATACATATATATTACATGCTACAAGTAAGTAAAGGAAAAATAAATTAATTAATAACTACTTTAATAAAAGGTTAAAAGACTTATGAAAATTTTCTGTACAAAGAAATTTGGAAACAATTATAAAGTCGATACCTGTATTTCATCAATTATCGATGTGAGACCCTCTTTTTCGATGTCTTTGACTAGTCTCTTGTTCATTGAATCTATTAGACCACACAAAGTACTTGCATCAATATTGTTCAGCAGTTTTTAATAGCATTCATTAAATCTAACTTTGAATTGAATTGTCGTCCATTTTTGTAAACATTTCGGGCTAAAATCCCCCAAAGATTTTCTATTATATTCCGAACGGGGATACGAGCTGGCCATTGAAGCAATTTCACCTGATTAGCTTCCAGCCAAGATTTAGTTGACTTCGAAACATGAACGGAAGCGTTTTCCTGCTGAATTGTCCAGTCTCCTGAAGTTATAAGAGGAGAAATGGGTAATAAATTATCTCCTAACATATCTTAATACATAACTGAATTCATTTTGTTATGCATGAAAACAATTGGAGTCGTTCCACAGGCAGCAAATGCAGCCCAAACCACCAGCGACCTCCAAATTGACGTTTTGAAAAAATATGAGGTTCCTGTCGTAAACATGCCAAAAATATCTATAGCCGCTGGGTCCATCGAAATTATTTTTTTTCACTGGAAAAGACAACATCTCTCCAATTTGGGCCTTCTGTTAAATGTTTTCCTGCAAAGTCTAAGCGATCAATTTTGTGTTGTTTAAAAAAAGGGGGGGTTTCTTTAATTTTCTTAAATTGAACAATGGAATTGTTACTTAAAACAGTTTTTACCGTTCGGCTTGTACATTGGTAATTGTAACTGTTCTTGAATTTGTGAAGACGACATTTTTTGTCCGCAAGCTAGCTTCCGGATGTGCAATTGATATTTTTGTTTTAAATCTCGCTGTTTATGATTTTACCATAGCTTATATGAAAGCTATCGAAGCGAACTTCCACCAAATTGATTTACATTTTATATTACCAATAATATCATGATTATGCAAAATAGCTAAATATTCATTAAATCCTAAACTGAAAATAAAACTGGTAGATAATGTTAACATTTTGAAAATTAATATTTTTTGTTCCAAGATTCCTAAGATTTCTTTGACAAAACTTTTGTATTATTAAGCAACAAATCAATTTATCATATTTATTACATTCGTTCAAGATAATATATATTCACAGATCTCTAATGTGGCCAAAAATAGTTTTAAAATTATATATTATTGTTTAATAAATATGCAATCAGACCTCGATTTAACGATTACAAAGGTTTTCTTGAAAATTACTTTTAAATCGGAGATATCGTTAAATCGGGTAACAAATTACCCAAGACAAAACTGCATAAAAGTTGGCTATTCAATATTAAAACATTTACTTACCAGTAGTATGTTAGTAAAAATACCTTGTGTCGTATAAATAACATATTTATGACTTTGACAAATACTTCATTGACAATCGCTTTGTCTCATCTTTAATAAAAGCCTGTGATACGGCTTTCTCAATCATTTCATACGCATTATACAAATGCCCATCCTTAATAAATCTCACTAAGTATTTTTTCTCTGCATATAATCCAGTATTTGCTTTAACTAAATGAGATTTTTAGTTTTTCGTAGGTTCCGTGTTAGAATCTGAATCTGAATTTGCAGGGCAATGCATGTTTTCATCACAAATTTCTTAACACTTTACATCACAAACGGGAACATGAAAATCAGAATGCACATAATCTGTAAATGACAGTTTGCGCCTAGCAGCTTAATCCCAAACTGAATTTTCAGAACTTTCTAAAACAAACTCAATATTTTTACACATATCTTCAATGAACTGAAAATGAAAAACCCAGTTTTTTAAAGCAATTTATGATCGATTTATCCGTTACTGTATTCCATCATTAACGTATTAATTCAAAAGTTTCCGTGACTTCCACATTGAATAAACATTAACTCTCAAATGATCCCATGGGTATAAAGAATATTCGTATGAACAGTTTTCTGAATTGCACATCAAACGATTTTTTGATATCTAAATTTAAAGGTTGTAATTTGCTAGTGGAATTGACTGGAAAAAATACCAATTTAATGTATTGGGAGTTACTAACCTTGGGATGAGTGGGGCATTGATCAATAAAAATTTAAATATTTCTATCTTAGCTCTGTATTTTAATATTTAGAGCAACTATGAATTGTTTAAACAAATGTGAATTATTCTAAGACTTGTTGTTTGCTTGATATTCTTTAAGTAGTTCATATTTTGAAAACATCTTGAAGTTTAGACTGTCTGATGACAACTGGAGTCATTTTTTCTAATCTGTCAGCGTTGGTATCCAAAAGAACTCTTAATTTGTCTTCCGATTTCTTTCCTCCTTGACATGGTGCGTTCTTATAATGCAATGTTTTATGTAAATTATAAAACAACACAGTTTCTTCCATATTAAAATTGTCTTCTGTGTACTAAAAAAGTGCTCGTTTTTCAAATGTTTTATAGTTTCAGGTTTATAAACAATGTTAAAATTTTGACAGAAAAGATCTATTCAACAGCTAGATGCGGTTACTTGTGATGTAAAGCTAGGAGAGTCTGCGCACAATTCAAAAGAATAACAATAAAAAATCTAAATATTATTTTTTTGCTAAACTTTCCATGAAGAATTTTTACTTCATTTGTTTTTTATGCCTTTCCATTGCTATTTTGTTCTTATGTTGCAATTTAATAGAACAGTTGTAATAAAACCAAGAAAGTTATTTTGCGCAATCTGTCCTTACAGGGTTGGTGTGATTGCGCACATGGGTAGGAGAGATTGTTACTAATAATAACAATTAAATTGTTAACATTAATAATCACACTTAAATGACATTGTTGTACGGTTTTTGTGAACAAATATTATTGTATTAGGAGTGAACATTTCAATCTAATTATTAAAGAATCAGAAAAATTAAAAACTTTTAAAAACGATTAAAAAATTTTAATTAAAGGAAATAAAATTAAAGAATCAGAAAATGCAAGTCCAGATAAGATTACAAAATAATATTAAGTTACTTGATAACACGTTTAACTTCAAATTAGTCCATTTTCATTTTTCATTCATTTAAGCAAATTTACCAATAAGCTGCGTAATCTCTCCTAGCATGGAAATTAATAAGAACAATGCGTCATATCTCCTAAGTAGCAGATGCGCAAATTCTCCAATTTCGGTAGGAGATATTGCGAGGCCTTTTATTTAAACATGGCCGCTACTAAAATGAACCGTTGATATTCACATTGTTAGTCTAGATTAGTAGCTAATGAGATATCGTTTAAGTTGAAAATATTTAGTACTATTGACATTGTATAGAAATTCTGATGAATAGCTATGAAAATTCAAGCACTTACTTTAAGAAAACAAAACAAAATAGCAATACTTTATCTTAGACGCTCAAATCAATCAACGTGCACTTTCAAGTAGACACTCCACTACTGCTGTTGTACAACTACCTGGAGTCGCTGCTCGCTCACTCTACTCCTTCCCCCTTAATCTCTATGTGCGCAATCTCTCCGACTTCGACATCTGTCCTGGCTTTACCTTATACGCTCTTAAAACTGTTCCTCTTATTTAAGAGGTACATTCTGAATTTTTATGCCTCTGAATATTAAGAGGCATGTCGAGCCTTTGAAATTAAGAAGCACATGGTGTCTTTGAAGTTATTAGACACGTGGTGCCATTGAAATTAAGAGGCACAGTGTGCCGCTGAATTTATATATTCAAGTGCCTCTTATTTAAGAATACATTATGTGCCTCTTATTTAACAATACATTCTGTGCCTCTTATTTAATAATACATTATGTGTCTCTTATAATGGTGAAACATACATATGTCACCATTATAAGAGACACAGAATGTAATGTAGTTATATTTTATAGTATATTTATATCTTTACAGTAAGTTATTTCTAATGCAGAAAGATTTTCCAGCATAGCATATCCAAAGACATAGATTAATTTTTTTCTAATGCAGAATACTATCTATAATAGATTTTTTTTCACTCCCAATTTATTGAAATAAATTTGAAATAAATTTGAAATAAATTGGAAATAAATTTTAAATAAATATTAAAATGTGTTTTAATTAAATTATCACATTTAATCAGACATAAACGTTACATAAATACACTAAAAACATTAAATTACTGCATGCAAACGTTTCGGGCTATAACTTAGCCCCTCCTCAGTGCAATTACATATGGTGACCGGAGAGTTTTCAAACATGTGTACAGTTACTAAAATAAACCAGTTAAAACTTTAAAAAAATTTGAACAACCTCCATTAAAGCAAAATCGTGTATTCAGGTGGAACAGCACAAGATTCATTGATTGGCGAAGTCTGTTTACGAGTGAACCAACCCTCAAGAAATACTCTACTCTTAACATTATTGCAGTTGGATCTCATCACTGCGATACTTGTGAAATCCGGAATATGATCTGTATCTAAAGAATACTGTACTAATTTTGATTGAAGGCTACCAGATTTATAGGCACGTTTGTGTTTGGCAAGACGAATGGCGCAAGTACGACCCGTTTCACCAATATAAACAGAGTCACAGACCCCACAAGGGATACTGTAGACTGCGCCGGTTTTAAGTAGGGGAGGGATTCTATGTTTAAAATTACAAAGCAATTCTTTTAAAACATTCTGTGGCCTGAAAGCTGTACTGATAATATTAGACCTGAGCAGACTAGAAATTCTTTCAGAAAGATCTTTGCAATAAGGAATAGACACATATCTAATGGGGCTTCTACGAACTAAAGATGTTGACAAGCGATCCTCAGAAAGTAACCTTTTGGTTAGTGTGATAATTTAATTAAAATTTATTCATTAGACGTTAAAAATATTTAGCTATTTTATTATGAAAATGCGTGTCCATGTGGCCTAAGTCTGTTCTGTGGTTCAATAAAGAACCTTGTCAACATATCAATTTATTTTATACATAATAAAATACATAAAAAGGCATAAAAGCTTTATTAAAAACAAATAAGACAAACATTAAAAACATTAAAAACATAAAAAATGATGTATGCGCCACTGAAGTAGGAGAACACCAATCAGTAATGTCGGCCACCAGAGTCCTAGGGGAGCAAAATAAGGTGGCTTGAGAATCGTTTGCTACAAAATATACTTTTTTCTCAATCACTGACAATAAGAAATACTCAATGACAATATGTTGCCAAGTCAGAGATATTTATTACTTATATACATTATGCATTTACCCGGTATATACACATCTTTGTAAAATAAATAATTTCTTTTAGAGTGTCAATTTGTATACTACACATTCAAATAAAATAATCAAGAACTAAATTAGTTTATAAATCCTTTAAAAATTTTGAAATAATATATATATATCGTTAAACCGAGAGACACTATCGTTAAAATAGAGTTCATATAACTTGGATATAAATATAGATGAATATAGCCAATAGGGGATATTCATCGCTCTATTGGGAAAATAGCTCAATCGGATATCGTTATTTATGTATTAAATAACTCTGCGTGATAATAAGAAAGTCACAGACGATTAGATACATATATATTTTTATTTTTTCTTGGTTTTATTTTTTAACACTTTCCAACCTAGTTGAAAAGTGTTTATGACTTCGGTTTGTCTGCCGTCTGCCGTCTGGCCGTCTGGCAGTCTGCCGTCTGTTCGTACTCTAACTCCCGTAAATAGGCTCGGATTGCTCTGCAATTTTTATATGTTATAGTTGTTATCTATAGCATGTTCCCTATTTCAATGGAAGCGTGTAGCACTTATAGTTTTTTTACAGGGACACTCAAAATAATTCCGTTTCATCGCGGTCTATGGGGAAAATCATTTGCGGTTTATTTAAATAATGTTTCACTATTTTAAACGCATTGAAATTTATATATATTACTAAGGTGCATTAGAAGAAGCTTAATATAGAATAGGGTGTGCATAGCACTTATAGTTACTTTACAGGGATAGTCAAAAGAATTCCGTTACATTATGTCTATGGAGAAAAATCGTCTGCGGTTTATTTAAATAATGTTTCCCTATTTTAAACGCATTGAAATTTATATATATCACTAAGGTGCATTACAAGAGGCTTACTACAGAATAGTGTGTGTATAGCAATCATAGGTCATTGACAGGGACACACAAAATAATTATCTACTGTATGTTAACAGTAATTCCTGAAAGTGCGTTTGAAGTTACCGAACGCGATTTTAATTTTAATTCGCTTTTTGTCTATTACGTGATGTCTATAAATTCTTTCAATCCTATACAGGGAAGCACAAAAGTTCGCGAACACATTTCCGTATTATTTAACTCCAGACGGAGAAATTTAAACTGTGCTACGCGTTTACTGAACTAAAATTTAGCATTCTATGTAGTATATATACAAATCTATAGATCCTATACAGGGCTGAATAAAAGTATTCGGATTACTCAGATGTTATCTTTTAGCTTATTAAACGGTATGATTTATAAAATTATTTTGGAAGCGTTGGAAAGTGTTACATAATCTATGCTTGATGCATGATTTTTCGTTCTTGTTTATAATATATTATAATGCATCAAAATATGAGATATTTGTTGCATAATATCAACAAATATAAGATATTTGTTAATATATAATTGATGCAAATATACAGAAATAATTGCATTAAAAATTGCATACATGTGAGATTAAGAATTAATAATCAAATCTAAATTCAAATTTAAATAACTATTGTATGCTTTTTAATTTAATTAAAAATACTTAATTCAACTCAAACCGTTTTCTAATTTTGACACGAAAGTTTTTCTTCAATCAGAAGAATATTATTACTCTATTAACTGAAAGGTTGAAGCCACATTACAGATTGTTTGATAAAATGAAATTTAATCTTATTTAAAAAAAAAAAAATAGTGTAAAATGCATATGGAGTTGTGTGGTGTTTTTCAATCTGCGAAACGTTTTTCAGTGAATATTTATACGTATAAAAAGAAACGTAATTTTAAAAGAGGAAAACTTTTTTTTTTAATGCGTTTTAACCTAATGGGTTTCTAACAGCGGAGATAGTGCGAATATCTCTATACTTTGCAAAGATGTTGTAAGAACCACATCTTTGCAAAGCTAATTGAATAAAAAGATGTCTTAAAATAGATTTAAAAGTCTAGAATTTTTTGCCTTCTCTCTTACTTTAAATATAACATCAACAGGATCAACACCGAATTGGATTTTTTTTTCGTGCCAAAACAGTTATTTTACACGATAAATCAGTATGCATATATATATATATATATATATATATATATATATAATCATTTAAATATATTTTAATGTAACACATGGGCTGATAAGTTCCCGGTCTAATAAAGAAAACACAACTTTTTAACATAACTTTATAATTTTATAACTTTATAACTTTAATAAATAACATAACTTTAATAATAAATAATAATAATAATAATAATAATTTAATAATAATAATAATAATAATAATAATAATAATTTAATAATAATAATAATAATAATAATAATAATAATAATAATAATTTTATAATAATTTTATAATAATAATTTTATAATAAATAACTTAATTTTATAACGAGAAAGCTCCAAACAGAGCTCAGAGTCATCGATTCGTTCGATTTCATCGATTGTTTTTGGTCAAAAGTCAACCATCGAGGCAGCCATTTTGACAACAGCTTTTTCATAGACAAATGTTCATTCAAAATAAAACCTACACATTCCTTGAATATCTTCAGAGTCTCAGCTATCTCCTGCAACTTCACTTTACGGTTCCCCAAAACGATTTTGTGGACTTTTTTATGTTTTCCGGAGTAACCACCTCTTTTGCGTGGTGCATCACTGGTGTCCGTACGACCACGCCTAAATTCAGCAAATCAGTCAATAATGGTTGATTTACCTGGTGCAGTGTCCGAATAACGCTTATCAAGCCAAGCTTTTGTTTTAACGGTGTTTTTTCCATCAAATAACGATTCTTGAAATTCCTGTTTATTCATTTTTTGTTTATCGACAAAGTCGTTCAACTGAAACCACTCTAACGTTTTATCCACACTGCGAATCATCATGAAGTTTATTATTTTTACTTTATTTTTAATTTATTTTTACTGCTACCTTTTAAAGGTTAGTATTTACTAAAATAAGCATCGGTTCGGCGACTGCAACGCCGGGAACTTATCAGCTGATGTGTTATATCATTTAAAATACGCTTTTAAAAGGAACATAAAACCCACACATTGATTGAATTGTCCACCGGCTTGTTTAGTTGTAAAAGCAGTAACTATGATAAGATGTTTTTGGTGGTGCGATGGTATCCACTTTATACAGAAAAGCTTATCCTAACGTTCCAAAAAAGAAACCTACCATTTAATAAATATGAATTCTTCAATGTTCAAATTTAATAAAAGTCAACATCATGAAAACAATAATAAACAATGTGTAAAACAATAGTTATCAAAAATGCATTATTGTAAAAATCGTAATTGCCAATAATCACAACAAAAAAATACGAGTTAACATTTTTTCAAAGTGTTCACAAATTATAAAATTGACTTGACTAATTATGATTACTTCAGATATTTAACTTTTTACATCGCTCTACAAAAAATTAGAATACATAGTTAAATATTCTGTAAAATCTCTATCCCTTTTCAAAGCTTTTCCTTTATATTTCAAATGTTCATAATTTAATTTTACAATGTTATTGAAATACTTTATTTGATTGAATACCAGATGATTTTTGCTTTCTGTTTGAAGAAAAAATTCCAGAAATGACTTCAGTCCATTGCGTTTTTAAATATTTATTTTTTGACATATGTATATTTTTAAATACATTTAATGGTGATTCTGACAGTATTCAAAACCATCAAAGTAAACTTTCATTTATTTAAAATTTTTAAGTATGTATACAATAATCTTCTGCAAACGAAAACAACAAAAAAAAATAAAGAATACGAAACAAAATATAAATAAAACATGGAAAATGCATTGATGGCCTTTATCTACATGAATTTTGAAAAAAAAAATCGACATTGTATAAAATCAATAGAAATGATAGTACATTTTCTTTTATATATTATTGGATATGATAACTACACTTAAAAAATGTATTAAAATACGTAACACATTCTTGCAGCAATGTGACCAGTATATGTACCATAATTCAGATAAACGGTACATGTAAAGGAAATTCATTTAACTCATGTATACCATAATTTATATTTAGTAAACTATACTAGTATATGCGGTACGTATTATACAGCATTTGAGATACATGGCATATACATGGTATACTAAATACATGGTATATGTACCGTAAAATCATTTGAAATTGTTATATATACTGTATACTAAATATTACAATATTACTGTATAATAATTATAGATATACACGACCAGCGCAATCTCATCACAGGAAAGCTATAATGAGTGCAATGCATCTTCTCGTGGTAGCCTTATTATGCATAAAGACATGCTTCAGAGCCAAATAAGCCTGAAAGAAACAGTGTTAAACAGTGTTAGCTGCTTTGAGAGACTTCGGAGCTGACATCTGCTTTATGCCCATGGAGTCTTTAGACGAGTGTCTTGCTAATAAATGGAGCCATTGGAAATAGTATAACTGCAATTATGAAACTACTTAAAAAAATGTTAAAGATTTTAAAGAAATAACGTTACAAAAAATAGTAGAGCTTAAAATGTAATTTATAAAGAGCAATAAAAATTTAAGAATTAAATTAAAAGAATAATAAAAATATTTTTTTAAAAATATAATAAGACAATATAACCTAAAGCACTTGTTTAATATAGGGAAAGCGCAGTCTAACAAAAGGCGGTAGCAAAAACGGTACGTAGCGTATATACAGTATGCCCACTAAAGTCCCTTGCCACCCTCTTAACTTCGGAACGGCTGCTGCTATATTCATAAAAGTAGTGTCTAGGTATAGTAAAGTAGCCATGAGCTACTCAATGAAACCGCCTACGGCGCCACCTGGTGGAATGTTGCGGAGTTGGCATTCTTATCTCGGAAACGGAAAGTGATGGAGAAAAAAGTGATTTACAAAGTTGTAGAGCATCATCGATTTAGTACAAAAAGACACATTTTGGACATTAATGCGAAGAATCGAACAGTTTAAAAAGCATTTGCCTTTTCATGATTTCCTACACTGTGACGTGAGAAAACGATCTTAGAAAGAAAAAAACAACTAGTTATAACAATATACATTTATTTTAGATGTCCAAACTTTTCACCGTCAGCTGCAACGCATATTTGGATGCTTGTTTGAATTTCACGTTGCACACGTTGGAGCATAGATGGTAACACGTTGGCACAAGCGTGTGTAATATCGTCGTTTAATGTCTGCAATGTTTGTGGTGGGGTCGCACATACCTGGTGTTTCATAACTGGTTGTTTCTTTCTTTATAAGATTTTGTCACGTCACAATGTAGGAAAGCACAAAAGAAACAAATGCGCGTTTTAAGCGTTCTATTCTTCGCATGAATGTCCACAAGGTGTCTTTTCGTACTAAATCGATGATACTCTACAACTTCGTAAATCACTTTTTTTTCTCTATCTCTTTCCGTTTTCGAGATAGGAATGCTAATTCCGCAGCATTCCACCAGGTGACGCTGTAGGCGGTTTCGTTGTGTAGCGCATGGCTACTTTATTATACCTAGATACCACTTTTATGAATATAGCAGAAGCCGTTCTGAAATTAAGAGGGTGGCAAGGGAGTTTAGTGGGCATACTGTATGTATATATATATATATATATATATATATATACAGAGAGAGAGAGAGAGAGAGATATATATCACTTTTTTTTACATTATACTGGTTGAAAAAAATTTTTTAGTAATGTAGAAAATATTTAGCTGTAAATATGTTATATATTTATTTGAATTTTTTTTATTTTATTGCATAAATTCCATTTACAATTAAAGTAGTAAATATACTAAGTTACAAGAGCAAAATACCGTAAAAGCACTGTGATGATTCTGTAGAGATTAAAGAACTGTTCGATACAGTAACATTTACTATATTCATTATAATATTTTTTTATCAATTTAATATATACTACTTTCATGCTCTGTGAAGGCATGGCATTTAACAAAAATTACATAAAACTGTTATTTGGGCTTTAAAATGCTTTGGCGCATACAGTACGCCACCCATGTTTTTATGCTGCTAGAAACACTCTGTGTTACATTCATTATAATATTTTTTTTTTTTTTATCAGTTCAATAATTGCTACTTTTATACTCTTTTTGGTGATGACATTTAACAAAAATACATAAAGCTGTTATTTGGGCTTTAAAATGTTCTGGCGCATACAGTAAGCCACTTATGTTTTTATTTTGCTACAAACAGTCTGTGTTATATTCAGCATAATATTTTTTTTATCAATTTAATATATACTACTTTTATACTTTGTGTGGACATTGCATTTAACAAAAATACATAAAGCTGTTATTTAGGCTTTAAATGCTTTGGCGCATACAATACCCCGTACGTGTCTTTATGTTCCTATAAACTCCTTTTTAAGGCTAATGCTTCTTCCATTACAGGCTATTACATTTTGGAATTCAAAAATATGATATAGTATAAGTAACCCATAAATATATCAAAATCAGATTTCACTTCCAATTTTCTTTATGAGAAGTTTTCATTTTTGTAAGTGCAGAATATAGCACCCAATAGTGTAATGGTGTTAAGAAAGTAATGGATATTTTTTATGATATAATTTTGAAATTCATTATTACGATTGAATTTTCTTGACACGTCTGTATTTTTGTTTTCGAATTTTTTTGCAATATCGTATAAAGTTTATTTTGCCATCAGCACAAATAAATAAACACATTAAAGTAATTGATATTTTTAGGAGTGTTGTTAAATGAAGAATGTCAACGATTGTCACTAGCTATTTATATTTTAAGCAATTCGTGGAATTGATAGCGTTAGTTTTTTTTCTAAATAGAAATGGAAATTGAAATAAATTGAATTCATCTGATTTATTAGAAGGTATATAATTATTCGTAATTTTTACATTTTATAGATTAAATGCTGGGTTTAAAATAGAAATTGGTTTTAATTATCTTCATTGTGATAAATTAAATATATTTTTGACTATGCTGTAAAAATTGAAAGCGAGTTATTCGGTTTTGAATTGATTGGATAATTTTCTTAAAACAGCGTAATATTAAACATAATGTCTTTATATGTTTTAATAACGTAGAAAATAAAATACGAAAGCTCCTAATTTGTTATTTTTAAAAAGATTTACTTTTTTATGTCAGATTTTCTTTTAAGAGGTGTTCCCATTTAGCTCAATTTAAAATACATTATATTTGTACAGGAAATAATCAGAAAGTAGACACAATTTCCTGTCGAATAGTACACATGACATACCTTTCCAATAATTTGGTAATAAAATTGTGTTTGGTATTATATCTTTTTTGGTTTCAACCGTACTTTAATATAAATATATACACAAAAGCAGTGATATAAACATTAAGAAAGAAAATATTTGTTTAGTATAAAGTACCGACTTACATGAAAATCACCAGGGTCAATAGGGGAACTATGAGACACCCTAAAATATAGGACTAATGTGAGACATAAAAAAAAAAGGAGCCCAATTTTATAACACTAAAATTTATTTTGTGTTTATCTTATAAGCAGCGCATTAATTTATTTATATACATTCAGAATACACTTGAAATATGAGGAGAATCATTGAAAAAAATATACATTCCATAACCTTACTGTTTTGAAGGGAAAACATTTCTAACAGACTTCAAAACTTTTGTTGTACACGAAAGTAAAATCTTAGTTAAATGATTGTAATTTGCATTTATTCTGTATGGAATGGCAAACTGTTAAACTTTGGAACATGCTTAACGCAGTTTGAGTTATAAATCAACAAACCCAGGTGGATAATTTGAGACAGGGTACAGGGTTAATGTGAGACATTGTATGAGGTTTATATGAGAAAGTATATGGGATTAATATGAGAGGGTATTTGGGGTTTTGACAACAGTATTCTATTATGTAACATGAAACATCCAACACAAATAAACAGAAAGAGTGGATATATATATACATATGTATCTAATATATATATATATATATATATATATATATATATATATATATATATACCAAGATTGGTTTTGATTTTAATCGACCGATATAAAATGATAGCCAGTTGATTTAACCGCTTTTTTCAGACAAAAAAGTTCTGTGACAGAAAATGTTTCCCAACTAGCCATGTATTCTATTTTATGATAATTATAATATTACTAACTATAAAAATACATTAGTAATATGTATTTAACAAATACGACCACAACTACTGTCTGAAATAGAACTTTCCGTGAAACTGCAGTTCAAAAACTGAAAAAAATAGTTACACTTTTCCTGGCTATGTAAATATTAATGTACACTGTATCAACAGTCAAAATCGTAGAACATCTTTTTGTTTCTTGTTTTTTAGTAATAGGAGCATGCCTTTGTAAATTTACTAGTACATCTTCATACATATTGTAGTTCAAGTGCTCAAGATATTATTTTTTAGTTTTTCTTTATGCGAAATTACCATTTAATAAATTAGGTAAAGGGTTTATTGTAGTCGGTTTTCCTGAGTAATCTGGTGGATGCGTAAAAGATTTCCAAAAATTCAGTCAAATTAAGCATAAAATCAAAATAATACAGCTAAAATATCTCGGGTCAACACTGAGAAAATTCTTTAGTGCTTACAACAATTTAATATAATAGCGTCCCCCTTTGTTCCATAGCCGTCTCATATTAGTCCCATTGTGTGGGGTAAAATGAAAAAATGGCTTATTTGTTTAAACCTTTTTTTTTTCTGGCAAGACATATTTTTTATTCTTAATCAGATAAAGGAAAGAGATACATAAATTAGAGTAATTTTCATTTATACCAAGAGTCAATAGATCAAAAGTAATTGGACAAATTTAGAATTGTGCCACATATGAGCCCGAATGACCCTATATGTCTACCTTACAAACGGAAAGATCGTTCCTGTTGTTTTTCCTTTGATTGTTATTTGTGTGCGCGTATCAACTTAACCACCATTTTGAAATTTATTCTCCAAACAGAGAGAAAACGATCAAAAACGTATATGACATTATGGACATGTTTAGTTAACTAGTGATTAATTCAACTTAGCCGCTCGTTATATTAGCTTTCTTTTAGCGAGAAAGCTAATATGATGCTATTATAATTCTCCAAGAATTTCATCACCTGCATAAGATTCAGCATAAAATTAGTGGAATTAGAACTTTGCCAAATCATAACTAATCAACAGACACATCTATAGACCTGTATGGGACATTAAAATAAAACTAAATATTAACTTTATATTATATGTAAATTTTGTATATGTAAAATACTGTTAAATATGACTTTTATTGTTCGTCTTTCACATAGACTTGTAATGGTAGAAAAAAATAAATTCAAGTTTATTTACTCTAATGCTAGCGGGAAAGCTATATCTAAGACGTTCCTTACTTGCATAAGATGCGTTCTGCGCAAAACATTCGGAATTGGAATTTTACATAATTTGTCGCATCAGGTATTTAAAATGGGCTGTGGGAAACAGCTGTTGCCTGCGGCTGAAAAGCAAATGTGCAAAACCTTCTTAAAACTGAATGTAATCGATTTTTGTTTAAAAATAGGAAGATACGTTCATAAATATTAAAATAAATAATCGATATTTTAAAGGTTTTTTCATATTAGAAATCCCACTATACCCTTAAGGAATCACATTTGTGAAATGAAATATAGTTTTGTGCAACCAATGACAATATTCATATTAAAGAATTTTTTTGTTATACAATTTTACTTATTTTTGGGAACAACTAATTTATTGTTAATGAAGTTTCATAAACAACTCTATGTTAGATTAAATTCCATAGATTTAAATCTAATAAAAATAGTATATATAATATTCAACGAGAGTTATGAAACGGAAAACAGCATTCACGAAATTAATTCCATCCCTTTTATCATTTGGAAATAAAATATTCAAAGTAATTTTCCCAAATCCAATGAGACACATCAAATATTCTCTGTTACAGCTTATAGTTAATAAGATCTATATGCTAGATTTAAAGACCTTACATTTGTAATAATTTTCATTTGAAATGTGTAGACTTAAAAAGAGTATGTAAAATGTAACAATAGTTTTTTTTCCTTGTTTCAGTAATAGTACTATTTAAGTACTGAAGTAAAAATAAAATACGTAGTAACAAAATTTTAAACGTTGTTATAAAATGTTTTTTATCTAATGCATATTTTGTGAATTTATTGCAAAATTCAAAAGAAGGTTGACATTTTATTCTAAGTATTTGCAAGATGGATTAATTTACAGAAGTACAATTTTGTCTTCCAATTGTTATATTAAAAATATTAATATATATATTCCTATTTGAATCGATATTTAATTTACATATTTAGAAAAAAGTTGTAAGAAAATTAAATTGTTATTATAAGCTCTCTCTTATACAACATTTATAAATGGTTATGAAAAATGAAAGAGCAATATACCAAATATACATAAATATATATATATATATCGTAAAAAAAACTTTTCGAAATCAATTGAAGCATTTTTAACAATCTATGAGAAAGATAATCCTAAATAGAAATTAAAGCGAATTCCATATCCAAATTTAACGATATACCAGACCATTACAGGTATATTTTCTTTGAAAAAATTGGCATGTGTATATTCGAATCTGTAATCGAACTTAAAAAAATAACTTTTCCCAAACGTACGTAATTTTACTAAAAAACTTATCAACAATAGTAATAAAATTAATAACAATAATATGGATTAAAAATATTTTGAAACTAATATTGAAACTGTAAACTTGTTTTACCTCATGCGTACTTTATGAACGCCTTTATGTTTAACTCGTAAAGGTATTCAGTCCTTTGTGTTTATTGCGCACTATACATATAGATGGAGATTTTAAAATGCATGCAGCTTTTAATACAATAATAATAAAAAACTGTAGTCCATTAAGCTTTTGTATGGTTTTACTCATGTTCAGCACATCTAATTCATCAACATAAATATTTGTTTATCGGGACCGTTAAATTATTGATTTTTATTGCACAGTGTAATGTGAAATAAATGTAAGATCTTTCTTTGGAAGTAAGATATGTATGGATTTGCAATGATTATGTGGCTATGAATAAAACATTCCTTGTTGAAAATCGTATGGTCAAAGCAACATACTAATAAGTAGTGAGCAACCGAATATTCGGCTTCGTTTTCGTGTTCGGCCAGTTTCCGTCGAAAATCATTTTTTCAGGAGATTTCGATTTTGAGATTTTATGAGATTTCGGTGAAGTATTAAATACAGACGAACATTTGGCTCTTGGTGAAATAGAAGTCGGGTCATATAAGGACGACTGTTAATATTGCTAATACACGTAATAAGAAACCTTTCACTATCCATGGTTCCTTGAAATGTTTTTCATTCATGCTATGATTGCTTGATTTTCAAACAATATATAAAACGGTGAAATGGTCAGTAATAGCAATAACTGGTTCATTATTTATACTTAAAAAAAACAAAACAAGACATGTATGACTAAATTATGTTTACAGATGTTCTGCTAGACGTGAATGCCAAAAAAATCATAATTGTTTTTTTTATGTGTATTTTTTTGTTATAGTTATTATACATTTAGGTGTAACATTTCCAATATTTACGATTATCTCTGCAAATGATGATGTTGTACAGATACAATAAGGTATATAATAAATGTTTTAAAAGTTCTGGAGTTTTAATACCAGCAAAGGACAGCCATAGTTGATGATATTGCGTAATATGATGACTACGTTAAGACGTCATGAAGTTAATAATTAATCTCGAATAAAAAAATAATCCAATCTTTGTAGGCGAGACAGGGAATAAATGAATGGATTCAAACCATCATAAATATTTCCAGAACACTGAGAATACATCGTGAGATAATAAAACAACATATTTTATTGTCCCATTTGAACTGTAAAATAACACTTACTCCAGCAGATTTTAATCCCCTAAAACGTTCCATCCAATATTACAATTATTAACTCCTAAACTCTTAAAAAATATTACAACATTTAATTTATTAGAAGTCCCAAGTATACATTTAAGTCGACAAACTTTCCACGATGATTCCTCGTAATTTCTGCAGGGTCGGCGAACCTATGGCACGCGTGCCGTAGCTGGCACGTGAGAGGATTTTTTTGGCACGCCGTTGATTAAATCAAATTTAGCCAAACTCCCCAAAATTCTGCACCTCGTTATTTTTCTTTCATTAATACACGACTTTGAGTGGCAATAGCTTTTGATTGTTATAATAAGTACTTGTGTACTTGTCATATCAATGAATTACCCATTTCGGAATCATTTAACCCTTAAATGCATAGTGATGCAAAGTTGCATCACTTTTTATTTAACTTATAATAAATAAATCAACTTCTTTGCCATCACTATATTTATATAGAAATATTAATCCTGTTAAAAATCTCATAAAATATGCCACTAAACAAAGTTAATCTATCTTAAAATTTTTGGTGTCTAATCCTTAATATAAGTACAAAAAAAATTCAATTTTAAAAGAAAAATTCATGCATTTATGGTTAAATTTATTATTTACCCAGATGTGACTCCAATTGATAATCGGATTGTATTCGATTTTTTGGAAATTTCAGAAATTAAAATGTAGCTTATCGATTTCTAATCCAGCTCAATATGGACTCAGCAATTTGTCAAATTGAGAGAGGATTTGGAGATGATAAAAAAGAAAGACTGCCAGGCATCATAAACAAAATTGTTGGTAGTAAAATTATGTAAACTTTGAATTCAATTCCAGAAGAAGTCGGCTTTTGCCCCATGTTGACAATCACTCCCTTTACTTATGCTTGTGAATAATTATTATCAGAGATGAACAATATTAAAAATTCTAATCGAATCAACTTGTCAGGTAACTCCAGTTCATCACGTATTTTATTAAAAATAACCAATTAAGAGTTCATCATATGGCATCCAAGATGCAACATAAGAAATCACATTAATTTGTTTAATTGCTTTACTTTCTTCTCTTTTTAATTACTTTAAAAAATGTAACTACAGTTAGACATTGTTAAACCATCATTATGCATATTACGCCAGTTTATTAAGGTTCCAACCAAAGTAGGAAATAGCGGTAAAAAATACTAATAAATCTTGACTTGAAAATATGAGATCTGTTAAAGCTTCACTTACTTTATCTTCGACTTACGATTTATCATTTTTGTACAAACGATAGTGGAAAATTGATAGAAGAAACAAACATTTACGACAATGGGTTAAATGAGAGTAATTGCGAACTCGGTGAAGAGCAACTAACACAGAAATTCCAACATGCTATTGCTGCATCACGTACTTTACAAAGTTTTTAATTTTTTGCTGAAAAAGAAAAGATTTTGCATTGCTTATGAAATTAGAAAATAAAAGGGAATCAACGAAAAGCAAAAAGAAAAAACAGATTTCTTTCGCAGACTTTTTAGATAATGTTTATTTTATATTTGCTAATTTCTTCTTATGCATTGTAATGTATTTTAAAAATATTAATTTTCCATTTAATAGCAGGTGTAAAACAAATATTTTGAAGATATGATTCGTAAATGATTTTTTTCGATGCTTCTTTTCTCATTTTCTAGTTTAAAATAAAATTACCTCAATTATAAAACCACCACGTTGCTTAAAATGTAAAAATCAACAGATCCCAAAGGTCAACACCATCTATTACCATAATTTCAACATTCATTTGGCAAGTTGTTTCGATTTGAGTTTTCAATATCGTTTTACGATTGCTAAAATTATTTCTTATACTGATCTTCTTTCTATAATTATTACTATAATCAATTAATATTTTCATGTGACAAGTTATTTTGGTTTGAGTTTTCAATATTATACATAATTTAATATAATATGCATGTTGATATTAATATTATGTTAATATTATTACCTGCAGGTATGTTATCCATATATATCTTAATCTAATAATAATAAAAGTAATTTTATTCATTATTTTTATAACTTTTTTTGGCGCAGATAGGTGGGGTTTGGGGGTTGGCACGTCATGATCGCTTAAAAATTCTTTGGAAGAAAATTGGCACGCGGATGTGAAAAGGTTTGCCAACCCTGTATCTATAGTTTTCAGTTTGAGTAAAAATTTCTGGTTTGCAAAGATGCAACGTATTTAAAGAAAGGGGCGCAAAGTTACAATATTGCATTGTAGGTGAAGTTACCAAATAATGCCGTTGCCTTGATTATCGGAGCGACTGATGAATTTTAAAAAAAACGAAGTAATTCAGTTCCCAAAACTGCATGAAAAATGTTCTGGAAACACCACAAAATATTAGTTTTGGAAAAGAACTAATATCGAATGTATTGGTGCAAAGAGAAATGAAAGAGGGGAAATAAAAAATATAAAGTCTAACGCCTTGAAATCATTATATTTTGAAAAGTTGAAACGGAATACAAATATTTTAAGAAGAAATAATCTAAAATTAATGATAATAGTTCGGAATAAATTTAACATAGGTTAATACTTAAAAATTTTTTAACATATATTTATGTAATGTCTGCCGAATAATAATGCTAAAAAAATATAAAATTTCGCTACTGTTCATTTAAATGTGCATTTCTTTTTTGTAAAAAGAAATATTCTTTTCAATGAATGATAATGTAATTATATGAAACTTCAGACATCGATACTAGCAATACAGCTTTCTCCATAAACAGTTTTTTTTTTATTTAGAAGTTTACTGGATTAAGGTTTATAATCCTGTTTATAATGTTATATTTGTATATCACTAAAACATGCTAGTTAAAACGAAGTTCAATTGCTTTAGAACAATACGCTCAAAGAGTTATATATTTTCTTATTTTTCCAATAACGTTGCTTATAAAAGTAAAGTTAATATATAAATAAAAATTCTTTTACATAAATTTAAATTTTAATATTCTCAAATTAAAATTTTAACACTGCTTTTAACACTAACTAACCTATCTCTATATTATATGATTCTCTGACTCTCAGACCAATTTTAAATGTCCCAGCATGAAGATTGAAAATGTTTTGCTTTGCATACACCTGACGTAAGCTCTATTTACAATATACATTCATGCATTTCAAGAAATTTGAATGTATCATTATAAAAACACGACCCAAGACAGTAAATAATTTTAAAGACTCGCTTCTTAAGCATTAATTGACATACTAAAGACAATAACATTGAATTCTAACCTTCTTAAAATTTAAGAATTTTTTTCTCCTCTTAATAAAATCTATTTTTCAAATCTCAAACACTCTATTGATCATACAGATAACTGGGATATTTACCAAATCTCTAATCTGGGATATTTACCAAAATGAGTGTGGTCTCTCAAATGTTGGTCAGACTAAACTTGCTCTTAGATTTCGTTTAAAAGAGTATGAAGGTTATGTTAAAAATCAGGAGCTTAAACGTTCTTCTATTGCTGAACATTCTTGGACTTTTCAACATAGGTTCAACTTTACCTCAGCCACCATTATCCAAAAATGTTCTTCTGACCATGATCTTGATTTTTGGGAAGCTTGTCACATTAAAACACTACTTAGTGTGTCACACTCCTTAGTCAATGACTTATTTAGTACTCCTGATTTTCCAAGTATTCGGAAAGCATTAATTTAATTCCCTTTTTTAATTTTATTTTGTTTCTTTCGTTCTCCGGTAGTTGTCTCTACTTGTCCACTCAGTTGTTTCATGCTGCTTTCTTCTCATTTGGTTGCTCTTTTGCGTTCTCTACCCGCATCGGGTATATAAGCCACCGCCTCACTGTCGTTTTGTCCATTATCCAAAAATGTTCTTCTGACCATATCTTGATTTTTGGGAAGCTTATCACATTAAAAACTCTCGCTCTTTAGTCAATGACTTATCTGGTACTCCTGTATTTCGAAGTATTTGGAAAGCATTAATTTATTTTCTGTTTTTTTATTTTTCTTTCGTTCTCCGGTAGGTGTCTTTAAGGTCCGATAGGTGTTGTCCGGTAGGTGTCCGGTAGGTGTTGTTCACTCAGTTGTTTCATGCTGCTTTCTTCTCATTGGTTACGTTTTGGCGTTTTCTACCCGCATTGGGTATATAAGCCACCGCCTCACTGTCGTTTTCTCCAGTCGAATCTCCACTGAAAGAGAATCTTGCTTGTGTATTTGGAACAGCTGTTTGTTGCTTTTTTGTGTATTATTTGTTCATTTTTAACGTTGGTTTTCTGCATTTTAATATTATATCAAAAAGGTTTTATTTGCTATTTCTATGTACGCATTGTATTAAAAGGAAATAAATGGTTTTATTTAAAATAGATTTAGATATAATCAATACAAATTGTAAGATATTTAATTTTTTTAAAATATAAATTTGAAATACAATTATGGAGTTGTCTCTGACGGTTTTGAATCATTGAAATAATTAATAAAAGCAAATAGCAAGTAATGCATTATATTAGCCACATGTATTTGTATAACAATGTCTGAAATTATGGATATAAAAATAGGTAGTGTACACATTCAAAATCCGCATTATCTGTCCATATAGATTTAGATAAAAAACATTGCAGACTTAAAGAAAATAGGAATATTCAGTTTAAGCGATATCAACCGTAATAAAAATAATCTGGTATAATTTAGAAGTGTATATATGCAATAACGTAAGTTTAAAAATTCTACTCAGTTTTTTGTTCCAGTGTTGTTTTATATCTCCAAATTAAGAAGTGCATATACATTATTGAAAAATATTGCAGAACACTTCTTTCTTAGTATTTAATTGAAAACTATAAGTAGTTTTTTTTTCGGTTTGTTTATTTATTGTTTCAACATGCTATCAAAATACTGCAGGATGTAATACATTTACGCAAATTAAAAACATTATTTTCAAAGAATATTTAGTCGTATAAGTTTAGTAGACATTTATGTCAACTAGTTAATAAAAATTGTTCTTTTATAGCTCGTTCGGTTAGAGCATAATATTACCGATATTTCTAGATTTGAATTACTTCGAGGTTTGATTGTTATATTGCTTAATGTGTGAAAACATAAGAATCGATTGTTTATTATTAAATATGTTAGTTGTGTAGCAAAATGTTACACAAGATCCTTACAACATCATTGTTCAGCCTGCTAATATTTTTACCCTTACAGGATAATAAAAAAATTATTGAGTTAAACGTGAGTATTATAATTTAAATACTAAGAGTAATTACTGAATTACTGAAGAGAAAATATCGTTATGCTGAGTCACATATTTTTTTCAATATATTTTTTGTACAAAAATATCAAAATTGAAATTTTATATGATGTATATATGTAGTAAGGTTATATGTTAAAAGTTAATTTATAGAATTACTTGAATAACTAGACGTTGAAATAACAACACATAAACATTAATATAATTCTAGAAAGATAATTTTACAAAGTTTCGTTGGTGACTTCTTCAAATATATTACATTTCTCACTTAAAACATGTAATACACTTACTTTCGAATAGTCTAATTAGGCCTAACAGTGCCTTTATTGACATTTCATATTTCGACGCTTCCGGACTGATAAAAATTAAAAGACCTGCTCTTTTTCTAATTTTGAAGTTATCAAAACTTTGATTTCGTGATCGAGAATTTTCAGAACTTTATTTTATTAACTATATTGAACTATGTTGAACTATATTTAACTTATTTGAAATCATGGATAATAAAAAAATACCAGAGCGTCAGTTAATTTGATGATCACGCACGTCAAAAAGAAAATAATGTATGTTTAAATTTAAATCCTATATATTGTCATATTGTTCATGAGAATGAAAAGATATATTGCAAATAATTAAATTTAAATTTGTATTTTTTTTTAGGTTTTCCTTTTTTTTCTCCTTTTTTGTTGTCTTATTTTAGCCGCCCGCAGTGTGGCTTATTCTTTCAATCTCTATCATTTTTCATGTTTATGAAAAGCCACAGCAATCCATCGTTGCCACAGGTTAATCTCGGAAGATGAAACATTTGAAGTTACTGAAAAAATTAATAGTTCAAAAAGTATCTGTCACAAAATTGTTAGACAAACTGCATTAGAAAGGTAAAAAATTGTATTTTACTTGATATAAATTTTAAATCGAATGATTATGCCGTTTTTCAAATAATGAATTTCAAAAATTATCAAACTTCACAATGAAGTACTATAGCGAAACCTTCACGCGAAAAAAGATAATAATAACGGTTGTTGCTTTCGGTTGAGAATGGACCAAACGATGTTGCATTTTAATGTTTTAACCATTTTTAACGAAATTCTGTAACTTTAGCAGAATTTTTCTTTGAATAGGCAATAGAAATGCATAAAATCGTTACAAAAATGCTAAAATTACAAAAAGGATAGATGCAAATTATCAGATATGAAAAATAAAGAAGAAATTTGGTACTTTCGTGTTATAGCGGCCACCAAGCATGAAATATTTGGTACTCACGTATTAACGCCACCGCAGCTACAGATTTGGTGGGTTTTAAGTGCCGCCAGTATTTCATAGCACTAAAAAATGGCGTCAAAAATCAGCAAACAACAAGGCAACAAGTAATCCAAAAGATAACTGCGTGCGCGTGAGAACAATAATGTTGCTGTTTATTGCCGCATTAGCGCAACTTCTGCTGCGGTGGCGTTTATACAGAAGTACCAATTATTTTTAGCACATTCCAATCTAGTTGAAAAGTGTTTATGACTTCGGTTTGTCTGGCCGTCTTCCGTCTGTCCGTACTCCAACTCCCGTAAATATTCTCGGATTACTCTGCAATTTTTATACGTTGTTGTCGTTATCTATAGCATGTTCCCTATTTCAACTGAAGTGTGTAGCACTTATAGTTTTTTTACAGGGACACTCAAAAGAATTCCGTTACATTACGGTCTATGGGGGAAAATCATTTGCGGTTTATTTTAATGATGTTACAGAATTTCAAATACATTTTATTTCATATATATCACTAAGGTGCATTACAAGAAGCTTAATATGGAATATGGTTACATTACGTCTATGGAGAAAAATAGTTTGCAGTTTAATTAAATAATATTTCACTTTTTAAACGCATTGAAATTTATATATATCACTAAAGTGCATTACAAGAGGCTTACCACAGAATATTGTGTGTATGGCAGTCATCGTTCATATACAGGGATACACAAAAGAATTCTCTACTGTCTGTTAACAATAATTTCTGGAAGTGCGTTTTCAGTTGCTGTACGCGATTTTAAATGTAACTCACTTTTTGTCTATTACTTGGTGTGTATAAATTTTGTATTTCATATACAGGACAGCACAAAAGTTCGCGAACACATTTCCGTTTATTGACAGAAATTCCAGAAGGAGAATTTTAAACTGTGCTACGCGTTTTCTAACTAAACTAAAATTTAGCATCCTATGTAGTATATATATAAATCTATAGATCCTATACAGGGCTGAATAAAAGTATTCGGATAATTTTCCGAATATTGTATATGTTGGAAATTCCTGAAATTCGTTTTGAAATATGTTATGCGTTTTCCAAATTGTTTATTTAGATGTTATCTTTCTGCTTATTAAACGGTAATGATTTGTAAAATTATTTTGGAGGCGTTGGAAAGTGTTACATAATCTATGCTTGACGCATGATTTTTCGTTCTTGTTGTCTCTGTTTTCATTATTATATTGTAAATTTGGTACTTTCGTGTTATAGCAGCTTCCAAGAATGAACTGCCTAGCGGCCAAGATTTATCGCGAAATTATAAAGCATGTATGACATTATAATAATATATGATATATATATATATATAACATTTCTTGACGTATGTGGCCAAGTTATAGTCATATATGATACATATATGATGTATATATATGACATGTGTATATGATGTATATACGACATATAAGACATAAATAATATGTGTATTATGATATGGCACATATAGGAGTGTTTGGAATATATATATGCGTATATAGAATGCATATATAAGCTTTGAGATGATCTTGGCAAATCATGACTACAACCTTGGCATAATCATAATTGTGGGAGCCGCTATAACACGAAAGTACGGTATTTGTTTTTGTTTTTTAGCCACACACAGGGATAATTCTTTCAGTCTACAGTAAAATTCATGTTTATGAAAAGTCACAGCCGCTTCATATATAAAGGAGGACACACTTTATACATAGCTATACAAATGGTTGTTACTGACGATATTAAAAATCAAACTGTCTCTCTTTATTATGCCGATACTTCCGCTTGAATTTCCATTCTCACTCCCTACTTGCCCTACAGCAGACGCAGACCCCATTTAAACAATAATATAAAGGATCCAACAAATTTAAACCTGCCGTGGCGGACATTTCTAAGGAGGTCTGATCTCGTCAAGCACTTTTGTCAGGTGCTACTCTCCCTCCTCCTTCCCCCCCTCCCGTCAGGAACACTTTTTTTAAATTTATTCCATTTCTCATAGTTATTTTAGTTTTTCCTATTTTTCTCAGTTCCATTGGGCCGGACAGCTCCAAAATTTCGCCTAAATTAGCTGTACACCGCCTAAAGGTATTTTCCTACCGCTTCTTTTGGCGCCTCGGTTTTCACGTATCTCTTGAGGGGGCCCATCAGAGGGACGCAAAAGGGGCATCCCTTTTAAAGTCCCATCTCTCAATTGCAAGTGAGGATTCATTTTAAAGGTCCCGTAGAGCACTTGTGTTTTGTATAGCTCCCCCCTCCCCCCCACCGTTCTCCAGGACCCCGTCAATTAATGCTAAATCATCATTTGTTAAACAAATTCTCTTAGCTGTATCCGTCATAAAAGCTGCTATCATAGAACTTTTCATTACTTTTTATAAGTTATCTGTTAAGTGTTAAAGTATCTTGAACCATTAAAAATAGTTTATAGGATGTCATTAAGCCAGCACATTGGTAAACAACATCTACCTCGCCACTTCTCAGCCCATTGGAGCCACATCTTTCACAATTATATTTATTAAAAATACTTCTAGTCACTAAATCTTTTTAAAACTGGGTGTGTTCGTTCCTAATATATTCCGCCAGCCACACAAAAAATCTTAGAGCGTTAACTAAATTCTAAAGTGGAGAAGCTGGCTTATGCAAACAAACACTCTTTTTTTTTTTTTTTTTTTTTTTTTTTTCCGACGAGGTAGACTTGGCTGAAAAAATCTCAACGATAAAAGCCGTGGGTGGCCAATCTGTATTTTGCCGTAGGGTAGAATTTTTCCCGCTTGTTTTTTTTTTCCTTTTTTTCACTCAGTGTCCTCTAATTTGAAGTTATAATTAAAGGATTATATATTTTAAATACTTTATTATAAAAAGGTTTATATATTTTAAATAATCGACATTTATTTTTTTTCTTTTCATCATTTGTTTGTACTACCTGTAAAAAAGCCACAAATAATTCAAAAAGCAACATAAATTTTAAGTCAAGATTTTTTTTTGTCGTATTTCACCGGAAATATAATTTCACCAAAAGATGAAAAACAGTTAGTTACTAAAAAGAAAAACATTGAAACTGCCGATACTTCAATAATACTTCTTTTTTTTTAAGTATATTGTAAAGCAAATTTTATACACGAACCGTGAATATAATAGAAAAAAATTAATCTTTATTAAAAAATAAAGTATAACGAAACAAATATGTTACATAATAAAAAAAATACTGTCATATTCCATGCGACACATTTCTCTGTTAAATTATCATCCCGTTTTACATTAGATGAAGTACGAGTTACTTCGGAAATAATGGAATGTTTAACAAAACATTCTTGCTGTGTATTTCACTTTGATTTCGCTGCATTCATAAAATCGCGTGACATCCAAACACTGACATAAATTCTCATGTTGATTGTTTTTTTTCCTAACAAAAGGAATATAAAAGAATATTTTAAATAACTAAAGAGCCCTATCATTTGTTACTGTAAGCCGACTGTATATTTTTTATCTTTTTGACATAAAATAATGTTATTTATGAGATACAAATAATAATGTTCCTTTCGTGACATCGTAATTGTTTTCAAAATACATACCGAAATAGATTTTTATTTTTTGTTTTACATATGTAGAAATATACATGTCATTATATATATTTTTCAACGACTAAATTTCATATTGATTTTTATATTTTGTATGGTAGACTAAATATTAATGCTTTCGAAATTCTGACTAAATTTTAAGTTTGTTTGAATTTTATAGCCGTATTGCTTTTTTTTCATGTGTGAGCTCATAATGCGAATTTTTTCTTTTCCAAAATAGTCCGTGAGGTTAGATAGGATTTTGTTCAGATATACAGGGGACTATAAAGTAAACTAATGATTTTAAAATTCAGTAACAAATAAAGAGTTTCTATTGAAGCCATTCTTGGAGCGCAATACTGTGTAAGACATGCCTTTTTTTATATACTGAGTCTCATTGGTTTGGTTCCACGTATCATCGGTAGATGCATCTGTGTTCAAAATACATACCGAAATAGATTTTTTTTTATTTTACATATGTAGAAGTATACATATCTTCATATATAATTTTGCCAAGACTAAATTTCTTATTGGTATTTCTGTTTGGTATGGTAGACTAAATATTAATGTTTTCGAGATTCTGACTATATTTTAAGTTTGTTTCGAATTTAAAGCCGTATTGCTATTTTTCATGTGTGAGCTCATATTGCGAAATTTTGCTTTTCTCAAATAGCCCGTGAGGTTAAATTGGATTTTGTTCACATATACAGACTACCATCAAATAAACTGATGATTTTAAAATTCGATAACAACTAAAAAGTTACAGCTATTGAAGCTATTCTTGGAGTACAATACTGCGTGAAGACACGCCTTTTCCTTACTAAGTGTCATTGCTTTAGTTCCAAGTATCATCGATAGATGCATCTGTAATTAGAAATACATATCGAAATATATTTTTTGATTTTACATATGTAGAAGTATACATGTTTTCATATATACTATTTTCACGACTAAATTTCATATTTATTTGTATGTTTTGTAGGGTAGACTACATATTAATGTTTCGAGATTCTGGCAATATTTTTAGTTTGTTTGAATTTTAAAGTCGTATTGCTATTTTTTCATGTATGAGCTCATATTGCGAAAATTTCCTTTTCCCAAATAGTCATTATATTGGACTTTCTTCATATATACATGGTCCATCGAATAAACTGGTGATTTTAAAATTCCATAACAAATAAAAAGTTACAGCTATTTAAGCTATTCTTGGAGCACAGTACTGTGTGAACGCTTTTTTCTTACTAAGTCTCATTTCTATATTTCCAAATATCATCGATAGATGCATCTGTCTTAAGCAGCTGTAATATTTTTCAAAATAAACTTAGAAATTCAGAATTGAAACCAGTTTTGGGTGTTAATAGAAAGTGAATGTAGAAAGTTGTTGAATTTTGATACATTTTTATATGTTAATTTGAAAGTTCTAATCGTTTGAGAGAGAACAGGCGCATTTATCGGTTTAATTTGCAACAAAAACAAAGAAGAGTGATGAAGCATTCCACGACAAACCATTAATCTCCAAAAAAACTCTAATATCTCCCATAGTTCACTTGCTGTTTAATGTTTAAAAATATAGATTCATTAAAGGACAACTTGTATTATTCTCAATCTTTCATCCATTGGTAGTTAGACAAAACGAATAATTTTTAAAGTATGTTGTTAATTTAAAATGGTGTTATATAAAAATATACAATCATCATTTATTTCTTTTGTATGTTTCCATGAAAATATGCATATAAGAAGACTTGTTCAATTTAACATATCGTGAGATTTGAACGTCGTCTAATATACCTATTTTCCTAAACCATTTTTTTAAACTGTTTGAAATTCATTCGGTAGACGGAGAATCCGAACTCAGACCTACTTTCGAAAATGTTACAATATAATTTTCGTTGGCAAAGTTGTTGGGCACAGCATTACAATCGAGTTAAACAGTTTCTTCATTCAGCTCAAAATTACTCTTTTGGCAAAATTTTCATCATTGCTGAATTTATTAAAAGTTAAATTATACTTGCATATTACTATTAAGATCTTACAATATCCTAAGCAAATTTGTTACATTAGACCTCAACGAAACATACTGAGATCGAACATTACTTTTTCCATTTCTCAAACTTAAACCACATCAAGACGTAATACATTTTGCTCAATACATTTTTGTTCTGCAGTATTCGAAAAAAAGTTGCACAGTTGTCAACATAAAACGAATATTTAAATTATTCAGCCATTTTTTATATTAAAGATGTACATTATCCAATAAATGGGATAAGGAAGCTGCCGAAAAAAAACGGTTAGAACTCAGTCCGAAAGTCCCCCTGCAATGTCTATAATACATTTTTCTTTCACGGAAGGAGAGTAAAATCGTAAAAATCGCTATGCTCAAGAATTATGATAATCTTCAATTAGGCGGAAATCGTAGCCATTCATCAGCGGAATGTCCAATTTAAGAAAAAATTTAAATCTATATATTATTTCTGGTATTGGCTCAATAAACTACACTCTCAGTAAAAACTGTAAATTTATGAGCGTTGCCCTTCAATTTTCACGGGCAACAGCCTTATTTGATAAAAAATGGTCTGATCCACTAAATAAGCGGCCTTATCCCTTAGATACTTAGAATATTAAAAGCAATCCACATATTCTAAAAGTTCTAACCCATATGTTAGCAAAAATATGGTACGACCCCATACATTGTCCTCCGCTAGGGTGTAACCCTTCATTTTACTCATGTTTCGAAAATTTTAACCCGCCAAAACAGCGATTCTGTGATGATTATCTAACGTGCTACGTGCTACGGAACAGTACCCAAAGTGTTATTGTGTATTAAAGTGCATTATATCCTGTGCATTATAATGCTATATTACTTTTCCCTGCACAAAATGATAGGCATAGATTTTTTTTTTTTTTTTTTTTTTTTTTTTTTTTACTTGGTATGACTGGAATCTCTGCTGCCCGTAATTTTACTGCATTTTTTTTACTGCAATTTTTTTTGTCTTTATAACAAAATGTCATTTAGTGAACACTTTGCGTATTCTCTAGCGGGCAAATCAAAACACGGGTCTAATTTTATTAGTACCACTGTCAATTTTCGTAGTACTCAACGGATTACGGAGTATTGAATGATATTATCGTGACAAGTGGTGATCTTCTGTAATCGAGTTGTCATTCACTTATCTTTTACTGGGGGTTTTTTCGTTCCAGAGGACGCATCCACCGCTGTCGCCATAGCTCATGTATGTTTTTGTGTTTAAAAAAGTAAGATCTATCACAAATTCTGAAAATTGGGTTTATAAAAGGGTTAATTAGAAAATATCACAGCATCTCGGACTTTTATAATAATGTATTGATAAAAGTTTTCTTTTTGACGCTATAAGAAAATACTTTAAATATATTGTTTTACATATGACGGAATTTTCCCCATTTAAAATTTTTGCACTTAATACTTTAATTATTAAAGTTCTCTCTCACTTCTAATGATCTCGTGTAAATATATTTTTAAACTGAAAAACGTTTGCAAGTATTTTAGTGCTTTGTTTAAAAACTGGCATGTATAAGTAAAAAAAAATGATTTATAGAAATAGAAAATTAATCTCTATTCAAATAAAAAAATTGTGAAACAAATTTTAAAAAATCAAACTAATTAAAAAACATAATTGAACAATGACACTACAATCTAGCTTTGTATGCGCCATCAAAATATGGTTAAATTGCCAAGCATACTTTATGATGTTATAAATATATTTTAACTAAACTATTTTGACTTATATAAACATTAAAAAGCATTTAAAATTATTATTCAATTTAAAAACTGTTTATTTCAGAGTGTTTACCATACATGTCTCTGTAAAACTATCAATTTTCATATTTTTTTATGCAATAGATTTTTTTCATTTAAGCCAATAAAAAGTCCCGTTCACCATAAATTAAAATACGACAGCAACAACAACAACATTAGGGACTTTTTTAGAACACAGACATTCGTATGCTTTCAAAGTGAAATTTACCTGTTGTATTCAGTATTCAATAAGCGAATATAACGTTTCTTATAGATTTTGCTGCCGGATGTGTTCCCTGTACAACGCACATCCTACTTTTTAAGCCTAAAATTTTGGATACAGAGTGCGCATTATACACGAGTAAATATGAAATGCCACTTTTTTCCTTTGAAATGTCTTTTATATCACTTATATACTCTGTTATTTTTTAATTTATCAGTATACTCGTATGATTTTAAAGTGAAATTTAATTGCTGCATTCTGTCATATAGTAAAAGAATATATAGTTTCTTATAGATTTTAGGAAATATTTTTATTTAGGAAATATTTAGGAAATTAGGAAATATTCCGTAAACAATGCGCACTCCACTTTTAAAGAAATAATTTTTGGAAGCAGAGTGCGAATTACACACGAAAAAATATAGAATAATGTATTTCCCCTTCAAATGTCGTATATCTCCTATATGCTCTGTTTTTTAAATTTATTAGTATATTCGTATGATTTTAACCCATTCGGGATCATGGGTGCTTAAATGTACCCTCAAAAAGCATACAGAATTTGTTTAAGCACCAGTAAAAAATAAAAGTAATATTTACTTCTCTAATTCGAGCACATTTGCGATAGCACAGGCCTACAAAATGTATCTTTTTGTCTGGGGTTTTCATAAATTTATGAAAATCGTACGAAATCTGCTATGCTGATAAAATAATATTAATTTTTATGTATCACGTCAGGATTTTCTACAATTAAGAAACTAAGAATTTGGAATTTGAGAATATACAATCTACACAACATTCATTAAAAAATGTACAAAAAAATCAGATAAATAAATAAAATCATATATACATATATAAATGTGTATGCATGTTTCATAAGAAATTATATTCTAGTATTTACAGTAAAATTACTTTTCTTTATCATTAAAAGAACGCTCGTGTCGTTTAGATTTTGAAGTTCGTTTAGTGTCTCTTTTTAGCCCCCAGCAGTAATCTGACAACATATTTACATTCCAGTGTCCTTGATAGCGTTTTTCCATGTATTTTATGTCCTGGTGAAATCTCTCACCTTGTACTTCACTCATTTCACCAAGATTTTCTGGAAAATATTCAAGATGGGGATGCCGAAATTGAATTTCCAAACTCATGTTACAACCTCGTTTTTAGAAAATTTTGAAGCATTTTTTCAACTATCGTTGCGTAGTTAATGATCTTTGTAATTTCCTAAACATTTCTGAGTAAATTCTTTGAAACTAACCCATGCATCTTTCTCGACTGATTTAATTTTCTCCTCAAATTTTTCGTCCTTCATTAACCGTCTTATATCTGGGCCAACAAGCACATCTTCTTTGATTTTTCCCTTCCGATAAATGTGGAAAAACTTCATTTAAATATCGAAAACTACCCCCTGTTTTATCTAAGGTTTTACGAATTGTTTCATTAATTCTAATTTAATGTACAGGGGAGGCAATAGGACTTCTTTTGGATCAACTAAGTTCTGCCCAATCAATTTTTTTTATCCTAGATTTATACAACCTCTTGATGCCATATTGCTATAAGAAACTGACAAAACAAACGTAAGATATCAATAAACGAACAAAATAAACGTATGTTCTCACTACAAATGCGCGGGAAAAAATTGCGCCTTCTCAGGCAAATATCAACACATAAAGTGGCGCCATCTATATTTATATTTCACATCCTTTAGTGCAGTACTGTAATTTAACATTTATTAATGTTATTTTACTAAGAAATTAATTTTTGTTTTTATTAAGAATGTATTTCATTTAATAAATATTACAGATTAATTTTATTAAGAGGCACCCCCTTCTTTTTTTTTTGTGAAAAAACTGTGGGTGATAGCAAAAAACTAATGTCATATTTGTGATCAGCGTGACTGATTTACTAAGAAAAAAGTGCTATTCAACAAACCCCAGATTTGTGTTGACCTGTGTAGTTTCAGTAAAGATAGATTTTTTTTTTTTTTAAGTGGTGCCAATCGTATAAAATTTGTGTAAAAGCCGCCGGTCCCGAAGGGGTTAAAGCGAAATGTAAGTGTTGTATTCTTTGACATAGTAAAAGAAAATATGGTTTCTTATAGATTTTGCTGTCGGAAATATTCAGTATACAATGCGCACCCCACTCTTTTAAAATAAATTTTGGACGCAGAGTGCGCATTATACACGTGTAAATATGGAATATCACCTTTTTCGTTAAAAAATATTTAAAAAAAGCTGTACGTAACACCAGAATTTCTACGTAGTGAGCATTCCCCCGACTTGAAGTGGGAAATAATGAACAGTTGAAAAACACAACAAATAAATAAAACATTAAATAAATAAACAATTTCATACAATTTAATTGCGAAATTGTCACACAAAAACGGAAATAGGCATTTGAATGCAAATTAAGTCGAATGTAGATGAATTTATGTTTAAAATATAAGCTTAGAAGGGAATCATTATACTGAAATTTTACCAAACTCTAACATTTTCAATACGAACTACGAACACTGTATTTTTAAACTCTATTTCAATTTTTCGGTATATTTGGCTTTTTGATTACAAATAGGGAGACATTCGGTCAAATAGTTTAGAAATTTATTTCTGTTAAACATTTCATAGGTTACATTTCATAAATCTTTCAAAAATTTATTTCAAAATATGTGTATATTCGACATTAATTTTCGAAAAAAATATGTATTGTGACCAACAATTTTTTTAACAGAAAAATATTTCTAGATGATTAAAATATGAGTCCAAAATTAGAGCTTATTAGGAAAAGTGCGCATTATTGAGTTAAGAAGCAATAAACTTCTACAAAAAAATATATTAGCCGACTTAAAATAAGCGCTAAAAAGTATTTAATAATTCTTTAAAATTCTCTAATGATAAAATGTTATCCATTAAACACAAATCCGATATCATGTGTTGGAATAAAAAAGATAAATTTAATATGTACAGTTTAATACCCACCAAACATGGATTTTCGAGAGAATATATTTTACAAGAGATAAATATACAGACTTAGGATTTAGTTTACGAATATATACATATGAAAAGCAATCAATTACGTTTTGAAGTCGGTGCCAAACTTCTTAAGTATAGTAAGAATTGTGAATATATTGTACCTAGTATCTGCTAATTTATCGATTGGGGTTGTTTGGGCTTTTTGGGAAAAGTTCCATGGACTGTGCCAAAAAAAATTAGAAAGGTTTTTATTTATTTATTTATTTATTTATTTATTTATTATTATTATTATTATTGGAAAATGAAATTAATTTGGATTTATTAAAGAAAAGATAAAGTGTTTTGAAAGGAATATTATACGAAACCCTTTGTACGATCTTCGATCACAATTACCCGCTTGTTTTATATTCACACGAAAGTATATTTTTATTACGTAATTTTCTACATTTACTGCTTTTAACACGCGATCATTTAATTATTATTTTAAAGTTTTATTTATATTTTTAATAGTCACGTGTAAATACAATTTTTAATTAAAAGAGAATCTTATTATGTGTGTGTTTTTACAAACTGATATCAAGTCAAATAATGGACTTTTTGAAGTATGAAATAAACTTTCGTCTAAATAATGAAAATTTGAATAAAAATTTGAATTTGAAGTAATTCGTTCTAATGATCATATTTTGCCGAAATTAAAATGGGACCACCTTGGGGCTTTATTCTTTCAACCAAAAAAAATATATCAAAACCGATGCACATTTACAAGAGTTATGCGTGAACAGCACCAAAACATACATAGAAACGGGTCGAATTGATAACCTCCTCCTTTTTTTTTTAAGTCGGTTAAAAACTACCCACATTGCAATGTTTTTTGCTACAATTACAATAACCATTAGAAATCCCAAATTTTAAATCTACTTATTTCTTAAACTATTTGATGGAATGACATACTGTTTCGTATCCGAAGGTAAAATTTACCGAAAAATATCCAATCTACAATTGCAAGATATCTTGAAATTGTTTCAGTCTAAATGATGGAGACACAAACTACAATTTTACCCCTGAACATTTAGAAAAACTAATAATCATGATAGAAATTAGAAACAAAATGCAGCTAAATCCACGTATTTGGTACAGGCAGATAATAATACAGTTATGCAAGTTAAGAATACCGGTTGCTTTATGAACAGCCTTAACAGCGGACTTTTTAACAGGGATTCAATAGTATTGTTGTTGTTACCATATATTTGACTTTACAACGTTCAAAGCTACATGTCACAGTAGCTCTGAAATCTTGACTAAAGAAATCGAAATTAAAACTTGTTACTCATAAACTGTTTTAAAAATAATTATACACTTTAACTTAATATTTTTTCTGGTGTAAGTACAAAAATGAAAATAACAAGCTTGTGTTAACATGTAATTGGGTATACGTGTAAAAGTATCACATAACAGTGTACATGTGGTCTCTGTGACAGCATTGATATATGAAACAAATGAATGTTTCTTTTTAACACTTTCCAACCTAGTTGACAAGTGTTTATGACTTTGGTTTTTCTGGCCGTCTGTCAGCGAATAAATCCCGTAAATATGTTCCGATTGCGCTATAATTTTTATATGTTATTGTCGTTATCTATACCACGTTCCGTATTTCAATTGAAGTGTGTAGCACTTATAGTTTTTTTTTACACGGACACTCAAAAGAATTCCGTTACATTACGGTCTATGGGAAAAAATCATTTGCGGTTTATTTTAATGATGTTACACAATTTCAAATATATTGTAATTGATATATATCACTAAGGTACATTACAAGAAGCTTAATATGGAATAGGGTGTGCATAGAACTTATGGTTACTTTACAGGGACAGTCAAAAGAATACCGTTACATTACGTCTATGGAGAAAAATCGTTTGCGGTTTAATTCACGCATTTAAATGTATATATATATCACTAAGGTGCATTACTAGAGGCTTACGACAGAATATTGTGTGTATAACAGTCATCGTTCATTTACAAGGACACACAAAAGAATTATCTACTGTCTGTTAACAATAATTCCTGGAAGTGCGTTTTAAGTTACTGAACGTGGTTTTAAATTTAACTCACTTTTTGTCTATTACTTGGTGTGTATAAATTCCGTATTTCATATACAGGGCAGCAAAAAAGTTCGCGAACACATTTCCGTTTATTGACAGAAGCTCCAGAAGGAGAATTTTAAACTGTGCTACGCATTTCCTAACTAAACTAAAATGTAACATCTTATGTAGTATATATACAAATCTATAGATTATATACAGGGCTGAAAAAAAGTATTGTAGATGTTGGAAATTACTGAAATTAAGTTTTAAATATGTTATGGGTTTTCCAAATTGTTTACTTAGATGTTCTCTTTCAGCTTATTAAACGGTAATGATTTGTAAAATTATTTTGGAAGCGTTGGAATGTGTTACATAATCTATGTTTGACGCATGAATTTTCGTTCTTGTTTAAATATTATTGTGATATTGCGCATATGTACATTTGGAAAACTGAACAACACTCAGACGATAGACAGCATAAAACTAGTCGGATGTGCAAACTCAAAACTTTGTTCTATTTTATACATGTACTAGCAAGCTACGCCCGCTACGCTGGTCAATTTCTTTTAACGAACCTTTAATCAAACAAAATATTGACATTTCATAAATAACTTTTATATTTTAACAGAATAATAAGGCTACTATAATTTGTGACTCGTGCTATAGCCAATATACCCCGCCTAGCATGCACAGTCACAGTGACGTCACTGTGAGTCACGTACGTCACGTCACATGTGTGACCAAAATGACACCACTTTGTAACGTCACACTGTGATCAAAATGTGAACGTCTTGAATATCTAAAGAAAACTTAAAATAAACTTTAGAACATCTTATGGCATGAAGAAAATTACTTTTTGACAGCTTTAAAAATTTTTGTGACGTTGCAATGACGTCACTGCAAGTCACATAAGTCACGTAAAACCTATGACCAAAATGCCAACACTCTGTGACTTCACGGTGTGATCGGAGAAAGAATTTGGAAAAAAACTCATAAAATATAGAATTGAATTATGTCATGTACCTAAATCATTAATAAAAACATTGTCACACATTATTTAAATATATTGTATTTCCAAAATAAAATAATAAATAAATATTTGTCTACATATATGAGGCAGATATTGTTTTACAATTTTCATTGCCATTTTCATGAAATTTAACAAAATATACTATATAATACACAGGTAAAAATCCTTAAATAGAAATTTAGTAACGTAGGAAAGTTTTGGCGGAAAGTAATTCAGAAATAGATCTCCCATTCTAATAAAACTGTTAGCGATTTAGAGATTTGTTAGCATTTTAAATACAAACATTTAATTTTTTTTTCCTACCACCGCATAGAACTCATTTGCTAATTTTGTGATACTATAAATATTTTAAAAATATCCAATCTCTTATTATTTTGAGGGGCCACTCAACCCAATCATCAGCTTTCTGTTTAAAAAGTGAGGACACCATTTTTGCGAGTTCGACATCGGGGGTGCTCGGGGTGACCGTCGAACGCGTTCAAGATTTTTCTTGTACTGAATATTTAAGGTGGTTCTCAACTGACCTGCCCCACAACGCGAAGCTTTCTGACATAATTTCTGACTCATTTTTAAACGCAAAGGCATAAAATGGGCAGGACTGACTATGGAAGCAATTTGGAATCGAAATGAGTTTTCCATTTTTTGATAAATAAATTACTTATCGAGTTATAAGCAATTCGTGTCACGTGACGACTGGTTTTTCTCTTTTCTTTCCCTGTTACGTCGGGTATTTGGTTCAAAACGTTGACTTTGACATTCTTTTCTGAAAGATCTTCTGATTTTACTGAAAAATGGAAAACGTCTTTCAATTACAGAGTTTCTGAATAAAAACAAAAGCCAATTTCATGCGTTTCCGAACAAAAACGAATTAAAAATATGTCATAAAGTATATGTCATTCCTATAGCAATTTATTCCAAAACTGGTCAGTGCTTAATAAGATATCACCTCTGTTAAATATATTGCTCTTTTCAATATAGTGTAAAAAATGAAACAAATCGTATTTAGGAAATCTGATTGCAGAATAGTATTTATATTTATGTCGTAATTATTTTATAAAGACTATTAAATCCATTTCTATTTAAAATTTATGTTTACTTTGGTAGCCTAAAACAAATGCAACTGATTAAAAAATATATAAAAATTTAAATTTTTGTCTTTATTTAACTGTTTTCTTTCTATTCTTTTTCTGGAAACACCTGCTAGATGTTACTTTGTGGTAAACATTACTGCGCAGATCATGATCGCAGATGTTGAGGGCAGACGATTATTTTCATCGGCGGATTAAAGTGTGTGGTGTTCTTTTAAGTTTGTGGAAGTATATTGTGGAATTTATACCGTGAAAGTAAATTATCGTTTTAAAGTGAATCATCCATTTTAACCTATCCTTATGTCTAGCTGGGTGCTTTATTAAGGTCTGCGTGATATTTGATATCTCAGATCTATGAACACACCTAAGCTGGACACTTTGAAAATTAAAGCAGTGGATTTGAGTCTCATTTTTCAATGAAAAGGAAGCATTCAACGACCATTAAAACTTAATCCCTATAACTGGTGGTTTTACTTATAGATTAGCAGGTAACTTTTAATGTCTTCGCAGTTTTGTTAATAGTGCATATTAAGTAATGGTACATTAATAGTGCATTGTTTAAATGTTAAGATGTTTAAATCTTTTTTTTTTTTTTAATCACTTGTATAAAATTTTATCTTTAATGTTTTAAATCCTTTTAAATAGAGAGTTTGGAAAAAAGCTTAAAGTATTTACTAACAATATATATTCTAAATGTAAAGTGTTATTTATAACGAGGAATGTATTTATATTTTGCGTTTCTCAGTTCAATTTTCATAGTTATTCATTGTAAATAAAAACATTGCAATTTTTAAAACTATTAATATTTGATTTACAATTTGAAAATTTCTTAGCTAGTGGAAGTTTTGAGAAATAATTTTCTGGGATATTTGAAATAATTGCGACAATTTAACTCATTACAAATTTAGTTGTCAAGATATGGCAATATTAGGTGCACAAAAGTAATGAATATTAATGAAACAATAAAACAGCTATTCAGTTAAGGTAATTTTTCCAGTTATGTTATCGAATTTTTTCTATAGTAAAAGTTGATATTTAAGCTCTGCATTTAGTATTCTATCAAAAACTATAAATAAAATAATTTGTAAAGAAAAAATAATATTTCCGTTTATGATCCGAAGTTTTAAATTTCATTTGCTTCGAAAAATGTTTTATTGCTTGATACAATGTTTATTATTTAATAATATCTCACAATAGGTAGATCTATTATTTAAATGGCTTCCTAATATAAATTTTTCACAATGCTTGTTTAAAAATCTATACTTTTATTTTCATTAAATGTGTAATCAAATCCAAAATAATTAATTTCTGAATTCATTTTTATTCGGAAACACATGAAATTGGCATGTGTTCTTATTCAGAATATATGTAATAGAATGGCATTTTCCATTTTTGCCAAAAGATGTTTCAGAAAACACTATCAAAGTCGGTGTTTTGAACCGAATTTCCGACGTGCAGCGTCAGAAACGGAAAAAACGTGACCAAAATTTCTCTTAAGCATTTCATTTATCTAAAAATGGAAAACGCTATTCAATCCAAATCGCTTTAATAATCAGGCATGCAAGTGCCAAGCGTTTAAAAATTTGTTCATAAATGTGTCAGAAAGTTTCGTGATACTGAACGAGGGGAAATATGGCAAAGTATACACATTTAAAAACTTCAATACTTAAAAGCAAAATAGCATAGTTTTAATTATTGTCAACATTTTTGGTGGTTACATAAAACAAATGGAAGTCGAAGTTATTTTTAAAAGTGGTTATTTGCACAATAGAATTTCATATTATTAAAATATTTAATTTTATTATAATTTTTAATGGATTCATATATTAGTATGCGTTTTTTACATTTATAATTTTCTTGTTTAACGGCTACATTAGCCGGTTTCCCAATCAGATGCAAAGTTTTAATTTGAATACGAGTTGCATAAAAAAATGATTGCCGATCCAATCCTTATCGTCGATCTTATCCGTATTTGGTGAAATCTTGTTATCCGAATCTATGCGAAATCATTTATCAGGTTCGGTCGGGTTGTGGGCCTACAGAATTTTTGTTGTTGTTGTTGTTGGGTTAGGGTAAGATTACGGGTTGAATGTAAATATAGTTTCAGTCAACCATCATTCATGTTCAAGGAGACATTCAATCATGTTCAAGAAGTATATAAACGGATTCGTGCATGACTCTAGATCCGAGCCGACATCAGAAATTGTATCGTAACACAATTTCTGATAAAATCTGGTTACTTGTTCGTATGCAAGATTCTATTCTGAACAAGACTTACAGTAAAAACATTATACCCGACTCGGGTCAGATCGGGTTCACGAAAATCAGGTCACACGACAACTAATCCAAATCTATTCTGTAGCCAAACAAATTCAAAAAGATCGATCCGAAGTTTCTGGATTGTATTCGGGTAAAATCTGGTCACCCGACCTGGTGCAGTGTCGTCACAAACGTCACAAACTTGAACCATAAAAAAATTTTGATCCGAACAATCCGTATAGGATTCGGGTAAAATCTGGTCACTCTATCCGATGCAGATTCGTCACATTTTTCACATTGAAGTCGCACGGTGACTTCACAATGTAGTCACATTGTGAGGTCACAGAAAGCCTTGAAAACGGCCATAACGACCTCGCATTTCCGTCACAGTGACTTCACATCGACGTCACTTGACGTCACGACGACTGTCACAAAGTCACAGTGTGACTTCACAGTGACGTCGCCGTGATGTCACCATGCCTTACGGGACACGTCAGGACACGTCGCCCTTATCATTATCTTTTTATGAATGAAGGTTTCGCTATGGTACTCCATTGGAAAATTTGGTAATTTTTGAAATTCAATATTTGAAAAACGGCATAATCATTAGATTTGAAATTTATATCAAGAAAAATACATTTTTTTACCTTTCAAACGCAGTTTGTCTAACAATTTTCTGACAAATACTTTTTGAGCTATCATTTTTTTCATTAACTTCAAATGTTTCATTTTCCGAGATTAATCTGGTGCAACAATTAGCGAAAAACCCAGTCGTCAGCAACGCATAGTTTTTTATTAAAGAGGCTGTTGGAGCAGGGATTGTCACCACCAATTTGCCACCATCACTTTTGAAATCGGTTCCGTGGTTCCAGAGATTCCATAGAAATTGTAATTTAGAATGACTTCAGAACACTTTTCGCTCATTTCAACCATTTACATTTTGATTTTTTTTTAAATTTATTCTTAGAGAGCATTTACATCTTATAAGTAACTACAATGCTAAATTTCAAATTTCTTGCCACTTCAGTATAAAAAAGTCGCAATTTTCGAACATTTTCCGATCCTGCACCCCATTGATGTTAGTGGCACCGACATAAAATATATCCTATGTTGGAGTAGGGATTGTCCCCATCAATTTGCCACCATTACTTTTGAAATCGGTTCTGTAGTTCCAGAGATTTCATAGAAATTGTAATTTAGACTGTTTTTAGAACGCTTTTCGCTCATTTCATCCTTTTAAATTTAAATTTCTTTTTTATTTTGTTCTTAGAGAGCATTTACATCTTATAAGTAACTACAATGACAAATTTCAAATTTCTAGCTCCTTCAGTATAAAAAATAAAAATAAAACTGCCCAGTTAAACTGAGGACATTGAGTTCACAGGCTATTCACACTAATTGTATATTATACTCTTATTTCAAAGAATTTGAAATAAGCCCATCGAAAAATAAAGAAATAAACAATATATTAAGGGGGAGGGGGGTGATCCCCCCGTTACCCCCCCCCCATAGTTAACTAATGAACCCCTTAAACTAATCAGGTAAATCTCTAATTACAATGAATATATATACAAAATTTGAAGAAAATCGGATAATTCTGCATGAAAAACCCATTTATATAGTCTTAACCCAATGAACCTATAAACAAATTTTGAAGCAAATAGAATAATTCTGCATGAAAAACCCATTTATATAAATTAAGGGGGGATTATCCCCCTGTTCCCCCCCTTTATACTTAACCAATCAATACCGAAAAACTAATGAGAGAAGCGCATTAACACAGTGAACCTATAAAAAAATTTGAAGGAAAACGGAATGATTCTGCATAAAAAACCCATTTATATAAAATAAGGGGGTATTAGCACTCCGTTCCCCCTTTTGTACTTAACCAATCAATCCCGAAAACTAATCAGGAATGCGCCTTAACACAGTGAACCTATAAATAAAATGTGAAGGAAATGGGATAATTCTGCATGAAAAACCCATTTATATAAATTAAGGGGGGTATTAGCCCCCGTTCCCCCCTTTATACTTAATCAATCAATCCCGAAAACTAATCAGGGAAGCGTCTTAACCCGATGAACCTATACAAAATTTTTGAAGAAAACAGAATAATTCTGCATGAAAAACCCATTTATATAAATTAAGGGGGGGATTATCCCCCCGTTCCCCCCCTTTATACTTAACCAATCAATCCCGAAAACTAATTAGGGAAGCGTCTTAACACAGTGAACCTTTAACCAAAATTTGAAGAAAACAGAATAATTCTGCATGAAAAACCCATTTATATAAATTAAGGGGGGTATTAGCCCCCCGTTCCCCCACTTTATACTTAACCAATCAATCCCGAAAACTAATCAGGGAAGCGCCTTAACACAGTGAACCTATAAACAAAATTTGAAGGAAAACGGAATAATTCTGCATGAAAAACCCATTTATATAAAATAAGGGGGGGGGATTATCCCCCCGTTCCCCCTTTATACTTAACCAATCAATCCCGAAAACTAATTAGGGAAGCGTCTTAACACAGTGAACCTTTAACCAAAATTTGAAGGAAATAGGATAATTCTGCATGAAAAACCCATTTATATAAATTAAGGGGGGATTAGCCCCCCCCGTTCCCCCCTTTATACTTAACCAATCAATCCCGAAAAACTAATCAGGGAAGCGCCTTAACAGAGTGAACCTATAAACAAAATTTCAAGGAAAACGGAATAATTCTGCTTGAAAAACCCATTTATATAAATTAAGGAAGGGTTAGCCCCCCGTTCCCCCCTTTATACTTAACCAATCAATCCCGAAAAGTAATCAGGAAAGCGTCTTAACCCAATGAACCTATAAACAAAATTTGAAGGAAAACGGAATAATTCCGCATGAAAAACCCATTTATATAAATTAAGGGGGGGGGTAGCCCCCGATCCCCCCCCCCTTTATACTTAACTAATCAATCCCGAAAACTAATCAGGGAAGCGCCTTAACTCAGTGAAGCTATAAACAAAATTTGAAGGAAAACGGAATAATTCTGCATGAAAAACCCATTTATATAAATTAAGGGGGGAGAATTAGCCCCCCGTTCCCCCCCTTTATACTCAACCAATCAATCCCGAAAACTAATCGGGGAAGCGCCTTAACACAGTGAACCTATAAACAAAATTTGATGGAAAACGGATATTTCTATGAAGAGTTATCGCATTACGTACGTACATACATACATACAGAACCGGCTGGCAAGCTCTCAGGGCTTGATAGCCAGTTTGATAGCTAAAAAATCGCAATTTTAGAACGTTTTTTGCTCCTGCACCCCCTGGGGATAGTGGCAACGACATAAAATATAGCCTATGTTGGAGCAGGGGTTGTCACCATCAATTTGCCACCATCACTTTTGAAATCGGTTCGGTAGTTCCATAGATTACCCCCTACAAACAAACAAACAAACAATCTTTACTCCTTTATAATATTAGTATAGATTAATTATTATTATTACTTGAAATTAAACATACACGGAAACGAAAATTAAACCTAGATTGGACAATTGGGTGATTCAGTATGTGTTTTACGCCCGTTTTCTTTGTTTAGTCGAATCTTACATCTCCTCAAGTGTCAACGGTTCACAGACCTCCCGTTTCCGCGAGGCCGTCGCGTTCTGAGCAGCACTAGTGGTTTTTCTAATGCTATCCTGTCCAGAAAATCGAACAACATTGGCTATAACAACACCAACTTAAGGCTACTTTTTTTCCAAACTTTTATACAAATGTGAGCTTATTACATTACAACAAAATATAAAATTTCTTCGAAAAATATTTATAAATATGTATATATATATATATATATATATATATATACTAGGGGGCCTACCCCCTGCGAGCTACGCTCACCAACCCCCGCTCAGACTTCGAGGCCTCTAAAAACATGACAGCGTGCTTTGTTTTAAAAAAATTGGTAAATCTGTAATTGGGTTGCCATGCTTTTAACGTTTTAATGGGGCGTTTTTTGATTATCTGACGACTGTTTTCGGGATTGTTAAGTAAAATTAATTACAACTTGAAAACCAGCTTGTATAAAAGGGTTAGGTTTAAATTGTGGCTTCCTCTCAGACTTTTATAACAACGATCTGTATTCTATTCTTCCTTTGCGTTTAAGGATGAGAAAAATTCCATCTACTCGTGAATAACATTAAGAACCACGGTATTGAAAAGTACTATGTTATAGAAATTTTCAGTAAGAGGTTTTAATTTTCTCTTTATTTTAGTGCACCATCATGCCTATTTTCATGTTATTTTAAATATGTAAATTATTTATTTTAATTAATATGTATATACGAATTTTCTAATAATTATTTATCATACAAAATTAATTGAATATTTTGTGCATGCATGCCTGCATTTATTCGGCATCAATTGATGAGATATTTAAACAAATTTGCTATCCGCGATAACTTTACACCATGTTATGTCACTTGAATATTGTCCATAAGAAAATCGGGTACTTTTCCAGTATAGGATCGTTTGCTTTTAGATTTGGCGTAATTCGAGCTTCAAAAAGGGATAGATTCGTTAATATACATAGATTTGTTGCCAAAAGTTTTTAAAACAAACCCAATGAACTATTGGTGCTTTTCTATTATAGGGGTCTTGACGCTTTTTTAAAAAGCTTGGCGCAGTTTGGGCATCAGAAAGTGAGATTTGGTGTCAAATGACATAAACAGCCATGGAAACAAATTCGACGATTTTTTTTGTTTATATGCGTATTTTAATTATACGTATATTATTATTGTTTTATCTATACAAATTACTTCTGATTATATATAAAATAGGAAAAATGACATTTTACGCTAAACAAATTGTATGAATATTGAAAAAATGCTTCTGTATACGAAATGACAAAGTAAATAGGTTGACAGAAAGTATGTTGCCAAATTTCCTTTTCCGCCAAGGCTATTTTCTCTGTTTCGTCAAGGCTTTGTTATTTATGTGTAAACATATAATTCACTATTAAAAAAGTAATGCTACTGAAATATTCATTTGTTTTAAACTTTAATAGCATTTCTCTAATGCATAGGGAGCATTTTTTTCCTTGCTGCCAATAAAAGAGAGAACCTGAGTAAATGTCATTTTACCATAATTGATATCATATTCTCATTAAAATTGGAAAGAAAACCAAGCAGGATATTTTATTCTCCTTCCGTTAAGTTGGGCAATTATTATTTTATAAATTCGTTTCAAAAATCCGATTGAATAGATTCGTTTAATTAAATTTTACAAAAAAATAACAAAATGATATCAATAAATAATAATTACTATTAATTCCTTCCCTCCCCCTTTCTTTTGCGTTTAAATAAATGACGTCATTTGGACAAATTTATTCAAAATATTTTCAGTTTATAAATTAAATTAAATGCTGACAGACGATTGGATCCTGACAATAGAAATGTGATTTTTATTTAAAATTTTCCTGAAAAACATAATTTAATCACAATCTTGTCTTCATTATCGTTTGAAATAAAAGATAAATTCAATTTTAATTTGAAAATGACGAATAAAAAGAAATCAATAATCCCTATCGGGATCCTTTTCAATTTTTTCCCTTTTTTGTCACAAAAAACTGAGTAATTAGTTGCCATCATTACAGAAATGTCATTGAAATTAGAAAAAAAATTAATATCTCGAAAACTAATTCGAATTTCAAAATTCTATTACCAGTTTTGACATCCGCGGATTTTTATGGACAATTGGTATTAATTTCATTATCAAGCGTTTAATATTTTATTAAAAATAGCCCTGAAACATAATCAGTCGTTTAATCAGTCGTTTCATAAAATCGTTTCATAAATTCGTTTCATAAAATCGTTTCTCAAATTCGTTTCATTAGGATTTTATATATATAGGGTAGATATATCTTTCTATATTAAAAAAAAGTAATCTGGAACTGAGCCAAAAACGAAATGGACCAATCAAATTCTGCGTAGATATTCCGGGTTATTCTCATCGCTTTTTTACTAGGGACTTTTTTGAGCAGCTATTACTTTTTTTTCTAGCCATCCTACGGATTCGAAAATCATACCACCAGACGCGAAATATAACAAACTTTCAGAAATTAAAAAAATTATCATGGTCGGATAATAAAAACTCAAAAAATCCTTAAAAATCGAGTAAAAAATCTTTTATTGAAAAAGTCATTTTTTTTTAAATTGATGCCAATTTCTAAATAAGCGCAAAGAATTATGTTTTATCTCAAATAAAAAATGTATTTGCGCGAGACTATTAAAAACAATAATGAAAGTTTAAAATAATAATTAAATGATCATGTGTTGAAAGCAGGAAATATCGAAAATTACGTCATAAAAATTGTGTTTACACATGAATATTAAAAATAAAAAAGATGAATTAAATGAAAAAGCATTATAACAAGTTAAATGAAAAAGCAATATAACCTGATTACAGAAGAAAGTCGCCGTTCGTGATATCATCATCATCATCTTTTTAAAACAGGATACATTACCAGGTTTTAAGAGGCTGTGAAATAATTAAACAGCAAAAAATCGAGAAAAGCTCACAAAAATCGCTGTCACAGCAGCTTCTTCCGGGAAAAAATCCCAGGTTTCAAATAGGACCCGACGTCCATAGTCAAAAACATATATGCTCAGTCTGATTCAATTATATGCATAACTTTCCGATGATAAAATAATGAAATGGCACAAACATTCGTTATCACAGCCCCCCCTCCCCTCCACCAATTCCGTCGGAATATTCCTAAATTCCATTGGAAAATGCTGGTCATAGACAAAAAATATATAAAATTTGTTTGAATTATGTGCATAACTTCACTTAAATACACACATATAGATAGACAGACATTTTGCAAAAACATATTTTCTGGATCTCTGACCCCTAAAACGTGTAAATCCGTCGAAATTCGGAAGTCGACAAAGAAAATTATTAGAATATTTTATTTTATTATAGATAGAAGAAAGTAAAAATATTTTTTTTAAGAAATTTGTTTTCAAAGAAGACATTTCTGAAATATTTTATTATATACATCAGAAAATCTCATTACGTTTAGTGAATACAATGCCGTAAAGGAGACTACATTTCAACCATTTTGGGTTAATATCTTTAACGAATCTTTTTTACAAATACATATTTTGTAGAAACCATTGTTGTATTGGAAGAATAAATCCTCGTAAAGTTATATTTTGGTTTGAGGTGGGTCCTAAGACCAAATTTAATTAACAATATTGAGGATGAATTTAAACCAATTTAATTGAAATAAAAGTCCTTCCGGCCTGTACCGGGAGGAAAAGGTAGCTTTCCTATATCTTCGTTTTAAAATTTTAGCTTATGTTACACGAAAACAGCAAGCTAAAATGCAAAGAAACGTTTACAAAAGATTCGTTAATACTGAATTTGACTAAGAAATTCGCCAAATTATTGAGCATAGCCAAATTGGCTTCATTTATGAAGATTCATTTTGGTCGCCAAATTTGGCATATTTCGCCAAATGTCGCCAATTTTGGCGACATTTTGGCGCTAACGGATATGAATATATAGTTTTATGCGTATGATTGGGAAAATTATTACAACAATCAAAGAAAATAATTTGCGAGTAATCTCGTTAATGTGCTGTTTTGTTTCAAAATGTCAACCACCCTAGAATTTCAAACTGCTCTATCTCAGCCATTTTTTAAGATAGAGGTAAACCAAAAAATGCTCTGGAATCCTTGTATCAAGGCCTAACACGTAATTAAAAAATAAATTTGAATTTTTATTTTTTTTGTATATTTATTTTAGTTTTAAATTTTTAAATGGTCGCCATCTTGAAACAAAATGGCGGACAAAGCTGGCCAACGAACTCGGTCGAGACATTAGTGACCTTAATACACACAATTAGTTTCATCAAAATCGATTCATAAATACGGACGTTATCGTATGACATAGGTCAGATATATATATATATACAGGGTGATTCATAAAAGATGGGCAGAACTTTAAGGGGTTATAGTACACTTAAAGACAAATAATATTAAATAGGAGACTAAGGGTCCCAGACGTATTCCCAAGGAGATAGGGGGCATTAAAGTTTAGGGTCCGAAATTTCAAATGATTATAAAACATGGAAAAATTGGTCGATTCGTTTGAGGTTTTTGCAAAAAATTTTCTTTATGCCAGTATTTTCTTGAAATAAAATTTTAAAGTTCAATTTCAAAAAATGCCGATAGGGGGCGCTTTAGACTTTGGAGTAACAAACAACTATTTTTTAACGTTATTTTTTGTATTTCTTTAAATGATTTCGAAAGCTTAGACTTAAACTTAAATTTTGATCTAAAAATCTGAGTCCTAACGAGTAGTTAAGTAGCGTAAACTGAAATTTGAAATTTGAAACCCTTCTCCCCCCAGAACAAAAATCAGTTATTCCCGATCTTTGTGTCGTAGATTAGGCTCTAACTACTGCCGCGTTTTGCTAAAATTATTCTTTATGTCAGTATTTTCTTGAAAATAAATTTTAAAGAAAATTTTCAAAAAATTCCGATAGAGGGCGCTTTAGACTTTGGAGTAACGAACAACTATTTTATACCGTTATTTTTTGTGTCTCATTAAATGCTTTCTAAAGCTTAGACTTAAACTTAAATTTTCAGCTCAAAATCTGAATCGCTGAGCGTGGTTCAGTAGCGAGGGGAGGGGGTTCAAATTTCAACTTCTGAACATAGTTCAGTTTGCACTACTTAACCATGCCCAACGATTCTGTGCTGTGATACGAGGCAAAAATACAACTTTCGTCAAGGACTGCATAGTCTGAATTCACTCATAAAGGCACTGGCACAGTTGGAAACGTCGCTCATGCAAACGTTAAAGCTCCATTCCTGACGCTAGTCACCGGGTGAAGAAGGAAACAGAAAGTATGCAAATGTCAAATGGGGAAGAAGAAGAACACGTATGCAAAATTTCGACACGATTCAGGCATAAAAACCACTGAACGGTGAGTCAAGTGTAAGTCGCTTTAGTAATGAATCGGAAGATGGTGTCCTTCACGAATAAGGAAAAGGCTGAGATGCATTTAATTTACGGAGCGGCAGATGGAAATGGTGCAGAGGCACAACGAATGTACGGAGAGCGATTTCCTAACAGGCGGTTGCCTAACCGCAAAACTTTCGAGCGCTTGCACAGACAGTTGTGTGAGACGGGATCATTTCTCGCTTCCCGGTCGAATGCAGGTCGTGCAAAAAAGGACGAATCAGTAGTTGTTGCAGAAGCCATTCTGGATGTAGTAGCGGCGCAGCCAAGTACAAGTACACGAACAGTGGCTAGCCAGGTGGATACCTCACAGTCCACGACTTGGAGGGTACTGAAGGATGAACATTTGCTCCCGTTTCATGTGCAACGAGTCCAGAAACTGTCTCCAGGGGATTATCCAAATCGTATTGAATTCGCCCGCTGGTTTCTGCAGCAGAACGCGCTAAATCCACATTTTGGACGAACTGTGCTTTTCACCGATGAATGTACCTTCACACGTGAAGGTACATTTAACACACACAATGCACATGTATGGGCGGATGTCAATCCACATGCTACGTATCCACATGCTCATCAGAGACGCTTTTCCATCAATGTTTGGGCAGGAATCCTCGGAGACCACCTAATCGGACCGTACCTTCTTCCTGAACGCCTCAACGGTAAAACATACCTCACATTTCTGCAACATGTGCTGCCAGACCTGTTAAACGTTGTTCCTCCACGCATCCGGCGGGTCATGTGGTTCCAGCACGATGGAGCGCCAGCCCATTACGTACGAGACGTCCGCAACTATCTGGACATCACATTTCCGAACAGATGGATTGGTCGAGGTGGTCCTGTTGCTTGGCCTGCTCGCTCGCCAGATCTTTCACCCCTCGATTTCTTTTTTTGGGGACGATTGAAGGCTCTTATGTATGAGACACCCATTGAATCCCCCGAGGAACTGGTCGCCAGACTTTCCGCCGCTGTAGGGTAAGTGCTCGAAAAGCCTGATGTTTTCGCGAATGTTCGCCGTTCCATTCGTCGCCGTTGTTCTGCGTGCATAACCTCTGGTGGTCACAATTTTGAACATTTATTGTGATTACATGTTAATAAATATGCTTTGGTAACATAATCCTAATTTGTGTCTTTTTACCTCGTATCACAGCACACAATGTGTGGACATGGTAAACTGAACTGTGCTCAGGAGTAGAAATTTCAAACCCCTCTCCCCAGAAACTTAACCACGTCTAACGATTCAGATTTTGGGCTGAAAATTTAAGTCTAAGCTTTAGAAAGCATTTAATGAGACACAAAAAATAACGGTATAAAATAGTTGTTCGTTACTCCAAAGTCTAAAGCGCCCTCTATCGGAATTTTTTGAAAATTTTCTTTAAAATTTATTTTCAAGAAAATACTGACATAAAGAATAAGTTTAGCAAAACGCGGCAGTAGTTAGAGCCTAATCTACGACACAAAGATCGTGAATAACTGATTTTTGTTCTGGGGGCAGAAGGGTTTCAAATTTCAAATTTCAGTTTACGCTACTTAACTACTCGTTAGGACTCAGATTTTTAGATCAAAATTTAAGTTTAAGTCTAAGCTTTCGAAATCATTTAAAGAAATACAAAAAATAACGTTAAAAAATAGTTGTTTGTTACTCCAAAGTCTAAAGCGCCCCCTATCGGCATTTTTTGAAATTGAACTTTAAAATTTTATTTCAAGAAAATACTGGCATAAAGAAAATTTTTTGCAAAAACCGCAAACGAATCGACCAATTTTTCCATGTTTTATAATCATTTGAAATTTCGGACCCTAAACTTTAATGCCCCCTATCTCCTTGGGAATACGTCTGGGACCCTTAGTCTCCTATTTAATATTATTTGTCTTTAAGTGTACTATAACCCCTTAAAGTTCTGCCCATCTTTTATGAATCACCCTGTATATATATATATGGATATATATATATATATATATATATATATATATATATATATATATATATAAATCAACATTTGAACGGAGGGTGGTTTTGGGGTCTTGGGGTCATGATCGGTGAAAATATATCGAAATTTTCCGAAACTGCTTTCCTCCGAACGGCTGCAATAGGTAGCTTTATACGTTTTTGTATTGAAAGCTACCTAATAAAGACAAAAACTACTAGCTTCAAAAATACAATTTTCATTTATAAATACATTGTTCGAATAGGTCAATCCATGTCCAGGTTTATAGGAATCGAAACAAATTGCTAATTATTTATTTTTTACTCTACCTACACTGTAAAATATGACGAATGTTTCTGAACTTACGAAAATATAATATAATGACGAATAAATTAATAATATAAACTCATCCTTGTTAACCATGATTCTGAACAGTGTTTCTTTATCTTTAGAAACCTCAGACATCAATGGCATTTTGAGATTTAAAAAATCATTTAGAAAAAAAAATTCTAGCTGCCCGTAATTTTCGGAAACGTTTACGAGTAGCTTTTAAAGTGTATTAATCAGTTTTCTAAGCCCGGAATATAGTTTTTTCCGATGCTATCCATTCTCAAGTAAACATTTTCATGTTCAACAAATATGTTTAACAGATAAACATGCAAAAATAACAGCGTTGACATTAACATTAAAATTAAGATTATTTATTTACTCTTTCATGTATAAATTAATTTATGCGGCTGAAAACGTTTACATGAGAATGAATGACATTAGGTAAATAGGTATTCCAGGCTGAGGAAACTGTTTAATACACTATAAAAACTATTCGGAAACGTTTCTGAAAAATTCGGGCAGCTAGAGAAATTTTGTTTTTATAAATATTTCTTTAAATTTTGTAAATGTATTGTTTTATGGGGATTCAAAAGACAACGGAACATACTTTTCGGAATTTCGGATAACTCGGAAGAGTATATTATATTTTCGTTCGGGGTTATAGTATATTTTCATGAAATAAGAAACATTGATCATTTTTTACAGTGTAAAGCAATGTTAAATTAACCATTCAGAACATTCTTTCTTAAAAAGTTCATGATGCCAAAACTAACTAAATTGATCTTAGTTGTAAATTTTCATTTTATATAGATTAGTACAAACGTGTAGATAACTATTAGAGAAAATATGTGTTTATGATGGACTAACCAGATTTGTCAGAAAGTAATTATAATTATAGCCGAAGAAGCGTCTCTAAAACTCCCTTATTATATCTTGAACAAGGAACGACATTTAAGATATTTTCAAGCCTACCAGTGGAGGGTATCACATACGTCATTGACTACTCGTCTTGGGATATGTGCAATGTCCCAAGTGCTTTTAATTATTTTAATGTGTTACGCTTACACATTCTTGCAATAATTCTTGAATCAATTTCATATATTTTCTTTTATCAAATAAAAGTATCTAAATTATGTTCTGTAGCCTTATTACACTATGCTCGAGAAAAAGAAAAAGAAATATCGTTATATGAACTCTACAAAAAACAAAGTTAAACAAACTTTTTACGATTTCAATTTTAAAACTATTCTGATATATTATTAATGCAAAAGGAAAAAAAGTTGAATATTTTATCCAAAATACATAAATGTTTAAAAATATATTTATTTTAAAATGATTAATTTAATTTAAATTCATTTGTGTAAATTTACATTACCTCATTTATTTAGACTATTATTATTGTGCATTTGAAAAATAAATAGCAGTTTTTATATATGGATAAGAAATTGTAACAAAATAATCATGATATTACTTAAATATGTATCCAAAAGTATACACATTGAGAAGGAAAAATAAATAAATGTGAATAATTTAGACAAATCACATTAAAAAGAAATCAAAATCATTTTATTTTAAATTAATTTAAAAATAAAATACCTTTATGTTCTTCAAATTCATTTCTTGTAAGAAAACTTCAGATTCCATACATAGGCATGCTGTCAAAGACACGTTCGTTTGAAATCCAGGAAGAAATAAGCTACTCTTCAAATATATTCATGGAAATTTTCTATTTTAGATGAGAAAAGCACAATTTCCTAAAATGTATTTAAACTATATTTAAGAGAATATCCATTTTTTCAATGCTTTTATAGTTATTCAAATTCTTTATTATTCAGGAACGTGTAGAATATTGCATTCAGTGAAATAACTACATTCAATTTCATTTCATATCCAGAATATTTTATGATCAGTTGCAAGAATAAAATCTCATCAAAAACAACTCGTTGTAAATGATCCCGCCAAGCCACAAACCTAAAGCGTCAGCCATAAAAAGAAGTGATATCACATAAAAAGAAACGATATAGAAGTGCATACTCCGAGTCCCGTGTAAAAATCTATCACCACTCATAATGTTTCCAAAGGACTCGGACTGAGGTAAAGTATGTGAAAACTGCTTGGCGACCTGCAGGCTTTTATAATATCTGCGTTTCCTGCAATTACATATGACTATTATTTTTATTTTTATTTTATTTTTATTTTATTTTATTTTATTTAATTATTTTGCTCCCATAAAATTGTAAAAAGCTGAACTGTGTTTGCATGTCTTTTGAAAAATTAGCTTGAAAAATTAATTTGTCGATTTTATTTACCATTATTTAAACTAGAAACACCACTCTTACGAAGAAGATTTCTTAAGTAGACATGTAAAGATTTTGAGTTTGTAATATATATATATATATATATATATATATATATAGTGATCATACGCATATTAATAACAATGTACCTTATAATAAACGTTAACTAAATTGAGACATATTGCAATAATTCTAGCTTAAGCGGAATCGCATAAGTCTGGGGAAAAATCCGTTCTGTCAGTTCTTTTGCATACAAAAATATTTATAAAAGTGATATAACAAAATTTAAAAATTTATTTTTTCGATTTCCAAAATTGATATACTGCATATATTATAAAAGCCTGCAGGTCGCCAAGCAGTTTTCACATACTGTACCTCACTCCGAGTCCTTTGGAAACATTATGAGTGGTGATAGATTTTTACACGGGACTCGGAGTATGCACTTCTATATCGTTTCTTTTTATGTGATATCACTTCTTTTTATGGCTGACGCTTTAGGTTTGTGGCTTGGCGGGATCATTTACAACGAGTTGTTTTTGATGAGATATCACTCCTTTTTGTAAGGTGTTTAATTTCAATTACACAGATCCCATTTTTATTCAGAAAAGAAAAGATAAAAGAAAGATGAAAGGGGCAAAATAAAAGAATAATTGTGATGATATAAACATAATTATACATCAGAATTATACAATTTATTGAGTGACTTATTCCAATGTACACGTCGCTACCACAGCAACGGGGAAACTCTTAAATTCATTTCCTTACACTGTATTCATCAGATTTTTTATGACATGTTTATTTTCCCTTTTCTTTTGTTAATATCACTCTTCCGTTTATACATTCAAAAAACAAAAAAATAGAAATTTTTACAGTAGTTTACAAAGTAATTAAAATACTGCAGTTTCAGAAAAATGTGGAAAAATAAGAAGCACCTTTTTAACTCACAGGCTATCAAAGCCTGAGAGCTTATGTGCCCGCCGGTTCTGTATGTATGTAAGTACGTACGTACGTATGTATGTATGTACGTAACGCGATAACTCGTCATAGAAATATCCGTTTTCCTTCAAATTTTGTTTATAGGTTCACTGTGTTAAGGCGCTTCCCTGATTAGTTTTCGGGATTGATTGGTTAAGTATAAAGGGGGGAACGAGGGGGCTAATCCCCCCTTAATTTATATAAATGGGTTTTTCATGGAGAATTATCCCATTTGCTTCAAAATTTGTTTAATGGTTCATTGGGTTAAGACGTTTCCCTGATTAGTTTTCGGGATTGATTGGTTAAGCATAAAGGGAGGGAACAGGGGCTAATCCCCCCCCTTAATTTATATAAATGGATTTTTGATGCAGAATTATCCCATTTGCATCAAAGTTTGTTTATAGGTTCATTGGGTTAAGATGGTTCCCTGATTAGTTTTCGGGATTGATTTGGTTAAGTATAAAGGGGAGGAACGAGGGGGCTAATCCCCCCTTAATTTATATAAATGGGTTTTCCATGCAGAATTATCCCATTTGCTTCAAAACTTGTTTATAGGTTCATTGGGTTAAGACGTTTCCCTGATTAGTTTTCGGAATTGATTGGTTAAGTATAAAGGTGGGGAACGGGGGACTAATCGCCCCCTTAATTTATATAAATGGGTTTATCATGCAGACTTATCCTATTTGCTTCAAATTTTGTATATAGGTTCATTGCGATAATACGCTTCTCTGAATAGTTTTGGGGGTTCATTGGTTAAGTATAAAAGGAGAAGGGGGGGGGCTAATCCCCCCTTAATTTAGATAAATGGGTTTTTCATGCAGCATTATCCGATTTTCTTCAAATTTTGTATATATATATTCATTGTAATAAGAGGCTTCCCTGATTAGTTTAAGGGGTTCATTAGTTAACTATGAATGGGTAACGGGGGAATGACCCCCCCTTAATATATTGTAGATTTCTTTATTTTTCGAGGGTCTTATTTAAAATTTTTTGAAATACGAGTATAATATACAATTAGTGTGAATAGCCTTGAGTCAATGCCCCCAGTTTAAATGGGAAGTTTTTTTTTTTTTCCCTCAGTCCTCGTCAGTCCATGAATTAATTAGGACATATGTATGCAACTGTTAAAATGTTCCCAAAGTCGACAATAGAAGCAATAAGTATAGCTCGGCAAATATGAAACACGGCATTGATTCATCATGACTTTGTTTAGTGCGGTGTTCGTTCTCCAAACATAAAAATCTCTTGAAAGTGTCTGTCAACCGAACATGTGTTCGTTATCCGAACATAAAAATCTCACGCGAAAGTGTTCGTTAATCGATTTGTTCGTAAACCGAACAGTTCGTTACCGATCACCTATTGTATACGAAATATAGCATTTTTAATTTTTATGTGGAATTTAAGAAGATATTACCTTTTCATTGTGCTATAGGCCCGTTTTTAGAGCATTTTAAGTTCGTCATAGCCGGAGATTCGATGAACGGCAAATATTTAAACGCAAAACTTCTAATTTTGGGTTAGCAAAAAATTTTTACATTCTATTACTCAGCGCATGAATGTAAAGTTGCAATTTTTTAATCGCTTTTTCAATGAATTCCTGATACATTTATTAATAAACACAGTTTTTTTAATCGATGAAAATACTATATTTTAATAAATTTAGAGCTTAAGATCGATCTTTCAGGCGGACAAAATGAACGCGTATTAAATTTTAAAGCAAGATAATAAAACCTTACAGAGATTGAAACAGTATAAAATCATTAAAATACATCTCACCCAGTAAATATACATCGGTTGTAATGTAATCAAGATCTTCTAAGAGACTCTTTAAACGAAACGTATATGGTTCAACAATACAAACAATAGAGAAAGTTTAAATGAATCGGATGTAGTAACATATTTAAATATCTTGTGTATATAGCCACTTTGACAAAAATTATGCTATTTATACTATTGTTTTTCCTCTGTGTTGAGGAATCAAGTACTTCAACGTAAAAATTCGCTAATTACACAACTATTTAGTCTTATTAAAAAATATTTTGAGTTACCCTGTAAACGAACTCTAAATTCTACAATTCTGTTTTACAATAGGAAGCTAACTTAGGTCGTTCGTAGTAACATATTTTAACATCCTGCGCATACGTTATTTTTTAAAAGAGTTAGACCATTTAATATTTCTTTTCTTCATCTTAAGTATAGGAATAAATCACTTTTAAGTGATATACATAAAAAAACTAATTCATATTTTTACACGAAATATTAAACATTTGAACTACTCATTAAAACAATGCAATTGCTGAAAACCGCGTAAAAATCGGATAATTACACAATTATTTAGCCCTATATCAAAAGATCTTTGTGAGAACCTGTAAACGAACCTTAAATGTTACTATTTTTTTATAATAGGTAGCTTACTTGGGGTAGCTTACTTGGGTCGACTTCAATAACATATCTTAATATCATGTGTATACGACCATTTCTAAAAGTGTTGGGTCATTTATTATTTTTTTGGTCTATGTTAAGTATAAGAATCAATAACTTTAAACTGATATAAATCAAAAACTAATTAATATTTTTTTCATGAAACTTACAAAGGTTTGAACTACTCATAAAAACAATTCAAATGACGTAAACCACGTAAAAATCCGGTAATTACACATTGCTGTAGCCCTGTCAACATTTTTTACTATATGTTAAGTAAAGGAATCAATAGCTTTAAACTAATATAAATAAAAAACTAATTAATATTTTTTCATGAAACTTACAAAGGTTTGAACTACTCATAAAAACAATTCAAATGACGTAAACCACGTAAAAATCCGATAATTACACATTGCTGTAGCCCTGTCAACAGTTTTTTGCTCTATGTTAAGTATAGGAATCAATAACTTTAAACTGATATAAATCAAAAACTAATTAATATTTTTTCATGAAACTTACAAAGGTTTGAACTACTCATAAAAACAATTCAAATGACCTAAACCACGTAAACATCCGATAATTACACATTGCTGTAGCCCTGTCAACAGTTTTTGGTCTGTACAAGATTTAAAAAGTGCAAAAAACAGCACTTTTAAAATCGCACTTCCTGAAAACCTATTCGATAGATCTTGCTTTTCTTTTGATTTTTTAGTCACGTGGCACACCCCATTCCATAGAATCAAGAATTTTGTTTCTATCATAAATAGAACGCGAGATATAGATGTGTCAAAAACCCGTTTTGTCCCGTCCGCAAAATATAAACTAGACAGAGTTAAAAAAAAAAATTGTAAAATTGTTTGGCATCCATTGGCGGAAATTCCTTTCATTTACGGTTCAATGCATTGCTGTTTCTTCTGCTTGGCGAGAAACTCTGTCGAGTTTCTATGATTATTCTCGAAAAGTTGTTTTGAAAATGTGGCAAAAATAATATGCGTCACTTTCTAATGGATTTTCATAACTAGTGTTAAACGGCGATGACAATGATATTTTGGATTAACATATTTGAAGCTTCTAAAAATCGATATATGTTAAAATGTTTGGGGATTACGTTACATATTGTTTTGAATATTAATTAAATATATAAAATATAAAATGAATATCCGAAATAGTCATATAATATATAGAAAATCTAATCCAAATCGAATTCCAGAAGCTAAAATTACCAAATCTAAAGGTCTAGAAACTAAAAGTACCAATCTAAAATTACAGCTCCTTCGGCAAGGCAGTTACTGAGTTCTACTTAGAAAAGACAAATACGGCAACAATTCCAATAGCAGAATAATGGAAAATTGTTGAAAAATATTTCGATAGAACTGTATTGATATGAGACAATTTTATAAAAGAAAATTAGTGTTTTCTCGTAAACATGATGTCCTATTAAATTTTAAAAAGCTTAATGCTTTCTACTCTTACGCTTCTTGGATAGGGGGTTGAACCTTTTGGGTCTAAAGTTGTTATATGAGGAATGAAACGTCAATGTATATTACATTATTTAGACACAACCGTACCATAACGCTGCGTTTTTTGAAGGAAAATGTATATTATCAGTGTAATTTCTTATCTCGTCTTGTTATCTTTCTTATCTCGTCTCTCTCTTATCGTTCTATATCTATGTCTTACTTCGTCATTTTCACAGGTAAAAGAACTTTTTTACATTGAAATTTTGGTATTTAATGTCTGATCTAGTAGAACGGAAAACATGTGGAAATAATGTCATTTTGACGCAATTATAGCAAAAAAGTCATGTTCAAAAAACATGTTCATCAGACTAATATACTAAATAAACAGTTTTAATATTAATATTGAAATTAACATTATTCTGTTAATCTTTCTGTCATGTATAATTTCTGTTACTCAACTAAAAATGTCTATTTATTGTTCTTTAATTGATAGCATCAGAAAACGGATATTTCGTCTATAGAAAACTGATTAATACAATATAAAATCTATTCAGAAACGTTTCGGTTTATTTATTTACTTTTAAAACAACCAGCGAAATTAACTTTTATTTTAGAAATGCGTCTCTACATTTTGGATATATATTGTTTTCTAAGGGTTCTGAAGATTAATGGACGCTTTTTGAATTCGTGGAAAACTCCGAGGAACTTATGTTATGTTTTCGTAAAGTTTAGATAGACACAGACACATGTTTTTATAGTGTTCTGAAGTATCGTTATTTCGTTTCTAACATTGAGCCTATCTTTATTTTTATATTTTGCGTTTTAATATTGCTGTGTGTTCAAAATGATATTGCTTCATTTCTTGATTGTTTAAAATACTTTAGCATAATTATCTCAAGTCCCTTATTTTTTTATCCATAAATGATCTTCGATATATATTTTTGGATAAAATGACCTCACCTCATTTTTCGTATTTTACGATCCTGCAATTGTTTCAACATGACAGTTTCGTGAAATTCCCACCGCGACCCAAGAAGCCAGGAAAATGAATGGTAAAGCATAATAAAATGATTTATTTTAACATTTAAAATTTAGAAATATCTGTAGAGTAGATAAGAAAAATTTTGCTTTTGCTTCATAAGGCTACATTTTAAGAAATTTGCCCTTTAAAAAAAGAAACCTGCGGTAAAATGTTTCTTTAAGAACATTTGAATATATGTTATCAAAGGGCAGCGTTGAACAAACATAAATCAAAGCATAAGTAGAAATATATCAAGGTAGTTTTTTTTAAATATTGTATTAGTTAATGGTGTTATGAAGCTGGTTTCAAAAATTATATTTTTTCATTTATTTGTATGTTTTAAGAAATTTTCTTGAAAACTTAGAGTTTTTAAACTGACAATTATTTACTTATAAAAGATATAATTTTTAAGCAATCTTAAAGTTTGAAAACAATACTTTACAACGAACATTATTATTTTTTCTACAGAAATGCATGGAATTTTACACTCAACATTTATTTGCAAACTAAAATTATATCGCAAATTTGTATCGTTAATTGGTTAATAAAATAAACTTGAGTCATGAAAAACACAACACTCAATTGAATCAAATTCACCTCTGTACTATAATAATTGTTTAAAAACAACACAAAATGTCACAAAAACATATATGCATCATTTATTAAAAACTTTTACTTTAGGTGTCTTTTAACCAGGAAAAATAAAACATGCAATGATTCAGTTTCGTACAATATCCTTAAAGTATGGTATAAGCTTTTACAGATAGTTCAAGAATGAATAAGATTGGCACATCCCTCCCTATGCTTCCCACCCTGTTTATAATGGTTTGACCTTGTCTTCAGCAGACATTGATGTTTTTACAGTGTTTCAGACTAGTTGTGTTTTTTGTGTGTATCTGCGTGGTGATGTGTTAACCCTGATGATGAGCCAGGACGGCTCGAAAGCGCTAGGTTTTTAATGTGAAATGCAGATTTGTATATTTTAAAAACACTTAAAGTAAAAGTTTTTAATAAATGATGCATATATATTTTTGTGACATTTTGTGTTGTTTTTAAACAATTGTTAATTGGTTAATTTTATGGGAGCTAATAAAATGTTCATGTCGTACAAATTTCATAATTTTAAAGAATAAGAATTTTATTCATTTTATATCTTCAAAAATGATATAAAAATCAAAAATTTGCATTTTTATAGAGCTCACATAACGCTTATAAATTTTTGAGGTAATGATGGTGATTATATATATATATTTGAATTTCGAAACACATATCAAGTTCTTGTAACATTTTAATTAATTCTCCAAAGAGATAACTAATAATAATGTGTAGACAGAATACCACATAGTTAATAAATTAACAAGTGCAATCATCAAAAGAATATATATATATATATATATATATATATATATATATTTGTTTTTGTTTTCGTGTTAGAATTAAACAAAATATCAATATATTGCTGTATACGTAGGATATCGTGTATTTTCATGCTTTTCAGAAAAGAAATAATGCAAATCATATATTTTATTGCTTTTCAAATGCATTTTCATAAAACTAAGTTCCAATATTTATTAAATTTAAAAAATAGCCCCTGCGTTTAACTTTTTTTTTTGAAAACTCACAATTTCGCTAAGTGCCTAAAATTTCACTAATATTGACAGAAACTAAAAGATATCTATGCATGGAATGTTTATGTATTAAGAATCTCATATTACCAATAAATAATAACACTTGAATTTTAAAAAGAATTCAATTTATAATCCGTTTTTTGTCTTTTAATTAATAATTAACTGTTGATTCGATTTAACACTAGATTTGAAAATTTCTTGTAGTACGTATCAAGATTGTTCGTCTATGATATTTAGAATTTTTAATAAAAAAATAAAACGTAGTGAGCATTTTAACAGTGAAAATTTTGAATTAAAAGGAACGCTTTTGAAATACTTAATGATATGTTATTTAAAATAGGATGTTTTTAAATACACTTTCCGCCATGTATATGGTAATATATTGATTTTCTTTTAAATTTTAATGATAAACTTTAATATAAAAACAAAGAGAAATAGTATTTGTATCATTTTAATGTCGAGAATTCGGTGAAGATTGTCAACAGAAAAATATGAATCTAAATAGTTGACTGAAATTTGAAATACTGTCTCTATACATTTTTAAAATGTGACTTTATTCATTCCATGTATTTAAAACTACTTTTTGCAGTGTTAGAAAATAAAATACTGCTCAGACAACACTACTAACTTTTTAACTTATTTCTAAAATTTATTCAAGCATATAATTGAAATACTCCCTAAAAATCAACATTACATTTGTACTCTAGACGATGAAGGAAGGTGAGAAATGTATTTTCTTAGTAAGATTTGTTTTTCCCATAAAAAGAATATCGAACTGGTTTCTCAAAAACTTTTGTGTATTTTTTTGTTCATGTGGATAAAAAAATGATTTTTGCTGAATTGACTTTAATGCTTTGTTTGCAAAGTGAAATAATCAAGATCGTTTACATGGATATTTGAATTGATACTGTATTTTAAATTTGCTTAATTAAACACATTATGTTATTAAGAATTTTAATTGCTATTTTAGACGTATAATACCGTATTTTTTAATAATAATATCTTTGAAATATTAAGATAAAATTGAATTTGTTTTGATATTTCTCTTAAAATGTATTTTAAATGTAATATTTAACTCCATGGTTAAATGTTAGTTTAAAAATGCATTCACGTTGGAATTTTAAGAAGCAAATGTTATGTTGCGATATTGCACCCCCAAAACATCCCAATGAGAAATTGTAAGACTATGTGATAAAAACACGAAATGTGGCATAGGGCCTTTTTAAGTTTTTTTTTTTTATTGATATAATTTTTTTATTCAATATTACGTTCGGTAATTGTTTTAAAAATAATTGAAAACATTATTATATTGTTGTCCATTATTCAATTTCTCTGTGAATGAAAATCATACACTGCATTGCAAATAAAACATCAGAGATGTTCTTGAAATTTATTTCAAAATATTTGTAATAAGCTTGGACTCTTTGAACCAACACTTGATCATTTTATAATTAGCCTTATACAACATAGACTAACTGCAACTAGCCTAAAAAATGATTGGAAAAAAAATGTTGTTTTTTATTTATCTTGAAGCTACATAGTCACATTGTAATAAGCTTTTAAATCATAAGGATTATATATAGAGAGACAATTGGTCATTTTCCAATTAGCCTACAGAGGGATACACTCTTTGCAATAAGACCAAAATATATCAGGCTGGTTGAAAAATGAAAGATGATTTTCCAATCCACATGGCTTTTTGCAAAGAGCCGAATGTCTCAATTAGAGTACGGCATATTGGCAAATTATTCATATACAAAAATTTAATTAACTGAAATTTATTTCCGATTTACAACTTTTTTAAAATTTTTATTAATTGATTTTTTCCTATTTTGGCAAGGACCTCTAGAGTAAATTCTATTTAATTTTATTCCCAAGAATTGTAAAGAATTTAAATAGGAAATTGTCTCATATATGTTGTTGAATTGTAAAAAAAAATATTGATGCAGAATATATGTTTTCGATGTACTTTGCTGTATTCTTATAATGAAAGGTTATCGAAAGCTAAGTGTAAAAACAGCAATAAAACTTTAACTAGTACCACTACTGTTTGTAATAAAACTCTTATGTAATTATATCAATGGTTCAAATATATATTCGCCTCTTCATAATCTTGGCGTAATTATATTCGTTAATCCTAATTATAATTAAAATATACTACATCATATAAGTGTTACATATTGACAAACTGAAGAATCTTAAAAGCATATAAAAGTTTAGTTAAGTTAAATGTTTAATTTTATATCACAATATTTCAAAAAAAAATCTTCATTTTAGCTATAATAATTATTGAAATGTTTGTTAACATATTTTTCTGGCGAAGGTTCGACTGTATGATTTACATACATGATACGTTCTTCATAGATTAAATACTTTTACACTATTTTATTTAATTCCAATTGAATTTTTTAGGGAATTTTATCATCGATATTTAAGCCAATTCTTCATGAGCTAGATTTATAAAACGAAAGAAAACAAGTATGTTTCCGATGACAATACAGTATTATTATATTTTTGAAAGTTATATATAAAGAAATAAATTAATTGCAAGACATTCTTTCATTAGCGACCGCAGGTAATAAAGCGCTAAATGTTATTTATACCTATTATGTTTACCATTTACAATATCAATGAAATTATTTATGCACCAAAAACTACGGATGCCTATGTGTGTCAACTGGCTGTGAATCTGCAACAACGAAATATTTTAAACACTTAAAAATACAAAAAATAAATAAAACAATAAGACCGTAAAACATAAAGAAATTCCTTTATCATTTAAAAGTTTAATATTAATTAAGTTATGACTATATAGTTGTGAAAACAATATACAAATCTTGAATAGACAGTTTAAATTTTGCTTTTGGTTTCTTTCCTGTTCTCATACATAATAGAGAGACAAAGCAAAAATAATAATTTTTTTATCAAATTCACTAGTGTTCGAATTCTATTAAACGTAATTCTACTCCGTAAATTATAACTAATCGTTAACCTATTGTAACGGATTTTTTTTTTAAACTGCACTGCATTGCAAACATGAAATTAGGCGTTATTCTTTAAATATATATTCAATGCTTATAAAAGGGTGTTTTAAAAGTATTTTTACTTGTTTGTATAGTTTTATGAATTTCAATATCTGAGTAATACATGCCTTAAAACATAATGTGTGATTCAAATATCAATAAGAAATATGGAAATTATAAGATTTATTATACAAAATAAAATGTGTTACATCAATCAAGTATAAAAATAATTAAATAAATCGTTACGGGTGCGAATATGTTATATACTTGTTACTGTTATCATTCATAGGAATGTAACATGTTCTCAGAAGATGGGTGACAGATTTGTAGGACAGGTTGGATCTCGTAAACATAATTTTGAAATCCAAACTGATATTGGGGAAGCTCCCGGTTTGGATCCAACAGCTAACGTCCAACAAAACTAATTTAATTTGCCTCTTTGTGACATCCTTACGGCGCAAAAGACAGCGCTCTATTCCCAGGCTTCTTCTTCCAATGTATTGATAACGTCTGATGCTGCTTGACTTCGGTTACAGTGACTAGAATACATAGTGTGGAAACCGGCTATCCCAGTAAAGTCATTAAAAGTGCTAAAAAATTGTAGCCGATAAATGTGCAACGATGCCGTACGATAATAGTGCGATCGCAGCGACATTTGCTAGCTCTTTTCAACATAAACGTCGTATTGCAATTATTTAGTAAATATGTATTTTGAACAGTTATAAATTGATAATCAAACTATTTTGACTATTAAAATTACATCGGAATTGTAAAATATATTCGCACATTTTAATTATTTGTGCATTTATACGACAGGGCTTTGTTTACTCAACTATTGTCTGGTGTTAATTGTGCTAGTTTATAAGTAAAATATAAAGTTTGATTCAGCAACTCGTGTGGTTATTGCAGATATGGAACAGATGCTTTACACTCAAGCAAACATATAAACATAAGTTTGGCGACTTTTTGGTTGGCGCGACTCTCTGTTTTATCCATCCGTAGTAGGTTCTTATTAATCTGGTGTACATATCAGAGTAAGGGTACAGAAACATAATATGGAGTAAATGGACCAGAAATGAACATCTTTAAGAAATTTATTTCTTTTAGAATTTAAGTATTTAAAATACTTACCACCGGCAGAATACTTTTATCGATTTGATTCGTATACAATGTTTGCATTGAAAAGAGCAAGCAGATGTCGCTGAAATCCACCTCTTATTGTTCAGCATCGTTCTACATTTATCGGATTCAATTTTTTAGTACTATTTTGTAGCCGGTTTTTACACTATTCATTCTAGGCGCTGTACTTAGGTGTTAATATTGGAAACGGTGTGGTATCGCACCTATGTCGTTGGCGTTTGACTTATATATGAAATATTGAACATAAATAATCACAACAATTTACAGTCACTGTCAAGTATTTTTAAATTTATTAAATTTTATTACTCATCTAATGGCCATCCATTAATTCTTGCAATTTTGACATAATAGTTACAGTGAATGATGATCAACATAAGACTTTATTTATACTTAAAAATCATATATATTTTTATATTTAGTATGTTAACATAAATATTCCTTATTACCTACATTATTTACATAGTACAAACTGGCGATAATCCTTGGTGTATATTTCAAGCAAACGTTTCTACCGATAGTATAGTATTATTAAAGAAATAATTTAATGGATAAACAGGTATAATGATGATTTGTCGCAACTTCAAAGTTTAGATAGGTATTTCTCGAATACTAATTGGTAAAATTTCAAAGTCTAGCAATTTAAGTCAGAAAAACTTTCTCTAATGATGTTTTAGCATGGTTTAGCATTACGATGATTCTGAAAGTCATTATTTTGTTTGATAATTGTCGTTTGTTTGATAATTGTCGGATAATTGTCGTTAGATTCATGGGTTTTCACATAACTTATTTTTTTAAATTACAGTTTAGGAATAATACAAATTTGAACATTTCAAAAAAAAAAAAAATCGTCTCTATATATTTTTTAATTCTTTGTACTATAGAATCAATATATGTTATGTTACATTTAGGTTTACTTTAATTATTAAAAAGATGTCTTTTATTTGCTAAAATTGGCTATATTTTATATTTTCCTCTTGGTTTCATTATTCATCATTTTTTTTCCACTCACAGAGAACGAGTTCACCATTTTTATTTTCATACAGTGTCTCACAAAAGTGATGGGACACTTGTGCTTTATAAAAAGAAACTGCAATAAAATAAATAAACAAACATGTGCAAAAATTTTTTGGGTGTGTTTCATATTTAAAGTTAGTAACAATTATTACATAACATACATTTTGTCAAAATATTAAAATATTAATTTAGTAAAAATACAATTGTTCAGAACGGAGCAAAAAATGGCTCACATAAGTGATGGGACACTTACTTTTCCATCAAATATTTATCCAAAAATTTTAATTTTTAAAAGGTTTTAATATTTTGTTGGATTTCCTTTTACTTTTAAAACATGATTTAATCTTTTTGGGATGGATTCGACTATTTTTTTTTGTGATTTCTGGAGTGATTTTACCCCATTCTTCTTGAAGCACCGATTTTAGTTGTTGTTTTGAAGAAATGGTGTGTTTGCGAATTCTTGATTCCAATTCTTGCCAAATATTCTCTATGGGATTTAAGTCTGGAGATTGTGGTGGTGTTTTTATTATTTCAGGACAGTTATATAGCAGCCAGAGTCTAACGTTCAGAGCAGTGTGCTTGGGGTCATTGTCCTGGTAGAATTTAAAATCGTTATGAAGGTTCAATTTTCGTGCTGAAGATTTCAAATTTTGCTTTAAAATATCAATATACTTGTACTGATCCATTATACTGTCAATAAAAACAAAATTACCAACTCCAGCGGACGACATACACCCCCATACCATAACTCCTCCTCCACCATGTTTTACTGTTGGTACCAAGTTCTGTTTGCGAAGTTCTTCCCTGGGTTTTCTCCACACCAAGATTCTACCGTCAGAACCAAATATATTAAATTTACTCTCATCAGCAAATATAACTTTATTCCAGTAATCAGAATTCTTATTTATGTTGGATTTTGCGAAAGCTAGTCTGAGTTTTCTATTCTTTTCACTTACGAAGAATTTTTTCCTGGCTACTCTACCGTGATATCCAGCAGATCGAATTACCCTTCTAATAGTTTCAGGATTAACAATTATTCCATATAATGCTTGTAAATCAGCAGCAACTTTTGAAGCACTAATTCTTGGATTTTTTTTAATATTTCGAACGATAATTCGCTTTATTCCATTGGATAGCTTTGATGGTCAGCCAGGTCTTCTTTTATCCTGAATCATATGATTCTTTTTATATCGTTTAATGATATTGAAAACTGTTGAACGACTCAAGTTAACTGTTTCAGCAGTTTTTCTAATAGATTTTCCACGTTCAATATGCAAATTAATAACTAATTTTCGAATTTCAGGCGAAGTTTCTTTTCGTTTAGCATTCATGACTACACAGAGCTAAAAAACACAAAAATTCCAAAACAAACTGGAGAGAAATACTGCAGACGATTTTATAAATTATTGCCAATTGCTTTTAAGTAAAAATAAAACCCCAAAAAATATTTTTATTGCTTATTTCAGACGATTTTTGTTGCATATATAATGGTGTCCCATCACTTATGTGAGCTATTTTTTGCTCCGTTCTAAACATTTGTATTTTTATTAAATTAATATTTTAATATTTTGACAAAATGTATGTTATGTAATAATCTTTACTAAATTTAAGTATGAAACACACCCACAAAAAAAATGTGTACATGTTTTTTTAATTTATTTGATTAGTTTCCTTTTGTAAAGCACAAGTGTCCCATCACTTATGTGAGACACTGTATGTTCATATAAGGGATATAAGGCTTTATAAAATAGTAAAACAAATTTGATTCCGCAATTGATAGTTTAAAAAAAATCGTTTGCTTTTTTTTTTTTTTTTAGATTTTTATTTAATCCAAACAGAGTAAAACAAAAAACATTTTCGTTTGCCTTTTTTTGTATTGTTATTTATTCCAAACAGAGTAAAACAAAATATACGCCGTAGGGGCCACTCTTAAAACCTTATCGACCCTTGCCCTATACTGAATTATAAATCCATTACATTATGTCAACTTTATTTTAAATGAAATTTGCGCAGTTACGTACAATATACATAAATAAAAAAAGTATTTTTTTTAAGTTTTTGTTTTTTATTAGCACTAATCATGTACATTTAGCATAACGAATTTTTCTTTTTATAAATTAATAATTAATAGTATATACGCCACTAGATAGGATACAGCTCCAATTGTTTCGAAAATTAATGAAAATGGTACATGATTTGATAAACTAAGACAAAAAAAGCTATCATTTACACAACTCATAAAATTACATTTATCTTTCAGAAACTTAACATGATTTTGAGAAACAATGTGTGACAACAATCAATCTCTATTCGGCAAGCAATCTCCAATGCTCAAAAAACCAATAGTAGAATATTGTCATTAGAATTTAAATCCCCACTCACTAAGGTTTCAACTATCAGTAACTTTAAACAATAAAATTCACAATACATTAATGAAAAGAGAAGAAAAATGTAATCTTAAATATTTATTTCATTACAATATTTTTCTTAATTATCCCCTTCGGTTGATGTGTAAGTGTTTATGACGTCAGTTGAAACGGATCTGTTGTACGTAACAATGCATAGCAACATTTTGTCAACGCCTTTTCTCTTTTAATATCATGGCGGCGCCGTTTATTGTCTTAATTATTATTTACATTAACGAAATAACTAATATATTTGTAAAATATCATTAAAAATACTGATAAAAATTGAATTCAAATTCACTCGAATAGATAACAAACACGTGTTACGCATCTGATATCAATTGAATGTAACACAATTTTGGCGTTAAATTCTATATTTTGGCGGCAGTTTCGACGGGCAGTGGTCGACGGGATAACGGATAAGACCTATTTTTTTATAACATCACTATAAAATTCCCCGATGTAGCGACATTGTTTACTTAGCAATTTTACACATGTTGATTTTCAAAAGTTTAATTGATCTTATTTATTCAATCATGAAATAAGTTGTTAGCTCTTTCGATAGCGGTTGATTCGGACATAAAATCGCCTAGTGACAGGGCAATTTTGGAAACCCTATTACAGCAGATCGCCACTGGTCGTTTAATTATAATTCAATCTTCCATAATAAATTTAGAGTTGATCAAATTAACGTGTTTTTAGAGTTTGCGGTGTCAGATCTGGGTTGGCGAGCGTAGCTCGTAGGGGGCAGAACCGCCTAGTTAATTAAAAAAAACCTACATAAATAAACAAAAATGCTGAGGCCTTGTCAACAGTGGGTTAATTTTGGAAGTCTAACCTGTGAATAAACAAACCACACCATTTCAATCACGTTACCATATTAAAAAGTAAACAACAAAATAAACATAACCAATTTTTCACCAACCAATTCTAATTCTTTCCAAGGCATTTGTACCGTAATTTCAAGTAGAATTTTTAGATCCAGATAATTTGCAGCCAAACTATTATCATTAGTACTCTACAAAACTAAAGAATCTGAATAGATTTTAAGAGAAATTTCTTGAAAATCACCATTGAAATTTAAAACGAAGAGTAATATATCCATCTAGATTCTGTTTATTTTATTGTTTACTTCTTAATGCGACAATGTAACTGAGTTGATAGAGTTAGTTTATCAACAAGTGAGGCTTCTACATTAATCCACTGCCAACGAGGCCTTTTTGGTTATTTCACTGTTTTTCTAAATTACACTTTTTATGGGTGCATATTTCGTGATTTTTCTTTTTTGGGGGACAGTTACAGCAGTCTAAATAATTTTTTGCTATATTACTTTAATTTGTGCGTCATTTTCAGGAATTTATTATAGTTGTGTAGTTGGTTGTGATATATATATACAACAGAGATAGAGCAAAAACAATAAATGTTTGCGTTATCTTAAAATCATTATTACATGAATGTCAAAAGAAAACACTCTGTATAAATATATAACTTTGAAGTTAAATAAAATATAAGTAAATAATTCATGATACACACATGTAGTGTTTACGTCAGACAAAAAACTAGATACAAATATACCAATATTTCGCTTAAAAATTGGAAACTTTACACATTTTTGAAAATATTATGTTAATAAAATAATTCTTTTTTGAAGTTATAAATTATATTAAAGCAAAATGTTTGTTCTTTTCATAAATTCAAAAATGATTTGACAAATTTTAATTTCAATGTACAGAAATTTTCTAATTAAAAGCTGTTTTTTTTCATAAAATTTCATTTAGAATATGAAGCAAATTTCTGTGAATATTCATTATTCTAATGAAAATGTATTTCCAGAAACTTCAAGATAATATCTATTGTCTGAACATCTAATTTTCTGACGTTAATTAAATAAAGACATTTAAAGAAAGATTTCTAGGTAAATTTAGTAATTTAATTAAGGAAATAAAAGCAGTTACGAAAGTAAATTATGTAATGAGATTACATAGACTAATTACCCTATGTGTTAAAAAATGAGTTTATTTGAGTTTTGCAGTAAACGAAAATAATTTTTTTTCTCTAAAAGTTAATTATATAATTGAAAGTTATTACAGAATAGAATTTAATATTTAAAATTTATAAATAAATATATTTTTTTCATTTATTTAGCGTTATCTTTTTAATTAATTTTAAACATTTATATGAAAAATTTTACATAAATATAAGTTTTTAAGAATATGAATTATGACTTATTATTTGAGGAAAAAATATATGAGTATTTTGTAAACCATGCATTATTAAAAATATACTTATTGCATTATTAAAACTTATTATACTTATTGCATTATTAAAAATATACTTATTTTACAGTTCCCTTATGCGGCTATGTTATGTAGGAACAGGTACGATGAGAAATTAATAAAACCGTTCCAATGCCATAAATACATTAGAACGCCTTTAAAAGTAATTCGGCTAATTAACTCCTCTCTTTTCTGTTTTTCTTGACTCCGCTAACAAATATAGATTCATATAATGAATATTTTATTGGGTGCTCACGCTAAAGTAATTTGGCAACGTATAATTCTAATTGGGTGGAAAGTAACGTTTCGGATAATGTTGATTAGGAGGAATGTGATTTAAGGGAATGTAATCCCGCAACGACTACTCTTCATTAGATTAGATATTACGCTACACAAATTTTAAGATGAAAAATACGATCAAATTTACAGGACTTTTTGCTAACAAGTAAGAATACATAGAGATTTCCCCCCGCTTTATGCGACTGTCACTTAGTGGGGTAATTGTTTTTTCCGACGATTCCTTGGGTAATGAGGGGGAAATTTAAAATAATAAGATAAGGACGGAGTGAGTGATCCCATTTTACCAGTCAAACGGCGTCGAATTGTTATGAAGATAAAATAAATATCCGAAAGAAATGGTACCACTGGTGCAACAGTCAATTGTTACAGTCATTTATTATGGAGAATTAAACAATAATGCCTAAACAATGGACATGTGTTAATGTGAATGGAATTTCTGTACATTAGACGAATTATATTTTTTAAAAGTTGGCTGTGGTGCTTTTTACAGTTGGCTGTGGATCTGTTGTATTTTTTGCCATTGATTGTATGTTTCAATTAGATCGGTAATATCGTGGAGTCAATTAACAACACTAGTCAAGGGTATTTTGTACATGCAAAAAGCTATACATGTTAGCTACACGTTAATATTTGATCTCGTGTTTGAAGAAAAATAAATACATTTCTTTAACTAAGAGTAACGCTGGAGCACATCATGTATATATATATATATATATATTTAATGTATAAAAAACCTTTAATAGATTGTATAACAATGTCTATAACTTAATACTTCATTATTACTATATTTAACCATTTTCTTCCAGCGTTATTTCATAGGAAAATTTTAAATTAATTAATATATATTGTAATGAAAATCTCATTTACTGTTATTTAATCTGAAGAATCGCTTTTATGGATTTACTTCAGCTTTTATTAAGTTTATGACATCAAATATTTGTTGGTTTGCGGAAATTGACAACTTACATAATAGTAAAAATTTTCTTAAAATTTAGCAACTTCAGTGTGTTTTATGAACTTTTTGTTAAATAACAGAATTGTAAAAATATTTAAAAAGTGCCTACACTTCCAGAATACCATATTACATAAAATAACTTGAAACAAATTCAACTCGAGTTACTCCTCTTCAATACACACGTATAAATCGGCAAATTTCAATATAAAATGATAGGCACTTTATTATCTATGCTTAATTTGACACATTTTGATAAAGCTTAGTGTTAAGGATTACGAACAAATTACTAGAAGATCAATCATCCGATAATCAGAAAATTAATAAATACAAAATATTTATATTGAATATAGAGAAATAAATGATATCATTATTTTACAAATTTAATCGTTTTATTTGCTGTTTACAGTTTAATATGTTTTCTGATTCCGATTATTACAAAATAAATCTTTACAAAAAGGTTTCTTTGTCTCAGTAAAGAAATGTTATCAGCATACAGATAATAAGAATTCACAAATCTTTCTAACATAACATAAAATAGTAGTTCAGTTATCCCATTGGGCGCCATTGCTCCCATTTTGGTAACATTGCTTTGAGATTTTTTTATTTACGTCAGTATTTTTCATATTGATAAAGTATTCACGTTTTTTTGCCTTTGGAATATATGATATGACTTCTGTATTTTTGTTTAAAGTTTTATTTATTATTTTTTTAAACATGTTTAAAAAAGGCGAAATTTAGCTTTTTTGGAACCATTTGAAAGATTTTTTGTTTTAAATAACTTTATAATAAAAATTATATTTTTGTTCAAAATATGTTTATAACTATGTATAAACGACATCAATCCGAACTTAATATGTATAATAGATCAATCACAATTACCGAAAAAAAAGTTGTTCCCAAAATAGGAGGAATGACGGCGAATGGGGGTAATTTTATTGAAAGAAAAACTATGACTCCTTTTTTCATGATAGTTTTTTCAATAGTATACTTGACAATTACATATACATAAAATGAATTTTAAAATATCGAAATAAATATTTATGTATATCTGTCCTAAAGTTTCAAATTTATTAATCCATTTAAATTAATATATTTCATCTTAAAAAAAATTATCTTTCATTCTTCCATTGCAACATTCCTTTTATTCTAACTCCATTATTATTTTCACGATCTCAATTCATTGGATTAAAAAATATTTGTTTGAATATAAGCATATATCATTTTCTTCCAGAGACGCGTTCGAACGTATTTCGCGCGTTTTTGAGAAAAAAAGTACAGCAATTTTATTCTTCCGGCAGTGACTTCCACAGATCGCTCTCCCATTGGCTCTGGTATTTTGTCGCATTAAGTATTTTATGTCTTGTCGTTTTACCAATAAAAGTGGCTGCACTGGCTCGGGAAGCACTTTTTTCGTCTTACTGCGAGTCTAACGAATTAGCAGCATCAGTGTATACTAAAGTTTACACCATAGCGAATGAAGATTGTCTTGTTTATTTTTATTGTAAAATATGAAGTCACTTTTAAATTCTTGTAAATGGCATATCGATTACAGAAAATTATTCCGATTGATGCTAGACTTGTTTGTTTTTAGTAAAGATTTGATTAAGGGAAATTGACCATCTATCGATCCTAAACTTTATGTTATAATTTAAAAAAAAACATGTCATAAATATTCACGTCCTAATCATTACTTATATCTACGCAGCAGTTTCATCTATGTTAGTATTATTAGTTCATCCACTCCCACCGAAACCATGACACCTCGATTATATTATAAATATATATATGCATTTTTGAAGCGTATTCAACTAAAAAAGAGGGCGGAAATAGGTTAATGAAAAGATCTCATGAATCACGTAAACAATAGTGTTTATTATTTTGGATAGAATATTCTGATAAATAAAATCAATACAATCATATAATTTTATTGAATCAATTTTGAAGTGTTATACCCTGAATACATTACACGTGGATTTTTTTTCAATGTTGTTATTGTGTTAAACTACTTCAGTGTTCTTTAATATCCACCGTTCCTCTTTTTTAGTATTTTATATGAAAATAGACGGTTTCTCATAATTATTATACTTTTTAATGTTATTTATAGAATTTAAAAAGGTTAATTAGCTTTAACTACTTTAAACAAATTGATTTTACATATTAACTTATTAAACATTTAGACAGTGTATTTAGCATTGTAAAACTTTAGTTTAAAAGCTTTTTCCCAGTGAAACGTCAACGCAAAGTACATTAGTAGCAATGTAACATGATTCTAATTATATATGCTGAATATACATATATACATAATATATTGCACCAAACATGCAATGTAGCAATACATGTGACATGTGCAGAATGTTCTTGTCATTTCAGTATCAGCATTAATAGTATAATTATAGTTTATAAATATGTCTAATCAATACATTGGAAATGCATTATTAATATGTGATAGGCAAGTTGCTGTGGTTAGCCACATAATAAGCCAGGCGGAACATAGTATATGATTTGGCCTAAATAAACCCTCAAGGGACACTGTATTCAAAGGGATCGTACATTAAGTTCACATTTCACAAATAAATATACAAACAGTCAAACGAGTGTTTAGTGTTGAAAAGCTGCAAAATTTCATGAAATCTAAAGTTTCTTAACTTGATGCATTTATGTCGTAGAAGCAGGAAATTTTTACTGTTGTACTTGTTAGAACATCGAGAGCATTTTTGTAACTTGTTAGCTTATGTTATTCACGGATTGTATAATACATTAAAAATAGTCACTTTTCGAAAATTAATGGCAGAACAATATCTTCGACATAGTGTTATTTCCTACTTAATTTCGAACTATTTTGCAGTTTACATTGTATACGTTTATACAACTCCTTGTGTGTTAGTAGAATAAATGGGGAGTTTGGAGACAATGGGAAAACGGGAACGCGCCTGTCCGGCGGCTAATATAAAAGCGTAGCTTATAAAAAAATGTAAAAAAAAAATTTGAATGTATAATTAATATGTTTCCCATAAAAATGCTTTTTTGGTATTGTAACTGAACAATCAAAATATATAAATGTAAAAAACTCTATTAAGTTTTACAATGGACAAAATGTTTTTCATCCAAGTTATGTGCACCGAGCAGAATGTTTAGTAACCCAGGAAGTGCGGATTGGATCCCCTGGTCTATATAAAGTGCAAAGGCTGTTTTAAATATATAGTTAAAATTGTCATTTTAGTTTAGAACTACATGTCCCGTAATGAAAGTTGTGTGTATATTTTTAGTTGTTAATAACTATGTTCTGAGAGGAAATTTAAATAGCATTTCTTAAAAATAATAAAAATTAGAATACAAGAGAGTACGCAATGAACATTTTCACTAGGAATCTGAAAATATTTATTTAAAAAAACTATATGTCATGTTGCAACAAATTTTTCAATTTATATATACCATAAAAACGCATCAGAAAATAAAATTGGTTTATTTTAGAAATGCTCATAGTACTAATCAAATTAAATGAACTAATAAATTTGCAAATATGTTTCACAGTTAAAAGTTAATTCAATTCATTAACATATTAAGCTGGGGCATTACTTTAAAACCCTTACATTATGTAGACATTCTAAATATCGAATTCAAATCTTCTCGTATACATTAGGGAAATACTGCCATCTCTTTGAAACAGAGCATGAAAGCGAGTTCATTAATCTACTTAAACATTTTATGTTTATTGTATATTTGGAAATGTATATTTATTTGCTTATACAATAGGCTTTTGAGAATAAGCAGTATATTATTAAAGACAACAGTGGGTGTAAATATTATAAGTTTTAATTTCAATGTTTGTGAATGTAGTGAGTATTAACTATCAATATCAAATAGTAGGTATCAAATAATAAGACCTTCAGATGACCAAGTGGGATCTAAAAATGACATCAATGTAATATTTAAATTAAAAATATTATAGTGCTTTCAGTATTCTGTAGCTGAGATTTACCCAAATTTAATTCTGAGTTCTGAAGATATGAGTTCACTACTAGAAATAAATAAATAAAAATTTTGATTTTGATTTGTGGTCACTAAATATGTCCACATAGAGTTAATAATATAAAACTGCTTTGAAATTATTCCTTAACCACTATATTTCAACGGGAAATGGAATTTCCAGTTTGTTGACGAGAGTATAAAGAATTGCTGGAAAACGTTTTTGGCGTCACGGATAAAAAATAGGCGTTTTAAATTTTTTTGTTAAAGGGGTCTCAGATGGTCACCTCAAATGGCCTGTAATATTTTAAAAGTCCGGAAGCTACATAAAATCAGCCACGATAAATCAATGAAGTAATTATCTTTCTGCCTCTAAAGAATAGTGTAAAGAATTGTCTGAAATAGTTTTTATTCTCACGTGTAAACGAATAAATATTTTATTTTATTTTATTTTATTTTAATGGAGTTTTGAATTATCCTGCATGGTCTTTCATGTTTTAATTTGCCATAGTCATCCGCAGATTATGAGAAAATATGCAATGCTCTACTGTATAGCCCTGACTCTTGATTATAACTCTGGATTGAAATATCCATCATAGTCGATTTTTCTCTTAGTACAATCATGTCAATTTTTTCCCACACCTCTTGATAAACGTTCCAACGTCTTCCAACGTGTTGTGGATAGCGCTTACTAACGCACTCTTTAACAAACACATAGGTGATGATAAATAAAATTTTATCGTAACACTATATGAAACATGGCTTTATTTAAGTGAATGTATCAAAAGAAGGGCAATTTTTATCAATTAATAGAAAAAAAAAAAAGAAAGAAATGGGTTTGTGAATGTAAAGAAAAAATACAAAAGAATTCATGATTGCTGCTAGATTTTATTATGAAATTAAATTAAAGGTAAAAATTCAACAAAGCTAAGGTGATTTCACGTTAGCATTAGCAAAATATTTTAGAACCCATTTTTGAAGAAGAAATTCCAGCTTTATATGAAAAAAGACATTAATTGAGCTTCATATGAACAAAGTCTCCCAGCAGTTCTTCCATAACTGAACTGACGCATATTTAGCAAATGAAATATCCCAAACGGAAATAAATTTTGTATCAATTGAAGAAATGAATGTAAAATCACCTGACGCACCACTCCCCCTCCAGCCCCTTATCAATGGCCTTTTCCTGCGTTTGGATTGTTTAAATAAATTCAGAAACATTGAAAAGACTTTAGAAAGTTTTAACAAGAGGTATAGGGAAAAACTGACATGACTGTAACAAGGAACTTCTATTGTCATAGAAATTTCGAGCCTGAGCCATAGCCAAAAGTCAAGGCTATCCAACAAAATCAAATTGCCCACTTTGACCAATCAGCGATTGTTGACCACGTGGCGTAGCCAATCGTTCTTCTGTTATGGGGAATTAAATTGCGAGTCAGACCGGATTGTAGGAGCCTTATTCCTCCCCATCACATAATTTATGACCCGACTGATCAATATGTCTTAAACCTAGGTTGTAAAATTAAATTTCAAATTTCCAACTTTGAAAAAAACTACAACCTCCCTCCTTGACCTGTTCTGCCAAAATCATAAGATTTACACAGTTATGTTTAAGAAATGGAAGCACAGGTTTAGGATCTTAAGATCCTTATGCAAAATATATTTTTATTTTTTTGAAATTTTACTGTTATAATAGAAGATGTTAGAAAGTCTTCTGTAAGTTTTTGTGCAGCCCAGTAATGTGATTCTGCCTGTGAACTGATACTTCTTTAGGTATAGGTGTCTATTTCAAAAATAACAAAACAAAACTTAAATAATAAGACGTTCTTTTTATATATTAAAAATATGAAACCAACATTTTTACAATCATTCCTATAAACATTATTTGCATTATTAACACTACACGATTGTATGTAAATTATAAGGCCAAAAAAATCCGGACAATTTCAATTTTTGACGTTCTGTTAAATATCTAAAGATGCTTGACGGATTCTTCTGCATATTCAGGAATATAATGAAAGTATTTGACCTTCTATTTTTCAGCGAAGGTTTGATCACGAGGGCAATTAGTTCAACAAATAAATGAAGAAAAAAATATTTGGTATCACCCTGTAAAATGAAATGCACGAAATAATCTGCCGCTGCAGCACATGCCTACATCTATATTGTACAGCATATTTGTTCAATTGTATAATAATAGCACATATATTCATGCAGATATAACGATTTTTTTAAAGAAATAAAGACATTTTTGCATGTTTTTTTGTTTATAGCATGCCGGGGTTTCCACACAATGTAACGCGTTCATTTACAAAATTTGACAACATTTAGTCAAAACGGCATAGTGGAATTAGAATATAAATATATTAAATATTAAATAAAATGTGATACGTTGTATGAAATAATTTTTAATTACACATGCGCAAACTATACAAAAGTGTTTTTTTCGTGTTTTGGATATCGCTTCTATAGAGCTAATAATAATAAAAAAAAAACAGTCGAATATCTCGAAAATTCATATATATATTGGCAATATAGTGATCTTAATTTCTGTTGACTTCGAAATGTTTCCCGATGATACGAGACATTCCACAAATTGTCATTTTTTATTAACTGGCTTCCAACAAAATGAGTTAGTGTTTAATAAAATGTCAACGAGTAAGCTTTGGAACAAATGTTTTCTCTCTATCTGTTTCTCAAAATGATTATTTTTCAGTTGGAATAGGCCTTTTCTCATAGTTTTCTAAAAAGAACTAAAGCATCAATAATAATTTAATTTAATAAATAATTGAATGACAATTTGTGGAAAATCCCTTATCATCCAGCTGCTTTTAGAGAGCAACTAAAAATCAGTATCGCCGATGCATTTTTTAACTCTATAGTCGATATCTTTTTGATTTTGAACGACATTCGACTGGTCTTTTTATATGAGTTGCTCTATAAAATTAACTACCAAATCATGAAAAACAATATTTGGTATCGTTTGCACTTGCGCAGTTGAATATTATTTCATATAAATGCTCATATTTTATCAAATATTTAACATATCTATATTCTAATTGTATGTTGTATCTACTGCACTTTGTCAATATTTTTTGGAAAGTGGCATTATATTTGGTTAATAACCATACATGCTACAAACAATAAACATGCTAAAATTTCTTGCATTTTGTAAAGACAACTTCATTCTTATATTACTATATTTACAAATATTACAAAAATGAACGCAAATGTTACACAATAACGTTCTGCAGAGGCAGACCATTTCGTGCATTTTATTTTACAGAATATCAAATACTATTTTTTTCTTAAATTAGTTGTTGGTCCCGTTATTGCCCTTGTGATCAAATATTCCATAAAAAATATCATATCAAACATCTGCTTTATATTCCCGAATTTCCAGAAGAATTTATGAAATATTTCTCGAGATATTTGAAAAAACTTCTAAAATCGAAACAGTTCGTTTTTTTTTAGCTTTATACTGTATCTTGAGCATTAGAACCGTACAAATACACCTTCTGCATAGAAATTTGCATATTTTCCTATTACAAAATATAATGTGACTGCTGCAAGATTATGCTTTATATATCTATTTTTTTAATTACAAAATATAACTTATCAATTTTTTCTTCTATGAACATATCATCTATTTATATTCTCTTAAAAAATATAAACATTAAAGTGTACAAATAAACATTTGGATAACTGTTAAATCCAAAGGCCAAAAACAAAAAATCACGTGTTTTGTATTTTCATGAATTGCAAATATATTTTCATAAATACATGCATTGTAAAAATTTATATTCTTACGGAAAGTTTAATAATAATTTTTATTACTAACCTATATAATCGAAAAATAAAACTCACTGAAAATGTTTGTTGAAAGAAAATAATTAAACTTCCTGCGAAGTTACGATGAAATCTGATATGTTGGCGAATAAGGAATTTTCATGTGTATCAATAAAATTGTATTATTTTAGAACTTTTTAAATCAGATATGATTTAACTGCGGTTTTAAGTCGAATAAGAAACTTAAACTATATAAAGTTTTCATTGGTATATTCTGTTTTATTTTGTTGTATTAATAGCTGTGAAAACAAGGAACTTAAATATATATCACCTATTTTCTTCAATATAGAGAATACATGTGTACTACAATTGCCATATAAATAAACATCACACAGACTTGCAGAATGTACAAAAAGAACGCTAGACATGGAGGAAAATTTAGAAAGCATTAAACCCTTTAACGTATATAGAAAAGAAGTGAATGTTTTAATGTCATTTTAAATGGATAATGTTACATTTTGTTACATTATCCATTTTGTTACATAATGTTACATTTGTTACATTACATAAATAGCCTACTTAGAACCCCTTCAAATGAAGTTTAACCCAGTTGCACACATACGTGAAGAACGTGCTGTGGAAAATTAAATAATTTGTCCCAAACAAATATTTTTTTTGAAAATACAATTCATTTTACATATTTTTTTTTCTTTTTTTCTTCTTGAACATCAATTCAACAATAAAATAGGGAAATGTTAAAAAATTAATTCAAAGATTTCTTTAAACATTCAGTTCACTTTATAAAATGCTTGCTGCACTTTTAATACTTAAATAACAAGGATTATAAGCAAAATATTAACATTTATCAATAAAAGCATATTCTAGATAAAAGATTTTCTTTTAGCAGACTCAGAAAATATATTCTATCTCTTTAATTTAGATTATGTTTTTTTATAAAATACTTCTGTATATATGTATATTTAAAAAAATATATACATATTTTTAAAATAAAATATTTTCTAATTATGTAACACTCATTACATGTATTTGTTATAGCATTCACTAAAAATATAATATTTTAAGGTATTTTCTACAACGAAATTTAATTAGTCCTAAATGTCCAGAACTAATAGGCTACATCCTAGAAACATTTCAACAAATATAATATTTAATTGGTTTAATCAACTCTTTGCAGAACTCTTTGAGATTAATATCAGAGTTCATATAAATCGCATATAATCTAGAACACTTGATATAGTAATTTACGATTTCGAAATAATGAAGGGGTTTCAAAAGAGATGTTAAAAGTTTAATGGATTTACGGGTATACCTAAATACTAAGTTTAAATAGCTTATCTAAACCTTAGTACCGGAGGCTGATTGGGGAGGAAATGGGTGCTTACTTTGCCCATCTAGTAAAACTGATATTGAATAAACAAAATCTAAATTAAATTATTTTTCTAATAATATTATCTTAAATGAAATTTAAAATGACTGGTATGGATAACTTTATCATTGTGTCACTTTAAAATGTTCTATGAATAATCCGTGACAAATAATATCAGTGTGTATATACCTTTTTTTGGAGACAGATACTGCAAATTTATAAGCCACCATCATCGTCGTTTTAAAGGAATACATTCGGGAGCGCGGCAGAAGAAAAAAGAACCATTACGCATCAATCACACTTTGGGGATAAATGTTCTATAACTTCTGGTGGATAGAAGAAACGATAGGGAGCGATTCCATTAAATCACAAGCTCAGCTGATTTTTTTTTTTTTTTATAAAAGGAACCAACTACAAGAAAATTTGTTGGAACTCTCAGTTACATTCAATTATAAAAGAAAAATCTTTGAGTGTCATTGAGGTGTCTATAAGTTACTAAAGCAAAATTTTTGGGACATTTTCTAAAATAGGCTAAAAAATAAGTCGTCATTCAGACTCGTTGGGCTCTCTGTATGTGCAAGGGACAGGTTCATTTCATAAAAAATCAGGTGCATTTCAACGCCCTCTCGTAGAATTCCTACATATATATATATATATATATATATATATATATGGTAGAATTACCCTCTCCTATTATCGTTAAGACCGATTGTGAAAAACATTTTCGTCTATTTGATTTAAAAAGACAGTGTAAATTAGTGCTTTTATTCTGACGTCGTTATGCTTTAAATATTCCTTTTGTTTTATTAAATATATTGCACAAGTGAGTAACGTCTTATTTCAGAAACATGTGAATTAAATACTGTTGTCAGGTGTCCCGACTTTAGAGGGACGTCCCAATTTCCAGATATTGTAAGACCCGTCTCGAGGAACCATTGTGCGGGACGTTAGAAGTCCCGGTTTTAATTTACAAATTCTCTTAATTTTCTTTTAGTACCATGCTATTCAGTAGTCTGAAGTTATCGAAAGTAATATCGTATACCTTTACCTGCTAAGACGGAAACATGTGTAAAAAGAAATTATTGTTCCGGTTCCTAGCGATACTGTTATTCTACGTACAATGTACTTGATTCAGTAAAGCCTAGGATAACGGGAACAGTTTATAACAGAATTCTGTCTTAAACGTAAAAATTTCATAGTGTATAAAAAAGGTATACCATAGAATTATAATTGCTCAGTCACAACCAATTCCAAAACTGAATTTTGTTTTCCGTTCCTAGCGATTCCGATCTCACAGATTTATACTGTTAAAGATGTTTGCAATTCGGTAAAACCTACTAACAGAAAATCTCAAATGACCCGAAAAAAATTCCGTGTTAGAGAGGTTCCTGTTAAGGCAGGTATTTCTTCTATGATAACTTTATTTTAATTCAGAACTTCGTTATTCACATGTTCCATTTTCATAAGATTTACTGTATTTTATGTCCTGATTTAGAAGCCTGTGTCTCGCTTTTTTTGTCAGAAGGACATTTCTTAGTTGTGTTGTACATCGGCTGCTCGTGCAATGAAGGGTGCTTATCATCCAGGTAACTCGACGAAAAACATTGATTTTACTGGCGATGTGATAGCGAGTTTTGAAGTAATAAGATGTATGATATAGAAGCAAGTTTTGAGATTGACACATCCGACTAGTTTAAAATGAATAACTGCAACATTTTAACACACGTAATTGTGCTTCAATTTCTGTTACATTTATGTATATATTCCGACGTATAGCGCACGGATCAAACAAAATTATTTAGTCTCGGAATTAACGGCACGCACACACACACACACACACACACACACACATATATATATATATGTATATATATATATATATATACAGAGTGTTTAAAAAATGACCGGTATATTTGAAAAATCAATAAAAACTAAACGGGCATCGATAGAAATACACCATTTGTTGCAATATGCTTGGGACAACAGTAAATTTTCAGGCAGACAAACTTTCGAAATTAGATACAATTTTCAACAACAGATGGCGCTGCAGTCTGGAAAAATATAAACCACTATATTTTCCTCATATTACATGCACAGCAATAATATGGCGTAGTCTCTGAACGAAATTACCAGAAACCTTTTTTGAACATGTCAGGCGGGATGGCTTCACATGCAGAAGAGATGTACTGCTTCAGTTGTTCAATTGTTTCTGGATTGTGACGGTACACCTGGTCTTTCAAGTGTCCCCACAGAAATAAGTCACAGGTTTACAAAGGTTTCTGGTAATTTCGGTCAGAGACTACGCCATATTATTGCTGCGCATGGTGGATATGTGGAAAATATCGTGGTTTAGATTTTTCCAGACTGCAGCGCCATGTGTTGTTGCAAATTGTAACTAATTTCGAAAGTTTGCCAGAAAGTTTCCTGTTCTCCCAAGAATATTGCAACAAACGGTGTATTTCTATCGCTTCCCGTTTAGTTTTTATTGATTTTTCAAATATACCGGCCATTTTTGAAACACCTTGTATATATATATATATATATGTGTGTGTGTGTCGTAGTTCCAAGTTCAATTTCGGTGTAAAGGGCAGTCGAAAGCTCGTTGATAAACAGGTTTAGCTCTGTGCCAGGTTTCCCTTATAGATCGACAACAAAAACTTGAGTCCGTTTTTCAGTAGAAGAAACAGTTTATTTCCAGTTAAAGACATCACTTCAGGAGGAATGCTCGTTAGCCAACGCTAAACGTAAAAAAAAATCTCCACTGTCAAGTTCTTTTCGATGACAACATTCCATTATTTTATAGAATCCGTCCCGATTCTTTTAGCAAACACCAACGTCAAAAATTTCTCCGACTCAGGATGTACGTGTTTTTAAACTAGCTTGCGTAATAATACAGAATACGTCACGTGACCCACTTTTATCGAATCAAAAGGTCTCTTTAGGAACTCGATTAGTATTTCCGGTGGATTTATCTTGTCGCAAAATGGTTTCCTTACCCTGCCTGCCATATCAACAAACGAATTTATCTGTTTTGAGGCTATAGTTAAACTTCGAATTTAATACGTAATAAACAAGTTGGAAATTGTACGTCAAACGTTACAAACGAGGTGCGTTCGTACGCACGTTTTAGAATTGAATTCATGATATCCCGTGCGTAGAACGGGTTAAACAGCTAGTTAAGTATATATTTTATGACACTGTTCATACAAATATCTTAACTAGTTATATAAATATTCAGATATATATGTATCAGTTAGTTATATAAATATTCAGATCTTGATGATTTTTAATTCTGTGAAATGGATTATATCGTCTGCAGATTAATTTCTGTCATAAAATAAGTATCTCGGTCGCTTGACGATTAAACTTCGGAAGCTCCTATAACAAAAAAGCACCGATTTAAAAAAAAAAAAAATTAATTTCTTAATAAATATTTTTATTAATATCTCCTAAAGTTTTGATTCGATTTTAATAAAATTTGAAATGTCTCGACAAAATTCTGCAAAGATAGTATATTTTAAATTGCAAACCATTTGGTTGGGTAGTTTTTGCGTTGTTATATGCGGACAGACAGACAGACGGACGGACAGACAGACGGACAGACAGACAGACAGACGGACGGACAGACGGACGGACCAAACGACGACTATAGGTGCTACGTATTTATATAATTACGAACGCACCTAAAAATAAGAAGAAGAAAAGAAAATGAATCTTTATAGAAGGGGAAAAAAGAAAGAATTAAAGTTTTTCGGAAATATTTAAATATACATTTAATATTTAATAATATGATAACGTTACAGAAATAAGGTTTTCTGAGCGGAATAATTTAAGAGATACGATATTTTAGCATTTAAATAAAGAAGTTATAGCAATTTGACTACACGGGAATAATACTAATGAATTTTAATAATAGATTAAAATAAAGATGTTCTATTTAAAGAATAAATTAAAAAAGCTATCGCCATTTTTAGACTAACTACTTTCGAATAAATATTATTAAGTGGATTAGGATAAATTGGTTTTACATATGGATAGTAAAAGGCTAGTTTAAGAATAAGAATTATTTTAATAAGCTGGGTTATATACGGAATATTATTGAATGGAAAAATTTTATAGAATAATTGCGGAAAAAAATTAAATTTTGTAATATATATATATATATGTCGTCTTCGAACACTTTCAAAATATCTCTAGTAAGAATGAATATTTCATATAAATGTTTTTTTTTAAGTTTTTTCTTATAAATACGAAATATAAAGTAATATTTCTTTCTGTTAAAAAATACACATATGAGTAAATTATATTTTCTAATACTGGATTGAACATAGAACACCTGCAAGCTAAATACCTTTTCTTTGAAAACCATACAGTCAAATCATTCCGACATAGATTCATTTTCTTCAAAGAAATATTTTTCGTCTATAGAAGTTTTTCTTCTTATACAGAAGAAATATTTTGCAATTTATCATTTCGTCCAATAAGCTTGCACTTGGAAGAAAAAAGAATAAATAAATTGCTAGTATTTGCTAGTATTTTGAGAAACGTCTATTGATTCAAAGAAGATGATAATTTAAGAGATTTTGAAAGAAAAATGCATTTTCAGATTTAAATGTAAAGGAAATACATTTGTGAATGATCTTTTGCTCTTGATTTATCTTTATCTATAGCGCATACAGACCTGATATTTTTAATGTGTCTGCATTTCTATTCGAGTTTTTCTTTAAAAGGATTTTAACTTACTTTATGAGACGTATTCTATAGATTTTTTTTTATTTAATCAAAATGAAATACAAACAAGAGTATATACTGAATAATACCAATAAAATACAAAAAATATTTTTTTTGGATACAAGAAAATGAAATATATAACAGGAGTAGAAGAAAACAAAAACAAAAATAGGCCATACATATTATCCTGCTGCTATTTGATAGAATTAAGACAAGATTAAAGATAAACTGATACATACAAGGCGGCAATAATTGTACCACCTTATAACAATTTAAACAGACAATAATACATTTTTAAAATATTTTTTTAATTATTTAATACATTTTAATTATTATTTTTTAATTATTTAATACATTTTAATTATTATTTTTTAATTATTTAATACATTTTAATTATTATTTTTTAATTATTTAATACATTTTAATTATTATTTTTTAATTATTTAATACATTTTAATTATTATTTATTACATTTTAATAATACATTTTTAAATACATTTTTATTAAATATTGTGGTGTTTTATTCTGAAAGTAAAGTACTAGATGGCAGCACCACAAAATAAGAATTGTAAATGTCCCGTCGCTAGTAACATCTATCTTTATTAGTTCTGTTTCTACGACGATTAGCCAATATGTATGTAGTTCTGTGATGTGTTATGTGTAAGTACTTGTGTTGTGATGTGAATTAAAATTGTGTAAAGTAATTTATGCGCCCACCTCATTGAATATGTATATTATAATTAATTAAGTAATCTTCAAAATATAATAAATAGTAAGAGGACAATAATAAATAAGTGTTTTCTACGAGTTCCACCAATTCTAGCGTATAAAAAACAGAATGTCTTAGAGTGTCTTTAGGAGATACAGAGATCTCGTAATTAAAATTACTTTCTGAATTTTAATTAATCAGCAACATTCCGCATTTCATACTGTCAGCCACTTACAATAAAATGTAAATTGGAATTAAATGATAATTTAATTTCTCTCTCCGATAATCTTTTGCATAAATAGTCCGATTTTCACAAAATGAAATTATAAATTTCAAGAATGCAGCATACACCGCTATCACTGCTTTAAATTTATGTCGTGTTACATTAAAAAAGTGGTATTTTAATATATAAGTTCTGGATATACCAACATCAAGCAATTTCAGGAACCTGCATTGTACTATGATATTAAGTAAGTTTTATAGTCGTTCCAGATTGAAAAAAGTAGAAAGAATATCCGTTGATTTTTAATTTTTTAATAGTACACAAAATATTGTATTTCATGTATCCATTTATCCGTAACTGCTAATTAATACACATAGAGTTTTATTCATACAGTATTTAACGAATTGTAAAGGAAAAACAGTATTTAAACGTATATTAAACCTACACAAAAATAAAAATTATTATCGGTATTATTTATTATTATTTTTAGGAGATTTGATATATTTTTAAAATTTAAAATTAGTTGTGTCACATTTTTCTTAAAGTTCCGTTTGGTTTTGATTTTGCCTTTATTTGTTTGAAATTAACAAACATGTAATATGATGTAGGGGACACCTTTATGATTTTTTTTAAATATTTTTTTTTTGCTCTAATATGATGTATATAATATTCACCCTTCACAAATGAATCACTGCTGATATTTTAAAAAGAAAAAAAAATGTTGAGTAAATGGATTTACAACAATTCATAGTTTTGGAATATATAGACATAAAAATATCTTTACCATACATAGTTTAGAATCAACACGAAACTTTTCTTTTTGTATCCATTTCATTATGAATCGAATCTTTGTCTCAAGCAATTTTAACAAGGGGTAAAGGAAGTCAATTTGTATTATTGTAAAGGGGTTATTACAAAGACATGAAACTGTTGCTACATAATTTTGATTTCCAATGTGACATGTGAACACATTTCAGCTACAAAAATTGAAGTTAAGGATTTCTATATTTTTCAGTTTTAATTTTTCGGATGCTATAGAAGCCACTATGATTCAGTTTTTAGTTCTAAAATTGAACAAGTTTAAAAGGTGCAATGTTTTCAAAATATTCTTGCATAAACATACAGTTACTGCATCATTTTTTGCGTTCATTTCTATGTTAATAATAATGAATGCAAGGGTGAACAAGTTGGAGATTGCACTTCAAACGTGACAAATGAGGTGCGTTCGTACTATAGCTAGTTATAGAAATATTCAGCTCTTGATGATTTTTAATTCTGTGAAATGAATTATATCGTCTGCAGATTAATTTCTGTCATAAAATGTGTATCTCGGTCGCTTGACGATTAAACTTTGGAAGCTCCTATAACAAAACAAGTTGGAAATTGTACGTCAAACGTAACAAACGAGGTGCGTTCGTACTGTAGCTAGTTATATAAATATTCAGATCTTGATGATTTTTAATTCTGTGAAATGAATTATATCGTCTGCAGATTAATTTCTGTAATAAAATAAGTTTCTCGATCGCTTGACGATTAAACCTCGGAACCTCCTATAACAAAAAAGCACCGATTTTTTTTTTTTTTCAAATTTCTTGATAAATATTTTTATTAATATTTTCTAAAGTTTTGATTCGATTTTGATAAAATTTGAAATGTCTCGACAAAATTCTGCAAAGATAATATATCTGAAATTTAAAAAAAATCGGTTGGGTAGTTTTTGCGTTGTTATATGCGGACGGAGGGACAGACGGACAGACAGACAGACGGACGGACAGACGGACGAACAAGACAACGACAATAGGTGCTACGTATTTATATAATTACAAACGCACCTAAAAACACCGATTTTTAAAAAAAATTCAAATTTCTTAATAAATATTTTTATTAATATCTCCTAAAGTTGTGATTCGATTTTTATAAAATTTGAAATGTCTCGTCAAAATTCTGAAAAGATACTATATCTTAAATTCCAAACCATTCGGTTGGGTAGTTTTTGCGTTGTTATATGCGAACGGACGGACGGACAGACAGACAGACGGACGGACCAAGCGACGACAATATGTGCTATTTTAATTACGAACGCACCTAAAAAAGGATAACATTAGAAGGAATGGGAAAAATAAATATTGAACACTTTTTTGATTGACATAGAAATATGACTCCAAAAATTTTGTACATCATTACAATTATAAATATACTAGTTGGATGCGCCAGTCACAAAACTTTCTTCTATTTTACACAGGTTTTGCATATACTAAAAATAATCATCACCAATTTGTATTAAGCTCTAACTGAATCTAAAGTGTTATTAAATTCTGTGCATTAGTTCTTTAGATAGTGCGCCCATAATTTTGTTTTACATACAGACACACTGACAGACATCTAGAAACATTTAATCCTATCGGGAAATCATTCATAATCATGCCCACCCCCAATTCACTAAATAGCAAACGTGATTTGGCGCAAACGTGTTTTTTGTGATAGATATTATGTTCTGAATTTCCACTAATTGTAATATTTCACGACCGTAAATTTCTTTATGTTGATCATCTTGTTGTGCGAGTGGTTTTATATTATTTTTAAAATTATATTAACTTTTCAAGGACGAAACATCCACATATGTTTCAGAAAATTAATAATATCTCAAAATCTATTTATAAATATATTTATAATGCTTATAAATTTATCTATTTATATCATCTATTAATTAAATTTAACTATTCATATTAAATTATTCACGTGAATTTTGTTTTCTATAAAAAAAAAAAAAAAAAAAAAAAAAAAAAAAAAAAAAAACATACTTAAATGAAAAAATTTAGTGTGACATTTCCCTAATGTGATTTAAAATTAATCATCTGGGAAAAACATTTATAAATTCTATAGATTTAAATAAGTTTTGACGAGTTAAAAATATTGAAATACCACATATTCTTTCATTATTTGAAAGTGATTATGATAATTTCTTTAATGGGTAAATATAATTTTTAATATTGCAGTATTGACATGATTAAATCACGAGGAAATATATATTCATATTCAATTCAGTAAGAACTTAAGCTACTTATCTCGGAAGCGAATGAAGAAGAAGCTCAGCGTTATCAATAAATGAATAGAACTTTCTTCCCCTTACGTGTGTTTGTGGCGGTAGATAAACCTAACCTTATCTGAACTGCAGAAGTAAGATTATTTGCTCTCAGCAAGAATTCTGTGTCAATAGATAATTCCCATAAGTTTTATGCGATAAATATTCTGGGGGGAAGTTTTATATAAGTTTGCAACTGATTTAAGGGCAAACGGATACCATTTTAATGAAAAAAAAAGTAATATTTTGGTAAGAAATGTTTTACAGTAACAAATAATGGAGAGATAAATGAATAAATTTTAATTGAAAAATTTAAAACATTGAAACTACTCGGTTATATTTTGTTAAAAACTATGAATACATATTGACAATATAATAAATAATATACAAACAAATTTATGTTATTAAATATATAGAAAAATTCTAATAGTGGAACATAAATTCACCTTAGTATACCAATTAAAAACATGAACACATGTCAAATGAATCACAATTTATTTATTACTAAAATATGTTTAAATGAAATAAAGGTTCTAAAACATTAAAACCATTCTAAGATGTTAAAACTTTCGTTGGAGTCCCGAGCGCTTTCGACCAGAATCTGACCATCATCGAAGGGCGAAAATGAGAAAAAAAAAATCTGTAACCTCCGGAATGCACGCTGGTAAAATAACAGAAGTCGAAAACATATATATTCTTGTAATATTTACATAGATGGTTTCGCCTTCTGTTATTTCACCAGCGTGCATTCAGGAGGTTACAGAATTTTTTCTCATTTTCGCCCTTTGATGATGGCAAAGGTCTGGTCGAAAGCGCTCGAGACTATGACGAAAGTTTTAACATCTTACAATGGTTGTAATGTTATAAAACATTTATTTCATTTTAAACCTATTTTAGTAATAAATAAATTGTGATTCAATTGAAATTTTTTCATGCTTTTAATTAAATTAATGTTATGGAGTTTATTTCTATGTATTAAAATCCGCAGTCGATTATTAATATTCCTTCAAAATTCTAGATATGTATAATTCGAAGATTTTTTAAACAGGAAGCAATTTGTGATTCACATCATTCATTTCATTTTTGTTATTATATAAAAATAGCAGCAATATAGCATAAATAGTATATAAAACAGAAAATTTTTCTGTTTTTCATTTTACTATTTTGTGTCCTAGATCAGAAGTGATAACTATTTTTTGTAGCTCATTAAATACGTATTCGGATGGGGAAACACATTCAAATTATATGTAAAACATATTAATTTAGTTTTCTAATTTATTTTTCACAAATGACTTCTTATTTCGTTGTATACGGATTGATGAAAAAATAATGTATAAACATTCATGTTGAAAAAAAAAATTCTACCAAATTAACTGATATGAAAAACAAAGCTAATTATAGCCAAGTGTGCTTTTATAGAAATCAACTATTAAATTTTAATCTTTGATACAAATATCTTACATAATTTTGATTTGCGAAATTAAATATTTACATAAAATAAAATTTAGATACAAACAATTACTACAAAATAAAATAATAAAGAAAGAAACAAAGTAAAAAAAAAATATTATATATATATAAATTTTATACAACTGCTATTATTATTATTATTTCATTTCTAGAATTATAATTGTGTGTGATTTCCTATAATTGATGACCTAGCATTTATTCACAATTACACTTTGCCAATACAGTACATTTAAAATAGGATTTATTTTTAAACAACTGGTGGTTATTCCCCAACTTTTGGGAAGAACTTCGTTTTTGCACTGGAATTGAAGATCTGAAAAGACCCCCCCCCCTTAAAAATGTTGTTTTACGCTGTTTTTTTTGGGGGGGGGTACGGGGAAATTTAACTCAGGGAGGGGTTGAAATCGTGGGGTATTGTTAGTGGGGTATAGTTAGTGGGATATCGTTAGTTACGTTTGTTCAATTTTGAATCGAACGACACCATCTGAAAGTCGATATAATGATTCTTTACAAAGTTACACTAGGTTCTATAAATCGAAAGTCAACGTTTTTACTTCAGAGTAGTTAATGTTGGTTTTTACAGAAACATTTCATGAAAATTTCGAAAGAATTTCGTTTTGTCACTAGAAAAGAAGATTCGATTAGTCCCCCAAAAATGAAGTAGTTTTAAGATGTTTAGGGGGGGGGAGGGAGGTATATTAACTTAGGGTGGATTATTCAAATTTTTTTAAATAAGTAAAGTGGCGTATCGTTTACTGTGATTTTTTTAAATTTTTAATCGAACCACACTATCTGCAAATCCATACGATCTTTTGTTGTAAAGTTACGCCAGACTTTAGAAGTACAAAGTCAAAAATTTTACTTCAGTGCAGGTAATATATACATTACCTCCTTCCCCCCCCCTAAACAACGTAACAAAACTTTATTTTTAGGGATTCAATAGATGTCCTTTTCTGATGCTAAAATGAAGGTCTTTCCAAATTTTCGTGAATGGCCATCAGTTGTTTCTATAAAAACGTACATTAACAGCATTGAAATAAAATATTCGAATTTGTATTCCTAAAAAACTAGCGTAACTTTGCAACAAAAGATCGTATGTACTTACGGATGGTGAGGTTCTATTCAGAATTAAAAAATAAATACTAGACGATACCCCACTTTACTTTATTAAAAATTGAATTATCCTCCCTGAGTTAAAATGCCCCCTTTGCCCTCTAAACGCCGTAAAACAACTTTATTTCGGGGGGACTCATCGTATCTTCTTTTCTAGTGCCAAAACAAAGTTGTTCCCAAATTTTCATGAATGACCATCAGTTGTTTTTGTTAAAACCTAAATTAACTGCGCTTAGGTAAATTGTCGACTTTGTATTTGTAAAACCTGGCTTAACTTTGTAACGAATCATGTTATAGACTTGCGGATGGTGTCGTTTGATTCAGAATTAAAATTGCATAACTAACGATACCCTACTTGACGTACTTAAAAAAATTTATCACTCCCCCTCCATGAGTAAAAAATATCTCCCTTTTCCCCTAAAGAAACAGGGTAAAACAACTTTATTCTTTGGCGACTCATCGGAACTTCATTTCTAGTGCCAAAACGAAGTTCTTTTCAAATTTTCGTGAATGGCCATCAGTTGTTGTATTTTACTCATTTTTACTTTCTTCTATCTTTACAAGAAGAAAGTATTGGATTCATGGAAATTTTCGACTTCCGGTTTTCGACGGATTTATACGTTTTCGAAAGTCCTGAACACGATTTGACTGTTTTTATAAATTGTCTGTCTGTGAGTCTGTCTGTATGTTACAAAAATTGTGTGGGCGCTCTATTTCAAGAACTAATGCTCGAAATTTAATAAAACTTTATATTCAGTTAGTCCCTGATATAAATTGGTGCTGATTAGTTTTTGGTAAAAATCGCCTGGCAGGTGGCGCTGCTATGCAACATATTTCGCGATTTCCGCAATAGCTCTATCTGAAGAACTAATGCTCGGATTTTAATAAAAATTTATATTTAGTTAGTCCCTGATATAAATTGGTGCTGATTAGTTGTTGGTAAAAATCGCCCAGCAGGCAGTGGTGCTGGTATCACAAGTGCTGTGTTCCAAAATGGCCTGCATTTTGAATACCAAGAAATACTGAGAATAGTTTTCGTGGAAGGTTTCTACAACGTTTTTCTCACACCTTCGGTGTAAGTTACTACACAGTTTGCAAGAAAAATTTAAATATAAGATTTTTGTTTGAAAACACTGGTATTGAAAATACCCCAATTGGAAGCCCTGCAAGAAAAGTGTTAAATATATGCTTGAATTTCATAAAATGCATAAAATGTAATTCCTCGAAAAATAAATATACCGGGTGAGGCAAAAGTTCGTTAAAACTTTGAAAACAATTAAAAAGAAACAAATGATGCTAAAAAATTGCGGTTTGCAGGAATGGGATAAGTAGGAGATCGATTTTTTTAATAACAAAAAAAGTTGTTGTTTAAAAAAAACGATAGATGGCGCTTGCATATATAATATGAAGCAACTGTATTAAATTAGACTTACAGTAAAATACTCATTTCAGCGAAGAGTCTGACAAGCTTCAGTATCAAAGCACATGAAACAGGCCCTTTTCTAGATTTCAATTATTTTGCCGTGCAGAATTTTTGCTTTGCGCCACTTGCCGATTCCCTGTTCTTGTAAAAGAGTTTAACCAAGAACGTTTGATTGGTTTACGTTAACATACTGTTGGCATCGAACGAAGAAACTGTGTACATGGAACAGTTTTATTCAGAGCCTAATTTTCATAAATCTACTTCATGTTATGCATGCAGCGCCATCTATCGATATTTTTAACCAAATATTTTTTGTTTTTTAAAATTAATCCGATTTTCCTCTAATCCTATTCCTGCAAATATCAATTGTTTTATCACAATTTGTTTCTTTTTTATGAATTTTAAATTTTTTAACGAACCGTTGGCGCACGTGGTAGTTAAAAATTGTATGTAAATCATGTATTACTGACAAATATGCATTTATGTTTTCAGTCAGTAAAAAGATCCATATATATATATATATATAATATATATATATATATATACAGGGTGTCTGAAAAGGTCGTTTACAAACTTAACATGCTGGTCTGTCATACCATGATAAATAAGATTTACATAGGAACTTGTGTTCGAAAATGCAAACTGTGACCGCTAGAGGGTGATGAGCGCAGGCTTACAGGAGAGTGAGGAGCGTAATCATTTCAGGCGAGGACGTAGCACAAGAAGGATGAATCGGTGTAGTAACTCAGAATTGGCCGATATGCATTACGTATATGGCACCGCGGATGGAAATGCACGAGCCGCGGTACAGATGTACCTTGAGCGCTTCCCAAGCAGACGTCAGCCATGTTTTGTTTGGACAATTGCACCACAGATTGCGTGAAGCAGGAGCTTTCCAAGTACGTAGCCAAATTGGTCGAGAACGTACTACACGCACGCCTGTCGTAGAGGAAACCGTGCTACGGGAATTTGACATGAAGCCACAAACAAGTCTCATGGCCACCGCGATTCCGCAGGATTTCTATTTGTGGGGACACATGAAGTCCATGGTGTACGAGACGCCCGTAACATCGGGCATGGATCTCGTCGCCAGGATCTTGGAAGCGGCGGCACGTGTCCGTGACACACCTGCCCATTTTGAACGGCTCCGTGAATCCATGCGTCGACGTTGTGAAGCATGCATTGCGGCGAATGGAAGGAATTTTGAACACATTCTGTAAATTAAACCATGTTCTTTAATAAATGTCATATTAATACCTCTTTCGATATCCTTTCTTTCTTCCCCTCCACCCCTGCGCTCATCGCCCTCTAGCGGTCGCAGTTTGCATTTTCGAACACAAGTTCCTGTGTAAATCTTGTTCATCATGATATGTCAGACCAGCATGTTAAGTTTGTAAACGACCTTTTGAGACACCCTGTATATATATATATATATATATGTTATATAAAAATTTATTTCCTTCGTATCCTTCCATTTTATTCGCATTAATATTTTAAAATTAATCTAACTTCTGACATCATCAGCATTTCCGTAATTCTTAATAATATCTATTCCTTTTAAAGTCCTTTAAAAGTAAAGATCCGTATATTAATAATTATTTTATTCCAAATCTTAATCTAAAATTTAAGGTCATTCGTAGCTTTTATCAGCTCCCCAATCTATAAAATTCTGAGACGCGTTCTCATTTCGAATGTTTTTTTAAAAGCCATTTTCTTTTTATTATTATTATTATTATGCTAAATTTTTCGCGCGCTGAGGTAGTTTCACTCCAAAATTATTCCGCTTCCAGGTTCGGAATTCTTTACCATCTTAGCTCCTCCTTCGCACCTCATTTGCTGGTCTGGAGCTACCCTCTCACTCATTGGTTTGTACGCTCGTGACGTAAATTACTGTATGTCTCCGCTGAAGGAACAAAACCAGGTCGAATCGGTCGGAGCACTAGATTTTTGACGTTTTTGGAAGTCTAAACAAATATGTGTCCGGTGTTTTTATGTCCGTAGAACATTCAACTGGCCCAGTAACATCTTAATTCAATAAAGTGAAGCAACGTTAGCCCGAGGGCTATAAGTTTTAGACCTTTGGGAATTGTCTCTGTGTTGTTCGTCTTCTAATAAAATTATTGTCTGGAGATAGGCTGGATTTATTGGAAAACTTTGGTGGACTCATTTCATTGCCTTCTACTTCGCCATACTCGCTAATATCGACTGCAACTTGCTATATCGTTGAAGGACTGCCATTTTTTTTCATCGAATATTATTCATCGTAATATCTCAACCTCGTCAAAATGCTACATATATATATATATATATATATATATATATATATATATATATATATATATATATATATATTTAAACTCTTTTAGGTATACCTACAAAACGTAATAACTCGGTATTTAAATACCCTACATACAATTTGCGTTTAATTATCAACCGAAAAAGCAAAAAAGAAAGTTAAATAAATAAACTAAACTTCTTTAATTCATAAATACTACTTATCATTGAGAATGCTTAAATATAAATCATAAGAACATTTTTTGTTTGCTTAAAAGCGTTGTAATAACATGAAATTTTAGAAGTCGAACATTTTTTTAAATTTAAGACATCTGAATAATTTCAAAGGAGATAGATAACTCACTAACCACCAGTCTGTGATGTTGGCTCTGAAAAGATTCTTCCCTTAAGAAAAATCCTCGCTCAAAGGAAATTGAGTACATGTTTTATTTTACACACTCTATTTCTTTGAACACCGATAACTAACTATTCATCAGTCTGCATATTTGGCGCTGAAAAGAATTTCTCTCTTTTAAAACAGTGTAAGTTGTATTTTTCACTCTCTCTTTCTCTGTATCCTGAACTTTGCAGTTTCACGAGAGAACACAGAATGTGAAATTAGCAACTGGGGGAAATATCTATCAAACATCTACACATAAAATTAGATCAAAGTGTGATGCAGATGTGGATAAAATGAGATTCCAATGAAAAGAAGAAAAATATGCCGCTTATTTCAGAGAATAAAAGAAGAAGATTAACTATATTTTCAACGGGTTCTGATGAACAATGGAATCTTTAGATCAGCTGTTGAATTATATCTGAATATTGTTTCAGCAAGATTATCGAATTTAAGGTCTAGAACAAATATTGATGTATGTTACGTATGTTAAATTCGTTACGTATGTTAAATTCAGAGCTTTCTAAATTACTATTTTAAGTAAACATTTGATTTAAAAGAGGTATAAAATTTACACGATTTTCACGATAAGTACGTATAAAGATACAAAATAATAATAAAAGTCTAAGTATATACAAAAATGCCGTTTCAAATATAAATACAATTAATGCAATATTTTTTTAACCGAAATTAAGTACTTGTTTAAAGAAATTTGTAATTTAGACAATTTATCTACATGTAAGATTTGTTCATTTGTTTTTCTTTTTTTTTTTCTTGAAATGTAAATATCTGGTATTTTCTTATTTATTTAGCAATGTTTTTAATTATTTCTTGTTTAAACTGAAATTCAGTAAATTCAAAGAAATGAAAATTAAGAAGAATATATCTGCTTTAAAATCAGCAATTTTTTAAGCAAGGCTGATCAGAAAGGCTATCTAGTGTTATTTTATATAGTTAGTGATATATTGTAACATTCTTGCAACCTGTACTATTGTTAGCTTAACTAATGCAAAGTAGGTGCAAAATAAATGCTAAATTTAATTGCAATTTTATGAGAGTTCTTGATTAACGTAATAACAGGAATATATTTTGTTGTGCAATTAAACGTTTGTTTTGCTTTGCACAAATTACTTAATCCAATCAAAAAGTATAAATGTTTATAATTAAATAATTATCATATTCGGAAATAAGAAAACATCTCATATTTTGTAATAACCAGATTGTTTTAGAAGGGCGTAAAACATATTAATCGATAGAGAAATATATATTTATAGTTATTTATTTGTAAATTAATACTCGAGGTCGTTTTAATATTGAAATAGGAAGAAAAATTAATTTTTCAATGCTAACGAATTGATCAGATTTGCATCGTATATAGAATTTTAGTTAATTTTTGATTTAAGATACTAAATTTTCAAGCAATCGATGTAGGATGTAAAAATATTATAAAAAATTTAACTACAAATAACTTTCCTATTAATTCCTTCGATATATTTTGTAATATTTTTGTTTTACTCTGATGATTTTCTATAGTGTAAACATTAATTATTTCACCATGATTATGTAACTTTAAAACTATAAAGCGAAATATGATTTATGGTGTTAATATTTGAAAAAATATAAATTATAAACTATAAATATTTTGAAAGAAAAAAAACTATCTATAAGCCTCTAATATGCAGTTCGGCTAAATGCAGTAAGTAGTTTTCTACTTACTGTTTAAAGTCATCAACAATACAGTTTTAGAAACCGAATAGTTATTGAAGAAATTTGTAAACAAATAAGTTCACCACAGAGGAAAACTTCAGAAAAAGGATTTAAAAAGTATTTTTTAATCTTGGTTCGAATTTGAGTAACTGGATTTCAACTTTCATTGATAAAATATATGTTATAATGATAAATGTTACATTAAAAATGTCTTTTAAAGGACACCCTTTCTTTAAATTTCAGAACAGGGCCCTTCATTTTTTTTAATCTTAAAACAGTACAACTATATATTTAAAATTTCATAATAATAGTAAAATACCTCAGTTTATTGGTGATTATAAAAGAAAAGCATATATGGAAAAATAAATCAAATATGTAATTATCAAATGGCAGACAGTGCATTATATTAAGTTCTCACCTTACCTTTTTCACTAACTAATATAATTTTGCCTATAAATTAGTGACAGAAGATGCATTAATTAAGTTAATATTTTTATGTTAACATATTTACAATTTAATCTATGTATAAAAAAAAAATATAAATATTTTAGTCTACTCTTGTAGCAACGATAGAGTAAACATATTTTAATAGATAATGATTATCATTGCTGATATTCATAAAAATGCATGTATATACTCTAAATAAGTACTTACTTTAATGGAAAGGAATCCAGTCTTTAATCGAAATATTATTAATTTTCTTGAAAATGTGCTAGAACTCAAATATGAACTTTAATTTACACATTAACCAAAATAAAAAAAAAGTGTTATAAAAATTGTCTTTCACGAAATGAATATATATTTATAACACATTAAGGAAATAAAATAATACTTAATAGAAAAGAAAAAATAATGAATTAGATGAATATTTTTCTTAATATTGAATTCTTAAAAAAAAAAAAAAAAATAAGATTCTTATACTTAGGAATTATACATATTTTATATAAAGAAATACACGAAAAAAAGAAAAGCTTTTTTTATGTTTATATATTATATTTTATATAACATGAATATTTTTTAATAATTTTTTTGTATACAAAGTATGTTTTAAATATTACACTCTAAACATCTTTAGAAAATCCTTATTTTTTCAAAAATAAAAAAGTGCCTTTATAACTTCTTATTTAAAAATTTTTAACAAGTACTTATTTATTATTATTTTTTATCAATATTTCATTTACTTTCATTGTTGTCTGGTGAGATTTTTTTTTGTATTAATTTCAATATTGACAGTTTTTATTCAAAATTAAATAAGATATAAGAGAAGGCATAATGAATTAATAATGAAGAATAGAGAAAGCATAATGAATAGATTTCTAATATGATTAGAGATCCAATAGATAAAGTTTAAAGATGGGTTATAATGCAGCAAAACACTGAAGGGGTGTGAAGCTTGCATTCATTATTAAAGCGAGTTTTACTAATTAAATGTTCAAAGGTATAAATAATAAAATATAAATTTTATAGAGTATAAAATAAGATAGTTATTTATCATTATTTTTATTTGAAAACGTGGCAAGAATTCTGTGTTATTTTGAATTTCGTTGATAAAAATAAATCAAAGGTTACCGAATTTCATTTTAAATGGCTTGATTTTTTTAGTCAGTTGATTAAAAATTCCTCAAGGGTTTTTTTTCTTTTTTTTTTTGTAATTTTTAAGTGAGTTGACTCTTCTCAAGAATGAGTTTATTATAAATCACCCAATGGGTTTTGGATTAACTCTTAAATGAGTTGATTTCATTCATGTATGAATTGGTTACCAATCGCTCAAGTTCTACTGGATTTAGCCTTAAATTACTTCATTTCACTCAAATAAGAGTTGGCTGCAGATCACTCAAGTGCTACTGGATTTAGTCTTAAAGGACTTCATTTCACTCATGTATGACTTAGTTATAAATCACTAAATAAACTACTGTTATATCACTAAATAAATTACTGTGCTACTGGATTTAACCTTCATTGATTTGATTTCACTCAAGTATGAGTAAAATAGAGATCACGCATTCATGAGTTGCTTAAAAACAACTCGTTCACTCGAGTTGTTTCAACTCTTCATGAGAAGCTCACTTTCAAATCATGAGATGAGTGGATTTCGGCTCAAATTGAGTTATTTTGGCTCTTTCGGTTTAACCCCTTGAAGGGCACCGGTATATTATATATACCACTTAATTTTAATCCCAAAACGCCACAATGACACCAGAAGTTTATAATCAAATTTTAAATTTATAAGGTACATGAGGAAAAGCTTTTGCTTATTTTAAAATAAATTCGTTCGTGAATCCTGGTGTCAATCAATCATTTCAATATTTTATCACCAAGAGTACTTTGCCCCTGAAGGGGTTAAGAGAGTATGACGGAATGATGAAACATTAAAAATGCTTAAAATAATATGAAACTTTGAATCAAGAAATTTTGTAAAAGTTGAAAGTTTTAGAAAATATTCATTCTATAACATTTTTTTTTCTTTTATAATAAAGAATAACACGTGATTTTGGTAAAATTCAAAAATGGATCGTGTACAAACGTGCGTGACTGCATTTTTGTTTTGACAGCAAAAATTCACTCTTCAAAAGAGAAGCTATTCAATGTAATTGCACCGTATTTTTTTTCTTTTATATTTATCATATATTCTCTCACTGTAGATAAAATTTTAGGGAGTGTAGTTTGAAAATAAGAAAAGCATTGTAATAGAAATTTGTTTGTATAACTATGCTGAAATAGTGCATTTTAAAAATGTTAATACAAAAAATTTGAAAAATAATTTACTTAACTTAAACTAAAGTGATCTATTTAAAGTACCTATTAGAAATACGACCATGCGAAAATACATTTTATCACAAATCACTTTCATAAATTCAAATGACCCTTTATATATTTTTACTATATATATGAATTCCACATAAGAGTGTATGTATGACGGAATAATGAAACATTAAAAATGTTTAAAATAATATTAAACTTTGAATCAAGAAATTCCTTAAAAGTTGAAAGTTTTAGAAAATATTCATTCTATAACATTTTTTTCTTTTACAATAAATAACAACGCACGATTTCGGTAAAATTTGAAAATGGAGCGTGCATAAACGTGCGTGACTGCAATTTGTTTTGACAGCAAAATCTCACTCTTCAAAAGAGAAGATATTCAAGGTAATTGCACTGTATTTGTTTTTTTCTTTTATACTTCTCATGTATTCTCTCATTGTAGATAAACTTTTAGGGGAGTGTAGTTTGAAAATAAGAAACATTTCGTAACAGAAATTTATTTGTATAACTATGCTGAAATAATGCATCTTAAAAAAGTGAATACATAATAAAGTTAAGAATATGCTATTAATTAGCATTATTGATAGTAGAACATCGAATAAACAATAAGTTACAAATTTATGAATCATGAAAAATAAAATCTAAGTTCAGTTAGGAAAGAATTATCAGTACGAAAAAATATTTTTAAGGTGTTTACCTATAAATGATTCATAAATTATCCTTTGTCTTTTTATCTTTATAAAAACTAAGCGTATTTCATTATTTTTCGAAAGAAGACCGTATTAGATAAAACTTTAATATTTTTTTTCACTATAATACATACATACGTTATCTAAAAATTACTGAAAAATATAACTGAATTTAATTTCTTATTATAATAACTTTTTAACATTACGTGTCTATAGGGAGACATATTAAAAATGAAACACAAAGAACTAGTTCATAATCCATCCTTTAAAATTCACGGGGGAGAGGAGTAACGCCCTTCTAAAAAAGTGATGTATTCTGATGCACACAGCTTTTAGAGAGACTTTTTTAGAATTACTAAAAACTACAGATTTCAAGATTTTTTTAAATTTTAAACAGTCAGAATTTTCGTAATTCTTAAGTTGCTCTGTGATTTACGATGGCAGTATCCAAGCCTTTATACGAAACCAAGCATTTATACGATAACTAAGCCTTTATACGAAATTAACGTATTTCTTATTTTCTGTTGATGTCCTTATGTATATATCATTGTTTTGTGGATTAGGGCGAATAACATTGTATAGTCAGGCATTTCACGCTTTGTTAATAAATTTAAATGCTATGCATAAATGTTCATTCCGTATTCATAATTATTAATTGTAAATTTAAATTATCGCAATTAATTCATGCAAATCGAAATTGCACTTTCAATGAAGCATATAACTAAATATGTTAAATAAATTTAATGTCAAAGTGAAACTTTCGGATCATATGAACTTTCATTATTGCTACGACAGATAATTTTTTTCAAGTTTATCATTTAAATGTTTTTCTTTGTAGATATGCTCTTTAAATTGATGTTTTCGTTTCGTTACCTAACTTTTCTTTTCTTATCTTTTCTGTATCATGTGTACTTTAATTGATAGGTGTAGGTATACAGTAATGTCTACTTAATGTCAAATAAGGATGCATGCTTCTTGCATTGGCTATTAGTTTATAAATGGGGGTTCTTCAAATTTGCACAACGCATGCGGTTTTAGTAATACTTTATAAATTTGTATGCGAATTTTAAGTATTTTTGTCCATTTCCATTAACCCCTGCCAGACCTCGCGATAAAAAAAAAAAATTAATATTTACTTTATTTATTATTTACCGTATCTTTAAGCTCCGATGGCAAAGATATCTGTCTGATGATTTGGGATGTTTACGGAATACGCAAAGCATTAATCCAACTTGCATAGATCCTTTCAGCAAGAAGATAGTCTGAAATATTGTACAGGAAATTTATGTCATTATACAGTAATCATACAATACATCAGAATAAAATTTAAACCATATCTAATGGTGGGAGTACACCAACCATTATATATAATTTACCTAGTTGAATATACTTTCCTCTAATCATTATGATAAAATTTAAAGTAGCACTTATTTTTACTAATTATTTTTTATTTTCTCCTATCATTTTAAAATAGAAAGAAATGTCACTGTCGTAATTAGAAAAAAATATTGTTTTAAAATGGAAAGAAAAAAAATAAATGGTCACATCAGTAAAATTATTCAGATAAATTAATATAACTAAATAAATGAAAGAATTTAAATATTTTGTGTGACATTAAAGGAAACTAGACATTAATGAATAGTAATGCTTTCTTTGCCCTGTATATAAATGGGACAAATGTTCCAATCACGTCATGGCACTACAGCAGAAATATTTATTATTCATTTTGAAAGTACAATCAATTATAAAGAACCTTCATAAAAATGAACTTTTACAAAGAAAGTAAAATCAGTGCAAGCACTCGTTTTTAATTATAATAATAAATGTATGTGTGTGTGTAGTGTAAAATCATACATATAAAATTATACATACGCGTACTGTATAATTAATATATTTGGGTATTAAATCTCTGAATGATCTCTTTTTCATATGTAAATTTCAATATTATTAATTATTTAGTCTTATATGTTTTGATTTTTAATAGATGTCACCATAGATGCGAGTGCGTCAGCTACTGTCCTTCCTTCCATCGAATCCAGTATGACGTACGTAACAAATGACGTTGTTGATCCAATAATATCAGCTCATGATCTATCAGTACCTTTTTTGTCTACTAAATGTATACAAATAAAATTACACATACATGTACTATATAATTAAATATTTGGGTATTAAAGCTCTGAGTGAGCCCTTTATCATATGTAAATTTCATCATTATCATTTATATGGACCTATGGGTTTTGATTTTTAATAGATGTCACCATAGATGCGAGTGCGTCAGCTACTGTCCTTCCCTCCATCGAATCCAGTATGACGCATGTAACAAATGACGTTGTTGATCCAATAATATCAGTTCATGATCTATCAGTACCTTTTTTGTCTACTAAATGTATACAAATAAAATTATACATACAAGTACTATATAATTAAATATCTGGGTATTAAAGCTCTGAGTGAGCCCTTTATCATATGTAAATTTCATCATTATCATTTATATGGACCTATGGGTTTTAATTTTTAATAGATGTCATCATAGATGCGAGTGCGTCAGCTACTGTCCTTCCTTCCATCGAATCCAGTATGACGCATGTAACAAATGACGTTGTTGATCCAATAATATCAGCTCATGATCTATCAGTACCTTTTTTGTCTACTAAATGTATACAAATAAAATTATACATACATGTACTATATAATTAAATATCTGGGTATTAAAGCTCTGAGTGAGCCCTTTATCATATGTAAATTTCATCATTATCATTTATATGGACCTATGGGTTTTAATTTTTAATAGATGTCATCATAGATGCGAGTGCGTCAGCTACTGTCCTTCCTTCCATCGAATCCAGTATGACGCATGTAACAAATGACGTTGTTGATCCAATAATATCAGTTCATGATCTATCAGTATATTTTTTGTCTATTTAAAATTATACATACATGTACTATATAATTAAATATTTGGGTATTAAAGCTCTGAGTGAGCCCTTTATCATATGTAAATTTCATCATTATCATTTATATGGACATATGGGTTTTGATTTTTAATAGATGTCATCATAGATGCGAGTGCGTCAGCCACTGTCCTTCCTTCCATCGAATCCAGTATGACGCATGTAACAAATGACGTTGTTGATCCAATAATATCAGCTCATGATCTATCAGTACCTTTTTTGTCTACTAAATGTATACAAATAAAATTATACATACATGTACTATATAATTAAATATTTGGGTATTAAAGCTCTGAGTGAGCCCTTTATCATATGTAAATTTCATCATTATCATTTATATGGACCTATGGGTTTTGATTTTTAATAGATGTCATCATAGATGCGAGTGCGTCAGCTACTGTCCTTCCTTCCATCGAATCCAGTATGACGCATGTAACAAATGACGTTGTTGATCCAATAATATCAGCTCATGATCTATCAGTACCTTTTTTGTCTACTAAATGTATACAAATAAAATTATACATACATGTACTATATAATTAAATATTTGGGTATTAAAGCTCTGAGTGAGCCCTTTATCATATGTAAATTTCATCATTATTATTTATTTGGACGTATGGGTTTTGATTTTTAATAAATGTCATCGTAGATGCGAGTGCGTCAGCTACTGTCCTTCCTTCCATCGAATCCAGTATGACGCATGTAACAAATGACGTTGTTGATCCAATAATATCAGTTCATGATCTATCAGTACCTTTTTTGTCTACTAAATTTATACAAATAAAATTACACATACATGTACTATATAATTAAATATTTGGGTATTAAAGCTCTGAGTGAGCCCTTTATCATATATAAATTTCATCATTATCATTTATATGGACCTATGGGTTTTGATTTTTAATAGATGTCACCATAGATGCGAGTGCGTTAGCTACTGTCCTTCCTTCCATCGAATCCAGTATGACGTACGTAACAAATGACGTTGTTGATCCAATAATATCAGTTCATGATCTATCCAGTAAAATTCAAGTGGAAGAGGAGTAATGGCCGCTTGAAAGTAATGTATTCTGGTTCACGCAGCTTTTAGAAAGAATTTTTGTAAATTACTGAGAATAACAAATTGTTAGATTTTTAGATTTTTCAATAAAGAATTTTAGTAGAATACGACAATTTCTACTTCCATCTTATTCACTGTTTACAGGGTGCAATATGTCATCTATCGCCGACCTTTAATTTTTCAACCGTTGGTCGTAGACGTATAGTTCCATTCACAAAAACGTGTCAAAAGCAGTAAATATTCATGTTGTGGTATTGTTTAAATCAAAAAATCAATTTTATAATAATTGCGAAATCTAACTTTTTATACGCCGGTCCCCCAATTCCTATAGTTATATTTAGTAAAAGTTTACACATATCATAACAGATATAACACAAAAAGTTTGACTTTTGTACAAGAAAAATTGACACAGTTATTAAATTTCAAAATTTGAGATTTTTGCACATGATTTTGTCTTCCATTGAGGGATCAGTGAAGAAAAGATTTAAAGTAATTCGAGATCGAAAACAGGGTGCAAAATCCTTTTTTACAGCGAAACCCCCTTTAGCCGGTATCGCCAAATCGGCGTACCACAAAAGAGGGAATTCTGATATCCCTGATTTCGATCTCGAATTACTTTAATTCATTTTTTAACTGATCCCTCAATAAAAGACAAAATGATGTTCAAAAATCTCATACTTTGAAATATAATAACTGTGTCAATTTTTGTAGTACAGAAGTAAAACTTTTTGTGTTATATCTGTTATGGTATGTTTAAACTTTTAATAAATATAACTATAGGAATTGGGGGACCGAATAAAAATTAGATTTCGTAACTTTTATAACATTGATTTTTTACTTTAAACAATGCCAAAACATGAATATTTACCTCATTTGAAACGTTTTTGTAATTGGAACTATACGTTTACCACCAGCGGTTCAGAAATAAAAGGTCGGCGATAGATAACATATTGCACCCTGTATGCAAGCTAAATTTTAAACTATGGTGTTTATTTTTACAATTTAATTCAGCAAAGTTATAAACGAAAATCCGAATTCAGATTGAAGTAAGACATCTTGCATTTCTGACTGAATAAACGGATTTTGGCAATAGTGGATTGGTCTTATGCAACACATGACTGTTGTAATGTCGGCTACTATTTCTTAAGTTAGTAAATTTTTAAAAGTCTCTATGTATATACATTTGCAACGTTGACATGCTCTGACTTTTTCTGATTTTTAATACTTCAAAGAATGAAAAAAATGTGAAAATATCGATATTATTAACTGTCACAAACTTGCAATAAATTTCTTTCATGAAAAACAACTAAAAATTATTTGACCAGAATAATGCTTGTATTTTATTCCCTTATGCAAAAAAATAAAAATAAAAAACAGTAGAAATGCTTCATTTTTCAACAAATTTTTCTTCATGTAACGTTAAATGGTAATTTATGAATAATTTAGAAAGTAATTTGTTAAATGATGCATGATTAATAGCATTCGGAATAAGTTTCTAATCATAGCATCTATTAGAATAATTATGTCTGATGTATGACCTCAGACATGCTTCGCTTTAATTTTTGTAAAAGCATTTCAGTGAAACGCTTTTAAATGTCGTAATGTGTTTTTGTTCTAAAGAAAAAAAAGAATAAAAAAAAGAAATATGCTCTTTGATATTTTATGCAGCGGCGTTTATTTTAGAATTATTTTATTATTTTCTATTTAGTTTCTTGCGTCAAATTAAAATATACTTCCGAAGAATGAAAAAAAAGTAAAATGTATAAATCTTTTAAATTAAGTATCTTAATGAAAGAAACATCGTTTGTAAAGAAAAAATCGTTGAAAAATTAATTCTATATATGAGAGGAGTGTGGAGGATATATAAGAGGAATTAAAAACATTTTATCTGATGTCAAGTTTACTTAATTAATAAACGTTTTATATTTATTAAATATAGTTGAACACCACTAAACCAAACAAATTTGGACCGTTTCGTGTTTCAAAAATTTGAGTCATCCGAAATTCCGATATAAATTGAATAAGAAAGGGAAAAAATAAAATCGATTGATAATTGAGATGTTAATATTTTTGTTCCTGTTACACTCTATGCATGCTAATATGCATGTGTCATTCTGCAGAAAACGTTACTTTTACAGTATAAAAAATACAGTAAATATATTTAACGCAAAATCGTTTATAGTAACATCCATAAAACAACGAAGTATTTAATTTTCTAGTTTCTTATTCTTCTAAAATATGAATTTTCTAAAATTCAGGTTTAACTAACTCATCTCTTGATTCAAAAGCACATCTAAAATTTTTGATATTTTCAGGAATACTGTAGATATACATCGATCTACGTCGATAATACATCATCCACGATTTCTGTTTTCATTTATTTGAATGTATCAACTATTTCTAAGAAAATATTTAAATGTTCATATATCGTTTCGCTTATAGACATATTTATTAACCGAAGCTGTTTTAATAGACTTGCCTTCTTCGCGGGTCCAGCCGATTCATAAACATATTTATTCTATAAAGCAGTTGATGTCATACAATGCTTAATATGATACAGTTCACTAGGATTTATGCCAATAATTATAACTGCAGGAGCTTTCTAATCAGCCTGGATCCACTTATTTTCCTCTACGGTTACTTCAGCTGGTTTTATTTCTTTACCGTTTACGGAGTCCCAATGATATTGGTTTATTAATACAGCTTCGATTTGAAGCTTCCAGCTATCAAAATTATCCTTACGGAGCTTTTCTGTCGTCATGACATGAGTCATAATTATATAGAGTTTCTCATAGCCAGAAGTAATAATGATTAATGAACAGAACGAATAATCGTTATTAGTTTTGATTTTGGCTTAAAAGTTCGAAATCCCCAAGTTCGAAATTAAAATAATTTCTGCTCGTTATAGCATTCCTATGGCCTATGACTAAATGTTGACTTTTGAGGCACGCAGAGTTAGCAGAGTAACTCGACATAAAATATTTATTTACGTAAACACGGATGCAAATATATTTATATAGATGTAATGAGACTAAGCGCTGACAATTTTCTGCTGAACAACCTACTGTTGCTCGGAGAGCGCTCTAATAGTATCGTCACTGTACGCAAGCGCATTTTGTGCAAAAAAGAGAAAATGAATGTCGTATTACAAAAATAAATATATCGTTTTATAATATTGTATGATATTTAATAATTTTAATTGGTAACCGAAATAAAATTTTTCGTTATGTTTTCAAGTTATTAGTATAGATTAAAAAAATAAATTTGCTCAATTAGAATGTTGTAATAAACACAACAGTTTTACGTTAAGCTTGTAAATATACTTAACATGAAACAAAATTAATGCTAGTATTACTCAAGAATACTTTTATTTATTTAGTATATATTTATTATTATTATTATTATTATTATTATTATTATTATTATTATTATTATCATCAGATTTTTTTTACATTTTGTAATTTTGTATATCATTGTGTATTTTATAACTATATTTATATATTTATATAAGCTACTTAGCCAATGAAAAATACCCAGCAATAATAACATGCGGACAAGGGTGAAAAGGTCAACCCAATGCAAACACGGTAGAATACAAATTTGCATACACAGGTAGAGTTGCAAAGAACCGGTTTATTTCCAATAGACCCGGTTTTTTCCTAAAAGACCTGGTTTATTCCCAAAAAACCCGGTTCATTCCCAGGTTTAAACAGGGTTTATTCTAGCCTTTGGAACTCTATACACAAGGCAAAGAACAATCCGATGAGAATCTGTAAATAGGTAATATTTACATACGGAGATGCGCCTTGAAAATTGGGTTTTCTTTCCTCCTATGCATCCTATGACACATTTATTTTACGTGCGATGAACTAAAAATGCTCTATGCGGCCGAAGAAAAAAGAACAAATAAGACACTGTTTAACAATTTTTTTTTTTGTTTACTCATGCAGTTTAGCAGCACGACGACGGTGGTTTATGGAAGTGAGATGAAGATGATGATTATGGAAGTGAGAAGATTTCCTTTTAAAGATAGAAGAAAGTGACTAAGCGAAAGGAAATATTTCTAATCATGAAAGTGTATACAAAATATGCCATATCGTAGAAATTACCGTTTATATCAGAAGTTAGGCTGATGAATCAATAAAGAAGCCTCGAACTTCGTTAACAACGCTTAGAATGACTCTCATCGTTTCTGAAAATATAAAAAAAATCTGACCTTCAACTACAGAAAAGCATGACATGCGTGTTTCAAAAAGCGTTAACAATACTTAGAAGGACTTTCATCGTTTCTGCAAAAAATAAGTTATTTGCATAAGAAACCATGATCATAAAGATTCTGCTAATTAACAAGGATTATGCACTATATTAAGAAGATAACAATAGTATGCTATGGAGTGAGATAATTTTGATAATTTTAAATTTTTCTGGCTATTCGGGTGCATTTTCCTTTTATAATTTTGTGCTTCTTTAAATTCCACATTTTCATATTAAATGGATTATTTTGGTAAATTTTTAATTTCAACATATTTGCGTAATATATATATGTATAGAGTGATTTTTTGCTGTGAGTTGGATAGCTTTAAATTCATTTCTTAGAGAATTATTAACCGAAGAATCATATGAATGATGTAATAATATTTATTTAGAAATACTGAATTAAGAATTTAGATAATATTTTTTTTGATAAAAATATATTTGTGATCGAATTCATTTAATATCTACATAATCATTATCTCTTTACATAAGAAAAATAAAGAATGCTTAATTCTGAAAAGTGTGCTTCGTCTGTTATTTTCTGAAATGTATTTCTATTATTTTCCTTTTAGATTCGCGATCATCATTTTATTCAAGAACCGCGTGTTTTTATATTTAATGAGTGTTCAAAGTTCATATAATTTTAATAAATGATGATTTTTCCTATGCATCATTTTTTTTTATTATTCACTGAGTCATTTGTAGGCTCCCTCTAAGTAAGCATATTGCAAGCGCTTTTATTTGATTCAATCATTAATAACATTTGAACCAACTTATCTTAGTTTTACGCTAACAACCTTCACACCATATCTAAGATGAGTGTTTTTGTGTACTAATTTTGTCTTACGATCCCATTGCAAGCTTGGTCCCCTCACATAAGCCTGTCAGCCTGTGTAATTTCCAGGGCCCCGTTTTAGCCCAACATAAATCATTAAAAATAATTAATCTTATTATTGAATGAATTGGCTTAACATATACAGGGTGTCCACGTATAACCGTAAAAAAATAGTTGAGAGAAAAATTAACATTTCACTCTAATATAATTTTGAAATCTGTAATCATTCTGACATATTACTGCAAAATATACAATTTTTACTGTACATATAAGAGGATAAAAATAACAGAATTTTTGTTAAATAAAAGGATGAAAAACAACAGCCTCAATTGTTTACAAAATGATGCAGATTTTAAAATGCTGTTAGATTACACTGTCTTTCAAATTTTGGGTTTTGCCATGTTTTTTTATCTTTTGAAAATTGATTCTTAGGTATTTTTTAGTGCTGAATCCGAAAATGGCCTTCATTTTAAACCGTCACTTTTGGATTTTTCTCAAATCGTAAATTTCAAAGTTAAAAAGCTCAAAGTTAAAATTCATCCCTCCTCCCCTCCCAACCTCATCGGACCCCTGAGCTGTTTAGCTGTAAGAAACCCAGAATAAGCCAAAAATTTGAATAAACTATTGAATTAAATAAAATTAAACTGAATAAAAATGTCTTATATCTATTTTATAATGTCAGATTTTTCGCTATTTGTTAACCTTGAAATTTACGATTTGCGAAAAATCCTGATATGATGGTTAAAAGTGAAGTTAATTTTTTTTTTAATTCAGCGTTAAAAAATACATAAAATGTAATTATAAAAGTTAAAAAAGACAACCATCGCATGTTTATGTTATATAATCTAAAACACTTTCTTAAACATGTTGACGTTAATCTATCCGAATTTTTTTTGTGTTATCCTCTAATATAAGTATGTATAAGATAGTAAGCGTCAAAAATCATAATAATATTACATTATCATCGGATTTAAGTAGTGTATGTAAAATTTAACTTCGATCGGACATTTGAAAGGGAGTTAAACTTCGAGTACAAATTTTAAACTGGAATGACGATCGTTGCAAGTTAAATAAAATCTTAGGAAAATAACATAATTTTTATTAAAAGAAATCATAGCATCAAATCCTTTCAAAATATAATATATGTTAAAATACAATTATTTTAATTAAACCGAAACTTAACTAATAAAAAATAAATGAAAATTAACTCAATCGTAATAGTTGTACGATTTCTTTCAAAGCGCAGATACCTTGAAATAAGTTTAAGTGCTTTATATACGACCCCTGAAAGCATGACCGAAATCATCTGTTTTGAGATGCAAAAAAGTGGTATAAGTCATACATTTCAAAGTTTCATAACTCGGTCAATTTTAATGTTAGATGAATGGGACTTTTTTTTGTCTTACTTGTTAGTGTCACAGTAAATTTTTACTAAATATCACTTATAGGACCAGGGACGTATAAAAATTATAATTTCGTAATTTTTAAATAAATGTCTTTATTGAAACAAATCACTTTAAATATAATTCTTTACCTTATTTAAACCATTTTTGTAATTGGAAGTATGCATCTAGGACCAACGGTTGCAAAAATAAAGGTCGGTCAGGTTATACGTGGACACCCTGTATATATCGTGTAAAACAAACAACAAATAAAACATTATTAGCGTTGAATGCAATTATCTGCTTAAATGAACATTTTTTTATATATAATTATTATTAAACATAATTTAAATATGAAAAAAAATGTTCATTGTACATTCGAAAGAGTGACTGAAAATAAATTGAAGAACTTACTAATTAGACGCCTTTGCCATTACTTGGCTACGATTAATGTCAATTTTTTTCTGCTATTAAAATATTACTTTGTCGTCTATAACTTTGGACGTTATCGGTGTTTGTTTATATTGTCAAAATTTGACAAAGGAGACAAAATAAAATATGATCTGTTAAAGTGTTTGATAAATACTTTTTCTTACGAAAATAATCTGTTTTACTTAATTGGAGAAAGATCCGTTATTTGATTTGCAGCCAAGTATCTAGCGTGGTTTGATGCAAATTTAAATTTATTCGTGTATCCTGGTTTGTTCGTTTATGTGAGGCAAACAACCACACTTCAATTTAAATATTTACCTCTATATTTTCTTAACACCTGTCTATATAATGAGATATGTAAACCAGGTTTACAAAATTTACACTTGAGTGTTAATATTTGCATTGATGTTTGTGTAACTGCCCTTGGAAATTTTAAACCCCATTGTTGCCATTGTTACTCGTATTTGATAACAATATTGGGGACAAAACCTTCAAAGCGAGCAAAACTGATTGATATTAAGCGAAGTATATTTTTTTATCACAAAATAAGCCGCCTAAAAGGAATATTCCGTCGTAAATTCCCAGCACTTATGTTAACCTCGACACTATCTCCCTCTTGAATGAACTATAATTTTCTTGTTGACAGCCACGATGCAAAGTTCCAATAACGAATTTTTAACACTTATTTAATAGCTGTTAAGTTTCTTTTTATGGAGGAAAAACACTGCACTTCGAGAATTTCAAAATTAATCGTTTAACAATTTGGTGCTAATATAATCAGGCAACATTTATTTTTACTTATTTTTTACACTAATAAATTTATTTTATCATAATTTTTTTTATATTTTGCAGTTAATAAAAATAAGTGAAATATAATAAATTCAATATCTGCATTTATTTTTAAAGATCAACATGCTAAGAAATATTATTATTTTTCAATAATTTTTTTCATTAGCAGGACACATTTTATTTGGATTTCTTGACATTTAAATAAGTGTAATGTCTAATCGTAAGACATTTCGGACTACCTGACTTCGGATTAACTGTTATTAAAATATTGTATTTCAATTATAATCTTTGAAAAACAGTAAAGATATAAATAATTAAGCAGATGTTTGTATGCATTTTCTTTTGTTTATAGAAACAGTAATAAATGCAAATAACATAAAACGACTGTATTGATGCTTTTAAATTATTATAATAATTTAAATTTAAAATTATTTGTCAAAATGTGTTTATTCGTAACAACATGGCAGAAAAAAAGTTTTTAGTGGTTAAAGTGGAAATTCTGTAAAATTATAAATAGGCAATCAGAAAAAGCGAATATCATCCATTTATATCATAACCTCATGCATTTATAAATGCAAGAAAGTCATAGAGAGACAAATTAAAGAACTATTATGAAAAGTACTAGGCACTACTAAAGCATTCTACTACGAATTCTGCCATGTACTGCTTAGACAAGCTTTAAAGAATGGTCACATGAGTAAGAGGTCTGAGTAATACCAGTCTATTCTTTATAATAGGATATTAGCCAATGAAAGGGAAGCCTCTTCTAGTTGTGCTTTTGTGGGGTATGAATAGGAGAATTCCGCTACTGTATGGCTCAGATTAGAAAAACTCTGAGTAGGTTTCTTATTTTCGAAGGTGCCAAAACTTGTAGTGAGGGAACTTCGACCGTAGGGGCTGAAGAAGAAAAGACTGCGATAATTATCGGAATTACCGATTGTACGGGAGAAAATTGGCAAGAAACGAAAATACCGGTCTTTCCAAAATTAAAATCGACTCACCAGTTATCCTGACAACAGCACGGAGCCGAGATCATTCCCAGAGTCTTTCTTATCACAGACAAGCAGTAGCTTCGTATTTACTAGTACAAGAACAGCCAGTGAAGAAATGACATGCCGTCAGATGGATTAAGAGAAACTTGAACTTTGTCTCCTCCTTATATTACTTTCTTTTCGGAATGGTCTATTTTTGGAACGCATGCCAAGCTCCATCTTTTAAGCTTAGTCAAGCAGTAATTTCGTATTATTTATCCACTTACTCGTCTCCCTCGTCAGATATACGACCGAATATTATTGTTTCTAAATCGACTGCATTCGTGACTTTTCTTACGCATGCGCAAGTCTTCGGCCAAGATAACATATACAATAAACTACATGAAATATTGTTTTTAAATACAATTCCATGTCCAGAAAAAGTAATACTAATACCTTGTTCAATGCGATTTTGTAACTAAAAAAGACATTTCAGCTATACAAATTAGACTGCTAAGTTGTTAAAATATAAAATTAATAGTTTTCAATGGTTATCTATTAAAATCCTACCGTGATTAAAAATAAATAAATAAATAAATAAATTGAATTTGTGAATTTCTAGAACATCTTCTTCAACAATTTTTTGTAGCAGACATGTGATTTTCTCACACTTTACAGTTTTATTTAACATTTTTTAAAAGAGAAGAAAATGATTCTTACTTATTGATATCACCAAATGTTGAAAACTGCAATAGATTAACGTATACATATTTAATTCCTTAAAGGTGTAAAATAAAAACATTATAAATAGTAAAATAACTTTTTTTAGTGTTGAAATGTTTAGGCTCTATAAGAGACAATATCAAAACATATAAGAATATTTTATATTTCCACGGTTTTTGAAGTTATTATTTGAAAAGGTATCATTTTAATCCTTCACCTACTTTTTAAAATTCGCACGTAATTTTTTTATTTTTACTTGGTTATTTATTTCCATATTTGTAACCATGGAGTACCCATAACAAACATTTATGTTTATTAATAATGTTTTTATTTTACACCTTTTAGCAATTAAAGGAAATATATTATTACAAGGTGTTATAAATTTTTATATGTGTTATAGATTACCGTAATTCAAATTGTTTACACATATCCATTTAAAATATTAATATTTATAATTTTTTAATGTTTATTGTTCATAATATTTATTATTACACTTCTATATAAGAAATTGGATTTTTTCTAGAAAATTGTTGTTTTATTTTATGAAAACTTTCATTCAACACTGAATGGTAATTTATTAATAATTTATTAAGAAACCTCTTAAAATATTAATGATTAATCGTCTTCATAATGTTTTTACTCATGGCATTTATTACAATAATTATGTTTGATGTACGGCCTAGGCAAGTTTCGTTTTTATTTATGTGGATTATTTCACTTATTTACATTTAAACGTATACCTAATATTTTTGTTTCTCAAAGGAAAAAAAAAAGAAGGGGCAATTAATTATTTTGTATTTTATGAAGCAGTGTTTGCATTTTATTGTTACATTTTTCCTGCCACCCCCCGATCTTGTTTGAAATAAAATACAATTAAACAACTAGTTTATTCAATGGAAGTACTGGCAGAAACAGATTATGTAAATTTTATGGATTTTTTCTCTTTTTCATGTAATATTGATTTATCCGGAAACATCTATCCAAAAAACTATCGGTAGATTATATTATTGCTATAATTAAATAATAGTATACAAATTCGGTTTTTAAATGCAGTAATACAGAAATAATATGTCTTCATCTTAAAGACGACGTTATCACTATGGCAACTTAGAATCATTACCTATCATGGGTTATCATTGCATTAATTACATATGATAGGATTTAATAGAATGAAAAAAATATTTTATTAATAGCTTTTAAAGTTTTGATTCGATTTTCATAAAGGACATAAAGGACAGAATGTTTACAACACGATATTGAAACCCTCAAGGTCAGGATCAGAGATGCTGTGTATAGTGTGACAGCCCGAATGTTGGAAAATACGTGGCGAGAAACGGAATATCTTCTTGACAATCTTCAAGCGACCAAGGGTGCTCACAGCGAAATTTTACTGACGTAAGTACTTCTATTAAAAACTTCATAAATGTCTTTACAATATACTGAAACAAGCATATGCTTAGTTATATTAGTGTTTCTGAAATAATTTTTTGTAAGATGGGGAAGACTTTATGACCACCCTATGTTAATAAAACGTTATTATTAAAATAGGAAATATAATGTAGCAATAAAAATCTTTCTTTTAATTTATGTTTGCAGTTATAGTTAAAAAGGTAACATCATCGGCTTTCTTCAATAATATAAAAAAAAAATGTTGAAGTCTTTACATAATTTTTTTTTTAGATTTTGAGTCGTTTTTCAACAAATTTATCATTGAAAAAAAAAGCGATTTGCTTGATCACATTCTGAAAAAGAATTTCTAAAGAAATCAATTCCCATGAATTGAATTTATGTCATAAATTTTTTTTGCTACGTTTTTAAGTGCACATCATTGCACTCAGCGAAATTACAGTACTTTATATCGTAATATGTCTGAACTGTATTTCATTTTCCTCGAGTAGAAATACGAAAATTCTCAAAATATTTGCAGACAGTCTTCTGAATATTTGCTTTAATATATATTTGAAAACTTCTTCTTTTTTATACAGCATATGTATTTCACGCAATTTTATGTTGAAATCAAAAGGATATTTTTACCATTTTTAGTGTAATGGTATATATTTTTAAATTGTTATTTTAGCGTTCATATATGTTTCAATGTATAAAATTTGTATATATAAGCATATTTATCTGTTATTTTATGTTGTTAGTTGTTTTGGAAAGAGAGCACTTTTGAAATCCAAATGAGACTTTAGAGTTACATAAAAACAACAGAGAAATAAAATGACAAACATAATCAACTTTTTTCTTATAAAATTCGTTAAGAAGAAAAACAAAGAACTCAAGATAAAATTAATTACATATAACTTTTATCATATTGTATCATTTGTATATCTAGTTAGTATACTTTTAGCGATTTCATATATATATTTTTCAAATAACATGAATGTTCTGTTTATTCATCAGATGTGCAAGAACTTCAGTGAACTTTAAAGAAATTCAAACTGTTCTGATTTTTCAAATTTCTGTATACTAATTAAACACAACGCTATGAAAACGTTGAAAATCCAGATATTTCGTTTTAATTTTGTTTTTAAATCGTTTTATCCACGGTGTACAACTATCTCCTGCTAAATATATATTTATATTTTAATTTTATAGAATATTGAATTTTTAATGTTCACCTTTACATGTGGGCTGTGACAGAATCTGTGATATTTTATCATATATTCTAGATATATCCACTATACAAAGGTTGGTTGAAAAAGTGAAATTTTGATTGCCTTATTCATTTTGTTTTTCTGAAAAGTGTTTAATGCTTTCTGTACTCATATATATTGAAAATACATGTTATTTACCTGTCTTATTTTTGGCCTAAAATGCTATGAATGTACGTTTTGTGTCATGAATTATTCAGATTCCGTTATACAGGGTTGTTCAGTACTATATGTCAAAAATGTAAAGGCAGGTAGGGGGGGGGCTAAATAAGCAGATTTTCTATAGGATTGCGTGTGCTAATTTCGCGTTGAGCCGGTAGAGAGCGCTGATGAGTGCGGCGTGTAAAAGAACTGTGTTAGCCGGATTCTTCATTTCCCGCAAGGATCTCGAGCAGCATGCATCGTTTCTTGCCGACATATATTTAATGTATGGGTCTGCACAAGGAAATGGATTAGCTGCGCAAAGGATTTACAGGAAATTAATCCCAGAAAGAAATCAACCGGATTTTCGAACATTCGAGTGTCTGCATCGGGAGTTAAGCACGAGTGGAGCGTTTTATGCTTCCAGGCGTGATACTGGCATTGTAAGACATCGCAGAACTCCTGCAGCGGAAGAAAAAATACAAAACACAAAAGAGGATGATCCGTCGACAAGTTCGAGAGCTATAGGACTTGCGTTGGGTGTTAGGTATGCAGCTGTGTTGAGGAATTTACATGAAGACGGAATGCATCCGTATCATTTACAGAGAGTGCAAGCAATGGCCCCTGACGATAATCTTCCACATCTCAACTTTATTTGTTGGTACATACAACAGACTGCAGCCAATCAAACCTACCCTGTAAATGTTTTATTCGCTGATGAGGCTACTTTTACACGGTCGGGTTTGTTTAACATCCCTAATACTCACCTGTGGGCTCATGATAACCCACATGGCACAATATCACACGCCTACCAAGAAAAATTTTCCATTAAAGTTTGGGAAGGCATTGTGCACAATAACTTAATTTGACCATACATTCTACCTATTCGTTTGTCTGGCCACACATACAGCATCTAACTAGTGGTAAGAAGACAACAGGAGGTCATAGCTGAACTTCTGTTCGATGTTCCTCCAGCTGTTCGCAGACGAATGTGGTTCCAACAGGATGGAGCCACACCTCACTTCAGGCGAGACGTCAGGAATCACCTGGACTGTCTATGGCCAGCAGTGGATAGGACGGGGCGGATCAGTTATCTGGCTACCGCGTTCTCCTGATTTAACCTTGCTTGGACTTTTCCTTTTGGGGTCATATTAAAAGCCTCGTGCAGAAGATCTTGTTGCCCGCTTACATATTGCTGTTGGACATTTGCTCGACATGCCTGACGTCTTTTCTAATGTACGCCGCTCCATGCGCTGCCGATGTGAATCTTGCATCGCTGTTCGTGGCCGCTCTTTTGAGAAGCTCCATTGTAAACTGTTAATAAATTTTTGTTTTCTTTTGTCTTTTCAGTTTGATGTGATTCATACTGTTTTACGCGCTAGCGCTTTAATGCGGCATTACCGAACACACTTTCCTATACGAAATCTGAATTTTAGGTCCCCTCTAACTGCCTTTACATTTTTGACATATAGTTCTGAACCACCCTGTATATAATGTGAACAAGCCATAATTCGATCTCAGTTAATTTGAAATTTCGACTATTTCGAACTAGTAATAAAATACCGAAAATCTTGCGCTAGAACTAATATTAAAACTAATTCGTTATTTCGAACTTATTTTTACTACATCATTGAATTCGAATTCAGCAACGTAGGAAAGATCATCCAAATCTTCCAAATAAACATATAAAAATTCTACGTCTTCGGAATTTTTAGTACCCCAAAAAAAGAAGAAATAGAAAAATGAAAGGCTCTATTGATATTGTATTGTGGATCTCTAAATTTAAAAAGTCTGTTAATGTAATGGACACGGTGATTATTTTCTCACGTGCGCAGAATACCAAAAAGAGGTCTAGTTCACATTTCTGAGTTTTCGGTAATTGGTATTTTACGAAACCACTACATAGGGCAAATAAAATAAATCTACAAGGAAAAAAATATTTTATTTCACTCCATTTGTTATAATGCATGCATATATTACACTGTATTGGTTAGCTTGTGTACGTCATGCAAATGATCGTGATAGCGGCATAAAATTAGACTGTCACAAAATCAAAGAAAAATTCCGTTACGAAAATCTACCGCTTTCTGAATATACAGGTCTATTCTATATGATGGACCAATTTTCAAAAAAATGTATTTATTAAAGTACAATACCAAAATGAACAACCTTTATAACCAATAAAAAGAGGAAGTTTCAAAGTTTTTTTAAAACATAAATGTTCAATGTGTCCACCGTTTCCTGCACGGCAAACATCTACGCGATATCCAAACTCGTTCCACACACCAGAAAGCGTATCTGCTGTTACTGAGTGCACGGCTTTCAAAGCGATGATAGTTCCAGTGGAGGCCGTTAGAGGGCGCGTGGCAATAGGCCACTGCGAGCTGAGTTCATTGCTGCCATGTACTAAGTAACATCAGATACGCTTTCTCGTGTGTGGGACGAGCTTGGCTATTGCGTAGATGTTTGCCGTGCTGCAAACGGTGGACACATTGAACATTTATATTGTCTTTAAAAAACCTTTGGAACTTCCTCTTTTCATTGCTATAATGATTCTTCATTTTGGATTGGTACTTTAATAAATACATTTTTTTTTTAAAAAATGGGTCCATTATTTAGAATAACCTTGTATAATAGTAACTAATAATTGCCTTAGAACGCATGCATATAATTAAAGCCTCAGAATTTTCAAGGAATCTGGAACCATTATTTCAGATTAGAAATGCTTTGTTTAATATTTAAATAGTAGATTCTGTAGTTCACTCGCATAATCATTGAATTTGTATTATTTTCGTGCATCTTAATATGACAAGAAATTATATAAGCAATTTGGTAGAACTGTAAGCAACGTAGGAGAATCAAGGCTATATTTTAAGCATTAAGTGAGCTGTTATTTTTGTTACATCGAATTATGTGAGTAAGGAATGTTGCAAGCTATAGCTAAAAGGATAATACCATTGGTGTTTTTAATTGATGAAAAAATATCATTCCAATACTTTGAATTTCGTTTCAGCTTTTAAGTCATGATAAAATAAATTTATCATTGAAAAAAGCAATTTAATTCAGATAAGAAAACGCTAACAAATCCAATTTCCACGAATTGTTTTGATATTCTAAAAAAGTTATTGTTACGTTACTGAGTGCAGACTATTTCACTCAGCTAAATTACAGTACTTTATGCCGCAAAATATATGCGAACTACATTTATTTTACCTGGAGTAAGGAAATAAAAATTTTAAAATATTTGTAGACATTCTTTTGAATATTCTCTTTGAAATATATTTGAAAACGCAATTTTTTATACAGCATCTATATTTTGAAAAGTTTAAGAGGGGATCAAAAGGAAGAATTCACCCTTTTAAGCCTATTAGAATAATTTATTTAAATAGATACTTTAGTTTTCACATATGGTTAAATTTCGAAAATTTATATCTATAATCTTACTTATCTGTTATTTAATACATTTTCTTTCTTTTTAAAAATGTAAATGGGGCATTAGAGTACCTCAAAATAAACAAAATGTATACGATTTGAAAATTTAGATCAATTTAAAAGAGCTTTGACTTCAAAATAAAAATTCTCTAAATACAAAATTATAAACTGGTACATAATTGTACAAATTTGTCTAATTCGTTAAGAATATCAAGAAACTGCACAGAGATAAAAATAATTACATATTCTATTCATCTGTATGTCTGATTAACTTACGTTTGACAATATGTTTTTCTGTTTTTTTTTTTTTTTTTTTTTTTTTTTTTTCAAATTAAATGATTGTGCATTCGTCAGATGTGAAAAAAAAAAAAAACTGTAGATATATTAAAATAAAAAAATGCTTTTTTTTTTACCTGTTCTCAATTTTAAATATTTCTGTATTGAATTAAAGTATTTATTAAATACTAGGTACCCGCCCGGCGTTGCCCGGGCCCGAGATAATTACAATCTCAGAGCAAGGTGTTAACCCCCTCTCTCCCCATATCCACAAATATAACGAATAATTTGCTCAAGAAAACCACCTTCAACTACATTAACGCGATCATTAAAAAAAGAATTATATTTTACTGATGATTAGAACATAACGAAGACGCTACGCTAAAATAGCCGGCAGATGACAACACTTCCCATCCTCAATTTCATATCTATATCTTAATTAGTTATCTCAATTTTTTATCATTAGTAAAAATTGGCAATTATTTCCTTTCATTTTCTGTTTCATTTCACATATTTAAAAAGTTACAAGATGCAGAATTAATATTTATAGGGAGCTTCAAACTGTCAGACATCTGTCGAGCAGAAAATTGACATGCCATCTTACGCGCGCGATTACAAAATAATTTTTGCATCTAGAAAAAAAAAAGGAGCCTAATTATACTTCATATTCTAATAATTACACTGAACCTATATAAATTTGTATTTAAAGCATTTGTATATTTTTAATGCAAAGTTGTATTGAGCTAATACAATTTTTTTTTTTTAATTTTCAACATAATAAATCCATCACAAAAATATTTTTTTTATGATAAATATGAAATTTTAAGTTCATTTTATGCAGACCAACATGATGCATATTTTTGGAAAATATCATGAAAAAATAATGATAAGTTTTTGAGATATCATGCGCGTTATGCCCCAAACCATCATTTTGAGATAAATGACTTCAAAGTTTTCGGTAACGCCGCTTCAGCTTTGAGTGGGTATACTTCTAAAATCCATAACGTCTGTTCTAATGGGATTTTCAAGAAAGTATTTACACTAAAATGTTCAGAAAAACTAGAAGTTTAATATATAAAAAATTAAAAAATCAAAAATTTTGAAGGTTTAACAGTCCTGAGACCTCTTAAGACAACATTTTGCGTATAATGAAACTGTTAGTCTGTTTTCTTTTTTACGAATAACATGCGAAGGTCATCGGTTAAATATTACCCTTTCAAAAAATTCCTTCCCGAATGTCACATTTGCGAATTTTGTTTCTTTTGCAATGTTTAAAATTCTGTATCCGCTAATTTCCATCGAAATACGAAATAACAAAGGACAAAATATTCATTTACCAGGCCTACATTTTCTTTAATATAAATTATTTCCAATAACTAACGCACTTTGCGATTTTGCTGGAACTTTTGCAAAATGGATTGGGAGTGGTTTGATATTTCAGTTTGTTTCTGAAACTTTTAGCAATGTTTTGAACTAAATATAAATATTTTACCACAAAAAAAATTATACAAGTGCTTCGAAAACATCGCATATATAAATCATAAAAATTTCAAAGAGTTGACAAAAATTGCATTCAATATATATATATATATATATATATATATATATATATATATATATTAACTTTAAAAGTATTCGATCGAAAACAGTGAAAAAAAAACTGTTTTTCCGAGCCTCTTTCAACTAAATGCCCAGATAACGCAAATATTGTGGCATATAGGGAATAACGTGGAATAGCAAGGAAGAACGTGGTATATAGCCACCTTATACATGTTTTACATAACAGTTGATCGCTGTTCCCTTAAATATTGGTATACTAAAGTTTGTTATCACTGGATCAGGCTACGCCAGTCTTTGTTTAAAAATACAAAAAACAAAACAGACAGGAGCGTACGTAGCACGTCCACTATACGCTTCTGAAGTCAGTGGGCCCGGCAGCTCTAGGTTTGATTTGATAGTTTTCCATTTAAAAATATAAAATCATTCAAATTCGATGGTGTACGCTGCCGAATGCAATGGGAGCTCCTGGAATTAGATTCATTTGGAAAGATTTTTGCTTAAACATGTAAATTTCTTGCATATTGATTTTAAGTATATTTAAGCTTATCCCGTGTTTATGCTACGCCGACCTTTCGTGTAGAAACATAAAATCAAAACAGACCGTAGCGTGTGTAGGCACTACCGAAGAAGGATGAAAAAGTCAGTGGGGCCCAAAACTCTGGGGTAGTTTCGTTGTATATTTCAGTTAAAAAATATAAATACAATCTATACTTATAAAGGAGTAGCTTGATTTTCTCATAATCAACGCCGAACCTCAACCGTTTGTCCTAGAACAATGAAATTTAGAAGATATGTTCTTTACACAATGTAGGCGCGTACTAAGAAAGTACTTTTGTAAATTCATAACATAAGGGGGTCAAATGTGGTGTCAAAAATTTTAGATAATTTCGTCTCTTCGACATATCTCAGCAGGAGTTTTACGTAGGAGCATGAAATTCGGGATAACAATACTACTAAAGAATAGTTAAACATCTATATCAGGCGATTTTAGAAATTCAATCATTAAGTGGGTTAAATGGGGGTTCAAAAACTTTCTGTGATTTCACATTTTCTCCATATTTCAGCAGTAGTTTTAGGTAAGAGCGTGAAATTCAAGATAACAAATCTAATGAAAAAATAATTAAACACGTATTGAAGCGATTTTAGAAATTCAACCCCTAAGGGGCTTAAATGGGGGTCTGAAGTTTTAAGTCATTTTGCCTTTTCGCCATTATCTCAACAACAGTTTTAGTTAAAAGCGCGAAATTCAGGATAACAAATGTACTAAAAGTTAGTTAAACACATATTTCAGCGATTTTAAAAATTCAACCGCTAAGGGGTTTAATGCGGGGTCGAAAGTTTTCAGTCATTTCACGTTTTCGCCACATCTCAGCAGCAGTTTAAGGAGAAACGGAAAATTCAGGGTAAACAATATACTAAAAAAATAATTAAACACATATTTCAGAGATTTTAGAAATTCATTTATTAAGGAGGTTAAAAGAGGGATCGACAGTTTTAGGTCATTTTGCCTGTTCTCCATATCTCAGCAGCATTTTTAGTTAGGAGCTCGGAATTCGGGATAACAAATTTACAAAAAATATAGACAAACATATATTTCAGCAACTTTAGAAATTCAGCAACTAAGGTGGGTTAAATAGGAGGTCAAATATTTTAGGTCATTTTACCATATCTCAGTAGAAATTATAGGTAGAATCATGAAACTCAAGATAATAAATCTACTAAAAAATAGTTCAACACGTATTTCAGCGATTTTAGAAATTCAGACACTAAGGGGTGTTAAATGGGGGTCGAAAATTTTACGCCATTTTGCCATATCTCACTAGAAGTTACAGTTAGGAGCGTGAAATTCGGGATAACAAATCTATTAAAGGATAGTTAAACATGCATTTCAGGCGATTTTAGAAATTCAACTACAAAGGGGGTTAAAGGAAGGGTCGAAAATTTTCGGTGATTTCACCTTATCACCATATTTTATCAGCAATTTTAGACATAAATAATTTTTTTTCATGAGCCCCCGGATAAAGTAATACCGGGCCCGAACTGTGATTATCTAGGGGTAGGGCCAAGTAGTACTTTGTATCTGGGCCTCACTCGGAAGCGACCGGCTAGTCGTTCATATTCGTCGGTGTTTAATTCCGAAGGTGGTGGAGTCCAAAGCATTGTTTTCGTTTGGAAACATTTTCGTTTTAAAATATAAAATTAAAACAGACCGAAGAGCCCGAGGTGTACGCAGTGTGTACACTATCGAAGGGAGTGGGAACCCGAATATTAGATTCGCTTGTATACATTTCCTTTCAAAAATAAAAAAATAATAAACACGATCAGATCATACGTAGCACGCCCTGGGTAAGCTGCAACAGACATCGGGGCTAATGTCTCTAGTTTCTGTTGACTAGATTTTCACTTTAAACTCAAACAATACGTATGTACTCTGTCAAAGGCATTAAAGCTCCAAAAGTTAGGTTCGTTTAGAAAGATTTAAGTTATAGATATGTAATAATTCAACACTAATTTCAGGTATATAAGGTTATTATAACGGGACCGTGCAACACAGGACGGATTGGCTAGTAATAAATAAAAACTAAGATCAAATAATTGACACTGTGAAAAATTTCCCCTGGTAAAAATGATCTTATGCTCCAATGAAAACATGCACTTTTTTATAAAGAGGAGACGTTTTTAGGTAGCTTTCAATACAAAAAAGTATAAAGCTACCTATTGCAGCCATTCGGAGGAAAGCAGTTCCGGAAAATTTCGATATATTTTCACCGATCATGACCCCCAGACAATAAAACCACCCTCCGATCAAATGCTGATATATATACATATATATATCTGACCTATGTCATACGATAACGCTCGTATTTATAAATCAATTTTGATGAAACTAATTGTGTGTATTAAGCTCACCAATGTCTCGACCGAGTTCGTTGGCCAGCTTGGTTCGCCATTTCGTTTCAAGATGGCGGTCATTTAAAAATTTAAAAATAAAATAAATATACAAAAAAGTTAAAAATTCAAATTTATTTTACGTGTTAGGCCTTGATACAAGAATTCCAGAGCATTTTTTGGTTTACCTATATCTTAAAAAATGGCTGAGATAGAGCAGTTTGAAATTCTAGGTTGGCTGACAATTTGAAACAAAACAACACATTAACGCGATTACTCGCAAATTATTTTCTACTATTTATATATATTCATATCCGTTAGCGCCAAATTCTCGCCAAAATTGGCGACATTTGGCGAAATATCGCCAAATTTGGCGACCAAAATAAGTCTTCATAAATGAAGCCAATTTGGCTATTGCTCAATAATTTGGCGAATTTCTTATTCAAATTCAGTATTAACGAATATTTTGTAAACTTTTCTTTGCATTTTAACTTGCTGTTTCCGTGTAACATTAGCTAAAATTTTAAAACGAAGATATAGGAAAGCTACCTTTTCCTCCCGGTACAGGCCGGAAGGACTTTTTAAAATTATGACCTCCTTTTCAATGAAGTTTCAACTCTACGATGTGATGAGGTTAATAAAATAAAATAAATATTAAAATTGAATTTACATAACCCAGCTTTTGGAAATTTTAAGTTATTTTAAATGTAGATATTTCGCTATTTCTCATAAAAAAAATGCATTTTCATACGTATTTCTTATATTCTGGATCCTAGGTTTATTTATTTATATTCTGTTTCGTATTAATATATTTTCATAACTGACGACAAATTTAGGAGCGAGAGATTTGAATGCAAATCCATATTTAAATTCCAGGGCCATCTTGATTTAAATGCGTTGATCTCAGTACCACGGAATACAAAATCCATAAATGCACATTATTTCGAGGCAATCATAATAAAATATTTAAAAAATTCTCTTTAATTGTATAGAGAAAATAAAACCAAAAAAATATCTAATCGATAAAAATATAGACATCCTTGTTATTTTCCATTTTTCAGCAAGGTTGGATTTATTCCGGTATCTACAATTACGAAGAAATTTTATTAAAACAATTAAAATTAAATCTGAGTAATACAAATGTAAATAAAAAATGGCTTGTACGGGCTTATCTACTATTGTCTATACTGGAAATAAACTTATTTATTAAAATTGGTACTGTTGAACACCCGGGGAAGATGACAAAAAACCTGAATTTTGTTTAAATAAATATATAAATAAATATATATATACGGTAATGTTTCATTAATGGTTATATATATATATATATATATATATATATATATATATATATATATATATATATATATATATATATATGTATGTATGTATGTATAATAATAAACACCTAAAAATGGCTAGTGCGGAATCATCTACGAATGAATATCTTTTAAATAAAAAAATGTATGTTTATTAAAATTGTTTTAGTAGAATGTTCGAGGCAGATGACGAAAAAACCGAAATATATTGAAAGTCTAACAAATCATTTTATATGCTTGTAGTTATATAAAATATAGGAAATATAAATTTACAATTTCATTAAAATAATTAGTAAGCTATGTGTCTTACATAATTCAGTAAATATATATTTTTTGAAATTTTATATTGTATTTTAACTCCTTCCCCTCCAAATTTTGGGTTTACAATAAAATCATGACGTACTCAGTATACGGTATGCATATGAAGTGATTAATTCACTTTTGCACTACTACAAGGTATTTAAAATGGCTAATGTGTATATATATATACACATATATTATTATTATTAATATTATTATTATTATTAAAATATATCGTGTTTTCAAACGTACACACGTATATGTACTAGTATTTAAAATCAAATATTTATAAGAGTTATTCTGGAAAATAATATTTATAAGAGTTACACTGGAAATATAATGTTAAAAATGTATTATATACATAAGATAAAAAGGTATTTTTGTCTTATACAGTAGCTTATAAGTAGTATATATTGCATGATTTTCTTTCATTATGCCAGTATACGTGCTTTGAATTTAAGATTGCCTCTTGTTTCACTCCTTTCAGAGTATACTTACATTTCTGAAAGTAAGGAAACCACTTCAATTCTTGCTCTGATTACTTTCATTTTCTCCCAATTAGAACTTGTTCAGTTAGAAGCAGCAAGGTAAGAAAGTACGGAATACTTTTTCTTCTTTTTTTATTTCTTCGGAGTTTTGTTATTTCTTTTAACACGCAAATTTTGAATGAATTATCCCTATTTTTGTTTTAATATACACTAGTTTATAATATACATCATGAAATTCATACAATTAGTGATGCTTTTGGTATCAACTAAATTGTACTTGCAGCAGATCCTTTCTATCTCTATATATGATACGATTGGTATAAATTAATGTAAAACTGTTTGTATTTTATTTCACTTCTCTTTTTGTGAACTATATATCCAATATTTTTTTTGTTTGTGAATTCAGATTAGTCATAAATTTATGATTAGATAAAAATTATATTTTCATGACATTTTAATATTACTTTTATTATTATTATTTTATGTTTATAAAGCCGGGCTCCTCCGGTTTACGGACCTGAACGTTTGTCTTATTTGCCTATTAGTTAATACCACTCTGCCCAATAACACACTTAACTGGATAATTTCTTTATTGACTTTTATAGGCGTATGATTGTAGAAAACATACTCTTAGGTTGCGACCACGGATTAAATGGGCCAACTTGCCCCATATCGTCGTTTTGTATTTGATCATCGTATCAAAATATACTGCTAATATTTTTAAAAATCAGTACATAGGAAATATGCTCTGAACAACGATCTTTTAGACTGCTATTCACCAAAATGAAACGTTAATTCAGAAACAAATCAGAAAAGATTATTTATACGTGCAAAAAAAAAAAAAAAAAAAAAAAAAAAAAACTTACCTGAGTGAAAATTTGAAGTGGCTTTCGTTTGATTACTTGTTCACTGTTTACGCTGTTGTGGGTGAAAAAAGACATGGTAAGACACATGTCACTTAGCTAGCAACGCTATCCACAAGATAGTTGGAGAAATATCGCAGATTGGCCAAAGTGCTCCTATAAATGCTAACATGCCCCTGTCTCCTCTATGTGTAACATTTGTAATGTCATAATATTTTCTCATAATTTCTTTATAATCGTTTCAAAGCAGATAGTAATGCAGATAATGTTTTGAACAAACTAAAAATGTCTTGACGAAATGGGCTGTGATTGCAGATTTGCATATTTAAAGCTTCTAGAAATATAAATTTCTGTTACAAAATTCATAGAATACAATTAATATTATTTTCGACAATTTATTTCGACAACAAAACATTTTGTTGTCAATAAATATATAACGATCAATATAATTTTTTTCTACCGGCTTACACAGGCCGAAGCGCATACGGAGAGTCAAATCCGGTCGTGCGCGCTAAAACTCCCTCAGGACTTGGTTTCGGTGGTCGAAAACGCGCCGGGCGCTCCTCAGGTGCTAGGCGGCCTAGCCTAGTTTTACAGGCTCACACATGCATTCATTCAAACATATCATCAACTATAGCTTACTCTGCTGATATTGTCTAAATATCATTGGTGTAACCAAAAGGACCGACTAATCAAATTTTCTCGAACATATGACCTACCCCAACAATCTTCTCGTGCCCGAAAATCATAGGATGCAAAATTTAGTCTAAATAGTCTGAGCAGTTTTGTAGATAAATTTTTTTTGACCCACAGTGACCCAAAAATTACCCAGTAATCTAATTTTTTCGGACATGTAACCTAACCCAATGGTTTTCTCGTGTCCGAAATTCGTAGAGTACAAAATTTAATCAAAATCGTTACAGCCGTTTTTTAGATACAATTAACTTGACTCTGACCCATGGTGACACAAAATGACCCAGTAATCGAATTTACGCGAACATGTGAGCTAGCCCAAGGGTTTTCTGGTGTCCTAAAACGATAGTATTAAAATCGTTAGAGATGTTTTTAAGATAAAATTTGCACATATATATATATATATATATATATATATATATATAACCATAGACACACACAAGATATGCTCGTATTAGAATATATGATTAACGGTTATCCTAACTCAGAATGTACAATTTAGATATCCATGCACTTTATATATAAGGAATTAGTTAGGTAATATTAAAAGCTATATTATGCTATTCATATTATAAGAAACTGGGAGTAATCCTATTTAGCGTCATCTTCGTGCCTTAATCTCCAAAGTAACTAAAGTAAACCTTTCTGTAAGTACTTTTGTAAGCCTTCTGAAATGTTCTGCTTTATTAACTACCTACTGAAGAAGGAGAATATGACTGAAGGATTATCTGAAAGCTAGTCATTATTTTATGTGCATCTTTATTATTTTTTATTTTTTATATTCAATAACGGCTACATGATAGGTTTAATATTTTTTTCGGAAACGCAGAAATTGAATCAAAACCACGAAGATTATTTTACGCAATTTTTTCAAATACATAACAGGATGAAACGGCGGCTTTAAAAAATATATTTCAGATTTTTATAGGTAGAGTAATACTAATTATACTTGGTAAAGTATTTTAAAGTGAAAAATAAATAACATAGAAAAACAATTTAACCTTTCTGTGGATGCGCGGTGAAGGAGTAAGTTAAAAAAAGTAATTATGCACATCAATCAAGAAAATAAAATATTGCTTGTTAATAATATTAATAAGCATAAAAACTTATCCAGAAATATATGTTTAAAGCAGGTTTGTATAATTTAGTAAGAATGGAATAATAAAAAAATATTTCATAAAAAATACCAAGCATTATTTAACGAAATGAGATAAACATAAGAAATTTTATTATTTTCGAAAACGTTTTATCATTTTCAACAACAATAAAAGGATCCATTGCATCTCATATATTTTGCGCATATTTTCAAACCTGAAAGAAGTATGAAAATGTTCCATCCCTTCAGTTTTAAGCTCTTGTCATACTTTGGACGCCATTTTTTAATATATATATATTTTTTTTTCATCAACTGATTTTTAAGAACATTTTTCAGCTATATATTGAATACATTCTAATTTTACCAGTTTTGGAGCTATCGTTTAAAATATTAAATGGTTTTCGTTTAAATATGTAAAACAAAATAGTAAATCACCGTAACACAAATTAATTATGTTCTTACAGAAATTATGTTAAAACTTTAAATAAATATTATATTCATTTGCTATATTACGCGCAAGGCAAATTTTATGACACACGCCCAATATTGCATTAGAAGTCAAAGAATCTGGTTTTAAGATGAAAGGAAAAGTTGGAATTGATGAATAATAAAAAACTTCAGAAAATGTTGCCGTGTTTGTTAAACGTTTTAAAAATATCCTCTTTGTCATTAACGTTTTTCCCACGTGGCTACTGAATGGTTAAATTAATTTAAAGGAATGATACATGGTATGTTAGAGCTGTCAACAAGTTTAAACCATACATTTCCGCTTACACGAAGTATATTGTCACTTACAAAAGTGTACCAAATGTTGTTGTTGATCATCTTAAAGAAAAATTAAATGAAAATGTTTGACATAAAATTTGTGAAATTTAATTTTTTATATAATCTCTTTTTCCTAGAAATTTTTTTATAAACTTTTTGTATGAGCAGATCTCAGTATGAAAAATTATTTCAAAATTCTAAAGAATGAAGGTGACGTCATTTATACAAACTAGAATCATAAAATTTAAGCACATTTATTTAGATCAAACCAATTTTTAATGATTTATTTGGAATGGATGTTACTAGGTAACCATTAATTAAGTTGTATCATTTATGTAATACCCGTCTAAAAATATAAAATTACTCTGGAGTAATTGCAATTCACCAAAGCGTCATACTATTCGAAATATAAATTTCAAGCTATTTAGGATCTTCAGGCAATTAACATATTCAGGGCCTCCAAAATTATCGAAACTCAGTTTTAATGTTTACTTGTCCCGTATACGTAGTAAAATTAAGTGCAAAAGTGTTCAAAATACGGTAGGATTTATTATTATAGTTATATTGTTAAAATAGTCTTGCTATTAAATTTCAAAAAATTACCCTTTTTAAGGTTTTATATCGTATTTTTTTCTATAACTTATATTCAGGAAACTTTTCTATATTCACTTACAAATACAACAGTAAAATTTATATTCTCCTACGACGAAAACGAACAGATTTACGGTATCTTGAAATTTCAGACAATAAAAAACATTTATAAGTGTCTAGTGCAGAAAAGGCCGAATTTCCATAAAATGTAAAGTGAAAAATGAGAAAAATGAACTTATTACTGTTATACTTGTCAGGGTATGGATAAAATATTTATATATGTAATTTGGATCCTCTAGGATCCGTAGACCACATAAAAATGGTTACCTTTTGAAAATAAATCGCACGAATATATCATCGACACAATCCTTTTTCGTACCCTAACTTAATAACTGTCGCAAATTACATTGACTATGTATTTTCAACAGGTAAATACGTAAAGCGCATTGTAATTTTTTTTGGGTCAAACAGAATTTAATTTTTATTTACATTATTACAGCCAAGACCAGCTCTGAGTGGTCTTAATCCAAACTGTTTAAGTTGCAGGGTGATCACAGAGAGCTCGGGCGAGGCCGTCGTAGCGGCACTAATGGGAAACCTGAAGCGGTCCCTGATGGGGTCAGGTGTCGATGGACTTCTACGTCCGGTTTCATGACTACGCCATCGAGATCACGTGTGTCCGGAGATTCTGTCTTCATGACGCCATCGTGCGGATCCCACTTTCTCTCCTCGGGAGATGAGGAGTTGTGAGGCACCATTTGTCGCAGTACCGAAAGCAGGTGACTGTTTATGGGGCGGATGAGTGAACAGAGAGCAGACGGCACGACGCAATCCGACCGGTCACCTGGGGGTACGCCGGATGCGTGGGACTAATTTCCTTTTTTATGATATCTTTTCATTTATTACTAATCTTTTATGTTTTGTGCTGTTTTGTTCACCAGCAAGAAGATAGTGGTCGCCTATGTAGACATTCCATGATCCGGGCGAACGGTAGAGAAATTTCCTTGTGGGGACTTCACACTACTCTAAAATTGCTCCTGTAGGCTAAGAAACGCATCTTGGAGGCCATGGTGTATCGGGCTGAGCTTGGGAACCAGACTTGATCCTGTCCCTGTCAGTCTATTTAATTGAGTTCTATTGCAGCGTGTGAGAGCAGTTTACAAGCATGCGATATCTGGTATTGGATTAGTGCAGTACCTTAGCTGGTCGCACATTACCCTATATATTATTTCTGTTGTCAACATCATTTTTCTAAGCAAATAGAAAACGCGGAATGATAAATGAGATATCATATGAAAGGATATTGAAGCAGCTTCTAACATAGTACACACACATTTCGTTAAAACATGTTATTTGATTAAAAACTTCAATTAATTAAAAATTAAATCGGCATTGTTTTCATAAATGAAATGAAAGGTTTTCCTCAAATTAGTGTTCCCACAAAAATAAAATAAACATAAAATGTTCAATAAAGATAAAGTGGGACATATTTCTTGCATGGGTTTATTTTATATTTGCGATTAAAAAAGTAAATTTTAAATTTAAATACTCAATTTATTTTCCTTTATCCCATGTTTATTTCTGAAATAGGTAATGTCACATCCAATGCAGTTATAATACGATTGGTATATATATATATATATATTGCTATTTTATTTTTTTGCAGTTTTTAATGTAACTTTCATAGAATAAATGAGATGATATTATGTCTCGACTAATGTTGTTTGCAGATATTTTTAGTCCTTAAGTTTTTCTTTAGAAGTTTAAACCTGCATCTAAAAAATATTATGTATTGCTAAAAAATATTATGTATTGATAAAAAATATTAGACTGCATTGCAAAATCTTCGCACGGCTCCAATGCTTAAATGTCTACTTTTATATCTTCATAAAATGCTTTTTAGTGTCACTAGGGCACAATATAACCCATATTTTAACACAGTTTATATTTCTAATAAGTAAATGTTTTATATAAAATTTCGCCACAAATGCAATCACGTCTGGCCTTAGCCGATATTTCTTATATACGGCTAGAATGTGTACATTCAATTTACAAGATCTAATCGGTTTCGTCTAAATACAGCTCAGTTTTAGCATTTATTTCTCGTATTTATTTTGACGATCTTAAAAGATATGAAAATCTTTCTTGTTTTTAAATGAGTGAACACTTTTATTCTTTAGGGTACACATAATAACCAAAATGAATACACAATGTTGGCTGTAAACATTAAATTTTTAATATTGTGATGAAATATTGGCGTTCACAATAAATACAATAACTACAAAGATGACCGCCCAAACAATACACTATATATGATATACATTTTCTATATCCTTGACTAACCGTTTTTTCTATAAACCATTTCCGGTATTTAGCCCGGTGCTTATGTGATGCTTAGCCGCATCACATAATGTCCGCATTAAACTATGTAATGCAGTACCACTATTTTGAAATAGTAATATTTCCCTCATTTAATCACAAATAGTTATTACTGCGATTTAAAAAAAAAAATTAAACCACTACCATGTTGAAAGAGTGGTCGTAAATCTTAAAGGCCAGTCCGAAACTTACAGTACAATACTTCGTTCTATACCTTTAGAATAAGCTGGATTTCTGAATTAAGTGTAAAATAGTTTTCTAAATATTTTATTCCACATGTATATACAGTGAACTCCCGGATTTCCGTGTGATTCAATTTGACGTCCGCATTAAACTATGTAAACATTTGAATGGTATAAAAAATATGCCTTGCGTAGATTTATATGAATTCAATGTTTAAAAGAAATTAAACACGTTTAGATTGTCTATTAAAAGGGAAATATTAAATAAATATTGTTATTAAAAAATAAATAAATTACAATATTGTTAATACAAAAGAAGTATTTATTCAGGACAAACAAAATATACGACGAAATATCCTCTCTTACATTATTTAAATAATTATTTCAGTTTTCTTTGTGAGGGTAGTAGAAGTGATATTTTTCCAGCATTGATTTCTAATTTTACGACAAATTGCAAAATTGGGTCTTTTACGTTAGATTTTGATTGGAAATACTGGCTAATAGCCGGCTTGTTTGAATGTATAACTTTGGCGGTTGTGGATTTTTATCGTTCTTATCATCCGCGTCAATAAAATTTCTTGATATAGGGTGAAACCCACAGTTATTGACACCGAACCAGTAACTGACACTTAAGCAAAAATCTAACTCAAACAAGCATTTTGTTGTAAAATTCTGCAAAGGTAATGTCATCTAGTGGTAAATGAGACACTTATTTTTATTTTGGAGTAAATTTATTCACCACTAGAGGGTCAAGAATATATTCAATGAGGGAGGAGCTTTTGAGAATACAAAAAGTGCCGTTTTGAAGCAACCATCTTATTTCTAAAATTAAGGAAGTGCTTTTTAAATCCATTTATAATGCAATCATCCTAAACTTTTTTGTTAAAGTTATACTTGTAGAAATTAGTTTAAAGATGCATATGATACATTAGGTCCATTGTATAGGGTTTATAGTTAGTTAATTTAGCTTAATGGGGGGTGCCAGTTATTGGTTTCTAGAATTTCATTTCACCAATCTCTGACAGAGGTGTCAATTATTGGTTATATTAAAGAAAGTTGAAATCTGTTATTTAAAATGTTTAAAAATGCCCAATTATAAATTTAATTTATCTCAAAATAAGCACCATTAAAATTTAAGTTTTTTTACCAGTGTTTGACACCACATGTCAGTTACTGGTTCATAACTGTCAGTTACTGGATATCTACATTACTAATAATTTAAAACCTGAAAAAAGACAAATGCATTTGTAGCATATCATACATAAAATAGTATAAACAGCAAAAAAGGGAAAAAGAACAGGAAAGAACAGATGCAGAAACAACAGCTTGAGCATGAAAAAAAAAAGCAATGAAACTTGAACCGAGGGATCGGTAGAAGCGAAAAAACAGTGATCGCTACTTTTTAGAGTACTTTGTAGTGTAGCACGCTATATTTTGGAACAAAGTAGGTAGCGAGTAGCGCGATTAAACAAAAAAATGAGTAGTTTGTAATCAGAACCGCGTTACTTTTAATGCTGTCTCAGGTTTTAAAAAAATGTACCATTTAGAAAATAGCGTCGCCGAAACTTGCTTCTTCTGTGCAAAATTGGATTGGCTCAACAATTTGTGAATCCCAAATACAGTGTACACCGTATTGTGCAATCTAAGTCCATATATAGTAAATCCATAGATTTTTTTCTCATTGACACTTACTTCTAAAATCAAGTATTGACCTACCAAAGGAATTAATTTACTTGGTTGCAACACTTATCTAAGGTAGTTGTAGGTGTATTTAACTACAATTTCGATAAAGTAGTTGTAGATAAAAAATATAAAAAGTAGGTAAACAATTTTTCCGATAATTTCTAAGATTAAAAAAAGTGGTTTATTACCAAGTTAAAAAAGAAAACATACATCTCCTTTATCAGAATCCAGTGAGGGTCAGTCTAAAATAAATATTGTATAGGAAGTCTCTTCGGACCTGAAATCAAATCAAGATCTGGATGAAGACACAGAAAAATCTTGGGCTAAAATAAAATATAACATTGAGCTGAAGAAATAATGCTGTTATGCTGTGTATTACGATGAGAAGTTTAACATTGGATGTATTCTTGAAGTCAACGAACAATATTGTACAGTAAAATTCCTAAACTTGGTCATTGAAAACAGCCCATGCTGTGGTAAAAAACTGTTAAATTTTTACAGGCCTTTGACTCTTATATACAATGATATTTTTCTGTTGTTGTTGGCATAGATATAAATAGGAAGATAAATACAGCCTGTCGCCAAATGAAAAAAAACAATGATTGATATATTTTCTTAAATAACATTTCAATATAGGCATTGTACTTGCTTAAAAGAAAAATATTAATTTTGTAAAGCTACAGTTCTTAAAATAAAAACTATATATGTCAACTGCTTATTTCCTTTTTTGTTTAAATTTAAAGTAAATCACTTAAAAATGTGTGCCTCTTCACTGTTTGCCTCTTTAAAATTTAAATCCCACTTTTTATAATACATATTAATGTATTTTGTTTTTATAATCATGAATAATTTTTTTTTAAATCACTTTAAATTTTTGAAATAAAGTGTCAGTCATTGGTTTCACTTTGTGTCAGTTATTGGTGTTTAAAAATAGAGATAGTGTCAGTTACTGGAGTTTTGGACCATATGTATGAAAAAAAAAATTATACTAAAATGTATAATTTTTCAAAAATTTGCCAACAATAATTTTCTAATATATCTCCACTATTCTTTTAAAAACAAAGGTACATATAAAATATATTTAAAATTTTGTAATAGTGATTTGAAGAAGAAAGAATCCTTAAAGTGTCAATTACTGGGGATTTCACCCTAAACGATGTGGCACCAAAGTTGCTTTTCTTTAAGTAATGTGCAAAACGAGCGTTAATTTTTAAAACTTTATCCGCATTATGTGATGAGTAATGCGCATTACGCAATGTCGTAGCATTATGTGACTGTAACGTTATGTGTGTGATTGTCGTAACATATTAAATGTTACAGAAATGGACGCAATCAAAAAAAATATTATTACGATTACTGCGTAATGTTCTAATAATACAACTTATTATTATAATCTATTTTTGTTTTTCCTGCCCAAATTTTGTGATTAAAAAAAAAAATAGGATGCTCTCTTCATTTTTTTCGCCGACTGATCATTTTATTTCTCAGTACATCAAAAGGAACATTTTTAATTACTTAACCCTTTCGCTACAACCGCCCAAGACACCCCGCAAAGAAAACTACTCCCAGACCGCCCGAGTGCCTGAAAAACTGGCGTCAAGTTTCTCCCTCTCAGAAATATACAACTATTGTCACAGAGTAGGAACTTATTGCTATCAACGAGTGGAAAGCATTTTGCACTAGTGATGATTGGGAGGTTCAAATTTCGAAGAAAGTTGCCTTCTTATTACGCTGCTGACACATATGCAGACAGGAGAAACAGGAAAAAAATCTGACAGTATATTTCTTCGTTCGGGTTTTTGTCGTATTTTGAATGCTATTGCGTTTTTAGACTTTAGTATTTAAATGTTTAAAATTTTTACTTCGTTCATATGAACTAAGTTTTAGGGTGTTAGATCAAGGTGTTATTCATATATAAATATTTGAATGATTGAAATTTAAACGATTTTTAAAATTTTAAATCTGAAAATATACTTCAATAAATTAGCTGGGGTAATTTTCACCTGTAACATAACAATATTTTAGAAGTAAATGAATAATCTCTATATACTAAGATATATTTTTTAATGGAATATAAAAAATAGTAAAAATAAATAAACAGACTTAATAGAAAAATACAAACAATTTCAAGTTATTTGCAACCCTGAAGCCATCAATAATATTGAAGTTACATTTTTCTGCTTCATTTAAAAATAATGAAATATTTTTCATTTCAGCGCTGTTTTATTCAAGATATAAACCCCGTTTTCATTACAATTCATTTCACAGACAAAGGAACAAAAAATACTAAATAAAGAAAACTTAGAAGAAAGAATTCTTAAATTCCAGCACGTTTCCTTTTAGTTTTCTCGCAAATGAAAATTTACTGCCAAATTCCACGACAAAATTTCTTGAACAACTTTAAAAAGAAATAATTCGAAAAGTAGTTTTCTTTATAAACATTCAAAACAAACTTCAAGAATTTCGTGTATATGTTTCTACATTTTAAGCTGTTGTAGGAGAAAACACGATAGAGTTAGTATAATGAACGTACATTTTAACTCGAAGCCAGAGGATAATAAATATTCAAACACCTTGTACTTAAACATAGTATAAAAAATAAAGCAAATTTTGTTGGCTCATTGGAAAAAATATTCTTTATTAGTTGTAGGTATATTAAAATTTCCCTTATATGTAAGAAATATTAGAAATAAAATATAAGATTGTTTAGTGGGGAGGGCCGATTTTTTTTGTATTATATTATGGAAACGTGCTTCTAGGGTAGCTTAGTAAAATGCAAAAACAAAATAAATAAATTTTTACATCTGGCTGTAGCGCATCGCCCCTCAATTTTCAGAAAATATACGATTTGATTTTTATAATAAAGGGAATTAAATCAAACATCTTCTATAATAATTAGATATAGACATATTTTACTGGAAAAAAGTATAGGAATGATAAATAAATGAAAAAAATAATAATGCATTTTGTAATTTATTAGTCGAGTATTACGTTTAAAAATTTAAATTGACAAATTTCCATTGAAACTAAAAATCATTTTTCTGATTGTGTAAAATTTCAGTTTGTAATGATATATAGTTCTTTAATTGTCTTTATTCTCTTTTAGTAGTTTCAGATAAGATATGCTTGAAAAACTAGGCACTGACGATCTTGAGATAAGTGTAGTTCTTATAAAATCATCCGCGGAATTGGAGCCGACGACTTTTTCTGATACCTCGATTATCACTTTCATGCATCGTTTGACTGCTTGGGCGTAACATGGGAATTTGTAAAAGTTCCAGTCAACATAGGAGAGATGGGGGATGAATGGGACATTTTCACAAAAATATTTATTTTAAATATTTTATTTAAGTTATTATCAATATTATACATCACATGTCATACATTAAGTGTTTGACTACATCTTATGCACAATATTTGTTATAGTAATATAGTAATATAGTATGTATAATAGTAATCTATATAATAATAATAAAGATTATTATTATACAGAAATGTAAATGAAAAAAAAGTTCTTCTATGTCTCAATCATCCCCACAGCAGGGATGAATGGGACAGAAACATTTTCCTCCCAAAATTCAATGTTAAGGGTTAAAAGCTGACAAAAATGCCTCCTTAGCAAAAGATGAGATATTATAAATTGTAATATGATCTCCAGGATTATTTGTTAGCCAATTATTTTGGACTCATCTCAGCTTTGCCTTAAAAGGCCCATAAACGGAAGCATTCAATGGATGAAGACGATGGCTACAATGAGAATGAAATGTTAAAAGAATAAAGTATTAATTTTTCAACCTATATAATATTATTTAGTTAATAAATATATTTTTCAGCATCCTCTAGGGATTAATGAAACAGTTCTATTCATCCAATTTGAAGTGTTCCAATAATCCCCATGATGCATATATTCAATTGTCAGCCATTTTGTCTAAAAAATTATTTTGTCACAATGTTTAATATGCATTCATTTTAATTACCAATATTGAGACTTGAAATAAAGAACTACAACATATATTAATTGTTTATATTCTATAAGATATCTAAGTAACTCCAAATGTAAAAAAAAAAATACTTTTAAGCAGAGTTTTCAGGAAATGCAAATTTGAAGAAAACTGAAAACAGCCATGTGCTCTTGCTTTTCGTTCTGAAGCACACTATGATAGTGAAATCTATGAGGATAGGAAGCAACTAAAAAAAAGTTTATTGCCTGAAATATTGAGAACGTCCCATCCATCCCTTGTCCCATTCATCCCCCATCTCCCCTATATTCCACCTGATTGGATCATAGACCAAATCTCTTGATCGGAAATTCTTCACAGCATCGGTGGTAGTGAAAGTTTAGTAGTGTTCTAGTGAATCATTTTGATGCAGTCTGAAGTTAGAAAATTGATTTTGGATGGTTGAAAATTCCTGATTGACATTCTTTTAAAGCAAAGTTTCTAGCCATTATAATTCTTCTGAAACCTAACTCTCCTATATGATTCCTCTTATATACTGTCATACTCAAAATAAAGTTTTCTGGATGGGCAAGAAATGCATTTCTCTCAATTACTGAGTCAATGACTTTCAGCAAGTTTCCGGGCAGGAATCTAGATTTTGTAACTTCAAATACATCTTCTGGTCCATTTGTGAAGTATTTATTTTTTATATGAAACCATACATGTATATATATGACTTTAGGAGAAAAGAAACTAAGATCTTGTGTTCGTCTGTAGGGTTTTCAATGCTTAAATACGATCGGAGAACTGTGTTCGCCGTTGTTCAATACCTTGAGTGGAAAAATGTACCAGGCTTACGAACAGATAAATCTTTTAAACATCTGCCTGATTTTATAGCAGAACTTATGTTCAGCATGTACTGCTGTTCTATGTACGTTCGTCATATTTCACCCTCTTCTGAGTCTGCTGAAAACAATGCCAGTAGGATTCTTTCTTAACTGTATTTATCCGAAACGGCCCTCTAATTATCAAAATTATTTTATATTAGTCATTTTTGGTAGCTATGGCTACTGGTTTTTGCTATAATTTTACTATATCCCGTTTTCTTCAAAGACATCTGGACAGCTCTAGTGATGCTGCTTTCTTTTATTCTGAATCTAAATTCAGTCTTAAATGTCAATATTTAATTGAGTTTTTCTATTTTATTTGCTACTAGTATCTAATAAAAATATAATATATTTTACGATATCTCGTACGCATTTTATTATTTTTGAAGGATTTTTCCTTGCATTGGATAGCAGAGGTTGATCTCTATGCAGGCCCTTTTTTTTTACTTTCTTGAATTTTTGTTGCAGTTTTTTTTTAATGGTGATGCTTTCACTTCTGAAACCGGTTCCGAAAATGAAAGTTTCTTAATAAAAAAAACTTGAAATCAAAATAGAAAAGTAAAAAAGGGCCTTCATAGAGATTGATCTCAGCTATCCAATGCAAAAATAATCATTTAAAAATATTAAAATGCGAACGAGATATCTTAAAATATCTCCCCCGGAGGATTAACAATAGCAAGCGGGTGTTTTTGCGGGAGTGAAGTAGCCTCTTATATGGGTCATTCATAGCGTATGGGTTTGTTTATTCAGATAAAGGATTGAAAAAAAAATCCTATATCTCAATGTGTATTTTAGACACTTTTGTGAAACGTTTGGCTAAGGCATTTATCAGCTTAATTTCCGCGCTTGTAAGATGGATTATGAAAAATGGAAAAAACATTTTCCTATATCGTTTGGATATCCGGAGTTGAAAATGATTCAACGACTTAAAATCCGAAGTTTATTTACATTAAAATAATATATAGAAAATCGGGAATTTGAAAAAAATGTCGTGATAAGCAGAGTGACGTGAAAACTGGGGGTCTTGATAACGAGGTCCGACTGTACATTCACACCGTGTAATTTTATTGGCAGCAAAACCGGAAATTATGAAATAAAAATCTGCAGAAAATCTGGTAGTAACCTAAAGGTCTAGAATGTAAAATGACGTATTCTCTCTTGCATATTATTTCGCCGTCTGATTAAATTGCGAGTAAGTTCAGTTAACTATAATGTGTACTTTCTTTTAATTCGAAACAATTTTAAAATATTTGTCGTTACCAAAAATCTATACTTGATACTTTTTCATAGCACCAATTACGGCAGATAAATGTACAATTATTATACTTACTATTTGTATCCTTATAGGATTTTATTGCATTATCTGTATGATTGGATAAAATAATGTGTAGTTTTACATAACAGTCTAAATTAGGATATTCATACTGTACACAATGCTTTTTTGGCTTAAGATATCTGAAAAATGTGCGTATTATAAACGAGTAAATAAGGTATACATCTATATCTATTTTTATGTATACACACACACATACATATATGGATTGAGTTTCAATTTTTATTGGTTATATATGTATATGTACATATATGGGTCATTCATCAGAGCTTCGAAAAAAATTATATATATATTTTTTTTTATGCTGCAATATTATAGAATTTTACATATTTTGTTTGTGGTAACCTGTATAGAAAGATAATTAATACATACAGCGGCCCACTGTATCATTTTCAACTGTAATTCCCCATTATACATGATTAGCTGTAACAACCAATTACAGTTTCTTTCATCTGTTTTAATTTAGAATGGCAAAATTTTGTCACGCTATATTTTACCTGCTGATCAATCAAATTTTAAAAGGCAATTAAAGGCATTATACTAAATTAATTCAATGGATAATTGTCGGCCAATGCATGAATCAATTTAATGAATTGATGTTTAGTGAACGCATAGCGTAGTTACGCCTTAAATGCAGAGAAAATAATAAATGGGATTCTTTTTTCATATTAATTACGGTATTAGAATTTTATAGGTAATTAATTATTTATTTTAATTATATCATTTTAATTAAAAAGATTTTAATTGATTAGTTATAGGATACGTGATCATTAATTAATTTATTTTTCTTTATATATTTAGTGAATAAATTACTAATATTTGTTTTTAAATTTAGTTCGAATTAAAAACTATTTTGAAGTTTTAATTTTATTTAATTTTCAATTATAAATAATGCGAAACAGATATTTTTCAATTCTAAAAAAAAAAAAAAAAAATCATTGCAATTCTCTTTTTTATGTTAATTACTCTGAGAGGAATTACTTGGTATCGAGATGAATTTAGTGTAAAAAAATATATCGTGGCGTATTTTTGTTATTTCATAAGTAAAATGCCATTGTCTATTGATAACTAAAACTGATATGTAACTTGCATTTTCATAAGTAGTTTCTGCTTGTATTTTTATACACAGTTGCATTTTTTTTTTTAATTTGGTCTTCTTGATTTGATAAAAAAATAATTCTTCCTTACCTCAGCCTACATAAGCTTTTCACGGTTTTGGCTGTATAATATCAGGTTTTATTTAATGTTCTATATATTTTTCGTAAAGGTGAGTCAAAATGTATTACTGGTGTTTGAAAATTTTCTTAATGTATTCACTATTTTTGTTAAATCAATTAGGCGCCATTGCTCCCAATTTTGGGAACATTACTTTATGATTTATTTCTAAGGTGAGTATTTCATAAATTGTTAAAAGATTTATGTTATTTGTATTTTGAACATATGCAATGTCTTCTTTAAATTTAAAAAACAAGTTTCACAAAAATTTTCTATTTTTTAAAAACGTTTTAAAGAAGGTGAACTTTGACAATTTGGCCGCATTTGATTTTTAATGATAATAAAATTATAATTTGTATTTGAAATACGCTTATAATTGTCTACTGCATAAAATAATATCAACCCAGAATTAAAGAGTAGAATAGTTTGATGACAAATCCTTAAAGAACACGTTGTTTCAGAAATGAACGCGTCTGCGCTTTCGTTATTTTTCAAAGCGACATTCACAATTTCGACCTCCCACTATGAAGCATTTGTTTCACGTGCTGCAACGCTACTTATAGAAGTTCTTGTAACTGTTGCTTTTTTTCATTGCTAGCAATACTTTTTTAGAAGTGTTCTTCATAAAGTCTGATTCTTACTTGTCAGATATTTTCTTTTTGCAAAACTATATATTTGTAGTAGATTTTTCATTTTCTTCATTCCGTATATTTCAATTTTAAGGAAATTATGCCTGTTAATTTTGTAACTGTAGCTCAAGCTTAGGATTATATCGAAGATTTTGATTTAGATAATTATTGGGATGATCTGTAACTTGTTTATTTGCCACCTGATTAAGAGATGAGGAAGATGCAATAGAAAATATTTTTTGCGACAATTTATCCCGTGAAATATCTCTTGAAGAAGAACTTTCCATAAATTCAATGTCAATAGACAATCAAGAAACATGTGATTTAGTTTTTAGAAAAAAAATTAAACACAGGCAGAGCAAATTATATTATAGATGAATGATCAGTCAAATCTTCAAATAGGGATAGGAAAAAAACTAAAAAAAGTAAAAAAAAATAGCTAAAAAACAAATTTCAGAAAACTAAAAACTAGCAAACGTAAGAGTTATAAAACAGACATTCTTGACTGAATAAAAGATCTGATAAATCTCCCATATCGAAATAATACCTTTCCACATTTCAAGAAAACTATCCAGAAAAGACACAGAAATAACCTTATGAAATAATTCGAATGTTTATTGCTGACGAAATTATTAATTTCATTAAGATTGAAGTACTCGAATTTCATGAAAAAAAAAAATCAATGTAAGGCTGCATTAAAATTGTCCAATCAACTTCTATGTAACATAGTCAGAAAAAAATGATGTACCGATTTAAAACAAAGAGATATATAGTAAAAATTCTTATGGAACAAGTAAATTATTTTTTCATTATAAAAGTAGATTTTGGGCTGCTGTATATGAACTATTCATATGATATCTTTTTAAGAATGATATTAACCCTTTTATATCTAAAGAACCGAAATATAACTACCATAAATGTAGTAAGGCATATGTAAATATTTTTAAAAAATTACCCCCATTCGGCTCTATTGCTTCCCTTTTGAAAACATACTGTTTCTGCTAAATATTCGATTTTTTGTTTGTAAATACTGTAAATACTCCCTATTAATCAAGACAAAAACAACGGATCCATAAGAAAAAGGTTAATATATGTAGCAACGCTTAATGGGTAAAAAAATATAATGAGCAAATATTAGTGTTTATTATCCGAATATCCTTATTTTATGTATATTTTGTTTTCTAAATATACGTCCTATAACAACTAAAGAACCAGACAAGGCACAGTATTCCAACAATCTTGGCTGCTATTCAGCCTATTTTGATCACATGGCAATTCCACAATTTTTGGAAACCAACCTATCGTAATCACTTGACCACCAATCATGTTGAAAATATCGTTGTCTGTCACTCTCGGTGGCACTCCGTCCTATATTTTTGCGATTTATATTACAAATATAGATTGTTCTGATGTTTTTTTTATGTTTTAGTTAAAATATCTCGAGCACTTTTAAGATTATTAAACTGTCCTGTTATTAACAATGATAAATACATATTTATTATAAGACATTTTAAATTGTTTCTAAAAAAACATTTGGAGTTCTTTTATCTGTTTTGAACATATTTATAATTATTAAAATACATTATTTAAACTGGACTGCAATTATTAAATGAAATTACTTTAAATATAATTTTAAACAAACAAAACTTTCATTTAAATGTACAAGTAAAATTTTAATATAATAATTAATATCTATTTCCTTTAAATGAAAATTTTATTCCGTATATATTTGATCACATGCACAATCATTAAATGCACTCTAAAGCAGAATGAACAGTTGAATGTGGCGTTTATTCTATAATCGTAAATGCAAATTTGACGAAATCAAATATCTAAGAAACTACAAAAGCAAATGTGTTTGAAAATGTCAATGCAGATACTGATTATCTTAAATTACTGCATTAACAACTTGAATATTCTACATGACTTTTAACTTCCTTTTACGTTTAAATAATTATTCGAAACATTCAAAGAGAAATAAACGCTTTTAAGAGATATATTGATTTTTGATGGATCGATACTAGAAATTGCAGCTTTATGGTATAAGGAAATAAATTAATGTTCATTTCAATTTTCTTAGAGTTATTTTCACATTTATAACGTAATATTGAAGTATTGTATTAAGTAAAATAGATTTGAATAACTCAGTCCCCTCGAGAAAAATCTTTACCTCTGTACAATTGCAATTTTTATTATACTCTATCATTATAATTCATTTTTTTATACAGAGTGCAAAATGTTATCTATCGCCGACCTTTAATTTCTAAACCGTTGGTTGTAGACATATAGTTCCAATTACAAAAGCGTTTAAAATGAGGTAAATACTCATGTTGTAGCGTTAATTAAAGTAAAAAATCAATTTTATAAAAATTACGAAATCTAACATTTTATATGGTCCCCCGGTCCCTATAGTTATATTTAGTAAATTTTTGCACCTATCATAACAAATACAACACAAAAGGTTTGACTTCTGTACGACAAATATTGACACAGTTATTAAATTTCAAAGTTTGAGATATTTTCACATGGTTTTGTCTTTCATTCTGTGATCAGTTAAAAAATGAATCAAAGTAATTCGAGATCGAAATCAGGGTGCAATGTCCTTTTTACGGCAAAACTACCCTTAGTCGGTATCGCTAAATTGGTTTATCGCCAAAGAGCACCATTAATACTGCATGTTTTCATCTAAAAATTTGAGCTGACATTGAGGGATCGTATAAAAAGCGAAGAATGAAATATTGAAATTAAACAGAAAAATAAACATCAACTTATTATCATATTAGAAAATAGTTTACTATAAAAATGAATACATCAAATACCGGAATCTACTAGAGATGCTGCTCAGAGTGTTCTCCATTAGTGGCATTGCACAATTGAATGCATGACAGTACTGAGTCCTGCACACGTTGGAGCATAGCAGGTGTAACTGTGCGACAAACACAATTACAAAAATGGCCGATAGACGAAAGTGTGTCACATTGAGCATTGCCATAAAATAAATGGTGTATAAAGTGAGCTTTGCCACAAAGCGAACAGACTTTACAGCAATGTGTCATAATGTAAATTTATTATTTCGCACTATCCTTTGTGAGTAACACTCTTAACAAAACCCACGTGACTAGAATAACAGGAAACAAAGGCATCTAGAAGTTCCCTCAAAATAATTTAACTGTGCCGAATTGGCTCTGTGTGTATACCTGTAGGGAAACAGTTTGTAGAAACAACTCTAGGGACAAAAAATGATACGATGATATAACATGATTCACACAGAAGCGTAACTGATCACTGGGAATTGTACTTGCGTGGAACTTTATATTACTTTTCATATTCAGCAAATAAGCTTAACTTTTATATTAAAGAAGTTCAAATTCTTCGTAATTGCGTGAACGTTACGTATTGCTTTGGATTATCATTTGACTGCCTAACAATTATTTAGGAAAAGTATTCTTCAGTCGCATTTAATTTAAAACGCACTGATACTCATTCAAACGCTTTTCTTGCGTATCAGCTAATGATTAAAAAGTAAAATTGATATTGCATTCTTTAGGAGAAAAGCAAATACCAACAATCGATCGAAACAATTGTACTTAAGGTGTTGCTTACTCACTTGGCTGCCTAACAATTATATATGAAACGTATTGTACAGTCGTATTTAATTTAAAACGCACTGGTACTCACCTAAATGTTTACCAAAATGAAATTTCAACAAAATACCAACAATCGATGGAAGCAATTGCATTTCATGTGTAGCCTAAAATTGTGCTTTGTTATATTAGATTAAAATGTATTTTATATGTACTCAGTTTATTTTATTTTACTCCATGTTTTTTTCTAAGCGTATGGCTTCAATTTCTAATACAGTTGAAAGAAGATTGTTAATTATTTTCCTCGATCGTGCCTTTTGATAACTTTGAACACCTTTTACTGTAACTTTGATGGAATACGTGAGATGATGTTGGATGATGGCTGATGATGGCTTGACTAATGTTGCTTACAAATATTTTTATCCTTAATTTTTTCTTTAGAAGTTTAAATCTACATCTGAGAAATATTAAATATTGCTAAAAATTTTAGTATGCAGTGGAAAATAAGAGCACGGGTCCAATGGTTTGAATAAATAAAGAATTGTATTAGGTTTTAACAGGTTTTTCTTTAATAAAATCACTAAATCTTGGACACAAGAAAAATGGCTGAAAATTACAATTTTCTTTATAATGAATAAACGAGAAACAGTATATCACTTTAAAATTATATCACTTTAATTCTGATAAAATATGATGTAAGTGAAACTAATATGTTACTGTTTACATACTGTTAAATTTTTAATACAAAACAAAACTATATCAAAAATTTTATTCTTTATGAAGTAACAGATAACAAATTTTGCAAATATGTTTTAATATAAATATTTACCTAGAAAACGTTAATAATGTGTAAAGAATGAACTTTCTAAATAATGTTCCAAATTTCATTATTTTCAATATATACATGTAATATAATTGGAAATTTGAGAGTTAATTTTATTTTCAAATTAGAAATGTTGTGGCCAAAAATAAATTAAACAAGTTTATGTCTATTTTAAAGGATTATGAAACACACAATTTTAAATTAAATATTTATTTTTGGTAATGCTTTATGTTAATTCAAATATTTTAAATTAGATAATTTTTACGACATGTAGTATGGGAAAAGTGTTTAAATATTTCTTTTGATAAATTAAACTTTTATTATTTTTACCTATTGTTAAATTATATTACAAAAGAAAAAAAATCTATTTTATCTCGATTTAAATTATTTTTCTTTTAAAATATATATGCTTTATTTAAAACGTGTATGTATTTTTATAAATGTATATTTATTGAAGACATTTTTGCAGTAATATATTCAATCATTACTTTAGAAACTTCTTCCTTGTTACACAGATGTGTCTAAGATAATTTTTTAATATATTAAAACTTTCCTAAAAAGAAAAAAAAAATGGATAGTTTAATCTGTTTTCATAGCTTTTAGTGGGATATAAAATGTACTCTTGTAACTATTTTTCTAAATATCTGATATTTCCTTCACGAAAAAGGAACTCGCAGACTATTAAAGCCTGAGCGCTAATATACCTGCAGGTTCTGTAGGTACGTACGTACGTATTGATGTATGTATGTACTTATCGCGATAACTCTTGATAGAAATATCCGTTTTGCTTCAAATTTTGTTTGTAGGTTCATTGCGATAAGGCGTTTCCCTGGTTAGTTTTAGGGGTTCATTGGTTAAGTTTAAGTGGGAACGGTGGGAACGGTGGCTAACACCTCGTAATTTAGATAAATGTGTTTTTCATGCAGAATTATCTGATTAGCTTCAATTTTTGTTTATAGGTTCATTATGATAAGGCGCTTTCCTGATTGATTTTGGGTGTACATTGGTTAAATATAAAGTGGGAACGGACGGCTAATCTATCACCGCTTAATTTAGATAAATGTGTTTTTCATGCAGAATTATCCGATTAACTTCACATTTTGTATGTAGGTTCATTGTGATAAGGCGCTTCCCTAATTAGTTCTAGGGATTCAGTGGTTAAATATAAATGGCAGAACGGGGTATTAATCCCTCTTAATTTATTGTCGACTTCTTTATTTTTCGATGGGCATTATTTTTTAAAATAAGAGTATAATATACAATAAGCGTGAATAGCCTGTGAGCTCTATGCCATCAGTTTAACTGAGCACTTTTCTATTTTATTTGTAAATATTCCATATTTCCTATTTTGTGGTAAGATTAAATATCCTTTATCTAAAATCTGGCATTAATTAATAATATTTTATAAAATTGGAAGTATCATAATTCGATGAATTTTACTCATTTTCGGCGCATTAGATTGGGCAATGCATGATATGCACCGATGCAAAAAAGTTATTCACATAAAATTTTCAACTTTTTAGATTGAGAAATAGAGTCCTTGATAACGTGTTTAACAAGGTTCCTTTTTTTACGGTATGTTGTTTCTTGTTTTTGAAAAATATATTATCGTTACAGAGCTCTATTTTACACATTTCGTTTGGACATAATATTAAGCTAATTAAATACTTGTTCATATTTTTCTTGTGTTGATTTTAGCTTATTATTTCATCATTATGATGTTCACCAGAGCCATGTGGAGTGAGTAACCGCATAACAGAAGTGGGAAAAATATGTAAATATTTTGTTTCTCTGCAAAATAAATATTTGAACCTTTAAATACTTATTATTGCTAAATTATTTGTATATATATGTCATCCAAATAGCTCCTGAAAGTACAATTTTTCGGAAAACCAGTTATGTAATAACAAAAAATAATGAAGGTTTCTAACTTACAATTTCTTATTAAATTGAAATAAAATAATAAATATTTTCACTGTCTTCGATCACAGATCAATGGAAGAAAATATAAAATCCTACTCTCAATTCCATTGACAGTTGACTCTTTTAGTGTCTTCCCTCTTTCATGTCTTTCAGTAACATTTAACATATCTTCATTCCTTTTTGCTGCTCCATCTCGGTTAATGTTTTATATACATTTATTTTTTGGTTGTTTAAATAGTATTATATATTTTTATTGCCTGTGTAAGTTTCACATACACAGAAGAGAAGTTCAATTATCGTGTGGTATCTAGTATCGTAAGTTTTGGCACAGTATGGATTCCACAATACACTAGGAGCATTGGGAAGGCATATCTATGTACAGCCCTTAAACAATCTCTGAGAGTTATTTAAGATTTGATGGAAGGTTGTAGGCAGAGGCTCAAGTATATCTTTCGATGACAATAAAGATGTAATAGTTTGATATCACGTAACCTTGTTGGCCAGGGCAGCATGTTGACGACTTTGGAGTGTTCATCCAACCATTTAGTACAATTCGGGATCCATACCACGGTGCACTGTTTTATTGAAGGAAGGAGTCTCCATCCAGTGAAATGTTTCAGAAGTACGAACGGGAGCACATGGTTTTTTAAAACATCCCGTTTACGTTGATCTGTAACAGATGATGTCAGACTTATTACGGGTCTCGTATCAGTCCCCGGACGAGAATGCCAGCTAAACCAGATTGGGAAGTTTCCTGCTTGAAAGACTTATCTTTCATTTTATAGGTTTTTTGCCGTATTCGTATCCCGTCCTGGCTATGTACCAACGTAATCTTGACTCATAAGCAACTTATTTTCTACATTTCTAGTATCCAGTGCTATTATTCTCGCACCGATGCCCAACTCTGATACCCTATGTTGTGCGATCAACAGAAGTACCCTTGTGGGATGATAGTATCTTCACCGCGTAGTAGAGAGATAATATTTTGATGGTGTGGTTATTTGCACATTGTTGCGCACCAACGTTAAATTGTCGAGTGATTTATTGCACTGTGGCTTTTCTATTTACTCTTATAAGGCGAGCAAGTCGCTTATAACCTATCTCATCAACACGCTGTTGTCCACTGCAGTTGGCTCTGGCAGAGATAGGTTTGTCAGAATCGAAGTACTCATGGTAAAACCTTGACACTGTGGCTCCTGTAAATGCCAGTGTCTGTACAACATTCGACATGCAGTGCCAATTCGTCGTCAATTCTCAAAATTTAACCCAAAGTCAAATGCACTTTCACCCTATATCTTACTCATACTGTGTTCGACTATTACTGATACTATTGGCAGCACTACTTGTATTGTAGGATCCGGGCTTACGTCATGACTTTTCCGTTAGCACAGCCGCTTATAGCGCCACATTCGGATAACTACACCTGTCTCTTATGTGTTCAACTGATCTATAATGTAAAGTTAAAAGCAAGTATTCCCACCTAAAAAATTCTAAGTAAACAAAAATGTCATTGCTATATTTTGATTTCGTAACTTGAAATTTAACATGAATCTTCCATTATTCTGACAATGAGGATTTTAGATCGAACCAGAGTAATTAAGAAAATTAATAGTAATAAATAGATTTTATATTCAAAATTAAAATTAACAACTTTTTTTTTCTGTTATTTTTCATTTTGTTATAGTTATACTCCAACGAGGAACAATATCTAGATTTCAGCATTTATATACAATTTATAATTTTCTTTTTCAAAATCACAAAACATCGTAAATAACTAAAGTGAAATGCACATCGAACTGCCTTTTTCCCATTAAAAGGCGATTTAAGTACATTTTAAATTCATAAACTGAAATGAGGAAGAGGGTAAAATAAGAACTGTGAAATGGAAAACAATTTCTTTTCTTTCAAAGAGAGATTAGAAATATGCAAAATTGTCTCTCTTCTGTTTCTATTTATCTTAAAAAAATACACTGGTATGAAGCATATTATTTCTCAGATGCATGAAGTCAAAAGTCCTTCGAGATGACATGTCACGACGATAAATCATGATGATGATGATAACAGAAATGTTCTGGATGTCTTACGGATAGATATAGATTTTTTTCGTAAGTTTAAGCAGAATTGAAAATGCAAATGTATATGTATATGTGTTTCTCTAAAGACAAACGTTTTTTCTGTAAAAATAATCATAAAATTGTGATTAGGAATGATATTTCACGAATTATTCTTACTAAATATCTGACATTTAAAGGAAAAGTGAGGCGTAAAATATGTACTACTAGCTAATCCGCCCGGCGTTGCCCGGGCCCGAGATGATTACAATCTCAGAGAAAGGCGTTAACACCCTCCCTCCCTATACCCGCAAATATAATGAATAATTTATTCAAGAGAACCTCCGTCACGTACATTAACACGATCATTAAACAAAGAATTACATTTTTTTGATAATTAGAACATAACAAAGACGCTACGCTAAAATAGCCGGCAGATGACACCCCCTCCCGACCTCAATTTCAAATCTATATCTTAATTAGTTACCTAAATATTTGTTCATTAGTAAAATTTAGCAATTATTTCCTTTCATTTTCGCAAAATAAATGAGAGGGATCGGCCAGAGAAACAGATCTCTTTGTAGCTCAGTTTGTAATGAAAGCCGATCCCTGTCTGAAAATTTATCGTATCGTCTTCACTGGCGCCGGCAGATTTTTGGCAGTTTCTTGCGTAAATTAAAAAAAAAATACCAACCGAATTTTTCAAAAATCACATAGTCAGATACAGAATATTTTTTACATATGCTCAGAAATTTTCAATTTGATATCTCAATTAGTTTTCTTAAAATTTGCTAATTAGTTAAATAATTTCGAATTCGTTCATTTCCGATTGCAAATCCAATGCGCCTGTCCGTTTCTTTTGTCAATTTGAATTAAAAGATGATGTTTTAGAAGCGATGGTTAATGAGAATCTAATTAATATCTAGGCTAATTATCAAAATATTAAAATTCCGACGCTCCGGTGCACATGGCCAGACCTAGGACTATCCACACCTAAATTTCCAGCCTTCTAGGTGGGCTAGATTTTCCTAGCCATCGCCAACAAACACACACACACACACACACACACACACAGAGCGAAACTATCTTTTATTAGTATAGATAACTTATGATACAGGTATTTTGTATATCAAGACCATGTTTTTACGCACAGTTTTATCTATTTGCATATGCTGTTTAGATTTACTAAACCCGTCCTGTTATTTCCGTATTGTAGATAGAGAAAATAGTCTTCTTGAATAAATTTTCAAAATACCCATACTAATCAAAATTAAATAAATGAAACGAAATATAAAATATTTAATAAATATAGCATTTAAAAACTGATATTTTGTGTTGAGAAAGACGGATTAATGCACTGTATGATCTACTACAACTACTTTTTTGGAAACGTTTCCGAAAAATCTGCGTTTGATTGAAAAAACATTGATAGTGCAGAAAAAAATAACCTTCGTTTTTGTACGGAAAACATATTGATTCCCAAGGTTTCTAAATATAAAGAAGGATTTTTGGTATTAGGGGTAACTCGAGGGGTTTGTTGTATATTTTCTTTCGTGATTTTTCTATATTAATAATCATTTGTCTCTTTCTACCGTGTAGTTTATTTTTATATAGCTTAAATATTTTTTGTAGCAACAAACATTACATGCGGCATGAACTGTAATTTTATTGTTATTGCACTTCAGATAATAATTAAAATGTATTTACCAAAAAAAAAAAAAAAAAAAAAAAAAAACTTAACGCATTGTGAAGGAAATGTTTTTCTTTTCTTTTCTTTTTCTTTTTTTTATAGAAATCATTTTAAAATATTACATATACAAATACCATTTTTATTTTTAACTTAAAAAGTATTTGTAATTAAGGCCTAACTATAAAACGTTGTTTACAACAATTCTTCTTAGATAAAAATAGATTTCTGAAGTTGAGCTTTAAAGTAAAAGCACTGACTGTAAAATTTTAATTATAGCAACATTGATTAAAGTCAAAGAAAATTAATGTATGGATTGCAAGAACTTATATTATGTATTCTAATCAACGAAGTAAATCAAAGAAGTTTGAAAACGTAGTAACACTGCGGCGTATACTAATCTTTAGTGTTAGTAAAATACATTTCAATTTAAATAGTTCCTTTCTTCTGAAAAAAATACTTGGTATGTTATTTATTAATACTTTACAACATAAATCTAACAAAACGGAAAATTAAAGTATAACAGGAATTACAATTTATTTTTAAAAAATTTTATTTATTACTATACAAAATATAATTATTCATTCGAATATCCGAGTGAGTCGATGCTATAAAGATAGAATATAATATGTATTGTAGAATTTTTATTAATTGCCCACAAAAATTCAGAAAATATAACTTGCATCATAAAAAGTTGTTCCAACCTGAATTCACGACTCTTTACCTTAAAGGAAGTTTTTATGTTAATTTGAATATCTATTTACCAATGAAATAGTTTTTAAATTCTAAAATATTCTTACAGTGAATAAATTTGGTGTTTCCTGTGTTTTCTTCATTGGCCGTGTGTGTTATTAAAACTGGGTAAAATTATCTGTTTCTAGACTATCATTTGCATGATTAGAGAAGAAATTAATATTTTGGTTACAACGGAACAGGCCCTTTCACCTATCGAGCAACACCCCTTTTATATATTGAAAGTAAGTCAGTAGAATAAATAGTAAAATAATAATAAAACTCATCGTTTCTCAATATATTTCAGTACAATTATTTAATTTTTGGAACTATAAACTTATTATGATTTCTTTCACCTTAATTATGTGACTTTATATACGAGAATGCCCAATAAATTCCCTTCATTCTATAAAATGTGTCCTGTGAGAAAACCATTAATATGTATTCATTTTATAAATGCACAATATTTACTTTGGTAATTTTCGCAAATCTCTACCTATTCTAAATGATCAAAAATAAAATATTTGTACAATGCATCTTAAGTTTCATTGAAATTTTTATTAATACTATCTGATTTAACCAGGGTTGCCAGGGATTTTAACAATGTTTCTTTAGAAGTTTAAAATTAAACATGCAGTATAAAAATACATAATAAGAGAAAGCATGGGAACAGCTGTACACATGAATCAAATGTAAATCTAACATAAAATTATATAAATTTATATAACAAACTCATCAGAAATCAACTATACATCAACAAGCTTTCATTCATCACTGAAGCAATAAAAGCTGCAAATTCACAACTGCTACCGTTCCAATTAAAGTATATCCGTAAAGTGATAAAAACGTAACAAAAAGATTCAAAAATATATTTTAATATAAAGATGACAGATGCTTCATGCTCTCTAAAGGCGACTTCTTCAAGAACAAAATGATACATAAACTATTTTTGCAATTTTTTGGAAAATGATAAACACAAATCACGAGTTTAATGTAAGCATGTTTAATTTAAGCAGGTGTTTAAATTGGTCAAACTGGAAACGTGGAAATTATTATTTTATTGCTTTTTTAATTTGTAAATCAATATATATATTTCTTTTTATTAATTTTCAGAAGGGCGTGAAATTGATTTTTAGAAACTTCAATTATGCGAATATAATATTACAGTTCATTCTACCAATTACTAATGTTTAAAAAACTATCGGCATTGAAATCTGTTATGAAATGATTAAAAATGAATTTTATATTAGGATTTCCAAACGTGAAAGCTTCATAATTTCTAAACTACTTCACCGAATGATTTTTCTTTTCGTACCCTAAAATACCATTAACCGAAAAAGCCCAACATGATGTAAAAATTAGATGTTCATAAGGAACAACTTTAGAGTTTGGAGCAAATTTAGTATGTAGAGCACTATTTAAGCTTGCCTTTTTAACATAAAATAAACAGAAACATAATTTCCAGTCGAATGACTGTTACCTTTTTTTCCTGTGCAGTGTAAACAAGAACGAAAAATCATGCGTCAAGCATAGATTATGTAACACTTTCCAACGCTTCCAAAATAATTTTACGAATCATACTCTTTTATAAGCTAAAAGATAACATCTAAGTAATCCGAATACTTTATTCAGCCCTGTATAGGATCTATAGATTTGTATATATACTACATAGGATGCTAAATTTTAGTTCAGTTAGGAAACACGTAGCACAGTTTAAAATTCTCCGTCTGGAGTTAAATAATACGGAAATGTGTTCCCGAACTTTTGTACTTCCCTGTATAGGATCTACAGAATTTATACACACCACGTAATATACAAAAAGCGATTTAAAATTAAAATCGCATTCAGTAACTTAAAACGCACTTCCAGGAATTATTGTTAACATACAGTAGAGAATTCTTTTGTGTGTCCCTGTAAATGAACGATGACTGCTATACACACAATATTCTGTAGTAAGTCTCTTGTAATGAACCTTATATAAATTTCAATGCGTTTAAAATAGTGAAACATTATTTAAATAAACCGCAGACGATTTTTCTCCATAGACGTAATGTAACGGAATTCTTTTGACTGTCCCTGTAAAGTAAGTATAAGTGCTATGCACACCCTATTCCATATTAAGCTTCTTCTAATGCACCTTAGTGATATATATAAATTTCAATGCGTTTAAAGTATTGAAACATTATTTAAATAAACCGCAAATGATTTTTCCCCATAGACCGCAATGTAACGGAATTCTTTTGAGTGTCCCTGTAAAAAAACTATAAGTGCTACACACTTCCGTTGAAATAGGGAACATGCTATAGATAACGATTATAACATATAAAATTTGCAGGGCAATCCGAGCATATTTACGGGAGTTAGAGCACGGACAGACGGCAGACGGCAGACGGCAGACGGCCAGACGGCCAGACGGCCAGACGGCAGACGGCCAGACGGTCAGACAAACCGAAGTCATAAACACTTTTCAACTAGGTTGGAAAGTGTTAAAAATGTTCTGGTTGTTGCAGTAAAATAATATCAACCAGGATGCCAGTAAATAACTGTTTATTAATCTACACAGTTAAAAAAATTACGAGCAGAGGCCGACAGCAGAGATTCCAGTCATACCCCGTAAAAAAATATTTTGTGCAGCCCGTAATTTTACGGGGCAAAGTAATACAGCATTGTAATGCGCAGGATATAATGCACCTTAAAACACAATAACACTTTACTTACTGTTCCGTAGCACATTAGATAATAATCTCAGAATTGTTTTGTTTGGCGGGCTAAATATGTGTTACGGTCGCGGTTAAGTGACAATATTTTTCGAAATGGGACTAAAATGAAGGGTTACACCCTAGCGGAGGAAAATGTATGGGGTCGTACCGTATTTTTGCTAACAGATGGGTTAGAACTGTAAGAATATGTGGATTGCCCTTAATTTTCTAAGTATCTAAGAGATAAAGCCGCTTATTTAGGGGATCAGACCGTTTATCATCAAATAAGGCTGTTGACCGTGAAAATTGAAGGGCAAACGCTCACAAATTTACAGTTTTTTTCGGAGAGTGTATATTTTTTACAAACTTACGTGAAGAAATATGCTAAAATAGCAGAAATTTCATAAAATACGGATTATTTATTAATGTTCGCAGTAAATACGTATTTTTTCCGCAAAATAAAGAGTTTTTTACACAGTCACAATTTCAAAATTTAAAAGTATAATGTGTTCTCTTCTTTTATTTTTCGTTTTGGCCGCCTGTTTTTAGGTGCGTTCGTAATTATATAAATACGTAGCATCTATTGTCGTCGCTTGGTCCGTCCGTCCGCATATAACAACGCAAAAACTACCCAACCGAATGGTTTAAAATTTAAGATATGTTATCTTTGCAGAATTTTGTCGAGACATTTCATATTTTATAAAAATCGAATCAAAACTTTAGCAGATATTAATAAAAATATTTATTAAGAAATTTGAATTTTAAAAAAAATCGGTGCTTTCTTGTTATAGGAGCTTCTGAAGTTTAATCGTAAAGCGACCGAGATACTTATTTTATGACAGATATTAATCTGCAGAAGATATAATTCATTTCCCAGAATTAAAAATCATCAAGATCTGAATATTTAGAAAACTAGCTCTAGTACGAACGCACCTCATTTGTCACGTTTGACGTACAATTTCCAACTTGTTTAATCTACAATAAAACAGATGAACAATAAAAGTGTCTCGACTTGACTGACACGCAAAAAAGTGTTGTGTAAAGATATTAATAATGTTGAATGTATAGTATGATTTCTAAGTAATCTCAGCAGAAAGGTAATAAAATGCGCTGATTTACACTATGTACTCTAACTGATTATATCCAAGAGACGTCACAAGTTATTTTTTAATTTAATTGTACACTTTCTTTCAATTAGTTTTCTGAAAGTCTTATCTTCTGAAAATGCATACTGCATAAATAAATATATTCAAAATAGAAATAATTTTATAAATTCAACTCTATAAAATGACTGAATAAATGATTTAAATAAATAGTTACAAAGTACTAGAAATGACAAAGTGCTATCTTAATATCAACTTAGATTTATTTAAATGCAGATGCTGTTGAAGAAATATATATTTAAAAGAACATATTCAGGAGTCTTGCAACAAATATAGACGTATTACGATATAAAGTATAGTCATTTCGCATAGTGAAATAGACTTAACAGAATATCACGAAAGAAAATTTATATAGAAAACAAAATTATTCATAGAATTCGGTATTCTTCAATTTTATTTTGTGAACGTCACAAAGAAAACAACTTTATTTTTCTACTGAATGACAGATATTTGTAAAGATTACTATCTCAAAAAAGTACTCAAAAGTTTCAAAGATATTTTTTATATTGAAGATCTACAAACGACCTTTATTATACATAAATATATTCTGATAATACAAAACTATGTACATAAAAGGAAGGCAATTTTTATTTTAGTGTTTTATAGCAAGTTTTTGCATTTATAATTTTACAAAACGAATGCACTCTTTACAATGATTTTTTTAAAGATATTTCTATAAAAACAAGGTATTTTTTTATATAATCACAATGTGAATGCAAGGATAATATTTTTAGAAAAGTAGTTGCATGCTAATATAGGAATAAAAAAATGATGCCATCTTTTGCGGACAAAAACATAAATATTCGCAAGAAGACAATGTACGCATAAAAATGTATCATTAGAAATATGTTTGTTATTATATGAATAAGCTAGCTTATTCTAAGTTGAGAATATTGAGAGAACTAAAAATGTATAGCTCTAAACTATACGCTGTTCCGATTAAGTAAAGTAATGTATGACAATTATGATAATTGCATTTATTTTCATTTTATGCAAAATGTACATACAAGGTGAATTTATAAAAGTGATATTTATTTTTCCATTTCGTAGTTGTAAAGTAATGTATTACAATTATGATAATTGCAGTTTTTTTTTATGCTAATTTTGTACATAAAAGGTGAATTTATAGAAGTAATATTTATTTTTCTGTTTTGTAGTTGCTCTTAATTCCCATGCTGATACTGATTTTGAGCGGGCTGAGAAGACTTTTGCAGCTTCAGTTTAACGGGCATCAAAGAGAAGAAAGAAAATGCGTAAAAAATTTCTTCGCAATTTTGATCCTTCGAGGAATGAGGAATCCCTCGCTTCGATACTTTTGTGATATATTTTGAACGTCCAGCTACACCTTTCTCCGCGCCACGTGCAAGTGTACTGGTATCCACACGGCGAAGTGTTTCAAAGATATCACCCTCCGAAGTATTGACAATGATCGATGCTTCTTAAATTCGGGTTTACCATTTTATAGCATGGTTTGACATTTTCATTTTAACAGTATAATATTTTTTGTATAGTTTTAATATTATCTAATGATAATTTTGTATAATATTATATAGAATTCGATATTTTTATTCTAATAAATAAATTACTTTATAATATGCCATATATCGTTATTCATTTGCTATTTAAACAGTATAATTATTTTGTTTAGTTTTAATTTTATGTAATGATAATTTGTATAATGTTTATATCGGATTCTAACAATTAAATTACTTTATCATATACTAATTTCTTTTAGCTAAATTAAGTTTTATATTATCTTTTAAGTGCTTTTTAAGGATGGATTTAAGAGCTTCTTCTGTTATCGAATGTGGAATTTTAAAGATTATTAATTTCCTTTGTTGAATTTTTAGAACGAATTTTCCATTTATCTCTGAGGTAAGTAATTTTGTTCTAAGGTTATTAAAATCTTCAATGGTGTTTAATTGAAGTTGTAGATTTCCATTCGTCAGTTTCCTGCCAGTGCAATACCTTAGTTCTTCCAATTCCAATGATTTCAATTTATTTATTGCTTCTTCCATTGGGAAAATTGATTCTTTTTCTTTTAGAAAGAAATTACATAAAAATTTTGGGGGATTTTTATTTTAATTTTGTCTTAGATCCTTTATTTCTTGCTTCAAGTTATTTAATTTTTCACTCATTTCGTCAAATTTATTCCAGATTCCATCTTCTGCAGACTGTTGTGTTAACAAAGTATTAATAACTATTTGTTTTGATGAATTTTCTTCTTCCAATTTCTTTGATTTATGTTCCAGAAATTCAATTATTTTTTTCTTTTTCTTTCAGTGATTCAGTCAGTTCCATTTATGCTATTATTTTTTCATCTCTTAAGTCAGCCAATTCTTCATACTTTTTGTCCAGTGCACTTTGTGTACAACGCAACTCAAACTCAAAATTGTTTATACAGTCCGTTTTTGCTTCCTTAGACGCTCCCAATAGTAAACTAATTCTTAATGACTGTTTTTTACGTGTTTTTAAAGTCTATTGCATCAACTTCTTTTATTTGTTCCGCTCTTTCACTCATTATTAATTCTAATTTTTCATTTTTTCGTTTTAAATGCATTATTTGAAGTTGGAGTTCATCTATTAATTCCCTTTATTTCTTTAAATAACTTTTCTGATCTTGAGCTATTATTAATTCATATTTTAGTTCCTTTATAACTTGGTTTTTTTCTGCTATTAATTTCTTCATCTTTTGAACAACTACTGCCCTTTCTTTTTCTAATTGAACAATACATTTATCTCTGTTATCTTCCATTATTTCTGCCATCGATTGATTATATTTGTTCGATTTATCTAATTCCAAAATACGTTCTTTTAATCGTTTACAATATTTTAGTAAATCAACTTTATCAATATTGGTGTCATCTAGGTCTAGTGAAACCACTTCGTCAGGGGCTAATGATGCTACCTCACCACTTCAAATTCTTCTGGAAATATGCCCTCTTCTGTAACCATGTGCGTACTGGTTGGGGCCCCAATTACATTATCTTTTCAGTTTATTATAACATCATCTAATTTTTCAGATGAGTTTTTGCTTATTATTATTATTTTATTTTGTGTTTCTTCTGTGTTATTTTTCATTGGAATTTTCAAATTGGAGTTGATTTCCAGACCCAATTTTTGCGTCAAAGCTGTAACTTCACCAATAGAGACCATTGATGATACAGATTTTATATTTTGAAAATTTTGACTGGGTTTTCTGTTCGTATCGAGTTGGTCATTGACATCCATTCTTACACTTATTGATTTATTTCCGTTAGAAGGTTGACTTCTAAATTGTCTCTCAGTTTTTCTTCAAGTAATTTTATGATTTGGTGGTTGTATTTTTCTGCAACTTTATTGTTGCCTTTTGTTCGTTGTCTGAGGTGTTGAGTTAATTTTTGCAGTAAATGGATGACATTTGTTTTCTCCTTTGTAGATTCGAAATCTTGTCATTTTTGTGATCCATTGATCATCTTTGTCATTTTTTGAATGGCGTCCTCCCTGTTGTGCTCGTTTAATAATTATCTTGAAATTATATTGAATTTTTTCCCATTATTCATTAATATTCTTACTAACAGTAGTAAATATTCGCCTGATTGTTGAGGGTGTTTTTAGGTGCGTTCGTAATTATATAAATACGTAGCACCTATAGTCGTCGTTTGGTCCGTCCGTCTGTCTGTCTGTCTGTCTGTCTGTCCGTCTGTCTGTCTGTCCGCATATAACAACGCAAAAACTACCCAACCAAATGGTTTGCAATTTAAAATATATTATCTTTGCAGAATTTTGTCGAGACATTTCAAATTTTATTAAAATCGATTCAAAACTTTAGGAGATATTAATAAAAATATTTATTAAGAAATTTGAATTTTTTTATTTTAAATCGGTGCTTTTTTGTTATAGGAGCTTCCGAAGTTTAATCGTCAAGCGACCGAGATACTTATTTTATGACAGAAATTAATCTGCAGACGATATAATTCATTTCACAGAATTAAAAATCATCAAGATCTGAATATTTATATAACTAGCTGATACATATATATCTGAATATTTATATAACTAGTTAAGATATTTGTATGAACAGTGTCATAAAATATATACTTAACTAGCTGTTTAACCCGTTCTACGCACGGGATATCATGAATTTAATTCTAAAACGTGCGTACGAACGCACCTCGTTTGTAACGTTTGACGTACAATTTCCAACTTGTTTATTGTGTTTCTTAACGTGTTCAGCATATTGATTTACTACTTTAATTATTGTCAGGGGCTTTGAGATAGCCTCATCATATGGTTCTAATGGTGTCATTGTCTGTATAGGAGTTGATGTATGCTGACGCTGAGCCATTTCCATTAGTCTATAATACGATGGTCTATAATACTTAGTATAGTTATAGTTCCACAATATAGAATAATTCGTTTATTTAAAATGTATTATATTGTTTTTGGATACTAGTAGCAAATAAAATAGAAAAACTCAATTAAATATTGATATTTAAAACTTAATTTAGATTCAGAATAAAAGAAAGGAGCAACGCTATATCTGTACATATATCTTGAAGAAAAGGTGATATAGTAAGCTTATAGCAAAAACCAGTAGCCGTAGCTACCGAAAATGACTAATAAAAATAATTTTGATAATTCGGGGAACATTTTTGAAAAATAAAGTAAAATGAAAATTTTTATAAAAGGGATATAGCCAAAATAGAGAAGGGAGAAAAAAAAAGTCATTCCTTCTGTGCAGGTTGTACACACTGTTTAAAAATTGCAATGATACATAATAATAACAATACTAGAATACAAATATTAAAGTAATTAAACGGAATATTCAATGTATATTTAATTACAAAATTGTGCCAAAATAACAAAATAGTGTAAAGAAAATAAATGAAGAAAAAAAATCAAAAATCAAAAATACTAAACTCAAATGTGATTTTACTTAGAATATGCACCCAAAATGAGTTTAAATACACAGTAATTAAATATATGAAAATGAGCCCTCATAAAATGTTAATCACATGGACAAATAATTAAATTTATGAAATTGAAAATATCTCCTGAAATGTACCACTAAACAAATTCGCAGAGACAAGTAAATAAATATATGAAATGTAAAATGCACCCAAATAAAAGGTACTGAAAAGATATATAAATGAAATAAGAAGAACTTTAAAAATGAGCTTTAAAATATGGCAGAGCCCAAAGTAATAATAAAAGCATGTGCATAAAAACAAAACCGCTCAATGTATGTTACTAGAGAAATAATTGCCAAAAGTATATATATAAAACAAGTTGGAAATTGTACGTCAAACGTTACAAACGAGGTGCGTTCGTACGCACGTTTTAGAATTAAATTCATGATATCCCGTGCGGAGAACGGGTTAAACAGCTAGTTAAGTATATATTTTATGACACTGTTCATACAAATATATTAACTAGTTATATAAATATTCAGATATATATGTATCAGCTAGTTATATAAATATTCAGATCTTGATGATTTTTAATTCTTTGAAATGAATTATATCGTCTGCAGATTAATTTCTGTCATAAAATAAGTATCTCGGTCGCTTGACGATTTAACATCCATCGGAAGCTCCTATAACAAAAAAGCACCGATTTAAAAAAAAAATCAAATTTCTTAATAAATATTTTTATTAATATCTCCTAAAGTTTTGATTCGATTTTAATAAAATTTGAAATCTCTCTACAAAATTCTACAAAGATAATATATTTTAAATTGCAAACCATTTGGTTGGGTAGTTTTTGCGTTGTTATATGCGGACAGACAGACAGACGGACAGACAGACAGACAGACAGACGGACGGACAGACGGACGGACCAAACGACGACTATAGGTGCTACGTATTTATATAATTACGAACGCACCTAAAAAAGCGTTTAGAATGAATACGAAAAGAGGAACTTACCTGGGGGTACCTAAGTTCTAGAGTCCCAGCTGCACTTGGTTGTATTCCATTTATTAGCCATACCGGAAGAAAATATTGACAAATCTTAAGTGTAAAACCGAGTCATGATGTAGAAGAAAGTTAAGAGATTGGGAGAAGAAAGATATAGATTTCGCCAAAGGTAATGCGGTAATGAAATAAACGCAAATACAGCTAATAGGGGAAAAGAGAAGAGGGGGAAGGGAAATAAAACTTAATTAAAGAGGAAAGCAATGCTTTCGAATGATAATACAAAAGGGGCCAGGAACGAAAGAAGAGAAAATATCCCGATGGGGCAACAAGGGGGAGGGGAACAATGTCAAAAGAAAGAGAAGACAATAACCTAACGAAATATATATAACATGACAGAAAATAAAAGAAGAAAAGAAAGAATGGAAATGGGGGGGGTGCACAAATTGCCCCCAAATTGAAAAAAATGAAAGAAGAACCCCACAACCGAAAGTTTACTTTTGGTGAAGTAAAATAGGACTACGCCGACCAGGTTTGAAAATCGAGAAATTTAAAGGCATCATGACTCTGAAATTGACATAAAAGGGCGAAATCTTAATAAATACTCTAAAGTAGCTGAATTAAATTATAAATAAATTTAAAAAGAGAAAATGGTTATTTATTCATTTAAATGAGGGTTAACAATATCAAAATGTAAGTTAGAAAAGTTAAAATGCCATATAAAAATAGTAATTAGTGTTAAAGTAATTTAATACCCGTAATGAAGTGAAATAACTATCATGCCAATAAAAATTATCACTCAAAAGTTGAAAATCACATTTAAGTTTTGAATTGTTTTGGATGAAAACAAAATTTTTGAAGCTAAATTAAAAAAATAAAATAAAATAGAAAGAAATAAAATAAAAACAAAATATTACAAAAATTAATTCACTAGAGCCTAGTACTATTCAAGATTGTGTAAAATTTTAAAAACAGAGCATAATAAGTATTTTTAATAAAAAATTTCCAAAAGGAAGTCGCAAAATATTTTTTTTTCCTTCAAGTGACACCCATTCACGACACGCACCAATGGGAGTTCACTGTACATCAAATGCAATATCAGGAACTTACTAAAAAAATCGTTTCTCGCGAAAACTATGTTCAGTGGAGATATTTAGGAAGATTTCGAGATCTTTTTAATTCCCAGACCTATCGTGACAAGATATGTAAGCAATTTTCAGTACTAGAGTATTTTTCAGTTATTATTTGCTGTTTCTTTTCGTTTTCTTTTCTTTTTTTCTTTCTATTTTATCTGTATATTTAGTTTTAAAAGAATAGGTTACATGAACTTTTACATATGAGTAAAGGAAATAATGGAAAGAAAAAAAAATCTCATCAAATTGGAAGTTTTAGTCGAAGCAATGTACTTTTTGTTAAGGAATTATGACGAAATTTCTTCTAATTAGTAAAATGCAATAAAATATTTAATTCGGATAGAAACTAGCTTCCACCGATTGGAATAATTCTTATTTATGTTCCAAAAATTAGCACTAAAATTTATGAAATAATTTTTTTTTTGCATGATTTAAAATTCAATTAGTTATTGCAAAAACATAAACATATTCACAAATTGCACATTCTAGCATAGGAAATGTAGTTACAATTATCAGTTACAAACTCTTTATTACAAAATCAAAAGTTCAATTGCAATTCTCAAGTTTTATTTTTTTAACGTATGTATAACAATAAATTAGTCGGATGTGCCAATCCCAAAACATTCTTCTATCTCATACAACTTTCACATACACCATAAACGTACCAACAACAATTTCTATCAAGTTCAAACTGAACGTAAAGTTTTATTAAATTCCATGCATTAGTTCTGGAGATATGACTATCGAAAAAATCGTGTAAATTTGCAAAAGGCAACATAGCAGTGCCACTTATTGAGGGAATATACCAAAACTGAATTAAAAACAACTTATGCCAATGTACAACTGAATCTGAATTTTTATGAAATTCTATGCATTAGTTCTTGAGATATAGCTACCGTGACAATAATAAAAAATGTAGCATAGCCGTGCCACCTATTGAGTGATTTACACCAAAAAAATAATCAGCACCAACTTTCATCAGGGACTAACTGAATCTAAAGTTTTATTAAATTACTTGCATTTGTTCTAGAGATAGACTGCTCACAAATTTTTTGTCACATACAGACAGACAGACTCACAGACTCACGGACAGACATCTCCTAAAAACGGTCAAATCTTCTTCAGCACCTTCTAAAACGTATAAATCCGACGAAAATCGGAAGTAAAAAATGTTCACAAATCCAATATTTTCTTTTTGTAAATATATAGTATATTGTCTATGAGCTCTTCTTTGATACTGCTTACAATAGCTTTAAAATTAAAAATAATCCTTCAGATCATAAAATCTATAGGAAATATAATAAAACAGTCAATTACAATGTTGAAGAGCAACACGATTAATACAAAAACAATCCCTACGATTATAAATTCTATAAATATATCACGTAAAATGATAGTTTGTTTATTCACAATTTCTATCATAACAACGTTAAAAAAAATTAAAAAACAAATTAAAAGTAATTCTTGGAAATTTTTGTATTTACTTTTTTTAAACATTTTTTTAGAGTAACTTTTCTTTTAACGTAGGAAAAATAGATTTGGATCAGCAACACCACGAGACAAAAGACGGTTGAAAAACAAAACTTTACACATCCATATTTAACATTTAGCAATTTAATGCAAGAAAATATAATATATATTTTTAATTTGTAATATATTTTTTTAATTAATATAAATGTGCAACGTATATTAATTAATGCAACTATTTGATAATAATAATAATAAAAAATGCAGACATTTAAACTGGAGAACGAAAGTTTATCATCAAAATTTCCTTTTCTTTCTTTCTTTATTTTTTTTTTTTTTGACATAATAAATTTATTTTTCAGCATGTTTAACGGCTTTTTTTTCACTTTTTAAGATGATTAATTCTAAAAGTTTTCCTTTTTTTTGTGATTGTTTTCATAAATTAATGTTGTAAATTATATGACAACACTTGAGAAGAAGAATTGAATACATAGAAAAAATACACATACATATATATATATACTATTTTATTCAATACCAAATTAATAATTCATAATGTTGTATTTTAAATTCATAACAAAAATATTTTTTTTTCAATTTATAAACATTCATTAATAAACTTACACCTAATAATAACGAAACATGTTAGAGATCATTCATCATAGATAACTGCTTTAATAAACCCCATAATTAGAAACTCACCGTGTATTGCATTATCATTAATAATTTAAGGAGTTTCTTATTTGGTTAATCTTATTTGGTTATAGTATTTAATGTTAAGTGCAGAGGGTTTTTCAGAAATATTTTATTCTTGATTTTTGTATAGGAGAATAAAATATAAATATCAGGTTTTGTTTAATTTTTATCAGAATTTTCTTCAAAACTTATTTAGGTTTTATTACAGACCGTTATATCATTTTTAATAGACTTGCTTTCGAATTCAAAAAGAGTTCAATTAAAAAAAATGTAGGAAGAATGAACTTCACTTAATTTGAAAAATTCCGTCCCTCATCGTTTTCTCCGTTTAAGGTCTGGCATTATCGTGCAAGAGGACAACTTTTCTGTTGACCAACGCTGGCTGCTTTTTGAGTAAAACAGTGGAAACACTTTGGAACGTTGACGAGTAGACGCCGGCTATGATTGTTTTTATACTTTCTAAAAATTCATAGTGAACTATACCAGCGTTGGTCCACCAAACACACTGCATTATCTTTTTTTGATGAAAATCCGGTTTGGCGGTCATTGAGACGGAACCAGAAGTCTACTAATGATGTGTTCTTTTCCGGTTATCATACATGACCTATTTTTCATTACATGACAATATTTGGTATAGAGACGAGGCTATGTTGTGACATGCCAACAATAACAGGCAGATGTTCAAACGTAGGAGATTGTTTCCGTCGGACAGAACATGAGGAACCCACTTGCTGAATCTCCACGTCATCCCAAGGTTATGCAGATGCGATCGGATGGTTTTGTCAGATACTCCAAACTGTGTGCAAGCAGGTTTGATGAGGATTCTGCTTGATTTCCTCCTCTAGCTGGAAATTGTTTAGGGTGGATGGACGACCAACACGGGGCTTGTCTTAAGGTATATCGTCTCTCGACAAAAATTGGCTGAATAACTTTTGAGTGGTTCGTTCACTCACCGAAGTCCCTCCAAAGAATATTATTCTACAGGCCTCTGCGGATTTGTTTTCTAATTTGAACTCGTTGAGCAAAATAGGACTCAAAATCGCCTTCGTCAATGATATGTTCTTTCAAAGATTGCACTTCCTACAAAACTGATAACAAAACGTACGATGATCTGAACAACTATCTGCTCAATGAAGTTTGAAGGGATGTACAGATATGACGTCATCGGATTCCGTTTGATCAGACGTACTCGACAAATGTATATCTTAAAAAAGCGCTAAATGTTTTGGTTACATGATAATTTGTTACATAGTTATTTTAATGTAAATAATAAACCAAACAACAATAAAAACATTAACATGACATGTAACTTACAATACATTTATAAAAATATAGGATTACTTGCGTTAAATTACAAATATTTCGCATGTAACAAATTTGGTTATTTTTTTAGTTTTTAATACTGCAGTTGTCCAAAAATAAAAAATACAACAGTGCACACATTTATCTTCTCTAATTATGTTTTACTATTGGATATTAACACGAAAACAGCTTACACGTATAGAGGATTTAAATTTTCCTTTTTCGTTATCTCTGTTTAAAGCAGTCAGATGGATCAAAGTGCAGTGAATATACGGCATTTGCTAATGACCCTTTGGCTAAGCACTAGCTCAGCAGCACCTCTATTCATCGGGTTATTAAAGTCGGAAAATGTAAACCTGCAAAAGGTGTATCTAAAACGTTTTATTTGTATAATAATTCCTAATGACAATTTATGAATAGTTATGGATGTAAATTGACACTTAAATACTAATTAAACACTTATAAAAAATTGAAGATTGAGAATTAAACAAAAATTTTTTAAATGTTATAATTTTTTATCATTAAGAATTTTTTTTATAATTACCACTAAATTGAATTCATGGATTTCAGAATATATTTAAAAAAAAAAAACTTTATATTATGTTAGTCTTAGTTTCAATAAATTAGATGCAAAGTAATACTAATGTCAATAATAGAAATGAGTTATATAGATGTGTCCCTGGGTGTATATTTCTACAATTACTTTAAAAATAAATTTTAAGCAAATTATTGGAAATGTCTCTTGTCGTAAATGTGTGTAATTGTGACGAATGAAATGTCTAAACAAACAAGCCTCTGAATAATTGAAATAGAATTTCCACTACACGGTACATATATACGTATATTCGTAATACACTGATGTCCAAACATTAAGGGGCAGAGACCTACGCGTTCGATTTTAGACGTTTTGTCGAATATCTACTGAAATTCTTGACGAATTGGCAGTCAACTTCGAAGATGTAAAGAACATGTTTAACTTCATAATTTTGAGTGAAGATTTAGTCTCGAGGACAATTACGATAGGGAAAGAATATTTTTAATAATAATATAATTTTTGCTATCACTCAACCCGCATAGCATGCATAGTCACAGTGACGTCATTGTGACGTCACTGTGAGTCACGTACCTCACGTCACATCCGTGACCAAAATGCCACCACTTTGTAACATCACACTGTGACCAAAATGTGAACGTCTTGGTAGATATAAAGAAAACATAAAATAAACTTTAAAACATCTTATGGCATCAAGAAAATTACTCTTTGACAGCTTTAAAAATTTTTGTGACGTTTCAATGACGTCTCTGCAAGTCACATAAGTCACACCTATTACCAAAATGCCAACACTCTGTGACTTCATAGTGTAATCGGAAGGTGAATTTGGAAAAAAAAAAACATAAAATATAGAATTGAATTATGTCATGTACCTAAATCATTAATAAAAACATTGTCACACACTATTAAAATAAATTCAGTATTTTCAAAATAAAATAATAAATAAATATCTGTCTACATATATGAGGCAGATAACTTTTTTACAATTTACATTACCATTTTCAAGAAATTTAACAAAATATACTATATAATAAACAGGTAAAAATCCTTAAATAGAAATTTAGTAACGTATGAAAGTTTTAGCGGAAAGTATAGTAATTCAAGTTAGTAATTCAGAAATAGATCTTCCATTCTAATAAAATTGTTAGTAATTTAGAGGTTTGTTAGCATTTTAAATACCAACATTTAATTTTTTCCCACTACCGCATGGAACTCATTTGCTAATTTTGTAATACTAAAAATATTTCTTCAAAAATCTCCAATATTTAATTATTTTGAGGAACCACTCAACCCCCAATCATCAGCTTTCTAGTCAAAAAATGAGGGCACCATTTTTGCGAGTTCGATACAAACACGATCTGGTCGGCGTGACCGTCCAACGCTTTCAGGATATTCCTTATACGGTATAATTAGCATAGTTTTAATTATTGTCAATATTTTTGGTGGTTACATAAAACAAATGGAAGTAGAAGTTAATTTAAAAAGTTATTTGCACAATAGAATTTCATATTATTGAAATATTTACTTTTATTATAATTTTTAATGGATTCATCTATTATTTTTATATTAGTATGCGTTTTTTACATTTATAATTTTCTTGCTTAACGGCTACATTAGCCGGTTTCCCAATCAGATGCAAAGTTTTAATTTGAATACGAGTTGCATCAATAAAAATTATTGCCGATCCAATCCTTATCGTCGATCTTATGCAAATTTGGTAAAATCTTGTTATCCGAATCTATGCGAAATAATTTATCAGGTTCGGTCGGGTTGTGGGCCTACAGATTTTTGTTTTTGTTGTTGTTGTTGTGTTAGGGTAAGAATGCGGGTTGAATCGAAATATAATTTCAGTCAACCATCATTCATGTTCAAGTAGACATTCAATCATGTTCAAGTAGTATATAACCGGATTCGTGCATGTCTGTAGATCCGAGCCGACATCAAAAATTGTGTTGTAACACAGTTTCTGATAAAATCTAGTTACTCGGTCGTATGCAAGATTCTATTCCGAACAAGACTTACAGTAAAAACATTATACCCGAATCGGGTCAGATGGGGTTCACGAAAATCAGGTCACCCGACCACTAATCGAAATCTATTCTGTAGCCAAATAAATCCAAAATGATCTATCCGAACTTTCTGGATTGGATTCGAGGAAAATCTGGTCACCCGACCCGGTGCAGTGTCGTCACAAACGTCACAAACTTGTAGCATAAAAAATGTTGATCCGAACAATCCGGATAGGATTCGGGTAAAATTTGGTCACCCTATTCGATGCAGATTCGTCACATTTTTCACATTGAAGTCACACGGTGACTTCACAAAGTAGTCACATTGTGAGGTCACAGAATGCCTTGAAAACGGCCATACCGACTTCACATTTAGGTCACAGTGACTTCACATCGGCGTCACTTGACATCACGACGACGGTCACAAAGTCACAGTGTGACTTCACAGTGACATCGTCGTGACGTCACCATGCCTTACGGGAAATAACAGAAAATACTCAAAGAGGTTTGTTACTGTATAAAATGGCTATGTAGGTCCTGTTCAACGTTTGTGTGCATTTGTGCAAGCATAGCACGAATATTCGTGAAGATGTTAACGTTTCAGTGAAAAATTAAAAAAAAAATTACAGCATACAGAGTTTTCAACCGAATTTAACATCACTTCCCGTAAACTTGACAAAAGACATTAGAACTAGTATACTGCAATTAAAAGATAATTATATTGAATATTTGATGAGATATGGGTATTTGTATGAATTAAATTTTAACTCCGCAAGCGCGATATACACCAAAGATTTTTTTGTCATGATATGGTACTCATGTCTACAGAGCAACTCATATAAAAAGACCAGTCAAATATCATGAAAACTCAGAAATATACCGGTGATACAGTGAGCTAATTTACAAATTTCGTGAAAATTCCTTATAATCTAGCTACATTTTTTTAGCAACTCACTATATAGATGCTATCATTCTGAATTTCCGCGGTATTTGAATGCAATTTGTATGTACTTTGCTCTAACAAATTGACTACCAAATCATGAAAAGAAATCTTTGGTACATTTCACGCATGCGCAGTTAAAATTCATTTAATGCAAATACCCATATCTCGTCAAATAATCAATATATTTATCTTTTAATTTCAGTATACTATTTCTACAGTTCTTAGTCAAGATATTGGAAAACGATGTTAAATTCGTTTGAAAACTCTGCATGTTTTAAGCAAAAAAACATTCTAGTTTTTCACGGAAACGTTAACATCTTCAAGAATATGCGAACTATTCGTACACTAATGCACACAAACGTTGAACATGTCCTGCATAGTCACTTGATACAGTGGCGGACTATTTCAAGCATTATCTGTTTTTTGAGGGAACGTAAATATTATTTTATTATTAAATTTATTATTCACCCTCTAATTGTCCTCGCGGCTAAGTCTTCCCTGAAAAATATGAAGTCAAACATGTTATTTACATCCAGAAAGTTCAAGGACATTTCATCAAGAGTTTCAGAAGATATTCGACAAAACGTCTGAAATCAAAAGCGTCCGGTCACTTCCCCTTAATTTTGGACATCAGTGTATATTATTGCTCTTTTTCTTCTTCTTACATCATCATTGTAATTTAAGCGTATATTGTAGTTGTGAACAAATTATATCATATAACACGGTTCGATTTTGGTCCCCTTATTTTATCATTTCCTCTGTTACATAATAGACTTTTACAGTCAGACCCGTTACCCAGCGACTCCCAAACGAATTACCAAGTCATTTTTACCAAAAGAGGCTCTTATTGCGCTTGTGCAGTTCGTTTTTATTAATGTGCTTCTTTTTTTTCAGAAGGGACTAGGGTCGAGAGTAGGCGTTACCTTATAATTGATTGGAGTAGAATCGTTTGATTGATGTCTGGGTGAGTCAGTGCACAGACTTATCGAAAATAGCTCTTGCACACCTATCCACAGGAAACAGAGAACTGCGCTTACTTAAAAAAATTTCAACTTAAAGTTGGTTAGAATTTTGAATTTAGAAGTAATAATTGGCTGTAAAAAGGGAAACCTATAAGCGCACATTTAGCTTTGAACATTATGTAGTAAAGTTAAAAAAATAATTTTAGAATTTAATTTAAATTTTGAATTTAATTAAAACAATAGTTTTTTTTTAAGAAACACCCTTTTATAAGCAAGCAATGTTTAGCCTAAAAATTCTACGCAATTTTATGGCAATTCACGTGGTTCCAAAAATGTCTGTAACCTTACTTTAAACTGGCGTAGGTATTTTTATTATATATTATGCTAGTATATTTATTAAAAAAGTATTAAACGAGTTTTAAAAGGTTTATTTTATTATCCTTATATATATACATATGTATCATGAGAAATGATAGTGTACACATAGACATATATCAGAGACGCCTGATTACTGCAATCGCACCACAGTCACCAATAATTTCTAATAGAATTGTTCCTCTTATTGAAACGCAGAATTCCTCTTATAGATAAAGCGAAAACTGTCATTTCGAAATTTTAATAACTGTTTCTGTCTGTGTTAATCAGGTTCTGATATGCCTACATGCATAAATAATTGTGCGAGTGGTTCTGCTTATATTTTAAAATGTTTTATTATGTAATCGAATTAACAATCTCTTGTACAGCATTCAAGTGTAATATTTGTTTTCGCATATTTCATATATTACCCGAAAATATTTAACCGCTTTCGCACATAATAAATATAGGAGTTTAATGCGAAGTGTATTTAAACATGTTTACAAAATGTTTCATCTCAGACTGTTTCGTAATTACCGTTTGGAGTACTGAGGCATGTTCCAAATTGCAACAAATACGCCATAGCATTTAATGATTCGCTAGCCATACAGAATCATATCGATGTCTTTCGGCTCAATATTTCAATGTCACAATATATGATTTTGAAATAACGTATAATCAATCCGTTTCTTCATTTTCGTGTAATCCGTAATGACCTTAGCAGAATAATTTCCATTACATCTCCATAAATGTTAATTTTGGAGACTTATTTATATATCTGTTTAGGAAATGTGAAACATTTTTGTTTTTGAAACTTTGAATACAGATTACCCATCCAAATTAAATAAAAGCATTTAAATAATGATTTCTAAAAGTATTTGTGTGTATATAAGCCTTTCATTGATTTACATAACATAAATAATGAAACTTTTTATTTCGGTGGTGCATTGGAATAGGGAGGTTTGGAACAAGTAAAAGAGTTAGGCAAAATATTTTTAAATAATATTATTTAACTATCTTTTAAAATTATAGCGCTGTAATACGATACAGTATTTAATTACCAATTTTAGAGCTGTCAACTCTTCGTATTTGTGACTACCACTAATACTAATTAGAAAATTTCGCTTTGTATAACGTAGAAATTCTTCAATTAAATAGGAAAAATATTACTATACTCAAATGATGGTATTTAAAATAAATCTAAATGGTTTACAGCCCTCCATTATTCCTGAAAACTGTTTACTTCAAGCACAATTTAAGGGAGTTTTCAAAAAAGTGTGTCAAACATCAAAAATCACCAAAATATAAAACATAATTAATATAAAACATAATTTTGTAATAATAATTTAATGATATTATTTTCGTAAAAACGTAATATTTCTTTGTATGCATATTTCAAAAAGTGTGATTTATATAAAAAAAAAAAAAAAAAATTCTATTCAATCTTAATAACATTTCTTAATATATCTTTCCATCAAAGTATTTTTTCCATATAAAAGTAAACATTGGAATCATGCTGGATTCATTAAACTTTCATGTATCAGATGGATGTAGCTCTTTATTTTCATACAGATAGGTATTAATACCACACGCCTCAAGATTCGATAGGAATCAATTAGAAGCCCTCAACATAAGGTGAGCAATGACAGAAAGTTTCTTCCCTAACAAGGGTAAAACACCATCTGTAAAGTGATTTTTAATACAGTGGTATTTATATAAAGGAACGAATAGCAAAGGAAGTATTGTCCGACAAAGCAATAGAACCATGAATGTTGACTGATAGTTCAAGAAAAAATCCATGGATTGAAATGCAAGCAAAAGAAAAACATGTAAAAAATAATTTTATATCTAAAAATGAACACTGGAAATGTGATGGAGGTATTAAAGTTTCCGTGTAATAGATGGGAGATATTTTTTGTCCAAATGATAATTAATAACACGCGCCTATAAGCATAGGTGCCGATTTAACGTGGGGGACTGGGGCAATCAGGCAAACTTGTAAAATTAATTTTAATACGTCATTTTCGTCTTAATTAATCACAGTGATTAAATATTTAAAACAAACAACATTTTAAAATTTTATGGTAGAAGAATGCATGATTACGTATTACGTATTTCGTCCTGTGAAGTCGGCAACCATCCCTATACCTTCAAGTTCGTATAGGCTCGAAAATTAATCAGCAGCTCTCATCTGAAGATGAGCAAATTCAAAGAGTTGTTAACCCAAACATTGTAAAATAAATTTTGTAGAGTGATTTTATTAAATTCATTACAGTGATATTAATATAGAAAACGAACAGCAAAGAATGTGAACTCCTGGATTAAGCAATAAAACTGTCAATAAAGATCGAGGGTTCTAGAAGGAATCCATGAGTTAAAAGCCAAGCTAGTCATCTACCCATTCATAAGTAGAGATAAATGAGTTATCGATAACTGCCTAAAACAGTGACTCTCATATTGAAATATCAAACAATTTTACAAACTCTCAAAATTTTAAAACGTTTATTAGAACGTGGAAAAAATTAAACAAATGTGATTTTTTTTAATCGGAATTATTGTGACTAACTATTATTTCTTTAATAAAAAAGAGGATTGTGAACTAAAACTAAAATATTGCTTTTCAATGCAAATATTTACAAATATTGGTAAATTAATCAATAAAACTTTCTTCAGCGTGCAAAATACTTGAAGAGAAATCGACTTTTTTTTTTTTTTTTTAATCCACAAAGTTTTAATGAATCGTGTATAGTTAGCATTTTTTAAATGTCATTTATGGAATTGACGTTTTAATTGATTAAATAAGATTTCTTCTCATTTGATTTTTTCATAAAAGCATTTTTATTTCGAATGTAAAGAACATGATAACTCGATAAAGTCAAACTTGCATGCATTATTATCTGTACATATTCATTAATCATATAAGCATTTTTTTAATGTAGATTTTTAGATTCTTAAAATTTAGCTTAAAACACATATCGATTGAGAATGATTTAAAAGTATTTAAAAAAATACTAAAATTACAATTGATTTACATTGGCATTTTAAAATAAAATTTACTTATGCAAATGGAAATTAATAAATATAAGTGATATAATTATATTATAATTATATTGAATGAATTATATTAATGAAAACATAAATATGCTATAAATAAATTAAACTTCATACTTTTGTTATTAATTCGTATTTAACAAATATCGTAGTAACAAGTAGCATATAATTGTTTATAAGCTGCAATAAGCGATTAAAAACAACATTTTAGAAATATAACCATAAAGAAGAAAAAATAAGATTTTTTATGCTTAAAAATTATTTAAATTTTAATGCATTGTTGTGTGTTTTTTATGCTGTTGTAATCCATAATATCAATGGAGAATGGTGAAAAACGTGAACGAAAAATATTGTAATAAGCCTAATATTTTTTTTTAAATTATATATTTAAAAATTATCTGCCTATAATTTTTATTTTTACGCTCAAAATGTCACTCCTTTTAATGTTAAATATCCTACATGATACGGTGGTAGAAAATACTAATGTGCAAAATACTAAGAACGACGCTGAAATAATTGAAATAAATTTGCGTTTCCTATGCAAATTCGCAAATATTTTCGTTAAACTTTATTGCATGTTATTCTAATTAATATGAAAGGACAACTTACGACATTTCTCTCTATATATGTTAATCTATTTTAAGCATACATCTCGGTCACGGTACGCCGTAGAACGAAGTAAATGTTTTAACAGTGTTTTAGTCGGTTTTCTCAACCCGTTGTATATGAATTAGAAAAAATATTTAGGATGATACGAATTCGTAAATCTCAATTAATGGTGCAAACAAATATTTTGTTACTCTCGGATGCATAAATTCTTTTACGCAGCATAAAATGTCGAAATAATCCAATAATCCGATATTTCGTGTTAACACAGGGTTGAGAAAAGTTATTGATAAACTGTATAAACAACTTTGCAAGATTTCCGATAATTAGATACTCCAAAAAAGCTTTTTCTTTCAGAATGCTTCTTTAAATGTCGGAAATGTGTTTTAGTTTTGGTATTTCTGACGATAAAGGAAAGCTCTTCGGAAATGGTGGGTATTTCAGAAAATATTATTTTATATTTCGGTAAACACTCTTGTAATATCAAGAAACATGATTAATTTTATTAAGTGCACTTTCTAAACTCCTATTAATAGAATAGATGTGTCTTTACAAACCTTCATATATATATTTTTTAAGCAAAAAAGGAAATGTCACCATCTGCATAAATATAAACTTAAAGCCATTCCTATTTTTTTTTTCTGTAATGACGACAATTGTGTTCAGAACACTGAAAATAGAAACAATAACAAGTTACGTCTAAGTTAAAATTTCATAAGTATTTGTTCTGAATATTGCAGTATTTCTTATTTACTTCTGGTAAACTACGTCAAAAGCAATTTTGGTTGAAAAATTGAACACTTTACTATTTACATTGTAAAATTTTTGTGTCAATTTAATTAAATTAAAATATTTCAATAAATAAAACCAATATTTTGGAGATGTTGAGTTATTTCCCACTATATTATATTTCGGTCTACGGTTTCATCGACTGTTTCACTTTAAAAACATTGTTCTTTTAAAATTATATCTTGAAGATGTTGAAGAATGGTTCGATTAACAATATTTCTCCACTGGAGCTTGCAGCCACCATAATAGAATGGCCAATCGACGTACACAAATATGACGTCACAATGATCACAAATAAACAAAGTCACAACTGTGACTGAAACATAACTTGATTATTCTTTGCTTATTGAAATTAACTGGCACGCCACTTCTTTACTGCGCTGTAATGTCACCGTAACTGATTTTTTGGCCAATTACAATTGCCATAAAATTAGAAATATTGACATTTCTTTGACATGGACCAGTCATATACAGTAAAACCTTTCATACGTCTAACATCTTTTATTAACTATATGTTATTAAAATAAAAAAAATAATAATAAGGTAACAATTTTACAATTTGTATTTATTAACGGCATAATAAATTATGACAAACTTTCTTTAAAAGACAGTTTTGTATGTTAATAAAACCTACAAAGGTTGATAATTATGAATGCTGCATGATAAAAATACGCCTTTAACCTTTCTTAACTTTGGAAGGCTTCCAATGCAAAAACTGGCAATGTTCCAGTATGGTTAAGAATGCTATTTCAATTTCATCAAAAATTGTTGAACTAAGCACAGATTTAATGATCTAATTACACACCATAATAATTTAATAGAATTTCTAAAAGAATAATGTAAAATGTTTTTTTTAATAATTAAATATCCTAGTATAGAAAAAAAATATTTTTTTTGCTTTTTTTCAGAAAGACTTTCAAATGTTAAAAATAATGTTAATTTTTAAAGGGAATGAATTTTTATATAAAGTACATACAATGTTAGAATAACATTCTGTTTATTACATTCTGCACACAACAAATTACACAGATATTTTTCCAGGCACGTTTTTCTTCATGATAATTAGCTTCGTTTGAGGGGGGGGGGGTTACATGACATATATTATTATGATAGAGATTATTCATGCAAAAACTAGATTTCGCATATTATTTGTTATATTTGCGGGAATGGAGATGGATATGGGTAAACAACTTTTTATTAAATATTGCATTAATTTTATTTGACCGCGTGCCACCTTTTCCTTAATTGACCCCTTTATTAATAAATCCAAATCTACTTCTCTTATTTCAACAGAACTAATTACATTCAACAATTTTAACATTTTTTAGCTTCACCCGTATCGTTTAATTACTGTTTTATATAGAGAATACTGCTATTTTTAATCTAAGCTAATGATGTTCCGAACGTCTCCAAACCAGTTCCATTTTTACTAAATTATCGTAAAAATCAGCATTCATAGCTTCAAGGAGTATTTATAGAAAGAAGTTACCAGTATTTTCGAATAATAGTCTAAGACAAATCTTAAATTAATTTCCAAATGAATCAATCTTTAAAGATGTATACTCGTCCTCCTAATTAGTTATTTGCTGAAGGGCACTTAAACATCCCCCCACCTCGGCCCATCCTTCAAGGTTTTTTATCTGTGTCCCGTTTCTATATCTCAGCAACTATCTTACCGATTTCCATGCAAGCCATTCCAAACATTATAATTAACTTAATAGTCACCCTCTATAATATTAAAGTAAATTTATGAGTACCGGTTACTACTATTTCTGAATAATTGTTTAAGCCAAATTTGTAATTAAGTTTCTAGCTGAAACAAACTGAGGGATTCTTATCGATGCATAGTGGTCCTCCTATTTAGTCATTTGCTGAAGGGCACTTGGACAGTCTTACCCCTCTCGGCCCCTATTTCAAAGTTTTTACTCTGGCTATGCCCCGTTTCCATGACTCAGCAACTATCTTTCCGATTTCAACGTAACTGATTCCAAACATTATAACTAAATTAAGAGTCACTCTCTATAACATTAAAGTAAATTTAGGGGAGTAGCAGTTACCACTTTTTAAAAATAATAGTTTAAGCCACATTTTTAATTAAGTTCCTAGCTTAACCAAAAGAACTAATTTTTAAAGATGCATAATGGTCCTCCTAATTAGTCATTTTCTGAAGGACACTTGAACATCCCCTCCTCCCGGCACCACCCTCAAGTTTATTTTCTCTAACTGTGCCTTATTTCAATAACTCGGCTAATAATGTCCGCATCTTCTCCAAACCAGCTCGGCCACTATACAGTGCCTTAGGCAGCGAGAACATGTTTTAGGGGTTCGTTCGGAAAAAAGGTTTGTTTAGAACAGAATGTTTCCATGGCGTTGGAAGGGGTAAATAAAATATCTTCCGGAGTGTACGAGCATGTCCGGTATACGGTGCTGAATCCATCGGGGAACGTGGCCAGAGTCTTGTTTTTTAATATACTTAATTTTATTACACGGACTCGGGCAACTTCGGGTGGGTCAGCTATTTTAGAATAAAGTAGAGTAGCAGTGTATACACTGTATAATTTAATTTTTCTTTGTGATATAAAACAGAAGCTTACAACTTTATTTTTCAATGCACGAAAAATAACTTTTCGTAAGATACTTTTGCTGTTTTACACAATTTATGTTAATATTAATAATATATATTTTTTGTTTTCATAAACTTTTTTATGAAATACCGGATATATTGTTTCACACATTTCACAGTTGTATATAATTACATTTTATTAGATACGCCTATTAAGAGCATATTTAATGTTTGTTTAAGAGATAAGAACATATCGTAATCGTACTGTTTAAAGAAATATAAAACTATACAGATTCATTTACGGAATAAATATATTGATTTGAACAATATGGTGCATTGCAACAATTTATCTATAATTTAGGTGATATCCTAAATTGTATTGATATATATACCTAAGATAAAATTTATATTTCCATTATTTACTTCATGAAACCATAATAAAAATATGTCGGACGAACAATGTGTGAAGAATTATATGCAAGAGGGAACGAAACCGAAAAAAAACATGCACGAGCGTTATCGTGTAGGATAACGCTGATTGGTGTATGTTTGTTTAGTTTAGAAATGGTGGTTCGACGTGTAGATCTCATACATGTTTTTTATTTAATAATTGTGTTTTGCAATGTTCACATGCAGGCGCAATTTATTGTTAGCTTATAGCATCCTTTTTCAGCTAGAATTCAGGTAATTCCCTTTATGAATAAATCTCATAAATGTTTTGTGTTCTTCATACAAGAACTGTTTTCGTTAATTCATACACCTAGATACTAGCAAATACTATACAGTGAACGCTCTGCAAAGGGATTCAAGCTTCTATTTCATAAAGCGGATGCCCTAATAACAGGTGAACAAGTTTCACTATTGTTAAATTGTGTTGATTTGATGTTGTGAAAAATAGCACCCAATAGATATCTATACTTTTAAAAGAAAGATGTTTGTGTCTTTGCCTATCTGCAATGGCTAGAAAAGTGTATCGTAGATGGCTAAAAATTTGGGTGAGAATAGTCTAAGGTCCTCATGCACCTGAGGCTCAGATTTTTTATTTCTATGTTAATTAACCGATGCATTAGTTAAAAACACAAGGAACACTCATAAATGATATATTATTTTTCTCAAACTGTCTCGCAGCGCCAGGTATTTCAAATATTATTATCAAGAAAGTTATTTTATGGTACTGCTAACATAATTATTTTATTATGACATAATATGTTTTTTTGTATATTTAAAAGGAAAAATATATTTGTTTGTATTTATAATACTTAAGACTTGCTATTATATTATTAAGAGAGAGAGAGATTACACATTTATTAAATCTATAAGTATTTATTAATTATGTGTTTATATATTATTTTTTATATATTAGGATTATTTATTTATATATGATTATTGGGTGAATCCAAGAATCGACCCCTGCTTGGCGTCCGTTTGTATTGGCGTGCTAGCGCGCGCGCGATAGCGGACTGACTCTTGCAACCCTCATCATTTCTCAATCGTGCCAAATCGGCGATAGTTAGCCAGATGTAGCTCTTTTATTGTTGGGAAGGCTGAGCAATATTTTTTGTGATGACGCGTTTGTTACGTATGACGTATTTGTTACGTCATCAAATGATTATTCGACTTTTATTTGTATTTTAATGATATTTAATGATTTATTAGTTATTTAAAACATGTTTTTTTTTAATACAATTGAATAACACTTATGTCATTAAATGGTTATGTTATGATATTAATCATCTGCTTCTTTATTTAAATCTTGATTTTTTTTTTTAATTTATGTATGTGAGTGGCTACTCTTGTTACTTTAGAACAGTGTGAATTAATTGATTGCAGTTTTCATGGAAGTCTCATGTTCGCGAAGCGATCATACATGCGGTATAGTGATCGCCGCATTTACAAATTTCGTGTATTTTTGTGATCTCTATACAACGAGGTTGCTGTATCCAGTGATGTTTTTTTTTTGGTTTCGTGTTCGCGAAGTGAACATACGTGCGGTACAGTGATCGCGGCATTAACGAATTTCGTGTATTTCGTGGGATTCCGATTCGACGAGGTTGCTGTATCCAGTGATGTTTTTTTTCGGTTTCATGTTCGCGAAGCGATCATACGTGCGGTACAGTGATCGCGGCATTAACGAATTTCGTGATTTTCTTGAGATTCCGATACGACGTTGTTGCTGTATCCAGTGATGTTTTTTTTTCGGTTTCATGTTCGCGAAGCGATCATACGTGCGGTACAGTGATCGCGGCATTAACGAATTTCGTGTTTTTCTTGGGATTCCGATACGACGAGGTTGCTGTATCCAGTGATGTTTTTTTTCGGTTTCATGTTCGCGAAGCGATCATACGTGCGGTACAGTGATCGCGGCATTAACGAATTTCGTGTTTTTCTTGGGATTCCGATACGACGAGGTTGCTGTATCCAGTGATGTTTCTTTTTTCGGTTTCATGTTCGCGAAGCGATCATACGTGCGGCACAGTGATCGCGGCATTAACGAATTTCGTGTATTTTGTGGGATTCCGATACGACGAGGTTGCTGTATCCAGTGATGTTTTTTTTTTCGGTTTCATGTTCGCGAAGCGATCATACGTGCGGTACAGTGATCGCGGCATTAACGAATTTCGTGTTTTTCTTGGGATTCCGATACGACGAGGTTGCTGTATCCAGTGATGTTTTTTTTCGGTTTCATGTTCGCGAAGTGATCATACGTGCGGTACAGTGATCGCGGCATTAACGAATTTCGTGTTTTTCTTGGGATTCCGATACGACGAGGTTGCTGTATCCAGTGATGTTTTTTTTCGGTTTCATGTTCGCGAAGCGATCATACGTGCGGTACAGTGATTGCGGCATTAAGGAATTTCGTGTATTTTCGTTTTTTCAACTTCACATTAATCGTTAACTTTTATGTAATATCGATGAAAACGTTGTTTTTTACTGCTCGTATTATCTTTTTTATATGTATCTTATTAAATTTGTCAAATAAAATATTTTATTTCACTCATAAATGCAGTATCTAAAAAAATCAACTCTGTAGGGTTTAATTTAATAATTCTGTATTTAAATTATGTCTTTTGTCCAAATTGTTTTGAACGAATAAAATTTTACTCTCGTATAAATGCAATTTTTCAGGGACCTTTTTATTGCTAAATCCATTACTTTTCCTATGTGTAACTATTTAAAAATTAAGAATGGCAACATTTTACCACTTGCTTATTGTGGGTTACAATACGATAAATGTAAGTAAACAATTTAGAAATCACCAATGTGGCATCATTTTTTAAAAGCGCTAAATGGTGGCTTGTTGAGTAAGGATTAGGTCGAGATCATTGGTTCTCTTTTATTTTTCATAAATGTATTTTGACGTTATTTTGCTGTTTAAAGGTTTAAATTAATTATTTTTGCTTTTATTTTGATTCTCGCGATTTCAATTTGCGTGGTTTTCGGAACACTCCGCACAAAAGCAGGTGAGTTTAATTCTTACCTAGCCATTCCAAAAAATGGATTTTTTTTAAAACAAAAAATCTGTGTTTTTAAAAACGTTATTTTGACATTATTTTGCTTTTAAATGTTTTAAAATATGTATTTTTGCTTTATTTTGATTATCGCCATTTCAATTTGCACGCTTTTGCCTGTTGTCTTCTGGAGGTTGCCACTCCGGGAGACAACAGGCAGAAACGCACAAATTTGGCAATTTTTTGAAAACGCGCCAAGCAGTGGTGGATTCTTGGATCGCACCTGATTATTTTATATATTAAGATTATTTGTTTATATATGATTTTTTTCTATATTAGGATTATTTGTTTATATATGATTTTTTTTCTATATTAGGATTATCTGTTTATATATGATTTTTTATATATTAGGATTATTTGTTTATGTATATTTTAATACAATTTCTGTAACATTAGTGTCAGCAAAAGTGTTACACGTGGAGATACTTTGCAAGAAAACTACTCTATTAGTTACAGACAGTTTAAAAAATTTAAAACTTTTCATACAAATGTGTTTCTCTTAAGCTTTTGATAGGATTAAAAATGAGAAATAACGAAGAGAAGGGGATTTTAGGAATGTAGGATGAAGAAAGAAAATTCAGTGCAGAATCAAGAAGAAACATTTAAAATTTCGAGGGAACAGAAACCAAAAAATTTAAAATATAAATGTGACTTTTTTATAAAAAAAAGTGAGGAAGTGAATTGGGAATTGCCATCCTGTGAACTATGTTTGAAAGTGGCATAAAACTGAGAGAGAAATATTTTGTACTATATGAAGTGATTCGTGACAATTCTAAAATCGCAAATGATATGAAGAAATCTGGTTACCATTAGGGTCCAAACACTACGAACACTTTGGTAGATATGAATGTAGGGTATAAAAAGCAAGAACTAAAAAATTAATATTTCATTCTTTATATCTTTTTACGTGGTTTGTTTTAACAGTTTGCGTTTATTGTTTCATACAGCTTCTACGATGATGACATAGCATGTCAAGATGTTCGACCAGTTGTAGGACGAGCAACGCAAGTTTTTAAATCTCTGAATGATGAATTGTCTCGTTTAGGAGATCAGAGGGTTTGTTTCTATTTTTTATTTGATCAATGATGGTTCGGCGTACAAATTGTCTCCAAAGTTTTTTTTTTTTTTTTTTTAAGTTTTTTTTTTAAGTATAATAATTGTGTTTTTCACAAATCACATGCTGGCGCAGTTCATTAATTTCGAATACAAATCTCGTGATGATGTAGCTTCTGTTACGAGCTAGAACTCCAGTAGTTTACTTTAGATTTAAATGGTATATCTCTTTTGTTTTCTATATGTATGTTTAATATTTATCCGTACAATAACTGGTATCGTTAATTCATACACCCAGTCTCCAGCAAAAATTACATCATTGTGAGAAATTCCTTATCCACTAATCATTATGTTAAATGTGTAACATTTTTTACAGATTTATTTTCTAAAATAATACATATTCTTCTATTTATTTTAGCGTCCACGTGCGTGTCTAGTGATAAGGAAGCTGCCTACTGGGTTTCAATCCCGAGTCAAGCATGAATGTTTCTAGTGGGTCGAATATAACTTTAAACATAGTTGACTGCCTGTTTTCATCTCGTGTGCAAAATATAACAATACTGACGCTAACAAACCATACCAGATCTGTTTATTTTTAGCATAAATTGTCTATAGCGTTTAAAACAATTCCAAACATTATTCGTCTTTTTAACCATTTAGTATGAAAATGACGAATTTTTAATACCAATTTTAGATTTCTAGAAGCAGTTTCATTATGAACCAATCAATTTCGAGAAAATTTAATTTATTTGCTTTATGTAAATTTGATAAATTATGCAATGTTTACAATTACAGGGGTTATGCTCGCTAATTTATTTCAGGTTCGATAAAGTAGTATTGTTATCGGCATAATTTTCCATGAACAAAATCCAAGTCTACAACTGGAATAATAGGTGACTTATGCTGCTGAAAATTATTCTTTATATTGTTTTAATTAAAATTTTAATGATTCCATTCAACTGTATAGTACAGTTAACCTTCTGATAAATTTTAGATAAAAACATAAAATCAAATAATAATAATGCCTGCAAGCGAAAGCAAAAAATCTATTCAAAAATTTGTTTTATATTAAATAAATATTTTCATGAAAACCAAATTAACAATAGCCTTCCTTTTTGATAAACCTATGCAATTACATATTTATAGTAACCTGGGATATGCTTTTATTTATTATTATATTTAAAAACAAGTTACAGTCAAATTGAGATCGCGTCTTATTTCGTAAATGCACAGCTGTGTATATTTAACTTGTAATTTTTATTTTTAGCTAGTAAAAGTAATAGTTTTATAACATGAAAACAAATGCTGAAAAAACAAAAAAACAAAATAACGTATTTATATTAATCAGAACAGAAGCATTGAGAAAACTATGTTTCCAGCTACTTAGTACAAACCTTTATCCTTTTTGTTATTCAATATTTTTTATTTCGTGAAACCCTTTTCCACGTGCAATTATATTTTGTTCAGAAATATGAATCATTCAGTAAAACAACAAATATATTCATAATGTAATAACAGATTCCACAGTTTCTGCACAATGAAAAATATAAATTGATTTTGGTTTGCACTTCAAAACATTAACGGAATAATTATTCACTGTCAAATTTAATCATCTGGAAACACACTGAAAGTTTTATCTTGCTATGAATAACAACCCGATTCATTAAAAGCGTTAAATTATTTCTCACGTTACCCATTGATGATTTAAAATACATTTGCCATGTTTAAATGATTGAGACACATATAAGCTTAAATCAATGTATCATAAAATGAACTTCCGTTTGTAATTGTTTTAGAATATTTATATAGAGTTTATTCATTAAGGAAGATGTAAGTGAAAAATAAATAAATACATATACAGGGTGTCCGAAAAGTCTGGAAACGGTCAAAAAACTCGAGAAATATACATCGGATTGAAAAACGGCAAAATGCATGTTCAATTTTTGAAAAATCTATTTAGGGATATGAAAATTGCCCCACCCCCCAACTTTAACCCCCCGGGGGAAAGGGGGCAACTTTGAAATCTTAAATGATGACCCCCATTTTTATTGCAGATTCGGATTCTACGGGAAATAACACGTAACTTTTGTATTGAACATTTTCTTCGAAACATTGTAGATGGCGCTGTAATCGAGTGCAATGCTGTGAGAATCGTTACCATTGCAATGTCTGGAAACGATCGAATAACTCGAGAAATATCTATATTGCCAAAGGTGACCGGTCACTTGCGATTTTAGACGTTTTGTTAACTATCTAGAAAAATACACGAGGAATTAACCTGAAACTGCAGGAATATAAACAGTATAGTATAGGTTATATATTTCCGCGAAGATTTTTTCACAAAACCCCATAGGGGACTATCAACAAATTGAAAAAGAACGAACATCTTTTGGATAACCCTGTAAAAACTAATGTCGTAAAGGCGTTCAAAGTCAAGACTGTTAATAAGTGGCTTATTATAATATACTGTGTTCATTTTTATGAGAATAGCATGTATACTCGTAGAGAAATTAAGGTTTTTATAAAAACAGTCCCAAATTTGGCCTAGTTTTTTGCTTATAATTTGCTGAGTTCTTAATATAAGAAAAAGTTCTTTTCAGAAAACATGACAAATAACATTGTACATAATAATCTGCAATCAGAATTACAAAATAATAAAAATTGAAGGAAAAATGAGCAGGTTTAGTAAAAAATATTTCACTGCGCATGCGCGAATGCAATCAAAATATAATATGCATAATGTATTAGCTAAGTATATAGAGCAACTTTCGTGAAAGCTTGAAAATAGCTTGAAAATTTTGAAAATTATCATCGATAGAATAAGCTTGAAATCCGTTGTTCCCAAAAAGAAGCAAAAAGATGAGGGATTGTATCAAATATCTGTTGATTAGTGCCAAGATAGCGTGCACAATATTGAACCTACTACTATATTTGGATACAACCCCTCATATTTTTTGCTTCCTTTTGGGAACAACGGATTTCGAGCTTATTCTATCGACGATAATTTTCAGAATTTTCAAGCTATGATTTTGAGACTTTCACAAAAGTTGCACTATATACTTAGCTAATTCATTATGCATATTATATTTTGATTGCTTTCGCGCATGCGCAGTGAAACAGTTTTTAGTAAACCTGCTCATTTTTCATCCAATTTTTATTATTTTTAAATTCTGATTGCAGAGTATTAAGTACAATGTTGTTTGGCATATTTACTGAAAAGAACTTTTTTTTTATATTAAGAACTCTGCAAATTATAAGCAAAAAACTAGGCGAAATTTGGGACTGTTTTTATAAAAACCTTAATTTCTCTACGAGTATACATGCTATTCTCATAAAAATGAACGAAGTATATTACAATAAGCCATTTATTAATAATCTGGAGTTTGAACGCCTTGGCTGCATTAGTTTTTACAGGGTTATCCAACAGATATTCGTTATTTTTCAGTTTGTTGACAGTCCCCTATGGGGTTTCGTGGAAAAATCTTCTCGGAAATATATAACCTATACTATTACTGTTTACACACATGAAGTTTCAGGTTAATTGCTCATGTATATTTCTAGATAGTTAACAAAACGTCTAAAATCGCAAGTGACCGGTCACCTTTGGCAATATAGTGTATACATCATATTGAAAAACGGAAAAATGCATGTTCAATAGTTTGAAAAATCTATTTAGGGATATCAAAGTTGCCATTTTCCTAAAATATTAAACACGTATTTTTCCGTTTTTCTATCTGATGTATATTTTTCGAGTTATTGGAGCGTTTCCAGGCATTGCAATGGTAACGATTCGCACAGTATTGCACTCGATTACAGCGCCATCTACAATGTTTCAAAGAAAATGTTCAATACAAAAGTTACGTATTTTTTCCCGTAGAATACGAATCTGCAATAAAAAATGGGGGTCATCATTTAAGATTTCAAAGTTGCCCCCTTTCCCCCCGGGGGGCAAAGTGGGGGGTGGACAACATTCATAACCCTAAATAGATTTTTCAAAAATATTAAACATGCATTTTGCCATTTTTCAATCCGATGTATATTTCTAGAGTTATTTGACCGTTTCCAGACTTTTCGGACACCCTTTATATATATTATTACATATTTAAACATGCTCACAAACTATACTGAATGATAATAAATCGTTACCATGATAAAGTATTTTTTTTTAAATGAATTCGGTATCCGTAGATTAACGAAGCTCTGTAATAACCACTTTAATTGGAATCTGCTTATGAGGAACTAAGTAATGTTGGATATTATTCTGCTTAATATATCCATGGATAACAACTTCATCACTGAAGCTGGTGTGGAATAACTACAGACTAATATATGCTCAAAATTCAATTTGTCATCTGACAACAAGTCGTTAGTGAATTCAATAATATTACCAGCTTGCGTAACCAGTATAGGTTTAGTTTCCCCCTAATGATTTGCTGGGTAGGCGTATTCTCGTCATTAAGGGAGTCCACTTTCTCAGACTCACCTTCCATAATGGAATCTTTATTCTCTTAATAATTAGCTGGGTCAATGCGATCTTTCAGGTTTTCCTTCGGAATTAGGGGTTGTTTAAAAAAAAGAAAAAAAAACATATTTTTTATTCTATGAAAATATAATATAACTACGAACGACAGTATGCAATAACCTCTTCCGATTTCCTCAAAAAAAGAGCCGAAAAGTGTTCTTTAACATTATAAACCTCAGAAGCTAGTATATTTTCGAAGTGTAAAGAAACGTTTATAATAAATACAAAATCCTTTTGCTGCAGCTGATTTTCGGAAACTTCTTCGACTAGTTTTTATAAAGTATTAATGAGTTGTCTCAACCTAAAATATAGGTTTTTGGGTTACTACCAGTCCGCAAGTAAATATTTTCATGTTCAACAAACATATTTTACAGGAAACATGATAAATCTTTATGATGATAAAGATTTTTAATGAATTCGGCATCCGTATATTAATAAAGCTCTCGAATAACGACTTTAATTGGAATCTGCGTATGAGGATCTAAGTAATGTTGGATAATATTCTTTTTAAGATATCCCTGGATAGCAACTTTAACACGAAAGCTGGCGGGGAATATTATAACATACCTACCGACTAATTTAGCCTCGAAATTCAATTTGTCATCTGACGACAAGTCGTTAGCGAATTCAATAATATTATCATGTTGTGTAACCAGTGTAGGTTTTGGTTTCCTTCTAATGATTTGCTGGGTAGGCGTATCCTCGTCATTAAGTGAGTGTTCTTTCTCAGATTCACTTTCCATAATGGAGTCTTTATCCTCTTCATAATTAGGTGGGTGAAGCGCTCGTTGAAGTTTTCCTTCGATATTAGGGGATGTTAATAAAAACCTGTTTCTTATTCTATGAAAATATAATATAACCACGAACGAAAGCATACAATAACCTCTTTCGATTTCTCCACGATTCCGAAAAATATTCTGTATCATTAAAACACTCATAAGCCAATATATTTTCGAAATGTAAAGAAACCTTTGAAAAAACAAAAATTCTTTTGCTTTGGCTGATTTTCGAAAACGTCTTCGACTAGTTTTTGTTGTGTATTAATGAGTTTTCTTAACCTAAAATATAGGTTTTTTGGTTGCTACCAATTCTCAAGTAAACATTTTCTTGTTCAACAAAAATATTTTACAGGGAAATATGATAAATTAACAGCATTATTATTAATATTAAAATTAAATTTTTTCCTGTTATTCTTGAAAGTATAAATTCAATAACGCAGCTGAAAATGCTTAAATGTGAAGTAAGGGCATCCTATAAACCGATATTATGTTTTGCGAAAACTTATCAGTACACTATAAAAACTAGTCGAAAACATTTCCGAAACTTTTGTGGCAGCAAAAGAAACTTTGTTTTTATAAATGTTTCTTTAAATCTCGAAAATATATTGATTTCTGAGATTTAATGATAAAAGCTTCTTCTTGGAATCATGATTTTCTCGGAAGACATTATTGAATATTTTCGTTCGTTGTTATATTATATTTTTGTAGATTGACAAACAACCGTCTTTTATTACAGTACACACAGACTACAAGACATGGCAGGACGGTACTTATGTGTCTGCAATTCTACATCTAGAAGCCAGTTTTTTTTAAATTTTTAATAACATTTCTAAATTTAATTGTCTGTGAGATTTTTCGCGTTTTATCGCGTTTCGCGGAGATTATTTTTAGCATATATATAAAAGGTATCTCATTTCAGTATTTTAGCCCACTATGATAAGTTTTATTCTTTGCAATCTTTTACCCTAATATAATAACTGTTGCCTTCTGCGATTCTAAAATTTTGTGCGAAATTTTTATTCGCTTTCATGTGCTCCGATGCCATTTTTTTTTTCAAATTTAAAGAAATATCGGGTACATGTTTCGTTCATGTTTCGGTCATTCGAGACAGCGGCGTGGCGTGCATATCCTGGTTCATTGGAGAGAAACCGTCCAGCGAAGAGTGTGAAGATCCGCTAGTTTTTAATAATAGTGCAAATGCAGCAAATCAATTGTATTTTGTACACAATTAACATTTACCATCAACCAAAACAAATTGACTAAAATTTTAAAATAAACATTGCAACTTGCTTTACTCGTAATATAAATTAAAAGCGATTTGTTCAAGCTTTATAAAATACAGTACATTACAAAGGTACAATGGCTAGAAAAAATTGCTCTTAAAAAGTAAATAAGTAATATTACTCTATGTTAGTTAATGGGATAAAAATCTATCTTTAGTTAATGGGATAAAAATCTGAAGGATTTCTAGAAAAAAAAAGTAATTTGAAAAATATCATAAAAATTGTTCATATTAACAAGCTTTCAAAATTAAATTTGAATTTTTACGACAAAAAGGAAAGAATGTATATTTTTAACTAAATGAAGAAAGCAGTAAAAGAAGTTGTGAAAGAGACACAAAACAAATTCTCAAAGATAAAAAGAAAAGACAGATTCCTCTTTTTATAAATTTTCAAACAATTTTTATTTGTAAAAGAAATGGGTACAAAAAATATTGAAAGTAAACGAAGAAAAGAATGTGGAAATGCCCTTTTTTTACTAAAGATAGTAAACTCCAGAAAAATAAAGTAATCTAATCAAAAAATTAATTATAAGTGTTAAGGAACTTTAAACAGATTATGTTTGAAGGAATAATGCGTAGTTGCAATATTATAAAAATAGGTAATATGTCTCATTTCTATTCATGAGCAATTCAATTTACAACTTTATCAAGCAGTCTATTTTTATTTCTATATATAAACACAAATAAATACATTTTTTTAAATTTATTATTATATACATATATTTTTAATATATATTTTTATATATACCGTATTTTCCTGTGTACAAGTTGATTCGGTGCATAAATTGACCCTTTAATTCACTCCCGAAAAAAATAATATGCTTTTCAGATCATGAGAGTGTTAAGAGAAATTTCAAGTGCGAAAAAAAAATCAAAAGAAAAGCAACCATTGTAATCAATTTTTAAAAAGAAGTTGTTTTTATAACATTAACTAGTTGACCGGGCCCATGACAATAACTTTAAATAAACCACAAATTCGTATTATTTTGTATCTTTAACACGATTTTGTAGGAATTTTTATTTTAAAATGAAAATTTCACGAAACAATATTGATATTTCGTGGTAGAAGTACTCGTAAGAAGACATTTTCTTGTTTCTTTACGTAGAGTCGTTTCATAGTTTAAAAAAATAGTTTTGTTGTCCAAATTCTTTGAATTTATTAATTATTAAACCATGGATATGTAGAAAATTTATTTTAATTATACAAAATATAGCAAAAAATTGTCGACCACTTCAATATATTATTCGATGATAATTACATGCAATTTTTTTTTATTTACATATTTTTAATACATATATTTTTTATTTATATTTATTTTTAATACAAATTTAATTTGTAAAAATATTGTTGCATGATAAATTTACTTAATTATTGGATGTTAATCTTTACGTAATTCAAAAGCATTCGAATAAAATATACAAGTTATATACGTAACTTCCTTTCCTGAAAATGTGATAGTAATTGAAATGAATTACAGCCAAAAGTAATTCAGAAGTTATTCTGTCGGAAGCTGGTATAGAACCAATTTCATCTGCACAGAGCCAGAGCTTAAACTATTTCATTAGACTACTCGGATATGCTGACCGCGTTCAAGTGTACCTTGAAACTGATGTGGTTTTAGATTTAATCTCACCCATGCGCAAGAAAATCGAATTTGCGCTGAAAATTTTAGCTTGTCGCTTAAATATATAGGATGATAGCTATCAACATACGCATGTAGGGGGAAATTGGATAAAACCGTACAGACAGTTAAAATTCTGAAATCTCAGTTTGGCTGAATTGAGCAGCCCTTTACCGACAAATAGTTGAAAAACTTTTCCTATGGCAGAAAAAAGATGCAGTAATTACGGTATCTCTATAGAAGCATTTGTGACTTTTTGTTCTGGAATATTTATTTTTCATTTTCTTATGGTTGCTAGTTTTCAAAATTAATAGACAGACATTTAAAGTTAATGAAAATTTCTATATAATTGATTTAGAACGCTTAATAAGGGTTATATTTTCAAGCATGAAGCTGTTGTTATCAATTATAGGTAGAATTTTAAAACTTGCTTTGCAACTCTATTGTCGTAAGATAAAACTTGATTTCCTAAGTGGTGTAAGAAGATACTATTAAACAGTAATTGAAAAGTTTGTAAACAATGTGTGAAGATAAGTGTTGTCCAAACAACACAGATGAGTGTAACGGCGATTTTTATAAAACTGTTAAAGAAACGGACTTATTTTATACAACTTCTCAATTGTCATAAATAGAGTGAAATCCCCTGTAACGGACACTTTAAGGATTTTGACTTCTTCAAATCACTATTACAAAGTTTTAAATCTATTTTATACTTACCTTTGTTCTTGAATGTATAGTAAAGATACGAGGGGCAGTCGGAAAATAACTTTCCTCTGGCGACTGTGACAGAGGTGTGTATGAAAGACAAAAATGTAATGAGACATTAAAGATAAAACATAACTTTATTTTTCCCCATAAGTACCAAGTACATTGAGACATTTGTTATACCGCTTTATAAGCTTCAAAAAGCCTTCCATGAAAAAATCTGGGATTTGCATACAGACGAAGCGTTGAACGGCTATGGGCAAAAGACGACACAGCAGGTGAAAGCGAACGTGCAAGACACCGATACACTATTGGGTAGAGGTCAACCGCTGTCAAGAAACACCGATGCATCATTGGATAGAGGTCGACCGCGATCAAGAAACACCGATACACCATTGGGTAGAGGTCGACCGCGATCAAGCAGATGGCGTTCTTGCAGTCAACTGCAGTCACAGTGCACACGAACTCTTTGAGCAACTTCTGAAAATAGCTGGTTTAAAGAGATAAAACTATTATTCATAATAAATTAAGAAAACTAATACGAATTTACATAATTTTCAAATATTAAAAAATTTTTCTTTGTTATAATTTATATTTTAAATTATTCTTGTATATTTTATTTATTCAGTTATTGAACAACAAAACTATATATTGTCTTATGAGCCTCGTGTTTTCGGTTCGTATTCTTCCGATAATTTTTTCATATAAACAATATCTTATATTGCAAGATTAAAATCAATCGACTAATGATAATTAGATCATATTTTAAGTATTTCAAGAATATATTACTTACAAATGCATGTCTGAAATATCTTACAAAAATAAATAATAAACAGGCATATTATTTTCCATTTTTAAGTAATTAGAGAAATAAAACATATAGTATTCCATAAATATGAATAAAATGGAAATAAGCAGACATAAAATGGAAAATTAAAAATATAAACTTTTGCCCGTTACCAAATAAGTATGTGATAAGTTTGAACAAATCACATTTAATCTTAAGTATATGTGTTAATCCATTAAATTTTCAACATAGCTTTTGAAGTCTTCCAATTATTTTGAAAGAGCAAATAAATGAATCAAATGCTCCAGATTATATTTGATAAATTTTAATATTTTCCTCACTGTACTTGTAAAGTAGCTAAATTATCCAATTAAATATTGCACTTGTTCGAACATTTCTTGTGTTTAGAGTTAATTAATTCTATATTTTTTTGTGAATAATAACAAATTTTCTATAAAAAATAATTTTCATTTTAAAGTCAATTATACGATCGTAATCAGTAGTGGCATACTTGAATCATCAAATTACTTGTTAAAAAGAACTGAAACGCAGATCACTACATGGATCATAACTTTCTGAATTTTACCAATATTTCACTGTACTCTTTATATTTATAAACAGACAAATAAATTTGTAACCTGAATTCACTCATATTTGAATAAAAAATTCCTTTATGATATAACTAAATAAATTTATTTCGTGAAACCCATTCCCTCATTAAATCCCTTTAAGTGACAATGAGTAAATATTATTCAATGATGAAAACGCACATTGTTTATTTATTTATATTCAATAAAAATGCAGTCAAAAACACATAAAAGAACATGGCTATCAATGTTGACCTGTTTAAAAATTGTTGTGAGTACAGATATTATATAATATGAAATATATGTAAGCAATAATTCAGTAATATAATAAAAAAGTAGAAGAAACTTTTATATTAACAATAAACATGGCTACTTTGGAAATATTATATAGTTTAGTCCTTAATTCATTATATTAAAAAAAAGTACATTTTCTCGGAAAATTTCTGAATTAATTTTGGATTATGAATAAACAAATACTGAGAAGAGAAAAGAAACAGCTTTCATTATCTAAACGTACTTTTCGAAACTTAAAAGTGTAAAACTATCTGTAATAAAATTTATTTTTAGGTTGATTTTTTTTAATACAAGAAAACGTTTTCGTTTTAGAATTATTTAATTTTTTATGCAGAAATTCTTTTACGTAATGTGAAATTTATATGTATTTTTCCTTTTTTCCCCTCATTCGCTCCACGACAGTTACTTGAAATATCTGTATCCTGTAGCTAATATATGTATTTTACGACAGCAAATTATATATTTTGTAAAGTTGAGACGTTGAAAAGTAATTTTTTTTTAAATTTCATTTCGAAAATGTTAAAATAATTTTAAACTAAATATGCTCATAGAGGAATTTTCTTTTACAATTATTTGAAATTATAGAATATACATTCAATGCAACTGCGTAATATTTGTTTTATTTAGAGTTACCAAATAGAAGATTAACCGCATGATAACATCTATCAGTAATCACAATCCTATATCCTTGAAAATCTATGTACTGGTCTCCAAAAAAATTATATTTTAATGTTTAGCTCAAATGCGTTGTTCAAGAGTAAAAAACATATATATATATAGCTTCACTGCAAATATATTTCGCTGAAAAATACATATTTCACTTACGCGCGGTACTTAAATATTAAGAATGACCCCTATACCAGTTTCTTTAAATGTTTTTCAAAATATATTATAATATGTAATATTAATACATATATGCACGCCTCTAAATGTGTACGTTTATGTGTGTGTGTGCATTGTTAATATTTAATAAAAGTGTTACCCTGAATACAGCTTTTACCGAAGCATAGTTTTTAAACTCATATTTGAAACTATAAATTTACCCGAATATGTTCGATTTTTTTCTCTTTGCGTACCAAATCATATTATGAATATTTTGTAGCACACATTTGTATGATCATTTAGAAAGCATTGTTCGATGATGTTATATGTACGAGAGTATGCATCTTACCCCGCCCTTTCTTACAATTGTTTTTAGAACGCTGCGTTAACTCATCATTTCTTAAATCGTTGTGTAGTATTTTAATTTAAGAAATGAACGCTTTTTACTTTATTTTAATGGCGTTACAGAAATTATTGGTGGCACAGTAGCGCACTTTCATATTTATTAAATTGACGAACATAATTTTTGGAGCAAATGAGTTGCCATTTAGTAGACAGTTAAAAAAATGAGTGCTAATTGGATAATATCTAAAATCGTCTAAAAGGTAGATTAAAACTTTGTGCCGTTATATTAAAAATAAATGTGCAACGTTAAATTAGCACAAATTAAAATCATTTCTAATGGCAAACAGCTGTTTCATAGCCCTTAAGCTCCATCTTCAGTGCCAACTCAAAAGGTAAAAACGAATTAAAAACTCCTAGGCCATGACCGCTTGCCTGCCATCTCTCGCCCCGCGGCCAGATGAAATGGCCATTTCATCTGGCCGCGGGGCGAGAGATGGCAGGCAAGCGGTCATGGCCTAGGAGTTTTTAATTCGTTTTTACCTTTTGAGTTGGCACTGAAGATGGAGCTTAAGGGCTATGAAACAGCTGTTTGCCATTAGAAATGATTTTAATTTGTGCTAATTTAACGTTGCACATTTATTTTTAATCTAAAATCGTGTTCACTGGATTCTGAATGGTACATTTGTTATGAATCATAACCTATTAAATCCATTCCCTTTACATATTATATACAATAATTTAATCAATTTGGTAGTTGTTTTTAAAACAATCACATTACATGAGGTGAACTTTAAATGACAGCAAATTGTGATCTTACATTTTATTTAGCACTGCATTTCATGAAATAATCATAAAAATCTAAAACTTTTAAAGATGCGATCTATTAAACATTTGTTACATACACAATATCTAATTATATTCAAATTTATTAAAATTTAAAAAAAATCAATAAAAAGTGACAAATGATGCTAACACAAATGTAGTTTGCACGAAACGGATTTAAAGGAGATTTTATTGAATAACAAAAAAAAAAGTTGTGGTTAAACAAATTACAGATGGCGCTGACATTCATAATATGAAGTAGTTGTATGCAAATTAGGATCATAGTAAAATACATGTTTGTTTGAAGCATCTGACAACCTTCAGTATGAGCTCAGCACATGAAATGGGCCCTTTTCTCGTCTTGCAACACTTTGCCGTGCAGAATTTTCAAAATGCGCTCGTTGCTGATTCCCCGTATTTGTAAAAGCTATAACCTACAATGCTTGATCTTGTAATGATAGCACACTGCCGGAAAAGAATGACAAATTGATGTCAATCGACGTGTTTTATTGATAGCATGATTTGCATAAATCTGCATCATATTATGTATACCAACGCCATATATCGGTAATTTTATGAACCATACCTTTTTGTTATTAAAACAAAACCCGACCTCTCTCTTTTCCCAATCGTGCAAACTGTAATTTTTTATCATCATTAATTCCATTTTAATGAAATTTTAAAATTTTAAAGAATTTATGGCGCACCCGGTATATAACACACAAATACAGCTGTAAATTATTAATCATGCACATGGATGTCTTCAAAACATTATTTAATATATTTTTTTATTTGACAATTAGAATCTTTTTTTTAGATTTATCCTTACCTATACATTTATAATATTTAATAGTTACAGCATTTATAAGTATATTTTAAAAGTGCTTTTATCTACTATATATTACATAATACTATGTTGTTTATTCTCCGATGGTTTTGAGCAATAAACTAAATATATATATCCCTTAATGCCCAATAAATATAATGTTTAAGTGGATTAACTCGTTTAAATACTCTTTCAGAAACAGTTACTATTTCCCTAATGTACGGGAGAAGTATAGAATTAGGGATTTACAGTGTATAAATAATCTTTGTAATTAAATCTTTCAGTTTAAAACAGTAAATAACAGAATTCATTTCAGACGCTTAAAAATGTAAGAATTTTTAACAGTTTATTTAGTTTATTTTCTAACTTAAATGCTTATTTTTCTTGTTTATTGGCTTTTGTTTCTTTTTTAAATGTGCATCTATATTACTTAGATTTTTTTTTCAAAAGCATACTTTAGCGCGATGAATCTGATAATACCTAGATTCCATTTTTATCATTTTAGTTGCCAGTGTTCAAAAGTTAAGTGTAAGAATTGCCAGATTTTCCAACCATTTTCAGAATACGTTTATATAATTGAACTCGGTTAATACGAGATACAAAAATATTTTAAATGTCTTCGTATTAACCGCTATTTGTAATACTGTGACGACTGAAGGAAATTACGGCCTAGCCTGTCTTGTGAGTTGCTGGCCTGGGGTTGTCCAGTTTTGTCCAGGAATTTTCCGCCTAGCTTCGCCGTGTAATCGAGTCGAAAGAACTTTTTCGATAGGCAAAGAGACTGCCAGAGATGTTGGTCGGCGAATAAAGAGAAGTGAACCGAGAAGGCTGGGAGATGCAGTGAGTTTAAACAGACGATGTTGAGAAATGGTGTATGTTGGTGGCATGTTGAGAAATGATGTGTGTGCGTGCACCGTATAAGATAGTTGTGTACTCTGAAATTTTAATGGGGAGTGTAGTATCCTTTTACTTGTTCATTTTATTTTTAAACTTGTGTATCAACAATGATGAATAAAAGATGTCGGATGTTAAGCGTCCCTCGGATCCTTAGAGTGCTTTAATTCATTACAGTCTAAGAAGTTAATGGAGGTTCCACCGAGATTTGTGTTTTGCATGTGAAACCGGCCGAAGTTTTGTGAGAGGTATGTCATTCTCCCTTTTTATCCATTGCAGCGTGCTTGGTGTTAGTAGTTTATATGTTTATATTTAAGAAGTCTATTTGGGTTTAGTGCCAATCTGGTTTTTTGTTTTGTATTAAATGCAGCGGTTCACAATGCCAGAGGGATGTATTTTTATTTGGAAACTGGTTTTGAGTTGTATTTGTATATATAAAAAAAAATGTGTGCATCTTATATATTTTGAGAAAAAATGGTGATTGTAAATCTTAAAACTTAAGGGGGCACATACCCTTTAAACAGATGAAAAATTTGATTTCAGAGACAAATATTTAAAGTGGCCCCATGCACTCATTTTTACACTAAATACCTCAGTTTTTTTTTTTTTTTTTTGTGAATACTGTAATACTTTCTCCATGCAATATAATATATAATTTGCATTAAACACTGTATAATTAATTAAAATTAATTATTCCTTAATGTCTGTTTTTTTTAATTAATGAAAAAGTATATAGCTTTGAGCTCCAAAACGTGAAATTATTAGTCGTTATATAACATGAGAAAATTCAAATTAAATATTAATGTTACATTAAAAACATTTTTAAGGTATAAACAACTCAAACATTGTTATTTAAAGTTGATATATTTCTATAAAATACATATTTGCAAGAATTAGATTTATTACCTATGTTTAAAATTTAATATCACCTTCAAATGTTGAAAAATTTTCACGAAACTCGAGAACGGCATGGCGTTTGAGATTGCTATTTAAATTTTACTTTTGTATTTAAAAACATTTTCAAGGTATAAACAACTAAAATACTGTTATTTAATGTTGATATATTTCTATAAAATACATATTTGTAACAATTAGAATTATTACCAAGGTTTAAAATTTAATATCACGTTCAAATGTTGAAAACGTTTCACAAAACTCGAGAACGGCACAGCATTTGATATTGTGATTAAAATCTTACTTTTGTACTTAAAGTACTGTAAGATATATAATATTTTAAAACAAATTATAATTTCTGTTCATATTAAAATTAATATAGCAAAATAATAAAGTATCTATTGCTTCAAAATTAACTGCTCCAAATATGAAGATATTTTTCAATTAATGCAAAAGTATACAACTTGCGCGCATGATTTAAAAATATCTATATACTCTAGAACTTTGAAACTTTTAATATAAGTTTAAAAACATTACAAAAATAAAATGAACTAAAATCTAATAAATAAACAAAAAATTTATAAAGTTTTTTGATTAAAAAAAAAAAAAAAAAAAAATGATCATTTTTTTCACTCGAATGCCCATACATTCAATAATTTTTGTTAAATTTCTTAGATTTTAGTTCAATTTGAACAAAATGATCTGGTAAAGATATATATAAAGTTTCGAATCATTACCTTTTGATACATTTGGAGTTATCATGCGCGTAAGTAGAAAAATAACAATTTTGAGGAAAATCAATTTAAACATAAATGCTGTATTAAAAATTCTTAACCAACACGTACAATGCAGCTATTGCTATTTAAAATTTCTATATTGTTGTAGGATAAACATGTGAAGGAATTAAGATGATTACATATGCATAAAATTTATTATGAGCTCCAAAACGTGGAATTATTAGTCGTTATATAACATGAGAAAATTCAAATTAAATATTAATGTTACCATAAAAACATTTTTAAGGTATAAACAACTCAAATATTGTTATTTAAAGTTTATATATTTCTATAAAATACATATTTGTAAGAATTAGATTTATTACAATGTTTAAAATTTAATATGACCTTCAAATGTTGAAAAATTTTCACGAAACTCGAGAACGGCATGACATTTGAGATTGCTATTTAAATTTTACTTTTGTATTTAAAAACATTTTCAAGGTATAAACAACTCAAATACTGTTACTTAATGTTGATATATTTCTATAAAATACATATTTGTAACAATTAGAATTATTACCAAGGTTTAAAATTTAATATCACGTTCAAATGTTGAAAACGTTTCACAAAACTCGAGAACGGCACAACATTTGATATTGTGATTTAAATCTTACTTTTGTACTTAAAGTACTGTAAGATATATAATATTTTAAAACAAGTTATAATTTCTGTTCATATTAAAATTAATGTAGCAAAATAATAAAGTACAACCTATTGCTTCAAAATTAACTGCTCCAAATATGAAGATATTTTTCAATTAATGCAAAAGTATACAACTTGCGCGCATGATTTAAAAATATCTATATACTCTAGAACTTTGAAACTTTTAATATAAGTTTAAAAACATTGCAAAAATAAAATGAACTAAAATCTAATAAATAAACAAAAAATTTCTAAAGTTTTTTGATTAAAAAAAAAAAAAAAAAAATGAAAATTTTGATCATTTTTTTCACTCGAATGCCCATACATTCAATAATTTTTGTTAAATTTCTTAGATTTTAGTTCAATTTGAAGAAAACGATCTGGTAAAGATATATATAAAGTTTCGAATCATTACCTTTGATACATTTGGAGTTATCATGCGCGAAAGTAGAAAAATAACGATTTTGAGGAAAATCAATTTAAACATAAATGCTGTATTAAAAATTCTTAACCAACACGTACAATGCAGCTATTGCTATTTAAAGTTTCTATATTGTTGTAGGATAAACATATGAAAGAATTAAGATCATTACACATGTATAAAATTTATTATAAGCTCCAAAACGTGAAATTATTAGTCGGTATATAACATGAGAAAATTCAAATTAAATATTAATGTTATATTAAAAACTCATTTACAATTTAAATTAGTATAAATAATCTTGAAAAGTCTAATATTAGGGGAAAAAAGGTGAAAATATTTTGGTACTTTTTGGTTAGCCAGGCGCCAGTGATATATGTACATATATAAATATATATGTATGTACATACATATATGTGTATATACATAGATGTATGTATACATATCATATATGTGTATATATAAATGTGTGTGTATCATATATGTGTATATATATACATGTATATGTATCACTGGCGCCCGGCTAACTGAAAAGTACCAATATTTTTAATGTAATCGTTAAAGATATCGTTTTTCTTTTTTGTCGTTTTCTTTTTTTGTAAATGAACTATTCATATTGGTAACACAATCTTATACAAGTATTAAAATTACTATAGGATATAAATGACCACTGGTAACTTATTTAAAATTTAAATTATCTTGGAAAGTTTAATATCTTACAATTTGTTGTTTACCTTACTTACTTAATTTTTAAAATCCACCTCCAGAATACATTTCACCTTCAATATTTTTTAGCGATTCTTTTTTGCTGTTTCAGAACGTTTTCTCAATTTCCTTTGCTCTTTTGTTTGCATACTTGCTTTTCTCTCTGAAGAAGCTATACGTTTCTTATCTATGCTTTCAAATCCGTTAATCGAAAAATTGCTACGAAGTAATTGCAATGAATCCATTATGTCATGCCGTCCTTGACAACCTTCATTAAACAATATTGTAGCTTCATTTGTTGCAATATGTACAATTGTTTTTCCCGATCCTGTAGTTTTGGGGCAAAATTTCCAAATCATAGCATTCAGGCTTTCATTTGGGTTTTGTGTTCGCCCTCCTAAACAACGTTTTAAAAGTGACGGCTGTGCAGATCATTAAACACTGGTTTGATTGCTTCCATTACCACAGAAGGGATAGGGGATTTATGATTGTATGAAATGCCTTCTAAACGTGATTTGTTGTACTTACACCAGGTGTCAACATTTTTGGGGCAAAAATCATGAATTGGATTATCATTCGATGATATTTTGTGATAAAATATCGCCCAAATTGCTTTACGCATTTCAATCAAAGAATCTTTATGTTCTCTGATGGCATTGCCATAGTAGCTTGTTATTTCATCAATAAGGTTGTCAGTTAATCGCCCTTTACCACCCAGTGTTTTTCCATCACTCAATTTTTTTCTTTTCTTGCTTCAGCTTTCTTAGACGGATCCCCATACGCTTCTGAACGTGTCCAACACATTCGATTTTTTCGATAGTTACATTCCCATAAGGTTTTGCATTACACACTGAAGGAAATGTTTTTGTGTCACCGTCCCCGATATATTTCAAATATTTTACACCACGTGTTTCTTCGGATCTTAAAAATATTCTGACCATACCGTCAACTTCCATCTTCCCTGCAGAACCAAAATGGTTTCTATTACATTCATGTTCTTCAGAATATTCACACTTTTTACAATACGAGGACATCACCTCAGTGTCAATTACTTTACCACTTTCGGCTCCAATTATTGTACACACACCTGTAAGTGATGTATGGCCACGAGTCTTCCATGTACCATCACCACTTACAGTAACGGACAAAGAAGAATTTGGCAATATAGCTTCAGTCTGGACTGCTTTCTTCATCGACATTTCTGCAGTTTCTGATGTCACTTTCAATATTTTATTTACAATGACAGAGTATGATTTTTGAGCAATAGGTGGTGGGAGATCCATGCCACAGCAAAAAGTCTCCATTCCTGCTCTGCCTTGTCCAATCATTCTCATAGAATATGTAAACCTTCTATTGATTTCAGGAATATTTTTTTTACTGCCTAACATTGTGCAATTTCTGAAAGTTTTTGCAGAACACTTACAGGTCATGTCAAATTTAGATGACAGTCCAAACAGTGACGACTCACTTAGCACAATATCACCCTTACAGAATTTGCAAGATAAATTTTGTTGTATAAAATTAATCAATAAATTTATGTCAAACAATCTGTATCCTTTAAAATTAGGTGTTCTAAAAACACTTTCTTGTGCAGGAGGTAAAACATCCAACTTTAATTTTTTGCTTAATACACTAATGTGTTGATGAGTTTTCACATTAGTAAAACGATTGCCAGAAAACTTTCGTTTTTTAGGACGAATCCCAGACTCTCGCTTCACATTCTCGGACATAATAATGAACGAAAATAAACTAGTAAAATAAATTAATAATATAAAACTAGTAAAATACACTCTGAACAAAAAGCTTACTCTCAAATGAAACGGAAGCGAATTATAACGCTGAAAAGCACATGTAAATAAACTTCCAACTGCAGATATTACGAAAGCCGGAAGTAGAGATGTTTCTGTCCTTCTGTTTCTCCAAAAGAATTAATAATTCATGGAGTTTGCGATAAGAGGAGAAGCAAAATCTGCAGCTTTCAAAACGTAAACAAACACACCGCCATGGAGACTCCATGCACACCGCCGTGATGACAGAATCAGCTGACTCAAGTGGATCTTTAATTCGCGTGAAACGGACGAAAGCTGATTTACATTTTTAACACTTTCCAACCTAGTTGAAAAGTGTTTATGACTTCGGTTTGTCTGGCCGTCTGGCCGTCTGGCCGTCTGGCCGTCTGCCGTCTGCCGTCTGCCGTCTGTCCGTGCTCTAACTCCCGTAAATATGCTCGGATTGCCCTGCAAATTTTATATGTTATAATCGTTATCTATAGCATGTTCCCTATTTCAACGGAAGTGTGTAGCACTTATAGTTTTTTTACAGGGACACTCAAAAGAATTCCGTTACATTGCGGTCTATGGGGAAAAATCATTTGCGGTTTATTTAAATAATGTTTCAATACTTTAAACGCATTGAAATTTATATATATCACTAAGGTGCATTAGAAGAAGCTTAATATGGAATAGGGTGTGCATAGCACTTATACTTACTTTACAGGGACAGTCAAAAGAATTCCGTTACATTACGTCTATGGAGAAAAATCGTCTGCGGTTTATTTAAATAATGTTTCACTATTTTAAACGCATTGAAATTTATATAAGGTTCATTACAAGAGACTTACTACAGAATATTGTGTGTATAGCAGTCATCGTTCATTTACAGGGACACACAAAAGAATTCTCTACTGTATGTTAACAATAATTCCTGGAAGTGCGTTTTAAGTTACTGAATGCGATTTTAATTTTAAATCGCTTTTTGTATATTACGTGGTGTGTATAAATTCTGTAGATCCTATACAGGGAAGTACAAAAGTTCGGGAACACATTTCCGTATTATTTAACTCCAGACGGAGAATTTTAAACTGTGCTACGTGTTTCCTAACTGAACTAAAATTTAGCATCCTATGTAGTATATATACAAATCTATAGATCCTATACAGGGCTGAATAAAGTATTCGGATTACTTAGATGTTATCTTTTAGCTTATAAAAGAGTATGATTCGTAAAATTATTTTGGAAGCGTTGGAAAGTGTTACATAATCTATGCTTGACGCATGATTTTTCGTTCTTGTTTACTATAACGAGAGTAATTTTACGAATATTTTAATGCGGTTTGCGGCAAATTGTTCAGAAACAAATTAGCTATCGAATGAATTAAAAAACAAAAAATCGATTTTTTCAAAATTTTAAAGGATATGTGTCCCCTTAAGTTGAATATACAGGTGAAGCCAAACTGGCAGATATGAATTAAATGAATAAAAATTCATGTATTGGAAATCAAACTGATTTTAATTACATTGTTTTACGCCAAACTGGCAGATAGGAATGAACTGAATAGGGATTCATGTATATTGAAAAAAAAAATCAAACTGATTTTATAAGGTATAATGAGATGTATAGAATGTTAAAGCCAACTGGTTTAAATTCTTAAACTGAGAATATAGGTTGAAATAAGGAAAGGGAGATGGTGATTTCAGAAATTGAGAACTTGTTTAAAAGTCTTGTATTGGTAACATTTATACAGTATTCTGAAAGTGAAGTGATATTGTAAATTTGTATTTAATGTGTTTGGTAAACCTTGGAACTTGAATATAAAATTAATTTTCAGAAGTTGGAAATTTCAGTTTTAGAAATTTATCTGGTTTTAAACTGCTGGCGTAGGTTTCAGAGAAGTAATGTGATATTACTGTTTGAAATTGACGGTTTCCAGTTGTGTCCTGATATATACTTGTGTAGTGTATTAAAATAGTTTTATAGATGTGTTGAAAACTGTTTTGAAATTTTAATATTTATATATTGTGAAAAATATATTTATATGCTGAGTAGTAAAATTCATTCTATTGAGTAAATAGTTTGAAAGTATCAAATTAATTTTGGTTAGTTGGTTGGGTGTCTGTGGCTCTGAGGAAGTGTCTGAACTACGCACTAGAGTGCTTAAATTGAACTTTTAGATGGCGTATTTTGGAAGAGGCCGAAAGGAGGAGATGAGAGTTCTTGCAGTGAATTGGGAGAGGTGGTTGACGATAGCATGAGAATAATTGATTTGCGTAACTTAATTATGAAAAGTGATAATTATGAGGAAGGGTTTGTAAAGGAAATGTTTATGTCAGTTGTAAATGAGAGAATAAAGCGAGAAGAGGCAGAGGAGAAAGAGCTGGTGGAGAAAGAAAGGAGGAGAGAGAGAAATTTTCAGTTGGAAGAACTGAGATGGGAATTACAGTTTGCTAGGGAAAAACTATTGGTAAACAGGGAAGTCAATAGGATAGGAAAAGAGGCGAAATTTGAATTGAATAAATAGTTGAAGGAGGAGAGAGATGAGTGCTCTGGTGCAGCTTGTGAACTTTTGCCGGAGGTAGTGGAAACTGAGGCCATTTTGGATTTGGTGAAAGTGAATTCGAATAAATTTGCTGAAGAGCAACAGAAGAGTAAAGAGTTGGCTTCATTGTTTACATTGGCTGAAAAGACTGAAACAGAATCTAAGGAATTTGGAGTGGTTGAAGAAAAATTATTGGTTAAGAAGAAAGTTGATAAGATGGAAAAAGAGGTGGATTTGCTTGGGGATCCTGATCAAACTGATCAAATATTACTAGACATTGCTCATTTGTTTAAAAGTGTTCCTGTGAATGGCGAAAAAATATGTGGCAGGAAAATATTGCTAAGGTAAATGAAAAAGAAAGTGCGAGTGAAGAAACTCCTAATAACGATTTGAGCGTTTTGGACTTTACTTTAGTTGAAAATCAGTCATTGGCTGAGAAACTTTGTGAGTCTACTAAGGTTGAGACTGATAATGTTGCAAAAGTGAAAGAAGAGCTTGAATTATCTAAATCTCAAGATCAGGAAATGTTAAGCTTAAAGCAGATTAATGGAACTGATGAGTCAAACATTGAAGAAGATATGGAACTATTCAAGGTATCGCAAGTTAGAAATTCTGTAAATTTCGATGAAGTTGGTAACGAGACTAATTTTGAATTCAATGTTGGACTTTCTCAAACTGATGTTCATGAATTCTGGGGAGATGGTTATCCTTTTGGTTTGGAAAATAAGGACAATTCAGAAATAGATTATGAGGTTCCGAAAGAGGAGAATTTTAATCCTAATGGAGATGATTTATGTGAAGATCATGAATTTGAAAGTAATGATGAGATAAAGAGTGAGATTTCTGAAATGACTGAGGAAATTGTGGAAAGTTATCAAAACCCTATTATGGCTGATTTAGTAAATGAGGCGAAAGATGAAATTGATGGAAAGATTGATAAAGAGAATTATGCTAATGAACAAAATTATGGAAATCTTGAACCTGATTTGATGGTTGAAAAATGTGAGGAAAGTGTGGCAGCGAAAAGAAATACTGAGGAAAACTTACCTAACATAGGAAACGCATATAATCAAGGCGCATCAAAAGATAAAAATCTTCGTAGAACAGAAAATGGAATCACCTGTGGAGTGGTCAAAAAAGGTGCTGATGGAAATAGCTATGTTGATGTAAAGAAATGTTGCAGAATGGGTGACAAAGAGATGGAGCGAAAAGCAGTGGTAAAGTTAAGGAAAAATAAAATGATGAAGAATCATAAGAAAAGAAGGAAGAGATCACCTGCCGAGTTAAAGGTGCATGCAGTTAGGGAGTTCCTGAGAGAAATTTTGCTGCAAATTGATGCATCGGATACTAGTCTGGATATACTAGTCTGGTTTTGGCGCAGATTAGCGATCAAGGGGAGGAGAATCCTATTTTATACATTAGAGGGAAGCTCAAGCAATCAGAGAAGAAATATTGTACCACTGAAAAGGAGTGTGCGGCTATAGTGTATGCAGTAAAACAGTTGCGGTGTTTTTTGGATGGTCATTTGTCATTTACGATACAAACTGATTACAACCTTTGGTGTGGCTTAAAACTAATGCGGGGTCTAATTAGAGAATTTTACGAAGGGCCCTGGCATTACAACAGTTCAATTATAGGATTGAGCATAAAAGAGGAAAAGATCACTGTAATGCAGACACTCTGAACCGGCACCCATATACTGAGTAATATTTATTAAGTCTATAAATTTTATATATTAAAATGGTATTATTTGTGTTAAAAAAATTTATATTTTTATATTTATTTATTATCTGTATTAGAATAAGAGAAAAAAAATATGGAAATAACTTTGAAATGTTAAATTATGATTTAGAATTTTTTGGTTGCAAATTTATAAATTTTTTTGAGATTCATATGAAAAGTTGTTTCATTGGCAGAAAAGTGTCAGATATTCATTTGGTTTTATCATGTTAAATTATATTAAAAAAATCTGTTAATTGTATTGGTATTTGTGTAAATTTACATTTATTATGATTTTGTCTAGAAGTTAAGGGAAATTTTGTGTGTGTTTAATTTATTGTAAATTTGTATAAATTTTATATAATATAAATTTTGTATCTGTATTTCTGACATGGTGTGAATTGCTGTATTTTTGCGTACTTCAAAATTTTGCTTGTAATTTTAAAGTTTGGGGAATGTTGATTAGGGCGGCACATTGCTGTGATGGATCAGGAAAGAGGGGGGAGATGATATGTATGTGACAAATACACAAGTTTTTCCTGAACATGGTGAATTAAAAGAAAGACATTTGGTGTTCAAGGGAACTTGTCACAACTGTAAAGTCTCATCAAGGACCCCGTTTGGACATGTCCAAAAATTTGGAGGGGGAAGGAGTCTGTGACGACTGAAGGAAATTACGGCCTAGCCTGTCTTGTGAGTTGCTGGCCTGGGGTTGTCCAGTTTTGTCCAGGACTTTTCCGCCTAGCTTCGCCGTGTAATCGAGTCGAAAGAACCTTTTCGATAGGCAAAGAGACTGCGAGACATGTTGGTCGGCGAATAAAGAGAAGTGAACCGAGAAGGCTGGGAGATGCAGTGAGTTTAAACAGACGATGTTGAGAAATGGTGTATGTTGGTGGCATGTTGAGAAATGGTGTGTGTGCGTGCACCGTATAAGATAGTTGTGTACTCTGAAGTTTTAATGGGCAGTGTAGTATCTTTTTAGTTGTTCATTTTATTTTTAAACTTGTGTATCAACGAAAATAAAAGATGTCGGATGTTAAGCGTCCCTCGGATCCTTAGAGTGTTTTAATTCATTACAATACTCTTGAATATAGTATTTTATTAAAAAAATTACATATAATTAAATTAATTACTACAAGTAATTGGTCTAATTATCTCACTTCTAAAATTAATTAAAAACCTATTAGGCGCCATTGCACCCATTTTCGGAACATTGATTAGGATTTTTTTCTAAACTAAGTATTTTTCATATTGTTAAAATGTTCATGTTATTTGCATTTTGAATATATGAGATGACTTCTTAAATTTATAAAAAACAAGTTTTATTTGGATTTTCTATTTTTTAAAACATGTTAAAATATTTCAAAATTTGGCTTTTGGCCGCGTTCGAAAAAAAAAAAAAAAAATATATATATATATAGTTTAAAAAACAATTTTAGAAAACTAAAAAATGCAATGTAATGCGCAAAAATTCTTCAATTATTGTCATGTAATGTAGTACGATAAAAATGATGTAATGAAGAAAACAAAGAGATGGATAACGAAAATTCGTATAGAATCAGTATTTTTTTTTAAATTAAAAATGTAGATATTGGACTATTTATATGAATTTTTCGTAAAATATGAGTTTCAGAATTATATTATCTCTTTTATAGCTAAAGAAGTGAGACATAACTACTATAAATGTACTAGGGGGCTCAGCCCCCTACTCGCTAACGCTCGCCAACCCTCCGTGAATTGCGAGGCAATTCACATTGAGACCGCTACGCGGTCCCTGCTCGGTTCGCTCGCTCGCCCCTTTTCATTTTTTCAGCAATTCTTGCCGGAATAAGTACTACCATAAATAAGTTGAGCACATGAAATTGGCAATTTTTTTAATGCAAAAAAGTAACTGAAAACTCCGTTGAAAACACAACTAAAAATGCATTTAGTTGGTACTACCAGTGGGCATATAAATCATTTAAATACTATGAAAAAAAAGGATCTTGGAAACATAATTAGTTTACAAATTTTGCACTTATAATATTGTACAGCACGGCTTAAATTCCTTTAAAAAAAGCTACATGATTGGAAGATAGTTTGTATATATATCATCAATCATTGTTTAACTTTCGACATTTTACTGTTTTAATTGATTATAGATTTTTACAAAAGAAATTATTTTTTACTTCATCAAGACAGCAACAGATGGCAGCAGGTGCAAGCTAGGCAGTTGATATTTTTATTCTCTCTGAATTTCGTGAGTGAAATTCGTAAATAAATTCTAAATAAGAGTTAACAATTCATTTGAAATTTACGATATTACTTATAATTTAAATGAGGAATCATCTCAAACGTTTTGGATTACGTACGTGTTATTTTATTTTTAATAATTGCTAGTATGAGTTTCATTCTACGGTTTCACTGTTCTCACACTGACCGCCATATTGGAGGCGGAGCTGATCTACCACAATCTAGTCAATTCATTGGTCTGAGCTCTGGAAACTACGGTTGTTGCCAAACGAAAAGCTACAAATTCAGCCCTATTTTCGACCCACGCAAGAGAAATACATATATAGATGGATGCATAAGTATATATATATATATATATATATATATATATATATTAAATCCTTCATTCGCCACCATTCCTCCCATTTTGAAAACATACTGTTTCTCCTAAAAAATCCATTTTTTAAATATTTTTTTCAGACGTACTTTAAAGCCTTCCTATTCATAAAGAAAAAAAACTATTCCAGAAACAAAGGTTATTATATATAGCCGCGTCTGATGTGTCAATATAATAATGTTAGCATATAAGTTTCAGTATCACTTTTATGAATGAATTTTTATTAGTGTCCTTTCAAAATCACAATTTTTAAATCAAATCCTGTAATGAAATATTAATTCCCAAAGACATGAACTATGTACATAAATGCAATTTATCATTTCTCTTTTTCCACGCAAAGTCTCGTCTACCACTATAATTTTCGAGGTATTGATTTCACATATTCTTTTACTTTTATCATTGCATAAGTAACATGAAAATTCTGGTTATTATTGCCCAGAGTTCAGATTTTCAAAAAGAAATAATACAAATGTTTTCTACGTTCCTTCCTTTCCGTGACTTATTTCTAAATCTTAGAAAGAAGCAGTATTTCAAACTTATTTAGCTCTCCCTCCTTTCTTTGATCCTTGTAAGACCTCAGGATATTCGTTTGCATTTTTTCAAGAGAGAGCCTCCTTGCTATTTAAAATTTTGCCTGGTAAAATTGGTAAAAAAACTACATTTCGACAAACAGCTGTAAAGTAGAAATATCGATAAGCAAGAACAGTGTTCTATAAGAAAAGGGATTGCTTTCCTTCTTTTCCCTAAAACCCATATTGAAATGAATACATGTTTTGCTCATATTAGTAATCGTCTCGTAAAAATCATTAAATTCGCAATTTAGTTTAAATGAGCAACCTGTAAATGTGTGTTACGTGCTAATTGCTCGTCTTAGTCGTGCCCTTGTTTTATCTCTGCTCGTATCAAACGTGCTCAATTGTATATTTCTAATAGAAAATGTAAAACTTTGTTGTGATAAGATTTGGAATCCCAAAGGAAAGCAATCCGCGTAAATATCTCTAGAAAGAAGATATTTTGTGGGAAATGACTTTCATTTATGTAATAAACTCTTAATATTACACTACACTTTTAGTATGCTTTGCACAATTAAGGAGTAGTGTTATCAACTTATTCTAAAATGAACGATATGAAACGATAGGTGTTTTCTTGGTCTATAATTAGGTAATTGAGGGTTAGTAATAAGAGACAAATATACATAAGGGTCTAATTGTTTGGTTCTAATCGATTAATATATGACGTAAAATATATTTTGTTTTTAACAGTATGTAGCAAGTTAATTTCTTAGAGTCACTGGCTAGGCTTTTAGTGCTATCTTTGTCGTTTCGCTCGCCTACTGTTCAATATTTCCCTGGTTCCATCCCAGCCAGCGCATACCCTAACTCTGCAGTAGACATCAAAGGAAAATCATTTATTATTCAGGATATAGAATGCTATGAGATGTCGTGTGAAGCATATTGCGTTTCAAGGTTCTGTAGAAAAAATGATTGAAAACTTCAGAAAAGGTTGAATTTCTCACTTATGTTTCAACCATGTGGTTCACATATTATGGCTGTGTTGCATAAAACTGTTTAGTAGTTGTTACATTTTGAGACTTTGGGTTTTTTATTCATAAAACTAGTCGTAACTTTGTAACAAGTGATTGTATCAATTTCAGAATGATGTCATTCAATTCACAATTAAAAAATACATGGTAAACACAATACCTCAATTGACCCACTTAAAAAAGGATAAGTTCCCCTCTTGAGTTAAAATGGCACCTTCTAACGCTCAAACAACATGATAGCAATTTTAATTTGGGGGGACTCACCGGATCTTCATTTTTAATGCCAAAATATAGTACTTCCCAAATTTTTGTGAATGGCTACTAGTTGTAAATGTAAAACCATATTTTACCTGGACTAAAGTATAATTTTCGATTTTTCATTCATAAAATTTGCGTTGACTTTGTAACAAACTTGCAAATGATGGCATTTTATTCAGAATTAAAATAAAACATAATAAACGAACGATACCCCATTTAACCCAATTAAAAAGTTAAGTTACCACCTTCAGCTAAAACGGCCCTCTTTTGATCCCCAAAAACATGGTTGTAGAACTTTTTTTTTGTGTGTGCTGTGATGTTGTTAAAAATAATTGTGAGCGAAAGTAGAAATTATAAGTTTCAAAAGAACTTATAAGATGGAACTGTGAATAGGCAGTTTGTATTCCACAATAATCCCGTACCGAAGTACTGGCATATTTTTCGGTGAATGAAGAAGATAAAAAAAAATAATAAAAAGTGTGCTTACTTGTGATGAAGGAGAGAGAAACATATTAGGCTGGAAAAATCGCAACTCTGAAATTGATTAAATTCTCCTTTATTTGGTATTAAAACAAGAAAGATATCTTGAGTTTCAGGTAGCTTTCATTGCAAAAAGCTACCTATTGCAGCCGTTCGGAGGAAAGCAATTCCAAAAAAATGTGGTATATTTTCACCGATCATGACCCCTAGAATCCAAAACCACCCTTCGTTTAAATTTTGATTTATATATACAGGGTGGTTATAAAAGAAACTATCCCGATATATGACCCCCTAACTATCATACCGTTCACAGAAACTGAATGAAACTTTGGTTTAAAGTATTTTGAGGCATGCGCCCAAGAATCATATGAAAGACAACAGTTAAATTCTAACAGTTACGGTTACAGTGACAAAATTTCGAAAATTTCAAATGGCAACACCTATTTTTTTTTTTTTGGAATGTGATCTTCATAGTGAAAAACCAAGAAAGCATTGGAACAGTACCTGTAGCACGAAAATCGCCGGCGCTAGGCAGACTAAGAAGAATAGTGAAAACAACCCATAAGGACAGAGAAGCAACAGAATACAAAATATTTTATTGTGTTTTATACATTTTCCATTTTACACACGACGGCACATAACATGCGGCAGATGGTGGATAGCACTGAACAATAAAATATTTTACTTTCTGTTACTTCTCTGTTCTTTATTGGTTGTTTACACTTTTCCTCTTAGTCTGTCTTGCGACGGTGTTTTTTGTGCTACAGGTACCGCTCCAACGATTTTTATGGTTTTTCACTACGAAGATCACATTCCAATAAAAAAAGTAGGTGTTGCTATTTGAAATTTCCGAAATTTTGTTACCGTAACCGTAACTGTTAGAATTTAACTGTTGTTTTTCACGTGATTCTTAAGCGCATACCTCAAAATACTTTAGGCCAGAATTTCATTCAGTTTCTGTGAACAGTATGAAGTTATGGGCTCATATATCGGGATAGTTTTTTATAATCTCCCTGTATATATATATATATATATATATATATATCTGACATTTCTCATGCTGTAACTCTCTTATTTATGAACCTATTTGGATGTGACTGAATATGTGTATAAGATATACCAAGGTCTCGAACGAGTTCGTTTGCCAGTTTCATCCGCCATCTTGTTTCAAAATGGGGGCAGTTAAAGATTCTTACATTTTTAAAAATGCAAGAAATCAACAAAAAAATATATAAATTGAAAAAAAAAATGTTTCCGTTAAGTATTAGACGTGCTACAAGGATTTTGCAACATTTTGTCTTTTGGCTATATATTACAAAATAGGTGAGATATGGGAGTGTAAAAGTCTAGGGTAACTTTGATTTTGAAACAATCTGATATTTGTTATGCTGTAACTCTCGTATTTATGAATCGATATGAATGTGACTGATGACGTGTACAGAACATACCAAGATCTCGACTAGAGTTCATTGGGCAGATTCATGCGCCATCGTAATTCAAAATGGCGGCCTGTTAAATTTTTAAATTTTTTTATAAATTCAAAAACATGTATAGTCAATTATAAATTGAACAATTTGTTTCTGCTATGTGTTAGATCGTGATACAATAATTTCGTAGCATTTTTTGCTTTCGCTTTATCTTAAAAAATGGCTGAGATATGGCAGTTTGAAATTTTAGGGTAGCTGATATTTTGAAACAATCTTATTTTTGTTATTCTGTAACTCTCTTGCTGAAATTCGCATTCAAATTCAGTATCAACGAAAACTGGGATTGAATCTTCCATAATCGAATTCGAAGGAATTTAGCTTCGGGTGTTTGAGTAAAATAAGTTGAATTTTTAAAACATGAACTATGAAAGCTAACTTTTCCTTACGGTACAGGCCGGAAGGACTTTTTCACCTTGTGGTCATGAAGATCACAAGAAGAAATTTGAATACTGAATGAGTGTTTATATAATTCCACAGAAATTACTTTGATAGAAGTTGATCATCAAACATATTTATAAATTTAAATAATTTAGGATTATGGAAATGTTACTACACGATGGCATCACCTGATTTTGAATACAAAAGAAATTCCATAAAAATGTCATTATTTAAACCACAAAAGGTTTTACTACGTTGACGGTAAAATATGAAGCAGGCACTGGGGGGGGGGGGGGGGGGTCCGAACTTCGAAAACAAAAAACACCATCTAAACCATTATACCTCTGACCGAAAATTCTGATATATCCATATAAATATCTAAATATCAAACAAGTGGGAGTTACAAAAATTACTTAATGGAAAATTTAAAAGCATTTGATTACTGATTAATGATAAAATTAGCCAGAAACAAATCAAATTAAATTAGAATAATATCTCAAATTCCAAAAGACCGGCAAATTAAAGACCCCCCCCCCCTCTCCAATAAGAAAGCGAAACCAGATTTCTCATTACCGCAGGTGACAAACGCAACATCGTCGCATGTGCAAACCAAATGTCTAAAGAGCTCCGGCCAAGAGAGGAGATGCAACGAATGCTGCCAACCCCAAGCCAACACAAGTGGAATGAAAAACGACGTCGACACCCGCTAAGGAACAAAATACTGATAGCGCATTTGTGCTAAAACAACAGCACAGAACGGCTAATAAAATATGCAAAAGTAAATATGATGTGATAGTGTTATCACAAGTGTCTCATCGGATCAATATTTCTAAGGCCAAAACGAAGTTCATCCCAAATTTTGGTTAACCAAATAATCAGTTAACACTGAAAGACCCTATTTTACCTTTAAAACAAATGCGAAACAGATATTTTAAGGAACTAGATTGATTAGATAGAAATAAATATAAGAGTGAAACATTCAAACTAAATATTTCCTGACATCATCGAAGCTACATTGTGTACTTTTATGATTAGTTGTCAAAATAAAATAATTTCTTACGTATTCAACTAATACTGCTTCATGTTCAAATGAAGAATTTTCAAATTATCAGCATGAATAAAAATGATCCTAGTGGATAAATATTTTATATTTCAATTTATTTGATAGTTAACGTTAGTCAAACATGTTCATGATAATTATTCACGTCTTCTCTAAGAAAGGATTATTGAATCGTTAGGGATACAATGCTTTAATATAAAAGGAAGGACACCCTGTTTTTATATGTGCCGACATACAAAGTTCATATCAAGAGTGGTTATGCACCTGTCCGACAAAGTTTAGCAGATTATCATAAGCACTGCAACAAATCTCTTTGTATAGGAAGTTGGGTCGCATTCCATATATACACAAAATGTCACATTCAAATATGAACCCCAATATTCCTTCAAAAATTTTACAATAATAACAAATATTATAGCGATATATTTTTTTTCTATAAAATGTGATAACGTTTCGAGAATTGCCAGAAACGGCCAGGATCTGTGTCCAAACAACACTTGTCTACATAGTCCATATTTTGGAATGTTACTCACAGTACACATAAGTCATTAACCTAATTTAAATAATATCGTGATATCATCAAAATTTTCAAAAAAAGTAAGTTTGCGGAAATAGTAGTAAAATATCTCCATTACTGAAAAAGTTATGAACGAAAATCCTGGTTCGGATGAATGAGACTAAATAAGTGGATTGATACCCAGCTTCCCTGTACAAAAAATGTTCTTAGCTCTACACTTGGATCACATTTAAAGTTTGTCGCATTTGCAGTGAATCACACTACATATCACAATTAAATCTACATTTATAAACATACAATCTAAAAACGACATTTTCAGAGCTGGCCAAAAAATACTCAAATCTGAGTATGTCGCATAGTCAAAATGGCTCCGAATCAAAATTACTCAAGTTTGAAACATGTATATACACATTTCTGAAAATATTTCACACTCAAGAATAAAACTTCATGTGCTCATGTGGCGACGCCAATTGTGCTAATTCGCCTTATTTGAAAATGGAAGAGGAAGCATAATCCATTTAAGTTTCTCCAGCGGAGCAAAAGAGCGTTCTCACATTTGGCGAAAGTTTGGCGGTTGGAAAGTTTTGCCAAGTATAGACTGACGGTGGATTCGACCGGAAGCTTTGACACTTGCTCTTCGGCAGTCTCCAGTGATGCATCGTGATTTTAGATCGGCTGCTGGACGGCTATTAAACATTATATTTATTTATTAATTATGTTTATTTGAATACGTTGAATTTTATATATTTCGTTAAAGCAATAAAGTCGTATATAATCAATTATGCCGTCGTATAAATAACCACAGCGCAGCCTTTACATACCTACAAGTGGTGACCCGTATACACGCTTTTGGCTGTGGTTTAAAGGAGTAAAAGAAAGATTAATTCATAATGAGTTCTCGTCCAGTCTATTAGGATGTCTTTCAAGGATTAAAGTATGAGATTACGTACTGTTTATTTCCTTTTGCATGTATCCTCTGAGGACTTTTAAGATAATTTAAACTTGTTTTAGGTTCCAATGGTTGGATGGTTTCGATGTTGATATTGCTGTTTTAAGTGTTAAGATGTTTTAACCTTCGTTCAGTCTGGATTAAATTGTTGTTTAGTTCGGCAGTTTGAGATTTCTGTTTGTTTTTTGATAGTATAAGGGATGCCGGACGACAATCCTAGTGAAACTGTGAAAGGGGTGAGTACAGGATGCAATAGAGTGTCGGTAAAAATTCCAAATTTTTGGCCTAGTAATGCAAAGTTATTTTTTGTACAGCTAGAGGCTAGTTTTAGGTTAGCGGGAATCTCGGTCGAACAAACTAAATTTGATCATTTGGTGGCGTCTTTGGATGCGGAAACTTTATCTTTTGCTTCCGATATTGTGTGTAAACCCCCAGAAGAACCGTACAGTGCTCTTAAAGCGAGGTTATTATCGGAATTTGAAGTTTCTCAGAATCGGAAGGTTAAGACTCTGCTGGAAGATTTAGAGCTGGGTGATAGGTCCCCCTCAATGTTATTGCGTAAGATGAGAGAGTTAAGTGAGGGCCATGTTGACGATGACTTTTTGAAAAATATATGGCTTCGGAGGTTACCGGTGTATGTGCAAACAATTTTGTCTGTCAGCTCTGAGGGTTTAAATAAATTAGCGGAGATGGCGGATAGGATTTGTGAATGTACGCAGGTTGGTGTTAACTCTTTGGAATCGAGAGGGGCTGAACAAACTCAGTTTAGTCAACAAAATAAACAGTTGGAGCAGCTACAATTTCAGGTTCAGGAACTTTCAAAGCTGGTTAAAGTGGGTTCTTGTCCCAAATCGCCTAGGAAATCTTCCCGGCGGAACTCATTTAACTCAGGGGATAGGTCACACAGAGAGGGGTGGATATGTTGGTATCATTTTCGATTTAAGGAAAAGGCTCGAAAATGTGTACCCCCGTGTGCTTACAAACCAAAAAACGACCTTCGCTCGCAGGAGTAGCGACGGCTACTGCACGTATGGGCTTGAGTCGTAGGCTTTATGTTACTGATAAGGTTACTCAATCCAGCTATTTGATAGATACAGGCAGTGATGTCTCATGTTTTCCGAAGTCATTTTTAGTTAAAAGTACTAGAAAGAGGGATTTCACATTGTATGCCGCTAATGGTACAAAAATCTGTACTTACGGTACTAAACTATTGACACTGGATTTGGGACTGAAACGTAAATTACAATGGCCATTTATCATAGCTGAAGTATCTAAACCAATTATAGGTGCTGACTTTCTACAACATTTTGGTTTATTGGTTGATTTAAAAAAGCGGCGTTTATTAGACCCTGTAACTAACTTTTCTGCTCGTGGTCGCGCCAGTCTGTGTGATGTCCCGGTGGTTAAAACTATCATCGGAAACACTGCATATATAGAACTGCTAAAAAAGTATAAAGAGATTACCCAGTTAAATAATACGAATAAACGAACTGTAAAACATGATACAATCCATTTTATCCCTACTGTTGGCCCACCTGTGACAGCTAGAGCTCGGCGGTTACATCCAGCGCAGCTCCGGATAGCTAAGCAGGAATTTGACTATATGCTTGAGAAAGGTATCTGTAGGCCATCTAAAAGTAATTGGGCCAGTCCATTACATATGGTCCCTAAAGGCGTTTCGGATTGGAGACCAACTGGGGATTACAAGGCACTTAACCGAATTACTGTACAAGACAGATACCCCATTCCTCACATTCAAGATTTTACTTATATGTTAAAAGGTAAAAAAATATTTTCTAAAGTGGATTTAGTCCGTGCTTATCATCAAATTCCGGTTCATCCTCCCGATATCCATAAAACTGCTATTATAACTCCTTTTGGTTTGTTTGAATTTCCATTTTTAAACTTTGGGTTATGCTCTGCAGCGCAAACGTTTCAACGCTTTATAAATGAGGTATTACGAGGTTTGGACTATTGCTTTCCGTATCTCGATGACATCTTAATAGCGAGTGAAACTCACGCTCAGCATATGCAGCATTTAGAGGAAGTTTTTAAGCGGTTTAGAGATTACGGGATTATAATTAATGAATCAAAATGTGAGTTTGGCAAAGAAACTATAGATTTTCTGGGTCATACTATTGATAGCCAGGGCTGTGTTCCACACAAAGATAAGGGGAAAGCTATACTTGAATTTCCAAAACCAAAAACTGTTAGCGATCTCAGGAGATTTTTGGGAATGGTGAACTACTATCATCGTTTTATACCCCATATTTCAGCAATATTAAGACCACTAAATGTGTTCTTAAATGGAGCAAAAAAGAGGGATAAAAGAGAAATTAAGTGGGATGTGGATGCAGGAAGCAGTTTTGAGCAAGTGAAGCAAGCTATAGCTAATGCGACTTTGCTTTATCACCCTTCTCAAAATGCGAAGCTTGCACTTATAACTGACTGCAGTGATTTTGCTATGGGTGGGGTGTTACAAGAAGTTACGCCCGATGGTCCGAAACCACTTGGATTTTTCTCTCGTAAGTTGTCCCCTACACAGTGCAAATATTCAACATATGACCGGGAATTGTTGGCGGCATATTCTGCGATCCAATATTTTAGGCATATGTTGGAGGCTCGGGTATTTACGTTGTATGTAGATCACAAACCCCTAATGTTTGCATTTCAACAGAAACAGGAGAAATGTTCCCCTAGAAGGCTTCGGCAGTTAGACTTTATATCCCAGTTTACTACGGATATACGTTATTTGCCAGGCAAGGGAAATTTTGTTGCTGAAAGTTTATCTAGAGTTTGTGAGATTCAATTTGCGTCACTTGCAGATTTTGAGTTGTGGGAAAAGTTGCAAACAGAGGATGAGGAGCTAAAGGCTATTTTGGACGGAAAGGCTGAGTTTAGTGGAAATTTAGCTAAAGTACAAATGCCGGATGCTAAGACATTATTGTATTGTGAAACTTCTGGTGATGTGAACAGGTTTTATGTCCCTCAGACCTTGAGATATAAGGTGTTTGAGTCAATGCATGGGATGTCGCATCCAGGAATACGGGCTTCTAGGCAGCTAATCTGTTCGAAATATGTTTGGCCAGGGCTAAATAAAGATGTTGCTGTGTGGTGTAGAGCGTGTATACCCTGTTAAAGGACTAAGGTACACCTGCATACTAAGTCTCCTTTGGTACATTTTTTGGTTCCAGACGAGAGATTTGCGCATATACACATAGACATCATTGGTCCTTTACCTCTAGTACGTGGATACAGATATTGCCTAACTATGATTGATAGGTTTACCCGGTGGCCGGAGGCAGTACCTATTGTGGATATGACTGCTGAAACTGTTGCTCAGGCTTTTGTTCAGACGTGGGTTTCCCGTTTTGGTACGCCTCAGAGGATAACATGCGATAGGGGTAAACAATTTGAGTCCATACTTTTTGAAAGTCTGGCAAAAATGCTAGGCTCTGTTATAGCTAGAACTGCTTCGTATAGGCCCCAGACGAATGGTTTGGTGGAGCGACTTCATCGACCTTTAAAGCAGGCCTTAATGTGCTATAAGGTGGATTGGTTGGAAGCTCTCCCCCTGGTTTTGCTGGGTCTACGGACAACAGTGCGTGCGGACCTAGGTGCATCTACAACTGAGCTGACGTATGGAACGACTCTACGGCTTTCAGGCCAGTTGTACGAGGATAGCCCCTTCTCAGACCCACCGACTTATATTTCAAAACTACAAAAAATTATGTGTGCTTTGAGACCTTGTCAACCTTTACGGCATGGACAGCAAAAGATCTATGTTCCGAAAGAACTAAAGAACTGCACCCATGTATTTGTACGTAGAGGTCCTTTTAAGAGATCTTTACAACCGACTTACGAGGGTCCATTCAAAGTCGTAAAACGACTGCTAAAAGATTTTGTGGTTTCTATCGGGAACCAGGAAAAGATCATAAATATTGATCGTTTAAAACCTGCGTTTCTGTTGAATGAGGATGGTGAGCCTGATCCTACAACTTATATAACGAGATCGGGAAGGAAAGTTCGTTTTCGTCTCCCACGTGTTGTGTGAGACTGGCGGGGGAGTCATGTGGCGACGCTAATTGTGCTAATTCGCCTTATTTGAAAATGGAAGAGGAAGCATAATCCATTTAAGTTTCTCCAGCGGAGCAAAAGAGCGTTCTCACATTTGGCGAAAGTTTGGCGGTTGGAAAGTTTTGCCAAGTATAGACTGACGGTGGATTCGACCGGAATCTTTGACACTTGCTCTTCGGCAGTCTCCAGTGATGCATCGTGATTTTAGATCGGCTGCTGGACGGCTATTAAACATTATATTTATTTATTAATTATGTTTATTTGAGTATGTTTAATTTTATATATTTCGTTAAAGCAATAAAGTCGTATATAATCAATTATACCGTCATTTAAATAACCACAGCGCAACCTTTACATTCCTACACTCATATTTGAGTATGTCCACGTTTCAAAAATGAATATAAACTGACTTCTATGCGCTCATTTCTGAGTATTTCCATGTTTTAAAATGAGTTTGAAATGATTCTAATCATTTTTGAGTATGTCCATGTTTCAAAAATGAGTATCTGAATTCTATGTACTCAGTTTTGAGTATGTCCATGTTTCAATATTCTGAGTATTTCTGGTATTTCATAATTGGAAGCATTGGATAGTCATATTTGAAACAAAAAGTTTTATAATAAAATGAAAACATCGATTTACTCAGATTTGAAAGTACCATTTTTCTCAGTGTATGAACAAATGTATGTATATATGTATTAGATATGTATATCGAAACAAAAAAAAAATATTTCAATGCTTCTTTTTCTAATGCAATGCTTAAAGTAATTAGAAAATGCAATGAGTAAAAACTATTTAAATTTTGCAAACGAAACTGACATTGAGATTTTAGTACATGTTGTAATCATGCAATGAAAAATAAAGATTCTGTTGCACAGTTCTGATAAGAAGGACACTCTACTGAATACACCAAAATTGTTTTTTTGTAAAGTGGTATATGTCTTTATTACCTTCAAAATGTTTATTCTCTTTATACGGTTTAAATGGAAATGTGTTTGTTATCATAATAACATAACTGACTTATCGGTAGCAGAAATTTACAGTTCCATTTTCCAAAAATGCAAAATTACAATTTATTGAACTTCGTATTTGCCTACTTTAAATTAAAAATATATAACATTTTTAATGAGTTCATAGCTACATAATCCCTTCGATGACTACTACCATGATATCACATGCTTTTGATTTTTTATAAAATACGTGATAGCGATACTATTCGAATTTACAAATTTAAAATTCAAATTTAATAACGGAGAAGTAATTCTAGTTATTTTCATTTTCTTTTGTTAGCTTGTGTCGCATGTAAATTTTTTTTTTACCTTCCATAACCGAGAACGTCTTTCTTATGTTTATTGGTGGTTTTTGAATTGTTTTGAAAATATATGTAACTGTAATGCGGTAAAATATACTGTTTTGCAAATTCTAATAGTTAATACTTTTAATGATTAAAATCGTAGCATATACCTTACAAATTTTAAGATTTAGTTTGTAAACATGAACAAATCATTATATAACAAATCATTAATATAGCGATCCTATGCATTTAATGTTTTAATTTCCCTGTCAGTATGTGCTGTTATGATTTTAAAATGAGATTTCCGTAAAAGGTGTATTGATTTGTTTAGTTTCTAGATTTGATATTAAAAAAATTACTTTCTCTAATTTCAAATATTTAGTTAATCTTTTTAAAACAATTAATTAAAAAATAATAAAAAACTTATATGTAATTTTTTATGTCTGTTTATTGCATGTTTTATTTTTCTGAAAATTTTCTAATACGGTATTAACAGTCTGTTCAAGAAATATCGCCAGCAAATTCGTTTATTTAAAAAATACAAAAAAATACAACATTATGATGTAAAATAATACTAGTAAAACAAATTTCTTCCGCTACATACTTTTGCTTCCTCAATTCTAAAACCTCATACTTAATTTATTTTTAATTCGTTTTACAATTTGCCCAACAGTGACATGAAACAATAAATCCGTTTGCATAACTTGTTAAAAAGTTAAAGACCAAAAGTTGCTATACACATTACATTAAATGATAGAAAATATCACGAATAGAAAAAAAAATTCCTTTATATGAGTTTTTTTATTATTATTATTTTTTTTGTGTGTACAAAGTAACAGTTTAATGTCTAGCAAAAATTTCTAGTTTTTTGTAATTATAATTAATCCTCTTGCCGCATTTTAGCTGTCAAGAGAGTACGTATAAATCTTAGCGTCATAATTAAAATCCACTGAGAGAGACATATTTCAAACGTGCTAAGAATCTCTAGAAATAATTATCTGATTAGATGATAGATAATACACATGATGCCTTGAAATTACTTTCTAAAGTATAGTTTTGAAACAGATTGCTCTATACAATATAAGTGTTTTTCACTTCAATTGTCTGAATTCCATATAAAAACGTTTCCAATACAGAACAATTCGTGCTCGGAAATATAGATGAATATATATTTAGAAAACATTTTATTTGTGTAAGAATGATTAAAATTTGGTATGACAAAATATATGATACGTTAAAAAATATGTATTTTAAAGCATTATGTGTCCTGTTTAAGTGTACAAAATACATGTATTAACATTACGTACAAAATATATGTACATGTAAAACATAATAGCACAATATTGCTTCTGTCTTGGCTGAATACAATTTGAAATGTATCACTAACAATGGAGTGTTTACATTATTACGTCAGTTGTGCTGCAATATTTTTCAAGAATAGATTTACCAACGTAAATCCAAAAAAATATATACATTTCTTCAATATTTTAATTGAACATTCTGAATATAAAGAGAATACTTTTGTAATACTTGTATTTTATTTAAATATTTTATCTTAATATATTTTATATTCGAATACTGGCATTGTAACTAGAATATTTAAAATGTGTGTAATATTAACGAAATATTTCGATAATATCTGTTGCTATTAGGAAACTTTTACTCAAATGGTGATTGCTTTGGAACGTATGCCTTAATATATTTTTGTACTTGGATTTTGAAAACAAGAAACAAACATAAAACGTTTAAATCAAAAATTTAATTATGATTATTATCCTGAAATAAACAGTGTATTTCCTTTTTTTTTTAAATAAAAATATAAAAATTAATATAATAAAAATAAAATAATTACAAGCATTGCAATATTAAAATCATTATCTCATGGTAATGTGTTCGACTACATAAGACATTGTATATACTTTACGCAATCATAAATTCATAAAATAAACTAAAATGAATTGAAATTAAATAATTAGAATAGGTTATGTACTAATCTGATGTCAAAAATTCTGGGATGCAACATTTTGTTGTACTGCATTGTGGACTCTTTAACGAATCATTCTCACAATCTGTGAAATCGGAAATGTCCGATAAATATATACAGTTAAATTTTATTTAAAAACGTGTAAGAACCTGCAAAGTTTTATAGAAATTTTTATACATATGTATTGCATCAATCGAACAGGATTAGTTATATTTTAGAAATGACTTATAATTCTTTATCAGGTTTGATATGTTTTGTGATTTAAAAAATAATAGATTAGACTTTACCCAAATCTTAAACTTTACTAGCATTCAAGGCTCCATGAAGGAATGTAAATGTTAATGTATTCAAACTTTTGTAATACATTTCTTCATAGAAATACATATATCCGTAATGAAATTTCTAGATTCAACTATTGTCATCCATATTGATTTCAATTCTAGTGGAAAATGCATAGCTGCCCACCTTCTGATAAATAAACAGAATTGAAGAAAATGCTTACTATTCTATGTGATTCTTAATTTCCTAATATTATTCAACATATATATTTTTAATTTTATTTTATTTGAATAAAAGGTAAAGTTGGCAGTTTTGAAAATATAATGAAAGAAAAAAATAACGTTATGATTGTCCAGTAAAAGTGTGGAAGTAAAAGATAAATAATAAAAAATAAAGGAAATTAGAATTGTAAAATTATTGACGTTTTTTTTTAAAGAATTGAAGAAAACATGTATATGTAGTAAATATCAGAGAGTGAAATAATGAAAATATATATAAGGTAACGCCAGGTGAGATGGCGCGGTCGGAGAGATTGCGTACAAATTGGGTCGGGGGAAGGAGAAGATTGCGCGTGCAGCGTCTTTAGGAAGTACAACAGCAGTAGTGGCGTGTCTAATGGAATGTACACATTGATTATTTCGAAAGTCAGGGATAAAACATTGCTGTTTTGTTTTGTTTCCCGTAGGTCAGTGCTTCGATTTCCATAACTATTCTTCATAATTTATATAGAATGTCAGTGATACAAAATATTTTAAACTTAAACGATTTCTCATAAGCTACTAACCTAAACTAACGGTACGAACACCTACGGTTTGTTTTAGAAGCAGAAATTTTTAAATAAAAGGCCGCACAATCTCTCCTACCGAAACTGGAGAGTTTGCGCATCTACTAAGACAGATGGCGCATTGTTCCCATTAGTTTCCATGCTAGGAGAGATTACGCAGTTTATTGATCAATTTTCATAAATTGCAAATTACATGTAAAACATATAAATGAATCAATTTTGTAAGAATTTTTGAAAAACACATAATTATTGAAACTAATTTTGGCAATAAATTTACTTGCAAAAACATAATTTTGCAGATATTTAAAAAAAAATAAATTAATAATACAGTTGTTATTAAATTAATTTTATACAAATATTGTGTTAATAAATTAATAATACATATGTTAATATATTAATTATATATATATATATATATTGTTATTTTTTGAACAATTTTTTTGCTAATATATTTTTTTTTACTAAAGATAAATTTTCTAATAAATGATTTTTAAATTTTTGCTACTAAGTAACGCGCGTTGAAATTTTTTAATGCTGTTTCCCGTATTTTTTCAAGTCATAATGCAAAATTTTTACAGACGGAAATCGAACAAAGTATCATGAACCGAATTAAATCTAAAATCAGCCGTAAAGACAGTACAACATGGCTTACTCAAAATGTGTGCTGAAGGGGGGAAATTCAGTATTCCGGAAATCACCTAAAGACATCGGCTGAGGAAAAATGAATTTAAGAAGCAAACGATAGCTCCAGAATCATCTCAACTAGCAGCTACATGCATTTGTCAACCATCAGATTCTGAGGAGACTAATGGTAATGCACTCTAAAAAATACACATACGAAAGTTTTGGAAAAGCTTTCATTCATTCCAAATAAATTAATGCTATCGAAATCAAAAAAGGATACAGAGTGCAACGATTGTTACTGATCCACAAAATATGCATGGAAAAAAACTAAGATGGAATCAACTACAAAAAAAAAAAAAGCAAGTGGGATCCAAAAATATTGAAGGAAAGAAAACGAAGGTCAATGAGGATGAGTGCACTGAATATCTGGAATTGTACCAGCAGAAAATTTCGACCAGCGACGGGATTCAATGTATTACTTGTGGCAGGTGGTTGCACGAAATTTGCACCATTTACAATAATAAGTGCATCAATTGTGGACTATGACAACTTCGGTCAGGTAACCAGGAAACATTGAAGCTGTGGAAATGAAAATGGATTAATTTTAAGTTAAACGTGTTAGCAAGTAACTTATCGTTATTTTGTAATCTTATATGGGCTTGCTTTTTCTGATTGTTTATTTTTTTTCTTTAATTAAATTTCTTTAATTGTTCTTAAAATTATTTCCATTTTCTGATTATTTTATCATTAGGTTGAAATATTCTCTCTTAATACAATAATATGTGTTCACAAAAACCTTACAACAGTATCATTTAATTGTAATTATTATAGTTAACAATTTAATGTTAACCATATGGTTAACAATTCAATTGTAGTTATTATTAATAACAATATCTCCTACCCTTGTGAGCAATCACACCAACCCTGTAAGGACAGATTGCACAAATAGCTTTCTTGGTTTTATTACAGCTATTCTATTAAATTACAGCATTAAAAAAACTGCAATGGAAATATACATAAAAACAAATGAAGTCAGAGTTTGTCATAAATTGTTTATCAAAAAATTAATATTTAGACTTTTTTATTGCGTTGTTCAATTGTGAGGAGACTCTCCTAGCACTACCTTACAAAAATAAAATTTTTAGATGTTAAAGTAGATCTTTTTTTTTAAATAAAAATTTTTACAAATTTTCCCCATTAAGGAAAAATGGAATTTTCCCCAGAAATTGTCACATAATAATACTCGTACAATCAATGAATTTGCGTATTGATAAATATTATTTAGTTTTATTGTAAAATTGTAGTTTTAGAGTTTCAGAAATTATATTTGATTGAGCTGTAAGCAATTAAAAACATTGATATTAACGCGGCAGTAGTCGCGTGTCGGTATTTTTTCCACTCGTATCATTTATCTTTCCCTAACCCACCTCCCCTTACAAATACAAAAAGAAAATTCTATATAGGTGACATTAAATGTTTTTTTATTGACAGTCAAATAACAAGACATCTCTGTTTTTTTTTCTTAAAACTTTTACAAACAAAGTTGAAGTTTGTGTAAAAGTCTGTGAGAAAGATCACTGGTGTCATGTCATTTTTATCTTTTTCCAATATTCGCATTCTCGTGATTAAAATGTATAATTTCAGCAAACTGCAAATTTATAACTTCATTGAAATATAATAAAAGAATATCAAAGGATATTTGTTTCATATTTTTCATTTTCTGTATGTGGGGACTGGCGGGAAAAGACCGTATGCGAACAATAACGTTCTGGAAAAGCATTCTGACTCTTGGATTAACCTCAATTGGTAATACTCTTTCAACAACATTTGAAAGACTGTTAAATACAGTTATGTGTATAACAACATCAGATATATGAGGTGATAATATATTTGTTTTATTATAGAGGATATTCTTTCCTTAAAATCTAAACATTGAATATTGATAAGTATGTAATTCACAATGAATATGAAAATAAATATAAATTATTGACACAAAATCTCGAACAGTCAAACAGATGCATAAATGAAAACTCAAAATATACAATTAGGACAATAAATGGAATATATGCTGAATGAAACAATTATTTTAGAAGAATTAAAATTTAAATAATTCAAAAATGCCCTTTATAATTCATGTTTGAATGCTGTCAATATTAATTGATTAATATAATATTATGTTATAAATATAACTCCGTTCCCGATGAAGGTCATTATCACAAACAATCTTAATTCTCTATTGCATTAAAAATGCTGATATATTCTTGTTTACTATCCGACCTTGAATGTCGCACCTTCTACATGCAGTAAATTTAAAACGTTGAAAACCATATGTGAATTGCTTTTTTAATAGCAAAAAGAAAAATGCATCGACCGCCTGCAGAATATAAATAATGGATTCATTGCTACAATCCAAAACTACTGCATAGTTTAAAAACATAGTTTAAACCATCTTTCAGTTATACCTTCAGTTATACTTTTATCATATGTTCAAGAGAAATATATCACAAGAAAAATTCTTTGTAAATTGTCTCCGAGTTAATAAAAATATAGTAACCAGCTCCGCTTGTAATAAAAGGGTTAAATGTAAATGTTAAAACTAGCAAATAACAAATTTGCAAGAAGTACTAAAGTAAAAATGTCCAGAAGATAGATGAAAGTCTAGACAAGGGTGTTTTAGATAGGTGTTTCTAGTCAAGGGTGTTGTGTCTAGACAAGGGTCGCCCAGAAGTTCCATGATCAGCCAATTGAATTCTAGAAATATTTTTAAAAAATACTGTTGCCCTCACCTCTGTATTCAGTGATGTTGATCTACCATTTTTTTTTCGTTCCATGTAGAGTTGTCACCCTTTGTGAGTAGCAGTTCAGTTCTTGTACATAAGTCAAAACTAGGCTTGGTGATCAGCTTCCAAAAAAACAACAACTAAACATTAAGCAGTCTCCTGAAATTATTTTTTACCTGTCAGATGTGTGAATGTTGAAGTTTCTCATTGTAAATATCTTAAATAATTCATTCTTTCATAAGTGAAAAAAAGTTTTTCTGTACTCGAAAATGGGCAGACATAGTTATACACTTAATAAAACGGGAATATTTCTGTAATATTTCTGTTCAAACTTTGCGGTTAACATTGGAATGACTCAAGTCGAATTTTCGACACTTATGTATGTGTTCAGAAATTAAATATATATATGAATTTCTGACACAATGAAATCTGTTTGATTCGAAATCTAGTCCTCCCATTTTGACACCGAATACCTGATTAGTGCACTCCTAATGTTTGATTGCATTGACGTAATATTTATCACAGATGCTTTGTCTTAATTCATTAGCGATTTTTCTATACAGTCGGTTGCAGAATGATTTGAAAATGTTTTAAAAATGGATTACACATATGAAATTTTGCCAATTAGAAATAATGAAAATATATATGATTTTTGCAACAGTGGTTTATAATATAATCATCGAATAGAGACTTATTAGGAAGTGCCGTTTGGGAGTTATAGTGTTCACTCAGATACACAAACAAAATCTTTATTACATTACTTTCTTTTAACTTTGTGTTCGGTAAATATAAGTTACTTCCAACAGTTTAACACTTTTAGGAAGAATAACTATGTTAAGAGGCATTTAATTTAAAATATTTCGCATAACTGTATACTTATTTTCTGAGTATAAGAGTACAAGTTCTTCATATAGTCATTAATTTGTGGATCGTGAATTAGCGTCTATAAATAATTTAGATAAGTTCATTGTTATTTTTTGACCATTTTCAGAAACTATACTTTTAAAATTTTACGTATTCTTACTGTATAAATAACGAACAAATTGTGATCAAATTTGCGAAAGTATATTGGAAAGAAAAATAAGAAAATATATGGCGTAATGAAAATAGTTGTACTTTTAGTAAAATTATCGCAGAAACATATTTTGAGATATTAATAAAACATAAATTTCTGTCTTTTTTAGCTCTCGCCAAACATACTATTATTTTGCAGTTACATAGCAATTAGCTTCTAATAGTACTAAATACATTAAGTAATGTTTAGCTGCTACATATTAAAGAAACAACGACAGATTGACTCAAAAGAAGTGTGATAGAAAAACAAATGTATTCTTATTCTTTGAAGTTAAAAATGCTTAACATATTTTTATTTACATTTCATATGCAATTTTGTTTATTAATTAAAAATAAACTATTTCACTTACTAACTTTAATTTGCTAACTTCTCAAAATTTTAAAGAAATATCGAAAAGTTATAAATTTTAGTATTTTGAAAGAAATCCTTATTACATTTTTTTAAAAACTTTATCTGAATGACTCAACTTCAAAATCTAAAATTAGTTAATGGCATGATTGTGCAAACAGTTTAAAGCAAATATTTACTTTGCTTTTAACTCGGAATTTTTTTTTAAGCTTTGAAAAGTTAAGTTTATAAAAATTTAAATAAAAATTTAAATTTACGTTATATAAATTTGTTTCATATTTTCGTTACTATATCCTTTCAGAAAACAAATAATGTACCTAATTTGTTAAAATTCTATTTAATGTGTCACATTGTATAGAAAATAATTACCTCAATTTAAATTAAACATTTTCAGATTTTTTTTTAATGATAGAATCTACATAAATTTCTTTAATATTTAATTTTAATAAGTAAGTAAATATGACAGAAAAAAATGTTTCCGATCATAAGAAAAACAAAAATATTTGTTTTGAAAATGAAAAAAAAAAGTGTTTGAAATATTTAATTTTTCTGTGCTTAATTATTTACCTATTAGATTGTATTATGTAATAATAATCGATGAGTGAATTTCCATATATACGTCCATTGATACGTCTTCACATAAAGTTATATATTAATGTAATTATTACCAACATAGTAATAAGGATCTAATGGATTCCTTTTGATGAAAATATTTTGAAAATTTTCGCTTAATTGTGGTGTAAATGACTTTCCCATTCGGAAATATTTTGTTATACATTATCTTCAATGTATTATTGAAAGTAACCTTGCATCTAAATAAATGCTGAGAGAGTTGAAAAGCAAATTCTGCTCACGAGAGGTAAAAATATAGAGTTGTAGTTTCGTAACGTATCTTTTCTAGTTAAATATACGTTACGAAAGTGTATGAAATTCTAATGAAAGTAATAAAAGTATCTTTAGTTAGTATCTTTTCCATACATGTTTATGTGATTTCTTTGAATAGTATCAACATGTTTTGTATAATATATTATCGAACAATTTAGTGGAGAAAAACATATCTTCTTATGTAAATAATCAAATACTTTAAATTTTAACATTATATTATATTTAAATAGAGTGAAAATTTTCACTTTTAAGAATTTTCAGAATATTTTACTAAATAAACAAGTCTTTATTAAATATGCTTTTTTGCATTTCTGTAATTGAAATGTAAAAAATAAAACATTTAAAGGATGGCTGCAACTCGCTTATGCTAGAAATTGTCGCGGGACATTTCTTTGTCAATACGTCATGATTTAGACATACAGTACACCTGCAATCGATTATAAAGCACAGTTTTTATATTATCCTTGATAATATTTTTTTAAACTATTGTTTTAAATATTTCTGGTCATGATGTATTTCTTGTTGGCAAAGTCAGATTTGTGCATTGCAAGTTCGCAGCTAAATATTTTATACCAGATTGCAAAATAAGGATGGTAAATGTATTTTATTTAAAATAAATTTATTTTTGAAATATCATAAATCATTATTCGTGTATCGTAATTCATGATGACAAATTTAATTATCATTATAACAGTAATAAATTATTTTCACATTCATCATCGTTGATTTAATTCGCATTAAAAAAAAAAAAAAAAAAAAAAAAAAAAAAAGTAATGAATTTACTTTTCCACCGCAGCTTTATGTCCTTTTATTTTTTCGCTTTAATCAATTGTATACATATTTTTAAAGCTTTTTCCAGAAAAAAGGGATATAAGTAATGACTAAAATAAAACCGAAAAAACGTCAATCTTGGATAAGATACCCTAATGAAAAACTAATATCAGATGATGAAGTTCTGCGTTGTGACATATGTGAAAAAAATACATTTTGTGAAGAGAAGTTCCAATTCGACAAACGCATAAAAAGTACTACTCCCATATAAAAAAAGAGTAGTAGACGTTATCTTCCAAAAGGGGAAAATTGTTTGACAAATCGATCATTATCTTATAAAGAAATGAAAAAATCTAGAAAAGAATAATTTTGCTTTTGATTTGAGTCGAGCAATACCTGGGAGTAATATATTATAAAACAAACTGAATAGTGTCTATTTCAAAAACTTTTTGAAGAAGTACAGTTTTAACCAGTCTATGCCTGGTGATTCATTACTCAAAAATAATTTTATTATAGTGTATATAAATTTATGAACGATATTAAAACTGACTTTGAAAAGAATGTCATATAGATAATTGTAGACTCTGCAACTGACACATGTGAATATAGCGCACATTATTTGAAAAAAAAAATGATCATTTGAATTTCTCATACGTACCTCATTGTTTGCAGAGTACTCAAAAAAGTGGACACCTCTACCATTGCAATGATCATTAAGAATTGTTTGCGAAATATGTGCATTGGTAAAAAAGGTTTTGTGAAAACGTTCTAGTATTTATTAGTGATGTTATTCCATATAGGTTGATGCTGAAATATCGTTAAAAGTCTTCTATCAAATTTATTTCATGTGACATATTTGATTCACACTCTTCATTGCGTCGTCTCAGAATCCACGGACAGCTCTGAACAAGTAAATAAAATCATTTCTTGTGTTAAAAATCATTATTATAAATTATATGGTAGTAAGTATCTCTTAGCATGGATTACATTGATAAATTTAATATATATTCACAATACTCACTGTAGTTCAATTGCAACATTGGCATCTGGACTGAAATGCATAAATATGCTTATTTAATACTATGTAAATACATTACTGATATGTAATGTGACAATTGTTTCGGTAAGGCAAGCTCGATGGAGCATAAGCGTATCTGATTTCGCTTAAGAACTATCCCTTCAGGAAAATCTTTTATTAAGAGATTATGTAATACTTTGACATTTTAATAATGAACGTAGTTACATTATGTACTAAATAAAAATTTATATATGAATATGCATAATAATGCATATATATATATATATATATATATATATATATATATATATATATATATATATATATATATATATGTATGTATAATGTTTAACTTTTAATAAAATTAGTAACATTAAATGAACATATATAATATATGTATGTTCTTTAAAGTCATTATGAGGCTATAGATAAGGTAAAGGATATTATCATTATATTTAAATACATATTTTAGTATTTCGAAATCTATTACAAAAACATTATTTTAAAATTATATTATTACATACTTTTGTGTTATTTAGATATGTTATGGCACTTAGATTCCAAAATATTCACATATATGTATTTAGTGATGAAAATAATAAAGTTCGAAAATATTTCTTTAAATTTAAAAAGTACAAAATCTCGTTATTAACTTATAAAGTAGATGTACTTGACGCTTGTTGTATTTTTTAAGTTTTTTAACGATTCATGGAAAATTATACAACTTCTCATTAAAAAAGTTTCATATAATTCTTCCTCTTAAATATATTAAAACAAGTTTAATATAAAGCCAAACTTAATATCAATACATGAAAACTTCGAATTTTATAACGAATTTTATACGAATTTTATATTCAATAAATTTGAATTAATTGCATTTTTTAAGTATCCTTACAACAACAAAGGTATTGGTATAAAATATGAAAGAAAATAAATCTTGTTTTTATCATTTTACGGTTTTCTTTCCTCGTGAAAGTAGTAAAGGCAGTAAGAATTCTAAAATCATTAATAAAAAGTGGAATCATTTAAAAATTTTTCATTATAGTTTAGAAATTAAGATTTTACGTATACTTTATATAATAATTAATTAATGAATTATCTCAGCGAATCTCTCTCTATCTCGCACACACACATACATATATGCACCATTGTTCACACTGCTTACTGTGATCTGTCAAGCCAGGGGAGAAGTACGGTGATTGCATGGATGATGAGATAGTTGGAAATGTATTCGGAAAAAAAATGGAAGTAAGGTTTTCACCAGTAAGCTACTAATAATATGAAACTTCAAGAAGAACGCAATATCTTAATGTCAGAGAGGGATATTTAAATGTACAGCCAAATGGATCGTGGATGGATTTAAAGTTTTGAAGATGTTTCCCCGTGGAATCAGTCAAAAATATTACGAAACAGGTTTATTTATTAAGGTCATTCTATAGCTGAATGATGCTCTTGACATTACACCACATCCTTCGAATTTATGATTTACAGGATGTTTCAGAAAAATATTTCATCATTTTTTTTTTTCGATAAACACATTTCATAACGGTATTCTATAAATATATTCCAAAACTATTTTAATTTGTAACACTCAGCGTGTCAACCATTCGCTGATTTCGTAATTTTGTAGAAAGCTGGAAACGCAGACAAAATGATATCATGGACAAGTGCAGGCCTCTTTTTGGCAGTGCGGAAGGGTTGAATGAATAAATGAAAAGACCTGATGTTGTTCTCTATTCGCTGAAGCGTAAGATCTACGTGCTTTGGTCCTGCTTTACGTGGGAAAAAACATTGAAAGCGTCCCTCAGAGAAATAAAAAATAGGTTTATGGAATTTTTTAATGAAATATTCTAAACGAGAGTTATTTGAGACGGTAAAGCAAATTTACGTGGATTCAAAGCAATTGGGATTTGAAAAACGTAAACGAATATACAAACAAAAACGAAAAAAAAATACTTTAAAGTAAAAAAAAAGTAAACTAAATGAGAATTAAAATTAGAATAATTGAAATATGTTATATTATTCTCAAATTAAAAGAGACCTATGTGACTTGGAGGCATTAATGCTACAAGCTTAAGAAACCTGCACCAGCTGAGATTAAAATGAAACACAGTTTCTCCTACAGTTTTGAATTTTTTAAAATTTCTTTTTGCTTGGTTTTCTTAAAATTGTGTTCTATAACACTAGGCTGCAGATTAAAAAAAAAAAAAAAAACTTGAGAAAAATATACAAAACCTCAAAACAAATGGGAAAAAATACAGTGCAAATGATATTTTTATTTTTAAGAAATAAACTATATATAGTATTGAAAATCCGTACCCTAATTTTAGTAAATGCACCTTGAAGATCATCCAAAAAATATTGAGTAAATTGTATGTCCATGGTCACAGATATGAAAATAAACAACTAAGTAAAAAATAATAGATAACGCGCGTAATTTTTTTAAAAAGTACATGAAAATAATAACTTCAAAGCCCGTGCAATTTTGGAATATTCTCATTTGGTTTTTGAAAATGACTCGGAAAGAGTCAAAACACAAAGAGTAAAAGAACTAATAAAAGTTATTTTAATTTGTATTATGTTGTTAATTTACACCTTTAGCATTTAAAAGGAATATTTTATTACCTATTGATAATTCTATTGATAATCATTTTAATTCAACCGATAATATTTTCAAAAATTTATTTAACAATATTTAGCAGCAGGTAAATGAAATATGATAAGCAACTGTGTACTGACAGTTGAACTTGACTTGTACAATAACAATTTACAAGATGATATAAAATATCTCGGACAAGCCTTTTAGCTTATATATAAACATTGAATTAACACATAAATGAAATTTATTTTGTTTGCTAATAGATAAAGTATAGACGTGTAATTCATAGAAAAACTGCAAGTTTTCAAAGTGGCCGCATTTTGCTTTCATAGAGAAGAAAAATTGTTTGATTACATTTTCCTCTAAAGGTCGAAATTCCTTCCCCAATATTTTTAGTCATTCATTCTCAATAGACTTTTATCAGGTTCTAAATCGTCTATGTGATGCTTATTACAAAACTATACTCTTTAAGAAGATCATTCAGAAAAACTGATCTTGTAGACAACCGAGAGAGTGCAGAGAGATCATTTTTGGATAATTATGAAGTTTGGAGATGTGACTTATACCATTCCGGAGATCGTCTAGTTCATATGCTAAACAGGATATTGATGGATAGTTTATTTTTCATTTCCCAATTGTTCTTAGGACCAAAGAGGCAAAACACTTTTTAAGGCATTATAACAGTAGTTTGGATGGTTGCTTTCAGGCCTTCATCAATTGAAAAGAGAGTTGTTCTTCCAGTTTAACAAAACTCAATCACCAAACCATAACGGATTCAAATTCTGATGTAGAGATAATTAATAATGTGGTAGAGTTAAATAAGTTTTTATAATTTCACACAAAAGTTTGCGTTAATTTTTCTTCTTAATCACCCTGTTAAATATTTTCTTAATAAATAAAATTATAGTTTCATCTGGCTTCATTTAAAATAAATAATTAAATATTAGTAATAAATATGGTTAAAGTATTTAAAAATATTATTAAGAGAGGAAAGATTATTGCCCGGAGTTGCCCGGACTCGTGATAATAACCTTAAAAATACCCAAGATCAATGATTTTATATTTTTAAATGGAAATTTATCCAAACAAACTGAAGGACAGTCGTTATAGTTATTGCCGATTTAATGTCGATTTAATTTCTGACGTTTTGATATATTAAACTTTCAATTCTGACCAAAAGTTCCTGAGGAAACCTAAATAATATAAAGTGCTCCCCCACTTTTCCTCTTTTAAACTCAAAATAATTTACAGCATTGACCAATTTATTAGTCCCATTCGAAAAAAAAAATTTAAAAACATTGTTTATAAGATGATTATGTTAAAATTAAATAAAAATCAAGCACTCATGGCATCATAATTCACTTTTATATTTTACATATAACGCTACTATAATTTGTGACTCGTGCTATAGCCAGTATACGTCAGGACACATGGCCATTATCATTATCTTTTTACGTGTGAAAATTTCGCTATGGTACTCCATTGTGAAATTTGGTAATTTTTTTTAATTCAATATTTGAAAAACGGCATAATCATTATATTTGTAATTTATATCAAGAAAAATCTTTTTTTTTTACCTTTCTAAGGAAGTTTGTCTAACAATTTTCTGACAAATACATTTCGAGATATTTATTTTTCAAGCAACTTCAAATGTTTCATTTTCCAAGATTAATGTGTGGCAATGATTATCGAAAATCCCAATAGTCAGCAATGCATAGCTTTTTATTAGAGGACTTTTTACGCGTGAAGATTTCGCTATGGTACTCCATTGTGAAATTTGGTAATTTTTGAAATTTAATATTTGAAAAACAGCTTAATCATTAGGTTTGAAATTTATATCAAGAAAAATACATTTTCTTACCTTTCTAATGAAGTTTGTCTAACATTTTTCCGACAAATACTTTTCGAGCTATTAATTTTTTTAGCAACTTCAAATGTTTCGTTTTCCGAGATTATTCTGTGGCAACGATTATCGAAAATCCCAGTAGTCACCAACGCATAGATTTTTATTAAAGAGGATGCTGTTTTATATTGGTTCTCTTTCGTTTAAGGTACATAATGGTGTTTGGAATGTATCGATATTTGGAAACACCGCGGCGATAGACAAAGTCTACTTATTATTAAAACGATTTTGTCTACACCGTTTTCAATTAATTATCCTGCATGGACAAATTTAAATAATTTGTTTCATTATTAACAGTTATTTAAGCATAGTTTTTTGGTGTTCTGCTATGATGACAATAGCTCTTTCCCAAGGATGGTAAATCGACATTTAAAAATAAAGAATAAGGAAAAGAATGAAGATTTAGAAATATTATATTTTTACATTTTATAATTTCATTTATATATTCTCTTAAGGGATAACTGAATTCATTTGCCATTAAATGACAAGCAGTTAAGTAAGCAGTCATTTTTTTACTGAAATAATAAAACCTACTTTTAGACAATTATTGACTGTCTGCACTACATGAAATTAGTTTCCCTTTGGTTTTCAATTTATTATATCTATATTTTAACCTATTTCAGTTATAATAACGACAGCTAATAATGTTTACTATCTTTACATTAAAAAATCAATTTAAAATTTCAATACTTAATAAATGTACAGCCATTAACTCTATTTATATTTCGAATTATTCGAAAATTTAAAAATATAAAATTAATCGCCCAAATATATATGATAAATTTCATGGCAAAATACAATAAATGTTGAGCAATAAAAATAATAATGTTGAGTAATAAATAAATAATGTTCTTCTGCGTATTATCTACAACATAAACATTTTGTACTTACTAATTTCACACAAAATTTATTTATTTTTCTGCTTATAATAAATTTCGGATCGAAAACACTAAAATTTTGCAATATTTATCTAATAAAAAAGAAGTAAAAAACTGCGTGTCATTATATATCAAAATATGTTCCTTTATTTGATTGTATTGATGTGAAAATCATTCATTTAAATTGGACTACTAAGTTTATAGGTATATCAAATGACATTCGATAAATGTGGCCACTAATGCTATCATTACAGATACAACTGTCACATTAGCGAGCAGGGATTTCGGAGTAAACTTGGCATTAAATATGATGAACTACGGCAGAATTGAAAACCAATCCTCTTAATAATTCATACTTGCATTTACATTGAGAACATTGTATGCAATAGAGAACTCTATAAATGTAGGTCTGAATTAAAATGTTTTTACGAATCTTTTATTTAACAAAAAAGCGTTTTTAATGTACATTTTGCACATAGGATCAGATTAAAGTAAAATATAAATTAAACATATTGGGTAATTAACTGGCATTTGGTGAATTATCTAATATGTATAATTTGTGATTATCTTTTTATGAAATACACTTAGTAAATATTTGGTGCAGATAGGGAAAATACACTATTAGGCTACAAGCATTATGCTGGCTGACAGACTGAAATGATAGAAAACAGTGAGGATTTCGCACTGCAATATAATATTTTTTTTTTTTACCAATATCTAATACTTTTTAGATATAGGTTTAAACTTCAACAGAAAAAATAAGGATTAAAAAATATCTGCAAACAACATTAGTCAACCCAGAATATTATCTAATTTATTTCATCAAAGTTACAGTAAAATCGGATCGAAGATAGCAAAAGACACGCAGGAGGAAGAAAAATATAACAATCGTATTTTAACTGGATTAGAAGACGACGTCATGTACGTCGAAAAAAAAACGTTTTTTTTTTTTCTTTTTAAACTTAAATATAAAATACTAGGGGGTTCTACCCGTTGCTCGCTAACGCTCCCCAACCCCCGTGAATTGCGGAGCAATTCACATTGGGAACTCTACGCGGTCCATGCTCGCTACGCTCGCTTTTCACCTTTTTCAGCAACTATAGCCAAAATGAATGCTATCATAAATCATTTTAACATATGAAATTGACATTTTTTTTATTTAAAAAAGTAAATGAAAACTTCGTTGAAAACCCAATTAAAAATGCATTTAGTTGGTACTACCAGTGGGCATAAATCATTTAAATACTATGGAAAAATGATCTTGGAAACACAATTATTTTAAAACTCATAGCACCTATAATATTGCGCCGCACGTCTTAAATTCATTAAAAAAAACTACGTTATAGGAAGATAGTTTATATATGTCATCAATCATTGTATTATAGATTTTTGGAAAATAAATTACTTTTTAAATCATCAAGATAGCAACAGATGTCAACAGGTGCAATCTAGACAGTTGAAATATTTTTATTCTATTAAATTTTCGTGTGAGTGGAATTTGCAAATAAATTCTAAATAAGAATTGAGAATTCATTTAAAATTAACGATATTACTCAGAATTAAAATGAGGAATCATCGCAAACGATTTGGATTACCTACATGTTATTTTATTTTTAATAATTGCTAGTTGGAGTTTGACAACTCTCACACTGGCCGCCATATTTGGGTTGGAGGCAGAGCTGATCTTCATACCCAATCTAGCCTTTTCATTGGTCTCAGCTTTGAAAACTACGTTTGTTGCCTAACGATAAGCTAGAAATTCAGCCTTATTTCAGAGCCACGTAACAGAAATATATATATATATAGATACCTGTGCGGGGGAATTCCACAATTAGGGTGGAGTGAAGAAAACCGAAAATCAGAAAATCAAAATGTAATACCGCGCAAATTCGGGCATAGTCCTCGTTAATAAGACTACAAAATTTCTTCCAAATCAAGTATTATCTTCCGGTGCACACGGCACCCCTAATTTTCGCAAAATTTATCAAAAACACCTCGTACAACTTATAAATCGAAATAAACATAAATTTCGAAAATAAAAATGTCATATTCCGTAAAAGTTAGGGCATGGTAAGTAGTAATATGCCTGCACAGTTTTTTTTTAAATCGTATATCTTCCTGTGCCCCCACGTACTCATATTTTTCGAAATTTGTCAATTAAAGCTCAATTTTATCACACTAGATGGCGTTACTTTGTGGCGGGAATCGACCAAAGAGCGGGAACGAATTCTTGCAGCTTGTTTTACAAGTGAATAGATGTCATTTGAACGACAATGACACACCTGAAAAGACAATGTATTCTGACGATCCCAGAGAGATCCATTATTTTTGTTTTCCGAAAAAAGCATTTATAATAGAAATCATGGTATCACTCTGATTATGGTAGGATACCATTCATCCAGAATCCTTTGCCTCGCAGTAAACATTCGTTACTTATACCATATGTTTTCCCTCTCACACATTTATTTTCAGCAAAAGATGAAACCAAATCATTTTTTATTTTATTATTTATAAAATATTACTTGTGCTGTCTGGAGTTCCATTCATATTTTTTGGTTAATAGTTACGCGATTCTCTGTTTCTTCAGATCAGCTGATATGATGGAAAACGTTTCTTTTTTTTTTCAGAACCAAACAACCTTCAACTTCTATTGCCTTCAACCTCAATTAATTTATCATTACTCGCTACAACATCTAACCGAAACGGTATTTTTGACGGTATTCCGATGTAATTGCGAAAGCAACCTCAGGCGACGTTGGTTTAATTATAGAGGATGACATTTCATGTATAACAGATATGGGTAAATTATAAAGAAAAAGACAAAAACTTTGAACAAAACTGCAGCAAAACATTTCACAAGAATTGTATGGTCTCTATTTTGACGGTCGTAAAGTTCAGCAACGGAGAGTAAACAAGTTTTATCGTAAGACTATAATGGATGAACGTTTTTCCTTACTGAAACAGAAAGATTATTAATACCTTGGCGGCGCAACTCCACGATCAGGAAATGCAAGGAATATATGTATACTACACATGTATAAACTAGCATTGTCTAATATTTAAGGAATGCCAAAATAAATTTGGATGTGCTTGTTCAAACGAGGAGTAATAAGATTTTTGAACACTTGTAAAGAGAATTACAAGGCTCCCATGTATATTAAATGCAAATGAGGTGTCATTGGTACATTTGCTTTAACAGCTAGACAGATGCAGGATGGTTCCATACAATTATAGCGTGCCGATTGGAAAAATCTTAGATAAGTGTAAATCCCTTCCCATCGTTTCTTTCCAGACTTTCGACATTAATTATAACGTCGAAGCAATTATTGACGATCAAGAATCACCAATCGAAAATAATCTGAAGAAAATGGCGCTATCTATTAAGAAAGGAAGTTGTTCGGAAGACTTTGCAAATAGATTTCCTGGTTGACTTTAACACAGCAGATGGGTTACCACCGCCAACAGAATTTTGAGACTCTATGTGGCAACACATGATCCAATGTCAAATCTGAAGATATTTACAGAGTTCATATCCCAGGTGTACGCACGTGTATGGTTTCCAATTAAGTGCAAGCCATCCTGCAAATGAACGATTCATCTTTGGGAAATTGTTTATTTCTCCAGGGATATGTCTCAGGCAGTTAAAGATGTCATTCACTCAATAATCCAGAACAATATATTTTTTGCCTAGCCAGAAATCCTGCTGATTGCTATGTTAAGTGACAATCAGATAAACATCCGTGAGCTAGGATTTCGTAGAATACTTAAAGCGTGAATTGCGAATACTATAGTGGGGAAATCACGCTGTTCCAAGTTCCTGCATCAATTTTAGCGCAGCAGATTATATTGATCTGATTCAGTGAGATAAAGTAGAAGTTACGAAATCACCTATTTTAACTCAGCTTTCATACGATGATTTAAAGCTGTACATTGACAAACGTGATCATGAATATATCGTTTCATTCGGTGTGCTTCCATGCCACACACAAAGTGTCGAAAGTTGCGTCAAAGTGGTCACTGAATTTGGCGCGACAGTATGTGGTGCAAACAACAGGGATGGAGTCATAAGATCTCAATTACAATGAAGATCCATTATACCCTACTTTGAAATTACGACATATTTTAAGGTTACAAATCTCTAACAGGACCAACCAAACCGAATATTTATATTTTTGTATTAAAAGCATTAACTGATTTAATCGAACTTAAATTTTTTAACACTTTTAACAGATTTAAATTTTTGTATTTCATTCTTGAACTTTAGTTGTTTGTATACTTTTCACAGATAAAATATTTGTATTTCACTCTTGATTCTTGTGTGATGTATTCTACTATACATGTACACCAGATAAAAGGGAATTTACGCCTATTGTTTTCCGGCTCTAGAAGATATTACGTGATTTCGAAAAAAACTGTGCAGTAATATTACTATTTACCATGCACAACTTTACCGTGTAATGACATTTTCATTTTTCCAAGTTTACGTTTATTTCGATTTATAAGTTGTACAAGGCGTTTCTGACGAATTTCGCAAAAATAGGGTGACCTGGGGAGACAGGAAGATAATACTTTATTTGGAAGAACATTTGCATTCATATTACTAAGGACCATACCCAACTTTTGCGTGGTATTACATTTTCATTTTCCGATTTTCGTTTTTTTTCGATCCACCCTACCCCTATATATTCTGTATACTATTATTATTTGTCTTATATCATGGCTCAGCATGACATAATGCAGTATTTTATTTTTGTTGCAACATAGATTTGTGAAAAACCTTTCATTTCATTTATGAAAGCAATGCTGATTTAATTTTTAAGTAACTGTAATTTTCAATCATTAACATGTTTTAACGAAATGTGAATGTATTATTGCAGAAGCCGGTTCAAACTCCTTTTGAATGATAACTCATTTATTGTTATGCGTTTTGTAAATGAAAAGAAAAGAGATGTTGACAACAAAGATAATATATATGTCTACACTGTATGTCTACACTGTAAAACAATTTCTGCTTTTGCTGCATAGTCACTCCGCCGCTTTTATAGAATATCTCTATTTTGATCAATGAAAATGCTCCATAATATAGTAAAGTAACCATTTTCTCTAAAAGCGGTGGAGTGTGTCTGCAGCAAAAGCTGAAGTTTTTTTTACAGTGTATATGTGGTAACATTTAACATGTAATTTATACGTGCACTGTAAAAAATCTGCGTAATGTTCCTGACGTTTACTGTGTAACATTCCAGGGTATTTTGGTGTTATATCTGCTGATCCGAAAAAAGCGAGAAATCTGGTGTAACATCTTCCACAATGTTGTGTAAGTTTTCCGAATACTTGAGAAAGTGGAATTTACTGATCAACTGTGAAACGTTCCATATGTTTTGTGAGTAACATTCCTTAGTTTTCTCAGGTACAGTAAACTTCCGATTATCCGTCATTCACGGGACCGACCGTGTGGCGGATAATCGAAATAGACGGATAATCGAAAGACCATTATTAAAATCACATTTCTATTTGCTGGTTTATAAATAACAATATTTAAACGCGTGTTTTTTTATTAGCTGTGTATTTCATGAATAGAAAACACAATTAATAATAACAAATAAATTTATGAGAGTAATTTAAAATTTTACACAGTAAATAAATTACCTGTTTTCATCGAAAATAATTCGTTTTACATGTTTGTTTGCAGTTTGCTTGTCCTTTTACAGCAGCAAGATTGCGAATTTTACGTAATAAAAGTACTTGAGTTGCATCGGCTTCATCTTGCATCTCAAACCAATTAATGCACTTCGAGAGTATTGTCTCCACTTCTGCATGACTGACTCCTGGGTCATCATTTTCCGATTCATCAGATTCATCCGCTTCAAAGTTTCCCTGGATTCAAAATATTTTGGATAATTTCGTCATCCATAAATTCTTCATAACCAATATCATTGTTATCACAATTATGCCAGTTTTTCATTTCATCTGCAGAAATATCTTTTCAACATGGTACGTTTGATACCAAGGTCAGTATCTCTGTATCATCATCAGGTACATCTTCTGTGCTGGTAGTATTGGTAGAATCTTCCGGTGTATCAATAGTGTTGGGCCACAATTTTCTCCAGCTTCTCTGGAAAATCTGTTCAGATAAATCATTCCAGGCATCAGCCAAGTTGTATATGGCATCTTTGATAGTGTATGATTTCCAAAAAACGGAGACATTTGATTCATTATCAGCGAGTAGCAGCTTTTGAATTAAAGCTTTCCGATAACGTTTTTTCATCGATTCAAAGACACTTTGGTCCATTGGTTGTATCAGTGATGTTGTATTAGGTGGAAGAAATAAGCACTTGATGTTACCATCAGTAGATTCTAAATTTTCCGGATGTGCTCCTGCATTATCAAGCAACAAGATTGCTTTCTGAGGAAGATTACTTTTTTTAAATGTGCTTTAACTCCGGGAACAAAGATATAAAAAAAAACACTTCTTAAAAATATCTTGCGTCATCCAGGAACTTTTTTTACTGTAATAATTGACAGGCAGTGCTTTCATGTTAATATTCTTAAAAGCTCTAGAATTCAGGGGGCGGTGGCTGCAGTTTAGCTGACGTCACACAAGCATTTTTCTCGGAATAGCGCCGCCTCACTCGGGTTCACTGAACATGCGTGTTTTTGTTGTTCGTTTCAGATTGAAAAAAAATGGAAAGGGGGGGGGGTGGCGGTTAACCGAAGGTGGCGGTTGATCGAATGGCGGATAATCGGAAGTCTACTGTATACTTTTGAACTTTCGAGTAACTTTTCCGAATTATTGTAAGAGTGATCGGTGATCTGTGTAAAGTTACATATGTTTTGTGTGTAACTGGCTTGTGTAAGTTTCCTGGATTTATTTGGTGAAATTCCTGGGAAAACCTGCAGCAGAAGGGTGCCACATTTTTTTCTCATGAACTTTACACTAAATTTTTTACAGTGTCATAACAAAGATAATTTTCATCTGTTTCACAAATTTCGACGTTAAGTATTTTAAATAACAATGTGTAATGAATTTTTTTTGTGTATCTTTACTTTTAGACTCATTGTTCTAAATGCGTACTGACATTTCAAAAGTATACATATAAAAAAATTAAATTACTACATTTTAAAATTTTTACATCTCACTGTACTCTGTGTACATATTCCTTATTATGAATCATGTTCTTCATTATCAGAGCAGGCATAGAACGGATAAATGATATTTTTGTAAAATATTACCGAAAATGAAAGATAATATAATTTTCGTAAAACATAAGCCATTTTTAACGACTTAATTATTCATAAAATATATTTATTCATAAAAATATATACAAATCTTTTAGAAACGGATATTTGAAAAAAAACAATACATATATTTATAATTTTCAAGTATCAAATTCAAAATCAGTTACTTCATTAACTTTCATTTATATAATTAAATTTATGGATAAAACTTGAAAATTTTACTTTAATCAGATCTCAAATAAGTTTATAATAAGGAAGATTAGTCTATGTAAACTCATTAGGTAATTTCTTTTCGTAGCTGCTTTTATTTCTCTAATTAAATGCAAAATCCATTTAAAAAACTTTCTAGAAATTTCGATAATTATTTAATTTTAGAAAAATCAGTAGTGTAGAGAATATAATGTATTGTGAATCTTGTGTAAGTAAGTTTTCTGAAGTTAATTTAAATAAAGAAGTATAATTTTCATAGAATATTTTACGTTCACAGTGTATAGGATTATAAGAAAAATACACTTTTAAATAAATACATTCCGGTAACTAATGACAGAAATATATCAAATAACACTTTTTATTGAACTAAATGTGTTAAAATGTATTCATTACTTTGTTTCAATTTTTAAAACGAATTGTCTTTTCAATAATACTTTAAAAAGTCCTTCTTATATGCGGAATAATTGAATATTTTTATATACAATTGTCTCATGCAGAAAGACAAAAATGTCTCCTTCTGTGCATGGTGGAAGTTAAATATTTACATTTAAATTCAATTCAACATTATATAATGAGAAAGACGTTTTTAACATTTATAATATAGCTGCTTATCACTAAAGTAATTAATTGCCTTTTCTTAATTACTATTCATAAGCTTTCTTTACATTTATGTTTCATTTCCTTTTATGTAAACAGCTTAGACCCGCAATGAAGCATAAGGGTACATTTTTTACGATGTCATGGTAAATCTATATTGTAATATTTTTGACAATAAATTAAATGAAAACGGGTGATAATTTTTTTAAAGACAAGATTTGGGTATAGGTTCACCTAGTTGCCAAAACTTCTGTTTTTTCTTGCATCGTGATGACGATGGTTTGATTTGCCAACTTATTTTCATAACTTTCCTGACCGTAGAACACCACTCTTCGGAAAAAGCTCGGAAGTAGCTATTACTTTTCAAGTGAGGTTTTGACGTTTGGAGATGGTTTTAAGATGGCTTTTGAGCAGGTGAGTAACTTTTTTTTTATTTAACCCAATTAAGTAGTTTAAATTCATCATTCTAAATATTTTTTTAGTTTCTTTGTGAACGTTGGATTTAGTCTTGATATACCTGTTTAATTTTAGATCGTTCCTGCAATAATTGTTTTGTTTATTATAATTTTAAACTAATACACTGAAAATTTATATGATAGAATTTAAAATTAAATAGTTTTGTGTAGTGCACTAGAATAAGCGTGCAAGTAATTTTTAAGATGTTTGCTAAAAATTAAATTTCACATATTTTCTGGTTTTAATTGTATTGGTCCTTATTTTATTGATATTTTAATTGGTCAGCAATTCTCATACAATTTTAAATAAATGTCGGGACAGGTCTTAAGAATTTTCGTATTTATTTCTAGTTATTTCTTTAATGACAGTATTTGTTTATTTTTTTTATTAAAAATCTAATTGTTACATTTTGCTAGTGGAAATAATAGTGCAAATTTAATTTGAAACATCATTCAAATAATATAAATAAGATAGATGTAGTATACTTATATAATTACAGATAAAGATTACCTTACTGATAAAAATAATAAGTGAATTATAAAATATATATCCAATTCCTAGGTTCACGGTTTAAATTTGTTTAATTCAAGTTATAGCGCAGATATTGTTTAAAATATCAATAAATATATGTAAATAATTGCGATGCAGTAGATATACCTGGTGAATGAAAAGTCCAGGAACAGTGTAATATCTCGAGAAATAGACATCGAATAAAAAAAAATACAATACATTCGTGACGTATATATTTTTGAATGCTATTTAATGGCGCCAAAATTAGCCATCCCCAACACACATTAGTGCAATAATAAACTGTAGGAGAACCCACATTTGTCTGTCAGATTTGTATTCTACGGAACAAAATAAGTTAATTTTACCCATAAGTTTTCTTAAAATTGCTTTTAAATTGCACTGTAATAGCAAAAAATCATACAAATTGTGCTTTTCACTTGGTTTCCATACGCATCTGTTGGGTTTAATAACTAATTACCATTTTGTGGGGTCTGTTCCGATTTGTCTTTATTCGAACTCGCATTTTTGAAAATTTTGTTTTTATTGTAAACTATGTTTCAGTCTGAAAAGGAAAGAATTACAATTCTCATGATGAGAGAATTTAGACACAGAGTTAGATCATAGCGAGAGGTAGCAAAAATTTATGAAATGCTTTTTCAATAATTGCAATCTTATTTTTTTATCCACAATGTTGATCGTTTGAAAGGAACTGGTTCAGTTAAATATGAACATGAACCAAGATCAAGAAGATCTGAAATCGCCACAGATGAGGATGAGTCTTTGGAGGTGTTACTGATTTCAAGATGATTGTTACACATCAAGTAAAAAAAGGTAGCGCAATATGTCAGAAAAAGTGAAGGGTCAGTTCTTAAGGTAACGAAATCGCATCACTACCATCCGTACAAAATAAATTTAGTACAAGACCTTAGTGAAGACGATTGTGATCGTGGAGTTGAATTTTGCGATGAAATGATGTGGTGATATGTTAATACCAACAAGCTTTTTTCTGGACTTTCTTATCTGATGAAATTACTTTTCAGTTGAATGGATTTGTAAATTTGCAGAGTATTAGTTACTGGGCCGATCAAAATCCGCTCTGGATGTGGGATTGTCCTACACAGTATCCGGGGTAACTCAATGTCAGGACTAAAATTATGCGCAATCGCGTAGTAGAGGCGTTTATAATTGAAGGGAAAATTAAAATCTAAAACGTATGTCGACATATTTAATATTGAAATAAATCCTGCAATCCAAGAAATCGTTGAACATGCATTTCACCATATATGGTTCCAGCAAAATAGGGCACAAATATACTACACATTAAATGCACATAATATGCTGAATAAGACTTTCCCGTGAAGATGTGTTGGTCGAAAAGGTGCGATAAAATGGCTAACAAAGCCACCTGACTTGGCCTCACATAATTTATTTTATTGAATATATTTAAAAAGTAACATTTGCGAAACAAAACCCAACTACATTGATGAGCTGAAAGAGAGAATACGCAAGGTTTCCAATTCAATAACAACAGAGATATTGGGAAATGTTCCTCAATAGCTTTACCTTCATTTAGTACACCGATAATTCAAGGTGCTGGTCAATTTGAAAAGTATTCAGTCAGAGGCAAGTTGACACACTTTTAACAAGCCCCAAAAATGGAATAGAAAACTAGTACATCGTTATCTCTCGGTTATGCTAAAATCAGTTATTATCATTGAATTTCCGGAAACTACTTATTTTGAGTGAAGTAATATGATTAATGGAGAATCCTTTTTCCCTTAGCTGTAAAGTGCTTTTTTCGGAGACATTCACAATAGTTTAAAATTATCGGTATTACAGCCTTGTCTACAAACAATTTTTAAAAAGTGTATCAATAAAATTAATGTATTTTGTTCCGTAGAGTCACAATCTGCAAAAATAATCAGATTTCCTATTTGAAATTTTAAAATTGTCACACAACCACCCTCCCCTAAGGTGGGATGTGGTACGCTAATTTTGGCACCATTAAATAGCTTTCAAAAAATATTAGACACGTATTTTTTTGTTTTTCTATCCGAAGTAAGATGTTACATCGTTCCCGGACTTTTATTCATCCTATATATAATAACACTTAAAATTAAAGTATATACTATCTCATTCATAACTGATTAAGCTAATTCAAACAAAACTTTCCGTAACTTTTTGAACACTTAGTGTTCTGTTTTGAAATTTTAACAATTAATATACCAAGATTAACTAGATATCTGAACATTTATTTTTGGACTACTTTTCCCTACAACTGTATACCATTAAAATACCTTTTTAAATAAATGCATGTTAGTATAAACGGTTGTTTGAAATATGGACAAGGGAATACATTGCATGCATAAATTCTAAAGATGAAATCTATTAATTAATATTAATGAATGTCTATGGGGAAAACATAGATATATAAAAATTCATTTCAGTTAAGTGATGTTTTATATTAAATGACATCACAACAATTACACAACACAAATAAGATTTTAAAAATGAAACTACTCGAAATCATATATATATATAAGAATGTTTGAAAATTAATAGAAATTATTTTACGAATATTTATATCATTTATTCTAATACGAGCAAATTTCGTGTGTGTGTGTGTGGTTATATATATATATATATATATATATATATATATATGCCAATTTTATCTTAAAAAAGGCTTTAATGATTTTCACGAAATTTTGTATCCTACCATTTTAGGCACCAGAAAACCATTGGGCTAGATCACATGTTCGAGAAAATTCGATTAGTTGGACATTTTGGGTCACCATGAGTCAGGGACAAGCTAATTGTGTCTAAAAAACGGTTCAAACGATTTTGACTAAATTTTGTATCCTACAATTTTCGGGCATGATAGGACTGTTGGGCTTAGTCAAATGTTCGAGAAACTTCAATTAGTGGATCATTTTCGGGTCAACACGGTTCAAGTTAATTTTATCTAGAAAACGGCCCTAACGATTTTGATTAAATTTTGTATCCTACGAGTTTCGGGCACGAGAAAATCATTGGGCTAGGTCACCTGTTCGAGAAAATTCGATTTTTCGAAAAGCTATTTTTATCTTAAAAACGGATCATAGGATTTGAACTAAATTTAGTATCCTACAGTTTTAGGGAACGAGAAAACTATTGGGTTGGGTCACGAGTTCGAGAAATTTAGATTAGTGGGTCATTTTGGTAATGGGTCATTATGGCTCAAGCTTTTTTTATCTTAAAAACGGGTCAGACGACATGAACTAAATTTTGTATCCAACGGTATTTGAACACGAGAATTGGGCTAGGTCACATGTGAACCCCTATTGTCCGCCATTGCTGTTGTACGTGTTTTTGTGAGCTCCGTTTTGTAGAGTCTGTTATATGGTAATTATTCATCCAGAGTTGTATATACTGATGTAATCTTTAACATATTGACTTATATGAATAATGTATAACTTTTGTTTGATTTAATGAATTGTTTTTCTCTTAAACTAACACTTTAAAAATTTCTTCTTGTCGTGGCACTTCCGCCATTGACTGTTTCCATGATCTAATTTGTCAGAGTTGCTTATTATCCGACTTTTCTAATATTTTAATTAATTAACATTTTATATTTAAGTTGTTACTTCCCTTAGCTGTGTTTCCTGTAAATCTTGTCCTTGTAGTAGTTGTATTCTGGTTATTTTAATGAATTTTACTTACCGGTGGGCGTTTCACTGTTTACCTTTGATCGCCATCGTGGGGTGAAGCTGTGTTGAGTTGTTATTGTGCTGTTTCGCTTTGTAATTAATTATTAGTTGCTTAGTGCGTTGCTAGTTGCGTAGCTGTTTGCGTTTTCGCTTTTCTGTGCATTTGTATCTGCTGTGTAGTTTGTATGCTTATTCGTGCTTTTGCGTTGCTATGGTGATGTGGAGTAGTGTGGGTGTGTTTTAGAGTGTCCTTATCTTTGAGTGATTTTCGTTGCTAAGTATTCTTTTGGGAGTTTGTTTTGTTTTTCGGGTTGCTATCGTTGGTTGCTATAGTAAATTTGTTTGTCTTAGTATTTGGAGTAGTCAAGTTGAAGGCAACGGTTTTCAGTTTGTTTATTTTGGAGTTGGTTACTAGGCGTATAGTTCCTTGGTGTTTTTGGTTCTGGGTGACTGGTTGGTTGTTTGGAAATCTTTGTATCTGCTGTGTAGTTTGTATGCCTACTCGCGCTTAGACGTTGCTATGGTGATGTGGCGTAGTGTGGTTGTGTTTTAGAGTGCGTTTATTTTTGAGTGGTTTTCATTGCTAAGTATTCTTTTGCGAGTTTGTTTTGGCTCTTCGGGTTGCTATCGTTGGTTGCTATAGTAAATTTGTTTGTCTTAGTATTTGGAGTGGTCAAGTTGAAGGCAACGGTTGTCGGTTTGTTTATTTTGTGAGTTGGCTGCTAGGCTTATAATTCCCTGGGGTTTTTTGTTTCTGGGTGACTGGTTGATTGATTGGTGGTGTCTTGGGCTATTTCTTGGTGTGTTGCTACTGTACAGAGTTTTGGACATGGAGGATGTGGAGAAGTGGATTGAGGAGGTGGAGAGTGAGGACTTTCCTATGGCTGTGAGCAAATTGCATTCAAAAGTTTATAGTTTTCTGGAGAATAAAAAATTGAGGAATGACAAAGTGCCTACTACAGCTTGCGCGTTGGTTAAGAGAGTTCAGGATTATATTTTGTGTCGTGCAATTCAGATTTTTAAAGTAAATGTTCAGTTTGAGACTAGAATTAGGGAGATGAATAAGCATGGGAAAATTTTGGAGGATATAGCCAACAAGATAGCTGCAGCACCTGAGAGTCAGCGTTTGAAGCCAGTATCGGAGATACAGCGGGTTCGGCCAGTTAGAGAAGATCATTCGGTTGTTATTTCACTGGTGGAGGAGGATCAGGACGTGGATGAGTTAAAGAGAGAAATTAAGGAGGTGTTTAAGGAAGAGGGTAATGTGCAGATGCCTGGTGATGTCATTGTAACAAGATCAAAACAGATCGTGGTAAAGATGAAAAATAAGAAAGAGACGGAAAAACTTAGGGATCTCATTGTGAGTAAAGATGGTTTGAAGGATCGAACAAGAGTGAATATTCCGAGACGACGTCGTGAGAGGGTTTTGATACTTAGCGTGGACCCAGAAGTTGAGGAGGAGGAAGTAACAAGGTCGGTGCGTGGAGTGCTGAGTGACTCAATTCGGGAAGCTGGGGTGTCGAGTGAGATAGTAAAGAAGTTGAAAAGTCCCCTTTTGGACGAGTCGTCAAAGAAGTTACTGAGGGAGTTATATGAAGATATTAACTTGGACTTTGAAGTGATAAAACAAATTAAAACTAGAAATGGAAAGAGTAATTGGTTATTGGATGTGGATAATATTGGAAAAGAGTGCCTTCTGGCAAGAAAAAGGTTGTGTATTGATTTCGAAAGGTACCGGGTGGTAGAGTTCGACTCTATTGCGAGGTGATTCAAATGTCAGGCACTCGGGCATTATTCTGGGAGTTGTAAGTGCGAGATGCACTGTGCTAAGTGCGCAGGTGACCATTTTCATAAAGATTGTAAGGAAAATACAGAGAAATGTTATAACTGTTATATCGGTGATGATAAAGACGACTGTTCGCATAGGGCAGACAGTGTGGATTGCCCGTCCTATAAGGCTTACAGAGAGAGGCTAATCCCGAGTCGGAGCTAAGGGCCCCGCTCGGAACGTGGAGTGCCAGGGCCTAAAGTTCCTTCAAATTAATCTTAATCACTGCAGGGATGCGAGTGATTCTTTGACTGAATATGTGATTAATAATGGTGTTGATATAATTCTTTGTCAAGATATTTATATTTTTAGGAACAGGGCTGCGGGTATTCCTGTTGAATGGCCTATTTATTTTTCTATTAACTATAACGCTGCAATAACAATTACTAACCCTGATTACATCAGTTTGCAAACTCTGTGTTTGGACAATAGTGTCTTTATTTCACTTAACGTCCAGAATAGAGTTTTATTCATTGGCTCCCAGTACTCCGCTCCTTCTGGAGATTTGGATACAGATTTGTCAGCTTGGTCATCTATTTTCTCTGACTTGGATGATGTGGTGGTCGGAGGTGATTTCAATACTCCACTCCTAACTCTTGGTTATATAAGAGAAAATGAGCGTTCAGAAGAACTGATGGAACATCTTATGTCTTATAGTTTAAGTATTCTAAATGATCCAGAGGCCCCTCATACTTTTGTTCAGGGTCAATCATCAGGTAGACCTGATTTAACATTAGCTGGTCTTAACATATGTGAACATCTAGACGGTTGGACAGTGGATGATAAAACATTCTCTTATAGCGATCACCGTTATATCAACTTTTCATTAGATTTTGTACCATTATTAAAATCAAATTTTAGATATAAAACAAAGAACAAAAGCTTGAAGAAATTTGGAAGTTATATCGATGAAAATATGAAAATATGGAAGAATAATATTTTACTGGTAAAAACACAGAATCAACTGGATGAATGGACGGAAAGATTTAGTAGTAAACTGGAAAATATACTGAGCAAATGTTTTAAGAAGGGCTAATTGACACATAGACCTACGATAACTTGGTACTCTGAGGAAATAAGGAAAGAAAGACGGAGACTTAATGCTCTGTACAAAAGATATAATAAGAATAGAGATATTGAGGAGTATGCTGCTGCGTATAAAAGTTCTAGACAGAAATATAAAAAATTGACCAGGGAAGCAAGAAAACAAGCATGGCATAAGTATTGTGAGAATACTTCGGAGGCTTTTGGCAATTTGCATAAATTTGTAAATAATGAATCACTTAGGCATACTGATTTTATACATACTCGTTTGGAAAATTCCACTCCTTTTGCGACCTATGACGATATTGCGAGGGACCTGATGGAAGAGCATTTTGCTGTTTCAAGTAGTCAGAATCCAACTTATGAATTTGTTTCCATACGGGACTATTCAAATGACGTGGGTTTTAATGGAACTAATCGTAGAGAATTGAACTATGTCATGAAACAACAGGCAAATGGGAAAGCCCCAGGACCGGATAATTTAGATGCTATAATAGTTAAGTACTTATGTACTAATTATACTTCTTTAATTATAGCATTATTTAACAAATGTTTTTTATTAGGAAATTTCCCTAGGGTTTGGAAGGCTGGAACAGTGATTTTCTTTCGTAAGCGTAACAAGGATTCTGCCTCTCCAAGAGCCTATCGGCCGATTACACTTCTGTCAATATTGGGAAAATTGTTGTAAAGGATAATAAAGATCAGAGTAATGACGAGTATAGAAGCTGTGGAATATATTGATAACTCTCAACATGGATTCAGGCAGGGTAGGAGCACGATTACCGCTGTTCAGGATCTAAGGAATATTTCAAGAGAAATTCTGCAAGTTAATAAATACTGTGCCTTGGCCTCATTGGACGTCCAAGGGGCTTTTGATAATATTACTTGGGAAGTTTTGTCACAAATTATTGAGGATCTACCAATTCCTGACTTTCTAAAATCGATTTTGAAGAATTATATCTCACACAGGCAGATTGGCCTTATGCTTGCAGAGGGAATGGCTTGGTTTATTCTTTCGAAGTGTTTTCCTCAGGGATCATGTATTGGCCCTTTGTTGTGGTTAATAGTTGCAAATCAGATAATTAAAAGATATAAGTTTAATGAAAAATACATTGTTTCGTACGCTGATGATTTTGTTGTTCTCGAAGGTGCTGACAGTCGTCGATCTTTGGAGCATAATTTAAATAATGCAATTTCTGAATTTAAAAATATTTGTGATACTCTGTTACTTACATTGAGTCCTGGCAAGACTGTATCAATGCTTCTGGGTCGTTTTACATTGCCAAACAGACGTCCCATTTTAAAATTGGGGCAGAATACTATTCCCGTTAGGGACTCTGTGGAGTATTTGGTTTTAGTTCTTGATGCACGTTTCAATTGGAGTGACCATTTTGAATATATAAGAGAAAAAATTAGCAACTCGGCAATTAATATTACACGTACAGGATGCAGAGAAAAAGGTCTAGGGACAGATTTAAGAAAAAATTGGTACACTAGCGTCATTGAAAATCAGATTATATATGGTTGGGAAGCTTGGTTCCCAGATTTAAAATCTCATAGTATACGTCGTTTGAGTTCATGTCAAAGAGCTGGTCTCTTTTCCATAATTAGAGCTTATAGAAATACGTCCACTGAGGCCCTTTGTGTTTTGGCCGGTGTTCCCCCAATCTACATAAAATTAAGTAATTATTTTGAAAAATATCAAGTAATGAAAGGAGAAAAAACAATATGTTACCGTGATGTGGTTCTTGAAAGTAAGAAAATTGAACAAAAAATTTACACTTTTGATTATTCTAATTATTATCTACAGAGTAATATTAAAATTATAAAGCCAGTAACAGATACTGTCCCAGCTTCAAATTATCCTATTGTGTACACAGATGGTTCAAAGATGGAGGAAGGTACTGCGGCGGCTTTCACGGTATTTTATAATAATCGGTTTATTTATGATTACAGGATTTTGTTGCATAAATTCAATACAATTTATCAGGCTGAATTAAGTGCTATCTTGATGGCAGTAAAGTGGTTTTTATCATCGAGTTTTATTATAGTAATTTTATATACTGATAGCTTTTCTTCAGTCAAGTCTATACAGAATGCATTTCCGACAAATGAAATAATACATCAGATTTTTCTGAGCATGGATAGACATAAGGAGAAAGAGATAAGAATTGGATGGATAAAGGCTCATGTTGGTCTGGAAGGAAATGAAAGAGCTGACGGTTTGGCAAAGAGTGTTATAGAAAATAATATTTTTGATGAAGAAATAATTTTGCCATTCCCTGTGTCATTGTTGAAGCGAATCTGTTTAAGTAATATCTTGGAAATATGGCAAAATCAATGGAAGAATTCTACAGTGGGTAGAGATACATATACAATTTTTAATAAAGTCAGTGTGGAGTTTGTTTGTCACAGTCAGGTCGTTCAATATTTCTGTACTGGCCATGGGATTTTCCCATCTCACTTATTTAAGATTGGTAAAAGGGACAATGATTTGTGTGACTGTGGGGAGAGAGGGAATGTTATACACTACTTATTTGGTAGATGTCCACTGATGCCAAAATCATTTAGATTTGATTCCAACAGTACATTAAGAAAGAATATGAAAAATATTCTGTTTTCAACCAGTAATTACAGAGACTTATGTGATATCTACAATGCATTAAATGAAAGATTTTCGTTCATAAGATATGAGTTTTAGAACATAACTTAACAGTGCTATGTTTCCTTGCGGATTCTTTCAGGGTGGATGTAGAAGAACTTTGTGTCTACAGTTTTGTTGAATCTGCTTGTAATAACATAATCCAGTGGTTTTGTAATGGCTTTTATGGATGTGCATCTGAACAGTTTCCTTATATGTTGCAGCTTGGAACTTTGAAGCAGTGACTTTCATGTTATGATTTGGAGAGTTCGGAAGAACTTTTCGAAATACAGTAATTTGGGTGGCTGGACTTTTTTTGGCAACACTTCAGTTATGTGTATTATACATTTTAGTCTATGTTTAGTTGAATATATAAAAATGATAATAATATTAATAATGATAATAATAGTGTGGGTTATATGGGTTATTAAGTAGGTTTTATTGTAGGTTAAACAGTCATTTGTAACCAGTAATGACTATAAAGTTGTTTACTTTTTTGAATTTTTAGTGTTATTCTTTAGTTAAGGTAATTATTTTTTTTAACCATTTCTTATTTATTGTAGTCTTTGTTTTTATTGGCATGTGCCAGTAATATTCTGTAATATGTTGAAGATGTGCATTATGTTTAAATTATTGTCCGTATTTGCTAGGATTGTCCTTGCGGCAGTGTTTTCTCTGGGTGCTAGTGGGTTTTTTTTCCCCCGGGACATTAACTCCTTATACTTTGCGGTGGGAGTCCCGGGTGGGTGTCTTCTTCAGGGCTAGGTCACATGCTCGAGAAAATCCAATTAGTGGGTCATTTATGTGTCACTGTGGATCAAGCTACTTTTATCTAAAAAAAGGCTCTGACTATTTTGAATATTTTTTATATACTACAGGGTTTGGGCACGAGAAGACAATTGGGCTTAGTCACATGTTCGAGAAAACTTGATTAGTTAGTAATTTTGATTATGGGTCATTGTGGGTCAAGCTATTTTTATAAAATAAAATGCATTATATTAATAGTACAGAAATAAAAATATATCGAGTTGAACTCAAAGCTAATTTTGACCGAGCATAGCTCGGTCTTCCTTGCTCCTGAAAATCCTAATAATAACCAAATACGTCCAGAACTATATTATTTTCATATGAAGCAAGTAGTACAAGCCTTCTTCTTAAAGATTGTCTTAGATTCGTTACCATTTCAGTTCTCTTATACAGTTTTCATCAGATATACATTTGTAAGAAAATATACATTTTTGTATAAAATTCATAATGCTCTTATTAACACTTTACAACCTAGTTGAAAAGTGTTTATGACTTCGGTTTATCTGGCCGTCTGCCGTCTGTCCGTGCTCTAACTCCCGTAAATATGCTCGGATTGCCTTGCAATTTTTATATATTATAGTCGTTATCTATAGCACGTTCCCTATTTCAACTGAAGTGTGTAGCACTTATAGTTTTTTTACAGGGACATATCTATAGCACGTTCCCTATTTCAACTGAAGTGTGTAGCACTTATAGCTTTTTTACAGGGACTCACAAAAGAATTCCGTTACATTACGGTCTATGGGGAAAAATCATTTGCGGTTTATTTTAATGATGTTATACAATTGCAAAAACATTGTAATTGATATATATCACTAAGGTGTAGTACAAGAAGCTTAATATGGAATAGGGTGTGGATAGCACTTATAGTTAATTTACAGGGACGGTCAAAAGAATTGCGGTACATTCCGTCTATGGATAAACATCGTCTGCGGTTTATTTAAATAATGTTTCACTATTTTAAACGCATTGAAATTTATATATATCACTAAGTTGCATTACAAAAGGCTTACTACAGAATATTGTGTGTATAGCAGTCATCGTTCATTTACAGGGACACACAAAAGAATTCTCTACTGTCTGTTAACAATAATTCCTGGAAGTGCGTTTAAGTTACTGAACGCGATTTTAAATTTAACTCACTTTTTGTTTATTACGTGGTGTGTATAAATTCTGTAGATCATATACAGGGAAGCACAAAAGTTCGCGAACACATTTCCGTTTATTGAAAGAAACTCCAGAAGGAGAATTTTAAACTGTGCTACGCGTTTCTTAACTGAACTAAAATTTAGCATCCTATGTAGTATATATACAAATCTATAGATCATATACAAGGCTGAATAAAAGTATTCGGATGTTTTTCCGAATATTGTATACGTTGGAAATTCCTAAAATTATGTTTTAAATATGTTATGCGTTTTTCAAATTGTTTACTTAGATGTTATCTTTCAGCTTATTAAACGGTATGATTTGTAAAATTATTTTGGAAGCGTTGGAAAGTGTTACATAATCTATGCTTGACGCATGATTTTTCGTTCTTGTATTTTGTTGTATTCGAACTTCTCATGATTTATTCATTCTAATGCAATTTATTACTTCTTTATCTTGAAAAACACATTTTAAACAGTTTGTACATTGTAGTGGAATTCTTGATATAGGATGAAAAACATATTTTAAACTTGAATCAATACAGTTCGAAATACTATAAGAAAAATCTAATTATTTTATGGATAGTATATTTTCGTGCACAGACAACTATTAAAATTCTCTTGATCTTTAGAATACCTGAAATATAGAGAAAACGAACAAACATTGGAAGAACATCAAAATAATGAGCTTCTTTGATTTTATAATTTTTTTGTAATTTTTTGGGACCCTAATATACTTTTAGAATACGATTTATCCAGATATGATCTTAGTTTTTAAAAGAGAGGAGTACATTAAAATTCACGTTATTAATGATATGTAAGAATAAAAATATTGTATGAGTGATGTTTTTATTGTTTAAATCATACATCAGTAATTTCAGTATGGTATTTTTTAAACAATATGTTCCTTATACAGTTTAGACAAAAAAATAAATTTTATTTAAATTAAATACATTTTCCTTTTCATTTGCAAATAGCGAAAGTCCAACTTATAGCATAATATATAATATGTTAAAGATGAAACGGAAGATACAATAAAAATTACACAGATATTCTTTTCCGATAGACTATATATAGTCAACAGCCAATCAAGTATTGTGTTGACCGATGTGTTTTTTTTTTTTCGTGTTGTTACATTATTCTTTTGTGTCATTGTGTGCGTTTAGAAGTAGTTTGGGCTCCTTGTTTCAGCTGCAAGAGTTCCATACGAAAATAACGCAGTAGAGAATTGTTAAAACATTTTAAAAATTTATATAACTTTTAATAATTTAAACTTAATATACAATGATAATATGACTTTTTATCATCATTTTAGTACGATAATATAGTCCCAAAAACAATAACATACGGGAATATATGCAAATTTAAAAAAATATATTTTTGAGAAATTTTTCAAGAGATTTTGTTTTTGTAATATATTTATGCATGATTCAACAAAACAATACTTTACTTTGATATGGAATTTTCTTTTATGAAATTGAAAATTTGGTTTATTTGTCAATGTATACATAACAAAGCAAGAATAACGTGAAATTAATAGGTAATGGAGACTGTTTAAAGGATGTTACCAGAAATTTTAATGCTTAATCCCATTAAAAGCGAAACTATTTATATTTTTTTAATACAGTGGTGTATCGATTATCCGAACCTTGGTCAACCGAATGACCCGTTAACCGAACGCGTTCCATTAGGCGAAATTCAAATGGGCGCGCCATGCACTGCATATGTCTCGCCTTGAAGTGCGTGAAGCAAACAGAAGAATGTAGTTATGTTCAACTGATTTCATTAAGATGTATAAGTGATTTAACGGCAAGAAAAGTATTGTCCTCCTTGAAGCAAAAGGAAATTTTGGACTTCATTTATTAAAATGAAGGCCTACAGTACTGTATTTTGGATTTCCTGTAGATTTCTTTGATTACTTAATTCTTTGATAGTTTGTTCCATTGTTATTGAAGCATTGTAGTACAAAATAGATACATATTTGTGTTTATCATCAGTGTTTACTTGTTTCTCTATGCTCATATAACCCTAGTATGTTTTTTCGACTATGATCGGTTATCCGAAATATCGTTTATCTGAACCTCCCCGGTGACCTATTATTTCGGATAATCGATGCTCCACTGCATTTTAAAATACATTTGTTAAACATTTTCGTTCAAGCAAACATGGATTTTATAAAGATTTTAGTAATAATTACATGTTATCAGTTTTTTTTTTTTTTTTTTTTTTTTTTTTTTTTTTTTTTTTGCAAAAGAAAGATTAAATTTATGTTTTTATTGATTACTACTAGTTTTTATATTATTTTATCCAAATTGTTTATTAAAAAATGTATTAAATAATAAAAGCCGCAAATTTTTATTTTAAATTTGAGTAATGTACTTTATTGAAAACTGTAGCACTCGTCTGCATTCAACATAAATCCAACTGTCTCTAACTTGGCTTTGTAATATATTTTTAATGTGGCATATTTTTGTGGTATATTAAGTGTCAGATATGAAACATTCACATTATTTATGAATTTTTGTACGTTAAATTTTAATAAGTATTACTAAAACTCTTTTAGTATTCTTCTGAAATTAGTTACTCATATGAAAATGAAAAAAAGTTTTTTTATTAAAACCAAATACAATATAGATGTAATTATGTATAACTACTTTTTCGCTTGCATGTTACATATCTTATTTATTTTTATACTTCATGCAAAATTATGGAATTTACGATTGCGGCGCTTGTAAATCTGGAAATATGTTTATAATTTTCATATGTCAGTCAAATATTTACACTTTTTTAAACCATTGGGACCGATTCAAGAAACTCTTGAATATTAACAATAGTTAATACCAATCATACAGAACTGAAAGTGAAAATATTAAACAAAAATTCAAACATTTATACAGCAATTTAATTAATTTCCTTTAAATTAATAAAATGTAAGTTATATGCAACATATATACAAAAAAGTAATAGGAAACTGAAATAATAATGATCATAGCACAAATATAAAATAAATATTGTTTATATACAAAATAACTAATTGTGATTAATATTCGTTACACTGTGTATTGTCTTTATATTATTATATTATGATACGATATATAATAATATTACGCCAAGTATTTTGTTGGCATAATAATTGACCACTTTTTAATCTCATTCCATCATTCCTAATAAAGTATGGTACTTAATCTCTAAATTCCATTTATATATTTGCACAATTTAACATACAAGATTAAGACTTAAAGTATACAATAATGAATAATTAATTAATTAATACATGTTTAAAGTATTGACAACAGGAAAATCAACCACTAAAAAAATTTTTATTGACCAGTAATAAAATATTGTAATACTATTTTTAATATATTCACTAAATCTCAATGCTTCTGTATATTCAAATTAGATATATAATAATATATAATAGAAGAAAATAATGAAATCATTAATTTTGATGAAAAAAATTCCTTTTCGAACTATAAAAATAAAAGTTCGATAGTATTTTCTTACTTTACGATCTGTGAAACAGCCTCATAAAACAAGTACGAAACAGATGTACTTTGATATCCCTATGTTTATCAACCACAACCACACGACAAAAGGCTTTGAATATTTAAAAAGTAATATTTTCGAATATAGTGACATAACTTTTATCCAACGAATTATTTAGGACATTAAATGACCAATATGATTTTTATCCCTTTTTCTTGATTACCATTTATTAAATTTAAAAAATATATTTATTTTAAAATAGGAAAATTTTACATATTGATGTAAATAGAAAGAGTAGTTTTAGTTATTTCTTCGGTTTATATTATTTAGTTTAGAGAGAGGCAATTATCAAAAAAATTGAGATTTGACAATGAAGCAAGTAATAGAAATAAAACATGATATACAGCGTAACCTGCCCTAAACTTTACCGTAAGCTAATTTCTAAGCAGTTATGTATAGATGTATTGCTTTAATTGCAAAATATTTGTATTCTTCATCATATAAAAATTCATTTACGTCAAAGTTGTTAGTTTTTATAGAATCACGAAATCAAAATTTTTTGTAGATTCTCTGAGTCTTATAAATTTTGTTTAGAGATAAATCTTTATCTATGCTCTAAGAAAAAAACCGGTGCTACTTCATTTTTTTGTATGACAAAAATAATATACTGTGGAATAATATTTATAATTGTATTAAGATTTAACGTTTTCTGGCACTAAAAATGCTTTTTTTTTTTCGATTTTATTTTACGAAACTCTTTATAACTTATGGGATCAGGGAACCATATAAAAATTTAGTTTTCGCCAGTTTAAAAAAGAATTATTTTCATTAAAAAGGATACATTTGAAACATTTTGCAGTTAGAACGATACCTCTAAAACCAGTGGCGGCTCGCGACTGTATTTTTGGGGGGCACTAAATGCATGCCTGAAATACACATTATTTTCGTACCATTACTTTTTACAAGAAATATTTTCCTTGTTTAAAGTATTCCTTTTTACTTACCCATCATACGTAGTATAGGGTAAGTCTTGTAATCGTTTTGAAAATCGAAAAAAAAAATTGACGGATTTACACGTTTCAGACACTGGAGATTCCGAAAAACATATTTTTGGAAAAAAAAAAAAAAAATTGCCGTCCGTCTGTGTGTCTGTGTGTCTGTAAACGCTCTATCTCCCGAAAAAATTGAGATAGAGACTTGCAATTTGGTATGTACTTAGTATGTAATACTGGTAAGAAGCCTATTTCATTTCAATAACCTCGATTAACCGGAACTATTTTTTTCGGACTCTCGAAATATTTGTTCTGATGAAAGGTATATAAAAATTTTCGAAATTGTTTATTTTAAGAAATGAATATAAAAGACAATAAAAAAACATAAATTTTGCATAAAGCATGAAGTCAAGCGAATAATGAGTTGCCGAGATATTTGGAATCCTATTTCCCACACTCTTCGATTTTTCATGACTCTGTATTTCATCCAAATTTCACTTCAAAGATATATTTTAATTGGAAATTTGACGCTTAATCAGATGCAATAAATCGCTAGTTAATAGGAAGATTGTTTTTGGAGTTATAAGGAGGTTACTTTGAAGCAATTCAGTAATCGAGCCCTTAAAGTTTATGACGTCATCAAGCCACGAATTTATTTGAATTGGAATGCATTTTATAAGTAGTTTACACATTTTTATTTTAATATTTTACATTATGCATATCATTAATGGGTAAGTATTACGGTGGCCTCCAACGACTAGTTTATAATAGTGGTAAGAAAATAAATAATTTAGCAGCCATGCATTTAGTGTCCCAAATATAGCCAGTCACGAGCCCGTACTGTCTAACACTAACTTTAAATAATTATATGTTAAATATGTTTCAACGATAAGAGGGGACACCCAGTATTTAAAATAAAAACTTAATTATCAAAATTAGAATTACTGAAATAAAACAAGTATATCTTAGCTGTTTCCACTGAATATAAGTTGGGTTAATCAAAATAAAAGGTGGCCCACCACTCAAAAGTAGAATTAATTTAATCACAAAATGGTGCTACTCCATTGTCAGTTATGTATTAGTACGAGATCCGGTATAAGTAAGATATACCCTCATTTGTTATTTAATGATAATAAAGAATATATGCTAAATAATGTATAAATTGATACATCGCAAATAGGTTGCCAAGCTAAATCACGTGCCGATAATGATAAACAATAAAATGTTTAATTAAATTTTTTTGATCAACTTCCCTGATTTGTTATTTATGAAAGTCGAGAATCAGCTGAGAGAATATACCCCAAGGAATTGAAAAAATAAAGGTTGCCTACTCTCCCCTCTTGCCAACCATGGGGTTGCCAGGTTTAAACAGGAAAGTAAGCGTAGTTAATATACCCTCATAAGTTATTTAATCAAATTACACATCAAATGAAAGCTTATTTTATTCCAAATAAGATATTTTAATTTACACGTGTTTAAATTCTTAGACCTTCGAATTATGATACGTTTTCTAAAAGCTTCATTTAAACACATTTACTTCAATTATAAGAAATGTATCAGATTAATAATTTTATGGCGGGCAAATGGCGATCATATGCATGTTCCCAAGGTGGCCACCTTAGAAACCAAAGTGGAAATCAGTGTAGGAAGGGTGATTTTCAACTTTTTACATATATATCTAAAAAAAACTTTTTACCATTTATTGTTAATACCAGAGATCAGTCAAAAGAAGTCAGTAATTCCGAGAAGAAAATCCTTAAACTACCATGCACAAAAATTGCTCCAAGGTGTTTTCGTGTCATAAGATAAGAATAATAAAAGAAAAACTCGAGAGATATCAAAATAAAGAAAGGATCATTCGAGCATAATAGTAAGCAAAATAGTTTGGCAAGTATTTTTTCGCATTTTAAAAGTTATTTCATTACATGGACCACCTTTCAAACACTATGCGCCAAAGGTGGCCCACAAGCTACAATTTTGAAATAGTATTATAAAAGTAATTTACAAAGAAAAGTATATTTGAAATGTGTTTCTGTTAAGTATAAAATTTTACAAACAAAAATTCAGCCACACACACCCAACCAGAAAATAATAAAAAATCATCAAAGCTTACCTTGGCAACATTTTGGTCACCTACCTTATTCAAACTTCAAACTGTAATACGCAGTGTTAGGTAATCTTTTTTTTTTTGTGTGTGTCTATTTACATAATATTAAAAACTTCTTATCAAAAGAAGAAAGTGGTTAGAATGAACGTTATTGCTCGTTAAATATTTGGTCATTGATTTACTTTTAATATTTCTGTATTAAATAGCATTTACAATTAGATTTCATTTAAAAAGGGTATATTATGCAATACGTATTTCTATATAGTATCATTTTCAAGTATAAAAGTGAAGCATAAATTGAAATAAATTGATAAGACATGCACATAATCTTTAAATTAGCGTTACATGATTACAATAGAAAACGTACACAAAATAATTCTTACTTACAGATTTACAGACATTTTCCTCTTACAATGGCTCCTACAATGGTCTGAATAGAAAATTAAATATATAAATAAATAAATAAATAAATAATGTATCAGCGAATATAGAAATTATTCAATTGTAGTTTTACAATATTTTGAACGCAAACTGCTTCATATACACTGCTCAAAACAATTAAAGGATATTTGAAGTTTTATATAAAATAAAGATATAAACGAAATTTTTTTTTGCCGAAAGTAGAAGAAGAGAATCACAAATGCAAATTTTTCTGGTTTTCAAACTGTGGAGTATGCAAATTTTGAGTTCGACGTCAAAAACGTCGCTTCAGCGGCAGCGAATGAAATTTGACTTTCAACTGGATAAAAGAGAATGAAGACAAGGATGATCGGCATTCAGTGATTGCTTTGTTTCGATAAGTACGATGTCTCAGCGAAGTCATTTGACAGATTCAGAAGCTTGGAGAATTGTTGGTAGGTTAGAAGGGGGCCAAACTGAAGCCGAAGTAGCTCAAGCCATTGGAGTGTCACAAAGTGTCATTTCCAGGATCTGGAACCATTTTTTGGAGAGTGGATGTGCAGGCCGAAGACCAGGGCAAGGTCGTAGACGGGCAACAACGCCCAATGAAGATCGGTATTTAGCGTTAACAGCTCGGAGACACCGAAACATGAACGCTACTCTTCTCCAACAACACCTTCGCTCGGCTACAGGCACCACGATTTCAACTCAGACTGTCCGAAACCGGCTCCATGCTGTAGGTCTGTATGCTCGCCGACCGATCGTATGTGTTAGATTAACATCAAGGCATCGTCGAGACCGCAGGGAGTGGGCAACCGAGCATGTCAACTGGAGGAGAAATGAATGGAGCAATATTCTGTTTTCTGACGAGTCCCGTTTTTCTGTGCATCCGGATAATAGGCGTATTTTCATCTGGAGGGACCGTGGCAGTAGGAATAATCCTGCGTTCGTGCACGAAAGTGTCAGATTTGGCGGTGGAGGAGTGTTGGTGTATGGTGGCATCTCCATTGACGGGCGCACTGACCTCTACATCATTCGAGATGGAGCTCTGACTGGTCGCCTATATAGGGATGAGATCCTCAGACATATTGTAGTCCCTTACGCTGCAGCAATCGGATATAACTTCATTTTAATGGACGATAACTGCAGGCCACATCGTACAAACCTGGTGGAGGATTTCCTTTTCGAGGAAGGAATTGTTCGAATGGAATGGCCAGCGTGTTCTGCAGACATGAATCCAATCGAGCACGTTTGGGACGCTCTAGGAAGACGAGTTTCTGGCCGCCAACAACCCCCACAAACTCTCCAAGAACTGGAAAGAGCTCTTCTGGAAGAGTGGGGCAGAATACCCCAACTCGTCATTAATAGCCTCATTGAGTCCATGCCTCAAAGGTGTTCAACGTTGCTGGCCGCCCGTGGAAACCATACCCCCTACTGAAAATGATTTTCTTTGAAGAAAACATCTTTTCTTATTCTTTTTTTCTCATATGCACAAATTGTGTTTTTTTTCTTTTGTACACAAATGCGCAATAAAATGCATTTTTTGCTGCCAAACATGTGTAATTTATTCTCATAAAACCTACTATGTCTGTCGACCATGTATCAATCAGCTAAAAAGTTTCCCAGCTACAAAATCCACCTAAAACTGCAATATCCTTTAATTGTTTTGAGCAGTGTATTTTAGTAATTTTACAAATCACTTACCATTGCACAAACTATTTATATATATATATCTTTAAAGTTTGTTTAAATTAAATAGATATAGTTTGACTGGCAGCTTTGTGTCATAATGACTTAGTTATATTAAAAAAAAATAATTATAGATGCATGAGTGTTCTGATTTTTAAACATACTTTTTAAAAGTATTATAGTTATTTATTTATTTATTTTAATTTGCCTATTATTATACAGGAATATTTATTTATTAAAAAAAAAACTTTCTAAAATATACTATAAAATCTGAATCTAACATTAAAAAATATATATGTAGAACATATTACACATATTCATACGAAATTTAGCTAAGTTTTTATATTTAGAATGGATTAAGTAATATCAAACAAATAAGAGTAAATATTTGTCTACAATATAGAGTAAACATTACAGTAAAACATATTTTTAGGGGGTTCCATCTTAACATGTTCATTCTAATTTATGAATGAAATAAAAATATGCTTTATAAAATAACATAGCTTTGTCAATACCAATAAAAAATAGAACAGTGAATGATGATATACATTTTGTTCTAAAATTGAACACCGAGTAGGAACGACTTACATTGAATGGATCTTTTTTGAAAATATTTTCAAGCTTTAATAAAGTAGTTAAGTATGATTTTAGTCTTAGTGCGTATACAATTGATTACACTCTGTTTAACCATGTTTTTCTGAACGCACTTGATATTTTACGCTTTGATCGCATATGTTATAGTTACATCACTGAGGTGTATATTAATTTGAACTACGATGAATAATTTTTAATTATGTAATAACAATTCTTCTTTCGAAATTTCCGGTACGAATTCGTAATTTTATATTGAAAAACCACGAATATACTCGTGGTTGCAGCTAATGGGTTAACAAAATTATATTTAAATTTGAATGAAATACATAAGTAACTACGAATACATTCCGCACATATGTAAATAATAATGGTGATATACAAAAATTCCTGTTTAATTCAACTCCGTAATTAAAACATTCTAATGTAGTCTTGAAATCTATTATTGAACTTCATCTGTTTTGAAAAAAATGACCCAAGTCTAAAATCGTTTTTCACGATATTGAGATATCCGTAACATTATTTCTTAAATTAAAGTTTTAAAAGATAATAATTTTATATGGAAGAGTGTATCTTTTAACTATCGATAGTTGTTTCGAGGTATTAAAAACAAATGCATTTCAGTTAAAATGAACATTAATTTAAGAAATAATATTACAGATATCTCATCAATGACGATTTTTAAGATAACACAATATTATAATGTTAATTCAGATTTTGCAATTATTTAATAAATTAAGAGGATGTTATAAAAAATAAAGGAATGTGATGAAAATTGTGTTTTACAAAAATGTATTATTTAACAAAAGTTATTTTTTAACAAACAACTTTATGATTTATATAATGAATCCCAAGTCCTGAATTTAGAATGCATATGCATAAATAAAATTTATTTATCTAGTTAATTTTTCAGCGAAAGAACTGTTGAACATAAAATATTCGAAAAGGAAATAAACATAAATTTTACTCAGTTATCTTTCATTTTTTGTTCATTCCTCCTTAAGTCATAAAGCAGAACGTTATCTTTACGAAGTTAAAAGTTTCCGGTATTCTTAAACAGGTTTTCTATATTTAAAAAATAATACATGTTTGTTGATGGCCATAAATCAAATATAATTATTTAAACGAGCACATTGATTAAAAGAAATTTCTTTATAGCTATTATTCATAAATCATTTAGAAATTTATCTAGTGAGTTATTTAGAAAATATGACTTGTATAAAAAATTGGTTTACTTAAAAATATATATATTATCGCACAGTAAAATATTAGCAATTCCGTGTTCAGAAGTTTTATTATCCACATTAATGTTTCAAAACATGCATTTGTGGTGTGTTTATAGTATAAGGATAAAAACTGCAAAACATAAAGTTTTTTTTTTAATATTATTTACTATCTTGGTCCACATATTTAAAAACATAGTTTAATTATTTAGTTATTAGTTATAAACACGTGAAATTTAGAATCTGAAAATTCAAATTAACTTAAGTAGATAATAGTATGTAGTACTAAATCAAATACATTGTGTTTTTATGTGTTATCTGTTTGACCATATTAATTCCAATAATGCTTTAGTTAATACAAATTTCTTAATGTTTAGCTATATGTTAAAATTTATTATGTGGATTTTTTTTATTCAAACAGTAGCTCATCTACCCGACGTTGTCTGGAACTCGGATGAAAAAATCAAAACGTAATCACACAGAAATAAATAAATAGCAAAGGCAAAAATTAAAAGACTAAATGCTAAATGCTAAATGCTAAAAAAAAAAAAGTTTTTTTTTTTTTTTTTAACCATTTTTAGCGAGCATTTATATCTTAAAGTTCGTAGTCCCTTCAGTACCACAAAAAATCCTAAGTTCAGAACATATATTCAAGTTTCTATCCTTAACAATTCGTAATTAAGAACTTTTTAGACTGCTTTGCGCGCATTTCACCCTTTTAAATTTCGATTTATCTTAATCTCTTCTGCTTGACCATTTATGTCTTAAACTTAACAGCCCTGTCAAATTTCAACTTACTATCTCTAACAATTCTGTAGAAATCGTAATTTCGAAAGTTTTTAGAATGCTTTCCAATCATTTCACCTTTTTAAATTTCGACTTTTTTTTTAGAAACTACTTTTATCGAGCATTTGTTCTTCTGTCCCATCCTGAATTTGCGTCATAAAGGTAGAAACCATGTCACGTTTCAAGTTTCTATCTGACACAATTCCATAGAAATCGGAATTTAAAATGTTTTTAGAAATATGTTCTCAAATTTCGCACTATTAAATTTCTAATTGTCTGTAAAAACTGTTATACCTAGTTTCTTTCAAAACTGTTAAATAACAGAAATGTCAAATTTCGAGTTTCTATAATTAACAATTCCATATAAATCGTCATTTAGAACGTTGCCGCTTGTTTCATCATTTTAAATTTCGATTGTTGTTAGGAAACTATTTTAGAGAGAATTTCTATCTTAAAAGTAACCGCCATGACAAAATTATATTTCTTAAATTAATTTCTTAATTAAATTAATTCTAACTTTAGTAAAATAATTCCATCTAGTTTCTTAAAATAATTTCTATTTTCTCATATTGCTTAATTTAAAATAGTCCATTCAACATCACAAAAATCGTAATTTGGAACGTTTTGCTGCTCCCTTTTAAATTTCGGTTTTTTTTTAAACTGTTCTGTCCGTGGATTCGCGTCTTAATAGTAGCTGCCACATCAAATTTTAAGTATCTACACTGTAAAAAATTACCGATGTTTCTTATTTTATGAAAATATGCTATAACCACGAACGAAAATATAATATAATCTTCTGAGTTATCCGAAATTCCGAATAGCATGTCCTATTGTCTTTTTAATCCCCAGAAACGAATACATTTTCAAAATTTAAAGAATAATTTATAAAAACAAATTATTTTTAGCTGCCCGAATTTTTCAGAAACGTTTCCGAAGGGTTTTTATAGTGTATTAATTAGTGTCCTTAGCCTGGAATACCTAATTTTCGAATGCTATCCATTCTGAAGTAAAAATTTTCATGCTCAAAAAAAAATGTTTAACAGACAAAAATGCAAAATTAACAGCGTTAACAATAACATTAAAATTAAGACTATTTATTTACTCTTTCATATATAAATTAACTTATGCGGCTGAAAAAGTGTACTTGAGAATGGATAACATTCGAAAAACAGGTATTCCAGGCTGAGCACACTAATTAATACACTATAAAAACCCTTCGGAAACGTTTCTGAAAAATTCGGGCAGCTAAAAATAATTTGTTTTTATAAATTATTCTTTAAATTTTGAAGATGTATTCGTTTCTGGTGATTCAAAAGACAATGTAACATGCTATTTGAAATTTCGGATAGCTCAGAAGATTATATTATATTTTCGATCGTGGTTATAGCATATTTTCATAAAATAAGAAACATCGGTCATTTTTTACAGTGTATCTTTAACATTTCCAGAGAAATCGTAATTTAGAACGTTTCTAGGACGCTTTCCGCGAATTTCACCATTTTAAATTTAGAACTGTTCATAGAGAACATTTATATCGTATAAGGAACTAGCGTGCAATATTTCAGGTTTCTATCACCTTCAGTAGCACAAAAATCGATGGTTTGTATCGTTTTCCGTTCCAGCACTTTTATGGGAGTAGAGGTACCGATATAAAATATAGACTATGTTCGAGCAGGGACTGTCACCACCAATTTGCCGACAGTACTTTTGAAATCAGTTTCGCCATTTCAGGGATTTACCCCTACAAATAAACGTTACTTCATTATAATATTAGTATAATACTAAAAGTTAGTATATACTTTGAAACAGTCCACTTTTTTTCAATTACGATGTCATGTTCACCTGATTTCCGTATCTACTCAAACTCATGCTACTTGTATTATTATTATTATTTTAATATCCGTTTAATTTCAGATATGACGTGATATTCATCGGCTTTCTGTACTTACTCATATTTATGTTCCTTGTATTATTCGTAAATGTTTGGAAATGCCCATTATATTTCGAATAAGACGTCATATTCATCTTCACTACAATTCTTGAAACTTTTCATTTCATTTTTATTTTTTATTTGTAAATCTTTCAATTGAAAAGTAATTGCAGTGGAAGGAATTTTATTGTGAATTTTGAATTGTTGACAACTACTATAACGAAAAATGGTTAATTTTTTTAGGAAACGGTTGTTATCGTGTTGTTTTTTATTAACTAAAAAATAATGATAATTTATTTACTTTCTGGATTAGTATAGTTGCCTCGGAAGGCAGTGTTTTGTACGCCGGTTTGTAAGATTTCATGATTCTCGTTTTTAAACTACATATTTGTACAAGAACACAGATTGAGAGATAAGTTTTCATTTTTATCTATTACATATAAGTAGTCTGGTAATAATCAGATTATACGTCCAACTATGTCATCAAAAAGACCGCAACCATGAGTCCGAACATGTTTAGGAATAAATAACTGGTATTGGAAAGCACGGAATAAAGTGAAATACTTCTATCATAAGAAACATCTCAAAAGGATTTTAAATTGGGCCTTGATTTGTTATTACTTTTGATTCAATATCAGATATTGACATTTATGATTTAACGTACAATCATTTACTACCCACTTAATCACATACTACTTTGTTTGTGCAAGTGATCAAAAATTTAAAAATTTGTATTGCACTAATGTCGCACATTGTGCATTCGTAATACATTGTACAGTCCGAAAAATCTAGCCAGCCTGTGGTACTTTATCACGAAATTGTAGCGAAGAAATGTCTGAGCTACCATTAGACTGGGAAATATGTGTACATTCTTAATTTGAATGCAAATTTTGTACAGGAATCGGTTACATATTAAAAACTGTACAAACTTCTATTTTCCAGAAAGGCTCACTCACTTTTGACGCTTTCAGTTTTTTGGATCAAAGAAATCAGGAAAAAAGTAAAGTTTATTACATTTTAATTGAATTACAAAAGGAAATGTGTTAGGCGTTAGTCATGAATCTTCGAAATATAAAATTAAGATCTTACACAGAAATTTACCGAAATACAATTGATGCCAGATTGGGGAAGTGTTTTATTCAAAATATCTACCTCTTTTTCTTATTGGTATTCTCCTCTTTTTCTAATCACGGAGCATCTTTCATGAAATAAAGCAATGATTTTTATTAGGTAGAAATTTCAAATATTTACTAAAGTGTGTTTATATGAAATAAAATATTTAAAAGTTTTTCGGTTTCATTCTAACATTTTATGTCTGTGGGTGCCAATTATTGCAGTATACGTTTCTCTTACATTATCGAAAACAAAAATTTCTCTACATCTCAAAGAGCAATGGTAGGGATTAGTTGTAAAAACGCTTAGACATATTTTGGATGACATACATTGTTTTGTGTAAAATTTAATGTGCGTGATATCCATTTTTTAAATTTAAATTTAATAATATTTTTTTTAATTAAAAATACGTTTTTGAATGGAAAAAAATTCTTGGAAAACTTTTGCGTCCATATCTCAGTGAAAACATGACATGATTTTGTAAAATTTAAGATAAGATTTCAGGCGTGCATTTAACAATAGATTCCTAAAATTTTGAATACTGCTAAATCTGTGAACATTTAAGAAAACATATATAAACTATGTATCATTAAAGAGAAATTATATATTTTTTTCAGCTATCTTTATTCAAGAAACTCAAAATGTTTTCAATATTAAGATTTGAAAAATAAAATTTTGTCAAACTTTTTAATATGCAGACAACTTTTTTATTCAACAATTGTATTCATACTTAGAAAATAAGACACAATTCCAGTTATACGACACCTCTGTAACAATTTTTTGATTAAGTAGCACAAGGTTCCTTTCCCCCAGAATTGTACAATTTTAATACTAGCTTTTCTACAATACAAAGTATGATAAGTGTGATAAACGGTCAAAAATTTTACAGATCAAATATAATGCATAAACTCTGTGCTTGCACTACATTTTTTTCTTTTTTTACATAAATGTCTAAATGTGCTTAATCGCACTATACAGTAAAAGTACAGGCTCTCGAAGGCGCGGCAAATGGAAGCAACGATAATAACAAAAATATTATCATTTTTATCACAATTTACACTAGAATTTTATCATTTTTATATAAAATTTTATCACATTATTTTATAATTATTATTTTTATATTTTAAAAATAATAATTGGTTAGAAAACTGAACTAGGATTCATTCATTGAAAGATGAAACGGCGTAATAGAGGGTGGTAATCAAAAATAAAATTAAAATACCTTTTACAAAAAAAAAAAAAAAAAAAAAGAGCTCGATATTCTTTTGCAATTTTAATTTAAGAATCAAAATGAAATGCTTGCTTTATATATGTTACTTATGTAATGTATGTAAGTTCATTCTATTGTAAAAGTTAAATGTTAAATGAATTATACGTTACATTTCGCATATTTGCATGCATACCAATAGGTTTAATCTGATAACCAGAACTGTAGTCGCGAAACTCGCTCTCAAAACATAACCTTTCAATTAGATGGATAGCATACTTCCGAGAATTAATTATGGAAATTTAAAGCACCCGTTGTATGTCATTGTACTTATGTGCAGGTCAATTGATTTAATTTGCGATAGGATAAATACTACTATTCAACTAGGGTAAATCCTATTCGTATACTATGGTGTAACTTTATATATATACACAAATATATAGATGAATTACTGAAATAGGGCATTTAACAATCTAGTAATGAGTTTTTTCACCAAATATGTTTGCATTAATTTAGATTTTTAATTTCATCGATTCAGTTTTATTTTTTTAGAGCAAAGTTTCACCTAGAAAAAAATGCCTTCATTAACATTATTTAAAAAAATATATTCAATACTTTCAACTTTATTTTGATAATATTTTTTTTTTCTAAAATGCACACATAATTCAGTTCAGTCTTAAGATTATAGATACGAGAGTCACTCAAAAAGTTATTTGCACTCAAAAAGTTTCGATGATAGGTTATTTTGATGAAAATTTATAGCAACGCTTCAGACATTTATCTGTATTGCGTGACGTAGCGGCTTCATGCACCATACACTTCATGCTGCAAAAGAAACGTGCGGACATCTGAAAAAGTTTAGGTGGAAAGTACTCCCTTACAGCCTAGACCTTTCCCCTTGTGACTTTCATATTTTTGGTCCCATGAAAGACGAGCTTTCAATGCGCCGATACCACTCAAATGACGAGAGGAAAGCTGCACCCTAGAATGATTATTGTACGTTGGTCGGGATTTCTTTGCAGAAGACATTGAAAAACTTGTACCACGCCTCGACAAATGTTTAAATAAATGAGGTAATTACCCGAAAAGTAGATTTGGCAAGGAAATTTAGGATACAAATAAAGTTTTACTAAAATTTTGATCCTGTTTTGTTTCCTTAAGCAATACAACTAACTTATTCACTGATCCTTGCATAACTTAAATATACGTAAATTTTGCATATACAAATGCTAAGTAGTTCAAAAGAAACCTTTTGCGCAATTATAATAAAGGTATATTTTTAACCATTTGAAATAAACCACTTTAGAGTATTCTTTAAAGCATTACGTAGGGATTACGTGCATAGTTTTGGTTTGATATGTTTATTAGATAGTTTTAGTACATTATGTATGTGGTTGGATTAAATTGCGAACAAAACATTGTACACTGCTGTAAAAAAATAAGGTACAGTGACCGGACGCATTCGCTTTTTTCAATATCTACTCTAATTCTTAACGAATTGTTCTTGAACTTCGATTATGTAAAGCACATGTTTGACTCCAAGAAGAGTAGAAACTGTATACTGCAATTAAAACATTAAATATTGAATATTTGATAAGGTTTGGATTTTGCATTTGTATGAAATAATTGTTAACTAGGCATGTGCAAACTACACGAAAGATCTTTTTTCATGATTTGGTAGTCAATTTTATAGAGCAACACATATAAAAAGACCAGTCAAATATCGTTAAAAATCAAAAAGATTCAGTGAGCTAATTGATAAAATTGGGGAGGAAATCCATTATAATCCGATGGGATTTTTTCCCTAATTTGTCAAATAACTTACTGTATTGACTGTATCTTTTTTAGTTTGCACGATATTTGACTTCTATAGAATTGACTACAAAATCTTATATATATATATATATATATATATATATATATATATATATATATTTCGCATACTTCGCGCATGGGCAGTTAAAATTGTTTCATTCAAGTTGCTATATTTTATCAAATATGCAATATTTAATTTTTTTATTGCAGTATACTGATTCTACTGTTCTTGAAATCAAACATATGGTTTATATCCTCGAAGTTCAAGGTTTCACTAGATGTTCGACAAACCATGTAAAAAGCAAAAGCGTCCGATCTATGCCATTTAATTTTTGGACATATATGGGATTGAATATAGTATATGTTTCTTAAAAAGTCGAATTGAAGATTTGAAGACTTAAGCATATAATGCCCAATTGGAACTGAAATGACTATGTAATATTTCTTACGTCTTTCAGTTTTAACATAGGTCAAACCTATTGTATAATGTTCTTTCAAATGTGACAATTTTGATTTTGTTTTGTTGTTGTTAATGAAAATTTGGTTAAAAAATAGCTAAGCAATATTCGAAATTATTAGCAAGTATTTATTAAAAGTACGTAAATTATTCCACATTCACATGTTTTTATTATCATTAATATTAATATTTTTATTCTTTTTAATTACCAGTATAAATCCTAATTTTCAAATATTTCATATTTTACTTATTTAACAACAAACTTACAAAAAAGTATTGTTAGAAATGCGGAATTTAAATGCATTCTTTTGGTAATAAATTTAAGTCCATTTAAATAACGCTTTAACTAATAGAAGGGTTTTCTGTTTGAAATTGTATGTGACTTCAGTAAATAATTTTTTTTTCAATTAGCTAAATATTTCTAGTTAAAATCAAGCATTTTCCCTTTTTAAAAAAAAAATCTTAATCTAATAATAATTTTGAAATTTCGATTGCTTGTAATAATTATACTCTTATTTTTGTAGATTTTTTTAAAAAGTCTGTCTCACCAATCATTTTAAAATATATAATGAGCTAACCGTCTTCATTAATATTAACCGTAATACTCGTTTTTGAATTTCTGTGACTAATATGTCATACATTACAGTACATGAACAAATTAAAACACAGCTGACGTGTTAGTAGATACTCGTATCTACTAGATGCAGGTATTAAATTTTGTCTATTTTATAAATGTATATATGATAAATTATTTTCCAATCTGTGCATAATATTAGTGCTAAAGAAAGATTACTTAATTGTATAGCATTAGCATAATTTGAAATACGTGACTTATCTTCAGTAACACAGAATATATTTATAAATATTTTGATTATCTGTAGAAATGCTGCAATTTTCTAAATTTCAGTAATACAATCGACAAATAAGAAAGAAAATTCTATACGTGTATTTTAAAGAGTTTTAAAGAAATTAATCTCGCACAAATACTTTTGAGTACATATTTCTATACATAACATCATTTTTTTAAATATTACAGGGGAATAAATTATTCTTGAAAATTTGTACGAGTTAGTCTGACAGAAAGAGATAAGTGGCATTTGTAAATTATGCGATTGAATTAACATTTATGTAATACTTAAGATTGAATGTTAAAGAAATTTCGAAAATTACTTTAAAATAAGCCGAGGTATAAAATTATGATGCATATATACATTATTTTAACTTTTATGTTCTTCTAACATAAAACTTGGCCACACCAGAAATGTATCACTTTTCTTCTAGAAAATAGCGAGTAAGGCGGAAGAACAAGCAAAATCTAAAAAGTACTTTTAAGTTAAAAAAAATCTACATTCTTTGCATATCTTAAAGGAGGGTATGTAACATTATGAACATGCTAATATATTTTCGCATGACTTCTAAAGCATGTGATAGTGTACTTAAAAATGTTTCCAACAAAACAAAAAAGTGAATAAGCAGAAAAAAAATCAAATACAGTGGAACCCCGATTTTACGTTTTTCACGGAACCAGCAGAAAAAGACGTACGAAACGGGAAAACGTAAAATCTGGGTCAAATAGAGAAAAACACTTTAAGAAAACAAATTATACAAAAGTAAACTTACCAATACCATATTAGTATTAAAAAAACTGTTTTTTTATTGCTTTTTCTTTTTAAGTGTAATTTCACATATACTATTTTCAATACATGCAAGATTTTGCAAATATTTTTCTTAATTTTCATGTCCAGTTAAAATTTCTTTAAAATTTTTAAACTCGCAATAGCCTCTGCCAACGAGGGAACGATGTCCTCTGGACCTTCATCAATATCATCCTCACTTCCATATTGCGAAATCAAATCGGAAATAGTCTTAATGTATGTGGTAGCGATAACATCCTTATCGCAATCAATGTACTCATCAACATTGATGTCTGCAAGTATAAATGCATCCTCTTTTGTATAGTCTTCCATAGAAAGCTGTTCCGTCGGCACTTCACCGTTAATTTCGCATTTTAAAAATCATCCCTTCAGAAAAGCATTTGGCATGCATTTTTCATCTACACTATTCCACGCTGATGAGATGAAATGAAGAGCATCCAGAACATTTAGCTTTGTTTTCCAAACATCTTGAAGTTCACAAGAATCAAGTGAAAAAAGGCCTTTTCTTACCAGTTGTTTTCTATAATGCATTTTGAGGATTTGTTTATTCCCAAGTCACATGGCTAAAGTAAACTGGTACAGTTGGGTGGAAAAAATTCTATACACACATTCTTTAAATTCAGATTAACATGAGTGTACTGGTCTACGAATAAAATTATTTTTCGCTTTTGTAAGCTTATTTTTATTTCCAATTTTCTTACAAAATCTTCAAAAAATGTAGGATCATCCACGCATTGTAGATGGCATTGTAATCTGTAGGCAAACTTTTAATGTTTTTAAGCATCGGGGGCTTCTGGTATAGTTGGTTGGGAAAAATTGTATACGCACATTCTTTAAATTCAGATTATCCTGAGTGCACTGGTCTACAAATAAAATTATTTTTCGCTTTTGTAAGCTTATTTTTATTTCCAATTTTCTTACAAAACCTTCAAAAAATGTAGGATCCTCCAAGCATTGTTGTTGGCATTGTAATCTGTCTGCAAACTTTTAATGTTTCGAAGCATCGGGGCTTCTTGGATTTACCAATCACAAAGGGTGTTAGCTCCTCAGTTCCGTCTGCATTCGTAAATAACAAAACTGTTAATCGCACTTTTCCCGACTGTGACACTTTTCTCCATTCACGGTGTATTCAATCAGGGAAGAGATTAAAAAACATTCCGGTCTCATCTGCGTTAAAGATGTCTTTTTTTGAGTAATTACACACAAGAGAAGGCAATGTTTTTTTTCCATCCACTCCTCAACGACCGCAGTATTTACTCCATCTGTCTCACCATAAATAAACTTGTAAGGCAAATTATACCTTTTCTTGAATCGGTGAATCCAACCGTTGGATACCGTAAAATTCTCTATTTCAAGTCGAGAAGAAATTTCAAAAGCCTTATCTTACAAAATTGAGCCATTGATTTGAACCTTGGTTGCACGGGCTTGTTTAAACCCCTCGTACAAAATCTTTTCCAGTTCCTCAAAAGAAGAGGTTTTCAATGGTTTTATTTTCTTTGACAAATTTCCTAGTTTTTCAGATTTTAATTCTACAGCAGTTTTAGGATGGTTTTTAACGTAGAATAAGCGATACCGAGCGATTTTGCAAGATCCACTTTAATTCCATTGGAAAGTTTGGATTTGTCGAAAATTTCTGCCTTTTCGGCAGCAGAAAAACAGTTTCTTTTAGACATCCTAAATTTTTTGTTTCTTTTTTTTATGAGTTGTGTATGAGTTTCTTTACCAATTCGAATAATTGTGTTAAAATTAATCTAGTGGCATCCTACTTTTGACAGGGAATCAGCAAAAGAAAGCGACTCCACTGCGGGTTAAAATGAATGAACGATGGAAAAAGAATCCCCCGATCCGAAATCACGTGTCGCAGGTTTGATCTAGAGAACCTGGACTTAGTAGACTTAGTGAACATAGTAATCTTTCAGGTTCTATAGTTTGGTAGTTTGGTCAAGTGCTGGTGGACGAATAATAGTTCATCGTTACTTTCTCACGGGCGTATTAATGGGGAGGGGAAGAATTGCTTTTTGTAACAAACAAACATTTGACCAAGTGGAAAGCCCTTGTGTTCTTTTGAAAAATTTTCCATGAGTGAAAGAAGATAAAATTTCCTGAGATACTTGGCCTAAAATGACGTACCAAGCGGGAACGTTATATATTGAGACGTAAAGAGCATTTTAAATTTTGGTTTACAAATTTATTATTATTTTTAAATCTTAAAATTATATTAAGTTTAGAATTTTTTTAAGGTATTATATATACTTGTGGTGAAATATATATATGCACAACATTTCATATATCTATGATGAAAAAAAAGAGTAAATAACGTAGAATAGAGGTTTTTTAACATTATCGGAATAGAAATTTTCTAGGACAAACGAAAAATAACGTAGGAAGCGGGATAACGTACGAAACGGGTTACGTAAAAACGGGGTTCCACTGTATATATATATATATATATATATATATATATTTTTTTTTTATTTGAACAGCAAACAATAACAAATAAAACACTCTAAACGACATCATAAGTGAGTTTTGAATAGCAACTTAATTAAAAGAATAAACTGAAATGTATGCTGCAAATTTTCTGATCAAACGAATCTCCAAATTATGATAATATTATAATTTTATAAAAAGAAATACTTTTTTTTAATAAATCGTAATGAAGATGGACAAGCGGTATGTTGTATTTTGAACAGAGATTCCAAAGCTTTTGAACAAAATATTCACATTTCGTGCAAAGTATTAAAATACACATTCAAAAGCAACGTATTTTTGCAATGTAAACAAAGTTGGTATCCATTTTATTGAACTCGAACAGATGATATGTTGAGTGAACCTTGCACAGTCCGCAGTCCGAATCACACTGTGACCCTGGACCGTGGTAGCGTGATACGCTCACCACTAAAAAGATTTCTCAAAATATGTCGAGAAAATAATTAACATTTTATTAGAAGCAAATAGTTTTTTATCCTGCACAAGATACTGCATGTGTATTCGTTTTCTTTATTTTGATATTCTCTTTAAAATTAAAACCGGAAAAAATGTGGAAAATAAATATTTATAATATTTAAAAATTTCATATAAGTAATATCCAATGTTTCGTTATTTGGTCTAGTAATCCAACTTTGCCCTGTGTGTTGTTAGAATGCCAAAAATATTACTTCAAAATCCTCCTTACCGAGATTAGAGTTTGTAAGAAGTGACAATTTCAGCTCTGAGACGGCCAACGTAAAATATAAAACAGTGTTCCTAGGGATCTGGGAATTTTCCAGGAGTTTCACCAGTATTTTCTTTAGACAAAAATAAATCTGGGTTAAACTCGCGAAACTTCGCCTTATTTTAATGAGAGATTTCATGTAAGAATATACTGGTAACGAAGAATTTCCTGGTCCCAAAATTCCAGGAGTCGTACGAACCCTGCTTAAACGCGTATATTAGACCTGTTTATTTTATCCGATTCTTACCCCGACCAGAATCAATTTATATAATGTAAATTTAAAATCTATAAAGATAAAAATTTTAACAACCCGTGATGGCTATCAATTTATTTATACATAAAACTACTGTTTTTTGCAAATTATAAGTCAATGGAAGTAATTAACAATTCGTGATTGATATAATCGAGTGATTCTAATAATTGGATTATTTTAAATAATCGATTATTCGCATTAAATTAGCTAGACAATTATATTTTAAATTTTTCCAAATATTTTTTGTTAGAAATATTATAACAGGTGAATTTTAATGCTACTGAAAACGATTTAGTAGAATTTAACAGTATTTAAATATATATATTATATCAAATTTAAGTCCTTATGTGGTTGTGACATTTTCAAATAAAATCTATCGGTAAAGTTTATTAATTTCTACTAATGGTCTACTAATATCGTTTTAAGTGCCACAAATGCCAAATCAGGCAATATCGTAAAAATTAAGACGTAAAGAGCATTTTAAATTTTGGTTTATAAATTTTATTATTATTTTTAAATCTTAAAATTATATTAAGTTTAGAATTTTTTAAGGTATTATATATACTTGTGGTGAAATATATATATGCACAACATTTCATATATCTATAATGAAAAAAAAAAATAAATTTTAACGTCCACCGTCCCACAGTAGGGCAAAATCCCGAAAAGCTGGCCAAAATATGAAAATGTTATTCAAATTGGACGAAACTTCGTACACAGGTGTTTTTCAGGATGCTGATTACGATTCCGTAGTTAAAATAAAAAAACAAACAAAATGGGTGATCCAATATGGCAGACTAAAAAGTTAAATGTTTTGAAAGCTATTCAATTTATATGAAATTTCGTGTACAGGTGTTTTGAAGAATGCTAATTACGATTAAAAAGTTAAAATTAAAGGCAAAAATGACGAATTAGGACAGATACAGAAAGCATGCAGTAGAAAATTGTTAATAACATTTTTAAATTGTTCACAAGAATAATTTTCACATTTGAAAATATTTTCTTATGTAGAAATAGTATTAATTGTAAACATCCCCTCATGACAACGTTTCGTGATTTTCATGTCCCTGAAAATCGGTTTAAATTGGCAACTTTTTTAATTATACCCAACCACTGGCAGAAATCTGTATAAACACAAAATTCTTATTCTTTTAAAGTATCATTCTACAACTGCGGCAGAAAGACATGAACAGTTTTCCCGGTAATTCTGGAAAAGAACGTGAAATGAAAAGCGAGGATAGATAAGGGATAGCCCACGGTTTCTTTATATTAATAATCTTGACCATACAAAGGCTTAAAAATCACACAGAATATTTCTCTTTATATTCTTATCAATAACAACTCATTTCCGTTTCAAACTGATTTTCAAAGGGTTGTAAAGCATTTTAAGAAACTTAGACCACAACCTTGTTTTTCAAATAGCGAGTTTTTTTTTTTTTTTTTTTTTTTTGTAAATAAATGAATTTTTTACCGTGAGCCCGAGCCCGTGCCCTACGAAGAGAAAAAAAGACTGTATCACACTTTAATTAAACATTTGTTTTTTCAATTTGTAAATAAATGAAATTTTTACTTTCAGTCCGAGCCCTACAAACAGAAAAAAGAGAACTGTATCACACTTTAAAGAAACCCCCTTTTTTTACAAAACTTTGTTTAGAATACAATTATACACGTCAATAAAACAAAAACGCTGCCATTTTCGGAAAAATAACTTTGCACAAAGAACTGCTGGCACTCAGTTTTGTAAGATGACCACAGCAACTCTGACAATAAAATTATCTTCTAACACATGCACTATTATTTCGCAATTTCAGGATTTTTGAAGCGACAAAAAACTAGTCGTTGGGGGACACCGTAATACTTACCCATCATGGATATGCATAATATAAAATATGGAAATAAAACATGTGTAAACTACTTATAAAATGTATTGCAATTCGAATAAAATAATAGTTCAGGACATTATCTCCTTAAATATCGTCGCGGAACACTGTGGAACTTATAAACTTTCTCATGTTTGAAAACAAAAAATTAATATTTACAAAAAATATTTTAATCAAAAATAATCATGACACTATTAATTTTTATGCACTTAATATAATTTTTTAATGCATGCTAATAATTTACACACCATCATCGTGTGAACCCATTTTACAGAATTAAAATTGGTTGAAATGGAAAAATGTAGCACGTTTTTAGAGGAACCGCTGTTTTGCTCTCTTTATTCACCTCAGATGATACTTCCTCAAGCGTCACTTTTGAAATGACGCTTGATGTCAGGGAAACGCGAAAACCTTTTTATAATTACAGATTCTGACCCTCCAAACATTATTCTAGCCAACTATATAATCAAAATTACCGAAAAAGTAACTTCATTTTTCGACTTTTGGCCAGCCGGGCCTGTAATAATAAACTTAATACATAAAATAAGTGTTAAATCAATTTAAATATTTAAATTAATGTATTTTCGAACGAACCTAATGTCGCTAAAAAAAACTTTCGCACTGCATTTCTTTGCGTTTTTTCGTAAATTTTTAATTAACGGCAATTTTTAATCAAACAAGGAATTTTAATGCAATGTAAGTGTACTATGTCAAAAGCTTGTTCCAATACATTTCGTAAAACACCCTATTTATCAGTATGCGTTTGCATGTTCATGGAAAGAGGATCGTCTCAACTGACGTAATATGTATACACTGCTAAAAATGTCTGTAAAAACACAGAAAAAAACGTGACTATCTGTAAATTTATTTTAGTTCTATGTAAAATGCATTCGATTGAGTTTCTCGATAATCATTTTACAGACATTTCCCTTTTCTTATATCATGTTTTCTGTAGGGATTTCCATGTCTTTATTTAAATAATTTTTTAGGTTATAACCGGTAACTCAAATACATTCTTTTAAAATCTTTCTACAATTGTTTTAGAAATATTAAAGATTAAAATTTGGCTTAAAGATAGTTTTAGTAAAAATTTAAATGTTAGAAAAGGAAAATTCGTCTCTGGGGAGTTAGCGGGGATTTTTATGGAATATCACTTTGCAGTTGTTTTCTTCACCAATTGAATGAAGCTTGAGCACGTGAAACCTGAAAACTGATATTTCAAAAGATTGAAAGAGAGTGTGATTATTTAAAGAATAAATTGTTATTTCAATCTTGTATTACAATTTAAGTAAGATAATTTTCAAATATTTTATAGTCTATTTTATAATTGTCGTTAATATTTATAAAAAATTATAATATATTTTTATTATTAGTAGTAGTAGTTGAAGAATTTCAGTTACATACATTATAAAAAATATATTAATCTTCTAAATACATAAATATTACACAAAATTTAAAAAATGAAGTTTTATCTTCTACATAATATATATATATATAATACGAAAACCACATACCATACATTCAATCCCAAATCTCCTGAAACAGCAGAGAGAAAACAAACAAATAACCATAAAAGTTCGAACTATCAAAACTCTAAACAAAAACTATAAACAGAAAAAACAAAACCAATGGAGACAGGCTGCAAGGCTAAAGAAAATATAAACAAGACAATAAAGACAAGGCAAGAGAATGTTAAAAGTCAATTTTTAAATTTTTGCATTTTTTAATTTATTTTTCTTCTATTTATTACTAAAAAAATCTTTTAAAAATGTATTCTAGCATTAGAAATATATATACATATATATATTGTGTTACTGTTTTGAAAAATTCCTGAACACATTATTAATATTGTTGCAAGAAATTCTTTCATTCTAAAAAATATATAAAAAATCACTCACACAATTATTTCTTACATATTGTATTTTTGAAAAAAAAAAACATATAATGATACGCACATTTGCAATGCATGTTATTATCGGTTGTAAAAGGAATTTTAAATGATATATTACACGAGTTGAAATAACAAACAGCCAAACAAACAAAAGAATTTTAAAGAGCATTTTTCAGAATTATCTGACTGTTGTTGGAGATTTCCCATTCCATAATAAAAATCTCATTTCTGACGACAATGAACTCTATGCCTTATTTATCGTGTGTGAGTTTGACTACTTTAAGAATTTTATAAATAGGATAAAATATGTGATTTTCATGTCAGTTGACTGATTTTTTTTCCATTTAAATTTTTGCCATGTCCCTGAATTCGACACATTTTGTTTCAACTATGTTTTCCGTGGATTATTACATTTCGAAGGAACAACAGTAATGTTATTTTTTCAATTTTCGAAATTTTGTAACTGTTCCTATAACAATAGTGCGGAGTGATAAAACGACAAACATCCCTGGGTAGGTGCCAAAGTTGAACAGGTTTACTCAACAGTGTGAAAAGTATACAGGCTAGAATTCGAACCTGGAACATTGACTTCATGCGCCAATAATCTGCTATTGGGCCATCCAGTTTTTATCCGGCCTGACAAATTACATCCACGACTTCATATTATCAGATTTGCGACACTGCAGCATTTACCGATGAAAACACTTTACCAATGGAAACTCGATTACTTCATGGAATATGTACAGAGTTCAACACGAATTACTGAAATTCCTTAGGTAGAGGTCAATGTTCAAAAACCTTTACCAACTGAGTTAAAATCTCTAGACCAAGATTCCAACTTGGGACATTTGCTATACACACCAACGCAGATGGTATCCGGCCTCTGACATAATTCACTCACTTGTTAGTATCCCCATGTATTTGAACCTGCAGCATTTACCAATGGAAATACGTTACACATGGAAACTCCATTACTCCACGCATATCAACTATATACTCCAATTTCAAATAGAATTTTGTAGACGCCTTAGCTGGAGGTCAAAGTTCACCAAATTTACCCAACTGTGTGAAAAGTATCTAACACATGACTCAAACCTGGGACTTTGTTTCTCCGGGGAAATGCTCTGCCACTGTGCTACCAAGAATATATTCCCCCATATGTGTTCGCAAATCCCATGATACTAACAAGTAAGAAAATTGTGTGAGGCCGTATATCATCTAGGGAGCTCTTTGGCAGAGCATTAGCGCGTATAATGAAGATTCAGAATTCGAATCGTGGCCTAGATAAGTTTCTCTCAATTGGGTGAATTCGTGCAATTCTTTCTTCCACAAAAGTAATATTAATAAATCGGGTTGAATTTGTATATACAAACAGGAAACATGTAAAGCATTTTCCCCAATATATCCCAAATATAAAAACCAACTTTGTTGTGAAATTATTTAAAGCTTGTATAATTTTGTCCGAGAAACTCTATTTTTCAAATTACATGGTATTTTATGTTTATTATATTTTTCATTACTGAAAATCTACTAATAAAACAATTACTATACATATGTTGTTTGTTCAAATTGAATTAATTTATATGTTAAAATCATTTTCTGTAAAAAAAAAAAAAAAAAGACTTTTGATTTCAGAATAATAAATTAAGGTTTGCAAATGTAATGCATTTACTGATGTATAAATAATTCCTTTTGATATACAACTGGATTGAAAACACAGAAAACACATCGTATAGAGAAAAGAAATATACTGTAATTTATTTACATTTTTACAGTCACGTTTCGTAAAAATATATTAATTTCGATAAAAATAAAACATTCTAAAAATTTAAATGAAAATTTAATGAAGCATTTAAAGGGTTACTTCATTTCTGAAAGGGTATAACTTTATACATTGCTAAAAATATATATAGATAAAATATGAGTTAAAGTATTGCCAATATTTACCATTGATTTTGCGAGAACTATGTAACATTTCTTATAAAAACAGATAAAAGGAAAATCAGGTTGCTGAAAAAAATTCCTATTTGAAAAGATTTCTGTACTACATACAAATTTATAGTAGTTTATGAATAAAATTTAAAAAGCGTTCTTTATATTATAAATCCATTAATTAATATAGTTGAGAGGTAAAATTATTGTGCGATGAAATTTATTCTTTAAAAAAACATAAAGGTTAGTGTAAGCGTTTTTTAACTCCATAGTTCTATTTTTGTACATTTTTTAAAGAAAAAAAATCTGTATATCATTTTATTATAAGAACACATCTAATTACTTAAAAATCTTGTTTTTATTGCACCTCTAATACTATAAATTTTATATGTATTTTTGTGTTCTTATTATGTATGCTCATTCTTAATTAATTATTACATAAAGCAATTTAAAATTGGAATAACTTAAACGTACTATGATCAGCTGTAGCTTTAAAAAATATAAACAAAAACGACAAATCAATCTTTCTAGCACGTTCAGTATACTCTAACAAAACTTTATAGTTTAATAAGGAGAAAAATTATGTCTAAATAAACAAGTTGGAAAACACATAACACATTTGAAAACAAAACTTCAGAAATTATCTTAATAGCCAGATAAATATCCGAATTCGTTTGTTCTGTTCTGTATATAATCTGTATATATTTATATACAATGACGGGGGAAAAAATCCCAACACCAAGATAGACTTGTGCTAGATAAACGAAATTTGGAAGACATGTTTATACATCTGAAAAAAACATCTATTCAAATTTCGCGTTTCGTGCATAAGTTTGGCGCTAGTAGCACCACTCAGAACTTGCAAATCAGGTTTTCTTTAAATGCATGCTGTAAAGATCGGGAGCGTTATTTGTCTTCGAAATTTGACGTATTGAGTGGATGTTAGTCAAGAATGCCTCTAAGAACACGAAGAAGCCATTATCAACAGCTCACCGAGGTTGAACGAGGTCTGGTAATAGAGCTACGAGAAGCTGGATTTTCTTTCCACGATATTGCAGAAACACTAGGCCGGAATTTATCCACTGTGTATGATTGTTGGGAGAAGTGGTCAAGGGATGGTACTATCTCAAGAAAACTGGGTTCCGGGCGGCCACGTGGCGCTACTGAGAGGGAATACCGTCGTATTCGGCGTACGCCTGAGGCGCATCGTACTGCGTCTGTGACAGAGATTCGAGCTGCAGTTGGTACCACAGTGAAACAAAGAACAGTTAGAAATTGATTACTTCAAGAACAGCTCCCAGCCAGGCACCCCGTAGCGTGCATTCCACAGAATCCCAGCCATTGCCGTTTGCGTCGCTAGTGGTGTCAAGCCAGAGCTCATTGGAGGACGGAGTGGAGATCTGTTGTGTTTTCTGATGAAAGCAGGTTCTGCCTTGGTGCCAGTGATGGCCGTGTGTTGGTCAGAAGGAGGCCAGGGGAACGTCTGCAACCAAATTGTCTTTGCCTAGACACACTGGACTACACCTGGAGTTATGGTCTGGGGAGCAATTTCCTATGACAGCAGGAGCACTCTCGGGGTTATCCAAAACAGAATGACTACAAATTTGTGCGTCAGTCTGGTATTTCAACCTGTAGTGCTGCCATTCCTGAACAGCATTCAAAGGGGAGTTTTCCAATACGATAACGCTCGCCCTCATGCCGCTGTTGTAACGTAACGTGCTCTACAGAGTGTCGACATGTTACCTTTGCCTGCGAGATCACCCGTTCTGTCTCCAATTAAGCACGTATGGGATATCATTGAACAACAACTCCAGCATCATCCGCAGCCAGCTCTGACCGTCCCAGTATTGACACAAAAAGTACAAAAAGCATGGAACTCCATACCGCAAAGTGACATTCGGCATCTGTATGACACAATGCATGCACCTATGCAGGCTTGCATTAAAAATTCAGGAGGTTAATCCGGCTATTAATGTAACAGAATTTCACATTTGAAATGCATTTTCTTGAGCTTAAATTAACCTGTGATCTTGAAAATCTAATCAATTAAACATGGTAACTAGACAAATGCAATGTCCAAATTTCATTACTATACAATAATTTTTTCTTGGTGTTGGGATTTTTTTCCGTCAGTGTATGTTACGCAGTGTGCTAAAATTTCGTTCAGTTAGGAAACGCCTAGCTCAGTTGAAAATTTCCTTTCAACAATTTTCGTCAATAAACAGAAATGTACTATCTATGTTTTGTTCGCAGTATGCATGCATATAAATAGATAGAATTCATACAAAAATATAATACGCAAAATATTACTTAAATTAAAAGCACGTACCACAACTGAAAACGCATTCCCAGCAATTATTGTTCATAAACGGTACTGTAATCGAGTTACTTTGTGTGCCCCTTTCAATGAAAGAGGAATGCTATCCACAATATATTCTATGATAAGCAACTTACAGTAGATATCAGTGCTATATATCTATTCCAATATCTTTGACATAGTGTAAGATCATTAAAATAACTATAAACGATTTTTCTCCCTAGATCGTTATATAACGGAATTTTTTTAAGCGCTCCTGTAAACGAACAATAAATGTAACAGACTTCATTTCAATACCGAACAAGCCTTAGTAGACCTCAATAACATATATCCATAGCATGGCAATCTGAGCATATTTACGTGAGTTAAAGTACAGGCAGGTGACACACCGTCAGACAGAGGGCAGACAGACACGCCTAATTCATAAACAATTGTCAACTAGATTGCGAAGTGTGACAAAGAAGGTAATGTGAATACTTTATGAAGGAGCTAATTTTAATGAAATGTAATTGAACGATGCAAGTGAAGTATATACTATATTATGGAATATATAATTCATAATAATAGCAAACATCTTACCTGAAAAAAAGATTCATTTAAATTTATGAAAGATAAATAATACAATGCAACATAATGTTAATTTAAATAACGATTTTTTTTCAAGTCTTTTACAATATAAGTTTACATTTTGGAAAATGAAGGATGTATTCTGAATGTGCTTTTTCAAAAATGTAATTAATTTGAGTTATTCTCATTTTTCTTTTTTTTTTTTTTTTTACAATTAATTCCAACTCATATAAATTAAATCCGTTTTGCATTTCTGTTGCATAAATAAACTTTATTGCTTTTTTAATTATTTTGTTGACACAAATGCTGAAATTGAAAGATTTAAAAAATGCCATGAACATAAATTTTCCTGAGGCATCTTTCATTCTTTCAACTCCCCTTAAGTCGTAAATCTTAATGTTATCTTTCCGAAGTTAAAATTTCTTTTTCCCATTTTCTTGAAGAACATTTTCTATATAAAAAAAAATGCATGCATATTTATGACAATAAATCAAATATAAGTATCTAAATGAGCACAATATTAAAATAAAATTCTTAATTTTATTAATAAAGAATCATTTAAAGAGTTGTGTAGTAAATTATTCAGGAGGTATGCCGTATATTTAAAAGAAGTTTTTTCCCGAATTATATGTTTTCGCAAAGTAAAATATTAGCAGCTTTGTTTTCAGAAGTTTTATATGAACATTCCTGTTTAAAAAAAACGTATTTACTGTTTGTTTGAAGTAAATTAGTAAAAAGTTATTTGCTAATATATTACTAAAGATATTTACTAATTTAGTTATAGTTACAAATGTAGTTTAATTAAGTATTAATTAATTTAAAAAATATATTATATTTAGAAAATTTCAACTGAAAGTTGTTTATAGTATATTAATATGTTGTGAAGACTCAAACGGTTAGAATGCATTAGTCTGTTTTTGGCAATCTTAATTAATTTAATTCTCTCATTTATGAGATTTTCCTTCATAATTAGGTCACCTCTTCCCCTGAAATTTTAATTCATAAGTGACAAAAGAATAAGCAAAATGTTAATATATTTTTATCAGATATATTTTCTTTTCAAATTATCGAAACAAACTTATTATTAACTACGTTTTATTCTATCAAGATTTGTGATGTTGACATGTAAATCGGTCATTAGAATGTTTGCTTATAAAATTAAAATTAAAACTAATAAATAAAAATATAGTCATAGCTGAATTATTTGAGAACTTTTAAAAATATCTTTTTATTATTACTATTGTTTCAGTAAATAACTTTGAAGCATATTAATGTATACAACATGTAATTTAAGTTTCTGAATATTACGTTTAATTTTGATTGTCGACTAACATATTCAGAATTATGTTTCCACACAACATACATCGCTAAAAAATTATGTTTATTATTTATATTTATTGCCACAAGGAACAAATTTAATGCAAACATATATACTTTTGATTAAAGAAATCTCATAAATAATAATTAAAAAAAACATTAATTACTCATAAGTAATCAGAAAAAATGAAAAATTAAATTTACTCAGAGGTAATCAGAATTAAACTAGTTTAAATGTAAATATTTTTTTATGTACTCTAATAAATTTAATATATAAGCACATTATAATATAACACAATATATTGAAAGAGATCAAAATATACATTTAAAAATAAAACGAAAAATTCTATTAGTGAATGAAAAAAAAGTAAAATAATTTCACTCATTTGTCATTTTTTCTAAATTTGTATTTATCTAATCTAATAAACCCTAAGTGTGCAAATATACTTCCAAACATTTTTATGCTGGACATACTTATTTTTATAAATATATCTTCTGAGCAATATGCTATAAATTGTGATACATTAACAAAATTAATGTAATAGTTAACATTTGCCTCTTTTAAAGACAAAATCACTCTAAAATATCTGGATAATTCTGCTTTACATTCTTGATCTCGAAACTACTTTACACTTATTAATTAGGTTTTTAATGAATTTTTTTACGTTTTCTAATTAAACTTGCTTCAAATTTGTAATTTTACCTCGATAATAAAAATTTAAATAAATATGTCCAAAGAATTCTAAATAGTAAGTACAAACCTATATAATTGTAACTCCAATCTGGCGTATTGCATTTTATTTAAATTTACTTACTAAGGAGTTTAACATAATTAAATAATTTTCCATAATGGTGAATAGTTAGATTTAAGTAAGGTGATATTTGTATGTATTGAATAACTTTACAAACTTCAATGTCTAATCGTATTAATAAAATAATTCAAAACTAGAAGATCTAAAAATCTTAATATTAGAGTAAATTATTAGCCAATTGCTACAATTATTTCCAGCCCATAGGTTATTTACGAAGGATTGAAATAAAAGTTTTAAAAGAAATCTTCATTGCATATCAAATTATGGTTTTCTGTGAATAAATTCTTCTTCTACTACATTCCTTTAAATGTAAAATAACTGATTACATTTTGATTACTTTTCATTTTTAGATATGTCGTCGTTTGGCTTTGATTTTTTAAGAGAAAAAAAAATATATATATAGATGTAGTCTGCAGACAAGAATGTTTCGGCTATAAAACATTTATTGCTGTATTGAGTTTATCTATCAGATAAAGTATGAAATAAATTCCAAGGTAAGTAATCTGTATTTTAAATGCTGTAATTATTAAAATACAATGGTTATTACCATTGCCGTTTAATGTAAGAAGGGTTTATGTTAAAACATTACTAAACAGTTAGTGAAAGTTAATAATATATATTATCATACAAGAAAAACAAGGTGGTACGTACAACAAATCAAGTCATAATTATTGATCCTACAATTTAATAGAGTTGAAAAATTAAACAAATCGTCGTAAAAATATAAGATGTTCTGTTTATATTTAAAGAAATATTTGAAAAACTTTAATATAAATTCTACTTCAATTTGACTATTTTTATAAAGTATAGAGATAGAAAATTTTTGAAAAAGTACTTTTTTTTTAGAAGAGTACTTTATTTATAGAAGTATGGGTTATTTGATTTTGTAATAAAGAAAGTAAATAAAAATCAGACATATCTGCGGTTGCTTTTAGAAGTGTTATATAAGTTTCTGTTTTCAACAGAAAATGTGAAAAGACATTAAATAGTATTTCGGAATAGAAGGCTTATAGAAAAATATTTGAACTAAAAGAAAATGTACAAAAGAAAGATAATTTGTTCCATTTCAGGAAGTGAAATAAATTGCATTGCGTTATTGCAAACAAAGAGTGATATCTAAAAATATGTCTCAGATTTATGATTCGTTCTCAGTTTAGGAAAAAATAATAAACACTTTCTTTATAAAATTATGTTTTAGACATTTGATTAATATTTAAGTTGTTGGGTATAAAAAACAGCAGTGTGATGTATTTTCTTTTCTCAGGCATACAGATGTGGGGAAACTTATTATTACATTTATTTTTTCATTCAAGAAATTTAAATATAGAGGAATGGATGAATACTGAGAGATAAATGTACAATCATTTTTATGTAATTTCTCTTGATGTTAATTTCCTCCTTAGTTTAATAGAATCTCTTCATTTTCTAATTCATAGTATAAGAAATGCTCAGTCAAATTATTTACTGTATTTATTTTACTCAAATTGTTAAAGTATTTTATTTATTCTTGCTATAAAGTTTGTAATAAATGTTATAATATATAAACAACTTTATTTTTTTCTGTAGATTTAAATTTTTCAAATGTTTTAGATTCTCCGTCACATGTATTCACATGAATTTAAACGCTATTTCTTTTTGACGATCAAGATTTCAAATTTCTTGTGTTTGTTTTTTTATTATTATAGTTACAATATTCATTACTGCCTATGCGTAACTAAGTTCTGAATACAGACTTCTTCAGTTCATGTTTATTTGTGATTAATTGTTTTCTGTTAATAAGACAACGTGGAGAAAATAGAACTGCAGAAATAGGAAAAAATTTTCGTTAAGTTTAAATTTAGTTCAATCAAAATTAAGAGAGAATTTAAATAAACCCAAGAGTTGCAATCTAATACATGCAGTTTTAGTTTTGTACTTTTTTCGCATATTTGGCAATTTAAAATAATAATAATAAATTGCCACTCTCCCCCCCCACACACACAAACAAACAAAAAAGAATGAAATGAAATGTTTTTTGACAGATATTTAATGTTTAAATTAAACTAATTAACTTAACAATTACAATTAATTGATACAATAATTACACAAGTGAAATAGTTCTTCCGAGTTTTGAATGAATTTTTATCATAACAAGCCGTTATCGCATAAGCCGAATTAAGTCGTAATACCAATTTATAAATAATTAAAATAATTTTCTTCTCAGTTTTAATAAAAATTTATTTTTTTTATTGTTTTATTTATTTATTTTAATTAATATAAAGAAATACTGATCAAAATAAAAGGAAACAAACCATGTTTCTTTTATAATGATGCTAATCGTAACTTTGGCAATAATCGACGCTTGTCTGCCGTTGATTTTAGCCAACGCATTCTAAAAACTACCAATAAGTACCTTAATTTCCGGTGTATAAGCCGTGGCTCAAATAAATCTGTTTCCAACCAGAAAGTTTATTCAATAAAATATAACCTATTTGTGCATGGAACTTATTTGAACTTTTCTAATAAATAAAATTTCTGGTTCGTAACAGAATTTTTTTAGCCGCGGCTTATATACCGAAAATTACGGTACGTGGTTTTATTTATTTTCCGCCTCATTTAATTGTAAATTGACTTTATTGCGCTAACACTTGTGAAGAAGCAAAATGTTCATTTATATTAATGTATATTAGAAAGTTTAAACTACATTTCAATGTGAAACTTACCAGATTTCTGGTCGAAGATACTGTTTTATTGCATTGAATATTACCAAATGTTAATAGCGTAAGTATATTTGATTGCACGTTAAGATCAATAATACGTTTTCAAAATATTTCGAAAACTCAATAATATTGTTCTTTTCACGTTCTTATAGGAGAATTGTGTATTTCAACAGACCGTTGAACTAAGAAATTTTACAGCTGCCTGAAAACATACCTCTTACAAACTGATGGTCACATAAGCTATAGTTTGGTGTGACTGGTCCCGAACTTGGATATTATTCATAAGATTTCATTGGAAGCTTGTCTCATAACATTTTCTATTATCAATTTCATTTGTAGTCTAGATATATTCTTATAATATGGAACAAAAAAATCCTCAGCTTACTCTTTCTGAAATTTTATGACATGAACATGGATCAGCAGTTATTTGCTTTAATTCGAAAGCGTTTAATGTGTACTTATTAATTATCACGCGACTTTAAATAATTTCGTAGAAAGAGGTACAATTCCTGCAACGAATATTTTACGTCAGAGTCTGCAAATACGTCTGTTTCGTTTACTAAACTACATCTATCAATTTTTCTATTGTTCCTGAGTGTCGCAAAATAAAACACATAAAATTTATAAATTAAATTTATAAATCAAAATTATAAGATATTAATAATTTCTCCATCATTTGCATTTGACATTTCCTTTTTTATACGCTTATTTTTTCCGTAATTATACGCTTCTATCTTTTTATTATTAAAAAGTCATTGTGATTTAATTTTTTTTGAAATAATAATATTATTCACTGTAATAAACATAATTAAAATAATTCTTCAAGGGATCGCTATTAAGTTTCCTAATTAAAGCTATTATCGGTTTCAGATATAAATAAATATATCTTATTAACCAGCTGCAAAAAATGTCATTGCTTATAAAAATATAAAATTTATTGTTATGTAAGTTTAAAAAAAAAGTTATTTACATGATACTTTAATGCAGAACTAAATCACGTTTCTCCTTTGAAAACTGTACACTTTGAAAAAAAGAAAGATCTTCTTAAAATTACTCGGAAAGTATCTTATTTAACAACACTGGTGAGTGCAATTAACAGAAGATTTTTTTCTTTCAAAAAGTGCTATCTTATACAGAAAAAAAAATGTTACGCAAGTATATCGTTACATTTTTAATATAGATAAAAACTAAAGCAATATTCGTTCATTTAATGTCATAAGTTATTCAAGATAGACAAAAATAACATGTTTATGCACCCGATAAGAAATGTAACAAATGTAAATTTTAGATCAAAATATACTGGGTAATATTTTATAAAATGGTTAGAAGAAATTTATAAAAACGATTAAGTGTGAAAGGAAAAATAACAAAATAGTATAGTATTGATATTATGAAATAATGCGAAAAAATTATTTTTATATTATAAATATATTTAAAAAATATCATTTAACTATGTAAGTTACACCAAATAAATTTAGTTCAAATATACATAAAATGTGTTTAAAAAAAATAAATTATGCATGACATTTTTTATTACTAAAAAATAAATATATACGCACGGTGTATAATGTGTTCTGTTCTTATTTTATAATTAAAAAAATATATCAATTAAAGGGAGAGGATTTTATTTTACTACTATTAGAAATTTATTGAAAAAATCAGAAAGAATGGAAAGTTATAGGCAACTTCGCAACACTATTATATACCAAATTTAGTAACAATTCTTTCATGTTCTTTTTTATAGGTAGTAATTACTGAATCATACACTCTGACATGCAGAAAGTACTTATTTCGTTTTGAGTTAGAGTAATGTGGTTAATTTAAAGTATTTTATTCCGTGTTTCTTGTTTATTCAGTTTAAGTGTATGACAGGAATGCAAAAATTTATTTTGTAATTATTAAGAGTATTTTTCAAAATAACATAATTGATTTATTTTTTAATATAGATGTAGGACTTTTTTTGTTTACAAAAGGAAAAGTTAATTTCATGCAACATCACTTGCTTTTTTAAACATATTTTCAAATATTACATTTTACAAACATAATTCACTGTATTTTTAAAAAAATTAATACATAGAATATATTGTTTTCCTGTTAATAAATTTTCAAATATAAAAGTTAAAGAGATATACAGGCGGAATTTTTAGGTCCATTTCGCCTCAAATACCTGGTAAAACTAAGCTGTGACGCCAGCCGCCCTGACGGGACGTCCGGCACGTACCGACCGTCGCACCCAAGTCCTGAGAGACTTTTATCGCACCAGTAGCATTCTCTCGGTACAGCGCTGCGACCGGCCTAGGGCCGCCACCTGCGGACCCCCAAGCCCTCTTACCCGAGTGAGCGACGACATAGCTCGTTGTGAAACGGCGGAGGATCCCATATATTAGAGAAGACCTCCACACAGACACTCGATGAACCGCCCCAGCGACTTCGTCGCCGAATCCCCAGAAGGAGAGTCGGACCCTAGGTCACATGCTAGGTTTCACGACGGCTCTTGCTTTCCCACGGCGTCCGATCTTTGACATGTATGGAAGGACAAGCAACTAGTTCATCTTCCGTGGTTTCAAATACCTGGAAAGCGAATAAACTACAGCCATGAATGTGGGGTTTAGATTATAAACTAAAAGGCATGCGCTATACAATGAGATACTTCGCAGACTTCTTTATCTATATTTAATATTTCGAGAATTATAGATGATATCTGTTATATATATATATATATATATATATATATATATATATATATATATATATATATATATATATATATATATATATATATATATATAAATATATATATACATATAAAGCTGATAAAGAAGTAAATTTCTTTTTCGGAATTACTTAAAATGTAATGAAGGTAATTATTCTGTTGTATATTCAATTGTTGGAGTATCACAGTTGAGATTTTTTCCAACAGAGTGAAAATATGCCGGGACCAATACTCGAACCTGGGTACTTTGGTTTGCCTTACCAACGCTCTCCCTACTGAGCTATCCCGACGATATCCTGATCCGGCATATCTCACTCTTATTTTCAATGAGTTCTTATTTACAATGAGTTGAAAATAAGAGTGAGATATGCCGGATCAGGATATCGTCGAGGTAAGGCAAACCAAAGTACCCAGGTTTGAGTCCTGGTCCCGGCATATTTTCACTCTGTTGGAAAAATCTCAACTGTGATACCCCAACCATTGAATATAATTTACCCAGTTGAATATACTTTCCTCTGTTCATTATATTCTGTTGTATTTAAATATTAAATATTTGTACATATTATTGAGATGTATTATCAGTTGAGTTTCTTAGTTAAAGTTTAAAAATAAAATGCATACTTCATTTTTAAAATAAAGTCTAATTTTTTACATTCCCTATAAAATTCACACATTGAAGGGGTTTTAATCCCCTCTAGTACGGTAAAACTGAATGGTGTAACTTTTTTTTAAAATAATTATTTAATCATAGACATGTGCTGAACTAATCATATAATTAAATGATATTCTGATACAATCTATTTGAAATTATAGCTTCAAGATGTAAATAATTATACAGTATGCGATTTTAACATACTTTCCACAAATAATATACAAACAATGCATTTCAAAATAGTGGTCGAAACGATTATACAAATTATTCTCTTAATAATTCTTTCTTCAGTATTATAGAATTTTTAATAGAAACAATTTGACAGGGTTAAAATTTATTAAATTATTAACAAAGTACATTAGAAATCATCCTTTGCATTGTTCAAGGGTCACAATAGAAGAACTGCAAATTGTGAGAGAGTGTACATTTTGGGAACTTATTATTTTTTACTGACGGGTACAAGCGTAGTGTACTGCATTGTGTACATTTAATTAATTTAAAAACAATTGTATAGAAGCTGTTATATAGGATAAAACTATGTTTCTATATCCAGAAGTAAAAAATGAATTTAATAAGAAAATGCGTAATATATCACAAATGCATTCACAACTCATGTTATGACGTTATCATATTATATATTCAAAGTATAATTAATAATTAACTACCCAAACATTTTCTACTGCCTACCTTTTACAAAAACACCAACACCGAATATTGCACTTTGTTTAGTATTTTCTTTTGATTATCCCGTTGTGTTTTATCTAGCTTTCATTACAAAAAGCTACCTGATACAGCCTTTCGGAGGAAAACAATTCTAAAAAATGTTGGTATATTTTCACCGATCCTGACCCCCAGACCCCTTAACCAACCTCCGTTGATATATATATATATATATATATATATATATATATATATATATATATATATATATGACATATATATATATATGTCATGATATAACTGTCTTATTTAGGGCGGCCAGTTAATATATTTTTTTTTAATCTTTTAAAATTCAAAAAGATGTGCAAAAAACTTATAAATTGAAATATTTGTTTCTTTTAAGTGTTAGAACATGATACAAGGATTGTGGAACATTTTCGTTTTGGCTATATCTTAAAAAATGGCTGAGGAATGACAGTTTGAAATTCTAGGGTGACTGAGATTTTGAAACAATCTGAAATTTGTTATGCTGTAACTCTCTTATTTCGAAACAGATATGAATGTGACTGATGTGACAGATATGAACTGCTCATGTGTGCAGATCATACCAAATTCGCGACGGAGTTCGTTAGCCAGCTTCCTGTGCCATCTTGTTTCAAAATGGCGGCAAGTTAATTTTTAATTTAAAAAAAATCAAAATAGGTATAAAAAATTATAAATTGAAAAGGATGTTTCTGTTAAGTGTTAGATCGTGATACAAGAATTCTGGAACATGTTTTGTTTCGGCTTTTTATCTTACAAAATGGCTGAGATATGGCAGTTTGAAATTCTAGGGTGGCTGACGATCTGATTTTTGTCATGCTGTAACTCTCAGGCTGAAATTCGCATTCAAATTCAGTATTAACGAAAACCGAGATTGAATCTTTTATGATCGGGTTCCAAGCATTTCAGCTTCGGGTATTTGAGTAAAATGAGTTGAACTTTTAAAAACATGGATTTTGAAAGCTACCTTTTCCTCCCGGTACAGACTTGAAGGACTTTTTTCATTTCATGCAGATTATCAAACTATCATTTTTTCCATAAAGCAATCATGGCTCGTCTTCGTTCCGTATAACAAGTGATTTCCTGTTAATATTATTCTGCTTTTAGATTAAAATCGCCATGTTTTCTTTATGTTTGTTGGTATGCATGTTGTATAAGGTGGATATTAAAACTTACGTTATCCTAAGGGGCACAGGGATTTATTGTGAAGTTAGGCAAAATGAAGGGATTTTAAAATTAAATTTTTAACATTATTTATTGCATATATATATATATATATATTATTTCTACACAAATGACACAAAATAACACAGATTATAAACGTGTTAAGAGAAGAAGCTATTGTGTCAATGTCAGATACAAATCTTTAAAAAAAACAATAATGGAAGTTTGATTATTGAATTATAGAAACGATCTTAATTTATTAAATGAATTGTACAAAATGTATTATTATCACATATTACAAGAACACTAGGCAGCTTTTTTGACAAAAAAAATGTTATAATTAAAAAGGGAAACGTTTTAACACGTGTTAATTCTAAATTTGACATATATTTTATATTTTTCCCTATTCTTTATTCAGAATTTTTAGTCCTTTTTACATTAAAAAAAATAAATCTTACCATAATGCGATAAATAAAAGAAGATACCACGAAAATTGTACTTAGTAATCACGCAAAGTTTAATCCTACTTATTTATGTTCCAGATGAAGCCATATTAATTAATTAGATATTGCGTTACGCGAGTTTATCTAAGCTGATATCGATGTAAAATAATTAACTCAACTCTTTCATAAATAAATAACATAGTTAATATGGATATACATGTTCATTTTTGCTTTGGTAACATTTTTAAAACAATGTTCTGACAGTTTATTTTTACTATATCACTGCAAATGTGTAATTATTAAAATAATTATGAGGTAAACATATCTTAGGCATATTATTTGTATTATATTATTAGGGCATATTATTACTTTCATTTTCTGCTCTCCAAAGCTATTACAGTTCGCCAGAAACATTTCTCACAAATATTTCCATTGATCGCTGGTATAACTGTTATTTGCACAATCACATTGGTATGAATTATTATAATACAGTCAAAGCACCTTATAACGAAATCGAAAGTGCTCCGAAGATTTGCTCGTTATAACGTGTTTTCGTTAAAACGTTATAACGAATTATTTCGTTATACAGTAAGAACTGCCAATTATCCGGACTATTGTGGTCTGAATTTAATCTGAGTATGTAGAAGTCCGGATAAGGGAGACACTCATATAAAAGGCAGTTTATTACATAAGAAATCTCTAAAAGTCGCTTTTGTTTAATAATAGTAATAAAAAAAGTTATGCCTTACGTATTACTAAATAAGTTATGTATTCATATTAAACCTTCATAGGATGGACAACTTTTACTACAAATAGTTAAAAGAAAAAAAGCGTTGATTTAAAAAGAAATTTCAAGATAATTGTTCTTATGAATATATACTTACAATTCATATCACAAAATTTTTAATTAGTGATTATAGGTTTGGATGACTGTATTTCAGATAATTAGAGCTTTACTGTATTACTTTAACGGTATATATATAATATATATTACTATGCCACATGTGAAAAACCAGACAAATTTAAATGTAACAAAAAAATATTCCTTGTAAACTAAAAGAAAAAAAAAAGTAGTGAAAAATTCGCTATATTGTTTTTTTCTCACTTTTCATGCTCGAATTCTTTTCGTTATAAATATTTCGTTATATCGTTTTGAATTCAGTATTCTTTAACGTACTGACCAACTAAATGTTTATGAGAATTTCGTTATATAGTGCTTTTCGTTTTATCATAATTCGTTATAAAGTGCTTCAACTGTATAATCCACAATTCTGTTCAAAATCACTAATGCATTACCTGTCATCATTCCGCATAACCGGGAACAATGCTGAATGATACGTTATCAGTGATCATAGGCGTAGCGTCGGAGGGGGGGGGGGGGCACGGGGGCACGTGCACCCCCTCCCCCAACATTCTGAGTACCACACTTTTAGAAAATGATGCAGTCAGTTAAGAAATGTCTTTAATACAATGCTTGAAAAGCGTAAGTGAAAATATTTTTGTTCTAGGCAAAGTGTTTACGGGAGGATTTGATATTTGACGACCCTTATATCACACTCGAAACATGTTTCTATTTGGATCTTTAACCGAAAAAAGGTGCTTTCAGGCATCTATTTGTCTGTGAAAAATTTTAGACTGTTATTAATGATTACTATTGTTTTGGTAATAGAGAAGGAAAGTTTGCGTTTGAAAGAAATGTTTTAGCAGTCCCAGTTACTCTGCTAGATCTTTGATGAAAGAAATGAACACCACAAAAGAAATTATTTTTTCCTGTCACTTTAATATTCGTAACAACATTCTTTGAATGCTCATGAAAAGAACTGTTAAAAACACAACACATCCCATGACCGTTTTTCTACAACTTTTAAGTATTAGCCATAACAATAGCAAGTATTTCTCGAAATAACATAAACTACAATAAAATTAAATTAGTATTTTAAGATTTTTTTCTTTCTTTATTTTTATCCTTCTCTTCTTTACTCATCATTCATGGACCCTTTTTTATAGGTAGAAGCGCAGGCATGACCATTGAAATGATTTGAAATAGCATACCGTTTTTCATTTTTCGATTAATGTATTATGTCTTGAATTATGAGCCGATTACTGCTTATGACGACCTTTTTTGAACTATCGTGTCAGGAAAATCGATTCAAAATGGAAACTTGGACAGTATTTTTAAAACATCATTTTTCTTTATTGAAAAATGGAAAACCTATTTGATTTTCTAGTTTCTTAATAAGAATACCTGCCAGTTTTATGTGTTGCCAAATAAAGTTAAATTCAGAAATGTGTCAGAAAGTTCGCCCGTTTGGATTCGAGAACAGCCTTAATTAATATTTACCTTGAAATAACCTAATAGAACATCGCTCCAGTTAAAAGTTTATAGTAAACTCTCCAGTTTTATATCCCTTATACATTTTTGTACAGCGTATAATTATCAGAAATGTGTCAGTAAGTAGCCAGTATGTTTCAGAAATGTGTCACTAATATGCAGTTTGGATTTGAAAACGTTAGTCCCGACCGTTAGGCCCGTGTTTATTCGTTTCTAGAAATAATGTTAAAATGGCTGTAGAAAAAAATACTTTCAACAGAATTCTGTTTTGAACCATATATAGAATGAGGAGAAATAAAATATATTACAGCATCAAACTGTGATAAAAAATATATATATATTCTGGGATTTATAAGCATATTTATGAAAATGCAGGAAAACCCTCAGACGGTGAAAGGGTTTGAGGTTTTCCCAAAAATATTTTCCACCGCCTAACAACATGAAACTTTCTGACATTTTCAGACATAAAAGCATGCAATTGGTAGGTACAACTATTGAAATGATTTCAAATCAAATACCCCCCTTTTTTTTCTATAAATGTATTTTATATTGAATTATAAGCGATTGCTGTGCATGACGGCATTTCTCGGGCTCTTGATAGAAATTTGGTTTAGTAATACATCCCAAAATGCCAACTTTGACAGTATTTTTTAAATATATTTTTCCTTTATCGAATGATGAAAAATGCCATTGAATTTCATAGCTTCTTAATAAAAACATCTGTACATTTTACGCGTTGACGAACAAAACATTAATCAGGATTGTGTCAGAAAGTAGCCAGTTTAGCTTTGAGAATTAGCCTTAAATAGCTATATAGTAATTATATTCAAATTATGTTTCGAAAAAGAATTCCCTGAAAGTGGGAAATTCTGTCCATATATTAGAGGTTTTAGCTGAATCTTAATATAGGTAATTTGAATTATGTCTACGAAACTTTTGAAATGCGTTATTAATTACAGGGATGATAATTTCAGATAAGACGGAATTGGCAAAAAAGCATATGAAACGAATGATGTAAAATTATCAGTTAATCTATAGGCAATTATGAGAATTTTTTCACGACAGGGCAACCAGAAGAGCAGTCTTGAAAAATGAGCAAAGAAGAATTCGAACGCCAAATGTACATTGAGAGTTTTTGTTTTGAGAATCTAGCTGTGTTTGTGATTTACTGAGAAAGCTAAACTCAAATATTAAGCAGACAAAGACATTTCTAATGAACGTTGAACGGAATGAGAATAAAATGCAGACAGAATACAAAGTCCATCTCTTTTCTTTTTCTTTTTTTTTTGTTGTTGTTGGATATCTAGTGAGAGTGAAAAATAATTTAAATGAATTATATCAAAGAGCGCGTCCAGTAGACCTAACCAAAGTGACCAATGCGACCGGTTTCTTACCGGGGCGGTAAGTGACCGGTTTGTAACCGGTCGACAGATCTACTGAACGAAAATGGTATTATTTATTTGTAGCGCCACCTGCATTACATTATCGTAATTACGTCTGTATCACATCATCGTAAATTTTCAAGTAACCGATCACGTGACCCAACTAACCAAGATTTTTCTTCGGTTAGTTCGGTCCCTTACCGGTCACTTCGTTTAATTCCTCTGAACGACGTTGGTTGCCTACCGGTTAGCAGCACTGAACGCTTTGGTAACTAACCGACCTGACCGGTTACGTACCGGTGAGAGTACTGGACGCGCTGTGAGAGCAGTTTTTTTTGTTAAAGGGCATATGTTTAAATATATTTTCTTTCAATGGAAGAAAATTGCGACGAGAACTGAAACAAAAGTTAGGATAAATTAAATAAGTAATCAAACGTTAGTTTAAACTGAAAATTAGAGAAAAGGATTAATTTAAGAAAAATATGTGATTGCACATCACACCCTGTCTTTTTGGACTTGTCATATGTTACAGTGGCAGCATCAGCCTTTCAAAATGCAGCAAGTTACTGATGTAAGAATCTAAGGAAGTCGAGGGATAATTCGCTCTGTAATTTAGGAGAAAAAATAAAATCCATCTGAGGACAAAGACTGTTTGACACTGTCTCAGACTGCCATTTTTTGAATTATGTGCACATGATGCGAAAATATGAAACTAACCAAAATGCAACCCAAGATTACCACATTATTTAATAAGAAGACCAAAAGTAACTTTGGGGAAACTGGTAAGTTATGTTTTATTATTATTACTATTTTTAAAAACCCCTACTAATTTTTATTTTTTAATATTCCTAATACGTATTATAAAAAAAAATGTTTTTTAAAGCTGTTCTCAAATCCAAACTGTACTTTCTGGCACAATTTTTAATTCATTTTTGTTCACAAACACATGAAATTGACAGGTGTTTTTATTCGGAAACTATGTAATTGAACGATTCTGTAAGAAATTGAATGATATTTTAGAAAATAGAATTTATAAATTCTGTAAGTATTGAACTTTTCTGTGAGTCAGAAAATCTTTCAGAAATAGTTGTCAAAGTTTGTGTTTTAAGCTGAATCATATTATCGAGCGTCAGATAATCCGGAGTCAGTACAGTAGTATCGTTATATTTTAAGAAAAGCCTTTCTAGTGTGATATTTGCTTTCAATTCCTTTTAAATGTCAATAAAAAATTTTGAAACTTAATATTTTTTTATTGTTATTAAAGATGCAATATACACTATATGGCCATTAATGACCGGCAACTTTCAATTTTGGACATTTTGTCGAATATTTAAAAAATATACTTGTCAGATTCTTCTGGAATTTTAGGATCCAAAAGAACAGGTTTGACTTCATATTTATCATTGTTGATTTGATAAGGAGGACAAATAGGGCACCAAAAAAAATTTAAAGAAAAAAAATAATACTTGGGATCACTCTGTAAAATAAAATGCACCAAATGATCTATCACTACAGAATATACATAGGCAGACATTGTACAATATGTGTATTCATTTGTGTAAGAATAACATATATATTAATATAAATATAGCGATTTAAAAAAAAATTTAAACATTTTTGCATGTTTTTTGCTTATAACATACAGGGTTTTTAACCAAATTTAACGCCAGTTTCAGAAAAATTGACAAAATATAGTAGAAACAATGTAGTGCAATTGAAATGTAAATACATTAAATATTTAAGGAAATATCTACAGTTGTATAAAATATTTTATCTGCTCATGCGCGAACGATAAAAAGGAACTTTTTGCATAATTTAATAGTCAACTCTATGGAGCAACTTGTTAAAACAAATCAGTCAAATATCGTAAAAATTTAGAGAGATATCGGCGTTGGAGTGAGCTGTTTTTTAGTTTCTCCCTAAAACTCGCTAAATGATAAGGGATTGTCCACAAATTGTCATGTGTAATTTTTATACTATATTTCATTTTTTATTGATACTTTAGTTCGCCTTGGAAAACTTTATTGCACCAGGTTATAATAATTTTGGAATGGAACCTTTGATTTTGATAATTCTTTCTTTGTTCAAATAAACTCGTTAGGGTAGTTTTTCAAGGAGAACTAAAGTATCATTAAAAATTGGAAAAAAGTATAAAATAAAAAATGACAACTTGTGGAAAATCCCTTATTATTCTACGAGTTTTAGTGAGAAACTAAAAAACAGCTCACTCTAACGCCGATATCTCTTTGATTTTTTACGATATTTGACTGATTTTTTTTAATAAGTTGCTCCATAGAGGTGACTATTAAATTATGCAAAATGTTCCTTTTTATCGTTCGCGCATGCGCACATAAAAATTATTTTATACAACTGCCCATATTTTCTTAAATATTTAATATATTTTTATTCCAATTGCACTATATTGTTTCTACTACATTTTGTTAATTTTGCTGAAACTGGCGTTAAATTTGGTTTAAAACCCTGTATTTTATAAGCAAAAAACCTGCAAGAATTTTTTTTAAATTTAAAAAAAAATCGCTATATTACTATTACTATACATGCTATTCTTAGACAAATGAATACACATATTGTACAATGTCTGCCTATGTATATTCTGTAGCGATAGATCATTTGGAGCATTTTATTTTACAGAGTGATCCCAAGTATTATTTTTTTTCTTTAATTTTTTTTTGGTCCCCTATTTGTCCTCCTTATCAAATCAACAATGATAAATATGAAGTCAAACCTGTTCTTTTGGATCCTAAAATTCCAGAAGAATCTGACAAGTATATTTTTAAATATACGACAAAATGTCTAAAATTGAAAGTTGCCGGTCATTAATGGCCATATAGTGTAATGTCGTGATGCTAAAACAATTTTGTTATTATAAGATGGATTGATATATCCATTATTATAGAGATTTAAAAATCATATGTATTATTTCTGTTGTCAACATCCCTTTTTTTTAAGCAAACACAGAACGATACATGAGATACCAAATGAAAGGATTTGGAACAGGCTCGTGACATAGTACACTCACATTTCGTTGAAACATGTTTTTTGATTAAAAATTGCTGTTCATGAAAAATTAAATCGGCATTGTTTTCATAAATGAAATGAAAAAGTTTTCCTCAAATGAGTGTTGCTACAAAAGTAAAATACCGCATTATGTGATGCTCAATAAGGATTATAAAAAAAAAAAAAAAAAAATAGTACAACCGTGGCATACGTAGTAACAGTACATTATTTACATAATACATAATGCGTAGTGCGTAGAATACATAATAAGTACAACAAGTATAAAATGTGATGCCAACGCACGGGTTTATTTTATATTTATGATTAAAATGGGAAATTGAAATGTTTAGAAAAAAACACCATTGATCGATCGAAGTAAAGTTATAGTTAATTAAAATTTAAATCAGCATTGTTTTCATAAAAAAAATTAAAGGCTTTTCTCAGTTTTCCTGAAACGAGTGATGTCATCCTCTAAATGCAGTTAAAATACTATCGTTAATTTTCTTTCTCGCGCATGCCTTTTGCTAACTTTGATTAGTTTTTACTGTAACTTTGATGGATTAAATGAGATTATATTCTGGATTCACTAATGTTGTTTGCAGATATTTTTATTCTTAATTTTTCTTAAATTTGAAACCTGCATCTAAAAATTATTAGATATTGCTAAAAAAAAAAAAAAAATATTAGACTGCAGTGCGAAATCCTTGCACGGGTCCACTGGTCATATATATTATTTCTGTTGTCAACATCCCTTTTTCTAAGCAAATACAAAACAGACAAGACACAAAAAAGAATGAGCTATCATTTAAAAGGTTTTTTAATCGGCTTCTGACATAATATACTCCCATTTCGTTAAAACATGATTTTTTAATTAAAAATTCCAGTTAATTAAAAATTAAATCAGCATTGTTTTCATAAATGAAATGAATTTTTTTTTCTCAAATCAATGTTGCCACAAAAATAAAATACCGCATTATAACATGCTCCAACAATGTTTATGAAAAAAATAGAAATAAATAGTACAAAAAAATAAAGTGGGACGTTTCTGCACGGGCTTTTTTTATATTTATGATTAAAAAACAAAAATCAAATTCAAAGGCTTAGAAGAAAAAGATACCATCGATCGATCAAAGCAGCGGTATTTCACGTGTAGCCTAAAATGTATACTTTGTTACGTTAAATTAAATTGTATTTTATATGTACTTAACTTATTTTATTATTTTTTTTTTGTTTCGTGTTTTTCCCGAAACGAATGTCGTCATCGTCTAATACAGTTAAAATACGATTGTTATTTTATTTCCCTCGCGCGTTCCTTTTGCTATCTTCAATCAGTTTTTTCTGTAACTTTGATAGAATAAATGAGACGATATTCTGTCTTGACTAATGTCGTTTACACATATTTTTATCCTTAATTTTTCTTTACAAGTTTAAACCTGTCTCTACAAAATATTGCAAAAAAATATTAGGCGCCAGTGCAAAATCCTCTCATGGGTCTACGGGTAAAACATTATTTGATTTAAGTTTATTAGAATATCATTCATTTCATTGTAATCGCTCATAATTTAATGAAGAACCTTTCCTTATAACCTTCTTAGCATGTGATAAAATGTTATGTAAAATTTCAGTTGAAAGTAGTAAACAAAATTAACGAAAACTTCTTTCAAACGTTGGTGATCATAAATTATGTAAACAGAAAAAATGAAAAAAAAGGATGATGATAATAATAAAGACTTAAAACTTGCGTGCCCCCCCCCCCCCCCAAATTTCTGGCCACGCCACGCCTATGTCAGTGATGTAGCATACAGCATCCGATTTAAAAAATAAGATATGGTATGCGAGAGTATTTCTGCTATGCATTTTTTTACAATGATTAATTAATAATTCTATGTCAATTTATTGCGTGAAAAATTTGTCCATATTCGCATTCGGCCCAAACATCAAATTCTTTCAAAACGAGTTTATTTTGTGAGTTCTATTGAACGTAGTTTCTCGTAATTTATTTCATTGTTGTAAGCCATTGTTCAAACTCTCATACGCTTAAAACTACGTAGTCATATCCACCAGCGCACATACAGCCAGAAATGGCGATACTTAACGAAATTTTGCAAATATGGTGACAAAAATATGTCGCCGCAAATAAGGCCAACATGGCGACAGCTCACTAATTAAAAAAAATCCATTTAAATTCAATATTGACGAAAATTGGGAATTTTCTATCATAGGGTTCCACGCATTTTAGCTTCGTGTGTTTGAGTAAATTTAGCTGAATTCTTAAAAACAAAGAATAAGAAAACTACCTTCTCCTCCCGGTACAGGCAGAAAGGACGGTTTATAATTCTAGCCGATCCGGAAGTGACTGAAAAATCGATTACAAAATTCCATCTTTAAATACAAAAAACTATTTAAATAAAAGAGAATAATTAAATAAATTACAGCATTATGATACATACAACAAGTTCAAGAAGCAGCGATGTATAAGTAGACAAATCCTATTTTTTTAATTTTTGTCAAGAAACTAGGTACTTACGATAATCCTAATAATATTATAAATGCTATTGTTTATGTGAATGTTTGGCTGAAGTAAACGGCAATACGAAGGATTTAATGGTCCTGTATCATTTCATAGGGGAGACTTGGGAGACTTGATCCCTTTTTCAGTTTTTAATTTTTATTTTAGGAAAAAACTAAATTTTAAAAAAATGTTTCTAGCTATTATTAAAGGCTTATGTGTCTTTAATGCTGTAGTATTTTTTTTTATTTTTGAAAAACTATTTTTAAAATAAATATAAATTAATTTCCAAAAAAGAAAAAAAGCATCAAGTCTCCCCACTTACAGGGAGACTTGATCCCTTTCCAAGGGAGACTTGATCCTTGAAACACATGCATTGAAATGATTCAAATTAAGTTATAGAAATCAAATTTATTGTTGACTAACATATCAAAAAAGGAAGAAAAACACACACAAAATTCCACATTTGGTAAAAATCACTGTTTTCCATATGATTGATTATTATTGCTAAAATTAATGATCAAAAAACATTTTCTAAGCTTTAAAAGTCAAACGTAAAAGTCAAACGTTGAAGAGTTCCACCAAGCATGACTGGTTTATGTATATTTTGACAATGTTCGTCATTGCCCACAACACTAATGTAAACATTTTCTGATAAATAAGTTGGTCGGAATTAAGTCCTCTTTTTCTTAGAAAATTGATTTTGCATTCAGATGATGAAATCTTCTTTACAATTTTTCGAAATGACTAATTTTCTTCTTTCTTAGAAATCGCACAAGGACAATGTAACTTTCATCAATTGACAAATTTTGTGTATCTTCGATAATTTCATCAGAATGTTCATTAAGGGAATCTGGCTCGGTTGAATCATGAACACTGCAACTGTTTTCCCTTTCTGAAGATTCGAGGGCTTTCATTTTTAGTGTTTTTACTTTTCTTTCTTAAGATGAAATGAGTTTTTCTTGATTTATGTGTTTTATTCAGTCGGCGATCATATATTTCTTCTTGAATCTTTCTTTTAGTTGGTGTACTTGTCAAAATTTTTGAATATCCTTTATTCTCTTGTTTTGGATAATTAAACTTTAGGGAAGGCTTGTATGTCTTTTGGAGTCACTATGTTCACTTTAACTGTAATTGTATTACTGCTTGTTGGGGTTAATGGTTGATCTGTGACGTAAGACGATAAAAAATCATCTTTAGAAAATATACTCCTGTTTAAGGGATATATGCTAGTGATTTGAAATCCATGTTTTATGTTAGTTGGAATATTGGCTTTAGGGTAGGCAATTCCGTTCAATTCAGAAATTCGATAAATTGTTATTATTTGAGCAGGATGATTAGTGTGTATAGGAATAAGTCCATGATCTAATTTACTTGATGTTTTAAAATATACACACAAAAGATCACTGTTAATTGAAAATATTTGGGAGTGCTTATAATTTGATTCATAGGCATTGTCACTTTCTTGAGATTTTTGTTTTCTCACATAACATTTTAAAGTCATCACACATATGAATGGATTTGCTACACTGTTAAAACTGGATCCATCTATTACAGTCTTCACTGTTGCCTGTAAGTCTGCGATATTGATGCCTTTTCTGGGTTGAACACGTATTCAGGTTTATAAATAATTGGCATGACTGTAAAAAGTAAAGATAAACACATAGTTCTTAATCACTGCAATAAAATGAACCCTCTATTGCAAAAATTAAATTTTTAGCTCAATATATATATGGACATAGGGTATTTAAGACTTGGTTACATAACACATATTAAATGGAATTATACGTTTCTAATTTATAAATAGGTTTCTGACTAAAAAATAATCCAAAAGTAACAACAAACAAATCTTGCACAGTCACCATGTGCTTGCTAACCATCATCTGCAGATATATGGTAACTTTCCAACTTTGCCAACCATCCAAAATCAAGGTAACCATAATCTAACTAATATTGATATTGTCTAAATGTGTCTTGTAAGTTAGGATTAGGGGTTAATAAAATTTAACATTAATATAGCTTAACTTTGGGGACACTTGATCCCCAGGATCAAGTCTCCCCATACAATGAGGATCAAGTGTCCCTAATGTGCATGTGTTGGAAAAATAATTGTTAAATCAAAAGTAAAGAAACCGTATTGGATTTAAATAATGACATTTAAGCAGTAAGAAATGTTAGTACATTATATCAATCAACTTGAGTAATTTAGTTATATTTAGCAAAAACTAAGAAACATAAACTACCTACAGAAAAAGAAGTTTGATTGTAAGAAATCAAATATTCTTTTCTTACAACAAAAATGAAAATGGGTATATGAAATTCTGCTGTCAGATCTGTTGACAAGGAATCACTTTATTAGTGTTGCCGGTTTCAGAGACTTAATTGCATTTTTTCCTTGGTTTTAGACCTCGGGATCAAGTCTCCCTAGGGATCAACTCTCCCAAGTCTCCCCTATAGATGGATTATAACACAGGAATGACCATAGGGTACGTGTTATTAATTATTTTCAAATATTTTTCTTAATAATTTAAAATTTCATTATTTTCAGAGAGAATTAATATTTTCCCTGTAAAATTTAATTAACTATTTTACGTTGCTGAACATTATCGTTGCCAAAAAATACAAAACCTGGAATAATATTTTCTCCAACAATTAATTTTCAATTTAACGATTTTCACGTGAAAACTAAAAATTAAAAAGAATACAAGAGAAGATGAATTGTCGTAATATTTTAAACAAAACTATGGAGTGTTTGTTATTATACATGAAATATGAATGTCGGTTACGTTAACAAGAGGTTTTCTAACAAAAATTGAGTTATAAGTAGAAGAAAAAATGAACAATAATTATATAATTAAAAAAATATTTCTGGACCATGGAATTGTGAAAAAGTTCCTCTTTGGATGGAACAAATATCGCATCATATTGGAAATAAAACATACCATTTCAAGTACTCCTAATACAAGAAGCATGAAAAGCAGTATAGGGTAGGTCGGGGCACATTTACGCGGGGTTTTTTTTGGCAATGAATTTTCTAATTTTTATGTTTTAACTTAGGAAATTTTAGACATCAGGGTTTTATAAAGCAGTTAATAAAGTCAAAATTTGTGTATTCAGTTGTTGCCATATTTGTTGGATTTAATTTAACGTGCAACGAAAATTAATAACATTTATGTTCATACAAATACAGTTCTAAAAATAAAAGGTAAAATTCTGCTAATGTTCATATATTTGTTTATCATTAACTAAGTATTATTAGTTCACAATAAGTTTTAATAAGTTCAACACAAAATTTACTCACCTTGCCAGAAAACAGGTTATTCTTTCCACATGCTAGACCGAAGCTCGACTGACGCTCAAAAAGTTGCGAGAATACCTACTAGGGAGCAGCATCAATCTGTCATGACTGGTGGCGTGCTAGTTATAACTCGTTTCGGAAGACGTGCACTGCGTAAACGTGCCCCGGTCTACCCTATAATGAAAGTAGATAGATAATGATGTCATAAATGTAAGATGGAAAAATCTGAAATATTTTTTATCGCTACTAATTTATAAGCTGAATGTAAGATACAGCTACAGTTTTCTAAAAATATCCACATTATGAATGCCAGGAAAAGAAAATTAACAAGAATTATATCATTAAAAAGAGATTTCTCTGTGAACACAGGGACGTCAAATTTGAAATAAAACGGGAATTTTCAAATAGTTTTTAAAGCAGCATGAATCAATTTTATACATTGCTAATACAAAGATCAGTAAGTATAATAAATAGACGAGTTTCAGGCCATATTTAAAACGAAAAAATTAAATATTTCTTTAACTATCATGAATATTAATCATGAAAGTTTCTGTAACCATAGAGATTAGAATTTTCTGCAAAAATTCCTATCATTATTATTAGGAAAAGAAAAATGAACACGAATCTATTGTACTAAAATCTGATCGTCTGTTTGTATTTCGCAAATACTCCTGTTAGATTATCGAATGCAACACGATTTAATTAACGCCGGATATCATTGATCCGAGGTTGTCATATAAACTCTTAGAATTTAAATTTTTCAATTAGTTTCCGATTTAAAATAATAATAATAATTGTTATTATTTGTAAATGTTAACAAAATTTCTCTTAAAACGGTAACTAAATTACTCCATTTTTCTGGATAAAAAGGCGAAATAAAACAGATAAATATATTTTTCACACCATTTTCTCATTAAAACTCAAAAAATATTTTTTTTCAATTTGAATAGGTTATGAAAACAAAATCTTGGTTACAATAAAATTTTCAAAAAATAAACACATATTTCCACATATTCAAACTTTATAAATCAAGTTATTATGAAGAAGAAAAATCGTCTGCAAACATATTGTCATCTAGAAATAAAGATTTATTTCAAGCTATCGATTAAACCAAAGAAACAAATTTAAGTTCCTTGCATTTAGATGTACAATTTATTGCTCCCTATTCACAAGAATTTAATTTAAAGAAAAAGAATATACTATTTGGAATGAATTATTTTAGAAGGATGGCTGTTAAAATGTTTCATAAAATCGTTTAAAGGAAAATGGTATGTAAAATTTACATTTGATTTTACAAATTCGTCGATTTCCACGATTTTTGTTGGTACTCCTTTCACCATTGATTGAAGTTTAATTTTCGAGGTTATTTGGCACAAAATTTAACTTTTTTTTAAACTGAGTTTCGTCAAAGCCCCTATAACAAAGAAATACCGTATTGACTCACATGGAATGTGATAAAGAGTTAGTTAATTATTTACGTTTTTAATTATCGTGAGTGAAATATTTTATTTAATTAATGCATTTATTCTTCTTCCAATGTTACGTTAACGAAAGTCATAGGTACAAAAAAGGGTACATAAAGGTACAAAAAATGAGTGCAAAGTCCTACTGACACTTGTACTGCTTTTTTTAAGATCTACTGTTCAAGAAAGACAACTGCACTTCTTTTGTGTCATGTTCCCTGATCTTTCGGATGCAGTCTGCGTACTCGTGCATAATCATGCTATCGGAATTATTGCATTAATGTTTCTGTGATTAAACGAATTACAAAAGAAATCTGCGAATGTGTGATAGTATTCTTCTACATGTTGCCACGCATATCGATGGAAAAATATCTATAAATTTGCCAACTTGAAATTAAACATAAGTTATGAAGCACACTAAGGAATAACAATATATCTGCAGTATTATGATAATTTTCATTTACGCCTAGGACAAAAATGATTGTACTAATTTGGTAACTGGTGTACACTGGAATGCAATAAAAAACTAATTTTATATCAAGAAAAATACGCAGATGGGCGTGATATTTTGTAGAAAAATAAGTTTATTTGCATAAAAAAGGCTTTCCGTTGTGGAATAAAAAAATAAATAAATAATATAAATAAAACCGAACAATAATAAATTTTTGCAATTATTTTTTTTTTAAATTATCAAATTTTTTTTTTAATTCTATTTTGAATAATGTGGTCTTTGATATTGTATAATTAAAATTAAATTGGAGGACTAAGAGACGCGTGCACTGTAAAGTTTAGATTAAATATCTTTTTATTTATTTGAAAACGGAAACTGAAAACATCCACTGTCTTTAAAAAATCCAATTTCTTTAAAATGGTATTTCATCTGAATATATTTAATAACTTAATTTAATTTTTCTGAATATAAATCTTAAACTACTGAATGACGTGATGAATTATAAACATTCATAATCATCTTCTACTGATTCTAGCGGACAATCTTAGAATGCGAGTCACAGCAGTATGCTTACTTAAATGTACGTGACTGTTAAGTTCTTAAAATGTTAATTTTAATAATTGCTAAAATCTCATACTTTTTATGATAAAGACATTCAATTTAATCTCCGCAGTTAATTTTATCATGCAAGTTCTTCTTTAAATTATACAAAAGTATACAGTTTATAAAGATAAATATATGTTTATTCATGCATAAACGAGGAAGGAATGCTTTTGAAGAATATTAAAATTTAATGTAATGTTATGTTTTTTAATACGTTTTCATTAATTTTTCGTCGAATATAATGTGGCGCAATGTTAGGTATGAGAAGTCTTTATATCTAATAATTTTGGCAGCTATATGTTTTTTCTGTTTTCTTTTTTAAAATAAATTTCTTTTATAATGTTTTAAGGGCTGTAGGTAGTATTTCAAATACCATTTATGATTTTTCACTGCATCATATTACAATGCAATAAAAGTTAGTATTACTGATTAAATTAAATATATATATATATATATATATATATATATATATATATATATATATATATATCTGAGATCTCGATAATTATTTTTCACTTCATGCAGATTTTCAGATTTTTAAAGAAGTATCAGTATAAAATTTAATAATACCGAGATGAAAAACAATTTCATGTTGATACTAAAGTAACATTATGGCGAAAATCAAAATGTACCAGTTATTGTTAATGTTAGAAGTAATTTACTGTTTTGTACTAATCTAAAACTAAACATGTAAATAGTGTTTAACGATAAGTGTTGGATGAAACATTATAAAATGTGTATCTATAGTTATGACGTTTGGTACTGACATTAAAATAGGAAAACATTTTGCAAACTACGTTAGTGTTACATTATGTATTATCTCTATAACATAATTTTAACCTCTTAACATTTATTTAGACATTTCGTGAAAACAAATAGAAAAAGTCCTTCCGGCCTCTATCGGGAAGAAAAGTAGCTTTCCTATATCTTCGTTTTAAAATTTTAGCTAATGTTACTCGAAAACAGCAAGCTAAAATGCAAAAAGAAACCGTTTACAAAAGATTCGTTAATGCTGAATTTGAATAAGAAATTCGCCAAATTATTGAGCAATAGCCAAATTGGTTTCATTTATGACTTATTTTGGTCGCCAAATTTGACGATATTTCGCCAAATGTCGTCAAGTTTGGCGAGAATTTGGCGCTAACGGATATGAATATATAGTTTTATGCGTATGATTGGGAAAATTATTACAACAATGAAATTTTTTGTAATGTGATGTCTTGTTTCAAATTATCAGCCACCCTAGAATTTCAAACTGCTCTATCTCAGCCATTTTTTAAGATAGAGGTAAACCAAAAAATGCCCTGGAATCCTCGTATCAAACACTTAATTTTAAAAAATTGAATTTTTAGCTTTTTGTATATTTATTTTAGTTTAAATTTTTAAGTGGTCGCCATTTTGAAACAAAATAGCGGACCAAGCTGGCCAACGAACTCGGTCGAGACATTGGAGAGCTTAATACACACAATTAGTTTCATCAAAATTGATTTATAAATACGAGCGTTATCGTATGACATAGGTCATATATATATATATATATATATATATATATATATATATATATATATATATATATATGGATATATCTCTGTATATATACATATATATATTACAAAATTTAAATTTTTTCCGCAATTATTCTACAAAATTTGTCCATTCAATAATATTCGGTATATAACCCAGCTTATTAAAATAATTCTCATTCTTAAAATAGCCTTTTACTATGCATATGTAAAGCCAATTATTCCTAATCCACTTAATAATATTTATTCGAATGTAGTTATTCTAAAAATGGCGATAGCTCTTTTAATTTATTCTTTAAATAGAACATCTTTATTTTAATCCATTATTAAAATTCATTAGTATTATTCCCGTGTGGTCAAATTGCTATAACTTCTTTATTTAAATGCTAAAATATCGTATCTCTTAAAATATTCCGCTCAAAAAACCTTATTTCATAAAGTTATCCTATTATTAAATATCAAATGTCTATTAAAATATTTCCGAAAAACTTTAATTCTTTCTTTTTTTTTTCCCCTTTTATAAAGATTCATTTTCTTTTCTTCTTATTATTTTTATTACGTATTAAATTCGAAGTTTAGCTACAGCCTCAAAAACAGATAAGCTCGTTTGTTGATATGACAGGCATCTGGTACGAGATTATGGAATATTCTGGACGGGCGTAGAAAGTTTTTGCATTTTACAACAAAATAAATCCACCGGAAATATTGATAAAGTTCCAAAAGAGACCTTTTGATTCGATAGAAGTGGGTCACGTGACGTATTCTGTATTATTACGCAAGCTAGTTTAAAAACACGATCATCCTGATTCGGAGAGGATTTTTTCGACTCTGGTGTTTGCTAAAAGAATCGGGACGGATTCTAGAAAATAATGGAACGTTGTATTTTTTTTCGTTTAGCGTTGGCTAATGAGCATTTTCCCTGAAGAGATGTCTTAAAACTGGAAATAAAAGGTTCTTCGACAAAAATATGGACTGACATTTCTTGTTGTTGATGATACCACACTGCCGCCTGATGCGAGCTAAAAGGGAAACCAATAACATAGATAACCCTATTTATCACGAGCACGACTGCCTTCTTCCCGGATTTGAACTTGGAAACACGACATTAATATAATAAGTCGGACAGGATGTTGATCAACAGAAAGTTTGTGTAGTTAAACGTGAAATTTGCCGATTAGAAGAATATGTTACGAGGACGTCTACGCCATTACAGCACGTTTACGTCTGGTGTTTTGTTATTTTGTACTTTTATAATAAATTAAAAATGGTCAAGCCTAAAAGAGAAAAGAAGAGGAAAAGTTGGCCTAAGTGAAGTTGTTGCTAGAGAATATACTATTCATCTTCATAAGCGTCTTCATGGTGTTGGTTTTAAAGGATTGCGAAAAAGCAGAACTTTTGTGTTATCAAGAAATTAACGATTTTTAGATGTGTGAAACTCTTAGATGTGTCACGATTTTTAGATGTGTGATCCTGTGAAATATGCTCAAGAGTAACTGTAAGTTGGTATTTTTATTTATTTGTATCTTTATATGTTGATATTTATTAGTTTATGTTATATTTAAAATGTTTTCTTTATTTAATAGTCTACTTGAAATTTAAAGGTTTTATATACTATGTTATACTGATTAAAATTTTGTTTTTAAAATTTATTTCTGTTGCAAATATTTAAGTGTTGTTAAGGTTAATTAATTTATTTGATGATTTCGTGTGATACGTCATTGTAATATTATAGACAGCGGTATAATTTATATTTTCATGTTTTAAGAACAGATATTCTTTAAAAAAAAAAAAATCTATTATTTTTAAAATGTTACTGAGATCGTAAATTACATATTTATTTACTATTTCGTTATTTGTATGGTATATAGTGTTATAAGTTTAAAATTTAATGTTTTTAAGATCCGGATATTTAAAAGAAGATCGAGTTAACTCTTTTGTTAGATTAAATATTATGGCAGAACCAAAATTTATAGCATTTGATCCAGATTTAGGAGTTGAGATACAGGCGTGGTTAAAATACTTTGATGATGCTTGTGAAAAAGAAAAGAAGGATGATGATTGGAAGTTTAAAAATATTTCTCAAAATTTAAAGGGAGAAGCTCTTAAGATTTACATTAATGATTGCCTTAATTGCACTAAATACGAACAGATAGCTGATATCTGAACTGAGAATTTTATTAGGGTAAATATCCCGAAATTTTCTGAATTTTCTGCTTTGAAATTGGATAGTTTAAGTAACTTAGAAACTTATTTTAGAAAGAAAATTGAAATTGGTAGGAAATTGCATTTATGTGAAACTATATTACTACAAGGATTAACCGATGGTTTAAAACCAGAATATCAAAATTATCTAATTGTTAACCCTCCTGAGAGTACAACAGAATGGTATAGAATTGTTAAGCAATTTGTGGAAGTTTCCACCCCTGCTGTTACAAGTCCATCATTACCAAGTAAACCTAATGCAACTAATTTTGACATTCCTCGATATAGTGTACAGCCTAATAGACCAAATTTTCAACAAATTAATACTCCTAGGCATTGGATTCAGTCAAATCGGCCCAATAATCAATTTAATTCTCCTCGAAACTGGGTTCCTCGACCAAACTATAATTTTCAAAGACCTAGAAATTTCCAAAACGGAGTACAAAACAATTATTTTCAGAACCAGTACCCATCTAGGCCATGTAGAATTTGTGTAAACAAGGGTATAATGAATGCTTTTCACGGGGAAAAAGAGTGTATTTTTAATAACAACTCAACACCCTCTGATACTCTTCCAATTGGTACTCCTAATATTTGACAATTAATTGTGTATGGATATACGAATAATTATAATTTACCATGTGTCGTCGATACCGGTTCAACTATCGCAATTTTACCATTAAAGTTTGTTAAAAAATTGAATGCTAAAATTGAAATTGTTCCTCCAGTTACTATTGGTCAGGCAAAGGGATTTTTACAAATTAATCAAAAGTGTAGTATTCTTCTTAAAGTGGGTAAAATCCAAAAATATGTTAACTTTTTAGTATGTGATACAGATTTGGATTACTGCATCTTGGGGTTAAAAGAATGTTCAAAATTTAATTTAAATATAAATTGTAAGAATTGTACAGTAAAACAGGGAAGGAAGATTATAAATAGGAGTATATCCATACATGATGAGAGATCACTTCATTTTAATACTGTAACTGTAAAAAAACTACAACAAAGTAAGGATAACTTGATAACTTCTGATTGTGACAATTTGAATTTATTTAATGATGGTAACTTGATAACAACTTATAATGAAGATACTATTTCATGTAAAGATGAGTTATTAACAAATGGTGATAGTAATGAGAGTTTAAATGGATATAATGATGACAAAGTATCACCATATACTAATGAAAATTTTGTGAATACTCAGGACTTTTTTGCAGCTAATTACAATGATTGTAACGTGCAGCCTGATTACAGAAGTTCAATGACTCCTCAAAATTTTCGCGATATTAATGATTATAATTCAGATTTAATTGGGGAAATAAATTTAATTGAAAATGGGGATTTAAGGGAAATAGTTCAAAATTATAGGGATATTTTTGCAAAACATAAATATGATGTGGGTAAGATAAATATTGAACCACAACGCGTTTTACTAAAATCTGACCTACCTATATCTTTGAGGCCCTACAGAACTTCCCCCTTAGAGGAAAAAGAAATAAAAAATCAAATTCAATCTTTGTTAGCGGCTGGTCTCATAAAAGAAAGCAATAGTCCTTATTCTGCCCCCGTCACCTTGGCTATGAAAAGAGAGGAAGGTAAAAAGACCCGACTATGTATAGATTATAGGAAATTATATGCAATAGTTAAAAACGATGCAGAACCTTTACCTCTTATCGATGAAATTTTAGATAAATTGAGTAGTGCCCAGTATTTTTCCACTTTGGACTTAGCCTCTGGCTACTGGCACATACCAATACATCCATCCGATACAGAAAAATTAGCTTTTGCCACCAATTTTGGCCTCTTCGAATGGCTGGTGCTCCCCTTTGGTATAAAGACAGGGCCCCCGATATTTAATAGAACCATTAGAAGAATCCTCAATAAGTATAAAATTGATTTTGCTTGCCATTATTTCGACGATATCATAATTTTCTCCTCCTCTCTAGAAGAACATTTAAATCACTTAGCAAAAATCTTTGAAATCTGTAAACTAGAAAATCTTAAACTTAAACTTTCTAAATGTAAACTAAATCAAAATAAAATTAATTTCTTAGGCTATGAGATCACCAATGGGACTTTAACTCCAGCTAATACCAATATTGAGACAATTAAAAAATTGAAACCTCCCTCTAATGTTAAAGAACTACAACGATTTTTAGGTTCCATTAATGTTTATCACAAATTCATAGATAAATATGCTGAAATTAGATACCCCCTCAATAAATAACTTAGGAAAAACACAATATGGGAATGGAACTCAGATTGTCAAAACTCTTTTGAGAAATTAAAAAATACTCTAATTGCAAAACCAATTCTAAAAATTTATGACCCAAAATTACCCCTCCATATGTTTGTAGATGCCTCTCAGGTAGCAGTAGGTGCAGTTCTAAAACAACCATTGAAAGATAATTTTTTGCATCCTATTGTTTACCATTCTAGAATTTTGAAGAGTTATGAACAAAATTACTTTATAACTGAATTGGAATGCCTTGCTATCATAGATACTTTTGATAAGTTTTATCACTATTTTCATGGTACTAAATTCACAATCCATACCGACCATGCATCTCTGGTATGGTTAAAGAATGTTAAAAATCTAAGAGGTAGACATTTTCGATGGTCTTTAAAACTTAGCATGTTCGATTATGAGATCAAGTATCAAAAAGTTTCTACAAATGTCGAAGCGGACATGTTGTCACGAAATCCTGTTGCTTATCTTAATCAACATGTAAGTTTATTATTGGACAAAAAAGAAATTATAGCGATGCAATATAAAGATAATGTTTGTGACAGAAAATACAAAAAAGAGAATGGGATTATAATTATTCAGAGAAAAGGATTAAAAAAAATAGTAGTACCAATGTCACTCAGGAGAAAATTATTACATATTGCTCATGATAATTTTGGACACTTAGGAATACAAAAAATGCTTAACTTAATATCTCCAAACTATTATTGGCCCAACATGACAATAGATATTACACAATTTGTTAAACATTGTGATACATGCCAGAGAAATAAAAAACAAAAACAAAAAAGATTTGGCTTGTTACAAGCTATGTCAGCCACAGATCAACCTTTTGAATGTCTTTCTATTGATACTGTGGGTGGATTTAATTATTACAATTCAACATAAAAATTCTTACACATAATAATAGATCATGCAACTAGGTTTGTTTGGGCTTTTCCATCCAAAAGTGTTACTACCGAAACATATACTAACTGTTTAAAACAAATTTTCAATATTCAAGCACCTAAAACAATACTTAGCGATAGACATAAATCTTTTAGGTCTCCAAGATTCAAAAAATTCCTCAGAAAATATCATGTTCAACAACGTTTTACATCATCACATCACCCCCAAACCAATGGGAAGGTAGAACGAGTGAACCAAACTATAGTTACTAGACTTAAATGTAAAGTTAATTCCATTTCTTCTAAAATACCTTGGACTAGATTATTAGACCAAGTCATAAAATAATACAATAACACACCACATTCCATAACCAAATTCCCACCTGCCTATTTATTTTATGGTCAATTACCTTATGAATCTCCTTTAAAACAAAATTATTACCCTCCTGTTAATAAAGCACTCAAAATTGCAAAAGCGCGAACTTGTGAATTCCACCTTAAAAGTAAAAGACTCTATGATAGAAAATTTGTTGAATCTCCACTAGAAATACAAGATTATGTAATTTGTGAAGAATTTAAATATCCTAACACTAGAAAATTAGAACCTACTTTCTCTGGACCATACAAAATAATAAATAAACTTTCTGATGTGACCTATGAAATAGACAAATTTAATTATCAGACTAAATTAAATTCAGTTATTGTACATGCGTCTAAATTACGACCCTATTTTTCACCAGATAACTTCAGACTATTTCATGAGCAACCCAAACAACAATCAAAATCACCACAGACATCACAATCACCATCACAAAATCAAACTAAAGTAAAAACAATAGAATAAATTCTAATTCTTTAAATATCTCTTATTACTCTAGTTTCAACATTATCAGGTATGTCTTTGGTGTACAACAGAGATATTACCCATTTTTGAAAGTTTAATATTTTAAAATTTAAAATAAATGTCACAGCTTTTATTTCAACATTGTGGTTATATTTTAGCCTGATCAACTAAAATATTTACTTGTTTTTGAAAGTTTTTGAGGTTGAGTAGACACCTTATGCAGGCATAAGATGTGTATTTTGATTTTAGGAATTGTCAAATTGATGTTGAAAAATGAAATTAAATGTTTTAATTCTATATCAAAATAACCTATTTTTACTTTATTTACTTTTTCTTAAACCAATTGTTTCAAAAATTTAATATTATGTTATTTACTTCAATAGATAATCAAATAGTAACCGTTTATAAGTATTTCTATAATTATACAAACATATAAATGATTGGATAGTGATGATGTGATTTTACAGTGATTGTTTTGGTGTGACAATAGAAAATTAAGTATCTAAACTAATTGCCTTTGTATTCCATTTCTCAGCTAAAATTAACATCTTTTATTTGTTATTTATTGTCTTTATTTATTCTAAGTTTGCCAAAAAAACAACTCTCTGCATTTAGGATATGAATACTTATAACTTAACAGTATAATTTTGTAAAAGGGTATCAGAGGAAAAAATTATTGTAAGGAACTAATGGTTGAGAGTTCAATTTCTAAATATTTAGATTTAAATTTATTTGGATTTTGAAATTATTATATATATTTTTTTTTGTATACTTTTGACTGGCAAAAATACTTTCTTATATAATTAAAAAAATAAGAAATTTATTTATTTGCTATGTAATTATTTTATCCTCAACCAATATTTTCCCTAACAATAAATAAACAAACTGTGATATTTTCTTAAATTATACTGATGTTATTATATTATTATTTCTACTATTGAATTATATTATGAATTACTACATATGTTGAGAAGTATTAGTTATATTGAAAGTTATTATTGTTATGTTTATGAATTGAATTTTATTATAGCATTTATTTATATTATTGAAGAGTTATATTATTTATTAGTGAAAAAATGTTTGACAAATATTAGTTAAAGATGGTGGGATCCCAACAGAAATATAACAAATCCCACAGGAATATAACAAAGATAACATATTCCAAGTACAATAAACGACCAAGAGATAATTTGACTTGTTTATTATGTGAGAAAATTAATGTGATACTTAAGAGAAGATGTTGTGACAAGTGCTAGCATTATAAGGTCATTATAAAGTATTGGTAAGAATGACTACAGTTTTAAAATTTTGATGGAGTAATGTCTTTATTTTCAGCCTTTACATAAAAACTGTATTTTTAAGAAAGGGACTGCAGTAACCATTTTTTTAAAAAAAACAAAATGAGGACTTACCACGATCCAAGAAAGAGACTGAAATAAAACAGTTGGATCTAATGAACTCAAATTTGAATTAAGTCGATTTTTTTTTTTTTAAACTTTGTTTTAACAATTTGCTAGTGACTACTTATTCTAAAGCTTGTGAACTTGGTAAAAGCAAAATTCTGTTACTATTATTATCCTGTTTTTCCTGTTTATTAATATTTATTATTTATTGTTATTGTATTTTTCTTGTGCACTTACAAATGGTAAGTGAGATTGTAACCATTTCTTGTATTATTTTACAGGGGAAATGCTCGTAGCTTTATTTTTATTTATCTATTAATTTTAATTGATTACTATTATTTTATTTTTGTTTTTGTCTTCCAGTTCTTCAGAAATTCCCCATCTCCTTGCTGGCAGTCTCTAAATTTATACTAGTCAAAATTCAAATTTCTAAAGTATTAAATTTATATTGTCTGAATTTATAGTTACTTAACTATTAACTTCATCCAAAATCTTTAGGGAGGGGGGATAATATTACAAAATTTAAATTTTTCCGCAATTATTCTACAAAATTTGTCCATTCAATAATATTCGGTATATAACCCAGCTTATTAAAATAATTCTCATTCTTAAAATAGCCTTTTACTATGCATATGTAAAGCCAATTATTCCTAATCCACTTAATAATATTTATTCGAATGTAGTTATTCTAAAAATGGCGATAGCTTTTTTAATTTATTCTTTAAATAGAACATCTTTATTTTAATCCATTATTAAAATTCATTAGTATTATTCCCGTGTGGTCAAATTGCTATAACTTCTTTATTTAAATGCTAAAATATCGTATCTCTTAAAATATTCCGCTCAAAAAACCTTATTTCATAAAGTTATCCTATTATTAAATATCAAATGTCTATTAAAATATTTCCGAAAAACTTTAATTCTTTCTTTTTTTTTCCCCTTTTATAAAGATTCATTTTCTTTTCTTCTTATTATTTTTATTACGTATTAAATTCGAAGTTTAGCTACAGCCTCAAAAACAGATAAGCTCGTTTGTTGATATGACAGGCATCTGGTACGAGATTATGGAATATTCTGGACGGGCGTAGAAAGTTTTTGCATTTTACAACAAAATAAATCCACCGGAAATATTGATAAAGTTCCAAAAGAGACCTTTTGATTCGATAGAAGTGGGTCACGTGACGTATTCTGTATTATTACGCAAGCTAGTTTAAAAACACGATCATCCTGATTCGGAGAGGATTTTTTCGACGCTGGTGTTTGCTAAAAGAATCGGGACGGATTCTAGAAAATAATGGAACGTTGTATTTTTTTTCGTTTAGCGTTGGCTAATGAGCATTTTCCCTGAAGAGATGTCTTAAAACTGGAAATAAAAGGTTCTTCGACAAAAATATGGACTGACATTTCTTGTTGTTGATGATACCACACTGCCGCCTGATGCGAGCTAAAAGGGAAACCAATAACATAGATAACCCTATTTATCACGAGCACGACTGCCTTCTTCCCGGATTTGAACTTGGAAACACGACATATATATCTACATACCGGGTGGCCCAGCGGGTAATGTTTGAAACAAATTAAAAAATAAAAACAAATAAGAGACATGAGAAGAATTTAATGACGTTTATTGAATGGACATATTGGGCAATTAATGATAAAGAGTTTCGAAGTGCCCGCCATCTTTAACAAGGACAGCAGTTATGCGGTTCTGGAATCCAACCATTACTCGTGAGCAGGCCTCACTGTCAATCGTGTCGACAGCAGTTGTAATGGCGGTTTTGAGTTCTGGAAGGTTCGTCGGACTTGTCTGCCACACTTTGTTCTTCAAATAACCCCATAGGTAGTAATCGCAGGGGTTCAGATCTGGTGAATATGGGGGCCATTCGATACCACCTTGGAAGTGCGATGGGTAATCTAACCCAATGATTCAATCGCTAAAATGCTCATTGAGCACCTCGAAAACATCCGCCGTACGATGTGGTCTTGCTCCATCCTGCATAAACCAATGAAATTGGACCAAGTCATGACCATTAAGAAAAGGGATGAACTCCTCGTCCAGGAACTTTCTGTAATTCGCCGCGCTTAGTGTTCCATCGATGAAAATAGGGCCAAACACACCATGCGAGAATATTGCACACCACACAAGAAATTTTTTCGGGTGGAGGCTTCGGAAAACAGTGATCTCCGGCCTTTCTCTGCCCCAGTAGTGATAATTCTGTTTGTTCAGATGGCCATCCAAAGTGAAGTAGGCCTCATCTGAAAACCAAATTTTCTTTACATCGATTTCACCTGTTTGAAGTTTTTCAAGCATACGCTGTGCAAACTCAAATCGTCTTTGTGTATGGTCTTCGTTGAGAGGTTGGGTTACTTGAATTTTGTAAGGCGACAATTCGAGCTCTTTCATTATTCGCTGAAGTGATGTACGCTTTATTCCCAACATTTCTGCTGCTCTCCTTACAGATCGGGTCGGATCGGCAGCGAAAAAGTCGTCGACGACCTGTTTTGCACCGTCTGTGACCACAGTAGCAGTGACTGTAGCCATAGTTTTTTTATCGTCTTCCACCGATCCAGTACGTTTGAACTTGGCATACAGTCTACAGGGAAGAGGATTGAAACACATTTTTCAGAACAAACATGGAAGCAAAAAGGAAAACATTTGTACCGTAAAACGCACAAAATGACTCACCTTGCCATAGTCCTTTTGTTTAGCCAATTCTTGTTGTGGAACTTCTCCTGCCATGCTCGTTGAACTGCCTTCACATTTTCATCACATCTGGCCATTTGTAGCACAATAAAGACGCGAACATCCGTCGAATATTTGTTCATGTTTACTAACGAGAATCTTCCGCTAAAGCGCACCGCAGACTGAAGGAACATCACATTTACAATTGCCCACTCACCGAAGCATGCGCACCAAGTTTGGCTTCACTCATGTGCACCTAGCGCCATCTATTGAACTTTGTTTCAAACATTACCTGCTGGGCCTCGATTGAGCACCTCGTATATATATATATATATATATATATATATATATATATATATATATATATATATATATAACCATTAATGAAACACCAACTGAAACTTGAAATTATGATTTAGGAAGTAATAATTTATTGACAACGAAATTGTAACCCCAGTACTATGAATATAGATATTAAATACTTATTTAAAAGAAGTAGAAATTAAATTAAAAATTGAATGAAATAAATAGAATGAATGAAATTTGTGGAATTTATACAGAATTATCAAGTCCCAAATGCATAAATTCCACAAATATATATATATATATATATATATATATATATGGATATATCTATCTAACGGAGGGGGGGTTTGGGGTCTGGGGGTCATCTTCGGTGAAAATATATCGAAATTTTCCGGAACTGCTTTCCTCCGAACGGCTGCAATAGGTAGCTTTATACTTTTTTGTATTGAAAGCTGCCTAAAATTACAAACAATTTTTACAGACTAAAACACCGGAAAATATTTAATGAAAATATTTTATTTAAAGAAGTTTGACTCTGACGAAGAAGGGAAACGGGCGGACTCGTAGCCGACAAAAACTATGATACCGGGATTTTCATACTGATTCATCATTGGGACAAATACCTCAACATGCATGGAAGTTATGAGGAAAAGTAATAAATGTGTAATACTTTCATTTCTGTTTCATATTGTCATTGATTGTTTTTTTTCTTTTTCTTGTTGTGCATTATGTGCGTTACTTATTGATATGCCCTCGTATTTATGAACTTGATGTTAAAGTTTTTTTATTGTTTAAATATTAATTTAATATTAAACGAATATAGTGAAATACATTTTGAATAAAACAATCAGAAAAAAAATATTATTTAATCAACTTATAAAACATATAAAATTTTACCTATAATTAGAAATATTTTTAAAAAACTGTATTTGTTAAGCTTTTCCTGTCTTTTTGGTGCATACTGTAACAAGCTTGTAGAGATGTTAAAATACGTAAAAGTAATAAATAATAAAGTAGTAGCAACATTTTTTTTATATGTAAAAATCAGCAAATAAAAAGCATATAATATATGATGTAAAATATGTTTGAGGAACTATATTTTCTATGAAGATAGGAAACAAATATATGTACATTTAAATGAAAATATATATATATGTCTGTATGAAGGATAATCATATTTAAAAAAATAATTCATAAGGTCTTCATTAAATGAAAAATACATTGTATTTTTGGTAAATTTTGTTATATCTTTAAGCTTATGCCAATTTTAGAAAAAAAATTCATGTGGTTAAATTACATAAATCAGTGTAAGATGAAGTAAAAAAAGAAGCGAATACGCAAGGAGTTTTAACGATTAGACATGTATTGTAATTCATACAAATAATCAGATTATGAAACAAAATATCTATTTTCAAAGGATGGAATTCATTTTTCTTACAATCCAGGATTCTCGAACGGTAGTACGTGTATACCAAGTTAACATATGCCATTTTCAATGTCATTCTTCACACAAAATGGACTGTCATCGTTTTGCCGCTTTATCCATTAGTTTTGTGGATAGTATTCTAAAAGGTTTTGTCCATATATACTATATATGGTGATAACTGCGTCTCTAGTTTCTGTTTTGGGTAAATGAAACATTGCAAATCATTTTAAATTTTGGAGATTTGTGGATGCTGAGTTTTCAGTTGATATCAAAGTAATATCAATGATATTTTGAGTCAAAATATTAAGATTAAGAAAAACTTAATTTTAAATATTATGATATCTCCAATTCTGATTTTGTTATAATCAATGCGATAATAAGATTTATTGTTATTTTTATTTAGGTTGCGCTTATGTTTTCAAGAAATATACTTTACGGATCCAATGATAATCCCATTTTGACCATTTCATCCACAATATTTTTTTTAATGTGTAATTCATTTTTTAGGTGCATTCGTAATTATATAAATACGTAGAACCTATAGTCGTAGTCTGGTCCGTCCATCCCTCCGTCTGTCTATCCGTCTGTTCGCATATAACAGCGCAAAAACTACCCAACCAAATTGTTTGAAATTTAAGATGTATTATCTTTGCAAAATTTTATTGAGACATTTCAAATTTCATGAAAATCGAATCAAAACTTTAGGAGATATTGATAAATATATTTATTAAGAAATTTGAATTAAAAAAAATCGGCGCTTTCTTGTTATAGGAGCTTTCGAGGTTTAATAGTCAAGCGACCACCGAGATACTGATTTTATGACAGAAATTAATCTGCAGACGATATAATTCATTTCACAGAATTAAAAATCATCAAGATCTGAATATTTATATAACTAGTTATAGTACGAACATTTGTCACGTTTGACGTACGATTTCCAACTTGTTTATGTAGTGCAGTGATTGTTTTGTGTTACATTATTTAATAACAAAAATAACTGTAAATACTTCTTTCAGTTTTATGTCTGTTTCGCAACGTCTGAGTATACATTGTTCTCTTTATATCCTTAAGTATTTTTATATGGCTTAATAACAAAAAATATATAAATATCCTTCTTTCAATTTGCTGGCTATATTGAAACGTATCAGTATCCATTCTTATGATTTTATCTATGAGTCCCCATATGCTTCTTTTTTGAATATATCGTTTAGATGAATGCTTAAAACGGAAACTGTGTCCCAGTTGTGCAATTTGTATGGCTTTGCCATTTCCTATGTGTATAATTATATTAAATATGCGTGAGATATTTTCTATAAAAATGATTTGCACATTTTTTGCCAAAAACTAAAATAAATATTTGAAGCTGTTTTAATGCAATTGAGTTTTAATATTTGAGAGCAGCGATTTTGTGTATTTTTCTAGATGCATATTTAAAGTTAAATATTTAGAATTTAAATTGTTTGAGTAAGTGAACATTAATGGGATGAGAGTAAAAATTAAAGTTTTCTTCTGTAGAAAAGGGTGTTTTATAAATTCTAAAAATAAATTATTAAATTGATATTAGATTATTAGAAATCTTTACTTTAATATTTTTCTTAATATTAATGTGCACATTTACTATCAATTAAATTTGCACTTATGGCCAACTTACAAAATAAATCCAATTTCACCAATCTATAACTCTAATTTTGATTTTTTTTTTCCTCCGGAAAACATCTGAAATCTCAATTGCGGCAAAAAATATTTTTAATAGTAATAAGAAAAAAGTTTTGAAAACAGATATTGTAGAAAAAAAGTCTGAAGCAATTTATGAGATTTTAAGCAGAAGTGTTAGAGAACATTGACCTATATTCTCATTTAATATAAAAAAAAAAGTATCGAAATATTGAATTGCAAATTTAAATGCATTTCGATGAAAAATATTTTTTTTTTATTTAATAGGGGGGCTCTGCCCTCTATGAGCTACGCTCGCCAATCCCCGCTTAGACACCGCAGGCTCTAAAAATAAGGTAAAGCTAGGATAGTATGCATTTCGATGAAAAATATTTTTTCTTTATTTAATAGGGGGGCTCTGCCCTCTATGAGCTACGCTCGCCAATCCCCGCTTAGACACCGCAGGCTCTAAAAATAAGGTAAAGCTAGGATAGTATGCGCACAATTCAAAAGAATAGCAATAAAAAATCTAAATATTAATTGTTTGCTCAACTATTCATGAATAATTTTTACTTCATTTTTTTTATGCATTTCCATTGCTATTTCGTTATTGTTATGTTGCAAATTAATAGAACAGTTGTAATAAAACCGAGAAAGTTATTTTGCGCAATCTATCCTTACAGGGTTGGTGTGATTGCGCACATGGGTATGAGAGATTGTTACTAATAATAACCATAATTAAATTGTTAACAATAATAATTACACTTAAATGACATTGCTGTAAGGTTTTTGTGAAGAAATATTATTGTAATAGGAGTGAATATTTCAACCTAATGATTAAAGAATCAGAAAAAGGAAATAATTTTAAAAACGATTAAAAAATTTTAATTAAAGGAAAAAAAATAAAAAATCAGAAAAAGCAAGTCCAAATAAGATTACAAAATAAAATTACTTAATATTGTTACTTAATAACACGTTTAACTTAAAATTAGTCCATTTTCATTTTTCAATTTTTATGCAAATTTACCAATAAGCTGCGTAATCTCTCCTAGCATAGAAACTAATGGGAACACTGCGCCCTCTCCCCTAAGTAGCAGATGCGCAAACTCTCCAATTTGTGTAGGAGAGATTGCGCGGCCTTTTATTTAAACATGACCTCATCTAAAACGAACCGTTGATGTTCACATTGTTAGTCTAGATTAGTAGCTTATGAGAAATCGTTTAAGTTAAAATATTTTGTACTATTGACATTGAATAGAAATTCTGATGAATAGCTATGAAAATTCAAGCACTTATTTTGGGAAAACAAAACAAAATAGCAATACTTTGTCTTAAACGCTCAAAGCAATCAACGTGCACTTTCAAGTAGACACTCTACTACTGTTGTTGTACAACTACCTGGAGTCGCTGAGCGCTCACTCTGCTCCTTCCCCCCGAAACTCTAAGTGCGCAATCGCTACGACTGCGTCATCTCTCCTGTCTTTACCTTACGCTAATTTGCTCCTTTTTACAATATTACGGAAAATTGAATTATAATTAAATGACCTGTGGGGATCTTGTGAAATTGTTTTCTGAAACTGGGGGATTTTATTGCAGAATCAACTGCTGTCCCGACAGATATCGGCTGTTTTTGCCGAAAAGAATTCGAGTACATTTCCGCTTACTGGCGTCAATTGCTAAAAGGGAAATTTTCAACTGTGTTACGCGTTTCCTAATTTAACTAAATTTTGGAATACTATGTAATAAAATATGTATGCAAATCCGTAGATCATATAAAGGGCTGTAAAAAAGAATTTAAGTATTTTTCTTACATGGTAATCGCTGAAATTTGATTTTCATACGTGTTATGCGCTTTCCAAATTGTTTTACATAGGTAACATATTTCACCTCGTTAAACGGTGAAATTTTGCTTCAGTTTTCTGCATCTGTTGGGAAGTATTTCATAATCGTTGAGAAATGCTAATGAAACCGTTGAAATCGTTAGGAAGTGTTTCATAACAAATGTATTCCTATGATGCATGATTTCTCCATTATTGTTATTTCGTAGAAAAGATAAATGCTAGGCATTTCATGTCTATAATATTAACGGGTATGCGTCAAATAACTAAAATTCACTTTACGCCGTCGAAAACTTTAGAGTGTCCACATGGAGAAAAAAAAAATAAAATCTTCACTCAATTTAAAGAAATGTATTTCATTCATTTGATGTTTTTTAAACTGATTTTATCGCAATATGTCATTGGTATTATCATGCTTTAAATTGGAAATACTTATCTAATTGTCTTTCTCTATATATTATGCTCTTGAACTTAAAAGTTTGAATTTTAATAACTAAGAATGGTCTAAAATCCGGCACAGAACGAATAGTACCCTCCTCGAATTGGATAAAATATGTTACTCCTCCTAGTACCAGATTTTAATCTTTTTATAAGCGTTCTTAGTTTTGCATGATTGGAACCAGAAATCTAATTCTAAATGTAGCTTTTCACTTGATGTGTATATTTATTTTAATTATAAATATTATATAATCATTATTTTTGTCTGGCTTGTAATACGATAAACTTCAAAACAAATACAAATGGGATAAAAAATGACACCAATAGTACTAGAGGAGGGTTAACTCGAACCTACATTCAAAGAAAATGAATCCATATTTTAATACAATTATGAAATGTTCTAAAATCAATTTTATATTTTATATTAAAAAATAAACATATATGTGCTGATTAACATTCACACATATAGGTTTTTCCTATGAAAAAATATTCGAATTTTTTTCTTTTTTTGGGGGGAGGGGGGAGGGGAGATATAACAGACCCCAACCTCCAAGAGTCGAATCCCATGCCAAAACCGAGCAGTTCATGACATGCAACGAAGAAAATAAGTATCAATCGTATTTCGGCTACGAATTATCGAACTTCCGATAATATCGCGTTATCCGGCTCTATTCAGGACTCTAGTATGTATCTAGATGCTAGTTTTTGCAAAAGTTTAGAAAGCATTTTCAGCTACCGAAACTAGACTAAATTAATATTCGCTACTGACCTTATTGAGTAAACTTTACTCTGCAGTTGCATCACCCGATGAAGTCTGAAAAGCCAGTATGGTTTTGCGATTAATGCAAATCATTAAAACAGAAGGTGGACATATTGACAATTTATTTATAAGCATACCAAGTATTTTTTGAAGGCACATTGGATATTAAAATGTAAAATACTTCTAATAAATGTTTTAAGCGCACGATGTTTAAAGTGTTAAGCGTTATCTGACGACGAATTTTGTACAAAAAGTTTTTAATTAGCAATCTCGTATAATTTAAGTTAACTGTTGCCGAAATCATGTCTCATTCTGGACAAAAGAAGGCATCCTAGGGTCCTTATTTTTCACTGCACAGTTACAATAAAATTATTAGGTTACTATGCTTATCGTTTTTGGTTGAAGTTATAGTTTTTCCTAAGAAAGTTGTCTTCCAAATTCAATGTTGCTTATTGCTTAAGACTAATTCAAAAATGAATGAAAGCAGCATTTTATCTTAAAAAGATAAAATGAGGCTTTCATTCATTTTTATTCATTATGAAGATGTCAGACCTTTGAAATTTGAAATGCTATAATTTATGTATAATCAAAATGAAATCTAGTTAAAAAAATTCAAAACATCCATGCTAAAAAATAAATGCAATGTGGCGACTGCCTAGAGACTCTCTTATTAGGGTAGTCTAGTTGTAAACGTGTTGTCCGGTTTCTAACACTTTTGCGAGAAAGTACCATCTATCTATCTTTTTTCTTACTTCCGTAAAGCGTGATTGAAGCTAATTGAGTCCGATTACTACAGTTGTTTTGTGTAGTAATATGCTTATTAGGTCGCTGTGGTGGACTAGTCAGTATATATACGGTTGTAGAAGTTTGTTTCAGCGGATTTCGCAGAGTCTCTCCCTCTTGCTGCTACAAGAGAGCTTTCTGTGTTTCTTCAAGCCTCGTGCCTCCGTAACGTCGTCTTTGAACGAGTTGGAATTGAAAATCATGAGTTAAAAGATTGAGGTCTTGGTAAGAAGATTACATTTATAGTTTTCACAATAAAAATAAGTTAGAATCCACGTGATTCTCTTTAGTGATATCGCCGTATGTTTGCAAGATAGATTTGTGATATAGTGTTTACATATTGATCTGGGGTGAATTTTCTTTGGCTCCTACGAACTGCTAAAAAAGCCAGTTTTTTTACATAAATGTAATTTCAATATAGTGATTTTTGTTCAGATTATACATTCAGATTTATCTGTTAGTCGTTAACTTATTTTTCACGGCTGCACTGCCTTGATCTTTTTCTGTTACTTTAAGTAAACTTGTGCTTTATCTTAAATTTGTACTTAATTACTAGTCTTTCAAGTGACATGTCCATAGGTTACGCCAAAAAATAAATGGAAATTACACAAAAAGTCCCTACAAAAAATTATCGATTACCTGTGCATTTTTTTAACTTATTTGCATTAGAGTTACATTCTAATACGATAATGATTTCTTTACATAGTTAAAGTTATTTACTGATAATATTTTATCTTAGCAGTATATTTATTTAATTACTATATATCATTTAATATGTACAATTGAATATTTATTTTGCTAGCATTTTATGTTACATAATTAAAAGTTATAAGACGGACTCCACGTACATTTATTCGCATAATTCTTGATCTATAGAGAATAACTGATTCAAGCTATCCCTTGATAAATGCTAATTAATTAATCTATTGGAAGTATACTTATTAAATTCATATACATGACTTAAGGATATTTATGTATTTTAAGTCAGAAAGTATATCACTTTAATGAAACTGGAGTTAATATTGCATATTCTTAGACATAGTATTTAACCAGATTGGTTCGTTGATTTCAATCGATGATGTTAAATATAATACAGAAAATTATTTCAGAATTCAATGAATTTTATACAATTTATCTTCATTTTGAGAAATACATATATCGCAATTTATGTATTATATTATATATTTTAAAAGGTTATAAGAAATTTAGTTTAAAACATATTTAATACGTTCATTTTGTCAAAACGTCACAGAAGACTGATTGAATAGAAATGTAGATGATACTACATGGATTAATATTGATTTATATATATTTTTTTGTTTATATATTATTTTTTCATAATCTTAACTATTAAAATTGTAACTCAATATATATGTATTTTCATCTATTTCTCCATTATTTTTACTTAATGATAGATGAAACGAATACCACTTATTCGTAGGGATCGGATTATATAAGAAAATCTCTAGGTATTTTGGAGTTGTAATTGAATTAAGTGTTATTTATTTATCTTATAATCTATACTAATAAAAGAAAGTTTCGCTCTGTGTGTGTGTGTGTGTGCGTGTATGTTTGTTTGTTTGTTTGTCTGCGATGACTAGCAAAATCTAGGCCACCGAGAAGTCTGAAAATTTAGGTGTGGATAGCCCAAGGTCTGACCATGTAAACCTGAGTCTCAAAATTTTGATATTTTGATAATTACTCAATATATTAATTAGAATATCATTAAACATCGCATTCAAAATGCCATCTATTAAATTAAAATGGCTAAAGATACAAACTTCTGTTGTGGAGGATTTGCAAGCGGAAATGAACGAATTCGAAATTATTTTACTAATTAGCGAATTTTAAGAAAACTAATTAAGATATCAATTTGAAAATTTCAGAGCATATGTAAAAAAAAAAAAAAATCTGCATCGGACTAAGCAATTTTTGAAAAATTCGTCGGGTAATTTTTCTTAATTAAAAAAAAAATGCCAAAAATCTGCCGGCGCCAGTGAAAAAAATTCGAGACAGTTTCAGACAGGGGTCTGCTTTCATTAAAAACTTAACTATAAAGAGATCTCTCCTCTGGCCGATCCCTTCATTTAGTTTGCGAAAATGAAAGGAAATAATTGCCATGTTTTACTAATGAACAAAAATTTAGATAATTAATTAAGAAATAGATCTGAAATTGTGGTTGCGAATTGTTGTCATGCGCCGGCTATTTTAGCGTAGCGTCTTCGTTATGTTCTAATTATCAGAAAAATGTAATTATTTTTTTAATGATCGCGTTAATGCAGGTGAAGGTGGTTTTCAAATTATTCATTATATTTGCGGGTATGGGGAGGGAGAGGGTTAATGCCTTGCTCTGAGATTGTTATTATCTCGGGCCCGCGCAACTCCGGGCGAGTAGCTAGTATAAAATAAATTCTTGTAACGATAACAATAATATCAGTAAATTGCTTTGACAAAAAGGAAGAAAGGGTAAAATCATGCGAATGAATATATCTTTATTGATGCCATTTTCACACTAAATTTGAAAAGAAAAATATTTTTGTGTTTGATTGCAAGATGGCTACAAGTACATTGCTTGTTGAAATTGACTTTATTTAACCTTTTGTCAAGTTCCCTTTCAAGAATACATGCTAAATTCAGACAGACGCTGTTCGAGCCCCTGTTTAAAGGTTAAAAATATCTAACATATATTTCCGTTCATAAAATAAAAATATTTTTGAATAAGTGTGTCAAAATTACAGCATTTCTTTTCATCAGCTCCAAAACTCGAAGACGAATCTCCGAAGTGTTTAATGATTCTTATAAATGACACCAGTAAAATGGAGCATTTTAACTCCGAAAACTGCAAATTTTTATTACAATTAAATCAAATTCGCGTAATCTGAAAAAAGTAATTATCTACAGATGACTTCGGACTTGTTTTAATAAATTTAATTAATTTATAACTAAAAATCTATTATAACTAAAAAATTGTCGGATATGCCAATCCCAAAACTTTCTTCTATCTCATACATGTTAATGCTTCAAAATTCACTATCACATCGCCAAAAAAAAAAAAAAAAATCACTATTTTTCGTCATTCTGTTGTACGTCAGCTGCTTGCGAATCGTCGGGTTACCTAGATGTGTGCAGCCTATGTATTAAACTAAGAAAAGTCCTTCTGACCTGTACTCGCAGTAAAAGATACCCTCCCTATTGTTTGGTTTTGAGATTTTAGCTAATTTTGCTGAAAATACACGAAACTAAAATGCGCGGTACCCCATTACAGAAGAGTCATTCCCAGGTCTCGTCAATATTGAATATGAATGGGAATATCGCAAAATTAGACAGACATAGCCAAGTTGGCCTCATATATGACAACGTATTTTTGTCGAGAAATTTGGCAATATCTCACCAATTATCGCAGAGCTTGGCGAGAAATTGACGTTGGCGAATATAAATACATAGTGTTAAGCATGTAAAGTGTTGAAATGATAGTTACAACAATGAATGAAAATTTGGCGAAACCATATTCACTAAAACTCATAAATTAAACCCGTTTATGAAGGAATCCTGCTGTATTGTTCCAAAATGTCAGCCACCCTATAAATTTAAACTGCTATATCTCAGCCAATTTTTAAAATACAGGCAAAACAAAACAAACAAACAAAAAAATGCTCTGGGATCCTTGGATCAAGGCCGAACGTTTAACGAAAAATTTTTAGAATTCCTAATTTTTTTGTACAACTTTTTGAATTGAAATCTTTAAATGGATATCACAGCCCCTCCTCCAATATCCCCAAATTTAACTGGGAAATTGCAGGCTACAGTCGAAAACATATAGAAAAAAATTGGTTCAATTATCTGCATAACTTCATACACTTTTCGATGATAACAGCAGTGAAATTGGAACGAAAATTGTAACGCAGCCCTCCCCCCCTTTCGTCGAAAAATACTCAAATTCAACTGCGACCTGGAGGATATGTTCAAAAACATATACAAAATAAATATTTGGATCAATTATTTGCATAACTTCATGTACTTTTTGATGATACAACAGAGAAAATGGAACAAAAATCGCGATCACAGCGGCCCCTTTCGTCGAAATATCCCCCAAATTTAAGTGGGACTTGCTGGCCATAGTCAAAAAATAGAAAAAAAAATGATTCAATTTGAAGCATAACTTCATACACTTTTCGATGATACAATGAGGACGGACAGACAGACTTTTTCTAAAAACGTGTTTTTCGAAATCTCTGTCGCCTAAAACGTATAAATCCGTCTAAAACCAGAAGTCGAAATAAATTTCGATTACAATACTTTCTTCTATTTTAGATAGAAAAAAGTAACTATCAAGCGAAGACATTTTAACGCTCCAAAGTTAAACGACCGTATGCTCTACAAATGCAAAACATCACATTTTTGTACAACTGGTGAATAATGAAATCCCTCTATAGAATATGCACGTTCGAATATTTTGTTCAGAATATTATAAAAGATACGACTGATTATATCAAAATATAACAATTTAGAAAATTAAATTTGTCTATTGTTTGTCCAAATTATTGCGTCTAACGTTATTTTAGCATTACAATTCACAAGAGAGATTAAACTTAAGGTCTTGCATCTGTAGTATTTTAATTTTTGTGGTATCTAACAAGGAATGTCTCCTTACTTGCATACTCAGAAAAAAAATTGGAAAAATTACAGAAAACTATCTTTATGAAGATATATATGTTTATAAACGATATTCCTGTGGAACCTCAATCTACCGTGCGTAAACAAGCTTAACTTAAATAAATAAATAAAAAAATATGTATAAATTGAGTTTGGTCTTTTAACGATGGAATAATGAATAATACCGATATCACTAAATTTAAATTGATAAAAATTGTTTCCAACTCAAAATTAAAGTCTGATTTAGACCACTGAATATTCGACTTCGGTATTTTTTTGAAGGAGACAAGCGAACAATATTGTTGCTATGGAAACAAATTTAATATAGAAATGTTTAACGACAGTGTGTTTCATCGACAATTAATTTTTAAATATACATAAAATTATTCAACTGGTGAAACAGTGTAAAACGACTTCAACAAAACGCAATTTTTATATATTATATAAGCTTAAAGAAATAATAATAAACTATAATTCATTAAGTATTGCGCATTGAAACACTTGTTTAACAAGGAATTTCCAAATCCATTAAAAATAGCTTTCATCGCTTACATTGCTCGCGTGGAGCGGTCGTCTTTACGAGCGAAATATTCTAAAGTGTTTCATTTTCTTTACAAATTTTCTACTGGGATTCCGCAGCTAAATTTTACTGATCCTTTATAACGAACAGGAGTAGTTTCATTTGCATTTTTTTCAAACTATTCTGAGTATGCACTTTAAGGAGACCTAAGTAACTGACAGGATTCACTTCATGCGGCGCAACAGAGGTGGATGACGGGCACTGGGTCACAAAGCTTCACCACAATTTTGATCTCCACCAGAAGTTAAAAATCCCCATGATCTGAATCCTCCCTTTTCCCACTTATTAATTTCGCATTAAGCGGATTCTCCAAACAGCTATTTTACGTGGAGGTATATGCCACCCACGCGGAAAGTAACAGTAGCGCATTCTTCGTGATTTGCTTTCCGACCATATCACAACTGCGCCCCACATTGCTTCGCTCCCCTGTTCAGGTGGGAACTTTTGCTGTACTACATATTAAGACAATAGGAAGACAAAATGAAAGAGAAATGAAAACAATGTGGCCACATTGTTTTAGATTTACATTCATATAAAAACATAACATAGAGTCGTAAGTAGAGTTGCAAAAAACCGGTTTATTCCCACGTTTATTTCCAATAGACCCAGTTTATTTCCAGGTTTATTGCCAAAAGACCTGGTTTATTCCCAAAAAACCAAGTTTATTCCACAAAAACCCGGTTTATTGCCAGGTTTAAACCGGGTGTTTTCTAGCCTTTGCAACTCTAGTCGTAAGGCGATAAGAAGAGTACAATGATGAAAATGTACCAATGAAAATGCCATATCTTTCTGCAAACAAAATTTTCTGAAAATACAGCTTCCATAGTATAATATTAAATTTCAAATATAATTTTTAGAAGGCTTAAAAGCACTGAGTTACAGAAAAAAACATAACATGTTACATTTTCTTATTTTGTAGAACATTCCAAATACCAATTTATCAGTCGTCGAATATATTTTAATCACATTAGATTAAACGATGTTGTTTTTAGTATCCCGTAATGAATAAAAATCAAGACATATATAAATAAGGACATCTCGTTGTTTTTATATGTGTTATTTTTTTAAATTTAACTTTAAATGGTCTTCGGATAATCGATAAGCATTTAGCAAGGTGTAATAATCATGTACGACCCTTTTTATATAAAGTTAATTGCTAACATTCTTTCTTTTTCAATCTCGCACGTTTAATATCTTGGCAAAGGTTAGTACTTAATAAATTCACTTTCAATAACGAACTCAAATTACTTATTAAATATCCAAATTTACACATAAAAGAAGTGTATTTTTAAATTATATAAACTTTCCGAAACAATAGTTTCAATTTTTTTATCAATTTATTGTTAATGTCTATGAAAAATCAAACCATTTACATTTTTATTAAAATATGACAAATTAATGTACGTAATTGCTTTTAAAAATGAGTAAAGTTATATTGTAACAGTTATAAATTAAATTTGAGAGAGAAATGTATTGAAATAGTTTATTCAAACGGAATTTTTTAAATGACAAATCTATAATAATTTAGTTAAAATTTAAAATTGAGAAAATGGAAATATTATGCTTGAAATTTATATGTACATCCCAACATTCTGATTGATTTTAGACTTTACATGTTGAAAATATTTTCAGAACCCCTTAACACTATTGTGCCAAAAATTCTTTAAAAAGTATCTTTGGGTGCCGAGCCAATTCTAATATATTTGTTTCTGGTATATTTATAAAGCACTATGTATTCGAACAAATAATATGCATTATTATCACTTCATTAAAAAGTGCAAAAACGCATAACCAATTATCATAATTTAACTGTACCTAATGTAGTCCTCTGTCAACAAGGAATATAATAATTTATTTTGTAGATAATGCAAACCTGTACCAAACATTTCCTCGCAAACAGAACATACATATATTTTTGTACAGGAGAAGATCCATATAGACGTAACTAAGAAAAGGTTATTTAAAATCCATGTCTTACAATCAAGTACAAGATAGTGTGACGTTAACTCTTTTGACAAAATCTTCCATTACATTCTTTATTACATTATGAGAAGATCTTCGCTACTAAACTTTATTGGAGTATAAGGTGATAAAACTCAAAATATAAACTCAACGTATAACCTACAGGCTTCTTAAATAGTTATACGAGTTCATTTTTATTTACAACAATCTAATGTGCGGCATCAGGAGTAACATATTTTATGTATAAAGCATACAATATATTTAAAAAGATGTTTAAATATATTTATAGAGTTAATGAAACAGAAAAAATGTGCGTGCTGAAAATCGCGCTGCCAAGATATGTGGTACGTGATCTGTAACGTGTCATTTTACTCTATTGAATATAAGTACTTTAATTGCACGCTATGATCAGAAAATTTATGGAAAATCATGACTTAACTTATCTTTACTCTCTCTTATTATCTCATGACTTAACTGTTCATAAATACACAAGTTTATAAAATAGACTAATAATACTGAAATACAAATTGTTTAGCTACATTAAATAATTATTATATTTTTAAGAATAGATCACTATGACGATGGAAAAACAGCCTCAGACATTTTCCGAAGTGTTCAAAAATACTTAAAATAAATTAAGTCTAGAGTAAATAGAAATACTCTTCTTCGCATAATGTTATTTACGAAAGTCATTATCTGGCGCAAAGAAATGTTATTCTTTTCATTTCATTCGCAATGGAAATGATATATAGTAAACACAAACATTCCTTATCATATTTTAAATATGAAATGAAATGCATCCATGTTAATTTATAATTTGATATCGTCTTAAAAAGATAGTAGCAATGATTATTCGAAGAAAAAATAAGGAAAACCTATTTTGTATTTCTAGTAATTTTTATACCTAAAACAAAGCATCTATTAATGTCACTAAGTTATGTGAAATGTGTATAGATAAAAAAATTTATTTACAATATTATACTACACATTCATTAACGTATTTGCTGATTTTCATTTGTTAAAAAAATACATTATATATTTTGTGTGTAATAATTTTTATATGAAATAAACGGTTTCATTATGTATAACTGCATTATATATATATATATATATATATATATATATATATATATTATAGTAAGCGTCTTCTATGAATATGTATCCCTTAGTGTAATAATAATGCGATTACTTGTTCATTTAATATACTACACAATGCGTAACAAATTTAATTATTACGCTGAAATTCAGTCCATTTATAAAATAGTTATCGCATGCAATTTATCAAAATGTGCAACAAAATTAAATAGAGACAATAATCGCATATTATAGATATACACATTAATAAAACTCGGTTATTTTAATGCAACTACTATAAATGATTACCCTAAATTTATATTATAAAATTAATTTAAAGAATTTCCGAAAAAAAAGTAAAACAATGTTAATGTATCTATAGATAGATGTAAGATAGATATAAATAAATGCATCGTGCTGAAAATATACTCAACATAAATTATCTTTATGGCCAACAGAAGTAGTTTGTAGGAAGAATGCTACATACGAAAGTCATTATCTTAACCCATAAGAAAATTCCTTTCATAACTTTCGCAATGAAAATAGTACATAGTTAACTGAAAGATTCCTTACTGTATTTCAAACATAAAAGTAAAATGTATCGATAATATTTTATAGGGTTATTCTACATATGATTTTTTTTATTTGTATAATTAGGAAATATGAAAACTAACTTTATTTCACAGTGTATGAAATATTTTTTCATGAAGCATAGAATACTAATATCTCATTTCCAATATCTTTTAATTTTTGCGAATTTCCACCGTCTTAATATTCCTTGTGTACATATAATTCAAAAATACAAGTTGAGTTTTTTTTAAAAATGAAACCCAGAACAGAAAAAAAACACACACACTTTATAATTCATTTTTATTTATATATATCAAACAATAACAAGGAATTTTGAAAATGTCACCATCTCGAAGATCAGTCATTTTTCTCAGGGATAATTTGCAGTTTACTTTGCTGTCTCGGTGGCACAATATGCCGTCATGCACATAAAAACGGCGAACATTTCATTTGGTAGTGCTCTTATTCAGTAGCTGTACATTTAAAAATGCATCAGTAAATTGTTTTGTAATTTTCGGTTCGACTTAGATGCAAAATAATGCTAAAAAACAAATAAAAACCCCCATCTAACAACAACTTCAACGAGCGACGTCACACTCAAAAATGTATGCAAAGAGAAATACACTCATTCCAATTGCCTTAATCCAGTATTACCCTCCATTCAGTTGAACATTCTCTCTTTTACTTTTGTGGGCGTAATGTTCGCCTAAAGTAAGGTTTGCCTCTTCAAATTCTCACTCTCTAAGGCTCATATTCCGAAAACTCATTGGATATGTTTGATTTTAAATCTTTTTAAAATATCCAGAGAAATACTTGATGAATGCCTCTCGATCTTCAAGAATTCAAACAATATGTTTGCCATCATGTTTTTTCAGCGAATGTTTAATTACAGAGGAAATTAGGGGACCAGCAATAAATTGAATATTTTTTTTAATTTCAGATCACCCTGTAATATAAAATACTCTAAATAGGATGTAGATGTAGCACATACCTATGTATATGTTGTCCAACATTGGTATTCACTTGTATTGCAAAAGTAATTAAATCTATGATTATTGTTTCTTTCTTAGGTTCAAAATAAGAAAAGTTAAAGCTTACCAAAATACAATTAATGAAAAACAACGGTAATTTTTTCTTACTCCGGGCCTCTTTTACAGGTAAAAGAAAGATCGCGAAAAGTGACTGTTTCATCAGCAGTTATGAGAGTTGAAGTTGGATTAAATATAATAATCCTAATTTTGCAACGTTTATGCAAAAGACTACAGAAAACACATGCTATTTTTTTTATCAGTAGGGGATATTTAAAAAGAATAACAGAGCTGACAATCTTCACTAATGTAATACATGAAAAAGTAAACAAATAAGTGATTCAGCAAATCTTAAAAAAATATATATTTCTTTATATAACTATGAAATGCAGAAAAATATTCTGGTACTTCTCCATTATCTCGTGAACCAATTTCCATTTAAAAAAAAAAAAAAGCCAAATTACTCGGAAAATCGTAGCACCCAATAAAGAAATTGAAGAATGTTGCCATTAGAATCTCAAAAAGAAAAAAAAAGAAATTAGGAAAAACCCCATTCATTAAAGTATTATTTATTAGTAATTTAAAGAATACAATTTACAATATATTACTGAAAACAAAAACAAAAAAATGTCTTGGATATTTATTTATTCACATTATTTTTCTTAATTATCCCTCTTGACTGTTGGATAAATATTTGTGTCGTTAGTTGAAATTGATCTATTGTACGATAAATTTACTGTGTCGACATTTTAATATTTTTTAACAACATTAAAAAAAAAAAAATTAGATAGATTCCTTTAGATAGATCGCCTTTAGATAGATTCAATGCGCATGGGCATAGAAGCTCACTTGGTTGCATTATCACATGGGAGAGATATGTGTTTTATTTACTATATTCTTTTATTTACTGAATATGATATGGATGTAGGAATATACAATACAAGGTGGCCATAATTAAACTGACGGTACTCAGAGTGTTTTGTAGCGCGATCTAATTGCGGGAATGGCGCTAAATTTTGTAGAAAGATTAAACAAGACGGGGGACGAAGGATTCCCCGAAAAAAAAACAGGTTCAAAAGTCACCGCCAGGGGAATATGTGGAGCTGTGTATTCGAAAAAGAGAGTTTCAAAAACGAAGAATCAATAGTGAAATAAAATTACCGTTTATTTAGCACATCCAACTCAGGTTCAATGTGTCCGCCGTTTTTGTGGACCACATATTGCATTCTGTGCACAGCATTTACAACAGCAGAGAATAAAATGTCTGCAGGAATCTCCCGTACAGTTCGCGATACGTTATCCTTCAACGTAGCCAGGTCCTGGACACCTCCGTGATAACAGCGGCTAATGACTCTTTCTGTTGTGAATTTCTGTCGTAGCAGCTGCTGTACCCGCGAAGCAATATGTGGAGGGGCTCCATCTTGCATGAAAATGATTTTCTCCAGGCACTGTCTTTGCTAAAGTACCGGAATGACAAAGTTGTTTAGCACATGGCGATATTTGTCTCCGGTAACAGAACAAGTTACAGGTCCTGTCGGAGTAATGTTCTCATAGAAGAATGGACCTATGTTCATATCTGCTGTGAAACCACACCAAACAGTTATCTCTGGTGAATGCAAAGGAATTTCCTTGAAGGCTCTTGGTGACTTATTATCCCAAATTCGGAAGTTCTGGATATTTAGAGTTCCATTCAGGTAAAAGTCGGCCTCGTCTCCCCATAATATTTTCCAAGGCCAAGTATCATCCAACTCCATTATGGCAAGAAGAGTGAGAGCAAAAGTCAATCGCTTATCATGGTCGGTGTGGCGTAACTCTTGTACACGGCTGATCTTGTACGGATAGAAATGGATAATCTTTCGTAGGATTTTCCATACCGTACAATAAGGCATATCCAGATTCCGTGCTATCGCACGAGCGTTGGGAGTGGTAGCAATATTGTCTGGTGCTCTGTCGACAATCGCCGTTGCCACTTCTTCGATTGTATCCTGTGATACGGGTTTTCGTCCTCTGCCTGACTGAACATTTAGACAACCTGTTTTCGCAAACTTCTCAACCATTAACTGACAAAGGACCGTTACCTTTACGCATTTTTGTGGTTTCTAAAAGCACGAAGAGCGGCTGGCGCATTGCACTGGTTGAGGTAAAAGAATTTGATTAGTAGAGCTCGCTCGACTAAAAAAGGAGACATTATGAAAGATAACTTTGAATGAAATTGCTTTTAACAGTAGCACATTACCTTTTAAAGCCGAACAAGCTGACACTGGGCCAAAAGATGTAACGTGAAATTTGAATAAAGAACTTCTTCTTCTGCTGTTGCTTTCTTTGGGGCTCTGTAAGTGAAATTGCAGACAAAAAAACTTTAGTAGTGTTTATGTAAATTTTTAGCTTTTTATAAACTGTTAACATTTTGAGCTTGGATTAAATTGCTAAATTCGTTAAATAAACGGTAATTTTATTTCAGTATTGATTCTTCATTTTTTAAAACTCTCTTTTTCGAATACACAGCGCCACATATTCCCCTGGCGGTGACTTTTTGAATTTTTTTTTTTGCGGAATCCTTCGTCCCCCGTATTGTTTAATCTTCCTACAAAATTTGGCGCCATTCTCGCAATTAGATCACGCTACAGAACAGTCTGAGTACCGTCAGTTTAATTATGGCCACCTTGTACTATTTGTATGATACTTTATAGATCCTTGAATATATATTAATAGATAAATTACGCATCATTATTCTATTGTACGTAACGTTTTTTCAATGTTTTTTCTCGTTTAATATTATGCTGTGGAAGACGTAATTTTTATTTTTTTAAGGAAATAACTAATAAATCAGTAAAACATCATTAAAAATATATTAAACGTCGAATTTAAAAGCACTTGAAGTACGTTTAACGCATTTGACATCAACTGAAAGTGACGTCACGATCATGCATTTTTGGTATTAAATTCTATAGTTTGGCGATATTTTTTTTGTAATGGAAAGTGGTCGACCGGATAACGGAGAAGTACCAAAATTCCTATAAATCGTATGAAATTGAAGAGCATAGGTATTTAATTTGTTTGGAAATACGATTAACGTTTCTCAAACTTTGATGCTGTTGTTCGTTACAATATAAATAAATTACACTTGAAAACATTAAAAGATTTGCAGATTTTCTCATTTGCAGATTGTATATTATTATTGTACGACAATATCTCCATCTTTACATAAACACTGATTAGCTTTAAACAATGGATACATTTTAGAAGATATGGATTTTAAACGAACAATGATTGAAAAGGACATTTTAATACTTTTTCGAAAGCATTAATTTTTTTAATGTCGAATTTCGATGATGCTTTTGGGCAGATGCAATGCACATGCGTGTATGAGCTCACTCGATTCTTTTATTTACTGAATATGATATGGATGTAGGAATATATTATTTGTATGATACTTCATAAGTCCTTGAAATTTTAATTCTTGCAGTACTGAATATGGTTGTAATTTCGCACTGATTTGCATTACACAGTTGTTTACGTATTGTTTGTTTGGCATTTGCATCTAAAATAGTACTGTATTTCATTGGGGGGAAATTTTGAAACCATTATTCATGCTATTCCTCTGTTAAATAATAAAGCAGCTTATTTTACTGATATTATTATAGTAATTTCTTTCCTCCAAGTTCTGACTTCCATCTAGTATATGTGAAAACAGACATAAAATATATAACAAATGATGATTTTTAAATATATACATTGGTTTAAAATCTAGCTTATTACTGTGTTTTATCAGGAACATATCACGTATAAGCCCAGAAATTGATTTTGTTGCAGGAGAACAAAGGATTATACTATTATCGAAAACTTATTCTGCAAATGGCGTATTAGGATATTCGAACATTTTGCATTATATTTGCGATTGTTCACTCAATCAATTATAATATAAATCTCAGTTTCAAAATGTTTTGTATTTTAAGTTACATTTATGAGTAATAACTATATAATGCAATTCATTTGTGAATAAATCAAATTCCATCGTGAATGATTCCATCTGAAAGTAATTCAAATCCCTATTAAATATATGCATACGATTAAAATTCCTTTACTAACAGTTAAGTTAAATTTTTTCAGTGTTTTTACTTTCTATTATTGAAATTTTATCCTCTCATATTAAAATTTGAATACAAATGCCATGTTACCTGCATCTTTCCTGTATTAAAAATATTTCAAAGAACAAATAAAAATATTTTCGTATGTTGACGCACATATTATGTAATTGTCATTTTGTACACATTATATGCAAATGCAACGTAATGAATTTTTAGAATAATAATTTATACCAAATAAAACAAGATAATAAAGCCACGCTTTGCATTTGCGTCGAATAATTTTGTGCAAACACAAAGTATATTATTTAAAGATTTTTATACACACTTTATATTATGCTAATAATTATTTTATGTTGAAAACGCATAACACAACTAAAAACGCATTTCGTACAAATACACTTATTCCATAGACAGCAACGTGTATATTACGCAACTCTATATATGAATTTACAACAACTATTTTACAAATACTATATTAGTAAAATACAGTTCAGCTGAAAATTGCTCATCAAAGTTAAAACACACAGCAAGTCACATTCACAGTCGGTAATGTTAACTACTAATTTTTGCACCTCTATAGATGTTCTATAGAGTTATATAAACAGCAAGCAACATTCTAAAATTTAGTTAAGTTTAAAAAAATCATACTACATCTAAGAACGCACATCCAGCATTTATCACACACTGACGGTAGCGTAAATAAATTGAATACTTATTATTTTATATGCGTTTATATACATACATGGAAATTTTTGACTTCATGTATGTATATATATTAAGGCCAATATGATTAATACGGTCATTGTTAATAATAACAGGGCATAATGGCCTGTTATTATTAAAAATAACAAGTTATGATTAATAATGGCAGATTTAATCATACTGACCATGAAATATATATGTACATTCCCTGCTAATGAGCGACAAATGATACTTGCTTTATATTCTACAGAACATATATGTATCAAAGTTATAAATATCAATTTTACTATGTTCAAATTAGTGTAACATCATTGGTTTACGCTGCGAACATTTTCCACAACAAATCGTAAGGTAACTGGATATTTCGTGAATACACTTTATTTTAAATAAGGAACTTACCATAGTAAGCCGCACTAGCAGATATAACGTCATGGCAGTCCAATTACACTTACGAATATTAGAGCAGTACAACAGCATGTTCCAATATGTATAAAGGTGGGAAATTGCTGGGCTAGAATATCGACCAGGGGTTGCTCAATGACAGAGTATCAGTACGTTACGCTGAAGATGCCAGGTTCGAGTCCAGGCCAAGGTCAATTTTTCACTCATGTGAGATTTGTGTATTTAATTGTCTGAATGGAAGTGTTATTAAAATTATAAATATAAGTGACAGGCAGGCGTATCTTTAATATATAATTATGGACCAATAAATAATAATTAATTCATTGTTGTTGTGCCATCTGAAGCTGCAGAATTGGTGGCAGTGATTCTTTCCAACCTGCATAAAGGATGGAAATTGCTGTGCTAGGTTATCGACCAGGGGTTGCTCAGTGGCAGAGCAATAGCAAGTTACGCTGCAGGTCCCAGGATCGAGTCCTGGCCTCGGTCAATTTTTCAATCATGTTGGATTTGTGTATTTAATTTTCTGAATTAAAGTGTTATTAAAATTATAAATATAAGTGACAAGCAGACGTATCTTTAATATATAATTATGGACCGATGAAGAATTATTAATTCATCGTTGTTGTGCCATTTGAAGCTTCAGAATTGGTGGCCGGTGAGTTTTTCCAACATGTATAATGGAGGGAAATTGTTGTGCTAGGATATCGACCAGGGGTTGCTCAGTGGCAGAGCAATAGCACGTTACGATGAAGGTCCCAGGCTCGAGTCCTGGTACCGAACAATTTTTCACTCATGTTGGATTTGTGTAATTAATTGTCTGAATTAAAATGTTATTAAAATTATAAATATAAGTGAGCAGACGTATCTTTAATATATAATTATGGATCGATGAATAATTATTAATTATCGTTTCTATGTCATCTGAAGCTGCATACTTGCTGGCTGGTGACTCTTTCCAAAATACATAAAGGAGGCAAATTGCTGTGTTAGGATATCGGCCAGGGGTTGCTCAGTGGCAGAGCAATAGCACGTTACGCTGAAGGTCCCAGTTTCGAGTCCTGACCCCGGACAATTTTTCACATAAGTTGGATATGTGTGTTTAATCGTCTGAATTAAAGTGTTATTAAAATTATAAATATAAATGAGCAGACGTATCTTTAATATATAATTATGGACCGATGAATAAATAATAATTCATCGTTGTTGTGTCATCTGAAGCTGCATAATTGGTGGCCGGTGACTCTTTCCAACATGTATAAAAGTGAGAAATCGCCAGGGTGGTATATCGACCAGGGGTTGCTCAGTGGAAGGGCAATATCACGTTATGCTGAAGGTCCCAGGCTCGAGTCCTCGCCCCGGTCAATTTTTCAATCATGTTGGATTTGTGTAATTAATTGTCTGAATTAATGTGTTATGGAAATTATAAATATAAGTGAGCAGACATATTGTGTATATGCACTTTAATAAATAATTTGTTGCATTATAATTATCTGTCAAAAATAATCACTTTATTCTATTTTATTTACCAACGAGCTATAGGGAATGACTCATTTTAAATAGCCTTTAACCATGCTAATTAATTAAGAATGACATAGTGAGATTCTACTTATCAAATTTAGTTTCATGCCGCTGGGGTATTTATGCATATTAAGTCAGAAATCAGATTATTTAAATGAAGGATGAATTAATTTCATGCTTATCCGCAGCTATTTAATCAGAATGATACTTCAGACTAAATCAACAATGTTAAAGTTCATTGTTAAATTATTTGTTTTATCGATAAGGAATAAATTTTGAATGTAGAGATAACTACTTCTACTGAATTTTTTTATGACTTATTTAATAAGGATACGCAAAACAAATATTATCTAGAATTTTTTTTCCTTTATAAATAAAGAATGTTTTATGTCATGTAATGTTTTATAATTTATACTGAGCACATGTATGATTGTTATTTAAAATGATACTGTAAGTTTCAATAAAATTTATAAAAATTATTATTAAGTTCTCATAAACATTTTCTTTTTATAATATATGTAATTTTAATTGGTAAGATGGTTGATTTCAATTTACGATCTTATTAATTATTTAGTGGAAAACATAAAGAAATTTAATTTCCTTGTTTCCTCGCAGATTTGAGGGTTTATTAGGAGGTTTATTAGATGTTATTTTTATTGAATAATCTGTGTTAATTTTTACGTTTCTAAATGTTTTTTTATTGTTATCTCCTGATATGATTACTTACATGTGCAGCAGCTAAAAAATAACATTTATTAAGAAAAATCCTCAAAAGATAAATTCCAGTAAAAAACAGTAGGTTTTGTGCGTAAAAGAAAACAATGTGATCAAAAATACCTTTATATGAAATATAGATGTTTCCTAAATGTTTCGGTATATAATAAAAAATTAATTCATCCATCTATGGTAAATTTAAAGATTTGTTTTCATTTATAAACAATGAGCAAAACAAAAACTATATTTTCTACTTTGCACTATTTTCTATTATATTTACATTCATTAATTCCCCCTTTTTTAAGTGAAAAAATAGTATAAAATCTTACAAGAAAAAAAAATCCATTTTATTTCTAACGATAAAATTTGAGATAAAATATATATATATATATATATATATATATATATATATATATATATATATATATATATATATATATAATTTCTTATTATTAAATATTTCCATATCTAATTATTACTTTCTTCTATCATTACATGAAGAAGGCATTGGATATATGAAAAAAATCGACTTCTGGTTTTCGACGGATTTATACGTTTAAGAAGACGATTTGACTGTTTTTAGAAAATGTCTGTCCGTAAATCTGTGGTTCTGTGATTCTGTCTGTATGTGACAAAAAAATTTGTGGGGGCTCTATCTTAAGAACTTATGCACGAAATTTAATAAAACTTTAAATTCAATTAGTCCTTGATATAAATTGGTGCTGATACGTTTTTGGTGTAAATCAACCAAAAGGTAGCGCTACATTTTTTGCAATTTCCGCACTCTATCTCAAGAAATAATGCACTGATTTTCATCAAGAGTGACTCGTAGAGCTTTTTAGAAATAAAAGAAACAGGACATATGCATTTAAAAGATTTAGAAGGAGAATCATATGAAACAGGTGTATGTTATGTCTTTCATACATAAATCCATAAATCTATATTATGTGAGCCTCCAACAATTTTTGGAGCAATCAATTACTTTTTTTAAGCATGATCAAGTACATAAAATTAATTATTTAAATTATTAATTAAATATTAATTTAAAAATATTTTGAAACACTACAAAATAATTTAACTTAAGATTTACAGAAAAAAATTTAACGTTTAGCTATATTTGTATGTAATAAAATAGGTTCTATTTTAAATCATGCAAGATATTTTGCAGAAAATAGGAGGAAATACATACTTCTTTTTAAATACTGTACACTAATGTCCAATTGTTAAATATATGTATATTTACATTATTACAAAAAAGGTTTATATTTTCAAACTTTGTACTCAAGGTTCTACAAATTCTAATTATATAATTTTAATTTCAGCAATCTTTTTTCTTAATGTCAGTCAAAAAACTTTTAGTTTCTAAAGTTACTATTAGCCCTTAATGTGGAAACATATTTAAAGTAAAAAGCATTGTATTTTTTTTTAAGAAATACATACTTTATTTAATGGGATAGTTTATTTTTCAGAAAAGTTATGAAATTATGTAATTTTATTTTTTAAAATATTATATGAACATTTAAAAAATATTTTGTATAATATGTGGAATATAAATTATAAAAAAAAAGAAGTTCTGTAGAATTTGGAATAGCAAAAATAACAGTAAAATTTCATCAACACATACATCATTAATTAAATGGCATGTCCATTTATGAAGTCCTTCTGGCTATTAATCAAAAAAGAACCAATTAAATTTGAAGGAAGTGAATTCTAAATCCTTTCAGCATGAACAGGATTTAAATGTCAAAAACTCTGAGATCTGGATTAAAGACGTTGGCATTTATGAATGTGCTTTATGTATTTATTTATTATAAACATCTATCATCACTTAATTAATCAGAGTGCAAAATAATGTTGACACTTTTGAAAGAATGAGTAATAGAAAATGTCTAAGGTTAGCAACTGCTTTAAAGCGGATAAAAAAAAAATCAATTTTTCTTCTTTATGTTTTAAACAAATTGAACAAATTAAAAATACATTTTGTTGTTTAAAAATAATGTTTTTATTCCAAACATTTATCTCTAAAAATAAAACCTTGTTTTATATACTCTAGTTCATAATATGAAATATACAGAATATGTTTCGAGAGAAAACTAATTTTTAAATCATTCTTTGTTCGTATACGTGTTACTTATTCGTATACGAATTGCCAATAACGTTATCGTACCGCAATATGACCCCCTGTTGTCAAGCCCCAGGTAGCTCAATCGGTAGAGCATTGGTAATTTCAGTCAATAGCTACGAGTTCGAATGCCGGTTCGGGCATTTTTTCTCAGTTGGAAAAATTAAATTCGCATGAAAAAAAATATTATATGGAATTATATATCAAAATACTGTTATATAAAAACAGTAATCAAGAACTTTATAATCAATATCAGGAAATATCTATGCGAAAAATTTCTCCAAAATGAAGTACATTTTTAAGCATCTCAAGTATTTTTTTTTTTTTTTGCTATGCACATGTTGTTCAAGTAAACTTTATCCAAAATATAACTTTGTTCGTATACGTGTTCGACATATTATTCGTAATTTGTATTATAGATTTGTTAATTACATGGAATCATCTACTTCTCACATTTGTACTTTAAAGCAAAATATAATACACATCTATAAAAATGAACTTTATGTTAATTATATTAAATGACGTCTAATAAAATGTAGTTACTTTGTACCTTATTGTTAATGTTATCATGTAGTATAACGGGATTCATCTTTGTTAGACAGAAATAGGAAAATAGGACAGAAATAGGAAAACTATTTATCCGTTCTTCCGGCAAGGCTAGAAAGGGATTGTTTAAATTTCTAATTTTAAAGTAGTAGCAGTATTTGAACAAGTAGTATGTTTAAAATCTCCGCGTGTGGAAGATGAAACGCGTTTGAAAAGACATTTGATGAATTGTAATAAACAGCGTCTAATAAAGAGAATGCAAGGACAAATACCTACACAGGTCTGTAAAGACCTACATGTAGCCAACAGCTTCGTGTCAAGAATCTAGAAACAGTTTAAAGACACAGGTGATGTGCGGAGACATCCAAGTCAATGTCAAAAACGAACCACAACAGACTAAAAAGGACCGTTTTTAGCATTTATTTCTAAAATAAATGGACTACTGATGTCAGTTTGTATTACAAGGTCTGTTCTACGCAGCCACAATAACTAGACTTTTCAAATATATCTTAAGTGACACGCTGTAAAAAGATGATTACATGCAAGAAATGTTTTGTTATGCTAATTCGGGCTGCGAAATGTGCCTGTTTGCGGTCGTGCAGCCGTGTCGATCATCGTGAATGGATTAATACAGACTGGAGCCGTTTCTTTTGCTGATGAGCCTCGTTTTTGTTTAGAGAGTGATTCCTTTCTGTTGACAATCTGGAATGCGCTAAACATACACAATAAGCCTGCGAACACCCGTGGAATGCATCGGTAGAAGGGTTGTGAAATTATGGAATGGCGGGCATAATTCGGAATGGCCGAACCTAGATTTTTACCTTTACCAATGCAAAAATGAATGTTGAATTATAGATGAGATTCCTTAAGTTAGGTTTTTCAAGCAGTAATCACTTCTAACTAACGGTTGATAACGCTCGTTCCCATTGCGCTGCACAGGTGAACAATTATATTCAGAGCAACTGAATCCATGTGATGTCGTGTCCCGCGTATTCTGTACATTAAAATTCTATAGAACATTTTCAGTTCGCTCTCTGACGCTCTTTACCACTTTTCAGCGTTTCAAGACGCGATTTATAGTGAACTAGCAAAACCCGCGGCTTTGCTCGCGTAATTCTTGAAAAATGACAAGTGGTATTCGTTGGCCTATTTTCATTACAGGAAATTTTACTGCCTCAGATAATTCAGATATTACTAATTAAGCAACACTAATGTCGAAAAAAATTGAAAATTTAGAACGTTTTTGCCCCCCCCCCTCCGTGGTAGTGTCACCAATATAAAATATAGCCTATGATACAGCAGGGACTGTTACCATCACTTTTGAAAATGGTTTTGTAGTTCCAGAGATTCCATAGAAATTGTAATTTAGAATGTTTTTAGAACGCTTTTCGCTCATCTCACCCTTTTAAATTTCGTTTTTTTTTATAATTTCTTCTTAGCATTTGCATTTTTTAAATAACTACCATGCCAAATTTCAAGTTTCTAGTTCATTCAGTATAAAAAAAATCAAAATTTTAGAACGTTTTTCGCTATTGCACCTCCCTTTGGTAGGGGCACCTATTTAAAATAATGCCTATGTTACAGCAGGGACTGTCACCATTAATTTGCCACCATCACTTTTGAAAATGGTTCTGTAGTTCCAGAGATTCCATAGAAATTGTAATTTAGAATGTTTTTAGACCGCTTTTCGTTCATCTCATCCTTTTAAATTTCGAATTTTTCTAGACTTTGTTCTTAGAGAGCATTTACATCTTATAAATATCTACCATGCCAAATTTCATGTTTCTAGCTCCCTCAGTATAAAAAAAATCGACATTTTAGAACGTTTTTCACTCCTGCACCCCCCCTGGGAGTAGTGGCACCGACATAAAATATAGCCTATGTTGGAGCAGGGACTGTTACCATCAATTTGCCTCCATCACTTTTGAAAACAGTTCTGTAGTCCCAGAGATTCCATAGAAATTGTAATTTAGAATGATTTTAGAACGATTTTCGCTGATCTCACTTTTTTAATTTTCGAATTTTTTTAGAATTTGTTCTTAGAGAGCATTTACATCTTATAAGTAACTACCATGCCAAATTTCATGTTTCTAGCTCATTCAGTATAAAAAAATTGAAATTTTAGAATGTTTTCCGCTCCGGCATCCCCCGGGGGGTAGTGGCACCGACATAAAATATAGCCTATGTTGGAGCAGGGACTGTTACCATCAATCTGCCACCATCACTTTTGAAAATGGTTCTGTAGTTCAAGAGATTTCATAGAAATTGTAATTTAGAATGTTTTTAGAAGGCTTTTCGCTCATCTCATCCTTTTAAATTTCGATTTTTTTTTAGAATTTGCTCTTAGAGAGCTTTTACATCTTATAAGTAACTATCATGCTAAATTTCATGTTTCTAACACCTTCAGTATAAAAAAAATCGAAATTTTAGAACGTTTTTTGCTTCTGCACCGCCCTGGGAGTAGTTGCACCGACATAAAATATAGTCTATGTTGGAGCAGGGAATGTCACCATCACTTTTGAAATAGCTTCAGTAGTTCCAGAGATTATCCCCTACAAACAAACAAACAAACAGAAACAGAAACAGAAACCTCCCACTCGTGGACAGCCAACCTCTCGGCATAGGACCTATGAGTCCACTAGGGGAAAACTTATATCTACCAGGAACCCCAGTGTCCAAAGACCTGGAATCCCCAGCAAGTTAAAAAAAAATCACACGAGCTCCCCAATATTGCTTATTGCTGGGTGAGCCCAAAGTTATTACATGTATATAAGTTCTATATGAATATACTGATAAGATTACATAATAATATTAAAGAAAAATATTTACAGATATTTACAATAATAATATTGTACTTAAAATTTTAAATTGTATTATGCACTAGTCTATTAAGTCTTTTAAAACATAGTTTTGAAAATCTATAGATCTAGAATTTTATATAGGTTATAATAATTCTTTGATATATGAAAAGTTTTTATTTAGGACATTATAGTTTTTATCTAACTTTTCGTAATTGGAAGCTTCTAATAGCACACGTTGCAGGTTTCTCTTTAATGTTTTATTTTTATTGAAGTTAAAATGGTATTCCATAAGAGGGCAGTGAACGAAGATGTAGTGTATAGGAGTTCCAGAGTTTTTGTCACAAGGACATCTATCCGTGGTTCTTTTACCATTTTTATATAAAAAACTTGGGAAGCTTCCATGACCGCTAAGATAATATGCTGCTGATTTCTGAACACATCAAAATTTAACATCTACCTTATTAAGAATTTTATACGTTTCTCTTCCTTTCGTTGAGTTGGTCCAATCATTTTGCCAATCTGTGATGAGTTTGTTTTTAAAATAACTCTTTAGAATGGATTCTGGAAATGGTAAGACAGAGATGTCATCATAATGGTCTTCTGTAATTGCATTTTTTGCGAGAAGGTCTGCTCGCTCGTTACCAGTGGTGCCTACATGTGCTCTAATCAACGCTATTTTTATGAATTTATTGGGGTTTTGTAGTAAACTATTGTATATATTTAATATTATGGAGTTTCGAGAAAAAATTATCTTGAGTGCATCTAAGGATGAGCGACTATCTGTCAAAATAAGGGCTGATGAAAATTGTGATTGTGTTAACCAAACTATTGCTTCCTGGATCGCATATAATTCGGCTTGGTAAATTGAGTTAATTGGGTGTAGTCTTACTGCATGATCATGGATGAAGTTATTATTAAGAGAGACTGTATATGCACTTGCCACTCCATTTCCCATAGATGATCCATCTGTAAAAATTTGTAGATTATTTTCCAATATTATGTTTTCTGTCAGGTTATCTATAATTTCTATATTTTTCAAATTGTAATATTCTGGATATTTATAAGTTGCTTCCCGTTGCATAAAATTATTGTATATTATTGTATTGTTGATGTTAAGTGATCTGTTTCATTGCTTTATCTCATAGACTTGGAATTCGTTTGGTATTTTGATGGTAATTGGAGGCACTCCAGTTAAAATATTTAATGCGTCATTTGAAATACTTCGGTATGTTATTATGATGTTTAACAATGCTATTCTCTGAATTGATCTAAGGATTCTGATGCCATGGCAATTAAAGTTTGGATAACAGAATTCGGAGCCATAAAGAATCTGTCTTTCAATAACTGTTTGATACCAGATCTTCTTGAGGAAGGGACTGATTCCCTTGTTGTAATTGTGTAAACGATAATTCCAAGAGCCTTTAATAAAACAATATTTACTGCTTTATAATATTTGTATAGATAAACGTTATTACCGCAGTACCTCTTAGACAAAGTAGTGCGCAGCATGCAAAATTGTTGTTGAGATTGCTTATCAATCAGGCGTGACCACACATATTATTAATCTTTTACTATGTATCTCTAAAAATTTATTAAAAATGTTGTAAAACTGACTTTTCTCCCCCTATCTATCATATTTCCTATGTTATTATTTAAATTCATTTCATTGAAAATATTGCATATTCTGTATTTTGAAAAATACCAGGGATTGACAAAATGATTTTTCCCGTCAGTATATTAACCCGTCAGCGCACGCGCCCCTTTCCATTACGTTACTACACGCGCGGGATAAATTTTACCCCAATGGGTTTTCTTGTGTCAGTTTTACCCCGGTTTGATTATAAACAAAAATTTATATTTTGAAATAAACTGTAAATCAATAAAGAACATAATTTAACTTAAAATAAGAGGTTTTTTTTTTATATTTAAAGAAAAAAAAACATAAAATCCTGCACTAAGATTTTTTTCTGCATATAATTACATACAAAGCTTTTACAATCCAAATTCAGCCATGAAAATACAAAAAAAATATAAAACTGACATATAGAAACTGTATGTGCAAGAGTTGTAAACGTTTAAAAGAAAATTATATTATTATTTGCACACTATATTTTGTACATAAACATTTGCATTAACATTTTCCTATCATTATGGGTTACGGTATAACACGCGTGGGGTTAATTTCCTCCCACGTGACATTTTTATAACAAAAGAATGGAAATTCTCACAACCGGAGGTTTCTATTTGGCCACATCTTGATATCTTTTAGCTTGAAATGTACGATAAAGCTCAGAATGATCACGAACGATTTTCGCACATTTTTAAGTAATAGTTGTGAGCTTGAGTAGATTTTATCCCAGCGTGTGTGCTGACGGGTTAAATCAAACATACCTAAGATTAAGGTTCTAGCGCCTATAATACACAGAACTTTAATTATAGCTATTAGTAGGTAAGGGGAATATAGACATTTGTTGTAAAACCAAAAATAGAATTTTTTTTTTAATTTACTCTATGTCACTATGCAGACATACAAAGTTCTTGAAACAGATAGCTTATCAGACTGATGTAATTAGTCTTCAGAAAGAGTAAATAAAATGTGTTACTGAGTCCGACAGAAGACTTTATGGAAAACGCAAAGGCTTCAGTTGAGGAAACAAATGGAACCTGGAGAGTCCAGATGGTTTAAAATCACTAGAAGGAAGAACTAGAAAATCACGCTTACAGTCAGTGCAACAAGTGTAACGATACAAGTTTATTTATTGTTTGATGGGAAAAGAAGAGGAGGTTCACCTAGAACGTTAAGACTTCTCTAGCGTTTTTAAAGAAATTAAAATTGCAACCCTTGAAAGTCATTTACCTCCTATTAGAAAAGTATTTAGTGGAACAACTTACGTATTCCAACGATATAATGAGTCTATCTACACATCCAATCCCGCAACACAGTAGTTTGTGTGCATTGAGGGGTTTCATTCATATCCTCATTTGGATAACTTTGCTTCATATTATGCATGTAGCGTCATCTATCGGTAATTTTTAACCGGTTTTTTTTTTGTTATTAAAAAAAAAAATCCGATATCCCTCTAATCCCATTCCTGCATATCATAATTTTTTAGCATTTGTTTTTTATTAACGATTTTTTTAAATTTTAACGAATTTATGTCACCCGTATAATTGGGCTTCAAAATTTTTTAAATTGTTAGTTTCCATGTGAAAGTGTTAAATTATTGTGTCTAAACTTTTATGACACACCTTTCAGTCACTTTAAGTTATAGTACCGCAAGATAGCTACTGGTGTGTTTTTCGGTTTTTAATTAGAATACACTATATTTAGTAATTTAGTATTAGTAATAAAAGGTAAAATTTGATCTTTAATATTGTTTTGTTAAACACAAATTTTATATTGTGTCTAAACTTTTGAACAGTCATTTACTATAATTTCGTGCGTACCAACAAGAACAACATGGTATAAAATTGTACTCGTAAAAGCTTATACCAACAACTGCGTATAAATCTACATACGCATTAATGGGCTAATGTGAGTAAATAATAAAATAATATTTCTAAAAATATACAAATGGCTTCAAATATAATAAATTTGCATTAATTAGAATGTTATTGTCGATGTTATTGTCTAACATGTCCTATGTCTTGAAAGTCATTTAAACATCATGACGATTTAAATATTAAATTATAATTAAATTATAATATCGTGTCTGAATATTTATGACACACATTTTAGTCATTTTAAGTTGTCATATACACGCGTTCTGTCTGTATGGCCCGAATGCAACAAAAATATATCACTGAATTAAAACAAACAAAAAATAATCACTCAATCAAAACAATCGAGTTGCACAATAGCTGCATTAAAGTTATATGGGTGCAAATAATACGTAATTCTAGTATCGCAAGATTGCTACGGGTGTGTTTTTTGGTTTTTGTTTAGAATACACGATGTAAGTATATTTAGGCATTTAGTAATAAAAAAATCACTATAAAATCAGAGTGTTAATATTGTTTTGTTAAACACAAATTTTATGTTGTGTCTAAACTTCTTAGCAGTCATTTACAGTAATTTCGTGTGTACCAATAATAAGTGGTAAAATTATACTCGCGAAAGCTGATACCCAAAAACTGCACATTAATAAACATACGCACACTCATACAACATACTCATAATGTAATAATATGAGTAAATAATAAAATAATATTTCAAAAAATATACAACTTACTTCAAATGTACTTCAAATTGCTTTATCTAGAGCATTCAATGTGATTGCCCCCACCCCCTCCTATGCCTTGATAAAGTTTTTTACACATTATGACAGTTGACAAGTTTCTTTTTTTAAAATACTGAACGTATAATTAATAGAGGGGTGAAAATGAATGAGAAATACGATGAAATTTGTGAACCGGCTTTGTAGAAATTGTTGAGTAAAATAAATATGATTTTAAAATCATTTATAAACCAAACAATCGATTAAATTATTCATTATATTGTTCCGTACTTCAATATGCCGTAACCAATCTCATATTTTATGAAGAGTGTTAATGATAAGACTTGCTGGCTTCGCCCGCCAGCGGCCCCTAATTTACATCGGTGCCTCGAATATTTTGAAAACTCCTTTTTTTATCTAAAACATCGAAACGAACGATCCTCTGGCTCGCATCCACCTCGAGCCGAACGAACCTCCGAACCGGGTCAACGGGGGAATGGGAAAACTATAACTCCGGAATGCCCGGATTTTTCTGAATTTTTTGACATAAAAAGCGCTTCCGTCCGGCGTCTCTGACCCGACTTTTATCCGTTTACAGACAGACAGACACACAGACAGACGTTTACTAACATTAATAATAGTGATATTCGAACGTTTGGCGGGGGTAGGTATATATATATATATATATATATATATATATATATATATATATATATATATATATATATATATAAACGATACAATACCTATTTCAGAAGTAAATATACTGCTTCTACTTTAGGAACGTATCCAATATTTTGAAAATAACATGGTTTTTACGTTTCAAAATTTGATATACTGCTTCTTTTTGAACAATATGTCGAATTCGTCCGAAAATATAATTCTTTTTACTACATGCGCAGATATCTAAGAAGATAGAGTGACCAAAGTGCAATTTTTGGATCTCGATTAAATTTGTACCTCATGAGATGACAGATAAGGAATAAATCGCGAGGACACGTGCTCTGTCTTTATGGCCCGAATGCAACAAAAATATATCACTGAATTAAAACAAAAAAAATAATTGCTCAATAAAAACAATCGAGTAGCTCAATAGCTGCATTAATGTTATATGAGTGCAAATCATAGGCATTACTTTTATTATGTTGGACATACGAGGAAAAGTCATTAAAGTGAAGTCACAAAATATAATTAAATAATAACGTACAGTGATATTCACTTCAAAACTATTTTTATTTCTCAACATATTCTCCATCAATCTTTATGCACTTATATCACCTTTTTTTATCAGTGCCCCAACACCAGCTGCATAAGATTCTTTGAGTTGCTCTCTCAGCCACATTGGGACTTTAAGTTGAACGTTTTAATCATCTGTGATTATTATATTTCTTCCAAGATGGTTTTTTAATGGACCAAACATATGAAAATTGCTTGGAGCTAAGTCGAAGCTGTATGGTGGATGTTGAAGAAGTTGCAAGATGATGTTCACAGATGTTGAAAAGGTTCAACATGAAGTCCTAATGTGGCTGAGACAGCAACCCACAGAATCTTATAAAGCTGGTGTTGGGACACTGATAAAACGGTGATATAAGTGAATAAATATTGGTAGAGGATATGTTGAGAAATAAAAATAGTTTTGACGTGAATATCATTGTAAGTTATTATTTAATTATCTTTTGTGACTTACTTAATGACTTTCTCTCGTATTTTACGTGGTATACATATTTTACGTTTTACTTACAAACAAATATAAAGTTTTAAAATGCATCGTTATGTGAAATGTAAAGATGAAGCGTAGTGTTTATAGGACTTCCCAGTTGAAATATAAACATACCAGGAATCCTGCAAAGGAGGAGATTAAGTAAACATTTTAAAATTATTCTGAAAGGTAATTGGATTCGAGTAACAAAATTCAACATTTGTGAATTTCCATATTGTTATTTTAGCCAGGATATAATTACTAATTTGAGTAAAAAGGTACAAAGAAATAAGTGTAAGAATGCTTTCGCAAAACAGTTTAATAAAAATCCTTTATCATTTGCACATTTAGGGACGAAAAGGAGTCAAGACCACGAATGATCAATTATGATTAACCACTTAAGCACCACGACGTACCTGCGTACGGCATGAACACCTCTATCTGTAATACCAGGACGTGCGTGCGTACGTCCAGGTTGCCAGTTCGGCCTTTTTTTAATTCAAAATTTGTATTCATACCAGAAAGTTATAGTAGTAATTTGTATTTTACAAAATGACAGACATTTTTGTGATAGCATAAAATAAAATTCTTCTTTTAGAATTTCCGGTATGAATTTTGTATTTTGATGAAATTTAACATAGCTGGTATTTAGCCTACTATCACTAAATTGAATATGGTGCTTAAGAGGTTAATATTTATAATGAAAGGTATAAGAAGGTTTCTTGTATAAAACGTGCAAACATGTTTAAAATAAGAATATATATTTTAGAAACTAAATTAATAAAATTATTTGGTTTTAAATTCTAAATAATACTTAATGAAGTTAAAAAGAAAATGGTATAAGTCCATGCAGTACTTTTTACAAAATAAATTATAAGGAAAGAATTCAAAGTCATACATGATTTCAATATGTAGATCAAAGTTTTTATAATATAAAATAAATTTTTATTAAAAAAAAAGAAAAAAAAAGTATATATATATTTTTAAATATATATATTTTTTAGTTACAAGACGCCACATTTTAGTTTATTTCATTGCAAAAAAAATGCTTTATTCTATATTAAAAATTTTTAGTTAGAAAGTAACTAAGTTGCAACTTATGAAATGAAGATCTTAGGAATTCGTCTTGGTGATTGTTATTTGTAGTTTTTCTGAAACCATAGATTAGAATAATTAAGAATAATTTCATAAAATGAAACTATCCTAAATATATAACACTGACGTGAGAATGTACAATCTTACAAAAGGGGATTTTAGTAACAAAATGTTGTAATTCGTACGCATGAAATTTGTATATTCTAGAAATATAAATTTAAAAAAAAATTGTTTTTTTTCAGCACTCCGTAAACAGCACTCTTACATATTTACAATTTCAGGATCTGCGAAACATTCAAAGAGCTACAGCATTCGCATTTAAAAAATATCATAATAATAATTATCACTGTAATTGTTTAAAGAATATTAAACGTATCAAACGTAAAATAATTAAAATTTACAATATATTACAAGAACACAGAAAAAAAATATTGTGTTATTGTAACTGTCAAAATAGACTTAAACAAAAATATTTTTAAAGAACAAATTTCGATAAAAATTTGCCGCTTAGCCGAATAAGATCAGACGGAAATTAGAAATTTTAATCAAGAAAAAAAAGTTTCAGTTTCATAAGATAACGTTAAAAAATACTGACATGCAATGTATGAAGATTATAATGAAATTATATGAGAAGATAATTGAAATTGAATATGACGAAAAAAGAAAAATTGTAAAACTTTTTAATAAATCTTCATTGGACCTATTTTCAAATAAACGTCCGATGTACAAATGAAACAATAATTATGACATCCACTATCACCGAAAACGGATGTTTATATTATTCTAAGTATTTCAATTATTTTTAATATTATTAATGTATATTACAATCATTATACGATTACTCAAAACAATATGTATTAAAAAAAATTATTACACGCTATCCTTGCACGTTAAAACATAAAAACATTTTCCAAAAGAATGCTATAACTACCTGGTCATTAAACCTATCATATGTATCGCATTTGGTATGCTTTCTAAGAAAATCTTCGATAATATGCAATATCCATTTTTGTTAAATAAAATAAATAAAAATGGAAAATTACTTATACACAGAAACAAATTCATATTCGAAAATTTCTCCCAAAAAAGTGTAATTGTTTCTCACCGCCACGACTTTTAACATATTTTCAGTGGTCTAATTTTCAAACAAACTCCTTCCTTATAAATATAAAATCGCTCACACCAGTTTTTTTAGTAAATTGTTATCCATAATAATTTCAATAATAAGATGAATACTAATATTATTATTAGGCTTCTTAAAATATTACACATAAAAGAAAAACTATAAAGGTGATCAAATAAAAATAATCATTTCTAGCCTACATACATACATATCGGTGATGAAATATATTTATTGATGACAGGTTATTAAATCTGGCATATGAATCTCATTAAGTATAAGCTCCAAGACGGAAATATATTTCAAATATTTCGTTCGTTTGGGAAACAATTTTCAGTATTTCATTTGCAAATGATAAAAGGAATGGAAATATTCTGTTGTAATATTATTTTTCCGCCTATAATTCTCGGTGAATCTATTATTTAATCCATTTTATTAAAATATGAATCCTAGGAAAATAGTTTAAACCGACAGTTATTAATAAAATTATCAGATTTTAATAATAACATCGTACACTAAATATCTGAAAATAAAAATGAAAATCCAAATGAAACATAATAAAAACATTTCACTGTTATTTAATTATCAACGTTGGTTTGAAAAACTGTGCCTACAACAACATACCTGCCGTTACATTCATTTAAAAATTTAAACTCATTTTACGTCATTAATCATACATATTTAATTAATGTATATATGTAAATTCAATGCGTTGATAAATTTCTATTTTTTCTAGCATAAAATTTATATACATTCACTCCATTTTTCGCCGGTATAAGAAACTTTTGTAACACTGCTTGAAATCTGGCCAGTTTTCTCATTTACACAGGATTATATGGTAATTTCTTAGTGGATACCTCTTATGTGTTATGAATGCCCAGGAGTTATTATAAATATCAAAATAGAATTCAGTGCTCACTTTTTTCTGTAAAAAAGGCAAATTTTGTATAGACATAGTACGCACTAAGAAATGAAGCGAGATCAAGATCTGCATTTAACATCGATCGTGAAATGTATAATAATCTTTAAAATATTTTGTTCGTATCTTGTTATTGACCTCTATTTTACCTGATCCATGAAGCAAAATAATTCATAATTTTAAAAGGCACATTCATTTTAACTTTTTTGACTTACCTCATATTTTTTAGGATAACGTATAATTTCTGTTGTTTTGTTTGTCGTGAAATATATGTTTCTGATAATTTTTAACTCTCATATTATTAACGGCATACTAGCGGATGTGAAAAATGGTACACTAAGTGTTAATGTAGCATTTAATCAGCGTATTAATCGTAAGTTTCTATTTGTATCCCATTTATGAAATAACATTTCTATTTCAATTCAAGCAACACTAAATGATTATATTTATAAAAAACATATTTTAAATTGACAGTAATTATGGGTACCCTAAACGTTTCATATAACACAAAACATTATTAGAGCACAAACTGAATAGAACGTGAGTCCAAAACTGAGTAGAAATTAATTATGAATGTTTTTTTTTTTGTTTTTTTTTTTTTTCAAAATACTGTTCCATTCCAACATCCGCGCAGTTATATGAGAGTAAGGTACATTTTATATAAATATATTTATTGTTTCGGATTTATCCAATATAGGGTAGAAGTGCCAGTAAAGGACACACTGCCAGTAATGGGTACCCCTCAAAGTTTTTGGTTAAAAAAAAATAACCAATAAAAATTTTGCTTTATTTATTTTTTCATAACTTCCCCTCGTATGCTTTATAATCTGGATTAATGCTGACACTCTTAATCTAACCAAACAGGAAGCAGAAAATCATGTTTCACAGTTCCACTGTTTTTCTGTGAAAATGTTAATGAACATGCTGCGAGCTGGCTTCACTTATTAAATTTATATCTTCCTTATTTTCTTGCAAAATTGCATATTTTTGTTTGGATAGTAATATAAAACTTTAAATTTTCATATATAAATGGTCATTTACAAAATTACATTTATTGTTAAGATTTTAGGACCAGTGTTCATTACTGTAATGCTTGATTAGCCTCTTTACAGTAATGGACACCCTATGTGGTCAATACAAAAACTGTACTTAATAGAATATAATAAATGCTTTTTTTTAATAAATAGGGTCATTCCATGCCAAATCAACCAAACAATTTCAGTATTTAACCTGACCATTTCAGATTTTAATGATACTATAAGGAAATATTCTTCCTGATGATATAAATGAAAATATAGCTTTATTTTTTTCATTAGATTTTCATATAATTATTATTATTATTATTATTATTTTGAAAACTCATTTTTTGGCTGCCATAAATGTTTTCAATTTTGGTTTTCTAAGGTTCTATCAGGCGTAGGGAGTCAAGGTTTCACAAGGTTTCATTTGTTATGCAAGTTGACTATGCTTGATTAAAAAAGTAACATTTTTGAAATTTAAAAATGTTTAAATCTTGTTTTTATTTTTTTTAAATGTATGTTTCTTTGTAATATTATAAGCTTGAAACATTTAAATTTTTAGAACGGGATCTCAATGTGATCAGGAGTTATGAAATAAAAGCTGACGATTATAATGCAAATAATAAAGAAATAACAAAGTAAGCTAGAGTTAGATTATTATATGTACGGTAATATTTAGCTTTTATTTGTCATAAATGCAAACACAGTTTCAATGATGAAAAACAAAGAAGTGTGTAGAAGGTAACAGGTGCAAAAACGCTTATCATTATAAATGCATTCTAAAGTCGCATATCGAATGCATTGGATTATCGCAAAGTGATGTGTAAATTGACGATTTGGCATTTAAAGTCCATGATTGTATAGCATATAATTCGAAAGTTGATAAGAGTAGAAAAAATGGGGCAAAAAAATTCACCAAACTTAATTATTGTAAAACTAAATCTGTACATTACGAATCCTTTAATTCAATAACTTTCTATCTTAAATTTCAATATTTTATTTTATCAATGTGCTTTCATTAAGTTCTGAACTTAAATACTATCATAAAACAATTATCTAATTATTTTTTGTAGAGTGTCCATTACTGGAACAGAAGTGGTCCATTACTGAAATAGAGGGTGTACGTTATTGGAATTTTGGGTGTTTTGATACATTAAATTTTGATTCACATTGGTGAATGATACTTTGAGATTGATTAAATAATTTGGATAGATTAATATGATACTGAAAAAAGGTGGAATATAATAATTATAACTATTAATAAAAAAAGAAAGAAAAATCCTTAAATGTGTCCATTACGGGCACATCTACCCAATGCTCGAAATCATAGCATTTATAGAATTTTATTTCGAACCATAATGCGCATTCATATTTGTTAAAGTGTTCAATATAAGTATTTTCGAATAATTGCACAATACATTATCTAATTTAAAAGAATTCGAAGATGGTTAATTGCGCGGAATTATTGGCTAGTGCCACCAGCCGATAAAAAATTTAAATTTCTTTTAAGTGTCACCAAAAAGTTTTTTTCTTTTGCTGTTAACTATACTTCTTAATTACATATCAGTCGGAAATAATAAACACTTACAAGCAGTGTTAAGATTATAAAATACGTGCAAAACAGTGTACAGTCGGAAATGAAAATATAAAAAATATTATAAAAGATTTTTCCTTTTTAATGTTCTATATTTACATTTCTCATTATACACTGCTTTTAAACCTTTGTACTTATTTTATAGTCTTAGCAATACTTGTAAATTATTCGCAGTGTAAAGTCCACTCTAAAGATTTTGATAATAAACATTTGTTAATTACACCTATTCCGTGTATTTAATGTATATTGCATTTGAAGATGATAAATACAAAATAAAATAATGAATAAATTTATTTATCTGCAAAAAAGTTAATTTAAATTTTTATTTACATAACGTAGTTATAACTCAAAAGCACGGAAAGGAAATTATTTAATTTTCTTTAAATTTCAACTGTCTCTGATAACAGAATTCTATCATTCACTTTAAAGTATAACAAGCTCCCCAAAAATTTTCAGCATCAAATACAGCACACACCAATAAAATACCAAGTACTTTTCATGTTATTAAATGTAAATGAAATACTAAATTCCAACCAATTCAATGACAGATTAAATTGGATACCTCTTGAAATTACACAAATGCTCTCATTCTTCATCGCAAAATGTAACGAATGTTTCTCCGGTGATTGTAGATAAACGTCCATATTATTCGTAGAAAATACATAGCAATATTAACCAAAGGCAATCTATTTTCATGAATGAATAAATATTTCGTAATTAGCCAGCTACATTATCTTTTTCAACGGAATAATTAGAAATAGAATCGTTTGAAAAAATATTACGAAATAAACTATTAAAATAGTCTTAAAAAAGTAATGTATTTATTTACAACTATGGCAGTTGTTAAAAATTATATATTCATATTGTACGAAAAGACAATAATTCCTACACGTTCCAATGCTTTCTTTCATGTTTATTTTTTAATTTTCTTTTTAAATATATTAATTTTTAAATATGAATAACGTGTTTCTATATACATAGTATTAACATATAAGCAACTTTTAGTGACAGTGAAATATTTCTTCTTTTAAAAATTAAATGGCAGGGCTTTTCGCCGAAGAAATCATTATTGTCTTTTAATGATACTTCTACATATAAAAACATATCTTATATTTATGTTTGTAGTGATTAGAGAAAATAAATAATTGTATCATTTTCCCCTGTAAAACAGTAAATTGTAAATATTATACAATATATATATATATATATATATATATATATATTGATAAATATAGTATTTATTGTATAATTAAAAATAAATTAAATTACCTTTCACTTTATAAATGTTTTAGAACTTTTTTTTTTAAATTTTATTTTTAATGATGCATGTAGTTTTTTTCTCTAAAGATAATGATTTCTATATTACTTCTAATAATATAACTAAATGCAGAAATCTATATTAAAATAACTTTTTTTCAGGTTCTTTTAATGACTTTCAATAAAAATCGGAAAAACTCAACGTATTAAATATTTATTAAAAAGCTTATCCTTTGAAATACATAAACATGACAATGGTTTACTAATCGAACTAAATAAGAAATACAAATAAGTTAAAAAAATCCTGCATCATTCTTTATTTGTGACATCGTATTTATGACAGATGAAAAATTTTACAATAAAAAATAAATATATTTAAAGAGTCAATTTGTCAAAACATAGTAGGTGTTATTGCACATTTGCACATGCTATTTTGAAATTGTGTTTTCAATTAAAAAAAAAAAAAAAAAAAAAAAAAAATGCACTCGCAATTGTCAAATAAACTGTTTTAAGGAGAAAGTGAATTTCACACTGAGAAAACGACACTTTAAAATCTGAATAAATCGATGTTTTCATTTTGTAATGAAACTTTTTGTTTCAAATATGACGATACAATGCTTTCAGTTCTGAAACACCGGAAATACTCATAATATTGAAACATGGAGATAGTCAAAACTGAGCACATAGTGGTCAGTTCGTACTCATTTTTGAAACATGGACATACACAAAAATGATAAGAATCAGTTCACCCTCATTTTAGAAATATGGAAATACTCAAAAATGAGCAGACAGAAGTCAGTTCATACTCATTTTTGAAACATGGACATAATCCAACATGAGCACATGATGCTTTATTCTTGAATGTGTGCATGCTTTCAGAAGTGATTATATACATGTTTCAAACTTGAGATTTTGATTTGGAACCATTTTGACTATGCGACATACTCAGATTTCAGTATTTTTTGCACAATTTTGAAAATGTCGTTATTAGAGTGCTCATTTTCTGCTGTTACAAAACTGTAAACATAAACAAAATGTATTTGAAAAGTATAATGCCTGTATGATCCATACAAAATTCTCTATATCATATATTCTAATATGAGCAAATCTTGTGTGTGGTTATAAGGTAAAGCCAGGAGAGATGACGCGGTCGGAGAGATTGCGCACATAGAGGTTCGGGGGGAAGGAGTACAGTGAGCGCGCAGCGACTCCAGGTAGTTGTACAACAACAGTAGTGGAGTGTCTACTTGAAAGTTCACATTGATTGCTTTGAGCGTCTAAGATAAAGTATTGCTATTTTGTTTTGTTTTCCCAAAGTAAGTGCTTGAATTTTCATAGCTATTCATCAGAATTTCTATACAACGTCAATAGTACAAAACATTTTAAACTTAAATGATTTATCATAAGCTACTAATCTAGACTAACAATGTGAACATCAACGGTTCGTTTTAGAAGAGGTCATGATTAAATAAAAGGCCGCGCATTCTCTCCTACCGAAATTGGAGAGTTTGCGCATCTGCTACTTAGGAGAGATGGCGCTGTGTTCCCATTAGTTTCCATGCTAGGAGAGATTACGCAGCTTATTGGTAAATTTGCATAAAAAAAATGAAAAATGAAAATGGACTAATTTTAAGTTAAACGTGTTATTAAGTAACATAATTTTATTTTGTAATCATATCTGGACTTGCTTTTTCTGATTATTTTTTTTCCCTTTAATTAAAAAAATTTTAATCGTTTTTAAAATTATTTCCTTTTTCTGATTCTTTAATCATTTGGTTGAAATATTCACTCCTAATACAATAATATTTGTTCACAAAAAGTTTACAGCAATGTCATTTAAGTGTAATTATTATTGTTAACACTTTAATTGTAGTTATTATAAGTAACAATCTCTCCTACCCATGTGCGCAATCACACGAACCCTGTAAGGACAGATTGCGCAAAATAACTTTCTTGGTTTTATTACAACTGTTCTATTAAATTGCAACATAACAACAAAATAGCAATGGAAATGCATAAAAAACAAATGAAGTAAAAATTATTCATGAATAGTTTAGCAAAAAATTAATATTTAGATTTTTTATTGCTATTCTCTTGAATTGTGCGCAGACAATCCTAGCTTTACCTTATATATATATATGCAAATTTTATCTTAAAAACGGCTCTAACACGATTTTAAAGAAATTTTGTATCCTACCGTTTTGGGGCACCAGAAAACCATTGGGCTAGGTCACATGTTCGAGAAAATTCGATTAGTGGGTCATTTTGGGTCATTTTGGGTCAGGGTCTAGCTAATTGTATCTAAAAAACGGTTCAAACGATTTTGACGAAATTTTGTATCCGACTATTTTCTTGCGCGAGAAGACTATTGGGTTGGGTCACATGTTCGAGAAAACTTTCGATTAGTGGGTCATTTTTGGGTCAAAGCGGGTCAAATTATTTTTATCTAAAAACGGCTCTAACGATTTTGATTAAATTTTGTATCCTACGAGTTTCGGGCACGCGAAAATAATTGGGCTAGGTCACATGTTCGAGAAAATTCGATTAGTGGGTGATTTCTGGGTCATTGTGGACAAGATCTAAAAAGCGGCTCAATTTACACTACATTTTGCATCCTATCGTTTTCGGGTACGAGAAGACTGTTGGGCTAAGTAACATGTTCGAAAAAATTCCATTAGTGTGTCATTTTGGTCATGGGTCATGATATTTGAACTCAAATTTAATTTTGACCGAGTATAGCTCAGTCTTCCCTGCTTGTGACTCTTTAAAATAAATAATCTGTTCTGAAATGATCGTTTTAATAAATAATATTCAAACTTATCTAACAAATGGAAAATACAACTTAGCCTCTATTTACTAAATCTTATATGTTTCCTCGAAAAAAAATCGTAATACACAAATAAATTTAACTAAATAAAAATCAAATCAAGTATATTTTTCAAAATAAAACATTTATACATCGTTCTTATCTCTGTATTAATAGGTATATATAAAATTGGTAATTTCAAATGTATTGTAAATCTTTTTACATAAACTATGTATAGTATTTTAAGTACTTAGATTAAAGAAATTAAAGCAGCAGCATTATTAATTAGTCGAGGTGGACTTTAAAGAACTTTAATTTACATACTATCACAAACACGTACATCGAACACTAACGAAATACAACAGATACATTTTTACAGTAAACAAAGTTTTTACCGATAGGTGACAGAATAACCGGCTGTGGTGCTGCCATCTATTACTTACATTTGTAACTAAACATCACATACTCTCCCCTGCTTATTTGGGAACTTACATGGAGCTTTTCTTTTCCTGGTGGGTCTTCTAGGTACCTGTAGGGAAGAAGAAGAATTAGTATTTAAAGTATCTCTAGCATGATCACTAGAAGTATTGGGAACCATGGATTTTGAAGCTGAAGGTATCCCTTTAGAGTCTACTGGAGCCGGAATTGGAGTATTTGGGAGGACACAGTCATCTGGTTTAGGATTTAAAGTACATGAACAACATAGTCATCTGGTTGAGGATTTGGAGCAGATGAGACAACTGAGTCAGCTGGTCGAGGATCTGGAGTACTAGGAGGCATTAGCTGAGAATCACGTTTATTAACAACTACATTATCACTTTTGTGACTTTCTGTACCACTCTCTTCAGAATTTGAATCATTAGTTAGATGTATCTTCGAACCGAAATTAGTTATCTGATCAACATGCCTTTTCCAAATATTCGAACCAACTTGAATTCTCCAATGCAACTTGCCCTTTCTTGCAATAATGCGATCAATTTTCCACTTGGCTTCTGGAGTATAATTTCTTACAGCCACTTTCTGGTTGATTTGAAATTCTTTTACTTTAGAATTGACCTTTCTCTCATTTTGTTTATCATGCCCAAAATTTGTAACGCTTGGAATTATCAAATCTATTTTCGTTCTTATATTTGTCTTTAGAAATAGAGATGCAGGACTTTCCCCCGTAGTAACATGAGGCATCTTTCTATATTGTAAAAGAAAGTTATTTATTTTCATCTGTAAAGTACCAGATTCTGAAGATAAGGCTTTTAACCATTTTTTAAGAATCTGCACATATCTCTCTGCCTGACCATTTGTAGCTGGATGGTATGGAGCACTAAACCTATGTTTAACACCATGATTCTTCAAAAATGTCTCAAATTCTTCAGAAGTAAATTGTTTTGCGTTATCAGATACTAGAGATATAGGATACCCGTATCTGGCAATAAGAGAAGAAAGACAAGTAATTGTATGTTCTGAAGTTGTATTAGGGTAATAAAAACTTCAGGCCATTTGCTATGAGCATCAACCACAAGCAAAAGCATTTTACCCATCACAGGACCAAAATAATCTATGTGAATTCTTTGCCATGGAGCTGTAGGCCATTCCCAATGATGAGTATCTACCTTAGGAGGATTATTTTTTAAATTGACACAAGTAGTGCAATTTCGTGCAAGATCTTCAATATCTTGGTCAATTCCTATCTACCAAACAAAACTGCGAGCTAAGGACTTCATTTTCACTATACCAAAATGTCCATAGTGCAAATCACGTAAAATTTGTTTACGGTGAACTTCTGGGATAATTACTCTACATCCTTTTAAAATGCAACTATGTTGAAGAGTAAATTCTTCTTGTTTGCCACCAAAAAGTAAATTTTTAGGAATTGGAGAACCAGAAATTAGATGATGAAAAAGTTGACGTAATAAAGGATCAGATTTTGTACCTACAGCAATTGATTTGGCGTGTAAAGGCAATGTAGAAATTTGATTAATTTGAAAAAATTCAGATTCATCAATTACATTACTTGAATTTAATTGTGGTGGTAAATCTTCACTACGTAATGGAAGTCGTGAAAGAGCATCGACATTTCCATGTTCGGATGTTTTCTTATAGCGAATATCATATTTAAACGCTTGTAAGTATAATGCATATCTTTGCATCCGAGCAGCTGAAAGAACAGGAATACTTTTATTTGGAGAAAATATGGACACGAGTGGTTTGCTATCTGTAAATAAAGTAAACCTATTACCATATAAATATTGAAAAAAATTCTTTACTCCAAAGATAATAGCTAGTGCTTCCTTATCCACCTGGCTATATTTTTTTCTGCATTCGTAAGCATTCTGGACACAAAACCAATTGGTTTTTCCACGTTATCTGGCTACATATGCGAACGAACTGCAGAGATACCATATGGAGAAGAATCTGTTGCTAACACTAAAGGCAATTTAGGGTTGAAATGTGTAAGAACTCTTCCTGAAATAAATTCATTTTTTTATATTTTTAAATGCTGGTTCACAAACAGGAGACCAAATAAATTTTACATTCTTCTTGAGCAATTGATTTAAAGGATGAGCAATTGTAGATAAATTTGGTACAAATTTAGAATAATTTGTGACAAAACCTAAAAAAGCTTTAACTTGTGACACATTAATTGGTCTAGGAGCATTGACAATAGCTTCAACTTTATCTTGCGTTTTATGAATACCTTGCTTATCAATTTTATAACCACAATATGTAATATGGTCAGCCAGAAAATATGATTTATCTTTATTTATCCTAATATTATATTCACGTAATCTTTCTAAGACTTGATTTAGTCTTTTTAAATGAATTTCATCAGTTTCCCCAGTAACACCAATATCATCAATGAACACAGTGACACCATCAATACCATATCATATTTGTTCAATCTATCTTTGCAAAATTGCTGGAGAGCTAGCAAGACCGATTTGTAACTTTAAAAATTGAAATAAGCCCTTCGGAGTATTTATAGTTAACAATTCCTGTGATTTTCCGTTTACAGGTAACTGAAGATAAGCTTGATTTAAATCTATTTTCGTAAAATGTAAACCACCACCTAAAGTAGCTAACATGTCCTCTACCCTAGGTAAAGGATATTTTTCCATCTTCAAAAATTTATTTACTGTAACTTTAAAATCTCCGCATAAACGTATTTTCCCATTTGGTTTTACCACTGGAACTATAGGAGTTGTCCACTTACTACTGGTGACAGGTTTAATAATACCCTCATCATGTAACCTTTGGATTTCATCATTTACTGCATTACGTAGAGCATACGTGACTGTTCTAGCTTTACAAAATATGGGCGTAGAACCTTTTTCTAGGTAAAGTTCTGCTTTCAAACCTTTTATTTCGCCTACTTTATCCGAAAATAAATCAGAAAAATCATTTAATAATGTTTTCAATTGATCCGTAGAATTTGCAACATACACAGATTTAAAGTCAGTAGGAAACAAATTAAATGCAGCTACCCAGTCTCTGCCAAATAAAAGTGGGAAATTATGTTCTTTAATCAAATACAATTTAAGATTTTTAGTAATATTTGCATAAGAAACATCTACTGTTACATACCCCACATGTGTAAACACCTCACCCGTTGCAGTTCTCAACTGAACGTCTGGTGAAAAAATTTTATTATTCGGAAAAATTCTCCGAAAACGATTTACAGGTACCGCAGAAATTCCTGAGCCCGTGTCTACCTCCATTTCAGCTTTAGCTTTATTTTCAATTAAAACCCACACTTTTATAGGAGTAGAACTCTTATCATGACTCACGGATAAAATATCAACCGTCTGCAATACATTTGTTTGTTTCTGAGAACTACTTTTACATACTTTACCAAGGTGGCCTCTTTTTTACAAATTTTACAAATAGTATTGATATGCTTACACTTATTGGCAAGAGGAGATGGATTTCTACATCTATAACACTGTAATTTATTTTTATTTACTTCAAAATTTCCCTTATTTATATTGTTTATTTTCGGTTTCTGGAAATTATTTGAAATTTTATTCGGTTGAACATTTTTAGAATATGCCAATTTATTAACATTTACATTTTTGTTTTTCAATTCAGAAATATCATGTTCGTTATTTTGCAAAATAATTGCTTTTTCAATAGCTTTCTAAAAAGATAAATCATCTATTTGTGAGAGTAATTTACTTTGGATACCTTCATTTTTTAAACCACGTAAAAATTGTTCTAACAAATTTTCATTAAGTGTTTCACCAGCAAAAGCACAGAACGCAGTTAACTTCTTTAATTTTGAAACAAAATCTTGTATCGATTCGTTTTCATTTTGATAAGAATTACGGAATTTAATTCTTGAACAAAATTTATTAGGGGCGGAGCTTAGGTACTTTAGCAGAATATCAACTATTTCCTCATATTTCAGCCCTTCATGATGTTTCGGAAATGTTAAATCTGACAGCAAATTATACAATTTAGGCCCCATACAGGAAATAATTGCAGGTACCTTTTTTTTCCTCAACATCATGTAATAAAAAACTTTGTTCCAATCTCTTAACATATGATTGGAACTTTTCAATGGAATCATTGTATTCCTTAAAATTAGCAAACATTATGAGCTTTTATTTAATGCAGAGAAGAAAAAAAATGTCAGCACTTACCACCCTCGAATTGATGTACGTATTAAAACATTAATGCAGCATATACTCTTGTAGATGTAAAACCCGAAGTATCGCCATTTTGCGAATCATTTGGAATTTCTTTTCAATTGAATTCTGGTAAGAAACTTGATTTTCTCGTCGCCATTTTATAGTATTTTAAGTACTTAGATTAAAGAAATTAAAGCAGCAGCATTATTAATTAGTCGACGTGGACTTTAAAGAACTTTAATTTACATACTATCACAAACACCTACATCGAACACTAACGAAATACAACAGATACATTTTTACAGTAAACAAACTTTTTACCGATAGGTGACAGAATAACCGGCTGTGGTGCTGCCATCTCTATTACTTACATTTGTAACTAAACATCACACTATGTAAATTATTTTCAAAAAAATAAAACGAACAATTTAAGTTTTAAAGATAATTTTGAAAAAGAAAAAATTGTTCCTAAAAATGTTCCCATTTTAAAAATGAATGAAATATTATTTCAGAAATACCTTCTAAAAATTGCAACTCGAATCAAAGTATTTTGAAAGATTTCATAATTTCTCTGAAATTTCTTTGAAAAAAGTTGATATGCGAAGTAGATAGATGTATTAATCTTATTAGAAGGTGTTAATATTGTAACTATAATGATTGACAAAAAAAGTTAAAGAATGTTTTAAAATGTCTTTTTTGTATGATAAAAAAGATAAAAACTTTTAAATTTTGGACTGAAAAGATTTTATTAAATGGAAGTTCAGGTTTTATCATTCGTTATTTTAGTTAAAGAAAAAAAAATTCATTAACAATAGCATATCGCAAAATATGAGTTCGCTAAATAGGCATGAAACAATTTTTCTTTCTCATTTTCCGGCAACACATATTTAGCTTATTTATATCTATATAAACTGCATTACCAATAATAATAATCACAAAATACAGAAACGTGTAATGTAATTTACTCTAAAAATATAACGATTTGACTTTGCGTAAATTTAGAAAGTAATATAAAAATATGCAATATTTTTATGACATTTCGATTTTATCCACCTAGATAAATGTAAAATCACAGTTTTTATATTCTTGAAATTTGAGCATACTTGAGTGTTGTAGGCCTTATATATAATAAAAGAAATTTTAGAATTCGAAGTAATTTTTTGAAACATTTTACTTTAATTAATATTTGATCAAGACAAATATTAACAAAAATTGATGAGAAAAGGTAATGTTAAGATAAAAATTTAAATAAGTAATGAATAAATAGTTTTGTCAAAAATACAATTAACAAAATATCTGCAAATACACCATACATCTCATACAATTGATATGAAATAAGTTATTATGAAAAGTTAAATGTTTTAGCAATAGTAATGTAAATATTTATTGTGTTTATTTTCCAAATTAAATCGAAAGAAAAGTTTAAAATTTGCTAGGTATTTTCAAAGTACTTTCAAGACTGTTTTCAGTAAATTAACATTGCAAAGATGAGTTCTTTTAATATCGTTGAAACTTTTTGTGTTTTCTTTCCTATGTTAATCTTATTAAGTAAAAAGGTACATTACTTAAACAAAACTTTTAAACTTTTAAAATTTAGTTTGCTTTAATATACATAAATATTCCGTGATTTTTTTTAAATAATTATGCTACATGTTTCGTCTGAAAGTTTTAACTTTTTATACTTTTGTTAGAAAGATTAAAATTTCAGTCTTGAAATATCTTAATAATTTAATTCTAGATTCTTAGATATTAGCGAAATGAAGTTACACTATTGAAAATTCAATTGATTCACCATATAATTTTTTATTTTTACTTTTTATATTTTGAAATCACAATGTTTTACAATATTAAATAAATGAACTAATGTAAAAAATATATATATTATTGAATGTAAGGTTCTGACTAGTGGAATAAGGTAAAAAATATTAGTGCTTGAGATAAAAGAAAATAATTCCGATGATATAAAATTTTAAATAGCGTAATATGTTAGGATAAATTCATTATCATAATATGATATTCTAGCTTATTTTAAATACTTTGTAAATTGCATTGCTTACGTATACCTCCAACACGTAAGAAATTTGTGGAATTCCTTGTACAGATAGTAACCTCAAATGGACACATTGATGCTCTGTTGTGTCTAATAATCCCAAAAGAAAGTTAAATAAATTTAAAAATAGTATATTTTATGTTACGATGAGAATCTAGAATGGATTCCAACTCTACGAAACTATCATAAAGAATTATTTCTAAATGTAAACTTTAAATATTTAATAATGATTAGTTGAATTAAAGCATATCTATTCCCGATACTAGTTCACAGACCAAGATAAACTACAAAGTCAATGGCAGAGCACTGAAAGCTGAAAAAAGCATTTAATTGACAGGAAACACTAAAAATTCTCAAAATTGAAACTATTATAACTGAGTTAGATTTTAACGTAAAAATTACAGTACTGATTAATGTCATTTGACAGATTAAGATTTTTTAAATATATGTCACAGAAATAGTGAGGATTTGTATACAAAAGTTACGTAATTATTATGTATTATTATGCATAGATATCCTTCCAAAATAAATGGAATATCTTAAAGCTATAATTCATTTGTATACTTTTTGTAAATATACGTATGTGTCCATAATTAGCGTTTTAAAATACATGTGCATATATATATATATAAATATAGATATATTGCACATTAGGGTGGAACGAAAATAATGGTTATTTTTTTTTCAGTTAGAAATTTGCTATAGTCGGCAAAAGTTGCCAAACAGAATATTCAAAATATGATATTTTTGCAGAAAGCTTGCACATTCTATGTATTACGAATTTTTAGATGCCATTACAGAAAGAACTATTTTGTAGAATTTAGCGATTTTCACCATATTAATTTTACAGTATCATATTCTTCTAGTACTGCATTGAAATGAAATAAATGCAATCTTTAATTATCGTATATTAGTTAAAGAAATCACACTTATTTAGAAAAACTTTAAAAGAGTGAAACCTCTGATTAACGGGCAGCTATGTGACAAAAAAAAAAGCCGGAAAAAATGAAGTGACTGCAGGAGATTGGCTGTTAGTTATAACGACAGGTTAATGTTCACTGAGAAATTTTAATTTGGCCATAAGAGAGGGGTGATCGTATATAAGGGTATCCGTCAAAAGAGGTTTGACTTTATATTGTTTTTAAAGGCAAAACGTTATTTTTAAGAAACATTAATTTTTCTCTAATGTCCATAGTAATCACACACGGTCGATAATAATCACAGTGAAACATTGGATTGTTTTTTTTTGTTTTTTGTTTCAAATCTTGGCATGATCTTTTGGAATTTTTTTTTGGTTTTTATCAATGCATCTCTTGCAGAAGTGCAGCAAACTGACAAGGATGACTCGGTAATTAATTTAACAATCCTTTTAACTGCTTGTGTGCGACATATGGAAAAATTGAAGTTGACTCTCATGATTCAGTTTTTCTGCTTTCTTTATTTACTGCTTTAGTTTGTCGTCAGCAATATACATCGTCATAGGAGGTTATGTTACTTTAACATCATGCCATTGAATCATATCCATATAATCCGTGACATCAAATTTTATACATACACGAATTAAAAAAATTCTGATGCAATAATTCATTCATTCATTTCCAGCCCATGCTATTACAATTTGGCCTAATGCAAACTCCTTAATGACTTCTATCACTTGCTAGCATACAATGGAGTACCTTTTCATGTGCAGCAAAGTATGCATTGGTTTGGCTGATTGGATCAATTACATTTTTTGGAGTGTAATTGAGGTAACGTAACTGACACGTTTTCACAAGTGCTTCGTCCATAGATAGAATATGGTTTCAACTTTATGTTAAACCAAACAGTTGCATACGCTTTCAAAATGTACTCAGTCAGTATTTGGAGTTTTTTCTATGGATATTCTGTTCCCACGTACAAGCGAATTATTCTGTTTTCTAAGGTTAACCATGGTGAATGGCAATTTTTTTCTGGTTTCTTCATAGACAAATCAGAAGAGCAACTTCTAACGGAGATTGTGTTACACATTTCTAAGAAATATATTTGGTCCATACTTAAATTATCCTTAAATTTTAGCAATGGAATGTTATTTTTAATAGGTGAAAACTCAGTCACTTGAAGTTCATAACACTTTTCCAGTTGTTTCCTTATTTTCACTCCAAATTTATTTGGACTTTTAGTTTTTCCATCTAGGAAAGAAAATAAATGACGAACGGGTAGTTCATTTGCATGAAACAGACAAATCAAGCACTGCAGTGGCTTTCATAATTCTTTTTCCAACAAAACAATCGCACCATTATTCAATCCAGTGCTCGAGGCAGTTCCGTCATATCCAATTGCAGTAATGTTTAAGTATTGGTTGTTGCCATTTAAAAATGTCATCATGTTGACTTTGATACCTTTCCAGTGCCAGAAGTCGGTTTTACGTGTCTTGAAAATTTTGATCCAAGTTCGGGAACAAGTGATATATGTTCTGCGATAACAGTTATTTTGTAAAATTTAGTTCCTTTCTTCTCTTGCACAATAGTCTTGTCTTATCTTACATTAAAAAAATTACTTTCTGTAACTAGTTTTACAGTTTCTTCTACATATCTTTTTCGGTTCTTTATTTGTTCTCATCTAATTTTCATTCTGTCAATACATTTCTGTAATACTTCTTTCTTCATCACTAATCAGACCAATATCCTGCCGAGCGGCGCTTGGAATTGTTACAGCAATTTTTTCTGACAGTCAAGTTCAATCGCAAGTAGAAGCCACAAATCGCAATTTCATGCGCATTTGACTATGATTTTGATTACTTGAGGTTTCAGAGACAATAAAAAATTGGGATAGTATAGTGTTCTCTTCTGAACTTTTTTCTGTTTCTACCTCATTGTATACTATTTATGTTTCATTATTTTTGTAATTAAAATGTATTATGCAGTAAGTTCACCATGTTTTCTGATTAAGAAGATTTAAAACTGATTTAAAAGACAACTTATGAAAACTATAGCCCATTAAAAATAAATTAAACTTAACTGCGAAATTTGTCAAAATTTTAATAAAAACCTAAAGTTTGCCCTTCTTGCGGCACCTCTAAATATAATCCAATTACGCTGATATTTAATTTCTATCTTTATTTTCATCAAAAGCAACTTTTGAAAACTATAGCATATTGAAATTATTATTATTATTATTATTTACATAACTGCGAAATTTCTCCAAATTTTAATAAAAACCTAAAGTTTACCCTTCTTGCGGCACTTGAAAACATAATCCAATTACGCTAAAATTTCATTTCCGTCTTTATTTTTATCAAAGGCAACTTTTGAAAACTATAGCATTTTGAAATTTAAAAAAAGTTTTTTCGTTCCACTCTATTGCACATGTACTCGACTTTGTAAGTGCAAATAATGTCTAATTAGACATATATTCAAGATACATCTCATTTGAACCACTCATGGACAATCGAAAAGTAGCGCTATTTAAAATTTTTATATGGTCCCTCTTTTGTATAATTTTTCTATTCCTCTGCAACCAAACATATTTTGAACAGTATTCATAGTATATATATATATATATATATATATATATATTTCAAAGTATAGCGAAATTAGTATAAGAAATTTCATAGTACATATATATATATATATATATATATATACTATGAAAATTCGGAGCTTGCCGGATGCATTTTTAGTGCAGGAAATCCCCGAAATTTCATAAAATTCAAAGTATGATACGTTTGGTTGCAGAGGAATAGAACTGTTATTGTTGTACTCTGCAGATCACGTAGAACAGTTTGTTACCCAATAACAAATTCCTAAAATGCTAGATTTTGAGGTATACTCTTAATTACAATAAATTGTTTAAAATGTTTTTCATAATAAAATTAAATTCCATTTACCTAAAGGTAGTTATGTTTAAGTTTTGAAATGTAAATAATATTCATAATAGTCTTTGTATCCTATATGTTATATTTAGAAAAATCTTTCCCCATGCTATAAGGTGTAAAACAGTAAAAAATATGCTCTTCTACAATCTGTGTTTTAATGCAAGAAACGTCAAAAAGTCCCAAATTTAAAGTATTCTAACTAGGTAAATGTTACACTAGATTAATTTTAACACAATTATTTCAAATTGGTAAATGTACTCGTAGGTAAATATTAGTTATACTTTTTTGGTATTGTTTAAACATGCAGAATCTTTAAATGTTGAAGACAGTCTTTTAATTAATATGTAGTCTCGAAAACAATTCTTGATATGAATTTTTATTTCAATCGAAGTTTAATTCTCAAAAATGTTAATTATTTGCGGAAGGAATAATAATTAACTTAAAATATAAACGTTCTGACATCAGTATGTAGTTCAACATATATAATAAAGATATTAATAAAAAAATTCCCAAAATATAATTAATACAATGCTTGCATATTATTTAATGGCATGTTATTTAACATTAATATACCGGGTGTCCCAAAAATGACTGGTGGATTTTAAAATTCAATAACTTGCAAACGGTGACAGATATTAAAATAATTCTTGCAGGAGGGTTCTGTATGATATCAGGAGTTTTTTTACTGGGATTCTTGATTTTAGTTCGAATTTCAAACAATAGGTGGCACTGTCAGCGATTGGTGCTCACTCGATGCCGAAACCGACGCCCCTAAGCATTCATGCACCGCCCCCTCATTACTAGGCCTGCGCGCTGATAAAAATGGCGCTTGTCGCAGGCGGATTTTATTTTCATCGTTTGAACGCTCCCTCGAGCTTTAACACCAATAATTTCTACAATTTTTCTTCGAATAGTTTTTCTCAGATCAAGTAAGTCAAAGAAAACTTTTAGATATTATTGGTGTTAAATTTCGAGGGACCGTACAGACGCTGAAAAAAAAAAATCCGCCTGCGACAGCCGCCATTTTTTGTCAGCTCGCAGGCATAGTATTCAGGCGGCGGTGCATCAATGCTCAAGGGCGTCAGTTTCGGCATCGAGCGAGCGCCAATCGCTGTCAGCGCCATCTATTGTTTGAAATTCAAACTAAAATCAAGAATCACAGTAACAAAATTCCTGGCATCATACATAACCTTTCCGCAAGAATTTTTTAATATCTGTCACCGTTTGCTAGTTATTGAATTTTAAAATCCATCAGTCATTTTTGGGACACCCGGCAAGTCCTAAAAATGAATCTAAGTTAATATTTAATAATAAACATTCTACAAAAAAGATTCTACATATTTTCTGTTTTGTTTCCCAAATTAAAGAAGTGGAGAAAACTTAAAATTCACTATGCTTTTTAAAAGATTTTTTTTTTTTTTTTAAGAATTTAATGTTACAGAGTTACTGCTTTTAGCACGTCTTTGGAGATTTCTTCTAATAAACAAAAGTTTTGCTTTTCTCCTTATTGTTAGAATCCTATTAAGAAAAAAGGTACTACATTTGAAAATCTTTCCCGCTTTTACAATGAAGTTACTTTTGTTATATCAAAACGCACGGTTAAAAGATATATTTTTTGAGTAAATGGCTCCACGTATTTTCACTAAAATTTCTGCAATATCAATATTTTAGTAATAAGACTTTACCCCCTTACTCATAAAAAATATAATTTCCTTTTAGTTTCATAAGAAAGAAACGAAACAGCATTTTCTGTGTGAAATAAACAAATAGCGTGAGGTCAGTCATATAAATTTAGATTTGTTTTTTGTTATACTTTTCCCCATACTTATGACAGCCGTTAAAACAATTAGATGGTACTAATTGATACACTGTATATAAGAAATAGTTTTGAACAATTCTATAAATAGGCAACGTAAAAAAAAAATATCAAAACAGTATATTTGTATTGCAAATAAAACGTATTGTATATGTACAATTTTGTACAATTAATATCAAGATGATATCGATATTACTAGTTTTAAAATATATGTTTTTTTTTTAAATAATGCTCAGTCAACATTCACAAAACATACAATCAACATTAAATATCAACAAATAATCAATATCGTATACAAATACTGCTAAATATTAAGAAAGTACTGCTAACAAGGAAAAATAACATTACAATTACATTATATATTTTCTAGATAAAATGTATATAGAGTAAAAAGAAAAGAAAAGTTCAAAAAAAAAATTGTGTTTCTGCTGCATCATTTTCATTACCAGAACAACTATAAACTAACAGATTTTAAGACAAAATACTATTAAAAATTGCATAAGAAAAAAAAACTGATTCGTGATAACTATAACTATTAAAATTTACACATTACTTTTAAATTTGCAAAATGAATGAAATTTTATTATTTCTAAATATATAACATTACGACTACATTAAAGCAACCAAAATTTGTTCTCAATTACATAAATTACTTCCTAGATTTTGAAATATAATGTATTTTTAGCACTACATGTCACGTTTAAGTTTAATAAATTGAATAAAGAAATACACTTTTATTCATGATTGAAATTTCAAAATAAATTACTCATATAAATGTTTAAATAATTAATTTAATCATTATATACTTCTGTTTAATTACAAGGTGGGTACGTTTATTTTTCTTCTAACTTAATTCTCTAACTTCTTTCCTTTGACATTCCATTGCTACGAGATTCAGATACGTCGTTTAGTGTTACTATATCATTTTCTTTATTACAAATGATAGCTACAGCACTTATAATTCTTTTATGGAGTCAGACAAATACATTCTGATACATCATGATCAAAAGCTAAACATTATTTAATATTTAATCACTTTTTATCTAAAGAGCAGTTAATAATTTAGACCATGCGATGGTCCATTTTAATTACCATTTACAAACTTTTCTGTTTGTAATCGTAATGCACGTTATACAAAATACTGAAAGAATGAGATTGTGACAACTAAAGAAGTGTGAATGTAGTTTAATAAAGGTCCAGGAAAGTTACAATGTGTAACATAAACTTTTAGGTAGGATAATAATTTTTTAAAGAAGTACTTATAATTATTTTATGGAGTCAGTCAAATACATTCTGATACATCATGGTCAAAAGATAAACATTATTTAATATTTAACTACTGTTTTCTAAAGAGCAGTTAATAATTTTGACAATGCGATGGTCCATTTTTATTACCATTTACAAACTTTTCTATTTGCATTCTTAATGCATGTTATACAAAATACTGAAAGAATGAGTTTGTGATAACTAAGGAAGTGTGAATGTAGTGTAATAAAGGTCCAGCAAAGTTACAATGTCTACAGAAACTTTTAGGTAGGATAATAATTTTTTAACCAATTACTTATAATTCTTTTATGGAGTCAGACAAATACATTCTGATACATCATGGTCAAAAGATAATCATTATTTAATATTTAACCACTTGTGTCCAAAGAGAAGTTAATAATTTTGACCATACGATGGTCCATTTTTATTACCATTTACAAAATTTTCTATTTGTATTCTTAATGCACGTTATACAAAATACTGAAAGAATGAGATTATGATAACTAAGGAAGCGTAAATGTAGTGTAATAAAGGTCCAGCAAAGTTACAATGTGTAACATAAACTTTTAGGTAGGATAATAATTTTTTAACCAATTACCTATAGACATTAATAATCGGTTTTTATTCTTCTTCTATAGGAAATCTTAAATGAATAGAAAATTTTGGTATTATGGAAGACACGAAAATCTGTTAGCGTTCAAACTCAACGGTATCAAAAAAGTCCAATTGAAATGAGTATTATATATGTTGCCGCAAAATTATGTATCTTTCACAAGTATTAAACAAGTTAGTGGTACTGATACGATACCTTGTACTTAATATCAATCGCACCTTGATTCTTAATATCAATTGAATTTCAAAAGTTGTACTTATATTTCAAATAAATAAAATCTTTAATTTTTTGCTTTGTGGATTTTACCCCAAAAATCATGTAAAATTAAACGCAAGCCTCTGATTTACTTTTCATTGGAATACAGTGAAAATTGTACATTAAAAACCTCCAAAGTGACTACTTCTCTATTACATACTTCAGGAGATAACAGTTTTTCATTAATATTTGAACATTATTTTTTTCTACAATTTTTAAGGTCTAAAAATAATTTTTTACCCAAAAATTTTGGACAAACGTAAAATTTAGGCAGAATAAATTTTCAATTTTATAGTTAAATCAAAATTTTTGGTATTTTTTTTTTACTTTTCCATAAAGTAATAGAAAAAGATTTTTGAGAAATATTTAAGAATAATGAATGAAGTGAAAGAATAGCTTCATTTCTAATTTCAAATTGAATAAAACATTTAAATAAAATAGTGAAAGTTCTCTAAATTACATTTCACTCTAATTTAAAGCATTTGTGAAGATCTGCATTTAACACAAAATAGTACTTGGGTGGGATTAAAAAAATAAATAATACCCATCTACGCAACAGTATCCACAATAGTACAAACTCAAGGATTTAATTAATAGCCACGTGATATCGCAAGATTTTGTGAGGTTCATGAATGAAATTAAAAAGCGAAAAGCGAGAGAGAAATGAGTTGTTTCATAGCTTGGTATCCAAGTATGAAGGTGGATAATTCGATATTTATAGAATAAAGAATTTAAAGTATAATTCTAGGTGAATTCAAGTTTATGTGTACAAAGATATTACATTATTGAATAATCTCATCGTTACAAATGTTTTGTTAAGTAAGTAATAGGGACTGATTTAAATTATATTGCAGAACTATATTTATTGATAGTTATAAGTCAAGTAAATACTTAAGGAACTATAAGATTTAAGTGTAAAAACCTAGAGTTGTATATTTTGGGCCGAAGCATAATAATTCAGTCATTTTTCAGATGAGTATAGAAAAACTTTAGTAAATTTCGGTGGCTGTTTGCCATATGACGAGTGAAATGTTTATCTGGTTGATAAAATTTTACTGCAACTTGTAAGAATCGCAAATGTCGAGTATCGTAATTGGGGTATGACTACGTGGGGCCATAGTGAAAAAAAAATAGTTGAGAACTCATATAACATTTTTGTAGTCTCCATTTTAAATCAAAATAATATATTTTTTTTATTTTTGGGGTAAACCTCAGAGGTGAAGTCTTGACTGTATCGTGTGTCCTTGCGATAATCAGTCCCTGATCTTAATATTATAAATATAAAAATTGAACAAACTTTCAACAATACAGATATTTTAGTAGAGTATTCAATGTTAAAAGTTCATACAAACAGCTAGATTGCAATTTCTACACACAAAACATATTTAACTTTTTATATAATCTTTTAGTTCTAAAATAAACCGATACTGGAAAATTTACTTAAAGTTTGAATGCAACATTTTCTTTATACAATTAATTTCAGCTAGCATATAAATGAATTATTCGTAAATAAAAATAATTTAAACAACTTTTCATTCATCAATTCGATAATATACTTTCGATTTAGATAGATGCATAATGGGGGAGAATTCATTCAAGTGAGTTGAAACATGAGACAACTCTAACTATCCGTTGGAAAGGTGAAAATTTTAAATGATGGAAAAAGCATACATAAAGTATATACAAAATAACCTTCCATAAATCGAAATTTAATTCTTTTCTTTACATTTTTCTAGAAATCAAATTATGTGAAAATATATAAAAATCCTCAAATTTAGTGTCACTTTTATTTTGTTTTATTATTAATTATACTAATTTTCATTTGCTCGTATGCAGATTCTTTGATAGAAAGTTTTCACCTTAAAGCAAAATTGTATAGAGCTTTATAAAGTGATAAATAAAAATAAAGCAGAATAAGTTTAATGCAAAACAATTGTAGGAAATCTAGTTTCTTACGTTACTTTTCCAATTTTTGTTCCTTAGTTTGTCCCTTCCTTAATGCAACTGGTCTGCCACCTCATATCTTGGTGGAACATCCAGGCAGACTGGATTTTAGTGGTTGAATTTCAGGTCCCCAACCACCTCATCGAGTTCACGGATGAAATTCATGCACTAAATAGAGCTCGATTAGCATATTAAAATGGAACTGGTCTGCCACCTCATATCTTGGTGGAACACCCGGGCGGACTGGATTTAAGTGGTTGAATTTCAAGTCCCCAACCACCTCATCGAGTTCACGGATGAAATTCATGCAATAAATAGAGCTCGATTATCATATTAAAATGGAACTGGTCTGCCACCTCTTATCTTGGTGGAACACCCGGGCAGACTGGATTTTAATGGTTGAATTTCAGGTCCCCAACCACCTCATCGAGATCACGGATGAAATTCATGTACTAAGTAGAGCTCGATTAGCACAATGAAATGGAACTGGTCTGCCACCTCATATCTTGGTGGAACATCCGGGCAGACTGGATTTTAGTGGTTGAATTTTAGGTCCCCAACAACCTCATCGAGTTCACGGATGAAATTAATGCACTAAATAGAGCTCGATTACCACAATGAAACGGAACCGGTCTGCCGCCTCATATCTTCGTGGAACACCCGGGCAGACTGGATTTTAGTGGTTAAATTTCAGGTCCCCAACCACCTCATCGGTTCAATGATGAAATTCATGCACTAAATAGCACTCGATTATCACAATGAAATGGAACTGGTCTGCCACGTCATATCTTGGTGGAACATCCAGGCAGACTGGATTTTAGTGGTTGAATTTCAGGTGCCAGACACCTCATCGAGTTCACGGATGAAATTCATGCAGTAAGTAGAGCTCGATTAACACAATGAAATGGAACTGGTCTGCCACCTCATATCTTGGTGGAACACCCGGGCAGACTGGATTTTAGTGGTTGAATTTTAGGTCCCCAACCACCTCATCAAGTTCACGGATGAAATTAATGCACTAAATAGAGCTCGATTAGCACAATGAAACGGAACCGGTCTGTCGCCTCATATCTTTGTGGTACACCCGGGCAGACTGGATTTTGGTGGTTGAATTTCATGTCCCCAACCACCTCATCGGTTCAATGATGAAATTCATGCACTAAATAGCACTCGATTAGCACAATGAAATGGAACTGGTCTGCCACCTCTTATCTTGGTGGAACATCCAGGCAGACTAGATTTTAGTGGTTGAATTTCAGGTACCAAACCACCTCATCGAATTCACGGATTAAATTCATGCACTAAATAGAGCTCGATTAGCATATTAAAATGGAACTGGTCTGCCACCTCATATCTTGGTGGAACACCCGGGCAGACTGGTTTTTAGTGGTTGAATTTCAGGTCCACAACCACCTCATCGAGATCACGGATGAAAATTATGCACTAAATAGAGCTCGATTAGTACAATGAAATGGAACTGGTCTGTTTTTTATACTGTGAACACAAAACGGAAAGTGCTTTGTTAATTTTCCTCCCCGAATATTATTTAAAAGGTTTATAACTATGCGTTATATTAGTTTATGTATAGTACATATTAGGTTGTTATGCGTCATATGAAATCCATGCGGTTAATTATACGCAATACGAAATGAAACATAAAATTAATTATTTAGTTAAAATATAATTAAATATTTACAAAAAAAAAAGGATTGTTACTTATTTAACAAGGTGATTCGATATGCTTTTAAAGTAAATATGATGAGAGCCATTTCCTCTTAAAATATTATTCAAAGGTTTGAACGAATTCAAATTATTAAAAATATTATTATATTTATTTAAATTATTGTACTATTTTTTAATTACATTAAAACAAACTTGTTACTTTCTTTGTAAAAAAATTAAATGTGTATGATTGTTATAAAAAAGAGATTTAATATATTAAACATCATAAAGTAGCAAAACATTTAAATAAAAATTACCCTCCAGGTACCAATAAATATTTGCGATTTTTCATCTGTACGTCTTAAGAATATCAACAATAAGAACATTTCTTGAACTTGTAAAAATAAAATATTCGTAAATATTTGCAGTATACCAATTCTAATTACCGCATTTGAATTTCATTATAACTTATTTATTTCATTAAAGACAATTTTTTAGATTGCTATTTTTTCAGCTTATATTGGTCACCCATAATTTACTCCAAAAGAGAACTAGTCGGGTGTCTAAATGCTAAAACTTTCTTCTATCTTAAAGACGTTTTACTTCAAAATTCGCTGTCAAAGTGCCAAAATAAGGCCCATCATGAGGATACTAAAAGTATAGGTTTGAGAACTGTATGAACTGAAAAAACGAGATATAAAAATCATATTGTTTAAAGAAATCAATAAATTTCAGCAACCACACACTGAGATGTCTGCAATGAAAAATCCCAACACAATGATAACAAGTAATGTAATTTTTTTTAAAAGACAATTCCTACTTTTTAATCATAAATATATAAAAAAAACTCGTGCAGCATTAATGTCCCATGTTATCTTCATTGAAAATTATTTTATAATCATCGTTGCGGTATTTTATTTCTGTAGCATCACTCATTTGAGATAAATCTTTCATTTCATTTATAAAAACAATGGGAGGAATTTTTTTTCTCCCATTTAAAACTAAAATTAATTAATTAAATTTAATTAATGAATTAATATTTGAAAAAAAAAAAAACTGTATTAACATAAAGTGTCATCCACTAGAAGTTTAAAAAACATTTATTTGAACTTGAGTGGATGAATAGAAAATATTTTATTAACGATTGAAAATTTGAACAACAGATATATATATAGACAGTGTGAGCTAATAGTAGGAATTTAATAAAAGAGACACATGTTAGGATGTATACACTCAAACCTATTAAGAATTTATTTATCTGAAAGTGTAACTGAATATGAAGTTTGATTAAATTCCGTGCATTAATCTTTGATAAATAGCTAGACGCGAAAATCATGAAAAATGCAGCATAGCAACGCCAGCTTTTATTTTACAGCAAAACCTAACCAGAATTAACTAAGTTCAATGTCTAACAGAATTCGTATTGAAACGTCACCTGTTGGGCGATTTATACAAAAACCTAAAATGCACCAAGTTACTGAATAGAAACTTTTATTAAATGCACTGCATTAGTTCTTGAGATAGAGCGTCATTTTGTGTGACCTTTTTGTCACATACAGACAGAAACGCAGAAACACACTTTCTAAAAACTGTCAAAATATGTTTAAAACCTTCTAAAACGTATAATTCCGTCAAAAAAGCATCTATTACTTTCTTATGAAAAGAGAAGTAACTACAAATTAATCTCAACCACAAAAAATTCGTCTTGCCACGTATTCCACAAAGATATGACATGCCAGACCAGTTCCATTTCATTGTGCTAATCGAGCTCTATTTAGTGCATTAATTTCATCCGTGAACTCGATGAGGTGGTTGGGGACCTGAAATTCAACCACTAAAATCCAGTCTGCCCGGGTGTTCCACCAAGATATGAGGTGTCAGACCAGTTCCATTTCACTGTACTAATCGAGCTCTATTTAGTGCATGAATTTCATCCGTGATCTCGATGAGGTGGTTGGGGACCTGAAATTCAACCACTAAAATCCAGTCTGCCCGGGTGTTCCACCAAGATATGAGGTGTCAGACCAGTTCTATTTTAATATGCTAATTGAGCTCTATTTAGTGCATGAATTTCATCCGTGAACACGATGAGGTGGTTGGGGACCTGAAATTTAACCACTAAAATCCAGCCTGCCTGGATGTTCCACCAAGGTATGAGGTGGCAGACCAGTTCCATTTCATTGTGCTAATCGAGTGCTATTTAGTGCAGGACATTCATAATTGAACCGATGAGGTGGTTGGGGACCTGAAATTCAACCACTAAAATCCAGTCTGCCCGGGTGTTCCACCAAGATATGAGGTGGCAGACCAGTTCCATTTTATTGTACTAATCGAGCTCTTCTAAGTGCATGAATTTCATCCGTGATCTCGATGAGGTGGTTGGGGACCTGAAATTCAACCACTAAAAACCAGTCTGCTCGGGTGTTCCACCAAGATATGAGGTGGCAGACCAGTTCCATTTTAATATGCTAATCGAGCTCTATTTAGTGCATGAATTTCATCCGTGAACTCGATCAGGTGGTTGGAGACTTGAAATTCAACCACTTAAATCCAGTCTGCCCGGGTGTTCCACCAAGATATGAGGCGGCAGACCGGTTCCATTTCATTGTGCTAATCGAGTGCTATTTAGTGCATGAATTTCATCATTGAACCGATGAGGTGGTTGGGGACCTGAAATTCAACCACTAAAATCCAGTCTGCCCGGGTCTTCCACCAAGATATGAGGCGGCAGACCGGTTCCGTTTAATTGTGCTAATCGAGCTCTATTCAGTGCATTAATTTCATCCGTGAACTCGATGAGGTGGTTGGGGACCTAAAATTCAACCACAAAAATCCAGTCTGCCCGGATGTTCCACCAAGATATGAGGTGGCAGACCAGTTCCATTTCATTGTGCTAATCGAGCTCTACTTAGTGCATGAATTTCATCCGAGATCTCGATGAGGTGGTTGGGGACCTGAAATTCAACCACTAAAATCCAGTCTGCCCGGGTGTTCCACCAAGATATGAGGTGGCAGACCAGTTCCATTTTAATATGCTAATCGATCTCTATATAGTGCATTAATTTCATCCATCAACTCGATGAGGTGGTAGTTTATGCGGTCGCCTCCCGGTCTATAAGAATAAGTGTTCTGTATTCACATGCTTAAACATGTACCATAAATCTACATATGATTAAAATATTTAATGCTTGAAATATTTTAATAAAATATTTTATTAATGTAATCTTTGTTCTTATAAAACTTGTTAGCACACAAAATGTGCTTTCCCAGTTATGAGTAAAATAATGTTACTTTACAAAGAAAATTTGGTTTCCTGCAGATGGAATTGCACGCAAGAAACGCATTACCTTTGTTTCCCAATTCTAGTAAGACAAACATACTTATTTGTATTAGCAGAGATATTTCCAATATATATTTTGCAATAACTTATGCTAAAGCATACATATTTAAATAAGAAACCATGTCGAATTAATCAAGAATTTTCTACATGCAGTAACACAAAACATTTCGTGTAAACATTTAGAGTGCAAATTAATGGTTGAAATATTTTCTAATCTGTATTATTAATTATAATTATAATAATTTTGTTTATTCTAATACATTTTCTAATGTAATTTGTAAGGTTCTATTTTTTGTTTATCTTACTGTTTTAGTGCATTGAATAATTTATCCCGAACTCTCAAAAATATTTCGTCAGAAAACGTTAAAAGGTGGAGTCTGCCATTTACCGGAATATCCCCGTGATTGTAAGATTTTTTTTTCAAAAATCTAATTTTTTGAAAAAATAATATTTGAAAAAAATTCCATCTTTTGGTTGGAGTATGTCGGGAAATTTTTAACTTAAAATTCCAATGTTTTGTTTTTGTTCTATTTTTTGACGGAAAAAATACATACATAGTAATTCCGTTTATAATACGAAAACGTCGCACGCATCACAGTTGTTGAAAGAAAGCTGTGATTTATGGAAAATGCAGCATATTTAGATTCACAGATTTCAATTAATCTTGACGTTAGATTGGTGATTTTTCTGTATTTGAGAGAAAAAGGGGGAAATCATATAGGACAATTTCGTGTTTTAAAGAAAAAAAGAATACAGAAAGAAGCCATCAATCCCTGGATATTTTTGAGAGAGAAGAGTAATCAGTAAGATAATATTGTAAACAAATGGAATGTATGTTCCTTCAGTGTAATCGGTATCGAACACAAGAATCTAATTACCTTTATTTCAAAAGTAAAGTAAAATAAAAATACTTGTTGTATGTATTGTACATAAAGACATATAAACTTATAAGTATAACTGGTACACATAAAAATATTAATATATATATATATATATATATATATATATATGCAATGTAAAAATTATAAGGTTTTATTCCTTAAAAAGATCAGAAAGTTTCGAAATGATGAAAATTAATAACAGGTTTTCAATAACACATTAGGAACTAGATAACTAATTTAGACTTTTACTTCATTTTGCATTGATTTATTAATATTTAATACAAAAAGTACTTCTTAAATTGTAAGGGAATTAAAAAAACAATAATTTTAGTTTTGATATTGTACGGCAAAACTAATCTCGCAAAACATATATCTGACACGTCATATCTTCTTTATACTGCTTATTATGCTATGTTTTATACCTATGTTACGCGATTATATCTAAAAATGACAAAACAATATAATAAAAAATTCAAAATCAACAATGGTTCATTGTGGTTATTGTTAAAATCTGAAAAAATACATACGTTTATCAGGTATAGTTTGTAGATAAAATAATTTCCTTTATTTAAAAAAAACAATATGGAAGTCCGTAATTATCTTCAAAATGTATCCTGGTAAAACTGTGGAATAAGAGTGTTTCGAGATAGCTGATTTAGAACCTTTACCTACGCATGTACAACGGCCATCGCTGCTTAACGTTTACGACACATACAACCGCAATTTTAGTAATTTTGTTATCGGATCAACTTTACGACATTCTTAAATGTTGAAACATAAAATAATAATAATAATAATAATTATTATTATTATTATACTTTTTCGCCATTTCAAACCTGTTTGGCCCCTTCATTTCTTTATGACCCAGCGTTACTTCAGAGTATCATTAAAAAAAATGCTTCACTTTAATTTATCATGTTCTAAAACCACTATTTGTAATATAAAGACAAATATATTTTTTAAAGTGATTTTTTTCCAATGATAACTGTTTTTCGTTCTTGATTCTGAAAGACATGAAGTGAAAGTAAAAAAAAATAATTTTATATGTAAAGTCATTATATTTGTCGAAATTCTAATTTTGTATAATACTGGAAAAAAAATTAAAGAAACGATAGAAGTAAAATTTTATACATTCCACAAAACACCTACAGATTTCATAAATAATTTTAACAGACGAAATCTTCCTAAGATTTATTTAATAATCGCACAAATCACCAAGTCTATTTTTAAAAAGTTTCATTGGATCATAATTTGGGTCATAAATGTTAATGTCCTTCAAATAAAATTACTTTAGGTTCACTTAAGTTGATAAATATATTTTTGTAAGTTTACATTTTGGAATAATTTAATGCTCTATAAAGAATTTATCTTCACTTATGTAAACATTCTTTCAGCAATACTGTACATAAAAGTGTATGTATTTAAATAAGAATTTCATTGGAAATAATGACAAAAAATTTCTACTTCTACACGTATAAACATTTAAAGTAAATCTATACGTGGTTTAAAAATCTAATGATTGAAATATTTAGCTAGAATATTATATTAAAAAACTCTTTTCAGTTATAAAAATGTCTTAGCATATATTTCTTTTTCGTTTCACTAATCAGTAAAATAATGTTACTCATCCCACAGAAAATTCCGTTTCTTCAAGACTAAGTCGCACGCAAGAAACACATTATCTTTTATTCCCAAAATCAAGTAAGACAAACAGCCCTGTCCGTGTTAGCAGAGATAATACACACATGTATTTTGTGATAATGTATGCACAATATACATTAAAAAAATAAATATAATCATATCACTCAGGATAATTTTTCAACATGCATGTAGTGTACACATACTTTAAAAATGTAATAATTGAAATATTGTTTAAATATATTTTGTTTTTCTAGTTGTTTATTTTCTATATTTCTTAAATGAAATGGGTTTTTGATGCACCAATCATTTTTGTCCCAGAAATAAATCAGATAATAATAATAAACAGAGTTAATTTCGTTTCCTCTAGACTGAATCCAACGTAAGAAACAAATTTTCTTGCATAATCCAAGTGAGATAAAAATTTTCTTTGTATAATATTTTAATCTCAGAAATACATGTCACATGTCCCGATCAGAATTTCAAACGATAATGATAATTGCAATGGATGATTTTATATTTTAACTAGCTGTTACCCGTGACTTCGTTCACGTAACATTAAAAGAAGAATAAATACATTAATTAAGCAAAATATTTCATTCCCGATAATTAAAAACGTTAATAATTAACTAACTATTTATCACATTTCATAGGAGACAATGCGGTATTTTTTGTTATAGGGACCTTGACATAACTCAGTCTTAAAAAAGTGAAATTTTGTGCCAAAGAATTGCGAAAATAAAATTGCAACCAATACAAAAAGGAGGGCCAAATAAAATCGTGGAAATAGACGAATTGGGTAAAAACAAATGTCAATTTTACCTGATAAACAATTTTACTTTTAACGCCTTAACAGCCATCCTTCAAAAAAACATTAATTGGAAATAGTACATGCTTTTTTCTTTAATATCAATTCTGCCTCCTTGTTTTAATGCATAGCTGAAACAAATCTTGTTTTCTAAATGACAGTATGTTGACAGGCAATTTTTGTTCTCCAGAATAAATTGATTCATGAAGTTTGAATATGTGAAAATATGTTTTAATTTTTCAGATAATTTACTGAAATCAAGATTTTGTTTTCACCATCTATTCAAAGTGAAAATAAATTCTGTTTTTCAGTTTTAATGAGAAAATGGTGTAAAAAATATACTGATCTGTTTTATTTCGCCTTTTTTATACACAAATATGGAGTAATTTACAAAAAAAAAAAAAAAACTTGGTATTTAATTTAATTTTTTTTAATTCTGAGAGTTTGTGTGACATCCTAGGATCAATGATAACCTGTATTAAGTAGCGTTGCGTTCGATAGTCTAGGAGTAGTTGCGAAATACAAACACACGGTCAGATTTTAATATAATAGATCCGTATTCATTTTCCTTTTCTTAAAATTATGATGTGATTTTTAGCAGAAAACTCTCATCTGTATATAACGGATACTCATGCTTAATAATCAGTATAGATAAAAAAAAAAAAAAAAATCGTTATAAATATGGCGTGAAATTTATCTACTTTTTATACTTACTGATCCTTGTATTATTAATGTAAGGAATTGATTCACACTCATTTTAAAACATATTGGAAAATTCCCGTTTCATTTCAAATATGACGTCTCTTTTTCTCCAGATAAATCCCATTTTAATGACATAATTCTTGTTAATTTTCTTTTCCAGGCAATTAATTTCAATACTGGCATAAGGGAAATTATGTTACTTTAACGAAATAATATTAAATCTTACGTTTTATCAACAAAAATGGAACTATTAACATTCGTCATTTTTTTTAGGTAATCGAGTTATTTCTTTTAGTTTTAAGAATGAAAATAGCTATTTCTCGCTATCCATGACATTATTTTCGACATAGATAATTTTGCGGAGCATATTATTGACATTTGCTAACCATTTTCTTTTGAAACTGCTTTTTACTTTTTTAAAATTTAAATAAAAATTACGGTATTGTTATATTAGCCATGCGCAGACGGTAAAACGCTAAGTATTTTACCATACAAAGAAAAAAAAGTGAAGAAATAAAAAGAAAACTGCCCAGTTAAACTGAGGGCATTGAGCTCACAGGCTATTCACACTAATTGTATATCATACTCTTATTTCAAAGAATTTGAAATAAGTCCCTCGAAAAATAAAGAAATAAACAATATATTAAGGGGGTCATCCCCTCGTTACCCCCCTCATAGTTAACTAATGAACCCCTTAAACTAATCAGGGAAATCTCTAATTACAATGAATATATATACAAAATTTGAAGAAAATCGGATAATTCTGCATGAAAAACCCGTTTATCTAAATTAAGGGGGGATTAGCCCCCCCCTTTCCCCCTTTATACTTAACCAATGAACCCCCAAAACTCTTCAGAGAAGCGCATTATCACAATGAACCTATATACAAAATTTGAAGAAAATTGGATAATTCTGCAGGAAAAACTCAGTTATCTAAATTAGGGGGGGTATCCCCCCTTTCCCCCTTTATACTTAACCAATGAACCCCCAAAACTATTGACAGAAGCGCATTATCAAAATGAACCTATATACAAAATTTGAAGAAAATGGGATAATTCTGCATGAAAAACCTATTTATCTAAATTATGGGGGGTTAGCCCCCCGTTTCCCCCCTTTATGCTTAACCAATGAACCTCCAAAACTAATCAGGGAAGCGCCTTATCACAAGGAACCTATAAACAAAATTTAAAGTAAAGCGGTTTGTTCTATCAAGAGTTATCGCGTTACGTACATACATACGTACGTACATACAGAACCGGCGGGCACATAAGCTCTCAGGCTTTGATAGCCTGCGAGCTAAAAACCCAAGATCTTTTTATTTCACCAATCAAAGCCTATCTGCTTTATTTGCGATGTATGACGTCATATTGGCCTGTTTCCTATGGTTACGCATTTTGAAACCTTGTATTATTATCAAAAACTAAGAAAAGTACGTTTTATTATTTAATCGTCTTTTTAATTCTTTAATTTTTTTATTTAATTTTTATTTTTCACGTGAAAAGTTTTCAATTGAAACTAAATTTTTGAGTATAAATTATTATTACGGTTTTAAATTAGTTTTGGCAACGATAAGTATTAGCAACGGTAAAGTAAATTTAACCATTTTAAAATATTATACGAAAAAATGTCCATTTATTCTCTATGAAAATAACGAAATTTTGAATTATTAAAAAAAATATTTGAATAAAATAAACAAAAACCAGTCTATGTTCATTTCACGGTTATAATCAATCTATATGCAAAAATACAGGATCATTAAATGCTCCATTTTGACGCTGGCTTCAGCCTAACATTTGCGCACAATCAGATTTATAATATTATCAGATTTATAATATTATTAGGATGATAATGTAATAATATATATATACATACATATATATATATATATATATATATATAGATATAGATATATAGATAGATAGATAGATAGATAGATAGTAGATAAAGCTAACATTGATTAAATATATTAGTGTAAAAATTGTAAATCTAACACATCTAATTATAAAACTGTTGTTATTGCTTTTTTCATGAAGGACTTTTAGTTATTTTTAACAGCTTATAATGTCCAGAAAACATTTGCCTTGATAGGTTTGATGAAATATCATAAGAATTCAGCATACAATTTTCGTAATAATCTCTGGCTCCCATTAATATTTTGAAATGCACCTTTTCTTATGTATAGTTGTTATTCGAAGGATAGATTGAAGTTATAGACTTATAAATACTTGAAATATATTTTGAATCCTAACTAAAATACATTAGTAAAAAATAAATACATGGTACCTAGTTTCTGAAATGAGGTAACAAATTTAACAATAGTAAGTTGTCGGAGCAATTACGTTTTATGTACTCGAATAGCATGAGGCATTAAATTTAATAATGATAAGTTGTCGCACCAGTCAATTTTCATGTAGTAGAATATTTTTATCATTTTAAAAAGCATCTTTCTGCTTAAAAGGATTTAAAATTACAAAAAGGGAATTTTTAAAATATATGTACTACTACTGATTGTGTTAATTTATTATACATGCATAGTTCTTAAAAAACTTACATATCTACAAGTTGTAAAAGATAAAATCACTTTGTTATTATTCTCAATATAAAAAAATCACTTAGATATAAATTTTTCACACTATTATTATAATTATTATACCCCATAATGCTCATAAATTGTGAAAATAAAATCCTTAAAATTGTTCCGCATGTCAGGTATGGCAAATGTTTTTACTTCTGCATGTCATATGATTTGTGCGACCAAACAAATTACTACTTAAAGATAATTATGTACTATAATAATACAATATTTATTTCTTATTAAATATAGTAAAAACTGTGAAAACAAACGACTATTCATTCCAGATTACAAGTTATTGTTTCAGATTTTTAAATTACAGAAACGAATGAGTGAAAAATAAATAAATTATTATTTTTACCACTTTCAGAATATTCATAGTCAGAAATTATTGTGCAATATTGATTTCTTGAACAATCAATAAATTTTTTAGGAAATTTTTTAGTGCAATCATTTACGGCTGTATCCGCACCGTAAAGTAGAGCTCACTACATAAAGCTCTTGGAGTAATAGCAAATCATGTTGCGTAGATAATCTGGTGCAGGTGCAAAATCTTCTTCGATTTTGGACATCTACAGAGTATTTAGTAGTATGAATTACTTTTTACTTATCCTCAGCATTCGTTGCATATTTCATCTGTGGCTGTCCACATATTTATTTATAATTAAGTTCGATAGCTATTGTATTCTCTGGAAGAATCGGTCGCAATAGACGTTCTAGTGTAATAAAAGATTTGGCTGTAGCTAACATACCCAACAGCATTTGATTGCGAAGTTTGTATGTAGATGTACGAGTTTTACGAATTTTCAATCGAACAAAAATCTTGATGTGATTTCGAAGGCTGTGAAATCATCCAGAGACAAAGACAGATTGCAATCCTTACGATCTAATGGGGTTTGAATAGTAAGAATTCTGTACTCTGGATTAGGAGGTGAACTTCGTTTTATGTCACACCGACAGAAGATGTTGAACCAATTATACTTTGCGTAAAAATACCCAAGCAGCAAGTCGATGTCTTTCTCTATTATCGTGGTATGCACATATTCATTGCAGCATGAAAAACAATCATATCGGCATCACCTTCTGCAGAGGAATTACTGCATTCTTGCTTCTTTAGCCAGTAACCTATAAGCAAAACTATCACTTGTTTTTTGATTGCCCAAATTTGGTTCCATTGGTTTTTTTATTCCTTTTTTGGAGTGAACTATGTGAATGAGATGAAATAAATATGCTTTTGGGTGTTGTTTTTGAGATTTGTCTGCTTTCCTCACCATAATTTGCAATATAATTAATGCTACAAGGTACACAAAAAGTTAATGACGAAAAGGTCTTTATGCTTTATTGAAGCAGCAGTGGTTGCAGTCATTCTCTGGAGCGGGGGCAATAGATGTAACTGTATAAATCATCTAGATACAAGAGTAATTTGTTTTATACGATCGTTTAGGCAGAATACTTGAGTCCACCCTTACCAATTATTTTGGAGATAATGTTCTTACATATTATGTGGAAATAATTAACATTCCACCCAGGTGATGCGCATGTAACAGTACTTCGTTGTGTCAGAACGAAATGAGGATATAGACTCTAGTATATTAAAGACAATTTTAATGTAAATCGCTGTCCACATTTTGCCTGCTTTCTCTCATTTATTTGTGTTGTTCATTGTTTTATAAGCAGTCATTTGTTACTCATTTATGACTGTTTTAAATATATAAATCATTTTTCTTTTAAATGTCAAATAGTTGCAAATAGTTGACCCGCCCGGAGTTACCGGTTTCCGTGATAAAACCTTAAATAAACCCGAAATAAAAAATACTGATAATTAGTGATAAATGTAATCGTAAAAAAAAAAAAAAAAAAAAAAAAAAAAAAAAAAAAAACTTTTTTTCTACAAATCGTTTGAAATTTTTAATGGTTATAAATATAAAGGTTTTACAGCACGTGAAAAAATTACGTCAGAAATATTGGTATCTGGTTGCAAAATAAATATGTTTTTTTCATGAGAAAAGGACCTTTTTTTCAAATTCTATAGAAGCAGAACTCCACCTCCCATTCCCTCCTCTAAAACAGTGACAGCGTCTCCCTTCCTTTTACTTATAATCACCAATCCCCTTTTGTCCAACCCTCTCTCACAAAAAGCAGTTGGAAGAAGGGAGAGGGAAATAATTCTGGAAAGGAAAATAAAATAAGAAGAATTTAGAAGGACTATTTCCTAGTGGTAGGGTTGAGAGCATTGCAGGCCAATAGGAGAGCTATTATTTCCCCAGTGCTCTTTATTCTTCTTAATTCTATTTCCTGCTTTTTAACCCTTCAAAAAACGTTCAGGCATGCGCAGTAAGGTCGAATTTGCACTGAAAGATTAAGTCTTTTGCTTTTCGCTTTAATATGCAGTGAAACCCCGGTTATCCGAAAAACATGGGACCAAAGAATTTTAAGGTTAACCGGGGTTACATAGGAATTTTCGGATAACCGGGAGGCTTCCTAATGTTATTCCACCATATGACACCACTCACCCTTCTTACTTCTCCCGACACAGGTAAAGCGTTAGTGCTTGCAGGTGCTGCAAGAATCCGTATTCCGTTCGATTTCCCCTGTCTTTTACACTTGTTTTATTTTCTCGAAAATATTATTCACGATGAGTAATATTTTTAAAATACAAACTGGTGTTATAAGCATGAAAAGCTGAAGCACTTGAAAAAGTTTATATTAGCACCTCAATATATCGAAGTGCAGGAAGATGCAACAGCGTCAGATGTGTTGTTCTTTAAAAGGTGGAGTGATAAAGCAGCATTGAAGCAATGCGAATTTGAAGAAAAAAAATCACAACATATTTTGTAAAGAAAAGGAGTGTTGCATGTATATATCCAATAAAATGCCTGCATTTATGAAAAACTCCCAATAATTAGGTTGATGCTGTTTATTTATTTCATAAACAGCTTGCTTATTTAAAAATAAATTTTTTCCCATTAATAAAAAAAGAGTTTTAAGTTATTTCGGTTAAGCCGATATGCGGGTAACCGGGAATCGGATAATCGGGGTTTTACTGTATTAGATACCGGTTGATACCGGTTCCGTCTTTACAGGTTTTATTGAATTTAATAATTGTTATTCATTTGTAATAAATACAATTGGTTACTTATTTAATACATTAGCATACAATTTATTTTCGTCATACAATTTTACTCATTATTAATTTTTCATGTTAGATAAGTTTACGTTACATAAATGTTCCTTTTAACAGATTTGACTGTTTTCAGAAAAAAACCAGTAATTCTATTAAAACTATTCAATTAATTTATTTGTACATATTTTATTTATTATTCGTTAATTGTGTTCCATTTTAAAAGTTTTGCTGCATGAAGAGGTTCCGTTTTAGATGTTTTCCTGTGGTATTATTTCTGTGGATTTTGGATTATTTCTGCAGTGATGTCTGAGAATTAGAAAAGGTTAATTTCATCAGAAAATTTAATAGGACTATCAATCCAATGTAGAAGACAAATGGTTACAGATATAAGGTAAAGCTAGGAGAGTCTGCGCACAATTCAAATAAAATAAAAAATCTAAATATTAATTTTTTGCTAAACTATCCATGAATAATTTTTACTTCATTTGTTTTTTTATGAATTTCCAATGCTATTTTGTTGTTATGTTGTAATTTAATAAAACAGTTGTAATAAAACCAAAAAAGTTAATTTGCGGAATCTGTCCTTACAGGATTGGTGTGATGGCGCACATGGGTAGGAGAGAGTGTTACTAATAATAAATACAATTAAATTGTTAATAATACTAATTACACTTAAATGACATTGTTGTAAGGTTTTTGTGAACAAATATTGATGTATTAGGAGTGAATAATTCAACCTAATGATTAAAGAATCAGAAAAAAGAAATAATTTAAAAAACAATTTAAAAAAATTAATTAAAGGGGGAACATTAAAAAATGAGAAAAAGCATGTCCAGATAAGATTACGAAATAACATTAAGTTACTTGATAACACATTTAACTTAAAATTAGTCCATTTTAATTTTTCATTTTTTTTAATGCAAATTTACCAATAAGCTGCGTAATCTCTCCTAGCATGGAAACTAATGGAAACAATGCGTCATCTCTCCTAAGTAACAGATGCGCAAACTCTCCAATTTCGGTAGGAGAGATTGCGCGGCCTTTCATATAAACATGTCCGCTACCAAAACGAACCGTTGATGTTCAAATTGTTAGTCTAAATTAGTAACTTATGAAAAATCGTTTAAGTTTAAAATATTTTGTAATACTGACATTGTATAGAAATTCTGACGAATAACTATGAAAAATCAAGCACTTACTTTAAGAAAACAAAACAAAATAGCAAGGCTTTATCTTAGAAGCTCAAAGCAATCAACGTGAACTTTCATGTAAACACTCCACTACTGCTGTTGTACAAAATACCTGGAGTCGCTGCGAGCCCACTCTACTCCTTCCCCCCGAACCTCTAAGTGCGCAATCTCTGCGACCACGCCAATTCTCCTGGCTTTACCTTATTTGTCTAAAACCGTAGTATCCATAAATTTAATATAACAAATCGATAAAAATATTCTTTTCCTTCATGTTTTTTTTATTGATTTTTTTTTATTAAGGACTTATTAGTCACTGCAATTTTTTAAAGGATCTCTCCAACTTACAAGCACTGTTGAATCCCTTTACGAAGGGAGACTTTTCTCGTAACCAGTCAACACTAGTGACAGACAACTTTTTTTTTCATTTATCTGTACCACTATTTCCAAACTATATTTTTATTATTTATTTATCTTGCCATGTTTTCGAACTATGCAGCAAAAGCTATTGTTTTGAGCTGGAGTGACAAATGAAGAATAAAACTAGATCCTAGCAGTATAAAAAAGTGCTCAAAATTTAGTAAATACAAATTTTAATTAATATCCATAATTTTTCTCAAAGTCAACTAAAATGAATGAAAAGTTTCTTTTTTTTTTCCTTTCGATATAATCAGCATAATGATAAAACAATTTTGTTTCTTTTGAAAGTAACAATTTTAAATTTAATGAAGGTCATTTGTAAAAAAGTAAAAAAATACCTATTAATTTTTCTGAATTTCTTTTATATTACTTTGTATAGTTGTAATACTCGTATTTGAGCAAAATCAAATCTTTTGTCAAATAATACATTTTCATATAGTATTAGGACGAGAAATTTTTTAGTTAAAGCACGTTTCAGTTTGCTACATAATGATCATTAATTCTTAATGTATAACTTTAATATACCACTTTTTTTTTTAAATATAAAGAGTTAATAATGTATTTTTTTTTTTCGATATTATAAGAGCCATTCAACAATATTCGGTTTCAAATAAAGTATTTCTTTTGTGAGTTTAATTCATTGCAAATACATTATTCTTCACAAAAGAAATTGCTTTATCGTTATTTCGTTTTGTAAAATGAGACAAGAAAAATTATCGACACTACATTTATCAATTTAATTCAAATTAATTAAATGTAACAAATGCGTATTTTCGTTTTCGGAACAACATAAAGTTTTTTTACTATTATTTAAAAAATGCCAAAAAAAAGCAAATATGTTTTAGGCAATATTATTTTTTCATTCATTTTTATATACACATTCATTTTTATAATAAAATAAAGTGTGATGTTAATAAGATTACTTTTCCCACCATAAAATAAAATAAAATAGATAAAGAAGCAATGTAAGACAATCTTACGATCAAAATTATCCAAACTAATAGACAGACAATTAAAGATTATTTTTGGAATGTGCTTCCTGGTCACTAGATTTGGCGCGTACAGTATTTTGGTTTTGTAAGGCACCTTAAAGCGATAGCTTAAAATACTTCACCTATTTTTGACTATTTGTTCGCAACCATTTGGACAATTTTTGATTATATTAGATTGGGTTAAGAAGTGAAAACCAAAAGAATAATATTGATGTAATGAAATCCCAAATTATTTTTTAGCTTTGTTGAAATAATGGGCTTTAACATTGATTCGTTCTTTTAAGTTTTTTCTCAATAAACACTTCAAACTTGAAAAAAATTTGTATATCTACACTTTTTTGTTTGCATGCGGAATTTAACTATGTAATAAATTTCTGTGTTATATTGAATGTTTAAATGTTAGAGAGATAATATCGTCGCTACCTTGTCAAACTATCGAATGTGAAAAAATGCATTTTCCATTACTTTTAAAAATGAGACGATTGACACCACTAAATTTTATTAGAATTCCTTCGTCAAGTAAGAATGCTAATAAAACATCTGTGAAGAACAGGTGTGGCAGTTCGGCCTTCCTTGTTGATTGAGAGATGCCGAATTCATACCAGGAATGTTGGAAGAAAATGTTTGACCTTCAATAATCACGAAATGTCTGTCATTAAATAAATCATAATTTTCTGCTCGAAATTTCCGGTTTCAATGCGGAATTTCTTAATGAAAAAGAGGCCAAACTGGCAACCCTGCTGAAGAATATTATTAAAATTTAGTGGTGCCAATCGGCCCATTTTTAAAAGTAATGAAAAATGCATTTTTGCAAATTCGATAGTTTGACATGGTAGCGACGATATTTAGAACATCCTTTTTGACAAAAATTGATAACATTACAAAAGTTTTTGTATGAATAAAAACTGAACTAGTGAAATTTCTCGAAAGTATTTGAACTAAAGCTATGGTTATCGTTCGAATTATTTGTTTGTCTATTTTGCATACTATAAAGCGAATGCAACAGAGATCATGACAATAAATTTTATTTTGTTTCGTTTAAATAATCGTAGACGAGCATTATCTTTAATGTGATATTTAAACAAATTTTGGTAAAATCCCTTCACCAACAAAGAAATGTGTTTTCACTCCATTTTGTTTCCGACAAAAGATTATTTAAATATTTAATTATAAGAAAAATAACTGTTAATATATATATATTTAACATTTCGTATATCAGAAATGGAAGAAACAACAATAGGGAATAATAACAAAATATTTTCTAAAGTATAAATGTTTGTTACAAACTATTAAAATAAAATTTTGGTTAATTTTTGGCCACATAATTTTTCGTTTTTTTTCTTGCAAATATTAAATATATATATATATATATATACAGAAAACATACGTGGTGTTTATTACATTATAATTTTGTTATGAAAAACAGCAAACATGTATTTCTTTAATTTATATTTATTAGTTTCTTCACTACAAAATTGCAATAAAAAAGACAGTTAATTGCTTAATTATGGTAGATAATTTTATTACTCTAAGTGTGTTAATAAAGATGCCTTTAATAAAGAAGGTATTTTTTTATATTATTTGACAGACGAACTACATAAATTTGTAATAGCATGAAACAAATTATATTTTATTTAACACTGTTTTTCCTTAAAAATACGTATCAGTTTTATTCCGCATAATAGTCCCGAAATTTCCTGTCAAAAATTAACCCCTTGACCGCCGAGCAAAAGGGTAAAATTGTAATGTTATTTTTTTTTTTGTAATTTTTTTAATTCAAAAAAGATGAAATTTCAAACTTCATATAAAAAACTTAATTACGTATATGAATATAAAACATGATAATATTAATCAATGCTCAATGATTCAAAACTGAATTATATCTCTAGAATTATATTAAATTAAATAATGCTTATAATGTAGTGAAAACCGCAGCATAGTGAAGGGATGTATCAGTTCACAGCGGTGAGAAGGTCCTCTTTGAACTATTTTTTAACAGTACTTTAATATATTTATTAATAGCAGTTGACAAAAAAATGGAATTTATTAATACACTGGTGTGCAAAACTTAAGCAACAAACACAAAATGCTAATTTCTGAACACGTGAGTACTCAAAAAGAAATTCTATAAAGAACAAGTGTAGAAAAGAGGTACTAGCCTCACAGCACGGCCAGTCGATGTGAAGTCCCCTTGACGTCACACGTGGTTAGAAGTGTCATAATCGCTACGGTGAATCAAAATATGGGATATTTCACTGTCTCATTGTTACTCTCAAATGAGACACTGTGACTGTCGCTTTGTGATGGGTCACAAATACCCCACTTAATTTTGACCATTTGGACAATTTTCCATTATATTAGAATCAGTTAAGAAGTGTAAACTAGGAGAATAATAATGATGTAATGAAATTTCAAATTATTTTTGAGCTTTGTAGAAATAATGGGCTGCAACATTGATTCGTTCTTTTTAAATATTTCATAATAAACACTTCAAAATTGAAGAAGATTTGTATTTCTACATTATTTTTTTTTTGCATGCGGAACTTAACTATGTAATAAATTTCTGTGTTATATTGAATGTTTAAATGTTATAGAGAAAATATTTAGAACATCCCTTTCGACAAACATTTATAACATTGCAAAATCTTTGCACAAATAAAAACTGAATGGGTGAAATTTCTCGAAATTATTTGAACTAATGTTATGGTTATCGTTAGGATTATTTGTTTGTCTATTTTGCATACTATAAAACGAATGCAACAGAGATCATGACAATAAATTTTATTTTGTTTCGGTTAAATAATATTAGACGAGCATTATCTTTAATGTGATATTTAAACAAATCTTGTGAAAATTCTCCACGAACAAAGAAATGTATTTTCACTGCATATTGTTTTCGTAAAAATCTTATTATAATATTTAATTATAAAGAAAATAACTGTTAATATATTTTTTAAACTTTTAGTATATCAGAAATGGAAGAAACAACAATAGTGAATTAAAAAAAAATGTATTCTGAAATATAAATGTGTATTACAAACTATTAAAATAAAATTGGTGCTAATTTTTGCCACACAGTTTTTCTTTTTTTTTCTCTGGACAAATTTGAAAGAAGAGAAAACATATTTAGAGTTTATTAAATTATAATTTTGTTATGAAAAACAGCAGAGAAATATTTTCTTTAATTCATATTTATTACTTTCTTCACTACCAAGTTGCCATAAAAAGGTAGTTATTTACTTAATTATGGAAGATAATTTTATTACTCTGTGTTAATAAAGATGCCTCTAATAAACTAGTTATTTTTTTATATTATGTGATAGACGAACTACATAAATTTGTAATAGCATGAAACAAATGATAGTTTATTAACACTGTTTTTCCTTAAAAATACGTATCAGTTTTATTCTGCATAATAGTTCCGATATTTCATGGGAAAAATTAAGCCCCTGACCACCGAGCAAAAGGGCAAAATTGTAATGTTGTTTTCTTTGTAATTTTTTTAATTCAAAAAAGGGTGTAATTTTAAACTTGATATAAAAAACTTAATTACATATATGAATATAATTCATGATAATATTAATTATTGCTCAATGATTCAAAACCGAATTATATCTCTAAGAATTATACTAAATTAAATAATGCTTATAATGTAGTGAAAACCGCAGCATAGTGAAGGGATGTATCAGTTCACAGCGGTGAGAAAGTCATCTTTGAACTCTTTTTTAACAGTACTTTAATATATTTATTAATAGCATTTGAAAAAAAAAATTAATTTATTAATACACTGGTGTGCAAAACTTAAGCAACAAACACAAAATTCTAATTTCTGAACACGTGAGTACTCAAAAAGAAATTCTATAAAGAACAAGTGTAGAAAAGAGGTACTAGCCTCACAGCACGGCCAGTCGATGTGAAGTCCCCTTGACGTCACACGTGGTTAGAAGTGTCATAATCGCTACGGTGAATCAAAACATGGGATATTTCACTGTCTCATTATTACTCTCAAATGAGTCACTGTGACTGTCGCTTTGTGATGGGTCACCAGGTGACATTACAATGAAGTCACCTTGTGATTCTCAAGTCACTGTCAGTTGAAGACTGAACTTTGAAGTCATTGTGAGCATTGCATTGTGATGAGTCGCCAAATAATGTCACAATTAAGTCGCATGGTGACTTTCCGGTGATCGACACTCTATTGTGAAGTTATCATTGCACTCCTTTGTGAAAAGTCACCAGATGATTTCATTTTCTGTCACTTGGAAACTCGTCTATCATGATGATTTTACAATGGAATGTCAAAATTACAGTCTCATGAGAGTCACAAGATGACTTCATTGTAAACTCACCTGGTGACTCGTCTAAAAGCAGCAGTTATGGTGGCATGGTCACTGTTCAGTGGAGGGACAAAATGAGAGTAAAAATGAGACGAATGAAAGATATCACATTTCTGTTCATTGTGGTGACTATGACAATTGTGACCATTTAGGATGTCAAGAAGACTTCACATCGATTGTCTGTGCTGTTAGGGTAGTACCTATTTTCTACACTTGCTGTTTATAGAATTTCCTTTTGAGTACTCACGTGTTCAGAAATTAGCATTTTGTGTTTGTTGCTTAAGTTTTGCACACTAGTGTAATATGGTTAAATATATGGTAATCCTTAATAATATACTTATATTTTGCGAGATGTAGTTTGTTTAAGTGTGTAAAAAATACACTTATTTAAATTAATATATTTCAAGAGAGACTGACCATAACTGTATTTGGAGCAAGAAGCAAACAAAAATAATAAATTTTGCCTGACCTCATTTACTTTCATTTTTACGCTGATAAGCTTTATTTAAAGCTATTGTTTATACAAGAAGATGTGATGTCATTTCATTAAAATGAAGTCCGAAAAAATGGTGTAAGATAATAACAGCTTTGCGGATGAATATTTTTCTAAATTTATATATTTTTGTTTATCTAAGTAATTTATTTTGGTAACATTTCAATATCACTCCAAAATATAAAAAAAACATTCCTATATAAATAAAATCACGTTTTGACACTAAGTTCCACTAAATATTAAAGCAATACATAACTATTATATAATTTCCTTATAATTTTAAAATTTCCTTTTTTTAGCCATATTTATTCTATTTATTTAGAGTGTATATTTTCAACTGTTATTATATTTAAAATAAAGTGGGGAGTCAAAATACGTCCATTATAATTAACTTTTAAATATACACTAACAACACTTAGCTTTTATTTTGCTTAAAAGACGTCAACATAAACCTTAAAGATGTTAAAATTTAAAATTTACATGTTTCGATTTGTTTATTAAATGGTCATGAGAATATATACAAACTACAAATACAATGTACATAAAAAACGAGAGATTAAATTAATTAAAAACCAGAGAGTATGAACAGTCACTATGTGAAAGAAGGTACAACGCCCTCTATACCTTTAATTTTAATTTTAATACCGCTCTTAGATTCATCTACAGACCGCATCCCACTATTATTCAACCAGTCAACCCAAATTCTCGAATATTAAATGACAACGTATCATTACATGCTTTCGAACTACTTAAATAAATTTCAATAGATTCCTGCATAAAAAGTTGAAAGTATGGGAGAGGGAATACTGCCTTATCAAGGTTAAATAATAGAGAGAACATCAACATCCTATTTAATGAAGCTAAATTGATTTATTGTTCCAGTTTTTATTTTCAACTTTTTGTGCAAATATTTTTGAGAAATGTTTAACAATAATGAATGAAGTGAAAGAATAGCTTCATTTCTAATTTCAAATTGAATAAAAAATTTAAATAAAATACGGAAAGTTCTCTAAATTACATTACACTCTAATTTAAAGCATTTGTGAAGATCTGCATTTAACACAAAATAGTACTTGGGTGGGATTAAAAAAATAAATAATACCCATCTACGCAACGGTATCCACAATAGTACAAACTCAAGGATTTAATTAATAGCCACGTGATATCGCAAGATTTTGTGAGGCTCATGAATGAAATTAAAAAGCGAAAAGCGAGAGAGAAATGAGTTGTTTCATAGCTTGGTATCCAAATATGAAGGTGGATAATTCGATATTTATAGAATAAGGGATTTAAAGTATAATTCTAGGTGAATTCAAGTTTATGTGTACAAAGATGTTACATTATTGAATAATCTCATCGTTACAAATCTTTAGTTAAGAAAGTAAAAAAGACTGATTAAATTTATTTTGAAGAACTATATTTATTGATAGTTATAAGTCAAGTAAATACATAAGAAACTGTAAGATTTAAGTATAAAAACCTACACTTGTATAGTTTGAACCGAAACATAATAATTCAGTCATTTTTCAGATCAGTATAGAAAAACTTTTGTAAATTTCGGTGGCCGTTTGCCACATGACGAGTGAAATGTTTATCTGGTTGATAAAATTTTACTCTAACTTGCAAGAATCGCAAATGGCGAGTATCGTAATTGGGGCATGACTATGTGGGGCCATAGTGAAAAAATCTAGTTGGGAACTCACATAACATTTTTGTAGTCTCCATTTTAAATCAAAATAAATGATTTTTATTTTTGGGGTATATATTAGAGGTGGTCTCGACAGTATCGTTTGTCCTTGCGATAATCAGTTCCTGATCGTAATATTATAAATATAAAAATTGTACAAACTTTCAACAATAAGGTAAAGCCAGGAGAGTCTACGCACAATTCAAAAGAATAACAATAAAAAATCTAAATATTAATTTTTTGCTAAACTATCCATGAATAATTTTTACTTCACTTGTTTTATGCATTTCCATTGCTATTTTGTTTTTATGTTACAATTTAATAGAATAGTTGTAATAACACCAAGAAAGTTATTTTGCGCAATCTGTCCTTACAGGTTGGTGTGATTGCGCACATGGGTAGGAGAGATTGTTACTAATAATAACTACAATTAAATTGTTAACAATAATAATTGCACTTAAATGACATTGTTGTAAGGGTTTTGTGAACAAATATTATTGTATTAGGAATGAATATTTCAACCTAATGATTAAAGAATCAGAAAAAGTAGATAATTTTATAAACGATTAAAAAAAATTAATTGAAGGGGAAAAAATTAAAGAATCAGAAAAAGCAAGTCCAGATAAGATTACAAAATAACATTAAGTTAGTTGATAACACGTGTAACTTAAAATTAGTCCATTTTCATTTTTAATTTTTGTATGCAAATTTACCAATAAGCTGCGTAATCTCTCCTAGCATGTAAACTAATGGGAACAATGCGCCATCTCTCCTAAGTAGCAGATGCGCAAACTCTCCTATTTCGGTAGGAGAGATTGCGCGGCCTTTTATTTAAGAATGTCCGCTACTAAAAAGAACCGTTGATGTTCACATTGTTAGTCTAGAATAGTAGCTTATGAGAAATCGTTTAAGTTTAAAATATTTTGTACTACTGACATTGTATAGAAATTCTGATGAATAGTTATGAAAATTCAAGCACTTACTTTGGGAAAACAAAACAAAAATATGTGCTTTATCTTAGACGTTCAAAACAATCAACGTGCACTTTCAAGAAGACACTCTAATACTGCTTTTGTACCTGGAGTCGCTGCGCGCTCACTCTACTCCTTCCCCCCAAACCGCTATGTGCGCAATCTCTCCGACCGCGCCATCTCTCCTGGCTTTACCTTACAGATATTTTAGTAGAGTATTCAATGTTAAAAGTTCATACACACAGCTAGATTGTAATTTCTAGAAGAAAAACATATTTAACTTTTTATATAATCCGTTAGTTCTAAAATAAAACGATATTGGAAAATTTACTTTAACTTTTAATACAACATTTTTTTATACAATTTATTTCAGCTAGCATATAAATGAATTTTTCGTAAATGAAAATAATTTAAACAACTTTTCACTCATGAATTTGATAATATACTTTAGATTTAGATAGATACCTAATGGGGACGAATTCATTCAGGTGAGTTGAATCATAAGACAACTCTAACTATCCGTTGGCATAGTTGCCAACCTCCCGATTTTTTTTCCCTACCAGTATTTTTATGTAAAAACATTTATTTTATTTAATCGTACAATTTCTTCAATTTAATAAAGCGAATTTTTTTTGCAAGATTTTACTGGTATCCAAAAAATCGGGAGGTTGGCAACTATGCGTTGGAAAGGTGAAAATTTTAAATGATGGAAAAGCATACATAGAGTATATACAAAATAATCTTCCATAAATCGAAATTTATTTCTTTTCTTTTCATTTTTCTTGCAATCGAATTATGTGATTATGTCAAATTTGTATAGAGTTTTATAAAGTGATAAATAAAAATAAAGCAAAATGCGTTTAATGCATAACAATTGTAGGAAATCTAGTTTCTTACGTTACCATTTGTGTTCCTTAGTTGCAATGCGTATAATGCTACGAAAAATATCTGAAAAAAAAATGTTTGCAAAAATTAATAAACTTAAACATTTAAAACATGTACAAGCGCATTTTAAATCTGGAAAAGAATCATTTCGGCTTATTAGTAGACAAATTTATGAAATATTTACACGACACACATCTATGTTTGAAATACTATTTCACGCTTTTATCGATTTTCCAAGATTTTTTTTTTTTTTTACTATTAAGTTAGATTAAAAAGTAAAACTTTTTCCACGCTTATGTAAACATTGTTTCAGCAATGTCTTATATAAAAGAACGCATATTAAAATAAGAAATGTAGTTGAAATAATAAAAATAAATGTTCTATATTCACATGTTTAAACATGTATCATAAATCTACATAGGGTAAAGCCAGGAGAGATAGCGCGGTCGGAGAGATTACGCACATACAGGTTCGGGAAGAAGGAGTAGAGTGAGCGCTCAGCGACTCCATGTAGTTGTACAACAGCAGTAGTGGAGTGTCTACTTGAAAATGACGTCGATTGCTTTGAGCATCTAAGATAAAGTATTGCTATTTTTTTTTGTTTTCCCAGTGTAAGTGCTTGCATTTTCATAGCTATTCATCATAATTTCTATACAATGTCAGTAGTACAAAATATTTTAAACTTAAACGATTTCTCATAAGCTACTATTCTAGACTAACAATGTGAACATCAACGGTTCGTTTTAGAAGAGGTCGTGTTTAAATAAAAGGCCGCGCAATCTCTCCGACTGAAATTGGAGAATTTGCGCATCTGCTACTTAGGAGAGATGGCGCAGTGTTGCCATTAGTTTCCATGCTAGGAGAGATTACGCAGCTTATTGGTAAATTTGCATAAAAAAATGAAAAATGAAAATGGACTATTTTTAAGTTAAACGTGTTATTAAGTAACATAACTTTATTTTGTAATCTTATCTGGACTTGCTTTTCTGATTCTTTAATTTTTTTTCCTTTAATTAAAAATTTTTAATCGTTTTTTTTAAATTATTTCCTTTTTCTGATTTTTTAATCACTAGGTTGAAATATTCACTCCTAATACAATAATATTTGTGCACAAAAACCTTACAGCAATATTTTGATAAATATTTTATTAATGTATTCTTGTTCTTATAAAACTTGTTAGCACACAAAATGTTCTTTCATAGTTAACAGTAAAATAATGTTACTTTACAAAGAAAATTTTGTTTCCTGCAGATAGAATTGCACGCAAGAAACGCATTACCTTTGTTTCCCAATTCTAGTAAAACAAACATACTTATTTGTATTAGCAGAGATATTTCCAATATATATTTTGCAATAACTTATGCTAAAGCACATATATTTAAATAAGAAACCATGTCGAATAAATCAAGAATTTTCTACATGCAGTAACACAAAACATCCAGATGCTTTAAAAAATTAATGGTTGAAATATTTTCTAATAAATTTTATTAATTATAATATAAAAATTATATTAATTTGAAAACATTTTCTAATGTAATTTGTAAGGTTCTATTTTTGTTCATCTTACTGTTTTAGCGCATTCAATAATTTATCCCGAACTCTCAAAAAACTTTTGCCAGAAAACGTTAAAAGGTGGAGTCAGCCACTTACCGGAATAACCCCGTGATTGTAAGAATTATTATTATTATTTTTTTTTTTTGAATTTTTTGAAAAAATAATATTTGAAAAAATTTCCATTTCTTAGTTGGAGAATATCAGAAAATTTTTAATTTAAGTTTCCAACGTTTTTTTTTTTTTTTTTTTTCGACGTAAAAAAGACATACATAATAATTCACTTTCTAATACGAAAACTTCGCACGCATCACAGTTGTTGAAATAATACTGTGATTTATGGAAAATACAGCATAGTTAGATTCACAGATTTCAATTAATCTTGACGTTAGATTGGTGAATTTTCTGTATTTGAGAGAAAAGGGGCAAATCATATAGGACAATTTCGTGTTTTAACGAAAAAAAGAATACGGAAAGCAGCCATCAATTCCTGGATATTCTTGAGAGAGAAGAATAATCAGTAAGATAATGCTATAAACAAATTGAATGTAGTTTCCTTCAGTCTAATCCGTATCGAACACAAGAATCGAATTGCCTTTATTTCAAAATTAAAGAAAAATAAAAATACTTCTTTAAAGCTATAGGTATTGTATATAAAGACATATAAACTTATAAGAATAACTGGTACTCATAAAAATATTTTAAAACTATATGCAATGTAAATTATAAGTTTTTACTTCTTAAGAAGATGAGAAAGTATCGAAATGATGAAAATTGATAACAAATTTTGATAACAGATTAGGAACAAGGTAACTAATTTAGACTATTATTTATTTTTGCATTTATTTATTAATATTTGATACAAAAAGTACTTCTTAAATTGTAAGGGGAAAAAAACAATAATTTTAGTTTTGATATTGTACGGCAAAACATATATCTGACACGTCATTTCTTCTTTATACTGCTTATTATGCTATGTTTTATACCTATGTTACACGATTATATCTAAAAATGGCAAAACAATATAAAAAAAAATTCAAAATCTATAAAGGTTGATTATTATTATTACCAGTGAGCCCGTGCAGGGATTTGCACAGCAATCTAATATTTTCTTATCAATGTGTAATATTTATAAGATGCAGGTTTAAACTTCTAAAAAAACGAAGGATAAAAATATCTGCAAACAACATTTAGTTTTATCTCATTTACACCATCAAAGTAAAAAACTGATCCAAAATTGCAAAACGCACGCGCAAGAAAAAAAAAAATAACCGTATTTTAACTGCATTAGAGGATGTCGTCGTCCGCTTCGAGAAAAAACATGGGACATAGAAATATAAATCTAAACATTTTAATTACAAATTTCGCTTTTTAATCATAAATATAAAATAAACTCGTGCGGAGTTTTTTTATAATCGTTGCTGAGCATCATATAATTTGACATTTTATTTTTATGACAACAGTAATTTGAGGAAAACCATTTATTTCTATGAAAACGATACCGATTTCATTTTTAATTATCAGTAAATTTTAATCAAAAACCATGTTTTAGGAAAATGTAAGTGTACTATGTCAGAAGCCTGTTCAAAATTCTTTCATGTGGCATCTCATTCATCGTTCTATGTTTCGTATTTTCTTAGAAAAAAGGATGTTGACAGGATAAATAATATATACGATTATTGTTGTTGTTAAAATCTGAAATAAAATATACGTTTATCAGGTATAGTTTGTAGATAAATTAATTTCTGTTATTTAAAAAAAAAGGGCAATATAGAAGTCCGTACTTATGTTCAAAATGCATCCTGTTAAAACTGTGGAAAAAGAATGTTTCGAGATAACTGAGTTAGAACATTTACCTACTCAGGTACAACGGTCATCGCTGCTTAACGTTTACGACACATACAACTGCGATTTTAGTAATTTTGTTATCGGATCAATTTTACGACATTCTTAAATGTTGAAACATAAAATAATAATAATAATAATTATTATTATTATATTTTTTCGCCATTTCAAACCTGTCTCACCCCTGCATTTCTTTCTAACCCAGCGTTACTTCAGAGTATCATTAGAGAAAATGATTCACTTTAATTTATCATGTTCTAAAACCATTATTTGTAATACAAAAAAAAATATTTTTTTAAGTGATTTATTTTCAGATTATAACTGTTCTTCTTTCCTGATGCTGAAAGACATGAAATGAAAGTATACATATATATATATATATATATATATATATATATATATATATATATATGTGTGTGTGTGTGTGTGTGTGTGTGTGTGTGTGTGTGTGAGTGTGTAAAGTCATTATATTTGTGGAAATTCTACTGAAAAAAATATTTTAAAGAAACGATATAAGTAAAATTGTATACATTCCACAAAACATCTACAGATACCGATTTCATAACTAGTTTTAACAGACGAAATCCTCCTAAAATTTATTTAATAATCGCACAAATCACCTAGTCTATTTTTAAAAATACAGGAATAAGACTTTGGAAGGAGAAAGTTTCATTGGATCATAATTTGGGTCATAAATGTTAATGTTCTTCAAATAAAATTACTTTAGGTTCACTTAAGTTGATAAATATATTTTTTGTAAGTTTACATTTTGGAATAATTTAATGCTCTATAAATAATTTGGCTTCACTTATGTAAACATTCTTTCAGCAATACTGTACATAAAAGTGTATATATTTAAATAAGAATTCCATTAAAAATAATGGCAAAAAAAATCTACTTCTATATGTATAAACCTTTAAACTAAATCTATACGTGCTTTAAAAATCTAATAATTGAAATATTTAACCAGAATATTATATTAAAAAACTCTTTTCAGTTATAAAAAGGTTTTAGCATATTTTTTTTTCGTTTCACTAATCAGTAAAATAATGTTACTCATGCCACAGATAATTCCGTTTCTTCAAGACTAAATCGCACGCAAGAAGCACATTATCTTTTATTCCAAAAATCAAGTAAGACAAACAGCCCTGTCCGTGTTAGCAGAGATAATACACACATGTATTTTGTGATTATGTATGCACAATATACATTTAAATATTAAATATAGTCGTATCACTCAAGATGATTTTTCTACATGCATGTAGCGTAAGCATACTTTAAAAATATAATAATTGAAATATTGTTTAAATATATTTTATTTTTCTAGTTGTTTATTTGCTGTATTTCTTAAATGAAATGGGTTTTTGATGCACCAATCTTTTTCGTCCCAGAAATAAACCAGATAATAATAATAAACAGAGTTAATTTCGTTTCCTCCAGACTGAATCCAACGTAAGCAAGAAATTTTCTTTCATAATCTAAGCGAGATAAAAAGTTTCTTTGTATAATATTTTATTCACAAAATACAACTATCATGTACCGATCAGAATTTCAAACAATAATGATAATTGCAATAAAAGATTTTATATTTTACAGATCATCTAATAGTATATATATATATATATATATATATATATATATATATATATATATATTTAGTTTGCCATAAAAAAAGCTAACATTGATTAAATATATAACTGTAAAAATTGCAAATCAGCACATCTAATTATAAAACTGTTGTTATTGCTTCTTTCATTTAGGACTTTTAATTATTTTTAACAGCTTATAATGTCCAGAAAACATTTTCCTTTATCGGTTTGACGAAATACCATAAGAATTCAGCATACAATTTTCGTAATAATCTTTGGCTCCCATTGATATTTTGAAATGCACCTTTTCTTATGTATAGTTGTTATTCGAAGGATAGATTGAAGTTATTGACTTATAAATACTTGAAATATATTACTAATTAAAATATATTACTAAAGAATAAATACATGTTACCTAGTTTCTGAAATGAGGTAACAAAGGGTATAGCCAGGTTTCCTATTAAAATATTCCCTTTTGTCAACCAGATCGAGTCCTACATGAATCGATAGCCTTTCAATAGAGATGAGTTTTTGCCAGGTTTGAAGCATATATCTCAAACGCATGGGCAGTTATGACTCTTTATGTGCGTTTTGGAAAAAGATGCATTGTGAAGAATGTAGTGATCGAATTTCCCACAAAAAAATCAAGGATATGTAATATTAAAATACAAATAGTGGATATTATTTTCAGATTATTTTCTGAAAAATAGCCAGTTTTATAAAAAAAATCTTGTTTTTAATTTAATTTTTTAATTAAGAATATATCGAAATTTTTCAGTGACCACCTTCATGTGTTTACTAAAAATACTACGAAGTATGATGTATATTTGGTGTGAGTTTCAACTCTCTACGATGAATGCATCATAGAAAAAGAACTAAAAATGTGTTACAGGGATGGGGGAGTTGCAAATTGCGTGTGCTATTACAAGTTCATACACAGTTCTATGTACAGTTTACGTATGTAGTTATGTTGTTGGTGGCAATCATTTGAAGGATACAATTGTGTTTTGTTAATTGACAGTTGACGGATTTCTTAATAGTTTTCGGCTCAGTTTGACTTAACACTGTTGTTGATTAATCGAAAATAGTGTTAACACACTGAGGAAAACTCAATCAGGGAAAACTTCCACCAGTAAATTTTAGTAGACATTTTTGCCTTATTTAAATGCTCTAGTAACAAATTTTTTTTGTTACTGTCTTGAATAAGAACGAAATTTCTCTTCATTTTTACTGGTGGAAGATTATTCCGTTGGTAATCAGGCTTTGAACAGGAGACATGAATTCACGTCTTTTGGAGATATGTAATTCAGCCCATGGTTGTTGCATTTGTGTTTCATATGTTACATTATTTCTCAAAGAAAATACACAAAATTCGCATTTCTCAATTAGAGTACTATGCATATTAATAGTTCGATTAGAAACAATACCACTATTACATACATATTTCTATAATAGAAACACATGGAGATAAATTTTTTGTTAAATAATGGAAAAAGCAAATGTAACGCCCATAGGCGGGGCTTCATGTCTAAAAGACGAAAAGCAATCTGTTAAGTAAAACTGCGCAGAAAATTAAAAACAAAATCAGTCCACTGTCAACTAACAAAACAAAATGCTTTCCTTCAGATGATTGCCACCAACAGCATAGCTACATGCGTAAACTGTACATAGAACTGCGGTATGAACTTGTAATAACACATGCAACTTGCAACTCCCCCCACCTCTGGTAAACATTTAAATTTTTTTTCTATGATGCACCCAGCGTAGAGAGTTTAAACTCACACCAAATATACATCATACCTCGTAGTATTTTTGGTAAAAACATGAAGGTGGTCACTGAAAAATTTCGATATATTCTTAATTAAAAAGTTAAATTAAAAACAAGAAAATTTTTATAAAACTGGCTATTTTGCAGAAAATAATCTGAAAATAATATCCACTACTTGTACTTTAATATTACACATCTCTGATTTTTTTCGAGGAAATTCGATCATTACTTTCTTCACAATGCACTTTTTTCCAAAACGCACATAAAGAGTCATAACTGCCCATGGGTTTGAGATATATGCTTCAAACTTGGCAAAAACGCATCTTCATTGAAGGGCTATCGATTCATGTAGGACTCGATCTGGTTGACTCAAGGGCATATTTTAATAGGAAACCTGGCTATACCCTTTAACAATAGTAAGTTGTCGGAGCAATTACTTTTTATGTACGTGAATATCATGAGGCAACAAATTTAATAATGATACGTTGTCGCACCATTCAATTTTCATGTACTAGAATATTTTTAACATTTTAATAAGCACCTTTCTGTTTAAACGGATTTAAAATTACAAAAAAGGAGTTTTTAAAATATGTGTACTACTACTGATTATGTTAATTTATTAAACATAAAATCACTATTATACAGATTATTATACACTATTATACAGATTTATTATACAGATAAAATCACTTTGTTCTTATTATCAATATAAAAAATCACTTAGAAATAAATTTTTCACACTATTATTATAAATATTCTACCTCATACTGCTCATAAATTGTGAAAATAAAATCCTTAAAATTGCCCCGTATGTCAGGTATGGCAGATGTTTTCACTTCTGCATGTCCTATGGTTTGTGAAAGTATTTTATATGGCCAGGAAGTGTAAACCACCAAATATTAGTGTATCAAAATTACTTGAAATTTTGTTTCGAGGACTGTGAAACGATGAGTAACATACAATGATATTTTCTGCAGAGTAAACAGAAGAAACTTGCTATTTATTTTGTTCCATCTTAGATGACAAATAATTGATATCAAGTTCATACTTAGATTTTGTTATGAGCATTCACGCGGAAGTGGACTGATCAAATAAATGTTTGTAATATAATTTTACATATTATTAATTTACGAAAACATTCCCTTCACCAAATCGCGAGAAAAATTGTCAATATGGCAAATCCCGGCATTTAGATTTGCGTTCAAAGTTGTCGTAATTTTATCATTAGAATTATTGTTTATAAAGATTGATTATCTTTCCTTTTTGATAGTTTCTATAGGAATTCCCAGAATTCCCATACTTTTTAGGTGCATTCGTAATTATATAAATACTTAGCACCTATAGTCGTCGTCTGGTCCGCCCGTCTGCTCGCATACAAAAGGGCAAAATCTACCCAAGCATAAAATTTAGTATATACAATTGTTGCAAAATTTTGTCAAGTCATTTCAAATTTTATGAAAATTGAATCAGAACCTAAAATGATATGAATAAAAGTTTTGTTCATTCTATTAAATCCTATCATACGTAATTAATTCTAATTAATTCAGTCATATCCCATGTTAGGTAATGATTCTAGGTTGCCATGGTAATTACGTCATATTTAAGATGGAGTCATATTATTTCCGTATTACTGAATTTAAAAACTTCATTTGTATACTAAAGTTGTGTAATTATAGCAATCATGTAATCTACCGGCATTTTTTTGGATAGATGTTTCCGGAGAAATAGATATTAAATGGAAAAATAGTCTAAATATGGATTTCAAGCTCTGAAATTTTTAAAGCTAGGTTTAAGTTTCCTATTAAAATTTTCAGTAAATGTCACCAAATAATAAAATGTTGCCAACTTAAAATGTATATTTTTTATTACGGAAAGTAATAACAGATGATATGATTTATTTCACTGAAATAATAACAATGTTTTTTTTTCTTTTTTTTTTTTTAACATATTCTTGTACTGGTTATTTGAGCATAGTATAATTTTAATGTAACATAATTCTAATTAAATTGTTTCAGGGGTATTTAAGTGTTGATATTTTTGTGCATATTATGCAGCTATTTAAAAAGAAAAGAAAAGAAAAAAAAGAATAATTATAATTTTTTTTCTGTTTATACATTCGGCGAACATTTACAATTTCTTCCAACTTCTATTCTAATACATAAAAAGTATCTCATGAATAAATATTGTCAAATGCGTATGGGACACTTTAAAATATGACAATTAGTCATTATTTTAAAAATTTTAAAAATAAATAATTCACGTTTTACTATTTTAACATAAAATTTGAATATAGCTATTTGAGCTTGTCATTAAAAAGCCTGCCTATTTTCAAATGAATCCATAGAAATATTGAAGGATTTGGTTTGTAATGTCCATTGTCAGCTTAAAAGGCGAATGATTTACATTATTAAAAAAATATAAACGAGTAACAAATTACTACTTAAAGATAATTATGTACTATAACAGACCTGCCAAGTCTCCGCCTTTTTGGATACCAGTAATATAGTACAGAAAATTTTGTTTTATTAAATCAGAGGATTTTACGATTTAAAAGAAGAACATTTTCTCTAAAACATTACTGGTTTTCAAAAATCCGGAGACTTGGCAACTCTGCTATAATAATACAATATTTACTATTTATTAAATACATTAAAAACTGTGAAAACAAACCACTATCCATTCCAAATTACAGAAACGACTTAGTGTAAAATAAATTATTTTTTTTTACCACTTTCAGAATATTTATAGTTAGAGATGATAGTGCCATATTAAATATTTGAATAGTGCAATCATTTACGGCTGCATCCGTACCGTAAAGTGAAGCTCACCACATAAAGCTCTTTGAGTAACAGTAAATCATGTTGCGTAGATAATCTGGTGCAGGTACAAAATCTTCTTCGATTTTTGACATCTACAGAGTATTCAGTAATAGGAATTATTTTTTACTTACCCCCTCATTCTTTTGCATCTTTCTTCTGTGGCTGTCCACATATTTATTTATATGTAAGTTCGATAGCTATTATATTCTCTGGAAGAATCGGTCGCAATAGACGTTCTAGTGTAATAAAAGATTTGGCTGTAGCTAAAATCCCGAACAGCATTTGATTACGAAGATTGTATGTAGCTTTACGAGTTTTACGAATGTGGAGTAATTTTCAATCGAACAAAAATTTTGATGTGGTTCCGAAGACTGTGAAAGCATGCAGAGACAAAGGCAGATTGCAATCCTTACGATCTAATAAAGATTGACTACTAGTAAGAATTCTGTACCCTGGACTAGGAGGTGAACTTCGTTTTATGTCACTCCGACAGAAGATGTTGAACCTATTATACTTTGCGTAAAAATACCCAAGCAGCAAGTCGATGTCTTCCTCTATTATCGTGGTATGCACATATTCTGACAATGAGACTGCAGCATGAAAAATTTCATATCTATATCACCTTCTGCATTGTGATTAGTGCATTCTTGCTTCTTTAGCAAGTAACCTATAAGCAAAATTATCACTTGTTTGCTTTTTCATTGCCCAAATTTGGTTCCATTGTTTTTTTTATTTTTTTTTGGAGTGAACTTCATGAATGAGATGAAATGAATATGCTATTTGGTGTTTTTGTAGTGCCATCTGTGAGTTATATCCTTGATTGTGGCGACTCACTGCAGCCATCAAAAACAATAATAATCCCCTTTATCTTCTATAAGTAAAATAAATGTAACCCATTGCTATATTTCGACCATAAAATGCATTTAGAGAGGTACCCTCCATTCAAAATGTATCTTTTTGTACTTTTAATTTTTTTATATTCTTCCATGTGTCTATTTATAGTGTAATTAAATTTTGCTGGAGATAAATGAGATTTGTCTGCTTTCCTCACCATAATTTGCAATATAATTAATGCTACAAGGTACACAAAAATTTAATAACAAAAAACGTCTTCATGCTTTATTTAAGCACCAGTGGTATCAGTCATTCTTTGGAGCGGGAGCAGTAGATGTAACTCTATAAATCATCTAGATACAAGAGTGTTTTGTTTTATCCGATCGTTTAGGCAGAATACTTGAGTGCACCCTTACCAATTACTTTGGAGATAATGTTCTTACATATTATGTGAAAATAATTAACTTTCCACCCAGGTTATGCGCTTGTAACATTACTTCGTTGTGTCAGAATGAAATGAGGATATGGACTCTAGTATATTAAAGAAAAATTTAATGCAAATTGTTGTCCACCTTTTGCCTGCTTTCTCTCATTTATTTCTGTTGGTCATTGTTTTATAAGCAGTCATTTGTTAAATATTTATATCATTCTTCTTTTAATAGTCAAATAGCTCACCAGCCCGGCGTTGCCGGTTTTCGTGAAAAACCTTGAATGAATCCGAAATAAAAAAATACTGATAATTAGTAATAAATGTACTCGTAAGAAAATATAAAAAAAAAGCTTTTGTTCTAAATCCTTTGATATGTTTAATGGTTATAAATATAAAAGTTTTACAGCACGTGAAAAAATTACGTCTGAAATATTGTTATCTGGTTGTAAAATAAATATGTTTTCTTCATGAGAAAAGGATCTTTTTTAAAAATTCTATGGAAGCGGATTCCCAATTTGTACATCCCTCTTTCACAAAAGTCAGCTGGAAGAATGGAGGGCTTCTTCAGGAAAGGAAAATAACAATAAAATAAGAAGAATTTAGAAGGACTATTTTCTAATGGTAGGATTTTGAGCATTGCAGGCCAATAGGAGAGCTATTATTTCCTCAGTGCTCTTTATTCTTCTTAATTCTATTTCCTGCTTCTTTAACCCTTCAAAAAATGTTCAGGCATGCGAAGTAAGGTCGAATTTGCACTGGAAGATAAAATCTTTTGCTTTTCGCTTTAATATATTAGATACCGCTTTAGACCGGTTCCGTCTTTACAGGTTTTATTGAATTTAATAATTGTTATGTATTTGTATTAAATACAACTGGTTATTTATTTAATACATTAGTATACCATTTATTTTCGTCTTACAATTTTATTAATTATTTATTTTTCATGTTAGATAAGTTTACGTTATACAAATGTTCCTTTTAACAGATTTGACTGTTTTCAGAAAATAATGAGTAATTCTAATAAAACCATTCAATTAATTTATTTATACATATTTTATTTATTATTAGTTAATTGTGTTCCATTTGAAAGTCTTACCGCATACAAAGGTTCCGTTTAAATGTTTTCCTGTGGTATTTTTCCTTTGGATTTTGGATTATTTCTGCAGTGATGTCTGATAATTAGAAAAGGTTAATTTCATCAGAAAATTTAACAGGACTATCAATCCAACGTAGAAGAGAAATGGTTACAGATGTATTTGTCTAAAACCGTACTATCCAAAAATTTAATATAACAAATCGATCAAAATTTTTCTTTTCCTTCATGTTTTTTATTGAAATTTTTTTTATTAGCAACTTATTAGTCACTGCACATTTTTTTTTGTAAGGATCTCTCGAACTTACAAGCACTGTTGAATTCCGTTACTGAAGGGAGACTTCTCTCGTAACCAGTCAACACTAGTGACATACAACTTTTTTTTCGACTAAAATCATTAAAATTACAGACATTACATTACAATTACATAAAACATTAAAAACATATTAAAATTGGACGTTTCGATTTACATTATTCCTCAGCAGCAAAAATTTTTCTTAACGTAAGTCACAATAAGTTCTAAAATATCAACACATAGAAAATGCAACGCATCAAAATGTCGAGGCCAAAGTTACAGTTATATTAACACGGAGTATTTATTCGGGATTGCACCTGCTTCTTTAAGAGGTAAATCTGTAATTTTCGTATACCATGTTTCTAAGAAAGTACGAGTTCTGTAATCGCTGCACCTCGATCTGATTACAAAAGATTTAGGAAAATATGGAAATGATCAGCTTTTATTGCATGATCCACTATTTTGGAATTTAAAACTTTATTTTGAAATGCATATCTGTGCTCCTTTAGTCATAAGCTGACCATTTTCCAGATTTTGCTAATTCTTTTGTAATCAGATTGAGGTGCAGCGACTACAGAACTCGTACTTTCTTAGAAGCATGGTATAGGAAAATTACAGATTTACCCCTTAATGAAGCAGGTGCAATCCCGAATGAATACTCCGTGTTAATATAACTGTAACTTTGGCCTCGACATTTTGATGCGGTGTATTTTCTGTGTGTTGATATTTTGGAACTTATTGTGACTTACGTTACATTTTTTTTTTGCTGATGAGGGATTTTCATGTAAATCCGAAACGTCCAATTTTAATATGTTTTTAATGTTTTATGTAATTGTAATGTAATGTCTGTAATTTTAATGATTTGAATATAAATATAAATATGTTCAGACGTAATATTTTTGTTTACTTCAAAACTTTTTTTTTTCATTTATGTGTACCACTATTTCCAAACTATATTTTTATTATTTATTTATCTTGACATGTTTTCGAACTATACAGCAAAAGCTATTGTATTGGGCAGGAGTGACAAATGAAGAATAAAAATAGATCCTAGTAATATAAAAAAAGTGCTCAAAATTTATTAAGTACAAATTTTAATTAAAATCCATATTTTGTTCTCAAAGTCACCTAAAATGAATGGAAAGTTTTTTTTTTCAATATAATCAGCATAATGAAAAAACAATTTCGTTTCTTTTGAAAGTAACGATTTTGAATTTAATGAAGGTCATTTGTAAAAAGGTAAAAAAATACATATTAATTTTTCTGAATTTCTTTTATATTACTTTGTATAGTTGTAATACTCGTATTTGAGCAAAATCAAATCTTTTGTCAAATAATACATTTCCATATAGTATTTCATAATGGACGAGAAATTTTTTAGTTAAAGCACGTTTCAGTTTGCTACATAATGATCATTAATTCATAATGTATAACTTTAATATGTCACTTTAATTTTTTTGAGTTAATAATATTTTTTTTTTTCGATATTATAAGAGCCATTCAAAAATATTCAGTTTTAAATAAAGTATTTATTTTGTGAGTTTAATTCCTTGCAAATACATTATTCTTTACAAAGGAAATTGCTTTGTTGTTATTTCGTTTTGTAAAATGAGACAAGAAAAATTGTCGACACTACATTTATATATTTAATTCAAATTTATTCAATGTAACAAATTCGTATTTTCTTTTTCGGAACAACATAAAGATTTTTTACTATTATTTTAAAAATGCCTATCAAAAAGCAAATATGCTTTAGGCAATATTTTTTTAATTCATTTTTTATATTACTGTTAATAATATTTTTTTTTCGATATTATAAGAGCCATTCAAAAATATTCAGTTTCAAATAAAGTATTTCTTTTGTGAGTTTAATTCATTGCAAATACATTATTCTTCACAAAAGAAATCGCTTTATCGTTATTTCGTTTTGTAAAATGAGACAAGAAAAATTATCGACACTACATTTATCAATTTAATTCAAATTAATTAAATGTAACAAATGCGTATTTTCGTTTTCGGAACAACATAAAGTTTTTTTACTATTATTTTAAAAATGCCTATAAAAAAGCAAATATGTTTTAGGCAATATTATTTTTTCATTCATTTTTATATACACTCAGATATTACTGTTAATAAAATAAAGTGTGATGTTAATAAGATTACTTTTCCCACCATAAAATAAAATAAAATAGATAAAGAAGCAATGTAACACAATCTTACGATCAAAATTATCCAAACTAATAGACAGACAATTAAATATTATTTTTGGAATGTGCTTCCTGGTCACTAGATTTGGCGCGTACTGTATTTTGGTTTTGTAAGGCACCTTAAAGCGATAGCTTAAAGTACTTCACCTATTTTTGACTATTTGTTCGCAACCATTTGGACAATTTTTGATTATATTAGATTGAGTTAAGAAGTGAAAACCAAAAGAATAATATTGATGTAATGAAATCCCAAATTATTTTTGAGCTTTGTTGAAATAATGGGCTTTAACATTGATTCGTTCTTTTAAGTTTTTTCACAATAAACGCTTCAAACTTGAAAAAAAATTGAATATCTACACTTTTTTGTTTGCATTCGGAATTTAACTATGTAATAAATTTCTGTGTTATATTGAATGTTTAAATGTTAGGGATATAATATCGTCGCTACCTTATCAAACTATCGCATGTGAAAAAATGCATTTTCCATTACTTTTAAAAATGAGACGATTGACACCACTAAATTTTATTAGAATTCTTCGTCAAGTAAGAATGCTAATAAAACATCGGTGAAGAACAGGTTCGGCCTTCAAGGCAGTTCGGCCTTCCTTGTTGATTGAGAGATGTCGAATTCATACCAGGAATGTTGGAAGAAAATTTTTTACCTTCAATAATCACGAAATGTCTGTCATTAAATAAATCATAATTTTCTGCTTGAAATTTCCGGTTTCAATGCGGAATTTCTTAATGAAAAAGAGGCCAAACTGGCAACCCTGCTGAAGAATATTATTAAAATTTAGTGGTGCCAATCGGCCCATTTTTAAAAGTAATGAAAAATGCATTTTTGAAAATTCGATAGTTTGACATGGTAGCGACGATATTTAGAACACCCTTTTTGACAAAAATTGATAACATTACAAAAGTGTTTGTACGAATAAAAACTGAGCTGGGAAAATTTCTCGAAATTATTTGAACTAAAGCTATGGTTATCGTTCGAATTATTTGTTTGTCTATTTTGCATACTATAAAACGAATGCAACAGAGATCATGACAATAAATTTTATTTTGTTTCGTTTAAATAATCGTAGACGAGCATTATCTTTAATGTGATATTTAAACAAATTTTGGTAAAATTCTTCACCAACAAAGAAATGTGTTTTCACTCCATTTTGTTTCCGACAAAAGATTATTTAAATAGTTAATTATAAGAAAAATAACTGTTAATATATATATATTTAACATTTCGTATATCAGAAATGGAAGAAACAACAATAGTGAATAATAACAAAATATTATCTAAAGTATAAATGTTTGTTACAAACTATTAAAATAAAATTTGGGTTAATTTTTGGCCACATAATTTTTCGTTTTTTTCTTGCAAATATTAAAAATATATATATACAGAAAACATACGTGGTGTTTATTACATTATAATTTTGTTATAAAAAACAGCAAACATGTATTTCTTTAATTTATATTTATTAGTTTATTCACTACAAAATTGCAATAAAAAAGACAGTTAATTGCTTAATTATGGTAGATAATTTTATTACTCTAAGTGTGTTAATAAAGATGCCTTTAATAAAGAAGGTATTTTTTTATATTATTTGATAGCCGAACTACATAAATTTGTAATATCGTGAAACAAATTATATTTTATTTAACACTGTTTTTCCTTAAAAATACGCATCAGTTTTATTCCGCATAATAGTCCCGAAATTTCCTGTCAAAAATTAACCCCTTGACCGCCGAGCAAAAGGGTAAAATTGTAATGTTATTTTTTTTTGTAATTTTTTTAATTCAAAAAAAAGATGAAATTTCAAACTTCATATAAAAAACTTAATTACGTATATGAATATAAAACATAATAATATTAATCAATGCTCAATGCTCAATGATTCAAAACTGAATTATATCTCTAGAATTATATTAAATTAAATAATGCTTATAATGTAGTGAAAACCGCAGCATAGTGAAGGGATGTGTCAGTTCACAGCGGTGAGAAGGTCATCTTTGAACTCTTTTTTAACAGTACTTTAATATATTTATTAATAGCATTTCACAAAAAATGGAATTTATTAATACACTGGTGTGCAAAACTTCAGCAACAAACACAAAATGCTAATTTCTGAACACGTGACTACTCAAAAGGAAATCCTATAAAGAGCAAGTGTAGAAAATAGGTACTACCCTAACAGCACGACCAGTCGATGTGAAGTCCCCTTGACGTCACACAGGGTTAGAAGTGTCAAAATCGGTACGGTGAATCAAAATATGGGATATTTCACTGTTTCATTGTTACTCTCAAATGAGTCACTGTGACTGTCGCTTTGTGATGGGTCACAAATACCCCACCTAATTTTGACCATTTGGACAATTTTCCATTATATTAGAATCAGTTAAGAAGTGTAAACTAGGAGAATAATAATGATGTAATGAAATTTCAAATTATTTTTGAAATTTGTAGAAATAATGGGCTGCAACATTGATTCGTTCTTTTTAAATATTTCATAATAAACACTTCAAAATTGAAGAAGATTTGTATTTCTACATTTTTTTTTTGCATGCGGAACTTAACTATGTAAAAATTTCTGTGTTATATTGAATGTTTAACCCTTTCCGGCACAGACAAATTCTGTTCGTAAAATGCGAAATTATTGACTGACACCGGAATTTACAAACGACTTTTTTAGAAAATAAGAACTCCTTATTTTAAGCTCTCATTGTAGAAGGAAAATTTTATTAAAATATTCTTGGTGCCGAATGCAAGTTTGGAATTAAAATTAGGTGTGCCCGGAGTGGGACCACTGTGCCGGAAAGGGTTAAATGTTATAGAGAAAATATTTAGAACATCCCTTTCGACAAACATTTATAACATTGCAAAATCTTTGCACAAATAAAAACTGAATGGGTGAAATTTCTCGAAATTATTGGAACTAATGTTATGGTTATCGTTAGGATTATTTATTTGTCTATTTTGCATACTATAAAACGAATGCAACAGAGATCATGACAATAAATTTTATTTTGTTTCGGTTAAATAATCTTAGACGAGCATTATCTTTAATGTGATATTTAAACAAATCTTGTGAAAATTCTCCACGAACAAAGAAATGTATTTTCACTGCATATTGTTTTCCTAAAAATCTTATTATACTATTTAATTATAAAGAAAATAACTGTTAATACAATTTTAAAACTTTTAGTATATCAGAAAAGGAAGAAACAACAATAGTGAATAACAAAAAAAATGTATTCTGAAATATAAATGTGTATTACAAACTATTAAAATAAAATTGGTGCTAATTTTTGCCACACAGTTTTTCTTTTTTTTTCTCTGGACAAATTTGAAAGAAGAGAAAACATATTTAGAGTTTATTAAATTATAATTTTGTTATGAAAAACTGCAGAGAAATATTTTCTTTAATTCATATTTATTACTTTCTTCACTACCAAGTTGCCATAAAAAGGTAGTTATTTACTTAATTATGGAAGATAATTTTATTACTCTGTGTTAATAAAGATGCCTCTAATAAAGAGGGTATTTTTTTATATTATTGGATAGACGAACTACATAAATTTGTAATAGCATGAAACAAACGATAGTTTATTTAACACTTTTTTCCTTAAAAATACGTATCAGTTTTATTCTGCATAATAGTTCCGATATTTCATGTGAAAAATTAACCCCTGACCGCCGAGCAAAAGGGCAAAATTGTAATGTTGTTTTCTTTGTAATTTTTTTAATTCAAAAAAAGGTGTAATTTTAAACTTTATATAAAAAACTTAATTACATATATGAATATAATTCATGATAATATTAATTATTGCTCAATGATTCAAAACCGAATTATATCTCTAAGAATTATACTAAATTAAATAATGCTTATAATGTAGTGAAAACCACTCAACCCAAATTCTCGAATATTAAATGACAACGTATCATTACGTGCTTTCGAGCACCTTTAATAAATTTCAATAGATTACTGCACAAAAATTTGAAAGTATGGGAGAGGGAATACTGCCTTATAAAGGTTAAATAATAGAGAGAACATCAACATCCTATTTAATGAAGCTAAATTGATTTATTGTTCCAGTTTTTATTTTCAACTTTTTGTGCGGGAATCTATTGAAATTTATTTAAGCAGCTCGAAAGCATGTAATGATACGTTGTCATTTAATATTCCGAGAATTTGGGTTGAATGGTTGAATAATAGTGGGATGTGGTCTGTAGATGAATCTAAGGGCGGTGTTAAAATTAAAATTAAAAGTATAGAGGGCGTTGTACCTTCTTTTACATAGTGTCTGTTCAGACTCTCTGGTTTTTTTTTAATTTAATCTCTCGTCTTTTTATGTACATTGTATTTGTAGTTTGTATATATTCTGATGACGATTTGATGAACAAATCGAAACGTGTAAATTTTAAATTTTAACATCTTTAAGGTTTATGTTGACGTCTTTTAAGCAAAATAAAAAGTGTTTTTAGTGTATATTTAGAAGTTAAGTGTATATTTTCGGCATCTGTAAATACACTAATCACACTATATACGAAAGTGCATAGGCACATATTCATTTCTAAATATACACATTTATGCAGATAATGCAAAAACTTCATAATAAGCACAATATTAATATATTTATATAAAACACCAGATAAAAATGTATCCGGTGTTTCATTGCAAAGTTTTAATTATCTTACGACAGTTTTCAAGTGCATGTTGCTTCTGCACGCATTCAAGATTTATATGACTATGAGTTTCTACGTTAATTTATTATGCAGGGTGTCTTATTTTAAAACTCATCAATAAGCTAATTACTTAACCATATTTTTAGAGGTATATCACTACTTAAAAACTCGAAATTTAATAAGGGATAAATGTTGCATTTTCTTAACATATCATAAAATATTATAGAAGTTATGAAATTTCAATAATTCTTTTAACTTTCATAATATACAAAAGGTAAAAACTGTTAAATGAAATAAAAGCGAATGTACTATTTTATATTTTTATTATCATTTAATTAAATTAATATTCTTTGCTAAGTACATTACAGCTTTAACTGCTTCAAAGGTATCTCAAAAGATGCGTTTAAATGTTATGTGCGTTTACCGCTTAGTTTCAATTATTTTATGGAAAAATTCAATATTCCCTCTTATATTATGAAGCGTCAAATAATCGCTTACAATGCAGAATTCCAGAAAAATATTTTGCTCTATATTTGATAAAGTAGAAAAATCCAAAGACGTGTAAAATGCTACTTCAGTTAAATATTTAAATGGGTTTCTAACTATTTTTTCAAAAATAAAGAATAAAATCGAATTCATTAACAAACCAAATTTCATGTAAAAAAGTCCTTTACATAAAAAAAGAACAATAACAATTATGAAAAATAAAATACATTTCTTGAATTTTTCTTTGGAGTACTTGAAGTAACATTTAAAAAATGTTCCATTACTCATTATTATACACTAAAAAAATCGCTCTGTGTGTCCGTATGTCTGTGTGTCCGTGTGTATGTCTGTCGGCGATGGCTAGGAAAATCTAGCACATCTGGGAGTCTGAAGATTTAGGTTAAGATAGTTTAAAATCTATCCTGGTGCACCTGATAATCCTAATTTTAATATTTTGAAAATTAGTCTAGATATTAATTCAAAAACTTATTAAAAACTCCTCGAAATTTAAGCAGAAAAAGAAAATCATTAAAAAAGTTCATTTTTGACTGAATCTGCAACTTGTAGAGAGGCTAGCATAGGGTTGCCGGTGGTAGATGGGTTAACACATTCTTATAAAACTCTTCTTTAAAGAAACGCAGCGAAATAATGTCTGTATTTACATGGACATTTTGATTCCTGGGTAAAAAAAAAAAAAAAAAAAAAAAAAAAAAAAAATGAAGAAATCCAATCACAAATTTTCGAGATATCAATTAATTTGTTTTAATTTTTTCTTTCAGGAACGAACTTTTTAATTTAATGCCAGCCTTAGGTGTTATTAAAAATTATTAAAATATATAAAAATTATTCGGTTACATAGGTCCGGGTAATAATTTTAACTGCAGTTTTAAAAGGATCATGAAAATTATTAGATCTAATTATTCTTCCACAGTTCGCACACCTGTCTCGGAACGAAACTGCAGATATTTAACGTATTGGGACATTTAAAGTTCAGTAAAAAAACCTTGCCAAATGCGAATAGAGATTATTAATACATAAATGAGAGGGGGAGAGAGGGAAAACTATTTTTTATTAAATATCGCACTTATTGTACTTCACTGCGCGTCTCTGGTGCCGGTGTTATCGATATTTGAACTTCTTTTTTATAGATACACTTTTACTGCTCTTATTTGGACAAACCTAATTACATTTGATAAATTATCATTTTTAACTTAATCTGCATCACTTAATGGCTGTTATGTTTACGTAATTACCACTATTTTCAAAAAGGAACTTCAGCATTTTTTTTTCATTTTCAAGCTTTTCTACGATTTCCAGTCTTCGAACAAGTACTCCCGTAGTCTTAATTAGTTGTTTGCCAAAAGGCAGTCTCATATCCCCTCCCCTTCTCTATCCTTCATCGATTTTTGTTGAATTGGGGACTATATAGAATTATCTTACATGGATTTCTTCGAAACTGATACCAACTTACATAAATATATTAATTGTGACTTCCCACAGTTGTAAAAAGCGGGTAAATAGATATAAAATCATACAAACATGAGGTTTGTTTTACTTTATTATCGCAGGCCCGGGAAACGCCGAGCGGGTCGGCTAAGTACAAGCAAAACACAAATGGTAAAATTTTCCGAACAAATGAAGGAAAAGCAAAATAATTCCGTCTTCGGGATAGTCATTTGGGCTATGTATGTCTAACTCAAATTCCCTTAAAATTACAATGAATAAAATCCAAATAACTGACAATAAATGTATCTTTATAATATAGTACAGTTACACGATATTCCTTTGTTTAGGTGTATATTGGCAAGCAAAGTTGTAATTCTCTGAACTGACCGCAACATTATCATTAACGTCATTTCGTATTTAGCCTTTTCAGAAATATATATAATTTTAGTAATTATGCAATTTTCTAACTTCAATGAAAAACAATATTCGAATATTAAATTAAACTGATTCCTTATTTTATTACTTTCTTCATCGAGTAACGACAGAATAAGATCGTACGCAACCAACAAATTTATTAAAACAGTAAAATATTTTAAAGAGCATCTGGCGACCACAGGAGTTGTTGATCAACCCTGCATTAAAGTGTTATGGAATCCAGCACAGATCAATTTTCTATTTTCCCTGCTTGAGTTTCGGTTCACTGATTTCATTATACAAAAAAATTTCGACATTTAAATAAATCTGTATAATTTTAAGAAAATCTGATGTAAAAAACATAAAAACGTTTAAAATGAGTCACAATTTATTACTTATTACTAAAATAGGTGTAAAATGAAACAAAGGTTTTAAAACATTCAAACCCTTCTAAAGGTGTTAAAATTTTCATCGGAATCGCGAACTCTTTCGACCAAAACCTGGCCATCATCAAGAGGGCGAAAAGGAAAAAAATTCGTATTGGAAAAATTCGTATGGTCACAATTGGTGGTTTGGTTGTGAATTTTTCTCATTTTCGCCCTCTCGATGATAGCCAGGTTCTGGTCGAAAACGCTCAGTACTCCGACGAAAATTTTAACACCTTTAGAAGGGTTTTTAATTTTTAAAACCTTTATTGCATTTTACACCTATTTTAGTAATGAGTAAGAAATTGTGACTCATTTTAAAAGTTTTCATATTTTTTATTTGTACACGAAGGTGAATTTAGTGTTCCAACATTCCAAAAAAGTAATTTCTATATATTTTAAATCTGATGTTCTTAGTTAAAATGTATAATAAGACTAGTTTCTATTAAATATAGTTGTTACAGAATGATATACAGTTGAACACCGTTATAACGAAATTCAAGTGATCAAAGGTTTTATTCGCTATATCCGAGCCGTTAAGAAAAATGTTAAGGTTAATGTATAACGTGTATATCAAATAATGACGTACTAAATGATCATTATAGAATTAAATTGACTAAAATCGATTACATTAAACTGACACAATACTAATTAAATTAACTAACAATGAAGTCAAACAGAAATAAATTAATTTTTCCTTTAATTGTTGCTCACTGTTTTGATACAGAAATAATCGGTAATCTTATGCTGGCGTGATGCCGATTTCAAAAACATGTTAGGAATTTCTTTGTCTACTACATCAAATGACTCCAACACTCTTTCTTCCGCTGTTTGTGTAGACAAAAACTTATTAATTACACGCATCGCTGCTGTAGCATCTGAGATTGTGGGAATTTTGCCATTTATGTGCTCCTCTTCATCATCATCAGATGCAGAATCTTCGATTTCAGAATGATTCATTTTAATTTCTTCCACAATCTCTTCATCAGTCGGATCTTCACATGTCATGACTTCGTCATCACATGTTTCAGACGATTGCATGTCACTAACTGAGAATGATGAAATTTTGTGCTTTTCTATCCGCATCGCGATAGGTAAATTTTCATCATCCTCTTCCTCAACATTCTTTGCTTCTTCAACATTCGTTGTATCTTCAATATTCTTTGCTAGACCTGCATGTGGAAAACATTTTCTAATTGTAGAATCCGTAACGAACCACAAAATTTTTTCGAGCATTATAAGTGCATCCAGAAGACAAACGTCACATTTCACATTTTTATCATATCCCTCTAAAATTCGTAAAATGAGGTGCTTCCTGTAATGGCATTTAAGACTTCTGATAACACCCTGGTCCATAGTATGTAGTCCAGATGTTGCATTCGGGGGAAACAGTACAATTCTAATCGATTGAAACTGTTTATCGATTTTGTGTGCACTACAATTGTCAAGCAGAAGTAGAATATTCCGCTTTTTAGCTGACTTTTCACGATTCCATCCTTTTCAAACGGTTCCTTAGTCATCCACATCTTGCGGTTGGCTTCATAAGCAACAGGAAGCCGTTTGATATTTTTAAAGCATCTGGGGTGCTTAGATTTTGTTATCACTAGAAGCTTACGACGATCAGTACCACTCATATTGGTACACAAAAGAAATGTGATTCGTCTTTTGACAATTTTCCGCTATTACATTTCTCTCCATTAAATTTTAATGTCTGGATTGGTGTCATCTTGTAAAATAGTGCAGCTTCATCAGCATTATATATGTCATTCTCGTCGTATTCACGAGAGATTTCATTCCAAACTTTTTCTTTCCACGTATCAATGTCGGATGTTGAAACACCTCCCGATTCTCCGACAATTTTTCAGGAAAATATGTTGTTCCACTTTTTAAATCTGCCTAACCATCCATTAGAACACAAAAATTGAATTCCAAATTTACTGGCAAATTCATCAGCTTTTGACTGAATCATTTGCCCAGAAACTGGTACATTTCAGCTTCTTTGAACGCTAAACTATTTTAATAAAGGCTCTTCCACTTCTTGATGTTCAGATTTTCTTAATTTTTTGAGAGTTCAAATTTTTCTCGAAACCAGAAAGTATGCTTTCTCTGTTTTTCCATATTGTTCCAACTGTAGATTTCGATAAATCTTTTTTTCGGCAAATGTTAGCTTGGCTACCTCCATTTAGTATTTATCTTATGATGTTTACTAATGATTTCTTAAAAGCTAATTTTTAACTTTGAAGTCTGGAACCAGAGATTATGACGCACAGGCTCTCTAGAGACAAACATTAGAATGAGTGAACGGGATGAAAGGACTGGAATACTTGTTCTGGCGCGACTCTGAGACGATCTTTTCCCTTGTTCTCGTGATCTGATTCTTACTTCTCCCTCCCCTATCACCTAGCACAGGTGCGTATGTACTTACTGTTCATGCTTTTACTTGTTCTGCTCGAGCATTCCCCCCCCCCCAGCAGGTTGGCTGTTTTTTCCTCTTTTTCACGTTCCACATTCACTCTTTTTTGGCTCTGTTTCCATTCTTGCACACAGCTGTGATCAGGAATAATGGAAAATGACTCACTGGTGAGTGTGTTCAGACCTGCAGAGTGGCTATCGAGAGAGAATGCGTAAGAGAAAGAATGCAGTTGTTCCTACCCTTTAATAAAAAAAACTTATCGCTGACTTGCACCAAGTTTCACTAGCCAGCATACATTTTCTTATGAAATTGGAGTCGAAGTCCTGTTTTCACATCTGCGGAAAAAAAATCATGGTCGACTGGAAAAATTTTTCGTTATAGACGATTCTTAGATTCCGGAGGTTCGCTATATCAGAATAAATTAGCATTAAATACAATATGAAAACGATGGGACCAAAAATTTCGTTCGTTATATCCGTGTGTTCGTTATATACCGGGTTCGCTATAACGGGGTTCGACTGTATCAACATTTCAAGCGGTATTGCATTATACAATAACGAAAATGTATTTTTTCAGATATTGAGACATAAAGTAAACATAATTTTTTACTGGAAATACATTAAAATGTATCCAATTGTTGGAGCATCATAGTTGAGATTTTTCCAACAGAGCGAAAATATGTCGGAATCAGAACTCGAACTCGTGTACTTTGGTTTGCTGTACCAACGCTCTCCCTACTGATCTATCCCGACGATATACGGTTGGCATAATTCACTCTTATTTATTGGACAAAGTCGGGATCTGCAGTGCTGATTTCATTCATCCGAACTAAACATATAACTTTTTCACATTATGTATCTGAAATAGCACGGAAACTCCTGTATACCATGTATCTAGGTCATAATGAACAGAGGAAAGTATATTCAACTAGGTAAATTATATCCAATGGTTGGAGTATCAGAGTTGAGATTTTTCCAACAGAGCGAAAATATGCCGGGACCAGGATTCAACCCGGGTACTTTGGTTTGCCGTTTTCGCTCTGTTGGAAAAATCTCAACTATGATACTCCAACCATTGGATATAATTTACCTAGTTGAATATACTTTCCTCTGTTCATTATGACCTAATTACATGGTAGTTTTTCCGCGCTATTTCAGATTTATTATGTAAAAATGCCATAGTTATAGCTCGGATGAATGAAATTAGCGTTTCAGTTCGCAGCCTTGTCCAACAAATAACAGTGAAATATGGCAGCCTGGATATTGTCGGGATAGCTCAGTAGGGTGAACGTTGGTACGGTAAACCAAAGTACCCGGTTTCGAGTCCTGGTCCCGGCATATTTTCGCTCTGTTGGAAAAATCTTAACTATGATACTCCAACGATTGGGTATAATTTACTTAGTTGAATATACTTTCCTCTGTTCATTACTTTAAAATGTTTACTAGAATTTTGTATGCATTAAAGTATGTTAGCGCGATATCAGCAAACGCAATAACATAAGGTAGATATTTTTCATACAAAATTTCGTCTTTAAAACGTATAATTTGGCCTTTGTTTAATAAAGAGTTTGTAAATATTCATATTACATATTTAATTTTTTTAATTTTTCGTTCATAACTACTGTTCTTAATTACAACCACTGAACTTTTTTTAAATACTAATATCATTCTCAGCCGTTTATTCGATTGTCTTGTTTTCTTGTTCTGTCATCTATTGAAGAAAGTCAAATCTGTTTCAATTTCAATATAAAATTTTATTATTGAAATAAAATTATTATAGCAATTATTAAAATAAAATTTTAAATATTAAAGAAATTATGTATATTAGCTGTTATAATTTTTGATTTTCTGTTTTTTCGTAACTAGAGATTCTGCATACCTGACAAAATGACACTGTTGAGTAATAGTGCATGCGTGGCCCAAAAACAAACAATTTTTTAATAAGTGATTAGTCAGATTAAGTAGATCATGTTTATTAGATACATAATTTCTATATCCTGTATTACATTCCTTTTCTGTAATTTAGTATTAACACGAAAATTATTTATTACGCCCATTTTTAGGAAATGATCTGGAAATTTAATTAAATATGATTATATGTAAAAACTTTATGTTGTATATTAGACTGGATATGGAACCATTATAAAGGTTTGACATAAATTAAATTCATAACAAACTTTTGTCTTTTACGAAGTTTAAAAATAAAATATATTACTTTTTTTATTTTTCATTATTCCATCATGCGTGCTATGCATTTGTTATTGCCACTTCTTTTTCTCTTTTTAATATCCATTTACATTCCTTAATGTAGAAAAAACATTTCTATTTTTGTGCTGATAACTTTCATTAGCTCACAATTAGAATTTGTTCAGTTAGCTGCAGCAGTGTACTACATTATTTTTTATCAACTACTTTTCTTGAATAGAACGTTATTGCTCATTTTCACAAGTAATTTCGTAATGAAAATACTTTTTTATCTTTAGTATATACACTTCAAAATACAGTGATTAAGAAGGTGTACTTTCATTATTAAAATATTATTTGGAGAAATATTTTTCTAATAACCCATGCAATATTATAAGGAAAATGTATTATACAAAATAATTTCGTTTTTTTTCTACATATTTTTTTTACTAATATCATTACATTGAAGGAACATAACGATAGTTTTATTTTTAATAACGAACATAAATCTTTGCTTAAATATTTAGTTAAAATATAAAGTATTAAATCAATAGCTTATAAGAAAAAGATAATTATTTTGTCAATGATTACTTTTTATGTCAATATTATTATATTTATGTCAATGATTACTTTTGATATTCTACGAATTAGAACTTGTTCAGTTAACTGGAGCAGTATTCGAAATTGTATATTGTTTATTTTTAAATTATTTTGTCTTCAGATAAATTTGTTTATACCTTTCTTGCACGCAATTTTGTAATACAATATATCTCTTTTTTTCTCCCTTATCATACACACTTTGAAGTACAATGATATATCAGAATTAATTTATAAGATTAAAATACCATTTCTTGAGATCTTTTCAGACTAACTATTAAATATATTCATAGGATATTTTGATTAAATTTATTAAATTAATTAAAAATATTTTAATTATTTATTTCCATCTTTATTGTAGATTGGCAAGTCTCACTGTATCTTAATGACATGATGCATAAATTATATTAACGGTTACTTGTGTAAAAGTATTTTTTTTAAATAATATAGTAATTATTTCTTGTTAATGTGTATAATTTGGTTTAGTTTGTTTATTATAAAAATGCTCTAGTTGGAAATGTATAACATATCTTCAAACGTATTTTCAACAATTAAAATCAACACGCGAAATATTTTTGCAGCCATGTTTAAAAATTTATTTATGATATATAACACATTTCGTATCATAAATATAAATTATTTTTGCTGGCACTTTCAGGTATTCATGACTATATTTGATAGTGTATTTGACTACTTTTGTGAGGTCGAGCAGATTGTTTGTATAATTATATACACTAAAAATGTATTAGAAACTAGTTAAGCAGGAAAAGTCACAATGCAACAAAAATCTCGCTACTAGGAGTTATTTTTCATAGACATTATAATTTTGATTAATTTTCTATGTCCCTGTTAAATAACTATAAATTTCTATTGCTCTATCTTCTGTGACTGGCGTGATATACATATTATGGCATTTATTTATCAATTCCGTTATGTGTGATATACTATAGTATTGTTAAAACGTACTTCAAAGAATTACTCCTTATAGATAATAATGTAGCCGATTTGTTTTTCGTGTCTTTGCAAATAAATAACAGTTACGAATAAAATTTTCTAAAATAAACATTTTACTTTACCTTAAAAATGGAGTATCAATGTTTGAAGTAGTCTATAATTACGGAAATGTATATCACGCATGCTAGAATGTGTTAAAAAATAAGTCTGTAGAAAAAAAATACTTACACAAAACGTCAATCCTAATTTATCTCAACCCAAATTAATTAATTTTAAAAATTACTACACAAGTATGTAGAAAAACTATGCCTGAAAGATTCGAATAGTTTGGTTTATATACTAGAACTCCTCAAAAATATTTTTTATCCTTCACACAAAAGTAGAAAATTGTAACTGAACTAAAATGCATCTTTAGTGGAAAGACAAATGGTTAAACAGTATTATATGGAGAGAAAATACGACAAATTCTTTGTTTATTAGTAATGGAAGAAATTATGTAAACCGAGGAATAAAAAAATATTGTATTCTAATTACATTACACCTACTGTGAAACAGTCTGTGTAATGATCTAGTTTTAAAGGATACCCAAAAGTGAAGACTGAATCTTTATGAATAATAGGAACAAGATTTCAGAAATTACATAAATGAGATACTTTAATCCAAACTGAAACATTTCATTCCTGAATCTGAATGAGAAATGGATTGAAAATAATCACATCCCACAACTGGAATGACCTGACGCAAGTTATGACTTCAACACGACCGTAATTTATAGAGACAAATGAAAAAACAGGTTTGTCGGATGCAATATTTTAATAAAATTTAATTAACAAGAGCAAATACTCAAACTTGGTTTCATAGTAAAACAGTCGCAGCACTAACAAATTTTGGTTAACTACATGACAAGTCCTTTTAAAGTTGCTATTAACGCTAAGGTCATCAAATAAGAATTAACTGCCTTGGTGATTATAATTACGTTACACATTGGTATTATAATTACATTACACCTACTATGAAACTGTAAGTGTAATAATTTAGTTTTGAAGGATATCCAAAATTGAAGACGGGATTTTTATGAATAATGGGAACAAGAATTCAGAAATTACATAAATGGGATAGTTTAACCCAAACTGAAACCTTTCATTCCTAAACCTGGTGTTTCTGAATGAGAAATGGATTGAAAATAATCACATCCCACAACTGTAATGACCTGACATTAGTTCAGACATCAACACGATCGTAATTTATAGAGACAAATGAAGGAACAGGTTTGTCGAATGCAACACATTAATAAAACCTAATTAACAAGATCAAATACCCAAACTTGGTTTCATAGTTAAACAGTCGCAGCACTAAAAAATGTTGGTTAACTAGTTAACTACATGAGAAGGCGTATTAAAGTTGCTATTAAAGCTAAATGTCATCAAATAAGAATTAACTGTCTCGGTGAGAATTATTGAACAGATAATCTTCTCCATATATTAAAAAAAGTGTTTTTAGCAACTGCTATAATATAGAAAAAACATCTAGCCAATTATTGCACATCATTCTGAATTAAATTTTTCTCCCTCTCCCTCTCCCTCTCTCCCCCCCCCTCTCTCTCTCTCTCTCTCTCTCTCTCTCTCTCTCTCTCTCTCTCTATATATATATATATATATATATATATATATATATATATATATATATATATATATATATATATACATATATATTTATTTATTTTTTTATTAAATTAATCAAGACAAATATTTAGAACGTATTAAAATTTAAAATGTATTATAATTTATATAACGGAATGAAAAGCTCAATTCTAGGCAAGTGAAAGGAAATACTACAAAATCAATACAATAAATGAGATAGCATCTTTTAATATTTTAACTTTTAAATATATTTTCACTTTTTAAATTTATTTTGAAAACTTTGGTTATAAAGAAATATGATGCGAATATTCCTGTTTATTTTACTTAATGTTTTTAATGTAAATAAAAAGTATTAAAGTATTTTGCGTTTCTTTCTTATAAACACATACATCAATATGACATTTACTATATCGGTTGTATTTTTTTTCTGCATGAAATATGCATAAAGACAGAAGCAGGTTTTTCTTCATAAATTATTTATGGCCTTCTCAAAATGTTCATACACTTACTCATTTGGAAAAAATTCCCTGAGAACTTCACGTGTTGCGTTAATGCAAAAATAATCACACATAGCGGGGTTTTCTTTTCCTTGGGGATAAAAATTTCTGAAAAATCTTGATATGTAGACGTAACTGATAGTTTTATTTTTAATTCATATATGTTCATATGTTTAAAGCGGTAAAATATTTCTTTGAAAAATGTAAAAAAATTCTAAAGTAAATAATTGTTTCATGTTTCAAGTTCTTATTTATTTTCTGTTTTATTGAATATTAGCTGAGCAGCCCAGCGTTGACCGGTCCCGTCAGAAAATAATACGAAATGTGAAATCACTGTAAAAATAGCAGCACGAAACCGTTCCTCCGGTAACGCTTTGTCTTTCGGAAATTAAATAAAGATGGACCCCGAAGCGACAGTAAGTTCAATATCACTCCCTCAAATGTCTGTATCATTTGATTCAAAGTGGTTCAGTTTTTGGTCAAAATTTTAAAAAGTTAACGTCGGATTTTCCAAATTTTGCATTTTCGGAATAAAAAAATAAACTATGTATAGACTGTGAGTTTCGAATCAATACCTCCAAGTCTTAATACTCGAGAATGAGTGAAGATGGTATATTTCGTTGTGTGGGATTATCAAATCTGTAACTTTTGTTTGCAGTTTGAATAAAAATAGTCATTTAATTTTAAAGTTCCACCGACAGGGGGTGCATTCTGCTCTAAACAAATTTCCAAAGCGTTTCCTTGCTGCCTACGGTACCGTGTATAGCAGATGTGCTACGCACGCGCTGCAAAATATTTTAGTTCCAATTTCCACCACCATGTGGAGTATTTTGCTCTAAATAAACCTATTTTAAAACGAAACCTCTGCACCCGTACCCGCTGCTTACGGCACCATGTAGAAGAAGTGCTGTGCACGGATGGAAAATCTGTTACTTCCCTTTTCCACTGCCATTTAGTACCAAATGTATGTCTTTATTAGTTAGCTATATCTTAATTAGTACATGTTGCGTTTGATGAAACAATTCCCGTTGAAATCGGGCCCATAGAACCCGAAAAAGTAAATCACCTCCTGGCGATTAATAATCATAAATGGTGGTAACTAAGGGCTGAAAAATGATAATGAAGTTTATTTTCACCCGCTAGAACTTGGAAGAATTTTAGACAAGAATTCGTTTGTATTGGACCAAGATTAATTCGAAAATATTTTAGTTACATTTTACACCGCCAGACGGCGCACTTTATTCTAAACAAACCAATTTTTGAACGAAACTCTGGCACGTGTCCCCGCTGCTTATGTTACCGTACGGAATGCGTGCTGTGCACACTGAAAATCTTTTAGTTCTACTTTACATCGCTAGGGGGCCCCAAATCTATGTCTTATTTAATTATCTATATCTTAATTAGTTCACTTTAAATTGAATGAATCAGTTCTAAAAGCCGAGAAAATACTCCTCCCTAGAGATTAATTTTCAGAAATAGTGGCAACCAATGCCTGAAAAAATGATGCCGAAAACTTCGGTTAGAAAATGTTTCGTTTCAATCGAACTAATAATAAAAAAGTTCTGATTTTGGAGGCAGGGAGGAAGGAGGGAGTTTCAATCAGAGCATTAACGCGATATTTAAATTTGAACAGAACACTCCCCTTCCCCCTCAGAAATAAACCGACGACCTTAAAAAATTAAAGTATTATCATTAATTTTTAAAACAAAAACAAAATGACTTTTTTTTTTTTTTTTTTTTTTTTTTAATACAAATGTGTTGATTTATCGTTGCCAATTTCTGAAATCAAATACAAAAATGACGTCACGTACATGAAAAAACTCCAATAATCGCTCAAAACAAATTGCAAAAAAAATCACACATTGCTGTTCGAATTGCAATCAGCAGATGACCTTTTCCTCTGCCAATCAAACTTCCCCTGTTGACTTCCAGCTTTGCCTACAATCCTCTCAGCTACCAATCACAACTGCACTCCAACGGACGTTAAAAAATGCATACAAAATTAAATTAAAAAAATCTATTAAAAAAATCCAAATCGGGATAATTAATGACCCGCCCTTCCTTTTTAAAATGATGATTTTTTTTATCTGTAAAGAATTTCAACTCTCTCCAAGCTAATATGAGAAAACGAAATCACGTTTCTGACCTTAACCGACGCCCAAATGGAAGCAGCCAACGAACCAATCAAGCATTCTGGGCAAAATTTCTTAGTGTCAAAGGAAAAAATTTGCCGAAAATTCAAAAATCGCAGTAAAAATTCCGCATAAACTTTATTACAAATAGGGCATTTTTTTTTCGAAATCCAATAACAAATAAAATGATACAGCTATTAAAGTCATTCATGTAAAATATTACGTGGAATCTGTAATTGATTTACTACTTTTCTTTATTGTAATTACAAATATAGCCGAAAGATTGTGATGCGTTGTCTCTCAAGTAGTCGAACGTTACACATAACGTATAAAAATTGGATCAAAGTTGACTCAATTTTCACCCTCCATTATGTCTAGCGGTTGAAATAGTGTGTATTTTGAATTTGAAAAATTATTTTGAACTGCACTATATTTTGCTGTAGTACAGCGTCTCCTTCCGGTGATATTTGAACTAAACCATAAAACGTAGTAACGGCATTCATGACTTCATACGTTACTCTCCTACAAGAATCATTATCTGTAACTTTTGGCTTATATCAAATTTTAATAAATTCAGTATATTTAAGATACTTAGTATAATAAAATTACAAGCATAAATATAAGCAATGAAAATAAAACACATATTTTGTTTTTAAAAAAGCTCCAACATTATAATAATTTTATTTTAATGTTTTTAAAATGAAATCGTACATATTTAAACCATCAATAATATATTTATTAATTTTCTAGTACATACTTAAAGTCGAATGCTTAATAATTACAATAATAATTACTCCTTCTTTAAAAATAAATGCTGGAATTGTTGTAAAAATTAATTATTCAACACAAATTGCTACGTAATTATCGTATAATTTCTAAAATTTATGATCTAGGGTTATTTTATTCTCCTGTAAAATGTAAAACAGAACTTTTGGATCTTCATAAAGAGAATACGTAAGACATAAAATTACTTATATTTTTCGCGAGCATGTTTACATTAATTTTATGTTTCCGTTTTATTGTTCCAAAATTTCACTTAAAGAGTGCCAAATGAAGATTCTCCATTTTGTAGAATTTGTAATGAAATTTTAATTAATATGGATAATTTATCTAGAGAACGTTTGTCTACGCTGCTGTGTTTTAATTATAATGATTGCATTATACCATATAATTTTAAGCATAATATAGATGAAGGTTTTTGGAAAAATAGATTAAATAAATTATCATATACTTCTCCACAGTCATCTTCTTTTACAAGTCTTGAAAAACATCTTATACGTATAATGAAACAGTGCAAAAAATATAAATTTAGTTTGAACATATATGTTTAATTGCTAGGTATTGAAAAAATGTTTCATTAAGTTTTGCGTTACTTTTATAATCGGAAGCGATGAGAAGCATTGACTTCAAGCATAAGCTACTTCAAATTAACATTTAAACATGTGAATATAACACAATGTAGTGTAATTTATTCAAATAAAAGCATTTGCATGAGTCAAAATTGTATTTATTTTAAATACAATGCATTATTTATTCCTTTTAATATTTAATGTCTTATGTAATCTTAATAAAATCACTATTTGACCCGTCTGGCGTTGACTGGGCCCAGGTAATAAATATATTTTTTTTTTAAAAAAAGGAAACACGGGCCTGGGTGATGGCTTCGGCAAAATATACCGGGCATGCTCGTATGCTCGTATGCTCCGGAAAATCTTCTATTTCCACTTTTCATCGGCAGGGGAGCATTCTGTTCTGAACAAACCTCTTTACGAAGGAACATCTGACACAGGCTCCGGCTGCCTACGGCACCGTATAGTAGGCGAGCTGAAATATTGAGTTGGTTTGGAGAAAATGGGAACATTATTAGCCGATTTATTGAAATAGGGCACAATTAGAGAAAATAACCTTGGGGGAAGTTTCGGGAGGAGGAGAAGTTCAAGTATCCTTCAATAAATGACTCATTAGGAGGAACACTATGCATCTTTAACAATTCGTTCGTTTGGTTTAGCTAGGAACTTAATTATAAATTTGGCTTAAACTATTATTCGGAAATAGTGATAACTACTACTCATAAATTTACTTTAATATTACAGAGGGTGACTATTAACTTAATTATAATGTTCGTAATCAGTTGCGTTGAAATCGGAAACATAGTTGCTGAGTTATGGAAACGGGGAATAGATAGAGAAAAACTTTAAAGAAGGTGGTCGTGGAGGAGGGGATCTTCAAGTACCCTTCAGCAAATAACTAATTAGAAGGACCACTATGCATCTTTAAAAAAAACGTTCGTTTGGTTAAGCTAGGAACTTAATTACACATTTGGCTTAAACTATTATTCAAAAATAGTGGTAACTGCTACTCATAAATTTAATGTTATAGGGGGTGCCTCTTAAGGTAATTATAAGGTTTGGAATCATTTGCATTGAAATCGTGAAAAAAAAACATTCAACGAGGTACCGGGTGGGGGGGGGGTCGGATGTTCAAGTGCTCTTCAGTAAACAACTAATTCGGAGGACCACTATGCATCTTTAAAAATTCGTTAGTTTAGTTAAGCTATGAAAAAAGTTAGAAATTTGTTTTGGGGAATTTCGGAACATTAGTAGCTGAGTCGTGTAAATAAAGCACAGTTAGAGAAAAAACTTGAGGGATAGGTCGCGAGGGGGCGCGCGGTCAAGTGCTCAACAGCAAATCACTAACTTTGATTGGTGGTATGCATCAACTGAATACAGGCTGTGTACTTTTATAAGGAACATAAATTTAATTTTTACTAAAACTGTTATTCTAAAATAGCAGTATTCTCTACATAAAACAGCAATTAAAGGCTACGGTTGTTGCTAAAAATATTATATTTGTTAAATGTAATTAGTTCTGTTGAAATCAGAGCAGTAGATTTGGATTTATTAATAAGGAGGGTCAATTAATAAAAAAGCCGCCGCCAGGTATCACGCGGTCCAGTAAAATAACTGTGAAATTTAATAAAAAAGTCGTTTACCTCCACCCCTCCCCATCTCCGCAAAATACAACAAATAAGCTGTTAAATAAAGTTTTATGTATTAATAATCTCTATCATACTAATAATATTTGTCTTAAAAAAAATTTAAAAAAAAAAAAAAATCTTAAACCCAGCTTATTATCATTCAATAAACCGATAAAATCTTTTAAAATGAAGTTTTTAGAATTTGGCAAAGGTTAATAATTAAGTTTATTGTCTACATGCCATATAATCTCTGATCCATTGTTTTTAAAAACTTTCCTCGCAATTCCAATGATGCCTACCTGTATTTATTTAATGACTTCTGCGGAGGCTTTATACAACCAACCAACCGAAAATAAAAAAGCGTATGTTTGATAAGATCTCTTTGTGGAATTTAATTAATATTTCGGTAAATAATTAAAATATTAAAATTCTGAGTCTCAGGTGCATCAGGAGAAGCCTTGGACTATGCACTAGGGTGGGTCGAAAAAAGCTTTTTTTTTTTTCGCTATACCGCGGAAAACTTGGCTTTAGGGTTGCTTAGTAAAATAAAATGAAAAATAAAAATTATTACATTTTATTTTTAGCGGCAGTGCAGCTCAAATAAATTTATTGAAAAGCAATAGTTTTCGTTATATTTTAAAGCTATAAAAAAACTGCTATAGTGAAAAATCTTTAAAAGAAAGATATAAAAATACATTATAATAAAAAAAGAAGCAAAATTACTTCATTTGAGGTAGCGCAAAGCATTTAAAAAATCCCTAAATTAACGCAATCAAGTTGTATTCACTCAGTGAATGTTGTCCGGATTGTGGGGCAGGTCTTTTTTTCTGTTTTGATTCGCTTTACCGAAAAAGACTTGTGTCTAGGGTAGCTAAGTAAAATGGAAAAACAAAATAAATAAAATTTTACTTCTGGTGGTAGCGCAAAAGGCCTAAAATTTGAGAAAAAAAACGTGAGTTTTAGGCCAAATTTTCTCAAATTTTAGTCCTTTTGCGCTACCACCAGAAGTAAAATTTTATTTATTTTGTTTTTGCATTTTACTTAGCTACCCTAGACACAAGTCTTTTTCGGTATAGAGAATCAAAACAGAAAAAAAGACCTGCCCCACAATCCGGGCAACATTCACTGAGTGAATACAACTTGATTGCGTTAATTTAGGGATTTTTTAAAGGCTTCGCGCTACATCAAATGAAGTAATTTTGCTTCTTTTTTTTATTATAATGTATTTTTATATCTTTCGTTTAAAGATTTTTCACTATAGCGTTTTTTTTTTCTTTTATAGCTTTAAAAAAAAGAAAGAAAACTATTGTTTTTCAATAAATTTATTTGAGCTGCTCTGCCGCTAAAATTAAAATGTAATTACTTTTTTTTTCATTTTATTTCACTAAGCAACCCTAAAGCCAAGTTTTCCGTGGTATAGCGAATCAAACAAACAAACAAAAAAAAGATTTTTTCGGCCCACCCTACTATTCACAGCTAAATTTCTAGACTTCTATGTGCGCTAGATTTTCTAGCCATCGCACACATACAGACAGACACACACACAGAGCGAATCTTTCTTTTATTAGTATAGATAATCACTCTTTGTTTCTCAAACATTATCACAAATGTTGTAAACATCAAGTTTTCAACACTTTGTATGTAATTACAGTTTCTATTCAGATAATCAGTAAAAGTTATGATCTGAGGTAATTTCCCGTTCCTTTGAAATGTAAAACTGAACTTTTGAAAGTTTATCGGGAGAATAGATTAGCCATAACAGTACTTACATCTTTCAAGTGTATTTTTAAATTAGTTTTATGTTTCCTCTTTAAGGTATAAATATTTCTAAAAGCAATGATAATCAAGTTATGCTTACCAAATGAAAATGCGTCATTTAGTGCAATTTATAGTGGATTTATAATTAATATGCATAATTTTTAGATTATAAGTTAGAAATCATGTAATATATTTATGCTGCATCGATTTAATTATACTGATTTCAATATGCTGCTGAATTTTATACATAACATTCTAAATCAGTCGAAACCCTTCGAAGAAAACAGTTAAAAGTATTTCATATAATGAAATATCTCATCCCCACACAGTTTACTGATTTTTTGTATAAAGGCCTCGCAGAATAATATATATATATATATATATATATATATATATATATATATATATATATATATATATATAACGAAAACAATGTAAACAAGTGGGTAAGTGTGATCGAAGATCGCACATTTCAAAACACTTTATCCTTCCTCATAAAATTAAAATAAAAAGTCTTGTTTTGTATAAGGTAAAAATTTACGGGTCCATTTTTCTCGTTTTTTTTTTTTTTTTTTTTTTTTTGGAAAATGTGAACCGGTTTGATAGCGGGTGAAGCCCGCTATTATACTCTGTTGTAATAATATCTGTCATGTGGACTAAATGCGATATTAAAAAAAAATCAATTTCAATATTAAACATGTTGTATAGAGACCTTCAAAATGTTAGACGTCAGTCATGACTGTAAGTTACATAGTTTCTTAGAACCGGCTCTGTGACGGACAGACAACGAAGCGGAAGTAATAGGTTTTCGTGAGATGAACGAAACCCTAAAAATGACATTTTAGGTATAATTTATGTATTTAATTTTAAGTTAATAAGAAGCATTTACTAATTCTAATGATGTAATTTTATTGATCCTAAACTAACATTAAGTCTCAAGTTTCTAAATCTTCAATAATGAATCAAACTTCCATACAGTTTTAAATGCTGTATTTTAGTTTTCTGCTAGTTGAAGTGTTATGGATTTTAATTTAGGATTCACCATGATAATTTCTACTACATATTTGAAATCTAATGTATTTGAATTCAATAATAAAAGCAGTTTCTTCAGTTACTTTACGAAACAAATTCCAAAAATGCTGTAGTGATTCATTATGCAATAATTTTTGCTTTGTAATTATCGGTGTTTTCAAATTTTTCTAAAATGTATGACGTGGATTAATTTTACTGTTACTTGAAAAGTAAAACACTTTTGAATGTTCATTTGGAAAGAATGTGAGACATAAAAGTACTTGTATATTATAGGGGTATGTTCATGTTCACTAAGCAGTTATTACCAAATGAAGAAGATTCATTTTAGGCAAATGGTAATAAAGTTTCAATTATTATGCATAAATTCTCTTAAGAAAATTTAATATTTTTACAGTTTAGAGTTTTTAATATAATTACTGTTTATGTTGGACACTTTTAAATTTAATATAAGTGAAACATTTAAAAAACCATTATGTTATACAAAAAGTACGTCTTCGTCGCTATTTTATTTTTTGAATTTTAAAAATTATCATACACACAAAAAATCCCATATAATGAAAACAATGCAAAACAATATGGATTTAGTGAAAATGCATATATATCTTTCCAAGTTACCGAAAAAAAACGATTAAAACTTGGGGAACATTTTTCAAAATCGAGATTATTACTTAATGTTGATATGAATTATGTGCTACATTTAGTTCAAAGTTAAAATCTTTGCATATGACAGAATACACTTGTGTTATATATGAAACATAATGTGCATGAATTGAAGCTATATTTATTTCTAAACAAGCTGACCCTCCCGGCGTTCCCTAGGATCCGAATAATAAAATTAAATATGCCTAAAATTAGTGTTCAATTAAGGTATTTTTCTTCGAAGGGGGATTTCTGCAGCTGCGGGGAAAATTGCTTTACAAATTCCAAATAATCTTTACTAAAAACAGTACAAAATTTTCGATATCGGACAAAAATATTGATTTGCAATAAGAGGCTAGAAATCTTCAAACTTGGATAAAAGGGTAAATATGCAAATAGTACCATTTAATATCCAATTCCAGAATTTAATTGAAATATTAAATAATTTGTTTATTGCAGGTACCGTTGTTAGAAAAAAAATCTCTCTCTCTCTCTCTCTCTCTATATATATATATATATATATATATATATATATATATATATATTTTTTTTTTTTTTTTTTTTTTTTTTTTTTTTTTTTTGGAGTGGAGATTTAACATTTTGAAGGAAATGAACAAGATTTGCAATAAAAAAAGTGATGGAGTTACGGGTGAATACTATAATGATTGAAAGAGTTCTATCAAGCAGCTTCAGAACAGCTTTATTATCACATACGTTGATAAAGCAAATTCTAACTATGCAATAATATGTAAACAACTATATGGAGACATTCTACTTGGTAGTTATGATAATAAGGCGAATTATAAGCTCTTAAAATCAAGCAAACAAGTAGTTGGTAATAGGATCAAGGCTTTCTACAAGAAATTAAATATTAAACAACATAGCAACGAACTGCCGTATCTCGTTTTAGTCCCTAAATTTCACAAAACTCCTGTGACCTTTAGAACTATTACATGTGGTTTCGGTTCATATTTGGTTACGGCAAATAAAAAGTTTCTACACATTCTAAACAAAATATTTGCTAAAGTTTTAAAAGAAAAATCTACATGTATAATTAAAAACAGTTTTGAATTGATTGACAATTTAAGAAAATTGAGCAATATAATGGAATTTCATACTTATGACGTTGAAGATTTATACAATAGGGTTTTAGATAGAATTTAGATGATTTAAAGAGTAAAATTATGGATTTTTTTAAGGAGTTCAATACTACAAATATAAGCTCTGAACAGTTCACAACTCTTTTTAATTTTGTAGTTAAAGAAAATTATTTATATGATGGTAAACGGGTTTACAAACAGATTAAAGGTATTCCTATGGGTGGGAGCTGCAGCTCCATCCTAGCTGATATTTATTTATATACATATGAAAAAGAAGATACTGCAAATCAAAATGCAATATATTACAGATACATAGATGATGTTCTATTAGCCGGGATTAACAATTCCTTGAAAGATTTCAGCTTTAATCACTATCCAAATAGTTTAAGCCTGAAAATTGCGTCAAATAATTCAAAATGCGTCAATTTTCTGGATGTAACTTTAGATGTTTCTAATGGTGAACTGATAACAAATATTTACGATAAGAGAAATTATTTTAATTTTGATACTATTAAAATGTTACATTTCACTTCAAATGTGCATTTGTCCATTTTCAGAAATATTTTTATAAATGGTTTATGCCGTATTGAGAAATTGTGCTCTAATTATGCAAATATTGCTATATTTTCGTTTGTATATTTATTTTTTTTTTAGTTTTACGTTTTCGTTTAATGGTAAGTACATTTTAGTAAGGAATGATTAATAAATTAATAACTTTCATTTTATGTGAATTGTAATGAATTTTTAATTATAATGCACCTTTTATTTCGACAACATTAATGTTTCTATGGTGCAGAATTTTAAATAAAATGGTTGAAAAACGCTTTAGAATGTTAAGCATAATGTTCCTTTCTAGGTTGGACTTTCCTGAAAAAAAAAAAAATTAAAGAATACTGGATGTTTCAAAGATCATTATGTATATGGGGATGTGCCAGCTCATAAACCCATTAGTACATGTGTTTGAAGGATCACATGATATACGATATGGTTCAATGGATATTTATTTATACGTGCGTTACTTGTGTAGTTTGACTTCTGCCTTCAGCAAATTTTGCACCTCAAAATATTTTGGTTCTGGTGGCTGTTTTCGTGCTGAGTGTGTATTTCTTTCACATAGTTCGAAATGTTGATTCCATATTCTCCATAGTGCAATAATATCTTACATTTGTATGTGGTATTATAATAATATCTTACATTTGTATGTGGTATTATAATAATATCTTACATTTGTATGTGGTATTATAATTGAAAAAAATATGAATAATGCTCTACAGATAAAAATTTGGTAAAACTTTCTAACGGAGTTGTTTGTCACAGCATCAGTGGGACATGATGTCTCATAAAAACACAAACCTGAGATAATGTCTAATGTATGTTAAATCCTGGACGTCTATTTTTTTTTTAAGATGGTGGGGAATTTATAAATAGTAACATTCGAGAGAAAAGGTTCTTGGTATTGTGCAAAAAGGCCGGCAAAAACTGTAAACGGTCCAAAACATGCAAAGCAGTCCATGCTTTTAATACCAAATGTCGGACGCTATCTAGATATGTTCAGAAAAATGGAGAAGTGAAATAGCTGGCAATGTTGACGTGTCATAAGCACATATATAGTATTTTAAAAATCAAAAAGTATTTGCAGCTTGATCAGAAAATGAGCTTGGAAATTATTTTCTGCAACCATCGAGTGTACATTAAAAGAACCTAAGACAGTTGCTATATGAAGCAGCAGAAGAAAATAAACTAAACATGAATTTTAACTGTATAACTACAAGTACTGAAATTTCAGCTGATGGATAAATATTTTACCAGTTTTTTTTTTTTATTATTAGGGTTTTAGCGCTTTTGTAACACTGCAATTTCTGTATGATATGGAAAACTAATAAATTTAAGTTATCATATTTTTTATATAAAATTGAGACATTTTTAAGTAGCGCCTCTTGACTATCTATTTGGTGTGGTGCATATTATATTATGCTTTTACATGCGTGAGTACTTGATTACTACTACTAATTCGGCACACTAATATGTTTTGCTCATTTGTTTGTGAAATATTCTACGAATAAATAAGACGACGGTTAGTATTTGGAAATAGTGGAAGTAAAATGTAAAATTCATGAGTGGGGTAAGACTCGCAATATTTCTAAAATTTCCAAAATTAAATAATACCGGTAAAAAATAAAGTTATATTAAAAAAGAATGCAAGCTACAAAACAAAAAATGCGTGTTGACTATGTTAATTTCGACTGAATCTTTAAATTCAAGATAGCAAAAAAATTCCGTCATTAAATATTCGGGCTTTATTTTTTATATTTAAGGTCTCCGCAGAATATTCTCATCAAACATAAGGTATGTTGGGGAAAATGTGTATTAAAGTTTATTTATTCTTTTCATTCTATTTAAAATTTATTTTGTATTCCATAAGTACCTTTGGCGGTAACATATATAAAACAAGAAAAACAAACATGTAAATAAAGAGTTGATAAATTCATGAAGCAAAAAAATTATGAAGCTTAAAAATTTAAATAAGCTAAATCATAATAGGAAGCTAAATTATAATCGAAGAACTAACTGAATGTTTGATACAAAGTTTTGTTATTCGCTAAAAGTTCTTTTCAATTTTGCATCCAAACACGAAGTATTGAAATAAACCAGTTTAACATGAACGCCTCTTATGGAAAATTACATCACACTTGTATAGAAAATTCTCCAAATCGGCATACTTTTCTACATTCATTTTTGACGTTAATATTAACCATATTCCCCAAGTATCGATAAGTAAGAATGTGTTTTTGCTTGTGTATGTGTGTGCATGAATTTTCTGATACGTTAATATACAGAGTATATATGTGTGTTGGTAGGCTATAAGAAAGGAAGGATTTCAGGAATGCTTTAGCATTATGTAATATGGGAAAGGAAAACAAGAGAAACATATAAGGGCAGAAACTTTGTAGACATGAACAACAGAATGTGACGTAGGGATAAAAGACTCCTCCCGTGATTTACGTGTATGCCAACAAGATACATTTTGAATTTTAATTTTAATAATGTAAGTTTTTAATCTTGCTTAAATTAATACACCTGTACAAATTAATATCAATTATTTTCTTTACTTAAAACAAATACAGCGTAGTAAAAACAGAAAGAGGTAATATTTCCAATTTTATATTATATGCACATATATATACAGAAACACACACACATTTATATTCTGTGTGGAGAAATGTTTTCAAAATATATTAAAAATGTTTTAAAATACAACAGCCGGAACCTCAACATTTAATGCAGATGAATGTAAAGATGAAGTACGTGACATGTTTACAAGGACAAAATGCTCATAAATGTTGTATGCAGCAATGTAAGAGTTTCAAAAGCTAAATAGTTCCTTAAGTAAAAACTTGAACTTAAATCGACGTGAATTTTGATCCAGTTTCATACTTTGTTTTGTATTCTTACAATAGTTTAAAAAGCACATTCACTAAATATTTAAATAAGAAGACGATATTGAAATAAGTACTAAACTGTATATATAAAGTTTCAAAACACAAAAACTAACTGAAAATTATTTCTTTATATAAAATGATTAAAAGATATTATTTTAAAACTTATCTACATAAAAAGAATTTTTAAATTTAATTCACTACATTCTCATAATACAAAAGCCCTGTGCTAAAGTTTCAATTTTACGTAAAACTCACGATAAATTTAATAATTGAAATAATAATATATTAAAAGTGACTGAAATATCCAAAAAGTTAACGTCATCTGTCAGTAATTTTTCCACTTTTCGTTTCTGCTGGCAAATTCAGAAATATGCACATCCTTTGACATTTGTTCTTTCGTTAAGTTTTCATAAAAGAGAATCCAGTCAAAGAAAAAATACAAAGAGCGTGTTTAAGCGTGCGTGACTGTTATTTGTTTTGACCACGATGTTTGACGTCAAAATTTCACCTTTCATGGAAAAATATATTTAAGGTAATTGCTCCATTGTAACATTTTATTCAATTATATTCACATCATGCATTTTCTCGTTGTGGATAAAGAGCATATGTTTTATTGAAGATTACATAAATATTCTAAAGGAGGTTATTTGACATTCAGCTTTATAAAATAAGCATGGAATCACAATGTTTTCTCTGGATAATACGTGTACTGCACTCCATTTTTATTTATATGTAAATTTACGTTAAATTTATTATTTAGTATTAACGAAAATAATAAAATATTAAATATAATTAAAATATTAAAAATCTTCACATCATCTGACACTAACTTCTCTAATTTTAATTTCTACTTGCAAATTTTGAAATATAGTCATCGGTCAACCTTTAAGGATTTTTTCTTTCGTAAAAGAGAATTTACTAAAGTAAAAAAAAAAAAAAAACCACACAGAAGACGTGTTTAATCGTGCGTGACTGTTTTTTGTTTTGACCATGATGTTTGACATAAAATTTTTATCTTTCATAGAAAAATATATTTAAGGTAATTGTTCCATTGTAACATTTAATTCAATTATATTCCCATCATGTATTTTCTTGTTGTGGATTAAGAGCCTATGTTTTATTGAAGATTATTAATTTTCTAAAGGAGGTTATTTGACATTTAGCTTTATAAAATAAGCATGAAATTTATCACGATGTTTTCTCTGGATAAAAGAACAGTCCTGCACTACAATTTTATTTATTTGTAAAAATTTTCGTAAAATTTATTATTCAGTAGTAACGAAAACAATAAAATATTAAACATAATTAAAATATTAAAAACATTCATATTATATAAAGTAACTTCTCTAATTTTTATTTCTACTTGCAAATTGCGAAATATGGTCATCGTTTGATGTTTGTTTATAGCAAAACTGGATCAAAACATATTGAAGCACTAAAATAAATTTATTTCTTAATAAATAAACTATATAAATTCAAATAAATAACACAACTACAATTCGTATCCGAATTATTAGATTTTTACAATATTTATTTTGCATTTATTTACAAGACTTAACACACTAATTATTCTGTATGAAAATGACCTGCACTACGCGATGACTCATACATTATATCCGCGTCATATTTAATAATATTTATAAATAAAGGAATTATTAAAATATATAGCGAAAATAAAATAATAAAAATCCTCAAATCATCTGACAGCATCATGCATTTTCTCGTGAAGGATAGAGGGCCTTTATTTTATTGAATATTATATATTTTCTCGAAAGACGTTTATACATAAGCGTGAAGCTAAAATAAAGGATACAATAACATTATTTTCTATGGATAAAAAAAGTCTGCGCTACTTTGTCACGTACACCTATAAGTCTCGTAAAATTTATTATTTAGTACTAACAAAAATAATGAAATATTAAACATAATTAAAATATTAAATATTCTCACTCCAGCTGACAGTAACGTTTCTAATTTTAATTTCTGCTAGTAAATTCTGAAATATGGTCACGATTACCGTTTACGATTTTTCATTAGCAAAATGTGATAAAAACATATTCAAGCGCTATAATAAATCTCTTTCTTAATATATAATAAACTGTAAAAATTCAAATAAACGAAACAACTATAATTTTTCAGATCTAAAACATTTTATAAAATATAAATTATATTTATTTTTATCAAAATGAAAAAAGCACTAATTATTTAATGCACTTAACGCACTAATTATTCTCGATTCTAAAGACTCTACTATGTAATCACTCATACATTAAATCCACGTCATATTTAAAATTTATAAATTACGCAAGTAATGAAATATATGACAAAAATAAAATAATAAATATCCTCACATTATATAAAAATACTTAATATAATTTTTGTTTCTACTACCTAATTCTAGAAATATGGACATCCTTTGACACTTGCATTTTCTGCAAAACATTTAAAAAAAGGTTTTTACTACTCGGAAAAATAGATGGAGGAATGTGTTCAGCGTGCGTGATTGTTATTTGTTTTGAACATGGTGTTTGACGGAGAATTCCCGCTTCTCAGAAAAATACATTTATGATGATTGTCCTATTGTAAATTTTCAATATTATGTCCACGCATATATTTATTCGCTGGGGATAAAATACCTGGAGCGGTTTACATCTTTAAAATTAAATAACTCCATAAACTATGTATAATAGGTATATTTTTAAATTAAAGAAGTAATTACTGCTTAAAGAGGTAAAAACATTACATTAAAGGGTTAACAATATATTTTACTGTAAAGATGTTATGTTTCATGTGAAAATAGTTTATTTATCGTTTTGATCTTGAAGAAGTCGCCATTAGACCGCATGAAACATATCATCTTTATATTAAAATATATTTTTTAAGCCTTTTGTGTAATATTTTGATCACTAATCAGTAAATACTTTTTAAATTCAAAAGTAAACCTATTATACTTGTTTTATGGAGTCATCATAAAAATTATTAAAGTGATATTATTTATTTTATGGAGTGATTCTATAAATTATTAAAGCGATTCTATAAATTATTAAAATGATAAAAACATTACACAAAAGGTTTAAAAATAATTTTAAATATAAAGATGACATGTTTGATGTAAATATAAAGATGAAAATAGTTAATTCGTCATTTTGATCTTGAAGAAGTCGCCGTTAGAGCGCATGAAACATTTCATATTTATATTAAAAGGTATTTTTAAGTCTTTTGTGCAATGTTTTTATCACTTTCTGTAATCACATCTTTAATTGAACGTTAACAGGTGATTTTATTATATTATTAAGTATATATTTATTATACGCTATGGAACATGCCGATGTAATATTTTTTCTTGAATTGCAAGTGAAATAAATTCAGAGTACACTAGATTTAATGTTTATAAATAACTGGTGTAATAAAGTATTAAAAATGTATAGTATAAAAAATTTAAATAAATGATATAGTAACAGTCCACAAATCATCCGACAGTTATTTTTTTAATTTTCGTTTCTACTAGCATATTCTGAAATATGGGTATCCTTTGACATTTGTTCTTTCGCAAACGTTTCCTAAAAGAAATTTCAGTGTAAGGAAAAAATATAGAAAGAGTCTGTTTAAGCACGCGAGTCTGTTATTTGTCTTGACTATAAAGTTGGGCAGTGAAATTTTCCCTTCTTATAAAAATACTTTTAAGGTAATTATCCCATTGTATTTTTTTATTCAATTCCATTACAATTCCATGCAAGTATTTGCTTGTTGAATATTAAATACGTTTAAATACGACTAAAACGTTTTATTTTTTTTATATTATATAACGTGTATAAAGTTAAGTACAATAAACTTTTGTCAAATAAAACTTCCTGGAACACTTGAATGTAATACGTGACTGACAATAGATATATTTTCAGAGTGCTCAATTAATAAAGTATTTAATCACATAATAAGATCACTAATTATAATTAAAATATAGATAAAATACTTAAGTGATACAAAGAGGAATACAAAATGCTTATAAAAACCTTTTAATAATCAACATATGTTTCAGCGCCCATATACGGCGTTATTTTCAAGACATATAACGATAAACAAAAATATTCTAGCAGTTTTTTATTTTATCTATATTTTAGTAATAAAGTATGCTCTGTAAAATGTAGAAAGTATAATGGGGAATAGAAATGTGACAAAAAACATATGAATAAACATAACTTTCTTAAGGAAACATTTATTCTGAAAAAAGCATACATGATTTTGTTCAAGAAACTGTAATTTACAAAATATATGACTGTAAGTTTTAATATTTTCACTATTTTGGAAAATACACTGTTGGAATCTAATTTACACAAACATGGAAAAAAGATTCCAAGAGATCATGTGACACATCTCTCTATAAATCCCCAAAAATATGTTTTCATTGAGTAATACTAATTGAAACCTCTTTATAAACAAATAGTTAAACTAATAACTTGATAAATTTTTACCAGGACTGAATTGTGGTAAGCCCATGGGAAATTAATAGTGGAATTCAGTGTGCCTATCGAAATATTATTGAATAATATTATTGGAAGGACCCATTTAATATAACTACCATATATCAAATTTCTACCAATGTTCATCAAAATAATAATGCATTCTAATTGCTTTGCGACCTTTGCAATGATTTTCATTACTTTATTTTGGAAATAAATCAGTAAATTCAACCAGACGACGTAGATTTTAAACGTGAAAAATATTTCCCTGTTGTGAACTAGCCTTTTAAATAAAAGTGTTCATACTATTCAAAATTTGTCATCATTTCATCACACGTTTCAAGGGGGGAGCATCCCTCTTCAAAAACTTCAAAATCTCTCTCTCAAACCCTCTACAAAGACATGATTACACTTAAAATGCTACGAAAATCGAAATTCGAAACAAACTGTTTTATCTGAGCAATCCCGATATTATGCTGGTCTAAAAACAGAAAAAGATTTTGAAATCTTTTTCTGTTTTTAGACCAGCATAATATCGAGATTGCTCAGATAAAACAGTTTGTTTCGAATTTCGATTTTCGTAGCATTTTAAGTGTAATCATGTCTTTGTAGAAAAAATACTATCTTAAAAAAATAAAATTACTGTATGCTGTCATTAAATTTGCTTATGCAGTACGTTTAAATATTAAAAGCAAAGAGATAACTTTAACATACATTTATTTTTTTAAAGCATTTTTAACAATATTTTGTTTATTTATGTGGATTAATCAATTTCTTAAACTGTGATGGGTATACTTGTTTCTAATTTAGCTAGTTTCTGTATTCAAAATACCTACCAGAAATTTGTTGTATTGATCATTCACGGAATGCTTTTTATTAAATGGAATGAAATCAACTTTTTAAAAATTCTGGTAGATATTAAAAAAAAAAAAAAAAAAAAAAAAAAAAAAAAACCACGTTAAATTGCGACAATGACGATGTGTTAATATAAGTGTTAATATGTGTCATAATCTCCAAGTAAACGTTTTCAATTGTTTCCAAATATCAGTTTATATACATATTATTGTTTTCTTCATGCTATTTATAGCAGGTAATTTTATTTATTTAAATCTACATATAATTTATATAAGTGCAAAATATGGCGACTTTGAATATCGTTATTTAAAAACATACATTGTTCACATCTTTAATCATACATTTATTGAAAGAATTTACGATTGGATATAGCGAAGAATTTTAAAAAAATGTTCCATTTTAATATTACACCATTTTCCCATATGTCTGGAAAGAATTCTTATTTCATTTTGAAAGACACTTAGGGAAAAAACGTGATATGCTCGAATGAGCAGTGTATCAAAGTGATATATAATCATGAGCTAATTAAGGGAACACCTACATACCTAGGGCATAGCTCTTCATTTAATAATATTTGGATCTAAATCTTCTTCAGCTGTAATATTCAACAAATGTGCTATTTGTTGTCTGTTGCTGACATTCTCCTTCAACTATTTCACGTTGATGTTGGTGTGTAATAAAATAGATTTGTTTGTTTTGATATGAAATTAAAAGAAATGATATTTGATTTAATTTAAATGAAATCATAGATCCATAAAAGGGAATTCACCAGGGTGTGTACGTTTTTAAGATAAAAAGAATGCTATATATTGTCACAGTTAATATATTTCATAATATTTGTACAGGAGATTAGATGCATACGATACAGACGTTCTAATTGTTTTGGCAAACTATCTTCTCCAGTTCTGGGATAATTATAACATGAGCATTTATAAGCATGGTGTTTGAGTAATAATTTTGCTAAACTGACTCGTAAAATGTTAATTTAATAAACATTCAAAATCGTAAACTCGTTGAAATTGTAATAAACTAATTAGTGATAAGTATCGTTTGGCATTTACATATTAAAAAAAAACTTATTAATTAATAGTTTTTTTTAACTAAAAACATGCCATTTTATGCATTTTTTTAAAAATCTGCTTATTGTCATTATCTTAAGTCTACATATTTAGCAGTAACGCTATTTATATGAAAAATGAAATAACAGACATGCATATTTCCCTAAGTTTAAGCGGTAATCTGTGCAAGAATGAAATGGCCATAATTCTGGCTGCAATTAAAAATAAAAGTTTTCTTTCATTTATTTAATTTTTTTTTTTGTAAATATTTACAAATGTTTGGATATAACATATTTGATACTAAATGATGGTTTCTTTCTGTATCTGTTTTCATCCGATCCCTCTCAAAATGTTTTTGATAAACAAGCGTAACATCTAAAGAAAACGTCAAAAAATCTTTATAAACGCTATCATTCCATTCGGGAACAACGTAGAGTAATAAATAAATTAGTAGTACATTCAATTTTATATTCTGTATTTTTTAAAGTTCACAGTCTTAAGATCATTTAAAATAACACTTATAAAGAATTCCACTAAATGAATAACGATTTTTGCTGATGTATTTGTAATGCAACATTTAGTGTTCTGAAAAATCGTAAATTATTTATTAGTGCAGAAGAAGCTTGTTTGGGTGTTTCCGAAGAACAGCTTGTTACAAAATATTTTAGAAAATATGTGGAATTCATTCTTTAAATATTTGTAGTAGAGTTTTTAGACAGTTTTTGCAGTAACTTAAAAGAAAATTATTACACATTCTTAAATAATACACACACACACACACATATACATATATATATATATATATATATATATATATATATGCGTGTGTGTGTGTAGATAGTTAGATACATTGATAGATAGATAGATAAATGGATGTGTGTGTGTGTGTGTGTGTGTGTGTGTGTGTTTAATTTGTATTTTTTAAGCGCATATCAAAGTTACTCCTAAGCATCTGTCTAAAAATTATTAATACATGTTGTCTTATTTCATGTGTTTCACGCTAAAAAAATATTATTTTGCGTACCACTGAAAATATTTATATTCATGATTATGGAGATTTAAAAATATTTCGGTACATTTAGATAGATATTTAAGGTGAGTTTCTCGAATTATTTTCTCTTCAGAACTTTAAAAAAAATATGTATGAAACAATAATTATGCAATACTTGCATACAACGCTACACTTTATTTTTTTCTTGATTAAATGTTTTGCCACTCAGATACATTTTCGTGTATTCAAACGCATTCCTGATTATATCTGGTAAACTATTTTCAAGAAATAGTACTATCTTAACGGAAAATTACATACCCATACTTAATAATTATTAACACCAGTATTTAATGCAACACTTGTTAACCACCCACAGGGAGGCTTATTCTTTCAATCTCTATCATTTTTCATGTTTATGAAAAGTCACAGCAATCCATCGTTGCCACAGGTTAATCTCGTAAAATGAAAAATTTGAAGTTACTGAAAAAATTAATAGCTCAAAAAGTATTTGTCACAAAATTGTTAGACAAATGGCGTTAGAAAGGAAAAAAATTGTTTTTTTCTTGATATAAATTTCAATTCGAATGATTATGCCGTTTTTCAAATAATGAATTTCAAAAATTACCAAAATTCACAATGGAGTACCATACGAAACTTTCACGCGTAAAAAGATAATCATAACGGTTGTTGCTTTCGGTCGAGAATGGACCAAACGATATTTGCGTTTTAATATTTTAACCATTTTTGACGAAATTTTGTAACTTTAGAAGAATTTTTCTTTGAATAGGCAAAATAAATGCATAAAATCGTTACAAAAAAGTTAAAATTACAAAAAAGGATAGATGCAAATTATCAGATATGAAAAATAAAAAAGAAATTTGGTACTTTCGTGTTATAGCAGCCACCAAGCATGAAATATTTTTGTTTCTGTTTTCATTAATATATTGTAAATTTGGTACTTTCGTGTTATAGCGGCTTCCAAGGATGAACTGCCAAACGGTCAAGATTTATCGCCAAATTATAAAGCATGTATGACATTGTAATAATATATGATATATATATATATATAACATTTCTGTACGTATGTGGCCAAGTTATAGTCATATATGATGTATATATATGACATGTGTATATGATGTATATACGACATTTAAAACATAAATAATATGTGTATAATGACGTATATGGCACATATAGGAGTGTTTGGAATATATATATGCGTATATAGGATGCCTATATAAGCTTTGCGATGATCTTGGCGAAATCATAACTGCAATCTTGGCATAATCATAGGGAAAGTTCAGTAAGACCTTTTTGGTGCTCCCCCCAAATGTAAACCCCATGTAAACCCCTTCATGTAACATATCAATAGATAGATCTCGTCAAGCACTATGGTCTGGTCCTACTCTCCGCCTCTCACTCCCCCCTCCCTTAAGAAACGTAGTTCTCTGTTTCAACTCTTTTTAAATTTTAGTTTTTCCCATCTTTCTCAGCCCCTTTAAGCCCCACAGAGGACGTAGGCCACTTCTAAAGGATCCAACGAAGTTAAAATCATCGAGGCCGACATTTCTAAGAGGGTCCCGAGGCCCTATCTCCCATAGGACCGGAGTTACCCCACCCCTCCCACGGGGGAGACATTCAAAGTGTTCAAACCCCGTCATGTACCATATCAAAAGTTTGATCTCATCAAGCACTTTGTCTGGTTCTACTCTCTCCCTCCTTCTCTCCCGTCTCCTGTCAGGAGCACTTTTCTTATTTATTTTTTTCAACTTCTCATATTTATTTTAGTTTTTCCCATTTTTCTCTGTTCCTATGGACCGGACAGCTCCAAAATGTCACCAAAATTATCTGCAAACCGCCTAAAGATATTCCCCTTCCCGCTTCTTTTGGCGCCCTCGGTTTTTACGTATCTCTCTTGGGGGGGCCCGTCAGAGGGGCGAAAAGGGGGATCCCTTTTAAAGTCCCATCTCTCAATTGCAAGTGAGGATTCATTTTAAATCAGGTCTAGTAGAGCACTTGTGTTTTGTATAGCTCCCCCTTCCCCCTACCTCTTTCCAAGATCCCGTCAATTAATGCTAACTCATCATTTGTTAAACAACTTCTCTTAGCTGTATCCATCATAAAAGCTGCTATCGTAGAACTTTTCATTACCTTTTTTAGGTTATGTATTAAGTGCTAAAATGCCTTGAACCATTAAAAACAGTTTAAAGGGTATCATTAAGCCACATCTTTTTACTATTACACTGACCTCTCACTTATACGACTCTCAGTTATATGACTCTCTCGGTTATACGCCGAATTCCATTGGTCCCGTCCATAATACTAAACTTCTCTCAGTTATACGACTGCTTCTCTTACTTATACGACGCTTTACACGGTTCAGGCAATTTTACATTTCTCACTCAAGAATTCATTTTTATAATCATTAAAGTACAAATCATTAACGTTTTTTACGATTATCCTTTTGACTGTTGTTAAAGTGTTTATCAATAATGAATAACATTTCTTATCTACCTTGGTGTGTTATTAACGATTAAATCTATGGCGGGAAGGAGGTTATATGGAATTTTCTTGTGCCTGCCATTTAACAAAAACCAAATGACCACCTGCAGATCACGTCTGTGTATAGTACTGAGTGAGAAATCAGAGTTATTGAAAAATGCACTTTCCTGGATCAATGTCCATCACATCCAGATGTAAAAGATCTACCATTTCTGCAACAAATTAAAGTTTGATTTTTGCCAGTACAAACAGATTAAAGCTATTAGATTTAGGTATTCTAAAGACTTTTCAAATAAACTACAGAAGGAGTTTGATTTGTCGTTTTATTTTTGATCGGGAAAACAAAAAGGAAGCTAAAGCAATTTCCATTTCAGATGCTATGCATCTTACAGCATCTGCATGGGAAAATGTGTCATCGCGGACAGTTAAAAATTGTTTTAGGAAATGTGGTTTTTCACAAGACCAAACTGCTAGGTCAATAAATGAATCCGATTTTTAGAGCGTAGGGGAATCCTTTAATGAGAAATTATTGAGTATAGTATCAATAATGAAGACGAGAGCGAGGAGGATGACAAAGATGAGAACAATGTTCCTGCTGTTGTAAAATTTTCAGAAGCAAGTGCAGCTTTAAATACATTAAAGAATTATGTCTACCAAAATTATTATTACCAAAATATCTTAAAAGCTTTATTAGACTTAGAAGAAGACATTTTCTCTTTTTGTCGACGACAGAGACAAACTAATATCACTTAATGTTTTGAGAAAATCTGAACTGTTAATCTCCAAAATAAACATAGTGGTGAGTGAACTATTTTGTGAACTTTTTAAAATAATTTTTGTTTTATTTTTTAATATTATTTTATAAATTTTGTTAAAATCTGTTCTTAGTACTCAAAACTTATCGTTTTTAATATAGGTAAAATAATTAATGCATATAAAGTTTGAAACTTGTATAATAAGATGGTCTCTCACTTATACGACTCTCTCAGTTATACGACTTTTTTCTACGGTCCCCTGAAAGTCGTATAAGTGAGAGGTCACTGTATATTTATTAAAAATACTTCTAGTCACCGAATCTTTTTAAAACTTAGTGTGTTCATGCGTAATACGTTCCGCCAGCCTCACAAAAAATCTTAGAGCGCTAACTAAATTCTAAAGTGTAGAAGCTGGCTTATGCTAACAAACACTTTTTTTTGACGAGTTGTATCGCTTTTTGACGAGTTGTATCGCTGAAAAAATCTCAATGATAAAAGCCGTGGGTGGCCAAAATTTTTCCTGCTTGTTGTTACTTGTTTTCAAAAAATAAGTCAGCAAACTTTGGTTATATATAGAAATTAATTATAATGCGTTTTTTTCATTTTGATTGTTTATCTACCGAAATATTACACAGATTCTTTATACTTTTAGAAAAATTGAAACAGCATCTAATACACATATTTATTTTATATTGTTCATAAATAAATTGCTTCAATTAACTGGCGTAAACTTCATTAGTAAATATTGTCATGTGAAATATCTCAATATCATCTAAATGTCATTAATTGGAATTATATATGATGTTGTACCAATAATCCTTGAGGATTATTAAAGCATATTGAGTGTTATGGTATTTTTCATGATGATAAAATAAAGTTTTTTTTTTTTATATTTAAAAATTTGTGATAAATAAAAACGTTAGGATTTTTTAGACTTTTTTTATTTTTTCTAAAGATACGTATTGTAAAAATATATATCGAATATTTTCCACTTAGATATTGTCCGTTTCTTTTGAAAAACTTGATTATTTAAAAATAAAATTAAGTAGAGCGTTACTCCGACGAAATATACCTTTGACACTCGTTAATATTACAAAAGCGATAGAATATAAATTTATATATACATTTTTTTTATAATAAAATCAATCGCATATTCGGTTTTCTGATCTAATGGGTATAAAGGTGCATAATATTTTTCAATCTTATATTCTCTATATCCGTCTCACGAATTAATGTACATATACGTTAGAAATAACTTGCCTGTGATGTACATAAGCTGCTTTATGGCGAAAATAAAAAATAAGCGGGTTGATTTATATTGCTTTTGTAACAGATAATTGTTCTAAATGAGTTCATTACTTTAAAAACGGAAGTAAATCCACTTTATAATTTTCAAAAAATGAATATTATGTATTTACAATTTGTTTTAGGGTTTCAGAAATAGGGAGATTATATTTAAATAGTTATTTTCGAAGCAATATAGTCACATCCAATCTTTTTACTGCACCCTCTTACATCCTGTTACTCTTGTTAATTTATTATATTGAATATTTTAGTTATATAAAATTTCCAAATTTTAATATATTAGTTACTTTTAATAGAGTACAGAATATTAACACCGAATCCATTTAAACATATTTAAAAGCTTATTTAAACTGAGATCAATCGAAATCAGCAATTTAAGTATTCATCAGGATTTGAAATAACAATGAATGTACTGGAGTAGATAATGGCTCCCTCTATAGACACGGATATATCAATATATCTTCTACTTGAATTGTTGATTTCGGAAACACGTAATATGAAGTAATATATAATTAAAGTCATTTAAATGTTTATACACTATTTTAATATGCAGAGGTCCGTAGAAAACTGTCCTAAATATTACATTGTAAATATTGTCCTTTTAAGGAGATGGAAAAATTTGAAAATGAGCAACAAAACAGCAACAAATGAACAATTGACTAGCTGAAAAGTAAACACAAGTCGGTGTTTGATTTAATTGTTCCTTTGATAAATTATATTAATTTACTTTAAATCACTCCGTTTATGATATATATTCAATCATGTTTTTTGCTAATTTTACTTAGTTTAAAAATCTCACAAGTAACCTATGATTAAAATGTCCCAGGCTCAACGAAATTATAGCCGCAGTATTTTGGAACCACCTTTGACTGCTGCTTGCTCATGTCTTCATTCTTGAATCATCAGTGAATACTTTCAATTATTGTGTCACCTTCAAGGGGTTTTCGAGGCTATTCACCGTAACTGCTCTTAACAGGGGTCTTTTTGTTGCACAACAAAGCCCTACCGTATACAGTCTCAGTTAAGCGTAAGTTGTTAAGACTTTCCGATGCGAGGTAATAAAACAGTGCCTCGACAATAGGGTGGGCCGAAATTTTATATTGTTTTTTGATTCGCTATATCGCGAAACACTTACCTCTAGGGTAGCTTAGTAAAATGCAAAAACAAAATTAATAAATTTTTACGTCTGGCGGTAGCTCATCGGCCCTAAAATTTGAGAAAATATACGATTTTTATTATTTTTCTAATAAATGGAAATAAATTAAATAACTTTTAATAACATGTAGATATTTACATATTTTAGTATAACAGAGCAGAAGGAAAGGTAAATACAATGAAAAGATAATACATTAAACAATTTATTAGTAGCGCATTGCGTTAAAAAAAAAAAAAAAAAAAAAAAAAAAAAACATTAATAAAATCGAAAATTTTTATTGAGAAAAAATTCGTTTTCTTTTTTTGTGTAAATATTCAGTTTGTAAGGAAATATATAGTATTTTACTTGTCTTTACTTTCTTTTGTTAGTTTGAAATAAGATTTGCTTGAAAAACTAGGCATTGACGAACTTGAGATAAGTGTAATTCTTATAAAACAATCTCTGTAATTGGAGCAGCCGACTTTTTGTAACGCCTCGGTTAACACCTTGAGTGAGAAAGTGTGATAGGCTCACGAACAGATAAATATTAAGGACAACTGCCTGATTTTACAGCATACAATATGTCCAGTAAATACAGTTTATTTCTGCTTAAACTTTGCCTGTCAATTTCTAGAATCTCACTCTCAACACTGTCAAACTTTACCACTGATAGTTTCTCACATTTACTGAGCTGTGTGCCAATCGGATCACGAAATGATTTTGGCCTAGTCGTTCAACCATCTATAGTTTGAAACAAATGCCGGAGGGAAAATTAATTGAAATGTAAGCGACGCACACCCCACAGTAGTGGCCTTTTGACTTATTCTTCAATTGTGCTAATAACACCAGTTTTCCGCCTCGTACTATTAGTAACGATGCCAGCACATTCAATTACGTCCAGTTCATGATGTGAAAAACAAGTTTCTGTCATGGTCAAGGTCAAACTGGGTGGGGTGGCCTACCTTTCGGCTTAAGCTGACCTAGCCCCGTTCAGCAGGTTTGTTTGCCTAATTATATTGAGCATTACTAAATTATGCTTCGTGATATTGAGCAATAATTATACTATGTAATTCTCAAATACAAATTCTGAAAATACAAATTTCCAAAAATACAAATTCTGAAAATATAACTTATCAATCCTACTTAGCAGTACGGAATATCAAAGAATGCTACTGACAATGTTTTGAGCAAACCCAGAAGATGGTAAAACATGACCCATGTATACAGATAATCAGTACATACACGACATAAGTTCAGCTATAATATCCGACAGTTATATTGAAGATTTATCTGTTCGTGAGCCTGACACACTTTCCCAATGAAGGTGATTAACAACGTCTCACAGCGTTCTAAAACTCTATTTAAGTATTGAAAATCCAGCAGACGAACACAAGATCTCAGTTTCGTTTCTCCTAAAGTCATATATACCTGTATGGTTTCATTTCATAAAAGTAAATACTTCACAAATGGACCAGAACGTGTACTTGAAGTTATAAAATCTTCAAGATACCTGCCGGAAAACTTGCTGTAATTCATTGACCCACTAATTTAGAGAAACACAGTTTTTTTCATTCAAATAACTTGCTTTTGAGTATGATAGTAATTAAAAGGGATCATATAAGTGTTGGGATTCAGATGAATTATAAAAGCTAGAAACTTAGCTTCTAAAAGAAAGTCCATAAGGCGTTTTCAACCACTCAAAATCAATTTCCTAGCTACTGACTACATCGAAATGATTCACTGGAACACTACTACATTTTCACCAAACGTTTGCTGCGAAGAATTATTGATCGAGAGATTTCGTCTATGGTCTAATGAGGTGGAATAGTTTCTGAGTGGAACTTTAAACAATATCTAATGTCTCACCCAAACCATTGAACAATACGTGAAGCTTGTAACAGAAGCGTCGCAAAATATTGTCGGCTCTAATTCCAGAGGTGGTTTTATAAGAACTACACTTATCTCAAAATCGTCAATGCCTAGTTTTTCAACTCAAATTCTACAGAATTAGAAAAATGGTTTTTGGATTAAATGGATATTTTTCAATTATTTGATAAAATTTTTTAAATGTAATACGCTACTAATAAATTGTAAAATATATTCATTTGTTCATTTACTTATCATTTCTATACTTTGTTCTATTAAAATATGTCTATATCTACTTGTTATAAGAACGTATTTATTTCCATTTATTAGAAAAAATGATAAACATCGTATATTTTCTCAAATTCCAGGGCCGATGCACTGCCGCCATACGTAAAAATGTATTTGTTTTCTTTTTGCATTTTACTAAGCTACCCTAGAAGCAAGTATTTCTCGGTATAACGTATAAAAAAAAAATCTGCCCGCCCTACTCTACAACTCACATCTCACAAAAGTGGTTTTATTTTCTTCTGGCTTTCGAAGAAGCACATGGGTGAACGACGTTACAAAACCGATGACGTAGTTCAGCGAGCCATCTTTCTGTATATTCTAAGACTTGGTGTTGCTTTCTTCTTTGCTAGCTTTGATGTGCCGAATCAACAAATTCTTAAAGGACCAAGTTGACTATGTGGAAATGTATATGTTCCAGTGCTTTACTAGGTTCTGTATCTGTTTGAATTCGTATATAAATTTTTCTTTTGAAGAGCATATTACAATATTTTTTTAAACACACCCTTACGTTAAGCTATTTTTCAGTTAACCTGAATCTATTCTTATATAATATCATCTTACTCAACTGAAAAGAAACAATATAAAATTGGTTATTATTCAATTCGATAGCTAAAAAAAAATATTCTTATATTTCATATTTTAGTGGAATGCAATAGAAATAAATATTATATGTTGAGAAATAGTGTTTTTATTTTACTTTTTATTATATATAATTAATATTTAAATCTGAGATGATTTTATTTTTATCGTATTAAAAAATGTATTTCTTGATGTAGTGGTAAAATAGCTGCAATCACATTAATCATACATTCGAATTAATAATATACTGTGTAAAATTTGTTTCTGCAGGTGATTTCACTTATGCAATGCTGTGAATATCTTATATTTTAGAATTTTATAGTTTATGCTTATTTATTTTAATAATGTTTTCATGCAGAGGATGTACGCAGAATCGTAGTATAAATCTTTAGTTTTTTTATATCATCTTTTGAAATGCCCAAACCGATTTAATAATAATGTATCCAACATACTGGAGTCGTTACTGACTCTTTGGATAAGTATGGACAAATCAGAATGTATAAAATACAATTATTAACATCAAAAACTATTAATATCAAACAGCGCATAATTAAAGTGTTTGTTCTGTAATATAATTCATATGGAAAATAGGAAACAATTTCTAAATATTTCATACTAAATATTGATTCTACAAGACATAAAATTTAGTTTTCATTTTAAGAAAAGGACAAATGACTTCAAATATTCAAATGTTGAAATACATATTCACGAAACTCACTGAAACCATTATGCCCTTAAAATCATTTTTCGATATTATATGTGATTTTTCAGGGTCCCAAATTTAGTATGCAATTTTCGTAAAGCTGATATTTTATATCTCTTTAGACATCGCACTGATTATATTCAATGTTTTAAACTTTTACATTAAGATAAAATTGACAACTTTTTTTTTAATCTAAAAACAGAAAAACCTCCCATTTGTCCACTATTCGGAAGTGCCTGCTGTTTAAAAGTATGTAAATATGTATGCATCGTGAATTGAAACAGTTGTTTGCTAAATATAGGTGCTTTCAAGGAGGTTTTACTCCGCTGTGAAAGTAAAACCTCCATAACAGACAATCCCGAATAGAGGACACCTCTATTTATTGAACACTCATATTTTTTTAATCCCAATACACACATATTAACATACTTTTACCTCAAATTCCGCGGTCCGGAGATGCCCGCTATTGAGAGGTTTTACAGTTTTTGGATAGGTATATTTTTGTTTTTAATCTTATCTTTCTGTGAAAGTTCAAAATATTGATGATAATCAGTACAATGTCAAAACAGATTTAAAATATCAGCGTTTTGAAAATTTCACACAAAATTTGGGGCTTCCCCGTAAGTCGAAGGGGGGGGGGGGGGAGCAGATAGTGCTATGGCACAGTTTGCCCATGCTTGTATCAGGTTCTGCTTCTGGAACAATCCCAACCTGCTTTATGTTCAAATATTTTCTCATTTATTGATTTTCAAATTTATTATTATACAATCGCAAAAAAATAAAAAAAATCATTAATTAATTAATTATTTTTTTTATTTGCACGAAATTAAGTTAAAGCTATGAAAATAGATATTCTTAATAAAATTATCTGTTAAGCAATGTAAAATTTTAACACTGATTTTATTAATAAAACAAAGTCACAAATATTTTCTTCTTTTCATTGACATATTTATAAATGGGAAATAATTAGGAAATAACAATGCAATTAAAATTTGCTTTCAAATCTTGTAATTATTCTTTACAGCATTTTTTATTTGGAAAAATATTCAACAATTTTCAGTTTCTACTTTTTTATTAAAAAAAAAAACAGATAATTAAATTAAGCAATTTCTATATATGTATTACTCAGTTTTTAACAGCATATAAATACATGATTCAAATAGTATATATTTCTGGAATATGAGTTATTTCCAAACCGATTTAAAAAAATTAGATTTGAAACATTATTTTATGTAGTATTGTCAACAAAATATATCAATATGTCTAAAATAAATAAATTATCAAACATTCTTGAAATACTGTCACATCCGTTATGAGATCTTCTATAAAGGCAAATTTCTCGATTATCTAAAATGCTGAAGAGAGGAAATATTGCAGCTTTTTAAAAGACGATTCCTTCTAACTTGCTAGTCGATGTTACAAGAATGAAATTATCATTCATTGAAACATAAGCCAGCGAGACAAATTCCGCTCATCAGGATATGACGAGATCAAAATAATACGAAACTAACTCTAAGGTGATACGAATTAAAATCGCAAATCACATTAAATAAAAAATGAATCAAATCAAACTATATTATTAATTAAAATTTGCGCGAACGTACAATTAAAACGAAAATACAATTTAAATTCAAAGTTTTAAATTACAACGACCATTTGAGTTACGAATGAAGAAAAAAATGGTCTAAAAGCATGCGCACTAGGATGGCTCCCTCTGGTGGCTAAGCCGGAAAAGACAATATATTTAAATTTAACATGTTTTTTGCTTGAGGGGATTTGCCCCTCCCTGAATTTAAAATTTCATTTTTTTCGTGTCTGATTATTAAAAATAATAATAATAACAATAATTATAAAATCCATTCTTCCAAATGAATACAGATTAGTTATTACATGCTATTATTAATTTACAGGTAGTAAGAGTTGTTCTATTATTAGCATCAAGGTGTTTGAAATATTACAAGAAATACACCAATCTTAAAAAAAAAAATAAACACATATTTGATAAAACACCAATTTGTGTTAAATGCTTTTTTCACTTTTAAATATATATATATATATAATGAATTTAAATATATATATATATATAACGAAATTTTATATTCTTATTTGAAAAAAAAATGTAGGTATTCGACCAAAAATTTGGCCGAATATTTGGTATTCGGTTATTCGGCCTAATCACTATTCGTCACATTCCTAATTTATTTCTGTTAGCACTCATGTCTCTGTGTATTTCAAGTTTCAAGCTATACTTTTACTATTTTAGACTGATATTTAAAAGAAGGGGGGATTCCCTGCACCTTCCCCCTATATATACGTACTACCTGTTACCCGTGACTTCGTTCACGTAACATTAAAAAAAATAAATGTACTAATCAAGCAAAATATTTCACACCCGATGATTAAAAACGTAAATAATTAACTAACTCTTTATCCTATTTCATAGAAGAAAATACGATATTTCTTTGTTATAGGGGCCTTGACATAAATCAGTTTAAAAAAAGTAAAATGTTGTGCCAAATAACCGCGATAAGGAAACTGCAATCAATGGAAAAAAGAAGGCCAAATAAAATCATGTAAATCGACGAATTGGGTAAAAAGAAATGTCAATTTTACCTGATAAACCATTTTACTTTTAACGACTTTGAGGAACGTTTTAACAACTATCATTTAAAAAAAATTCATTGGAAATAGTATATACTTTTTCTTTAAATTCAATCCTTGTGAATAGGGAGTAATAATTCTACAACTAAATGCAAGGAGCTTCAATTGCAAAGCTTCTTGCAGCCCAAAATAACATGCAAACGTAACACTTAAATTACAAAGCTTTTTGCAACCCAAAATTATATGTAAACATTACTTTTGCATGTAATTTTCATTGCAAATTAACATTTATTAAGGTTCAAATTAAAATTAATTTGGGTGCAAATTACATGTAAATGTGACGTTTGCATGTAATTTGGGGTTGCAAAAAGCTTTGCAATTGCAAGTGTTACGTTTGCATGCAACAGCAAATTTGTGTCCTTGGTTTAATCTATAGCTGAAACAAATCTTGATTTCTTGACAATATGCTGACAGGCGATTTTTGCTCTGCAGAATAAATTGATCCATAAAGTTTGAATATGTGGAAATATGTTTTTATTTTTCGGAAATTTTACTGTAATTAAGATTTTTTTTTCACCAACTATTCAAATTGAAAATAAAATAATTTTTTTCAGCTTTAATGAAAAAATGGCATAAAAATATATTAATCCGTTTTATTTCTCCTTTTTTTATCCACAAAAATGGAGTAATTTAAGTACCGTTTTTAGAGAAATTTCGTTAAGATTTACAAAAAAAAAATAATAATAATATCTCGAAATCTAATTCAAAATTTTAAATTCTCAGAGGTTATATGACATCCTCGAATCAATGATAACCGTTATTAAGTAAATCACGTTGCATTAAGAGGAGTAGTTGCGAAATATACACATTCAGATTTTAACTTAATAAACTTGTGTTCAATTTTCTTTTCCTAATAATCTTACTGATGCTTGTATTATTAATCACAGAGTTCAGAGATTAAATAGGGTTGGGTTGATTATTGACGGCCAATTATCTACACTTGGGATAGAGGCCCGGGGGGAGTGCCCTTCGTGCGGGTCTTTCTAAGGGAACCTAACCCGTATTTACGCATGGATAAATCCACGGCTCGAAGAAAACCCCGAAAACTCCGAACGATTAGGCCGACGGGCGCGATTGGGACCGAACCCAGCACCTCCCGTCTACCAGCTTCGAGAGCAGAACCTCTCAGCCACTGGTGGGGCCAGAGAATAAATAGAGATGAAATGTCCATGTTTGGCGTGATGCTGAAAATGCAACTGTACAGTCGGCCCAAACAACTGGCGGCTTGCTTTGAAAACCTCTCCCCGTCCAATGAATCCAGTCCTTCTTCCTCGTGCAGCCTCTCTCCATCCAATGAAGTCAGCCCTTGGGCCTAATGATTTGAGCGATAATCGGCTTCATATTGCAATCCGATTTTACAGTTCATGACCTCTCTATTCTTTGACTGTACTCAGTGATTATTAATGTATGAAATTGATACACGCTCCTTTTGAAACATATTTAAAAAATCCCGTTTTATTATGACGTCACTTTGATCCCAGAAAAATCTCTTTTCAATGATATAATTCTTGTTAATTTTCTTTTCCTGGCAGTAATGACGTGAATTTTAGCAGAAAACTCACATTTGTTTGTAACTGTTATTCAAGCTTATTATTAATCAGTATCAAAAAAATATTTCAGTTATTCATCTTAAATATGACGTCCATTATGTATATACTTTTATTATACACTGATAGTCATGCTCTTTGTAATATTACGAATATTTGAAAATACATGTTTTATTTATGACGTCATATTTGTTCAAGCCAAGGAGGATCTTTTTCACAGTTCCATGGTTCAAGCGAAATCTTTTTTCTTAGTAATATAATTACTGTTAATTCTTCTTTCTAATTATAACACAGTTTTTGACAGAAAAAGATCTTTTTAATGTAACCGATATTCATACTTCATGTATAATAACAAATACTCCATATTGTTGTTTCAAATATCACAGAAATTCATCTTCTTTTGAATTATTTTCATTTTTCACGTGAAAATCGCTCAATTGAAACTTAATTGTTGAGGAAAAATTATTTTTCCGCATTTTTATTTATTGGCAATGATCAAAGCCCTAGCAACAATAAAGTAAAATGGTTAAATTTTATCTAAAAATGTCCATTGATTCTCTATGAAAATAATCAAATTTTGAATTATTAAGAAAAGTATTTGCATAAAATAAACAAAAACCAGTCTATGTTCATTTCCTGGTTATAATCCACCTATATGCAAAGATACAGGGCCATTAATTTCTCCCTTTTGACGCTGGCTTCAGCCTAACATTTGCACATAATCGGATTTATAATATTATTAAGATAAGTGCAAGTAGCTTTTAAAAAACTTTTTTTTTGAGAAACGCAGTTTTTTAATTACTTAATGGACCGAAAAAAACTTAGTTCCAAGACTTGATAAGCGGACCCATGCAATATGGCCCATGTTCTATGATCTAATAAAATTATTTATTTTTAAAGTAATGCCAAATTTAGTGAGTTGGAAAGTATTTTATACACCTTTCATCTATTTGAAAACAGTGTTTTGATGGCATTGTCATATATAGAAATAAGATCGTAACATAGCATGAGCATTTCTAAATGTCTTAATTTCAGACATTTCAACAGTATTCTGACATTTTTATTAGTTCGTTTATGCCATGATTATAGTAAGACATTTATGTGTCTTAAATTCAGACATCTATGATGTCTGAAATTTCCCATTCAGACACTTAAGTGTCTGAATTTATGACGCCTCTATTTGCAGTGCAGTATCTCTAATTTTAAAGGTTTATGTTTCCTCACGCCGAATACTGTTTAATTATTACATAAGTTATAAAAACATCCTCACCCTCTTAGAACAACAAACTAAAATGTACGCATACACACACACACACACACACACACACATATATATGTATATATATTTTTTAAAAATATATGAGTTTGAAAAAAATATGAGTTACGTTGCTTTATTCTTTTCCATTAGACATCCTATACTTAAAACAGTGGACAGGCTTTTTACTATAAAACTTACAACTGTATAAAATGCATTTCCCCTGATTATTCCCCTGTATCTCATTTATTATTTTATTTATGGAAAAGTGGGGTATTTGCGTAAGTGAAATGACATAAGGCAAAAAGGCTTCCATTATTACAATTTTTTGGGAGACTTTTATATTTTACAAACTACCTTTGCGAAGTATACAAAATGCAATGTTGCCTTTTAAATATAACAAATAAAGTCACAACGCCATAACAACGATTTATATAAAATGCTTCACTATGTCATTTTATCTACAGTGCTGCCCTAAAACGACACACCCATATGTTACTCTTAATTTGATGTGCATACATCATAAATTTTCGTTTTGCACACCAAGAAACACCGGCACATTCACTTGTGCCCACTTTGTACACTTAACACATTTTATATAATTCTTCGGTTTTGAGTGACTGAATAAATCATTGCAATAAATACAGTCTTCATCATCATCATCGGCAGAAAGTTCCATGTCTTTTTCGTCAGCATTGGATGTAACAGAGCAAATTTTCTTCTTAACCTATACAGATTCACTTATTAAGTGCAAATTATGTTTCTCAGCTGCTTTTGTCTTTGCTTAGACAATAATAGGACTGCTCGTCTAGAAGTTTCCCACTTAATGCGTCCTCTTTTTAGAGGATGATCTAACATGAGGTGCACAAGGAAGTGGCGATACAAAAAGTTGTCTGGTAAATAAATATGATGAACTTAAAGATGCTGTCCCTTTAAAAAATACACACGTCTTCGGAGTATCAGAAAGAGATGTTGTCGGCGCTGAAATTGGAGGCGGTGACATTGAAGCTGTAAAAATTGATGGATTAGGTCTAAATAGGCTATTAACTGTAGAACGTGTGTTGCTGTCGTTGCTTTTCTTATTTTACACTCTACATTCTGTCAAAACTGAAGCAAGTAAAACATGCTCCGGAAAGTTGACTGGTGGCATGTCATTTTAACTACAGTCACCCTATTGTATGTAAAGACGCAATATTCGAGAACACGTGCATTATAAATATTTGCATATAAAGAAAGTTATCTAACAAGAAAAATGCACTCACCTTATACTTCAGATATATTTAATCACTGAAATGAAACAAACGTGAATTAATACTAAAAAGTAGTCCCGACAAATTTATGACGAAGGTTTAAACAGTTTCTTTGTAAACAATGAATAATACAAACTTGAAACCTTTTCCATTAAATGCTTATCGTTGCCGATCGATTCAACAACATGACTGCATATCATTAAGTGCTGGCCTCTAGCAAAATATTAAGAAATATAAGATCTGTCATTTTACTTAAGTATGTTAGTTTGGGACAGTTTCCCATACAGCCGAGTGAAACTGGATATCTGAGTTTTGACTCAATTTGAACAGCATCCTAGCTGGTAAATGTTAAAACACTTATTTCTGTACTAGAAAAAGAAGCAAAGTTTACGGCGACTCCATACTGGCATTTGTGTAGTTTCGATGATGGAATATTATTTTTTGTTATAATGTTTGCTAGCTTTAAAACGTCTAAAATATGAACAGATGCAAAGCCATTGAGACGTTACACACTATTTTATATAGCATATTTAATAAAACTTTTTCTCACAGTGAAAATGTTGCTAGCATTTATACTCGCATTTCGTGAATTGGTTTCCGAACATCATTATTTTGGGGTAAGCTGTATATCATACATCGCATAAAACCGACTAATCGAAAATAACGCTTTAAGCTCCGCTAAATTATACTTTAGAGAAACAATGGAGACTACATTAACACAAGTGATCGTGATTTTTATACAGTTAATAAAAAGGTTATCCAAGCTTATAAAGACGTTAATTCTTTTTCTGCAATTTGTCAAACATTATTGGATGTAATTAAAATATTGTTAGTTACCTTCCTTATTTAACGTTGCAAAATAAAATATTATTTGTTTTTCAAAATAAATTCTAAATTATTTTATCACCTGTAAGATTAGCATATCCATGCAATCTTGTACATCACTGAAGTCGTAAGACTGGATCGTTTGACTTTTCCGGGAAAAGCATTTTTTAATAAATATGTGATAAACTATTCAGATAGTTATAATGGCATTCCTTTATTAGGATCCGTTCATGAGTGTTTTCACAAAGTCTCATTAAATAATGGTGGAAATTCTGTCTCAAATAAGCAAGTAATAGTATAGTATCCGTTTTTATACTGCTTTCAGTTATCTAAAATTTTAGAGTTTCAGAAAATACGTATCTTTTTTTAACCACTTTTAAATACACAATGCCAGTTTGACAGCAGATTAACGTTACTTCCATATATAATTAATGTCAGAGCATTCCTAAATATCAATTTCAAGTGTCAAAGTGAATATTAGATTACAATGGACACACTAAAGTAGTTAATAATTCTCAGACTAAACAGGACCATTTGAGGATATTCAGATAGCGTATAATATTAAATTGTTTATACTGTGTTATATATTGTAGCTATTCATTTAATGCAATTATATGACAGACAAACTTTATTGTAAAATTTGTTGGATGAAGAGTTCACATTTTTTAACTGATCATAAAGTAATAAATAATGACTGTTTCAGAATTATTTGTATTTTCTAATCAACCTCAATAATTGCGTAAAATACACATTCCATAATATAAATAAAACCATTGGGAATAATCTAAAAAAAAATAACAAATATATAAGAAGCGCACTTTTAAACACGACAGTTTTTAAGAAGACGTATATTTTTACAATTTTAAATTTTTCGCAAATTTTGAGTTGACAGCGCTGTTTTTTATACAACAGGGAATTTTCTCGTTTGTTCCAAACAAGTATAATTTTTTTGTCATTCAAAACAATCATGGTCTATTTAGAAATCTGTTAAGTTTTGCAACATTAACAAGTAAAAAAAAAAGTGGATAGAAATTTTGAAATCAATTGTTGTTTTTGTTTTTAATGTAACCATTTTTTTCCTGAACTACAAACCAGCATCGAACGCACACGAAATACAATTATGATTGCAAAACTTGGTTTTTTCTACCTTGGTGTTATGACGAATGTGAAAATTTAATGCCTGTACACTTTTATACACAGGGTACATGTAATTTTAACACAATTTTAAATATATCCTTAAGGGTGTATTCAAATCCAAACTGCTTATTTTGAGACACATTTGTAAATTCATTTTTGCTCTAAAATGCATCCATTTGGCAGGTTCTCTTATTCAGAAACTTTGTTATGTCCGTATTGTCTCGATTTTTTGATAAAGGCAGAATATATTTCAAAAAATGATGTCAAAGTGGACATTTTGAACCGAATTTCCCAAAGCAATAGCGCTGGAAACAAAAAAAAATGTTCGTACTGTGATAATAATTGTCTGAAATCGATTTCTAATTAATTGAACGAAAACTAAAAACATGGGGCCCTTATAAATGTCTTTATAAATCATGCCGTCAAGTTTCCTGTTATTACTTTTAAAAATGAGTCTGAGAATGTGTCTCAAAATTTTGAGTTGTTGAGCGTGGAAAAAAATATTTTTTTAATACCGCCTTAATTAATTGCTAAAATATATTATGAATCCTGTAGTTAAACAAAGGTACTACAAATTATGATATTTAAATATTAAATGAAAATCTTTTTAAACATAAATAGTGTAGGAGGGTAAGCACCCTGTACTCCTCCCAGACCCACAAGTTCTAAAGCTAAATTTTCTATCGCCAAGATTGACGTATTATTTTTTGTTATATATTTTTGGCAGAATCTAAATAATAATATATGAACAATAGCCTGAAACTTGAATCATAGTTTTTTATTATTCTATTCATTATAGTATTCACGTCAAAAAAAAAAAAAAAAAAAAAAAAAAAAAAAAAAAAAAAAAAGTGACGTTATTTTTTAACTTGACAATTTATTAATAATTTAAATATTTCAATTTATATTTTTAATTGTTTAATCTTTTATAATCCATAATGAATAGCGCAATTTACATAAAAAAATCACATTTTTTATAGAATACATTATTCTTCTACATTTTTCATACACCAGTATCTAAAGTTGGTTGGTTTAATAGGGTTTATTGGCGCAAGGTCCCATTAGGGACAAGCTGCGCCAAGGAAAAAACATCATTAAAGAATCCGCAAGTAATTCTAACAAAAACTAAAACAACAACAAAATTTAATGAGAAAATTATCTGGATGGGGGTACCCATCCAGATATAGTCATACAGTGAATAAAACAAAAATTAAGAATTCTTAAAAAAGTGAGGTATAAAATAATACTCTTAGAAATACGATCTGGATGGGGTTACCCCATCCAGATGTCAAGTTAAACAAGTATAAACTAATATTGTTAAATAAATATGAAGGATATATAAATACTATATCTCAAAATAAAAGCCAGCATGTTTTAAAAATTGAAAGAGGACCCCATGAGGTGCACCAGTATCTAAAATTTAGGAATTTCAATGCATATGTTTATTCCTGTTAACGACTTTTAAGTTGCGAATAATAACGCAGCAGCAGTTTAAATATTCGTATGTTTAATCAGAGGGTAATTCTATATCGCACTTTCAAGTATTCAAACGCATTCCTGATTGCGAGGAATATGCTGAAGTAGTTATTAACTATCTCTACTAAGCGCTAACATATCATCATATTTGGATTCTGCGATATTAATGCATAAATTCATAAATGACATAAAACAGAAAGTTAAAATGTTTCTGCTGCTTTTTAAAACTTATAGATAAATAGTTCTATATATGTACTTCCAAATGTTGATAATTTCAACTTTATTTATTTATTTATTTATTTATTAGAAAATCCTTATAAATATGCAATTGAATTATGTATATACACACACTATTTTAAAATCAAATGTATAAAATCATTTGAAGTATTATATTACTTCATCTAACTGCTAAATTTGAAATTATTTAAAAGATTCTGTAAATAATTCTATTAAAATTAATTTCTGCAACTAAATGTTAATATCTGTCACATCTTCTATTCATAATATTAGTTTACCATATAAGAAAATTTATTTTCATTCACCTTACTTATTAATTTAATTACCGAAAATTAATGAACTTCAAACCATATATTCTTTAAAAAAATTCTAAAAACAAACTACTAATACATTTAATCGCACTTTACATGATATCTAAAATCTATGTGTAGGATTTATTTATTTATTTATTTTTATTATCATTATTATCTGGGCATATTGTTTGACTTATAAGCATATATGATATCTCGAAGATTCATGAAATGCAGTTTTTATGCCATGTAACTTAAATACGATTTTACTCGAGATAGTTTTGTATTTTTGTTGTTTTTCTTGTTATTCTTGTAAATTTTTGTAAGATAAAAGACCATCTTCCTCAGATAAGCTGTACCACTCTGAAGCACTACCTCTGTAGGTTCTCACACCCCTCGAGTTGTGGTAAAGCAAGTACGGGTTGGAACATCCCGACTTAAGGCCTAGGGCCTGGTTTCCCTCCTGGGATCCCAGCTCCGAAGCTGTTGGGGGACGCCGGCCCGTCTCCAAGTGTCTCGCGGTGATTCCCCGTGGTTTCACCGCGTGTCGCAACGACCTACGTTCTCTCACGTGGGTTCAAAGTTAGAGGGTCCGCAGAAGGGCGCGGCTCTCAGACCGGCCGAAGCGCCGTATCGAGACAAAGCAGCTGGCGCAATAAAAGTCTTTCAGGACTTCGGTGGTCAATTGTGCGCGGTGCGTCCCGTCATGGGCGACAGCGGCGCATGTTACTTTACTTTACCACTCTGAAGCGCCGATTTCTCATTCATTTTATATTTTTAACTTCCGACACTTCTGCTGTTACAGATTTTCAGAGCATTTTACAGGAAATTTTAAACCTAACCTAACAGTAATATATACTTACGTAGTAAACACAAACCATCTGCACCTAATCGAATAAAATATTGTGTAACAAATATGCATGTGTAAACGAAAACATGGTATAATCTACTAACTCTACAATACATACATGTTCTTAAATATCACTTTAAATATTAAACGGTTTTACAATTTGTGTGTAAAAATAGTTTTAGGTAGCTTTCTTTACAAAAAGCTTCCTATTGCAGCCGTTTGGAGGACAGCAATTCCAAAAATATTTGGTATATTTTCACCAATCATGACTCCTTCCAAACTTCCATAAGTTCACATGGTGAATTATATATATATATATATATATATATATATATATATATATATTCATATAATTATAATATCTTTGAATTTCAAAAAACATATCAAGTTCTTGTAACAATCTAATTAAATATCCAAAGAGATAATTAATAATAATGTGTAGACAGAATACCACATAGTTAATAAATTAACAAGTACAATCATAATTTTACCATAGCTTGTGCTTCAATGGTAATTGGCTAAAAATACTGAAAATATGAAGAATATTTAAAGAGAGAGAGAGAGAGAGAGAAAAATATAATAAACCATAAAATGTTAATAATTTGGAGTTTATATATATATATATATATATCTGACATATGTCATGCTGTAACTCTCTTATTTATGCACCAATTTCGATGTGACTGAGTATGTGTGTAGGACATACAAAGGTCTCGGCAAAGTTCGTTGGCCAGCTTCATCCGACATCTTGTTTCAAAATGGCGGTCAGTTATTTTTATTTTTATTATTTTTTTTATTCAAAAATATGTGCAAAAAAATTATAAATTAAAAAAAAAATGTTTTCGTTATGTATTAGAAAGTGCCCCTCGGGATTGCGCTTAAACTCTAAGGCTTCAGCCGGGTTTCCCGAGGTGGTCATCCCCATCCCTGTATTAGAAAGTGATACAAGGATTATTGTACAATATGAGAACCCCCTTTCTGTCAGAACTGTAACTTGGGGTTTTGGTTCTTACTTTGTGAATGAAAATAGTGTTTTTGAACATATTTATTAAAATATTTGATAAGATATTGGAAATTTCAATCCACAGAAAAAAAATCCATTCTTCGAAAAGTTTTTTAGTATTTCCTAAATCGTTCATTTTTTTTCCGCGTACACTGTTTATGACTTATCACAGAAATATGGTGGTAAAAACTAAAAGAAATGTTTCAACAGTTCCTTTTTATAACCAAGCAACGTGATGCAAATGTCTAGATAAAAACAAAAACTAAAGAATGCATAAAATATTACGAAAATAATGAATATTTTTTAATACACATATTGAGTCGAAAACCAAAAGAAAAATATTTCTGTAAACCATAGCTTCATGTTAGTTTTTTTTTTAAGATTGTATTTTACTATTTTGATTATTTCATAGTTTAAAGCTTTTAAAACGCATTTTGTACAGAAAATTTCGATTTATAGGGTTAATTTCATTTTAAAATATTTTAGTGTTTGACGGAAATACTAAAGAAAAAACACATAATTTTGTCGGAAAATATTAAATGCTTTACGTAATTATAATTATTTACCCTTTGGTTTTGTGTGGAACGTCCAGTTTTACATATTTAAGTAAGTTATTACAGATTGAAATCATAAAAATACGAAGAAAATTTGCGTTTACACGTAACCCTCTGGTGAAAATAGGGACCTTGTATGACGCCAGTGACGTAGAGTACGTGGGAGTGGAAAACGATTTCCCCGGGTGCAAATCTTTTAGGGTGAAGATAAAAATGTGGCATAGGATTTTGTAGCATTAAAAGCTATATCAGGTGAGATGAAGATTATCTCTTAAATCGACAATAATAGAAATATACATCCAAAACACATTCCAAATACATTTACGAAGAAGAACTCTAGTTTCAGTGTAACTAAAGAAAATAAAGCTCTACTTGGACCATTGGAAATGCGAAAAATTTTCACTGCAGACTAATATATTTTAGCAATATCTAATATTGTTTAGATGCAGGTTTAAACTTCTAAAAAAATTAAGGACTAAAAATATCTGCAAAAAACACGAGTCAAGTCAGAATATCATCTTATTAATTTCATGAAAAGCTACAGTAAAAAGTGAACGAAGAAAGGGGAAAAATTGTATTTTAACTGCATTGGAATGTGATATCATCTGTTTTGAGGAAAACGGTTCATTTCATTTATGAAAACAATTCCGATTTAATTTTTAATTAAATTTTTAATCAAAAAACATGTTTTCCCGAAATGTGAGTGTACTATGTCCGAAGTCGCTTCAAAATCCGATCATATGATATCTGATTTATCGTTCTGCGTTTTTTATTTGCTTAGAAAAGAGATGTTGACAACAAAAATAATATATAGAATAATTATAAATATGACTTATGCTTATTACTTTATATGATGTTTCCACACTATACGTTTCATACGATTGAAAGATATATTTCCCAAAACTGAACCTCGAATATTATAACTAAAATACAATATCTTTAAAGTTTTAAAATTAAATTTTTGTTTTACAATACATTTTAGCAATAGTTTATTATTTTTTTTAATGTCCATACTGATGTATAGATAATCAACATAAGATTATTTAAAGAAATCTTTTTTTTTTAATGCATTTAGATAAAATCTGAAAATTATATTACCATCAGTGCAGTTAAATTATACACACAATAAATCATTTCTATATCAATAGCATCTATTATCTATATATTAGCATTTTTCTCTTTGTATATATATATATATATATATATATGTAAGTAAATTATATATAAATGGTCACTTTACTGAGCCAATATGACAAATAGTCCATGAACAACAGAATACTAACTTTAATTTCAACTAATATACACACTTTTGGTTAAAACTATATAACAACAATTTAGCTTACAACAATCCGGCGAGGCCTAATAATACCTTTCTCCGACCATCTTCCTTTTATATATCGCTTCATAATAAAAATTAGAACACTGGCTCTTAGCCAAATCTCGCGATTCAAACTATTTACAACTCGCGCATCAAAGTCATGGACAATAATAGAGTGTCAGTTCAGTGCCAGTTCATTTGATGATCATTTACGTGAAGTGTTTCAACTGAAATCCTACAAATCGGTCATCCTGACGTGATAGCGTTTCGACATCAGCATCTTGATTTGTTATGTTTTTTTTATGCTTAACAGTTATTTTTTTTTGAGATTTTTATTTCTTTCTGAGTATTGCTTTCTGTCTTTAGGATCAGCATATCTAATACCTCTGTGATTCCTTTCCGGATATTGCTCTCTATTATGATAAGAATTTGAATAAGCATCTCGTCCACTATAAGCTCCTTTAAATCCATGATGAGAATTATTCTTATGTGAAGGTTGTGAATATCTTTGTTCATTATAACTAGTCTTGCACGATCGTTGGCCACCATAGTTATAATTATTTCGACCATGATAGTAGCCTCTGTTCATGTATTTAGTGGAAAATTTTGGATTATACCTTGTTTTTGAATTAGGTGAAGTATTTTCTGCTATGTCTTGAGGTATCAAAGAATTTTCAGTTTCAAAGTTTTCAGAAATCTCAGATTTATTGTGGTAAGAATTCTCGGAACTCTGTTTCCCATATCCAAATTTATTGAAATTTCCATGGTTAAATGACTAAAACATCTCAGGACATATCTATTATTGCTTCCGTTATCAAATGGTCTATTAAATTTTCTGTTCTTTCCCTTATGATCAAAATTCCTATTGCGATCTTTCACATAGTCTTTTCTACCATGTGCAGGACTACTACTTTCATAATTTTCTTCTGGAGATGCATTCCATTCATCGGATAATCCTGTATCTTTTGTCCTATTCGGCTTATATGGTTTTATTAATTTCCTTATTTTCTTTCTGTTCACTAAATTCGTAAATTGAGTCAAATTCACCCCGTCATTTACGCAGTCGATTTTAACCATATCTTCACAACTTTGATTATCGTTGTTTATACTTGCTTCATCAATTTTTGTCGGTACTTCCTTAATTTTAATGTATCCTACTCGAAATTTGTTGCCGCTTGTTATTCTAACACCATCTTCCGTTACTTTTAACGTCATGCCTTCTACTGCTTTTCTACCTATTATTAAATCGCAGTCCGTCTCTTGTACCACGTAAAATTTATCCTGGATTTCTGTTTCATCCACGTAGACTTTATGCCAGAAAAAACCTGTTGGCTTAATTTCTTCACCACCTATGCCTGATATGTATATATTGTCGCTGGTTAGTTTTGGCGCGTTTATTGCAGTATGATATATTGAACTGGCGATTGAAATATCGCTTCCTGTATCAATTATTACGCTTGTTTTTATTCCGCTAATATCTAAGATTCTTCCTTCTTTACCATTTAACATGCCCATATTAACTATTTTTCTTTGCGCGTTTTGGGTCTCATTTTGGTATTTTGTTTCTCGCCAATTTTGATTACGTTGCGGGTAAAAATTTGAATATTCTTGTTCTGTATTATTCGCCATGGCACATTTCGCACTCACGTGACCAGGGTTGCCACACGCAAAACAGATTATATGCGACTCTTTGCTTCCATAATTCATACTGTGTCTATTGTCAATTTGGCGTCTTTTCAAATTGGTGTAATCAGCCACTCGCGATCTTCTGTCATCAAAATCGCTACTTGTATCCTTAACTGATTGTTTATTGTAAACCCTTTGTGCTGTTTCGTAATTATCTAATTTATTAACTAAGTCATCAATTTTCTTTATTACTAATAATTCCTCTATGAAATGTGTTTTTGTTTCCGTAGGTAAATTATGCCTGATTTGATTAACAACAATTAATTCTGCTAAATCTTCAAAGCTATTTACTTGAAGACCTTCAATCCATTGCTGAAAATACACCTTTATCTCATAAGCGAAATCTCGCCAATTGGCTGATGGCTCCTTTTTAGATGAGAAAAATTTCAGACTAAACTCCTCTGGTGATAGCTTGTAGCGTTTCAGTAGAATATTTTTTATATAATCATAATCGTGAATTTCAGGTTCGTTTTTCCTTGTTATTATATTGACCACATCTAACGGCATTAGATTAATTAAATAATTTACCCATTCATTTTTATCAATGCCCGTTTGCGCCATTTGCCTTTCGTACATAGCTAAGTATAAACTGATATCATTCGAGCTATCATATTTAGTTAATAATCTAAGCAATTCGAATTGCTTACCTGGATTTGTCCTTGGGTTATCCTTAACGTGTTCTCATGAATTTTCTTGTATCTGCATTTTCTTGATTTCGAAATCTCTTTCGCTTTCGGGGTCTTTTTGCTCCATTTCCACTTTCCATTTTCTCTCTTCCATTTCCATTTCCATTTTCAGTTTATTTTCTTCAATCTCTGCTTGTAATTTCTTCTCTTCTCTTTCTCTTTCTCTTTCTGCTTGTAATTTCTTCTCTTCTCTTTGTCTTTCTGCTTGTAATTTCTTCTCTTCTCTTTCTCTTTCTGCTTGTAATTTCTTCTCTTCCAGTTCTGCTTGTAATTTCTTCTCTTTCTCTTCTCTTTCTTCTTTCTCTTTTCTACTTCCTATCACTACTTCCAATCGATCTCTTATAAAATCTTCTTCGTAACTCTCCCAACTCTTGATCAGCTTTATTAGGACAGGAATTGTCGGATTTTCTGGTGCTTCAATTCCGCATTCCTCGCAGAGGTTTATTAGATCAATTCTCTTGGCTTTATTTAGAGTTCCCATCTTTCAAAAATTGTACTTGAAGTAATACGATTACGGTTTCACCTTGCCAAATCGTACACAACTTTTTTTTATTGGCGTTTTACTTTTAATTATCCCGGCATCCGAGCCCCCAAAAATATAAGTAAATGATATATAAATGGTCACTTTACTGAGCCAATATGAGAAATAGTCGATTAACAACAGAATACTAACTTTAATTTCAACTAATATACACACTTTTGGTTAAAACTATATAACAACAATTTAGCTTACAACAATCCGGCGAGGCCTAATAATACCTTTCTCCGGCCATCTTCCTTTTATATATCGCTTCATAATAAAAATTAGAACACTGGCTCTTAGCCAAATCTTGCGATTCAAACTATTTACAACTCGCGCATCAAAGTCATGGACAATAATAGAGTGTCAGTTCAGTGCCAGTTCATTTGATGATCATTTATGTGAAGTGTTTCAACTGAAACCCTACATATGTATATATATATATACCGGGTGAATGAAAAGTCCGTTAAAACTTAAAAAAATTATCAAAAATGTAGAAATTATGATAAAGAAGTGCGGTTTGCAAAAAAGGGCTCAGAATGTAGTCGGAGTTTTGTTAGAAGCAAAAACAAATTTTGTTATAAATGTCACTGGTAGAGGGCTCTGACGACCCGAAACACAATGAACAGGACAGCGGTACGCTTCATCCATTTATTCTTGCAATAACAATTGTTCAACATGACCTCTAGAACATTGTACGACACAACTAAGGTGACTCACAGGTGGTTACAGCTGAATGCACCTCGTCGGAATGAATTGCAGAAACTTCACGACAGATAGAATATTCGAGTTCGGCCAATGTTGAAGGTGATGAACCGTAGAAAAATGATTTCAAATAGTGTGTCGTATAAAATTCTGGAGGTCATGTTGAACAATTGTTATTGGAAGAATAGATGGATGGAGCGTACTGTTGCCCCTGTTCATTGTGTTTTGGGTCGTCAGCGTCCTCTACCAGTGACATTTTTAACTAAAAATATGTTTGCTTCTAAAACACAAATCCGACTACCTTGTGAGCCCTGGCCGGCACGTTCTCCTGATTTCTCACCAATTGAAAATGTCCCGTCAATGGCTTCTGAGCGACTGGCGCGACACCACTCACCCGTCCCTACGGTTGATGAACTATGTCATAGTGTTGAAGCTCCGAGACTGATGTACCTGTACAGGACATCCAATCTCTGTTCGACTCCATGGCTAGGCAAATAAATGCTGTTATTGCGGCCAGAGGTGGCTGCTTTGGGTAATGTTTTCTCAGGATCTATATCTCCAAATTTTCTGAAAATATAATCACTTGTCCTTCCCATTATAATGTATTTGTCCAATAAATATCATTCGGTATGTTGCATTTTGGATGGCCAACCAGTGTAGATAATTCATAAAACTTGAGATTTAGTTATTTTAAAAGGAAATGAAGCTGATCTGGGGTCATCTGACAAAATTATTTCTACTTGAGATTCCAAGTTATTCATTTCGGAAAATTATTACTCGTAGGAAAAGATTGTCAAAATGGCAAACGCCAGTTATTTTTTAAACAGTTCACTGTGTCTGGAAGTGAATTCCAAGTTGTCCTAATTTTATCTTCGCCATTTCTGTTTATAGTGACTTATAAAATTAATTTTCGATAGTCTCCTGATCATCTTTACACTTGAAAAAAAAACTGTGAGATAATTTTGAACTAGAATAAAAACAATATATATTGCATTTCAGTCTATTTATTCTTTAATCTATATGACAACTAATCGAAACAATCAAATTTAGATAAATTAAACTAGTCCAAATTCATGCTTTTCGTTCAATTTCACTTTATTTTGATTTAGAAAGTCAATCTATGCCGTGCCTGCGTATCTGTAATGAGCTGCGCATCTCCTATGTCATGTCTGCCATAGCTTCAACGCCTCTACAATAGGCTAAAAAATATACCGAGTAATTTAAAATATACTCTTAAACCTATGATTACGCAAACATAGTTCCAGTTGCTAAAAATACAGAAACTAAATACAGCTTTTAGACAAGACTTTATTTGTCAAGTGTATATACATATTAAAACAAGAAATTTATTTTTATACAGTTTTTGTGTCCTGGAAGTTATTTAGAAACATTCCTTCCATGCTCTGATAAGTGAAGCACTTAAAATTCCATTTTTCTATGACAAAAATCACTTATTCAGTCAAGGCTGTCTCTGGTATTTTTATATTTTATTCGCACCATTATTTAAAATAATGACATTTTGAGGTATATTTCTCTTGCACATGTTGTCAAAGTGTATGTGAAAAAAAATTGTTTTGAGAAAATGGTGCGAGATAGAATTAAACAAATTGTCGCCTGTTGTTTCCATGTATACTGGTACTTTGAATTTTATGAACTTTCGGATTTTCCTGACCTAAAAAAGGATAATTACGTTTTTTAATTGACAGAAAGTCTTTACTCGGAGAATTTTGTTGTAGAATAATTCAACTTTTACTGTTTTACTTGTCAATGCATGGATAAAATATATGACAATAAATGACAATATATGACAATAAATGACACATATAAAATATGTACTTGTTTTCAATATTTTTATTCGAAGCATCTATATATGTTATCAGGTATTTTAGAGATAATCGCCACAACCTCTATTCTGAATTGCCTAGTAGAGTAATCATCATGAAGGAATTTCAAAATTTTGAATTGCCCCTACCGCTGAATAACCACTTAACATTACTGTTTGACACAAGTACTGATACAATTACCAAATTTATATTTACAGTTGTTTAGATTATTATAAAGATTCGCCAACCTGCTTGTAAATAATAAATATCACTACAATAATCTACGAAGCAGTACCAGATATGTTTATTATTTTGTTTAAAATTTGTTTGTTCAATTTCATTTATTTGCTTTCTACATTCAAATATTTATACATGCATATAATATACGGAAATGTCGCATACAAACTTTCATTATAAAAAAGGAAATGTACTAAACGCACTTCTTAAAACATCATATATATAATATTACTATTTTTAAAGCAAAATGTTTTAAAGATTAATCGAAAATGGCATTTTCTTTCTAATTTGTATTAATTTTCACAGGTAGTATCAAGCATTTTGTAGCTTGTTTTGAAAAATATTTTATGGTATAGCTGCTTATATACAGCCTATCTATCTTTTGATTCTGGCACCAAAGTCGAAGCATCTGCGATTTTAAAAATCTGCCAACGTTTACTGAATAATTTAAGAGGTTACACACGTGAATAATTTATATTGGGTTATTCGAAAAGTTTTTCCCGTATGGGAAAGTTGGTTCGTACAGGAAAATTCTATCATTTATTTATTAGACAGTAATAAGTAATACTAATGTCTAATAATTGACGGTCAGAATTTTCCGGTACGAATTGGTTTTCCCAAACGGAAGCAATTTTCCGAACAACCCAATAATTATCAATTTAAAAACACACCATGTAAAAGAAGCGAAAATATATTTCTCTATTTCTCAGTTTTATATGCCTTATGATTACCGTAATACAAAATAATAAAACAATAAAATAATATATAATAAGGTAATAAATCTCTTATGTAATAAAAACGTAAGGGTCCCTATGATAATAAATACCGAAATAATAAAAAAAAATCGAAAGCATTAATTTTATTATGGTAAAGAGTTCAAATACAAGATTTTCACAAGGTGTTTATTTCTGAATTTTATTATACCAGCATAGACTATGTTTGAAAAATTCTCTTTTTCCTGTTTATTATGGCTGATATAAAAAATTACGCAAGTACCAGAAAAAAAAATATATATTAGTAAATATTAAATAAAACGTATACTTACATAAATTGCAGTGTTTAGAATATTTTTTTTTCTTAATTGCTGGCTTATGTAGTATATATTATCGTATATACTTTATTGTATATATTTTAGTAATTTTCATTTTTATGAGATTTTTGGCAACCTAAATCTGTTTATTAAAAAACACTCACTCAAAACTACATATTAAGATTTCATGAAATAAATATCTAAATTCTAAAAGAAAAACTCGTCCTTAGGTAACGTTGGTGTCATACTGACGGTGGAAAAAAATTTAAAAAATTGCGTTTAACTGAAATTTATTAACATCTGAACATCGCACAATTTTACCGCGTCAGATAGAGAAAAATGTACTTTGAACATACTTTGTTTGAAAACTTTATCTCAATTTGATGATTTTTTTATGGGTTTCTAAAATACAGTTTTTTCAGCATGAGTTTTATTAAATCTGCGTGTAACCCAATTACGGAAGTTTAACAAATTTGACCTTAAAACAATGCATTTTAATCACGATTTGTTTTTAACGGTGAAATATTCCACAATTAAATTTCAAACGAAGTTTAAACTTCACAGATATATAAATAAATAAATAAAACATGGATTTCACAGATTTGTAATCAAAGCACGAGCCTAAACACTGAAATATTCAGAATATGAAAGGTTTCTATAAGTGAAATGTCTTGCGATACCACTGGTATGCGGATAATACCAAAATGGTTTTTTTTGTGTGTGTGTGTGTGTGTGCAATCTACGTAAGTATGCTAAATAAAAAAAATCTATTTGAGTTTTCAATAAAAAAAAAAAAAAAAAACATTTTTCTTATAAGTTCTTTACACCGGGTAGTATATTAGACATATTTAACCCAGGTAGTTTTAGTTGGATTGAACGGCATAAATAAAACACAAATGTAACAGATCTACAATTGAACTATGGGCTTAAAAACTAAAATAATCATAATAAAAGCTGCTGTAAATAGCGAAATCTTTGACGATTTCTTCGGCTATTAACTGCTGACATGCCACTAAAATGTGAGTATCGTTTTTATTTAATTGCGATACATAAGTGATATATTTGTAAGAATATGCTACTTAGTGTAGTTTGAGAGCAATCTAAATAAAAATATATAAATTTTATTAAATAAAAAAAAAATGCGTATATTCTCTACACCGGGCATTATGTTGTGTATGATGTCTGTAAAACAATGGTTATACCGCAATCCAACTGCTAGAAGCAAAAGGAGCATATTTTTTAGATCAAGTTTAAAATTATGTGGCAACGCTTACTTAGTAATTGCCTAGGTATAGCTTCAAGATATCCATAAGTGATTCATTAGTAAAAGTAAAAGTAATAGTTTAATATTATACTTATTTCAACTGTTAGTAGCAGTAGTTTCTTGATATGAGGGGGTTAGAATGAGAGTGGAGTAAGTCATTATTTAGTAATTTGAGAAATGGAGGGTTTTGGGAAACTTGTCATATCGCCGTTGCATTAAGTGGTCCAACTTGTTTTGCCCTCTAGCGACTCCCTAAGTGAAGTAAGACTTATTTGACTGTCACACTGAACAGAAATTTATATACATTCAGTGAAAATATGGTTATCTGGTGTTTTTATTTTTATTTTTGATTTACTCCACTGTCGTTCTAACCTCCTCATATGTCAATGCAACCAACAGTGTGCTGAAATCGTTTGAATAACTGATATATTAAACTTAAATAAATCTCCACTACTGGTTACTTAAATAAATACGGTATTTTCATTCAATATTTAGCGTTATATAAGAAATTAAACAATCTAATAACCGTGATATGATAGAGGGTATTTCACTATTTAGATTAAATAAAACAAATAAGAAAATGTTTTATATTTGTCTCATGGATATTACTTTAAACGCAAACTTCAATTTTTAAAATATATTGTCGATATTTAAATCCGCCTTTTCAAATCGAATAATATAAAAATTAACTCAAAACTAACTCAAATTAAAAATAATTTTCCAGATATGAATAAAAATCGATACATCTGAATGACTGTTGTTACGCTGTAGACGTAACAAGCGGCGATTATATTTTACAACTTAACAAGTTTTTACCTGCGGCTCTGCTCGTGTAAAAATTAATTTATTATAGTACTTGTTTAAATATTGCTTAAAAAGCGTGAGATTAGATAATTTTGCATTGCAATGGAAGTTTTTAATATGTTTATTTTTAAGCAGTCCTTAAGTATTTTGCGGAAAAGTTAGACGTAAGTAATGTGATTTTACATCAGTAACCGCAAATGAAATGCTATTATGATGCAATTGTAGTTAACTGTTTATTTTATGAATAAAATGGCACGTTTTTTTTCTTCTGAAAATGATATTTTAATGGTAGGTGCATCCTAGGAGATAAAAGTCTTACAAATTTTGTTTTATGATTGAGTGCTAAAATGCATTAGATGCTGCTTGGAGAACTAAACCTGAATAATAAAACTGTTGACCTTCGGCAGCATGATATATTTACTTGAATTATAATTTACTGTTTTTTTCTTAATCTTGTCAGTTCCAGGATCAAAATATAAATTGTTCATGCACCTTACCTGGAATTCTGCCAGGTACTTCGCGCAGAGAATAATCCACTGTGGTATTTGAATACGTTGCACCTATTATTAATGTGTGAACCAGCTATGAAGTATCCACACTAGATCGACATCAAAGTGCTATAAAAACATTACGTTTTATTAAAAGAGCAGTAATTCGTGAAATAAGCGGAGATCCATGTTGATTTAAAGTAGAATCGTGTATTATTCCTAGATACATAGTAGATCTAATTTGATTGTAGAGACTGCATATAAGTGCTTCACTTTTACACTATTAAGTAACATTTATTTTAAGATCTTTCAACTAAGCAACATTACGATTAAACTAAATTTTCCGCACTAAAAGAACGTTTGATGACACACGCGCTAGCAGAGAAAGTTCGAGGTTATAGAACAGTCTGTTTTTTGTTGAAGTGTTCATTTAATGATATTAGTCCACGTAGGAAATTTAAGTTGAGATTATATCTGCAGTTTTTATTTGTGATAGAAAAGTTAATTTGATCCGGATTGCAATACTTAATTATTATCGCTGCAATGCTTGATGAGTCATTTGACAGTCACGGTGTAATTTCGGATGTGTTTTTCCATATCGTTCGTGCCACGTGGAGATTAATATGGAGTAAACTCGGGTTTCTCCGTCAATAACAAACTTTTGTCGGTGAAAGAAACAGTCAATTTCCTTCAGTAATCTTTAATGTTTCGCATGTAAGTGGCAAGAAAGTTCGGTGAAGGAGCATGTAGAGGTCGCTGCTGTACTAGTAGAATATCAACGCGCCGCACGTGGTGAAGGTCAATATCTGTTTGAACGTTTGGCAAGGTTCCAAGTGCAGTTGTTCCCTGTTACGTTTAACGCCGAGCGCGAAAGGTTTATTGTGGATTGTCGCGGTAAACAAAATGGATCAGACAATTAACATGTTGTTTTGTTTCAAACTTGGAAAATCGGCAAAAGAAACTCACGAAATGCTCAAAGAAGTTCATAAAGGTGAAGCCGTCACATCAAAAAGTGTTTACGAATGGTTTAAGTGTTTCCGGGAAGGGCGGACCTGCCTGGAAGATAATGCCCGGCCACACACCGCCTTGGTTGTATGGCAGTTCCTGGCTGCGAATGGTGTTGTGACACTTGATCAGCCCCCTCATTCACCTGATTTGGCGCCTGTAAACTTCTTCCTTTTCCCCAGATTGAAGTCAGCCCTGAAGGGAAAGATATTTACGGACATCACCGACATGTAACGCAACGTGACGGCCGAGCTGAAAGCCATTCAGAAAGAACTGTTTTACAGAAGTTTCCAGGACTTATATACTCGTTCCCAACAGTGCACTACCATCCATGGAGATTATTTTGAAGAACAGTAAATTGTATTTGATGCTGTACAATACTGTATTTGAAATAAAAATTCATTCACTGAACTTTCTGGCCACAGGTTGTAGTAAGTGTTTGATTAGCATTTCGGAAATTTTATCGAAACATTTAATTGTAATTTTCTCCAAACATTTAAAAAAAATTGTGACAAGATAACATCAGAAAATATTCGCTGACATTTAATATATATGGTTTATTTTCAATTAATTTTCACCTCCAATAGTCGAAACTAAAATAAGAGAGATTTGCAAATTCAATTATATTTTTATTACCCACAGAAGTTATAAATAATTGTTAAAAATCTGACTAACTTAGTATCGCTTGTTCGTGTGGTCTTTTAATTTCATTTATCTTTTTTACTGCCAGGGTGCATGTTCTGACACCAAAAGTTAGGGACGTATTTGTTAATATCAATCGAACTAAAATACACAGATATATACTTGTAGTGAAAATCCAGCGTCATAATACTGCTACACGTTATCTCGTAGTTCGTTGTCAACGTGTAAAATGATTGCAGTTCAAAATATAGCTACAACCATTTTGATTATAAAAATGTTTGGTTTTTCGTTTTTAATTTTTAATGCAGGAAAGACAGCTGTGTAATGTTGGAAATTCTCGACCACGGCAGTGACGACTTTAACAACAATGTATTGTTATGTGAATATGTATTATTTTTAACCAAATTTGTGAAATTTTATGTTAAAATCCATCAAACAAATATGTAAAAATGTAACGTTCTAGGCATATTTTTGCATGAAACATAATTCATACCAATTACGATTTTTCAGCTTCACACATAAAAATGTTCCTTCTAATCATTGACTAATAACTGATTCCTAAACTTTTAGATTTAGATGTACAGCTCCATTTTCAAAAAACATTCATTTTCAACTGTTGTGTTTCATCATATAAAAATTTATGTCTAAAATAGTTATTTCTTAATTGTTAAGAATTTCACTATTGAAAGAGCAAACATTTCAATTTTCTACGATCAAATCTTACTGAATTACAACACATTGAAATTTATGAAATATTAGCATTTTCCGGCACTAAAAACGGAAATATGCCTTTCTAGAACCTGAAATCGGTGACATTTAAAAAAATTCAAATAAATCTGTAACAGTTTGTCGTATATTTTGTTTTTCCCCATGTATTTATATATTATTAGGGTCTATCAATAGTTCGCTTTTTGAAAGCTTTTATACCAAAACATGTAGCTGGAACTTTCTCACCAATGTTGTTGAAAATAAAATTATATTTAACCTTCTCACCGCCGCGATATATCCGGTCACTATGCTGTAGGTTTCACAGCAATACAAGGCTTGTTTAAATTAATATAATTCTACAAATATAATGCATTTTTAAAACATCAAGTAATGATTGATACTCTCAAGGATTATACTTATATACGTAATTAAGTTTTTTATCTCAAGTTTGAAAATTCAGATTTTTTAGGCATTTAAAAAAAATTACAGAGAAAACAACATTACAAATTTGCCCTTTTACTCGGCGGTCAGGGGGTTAAGATGATATGTGTCCTTTATATTCTATAATCACACAGACTTCTTGTTTTTATTATTTTTATGGAGCATAATGAGTTTCAGAAATTTTGTGATTTTATACATCATAAGGTATTATTTTAAACTAATCTTCAAAACCAATGAAACTGTACGCAAAATTCGTGCAATTGGAAACGAGAACAATAGTAGTGTCCGGAAAATTAAAAAAAAAAAAACTAAACATTTTAAGGAAGGGGACCTATGCCTTGAAATCCAAACCAGAAGTGGAAGGCCATCAGTTGGGAATTTTGATTAGTTGAAGAGAAATGTAGAAGGGAATCTACCCACTGACATCCAAAAACTGACGGATGACCTAGGACACACATACAACTACATATGACAAGTTTTACAGATGTTTAAACAAACTTGCAGGGAGTCAAGAAATGTCAAAAACAACAATTCTTCTGATACACATAATATATTAACAAAAGCCATTCTTTAATTCAGTCAATAATGATATTTCTTTTGGAACTTACTTATATTGCTATTGTTTTCGATATATTTTTTATAATTAATTTTGAAAATGAATATACAAAATAAAATATAACAAAATGGATATTTTGTACCTTTTATATTAAATTACTACAAGGTGTGACAATTAAATAACGAGACTGATATGAGAAATGATATTTATTCCAAAAATTTATATTTAAATGTTATCCCCTTTAACATACCATCCTCCGCTATCTATATATAGTCTTCCATTGTTTAAAACAATGATGCAGCTCATCAGTTGTCAGCCTCTTCAACAACTCTGCCGCTTTTTCTTTTAGTTGTTCAACAGACTGAAAATGCATTCCCTTTAATTCACTTTTCAGTTTTGGGAACAGTTAGAAGTCATACGATGCGAGATCTGGCGAATACAGAGGATGCTAAAGAACAGGAATGCTCTTATCCGCTAAAAACGGATTCAAAGATTGGGCATTGTGTTGGGGGGGAATTGATTGGGCATTGTGTTGGGGGGGAATTGATTGGGCATTGGTATTCCTTACTCTTTCTCTCAGCCAAATTAGAAATATTTGTAGAAATCTTTGTAGTGATAATCCGAATGTTCAGACGGCGGTCTTGCCGCACAATTTCATTAATTTCGGGACGATTCCTTCAGTTCTTGCAAAGACAGGTTGATCGGGACGTTCATCATTTTCAAGCTCTTCCCGACCTTCAGAAAACCATTTGTGCCATTCAAAAACTCGCGCACGTGACAACATTATCACCAAATACCTATTTTAACATTCCATTGGCCATTTTTGAATGTTTCGATTTCGAACTTTTGAACAGGTAAAAGCAAAACGGAGTTGTTGAAAAGTCCGACAACTGATGAGCTGCAGTATTGTTTTGAGCAATGGAAGACACTTATGCAGCTGTGTATAGAAAGGGGAGGAATGTATGTCGAAGGGGATAAAGGGGAAATTCCTTTGTTATAACATAAGACAATAGACGCAAAAAAATGTTAAATCAAAAATACTTATGTGACTTTTGCGTACATTTAACCTTATTTAAGTATAAAAGTAAATTCTAGATAAAAATAATTACATTTGATTAAAAAATTAAAATGTAATACTCTTTTTTTATTTATCATTTTTTATATGTTTTTACAAGAAAAAAAATTAAAGTTCTAAATAAAGGAAACTTTTAATTTATATTAAAACATACGTTACTGTAGAAAATTTAATAGTAAGTTTTACATTAATCTTTACCAGTATTTTGAAATAATTGCGGTAAATGTATTTATTTTCACCTATTAGAAAAATGCATTTGTAGAAAATAGCACTTTCTTTATTTTTCAAAATGTATATTTATGGAAAAACTCTAGCTATTTGTTGTATGTATTGGGAAAATAAATGTATCGGTTATTTCTCCATTATTAGAAAAAATATATCGATACAAAATATTGTTTTCTCTCAAAATGTATATTTATGATGACCCCAGTTATTTATTGTAAAAAAATTATTTTCTATTATGCTTATATTATGCTTATATTATGCTTGTTGTAAAAGAGAACTTTAAATAATAATGCTTTATATAATTTGGACTGCATTTGAAACGGATTTAGATAATTTTAATTAAATTAAATTAAATTAAGAATTATCTATTTAATAAAGTATATATTTTACTAAACCTCAGTTATGTGCATTAATTTAAAACGAAACTTTTTTTTTGTGATTTTACTCAAATGCGTTTACTTTTAGCATTATAACTTACAAACTTATTATTTTATCTAATTGCGAACATTTCAACTAGGAAGGTTTATAGCTAAATTTATCTTTAAATGTTTCTTTCGATTTTATCTCAGACATTTATTATAACATTCATGACTTTTACAGAAACACATGTACTGTGTTACCAAAGTTATCTGCAAACATGCAATTATTCGTGAGAGAGAGAACTTGAAACAATCATAATTATTCTACCGAATTGTTATTGAAAAATGTATGTTTGCAATGACATAATTCTTCCAAAAAAATGTCTAAATATTTTTAACTTTTGTGCTTTTAAAATTTATAAAAAAAAAAAGAACACGGTAGATTCCTTACGTATCAATGTGGTTATCATTTTTTCCATATTTTAAATGACATTTGCAGAACATTTAAGACTAGATTATCAACCTTAACATGTTTCTGGGTTCAAAAATCCATTTGAAAATCTAGAAATACGGAAATATGTTTCAATTTCAGTATATCCATGAGTAATTTCATGTATATCCTTCAAAATAATCATTTTCATTCCTTACGTTGCAATAAAAAATACACTACAGAAAAACTTTTGTGTCCATTCGACTATTTCGTATTTCAAAAGCTATTGTTTCAAAGAAATATCTTTTTAATTCGCCAGTTCTTTTGACACAAACCATTGCTTGAAAGGATCTTTTGTTCAATGCATTTTGTTCATATTATATCTGCTTTGAATGTTGAATAAATAATCACCTAATTTTGTAAATTGACATCATGAAATTATAAACCATGTCCTTCGAATTTATCTAGGGAAATTTCTTTTCAAACCTAAGAGTTTCGAGAGATATTCCTTAAATAAAATCCCATTTTTAAAAACATAGGTTTCTATTGTATATTTCGAAATAGGTGATGAATTAAATTTGTTTCTATAAAGAAAATAAACTTGTTCGTTGACATGACAAATAGTTAGTTTTGCTTTAATCACAATTTGCTAAAAAAGGCGTTCAAAAATCTAAGTGTTAGAGTAAATTATATTTTAACTAAAATTAATCTATCTTGCGAACAAAACTACGGAAATTATGTAATAATGATCTAGTAGACCCAACCAGATTAATCAAAATATTAACCCGAACCACCCTTAATCTTAATTCTACCATTCATGCTGTTCTCTACAACTTTATTCTACAAATTTTCTATGTGTACTTTACTTATTAATAATTAAATGTTTTCTTCTCGAATTAGTTTGAAAGAATTACAGTACACTCTAGTGTAATCTAGGATTTAATACCTTCAAAATATACGTTTACCAATCGCAATCGCAACCGAAATTAATTTAGCGACATTGATAAATTTATTTTTATTTTATGTAGATAAAGTACAGCTTCTCATTATTTGTCTCAGAAAGTCACATGGAATAAAATGGACCGTTCATTCACTTTAACGTTTTTTTTTTTTACTAAAACAGTTTTACAATACGTAAATAATATTAGTTATTTTTACAACACATTGAGACAGCAAAAGATATGTTTTTAACCTGACAATGTTTCTGACAATAGCCACGTTTCAGATATTGTATGCTGTATAACTAGAATGATATTAGGCATATATGTTACATGCATTGCTGTAGTAAGTGCAATATATGCATAATACTATTTACCTTTTGATTTAATGTCACCACTGATTGTGTAATTCAAATGTATAAAGATACTCGATACACCATGAATTCCCTCAGCATACATCATATGGTAATTTCTGTGACCAATCATGCTTAATTAAGCATAATACTATCGGATTATATCTAGAAATCCAATGACAAGGGAAAGTTCTCTATAAGTGCAGATGCAATGCAATGCATTGTATTTATCCGATGAACGTGATATTTTAAAATGGCATAACAAGACATTTATACCACCTAATATTTGAAAATTGTTAACAATAATTAGGTACATACAAAAATACTTACTTAAATAAAAAAAAATAATTAAATGTTTCACTAGTATAACATTTAATTGTTTATTTCATATTTTAACGGTTAATCTCTCATCATCTTTGTTATAGTTATTGAAAAGTTTTCGCATAGGATGAAATTAATTCATTTTGATGATATATGTAAATACAGGCAAAGTACAGGAAATATTTTGTTCTATCTGTATAAGATTTAAACAACACTTTCCTAGTGTCACTTTTATCATTTTATACATGTTAGTAAAAATAAAAAATAAGTAACAGTAAAAAATATCCCCATCTTTTTATTCTGTTAAAAAATAATGCATTATCTTTGAGCTGGAAATATATATATATATATATATTTCTAATTAGTGACAATGCCATATTTCTTTTATTATGGACTTTTCAGTATTCGAAAAATTTTTAGTTTACTTTTGGACAGCTCATAAACACGATTGCAGTTTTTACTTTTGGCTTTTTATTCCTACAAAACTTCTAAATATCGAATAATTTCAATTTCTAATCATCAAATAATAGAAAAATGTACTTTCAAATGAAAATTGTTGCTCAATTTATTCACTTCTTGTGACTTTTAAAATAACTTTCCAGCAAATTTTTATTTAAACTTTTCTTTAGTCTTGAGCCTAATATTGCTCCAAATCATTTACACCACTCAAATCCCAAATTAAATCAGAATGTTGAGGTTGATTGAAGAGATGAAAGAAATCAACGTCTATATTACACTGAAAATCACCACAAGCCGCATTATCTGAATCAGAATTTCGTACATATTGAGATATGGCTTGTAAAAGACGGTCAGAATTTTCTTGACCGTGCGGAGCAAGTGTAATATATGAGACAATTTTCAGGTGCATGAAGGATTTCTTGTTTTTAATTTAAAACCACTAACAACACACGAGCAAAAAAGTCAATCATCGGTGTGGTATTTCGGACTCCTGCACACTAATGTGCACACTAATAACACCACGCCAATCCTAGATGTTTATTTTTACTGTTGGACAGCATTATTAAATTCTATGCATGTACATAGTCCATGCTGTATCTTTACACTCCAAAATAGGAGGAAATTTATTTTTTTCAGATTGGATGTATAACACTACACACATTTATAGAACGACATAATTTTTTGGTAAAAAAATATTTTCTTGTTTAATTTTAAGCAGGCGTTGTAATTTAAATAAACAGATTGTAGCAATGCTAAAATATCGGAAAAATCAAGTTTAGTTTCTGCAAACATTGTTCGTGATGCGTCTTTTTTATTGTGATTTGCATATCCAGCACCAAAAATTGCATTAAGAACAGATAAAATTGTCGAAAAGGTTTTTGATTGTTGACCTGTGTGATTATTCACTTATGTTGTCTGATATTAAAAATACAAAAATAACATATTTGTATTTACTTTTATGAGATATATTTTACATAGATGTTTTAGGTAATTGGCTACCTACTGCGTAAGTCCTGATGAAATCAAGTCCAGAAAATATCGGTATATGAAAGACAACGGATGTGAATTATCACTTTACTAAACATGTATTGGCAAAATTATATGCAAATTAGTATATCGGTATATTTTCACCGATCATAGTCCCAAATATCCACCTTCCATTCAAATGTTGATATATATACATATGTGTGTGTGTGTGTGGAATTTATAGTCTTCGCTTCAAAATCTGCTAGCATTTATTGAATATGAGGTTATTGTAAATTTGTTTGAGTGAAATTGGCTAAATTCTTAAAAACCAGGAACAGGGAAGCTAACTTTTAAATCCGGTAAATGGCGAGAAGGATATTTTATAGATTTTACTCCTTTATTGTAACGTGTTCATTCAAAATGTTGGTTGAGGATGAAACTAATATTAAGAAATCTTTAATTTTTTATCTTCAGCAAAACATATTTATTGCCACATTTTCAGGTTAATTATCTGGAAATTCTTTCAAAAAAAATAATAATATTTTCTATTTCTACGATACCAGAAGCAAAGCAAAAAAATCTACAGAAAAAGAAAGGGAGTAAAGATTGTCGTTGAAGTTTCGCCTTCGTTTAGAATTTCGATAAAAATAAACAGTATTAAATAAAATACACCTCTCTAAAAAAAGCAAGGTATTACTGTATTATTTTTTTTTTTGCTTAATTGATCAAAATATATTAAAAATCGATTTTGGTGCGGGAAACTAAAATTTAAAAAATATTTTTTGACAAAATAAAATATTAAATTAAATACCTCATTTTTTAAATTACATACTAGATATCTCTGTTTTTACGTGACGTAATATTTAAATAAAAAATACTAATTTAACAAACATTTTAATATTACTTGTTTAGACTGCATATAAATAAATATGTAAGGTGATCGAATGCAAATGCCATACCGATGCTTTTCATAGCTATTGTATTATAAATTATTAAACATAAATGAAAAATTCTGCCAAACGCGTAAAAGGTTAAACACAGCAATATATAAACAAATGTATCAGTGACTTGAAATTTAAACTTAATACATTTTTGGAGATTTATTTATATATTTCAATAATTTTTCATGGAATCATTTCCTCGCATTTCATTTAAAATTTTAAAGTACTCAACATCTCTATAAATAGTAAACTCTGTAAATAAATTTATCTATATTTATAATATTTGAAGATTTTAAAAATGTTAACATGATAGTTCATTTTCTAAATTTACGCGTTTTTTTCTTTCATTTTTAAGTTAAATTGCAGCAATAATATAAAATACGTGACCAATATGTAAAAATGATTATACTTATTTTTTTTCTTAATTTGTAAGAGTACTGAAGTTTAGAAATGGAAGTAACTGAAGCGATGTATCTGAAAGACATTTTTCAACTATTCGATCGTTCCTTAAATAATTTAGCTGCAAACATTAATATAAAAAATTAAACATATTTAAATTCTAAGATGTTTACTTCAAGTACTTAAAAATATAGTTTTATCAAATATTTCATCGAATAAGAAAACATGACAGAAGAAGATACTATTTTTTTTTTTAAATGTAGATTAATTGACAACTTCTCTGAAAGTTAATTAAAATTTACCAAACTGTATAAAATCAATTGAAGTAGATTAAACATAAATTACCAGTTAAAATTTAATATCATAAATCTATTAAGCAATAATTTACATTAATTAAACAGCTCTTGTAAATAACAATTTTGAACACGTTGTTGAAGATACACATGCTATTTTTACAAGATCATCATCATTTATCATCTGAATGAAAGTAAACTGAATAAATAACTTCTAAAATAATGCAAAAATAAATGCAAGCTTACCAGAGTCTTTCAAAGAAGTTTTAATATAATTCCTGTAAGCTCATTTGTTTATAAAATTTTTATGTAACATTGTTGTGAATAAATTTTCACGTTGTTGGTAGGTGAATAATTAAAGAATTGCCAGCATAATACAGTGTAACGAAAATAGAAATGGAACTAATGAGTGAAAAAGTGATAATGATGAGTGAAAGCCTAAAAAATGGAAAGAAAATCCTAAATATTCGAAGGATTAGCTAATAGATTTTTTAAACTATTTTAAATAAAGAAAATCTTTTCTTTATAGTTTTAGAATATAACTTTCTACATGCCTTGAATATTTTGAAAATAGTTTTAAATTACGTCTTTTTTTTCTCGTTGAATTGCATGTTTTTTTAACTACTTTAAATACACTAGTTTATTTTCTTTTATCATTAATATCATCCAACCTATAATACATTAGAAAAAATGAAACGCTATATCTTACAATCTCTCTATCTCTTTCTCCCTCCCTATATATATATATATATATATATATATATATATATGTGTGTGTTAATTATAATAATAATAACATATTTTTAATAGTTTACTCATCTTTATTCTAAATTCTTCTCATTTAATTTTGCTATTTTCAATTTAAATTGCTATTATTCATTTTTCTCGTTTTCTCTTTTAAAAAAATCTAATTGAGTTCTAAAATTGTTCAATTTGGCATTGAGGCAGTGATACTTTCCCTTCCAAATTTTCTCTTTTAAAAATTTTCCTTTCAATTTTTCACTTTCGAATTCGATTGTTCTTTCCACAAGCAACTCCTTCTAGAACTCTTGTCAGAATCTGGCCGTTTTTCAGCTTTTCTGTATTCGCGATGCTTTTTTGTATTCATACACTAGTGATTTATAATGGTGTTATGCCAGCTCAGAACAAGATTTTTTATTTTTTTTTTGTTCCTGACTTCTATAGAATGTAGATATCAATGAAGAAATCTACAAAACTTTTACTATAGCTTCTCTCTCTCTCTCTCTCTCTCTCTCTCTCTCTCTATATATATATATATATATATATATATATATATATACTAATTACTAATATAATAAGGAGATAACTCCTGATTGACTTATTCATCAACTCAGAGCTGAAAAGACTAAAATCAGGATCACGAAATTTGGACAGTAGGATTGTTGTTATAGCCTAGGCAAGCAATAAGAAGAATTCGTTTAAATTCACTACCTCACGGGGTTTAATTGGGGGGGGGGGTGAATGTTTTACGTCATTTCGCCATATCTCAAGAGCAGTTTTACGTAGGAGCGTAAAATTCAGTATAATAAATGTATTAAAAATAGTTAAAGATAGGGTGGTGAGTCGATAATTTTAGGATATTTCACCATATCTCACTATTATTTTTACGTAGGAGCGTGAAATTCAGCATAACAAATCTACTAAAAAAATGTTAAATGTGCACTTCGCCAATTTTAGGAGTTCAACCACCCAGGAGTCGGAAACTTTAGGACATTGCATCATGTCGCCGAGGCAGTTTAAGGTAAGAGTGTAAAATGTGGCATAACAAATCTACTAAAAATGTAGTTAAACATGTATTTCAGCGATTTTACAAATTCAGCAATTAAGGGGTGTTAAATGGGGGTCAATAGTTATAAGATATTTCATTATATCTCAGCTCAGAATAAAGATACTTATAAAACAAATAAGATAATCAAATATGGAATTTATGGTTTTTTGTAAAATGCTTTAGAATGTGTAGACAAAAAATGTAACATAAATTTTATTTCCTATATTAAAAGCATTCAAACAAAATACAGCAAATATAGGTATATCTTTTGTAAAAAAGAAACTAAAACACAGTAACACAAATCACGCTGCTTTTAGGTGAATTAAAAAGTCCATTACATGGAAAGAAACTGTTGAAGAGAAGTAAATGATATTTCATAAGCCTCAGAATCGAACGAAAATGAACATGTGTTTCTAAAAGAAAAACAATATAACTCTTTATGTTTTCACAAAACAGTAGTTTTTTTATAACATTCTTGTTGGAAAAAAATATAGCTAAGAGAAAAAAGTAATTCTGTAAGTAAAATTTATTTTCTGTTAGTTTCATACTTAGAAGAAATTATTAAAAAAATGTTTTCATAACTTTGAACCATGCTCTTTACTTTTTACTTACTTATACGTTAGAAAATTAATTTAAGTATTGCTACAAATGCAACAGTGTGAAACCGGTTCGCTAAAATAAAATAAAATAAAATAAATTTATATTTAACAATAGAGATATGGAATGGAATATAACGGAATATTTAATTTTCAATTTTTTATATCTAAGAATCCACATGCTCATAATATAGAGTTATATATATATATATATCATTTTAAATGAATTTTCTAAAAGTACTATTTAATCTAAAAACGTAAAAAAAGTATAATATATTTTCATTTTCTGTAGGTTTGAACGCATTCCTAATACAAAAAATGTTCATTTTAATTTTTTATGCATTAAAAAATGCTCCAAATTTTTTAGAAAAAAAAAGGAAAAATATTAATTGCAAGTTTAAATTTAGAATGTATTGAATAAAAAACATGAAACCTGTTGGAAATATTAAGCTTAAATCGAGACTGTAATGAGTAAATAACATGAAACGTATTTGACAAAAGTAAGATTACACAAACTAAGTTGAAATTTATATTGTACTAAATACCGCATTTAAAATATATGTTTTTGTTTCTTTTTTTTAACAAGTACTTAATGCAGAAAGTTATTATAAATTTTTGGACCAGAAAATTTTCTTTCTTTCTATATATATATATATATATATATATATATATATATATATATATTAAAAAAAAACATGAAACATATATTTTTTAAATGCTAAAAGGTGTAAATTAACATCAAAATACAAATTAAAATAATTTTTATTAGGTTGTTTGGCATGTTTCCACTCACTTTGAGTCATTTTCAAAAACAAATGTGAATATTCCATAATTGCATGGGCTTTGAAGTTATTATTTAAAATGCTATCATTTAATTTTCAGGTACTTTAAAAAAAATTACGCCCGTTATCTTTTATTTTTACGTGGTTGTTTATTTTCATATCTGGAACCATGGAGTAAATCGAGCCACAATTTCGGTAAGTTAAAAAATGCTATCTAATAACATAATCTTGCCAGGGCTGTGGCTTTTTTTATACTTAATAACATCTATATTCCCTGGCAAGATTATATCAAGAAGAAATCATCCAAAATAAATTTCAATGAATGTAAAATATTTTTTCCCTCCAGTCTATACTATCCATCCATAATAAGAGAAACCATAGAAATACTAACACGCAAAAATACAATATGTAAAGATACGGCATATTTTAACTTACCGAAATTGGGGCTCGATTTACTCCATGGTTACAGATATGAAAATAAACAACCAAGTAAAAATAAAAGTTAACGTGTATATTTTTTTAATAATTACATGAAAATTAAATGATAGCATTTTAAATAATAACTTCAAAGACCGTGCAATTATGGAATATTCTCATTAATTGTGAAAATGACTCTCAGTGAGCCGAAACATGTCAAACAACCTTATAAAAGTTATTTTAATTTGTATTATGCTGTTAATTAACACATTTTGGTATTTAAAAGAAATATATTTTTACACGGTCTTATAACTTATTATAACATGAAACATGTTGGAAATATTAAGTTTAAATGTAGATCGTAATGTGTAAATAACATGAAAAGCATTTGACAAATATGCAAATATGTTTCTTTTTCTTTTTCTTTTCTTTTCTTTTTGATTTTTTAACAAGTATTTGATGTACGTAGTTATTTTTAAATTTTTTGGACAAGAAATATTTTTTTTTCTTTCTATTGAAAAAAAAAATAAATAAATAAATAAACATGTTGGAAATATTAAGTTTAAATGTAGAATGTAATGAGAAAATAACATGAAACATGAGGCGTATTTGAAAAAAAATAAGACTACAAAATGAAAAGTGAAATTTATATTATACTAAATACCGCATTTAAAGAATTTTTTTTTCATTTTAGGGTTCCGTACTTAAAGAGTGCAAACGGTACCATAATAAGATCACTCCTGTGTCTGTCTGTCTGTCTGTCAGAGCACTTTTTCTTGTAAACTATGGGACGTGTAAAGTTCAAACTTGGGAAAGTTATAAAGCCTCTTCACCCATTTTCCGATTGTCAGTCATTCACAAATGTTTAGAATCATTTAGGGGGCACTGCAAAAATCTGTCCCCCACCCCCTACTATTTCCAAATCTACTGAAACTAAAATTATGACAAAATTAGGGGTAGTAGAATATTTAAACCTTGCAGGAAAACTATAGAGATTTTTGCAGGTAACATAGTTTTTGAAAAAAAAAAAAAAAAAAAAAAAAAAAAAAAAAAAAAAACGCATTTTTCCGTTACACACAAACTTTATTTTTCGAACGGTCAGCGGGTAGGTTGAGGGGCGCTCGAGGTATCTATCGACGCATAATCATCCAATGATATTTTGTAATGATTTAAAAAAATGTCGGTAATTATCCGAGATATTAATTAAGTTACTTGAAATATAATTTATTTTTATATATCATGTAGGGTTTCTTTCTCGAAGATCTCGTAACATCGACTTAAAAAAAATATTTGTTTTAATTTTAGATATTATATTTTCAGAGATATCGTTGAAAGTACTGGGAAAATATGTCCCCTCCCCTATTTCCGAATCTACTGAAACTAAAATTATGAAAAAAATAGGGGTAAGAGGATTTTCTTAATTAATAAATAGTAATTAATAAATTCACTGTGCGGAACTCTTTGAGCGCGAGTCATACTCCCATTTGACCGATTTATTTTAACAAGGTATCTTTCGAGAAGATCTCGTAACATCAAACTTAAAAAAAAAAAAAAAAAAAAAAAAAAAAAAAAAAAAAAATTAGATATTATATTTTCAGAGTTATCGCCGAAAGTACTGGAAAAATATGTCCCTCCCCCCCTATTTCTGAATCTACTGAAACTAAAATTAGGAAAAAAACTTGGGGTAGTAGGATTTTATTAATTTATAAATTGTAATTAATAAATTCACTGTAAGGAACTCTTTGAGCGCGAGTTACACTCGCACTTGACCGATTTATTACAAGTTTAACATGTTATTACATGTTATTACATGTATTAACAAGTACATGATGTACACTGTAGTTATTCAAATTTTTGGACAAGTAATATTTTCCTTCTTTCTTTTTTGTAATTTTAATTTAAATTTAATTAATTAAAATTTATACATACTGACCTGTTTACAGTTTTCTGCTTATTATAAAAATAATATCTATTTCTTATAAAAGTAAATTTTATAAAAAGTCACTTTGGTTTCTTAAGGGTCTCATTTCGCGGCAGGTTTCAATTGATCTAAGAATTAAAGCTGCATTTTTTACACTTTAACTTATATTTTTTTAATATGTATTACGATTATTTATCAACTTAAAGCAGTGGTTCCCAACCTTTTTTTAGCCGCGCCCCACGAAAACATCTCTAAAATGATGATCCCCCCCCCCCCCTATAACATATAATTCTCATAAAATTTTAAAAGAATTTACTCCTGACAGAGTAAAAAGAATTTAACATTGATCCTGAAACGTGCCGAAGGTAATGGATGAATCAAATATTTTTTTATAATCATCTGATACCCCTCGTAGTTTACTGGCACACGGTCGCCACGTATGCGTGATGTATAGAGTGCTCAGAATCCTTGATTAGAAAAATCAATAATTTTGAATAAAACATTTTTGTCTTATTTAATCACAGAATTTTTGCGATTAAATTACTAATCAATTTATAATCAGAATAAAACGTGATAAAAGATTCAGTAAAGGAAGATCGTCAAGTAATTGTTAAATATACACTAAAAAAATAAAATAAAAGAATAAAATTGATTTTCATGTGACATATTGCAGTGCGACTCATTCAATAAATAATCGAAAAAGTTGTTTAAAATTCTAAAATACTTATAAATCAGAAAAATTATAAAGAATTTTTAAATATATAAAAGTATCTAAATATCTTAAAATGTTTTTCGTTATAATTATTCTGGTAGGATTGTATTTAAAACTTTTGAATGGATACTTTTGAAAAATTGAATACAAAACTATTTTTTTTAATTTTGTTTTTGAAATTTGAATGTGTAACTTTTATTTTCAGTCTACAACATTACTATTAGAAAAACAATTCAGAAGGTATGGGTTCACAGAAATTCTGAATTGTCCCCCTGAAAAGTTAAATTGCCCCCCTGTGGGGCGTGCGCCCCCCGTTGGGAACCACTGACTTAAAGTATCAATCGACGCAAAACAAAATTCGAAAATTATGAATTTTATAGATTCACATTCATCAATTTAATGATATACATTTAAATAAATAAATAGAAATATATAATTCACAGAAGAAAACTGTATATGGAACTTTCAGTGAGCGTTTCCATCCTCTTAATATACAGTGTGGCCCAAAAATGACATGGATTTTGAAGAAATGGGAAAAAAAAACTGAACGCGATAGAAATGTATTGTTTCCGGTCTTATGTTTACCAATTTGCAAATTTAGTTAACATTTTCCTCAAAAGATGCCGCTGCAGACAACTGCGTAGAACTTAAATCTGTCACAGCTTCATATCGAATTCATATATATAGAATTTGCCATAATTCTGTATATATATAAATATATATTGTCATCTCAAATATTTAGATTTTTAAAACGTTGACACTTTTAAGTAACTTTAATTGAAGTAATCAGCATTTAATACTGCATGCAGTTAATTAATTGCATTCAGATTTTTTTTTAACTATGTACTTTATATTTTTTAGATTAATTAACACAGATATCCACTTATTTGAACAAATCATTTCAACTTGAACAATTTTTTTTTAACCTCTGCATTAAAACAAAGTATAAGAATTTTGCAGGAGAATTCACCACGAACGAAAATATAATATTATCTTCTGAGTTATCGGAAATTCCGAAAAGCGTGTTCCATTGTCTTTTGAATCCCCAGAAACCAATTTATTTTCAAAATTTAAAGAATTATTTATAAAGGCAAAGTATTTTTTGCTGCCCGTATTTTTCAAAAACATTTCCGAATAGTTTTTATAGTGTATTAATCAGATTCCTCAGCCTGGAATACCTGTTTTTCGAATGTCATCCATTCTCAAGTAAACGTTTTCAGCTGCATAAGTTAATTTATACATGAAAAAGTAAAGAAATAATCTTAATTTCATTATTTATGTTAACGCTGTTAATTTTGCATGTTTGTCTGTTAAACATATTTGTTGAATATGAAAATGTTTACTTGAGAATGGATAGGATCGGAAAAAAACTATATTCCGGGCTTAGAAAACTGATTAATACACTTTAAAAGCTACTCGTAAACGTTTCGAAACTTACGGGCAGCAAAAGAAATTTTGTTTTCATAAATGATTCTTTAAATCTCGATATGCCATTGATGTCTGTGGTTTCTAAAGATAAAGAAACACTTTTTAGAAGCATGGTTAACAAGGATAAGTTTATATTATAAATTTATTCGTGATTGTAATATATTTTCGTACATTAAGAAATATTTGTAATTTTTTACAGTGTATAAAAAGTTGTACATTTTGTGAAAATTGTGATATAACACAGAATATTCAAAAAACTGAATGTGGTACACGTACTAGTAAAATCTAAGTTACAGGAAATTTTTTAGCTGTGCATCTGGTAATTGTGTGAAGAATAGGGATTCCTAAAATTTCTTGGTTTTAGTACAAATCTGAATCAAAGAGAATTATTCATCCTTGATTTTGTATGTTTTTCAACCTCTGAGCCTTCAGATTTGATGCTCGGGAAATTACTAATGTCTTGCTGAATTTGCCCATAGTATGTTTCTGAATGACAAGTGCCGCTGTGAGTTTTACGCACTGAATACGGATATGTTACCACCTGTTTGGTGGAAAAGCACTAGAAACATTTGGACATTATTTATGTTATTATAATTTTCTACAGAATTGTTTCTTTTAAAATGAAAGCTTATGCGTTTTTATGCAAACTCAAAAGATTATTTAAAACACAGTCATTTTGATGCCAATAAGCCAAATTGGTAGAAATCCTCTTTAAAATTTTTATGTAACTTTTTATACTTAGATATTATACAACTGAATATTTTTTAAGAATAAGTAGAATAAATTCATTTTTAAAATATATTATAAACATGCAGAACTGTATCTGAAGTATTATTAACAAAAAAAAAAAAAAAAAAAAAAAAAAAAAAAAAAAAAAAAAAAAAAAAAAACATATAATTTACAAACACTGTAACGCTAATTGGAACTCGGTCTCTGTCGTAATTGGAGTATGTTGGAATATGAGGATTTTCGATTAGTGCGTATAATACCCATCACATGTTCCAACTGTCTTTAAAATAATTGAAATCCGCATATTTCATCCAGTTAACGTGCTGAATATTGAATATGTTTTCGATATACATTAACTCTTTATAGCAATAACAATCTATTTAAATATCCATACTAAGTAATTCGAGTGTACCTTAATACATATGCAAAATAGTACACATATATTTACATTTTCGAAATGTTAACATGTACTACTTCATAATCTATCCATAACTAGTATATGGCTTCATATTTTTTAATTTATATTCTTGTTTTTTATGTTTCTTAATTTATTTTTTATACTATATTTTTTTCTTTTGAAATCATCTACAATTGGAACAATTGTTCGTGAAATATATTAAATACAAAAAATCAAAATATATTTATTTTGACTTGATTAATGCAATAACCATCTAAGATTTTGTTTATAAGTTTCAAAGAAACATCATAAAATTTGGTACAATAGAGAAGAAAATCTCATGCGCTGCTTTACTTATATGCCTAATATCGTTACTTTAAATTATCTCAGTATAAACCATCTTTATAAAGTCACTACGCTATAAACGACTTATGATTTTCAAAGAAATGGTAGTATATATTTTGAAACTTTTCTCTTTTTTAATAAATAGTGAAACAGCAGCAGCCAAAGAAACATTCAGTGAAAAGAGAAGATAAATATCAACAACATACCCATTTGTCGTCTTTTTACAAAATTTTTAAACAGTGTAAAAGAAGTAACATTGTTGAGAGAAATAAACTAATTCAAACATTTGATAATGCTCTAGAGTCTAGATAAATATGTGTGATGGAACATGTTATTTCAGATTTAGTATTTCAAACTACAAAAAATCACCGGTAAAGGGAAAAAAATTATAAAAACACATAAAAAAAAAGAAAACGATATAACAATATTTTCTCGAGAAATTAGTTACTGAATCATAGTTACTCCATCAAGAAAAAGAGTTATTGCATTAAGGGGGTAGGATACCTTTGAACATGTCGAAAAAGCAAAAAATATCACTATGCTCCAAGCTTCAAAACTTGTGCAATAAGTCAAAAATAAAAATAAAACTTCATTTAAATATAAAGCTCATATTTAAATTTATATTTAAATAAATATACATATATACAGGGTGATTCATAAAAGATGGGCAGAACTTTAAGGGGTTATAGTACACTTAAAGACAAATAATATTAAATAGGAGACTAAGGGTCCCAGACGTATTCCCAAGGAGATAGGGGGCATTAAAGTTTAGGGTCCGAAATTTCAAATGATTATAAAACATGGAAAAATTGGTCGATTCGTTTGCGGTTTTTGCAAAAAATTTTCTTTATGCCAGTATTTTCTTGAAATAAAATTTTAAAGTTCAATTTCAAAAAAGGCCGATAGGGGGCGCTTTAGACTTTGGAGTAACAAACAACTATTTTTTAACGTTATTTTTTGTATTTCTTTAAATGATTTCGAAAGCTTAGACTTAAACTTAAATTTTGATCTAAAAATCTGAGTCCTAACGAGTAGTTAAGTAGCGTAAACTGAAATTTGAAATTTGAAACCCTTCTCCCCCCAGAACAAAAATCAGTTATTCCCGATCTTTGTGTCGTAGATTAGGCTCTAACTACTGCCGCGTTTTGCTAAAATTATTCTTTATGTCTGTATTTTCTTGAAAATAAATTTTAAAGAAAATTTTCAAAAAATTCCGATAGAGGGCGCTTTAGACTTTGGAGTAACGAACAACTATTTTATACCGTTATTTTTTGTGTCTCATTAAATGCTTTCTAAAGCTTAGACTTAAATTTTCAGCCCAAAATCTGAATCGTTAGACGTGGTTAAGTTTCTGGGGAGAGGGGTTTGAAATTTCTACTCCTGAGCACAGTTCAGTTTACCATGTCCACACATTGTGTGCTGTGATACGAGGTAAAAAGACACAAATTAGGATTATGTTACCAAAGCATATTTATTAACATGTAATCACAATAAATGTTCAAAATTGTGACCACCAGAGGTTATGCACGCAGAACAACGGCGACGAATGGAACGGCGAACATTCGCGAAAACATCAGGCTTTTCGAGCACTTCCCCTACAGCGGCGGAAAGTCTGGCGACCAGTTCCTCGGGGGATTCAATGGGTGCCTCATACATAAGAGCCTTCAATCGTCCCCAAAAAAAGAAATCGAGGGGTGAAATATCTGGCGAGCGAGCAGGCCAAGCAACAGGACCACCTCGACCAATCCATCTGTTCGGAAATGTGATGTCCAGATAGTTGCGGACGTCTCGTACGTAATGGGCTGGCGCTCCATCGTGCTGGAACCACATGACCCGCCGGATGCGTGGAGGAACAACGTTTAACAGGTCTGGCAGCACATGTTGCAGAAATGTGAGGTATGTTTTACCGTTGAGGCGTTCAGGAAGAAGGTACGGTCCGATTAGGTGGTCTCCGAGGATTCCTGCCCAAACATTGATGGAAAAGCGTCTCTGATGAGCATGTGGATACGTAGCATGTGGATTGACATCCGCCCATACATGTGCATTGTGTGTGTTAAATGTACCTTCACGTGTGAAGGTACATTCATCGGTGAAAAGCACACTTCGTCCAAAATGTGGATTTAGCGCGTTCTGCTGCAGAAACCAGCGGGCGAATTCAATACGATTTGGATAATCCCCTGGAGACAGTTTCTGGACTCGTTGCACATGAAACGGGAGCAAATGTTCATCCTTCAGTACCCTCCAAGTCGTGGACTGTGAGGTATCCACTGTTCGTGTACTTGTACTTGGCTGCGCCGCTACTACATCCAGAATGGCTTCTGCAACAACTACTGATTCGTCCTTTTTTGCACGACCTGCATTCGACCGGGAAGCGAGAAATGATCCCGTCTCACACAACTGTCTGTGCAAGCGCTCGAAAGTTTTGCGGTTAGGCAACCGCCTGTTAGGAAATCGCTCTCCGTACATTCGTTGTGCCTCTGCACCATTTCCATCTGCCGCTCCGTAAATTAAATGCATCTCAGCCTTTTCCTTATTCGTGAAGGGCACCATCTTCCGATTCATTACTACAGCGACTTACACTTGACTCACCGTTCAGTGGTTTTTATGCCTGAATCGTGTCGAAATTTTGCATACGTGTTCTTCTTCTTCCCCATTTGACATTTGCATACTTTCTGTTTCCTTCTTCACCCGGTGACTAGCGTCAGGAATGGAGCTTTAACGTTTGCATGAGCGACGTTTCCAACTGTGCCAGTGCCTTTATGAGTGAATTCCGACTATGCAGTCCTTGACGAAAGTTGTATTTTTGCCTCGTATCACAGCACAGAATCGTTGGGCATGGTTAAGTAGTGCAAACTGAACTATGTTCAGAAGTTGAAATTTGAACCCCCTCCCCTCGCTACTGAACCACGCTCAGCGATTCAGATTTTGAGCTGAAAATTTAAGTTTAAGTCTAAGCTTTAGAAAGCATTTAATGAGACACAAAAAATAACGGTATAAAATAGTTGTTCGTTACTCCAAAGTCTAAAGCGCCCTCTATCGGAATTTTTTGAAAATTTTCTTTAAAATTTATTTTCAAGAAAATACTGACATAAAGAATAATTTTAGCAAAACGCGGCAGTAGTTAGAGCCTAATCTACGACACAAAGATCGGGAATAACTGATTTTTGTTCTGGGGGGAGAAGGGTTTCAAATTTCAAATTTCAGTTTACGCTACTTAACTACTCGTTAGGACTCAGATTTTTAGATCAAAATTTAAGTTTAAGTCTAAGCTTTCGAAATCATTTAAAGAAATACAAAAAATAACGTTAAAAAATAGTTGTTTGTTACTCCAAAGTCTAAAGCGCCCCCTATCGGCATTTTTTGAAATTGAACTTTAAAATTTTATTTCAAGAAAATACTGGAATAAAGAAAATTTTTTGCAAAAACCGCAAACGAATCGACCAATTTTTCCATGTTTTATAATCATTTGAAATTTCGGACCCTAAACTTTAATGCCCCCTATCTCCTTGGGAATACGTCTGGGACCCTTAGTCTCCTATTTAATATTATTTGTCTTTAAGTGTACTATAACCCCTTAAAGTTCTGCCCATCTTTTATGAATCACCCTGTATATATATATATATATGTAAATCCATAAATAAATATTGAAAAGATAAGTTTAAAAATATATACGATAATAAGAGAAAAAAAAAACATAACGTGTTTTGCGCGTATTATAAAATCTGAAAATATGCATGTAAAGAGGAAATTTTGGTGAAAATAAATAAATAATATTGTTATCTTTAGACTAAAACCAGAATATTTGTAAAAAATATTGACTAAATTAAAAAATTAACTTAATAATTTAAAAAATTAAAAATTTTCTGGTTTTTTAAATATTTTCAAAGTACAAAATCAAAAACAAAATAAAATCTTACTTTTTTCTAGTTTTGAGTTGTAGATGATACAAAAATGAATACGTGGTGAAAATCTCTTTTGATTGTCATGCATAGTCTATTAGTAACACTGCACGCAAGACGTGTTATGGTATACGCAAGACGTGTTTTTTTTCTCTTATTATCATACATATTTTTTAACATTTCAATATTTATTTATGAATTTACAAGTATATATATTTTTTAAATATAAATTTAAATATGAGCTCTATATTTAACTGAAGTTTTATTTTTATTTTTGACTTATTACACAAGTTTTTAACTAATGTTATAAAAAAATATTTTGTTTGTTTCAGATTCAATAATTTTTAAGTAATTAAGAATGCACTGCTTAAAAATATTAATTTGAACAAGCAGATTTTTAATAATTCACACTTTTCTTCTTTACACATTTCCATTACAGTATGATTATCTTTAGTATTGTGCATTTTACTCATATTTCGCCCGACGTTTTATTAAAGATTCTTTGTTTGTAATCTTTCAAGTTTTCGTATTTTATTAAAATGATTTTGAAAAGCAGATCCAATTTCAAATTTAATGAAAATCGATAAAACATATTTAAAACATATCTCGATATATAAAAAATAACGAATTTGCATTTTAACTGTATTAACGACAATGTGAGTAACGTACGTAAATATTTTGAAAAAAAAAAAAAAAAACCTTCAAAGAATACAAAAATTGACTACAATAACGTTCTAAATGAAAGATCGTGCTCCTGTTATATCCCAGGATAAGTTCGAACATTTCCCTGTTAACGAGTTTTAATCAAAACGAACATTTCTGTTCTCTTTATGTGTCCTTCAACAACTTAAATATATAGTGAGACAAGTCTTAACATTCAAATTCATTTATACTTACATTTGTTGAAGTATGTGATTCAAATATTTTAATAATATATATTTTTTAATTTATATTTTCATGCTTTTGCATTAATGAATCAATCTATATAGGCATGGTGCATGAAGTCTAACAATTTGCATAGACTCTCAAATTTTGTATCGTTTTGTTTAAAACGATTCACATACAAAGCAATTTGAACGATTGAATGATTCACATTGAACGATTCACATTCAAAGCAATTAACATTGAGACTGCTACGCGGTCCCAGCTCGCTTTGATCGCCTGCCAATTTTTATTTTTCTAGTAATTCTAGCCGAAATAAATACTGCAATAAATCATTTGAACATATGAAATTGACAATTTTTTAATGTAAAAAAGTAATTGAAAACTCCGTTGAAAACACAACAAAAAATTCATTTAGTTGATGCTACTAATGGGCATATAAATCAGTTAAGTACTATGAGAAAAGGATCTTGGAAACATAATTAGTTTAAAACTTATTGTACATATAATAATGTACAGCACGGCTTAAATTCATAAAAAAAAGAAAAAAAAACTATGTGGTAGGAAGATAGTTTATCATCAATGATTGTTTAAATTTCGTTCGACATTTTACTATTCTAATTTTCTAATTGATTATAGATTTCTGCAAAAGAAATTATTTTTACTTCAATAAAAGAGCAACAGATGGCAGCAGGGGCACTCAAGAAAGTTTATATTTTATTATCTCCGATTTTTTGTGTGAGTGAAATTCGTAAATAAATTCTAAATAAGAGTTGAGAATTCATTTGAAATTAACAATATTACTCATAATTAAAATGAGGAATCATCTCAGACGCTTTGGAATACGTTCATATTATTTTAGTTTTAATAATTGCTCGCTTGAGTTTCACTTCTCTGACACTGACCGCCATATCGGAGGCGGAGCTAACACAATCTTGTCTGTTCATTGGCCTGAGCTCTGGAAACTACGGTTGTTGCCAACGATAAGGTAGAAATTCAGCCCTATTTCCGCGCCACGTAAGACAAACATATATATAGATGCTGAACACAGTTAAGTCGAGTGCCATTGTAATAAATCTCCAATGATTTGAAACTTTTTTACAAAACATGTCATGCAATTTAGCACATTAATAATTTTTACTATAGGTTTTTCTCGCATTCCGTATTCGAATATTCCTACAATTCTTATTTAAAAAACTTTTTTTTTTGTCGTACATAATATAGTACATAAGACTGAAATTCAACGGAACTTTTGTAATGATCAGGTTGTTTGTGATATAACTTTAATAATTCTGCCAATAATCTGTTGATTATTATTTATGATTAGCTTATTCAAACACGAGATTTGATGTTACAATTTTAGGTATTATACTTTAAGGTAGAAGTTACTGATAAAATATTTCAGTTGAATATTGTGACACACAATAATTAATACAATGTCAAAAGAAACTTTTAAAGATCTGGAATTTTACGATAAAATAATAAATATCATAAATCCATTAATATCTATAATTGTCTAGATGCAGAATGTATTTTATGTCTATTTAAACATTTGTGATTATCATTTACCAATATATTTTGCATTTAAATGAATGTATATAATTCCAAGAAAATATTGTATTTTTAATGTTATTCTTATTTTATTTTTGATGTAAAACTGATGTTAGAACGACCAGATAGCACGCAAGGAGAAAATAAAAATCCGTCTATGTGTCTAATATGTTCAGCCAAGTGCGTTGGATAAAATATGTTAGCAAATTCATAAACGAATATTATGTAAATTGTTCTTATAAACCATAAATAATAGAAATAAGTGTTGTTTTGAATATTTATATTAGTTGTATTACGACTTATAACATGCAATTTACTGGCAAAAATATGCTGGAAAACATTTTCAATTATAGACTAATAATATTTCTTACATTAGTCGCGAAAGTATCGTGAATGGAAATGCGGTAAATGATATTTCATATGAAAATGTTTTACATGTCAATTTCATAAATATTTTTTTTGACTTACTCAATACATGGACAATTCGATATGTCATATGTGTATTGATGATTTATATTGCGTTTTTATATCTCGAATAAAATACATGAAATAAAATATATAAAATAAAATAACTGAGATTCAATTATTTTATCAAAATGCATCTATTCGACAATATTTCTTTTTTTTTTAAATAATTTGTGTTTAAAATATGCATTTCATTCTTAATATATATTTCAGTTATGCTATTCAAATTCCAACAAAACTGAAGATGTATTTAAAAGAATTTGCTGTAATATTCAGTCAGAGAAGTATTGACAACTTATTGAGTAAAATGAATAATTTGCAATAAATTTCGTCAAGTTTTATTGAAAATATATAGTTTTAAATTTTGCTGAAAAGCATCATAGCTAAATAGTTATCAATTTATGAAATTGTGAGATTTTCACGTTTCTCAAAGCGATTTAAATCGAATAAAACTCCAAAAATATTAAATTAATCCATAATTTGAAAATTGTAAAGTATGTTTAAACTAACGTAAATGCTATATTTGTTCGGACAACATGTGTTTTTCGATTTAATTTACCTTATATGCAGAAAAGCACAACATATGTTTAAAAAAAAGGGGGGGGGGAATGTTATTTTAAAATATTTTTCAAAATGAAAGATAAAAATATATATATATTCTATAAGATACTTAATATACCTTAATCCGTGATTAAATTATTTTACATTAGTATGAAATAAGTGCAAAACCTTTTTTTTAATGAATCTTCCTGTGAGGTATGCAGTCGTAGCTTGTTCTTTATCCAAAATTCTACAACTTTAAAATGTAAAAATAAAAAGTTATCAATATATATGAAATGATATTTCTATTTATTTTCTTTATCGTATCAACCATATCATTCATATTTATCATTTTCCATTCTTACATGGAAAGAAAATCATATTTTTACAACTGTGCGTATTTGATATAAAAATGACAATGTTCACTTATGTGCTTCTATGCATTGTAATACAAAAAGTATTCACACATAACAATTATAAAAGTTCTTTTTTAAACAATATGTTTATTTTCATTAGACCAAAAGAAAATCAGTGTTAACTAGTCATGCTCAATAGCGAAACACTTCATAGAAACATTGATAATATGAGAGATAAACTTTATTTATATGTAATATTTTTCACACAAGTAATAAAATTAATCCATAAACATTAGAAATGTTACATCCAAATAGTAAAGAAATACTGTATTTGATATAAAAAAGACAGTATTTAAAAGTAAAAGATGTATTTGTAGGCATTCTAATACAAATTGTCTTCACACATAACAAATATAAAACTTTTTTTCAAACAATATGTTTATTTTCATTCGACAAAAATAAAATAAGTATTATCTATTCATCCGCACTAGGGAAAGTCTTTATCAAAAACAGATTAGTATTATCAGCGATCGACTTTATTCATATGTAAAAATGTTTACACAAGGAATAAAATAATGTTTCATCGAAATAGTAAAGAAATACCTTTTAAATTAAATAATAAATAATATTTTACAGCTTTTAAAATGCAATAAAATCATATTATCAAGGCCATGGTAAATTATTTGTGCAAATATTTTTCATTTCTGTACCCAGAAATGAATTGGGTACATAATAAATGTCAGATAGATATTAATTACCTAAGAGGTAAGAACAGTGTAATTAGTCAAATTTCTAGTACTCTTAAGGCGATTTAGAATTTAGTCTCTAAAAGTGAAAAACATTTTCACGGAGTAGACTGAGCTGTGTTAGTTTTTCAAATTAAATAATGGTGCAGTTTAGTTAAATTAGAATAGAATTCTCATTTCTATATATGTTTTTGAAATTTTAAAATTAGTATTAGTAATACACCAATGCTGAATATCTGATTCATAAACAATCGTTTTAGAAGTAGATCAGAGTGAAAGAATATTTTTTTTGTGTGTTGAACTTTCGTATTGGAAGTTACAATCTCTACTTCTTAATTTTTTTTATTCTTCGTAAATTTAACGTATATGTATCAGTAGATAATTGTATGTACTAAAGTTTGTTTTATTACTGTTATACGTTAGTGTACGATAAAAGGGTTTAACATATATATATTAAAATTTGTTTCCATAAATATATTAAAACAACTTTATAACTTGAAAAAAAAAATAAAACAAAACATGTTCACTTTTATATATTTATTATTATTATTTCTTATTTCAATGGAATGAAAATTAAAATATAATAAAATACATAAATAAAGTGTTTATTACATCAAAATGCAGGTAATTATATCAGATTTTTTTAATTTCATTGAACTTGGAATTAATTAGAACAACTCAATTATGAGCATAATCAATGCGGTAAAACGATCACGCATTCACGACATAATTTCTGTTTTTCATAGGCATTCGTTTGCATAGAGTATACTTTAACTGAACAATTGAATCGTCTATTTTAGAAAGGACACAAGTCACATTTTTCAAATTTTACAACATAGATACAAATAAAACTGTCTATATGGGAGGATTTTTTGTCGTTTGCAATGCTTTGTTTCGCACGTTAGGAAGGATAATAACTATGCACACTTTTCAGATTATTTGGATGAAACGGGTGATTTCTGTGATGTATTTTAGTCTTGGACATGTACCCTTTCTACGCTTTAATAGACAATAAGTGCACAAAAAGTGAAAAACATTAAAATATGCCTCTTTTGTGATTTTTGCCATTGAAAGCTTTATTCTGCATTGACAGGTGTTGTAGTCGGTCAATTTACAATGCTCTCGTAGAAGGACTTTGCATCGTCACATACATATTTCAGAACATTTTAGATACCTTCAGTATTTTTTTTTTCGTTAATAGTGTTTTTATCTTCAAAGGATCGTTGATTGGGAAAAGTGAGACAATCAGTAATTGGAAAAAGGGCACATATACTGATTATGTGCACTCTAAAAACGACATTTCCAAAACTGAGCAAAAAATACTCAAATCTGATTATGTCACATAGTCAAAATGGTTCCGAATCAAAATTACTCAAGTTTAAAACATGTATATACTCATTTCTGAAAACATGCACACACTCAAGAATAAAACATCATGTGCTCAATTTTGAGTATGTCCATGTTTCAAAAATGAGTATGAACTGACCTCTATGTGCTGAGTTTTGAGTATCTCCATGTTTCAAAAATTAGTATGAACTGACCTCTATGTGCTCAGTTTTGAGTATCTCCATGTTTCAAAAATGTGTATCAACTGACCTCTCTGTGCTCAGTTTTGAGTATCTCCATGTTTCAAAAATAAGTATGAACTGACCTCTATGTGCTCAATTTTGAGCATGTACATGTTTAAAAAATGAGTATGAACTGACCTCTATGTGCTCAGTTTTGAGTATCTCCATGTTTCAAAAATGAGTATTAACTAACCTCTATGTGCTTAGTTTTTCGTATCTCCATGTTTCAAAAATGAGTATGAAATAACCTCTATGTGCTCAATTTTGAGCATGTCCATGTTTCAAAAATGAGTATGAACTGACCTCTATGTACTCAGTTTTGAGTATGTCCATGTTTCAATATTCTGAGTCTTTCTGGTATTTCAGAATTGAACGCATTGGGTCGTCATATTTGAAACAAAAACTTTCATAACAAAATGAAAACATTGATTTGCTCAGATTTGAAAGTGTTATTTTTCTCAGTGTGGCCTTTCTTAAATAAACATATTTTTCTAACAACCATGCCAATGAATGGAGTCGAGTTTGAAATGTGCCCTTCTGAAACATAATGCGGCTACCCCAGTAGGATATATTATATTTTTTCCAAAACATCAATTTAAAAAAATTTGACTTCTGACCTTTCTAAAATAAAGGATTCAATTATAGATTTATCATTGGAATAAAATGATGTATAAATGCTTTAATCAATATGTAATGAAAAAAAATACATTTCTTAACAGAGCGAAATTGTGTTAATACATGTTTTTAAACAAATTAACAAAATGGACGCACTTTCTATTTTATACATCAAACTTAAAATTTTTTCATGATACTTACTTCAATTTCCGTTTAACTATTATCTAAAAATATTATAGCCACTCAAAATAAAGCTTCAACATTTGTGTTGTCTGTAATCTATTAAAAGTGCAGAAATATTTGCCATATCCTCTCACGATTAAGAATAAAACAGGTTTCACAGTTATTTGCTAGAGATATAAACAACTAGAACTGATAAGGCTTAAGATTTCGTTAAGATGTGTTCGTTAGGCTATATATGTAGAATTACCGTGGCCATTTATTCATTTACTCCCGTTTTTTTTTTTTTTTTTTAACAAAAATCATGAAAACTGTACGTTATTTAAACTTCTAAAAAGATCAAGTCATTTTAATACAATTCAATATAATTAACGTTGAGAATAAAAATAAATGTGTTAAAGAAATGTATAATTTGTTAATTTTTCAAACGCATATACTTTATGTACCGATTTTAGTAGAAAAAAATTAAAAACAGACATTTGTTATAATGTACTAAAAAGGGAAAATGTTTGAAAGAGAATTGATTGAAATAAATACCATTTAAAAAAAATTGCGATTTGCTTTTTATCAGTTTGACAAAATAAGTAAAATGGATATACAAGTTTAACTCAAGCTTCCTGGAAATAATAATAATAATAATAATAATAATAATAATAATAATAATAATCACCATTTTACTGAGTATCGATCCCAAATCCAGTCAGTCTTTTCTCGGATTTGAAAGATTGCGAATTTACCAATCACGGTACGATTCAATTGCAAGGCATTAGTTTATTTCTGAAGTAATCAATGATATTTACGTGATATCACATGTCATGCCATTTACGTACCCTTATTTGGCAAACGTTTTGCCTCCTGAATGTGGTAGAAGACAATTTTAAATGTATTTGTTTACAGAATATTGTATTGTTACCTGAAACGCTACCAACAATCAGGACAGTTGTAGTAGAGGGAGCGTGTTAAAATTGGGCTGATAGATTTAATCAGAACGACTATACAAATCAATTTAAATAAAAGCTTGTAATAATAAAGCGTGAACACACCTAGGCACAGACATGTATACAAGTTTAACGATTGGCTGAAATTTAAGTGGTTATTAGCTTATGCGCATTTTTGAAATATGGTAGAATAAACTCATGAGTGGTTATGGAAATTTATTATAGCCTCGGTGTACTGAAGATAAAAAAAAAATTTCACATTGTTTCGTAAACATTTAAGAAAAGTCAATATCAGAATAAACAGAAACCGATTTGTTACCAAAAACAAAACGCAGCAAAAATACCCTAATATATATATATATATATATATATATGTGTGTGTGTGTGTGTGTGTGTGTGTGTGTGTGTGTGTGTGTGTGTGTGTGTGTGGAGTTTTTACGAAGATGATTTTTTATTCCACGAGAAAATGGCAGTTTGTTGAAGATGGTGCATTATTGAAGTCGCAATCAATAATCATGGCGAGGACGTTAGGCAATAATGAGACACAACAAGAGTTTCGTCAATAAAGAGCAGTTAATTTCCGGATAATTTCTTATATTAATGAACAGAAGCGATGCAAGTAACAGTTCCCGTAGTATCCGGTATAAACTTATAGCCCTCAGGCTTGACGATGGCTCAGTACATCGTTTAATAGATCGTAAAGAGCTGTTATGAAAATTCTCCGTGACTTCAACACCAGATAACCATTTGGTAAGTACTCCCAAACACGACAAAAATCTGCTCTCCAAATGCCTGCTAGCGCATTTTGTTAATCGCGCGTAGGGTTATTGACGACGACGTAACGAGGGCATGATCCAATGAGTGAGAGCCAAATTCAAGCCAAGCGAATGAGGCGCGAGGGAAAAGATTTAACAGAAAAGAATCCCCCTCGTAGCCGCGCATTGATTTTGAAGTGAAAATTACCCAGCGGCTTTTTAAAACATTCGAAATGACAAAAGCGTCTCTCAGAATTTTATAGATTGGGGAGTTGATAAAATTTACGAATTATCTTAAAGTTTTAGATTAAGATTTGGAATAATATAATTATTAATATACGGGTTATTACTTTTAAAAGGATATTAAATAGGAATAAATATTATTAAGAATTAAGGAAATACTGACTGTGTCAGAAGTTAGTTTAATTTAAAGGACTAATGCGAAACACATGCGAAGGAGATAAATTGTGTATATAACATATATATATATATGTATATATATATATATATATATATATATATATATATATATATATATATATATATATATATAAGAGAACTTTTCTGTGAAATCTATTTGTGTAACTGATTTAAGAAAGACTTTGAAACCGGTCTCGGCCCAGTCCTGGGTAACTGGTCATAACTGGGTAACATGCCAATATTCTCCCGTTCAATCGGTCATTCCGAGAATTATCCCAGTATTTTGTCCTTCCGCACCTACGGATGAAAATCCCTCCCTACAAGTTTTGGAGCATTCGAAAACAGGAAACCTACTCAGGGTTTTACTAATGAGAGCCACACAGTACGTATACCTTTGGTTCGTGAGGTATATGAGGTTTGTGATTAATCATTCTAAAAATTGTTCTTCAAATTAAAACAAAAGATTTTTAAATGTGAGTTTTACGAAAATTTCAAAGAAAATAGAAATGTTTCTTAATCTAAGAAACATAATATAAACACGAACAAAAATATACTATAATCATTTCAGAGTTACCCACTTTCAGAAAAAAAACATTCTTTATATTTAAAAACCTCGGAAAGCAATATATATTTGAGATTTATAGAAACATTTATAATAACAAAGTATATTTTGCTGTCACGGATTTTTGAATGCGTTTCGGAGTATTTATTACAGTGTATTAATAAAGTTTTTGTAACCGGAATTTTCATGTTGCTATCAGTTCTCAATTGGACAATTTCAGCTGCGTAACGGGATTTAAACATGCAAAACTAACTAAATAATACTGATTTTAATGTTAATATTAATTCTGTTAATTTAGCATATCTGTCTCTTAAACAGGTTTTGTTGAACATGAAAATGTTTATTTGAGAATTGATAGAATCCGAAAAATCTATTTTTCGAGTTGAGAAAATTAGTTACTATAACGAACAAACTACTAGAAAGCGTTGCCAAGTATCAGTGGCAGCAACAAAAGCTTTGTTTTTATAGACACTTAATTAAGTATCGAAGATATATTGGTTTATGTATTTTCTGAAGGTAAAGAAAACATTTTGGAAACCTAGGTAACATCTAAACTGTTATTGCATATTTTTGCTCCTAATTATATTATATTTTACTAGCAAGCTACGTTTGCTGCGCTGGTCAGTTTCTACAAATGAGCCTTGAATAAAACGAAATATATGGTTTAATTTGACCTTGTATTTGAAAGCAATCTGTATATTTACCTGGAATATCCTTCCACATTACTGTAAAATGACGTGATTGCGCTATTATATTTTCTAATGTGCAGTCAAAATTTTAGCTGTTAAGGACCAACTCTTTTATTTGGTCATTTACAGTTAAGGTTTGCTAAAGAATGATAAAACTATATGCAATATACTAAAACCATCACTAAAAATTATCGAACTAACAATGCAAACTAATTAACAAAATCCATTCAGTAGAAGTTTTTATAAAGGCTAATCTTTTATAATCGGGTTCATCTGATTATAGAACTTTTCCACGTAATTCTAAAACAGAACAATATAAAATATACTAAAACCATCCTTACAAATTATCTACTTAACAATGCAAGTCGCAAAAAATACGCCCAGTAAAAACTTTCAAAAAGGCTAATCTTTCGGAATCGGGTTCTCCTGACTGTATAACCTTCACACAACTGTTTGACTAAGCAGCGTAGAACAATATGTAGTACATTAAAACCATTCCTGAAATAGCATCTCACTAACAATACGATTCTCATCAAAATCCGCCCACTAGAACTTTTTCAGAAGGCTAATCTTTCATAATCCGAATCAAATACTGAAAAAGCTAATCACACAACTGTTTGACTAAGCAGCGTAGAACAATATGTAGTACATTAAAACCATTCCTGAAATAGCATCTGACTAACAATACAATTCTCATCAAAATCCGTCCAGTAGAACTTTTTCAGAAAGATAATCTTTCATAATCCGAATCAAGTACTGAAAAAGCTAATATTTGATAAAAAAAATATCACCTGATTTTCGAATTTCCCCCTATAATTCCTTTCTTTTTTTAAATAAAATTAATAACAGATTTTTCTTTTATTTTTCCAGCTGTATAGCAATTCAATTCTTTCTGCATCAAAAAAAAAAAAAAAAAAAAAAAAAAAAAAAAAAAAAAACACCTTTTGGCTTAAAATCAAATTGTTTAGGATCAAAAGTAAAATCAAAATCGCCAAAAACAAAAGATAAATCGCGAAATATTGTTTCGATAGCAATCTTGCCCCTTGAATAATTTTTTAAGCATTGCGAACATTCCCAATCATGTTTAAATTAAATATTTTCGTTTTATAATATTCTCTCATCAAAACTCTTTTTTCTTTCTTTTTCTTTTTTTTTAAATTAATTTAACACAGTTTTTCTTTTATTTTTGGAGATGTATAGCCTTTTCATTTCTTTCTGCAACAATAATGATCGCCAAAAAAATAGCAATGGTAACCTTTTCGGCCAAAATAACAAAGCTTTCTATCATAATTCAATAACTAATCTACGTAGAACGTCGTGTTATACATATAAACCTTCCTCTTGAATCACTCTATCTATTAAAAAAAAAACGCATCAAAATCCGTTGCGTAGTTTTAAAGATTTAAGCGTACATAGGGATATAGGGACAGAAAAAGCGACTTTGTTTTATACTATGTAGTGATTAGATTAAGAAATATTTGTCTGTTTTTTACAATATACTTTGATTTTTCGCAAATGTTTTTGCTCCAAAATATTTTTTTTTTAGCGTACGCCATATATTATTGTGATAAAAAAATGTGTGAAGATTTTCCAATTGTTTTCTTGAACGTACTTGTATCTGTTAAATTCAGTGTTATGCAGTTTTTCGTAGTATTAATTTCCTGTAAATTCTTTACACAAAAATCTTTTCTAATATTAAAAGTTTATACGATGGTATATTTTCATTTTTTAACTTCGACTACTACTAAAAAAAAAAAAAAAAAAAAAATGAAATTTAAGTTTGAACACATTGATAGTCTAAAAAAATCCTAAAACTACATTTTTTTTTTCGTTTCAGAAATCAATTGAGAATTAATTTAAAAAATATTTTTCATTTTATCAAAGTAAGATATTATTTAACTGTATGAATTATAAACACACATAATTAGTTTCTAAAAATTACTAAACTGAAGATTACAAATGCTTGCCTAAATATGCGTGATTGCAAATTCCTTAAAACATTAATAATTATTGAAATTCCATTCTTCTTATCGTAAATATATTTAATTTAATAACGCAGCGGCCCCTTAATAATTAATGTTCTCCTGCATGTATGGGGAAGAATGGGACAATAAAAAAAGTAGTTACAATAAACGCTAACAAGTAACGTTAAGGGGGCTTAAAATCTATTGTGTACCGTGGAGGTGTCACAAACCTCAATGACTTAAAAGATCGCATATCACAACATTTGCGAAACATCACTCCATGCGTCACATCCGCAGTGTAGCACGTCGTGCAATGCATAGATTGTGTCCTTTAGCACAGTGTCCATGTGGAACCTGAACATGATCGGCACCGTCATGCGATAGCTTAACCACATTCACTGTGACATTTTCCAATAAATTAGGAACTATAAGAGAGACTATAAGAGAACTATGGCAAACCACTTGAGAGCACTGCAGCAATGCCAACAAGGCTATTGTCAGGTGGATCACAGCCAAACTGTGATCAGGCGAATATCGCCCCGCACCCAGGTACTAACTAGTCAAGCTAGGCAATTATGAATGTTGAAATATTCACTCCCAATACAATAAAATTTGTTCACAAAAACCTTACAGCAATGTCATTTAAGTGTAATTATTATTGTTAACAATTTAATTGTAGTTATTATTAGTAACTATCTCTCCTACCCATGTGCGCAATCACACCAACCCTGTAAGGACAGATCGCGCAAAATAACTTTCTTGGTTTTATTACAAGTGTTCTATTAAATTACAACATAACAACAAAATAGCAATGGAAATGCATAAAAAACAAACGAAGTAACAATTATTCATGGATAGTTTGGCAAAAAATTAATATTTAGATTTTTTATAGCTATTCTTTTGAATTGTGCGCAGACTATCCTAGCTTTACCTTACACCTTCACTATCGCGTTTGTTTCACGGAAATTCATTACAAATTTTTCGCATGCGACGTTTCGAATCACATTCATTTGAACACGCCTTACATATTTAGAGTCTTATGGTTATAGAAGTCTTTGTGATCGTACCGGACCAGATGCAAAAAGTTCAATTAACCATAATAAGAATAAAACTCATTAGTCAAATTAATAATAAATTCAAAAAAAGTCATTGCGCTGTGTTATGCGTGCCAGCGGGTAATTAGCCTTCACTTAGATAGGATGACAGAAGATCACCCCGTTTAGACTAAGTAACCATACAATATAATTAATTTCGCTTATTTAGTATTTCAAGTTATTAATTAGGATCTAGGAATAATATTATGCAGTAAAATAAAAGAGATAATAACGCTAACCAGTTTGGGTAAAGATATGACCAACATAGTTTAACAATTAACTAATTTATTTACAGTTGTATAAATACGAAATAAGATTACTATAAAAAAGTATAAACATAGAATGATGAATTAATTTCATCCAGCCATGAAATAATTAATTAGGGATGTTTTTAAAAGGAATAAATCATAATTCTTTTTAATCTTACATTCTTAAATATATCAAATAAATGTTCTCATGCAATACCTATCTGAAAAATTATGGAAAGGTACACAAACTTAAAATTACAAACATAATTCATACCTCAATTAACGATAAGCATCAAGGAACATATCAGGGCAGGAAATCATCGATCGATATCTAAGGATGTATACCACAAACTCTTAATTTCCTTCACTTAGAAACTTTACTAATAAGATAATTATAACAGAATGATCACTTAAATATTTAATTATGAGTATTAATGAACGTAATGACTGTAGCGGAGGGGGCCAGCCTCGGCATTCGGGTTCTCATATTTCGAGCTAAGAGGCCCACCGTGAATTAAAAACCTCAATGCATTACTGCATCTGCTCTGCATTTTCATTTCAACTTAACCAGGCGCCTTCTGATGATCATCTGCTTTGATTCTCCAACCAAACTCTTCAGAGTAGGCGAACCGCACATGAGTATCTGAAAAAATTTGGATGGATATTGGTCATTAAACCTTTTTAACATATATTACTTCGATCCAATCCGAGTTGGCATGCCCCCACCCTTAAACTGCACTGGTCAGGAGATATTCTCATTTTTTGGTTTTGCTATATATTGAGACACCATTCTGATCCCATTCAGAAATGCAGACACCGGGACTCACACGAAGTGTAACGAACAATCGCCATAAAATATGTGCAATAAAACCTTCACGTTGGGTTCCACTGAGCCGTTTACGACCAAATAGTCTCGTAAAACTGTCCATCATTTATTGGAGGAAACCCGTGAAGTAATTGTACTATAGAACACTTAAGTTTAATTAGACCTTATTATAGATATAGACACAATAATAATATATAGGGGAATCCAATCTGTTATTAGAGTAAACAATCATATACTAATTATTCACAATATCCACATTAAAATGTAAAATAAAATTTAAAATTAAATAAATATAATAAATATAGATTTTTTGTTTGTATATCTGTTATAACAGAAAGGTTGTGTAATCCTTCCGACACTTGTATTAGGAGAAAAACAGGCTTAGAACAACGAAAAAAATTTCAAACCTGCTTCTTCTCCTAAGACGCTAGTCATGTTGGTAGAGTCATCTCAGTGTGTGGCGTGCGTTATAGTAAAATGCCTTATAATAAATTACCGAAAATGCCGAATATAAAAATTGGGCATTTTCTTGAGCATTTCAGAGTTTTGTACAATTTTATTACAAAAGCGACCATCCCCCCCCCCCCTTCTTAAACCCTAAGCTTATGTTTTGACCATAAATTGAAAAAATACATAATTTGAGTTGAATGGCTATTTCCGTCATCTTAAAATGTTAAAATACCCCATAATCTGTTTAAACATTTTTTTTTACTTTATTATAGCTAATGCAAGAAAATTAAAAAAAAATTATTAAAAAGTATTTAATCTATTTATTGTAGGATTAAACTTTGCATGTACTTTTTTCTTTAAAGTTCATTTTTCTTACGTGCATATATATATTTTTCATATATATTGTTTTTAAACTTAAACCTCTGCTTTTTCATCTCTGCTGCACATTTTCTTAAATTATAATGTGCCTAAGCTTTTTTTTATAAAATTTACCAAAACACGTTAAAAAATGAATTAAAATATATTTTTTAATGTATATGTATAATAATAGTTTTACAGAATCATACGAGTTATACTCTGTTTTTCTACAAGTCTCAGAGCATAAAATAATAAAGGTGTTTGGAGATATTTTATACTCTTATTTAGATAGAACCACAAAAACGGAAAAAAACTAAAAAAGTTAAATAAATATAATATTACTAATGTTTATTATTCTAATGTGTGTAATTAAAAATATCTGTGGGTATTTTTATTATATTTTAGTGAAAATTGTATTTATATGGGCAGATACTTAAATTAAGATTTTTATCGATTATAAAAATTTTCTATCTTTTTAAAACATACATATTTTTCTAAATATTATATAAAAAAAATATCCAACCATTGAATAGTTAAATTTAAAAAATTGCTTTTCTGGGGCATTCATTTAAAACCATAAAAAAATCTTAATATTATGGCGGTAGAATAAATATTAGATCCCAAGGAAAATAAAATGAAAAATATTATTTATGATACTTGTTAGATTTTTGAGACATATTTAGAATAAATTATTAAAAGGACATAAAAATAACAATTCCATTTACAAAACATATAAGTGGTAGGAGTTAAGTTTTAAAATGTGATATGAAACTATAATATGAAAATATGAGAAAAAATATCCAAATAGTACATGGGGTCGTTTTTCAATCTGAATGTTAAAACATGGTTGCGCTAAAAATTCTTCAACTTTTTTTTTTTTTTTTTTTTTTTTTTTTTTTTTTTTTTTTTACAATTATTTTGTTGTTTATTTTAATTCGTAAAAAATTAATCGATTGAAACTTTGTAAAGCGTTATTTGATTGTAATAATGTTAGCGTTTATGAAGAAGTATTTTAGTTTATTTGCTGCAGGCAACTCTAACATGTGTTTAACAGTGATAATTATCTTATTTAAACGCAATATCCTGCCATTAAATGGTGCCAAGATTAAGCGAAGTTTTCTGTTCGAAAGTAAAAAAAAAGGTGTATTAGTTGACCTCTATATTACTCTATGTTTACCTCTATATTGTATTAGTTGACCTCTATATTAGTTGTCTCTATTCTAGTATAGAGACTTAATTAAAAATTTTAAATTTTCCTCTTGCGAAGAAAAAAATTAAATTTAAAAATAATGTATGAAATAAAAATATGCGGTATACTACTTAGGTACACTTTTGTTGGAAAGTAAACCCTGATATAAAGATTAGTAGTAAGACAAGATTTATGTTTCTCTCAATGTGGCAGCACGGTCAAAAAGATGAATGAAAACTAACTTCTTTAGAAACGCATTCTACATTAAACATTTTTATGTTTTTTTTTTTTTTTTTTAAATATATATATATATTTTTTTTGGAAGACAAAAGATTTCTTTGTGCTCATAAATAAAAATTCTAAAATCAATTTTAGTACAACAAAATATCCATTATTTAACCCAGAACAGTAACAGTAGTTTGCTAACAAATAACTTCACAAACATATCTTAAATTAGTACGTTACTGTATAATTCTCCATTTATACTGTGTTTCGTAAATATATTAACCATTAAAAAAAAAAAAAAAAACGTGACGTGAGAGAAAAAGATAATTTATGTCCATTAATAAAAATATATCAAATCTATATTAGTATCAGGAATATTAAATATTTTTTGCCATTATTAACTGAAAGCAGTAACAGTTTGTTAAATAAAACCGCAAAAATTTTTGTACTGTAAATACGTTTCTCCATAGTTAATCTCGTATACCTATATTCGGATACTTCACAGTCGTTTCAGAATCATAAAGGGAATTATCAGTTTAAGCTTTCTAATTAATAAGGCTTTGGCATTCAAATTTCATAGGATTAATTTATAACTCGAAGACATATATTAGTATAACATCAGAATTTAAATATTTACATTGAAGTTGGAATTAATTCTACATCGACATTATATATTAGTTTTTAAGAGATATATTATTAAAAAGGGAAACTTAGGCTTCTATCAGTAATTTGACTGATAATATAAATTAGTATTTCCTACGTAAATCCTAATGAGACAGTTTTAATTATACTTGGCGGAAATTAAACTGTATCTTATGGCTATCTATTTTTAATATGGCATTTTTAGAATGGGTAATATAAATTACTCGCCAAGTTTCGCCCGGTACATGGAACCAGCTGTTATTAGGCAGCGTATAACCGGTCTTCGCCCATGTACATACTTTGTTATGAAAATAAACATTGTATATTTGGGCAAAACCCAGTTTTATGATAATCCTATTTAATTTTAAACAGGTTTCCATTACAGGTGGGTTTAATCTTAATGAAATAATATGACAGACGGGCAAAACATAGTTCTGTGTTTAGCCAAAAGAATAATAAACATTTTAATCCCCATTGATTAAAATTAATCATCTCATTTCAAAATAAAATCATAACAAAGGCACAAAAATTTAATATTTTTTTGCTAAAAGTTAACTAACTTTATTTTATCTATTAGAAAACTATTTTCTCTTTTGTTTTTTATAGAAAAAAATATCACTGCAAATAGGTTACACAAATTACAGGAAATAAAAACATTTCATGAAAAAGAAATATATATATTGGCAATTTTTAAAATCGAATAACGAAATAACGCCATTTCTGCAGGTTCTGAAATCTGACTGTTTAATAGCGTAAGATGTGGACAGGTGGCTGATTGCTTTCCGTGATTGAACAAAATTAATTTATCCATGGCCCTTATTTTATTTAATCACAATGGAAAGAATCACTTAAGCAAATTCACCGAATTTAACTGAAGATATCTAGAAGAAAGCATATTTCAATATCTCTGAGGATTTTTTTACTGGCTTTTTCACAATGATAAAGGTGATGTTTTTTGCAATTTAAATAATAATAATAATAATAAATTTCTGCAATTACCCTAAAATGACCGACTTTAGTGGTATTTTACTATTTCGTCAACCGGTAATGAAAACTATAGAACAGACTATGTGTTTTATTATAATAAATCTTTATATTATTGTAAGACATAATAAACTTTTTAAATAATCAAAATATTAAAATCTGATTACAGACACTGCAAGTATAGCTCTCATTATTTTAAATGATTTTCCTCATTATAGCTTTTAGAAATAACTATGTTGCTAAAATATATAATTTAATTTTCAAGCCATAAAACTTTGCATGCAATAAATATAGATTGTTGCGAAAAAATTAGACAGTCTGCCTTTTCCGTTTTATTTGTTCTTAAACTGGCCACATTTCAAAAGAAATTTCAGGGAAGATTATAAAAACATGAATTAAAGTATCTAAAATCTATAATCCATGATAATAACATCACTTTATGAAGATAAAATAAAGTGTTGGAGATAAGTTTGCCTTAGGAACTCTATAATTTACAAAAATATAAGTGTTATAGGCTTAAACGAAAACAAAAACGCTGTGATCAAAACGAAAGGAAAACTACAGAATCATGAGAATGCTGCATCAGTTAAGGCGATAATCTGCCTCGGTCACTTGCGATTACTTCTTAGAATATATATTATATATTTATGCTGCTTTCGGGACAGCTTTCGTTAAACTATATTTAAAATAAGATGTAAAATAATATCCAATGTTTCGTTTTCAAATAAGATTAAAAAATTTTACGCAATTTTTTTCTAGTATTAATAAAATATTTTCTAAGTATATATATCATCATTTTATTAGGGGGGGGGGGGGATCTTGGAATAATGGAACAAGTGGATTTCCTCGTGATAAATTATTTCAATATTCATGCTTCTATAAATAAATAACAGAATCAGCCTTATACAAGTATATGTATTGAACTTTTTTTTTCATTATCTGTTTGCAGAATAAGAAGCAAACATTTTAAAGCTTAATTGTTAAATATATTGTTTAATAAATGCTTTTTTTTATAAAATATTAACTCTTTTTTTGCACTGTTACAAGCGATTATGACGTATTTAATTAATGTTATTCATTTTCAATCTTTGTTTTGTTTTAGAGAAAAATGGACAATTTACAAAATGTTTAAAATGCAGTTAAAAATGGTTTATGTACTAATGGATATGTCGGAATATGGAACGTCGAAGTGATTATATGTAAACTTTGTCATGTTATTGCACCTAAAATTTATATTAAATGATAAAATGTGTATACAAAAAACTTAATATGACTTTTTTACATGTGTTAAAATGAATAATATTGTACTAAATTCAATTTCAATAAATGCATGATTACGTAAATAAGATCATAATTATTTTTTTTTTGGTAAATTGTACAGAAAGTTTAAGTTTTTATGTAAATCTTTGTTCCTTGATAGTATAACAGTGTTTATATAACTCTTGAATTTTACCATTTAGGAAATATTTTTGTTTAATTAATGTGTCTCATTAGGCCTATCGCATGTACCATTAGACCCGAGAGTTACAATGAATTAGGACAGCACTTTATTTAAAGATTTAAAACGATTTCTCTTTCAATAATTAAGTTATGGATAACATTTTTAACATGATAATAAAATAACTGTTTAAATTAATTTTCTGTGAAACAATATCTGGGTATTACACATTCTGCAGCATTAAATGTAAACCATGTATGGTTAGCCTAGTGTATTCCCCTAATATAAAAATGTGAAAGTAGGAAAAATATTTATTATTTAAACAAGGTTTAAATTAAAAGAAAAAAAAAACTCTTACTTAATGTTTTAGAAAATTATGTGTAACACAGCTAAATCATGATCTAGTTATTTTATTTTAAGGATAATAAAATCTGTAGATAATATATGCAGTATCCGAGTGTTGTTACAAGGATGTGAGTAATGTATGTTCCGATTGACCAAAAATTCAAGAATAACTTTAAAATTTAATAATTCGTAAACGAATAAAGAGGTTTACACCGAATGGGTGGAAAAGCATGCGGATATTTTATAACGAAAGCAAGAAAGAATGTTTCGATAAATGCAAATGCGTGAGCAAAAAAGAATGCGTATTTATTCATTTTATTGAAAGATGCCATACGTCACTATGTGCTGCCATACCATAAGAAATGTTTATTAATGTTGTGAACGGTACTTCGTCTCGTCTGACAGCTACACTCTTAGAAAAAACTGTAAATTTATGAGCGTTTTCCCTTCAATTTTCACGGGCAACAGCCTTATTTGATGAAAAACGGTCTGATCCACTAAATAAGCGGTCTTATCCCTTAGATACTTAGAAAATTAAGAGAAATCCACATATTCTTACAGTTCTAGCCCATATGTTAGCAAAAATACGGAACGACCCCATACATTGTACTCCGCTAGGGTGTAACTCTTCAGTTTACTCGTGTTTCGAAAATTTTAACCTGCCAAAACAGCCATTCTGTGATGATTATCTAACGCGCTACGTGCTACGGAACAGTAAGCAAAGTGTAATTGTGTTTTAAAGTGCTTTATATCCTGTGCATTATAATGCTATATTAATTTGCCCCGTAAAATTACGAACTGCACAAAATGATGAGCATGTTTTTTTTTTTTTTTTTTACGGTGTATGACTGGAATCTATGCTGCCAGCCTCTGCTCGTAATTTTACTGCAATTTTTTTTACAGTGTATGCTGTTGAATGACAGATGGCATATTAAAGCAGGTGCAAGCGTATTTGTAACTTGTAAGCTACTTTTCACTTTTAAGTGAATGCTAGTCATGAATATACTATTTAAGCATTAATTTTTGCTTCCCCATACAAAATCAGGCTTTTTTACCGTCGGTTCGGTGCAAACCGTATCTTTATATCTTTATTCCTTTTCGAATTATCTATTTTTAATGTTTTTCCTGACTTTTGGATTGTAGCCTTACGTACAATTATTTACTACGTTCGTATTATATACATTATGTACCTATTTTGTGTACATTCATTATAGATAAACTAAGATTGAAACGAGAATGTAGTCGTCAGGGTATCAAAACCATTTTTTAGATGTTTGCACTATCTATTTTTACAGTTATTAATTGTTTTAGAAAAGAGAGAAAATGCATTGCATGGGAATAGATTAGAATATGATTTACAATTGTGATGAAAAACACTATTAAAACTTAAATAAAGAAAATCATGAAAAATATTTAATTATTTGCAAAAATATGAATCAACGTATTCAAATTTTTCTCACTCTGCTTAAGTTTATCCTTTTGTAATATGTACACAAGTTGTAAATGATTAGTTAAAGTGTATACATTTATACCATTCCTAAACATATTGAGAAATTTAAATATATGGTATAAAAATGTGATTTATTTAGTCAATAGTTAAAACGATACATTTGATTATTTTTAGAAAATTCCATGTCTACACTGTTAGATAATGCAAAGATTTATTAATATCCAATGCCAAGTAAAGATAATGCCATATGCAAACTAAAATCATATAATGTATACATTATAATAAGGTAAATTTTTGGGCGGAACGAACTGGAGAAAAAAACAATAAAGCTTTAAAGCAGAAACAAAAATTAGAAAATAGACAGGAAAATAAAAGATTTCCTGGAACAATATATATGACATATTTCAGAGTTTCAACATTTAGATACTGTTCTGTGGTGTTAGCAGGTACACCATATCCAGTGATTCTTAGGAGATGGAGGGGGGTTCATTTTATCTTGTTGTACACAGCTGAGAAACAATTGATTCAGTCTTATTTTCGCATATATATTTAAAATCAGCAAAAGTACTCATTAATGATACATTTTTCTCATGTTGAGAATTTTTTATTATCAAGGTTTTTGTAAAAAAAAATATCGATGATATGAATACGTTCATATTTATGTAATTTTTATAAACTTACACAATGAAATGTAGTGAAAAATTATGTTTCTTTCAAATGATTCTGAATTTTATTACTAATTTAAAATAAACGTATTTTTGTTTCAATGCAACAAATGATAAAATATTTCTATGTATAAAAGAAATTGTAAACGTTTTATATAAAATAAATTGTTCATTGACTCCATTTTGTCAATTTGTTTCATGTCAAATTTATCCTTTTTTAACTCTGACAGTGAATTAATATTTGTGGTTCTAGAGAATGCTCTTTATTGTTCAATGCTTAATAGTATTGTGCAGAATAATTACTTTGTGGTCGATTAAACATAGGAAATTATAGGTATGTCATTATTTATTAATTTGTAACCACACCCAGCTGGAGGAAAATAGAAGATAATTATATATTTATTTACTGTTAAAGGCATGCAAATTATTTTATTAAATTCTAAACTACTTAATTATAGAAGTATTAGGAACAACAGTTCCTATCCGACATTGTCTGTTATCCAAGATTTTCTGTTTTAGCTAAACGCAGAAGTGATACATATGTCTAAGTGAATTGAAATTATTTAGAGTATAATAGCATTCATATGCAAATTACAATGTTATTTCATTATTTTATTTCTTTTAAGAGTTTTATTGGGGGATACACAAAAGCGCTTCGATGATGATAAAAATATCTAAGCTAGTGTAATACTAACATTATCTCAATTTTGAATGCAATATTATTTTATATTAATTTTTTTTTCATTGTATATTAAATTTGTCTTCGTTGTATATTAAATTTGTCATCATTGTACATTTAAACTGACATTCTTTAAAAACACTTATAAACTTACATTATTAAATGGTTTAAATATGATATTTAGGTACAAGTTCCTTGCTAAATGAACAGATTTTTTAATTATATCATGAAAGTTTATTATTATTATTATTATTATTATTATTATTATTATTATTATTATTATTATTATTATTATATAAACTATTTTGATAAAAATGGTGCTTTACCTTTTAAGGAATTCATCCAGTTATTTCTAAATACATTCACGTAATTTTATCAAAAGTAAAATACAAAAAACAAGAAAGAAAAACCAAGCATTGATTATGAAACCCTTTCCAACACTAACAGAATATTGTAAAGAAATATATTTTTTTCCCTTGATAATTATTTTTCTTAAAGAAAAGCATTTCTGAATTTTCGTTGTGCGTGAGGAATATAGAAAACGTAGTAAGTATTATCAATAATTTACTTGCCCACAGCACTATATATGTTTGTGACATAATATATATATATATATATATATATATATATATATATATATATATATATATATATATATATATATAACCATGAATGAAACATTATCATAACACCGACTTAAACAATGAAATAATAATTAAGTATGTAATAATTAGTTGACAATGAAAGAATCCCCAACATACTGAATATGGAAACAAAAACATATTAAAAGAATAAGAAATTAAATAAAAATTGAATAAATGGAATTAAATGAATGAAATGAAAAAGAAATTTGTGGAATTTAGACAGAATTATCAAGTCCCAAATGCCTAAATACCACAAATAAAATGAAATGAGATGTTTCATCATCATATTAGCCATACATTGCTAAAAAATATGATTTTGGGACTACATCTCATAAACAATGAAGCAAACCAGTGATAAAATAAAAAATAAAATACAATATTAAAAAGGAAAGAAGCCATACTTATAATATACAGAGAAAACATTAAATAGAGTCAGTAAGTATAAAATCCATAAAGATTAAAAAAGATACCTGTGCACCTCAAGATCCAGCATGAAAACTCAACCATGACTAGGGAATGAATTGCAAAAAAAATCATTACATGTTGCCAGTTTTAGAAATATAAAATGCTTTACAATGATGCCAGAAATAATGTTAGAATAATATGGATTGTAAAGCAAACAGGAACATTAGTGCTGCCATCTATTGGTAAAAGTGAATATAATCTGAATCGAAAGTATTGGATGGAAATTAATGTTTAATAATTAAACCAAATTACTATCTTAAATGATACCAATTAGTTATATAATAAATAAATGAAATTAATTAATGGGTAGAATATCGAATTACATTAAAGTAATGGATGCATTAATGAATAATTCTATGTTATAAATAAGTAGTAAGATGGAAAAATTAATAATTAAAGCAACATAAAATAGTGCTGCCATCTATTGGTAAAAGTGAATATAATCTGAATAGAAAGTAATGGATGGAAATTACTGTTTAATAATTAAACCAAATTGCTATCTTATTGATAGCCAGTAGTTAGATAATAAATAAATGAAATTAATTAATAAATAGAATATTGAATTACATTAAAGTAATGGATATATTAATGAATAATTCTATGTTATAAATAAGTAGTAAGATGGAAAAATTAATAATTAAAGCAACATAAAAATATATGTACCATTAAATGACAAAAACGATTAAATAACTGTACCAAAAATGCAACATCAAATAAAATAAATTAAAATAAAATAATAAATATTTGAATTAAGATACAAAGAATTTAAAATTAATATTGATTAAATATTGAAATTAATTAGTCACAAATAATGTTCCTTCATACAAAGTTAAATGAAATATAAACACTTAATACAAGTGGTAAGGGTGGAACGTTTAATAAAATTAAAACATATTATATTAACATTGTAGAAAAGTAAACATTATAACAAGTAAATATGATATTGTCCACCATATGTATTAATCCAAATCATTAGATCAGAAACATTCTTAATATTAATGAATATAAATTCATTTAAATTAATTAAATAATGAATATGTAAATCTAACTAAATTAATATACATATAAAAATATCACATCGCAGTCCATTATAAAATGTGTATTATCAAACATTTGTGTAAATCAAAATGCCCTCCTTTTTTTTTTTTTTTTTTTTTTTTTTTTTATTAATAATATAAATTAACCATGCGTATTTTTCTATACAACTCCGCCACACACCTCCTCAATCCAGCGTCTACCCACCCAACCGTCCTATTATATACATATATTTTTTTATAAGATTATATGATTTTTTTATACATTTTTTAAACGCATGTGTTAATTTGGTTTTAAAGATTAAATAAGAACTAGCTATATATTAAGGAATATATGAATTTTTTTGGAAAACCATATTGTAATGCATCATAGATAAGTTTTTCTTATTGTTCTTAATTAGTTGAGAGGAACATAATCTTTTTATTCTATAAATATGATTAAGTAGTATATTACGATATACAGAATTATGAAGACATGATTTAAAATTAGTAAATGGATTAACTTTAAATTTAAATTCTTTACGTTTATCAAATAGATTAATTATTGTTTTGTTTTCTTTAAGTGTAATTTTAAGATCTAAAAAGTTAATAGTATTGTTGAAAGGAGGTTTTCCGTTAATTCTAAATTAGTAGGATAATCAACTGGAAATGTAGAAATATTAGTGTGATCAGTGGCAATTAAAATTACGTCATCAATAGAACGATATAAATGTATATTACTATTAATAAAAGTACGTTCATAATGATACAAGTATAAGTCTGAAAGTATACTAGATGTACATCCCCCTTGTGGTATACCGACTTTCTGTAAATATAACGTGTTATCATGCATTATATAATTATTATATATAATGAAATTTGTTAAAGTTTTAACATAAGCTGTATCTATATGAATTGCTAAATTAAGTGAATGATGATGATACTTATAAAATAATGCATTTATAATATTATGTAGATCTAATAAATCTATATTATTAAATAGATCTTTGAAATCATATGTCATTATATTGTTAACACATTTAAGATTTTTCAAAATATTGACGAGTTGAAAGCTATTTTTTATACAATGTGTATTGTCAGTGTATAAATTTGATTGAAAATTTTTAATAGATGTTTATTGGCTATATTATTATATGTATTGCATCCTATAGTTACAGTCCTAAATTCAATTGGATTTTTATGAAATTTGGGTATAAGAACTAAATAAGGATAATTAAAGTTAGTAGAAGTAATATTTAATAATTTATAATTATTGTGAATTTTACGATTGTTTACAATTACATTTTCATTAGTTTTTTTAAAGAATTGTTAGTAGAAATACAGGATGTAAGTAGTTGGTGTTAATAAGCTTTACATATGATTGCATAATTATTAGGAGATTTGTCAATATATGTTATTACATAGTTTTTTTGTAATATAGTAATTTGCTGGAACAAATGTTTTGTGTTAATTTTAACCATATGCGATATATTATGTTTTAAAGACGAACTTAAATTTTCAATAACCAGTATTTTCCATTGATTAAAATATTCAATAGGTTTACTATATGAAATTGAAATTTTATAAATAAAAATGTCTATATCATATGTAAACTGTTTTATAATAGAATTTACATTAAATTTAGAAGGAAGTCTATATTTAGTGCCATAACCCATTAGTTTTTGTAGTTCGTAATAATTCACAATATTAAGATTACCAGTGATTATATGTCCATTATCATTATTAATGATTTTTTTAGAGTGGGGTCATTGCATTTACACTGAAAGTACTAGCATCAGATGTATCTTTTGAAAATGTATTATAGTTAAAACTCTTTCTTCCTATTGTATTAGGATATTTAAATGTTTTTGAAATTTGAAGATTATTTATAGGAAAATAATAGTTTTTATCATTAATTATAGAATTAATATTAAATTTATTAAAGATTTGATTTGAAAAAAGTTATAATAATTTGAGTATCAGTGTTTTGAATTTTTTATTTTTTTTATTTAAATTAATGTTTAAAAAATTAGCTCTTGTCATAATTAGATCATAAAAAATATCAGAGAAATGATTTGAGTAAGATTTACTAAGAAATACATTTAAATATTGTACTATCAGTTTCTTTTTAATAGCAAAAATGTATTTTCGTATTAAAAACCAGTTGTAATTCTTAATATAGTTTTGATGAAGTGTATTGATTTGTTTAACAATAATTTTTTTGGAAATAACAACTGTAGCAGTACACTTTCCTCGCTTGTTACGTGTTGGTTTATGATTTAAATTATGATTTAGAGTAGGATAAATAGGAGAATAATCTGTAGTATTATTTGTTGAAAAAACTTTAACTGGTCTGTTAAATAATTCACTGTTAAGTCCATAAGGATAAATAGTGTTATAATATTTCATATATGAAGACTCCTTAAACAAACGTTCTGATTTAGTTTTTATTATTTGTATAATTTCAATTGTAGTATTTTTAAATTTATGTTTATGAAAATGTTGTATTTCTGCTGTAGACTGTAAATTTTTTGCTTTGTTCTTGTTAGTGTCTGAACGATGTTGATTAATACGTTTATGTAATGGACCTGAGGTTTCACCTACATATTTCAAATCACATAAGTTTCAATTTATACTAATATATATATATATATATATATATATATATATATATTACCTATTATTATTATTATTATTATTATTTTAGAGTAATGTATCTGATTTTAGTGCAGAATGTGCACTATGATTTTGCAATAATTAGCATAATAGAAAATATTGAACACCTATAATAAAAATACTTTTTTGCCCTTTATTAAACAAACCATTGGTAAGGAATTCGGCAAAATGTCCATAATATAAATGTTGCCACTGAAATCTTAGAGTTAATGAGCTACTGTTCTATAATTTTTAGATAGATAATGTATTTTATGTTTATACCTTAATATGAGTGTGTGTATACTAAAACTGCCAAATTAATTGCATATATTTATTCTTCTCTTTTCGTAAATATAATAGATGATTTACATATCAAACATGTTGAACCACATTCCTAGTGTTTGCCTGAATAATTACGTTACATGAAGTTAGAGTGACATGTTACTCGTAACCTTATAATTAATGAATTTGAAAACGCATTTTCTGATAGATGAAAGAACATAAAGATATATAATTATATGGTGTATCTATTATTCAGACACGTGAATAATTGTTTAACCAAACTACGTTGGTATTGTGAAGAATAGTTTTCCTTGAAAAGATTTTTTATTTCTTGTTCCGTCAATAAAAATACTTTATTTAATTGTATAAAATGTTTTGTAGGACTATAGTAATACTTAACATACTTTTAATAACGCAATTAAATTTGTATTTTCTTTATATTATTTTCTTTATTGGCTTCTGAAGTTTTTTTTTTTTTTTTTTTTTTTTTTTTTTTTTTTGTTATGGAATATTATCCGGCAACAAATTTTGTACTATTTATATTATTTTAAGGGCGAAAAATATCTTTTGTAATCGGGCTGTACACGATAGATGTGTAGAAAAAATCGTGCTTGAAAACTATTTAAAAAAAAACATCCACAAATAGAGATACAGTTTTCAAACAATCCTCATTTGAAAAAATATATATATTCTATTTGGCGATGTAAAAATAGAAAGTGTGCGATGTTTATAAGTTTAAAAAAAGTGCAGCGACATGGGAAATTTATTGGTAAGGTGGCTTCACTGTCCATATCGGTATTACTCATGGGTATGTTTTTTTTTTTTTTTTAAATAATTTAAATTCTATTCACACACAAATGGTTTAATTCATTTTTGAGTATATAGGTGAAATAGATCAAACATTGAGTAAAATACAACAACTGATGGCCATTCACGAAAATTTGGGAAGAACTTAGTTTTGGTGCTAGAAATGAATGCCCGATGAGTCCCCAAAAATACAGTTGTTTTACCCTGTTTTTAGGGGGAAAAGGGTAAAAATTTTAACTCAGGGAGGAGGAATCATTTTTTTTATTACATCGAGTGGGGTATTGTTAGTTATGAGTTTCCTAATTCTGAATCGAACGACACCATCTGCAAGTCGACACGATGATCCGTTACAAAGTTACGCCAGGTTTTACAAACACAAAGTCGACGATTTACCTCAGTGCAGCTAATATAGTTTTTTACAGAATTAACTTATGGTCATTCACGGAAATTTGGGAAGTATAAAAGAAGATCCGATGACTCCACCCAAAATAAAGTGTGTTTAGTGTGTGTGGGGGGGGGGGACAAAGTTGACATAATAACTCAGGGGAGATAATTAATTTTTTTTAAATAGATCAAGTGGGGTTTCGTTTCTTATGTATGTTTTAATTCTGAATCGAAGTAAACCATCCGAAAGTCGATACGATAATTTATTACAAGGTTACGCCAGTTTTTATAAATAAAATGTCAACGATTTTATTTCCCCTCCTGAATAAAAATGCCCCCCCCCCCTTTTACACACCAAAATACGGTAAAACAACTTTATTCTGTGGATACTTATGTAATCTTCATTTTTAGTGCCAAAACAAAGTTGTTCCGAATTTTTCGTGAATGCCTGTCAGTTGTTTCTCTAGAAAACTATATTAACTGCATTGAAATAAAATCGTCGGCTTTGTATTTATAAAACCTGGCATAACTTTGTAACGGATCATCGTATCAACTTGTGGGTGCTGTCGTTTGATTCAGAATTTAAAAAATAATAGTAGACGATACCCCACTTGACCTATTTACAAAAGGTTGAATTATCCTCCTTGAGTTAAAGTGCCCCCTTTATTTCCCCTTAACAACGCAAAGCAACTTTATTTTTAGGGAGTCATCGAATCTTCTTTTCTAGTGCCAAAAGGAAGTTCTTCCCGATTTTTTGTGAATGGCCATCAGTTGAGCGGGTAGGGGCAAGAGTAGTGGTTGGGCAGTTGAGCGGGTAGGGGTATTACTAAGCTACATTTTTAACTTCTGAGATATATTCATTTGAAAGTAGATCAAATACACAAATCAACATATAAAACATGAAGTTTTTTTGCCAATTTCTTTGTAACATTTGAGGTATCTTGAATAACAACATGGCATTACTAGTGATATTACTTTAATGATATAAACTTCATATCTGGTAAAAAGTTCTAGAAACATCTGGGACAAAAAAGAAGCCTGGGATATGCTGCTACCTAGTCACATAAGAAAAATCTTATACGTAGGATATTATAATATACAAATTTATTTCACCAAAAATGTGGCTTAGCATTTTCTTGACCCGACCCCCTCAGTTGTTTCTGTAAAAATATACAATAACTACACTGACGTAAAATTGTCGACTTTGTATATGTAAAATCTGGTATAACTTTGTAACGAATCATTATATCGGCTTGCGGATGGTGTCGTTCGATTCATAATTAAAAAGTGCATAACAATACCCCACTTGACCTACTTAAAAAATGATCGCCCTCCCTGAGTTTCGACCCATTTCCCCCATATAAACAGGGTAAAACAACTTTACTTTTTGGGGACTCGTAGATTCTGCAATTATAGTGCCAAAATGAAGTTCTTCCCAAATTTTGGGTAATAACCATCAGTTGTTCAAAAAAAAAAAAAAAAAAAAAAAAAAAAAAAACCTCACTTTTTCCTGAACTAAATATACTCGTGTTTATGTAGCTGTAAACATTGCAAGTTTTTTACAATTTTATTTTTTAAGAATCATTTTAGCCTCAATCGCCTACAGCTTTAAACACAGTTTTCTGCGATTAAACAAAGCAAATTATTATTGAAGAATAGTGATATCATTGAAGTTATTATTATTAGCATTATTATTGATTATTATTATTATTATTATTATTATTATTATTATTATTATTGAAGAATAGTGATATCGAAAAAGCTTAAAATTTGTAATCTGTGGAAACACGTGACTGGTGAATTATTTGTTAGCAAACAATTTACAATAAGTTTGAAATTATTGTAATTGTTCAAATATAAAAGGAAACATTTAAAGAAAAATATGTCAGATCATAATGAAAAATACAAGTTTAAATGTGAATTTTAAAACTTTAAACTTAAATATTCAAGATTTTAACTTAATCATACATATTTTATGAATTAAATCTACTTTTTACTTCTATGAAGTAATTTACATTTAGAGATAAAATTTAAGATTTATGTAAACAAAAGTATGCAGTATTTTAAAAAGATTAAATTAAAAAAAAATAATACATTCTGCAAAGTGTTTAGCATGAATGTTCGATAACGATAGAAGTACGTTATAATAGCTCTAAAAATAAAATTAAAATGTTGAAATATACAATAAAATGTTAAATTTATACGTTTAAATATGAAGTGAATTCGAAATTCTGAACATTAAAAGACAGAAAAAAATATAATGTTTACACAATAGAAACGGTTGCATTCTTACACTGGACCTTCCGAATGCAAATTGATGACGTTGCCTCTGCGCTAATTATGCTCTCTTATATAGCTGCAACATTTTTCAGGTATATTCTGCCGCATTTCTTTGGTGATTTGAATTATATAATAGGTCACAAAGTAGTTTTGCCGTGGTTTAAAAGGGATGAAACACCTAACATTTCGGCCATTTTCGATTAAACTATAGAACTACTATACCATATTCTGCAAATGGCAGCACAAACCGAAATATCTTTTAGATGTTATCGTACACACTCGCTTGCAAATCAGGGTCTTTAGATACCGACCACGAGCCTACTGATGGAAATAATGGAAGGGATATCAATGTGATATAAGGCCAATATTTAAGGTGTGATGTTTCAAATGTTGGTAGACAATGGGGATCATTTAAGAGGATCAGGCGTTTCGTTGCTATGTGATTTATCAAATGATGACTCCTATCGTCATCAGTGTTGTTTCCCCATAATTTACTATGAGCATTAAGATCCCCTTGCAGAGGAATTCTTTACTTGTACCCTTTTCCAGTAGCCATTCCTGAAGGTCCTCATGTAGAGATGATGATTGAGGAGAGTACTGGTTACCAATTGTTAGTATTCCTGAGGTTGTTTGTATATTTATAAAGATGGAATGGTTTTTTGCATAACCTGTGTATGGCGTATAGATGTCGTGATATTGCGTGATGATATGGCGTATAGACACTTTCCTTTCACTATGTGTTCGGAAATATACATTAAATTATGCGTTTAAAATTTTCACGCAAAATGTACTCCTCTGTAAAAAAGGATAATAGTTTAAGATATAGTCTAATTCCTTTGCAGAAGCAATAACCCGTAACTGGGGAGGGCGAAAGATAATATAACAGGGCACGTTCGGTCTCAGATACCTCAAAAGTTTGGGATTCAATAAATCATCTTTACTTAAATATTACTAAGAACATTTTCTGATGTGTACTTTGAAGATTCAGCATAGACAGAAAATAGAAAAAAATAGGAAATGTTTGCACAGACATTTTTATAGAGTAGTGTATTTTTCTACAACAAAATTTTAGTAGACTTATTCAAGATAGTGCAGTCTCAATTTAATCATTATTATAATTTGATATTATTGATAATATACTCTGGCACAATGAACATTCACCTTTTTTTAATAATTAATTTTATAGGGAAACTTTACGCATAGGAAAAGTTGTATTAAATTTTGATCTCTAATTAGATAATTTTAATTGCAATATACACTACCTTTTTCAATTTTTAACACTGTAAATTTGTTCTCCAATACCTGGAACAATATTCCAAATTCGTTGTCATTTTGCTATTAACACTTTGATTACGGGGCCGGGATAGTTGTCGTCCGAACGACTATTTGTTTTATTCTATTCGTACCACTTTTTGAAAACAATTCTCTGGCATACATTTATAGCAGGGTATTTTCAAGAAAAATCTACCACAAAAAAATTATTTTGTAAATTGTGACACGGTTGAGTACAAAAATAGTCGATAATCCGACCAGTGATCAAAAGTTTAATGACATGACATAGTTTCCGCAGAGCATAAAAGTCAACATTAAAAAAAAATAATAATAAAATCGTATTACACTATAATTTCTTCGTCTTCTAATTCATGTGTTATTGAAGATTTTTATTTTTATTTTTATTAATTGCACATATTTCTTTACCAACATCACAAAACGTGTTTATGTTTCACATTCATAATTTGTATTGGGTGTTTTTATTAGCATAATATTTTTGTAGCAATATTTTTTAAGGGTATACTATTCGCAGTCAAACCTTTAGAATATTCAATAATTTCACATTCACAGTGTATATTTGTTTTAAATGCATTCACTTCAGGGATGCTAACAATTGCTAATTCAAAACTTTTCAGTTCATGGCTATAAAGACATAAAAACACAGACATTTACTAAGAATCTATGTTACATTATAAAACTAGTCAGGGAATACAGAGGTAACAAATAATGCATTCTTTAGTACAAGGAATAAAACCTAATATGCTGTTTCGGTTTATTTTATTAAGAAACGCAACGATTATGCAATTTGAAATCAACATTCAGAGAAATTCCTTGTGAGGATATGAACCACGCAAGCGACATTTGATATAAGAATTAAACGTAAATAAATTGGCAATTAAATTCTTGAATTTAAAAATTAGTGAGGGAATTATCAGGTAGAAAGTGTCAAAATAAACAGAATATTTATTTACTAAGGTTAACAATATATATTATATATATTTTTTCATTTACCTGTTAAGAGTCTTCGCTTGTAACACAAAGACATTCCCAGGCTGATGTTAAGTTAATGGCAGTGTTCTCTCAAATTTATCGTTTGTATTTCAATATTTTGGAAGGAGTTTTTTGCATGGGAAATCTCAAATCAATGTCTAACGGTTAGTATTTAAGTTTAAGATTTTGGTTTCGGTTATTTTTTAAATGCCATTTCTGTTTTTGGAACCTGTTTCGAAAGTGAAATTTCGACATTAAATATCCTATGCAAAATAATAATAATAATAATAACACATACAATAAAACAAATATTAAAATTTTAACGAGAAATGGGCCTTAAAAAGAATACGGTCTTATCATTAGCTTGCGAGTTCCTTCGAGTAACTAACTTAGGCTGTTAAGGAGGCTATATTCATTATGAGCATATTTACATTAATTTTTTCAAAATTTCCTCATATAAAATACGTACAGTATTTAAACTTACATAATACAGCTATCCTACACATATATATCACTCTGTAACAACTATCAATTTTAATGTATTCTTATATTTGCAATGCGTTCGTCAATGCCTCTTGAATAATGCAATGTTCAGGAGCTATCCAGTTAGTTGAAACGTCCATTGTTTCAAGTTTGTGAAATATAAGTCATTTGAATTTTAAATAATAACAATCTACAGATAGACAATAATACTATACAGATCTCTAATACCATCCCGATGGGAGTACTTTCATGTATATTCTGCAGTGAATATAAAATGCATAATCAAATGTCGATGCGACCGTTGCATATTTACAATAGCCAGATAATCCTAATACGTAGGTTCTTTGAACGTGACTGGCAATGCTGAGAATATAATTTCATATATAAAAATAATTGATTTTTTTCTTATTTTAAATATATATACCTTTTCTAAAATAAATCTGTGAGTTAATATAGCATGTATGAGTTTAATTCAGGCTATCAAAATGTATATACAAGGTATGCACTCTCAACGGTGGCCAATGGCAAATTGCTAATCCGTTAGTCATAGACATATTGTTCCAGTTGCAAAAATGTTTTACATGAAGTAAAGAAGTATTTTAAATACAATTTGGGTCAATAAAAACATTTCTTAAAAAGTTACGAAATTTATTTTTTTATACGGCCCCTCGGTCCTATAAGTGATATTTAGTAAAGATTTCCTATTACACTAACAAGTAAGACAAAAAATTCCCATTCATCTACCACAAAAATTGACCGAATTATGAACCTTCGAATTACATGATTTATACCAGTTTTCTGCATCTGAACACAGATGTGTTGAGCCATGCTGTAAGGGATCGTACACAAAGTGCTTAAAGAGTTTGAAGAATTAATTTCGCGTATATCTGCATTTTAACTGAAAGTAGTCACATCGTACAAGTATTACGATCTTGATAATTTTTGTTAATTAAGTTTCAGATTGGTTTAAATAAGTGTATTTTAACATATGTTTCATTTTGTAAGGAAATGAGGCTGTTTCTTTTCATGATTTCTTTTAACGAAATTTGTGTTCATTTTTAAAGTTTTTATTTAACTTGCAATGTTCGTATATATGTATTTCCAGTCCATAATTTGTACTCGAATTTTAATACACTTCTAAATATCCGATCGAGGCTAAATTATGCATACTTATGTAAATCCAATGACAGTGTAATACTATTATTATTTTAGGTGTGTACCATTTATAGTTATTTTAGAGGAACACACACAAAAAAAAATCGGATTCATTACTGTCGGAATACAAGCAGATTTTTTCAATTAAAATCAATAAAATTTATGTAAAGTATTGAGATGCACAATAGCTTTTTTCCAAAAGAAAGTGCGTTGCATTTATAATTATTTTGCATGGCCGCACATAGGAAGTCAGATATATTACGATGTATGAGCAGAGATTGCTTGAAATGCGTTTTAATGATATTATGTTTTATTTCAAATTTAACTTTTCATTAAAATAATGACGTGAGTATAAAATATCACAATTTACTAAATGGTGTTTAAAAATGTCATTGTATGTTAATGACATTTTTATACACAATGTAGTACATTGTGATATTTTATACTCACGTCATTATTGTAATAAGTTTTCATGGTGTAATCGTCCAGCATTTATATTATTTATCTTTTTAGTTTTTCAAAGCAAAAAAAAAAAAAAAAAAAAAAAAAAAAAAGATTTTAAACAGATATTGTAGAGATCAAAATGAAAATGCAATTTCTACTTGCTAAACAAAACATAAAGGGTAAATAGAGTGAAAATTTTTGCTATTGGACAAGAAAAATGAAGTAAACAACTTTCTTTGCATTAACACAATTGTTGTGCTAAAACGTAATTTAAGCTTTATTTCATACTGTCACATTAATCATTCAAAAAAAAAAAATAAAAAACGATTTTATATGTTAATTTTTAATATATATTTAATATTCTCGGCAATACGCGAACAATGGGAAATAATGAAAATGTCGTCTTAGCGTAACTATTCCAAATTCGGAACGATATTGGTAAATCTAATCAGACAACAGATATCGATTTCAGCGTTATTTGCCGATATAAATCACATGACATTACACGATATTTAGCTGTAAGGGGACCGATTTGATCAAAGTTCATTTATTTTAAATTTCATAGAAATGAAATTTGTTAAACAAGTTTAATAATTATAATGATAGTACTTTAAAATTCAAACAACTTGTACAACAAAAATAGAATCAATTTTAAAAATCTATATGTATTTTAAAAAAAAGAAAGAAAACATAAGAAAACAAATGGAAAACAAAATTGGAAATAATGTTACTTTATTTAAATACAAGTTAAATTATGGAGCAACAAGTCAGATATATAATTCAATATATAAATGATTCTGGGAAACAATTGTCCTTTTGTATAAATGAAAAAAATATACATGAATAATTAAGTAAAAACTAAAAAAAGCAAATATGCAACATTTCGATCATATAAAGATATTTTTAAATAAAATTACACAAATGTATTTTTGTGATCTTCCGCAAGAATTATAGAAACTCTAAATTTTGTTTTTATATAGTTCTTAAGAAGAGATTTATCTTTAGGAAATTAAATTATGCAGAAATATTTAACTTATTTGACATTTTGATGTGTTTAATAAAGCTTGAACAACTGAGCATAATTTATAACAGACTTATTAGCTTTTTATGAGAAATAATAATAAAAAAAAAAAAACTTAAAAAATCACAAAGTATTATTTCATGGTTTCATAAACAGAGTGCAGAATACATTTTTATCTGAATAATATAAAGAGCATTTTTATTTTCTGTATAAAATAAAAGTATGAAATTTTCACTTTATTAAAAAATGAACAGTAAATGACATGAACAAAATTTATTTTTTCTATTAAAAAATAATTGAAAAACAAGCAATTATGAAAAAAGAGATATATTGTTTTATATTTTCCTAGAAAATATTTTATATTTAGAAATAAATTTTATATTGAGAGAAGTTAATTATATTCAAAACTGTCTTAGTATTCATCAGAGTTATTTTTAAATCATTTGTAATATGGTAAATTTTCGGAGGAAAATCTACCAATAAAATGCCTTATATATTACAGCATATTAAAGAAGTTATTGTATGGAAAAAAATTAAATTTACTCTTTGTTAGTTTTTTATTCTACAGTTTGACAGTTTTTACGTACTGCTTGTTAATAAATAAAAATTAACGAAGTTAACTAATCGTAAGTAGATTATTCTCTTTGCGGAAAATGAATCGTTAAATTATAATGGAATTATTAAAAAGGGATTTTTTTAAGAACAGTTATATATAAAAAATATACTTATGAATGTAAACGCAAATCTCTTTATTAAAAAAAAAAAGTTAAGCCGCCAATTATTTTTTATGATAGCAGAAAAAAACATTTTACAAGAACACATGTTTCGAAAATAGAATCATATTTATAAATAAGAAAATAATTAATGGTTAAACTAATGTTTTTGACATCAAAGCGACGTTAGAAAAATGCATTCTTTTTTATATTCTTTTTGTAGTGTCATTTTTACAATTTAATTAGTAAATTAAAACTTATTTAGAAAATCGGAGTAAACATGATGATATTTTTTTAGTAATACACTATAGATTTGAAAAGAAAAATACTATTTTAGTTTTGTTAATTAGACATCAATATATATTTTTTCAGTATTGCACCATTGTCTAGAAGATTAAAAAAACAATTTAAAATAAAAATGTGAATTGGATAAAAATCTATTATACATATAATTTTTTTTGATGGATTTATAAAAATGTAATTTTCGCGAGAAAAAAAATTTTTTCTATGGGTATTTTGTTTAAACAAATAATGCATTTCAGCTGTAATTCCTACTTACAAAAAATGTTAAAATATTGTAAAACATAATTGTTTAAATATTGGGATAGTGAAATTCTACTAATTTGTTTTTCTCGCCAGCATATTACACTGACATCAAAGAGTTAATTTAGAGCTAGTTATTTGACGCTCACTATTAAAAGAATTTTTTAAAAAAAGGTAAACAATTTGGTTTCTATGAATAATCATAAGTAACTTCAATAAAATCTTATGAAAAAATTATACCCATCTCAATTATTTTAATGTATTGGATACGTATACGTTTGTCAGGAGGAACTACGAATATCCCACTTTGGAAATTTGTGTGAAATTTATTTCATGTTCGATGATCTTGAATAGTTGGTACAAAAATAATGTTATCCATGTCTAGGAGATGTCGTTTAGTTGATTCGTTAAGATGGTGGGCAATCTGAAGGATGGAAATGGGGTTATTTCCATCCATCACAGACTAAAATAATGTTGTCTATGTCTAGGAGATGTCTTTTAGTTGATTCGTTAAGATGGCGGGCAATCTGATAGATGGAAATGGGGTTATCACATGCTGGTGCTGCTAGACGTCTTAATGTGTCTCGTAATGTGGTTGAAAGTCTCTGAGATCAAATTTAAACCAAAAATTCAGTATCAAAAAGACTTGTTCAAGACCGCTCATGGGTTACAACTCCTGTACAAGATCGCTTCTAGCTCTTTTGGCCCGAAGGAGGAGCATCCCTACTGTGGCTCAGCTCATTTCAAATCATCGTAAAGAAGCAGGGATGACAATAGCTGTGATTACGATGCATATATGTCTTCAGAATTAAAGACTCTATGCAAGACAGCCCGTTGTGTGTGGCCCTCTTAATCGACAGCACAGAAGTGCCCGTTTAAGTTGGCCAAGAGAGCACGTTACCTATAACACACAACAATGGGCTTCCGTACTGTGTCGGGACTCACACAGATGAGTCGCGGTTTGCTTTGGAGAGTGATTCCGTTCGTGTGCTGATCTGGAGAGAACAAGGCATCTGATTCTACCTACGTAACATTGTTCAAAGACACATTTATAGAGGAGGTGGAATCATGGTTTTGACTGAATCTGTCTTTTGGTCACAGTAACTTCAATGTGTGCCATTGAAGAATTCTCAATGCTGTGAAATATCAGGACGGTATCGATGCTCCGTTTGTCACACCGTATGGTGTGACTATTGGTGGTACTATTGGTGATGAATTAATCTGAATGGTTGATAATACCCGATCGAATTTAACCAGAATCGTTGATGAATATCTAGAGAATCAAGGTTGGGAGCGAATGTAATGGCCAGTACAATCTTCGGACCTTGATCCTATATAGCATGTTTGGGACTATCTCAGCAGACAGGTGGCTGCTGTAAGTCCTCTCCAAATTCATTAAATCAGATGGAACAAGTGTTGCTCCATGTATGGGAGTTTTTTCCCTTTGACAGTATGGAAAGTCAATGACACATACAAAGTAGTGCCGGACAAAGTCAAGTTTTACAAGTAGTGCCGGACCCATGCCTTAATAATTTTTTTTTCACAAAAAACTGCTATTTCTTATTTTTTTTTCATACAGTAGACTTTTGCAAAAAATGCAATTTTTTATTTGTAAATCATGCTTGATGTTAAAATTAAGAAACATTTGATAAATAACTGTTTAAAGCACAATTCTTCTAAATTTCATGTTTTTATCTTCATTTATTTTCAAATTAGACATAAAAGACTGGTTGTACCTTAACTTTTGGAAGCTACTTTATTTGGTCAAATACATATAATATTTAGTTCTTAAAGATGCAAACATGATTAAAGCTTTAATCATGTAATAGCTTAAGGTCCATACCATTGTAGAATTTTCAGACATTATTCACAATTTTATCACATTTTCTCACGCTTTACTGGCACAAAAATAAGACACAAGTATCCAGGCTTGTGTAATGCATCTGCACCAGTGTATGTTTGAAGGAATGAGGAATCGGGCGTTGATATGACCAACGATTTTCAGCAGCGTCTAGAACAAATTATGTGATATTATTAAGCCCATTATCAACATGAGAGATAGCAACCTAATGGGTAAAATAGTTTGCATGGTTGTGGTCTATGTAAAAATTAATATGATTAAACACAATATGGAAACTAATGTAAATTCATCACGCACTATTACAAATGAAAATAATGTTTAAATGATAAAGTACCACAACACAAACAAACGTTCCACAATGTTGTGGATTAACCTTCTTTTCACAACTTTATAATTTCGAATGATATACAAGAACGCACGCCCACATTTTCGCATTCCTGACTAAATCATCCGGCTTCTGCAATGATTTTGCGATCTTTCCCGTAAAATAATTGTTTCATCTTTTTCTTTAACCCATTCACGGTCAGGCTGTTTTCATATTTTTTACTTGGAAAGGGTTGACGAGGACGTGCTCAAAATCTTTATAAATGGTCAAGAGTTTCACATTGTAAAAAGTTTAGCAGTAACATGGTGGAATTGCTTTCCCCCCTGTAAAACACCTTCGGTAATGAATGGCCTATTGAAGTCCATTGTGGGCGCATCTGGTCAGACTTGTCAAGAGCACGTTCTCAGCGTGATTGATTTGCCCATCCCATTATAATCCCCTTTCGAAAAATTCCTTGCACTGTCTAAACAGATAGGTGACATTCTATTCACATTTAAGGAAAGAAACATAAAGGAAAGAAAAGTAAAAGAAATAGAAAATGTTATATTTCCATTTGATTTTAAAAACTATCAAATAATAAATTCTAAACTATTTCGTAAATAACTTGCATTATATTAATGAGTTACAATCTAATGTCTTTTAATATTTTATCCCAGTAGGGATATTTAATGAAACACTACATCTCATTCCTCGAATAAAACTTGATTATTTACTATATCATCACTGTAAATATAAGCTAGCGAAATAAAATCTTCTAATATGTGGTATCAGATTCAGTTAAATTCAGATATATATATTTTTTTAATTAAATCAAACCTACAAGGAATAAGTCTTTACGTATCTAAGATGCCTTAGATTGCAGACTTTCTAAATAAGATAATTGTAAAACAAATGGTTGTTATTTTTGTATTGTTATTTACTTTCATTTCTTTCTTTTCTTTTCTGTTTTTTTTCTTTTTTGAACAATTTATTTATTTATTTTGTAGCTTCGGGATAATAAGTCTCTTCAGGGATCGTGTTTTAGGTAGCTTTCAATACAAAAAGCTACCTATTGCAGCCGTTCGGAGGAAAGCAATTCCAAACAAATTTGGTATATTTTCACCGAACATGACCCCCATACCCCTAAACCACCCTCCGTTCAAATGTTGATTTATATATATATATATACAGGGGCCGATGCAGGGTTTTTTTTCTTGGGGGGCCCATTTTGTAAAAAATAAAGGTTATTTTTGTGAAATTTATTATATTTTTGTGAAAAATAACATTTTGTAAAAAAAGTTTAAATCCAGTTAATCAAACTGGAACCAAGCATTTATAAAAAGAAAAAACTTTTTAAAATCCTTTTGCCGAAGTTTTCCTCTCTGGTGAACTTGTTTGTTTACAAATTACACATTTTAAAACATCACAAAATAACAAATAAATAATATTCAGTTTTTATGGAATAGAATTTTGTGAAGGGGCCGGGCCTACTTTATCAAATTGGTTTTTGTGAAGGGACCTATTTTATCAAATTGATTTTTGTGAAGGACCCATTTTATCAAATTGATTTTTGTGAAGGGTTTCATTTTATCAAATTGATTTTTGTGAAGGACCCATTTTATCAAATTGATTTTTGTGAAGGGTCCCATTTTATCAAATTGATTTTTGTGAAGGGCCCCCTTTTTTTCAAATTGATTTTTGTGAAGGCTCCCATTTTATCAAATTGATTTTTGTGAAGGGACACCATTTCATCAAATTGATTTTTGTGAAGGGACCCATTTTATCAAAATGATTTTTGTGAAGGGACCCATTTTATCAAATTGATTTTTGTGTAGGGGCCATTTCATCAAATTGATTTTTGTGAAGGGTGTCCATTTTATCAAATTGATTTTTGTGAAGGGGTCCATTTTATCAAATTGATTTTTGTGAAGGGTTTCCATTTTATCAAATTGATTTTTGTGAAGGGGCCCATTTTATTAAATAGATTTTTGTGAAGGGGCCCTAAGTAGGCCCCAAATTGTTCCTGGATCGACCCCTGATATATATATATATATATATATATATATATATATATATATATATATATATATATATATAAATGAAAACCCATGTGAATAACCCATGTAAAGGCAGAAGATCTTTCAGAACATACTCCCAAAGTCAGCGTTTTTATCCGAAATCCGAGGCAGCAGAGCAAGAAAGGGGTAAAATCGTGTCCTCAGGTGACACGAATCGCTTATAACTCGATAAACAGTCAAAATATATTTTACGTGTACATACGCTGTTTTTGTGATGTAATTTTACAGTCATTTCTGAATACTGGGTAGAATGTATAGATGTCGATCTTAGCAGAAAACTTTGCAACTTTGCTGCCAGCTTGGTGACATTGTGTGTGAAATTTCGTGTCAAACACTTATGTGTAAAAATCCAGAAATTAAAATTTTATAAACTTCTTTAACTGAATTATGGTCCAGATTATGCGTGATGAAGTCATAAGATTTTTCACGAAAACAAAGATTTAAATAAGATTGTTTAACATTGAATGAGTGAATGAAGTGGTCAGCCATTGCTTTTGATTTTAGAGAGTTAATCGACACCTTGCATTTAATTCTTTATATAAGTTTTTTCTAAGAAAATGGCTTGCTTTGTGTCTAAACTTTTTTTGCATCATGCTTATTAATATACGCGTTTTTGTGAATTTTGTCATACGAGGGGTGATCTGTGGGCAATGACTGCTCAGTATTATCAACAGAAAGAAAAAAAAAGATTTACATTAGACTTTATTTATAAATTTTTTGTAAGAGTAAGAAAATATGAAAATTTCGCAACAATATTTTCATAATGTTGGAAAGTGTTTCACAATTTAAGAGCGGCACGACATTAATATTTCTTGTTAAAGTATTATAAGTAAAATTTCAAGCCTAGTTTTAAAACACGAAAAGATTTCATAGGTTAATGAAATATTTTAAATGACCAAAATAAATTGTGTGTGTGTGTTTTTTTCAAATAAATAGTTTTAATTTACCTATTTTATGTTCGTTTATATTAATAAAGCATTCAAGTATTAAAAAAAGATTTTAGACAAGTTTAAAAAAGATACACAGAATTATTTTAGAGAAATAATTTAATAAATAATAAATAAATTTAATTAAAAAAAGCCATATCATAACATAATATAACATAAATAAAACCCATCGTGAAAATAAAAAAAATGATTAACTAAAAAAGAATATTCTGTATAAATTATTAAAATGAAAGTTCTATGTTCAAAATCAGAAAACATTTTGTCTTTTTAAAAATATAAAAAAGAAAGAAAAGGAAAAGAAAAAAGAAAGAAAGAAAATCATATTTATTTGGGAATCACACAAAAACAGTGAAGTGACTATTAACAATATTCTCAAGGCGAAAATCTATTTTCTAACACAACCACAAATACATTTTTATTCTTAAATGCACGAAAGTCAAATCCACTTACCAAAAAATGAAGAATGGTGTTCGATTCTAAATCCTTTCAATAATCATGCCTGAGAATTTAATGTTTGTATACGTAAAAACAAGTCCGTGAATCTATTATAAAGTTTCGCATAGTTGAGCGGGTAAAAATGTTTTTTTCTACAAACAACATTAATTGAATATTGTTTGTAAATTTTTGTACGTATATTCAAATTAATAAATTTAGGAAACATTAACTAAAACTGAAACAATTAGTATTCATGACTATATAAAGTTCATTAGTTTTCCTAATACACTTTACTCCTATACTAGCCTTCCACTGAAAAATGTTAATGCTCTTTTAACATTTTTATTAAATTTCCATTTTTTTTTTCGTTTCACTAGAAATCATCTTTATTCTGAAAAATCCCTTCCAGATATTGCAATTCTAAGTGATACTGATTTCACAAACTTTTATCGTTTAAAACGGTGTAAAAAAAGACGTCAAAGGATATTTTCCACATTTGTTGAAAAGCCCCTAAATGCCCAGAATTATAGCAACCTTGCCACGTTAACAATGACAAAAATACATAGTTGTAAAACATAATATTTGCTTGTTTTGGGGAACCTGTCTGTCAAGCCATGAAATAGTGAAACAACCGCGCCAGATTACAGTAAATTTCATCTGTGACAGTGACAGTTGTACAAAGAAAACCATTTTCACAAGCAACAGCTAATCCGTTTGAGTCAAATAGTTTACAGGATAATGTGTAAACTATTATTTACTAAAGCCGTTAATTTGAGTCATTGAGGAGGCGGTAAAGTGGATTTCTAGAGAGCAACAAAGCCAGAAATGTCTTACGCCGCAATCGCAATCTCCATATCTTTTGGATTGAGAAAAAAAAAGTTTTATACAAGGGTCTTTGGGATGGGTGTCTATGATTTCGGTCTTGTCTGAAAAAAGATGTTAAAAAAAAGGAGATAAAGAAAAGTACGGACATTTTAAAATGTTTTGATGAGGGATCGAGTCGATCATACTCGGACGGGCAAAAAAATTTCCAGAATTCCCCCCCCCCCACAGCTACGGTCCTGTAACTTTTGCTGAAATGTTAAAAAAATGCGAGCAATTGGACTAATAAAACCATCTACAACTGCTTGCAGTCTTTAATTTAATCCCAACAATTATAATGGCAATTTTGAACATAGTGATCAACTGAATGTCTCTAAAAATGAAAAATTTGTGCATAATTTTCTTACATCAAATCAATTCTTCAAGATATATTTAAGGCTCTTACAAATATTGAGGAGTATTAAAATTTAATCAATCAATTTTATTGGTGTTCAGTGAAAGTACTAATAAAGTGAAAGTACTAATTCAGTGAAAGTACTAATCATCATTTTCGTTTTAGTTCTAACAGGGAGTCTTTATAAAAACTAAAGGAAAATTATGATGACACCTGTACATGCCTTTGAATTAACTGATCAAAAACTTGATTTCCTCTTCCATTACGAAAATGGTGCTATTATATTTAAAAATATCAAACCAAATGTGAATGTTAAATAATGTCTGTGAGGTAATGTCTGTGAAGTAATATTTCCGGTCTTATCGTCTACATTTAGACATCCAAATACACATTTTTTACACAAATTATTTTTCTTTGGTTTCATATTCTAATAAATAATCTGCAATTTCTTTCTCTCTTTAAGAGTAAAAATTGTAAATTCCTATTCTTTTTTAATCACTTATTCGTGTAATTTTACAAATCTGACAAAATGTAATAAAAATATGATTTTTATAAGATTTATTTATATTGTACACTCTTTATATATTTATTTAATAATGCAAAATTATGATTATTTATAAGAAATAAATTAAATTTCATTGTATAATTCTAGAAAGTTAAAAAAAATTTCCATCTGCATATATAATTCTAAGAAAGTTAAACTAATATTCCATCAATATATAATAATTATTCTACTATGTACTCTGAATCAATTAACATTCTTGAGCTTGCCTATAAATGTAACCTGTCTATATTGATACTTTTTCTGGTCCCTTCAGTATTGTTATAGACAGGTTTCACTGTTTTATTTATAAAGTTATGCTATAATTGGTATAGCAACAACAGTAAATTAGTAAATAATTTTTGAAGTGTAATATTAATTTGGTATTATTAATATTATTTGGGTATTATTATATTTGTTACTATTACAAAGCAAAAGTGCTGTAAGTAAAAAAAAGAAAAAAAGAAAAAAAAGAAAGAAAAATCGATTTTAGTTATTTAGTAATATATTTAAACAAAATAAATTGAAATACTGTTAGAAAAATAAAAACATATGTATTCATTAAAAAAAAATTAAATAAATTTAACATGGCAAAACATTTTAAATAATAATAATTAATGTAATGGATTAGAATCGTATGGACGAGAGTTTTAAAATAAAATAATAACTAAAAAATGATATTCTATGAAGTTGCTTCCTTTTTGAAATACAATGTCATTCTTAGCCTGTACAGAAAACGAAATTCTCTGAGACATTTTCTAACCAAATCTGTAAGGCATTCAACTAAAATACAAATAATCTAGTTGACAAATGGTCTACCTATACATCCATTGTATATGTGGGAAGGGGGAGTTTGCTGATAAACGCCTTCTTTACCGCCCAGTCTGGGGGTGAGAAAAACGCACATAGACGGTCATGACCACTTAGAAGTAGAAAATCTGAACCGTTCATACGCGCCCATGACCATTTACAGGTAAAAAATCCTGACCGTCTATAAGCGCCCATGACCATTTAGAAGTAAAAAACTTTGACCGTGTATACGCGTTCATGACCATGAAAGGGTTAAAACGTACTTAAGATCCTTAAACTGGAGCACCGCTATTTCCGAATAGTAATATTTGCCTTATTTAATAGCAGAAATTACGCAATATGTGTATAAATTATACGATAAAATAAGGCTATTGTTAATCAAAGGTAGTGGCGATCAACAGTAAGGACCGTACGTTCTTTGTGTTTAGAATACTCCATATGAAAACCTGTCAAATGTGTGACTCCAAGCTTAATCTAGGTTTGTTTATGAGGGCAGCAAGTGCCCTCATGTCCAGGGCATGTCCAGGGCAGCAAGTGGCAACTGATGTGGAATATTCTCGTATGTAAATACCTGATCTAAATTTCATAACAAACAACAATTGTAAGCGTTTATCTTTTTTGTTTTCATTCAAGAGTGTAAAATCTATGTACGTTAGTAATTAATTATTTGCTTCTCCTAACGACAGTCCGTATTAACCGAACAACTGCATTTATACGTCAAATTTCTTTAAACCCTGCAGTTTCTCACACTTGTAATTAAGCAAAATACTATTATACATCTTACATACTATACAGATGGGTGTGGTGCCGTACAGTCGAAATACAATTGTTTTGACCTATAACTTAAAAATATATCCCATTACAACCTTGACCATCTTCAAACAACTAGCATAGTTTATAATCTGTCCCAAATAACAAAGTCGTGTATAATGCATGCAAAATCAGACAATTTCATTTTATAATGCTACCTATACGAGTAGAAACAATTGTTAACACTGTTATTGTAATTGTAAATCACAACTTTGAGACGTGGCTCGAAATATTTCTGAAATTTAATATCGACAAATGAAATATTATGTGCCGCAAAAAACGTAATATGAAAATCCCTATGCACTGAAATTTTCATCTGTTCTAACAATAAATTACTTTTTCTATATCGATTTCAATCGAAAAGTCCTTAGTTTTCTTTGAAGTTTAATAAATTTCCTTAACCGGAACTGGGACGATACAGTCTCTGAGACCACACCCTAAAGGTTCTTTGAGGACTAAAATACTATGCTCTAGAAGTGTGTTTCTGCAAAAAAATTACTATATTTCAAAACTAATTTTTTAAAAGCTTAAAATAGCATAATCTAAAATTCTTAATTTTTTATCCATGGTAAATTCAATGTTTAAAATATTCATATATACAATTTCATATTAACATTCAAATAAGCGAGTTTTATAGTATACATAAACAAACACAGTGACTAATGTAACTCTGCGACTGCACGTTACCTGTATTGCACGTGCATTTTGTGGAACAAGCTATAAAAGTGAAATGTATGCAATAAATCAAATCCCACATCTAACGTTAATGTATAGTAATGCATGTGTTTATGACGGAATGATGAGTCTGTCTTCATATCGGCCATTGATTTTCAGCAGATTTTATAATCAATTAAATCATGTTTTTATTTGCATGACAGATAATTCATGAATCTAATAGGAATAAAAGTAAAAATAATGAACAAACGATGTAATAACGGCGCAAACATACCCATTTTACTAAATGTTGTGTTGAAAAATAAATACAAATCTAATTTCCATAATGAATGCTTTCTACGATTGCATATGTGTTCAAATAATAGTTTTAGAACATGCAGTGATTTAATTAGTCTCTTACTACACATATATTTAAAGAAAATTTTCTGTTACTTTTAAATATATTAGTATATATAATTTAGAACATCCCATTTATACTTTCTATTAGATTCATATAAGAGTGATATGTCTATCACTCCATATGGTAGCTTGCTTGCTACAAAAACAAAGTTTTCTAAAAATCGTGTTCGTAGAATACTCGTCAAATAATATATACATATATTTATATATATATATTGTAATGTATATATATTTTTCTTTACACTACATTGACAGTAGTACGAATTACTAGCTGAAAAATTTAGACTACGTTTACAAACAAGAGGGAATAAATAGCTACTAAACTTAAAGCCAATGAAAAGTAGCAATCAGCAGAGCTCGGACGCAAATGAGACAGCAATTAGGAGACTTGAGTGACAGCTAATGGGGAACCAACTGTCCGATAGAAACGTGGGGATTAAAAGTACTAGATGGGCATGGAGACATGGATTAACCTCTAATCTGTCCGTGAGTACTCAGCCCCCGCGGATGAAACGGATTGACTAGGGTGACCTAACAGCATATAATTAATGACCAAATGAAGGATTTGGAAAAGTTCGACGTAGCATTAGTGATAAGCTGGGAATTGGGGGTGCACGTTCTCAGTACCTAAAATTTCTAGAAAAGTTTATTCATCAGCTTATAGATTCGATCATCTATAAAAGTGTTGATAGATAAGAAAATCGTCGTAGATAAGGTCGCAGAGTTTTAGATAAACGGGGTCAAACAAAATGGGTTGATATCTATTATTGACTTTTATTGACTATTATTACCATTATTGACTACTAAAGCATTAAATCAATTTATCAGTCTGAAACAATAGAAATATAATACGTTGAATAGGGTAACAATAAAGATTTATAACTGTGACATTGGGATATAAACACAAATTGCAAAGCGGTTAGGAATATATGAATTACTCATTAAACAGAAATTCATAGACTATTATGAATATGGATACTTCGAATATTTTTGCATGGACAAATTCGCCCTACAACTTCGAAAATATGCAACTAAAAGGATTACGATTTCGCAGGATATATATATATACATATATAGTTCCATAAAAGTACCGAAATCCAGTATATGACAAACACTAAGCTTCAATAGCCTTGCCAGTTTACATTCAAATTATTGATAGTAACATTTTCATTTCGGATGATATGCAGGAGCTTATGTCTGCAAATAAGTACCCCTGCCCAAAGCTCCATTCTTATTCAACGATTTTATGGTGATTATACAACAATGTTAGGATCCCACCAGATGCTGTTTATTTTATACTTGGTATTTACAGTACTTAGTCTAGTTCAAGTACTCTTCCCATTATTTAATCACAAAAATACCAAAAAACGTAGGCATTATACGATAAAACAAGCCGAATGTGATTCCTGAGTTACTCGCGATCAAAGATAGTGCCATATAGACCGTGTGTTACGAATACTCCATAAAAAAATATGACGAACGCGTAGGTAAATCTGAATATTGATTGGTGTATGGATAATTTCTGTCGACAGTCAGTGCTAACTAATCTATTGTCCATGACGAAACTACCTCCATGACGAAACTACCTCCATGACGAAAGTACCTCCATGACGAAACTACCTCCATGACCAAACTACTGCCCATAACCAAACTACTGTCCAATACTGTTCAGACAGCCTTGATTTTTTCTCGCCCTAATGTTTATCAAAGTTATATCGAAACAAAGTGCAGTTTTAAATTCATACAAATTATATATAGACGAAAGTGATTTCGCACACTATATAACTACCTATTTTTTCTCATAGTCCTAAAATATTTTCCTTTCGAAACTTGGCCTTCTATTTTAAAATGAATATAAAATAATAAGTAGAGCATAAGGCATGTTAAAAAAACTGAGACTTTTTTTTCTTACTACCTTTTTCAGTGTTGACCATTTACTTCACGCGTGATTGTATTTTTAAATCGTTATGTTGATATAGCACTCTATATATTTCTCGTACGGAATATCAACAAATCGAGAAGCAAAAAGCGTAATATTAAAATTCAAATTGCACTGTCTTTTCTGTTCAGTTTTAGAAACTACGTAATTCTGTTGCTTTTGAGTAATAAAAACCTTAGTATTTTAAGTTTTTTCTTTTTTCTAACCCCTATCGAAAAATGTGTAGTCTCCGAAACCGCATTAGGAAAACAAATTAAGAAAAAAATGTATGTTTTATTATTTTTTTTTTTTGTAAAATAATATTTAATATATAATTTTTATAATAAATAGTATAAGATAAAATTTTTAATTTTATCTTTTAAATAGAATGCTCAAAATGCACATATGTACAATTTTATACCAATAGTCCAATAAGGCAGATATGTTACTTTTGTATAAATATTTAGTGCATCAGATGGAATTCTCTGTCAGGTGTTACCATCTGATCTCTCCTACTATGAATTTATATTTTTGAAACGCTACCTATGAATTCCGTAGCTATGTATTATAGTATTAGCGTTAGATATTGGGAAAACTTGATGATCCTTGAAACAGTTCTCCCAAATGATAAAATTTTTTAAATACCGGTATTTTATTAGAAATATTTTATTTTTAGATTTTTCTTAAAAATTCTGCAAAAACTACCTTCGGAGGTAAATTTTTGCAACAATCTTGTAGAAACCTACTGTGATTGTTTCTGTTAAAAAAATATCTGTATTCCGTTGGCGGACCATTTGGGATTCCTGTTCAAATTTATTAACAGTGTTGAGTTAATGACGTAAGTGAATTATTTGGTAGTGAATTTTTTAAAATTAATATTTAAACAGTTATTAAATTTCACTTTAACATTAGTCATGTAATTTCAAATGATTATTTAAATTTAACTGAAGTGATTTTTGAAATAAAGGAGCTAATTATATCTCTTCTAACACATGTAAAGGTTTATGTATTTTTGGTTGTTCTTGTATGTTACGCATAATTTTTGTATAATTGCAAATAATATTGGTAAAATAATACCAGAATATAAAATCGTTAGTCTATCTAACGTGTGGAATTTAAATAGAAATGTTAAAGGAAATGTGGTAAATTTATACCAACAAAAGAAATATTACTATTTTATCTATTTCTCTAACTATACATCAAAGAGATATAATCAGCCCCGTTGCGAACGATCCTAATTATGCCAGACTAGTTTCCTTAAATAAACTTCAAAGAAATACATTGGGTGGGTAGTCTTCAAGAAAGATTTTTCTACAGTGATTCATCTGTCGGAATCATTAGCATAATATTTTATCTACTTAAAAATTGGAGTTGTCTTATATATTTGGAATGTTTTTATTATACTTCATAAAAACACATATATGTTTATATTTTTATGTCTAATTTGTGCAGTGTTAGAGCATTTGCTTAGTAAAGATGCTGCTTATACATTAATTTTATAATAAACCTACGAAAGTATTTGTAATAAACTTATATTGGACAGTCTAACTTTTAAAAGAAATATTTTTTTTTTAAAGTAAAGTTACCAAAATAATTTTTCGATTAACTTCAACTTTTAAAATTATTTCAAAATTGATTTTTTTTTCGTATACGTAATCAGTAACATGTAATAAAGGTAAGCAATTATGGTGAAGAAATCAATTGAGGTTCTGATCTAGAGTATTTCGGATTGAAATAGAAGCAAAAATTACGTCATTTTTACAGAATCATATAATTTTTAATGAAATCTAAATCTATCGTCGTTTTTTAAGCCGAAAAATGCACATTTGTACTTCTCAAATTCAGATTCAACATTTACAAAATCTTGGTACATGGTTTTAATGCGATAGTTTATTTATAAATATATTTCCAAACTTGACTTCACGCTTCCTAGCTACACCTTTGCATGTGAACATTTGCACTCTTGAATTGATGTTCTAATCTCAGTACTGTCGATTAAACTGCCCAGAAGTGTTTTTGAATTTTAATCGCATTCATAGTACTATATTTTGTTTTATCAAGGGAAATTCTCGTTTTAATTTTCAATATAGCATCATTTATATTCACTGAAATAATTGTACTCCCCCCCCCCCCCTAATTTTAGCGAAATGAAAAATACTGAAATGTAACAGCTTTGTGGATGGAAACTCATGTTTGTTTTTAACGTGACGTGAGGTTTTTTTTTTTTTTTTTTTTTTTTTTTTTTAAGTTGCAATGAGGAAATATATGTAAATATATGGTATATTTCCTTTTGAGCTATAACGATGGGAGTAATCCGATTGCCCCCATTCTGATGAGCTTCAATTAAAACCTGTTTTAAAAACTAATTTAAAAAATAGATAGTGCGGCCAAAAATTCACATGAATAGTCTACAATATATATATATTAAAATTGGATCAGCAGTCCACCCAGTGCAGATAACGATAAAAAAGGTTTGAGTTTTAAATATATACTATATTATTGAGACCCAAATATATAATAATATACTAGATACCCTTTTATTGTTTTCTCACTGATTTATAGTTATACTATACTTGGCACAAAAAAAAACATTATTTTTTATTCATATTTTAGACGGTTAGTAATTATAGGTTCAGATATGTGTGCATAAAATGATAAACCCCAGAATATATTAAAAATCTAAATATTATCAATAACACAGTTTCACACAAATAAGAAGTTTAATCGACAAAAAAATTATGTTACGTTAAATTATGTTTTCGTTAAATTAGTGCCACATATTTTTTCCACTACTTCTTAGATAAAAAGGATTCTTGATTTTTAATAAAGAACACTGATCTATTTAAAAGTTTTTCAAAATCTCTCTCTCTCTCTCTCTCTATATATATATATACATATATAACTATATATATATATATATATATATATATATATATATATATATATAACTATATATATATATAACTATATATATATATAACTATATATATATATAGTATATATAGTAATATATATATATATATATTTAGAAGTGGATATATATATACACATTTAGAAGTGGATCTCATAGTAGAATCGGTCATTGGATATCGAGATACTGAATAAAACTGATTATATTAAATAGAATATCACTATATTGTAATGCAATAAGTATTGATGTCTATTACCTTACCTAGAGTTTGCTACGGTTATTATTCTAATGATTCAGATTAGAAAAACTCTGTAAAATAAACTGTCCCAGTTATAAAGTATTTTTCTTTCATGCATTACTTATGTCACGACTTACGGAATTGAGGAATTAATAGTTCTCTAGACTATAATTAATTCTTAATTAATTGTGATTTCATTTTAACTATATATATTTTTAAGTATATTCCATAAATTCCCTGCATTAACTCATTTTGTATTATTAAAGTATTGTTATAAGTAATTAAATTTCATGGATGTAAAATCAATTTTATCAAACCTCATAATCTACTTAAGTTTCAATTGCAATGATCTTTCGTTATATATATACTCAAATTCAATTATAAATTCACACTAACTACACCACATACACGAAAAACAAATAACAATAAATCAACTGAGCCATAAATTATAACCAATTAAAACTATAACTGAAATATAACTAAACGCAAAATTACTAAACGACATGGACTGCAGTTTTAAAACCGGTTTTTATGCAACCAACTTCCCCTTCTCCTGCCGAAACCAAAATAAACTATACTCTCAACCGAAATATAGACCCGCACGCAACACTATATATATATATATATATATATATAGTGATTTCATTGTGTATGGTCGGTTTCTTATGTTTCAATGGTTAAATTTTACATTAAGTTTATATATATATATTCAAATATGCAATGAATACAATTAAGGTAATTTACTGTTTCCACTTATTTGTTTTCGCATTATTAATGTTCATCAGTTATTTTACAGGATATTAAAACACGGCGTATTAAACGAAAATTAAAGCATTCTTTAAATCTGACGCCTTTATTGTTGAGCATTAATTTCTGGCTCCTATGCTTTAATCCAGAGTTTTATCAAGATATCGTTTTTAATGATACATATTACAATAAATAGTGAAAATGAAATTGTCCCAGATGAACAGTTTATTGTTTTACTATTTTTCTTCGTAAATTGTGATAAAAAATATGCATGAAATAGTATGAAAAACGAAATATTTCTAGTGCATTTATTTTTGTATTTAAATCAAGCTATTATTGGAGAATTCGTATGCAATAAATGTTCATGGGTAAATGTGTCCCTTGCATATTTCTATTCATTCTATCCATTCTTCATTCATGCATTTCCATTCATGTTCTATTCATCACGTTGAGTATTTTCCTTTTTTTTTTACTTTAATGTGATAATTCTGTGTTATTTTAAATATTAGTGAAAATATTTTGCTAATAAATACAATCTCTAGTTTTATTGATTTCTGTTTCATCAGATTTTTTTTTTATTTAACCATTTGTATTTATAAAGTAAATGGGCTGTTTTGTGTGTACATTTTTTAAATGTTACATTTGTATGCATGATTATTGAACTGTTGGAGAATGAAAAAGTTTTTCTTTTTTTTTGTCGATAAATGAATTACGTCTTGAGTTATAAGAAATTTATGGCGCCTGGCTACATATTTCTGGTTATCGCGTCTGACATTTGGTTCAAAATGTCAATCGTCGACGCATTTTCTGAAAGACACAGTGACATTTTCTGAAGTATACTATCGAAAAGTAGACAAATTATACTGTTTAATAGTTTCATCTCGGAATCTCACGCAACGAGCAACAATAAGTCCAGGATCATTAATCAATAAGTCCAGGCAACTTATCATGTAATAAAGTTGCCAGTTTGTAATTTCCAAACAACCTTAAGTGAATCGCAAATACTATGTTGATTGATATAAAGAAATATTTATATATATACAGGGTGTTTCAGTTACACGTTTCAGAACTTCTAAGAGGGGTAGGGTACATCCTGACGAACCAAAATCATATACCAATGGGCAGTCAGAAATGCTTTCCTGACGCGGTAGATGGCGTTGTGCGAAAGTTCCGAGGTTTCGTGCAGGGAATCTTCATTTCTCACAAGAACGCCAAATTAGTAGGATGGAGGACTACACAAACGCATAATTAGCCGATATGCATTTGGTGTACGGGGCTGCAAATTGTAGTGGGCCAGCCGCACAGCGTTTGTACGCGGAACGATATCCGACGAGGCGTATTCCCAGTCATAATTTATTTGCAAGACTGCACCAGAGGTTAGCTGAGACAGGTTCATTTGAAAGAGCTGATAGGGTCAGGGAAGAACAGCATGGACTCCAGCCGTCGAACAGAATGTGCTGCAGCATGTACAGAGAAATCCAAGAACGAGTACACGAAGTCTAGCAAACGTAGTCGGGGTTTCCCCTTGCAGCTTTTGGAGGATTCTCCCAGAACAAGACATGCATCCGTTTCACGTGCAGCGTGTCCAGGCAGCGAAATTCTAAAAGATAGTCATGTTTTATTTTCACAGCCTAAGAGGGACTGCTCAGACGAGGAGGCCAAGTCTGTAGAGCATAGATGTCCCTCCCGGTACCTTTATTAAGGTTAAAAAAAAAATATACAATTTCAGCTAGAGCTGAGCCCGCCGGAAAACGCGACAGGGGGCGGGTGAATCGCAATGGGCCATTATTGCCCGAAATTCACAGAACAAATCCCTCGCTGCCGGAGAACAGATCTCCCTCGCGACACGGGGCAGCGAGGTGCCGAGGTTCTTGAAATGGTTTGAGAATGCTGTACCGCACAGCACCTGGTTATCAGACAGCAGATAAGCTATCGGGTTGTGCGCCAGTAACATGCTCTCTCACGACAAGGGGCGCTGTGGCATCGCCAGAGTAACACTATAACTCCACTCGCGACAAGGGGCGATGCCATACGAGGGAATGGGAGTTGCTCTGGGTACAGACTAGCTTGTGAGGTTGGAGATGTGTGCTAAGTATTGGTGGATGTGTTTGAGTTTGTTCAGAAGTGTGGGTCTAGAAAGAATATTTTGAAGCCATCCCTTAGGGGGAGTGGCTGGACGTTTAATGTGCCAGCGTGCAGTTGGCAAATCCAGCCACCTCATTGGTCATTTAGAAATGTCTTTTTCATAGAGTAATCCCTTGGCAGTAGGGAAAAGGTCGCCAACTCGTTTGTTTATTTCTATGATTAGAAAACGAAGAGGAAAAAATAAGTTGGTAATTTTGAAGCTAATGTTATCTTCAGCTTACATTTAAAATAAACCATTGAAAATAACTTCAGATAGTTTGATGACATTTTCTAAAGCGAGAGGGGAACGGTTTAGATTTTAAGCTCTATAAATATTTTTAAATTATGTGACAAGTACTTTTTCGGAAAATGGAAATTAAAAATGAAATTTGATTTTTAAATCCAAAAGAATAGGAAATTTCTCACATTGCTCTAGAAAATTTAATAACTATCGTTAGAAAAACCTCTTTTTACAGTTTAAGTTAGTATAAAAAAATTTCAAAAAACATATAAGCTCTTATTAAATAAATATAAACGTCAATACTGAACATTTTCAAAAAATTCTGTCTAAAAGAAATTAACTAAAAAAACGCTGTAAGTTTTTAAATAAATTTTTAACGTAAAGAATAAACATTACAAAAATATTATATAAAACATTTTGTATATCTAAGTTGATTTTTTTCTTATTTATGCTACGCTGTCCTTTTAAAATAAAACTTAATATTATGTAATATATATATATATATATATATATATATATATATAATAGGATTAAAAAATAGTATTTATACAGGTGTAATCCATTAAAGCCTTATACTAATTTTTACTAATCTATTTCAAATAAATAATACTCTAAGCCATCTCATAATATAGCAGATTTTCTTATTAGGAATCTGATGGTATTTCGCATACGCGTGCAGTTTTGAACATTATTGATAGTGTACACTCATTTTTACACAAATATGTGTATGTGAGTGTAAAAAAGATCGATTGAGTGTAAAAACGATCAATTTAATGTTGCCTTTTTTAACTCCCTTTTAAAGAAATTAAACAGAAACGTATATTTATAAATAATCACAAGTTTAATAAAACATTAAGGCAATATAATAATTCGAATGTAAAAATTCGAATGTACAGACCCGTTTATAAAATTATACTTGCTGATATTCGCGAATTGTTTGTAATAAAATGACAATGAAAGTTGACTTTGAATAACGTTTTCCTATTTTCATTTTTTATATAAGAAATTCAAACGTTGAGCATTTTATTTTAATTAAAAATATAGAACATAAAGTGAAAAAGTTTTCCTAATGCCGTTTATCCGTATAACAAAAGAAAAATAGGAAAAAATGGAACATTTAAAAATTTCTATAAAATACTAGAAAGTTAAAAAAGAAAAAAAAACTAAACTTTTTTTACATGAAAAGAAAAAAAAAAGGGAATCCATTTTAGGAGTCATTGGTGGGGCTAGAGCCCCAAGAAACTATACCACTCTACGCCTATTGTGTATTTCTGTAAGGCTGTATTTTCCGAATAAACTTAATTTGCATAGGCATACACAGGAGTGTGCAGAGGGAAGCTACGTCCTGCCCCCTCTCTAAATCTTTCAAAAAGGTAAGAATTTAAAGAAAAAGTATATAGAATATAAGTATCAAAAGGTGCATGTAATTGTGATTGAACAGAGTTTTTTGGTTATTGCACGATTGCAATAGATTTTACATTCTTTTATTTAATTTAATTTGGTTCATGTATCTAAAGATGGAATTTTGAAATCAATTTTTCATACACTTCCTGATAGGCTAGAATTATGAAAATAATGTACTCACGTGTGTTTCCGATGACAATACAACATTTTAATATTTTTAGAATGTAATTATAAATTAATATTAAGGCATTTTAACGTAAGCAAGGCAAAGTTGGTAAATTGTCAAAACAAGCTACAACAACAGTGGGGGTTAAGGTTATGTGCCAAACCCTGTTCTTAAAAATATGCCAACTGGCTGTGAAAATGCCCCAATGAAATATTTAATCACTAAAAAGTAAAATATAAATAAAAAATAACGAGTGTAATTTAAAAAAGGGTATGCTTTTATCAATTATTAGTTTAAAAATTAATTAAATTATGATTATACATTGCGAAAACAATTTAGAAATCCTGTACAGATAATTTATATAATCATTTTACTCTTTCCTGTTACCATATGTTAAAACAAGAGCAAAAATTATAAATCTTAATAAATTCACTAGTTCGCGGTTTCTACCAAGCATAAATAAAAGCGGTGAATTTTCTATAAACGGGGTCCACATCAAATTAACACATTGTAATAGGAATTTTTCGGAACAACATGAATTGCAGTCATGAAATTAGGCGTGATTTTTATAATATACATTCATTGCTTATAAAAAAGTGTAAGAAAAACTTTTTTAACTTTCATACTTAATTTATGGGGGAGGAAACCTTATATGTTTTTAGCTACAATGCTAAAAACATTTAGCTATTTTAGCTTTGTTTAAAATAAAAGTACATGATAATTATTTCCTTTCCCAATTAATATGGGGGAGAGACATTTTTATCCAAACTTGATACAATTAGGTAATAATTTTAAATATATTATTGATGTTTTTTTCTTACAGAATTTTTATTTTACCGTTTTTCTGCTGTTGAAGGTAGATTATTTCCATTCCTTCTACCCCCCCCCTCCCCACATAGCAATTTGTTTTGTACTATTTACGCTGATATTTAACAAGAATTTATAATATTTAATGCATTTTTATACTATCTTAAAGTCTATCCTTTCTGATGATAGTTATTAACTTTTTCTAGGTTAATTATGCTGCCTTAAATTAGGTTAATTTCTATGAAAAAACAGTAGCATGATTTAATATTAAATTTATTAAAATAAAATAATGTATTAAACCTTCAATTTATTTTATAAAATTTCCTATTTTAAAAATCTACATTTAAACGAAATGCACAGAAAAAAAATATACAGCTTTTTTAAATAATATACAGTTGTTTGCTTTGGGGTAATAATAATCAACAGTATGAATACCAGCCATACTAATTAAATTTTATTATTGGTCATGTTTTTTTTTAATTGCTTACATTTAAGAGAGGAAAATCGGACACCAGTTTGGATGTAGCATTCAAACATTTAAATTCATTTGACATCATCTACATCAAGGGCCGTCATTAAGACGAAACTGAAACTGTATTTGTAAACAATTCAGTTTTCGAAAATTTCCAAGACATATAGGAGCGCGCCAAATCTAAAACGCCAAGCACCAACAGCATCTATGGCACGTGATTGATGACAGCGAATGAGAACGCAGTTCAAGTCAATAATGCTAAAACGTGACTATCTTTCAGAATCTCGCGTCCAGGCACAGCAACCGGAGGATTATGCACCTCGTATTGCTTTCGCACAGTAGTACCTTGGAAAATGTGCTACAAATCCCACTTTTCCTGCTGAAGTGTTGTTTTCCGATGAGGCATCCTTCAAAAGGGAAGGATTTTTCAACTCGCATCGCGACCATATCTGGGCGGTCTAGAACCCGCATGCAATACGACGTCGTGCAGCACAGATTCGATTTTCGGTCAATGTATGGGCCGGTATTATGGGAGATCACCTCATCGGACCTTACCTGTTACCGTGTCGTCTAACCGGAGATAACTACTTGCTCTTTCTGCAGCAACTATTGCCACAACTTTTGAGAGATGAACAGATTTCTGAATCGACGCAAAAGACAATGTGGTTCCAACACGATTTAGCCCCTGCCCATTATAGCGGAGCTGTTCGTAACTACCTGGATGTCACATTTGGTCAACAGTGGATAGGACGTGGTGGTCCCGTGCATTGGCCTGCTCGGTCACCCGACCTATCATGTCTTGATTTTTATATTTTTATTTCTGGGGTCATATGGAATCGCTAGTTTATGACACCCCTGTTGACAATGCTCAGGAGCTGGTTCCAATAATCGCAGTAGCTTCCGGAGAAATTCGAAATTCGCCTGGAGTATTCCAGAATGTTCGGATGTCCATGCGTCGGAGATGTGAGGCATGCATTGTAGCCCGTGGAAACAACTTCGAAAAGTTACTTTAATCCATGTACCTTTTGCTTCTTTTCATGTATTATTAAAACGATTTCTCACTTACGGTCTCTTTTCTTTAGGGTGCTTCTGTGTACAACACCGCTTCAGGAAAGCATTTCCGACCCCACATTGCTATATGATTTCGAGTTGTCAGGATGTACCCTACCCCTCTTAGAAGTTCTGAAACGTTTACCTGAAACACCCTGTATATATATATATATATATATATATAATCATATTACCCCTAAAGTTTTCATAATTTTAGTTTAGTAGATTCGGAAATAGTAAGAAGAGGGTATACTTTTCAAGTACTTCAGACGGTATCTCTGAAAATATAACACCTAAAGTTAAAGCAAATATGTTCTTGAGTTCGATGTTATGAGATCTTTCGAACGATACACTAAACGATACATAAAAAAATATTCAAATAATTTAATTAATATCACAGCTAATTACCCATATTTTTTTAGAAAATCATTATCAAATAATCATATAATAATCATATCAGATTATTCAATCAATAAATCATAATAATCATATCAACCTAACAAATATCCTTGGTTTATTTTGCGTCGATATATACCTCGAGCGTCCGTCAACTCCCTCGCTGATCGCCCGAAGTTTGCGTGTAACGGAAAAATGTGTTTTTCGCAAAAACTATGTTGCATAGGAAAATCTCTATAGTTTCCTGCAAGGGATAAATAAACTTTTACTACCCCTAATTTTTTCATAATTTTAGTTTCAGTATATTTAGAAATAGATGGGAGGAGTAGAAAACATATTTTTGCAGTGCATTGTTGACAATATCGCTGAAAACAAAATACGTAAAATTAAAAGAAATATATTTTTGAATTCGGTATAACGAGATCTTTGACACGAAACACCACATGATATACAAAAAGAATCTTTTTTTTTTCAAGTCCATAGTTTACGAGAAAAAGGGCTCTGACAGACAGACAGAAAGGTACAGGAGTGATTTTTTAATTCTTTCGTTTTTACTATTTGTGTACGGAATCTTAAAAATAATCGAACTGACATGATTATAAATTCTTGCCAAATCATTCTGAATGAGTCTGTAAAATGTTGGAGGAATAAAATTATGTAATATTTTCTAGTAATCTGATTTGTGTTAATGTTATTTTTAATACATAATAACTGTATATAAAACAAGCTAATGGAAAACTTCCAATATTAAGTTATATAATAATATCATTCATTAATATGGCGGCTATAATGAATGCATCAAAGGAAAATACTGCGATTAAGCTTATATTTAGAAAATGTAATTAAATAGTAAATTCCTGTTAATAATATCGAGGTAAGAAATTACATACATATAATGTTCAACAAATTATATTCTTGGGATTTAAATCTGTCTAGAGACTTACAAAAATAGTATTTCATAATATTGTAAACATCCATTTAAAAATAATAATTCATATATTAATTGTTTAGTATGCTCCTTTGATAGTTTTGCAATATATACTTTTATTTTTTACGTTTGGATTACACATTAGTTTGAAAATACTATCATGCTCTAGAATGGAATTTAGAAGGAATAAATAACTTCTGGAATATCAGGAAGAAAAAGAAATTTAAATTCATCAATCTCTAATATTTTCAATTCATTTACATATTTGATTTACATACATATTTTGATGTGAATGTATTACGCAGCATTTTAATAGTGTTTCGATAATGACTTAATTAACATAATTAAGTTTCATGAAAACATTGTTTATGATTAACGGACATCTGCGATTGATTTCTCCTCTATTTTTTCGCTTAAAAAAATGATTTAACATACAACATATAAATTTCTATTTTCTATCACTCAGTACATTTTTTACAAAAATGAGAACACTTTATAAAAAATGATATAATTAAGACATTAAAATAACTGTTATCTGTTTATATTTTAAATATTTATGAATCCTTTAACTATAGAGTAAAATTTTAAAGTAGAAATTTAAGAATTCACGTGAAACACTTAATTTACTCGTAATAACAATAATAACAAATTTTTATTTGTCAATAATATCTCATTTTCATTTTATAATATAGGGAGAAATCTCCAGTTATTGACACCTAACCAGTAACAGACACTTGAGCAAAAATCTAACTCAAATAAACATTTTGTTGTAAGATTCTGCAAAATAAAATCATCTAGTCGTAGATTAGACGCATATTTTTATTTTGGATTTAATTTATTCACCAGCAGAGGAAATCAAATGAGGAAAAAACTTTTGAGAATACAAAAAGTGCCATTTTGAAGCAAGCATCTTATTTTTAAATTTAAAGAAGTGTTTTTCTAATCTATTTGTAATGCAACCATCCTGAACTTTTTTCTTAAAGTTATACTAGTAGAAATTAGTTTAAAGATGTATATGATTTATTAGCTGCATGATTTAGGGTTTATAGTTATTTAGTTAAGCTTAATGGAAGGTGCCAGTTATTGGTTCCTGGAATTTCATTTCACCAGTTTCTGACAGAGATATGATAGTTATTGGTTATATTAAAGAAAGCTGAAATCTATTATTTGAACTGTTTAAAAATGTATAAAAATTTAATTAAATTCTTGTAGTACACAGCATTAAAAATTTAAGTTGTTTTACAAATGTCTGACACCATATGTCAGTTACGGGTTCATAAATGTCAGTTATTGGATATCTGCATTACTGATAATGCAGTATTAAATATTACTGCTATATACTCTGAATTATTATCAATGCAGTACAGATTACTAAATCCCACTTTTTATAATAAATATTAATGTATTTTTTATGATAAAGTATAAAGATTTTTAACGCATTTTAATCTTTTAAAATAAAGTGTCAGTCATTGGTTCACTTTGTGTCTGTTATTGGTTTTTAAAAATAGGGATAGTGTCAGTTACTGGAGTTTTTGACCAAATTTATGAATAAAATTAATTTTTAATAAATGCATAATTTTTCAAATCTTTGCTAACAATATTTTTTTTAATATGTCTCTACTATCCTTTCAAAAGCGAAGGTAAGTATAAAATAGATTTAACTTTTTGTAATAGTGATTACAACAAGAAAATTCCTTAAAGTGTCAATTTCTGGATGTTTCACCCTGCTTATATATTTTAAATTATATCTCCAAAAAAAATCAGTTTGTTTTTAAGATATATCTTATTGAACTGAAGCAGAATTTTATTAAATTTTATTAAATTATTACAAATGTATAAAATGTATAAAATTTTATTAAATTCTTTTTTTTCTTAATTTTTTTTTCTTAAGTGATACACTAAAATTAGATAAACTTGCAAATGCATATCGCAGCGGAAAACGCACTTTCAACAATTATCAATCATAGTCATTCCTGTAACCAATTTTTTTTTTTGTACGACATTGTAAATGAACGATAATCACCACGAACGCCTAAGTCTATACAAAACATGTTGTAGCCTTTTTAATTTCATTATGTTTCATGTATTATACCATTACTAAAATCCTGTGCAAAAGATTTTTCGTTGTATATCATAATGAAATGGAACTCTTTTGTACGTTCTTGTAAGCGAATTATAAATACTACGTACTCTATATTGATGAAAAAGCATGTTGATATCCACCCCAGTAATGCATTACAATCGCATTATATTTGAAATATCGTAACATCAATAAACTATACCACAAATGTTTCGTCCCTTATGCCACAACGGAAATATTTTGTGTATCGCTGTGGACAAATACAAAATTGCTACAAACTTCATTTTCAAAACCGCACATTCAATAGTAATCCTCAGTAACATATAAAAATTACATGGCTGTCCGACTTTATTTACACGAATTAGAACACTGCAAGACAGAATGAAGGTACGCGGAGTGACGGACATACAGACAGACAGACAAGCCTGATTTATAAATACTTTTCAACTATGTCGGAAAATGTTAAAAATTATTGAGAAAAAATATGTTTTATTAAATTTTTTTTTGTATTTACTTTATTTTCACTAACACTTTCCGATTAAAATCTAATATGAACTGTAGAACACAAAGTAATAACTAAAAAAACTGATTTTTTAAGATTAAATTTACTATCACAGAAGTAATTTCGTAATCCTTAACAAAGATAATAGTTAAATTGATAATATTGGACTTCTTTACAGTGCACCTGTGAAAAAAATTCAAAGCTTAAAAGCATTTTTCTTTCAAAATTTAACAATTGGAATTCTGTTAGATTTCTTACATAAAAAGTATAGACATAAATAATTAAATCATATTTCCATAGATTTTTTTTAAAATTATTTTTAAAAACAGAACTTCATTTAAAATTTTAATTTTTTAATCTAGTCTATTATTATTTTTTTAATCAAAGAATGTATTTTATTCCGTTGTTATAAAAACGAATTTTTACTTATTTGGGCAAATGATTTAAGATTGTGTTGGTTGAGTTGATATAAAATTTACTTTTCGAAGCTTCATTAATTTTCTCCTTTTTTTATTAATGTTGATTTTAATTGAGGAAAACTTTTACTAAGATTATAGTTTAATTTTTTTTTCTCTTAAATAATTTAATTCTTTAAGAAATTTAAGATATTTAATAAAAAAAGATTGCATAGAATCTATGCTAAAACACTCTTATGAGACTGTTTACACGTAAACGTTAAGAGATTTAATTATATAGTTATATAATAAAATCTCTTACATCACCTCTGAAATAAATTGATTAATATTGCTGCAATCGCTTAAACCGTTAAATCGCTTTTATTGTTTTTCCATAAAGTATTACAGTCCTGGCAGGAAATATTGAGAAGTTAAGCAAAACGTTTTAAGGAAACGAGTGTTATAAGAATAACATAATGATTTATGAAATGACTCTGAATAAACCAAATTTCTCGCATTGTTTATGGCTTAGTTAAATTTAACATAAACGTGGGGTATTTGGTTCAGGGGACAGTTGAGGGGTACTCTGTAATAACAAGGTAAGTGGAGTTAGATTGATTTCAGGTAAACCATTTAAAAATATGGATTGTTGACCTAACTTGCTATTCCTCGGATTCTACTTCGTATTGGAACGCTCATGGCTTGTAAAAACTTGTTTCAACTCACACGTGTCTCAGTTTCTCTTTTCTGAAAGCAGGTGGAACTATTGTATGGTACCCTTTTAGCAAGCACTTGTAGATGCGAGGACACGATGCGGTCCCGGGCCAGTTCTATAAACGACTCCTGTGGCTGTACCACTTCAACATACAAGTTAACGCTGCAAACACTCCGATCTCCTACATGTTCACTTAATGGAAGAAGGTGCAAAAAAGGTGACAACACTGTGTGATCCGTCTGATATCATGTGAAAAAAATTAACTTTGATGATGAAAAGCATGATATAATATAATCACTCTGTTCTCAGATGCCTGCTCTGGACAAAACAGGAACTACGCATTATTCCATTTCCTGATTATGCTATCTTGATATCTGAATGTGAAGATAGTACATTTGTTCCTGGTTAGGAGGAACTGATATTGCCAATGCAACAGGAACTTTGGGAACTATTCTCAGAGGTTGAAAAGGATGGAGGTGGTGAAAAATGAACAAGAATATGTGGATATGATTGAATCGAACGGAAATCCTCATTTTATAATGGTTGATGAGACACGAGATGGCATCCTGTTCAACTTTGAGCCACCGAAGAAGTGTAAGATTAAGAAAGACAAAAATCTGCATATCTTAAAGGCTGTAAGGGCATCAAAGTAATATAAAAAAAATGGTTCTGTGTCAGCTTTGGAAAACTACTGTGGTATAGGAGAAAATGCCTACCCAGTTCAGGCACCAAAGCTGGATACCATTCTGTCATCACTCAATGCACAGAAAAACTGAAAATCAAAGATTCATAGAAGAAGGATTTTGAATCCCTGCTACATTTGTTACTCCTGAGCAGCAACGGTTTCACAAGAAGTTGCTGAACCACTGATGGTGTATTGGGATCTGAGCTCCAGGAAGCAGAGTTTGAAATGGATGAATCGGATTTGGAGTTTAAATAGGTATGAGGCCAATATTAGGACATTTTTAACAAGACAAACACTACGATTGTTTGATATTTTGTTATACTATAATAAAAGTTGTAAAAAAAGTCATTATATGTTCCAAATGTACATTTTCTTTCACCAAAAGACGTAGGATATGCAAAAATAAGGTAAGTGTTCAATTTTCAGATTTATATAATGCATTATTCAGCCTATAAGGAAATATAAATTTTATGATCATAAGCAAAGAAAGATGCTAGAAAACTCTCCTTAATAGGAATATGTGCAAAGAAGTTCTAAATTAAATTGTTGAAAGTAAATTTAAAAGCGTCGTATATAAAATTCTCCATTTTTTACTTACCTTATTATTGCAGAGGGCACCTCACTTGTGCAGTAGTGTTATATACACTGGTGTGCAAAAATTAAGGACGAGAGGGCTTTTTGAATGTAACGTCACGCAGATTTTTTCCACATCGACTCAAAATCATCCCATAAGATCTTCAAGATGTGAAAATATGGGACAAGTGATAAAAACCATCTAAACAAAGAATCAAAAGGATATGAAAGCATTTTATTGAAAAGGTCACTTGGAGCTCAAATGCAGAGAAGACTGAAACGTTCATCTTACAAGCACCTGGCTGGAAAAATTCAGTCTCAATAGAGGTTATGGTCACTCCTGACTTCGATGCAGGATTTGCAACGTCTGTCCAGGCTGAGGACAAGTTTGTCTAGTAGCTCTTGAGGAATAGATTCCCATTCCTCTTGCAACGCCATCTTCAGCTCCGGAATCGTTGCTGGTGCCTGATCACGTGATGCCAAGTTTCTCCCGAGAATGTCCCACACGTGTTCTATGTGATTAAGGTCGGGGGACTTTGCAGGCCAATCCATGTGTTGAATACTTTCACTCTCCAGGAGCTCCTCGACAGCCACTATACGATGGGCGGGGGGGGGGGCGTTGTCGTCCATGAAGAGGAATTCCGGACCAACAGCAACTCTAAAAAGACGCACTTGAGGCAAGAGAATCTCGGCGCAGTAGCGGGCACCAGAGACTGAATCTCCTTGGAAGACGTGGAGGCCCGTACGGCTACCAAGCATGATACCACCTCAAACAAGAACTCCGGCACCTCCAAAACGGTCCCTTTCGATGATGTTGGAGGGGTGATTACGTGTTCCCTGCTCTCTATAGATGTGTATACGTCCAGAATCGCTCGTCATACTAAATCGGCTCTCATCCGTAAAGAGTACTCGACCCCACTCCTGTTGTGTCCAATTCATATGTTCCTGACACCACAGAAATCTGCGTCTCTGATGAGCAGGCATTAGTGGTACACACCGTACTGGTCGTCGTGCATACAGGCCACCTTTGTGCAGCCTCCTTGCCACGGTGAAACGTGATATTCGACGGCCAGTAGTCTGCTCCATCGGCCTTGCGATTTCTCCAGTTGTCTGACGCCTGTTTCTTTTCGCCTGTAGGACAATATAACGGTCCTTCGCTGTTGTTGTTGCGCATTGGTGACCACTGCTGAATGCTCGGACAGTTGTTCCCTTCGTTTGAAATGCACTCCAGACTCATGAAACGATGCTATGAGTGATACCGAACTCTTGTGCCACACTTGTCACACTTCGACCTTCTTCCAACTTCCCAATGATTCGACCTCGTGTAAGGTCATCCAGATGACATCTTCTGGATTGCCTCTTGACCATATCCCACAATAATAGCAAAAAAGTCACTGGAATGACTTTACACAGTGCAATAGATTTTACCAAATATCTGAACGGTCACCGCCTCTGTGCTTTTATCCCCTTAGCACCTCCTCATTTTACGCCATGCGCCATATATGGGCATGTCCTGCGGCATTTGTTTCAGATCTATCCCCTGATTGGTCTTTCATTTAGTTTTGTTGCCTTTTTTGGCTTTTATGCTAATTTATACGCTCCGTCCTTAATTTTTACACACCAGTGTATATATATATATATATATATATAAAACACTGATTTCATTGTTTACGTCAAATACAAACATGTATGAGTAGGTAAATCCCTTATGCATCGTTCCTTTTTTCAGATATTTATCCGACATTTTTGAAATAGTATAAAAGTAAATTAAAGAAATTAGGTATATTTATATTTTGATAACTTTTACTTTACTTCCCCTTGAATCAGAAGAAATTTTGTGATTTCGAAAAATTTTAAAAACTTGTTTTAAATTTTTATTTAAATATAAGACGTGATTTGGTCTAACACCTTAATTCTTATTTTATCCGAAGAATATATGGTATTTCTAAACATTACCAACCATTTAAAATAATTTTACAAAGAAGTAAAGAATGCCATAAAACAAATATGTTTGATATCTCATTGAATGTAATAATTGTTCGGATAACTTGAGTGGTAAATTTTTGGATACATTTTGTCAAAACTTTGAACGTAGCAAACTATCATTCTTTAAGTAAAAATTAAAACCAGTTAACATAAATCTTTATTTACTCCGTTGAAAGTAGTAATATGATAATGGCAATACTCTTCTAAAATTTGTCTTGATAAATTGATGTTTTAATAATTTTTAAATTTTTGCAAAATAAAAAATATACACTATTACATTATATGTTATCTCTCTATATATACGAGTCTTAATTTAATCGGTTACCCTATATATTCAAGCATTTGCCATTCCTTGGAATCTACGACAAACTACAGAAATGTTGTTCAAACATTGTGGATGACACTGTATGAATTATTTCCAAAGTTTATATATAATGGAATTTCTAACGCTTTCTATGTCATAATTTCTCTATATCAAACATATATCTTAAATTATGTGTTATCACGCCATAAGCAGATTGCACTTAATTCAGGCTTAGGTAAGCTTTACCAAAGAGTAATTTACTTAGTATTAGCTGAAAATAAAATACATTTATATTGGAAGATGAATTACATAAATAAACTTATAATTATTATATATATTTCATATTTTTATTTCTGAAACTTTAAATACAATATGAAACATGATTTGCTTACTACAAGACTTTGTTAAACATAAAATATAATGTTAGAAAACCCGGGTGCGTCATAAATTCCTGAAATCTTTAAAAACTCATTAAAAAGAAAGAAATGCTGCTAAAAAATTGCGATTTGCAGGAATGGGATTAGAGGGATATCGGATTTTTTTTTTAACAACAACAAATTTTTTTTTAAAAAATTACCGATAGATGGGGCTACCTGCACAATGTGAAGTTGAGCAAATCAGGCTTGGAATAAAACCCCGCAACGCGTACAGATTCTTCATTTGTTGCAAGCAGTATGCTATCGTTACCAGATAAAGTCCTGTTGGTTAAAATCTTTTACAAGAACGTGGGATCAGCAACTGGCGCAATGCGAAAAGAAAAAAGATTGAAGACAAGAAAAGGACCTGTTTTATGTGCTAGGATACTGAAGCTTGTTAAACGCTTTGCAGAAATGGGTGTTTTAGTATAAGCGTAATTTGCATACATTTTCGTATTATGCATCGCAGCGCCATTTATCTTTAATTTTTATTAAACACAATATACAGAGTGTCCGAAAAGTCTGGAAACGGTCAAATAACTCGAGAAATATACATTGAATTAAAAAACGGCAAAATGCATGTTCCATATTTTTGAAAAATCTATTTAAGGATATGAAATTTGCCCACCCCAACTTTTCCCCCGGGGGGAAAGGGCGGCAACTTAGAAATCTTAAATGATGACCCCCATTTTTTATTGCAGATTCGGATTCTACGGGAAAAAATACGTAACTTTTGTATTAAATATTTTCTTCGAAACATTGTAGATGGCGCTGTAATCGAGTGCAATGCTGTGAGAATCGTTACCATTGTAATGTTTGGAAACGCTCGAATAACTCTAGAACGATATATCGTATTGAAAAACGGAAAAATGCATGCTCAATAGCTTTGAAAAATCTATTTCGGGATATCAAAGTTGCCATTTTTCTAAAATATTAAACATGTATTTTTCCGTTTTTCAATCTGATGTATATTTCTCGAGTTATTGGAGCGTTTCCAGACATTGCAATGGTAACGATTCTCACAGCATTGCACTCGATTACAGCTTCATCTACAATGTTTCGAAGAAAATATTCATTAAAAAATTACGTATTTTTCTCCGTAGAATCCGAATCTGCAATAAAAAATTGGGGTCATCATTTAAGATTTCAAAGCACTGTATTTTAGTATAATTTGTTTCTTTTTAATGAATTTTTAAATTGTTAATGAACTTTGACGTACACGGTATGCGTTTATAGTAAAATGTTTATACAGGTATTGAAATATAACACTTAATATTAAAGTGCAAATTCATAAGAAAAATGATTGACAAATGTTATATATCTTTTAAAAATTAATTTTCGAATATAATCTTAACCAACTGCCTAAGCAAAAAAATTATTGAAAGTTTTTCAATGAAAAAAACATGCTACAATTTCCTGAATAATAAAGAGGTTGAATAAATTTAAAATGTTTCTTTTAAATGGATTTTCTTTGCCCATTACTCGAATCTCATTTAAAGAATTCATTAATCCTTGACATGAAAAATTCATTTCCGTGAATATGTTCAAAGAGCACTTTAATAATTCAGCGCTTTCTGGTAAACATTGAGCTAAAATATAAACTTTGAGTAGTATATTGTGTAAGTTTACAAAGATTTGATTAGAATAAAAAAAAAGAGAAAATGGCCGTTATGGTTAAATCTTTAAAATTCGAATTACTATTTCTAGCTGTTAAATGAATTTTGATAATAACAGCTACATTTTTTTCGGAGGCAATCATTACATTTGATAACTTGAGATTTTATATTTCCTTTTCTTTTTTTCTTTCTGTAAATTAAGAACCAAAACCAATGTTTATTCCCTTCCTCGTTTATTTAAATGAAAATATCACTTTAGTGTATTAGTTTTATTACTAAAATCTATTTAATAATTTATTTTTCTTTAAGAAAATCTGAAGAGATTTTTATTCATAGCTATAGCTAATAGAAACAGAAAACTGAAAAACAAATTATACTTAATGTTTTTGTTTATACAGATTTTATTTTTCTTTAAAACAAAAATTTTCACTTGTAATTTTTAACTGTTCTAGATGAAAGGAACGTGTAAATTATTTTACTAAATTATGCTCTTGTATGAAATATACGGTAAAATAAAGTAAAATAATTTAAGTAGTGTAGTAAGAACAAAACACTATAAAAAATGCATGTGATTAGATTAAGCCAAAATCGCTTACGGAGGTCACGACACTTGCAAAATTTTATGGTAAACAGCTGGTATTGTTGTATATTTATCGGGAACAACTGACGTTTTTCCAACATTTTTAATTTCCTAATATATATTGTATGGTAAGTACTGTAATCAAGATTTGTATGTTAGTGCTTTACTGCGTGAATAAACATGACAGCTCCAAAACGATATTTCCGATTGCTATCATATTTGACGAATAGTCGATAGACAACGATATAACGATCGACAACTTTCGCAAGAACCGTATAAATTTGCGTAAAAATCGGCCGATGGGTTAGGTATTTAAATTGAACATTGGAGCTGGAAAAACAACTTGTTGCCGTTTCAAGTGATTCTACTAGTCTTGCCAATTTTGCTTCTTCTACCCATTTTTTCCCAAAACCATGAATTACCGTATATTCTATCTTTGCTGCGATATTTTCAGATATGTTTCCAAAACAATTTTGAACAATTTGTATTCTGCGACCGACACAGTAAATATTAGAAAAAAATCTGAGAATTTGCAATATCAATACTTACGTAGTAATATTTTGTAGTGTTTAATAGCACGAATCATGACGAGCATGTTAATTTATTTTCTTCTGAAATCAGATCATTCCTGTGTCGTCTTATGTTAGCTATCAGTGATATTTATTTAAATAATAGCGTTGATATCATGTACTTTTCTGATATTTTTAGTATTTGTACGTATATAATATATTTTGTAATTTATAATCTACTTGTGATACAGTATTAAAAGAAAGTAAAATAAAATTAATTTTCTGACGACAGATATCTGTCAGAAACGGATTGTGGCCTATTACATGATTATTATTTATTTCATTTATTTGCTGATATGGACATATATTTTGTTTCATTACTTTACATTTTTATATTTCTACAGACTTGTTTAATACAACTTTTCAAACTATAATAATCTCAATATAACTGTTTTATGCTCTTTTTCAATTCCATAAATAGGAAAATATATTTAAATAGTATTGCTTTTTACTGTATTTCCTGAAATTTCTGTTAGTATTAATTATATCAGAATTAGACCATAAAAAAAATATGCAATTTTACATTTTCTAACATATGAATTTTATATATGTATTGTTGTCTACTTATAATTTGTAAAATCTTACGATGACTAAAAGTCATTTTATAAAGAAAACATTTCCAAAAAATTTAAAGATTTAGGCTGATTTTCTGAATATTTTCAAAACAATCACTTCAGATCATATGACAAAACATTTGAAAGTTGCTTTAAAAAATACGAATTCTCTCTTAATTTTTTTCAACGGCATACTGCAGGGGCATTTTATTAAAATAAACTAACAAAATTTAAACATTAAAATTAAATTTTAACATATATGATTAATTTCATCTGGTACTTTTAATTAAAATTATTTTTATAAAATGTGTGATAAAACCCAGAGAATATTAAAAATTCCTTTGATATTTAAACCTTAGGTATTCATTAAATCAACAACGTCAAACTTTGTTCTTAATCAATATTTTTAGCCTAAAGCAATAGTACGCAGAACAAGATTAATTTATAGACCGAGTTTAAAATAGAAACAAAATTTTAACATAATGTAATAATTAAAATGTCTCTACTACTCTTCGAATTTGAAGCATTTAAAATATTCAAACATTCTTTTATAAGAAACCGTGAACGTAAATGTATATTTTTAAGGTTCTTTGTGTAATATAGATTGACATAGTAGTATAAATTTTATATATAATTATACAAATTTAAAGTATGAAAACTAAGTAATTGATGGTATTTTTATAATAGTCTGCAATATTTCAGATTTCATGTTTTTATTTGTAATTTTCATTAGGTATGTATGATACGCGCAAAAAAATATTATTTTTATAGTTATATAGGATGTAAGAAGGTTATTGAAATATAATTTGTTTATAAATGTTTTTGTTAAAAAGTTTGATCCAGAAATTTTTTTAATTGTAAATGCTAGTACATCTACTAGATAAAAAAGCGTTTATAAATACTTATTGTAAGTTTTGGAGTGATTTTGTCTATGTGCAACTTATGGCTAAGGAAAAATTGCAATTTTTCTTCTATGAAAAGGGATGCGAAATTTTCTGGAAATCCTGTCGTACATAGTTCAAGCTGAAAGCACTTCCGAAATAGAAGAATAGTACCAATCTTGTCCCATGGACTGTAACGAACATTTATCTCGGTTGCCTTGGAAATGTGCCCTAAATGCTACAATGTATTAATTATCTGAAAAAGGGAAACACGTTTGAGAGATTTTAATTTTGTCTTCCCAATAACGAATCTAACACGATCACAAGTTACAAGAAAAAACTCCATTTTAAATTTATGGAACTTATTTTTTGTTAGATCAGACCTTCTGCTCATGCTTTCAACAACTTTTGGAAGAAAATTACAAATCATCAAAAAATTCCATGATTTATTGAAACTTAGTTGAAAATGTGAGAAATTCAATGTCTCGCATTCAAAGTTAAAACATGTGTTTTGAATGATATGCAGACTTATCACAGAGTAAATTAAGAGTAAAAACGTTACAAATAGAGATACATCTCCGAAGAAATACATACATAGAGAATACAACCGGGGATTTAGGTAGCAAATCTGCTCACCATGGTGTGTCACTATTTTGCTACTCTTTGAAAAAGCATGAAACCCCTTTAAGATGGACAACAACATGCCAGAAAAATCTTCTCAGTGATCCCAATGCTCAAACAGTGATAGTGGAGTTTATGGAAATAGAGAAGTACTCATTACTTCATAAAAAGAGATGTATATAGAACTTTTGATTAATGTTATTGCTCTATATAAAGTTATACTAAATAATAGCCTGGTGCTGGTACTTAGAAAAAAATTAGGTAGTTAATTGTCAGTGTTCCATCGAAATACTAATGAATAGAAAATTGTAATGACAGTGGAAATGAAGTCCAAAAATCAAGATCTACCTAATCAAAATCAAGCTAACTGATATACAGGGTCATTCATAATTCCCTCCGGGGTTTCGAAACGTTATAGTGAAAAAACGAAGACGAATATGAAAAAAAGAAACATATGAAATTATTCCGAAACTATTCAAGTTTTACTTACATACATTACAGGTGTTCTATGTGTGAACCCTTGGTCACACGGCATACATCCATGCGATAGTCCAGTTCCTTCCATACTCCGTTTCTTTAAATCTGAATTAGTGGTGTCAGTTCAACGGGCCTTTCGTAATAAATATCGAAAACAGGGACCAACTGACAAAACAATTCATGTGTGGTACCGGAAATTTAAAGAAACGGAGTATGGCAGGAACTGGACTATCGCATGGATGTATGCCGTGTGACCAAGGGTTCACACATAGAACACCTGTAATGTATGTAAGTAAAACTTGAATAGTTTCGCAATAATTTCATATGTTTCTTTTTTTCATATTCGTCTTCGTTTTTTTACTATAACGTTTCGAAACCCCGGAGGGAATTATGAATGACCCTGTATAATCTGTTAAACTAGTTGAACAAATGCAAGTTTTCGTTTCTGCATTTTCAAATGATCCAATTTTTGTTTTATAGATTAAAGTATATGCATATGACTGGAGTCAGTTTCAAGAGATCAAAATGAATGAAATCTCTCTATTAAAAAACTATCTTTGCAAACTGTTATTTGTGACATTTCAGCAATATATTCTAACCTTTAGTTAGAATTTGTATGTAGCACAACTTTCCTTTGGTTTACGTACAAAAAAATACATATTTATTTATTTTTTTAATTAAAAAGATTTATTTATTTTTAATTTTTCTGATTTTTATGTAATATTAGAAATTTAATAAATAGCAAGACAGGTTAGAAAAAAATTTAACTTCTATTAATTATATAAATTGCATATATTTTTAATAATTACAAATTCTGACAATTAATTATTACTACAAAATGTTTATTTTGATTATTAATTGAATTATTCTAAAACGCTAATTTGATGTTGTATCCACTTGTAATAAAAAGTTTATCTTTCACTTTGAATCAGGCAATGGCCTTCATGGTTGCCTGTAGCGATAATCTGCAGATAATGCCACCTTTCTTGTTCCTACGTTATCGCCATAAACATGGGTTTTACTGTGTATTGTATATGCTGTGTATATGAAAATATACAAGACATAATAACCGCATATATAACAGTTACCAGCAAAAATGTATCGAAATTTATTATTAAAAATATATAATATTTTCTCTGGTAAATCTAGTCATATATAATCGTTTATTTATGTAATTAAGCAGTCTTCAATGACTGCTTTATCAAAGAACGCATCATGATTACTTAGTATTAAAGTATGATTTCAGTTTTAAAGCCTAGGTGGAGATGATGATGATAGTAAATCGTGATTTAATATGTGTTTATGTGCTCTAAGCACCCTGGACTGTAATAGTGTAATTAAATTAACTATCTTTGTGTAACACGCATTTCATTCACTGTAATATTTAAGATTCCTTCCATGGAGATTTCTAGTATGCACTGCAAAACACAATTTTATGAATGCATTTTACATAAATTATTGTGTGACTGCTAACATCTGCTTCTCTGTCATTCAAATTCATTTGAATCTTTACAATTCAGTATAATTCCTCTGTATAATGTCACATATAGTTTAATATGTAAACTGGACACTTTAATATTTTAGAGTTTAGTCTACGGACCGAAGCAGTAGCCATGTTAAAATCATGTGAAATGTAGGTTGGAATAATGTCGCGTGTAAACTGTTTTTTCAAAAAAAAAATCTTATTTTTGAGCAAAATTGTCAGTTTCTACGACTAATTGTCAAAAACGGTTATTTTGAAAATCTTCTGCATATTCATTTATTAATGCTTGAATCACTCGTTATTCATAATTTTTTACTTTTACTTACCCATCATAGCCTTACCCATATAGGGTGAAAATCGAGAAATTCTTTTTGCCGTCCGTCTGTCTGTGTGTGTGTCTTTAAATGCTCTCAATAAGTAAATACCAAATTGAGATAGAGACTTGATATTTTGGTATGTACTTAGTATGTAATAATAGAAAGAAGCTTATTGAATTTCATTAATCTCGATTATGCGGAATTATTTTTTTCGGGCTCTCGAAATATTCTTTCTGATAAAAGGTATATAAAAAAATTTGAAATAGATTATTTTAAGGATTGAATGTAAAAGACAATTAAAAAAAATAAATTTTGCATAAAGAATGAAGTCGATCGGATAAGTAGTTGCCGATATATTTGTAATTATATTTTTAACATTCTTCGATTTTTCATGACACTGTGTTTCATTCCAATTTCATCTGAAATATATATTTTAGTTGGAAATGACACGCTTAATCCGACGCAGTAAACCGATAGTTAATATGATTATCAGTTTTGGAGTTATAAGGATGTTTCTTTTACGCAATTCAGTGATAGAGTATTTAAAGTTTATGACGTCATCAAGCCACGATTTATTTCGAATTGCAATGCATTTTATAAATAGTTCACACATGTTTTATTTTCATATTTTATATTATGCATATCCATGATGGGCCCCCAACGACTAGTTTTTTTAATCGGTAAGCGACGTAAATTTTCAGATTTTAAACTCAAATAATATCTACAACTTATTCGTATTACAATTAAAATTTGAATTATTTTTATAAAAATTTTAAGTATGTGTTTCTGCTTTCTATAGGTTTTTAACTTGTGCACAATCCGTTACAAGTTCATAGATCCGAGATACTCTTCTGTATGGTCCAATTGTTCCCCGTAACAATGTTTAACATGTGCCATTCTAAACTATTAAAGGAAGTTTACCTCTCAACTATTTATATTGTGTGAATATATGTTTACATACTTTCTTTTTTATACATTTCAAAGTCGATGTCTGATGTACGCATTTTATTGCCTTTTTGAAGCTTAGGAAATGAAAAGTTTGTCATACAAAATGTATTCGTCCGAACGATTGTGTGCTTTTTCTACAGGCAGCATGTAAAAGTCACTTTGCCCTGACATACCTCTTGATGGGATAAAACTAGAATTGTTGAACAAATGTCTACCTACATTAAAAGTATTATGCGTTATCATATGAAACAGGCTGCAGCGCCTCTAGTAAAATAAAAGTAAGTTGTCGGTCCTATCTCGAAAACGGTAAGATATATCGAAAAACCACGACTACGTGGTCACTTTATTATGGTATGACGTCGTACATGTAAAAATAAATTTATTCTAATCCCTGAAATGTTAATTTTACGATATTTGTTCTTAAGGTGTACATCATGTGCAGTAATATATATGTATGTAGTATGTGTGTGCATACGCATTGCGGCCAATGTAGAACATTTAATTTGATTCTCTTTTTAATTTTTACCTTGCTTATATGTATTAATTTCATTAGTAAGTCTGCGACTTCTACAAACGATTAATGAACTATTAAAGACGGTAATTGATTATCAAAAAATAACAATTTAATGGTTTTATATATATATATATATATGTATATTTAAAGGTAAGTTGTCATTTCATACTAAAGTGAGGCTCTCTATACATTTATAATTCTCTTTTTTAACTACACCTCATATATATATATATTAAAAATAGGGTCAATAGCATTCCAATTTAATCAAGTCATACTGCGGTCATTTGCATATAGCTCATAATATTTTTACTATTGTTGAACATTTATTCAACAATTCTAGGGTAACACGAATAAGAGTTATATGATTATGTAGTTTTCCTGTGTTTCCTGTGTATTTAAAGACTAGAACCCCCTTTTTTAATAACAACTTTTATACTATTCATGTTGTGTTGAAATACATTCATTTTATCCTTTTGCCCATATAGTGCATGCGCATACAGCGACGATGATGCTATTTCGCTCTGCGATCGAGAGTTTGTTGTTCTGTTAAGAAAGAACTAATCGCTTAGTCGCATTCCAGCTATGTAAATATTTTTGTATTAATAAATATTTTATGCCGAGGTACTCTACTTACTATGTGTGACTCATAAACCAACAGATTGCATAATTTTATTCTATTTTATTAAAATTTTAAAGAAATGCTCTATGTAGTAATATACGGAAACAACTATCTATGTCCATTCCTTACTCTCTATATATAAGTATAAACAAATGTATAAAAAAATTCTGTTCCTAAAGTTAATATACTGTTAAGTATGATGCAACTTTTAGGAGATGTTGATACTGTTGTGACAGAGAAGATAGTAAATCAGTGGACTGAAGAGGAACTCAATTAAACGATTAGGTTAAATTTGTAAATTGTCCCATAATTCATGCAAAAAAGTATTTCTTGTTTCCTTCTTGAAAAACAGCCAAGTGTTCTTTCGCGCACACTACGACACCGCTTCATACATACATATTAGATTTTCTAGGCTATTTTCTGTATTTAAAATAAGTACAAACATTTCTTGTATGTATTACGTGACATGCAATCGTCGTGTCTTAACACATGAATATTTTATGAATTAAAAAAATCATGTTGCAAGAATAAAATAATATTTACATAAAATAAAACATAATATTTTATACTTTTCTCTTTTTTCCACTTTCACTTTCCACATATTTACTTTTGCATGTGAGAATAATCAAAATGTAGATATGTTTAGTGAATTTCATTATATATATTTCAGTGATTAAATTTCATTGGTTTTCTAAAATTATACTTCTAAAATTATATTCTTACTGCACATCTGAAAATGTATGTCATAATTAAATAAGTGCACATTCTAAAAATATTTCGCTTTGTATAATTTACCCATTTATAAAAAAAAAAGCTAACATAATTGAATTAATATTTATTTAAAAAAAATTCAGAGAGATAAAGTATTTTTAAATCGTATTTTATAAGTAAAAGTGAAAGTTTATTATTAAATGAAATTTCGCTGATGTTACATTTTAATCGTTATTACGCTAAATGAATGAACAAAAGTAAAAAGAAAAGAAAAGAAAAGAAAAAAGTCATGTTACCTCTATGAGAAAATTAACTTTTGCAAAATAATGTATAGGTTTGTACAATATTTTACGTAATAATGTAAAAAAATGATATTTCAAGAAGTGGACAGTGTGGACAGTTACTATAGTGATAAACTGAGAATGTTGATTGTGCACATACAGACAAAACACAATAGTTACATTTGGGTTAATATTCATTTATTCAGCCAAACATATTAGGAGTTGAATGCACAGTCAATATATATAATATATATATACAGTGGTGGAAAAAAATTATAAAGCCACTTGAAAATATGATATAATTAAAAAACAAAATATAAAACATTTATGGAATTTCATACATATATATTATATGCTACAAGGAAATAAAGAAAAAAATAAATTCATTAATAACTACATTAATAAAAGATTAATAGACTTAAGAAAATTTTCTGTACAAAGAAAGTTGGAAATAATTTTAAAGTCGATACATGTATTTCATTAATAATCGATGTGAGACCCATTTTTTTCGATGATTTTGACTAGTCTTTTGTTCATTGAATCTATCAGACCACACAAAGTACTTGCATCAGTATTGTTCCAGCATTTTTTAAAAGCATTCTTTAAATCTAACTTTAAATTTAATTTTCGTCCATTTTTGTAAACATTTCGAGCTAAAATTCCCCAATGATTTTCTATTACATTCAGATCGGGTCTATGAGCTGACCATTGAAGGCATTTCACCTGATTAGCTTCCAGCCAAGATTTAGTTGACTTCGAAACATGAACGGAAGCTTTGTCCTGTTGACATGTCCCGTCTCCTGAAGTTATAATAGGAGCAAATGGGTAATAAATTATCTCCTAACATTTCTTGATACATAACCCAATTCATTTTGTTATGCATGAAAACAATTGGAGTTGTTCCACAGGCAACTAATGCAGCCCAAACCATTACCGAGCACCATCCAAATTGACGCTTTGAAAAAATATCAGGCTCCTGTCGTAAATCATGCCAAAAATATTTATATCCGTCGGGTCCATCGAAATTAAATTTCTTTTCATCGGAAAAGTCAACATCTCTCCAATTTGTGCCTTTGGTTAAATGTTTTCTTGCAAAGTCTAAGCGAGCATTTTTGTGGAATTAGAAGAGGTGGTTTTCCTTTAATTTTTTTTAATTGAACAATGGGAATGTTACTTAAAACATTTCTTACCGTTCGGCTTGGTAATTGTAACTGTTCTTGAATTTGGGTATACGATATTTTTTGTCCGCAAACTAGCTTTCGGATTTGTCTTGATTGCCTTACAGTTAAGGATTTCGGTCTTCCTGTATGCTTCTTACTACCGTAATCTTCGGGATTTCTGAGAAAACTGTTTACTGCAGCCCTGGACCTTATTTTACTTGCAATATTTGAACCAGACATTCCAGCTCCATTTAAAGTTAATATTTTAATTGTTTCACCATCGGATAACTTTTTTCCTCTTGGCATTGTATTAAACAAACCAAATACAAAATGAATGCACGTAACGCGTTTACATTTACCTAAACTTTCATGACAACCTATTTTCTTAAGTCTGGCATTATGCCAAATGAGGTTAGAACCATCGGCTTTATACTTTTTTCCAAGTTGTTTTTCATTGGTTGTAAGAAATTAGCATAATTTATGTTCCCCCTTCCGTTTTTCTAAATAAAGTTTATGTGTATTATTGCAATGTTGATCATGCAAATGAAAATAGAATTTGCGTTATCAACAATTCCATTACTTTTTGAATTATGTAAATTTTTCTATCGGCTTTATAATTTTTTCCAGCATTGTATATATATATATATATATATAGACCATTACAAGCAAGCAATCATGTATAAATATTTGACTTGTTCCCATGGATTAATAATGACTTCTGCTAATGAATGATATATTTTCTGTAGGAAGTCGTCTACCATTAATAAATATTTTCAAAACTAACATGTGCTATAACTATACAAACAGCGTAACTGCATACTTACGCACATAAATGTTTCTGTTGAATACCAAATTGCAAGTCATTCGGTCAAATAGTTTAGTAATTATCCAGATTTAAAGTTTGGAACGCTTAATGTAAAATTCATTTTAATCGTTGCAAAACACGTTGCAATACGGGTACTTTTTAAGCATAACTCAAAAACAACTTGGAGACTCAGCTGTAATTTAGGATTTGCATAATTAAAGATTCTAGAAAACGATTTCTGAAAAGTAGTGTTCGGCAGTCTTGGAAGCAAAGGACTTTGAGGCTAAAATTTTCACATATATTGGGACAAACAAATATATAAACAAAGGATGCCGATACATGAATCCCTAATGGCCGATCCGTTCAACCAACCAAAATGAAATATTATATACAGTCATTTGAAGCCATGTGTCCGAGATTGAGGTAAACATAAAAAGTGTGGCCTGTGCAGTTATGGTTACAGTGAAAAAGATTGAAAATTTTCAAATGGCTTCACCTACTTTTCCCTATACCAGAATGATGAGTGCTTTAAAAAATCTTAAATGGTGTTGGAACGGTAGATGTAGCACAAAAAACAGCAACATAAGGTACATGCAATGAAGACATTCTAAACAGCCATTAGCGACAGAGATAGCACATCATGCGCAAATAATCATTTGTAGAAAACCTTTGAAAAACTGTATTGAAAATTTATAATATCAATAAATCTTTTTCTTTTTCTGTAGTCTCTGTAAAACAAAACTGCCGATACCTTGAAAATTTAGTTATTATTGTATACGTTCAATATTAAGTGACCTAGATTGTTTTAAAATATATCAAACTGTTCGTATTAATATTTTATAGGACAATAATAACATTGTTCCGCATCAAATGTCTCCCTGTAAAAATAATAATTATTTTCTTTCAGATTTAACTAAGGCAATCAAATTGTTCAATATCGTATCCTTTTTTTGGTCGTCTGTAAAAATAAACAGGTTTCCCATTGTTATATTATTAATGTTAAAACTTTCTATTCTTTTATTTTATTTTTTTTTTAATTCTCCCACACTTTATTTTTCTCATTCTTGTATGAAAAACGTTTTTCAACATCTTACGAATGTCAACGATCGGAATTTGTACATGTTCAATCTCAAATGATACTCCGTATTCTGAACACAAAATGAATTTGCTTCTTTGTCTCCGTTGAGGAATTTGTAATATCAGTAAATCTTTTTCTTTTCCTGTGGTCTATGTAAATTAAAACTGCCGACATCTTGAAAATTTAGTTAATGTATAATTTCAATATTAAGTGACCGTAATTGTTTTAAAATATACCAAATTGTATTAAAATTCCATAGCACAATAATAATATTGTTCGGAATCAAATGTCTCCTTGTAAAAATAATTATTATTTTCTCTCAGCTTTAACTATACTAAGGCAATCAAATTGCTGATTAACTTTTTTTTTTTTTTTTTTTTTTTTTTGGGGGGGGGGGGGGGGGAAGGCGTTCATCTGTAAAGTTAAACAGGTTCCGGCTTGCCAAATTACAAGTGCTAAAAACGTTCTAATATTTTGTATTTTGATTCTGATACACTTTATTTTTTCCCACTCTCTCATGAAAAACATTTTTCAACATATTCGTAGCGTCTGCGTTGAGAGAAACAGTCAGAGTGTATTGTTTAAGTTAATATACTCTATCGCTCAGTCAATTTATTTTTTTTGAAGCCTTCAATACTTATTCCGCATGCATGACATATGAAGGATAGTACTGAAACATTAAAAAATTATTTCAAAAATACATTACAAAGATCAACATTGGAACAGGGTGTTTCACGAAGCACCACTAATTTTGAAAATAAATAACTCGGAACCGGTGATAGATAGAAGCATGAAACATGTGGTATATTTATTAAAAATACCGTAGAAATCTGATACAGAAACAAAAAAATAGCAAACAATTGCGCCGATAGATGGCTCTGCAGGTGACAAAACTATAAGTATCCTGCATCACATCGAAAGCAATCCAAAAAGTTCTTCTTTAAAACAACGCACCTGTCGCAAACAAAGAATGAAATTCTCTGTGACTCTCTGTAGTATGCCACCAGAAATCAACACACAAGCTTGACAAATAGTCTCCTCCAGCTCGTCAACTGTTAAAGGATTGTTGCGGTAAACAATGCCATTCAGTGTTACTTCTAAAATTTATTTCACTATGCTCTAATAGCGATCACGTTTCAACGGCGAAATATTCGACGACTGAACGTTCTTGGAAACTGAGCACTTTTTATAGGGATCCATAGTGCTGGCTGCAGCGCAATATATCGGTGCTATTTTGAACCAAAATTTTGAGGTTTATGTATCAGATTCTTACAGTTTTTAATAAATATACCACTGGTTTTATGCTTTTATCTATCACCGTTTCCGATTTATTTATTTTCAAAGTTGGGGGTCCTTCGTGAAACACCCAGTATGTACAGAACTGAAAGTTATAACAACGTTAACTGGATAAAACATATGACGACATTTGTGCGTATTGCCTATAACGCAGTAAATAAGAGTGGAAGGATGTGACAAAACCCGTGGCCTTTTAAATGAAATATATAGTTATTTAGTTATTTTTAATTTATTTATTTATTATTTCTAATTTATTTCCTAAAATGAAAAATTCTTATGCTTACTTAATTAAAACGCACATACTGAATCCCTTGACTGTCAGAAAAACTTGGAATTTTAGACATGTTTGAATTTCAAGACTTTTTTTTTTTTTGGAAAACTATAAACAAAATATCATTTCCTTGTACCAAAGTGGGTTTGTTTTAAATTGTTTAATAAAAGGTTTATCATGCAGAATAACTTAAATTTTTAAAATGACACAGGGATTTATATTTATTTAGACAGATTTCAGCTTGTTTCATAATTTTGAGGCTTTATTTGGTATATGAGCCTACTTAACTATTTGCCAAATGTACGATTTTTAAAACAAAATAACATATTCATTATTCTTATAGAAAAAAAAAACATTTTATTTATTTTTATACTTATATTTGCGTGTTACAAGAAACGTGGCTGAAATTAATATTTATAAGAACTAATCTCATTTATTTTCCGTTCATGAACTTTTATTCTTAATAAACACATACGACATTCCTCACTTTAACATTGCTGTGCTTTACAGATCGTGACATGTGTCACTGTACAAAAGCCTCTTTTGAGATAATTTGTTTTACATTATGTTACTTATTAAGGGCACTTTTAACAAAAGGGAGAATATTTCATATTAGAAAATTAAAATCTGCAGATTTAAAGAGAAATAAAAATGGATATTTTTCTAACGAATAGATTAAATTAATACCATCTACTTTGGGAAGACATAAATTTACCTTAGAGGGAATAATTTTAGAAATGCTTAAAAGTACGTATATATTTAAAAAAGTTTTTTTGAACTTATGTGAAACATTATTATAACATTAAATATGTGAAACATTATTAAACACTTTTCTTATTTTTTTTAATAAAGAAATGTTCTTACCATATATATATTTTTTAAATCTTAGATATAATTAATACCATAACACTAAATATGTGCTACTAAAACGCAAATATTTTTATTTATCCAACCAAATGACTGTACGTACCAATGAACGTTAATGAAGTATGAAAGAATATGTAATGCATTTAATAAAAAATAAACAGATTAATTAATTACGCGCAATTTTTTAATTATAATTAAAAATTATAAGATTAAATCTTTTCTTTTTAAACAATACATATTTGTATGTAAAAAAGTATAATAAAATTTCGGTTGAATGAGAAATTGTTCATTTCATATAATGTGCCCTCAAACTATTTTGTAATGGAAAAATGGAAAATATTACAAATATGAAACGGATGATCATACAATATTCTTATTATAATGCTCGCGAAATAGGAAATAATTATTGCATTCACAACATTTATTTGTTTGGTCTTGCGAAATACTTTTATTCAAAATAAATAATGTTTATAAAAGTATCATAATTCCAAATTATCTTTAACAAGCTTGCAAAATATCTGAAGCAATATTTTAAAGCTCTGTTACTCTATATAGTAAATACACTAACTAGTATGATGACTTCACTGTAATTAAATTAAGTTTATCTTTAAAAATAAAAGCGCATAATGAATAAATGCATGAATGGAGTCATCTGATATGAAGAATTTTCTGCAAAATTATCTTCTCTAGAGATTTGCATATTTGATTTTATAAAGGTCTATGAAAGTTTATGGCTAAGAAATTAATTTTATGTATAAATATTCTATATCTTTAAACTATATATAATATATTCTAATTAGTTATTTTCTTTTCTTGGATAATTAAATTTGAGATGAATAACTTACTTAGAAAGAGTAAATATGTATCATGAAAAATGCAATTTGCTACATAAACTAATGCATAATTTGATAGTAGATAATTATGAGTGTTGCATTAGTTACAGACAATTTTCAGAGAAAATTTTTGCACAATTTAGGAACGCTTTCATAAGAAATGTTTAAAGATATTTGATGATATATTTACAGAGAGGTTTCTGTAGACGATTTCTTTAAAATTTATTTTGTATGAAGATATTTCATTTAAAAATTGAAGTATTTCTATGAATATACATAAAATAACTTAAGTTTGTTGCTTATAATTTTCCAATCACAAAGTATTTTCCTTTGTATGATTACAAATATCTGATATATCACTATTTATATACTGTCTGAAAATTCTATTTACTTTTTTCCGTTTTAAGTGTTGTTATTATATGATTTATAAAAACAATCGTTAAATAACTGTGTTGAACTTTTACAGTCAAAGAAAAGAATTTGTACAAAATCAATAAACATACACTGGATGATGTTTTGTGTATTACACATTGGGAAATACCGTATTTAGAGATAAGCTGAAATTTATTTCACACAATGTACTTATTTTTTTTTCAATTGAATCATAAGAGAAATATATATGTAAGTATTGGACATAACCCCAATACCAGCTTCACCTAGACCTCTTCGACAATTGAGAGAATCCGTCTTGTAACTTCTAACTACACGACATACTTAGGTTCTTATAGATTTATAAATGCAAATGCCATGCATTTAATGGTGATTTTGATATAAACTGTACCCTCTAACTTTCTCAAAAAAAGGTTAGGCAGTAGAGATTATCAGTAGGCATATCCTCACGATTTGAAATCCGAGAACGAAACATTTGGTGTCATCAGAGCCAGAGCACGGCCAAGCCCAATACGAAAAGTGCGTAATCGAAAACTGTTAATAACATTTTAACGATGTTTCAAGATTAAATTTCTCATTTCAAAATCTCGTCTTACATGGATGTAAATATTAGTCCTAAATACTCCCTCATGACAACGTATCGGGATTTTCATGTGACTTCAAACAGAAAGCGAGGTTAGATAAATATTCCTTTTATCGTATTAGTAACAATGCAATTTATTTTCAAACTGATTTTGCAAGAATTGTAGAATATTTTAAGAAACATAAGCTAGATTATCGTTTCTCAAATTGCAATTTTTTCCTTTATTTTTAATTTGTGACTAAATACAATTTTAATTTTGGGTCAAAGTTCGGGATAAGCAAGTCTTATTCGGCAGTTAAATGCACCATTAACATTTTATCAACATAACTTAGAAATTTGTAATACATATTTTTTAAATATTTTCTTTCAAAATTTCCCCGCTAAATATTTTAGGTATATTTTACAAAAGAAAATAAAAACTGAACATATCCCTATGAGGTATTTATTGTAGAAAGTATCCCAGCTTCTTGGGTTGAACATAAAAGTCTGTGTTTTGAAATGATCATTTAAGAAATGGATTTCCAGTCCCTGTAAACATTTAATTTGTCGTCACCAGTTAAATTAGGGCGCTAGAAATCTTGATTGTCCGTAGAAAACGTAATAAAAACTGAAAATAATTTTGCCTCTCTCATTTTCTTAGTTTCATTTTTCTTCTTTATACAAAAAATAGTTTTAATCCAGTGTAGAAAAAAAAATACATCGGCATAAGCCAGAAACTGTTGAAATCAGAAGGATTTTTTTTTTCTAGAAATCTCGAACTTAAGAAAAATATGATTGATTATATAAATTTTAGAAGTTTATACATTTTTATTTATAAGAAATGTATGATTTACGAACGTGGTAAGTACTACAAATTACATCCATTTCTATTTTGGAAGATGGAAAAATGAGTTTAAAATAATATTCAAAGTAAGATATATTTGTGATGCCAGTAAAAGCAATTTATTATTGAAATAATTATAAAAATCCATATACAAAAAAAAACAAAACAAAACAAAAAGTACTAATCAGTAAGTAGAAGCAAAATGTTTAGAGATAAGTAAAAGTTTTCAAATGAAAAATACAGCTTTTTCCTAATTTTTCAGGCAATATAAAGTTGAAAATTTTCAATAGTCTTATAGCAAGCATGATGGCAGTGGCGTCACTGTGAAGTTACTACAAACCAATTGATCACGTCACATCTGCTACCAAAATGTATACCACTCAGAAACGTCACGTTATGACTCTAATGTTAACTTCTAAATATTAATTAAAGGGACAAAACGCTTTAAAACTTATTAGTTATTTTGAAAATTATTTTTCTGAAAATTTTCTTGACGTGACAGTGGCGTTACTGCACATGTATCTCTCGTACATGTATCTCAAGTCACAAGTATTCGAATCTCTGTTAGTATTTGTATGTGCTGTTAATACTTTTTTAAAGAAGCATGTTTTAAACATACTTTTTGATCAAATCGCAAGTTTGGCATTTTAATATTCCTTGTAGAAACGTTTCACTGTATAAATAACTATAAAACCATTATTGGAAGTGTTAAAATTTAAATGTTTTTTTTTTATTATTTCAAAAAAAAAAAAAAAGAAAAGAAAAAGAATGAAGAAATATGTCCTTCTTCATTTTTTTCCGTTGTAGTATTTAAAACAGTCGTGACAAAACTATAAATTTTATGTATTTAATTAACAATAACTTGTTTTTCTAATTTGTTTTTAAGGATATATTTAAAAGTTTTTCATGAAGATCAGATGAATCATTTTATCAACAAAAGAAGAATGGCTGCAAAATATAACAAGAAAATTACCAATTCAGAAATAACACTGTATAGTGTACAGGCCTTTAAATAAAATACATGAATTTTGGGATTGAAAGATGTGTAGGATACTATGTATGATTTTAAAATCAATGTTCATTTCTTTTACGATGATTGTTTAATTTTTCATAAATTTGTTTCAAAGTTGTGCAAAAGTGGTTTAAAGTCGTTTCAAAACGGAATGTTTTTAGAAGAAAACCAAAATAAAGTAAGATAATCTTCGATGTAAAATTTTATTCAAACGCAGTCAAACGCAGTAGATCGCAAGAAGGTGGTTGCACAAACCGTGACCTCATCGAGTTCACAGCTGAAATTAGAGGATTATGCAGAATTCGATTATCGAATTAAAATGGAACTGATGTTTTGTTTGGTTATACATTGTTGGCATACGTAAATAATTTTCAATTCAGTATAAACTTGTTTGATTTTCATAAATATGGTTTAATGAACTGCTGTTTTATAACAAGTCAATTGCAATCTCAATTGAAAATAAACTGGCTTAATTCTTCAACAAATTATAGATATTTATGCTGTAATGTGAAATTGTAAAATTGTAGGATAATCATTGAAAAAATCATTTGTAACGTGAACTTCTAGTGTATTTGGTCTGTCTCTTGGGATTGCACTATCACTCTAAAGCATAAGATGATTTCCCGAGGTGGTCATACTTCTCATCCGTACCATGGCATATCTTGGTGGAAACCACGTGCCGACTCAATTTAAGTGCTTCATTCGTAAATCCCCATTGAGTTTTCTAACGAAATGTCTGCATCAGATTGCACATTGAAATTGGAATTGCTCGCGTCAGTAGGTGTGTGTGTGTGGGGTGGGGTATCATTAGAAAATTCAATGGGGACCTACCTATAAATCACAAAAAATGTGTCTGCAGATGGTTTCCACGAAGATATGACTCGGCAGATTTGTTCCTTTTTAATATGCTAATCGAGTTCTGTATAATCTTGGAATTTCATCTGTGAACTTGATGAGAGGTTGGTTTGGGAAGTCGCCGCCCGCACTATAGGGTAAAGATTAAAGTTTTTTTTTTTTTTTTTTTTTTTTTTTTTTTTTTTTTTTTTTTTAAACAATTTGTAGATTTTTGTTCACGTAAACCTATTAAATATCTAAAAATAATTTAGCTTTAAAAAGTTTCTATTTTCTAAATCATGTAACGCCTTCCAATATTTAAAACAAGTAAATTGCAAATATTTCAATTGTTTAAAAAATAAAACATTTACTTATATTAGCGTTTTTTAATATAATAAAATTACACATTATCATTGCATTTTCAAATACATTGCTATATTACGTATAATTTTTTATGTTAATTGTTAATATTTTATTATTAAATTATTTTAAAAAATCTTGCAAGATAGTGTTTTTAATATTTGCACACTTTTTCGATTTTTTTTAGAAACAAATTATTTATCCAAAAGTTTAGATGAAATCCTCAAAAGAAAAATAATTTGTCGTGTTTCAGTCGTGACAGACATGTTGAAGAGAAACTCCCTGTATTTCTCGTGCAATGAACTTACACCGTTTGTTACCGCAAATGATGTAGATATAAACGTGACTGAAATTCGAAATAAAGTGTAACCGTACAGTGGTACCGTAAATTGAAAATTCCCTCTTTTTTTAGTAGAATAACAAACAAAATCTATGATTTTCATGAAATATTTATAATAATTTAGCAGTCATAAAATAACTTTTGAACGGTCAAAAATATTTTATAAATTTTTGCTCTTACTAAATTTTGCTAGCAGTTGCTCATTTAATTTTAATTTTATAGAATGATTGCTCTTCATGAAATGTTATGTATTCTTTTAGAAATAAAATAAGTTGAAATTTATGAAATATTTATAATAATTTAGCAGTCATAAAATGACTTTTGAACAGTCAAAAAATATTTTCTAAATTTTTCTCTTACTAAATTTTGCTAGCAGTTTCTCATTTAATTTTAATTTTATAGAATGACTGCTCTGTATGAATTGTTATATATTATTTTAGAAATAAAATATGTGAATTCATTTAAAATATAATTAAAAAATAATTACTGTTATTATAATAATATATATGTACGTATTATGTTAGCAATAATATACTTTTCTAGACAAACAGAAAATGTAAGTAACTGAAAACTACTAAAATATGCAGAATATTGTATTTTATTGATACATTAAATATTGTGAGATTAGATATATACATTTGTGTTACAAGTTTACAAAGTAAGGACATCATAAAGATGTCGGTACTGTAACATACCGATGCTCCGTTTACACTGAACAATTAATTATAAGTTTGAGTTTAGGTTGCAGACTTTACATAGATGTAACTACAATTGAAAACCATGAATATATTCGATTTTAGAATTAACAGGAAAATATCCACCAAAAGTATATAAATATACCTAAATATACCTCTTTTGAATTATTATTTTATTTGCTTTAAATTTGCAGTTTATTTTTTACTTCTTTTTATTATATGGTTTAAAGTACATGAGAAGGATAACTGTCGCGTGATATTCTTTTCATATATCTGGATAACACAAAAAACTAAAATCGCCTCATATGTATTCAAAAACAAAGTAAGTCAATATTTTCAGTTATAATATTAATTCATTTTCCATTACAAACATGCAGCAGTTTTACGGATATTTCAACGTGCCTTATACTTCAGAGAATAATATAATAGATATATTACTAATCTGAATAAGATACTCTGAAACATTCTTCCAATTACAGATTATAAACTGTATTTTTATTTTCCTTAATTCTATTTTGCTACTGCTAAACTGCAACTGAATATATCCTGACATGAATTTCTCACAATTGATTCATATGAATAATCATTGCTTTCAGATATGATTGATAAGAAACTAATCTGAAAATGATAGATTTTAGTCATACATAACCAACCAAGCTTTAAGAATCAAAATAACAAATCGCAATGTACAGGGTGATTTTTTTTAAAGTTGTGAATGTAAAACCTTATAACAAAAGAACCACTCATCTAAATGACCTGAAATTTCGCCAGTATGCTCCCAAAGCAATGGCAATTTTTTAGGCGCGGTTAAAAAAACACTTAAAATGGTACAGACAGAGAGCGCTGTATATGCAGTAAAGTCAGGAGACGAGCTTGCGCACGACACACGCACAGTGGCGGAAAAAACGTGAAGCACGCACACCTCTTGTTCATTATTCGACGGATATCCTTGCAATGACTGTGCCATTGATGGCCGTGCGGCGTTAGTGAAACCGTATTATCAGAATAATGAGAGCGCAGCAACTGCTCTTAGGAGATTTAGGAGACTTAAGAATTTAAGAAAAGGTCCATTGACAACAGAAGGCCTACGGAAGATGGTTTCGCAAAGTATCGTCCATTTTTTCCCTTCCACTGACGATATTCTTTGTTTCTGAATACTAACAGCGCCATCTGTCGGTGCGATTTTAAGTTTTTTTTAACCACGCCAAACAAATGCTCATTGCTTTGGGAGCATATTGGTGAAAATTCAGGTCATTTGGATCAGTGGTTCTTTTGTTATAGGATTTTACTTTCACAACTTTAAAAAAAAATCACCCTGTACAAAAGATTTTCGCTAATATAACTTTCCATTTAAATAAAATGAAATAACTACTGAAATAACAGAGAAAATAACTTATTAAGCGTTATAAATAATAACAAAATTTCTCCACACTATAATGCAATATTTGTATTTGCTGAAAATCATTCACACTTAAAACTACACAATTAAAATGTATAGTTTCTTTTACTTTTAAGTTAATCCGTGATTTATTAAGTACAAATTAATTATTTATTCTGACATATGTAATCATTCTTCAATAACATAGCTAATGTCAAACTCCTAACGCGTACGACTCTACGTTCAACAACTTTTATTGTTGAAAATTATTAACCGTATATGAAGTTCTTAAAATTAAATAACAAAAAGATTTATTGTAACTCTTGTTGTTGTTGTCAGAATTGTAGTCATGCTTAGGCTATTCTCAAAATCATTGTTCCTGCTCAACAACATAATCGTCTCTAACACATTCATGGTTTCATTTTTATAAGTAAAACATGCACTATTCTGTTCAGATGTGATTGTTCAAGTGATTTGAGGTCGATTGGCGTTTTTCGTTTTTCTTGTTTTTAGATGCGTCCGTAGATATATAAATAGTTATATAAATACGTATCACCTGTAGTCGTTGTCTGGTCCATCCGTCTGTCAGTCTGTCCGTCTATCGGCATATAACACCGCCTAAACTACCCAACCAAATGGTTTAAAATTTAATATGTATAATTGTAGCCGAATTCTTTCGAGTCTTTTCAAATTTTATGAAAATCGAATCAAAACTTTAAAAGATATTATTAAAATATTTCTTCATTCAATTAAATTCTATCATTCGTAATTAATTCAATGATATCCCACGATAGGTAAACAATCTAGGTTGCCATGTTGATTACGTCATATTTAAAATGGAATCATATTATTTCCGTATTACTCAATTTAAAACTTTATTTGTACGCTAAAATTGTTTAATTACAGCAATCATACAATCTATCGAGTGTTTTTTGGATAGATGTGTTCGTAGAAATATATATTAAATAGATTAAGTAGAAAATTGTGCGTTAAACGTGACAAATGAGGTGCGTTCGTACTATAACTATTTTTCTATGTAAAAAATCATCATTATTGTTTCATTAAAATGGATTATATCGTCTCTTATGAGCGAAATCAGCATGCCGCTTCAATTATTACGTATACCACGCTTACAGATGCGATTCTTTTTCGACACCACACAGTGCTGCAAAATTTCGCCATGGAGATCTTGCTTTGCGAATGATTACCTCCATGGTTTAATATTTCTATGACTCACGATGAACGAATTTCTTCTGTTTATTTCCATTAATGGATTGAGATATTTGGTTCTGAACCTAATTTTAAAACAACGTATAGGGAAAAGTTGAAACTCCTGCCTTATAGTTTTGGTTGTGAATAGGTAAATATTGAATTTCAATTCTATATTGGCTAATCACGACCTGTTTCGGCTCCTGAGTTTGCTAAACATGTCACGTTTGAACGCTTTTTTAAAAAATAAGGTGATTTAAACCAAAAACAGAAAACAATATTCAATTAATTAGTTACCGAATAACAACACCTGGGAATATATTTGTACAATGTAAGTGTGTTCGATACCAATACACTTTAAATTTAATATATATATATATATATATATATATATATATATATATATATATATATATATATATGTGTGTGTGTTTTGTCAAGAATTTAAGTCCTTGCACATTAAAAAAAAGTTGATAATATTTAACTTTTTGTAAAGGATGCTTGTCATGCTCGTTTTAAATATATATATATATATATATATATTATATATATATTTTTTCAATTTAAAATGCATATATATAAAGAACATACAGATAACGGAAAAGAATAGAAATAGATAACGGAATTGGGTTTATGCTTTCTATTTTAAAATTTATTCATATTTTCTTCATTGTTGAAAAAGAACGCCGTGAATGTATTCTAAATGTTCATGGAAAAGTTCGATATGCAAATGTTACACAAGTATCAATAAAGTTTTATCTTCTAGAAAACTCCTTTTGTTATTTGATGCATTGAAAATAGATACACCAAAATATTCCTTTAGCATGTGTTTTCTTGCATTTTTAAAAGTAGAAATAGTTAAGGCAATATTGACGTTGTTTCGTCGACTTAACTTTTAGCAGACATTTTGCCGCTATTATTTTGCGAATATATGTGTTTGTGTATGTATATGTATATTTCAAACTATAAAATTATAAAATGTAATTATATATGATATTAATTTAATTCTAAAAAAAAAAAAAAAGATTTTCTGAAACAGTTTTAATAAAACAAAAGAAACACAACATATTTCATATATGTGGTGTTTGCTTGTTTGATAAACTGAAGACACTTATTTTAAGGATGTCTGATTCGTAAACATAAAATTAAGCACTTCATACTATGTTAGAAATATATTTGATCATTACAAATTTAATCCAATCACTCAAGAAAATATAGAAGTTTTTAGATAATGAAGAAATTTAATTATTTTAGAAACAATATCATCAGTGTGATTACTGAAGCAAGCAAAACAAATCGCCAATGTGCATGATAAATACCTTTGATCCTTTGATTGTAGTTTCTTTAAAGATATTAGTAGAGTATTATGAGAAATCAATATACACGAATATACATGCGAGATTTAGACTGATGTAAGATGTCAATGTAATTTATTAGTCTAAATAATAATAAATTCAAAATGATAGGTGGTGTACTTTGATAAACATACCTGTGTGAGTAGACTGATATTGTTATTTTATTTTATTAAAGTTTACATTCAACACATTTTTCTATTAAAAAACTTTAAAATTTCTTATTAAAAAGTGTTTACTGCCACTTTAAATCTTTCAATTGAGAATGCAACATAAAATCACCATCATATGGGTTTTCAATTTTTAGATTAAACACTTGATTTAAGTACAATTGCAGATAATGCAGATATAAAATTGATACTTTTTTCTATTACACATTATATAATTTAAAACATGCATATTATATTTTTGCGTTCATAAAAACATTATCTGCTAGAGAAAATACCAATGTAATAAAAGTCTACACAGTTATTAAACATAGCATTCAAATAATAAATCTTCGGCATATATTTATTATTCTGTAGTTCATTTTATCGTGATTGAAAAAATATATTTTACTTTATGTATAATGCTAAAAAATTTATCACTTCCTACTAACTTTTAGGCAAATCATCATATACATATGTGATTCGTATCAGTCCATTAGAAATAACGTCTACTAATTTTAGCTATTCTAAAATTTTACTTGCAAGATGGTTTACATATAGAAACTCTAACAAACTTAAAATTTTCGGAAGTGAACATCTGATTTCTACATTATATTTGAATTCGTAAGGAAACTTTATTTTCTGATTCCATACCAAAAGCCTTCCGGTCAAATAGTTTAGAAGTTATGCAGGATTGAGATTTAGAACTCCTAATGCTAATTTCATTTTAAATCGTTTCAAAACAGATATCAATGCGAATGTCTTTTTTAAGCATCACTCAAATCGACTTGGCAGAAAGAACTGTATTGTTAAAGTGCCACAATTGAAGCGTTTACAAATCAATTTCTGTTAAAATATTCATAGGTTACAATGCACATTTTTAAAATAAATAATTTAGAAAATAAATAATATCTTATTTTTTTTTTTTTTAAGAAATATCAATTGTAACGTATACTTTTTTCAAAAGAACATTATTTTTAGAATCTTCAAATATGCAAATTCAAATTTACAGATCTTTCTGCTCAAATAGTTTTGAAGTTATTCTAAAAAAAACTACATTTATTGCTATCTGCTTTTTAACGATTACAAATGAATTTAACACTATTAGTTCCACGTTTTAAACCTTCATAAAATCTAAACTAATTATTCTAAACTACTTGTTCTAAGCTACCCGTTCTACTACTTGTCGTAAACTACTTTCTGTTTGGGTACATAAGGTAGAATTATTCGTAAACTTTAATTATATCATGTCAAAATTGGGTGTTCATCGTGATAGTTTGTTACAATTTCTATACGTAGAAAACACGTTATTTAAAATTTAAGTGGAGCATTAATTTGTCAACGTTAATACTAATCCATTGCTATCAACCACAATTTATAAGATTATGATAATTTTCCTCCTTCACTGTACATATTTCTACAAGTTGTAGAAGTGTAAACAATTATGTTTCACTGTAGAACGATTAAAACATACTTATCTATAGATAAGATGTGAAAAAATTATAGCTTCTGCCTTATTATATTATCTAATAATATAATTATCTTAAAGTGTGGTGCATCAAATGTAGCGCCCTAATTAAATAACATTTTAAATTGTTATGCTAAAAATTACCGATGGTTTTTTACTTGAGGTTTTAAAACGAACTGAAAATACGTTTACAAAACCTTTTCTTTAAAAGACTTTTAAAACTAAATCGTTAGGAACCAGAAACCAAATCCGTTACATATATGTTGTAAACATAACAAGAACAAATGTAAGGTATTCCCTCATTGGAAATCTCACAATTCATTCGTTTAAAACAGTTTTACTTTATCTGAAGTTCCGTTACCAGGGATGTTACTCTATAAATTTGTTTACTTCTAAATAATTATAAATGTCAATACAATTTATATATTTTTTTAATTATTGAGTTAATAAATCTAAATTATTATTTAATAAACATGTTGATACTATATTTACAAGATTTCCAAAATAAATGTATTTATTTATTACTTTTCTTATCTTTATTATTATTTGTTATTTTTAAAGAGTGTACTACTTGACAGAATAAACATATCAGGATTCTTTATACAACAGGAATTATGTCAAAATAATAAAATAAAATGTTGATTGTATAATTAATTATTTTCTTGTAATATAAAATATTGTTTAAGAGCTTTTTGACAAAGGAATAAGTTAGGTGACCCAAACTTGACCCAATTAATTCCACTTTTGAGGGGTGGGCTACCTAAGGGAAAGTGGCCATCTTTGGTTCACCCGCCTTTTGCCTAGCCTAGATTAACACTTTATAAGACATTTAAACGTGAAAAACACAACTCATTATAAAAGCATTATTTATTCAAAATAGGAATTGTTTTTGAAAAATTTCCAGAACGAAATTTCCTTACTGATGGTTCCTGAAAACTTTGATATGAAAAAAAAAATGTACAAAACCACGTTAAATTTTGCTCGCAATTTCATTTGTTGTTTGTTTCTCTTGTTCCTGTTCGAAAATTTTTTTAACATAATTTATAGCACGTAAGAACCGTGTAAAATCATAAATTGCGAATATTTTACAAATGGAACTATTTTAATATAATTGGTTTAATACTAGGTAAATGTGTCTTTAATTATTTCCGAGAACAACATTTAAAGCATATTTGCAATTGGTAGTATACAACAAAAACTAATGGTTTATAAATTAGTTCCTGGACAGCGATAAGAAGAAATGTACTATACATGAAAACAATTATAACTAATTTTACTGATAATTGTTTCAGAAATAATTCATTAGAGTTGAGCTTAAAAGCTATAAATTTATAAATTTATTATTTGTGTAGCTTAGACATTCTTACTTTGTTCTTTCTGATATAACAACACTATGTAAAACGTTTAGAGAAAAAGAAAAAAATGAATATTAACTGTACTATAGTATTTGTACTTGTAATGAATGTAATGGAATTATTTTAAATAATTTGATTTACTATACATATTATCAGCATTTGTTTACATTAAAATTTTATTGCATTTTCAAAGGATGAAACAGAGCCATTTTTCTGCCATCGGAGAACATTTAGGAATGATCTCCAACAACTTGTAGCAAAAAATATAGATTCAATTCATTACGACTTATTCGTTTACTATATTCCAGAATAAGTGCAATTTCACTGGATATTTATTCCTTAGATATATATATGTATTAATCTTTTTAGTTTGTTTCATGTTTCCACTCAACTTCTCCAAGCCTGGCAAAACGGTACCCAGACACGTTCGATATATTGAAACAATATCACTGATTTGGATGTAAAAAGAAAAAAAAAGTACAAGTAACTGTGCTGTAAAACAAGTTTTATTCTTCAATGAATAAAGAGCCTTTTTCATTCGTTTAGAGTAATTTTGAAAATGCTTTCAGCATGAGTTCCGTCCTGCATCGCATTCTGTATCCATATTTTAGTTGATATACTGACACGACTAGAAAACAATGCTAAAAGAAACATTTATTGTAACAAATACCGCACGTGGTTAGGAAATGATTTGATGTTTACTTCAAAACAACTGAAAGTATTGGAGAGTATTCTGGAAACGACATCAACTACAAATATTCATTGTCAGGAGTACAATAAGTTTAAATTTCAGACATCGAAACTTTAACGTTTATATAGACTGTAAAAATACATAAATCACGCAGACCTTCTCCTTAATTTTAAACTGACCTTTTTAAATAAGCTTTGGATATCCATATATTAAAACTATAAACTTTGGTATTCAGCAGGACGAATTCATTACCCATGGTGACATAAATCTGATTTCCTTTCTAGTACAGTATCAAGAAAGATAACTAAGAATTCCAAGAATATTTTTAAATCCTCCTTACATATTTAACACTCTTTGTTCCAGTTTCCTCTTTGCGTAATGCATTGTCTCTTGTTGTATGCCTTCTAATAAATTTATGACACAATCAAAATAAATTCCTGATTCATAATTTTGTGTATCAATAAATCCCCAATATTCCTTAAAGTACTAGTCTCAAATAGCGCAACTTTAGCAGAAGATGTGGCTCCTACAAATACACTGCTCAAAAAAATTAGGGGAGCAAACAAATACAAGAAGAGAACTTTACGAGGCAGCCATGCATGGTTATAAAATGGAAAGTACACGTGTGTCAATGCGTAATACAGAAAATAGGACGCAAAAAATGTAAGGGAGCTTTAATTCTTTGAAAGGATGGAAAGATCATGAACAAATGGTTTAGGGCAACAATTTGGTTACATGTAAATTACAAAAAAAAGTATTGTTTATCAATGATGCAAGTTGTTTAATACGTGTGTGGTCCCCTATAACAGCTAGACTGCTTTACACCTGATTTCTATGAATGTGATGAGGTTATCGATAAGAATGTTCCAATCTTCAAGAATTGCAATCTCCTGGCACCAGACAATAAAGGAAAGCCCTCGTCTTGCTGCAATGTGTCGTCCGAGTATGTCCCAAACATGCTGGAACTGATTCACGTCAGGAAAGCATGCTGGCAATTCCATACGCTTTATTGTTTCAGTTTCAACCATGTTCTCCAACAGACAAGCTGTATCCGGTCAGGAATTATTATGCATGAGAATAAAGGAATCACCATGGGTGAATCTATGACATGAGGTCTCAGTATCTCGTCTGTATACCTTTGGACCGTCAAAGTGTCATTCCAAATGATATGCAGGTTGGTACGTCCCCCTATGCTGATTCCAGCTCATACCATCAACCCACCTTGTCTATAATGTGATCTTTCAGGACAAAATGTGGGGTTATTTCGAGTGCCCCTTTCCTTACAAACAAAAACACGTCGAGTGTCACACTCCAGACTGAATAGGGAAGCAGAATTTTACTCCAATCCGTTGCCTTCAATCTTGATGTTCAGCAGCTCAACTTCTTCTGGCCGTACAGTGGCTTGTGGTCAACGGAACACAGATCTTTGGCCTACGTGTATAGAGACCACCCTGATGAAGCATATTTCGCACTATTTAGCTGAACACCTTTCGTCTTGTTGCCAAGAGCTACCGATTTTGCAACTGAGTATCATCTCCTTTTCTGTCTCGACGAGCTGTTAACAGGATATATCGGTCATCAGTTGCTGTGGTGCACGTGGTCGACGTTGCCCTGGTCGACATCTAACATTTCCTGTTTTCTGGAATTGATTCCACAGCCTTGCAAGGACATTTCTTGCAACTCCAACAGCGTCCGCTACACTTCGTTGTGTTTGCGCGGATTCAAGTCGATCTCTAATACGCCAAGCCATGGATTCCAGTAAATCACGTTGTTGTGCTATTTTGAAATCACCCTTTTCTCAAAACAAAAGCGGAACAATTGAATTTCACAACTGAGACAGTGAAACAGACATTCCTGCGAAATCCTGTTTTCTTCACTTATTTTTTTTCTGGTTTTTGACGTCATGAACTTTGATTTGCATGTGAAGTTTTATTTTTCTGTTTTCTGCTATGCTTTAAATTATGGATGCATTAATTTAAGTTACTTATTGGTGTAAGTATTTGTGTAATTTCGTTAAAACCATGTGCTCCCCTAATTGTTTTGAGCAGTGTATTTGAAACACACTATTATCAGGTCCAAAATGTGGTGCGTGCAAGGAAGACAATATATTTTTCTGTATAAGGCGACAAGTACCAGAATTAGGGCCAATGTATCAGTTAATATTGTCAGAGCAAACTGATTAATTTGCCAATATATTCTATTATATTCTATAATATAATAAAATCAATGCGCAAATATAAAATATTCTACTAAAATCTTTAATGGATTCAAATCTAGTATCGTACTGAGCCTCTCATGTTGCCAATGAATCTTGACAATTGCCAGGAATTCAGAAACTCCTTTCCCAGAAATGAATATTGTCAAAAACTAAATTATCTCATATCTAGTCAGGTAATGAATGAGTTTTGCATGTCGAAAATACAATCATGGTATCTGGGAACTTGCTCTTTATTTATTCTTTATTTTTTAATTGTATTTTATATTCTTTGTCGACTAATTCAGTTTGTGTTTAGAGAAAATTTGTCAATGTTCTGTTATAAGCTTTTGCCAGTTTCATGCATAACATCATCCTTTTTGTGTGACGCCATTAAACAATCTAGTTCTTTAGCAAGTTCTGCAGTTATTATGGTTTTTATTTTTTATTATTTTTTGTTAATACTTTTCCAAAATGTATTGTTAACAGTTTTCAACTTTTTATCATGACTTTCTGCTGAGCAGTTTTTAGATTCATCATCAGTAGAAGACTAAAGTTCCACTTTTGAAACATCAGAAAGGAAATTTTAGTGACAGGAGGGATTTTAACTATAATCGAAGATAATTTAGTATATTTAAACCTGAGGTATTTTTTTCAGTACATTGCGAGCTTTTTTCATGTACATTAAAAAAAAAATGTATCACTGAGATATCTCTAAATATTGCTCAATTTCGCTAATATTTTGTGTGATATTTTCCTTCACAAATAAACAAAACTTGAAGGTGAAACGTTCATATTTCCATAGTGCGAAAATAAGCTGTACCCCACAACACACACACAATATATATATATATATATATATATATATATATATATGTATATATGGATATATATATATATATATTTCCCTGATATGTTCAAAATATGAGGTGTGTGAGCAAAATATAGCCATTGTTCCCAAGGTAGCCCACCACTCAAAAGTAGAATTAATTTAGTTTTTAATCACAAAATGGTGCTTCTGCTTTATCAATTATGTATCTGCAGTACACGTGGCTGAATTTAAAGAAATCACCTTGATCCTCTGACATTTTATGCAGTGATTTCACTTTGAAGAGTAGTCGTTTTAATTTCCCGGTAAGAATATATTTTAATTCACACGTGTTTAAATGCTTAGACATTTGAATTATGACACGTTTTCTGCAAGCTTATTTTTTTCCTTTTAGCAACATTTACTTTAATTCTACGAAATGTTACATACAATGCTTTTACGTTGTGCAAATGGCTACCGTACGCATTTTCGCAAGATGGCCGTCTTAGAAACAAATGTGGATATTACTGTAGTAAGGGTGATTTTCAAAATTTATACATAAATATCTGACGTATTTCCCCTTATTGTTAACACCAGATATGAAAAAAGAAGTCAGTAACTATCAGAACTACTCTGAAACCTACCAGAACTTTTTTTTTTGAACTACCTTTTGCAAAACGTACTTCAAGGCCTTTCCGTGTCGTAAAATAAAAAGAAAAGAAAACTCGAAAGATATCAAAAAGAAGAAAGGATCATCAGAGTATAATAGTAAGCAAAATAGTTTGAAGAGTATTTTTTTCACATTTTAAAACGGATTTCAATACATATGGGCCACCTTTGGAACACTATGCGGCAAAGGTGGCCCACAAGCTACAATTTTGAAATTGTATTATTAAAGTAATTAAATTTTATTTTACAAAGAAAAGTATACTTGATATGCGTTAGAGATAAGTGTAAAATTTTACAAACAGAAATTCAGCCATACATACGCAACCAGAAAAAAAAATCCTCAAAGCTTAACTAGGGCCACCTTTGGATCACCTAACGTATGAAATTTCATTACATGCACATTGCTTGCTTATAAATTTTAAGAATGGTTCATATTATTTCGCAATATATTGCTGTATATCTGCGATAATGTATAATATCTGCTTTTAATTTCCGTCAATTATTGCTATAATATTGGAAATTTTTCATAACCTGTTGTACTCTAATTCTTTCCTTATATTCAGATTGTACATGCTTAGTAAACATTAGTGTTATTTTTAAAGATAAATGTTATGAAACATTATGCATATTAAATTAAAGTAGTATTATTTTATAATTTATAAAATGAATCAAGAAACTTGTGAATTGCGAAAATATTACTTTGCAATACCTTTAATTTCATTGAAATTGAATAAAGGCATTTACTAATTCACTATTTGATAGCGATATTATTTAACGTCCTGCTCATTGAAAACACGTACTCGGGCTTGGTGTGATATGTGATAAAGATATTCGCCAGACATGTTTTAAACATATTAATTACAGTTTTCACAAATGTATCTTCTTATACATGTTACGTAAATACTTCATATTTGAATTGTTTCGTTTTGAATTGTTTCGTCATGATATATGGTCCATCTATATTATAATTGTTAGCTATTTTGATAGCTAAGTATTAGCTATTTTGATGATATTGTAAACAGACGTTAATATGTTGTAGTGTAATTCCACCCGAACTTTGAAGATTTGCTGTCTATAAATAACCGATTTATTTTTCGAGATGAATTATCTGTATACTAAAAAATGAAATAATAATGTCTATTTTATAATTTAAAAAATGCATCAAAAATGGGAAGTGAGTGAAAATATTATTTTTCTGTATGTTAGTTGCACTAAAAATGAAAAAAAAAAGGTATAAATATTATAAAATAAAATGCTGTAGAATTAAAGTTTCGTGTCCATTTCACAGTAATGACAATATAATAAGTCAGATACCATAAGTAATTCCCAGAATCATTTCACTTATCTGGCACCTTACAAATTCCGATAAAGGTCAAGACGAGATTAAACCCCTTTTAAATGAAAAAAAAAATCATAACATCTTACTGTTATTATTGTGTCTATTATGGTTTCTATATAGTAGCATTCTAATTAAGTAAAACATTCTATACATGGTTTCCTTTTACTTATTCATTTATTTAATACATTCTTTAGAATTTCCAAGAAAAAAGGTAGAGTCTTTTGAACATTTTTGTTTTATACTATATAATTACTAACGATACAAGAATCAGGTAATTTCAGAACAAACATTTTTTAAAGTAGATTATAAGAAATTTAATTATCGGAACAATATATTATTAATAAAATTATAAAATGAAATATTTTTTGAATATATTTATACAAAGGCAGAAAAACAATTATGAATTTAATTAGATACTTTAATTTTTCATTCTTTTTTTTTCGCAAAATATTATGTATCTCTTTTTTTGCTAATATATATACAAAATAAGTTTCAAATTAAAAATAAACATACGTTTCTGTTAAAACAAAATGAATGTCCTATGGAAATGTAAACGAAACATTATTCTTCAAAAACATTATTATGAGGATATTTGAATTTAGTCCATGTATATCATGTGATAAAAAGAACAAAAAAAAATCAAAAATAATAATTTGATTTTAATAAAATTAAGCACATTTGGTTTTAATTTTTTACTAAATATTTTTTTCGTTAATGACACAAAAATTTATTATTTGCTATCAGACTAACTTTTTAACATATTTAATGATACAGACGACGAAGACGTGAGTTGTTCAAATGTAAGTAAAGTCGAAACCATTTTATTAATGTTTATATTAAAATATATTTAATATTCATGAAAATGCAATAAGCAATACCATTAAGAATCCAAGCATCGCGCACTAAATATGTGAATAAGATAAGATGTCCACAGACTATTAAATTAATAGCGAATAGCTATTAAAAAGCGTATTTCAGCAACTTATCTCTTAAAATAAACATTAATTTAGGTAAATCTATTTTGGTGTAAAATATTATACGCTCTGGTGAATTGGTATTATTTAAATAAGATAACACATATAATTTTTTTCTTAATTTCTAATAAATAATATGTTTATAAAAATATCAAGCTCAGTTATTAAATATTGCTTAAATGTGTGGAATTGTATTAAAAAGGTACAAATTGCAAAACACACATTATGTTGATATTTTATCAACTTTACAAAATGTTATTGAAACTATCCTAATACTGATTTTTTTCTAAATTCGCCGTCTCTTGGTCAATTTTTATATAATTCATATTTAGAGAAAAAATAATAAAGAACTGTGATTCCTATCATCTTTCGTTGTTATTATTAAAATCCTTATTTTTAAATACTGATATTGTTATATAAAGATAACTATAACTACAGAAGGCTACTATGATACAATTTTAAACAACTATATATGATATAAGAAAGCAGAATAAGGCATTAACTCACACTGGACTACTACTAAAGAAACTATCAAAATATTTAAATGTTTAAGGATATCAATAGCAAGGAAAACAAAACTCCTACAAAAGAAAAAATGAATTTCGTTTTGCGTTTTTTAAGTTACAAGCCTTCCTATTCTGAGAACGACGGTATAATTCACTAGTAATGCTTCTCTACTTCGCCTTATCTTCTGAAGACGTTTTGTATGCATTTAAACTTATAAATAAAGATATAGCATGTCCAATATTGCATTGTTTCATTCACAGTCGACGCTCGTTAATTCGAACTCTCAGCGACAGTAAAAAATATTCGAACTATTCTAGTCTAAAAAGGAAAAATAATTTTAAAACAATCAATAATGATTATAGTAATTTAACAAAAAAATATATACATTTTCTATAAATTTAATTATCTTAAACAAAAAAATAAATATACATTATACAATTAATATTACTTGAGCATATAAAGCTTGAAAAGCTAAAAATATCTTACTTTTATCGGAAATAGAAGCAAGATAAAAAAAAAAAGAAATATAGACGAAATTAAAATATATGTTGAAATAGAAATTTAATGAAGAATTATAATTTTGACGCTAATATTTAATTTATAACGCTTTCAACCAAAATTTCAGTTTCAGATAAAAAATAACCGTTTGTCTGTTGAATGCCGCACCTAAATAAAACATTTTAAAAATATTAATTGCATCCATTAATGCTTGTTCATTACGCCATTTGAGGACGTTAGGAGTCTCATCATCTGACCAAGAGTTGAGTCAGCTGTCAAATCAATTAAATTTTCTGGCTCTGTTAGCTTTTGTTATTTTAATAATTTCTGTGTTATTTAATTTTGCCCTTTCAAAATCATTATATTCTCCTAAATGTTTAGAAAACGTTACAAGTTCGCCTATAAATGTTTATTTGAAATTTAGAAATCCTGGGTTCCTGGTGTTGTAAAATATAATAATATTCTGTATGGATTCTTGCTCATCTATGCATACCGCATAATAAAAGTTATAATTGCTTATTGTTTCACGGAATTCCACGAAGCCTGCAGTTTATTAATAACTGAAAGAAGCGAAATTTCTTTTTTTTTTTTCAATTTTGTTTTAACTATTATATTGTTTTGTTCGAATTAACTTATGTGATAAAAATTTGTTTGAATTTACAAAGTAGTTTTAACATTAGTTCTAATGTAAGATTTTCAGGTTTTTTACGATTCTTTCAATAAACCAAGTTTGCGAGTCCACAGCGGTAGCCAGTTTACCTTTTGTAGCGAACCACATTGTCTAATTTCACTTTTTGGAAATGCTTCAGCTAAGTAACTGCAGATTACCGAGTTGTTGAACTGTTTTTTATTTGATAAGAAAAACTTTAAAGCAGTTCACTAAATACGTTCAAACAGACAGGTAAACCGCTACAACGGACATTTACAATATTATTTAAATTTTTACGAGTAAAACAATATTTAAAGACCCAATAGGTGTTATTTTTATCATACATTGGAGAACTTCTAAAATTGCAATGTGTCATTATACAAACATCCAAAAGTAAACCGCAAATTAAACACTAGACTAAGTCGATTTTATATCAAACATAACACAAGCAGACGGACTTAAAAATATGTATATTACTGACATTAGACTAGCAATACCAGCATCATCTGAGTTCCAGGATAAAACAAAAATGTGCTTAATTTAAAAAAAATGGAGAGAAGCAGTACAAATATTTAAACTGTCCAAGTCGGAGTAATAATGAAGCAGCTTTAAGCATCATGTTCATCATTTCATGATTATCATTTTATAACAAAAGTGAACAATTAACTCCTATTATGAAGAAAAAAGAACATATTCATGACATATTAAGAATTACTACCGCATATAAACATAATCTACAATGATATGCTGCGGATAAATGTGGAAGAAGTGCATTCCCATCAATTGTTTCGTAATGTTTATTTATAATGTGAAGGGGAATTCTAGAAGGTTAGCCTTAACGTATTTACTGTTTGCAAAAATTGGGTGAAAAGTATCAGCAAGACTTTCAAGTACTTCAAATTTTTACCATTGAAAAGCTTTCTTTTACATTAAATCCACTTATGTTGTCGTTTGGGAAGGATTCTGATGTCTAAGATAACATACCAAAACCTCATTATATAGTTGCATGTTTCACATCAGTCTATAATACTAATTATGTATGCATATTCCGTAGTACATGGTTTTAATAATTCCAATGGTTTATATAATAATATATGTATGCAGTATGTACCCAAATGTATATCAAGACTCGCGAAATGTCCTTCAGAAAAGCGAATACAAATACAGAATGATTCTAACGCAAATATAAGAATGAATAAATCAAAATTATATCACGACACATTTTTTTAAATATCTCAAATTTATAACTAAATCATAAAGTGTATTATTTCCTTAATTTATTACATTTATTTATCATATCTCTATATTATAAAGGACATAAGTGTAATTTTACGAATGACAGAACTTGACGATGATATTTCAGTTTTACGATTTTTGCTACTGCAATTTTTTTTATTTCTAAACTTCGCACATTTCTAATTTTTACACCATTATATAGAAACAAAATCTACTTTCAAATGCAATTCGTTTAAAAACTGTATCACAAATACTGATTTATTAAACCATTTAAATTAAATTTCAAGCATTATAATTATTTTTAATGTATTTCTATCATTTGTAGACGATTACAAAATATTAATCCGTTTGTACATTGAAAAATAAAAAGGTTCAGCATTTTTTTCAGGCTAATATTACATAACTAAATTAAACAACTTTATTAAGCAATAAATAAAAATGTATAAATAAAACACAAATTTAACAAATATGTAATCGAAATAACCGCTTGAAACCGCTGAATTTATCAGTATAAATATATATATATAAACTGCTCTAGATAACGAAATTTTTAACGATTTCTTCGACTATTAACATATGACACGACGCCAATACAAATTTACCGCTTTTAATAAATTTCAAAATTTTAATTGAATATATAATTAATAAATTACATATATAAATGCTCTTTGGTGTTGTTAGGGGCAATCCAAAAAAATATATTAAATGTAAAAAATCTATTAGAGTTTTCAATTAAAAAACTGATTTTCACCGATATTCTCTCTCCTGGCAAGCTCGGGTTGGATGCCCATGTTACTTTAAAAAAATATTATGTTTTTGTTTTATAAAACGTATGTATTTGCTACTAAAGAAAACGTGTGAAATCTCATTTTTCATGTATCATTAGAACGCAACATAATATGTGGTAAATAATTAGACGAATATAAATATTAGATTAATTTTGACAAAATTATCCTAATTGGTAAAGAAATCATATGAGATGTAATCTTCCTAACCGGGCGAAAAAGTCCGGGCCTGAATCAGCACATCAGAATAAATCACAGGTACCTGTGATTTATTCTTTTGTGCTGATTCAGATATCAGATCAGATGCTATGATCATTAAGGTTAAATGGGTGAATTAGTCCAGCCATATTCATCCGGGATTGCTCAGACTGTAGAGCACTGGTAGTTTCAGCCAAGGGATCCCGGATTTGAATGGTTTCCCAGACTTTTTCGCCCGGTTACGAAGATTACATATAATATGAATATAAATACATACATCTAGAAAAAATCTGCCACAGCATGTTTCTACATATATCGTTTTCTGGCATGTATCTGCGAATGTTTCACATTTTTCAATAAGTATAAAATAGCATGGATAAAGTACGTTTATACAAATTTAATATTAAAAAATAACCACTTTATCTGAATATACTGTAACTATTTAAAATAGGTAGGTTGAAATTTTTGCCGTTACATTAAAATAAATGGTCAACGTAAAAACAGCCCAAATAAAAAATATATAAAATAGCAAACAGCTGTTTCGGAACCTCTAAAATTCCATCATCAGTGCCAATGTTAAAAAGATTAAAAACTGATTTAAATGTTTAAGCCATGTATGTATGCTTGTGTCTCCGCTCGCAACCAAGATGGAATGGCGGTTAGTTTTTTTTTTCTAAACAACAGACGAGTCAGGAGTCACATGCGACGTATGAGACCAATCAGAAGCGCTCGGCCAGTCTGGACGAATTCAAGTCTGAAGGAGAAAAAGAAAGGAGGGGAAGTGAGGAGAAGAATAAAATGAAAGGTAGCCAGACATTTGAAAAATTTGGTGTACTCGACATATCATTAACAAAGTTGTTCTGAATTCTTCCATACATGATATGTAATATATGTGTGTATGTATGTGTATTAATCAAAAATTGGCTTCTTTTAATACCTATGTTCATCGCGCCTTAAACATTTGTTCATCTGAAAGTTTACACAAATCAGAATTAGACCACATTAAATCGATTGCCATTGACCGGGGTTATCCTGTTGAAATCGTTGTTTCAATTCATAATAAACTAATTAAACGTACACTTTCCAACGTTAACAATGTTCGCAATGAAAATTTAATTATACTTCTATTTTTTCCAAGAATTATCCGTCAAATATACAGAACTTTGAAAAGATTCCATTTTAAAGTCATTTATGCACCATTTAACAAAATCAAATTTACAGAACTCAAACATCCAGTTGACAGATTTTCACATTGGGGAACTTATAAGATATCTTGCGGGTGTCATAAAATATACATAGGTCAAACTAAAGCGACCTCTTAAGGTCCGCTTGGGTAAATATTTAAAAATTGTGACATTAAACGCTCTGCGTTTGCTAACCATTGCAGGTCTAACAATCACAGTTTTAATTTTTCTGAAAATTCAATGATTCAGAAGTGCTCATCGATTTACTACATTGTTTTTTGTGAAGCTTATCATATATGGAACATTAAGGCAACTTAGTTAATGATATATTCATTACACCAAATTTTTTAAATGTCTGGTTAACTTTCCTATAATTCATTATCTTCACTTCTCTCTCCTCCCCACTTTTTTTCTCCTCCTCAATCGTCCAGACTGGCCGAGCGCTTCTGATTGGTCTCTTACGCCACATGTGAATCCTGACTACTGACTCCGCAGTTTTTTTTTTTAATTCACAGCCATTCCATCTTGGTTTCGAGAGGAGACGCAAGCATACATACATGGCTTAAACTTTTAAATCGGTTTTTAATTATTTTAACTTTGGCACTTATGATGGAGCTTTAGAGGCTCCGAAACAGTTGTTTGCTGTTTTATATATCTTTTATTTGTGCCATTTTTACGTTGATCATTTATTTTAATATATTGTATCCAACTAAATGTGGTACTCCATCGAAAAATACGTTGTTCGTTGTAACATTGCTCGAAATGGCTTATACTTTAAACTTTGCGATTTTATTGTCTATAACAAACTAAAAACAGATTATAAAGAATTTAAAGTGAATTTACCGTTTTATTTTAAGATACTTCATATTTATATTACATGTAAGTGAAATTGTATATTAATTATTGCCCTTCACAGTTAATTTCATAGACGTACTAGATAGCAATCGTCAAAACGTTACAGTAAAGAACTTAACATTCTCACAGAAAAAAGGTTCATAACATCAATAAAATGTCATATTTTTTTCAGAAGATTTGTTAGCAATAGTTAAAAGGAATAAAAATCTGGTGACTGGCTGCTTATTAAATTTGTTTACACGGATACGGGCAACAGAATATTTTTCTGAGAATTCTGTTTACAGTTTTGCCAAAAATGAACAACTTCATTTTTTTCTTAAAAATACTGCCTACAAAGACATTTTAAGTTAATATTTTTTAGGTTTCTTAAATATAAACATTTAACTGCATTACACTTGCAATAGATGGCACTACGTTTTATTTAAATAAATATATTTCCTTCTTTCCGCTTTTCTTTATTTTACTTTTGTTATTTAACAGAAAATCATCATCTACTTTTCTTATTATAATTGGTTTATCGATAAATTGAAAAAAATATACAGAAAATGTACATAATTTAAATTTTTTTAATTGATAAATAGATGTAAAACGCCTTAATATAAAATTTAAAATGCATAATGAATATTTACAAAATTATATCTTGGGGATGGTAAATCTTACACGCAAAAGAGAAAGAAAAAGCAAATTCTATAATTTTCCCCCCTGAATTAAAATATAATTTACATTATTGAAATGAAATATCAGAAAACTAAAAATATCAGAGAATCATCTTATATCAGGACCAGGATTCGAATCAAGTTCCTTTTGGAGAATTAGAATTCCTCTTTCTAGCCATTCTGTTTTAAATTTAATCATAGGTAACTGTATAAATATGTTTTCAAAAATACACATATTTTCAATACTATCTGTCCTTTCTTAAAAAAAAAGCAAAATAATCTTTAACACAGCCGATGAAAGTCCTGAAAACATTCTTTTGAATATATTATATAAGTGATTATTTTTTTCTAACATTTCGTAAACTGCAAACATTTCAAAGCTAAAAAAACTTTTCTTTAACATTAAACCACGGATTCAAATCAACTGAAAATAGATTCGCTTTTCTTCAAAAGATCTAAAAGTTCTTTCTTTTATACTGTAGCAATACTTTACAATTTGTCATTTGGTTCAATAAGTTTGTATTTTATACTTTAAAAAGAATAAATATCCTTTCAAATACGTAAAATAGAATACAAAAATCCCTTCCTGGTATCTTTTCAGACATACCTTTCGGTACAAAAAGAGATGATTATTCGGCAAATATAAAATGAAAACATATATTTTAGATTTTAAATGTAATGGGAATATAATTTTTTCAATAAATTTATTCCTTTTCTACGTACTTTGTAAATAACATGTCATTTTCAGGTTGCATATTTTTAAACATACTGTCTTCTTAAAAGAAATAGCTAAATTTCAATCCTTAAAAATTACAGTATATATTTTATATGGATAATTACATTTTTGAATGGAAGATAAATGACAAATAAATAATGTATAAAAATATTTGAAAATATAAACAAACAGAATAAAATTATTAAAAAAAATAATTTATGATTAAAATAGTTTAATTTATGAAAATCATAGAAAAATTTAGAACTAATGTTCAACATTCATATATATGAAACAAACGAATGGAGATATATTTAAATGCATTTCTTTATATTCTTAGATAACGGTGTATCATTTATTAACGTTTAAGTTCTCAATAAATTTGCCTTTTTTTGTTTATTAATTTTTAAAACAAATAAACACAGAAACGATAAGGTCCATCTTTGATTTGTATTGGAACATCATGTTGATATCAAATAAACACTTACTGTTATAGCTAGATAACTTTTCAGTACTTTATAAACTATGAATAAACACTTGTGTGGATAAATATACTAAAAATACCAACGTTTGACACACAATATCATCGTACAATAAACAGACGCACATTTCATGAGTAACTTGGACTCACTTCCTCAGTGTAAATAAAATTAAACCCTATTGTATCCCCCCAAAGACATGAAAATGAATCTAAAAACCCAAATGAAAAATAACACACCGAGAAACTCGTCACGCATGAGCCACCAATCAGATTAAGCCGGAAGTGATTCACTATGACAAAGTAACTCAACCCAGAAAGGTGAGATGTAAGGTACACTTGAAAAATCATTGACCAGGGAGTTACCAAATTTATGAATATAAACTGCTTCAAAGAAGTCTAAATCTAATGGAGTCTTACATTTCTTAATAATAGTGGCTGAGTCGAAGTTAAAATTATGTCCCTCACTCCAACAGTGACAAGCAATAGAGGATTTTTGTAATTATTTTTTCTTGATGTAATTTCTGTGTACATTGAGTCTGAAACGGAGTTGTCGTTTAGTCTGTCCTATATAGGACAAACCACATTGACATTGGATATTGTAAATGCCCCAAAAGTTTTTATGTGAAATTTTATCCTTTATCTGTGAAAAACTTAGTTTATTAACTGGCTTAAAAACAACCTTAAAATCATATTGTCTTAAAATATTAGCTATTTTACAGCTAATGCTATTGTGAAATGGTAAAATAATGAGGTTAGAAAAAGATACTGGGACATCAGAAGAATCAAGATTACTAATTTTATTTAGACAACGAAAAATTAAACGGTTGATATAAGCCAAACTAAAACCACGATTAATAGCAACTGATCTGATATAATTCAATTCTGTAACAAAGGAAACATTATCAGAACAAATGGAAATTGCTCTATTAATAAATAAATGAAAAGCCGAGGCTTTCTGAGAAGGAGGGTGACACGAATTAAAATGAGGGGGGAGTGAGACTGCAAAGGGTTTCCGGTATACACAGGTATCAAATGTATTAGGCTGACGTGTAACTAACACATCCTGAAAGGATAATTTATTTTCAACTTCAACTTCATATGTAAACTGGATAACAGGATCTATTGAGTTTAGAATAGTTAAGACATTATCCATGGATGAAATAGACGGGTCCAAGAGTGCAAAAGAATCATCAACATATCTACAATAAAATGGAAAATTAATAAGATTAAATAATTTATCCTCAAAATAATGCATATACAAATCTGCTAGGAAAGGATTTAAAGGATTACCCATCGCTAAACCATCTGACATAGAATAAAATTGATTTGAAAACTGGAATGCATTTTGCGTTAAACAAGTACTGAATAACTCAATAATGTGGTTTATCTCATAATCTGTGTAATGGAATTCTTTTAATCGTAAAGTGATACACTGAAGTGCCCCTTGTACAGGAACATGGGTAAACAGTGTTATACCATCAAAAGACACCATGCGTAAAGAGGGGGAGGGGGGGGAGTTCCTAATACGGTTTACAAAAGCATTAGAATTATGAATAGTATATAAATTGGAAACTGAAAGAAAAGAAAACCGTTTAACCAAAAATTTAGCAAGTGGGTAAGAAGCAGAACCAATATTTGATACAATAGGACGGAGGGGGACACGACACTTGGACATATGCACCAACATTATTTCACTATTTACCGTTAGTATAGTAAATTTAGAAGTATTGTATATAAATTGTCAAGTCATTTTTCTGTCGGTTTTCAACTTACACTGTAATATAACAATAAAAAAAGAAAACATTAAAACTTCATTAATGTGTTTTTATTAGCGGCTATATAAATAAAAACAATTGAAAAAATAGAAAAAAAATGTTTTAGTAGAACCTATCTGGGAAATGATGGAATAAGACAATATTACACTTAAATATTTTCTTAGTAACAAAATAATATGTTGCCAATATTGCCTATACATGGGCTAAATATTGTCAGGAAATGTTCTTGGAACATATAGTTTTCCAATTGGAATTTATAGTATTCCATATATTGTAACAATATTGGCAGGAAAGATATGAAGGAAACCAAAATTTCTGCAAGAGTGTAACTTCACGGCAAAAAAATCCCCAAAAAATCCATTATGAGTGCAATATTGGCATTTCATTACGAAAGTTTCCGATAAAATGCCAATAACTCTTCAATACTGGCGTGTTATTGCAAAATAAAATTACAGAACAGTGCCAATAATTAGTGAAAAGATGGAAAATATTACAATCTTAAAATCTTTTTTGTTGACCCCTGCCAACTCAGCAGAAAACAAATACAAATAAATTAAAGCATATGTTCAATTTAAAATATTAATAAACTCTTTTCCTGTTGATTTTTCCCAAATGAGCATTGAATTAATTGAATCTCTGAAGAAATGGGTGGTGGCATTGTCTTGGGTTAGTGTACACCTGTGCTCTCTTTGTGCACCCCGGTCTCGAATCATCCAAACGTTGCATTAAGAATTTTTATTTCAATTCAGATTAAAATCAAATTTTCAGCGTCATCGTTCATTTTGCTACAGGTACCAACTTGTTATTTTCTCAACTTATTTAATCATGACATTAACAACATTTACCGGGGCGATCTTCCGTTTCAGAAAAAAAATTGTCAAATAATCGCCGCGAAATTCGAGAAAAAACTACAAATCGGATTAAAAAAAAAAAAAAAAAAAACGCTTTATGAATTTCAAATAAACTTTATTTAATTTATTACACAATTTATTATATTGGGTGGAAAGTTTGAATCCGGAATCTTTTATGTAAAGTAGAAATATTCCTTCAAAACGCAAAAAAAAGTTAAAAATAGCATACAAAGTTCCATTTATAAATATCTAATTTAAAAAATATAAAACACTCGTTTCCAAGTGTAAACGACAGACACACATGTATCTTCTGACCATCCTTTATATCTCTGCGCGTAGCGATCTCTCCAAAAATCTCCGTAAAGACATTCTGACACACAAAGCACAGTCTTCTTTAATGTGGATTGAGAAAATGACACATTCACGGATCTTTCGTTATTGTGTATAATGTCATCTGGGTGAAATATGAATATTTGTGATAAAAGGCATGTCATAGCAAGTGAATCGAATATAAATCCACTATTTCAGCAATAAAGACATTGTATTGCAAATGCTTGCTATCGACGTTCAACTTTTTTACAATATTGGGATCTGATTGGCAGTACAAATGTCTATAATGAAAGGTATTTTCGTGAAATATTGGGCAAATATTGTTTCACTACTTCAAACTGTTCATTTGTAATTTAAGTGCCCTAATTAATTTTTACAATGATTTTCTTTCATAAACTTTTTTTATTTTCAAATGATTTTCTTTCCAATAATTATAGCTCATCTGCTTGTCTACTGTTGCGGACACTGTGTACTAGACAAAGGGTACCTTATTCGAACACAGGCATGGATGTGTATAGTTCAGCGGATCCCTGTTTAAACAGATGCCAAGGTTTGTTCCTCGCTCAAATGTGCAAAATATGATCGTAGTGCCAGCAATCATCCAATAATGATAGTTCATACAAACTTCCATGATTTTGAAAGATAAGTAATTATGATAAAGTTAAATAATTTGTAATAATGGGAAATTGTCCCTTCTTACTCAGAATTAATTTATTTCATGGAACAATGTTTCGATATTGTTGAAGAAACGTTTTTGGAAAGGGTATTAAAAGCTTCAAAAATAATTTTATAATTCCCAAATCTAAATCCTAAATTCGGTAAACTTCGCACTTCTTCACTATAATTCTGTAGAACTACCTAAGATCAACCTAACATCCCTACAATACGTTTTGAAATATCTGTAAAAACGTAAACTTCAGTCAAATAAAAATAAATATATATATATATATTTTTAAAGAAGTGTATTTTTACTGGTTTTATTAATTTTATGTTTGGTATTTTGATAAGTAATGATTTGGTATTTTGTTTGGTATATATATATATATATATATATAATTAATTATAATATCTTTGAATTTCAAAAACATATCAAGTTCTTGTAACATTCTAATTAAATCTCCTAAGAGATAATTAGTAATAAAGTGTAGACAGAATACCACATAGTTAATAAATTAACAAGTGCAATCATAATATTACCATAGCATTTTCTTCTATGGTAATTGGCCAAAAATACTGAAAATATGAAAAATATTTAAAAAAAGAGAGAAAAAAAATATATATAATAAACCATAAAATGTTAATAATTTGAAGTTGATATCAAGTGAACACAAATGTATTTTGAAATGAAATATGAACTAAATATAATGATAAATTGGCTAACAAGAGTTTTAAATTAGGAATGGATATGAAAAAACACGTGTAGATATAATCATCAGCCTGGATGTATCCACACATGTTTAAAAAATAATACAGTATTTCATAAATATACTGGCATTTATGCTAAGATCAGTATATTCATTATATGTATACTGTATTATTACCAGAAAACAATTGGAAATAGTAAAATTGGAAATAAAAAAATTGTAAAGAACAGATAAAATATCTTACTCACAATAATTATCAAAAATTCCTTAAACATCACAAGGTCTACATTTATACCAATACGACCACATGGCGCACATCATGAAATATCATAATCTTGATGAGTTGTGTTTTTGTATATGTTATGTTTACATTTATTTTAATACAATGCATATTTTATATACTTTTATAACTGATCATTAGTATCACTTAATATACAGGTGATCGGCAGACGCACATTCACCATGACTATATAAAGTGTAAACAATGTTCAACCATCTTAATAATAGTCCTTATATGTTTTAATTGCTAAATCTTTTGCTATATTTTATCGCACACTAAAACAAAATAAATTATTACATAACATGTTTATATTTATATGATGTAATAAATGTTATTTAAAAGAGTTGATAATTGAATTTATCAAAAAATAGGATAACCATAAAGTTTTACTTGATTTCGTATAAATCTATTATTTTTGTTTTTATTTATATCTGAGCATAGATATTTTATACGATGAAGGTAATTGATAATTGTATATATACCGGGTGCCCTAAAAAGGACTGACTGATTTTAAAATTCAATAACTTACAAACGGTGACATATATTTAAAAAATTCTTGCAGGAGAGTAATGTACGATGTCGGGAGTTTTTTTACTGCGATTCCCAGTTTTAGTTTGAATTATCATCAATAGATGGCGCTGCGAGCAATAGACGCTCAATCGAGACCAAAACTGAAATCAGGAGGTTACATGTATGGAGTGGGTCTCATTCACCGATACAATCTTTTTTTTTAACGCCCGATTCTGAACTCAGTCGTTATATTTTCGATGAAATGTGTTGTTGCCATGGAAATAATGAATTCTTCGATATAACCACAGCATTCAGAATTGGGCATGAATTTAATAAGCAATATGGGAGTGAGCAGACGATTTTATATTTATGAAGCTTTATTTTCCTGGATTAACTTACTTTTTATTGTCTGATTTAAAGAATATTTTGTGCATTGCATCTTAAAACTAGGAAAAGAGATTCAATATATTTTTTTCTTTTTGTTGTTGTTAAAATTTTCATAAATTTTGTTAAATTCTAAGAAATTTTAGATCTTTTAAGGAAGTTTGTCAGTAGATTTTTATGCATGTTGAATCCAGTTTAAAAGAATCTTGGAAGTGTTTCATACTTTGGAAGAAAGAATATTTATAATACTGGAGTACTAGCGCTTGGATCAAAGCATAATAGCGACTAGAAGTAAGTAGTTTCCAAAAAGAAATTTAACGTAAGGAATGCTCCGCATCCGAATACAATTAAACAATTGTATTAGAAATTTGCAAAGAGCGGTAGTGTTGCCGACGGTTTGGTAAACAACGTTGGACGACATAAATCGGCCATGACTGAATCTAACGTGGATGTTATTAAAACTGTTATTAATCACGATTCGAAAATATCCGAAATGCATAACTCGAATGAAAAATTATTTTCTGCAATTCACGCTCACACTCATTAGCGCTTACGAATTCTTTTGTGTAGCCCTGTATATGATCTATAACATTATGCATATGACGTAGTATGCAAAAATGTGTTTAAAACCGCTTACCATAACTGAAAGTGCACTTCCAGCAATTATCGCTTATAGACAGTGTGCCGAATACAGTACTGCAACCGAAATCTTTCGCGTGTCCCTGTAAATGAACGATAAATGTTATGTACATCATATCATGCAACAAGTATCATTTAGTAAACCTCAGTAATGTATATCAGTTTCATTATATTAGAAATACTGTAACATAATTAAAATTAGCTTCAAACAGTTTTTCCCCGTAGACTATTATGTAACTGAATATTTTTGCGTAGCCTTGTAAATGAATGATAAATGCTTTATGCTCCATATTCTACAGAAAGCATGTTTTAGTGTACTTCATAAATGCATATCAATTTCATTATGTTTGTAACGGTGTAACAGCGTTAATATTTTTTAATTATATTATAAAAATAAATAAACAGTAAACGATTTTTTCCCCATGTTCCATCATGTAATGAAATTATTTTGGGGGACCTTGTAAACGAATTAAAAGTTCTACACATACAGTATTCGATAGTAAGCATTTTGTAGTACACTTCAGTACTACAAATATTAATTTCAATAAGTTTGAAATAGTGTAACATCATTTAAATACACTGCAAATGATTTACCCCATAGACTATAATAAAACGGCATTCTTTTAAGTGCCCCTGTAAACGAACCATAATTGCTACAAACTTCATTTTCAATACAGAGTAATTGATCCCAGTGTAATCCCATGGTAAACATCTATATTAAAAGTTCTACATATACAATCTTCGGTCGTAAGCATCTTGTAGTGCACTTCAGATATATACATGACAATTCAAATATATTTACACAAGTTAGAGCACGAGGAGACGGTCAGTTAAACCGAGTGCATAAACACTTTTCAAATGTGTTGAAAAGTTTTAGAAAGAATAAATTTGATTGATAAAGAAGACACTCATTTTTTTTTTAAATTATCCTTCTTGGAATATAACAAGTTTTAAGAAATTCGGTATTTTGAACATTGTCGTTACACATTTCGATTTGGAAGAAATCGTTTCCGTGGAAACAATACTATTTCTATAGTTGCTCTGACTCCTACAATATTGAAACCATACCGTGTCAGTTCAGAATAGGGCCCTAAAAATTATTGTATTGGTGAACGAGACCCACTCCATACATGTAACCTCCTGATTTAAATTTTGGCCTCGATTGAGCGCCTATTGTTCGCAGCGCCATCTATTGATGATAATTTAAGCTAAAACCAGGAATCGCAGTAAAAATACTCCCGACATCGTGCATTACTCTCCTGCAAGAATTTTTTAAATATCTGCCACCGTTTGTAAGTTATTGATTTTTAAAATCCGTCAATCCTTTTTAGGACACCCGGTATATACATACATATACTGCGAAATTTAAAATTCCACACTATCTTAAAAGTATTTTATACTTTTTTTTCCCATCTAGTGTAATTTTCTAACCATATTTAATTTAATTCTCATCTGACTTTAAACTATTCCAATAATTCATCTAAATACGTACAAAATCATTCATTTTTATTAAAAAAAACTATTAAAAGCAATTAACATATAATTATTATTTTCTTTTGGATACAATTTGCCTAAATTCAAGGTATTTGTATTTCTATTTCAATATTAAACGCTGATGTGATTTCATCTTCCTATTAAATTCTTTGTTCTATAAATCTCATTACGTATTACTTTGCCGTCTACGTATTACTCTCATTACGTTTACTTATTTATTTACTTTTTTTACGTATTACTTCTTTTTTTTATTCTAAAATACTTCTCGCACTTTATTGGAAGTCCCCTATCACGACTATTTTCCTACCAAAATAATTCCTATTTTGGCGTTTTCTTTCGCCCGGGGCGCCTGTCTGATTGCGGTAGTCTCTCCTTATGCGTCAAGAATTTAACGTGATGCACGAGTCTTATAATAATGATTTTATGTGTTTTGACTTGTTAAAATTATCGTACGACACCAAGAAGAAATGTCTTCTGTAATAATATGAGAGACTCGTTTATTATCGTTTCATTGTGTAATTTCTGGGGGCTTAGCACCGTAAATTCTAAATCTCCTTAAAGTCGTAGCTAATAATATTGCAACATGAAGCACTCTTAGTTTTGGAACATGCTCAGCATTTTGTGAACTACCACTGAAATAATAAATATCTTTCCTACATGATATTGACTCCGAGTTCATTTCGAGGAAACACCTTTGAATACACGGTCTATTGTCATATTTTAGCACAGGCGATTGCAACTTGGTTATTAATCCGTTTGTGAAACATTCACTAACGATGTTTTAATGTTACGATAGTCGACTGGCTTCCGTATCTAAATATGGAAATTGTACTTTGAATTTATTGTCACATCATGATGCATTTTATGTTAGTGGTGGGTTTATTATGGAGAACAAGGGTGTAACAATTTTGTGATATAACTGGCGTTTAGTAAAATAAGCCCAACAACAGATTGCACTGAGGAAATATAACATATCCATATTGGAAGAAAAGTCTTTTGTTTACGGAATTTGTTAATTTTTAATTCGGTATTTTGGTAAATTTATTAACCATGATTATAAAATTATGGTTATTAATTTTTATTCAGTAATTACTTATGTATTAATTTTATAGTTCCCTGTAACAGTTGAAAGAAATTATCTTCTAACCTCTATTTCAAAAGGAAAAAAAATAAAAGACAAAGAGATTCATGAATCGTGTCCTTTACAATTTTCATTAGTATAGGATATGTAAATTTGTTCTACTTTTGCCACAAAATATTTCTTTTCATATTTTATGTAGAACGTCATCAGTTAAGTGATTAAATATTCACGTAAACAAAATCATATTTACGAAGAAATTATTCCCATGTTACCTGATATATGTACACTCGCATTCGAAAAAAATATTTAATAAGAAAGTAAAATCATGCATCAACCATATATTATGAAAAACTTTCCAACACTTCATATTTATTTAACAAACCGTCAACTTTAATAAGGTAAATGGAATACCTAAGTAAATATTTTAGAAAACGCAAACCATATATTCGGAAACCAGATATCAGCAATTACAGAGCATGTACGGAAAAATACATCAATTCTTTTATACAGCCCTGTACATAATCTGGAGATTTGTATATACTTTTTATAGTATGCTACAATTTAGTTTAGTACGAAAACACATAACACAATTGAAAATTAGCCTTTAGTAGTTTCTACCAATAGACGGGAACATATATGAATTATTTTGTACAGCCGTGTATATTACCTAAATATGTTTTACACGATACAGATTAATCAAAACTTTAATTCAGGCAAAAACATGCTGTAAACTACTGAAATCACACTTCATACATAAGCGGCCATGTATCCGGTCCTGTGCCTGTCCCTGTATATGATTTTATTGACATTCAACAAACATATCTTAGTATACTAAACGTATTTCACGTTCAAAATGCATTAAAAAACCCTTTAAGCAATTTACGCTGATACAGAATTATTCTTAGGAATTCTTTTGCGTGGCCCTGTATAAGGTATATAGCATTTATGCATACCACATAATAAGGAACCGAATACTTCTGTGTCACCCTGTAAATGAATGATAAATGCTTTACTCTCCATATTTCACAGAAAGCATGTTTTGGTGTACCCAGATATCGATGTAAATTTCCGTTTTGTTTGTAATAATGTAACATTATAAAGTGTACCGCAAACAACTTTGCCCTTAGACCATTATATACCAGAATTATTTTCAGTTTCCCAGTAAACTAATTATAAGAGATACACATATCATATTCGATAGTAAGCAGCTATTAGTGCACTTCAGTGATGTATAACAATTTCAATATATTTGAAATAGTGTAACATCATTAAAATGCACTGGATATTTCCCCACAGACCATAGATTAATGGCATTATTTTGGGTGCCCCTGTAAACGAAGCATCAATGCTACGTACTTCATTTTCAACATGTTATTACATGTATCGATTGCATGGCAATCCGAGTATATTTATATGAGTTAGAACACGGACAGACCTCCAGACAAACGGAATTCATAAACTTTTTTCAACTATGTTTGAAAGTGTTAAAAAATAGTATATATTTTTAACGGTAAAATCAACCAAGCAACAGCGCATGAAGAATTTCCATTTTTAGGGTAATGTTCATCTCACGAAACCCTATTTGTCCCGCTTCTCTGTCTGTCCGTCACAGAGCCAGTTCTCAGAAACTGTCTAACTTACAGACTTGAAATTTTGTGTACTTACAGCTGAATACCTACAATTAAGCTGAAAATAATAAAATTTTGAAAAAAAAAAAACATTATTTCAATATACAGAGATAAAAAATCCAAAAATCTAACAGCCTTTTCCTATTAATTTTAAACACTTTCGTTATAGAAGTTGCCAACAATTAAAAATCCACGATAAAATCATTTCTACAATATAATTAATCTTCTATTGAAAGATTTCCAATTGAAAAATGAAAATAAAATAAAAAGTTCCACCAATAGAAAAAAAAAGATTAATATGACATCATATTGGTAATAAAACGGAAATTTCCAAACATTTTTCAATAATACAAGGAGTATGAGTATGTGTAAGTACAAAAACAGGTTAGTATCACGTTATTAGAGACTTAAAAATAAAATTAATCTGACATCATATTGGAAGTTTAACGGACTTTTTAAATGTTTGAGAATAATACAAAGATAGTATCAATATGTGTAATAGAGAAAGCAAGTAGATATGACGTCAGCAAGTGTTTATAACGTCATATCAATTTGAGGAACGTATTGAATCACGACAAAAACTCCGATTATGGAAATATTGGTATAATTTAATATTTTGAAGGTCTCTATACAACATGTTTAATTTTGAAATAGATTTTTTTTTAATATTGCATACAGATATTATCCTTCCGTCGCTATCGGACCGGTTCAGATATTCGACGGTAACATTTTACTTTATAAAAAAATATGACTTTTTTTTTTTTTTTTTTTTTTTTTTTTTGTGCGGGAAAATGAAATTTATTTGAATCTATTAAAGAAAGGATAAAGTGTTTTGAAAAGAATATTAATGAAACCCTTTGTACGATCTTCGAACATACTTTCCCACTTGTTTAAATGTGTATCAACGTATCATGTGTTAAATTACTTACAAATAACGCTAAAATTATTTTCAATATACATTTTTTAAAGTTAATGAATACATAGTCTCCTGCTGAATATAGTAATAGTTTAAAATAATAGTACTGTCTGATTAACGTCAACTCGTCTGATTAGCGTCAACTCGAACAAAACACTTGGAAAATTACAGTTGTTGTTATAAATAACTATTAATTTTAATTTTATTTTAAATTTATTGAGAAGATAAACACATAAACCAAACCAAGAAACTTAACTTGTTTAAGAAAAAACTTTATATTTCTCCAAAAATAAAAAATAAAAATCTACATAATTTAGAAATAGCTTATTTCTAAAAGCATTAATAATATAATGGGGATATTAAAACAGTTTTTTCAAAGTTTGTTTCCTCTGTTAAAATTTAAATAATTTCGCGTAATTAAAAGTTTTATACTCACATCGTTAGCAAATTTATCTCTTTTGTGTGAACTTGTTTCATCTTCAAAGTATCTTAAAAGAAAAAATAAAGTTAAATGAAACTAAGTAATTACTTTCACAAATAGCCTAATTATTTCAACTTGAAGTGCATATTAGAAAGTTTAAATACACATTCCATCTGGCAAATAAATATTTCTTTAATGGTTTCTTTGTTTTTGAAGTTTAAATGAAAGTGAATTAGAAAAAAAAATTGCGCTATGCAGTTACTCGCAAGCTATGATATTTTAGATTAACTGATTAATGTTTATGACTTTTTCAAATTTGCTAACCATAATCAACATTTCATGTGTATTTAGCATTATTTTAAAATATCTAAGAAAATAATATTTTTTTGAATTCTAATCCCTTATTACTTATACAACTGGAAATATATATTCTCAATTTTATATGAGCTTAATTTTAAAAATTGTTATCATGAAATCATGCGATGTTAAACATTTGTTTATCAATTTACTCAAAAAGAAACACTAAAAATCAGAAACAAATGTTAAAAAAATAAATAAGTAATACAACAACGTGTGGTATATATTGTAGCATAATAAATCAAAAGAATTGCTGGCGCAAAATTGAATTTAATTAGCTACGTCTCAGTACACATAAAAAATACAGATACAAGAAGCGTACACCTATAGCTTTCAGTTTGTGAGTTCTTAAGTTTTTTTATTCCTCAGGATGTCAATTTGCCTTTCGGGGCAACATTTTGATTTCACGGTACAAGGATTGGATTTTCAAGGACGAAGGCGCCTTTGCTCTCAAGAGAGAGCTGGCCGAACTTCGCTGCTCGGAGCTAGCAACAGAATACAGAAAACATCCTTGGCCCCTCAAGATTTGAGTATATCCCTTTGAAGAATTTCAAATAGTTTCGAGGGTTTAACATCCCATGTTGAGCAGATGAGCGGCTTTTGAAGTAGTTGATAGATATTGCGTTTATCGACTTAAGTACCATGAATTTATCGCGTAATAACCGTATGTATAGCGTCAGATCAAAGAAGCGACCTAAATTTTATATGTACTTGGCAAGTCTATTAAACTCTTGAGATTATTTGCACGGATGCATCTGAAATCGATTTACAGCATCAGTTAAACTAAGTAATTCTTAACATCTTGTACACAACTTAAATCTTCCACTTAGTGAGTTAGACTTGTTTGAATTAGACTTTGTCACAATATATATATATATATATATATATATATATATATATATATATATAAATGTAACTTTCGTCTATGACTACTGATTTTAATATACAATATTTAATCCATACGCACTTGTTATATCGACCACAAACTTAACATCTACAATGTCTAGAAATTATTTCAAAGTATCGTAAGACAAATAATTATCGATGGTTATCATTATCGTAAGCAGTAGTAACAGTGATAAAAGATTCGAGGCCACTTGACATCCGTGACAGAGAAACAAGCAAGGCAAACATATAAAAAAGTTTAAAAAAATAAACCAATTGATGTTTAGAAGCAAATCATGAATCCAATTACCAATTGCTACTTGTCGTACATCTCTTCTTTCAGAATCGTGGAACTGCCTTTGCGAAGATTACTTAAAATATGCAGAATATATAAAAAATAATAAGATTGATGATATGGCCTAATATTCAACGGAATCACAGATCTACCTTTATTTTTTTCGGTATAGTTTTCTGTTATGTCGTACAAATGTGATATCCTTCACCTTGTGTATATCTGTTTCGAAGTACAGTGCGATTCCACGCTTATTTATAAATTAAAATGATGAATTCACTGTACTCAACTGGCACTACATTTAAATGATAACATCGAGAAATCAGAAAGGACGTGAAAAAACCCGAAATGGACATATCCAAAGTGTGACAAAATCTTTGGAAAAAAGTTAAACCAACATAGATTCATCAAACTAGTGTCCCAGAATTTAAAATTACTTAGATGTAACTATACAATTTACTCATAGAGATATTGATTGAAAAATAATATTGCAAAGCTTACTTGGCTACAGGTGTGACGTAATTTCCAAAATTGTTGAAAGCATATTTTTTGTTTAGTTTTCCCCAATAATTAAATAAATATATAGACAGTGGAACTATTTGTTTCAAATTAAAAAAAATATATACTCCTTATTTTACCAGTTTCTATACACGTTTGCCTAGATTTTAAGGGTTTCGAAAGTAACTTAATAAGATTAAGCTTAACTATTCGATATATGTTTGTGTATCATTTAAGAATTTTATTCCAGATATAAATCACTCTACATTTTCTAAGTATGTATAAACGAAAATAAATAATAGTTTTTTTAAACATTAAATCCTCACCTGAGCTTGAATCATGTATTTATATTTCGTTCGCCACTGTATAGTTCTGTTTATTTACAAAAATATCCTTTTAGTAAATAGTAACATCATCCGAAAACATAGAATGTACATTTCTAGAAAAGGAAAATGTTCTCCCTGTTCTAAAATCGCCATCAATTCATTATATTCACATAAGTTCAACATATATATATCAGTTCAATATATATATATATATATATATATATATATGTGTGTGTGTGTGTGTGTATGTGTGTGTGTGTGTGCGTGTGTTTAGCGAGTCGTCTATTTTTATAAATTTAAACTACGATTGTTAAAATCATTGTAAATCGATGTAAAGCACATTGCAATGCGGGTGGTGTTTTAAGCATAACTAAACAAAATACTCACTTGAATCAATTGTACTTCTGGATTACCAAACTTTATGCTTCTAAAAATTGATTTAAGTTAAAAATAATTGCTGCATCCTCCGGCTTATAAACGGGATTTGCGGCAAAATGCAAACCTACGATTTGGAACGGTATTTTTCTATTTTTGGGACTATCCGCCGTGTTACGCGCAACTTTTTTAAAAAAGAAATCTTCATTACAAATGTATATTGAAAATAAAAGAAAAGTTATTAAAAAGTTTTTTAAAAAAAGTTAAAAAAAAAACTAGTTCACACGTAAAGAAAATAAGCAAATACAAAGTAACGAGATATGCTATTACCAAGAATATCTGCTTGTAACCGCAAAATCTTCCATCCATAGTACACTTGTCCATTCACATAATCACTTCGTCTCCTTCTCCTCTTCATTAATATAGAAGTTTTAATTAATGTGCTGCATTATTAAGCTTTTGTTTTTATATCCAGTGTATAACGCGCACCAGTAAAATTTTAGCAATATTCTTATCTTAAAAGTGCGCGTTTTCCGTCGAGAATTACGGTGTATATTACATTTCATATATATATATATATATATATATATGAAAAAAATTTACAAATTTTCGCCGTTGGCCTCATCAGGAAGAAGAAACACCAATCCCCCAGCTAAAAATATTTTAACTCTCATGAAATAACAACTTATATATTTTTATTTTCTTATTTTTATTTCCCTGTGTTTTCTGACAAAACAATATTCTTTCTCAAAATTTTGAAAGCTACTTCAGCCTCAATGTAAAATATCTTGGCATCTTGCCCATGCTCGATAAAACCTACGTATATTTTTCTTTCTTATCTTCTTATTTATTCGAAGGAATTAGATTTTTCGGAAATGTTCTAGAAGTATTGTATTCCCGCGTTTTTTTCAGATTACGGTCATATAGCTTCGAAATCAGAGCGCCGGGAAAATTAGTCCTATATCGCTGATTGGTCGACTGTTTAATGAAAATGTATTCTGGGGCGTTCAATAATAGATATACGGAGAGTTTCCCGCGTGAGATTCAGATTGCTCCTGGATCCGGTTGTACATGTAACCCCAGCGCGTACTTCATGATCATGGAATAGTCTCCTTGGCTGCCGATAAATGGAAAAAACAACTGCTTTAAGAACAAAAAATGTCTTCTTAATTATTAAATTAAGTCACCAAATTTCTTCACGGTATTAAAATCATCATGTATGGATTTGAGCAACGTAATTAGTAAAGCATGGCCATTTTCTTTTACTTCGAATAAAAAGTAAACTAACTTGAACGGACTGTCTCTTATTTGCATTCTGTATTCACTCTATGAAGTAATTTCTCGGCGCCCGTCTGCAAATTCCTCGGAGGAAGCCCTTGCCTGGATAATGATTCTACAAAAATTATGGTGATACAAGTTAAATCGTGACATTATTCTTTTAAAGTCGACAAGGATGGCCAGATATTTTTAAAGTCTAGCGGATGTGCCAGACAAAGGTGCTTTTGTCCGACAAGGTGCGGTGTATGGACTTCAGCTGTCAAGACGGTGTGGTAATTTAGATCGAAATATTTTTGTGTCACTGATTTAGAGTTGTATAAACATCGGAGCGAATTAAATGGAAAAGTATTTGATGATTTACTATGATATGGACATGCGGCCAAGTAAAAAGAAGACACGGTAGTTGTAAGGTATGTTTTTATGATTAATATTTTCATTTTGTGATTTTATGCTGTTAGAATATTTTTTATGTGTTTTTATTTTATTGTTAATGATTATTTAAATTCTGTTGTTATTTAAATGTTACTAAGATCGGGGCTTTGTAAAGAAAATAGAGTACCTTCTTATATTCATATTGATAAAAGTAATAGGAATATGGATGAAATTAAGATGATTGCATTTGACCCTGATTCGGGAATGGGGATTCAGCAGTGGCTAGAATATTTCAACCATATTTGTAGAAGAGAAAATAAGAATGAGGGATGGAAATTTAATAATATATCTCAATATCTTAAATGGGAAGCTCTTAAAGTGTATGTTAATGAGTGTTTAAATTGTGATGAATATGACCAAGTTGTAAATATTTTAATAGAGAGGTTTATTGACTTAAAATGCCCAAAATTTTCTGATTTTACTACACTTAAACTGGATAAATTGAGTGACTTAGAAAATTATTTTAGAAAAAAGGTAGAGATAGGTAGACAGTTAAAATTATTTGAAACCATTCTGTTACAAGGATTGACTGATGGATTACGACCAGAATATCAAAATTCCATGAATGTAAATCATCCTGAAAATACCACTGACTGGTATAGGATTGTGAAACAATTTGTTGAAGTTTCTCAATCGCTCAATACCCGACAACCAATCAATCAACCATATCGTCAGCCAAATTTTTCCGCTCCCCGTTTCCCAATGCAATCTTTTCGGCAAAATTATCAGCATTTCCGACCACTTAGGCAAGAATATTCTCCTCGGAATTAGCTACCAGCAAGACAATTTAATCAGAAATCTCCTAATTATAGGAATCCTGTACAAAACAATCATTTTCAAAACCATTATCCAAGCAGATCGTGCAGAATTTGCACCAATAAGGGGGTCAGAAATACTTACCATTGGGAAAGAGAGTGTGTTTTTATAAGTAATACTACTCCATCTGATACTCCTAATGCATCTTCTTTTGCTTGTAATCCTGGTAATGAATGACAATTAATAGTGTATGGGTACACCCCTACTTATAATTTACCTTGTATTGTGGATAGTAGTTCCACAATTGCCATTTTACCATTGAAATTTGTAGTAAAACTTAATGCTAAAATTGAGAAGATACCTACTACTATTATTGGTCAGGCAAAAGGGTTTATGCAAATTAATCAGAAATGTATAGTGCTCATCAGGGTTGGGGAAATTAGTAAATGGGTAGATCTTCTAGTATGTAATATAGATCTAAATTATGCAATATTGGGGTTAAAAGAGTGTTCAAAGTTTGATTTAACAATTAATTGTAAAAATTGTATTGTCAAACAGGGGAAAAGAATTGTAAATAGAGGTGTAGCCAAACAAAATGAGAAAGCTCTCCATTTTCTTATTATTGATGTTAATAAAGTACAACAAGTGAATAATGAAAGTATAAAATTTGAAAATGACAGTAGTAATTTTGAAAATAAGTATGATCATTACAACAAGTTTAATTTTTATCAAGCAAATAACAATTTTGAAAATAATGAAGAGCATAATGATTTGGATTTTTATCATGATGACCAGCTAAATTTTGAGAACTGTGGTAATAGTATAATTATGCAGTCAAATGAGGAAAATAATGACTATGAAGTGCAACCAGATTATAGAAGACTCATGACTCCTCAAATTTTTCGCGAAGTTAATAATTCTATTTGTGAACTAATGGGGGAGATAAATTTGATTCAAAATGGGGATTTAAGGGAATTAATTCACGATTACATGGATATTTTCGCTAAACATAAATATGATGTGGGTAGAATTAATATTGAAACGCAACGCGTTTATCTTAAATCTGACCTACCAATATCTTTGAGGCCTTATAAAACTTCACAAGCTGAGGGAAAAAAATTCAAAATCAGATTCAAGGATTGTTAGAAGCAGGATTAATTAACGAGAGCAATAGTCCTTATTCGGCTCCTGTCACTTTGGCTATATAAAGAGAGGAAGGCAAAAAGACTAGATTATGTATTGATTATCGAAAATTAAATGCAATAGTGAAAAATGATGCCGAGCCATTACATCGTATCGATGGGATCTTGGATAAATTGAGTGGTGCTCAGTATTTTTCAACTTTGGTCTTAGCATCCGGCTACTGGCACATACCCATACATCCAGCAGATACTGAAAAATTAGCTTTGCTACTAGCTCTGGGTTATTTCAATGGTTAGTCCTCCCATTCGGTATAAAAACGGGGCCCCCATTTTTAATAGAACTATTAGAAGAATCCTAAATAAATACAAAATAGATTTTGCTTGCCACTATTTCGATGATATTATAATTTTCTCCTCCTCTCTAAAAGAACATCTTGATCATTTAAATCAAATATTCAAAATTTGTCAATTAGAAAACATTAAACTCAAATTATCCAAATGTAAATTGGCTCAGAGTAAGATTAACTTTTTAGGATATGAAATTTATGATGGAATTCTAACTCCTGCAAATGCAAATATTGAAACTATAACGAAATTAAAACCCCCAACAAATATTAAACAATTGCAAAGTTTCCTAGGATCAATAAATGTTTATCATAAATTTATAGATAAATATGCTGAAATTCGACAACCTCTTAATAAATTACTTAGAAAAAATACAATATGGAATTGGACTCCAATGTCAAGATTTTTTTAATAAATTGAAAGATGCTTTAATCCAAAAACCTATTCTTAAAATTTATGATGCAAAATTGCCGCTTCATATGTTTGTTGACGCCTCGCAGATGACAGTAGGTGCAGTGCTTAAACAACCAGATAAAGAGGGGTTTCTGCATCCAATTGCTTACCATTCAAGGAATTTGAAGAGTTATGAACAGAATTTCATCATTACAGAGTTACAGTGTTTAGCAATTATTGACACTCTAGATAAATTTTATCATTACTTCCATGGAGTCAGATTTACCATCCATACTGACCATGCATCTCTAGTTTGGTTAAAAAATGTTAAAAATCCTAGAGGAAGATTATTCAGGTGGTCTTTAAAATTAAACATGTTTGAGTATGAAATCAAGTATGAAAAAGGGTCGACAAATGTCTAAGCCGAGATGTTGTCCAGAAACCCTGTAAATTTTTTCAACCAGCATATTAATTTATTGTTAGATAAAGATGAAATAATAGAGATGCAGAATAAGGAAAATGTAAATGATAGGAAATATCGATCAGAGAATGGAATAATCATACTTAAAAAAACATGGATTTCGAAAAGTGGTAGTACCAATGGCTTTAAGAAAAAAAATATTGCATATTGCACATGAGAATTAAGGACATTTGGGTATACAAAAAATGCAAAATTTACTTTCTCCAAACTATTATTGGCCTAATATGACAATAGATGTAACCCAGTATGTAAAACATTGTGACAATTGTCAAAACATAAAAAACCCAAAACAAAAAGATTTGGCTTACTACAAGCTCTACCAGCCACAGATCAACCTTTTGGGTGCCTCTCTATTGATACTGTGGGTGGATTTAATTATTATAACTCAACAAAGAAATTTTTACACATAATAATAGATCATGCCACAAGATATGTCTGGGCTTTTCCATCTAAAAATGTTACATCAGCCACATATATTAATTGCTTAAAACAAATTTTCAATAGTCAGGATCCCCAAACAATACTCAGTGATCGGCACAAGGCATTCCGGTCACCTCAATTCAAAAAAATTCTCAAGACACATAACATTAAACAAAGATTTACCTCTTCACATCATCCAAAAATTATGGTGATACAAGTTAAATCGTGACATATATATATATAAATATTTTCAAAATGATTGTATTTTCGAAATGAACCCCCGAAAAATGTATGATTTGTAGATTTCAAATAAATGAATCCAAATTACAGTTCTTTCCGCAAAGTAGTTTTTGAGTTATAGTTAGATAACTACAAGCATTGGATTATCTTCTGCTACGATATAAAGTGTAATTAATAGTAGGACTTCTAAATTTTAAAACTATATTATTCCAGAACTTCTTGAACAAATGAATACCAGAATGACTTCAGAAAAAAAATTGGAAACGAAAACAAATATTATTTGAAAATTAGGTGTTAGTATAAAACTTTTTAATGTTTGTTACAATTTGTATATGTAGAACACGAGCTACGCAAAATATACGTATAACGTAATTGTGTAGAGGTTAATACTAATCAATTGCTATCATTCCCAATTTTATACAACAGTTTGTTGCAGAGTTACTAGGAAGTGATAATTTTTTTTCTACAATTATACCTATTTAATAAAAAAAAATGTCTTTCTGTTATTGGAAAAAATTAAATTTTATGGTGGCATAAGTTGTAAATTCTATATATTGGTATTTAAAAAAAGGGGAATTCTACCTTCTCCTTTCCAAGCGGTGAGATGGAAAACAATTTTTTTTAAATTCTATATATGGTCTAGAAATTTCTTTGAAGAATTTTATCAACGTGCAGTAAACATATTTTCTTAATCATAACATAATATTTAGTAAGAACCCGTATATGTAAATGCTTATCTGATGGATTCTAATAACATTCCGATCCCATGTACATTGATTCCCGCATTAACCATTCTGATAGTTATCCTATCGTAAATGCCTATTGCACTCAGCAGTATGCAGCATGAATATATTTTATGCATACAATATTCGAAAATTGCAATAGTTGATATTAATTATATATATATATTTACTAAGTAATATGTCTATATTTATTATTAATACATATATATTTATAAGAATTATATATACGTAATATTATATACAGCATATAATTACATGTACACATATGTATACAAAAAACGGAAACTAAAAACACAAATGTACTAATTATAATATTAAAATATTATCAAACAGCTTTTCCGAGTCCAACAAGGAATTCTTTGTTAAAATTACATAACCATCAATGCAGATGAAATTAGTATAGCATAATTGTACAAATGTAATTTTATATTCTTATGAAAGTAACGGAATGTAGCAGAAGGAGAATGTAACGGAAGGAGGTGTTATACGAAGTAGTTGTGAGGTTGACATGTAATATGAGGTGGTTGAGAAGTAGCAGTATCCAGCAGTTAAAAAAAATCAGGTTGTTTACGGCTGATCAAAGGGAAATATTTTTTATACATAGTTTCTCTTTTTTATGTATCCTTCATATTAGTTTACACAAATATCTCAGACAGAAATATGTCTTAAAGCATGTATTTTTTTTTTATAAAGAAGTGATTCAAATTCGCTTTGAAGAGCAATTTTATTCATCCATTACGGACTAAAACCTTTTTAAACTACATATATTTTCAAAGATTACAAAATTAACTGAATAACTTTAGAGATTAAGTGATTTATCTTTTAGTTCAAAAACATCAGAATGTCAAATTAAGATAAACAATCATTTTTTTCGAATAACTTATAAAAGTGTAAACCCCAATTACCGAAAATTAAACTGACATTGATTTGGATGTAACAAATGTATTTTCGGAAACTATACATTTTGAGAAAGAAATAATGATTTGAACTCTACATAACTGATAAATAAAATTTGTGAAATTTATACAAGACTGCACAACAGAATTCAAGTACATTACAATCAAAAAGTGGTGATTTTGAAATAGAATATACAACTTCGTTAGCTGCTTTCTGAGTAGTTTGATTGCATGCCCTTTAATCGCATAGGAACTAAACATAAAGTGGTTTTCTGTTTATTGTACAAATTTATCAAAAAGTAACTCAACAATTTTAACATCCGTTCAAAAATATCTTATGTAATTAAATATGAAGAACATTGCACCCAATTATCCGAACATTCTTTGACAGTATGTTTTTTTAGCGCCTATAAAATGAAAAACTGTTCTTGTTTGTTTAATTTTTTGCATATTTATGTGGTTTTGTAGAAGTACAAGTGCAGATGTTGTTAAACTGAAATGTAAAGACGGCGTGAAACATTTAATAAGAACATATGAAAGGATTAGTACAACAGCAAACTTATCTTAACCGTAACGCTGTGAATCATGGTTCAAAATTTAAATAACTCGGTTCGAATGTTGTTACGAAATGAGCCCTAATGGAAAAGTGTCCGAAAATTAATTAGACAGAAGTTTAAATCATACATTTGATAATTAACTTGGATAGATAAAATTTAGAAGGAAACAAATATACAAGTTTTAATCATTATTTAATTATTTTATATCAAAGAAAAAATTATATGAATATCTATGATTCATTCAATTACATATAGAGCATTTGTTCGGTTAAAACAAATACATTTTAGTCCGGGGAGTTAATTTCACCAAAATATTTCACTTCCGGATACCACTATGAGATTTGGTCCAAAGCTTATACAGGGTGAATCTAAACTCTTAGGAAAACTTTAAGGGGACAAGACAAACACTACTAAATAGTAAACTAAGGGTTCCGAAACATCTTCCGAAGGAGATAGGCGCCATTAAAGTTTAGGGTCCAAAATTTCAAATAATTATAAAAAAACGGAAGAATTGGTCGATTCGTTTGCGGTTTTCGGTAAAATTATTCTTTATATCAGTATTTTCTTAAAAATAAATTTTAAAGAGAACGTTTTAAAAATGTCGATGGCGTTTTAGACTTTGGAGTAACGAACAACTATTTTTTACCGTTATTTTTTTTTATATCTGATTAAATGCTTTCAAAAGCTTAGACTTAAATATAGATTTTGAGCTCAAAATCTGAATCGTTGGGAGTGGTTAAGTAGCGCAAACTGAACTGTATTCAGGAGTTGAAATTTGAAAACCCCTGAACACAGTTCAGTTATTCCCGATCTTAGTGTCGTAGACCAGGCAGAAACTACTACCCCCTACACGTAAAATAAAAGAATGACAAAATTAAATAAAAATTTATTTTTAAAATAAATTTTAAAGATAAAGTTCAAAAATGCCGATAGAGGGCGTTTTAGACTTTGAAGCAATGAACACCTATTTTTTACTGTCGACTCCGACTCCGACCTGGATGCGAGGATTACCGTCGTAGAAGGCGATATCCGAGAAATGCCCGGGGTATTCACTAATGTTCGCAACTCCCTCCGCCGGAGGCGTGAGGCCTGCATCGTTGATGGTGGGCACTCTTTCGAGCAGTTTTTGTGATTCCTCACGAACATCATGCGTGTAGCAATTTCTACGTGTCAACCTTCATTCATATTGCGCACTATATGCATACATCCAATTGTTTCTTTTTATTTTGCGCGGAGAAATTGCTCATGCCTGTTATGAATAAATTTTCTATTTAATTTTGTCATTACTCTATCGTTTATTTTACGTGTAGGAGGTAGTAGTTTCTGCCTGGATTAATTTTAACACAATTATTCAAATTGGTAAAGAAATCACATGAGTTGTAATTTTCCAACTGCACGAAAAATGTCCCGGCCAGGATTCGAATTTGCGATCTCTTGTCTGAAGCTGTCCATGGTCTACTAACTCAGCTATCCCGGTTGAATCTGGATGAATTATGCCCTCAAGATTCAACCGGGATAGCTCAGTTGGTAGAACATGGCAGCTTCAAGCGATTCCAGGTTCGAATCCTGGCCCAGACATTTTTCGTGCAGTTGGAAAATTACAACTCATATTGTTTCTGTCTGGTCTACGACACCAAGACCGGGAATAACTGAACTGTGTTCAGGAGTGGGAGAGGGGGAGGGAGGCGTTTCAAATTTCAACCCCTGAACGCAGTTCAGTTTGCACTAATTAATCACTCCCAAAGATGCAGATTTTGAGCTCAAAATTTAAGTCTAAGCTTTTAAAAGCATTTAATGAGATACAAAAAATAACGATAAAAAATAGTTTTTCATTAATCCAAAGTCTGCTATCTATCGGCATTTTTTGAACTTTATCTTTAAAATTTATTTTTAAGAAAATACTGACATAAAGAATAGTTTTAGCGAAAACCGCAAACGAATCGACCAATTTTTCCATTTTTTATAATCATTTGAAATTTTGGACCCTAAACTTTAATGGCGCCTATCTCCTTCGGAAGATGTTTGGGACACTTAGTTTCCCATTTAATATTGTTAGTCTTGATGTGTACTATCACCCCTTAAAATTTTGCCCTAGAGTTTAGATTCACCTTGTATATATACTAAGAAACAAAAAATCACCGGGAGGAAATTGATCAGATATCAAGATCTCCCCGGAAGGTGGGGGGGGGGGGTAACACGGTTGAATGTCGTATGACAGATATTGAGCTCATTTTATTTTTTTATACTTATTTTTGTACTAAAGCTTTAAAAAGTTTGTATCTTATATAAAATATGTATCCACTGACCGTGTAAGATTTTATAGCAGAAATATTGATATTTAGGGTATAAATGGCCTTTTGGGAAAAAAATCTCAAAACTTTTTCTGTATTTTTCGAAAACCTTTTTTTTTTATCAATAACTTGAAAGTATATTAAAGCTTTGAAACTTTTATATGTTAAGTATACCTACCTTATGTTTGCAGTGTTCAATTTTGGTGTATTTATAATGATTTCTAGGTTATAAAGGCATAAGTTGAATATTTCGCCTTTTGACATATTACATCCGCTTACAAATTATTTACTTTAATATTCAGAGAAGCTATGTTTCCTACGAGCAACGTTCGCTAACCCTGTCTATATCCCGCAGCCTCTAAACAGACTACATTTGCATAGATTTTAAAAAAAGATTATTCGATTACGCAAGTGTTGCGAACTCACACACTTTGCTCGTTAGGTTAATCGCAACCGTAACTATCGCCGCAGTATCTATAGCGCAACTAATGAGATTCAACTGCATACAAAAAGAACGAAAGATCTCTACTACTTCAAATCGTCATCCTTTCCAGAGAGAAACACCTTTGCTTCTCTATATTGGTATCATGCTGCATAGTCAAACTGGTGGAGCCGATGTAATTGACAAGTTATTTCCCCTTGGATTGAGCGTTTCGTACCATAGAGTGAAAACTGTGATGAACTTAGTAACAAGCTCAATTTTCAAGCATTTTGAACAACAGGATTGTGTCTCTCCCCCACATATCGCATGTAATGTCTTCACATGTGGAGCAATAGATAATATTGATCATGACACTTCATCGAATACTTCACTAAAAGCTTTTCAAGGTACTTCCATTTCTTTGATTCAATATCAGAGTTGCCAAGTCTCTGGCTTTTTGAACACCAGTATTTTAATACAGAAAATGTTGTTTTACGTAATCGAAACATTCTGCGATTTAAAAGAACCACATTTTCTCTATAATAATACTGTTGTGCAAAAAGCCGGAGGGTTGGCAAGCCTGCAATATGTATTCGAGAACACAGAAATTCCAGAGTCCGTGGAACTAGACTTGAAGAACCATTCCAAGACAGCACGACTCCCAGAAAATAACACGACATTACCTCCAACTCCAAAACTCAGAATAGAAGTTCCAATGAGTACATTTAACATTGAGCTGCAGTGCAGAATGTAAGAGATGAACCTTCAACAAAACTCGCCGAGTGGTTGAACAAAGGCAGGGAACTTGCGGAATGTGAATCTGTAACACCGTATGCTACATACTTCCCCAAAAACGAACAGATGAATTCACCGATAAGAAAATGCAGGATAATCTTGCTCCCATTGATCAATGAAGATATCAACTCTTCATCGGTTGTCCTACATGCAACGAATATTCTGTGTGATATTGTTCGCAAAGTTAATCCCAACCAAACCCCTGTCATCACAGCTGACCAACCTGTCTACGCCTTGCTGAAATCCCTTCAGTGGGCTATGCCATATAAATATGGGGAAGCTAAAATCATAATGATGTTAGATGGTTTCCATATAAGAATGACCGTTGCATTTGCTATAGGTATATGGCTTGAAGGAAGTGGATGGGCCGATAACCTTGTAGAAGCTAATGTAACAACATCAGGAAGAGCGGAAGGAATAATGAAAGTGTCGGACAGAAGAAGAAGTTGATGCAACATTTGAAGATTGGATTCAGCGAAGATCAGAAAAGTCGCCTCCGTTTAAGTATTGGCATATCACAAAATTGTTAAAATTTTTGTTTTTAGATTTGGTGCGGAGTATTCGTCAGGACAATTTGACAAATTTTATTTTCACTTTGGAGGAAATTTGGCCATGGCTGTTTGCTCTTGATAGAACCAACTATGATCGATGGCTGACAGTGTTTTTATACAATTTAAAGCAACTACCAGAGATGCATCCCGCTGTTTTCTGCGAGTTTAAAAAAGGAAATATGTCTGGATCCAAAACTAACAGCAAATTCTCCAGGATGGCACATGATCAATTGCATGAACAAAACAACAAATTATTGAAAAACACTTCATATAATTTATCACGTCTAAGTGAAGAGAAGGGATTGATACAGTGGATGGTTGCGGGGCCCGAGGGTACACGAATGGTTGAAGAATTCGAAGAAAATCATAACCTGAGGTCAAACATCACTTCTGAAAAGCATCATGAAGACACTGCAAGTTTTTAAAATGTATTTCAGACCCATGTTTTTGTTCTTGTTGAAGTATTTCAAAAACACGGAATCCCTTCGAAGATCGAGAGTTGAGTATCATCAACAGTAGTAGGATTGTCCTCCCGGAAGAATGTGCAATATCGAAATTAATAGAAAAAAACAGTTTGAAGAATTTGTTGAAGATCGCTGGTTACTAAGAAAGATATCAATCCATAACATCATTAAAAAAAAACTTGTCCCTGATGAGTTGAAATAATGTTTCTATTAAGTCGAAAGACGGGCAAACGATTCTTGACCTGAGAAAAGACAGTACACTTTTTGCCAAGCTATATGTTGCCAGCCAAGCAAGACAAATGGATGTCAAAGATTTTTTCGCACAAAAAACAGCCACCTTCAAACTGTCCACCTTCCATATCTGATCTCGGCAAACTTCGTAAACCCGCAACAAGTCCGATGTAGTATGTTGTATCTTAAAATCAAGTGGGGTTTCTGAGACGTTTGTCATTGATCCTAATGTTTCTTGCGTCATGGAGCGACTTTGGTCCATATGCTTATCCCTCAATTCAGTCGAACCTTTCAGCAATACTGTGATCAGATTGTTGGACCATATGTTTTAATGAGGCTAAAAACTACAGATAGAGTCGATTTGGTTTTCGACCGCTATCTAGATGGAAGCCTTAAAAATGACACATGAAAGATGAGGGGATCTGGACCAAGAGTAAATGTGAAACCAATGTTGTCATACTTAAATCCTTTAGTAAGTTTTTTTTCACAGTAAAAACAAAGAAGACCTCTTCAGATTTTCAGCAGAAAATCTCGTCAAGATAGATTTGCCCCTTGGGAAACAAGTGATTTGTACCTACAGAGACACGGTTATTGAATCGCATAACGGCACTTTTGAAGTCATTTCTCCCGTTTCCCATGAAGAAGCGGATGCCCGTCTTTTGCTTCATGTTCGGCATGCTTTTGAATACTCGGGTCATTCAAAGATTATAGTAAAAACTGTTGAGAGTGATGTTGTAGGGACTGCCATGTATCCTTTCTCTAGGCTACCAAATCTAGAAGAATTGTGGTTGGAGTATGGAAGTGGAAAACATCTACAATATCTTTCCATCCACGAGTTGCACAAGAAAGCCCCATGAGATGTTCCAGGTCTTCTACCTTTTTTTCCATGCCTTTACAGGAACTGACACGGTATCTAGCTTAGCAGGCATCGGAAAATCTACTTTCTGGGAAATATGGATGACATTCAGAGACGTAGACAAGGCTTTTTGGCCTGTTCCGAAGTTCCTGACAATATTACAGAAGATGAAGTGTATTTCTTACTTATTTAGCGGTTCGTCGTCCTTTCATATCATGCATAAAGTTTAGTGGATACCATAAATGAAGCCAGGCGAATTCTGTTTAAACAGCAGAACAGACCTATTGAAAATATTCCACCAACGAGCAACGTTCTCCTATATCACCTGAAGAGGGCTATCCTGCATTGTTCTTTATAGCCTTCAACGCAGTTTTCCACGTTTGAATCGATGCCAATGGGGATAGAAAAAGTTGAACAATGGGTACGAGCCCCTCTGTGCTTCAAACCCAGAAATCACCATAGAAAAGCTACAAGAACTAATTGCTTGCAAGTTCAAAGAAATGTGAACACGTTGTCGATGTGTAAAATCTGGTATAAGTTGCACTTTACTTTGTAGCTGTGGGGGACAATGCAGTGAATAAGACGCTTTTACTTTGAAAATTTGTAAACATTTTACATTGTAACAATGAATTTGTTTTAAATATAAATTTTGTTTAAGCTCAGAATCATGGATATGCTTTTTTTTCATTTTTACTCCTTCTTATGGGAATTTGATATACAGGCAACATACGAATTCATACGAATAATTGTATAAACACACATTCTAAGATATGCTTAGGAAGGGGTACGGATGAGAGTTTAGAAGTGAAAAAAGTGAAAAATAATTGCACAAGTGGCACCAAGTGCAAAATGAATACTGGAAAACATCAGAGCAATGTAAGAGTTGGCTGAGTATTACGCTGTCGTCACAAAACACCTAAACCATTTGTCGCAGAACGAAATTATCAGAATTCTTTTGTAGCTTATTTCAAGAGCTTTCAAATGATATGTAACAATATCATAATATTATAATTGTGAATGGAGAAGCGAGCCTTTAAATGAACCTATGTCCATCGTCGCGGTGGCAATTTTGATGGAGTCGTTTTGAAGGGTGATCGAATTCCTCCCGGAGGTTTTCTATGTCTTAACATGTGTATAAGCACTGCTCCAAGACTCATACTGGTATCCGGAAGTGAAATATTTTTACACTAACTCCACGGACTACTTAAAGCTCTTGACATCACAGCACAAAAATTATATCATTGATCGCAAAAATGCCGATTTTTCAAAATTTAATCCAAACGTTGTTTAAATTTTTAAATTCTACATTGAAATTTGGAAGTGACATAGATATACAAATATATAAGTTAAATACACCCTATTGGCTAAGGAAAATTTAAAATTAAAAATGTGGGCTCATCCAAGCGGATACTGTACTTGCCTTTCATATATGGTGTAATCCCGTTATTGTGGAGTTTTCTTCGGTAGAAGAATTTTTTTATTATTATTTCGCATCAAGTTTAGAGTTTTCTTTTTTAAGCATAATTATGAACACGCGAGCACGTATTCTTCGTTTATTATTGAAGATTTTTTCCACTGTAGTTCGGGTTTCTCTTGCTGAGGATTTTTTTTTTTTTTTTTTTGTTTCCAGATAGAGTTTTTTTTCTTTTCTAAATGTAATTATGAACTCGCGAGAACATTTTTTTAATGAATTTTTTCCACAGTAATTCTGGCATGATCGTCAAGTTGCCAAAAAACTGCATCGAATCAAACAGACCTGCTTACTATTTCAACACACAGAAGAAAAGTGTCATAAGACGCATTTGAAAACAGTCAGCATCAAAGAATAGGGCGTATCTCCGTATGTGAATATTGTCTCCTCACCGAATCACAGTTGGTCTACCTTTGATATGTATGCAAAATTTTAGTTCTCATGATTTCATAAGGTGACTGTTTTCACATTGTCTTCATGTGTTATCACTGGGCAAATCTCTTTTGCTGGAACGTTAACTCGTAATCTAGGCACAGTGCCGTATTTTTCTGAAGATTTGCTTCATGACCGTATCCTCTTCTTTGCATCCTGTTCGTTTATTTAGAGTGATGTCTGTATACTGTTACCTGACAAAGTATCTGTTTATATTTGTCTCCCATTAAGGATATCCGTGGTTGCCGTATTTCCCTGGCTAATGTTTTTATCTTGGTTATACATACTCATTTATACATGGTTAAAAATTAGAATACAAAGCATACAATACATGGTGACATTTAAAACACAATTAAAACATAAAAACAATGCTATTTTAAGTTCAAAGTAAAACATTTTTTTAATCTGTAAAATATTGTTCGTTTTGTTTGCAAAGTAAAATTTCAATTCTTTTATCTAGCTGTGTATAGTTTCATCAAATGTGAAAATACATATACGATTGACTCATATTACTATACTAGAAAACATATTTTTTTGTCCCAAATAAGTGTGCGATATTTAAAAAAAATCAATTCCTTGAATTGTCTTTCTTATTGCGAAGAAAATATATTTAATACTAAAATTGTTGTTTTAAAAATCTACAAGCAATAACTCCTTGGAGTCGAGCGACACGTATACGTGACGCATAAGATGCCCACCAGTTATCTTTTATTGTAAGCTTTGCCTTATTTAATCATAGCATTTCTGCGATTCGATTAGGCGAAACTTTCTGTTTTGAGAAACCGGTGGTAAAAGATTAAAAATTCTGTAAAGGACGTTCGTCGCGAAGGGTGTTAACCATTGATGATTGGATTCAGCAAACATTAACTTTTCTAAACTTTATTTAGAAACATTATTTTTATTGTTTTTTTTAAATTTATATAAATAAAAACTACTTAACAAACTAACTAAAATAATTCTTAATCATATAAAAACCCAATTTCCTCAAAACTGTTATTTTTTAAAAAGTCAAAAATGAAATTTTTATAGGGTTCTTGGCTTCTATAAGTTATGTTCAGAAAATCTATATCCATGCTGTAAAACACTAGAATGTCCATTCTTCTACGTTTAAAATTTACAGAGTTTTGGATATATGAGAATTTGAATTTAATGAATTTTCGGCATTTTTAGCTCAGCATTTCTAGTACAGTATTTATTCTGCGTTACTTTTAGTTCATGGAGCTTTGGAAAATATTTTTTCAAATGACAAATCAAATAATTATAAATTTATCTATAAATAAAATTACTGGTTATCGAACTTGATTCTTCTTATTTATTTAATTTAGATATATTTGAAAAACAAATAATAGAATGCATTATATACCAGAAATGTCAATATTTATTATATAATTGAAATTAATGCTTAAAGCACTTTTCACATAGGTGAACAGAATTGAAACGTATATGCAATTAGGAACAATTACAGGTTTCGCTCTCGATTATTGCGGATAGTTTATCTCACCATAATAACGCATTAATCGTAACTGCACTAATTGAAACATACATACAGTTGGAAAAAGAAGAATATATCCGTAACTAACTATCTTGGAAACTCAATATACATAACTAAGCCATATTATAATGTACTACGATTTTGTTATTTCTAAAAAGTACATATTACAATTTGTGAAAACAAAACAATAATTTGCTATCCTACGTACATTTAATTCCGAGATTTTAAACCGAGATGTTAAAATTAAAATCACAAAAACAAAAATTATTCCCGACGTATCCGTTTTTGTTCAAAACCATCATCAGGAGTAAATTTTCTTAAATTCCAAACGATAAAAAAATATTTACATATTACATTATAGAATTTATTGCATATTTCAGGTATATCCCAGTTTAATTTATTTTTGGACAATAGATTGCACCACTGACTTCATTTTTAATTATTTTAATAAAATTTCCGTTACTTCTTGATTTTTTTCAGTTTGAATATAGCTTCTATAATGCAACATGTAACGATTTTTTCTTTTGTCGTTTTGTATTTAAGAAAATTTACTCATGTTATGATCGTTTTAAAGACAAACCGAAACGTCGAGAAAAATTTCTGTTTTTGTGATTTTAATTTTTACATCTCTGTTTAAAGTCTCGGAATTGAGTGAAAGTTAGAGAGCAAATTGCTGTATTGTATGCACATGTAAGTATACAACGTAACATCTTTATTTATTATTATTACAATTTGATTTGATTTCTTTTATATAAAACTTATCTAAGTTTTAAAAAATTTTCCTTTCATAAATACGGATGAGTCAATTTAGCCCTTGACAATCAAGAAACACTAAGAAATCTACATTAAGTTTAATCGTATATTATTATTTTTTAAAAGCTTTTACAATTTTTTTAAAGCTTAATGTGACACATTTTGTTTTATACAAACATAGATTCTTCTAAGAGTTGATATCGGTTAAGGGGCTTCCGAGTTGCTATCAACTTTAAGCCCAGTCTATTGGATTCTTCTAACATACATAGAATTTCTGTTCTGTTTGTTTTCTAGCCAAACACCGCCAAAATGCACTGAAAATAAAAAAAGGAACCTACGAGATAGGAAAATTAAATTTCGTGTTACCACAAAGTATATTTTGAAATGAGGAAAAATTATTGTAATTAAAAAATGATAATTTTGAACTCAATTATGTTTTGCTCACTAACCGGAAAAATTTCAGCTTTGCATTTACGAAACATCTGAAAAAGTCTGCCTCACTAACTGGATTCGAAACTCACTAATAACATACTATAACTCACACATAACACTCACTAATTCGAAAGCGATTGAAACCTGTATTCTATTTATGAAGCTATTTTAACTATAGTAAATGTAATAATTAATAATGAGAATGAGAATGTCCAATCAGAAACAGTAATAAGCATAACAATAAATTTCACTATAGTGAAAAATGGATTGCATTATGTAATGATCTGAAATTATTGAATAATGAAATAATTTCTAATGTCATAAATAACGTCATAAATATTCCTTAAATTGGGGTTGTACAACATTATTAATTTTTATAATGCATATTACTGCAGGTACTACGTTTTTAGCAAAATTAGTTTTGAGAATACTTAATAGGATTCATATATATTTCAGTGAATTCTAAATAATTACATTTTAATTTTTTATTTCGTAGTATATTGTTTTAAACAAATAAAATATATTAGACACACGCAAATTTAAATTTCTAGATAAATCTTTACAAACATGTACATTATTGTATTATAAAAGCTTATTGAAATTAGGGATTATCTATAAGGAAAGGAACTTGGATTTTCAATAGGTAAACCTATTTTATAAGTTTTGAATGCTCCAAATGAAAGGTTTTGCAAAGGAAGCTTTTATCATAGTATTTTCAACTTTAGATGGAAATATGGTCGTTTCATGGGGAGTCTATTTATAATGAGTATAAATACGGAGTAAGTTCAATTACTAAGAAAGATCTGTATGGATGTGAAATGGAATGAGAAAATCTGTAAACCGCTTTCTAGTGACAGTTCCTCTAAAGTTTAGCAAAGTATTTGTATTTGAAGAAATCTTTGTGAAAGAATTAATGCATGTTAATTGTATAAGACATTTGTTATTAACAATTAAAAAATGGAACATTGCGAAACTAATTTATTTCGTATTGATAAATTAAAAGCCATTTATATGTATTAAAACATTCAACTACGCAAAACCTGTGTAGAAAACTACTAAATGAAATATTAAACAAGTGCAAATTTAAAATTTACACACTTGTAAAAATAATGACAGTTAGAGCCTATAGTATTAAATGAATTAGTTGCAATGTACTTTCGTTACTCATTCTGTCACACCCTGACTGACAACCTTTGAAACCTTCCCCAGAACATCCTTCCATTAATATCTGATACATAAGTGTTGTGCATTGTTTCCTTCTGCATTATGTCCAACGTACGATGTCAAGTCAGCGACATTATGGTTTATTGCGATCATTTGTAGTGCTTTTTTCACATAATAGTTACATACCGAGCATTTGCACAACGTCAATGAGTGACCCCCAGTAACAAATGAGGTACAAATTAAAGGGCAATACACGCCCCTTCTTGTAGTCGAACGGACGGTAGAAGAACGGCTAGGTTTTGTAATCATTTTACATTTTCTTATGTTTTAATTGTCAAGTTTTTGTTTTGTACTAGTAAAGCAGTTTAGTTAAAACTATTGTTACGTATCTTACAAGATTACATTTGCTAGTAGCGATGAATAAGTTGTTGTTTTTCACATTATAATCCATTTTTATGCGGATCTAATTTTTTTTTTAAAATCATATTTTAACTGTAAGGTTTTTTATAGAAATCTTTACTTGTAATAGATGCAAATTTTAAACTGATATTTAAATTTAATGTTATTTGAACTGTTAAAACTGAAATTATAAGTAGAAAATTCAACATTATCCATTATGACGTATTTTGTACAGCACGTAACAGTAAATTGCTTTTAGGTAATTTTTATACTTATGATTTTTAAAGTGTAGCGAAAGTTCCGTTTCTAAGTACTGCGTTTAAAATTTTAAGAGGTATAATCTCTTACGTTAAAGAACAAGAAATTAACCAATAATCTACATGAAATTACGAAAGAAATACTCCATGAAACACAAGTAAAGCAAAGGATGGATGTAACAAAAGAAACAAAAAAATTTATTAAGAAACCCTTAATATTTAAAACGATTAAATGGATCCCAAATCAGGAGTTGAATACGCAGAGTTGTGAAAAATAGTCAGGCACTGCGTTACAAAAGGTATAAGAAAATTTAATGATGATCTTGTCGAAAATGTTCTAGAAGATAAAGAGTTTTGAAATAAGTTAAGCTCAAACTGTGTGTTTAAATAAAAAGTATTTTTGAATTTAATATGATGTATGCAACAGTCCCGAAACATCATAATGATTTCATAAGTAGTGTCGAAAATTCTATAACAATCTACATAAGTGTAAGTATCTAAGATAAAGCAATCTACCTGATCAGACAGAAAACGAAAAAAAAAATCCGAAGAAATAATTTTACTGTTGATAGATGAAGTTTTTTATGCAATAAATACACGGAAAAGAATGATTTGTAAAATTTTCACCAAACTAATTTATGAAGCGAAATAATGGAAACTAATAAAACATATGATGATTGAAAGGACTGATACGAGGGTGGCTTGATAAGTTCTCGGCCTGACAGTCAAAATACAAGATTTTTGACATAATTTCATATTAGTTTTCAATGTAGTTCCCTTGCAACTCGATACATTTAAGATACACTCTTGAGTGCGAATTCATTAGTGCAGCTCTGTACTAGGGTAATTCGAAAAGTTTCCGCCCTGAAAAAGAATATGCACGATTTTTGACAACACAATACATTTCAGAAGACTCTTGAGAAATGTTCATTCTTTGGCGTTTTTGGTCGACGTTCAACAAGCGCGGCTCGCATCTAGCGGAAAGCTTTTTCATTCACAAAACATCGTGTAAAATGTGTTGGACACGGTATATAGAGATGTTTGAATGTCAGCCAGTTTGTGTATCTTCAATCGGCGTTCATTCAATACGGCATTGTAAATTTTTGAGACGATTTCGTCGGTCGTGGCGGTTTTTGGGCGTCTTGAGCGTTCTTCATCGTGAATTGATTTCCTACTATGTGTAAATTCAGCCGCCTACTTTTTTATCATCTAATATGAAGGACAAGAATCCGTTAAGATAGACTATAACTCGTGGGGGTTAAATATTTTTAACAAAGTATTTTATGACAGATCGTACTTCAATTTTTTCCATTTTTCGAAAATATCAAAACTTGTTTACTTTGCTTTATCACCCAGCAATAACCAATTAGCTCACGCGTCTAAAACTCAACGGCATGTCATCTAAAGAAAGATACTTCACAAACAACATTGTCATTTGGTCATACTTGTTCCATTTGTGTGTTAGACCGATATCTTATAAACTGTCCTCGTATGATTCATATGATTGAATAAAAAAAAGGAATTATGGAAGATGTATGCTACGCATAAGAATATGGCAGTCTAATACCAACATCTGGTAACTATTCCGCAGTATGATGTAAGACAAACATTGTTCTAACCGGATATATTTTCTAATCAAAAGTAAATAAGGGACAGAAGACACATTTATTCTAACAAGGCATAGTATGTTCAACCATATAAAGTCTTAATTGCATTGTCTCACGTCACTAAAACGCACAGAAAGACAGTTTAAACAGTAAGCCATGTATATAAGTAAGTGCTGCAGTTCTTCTTCATTACACTAACCTAAATTGTATCCTGCTTCCCATATATTCTTTTATGGCCCTGTTTCTCCAATCCTTTTAATTTGCAATTTTTGTTTTATATGTCATAATATTTAGCAAATCTTCAGTTTCTTGAGTACTACAATTGCGAATATAAAGATTTTCAGTTTCTAATGACAAAACATTCCTATAAATATATGTCACTAATTGCCATTTCCAGTGTTGTATTTGTTAATTCGTCGGATATTGTAACAACAATTAATTCCTTAATCGATTACTTCCTCAAAACTTGCAACATTAATCAACAAAAGTCATCTATATATATAATCATATATACAGGGTGAATCTAAACTCTTGGGCAAAACTTTAAGGGGTGATAGTGCACATCAAGACAAACAATATTAAATAGGAAACTAAAGGTCCCAAACGTCTTCCGAAGGAGATAGGCGCCATTAAAGTTTAGGGTCCAAAATTTCAAATAATTATAAAAAACGGAAAAATTGGTTGATTCGTTTGCGGTTTTCGCTAAAACTATTCTTTATGTCAGTATTTTCTTAAAAATAAATTTTAAAGAAAAAGATTTTAAAAATGTCGATAGAGGGCGCTTTAGACTTTGGAGTAACAAACAACTATTTTTTACCGTTATTTTTTGTATCTGATTAAATGCTTTCAAAAGCTTAGACTTAAACTTAAATTTTGAGCTTAAAATCTGAATCGTTGGGAGTGGTTAAGTAGCGCAAACTGAACTGTATTCAGGAGTTGAAATTTGAACCCCCCTGAACACAGTTCAGTTATTCTCGATCTTGGTGTCGTAGACCAGGCAGAAACTACTATCCCCTACACTTAAAATAAACGATAGAGGGATGACAAAATTAAATAATAAAATTATTTTAAAAATAATTTTTAAAGATAAAGTTCAAAAATTCCGATAGAGGGCGCTTTAGACTTTAGAGTAATAAACAACTATTTTTTACCATCAACTCCTACGAGGACCTGGTTGCGAGGATTGCCGTCGTAGCAGGCAATTTCCGGGAGATGCCCGGGGTATTCACTAATGTTCGCAACTCCCTCCGCCGGCGGCGTGAGGCCTGCATCGTTGCTGGTGGGCACTCTGTCGAGCAGTTTTTGTGATTCTTCACGAACATCATGCGTGTACCATTTTCTACGTGTCAGTCTTCATTCATATTGCGCACTACATGCATACATCAAATTGTTTCTTTTTATTTTGCGCGGAGAAATTGCTCATGTCTGTTATGAATAAATTTTCTATTTAATTTTGTCATTACTCTATCGTTTATTTTACGTGTAAGGGGTAGTAGTTTCTGCCTGGATTAATTTTAACACAATTATTCAAATTGGTAAAGAAATCACATGAGTTGTAATTTTTCAACTGCACGAAAAATGTCCGGGCCAAGATTCGAACCTGCGATTTCTTGGCTGAAGCTGCCATGCTCTACCAACCGAGCTATCCCGGCATTAACTGGATGAATTATGCCCTCCAGATTCAACCGGGATAGTTCAGTTGGTAGATCATGGCAGCTTCAAGAGATACCAGGTTCGAACCCTGGCCCGGACATTTTTCGTCCAGTCGGAAAATTACAACTCATATTGTTTCTGCCTGGTCTACTACACCAAGATCGGGAATAACTGAACTGTGTTCAGGAGTGAGGAGGAGGGAGAAGAGGTGTTTCAAATTTCAACTCCTGAACGCAGTTCAGTTTGCGCTACTTAATCACTCCCAACAATTCCGATTTTGAGCTCAAAATTTAAGTTTAAGTCTAAGCTTTTGAAAGCATTTAATGAGATACAAAAAATAACGGTAAAAAATAGTTTTTCGTTACTCCAAAGTCTAAAGCGCCCTCTATCCGCATTTTTTTAACTTTATCTTTAAAATTTATTTTAAAGAAAATACTGACATAAAGAATAGTTTTAGCGAAAACCGCAAACGAATCGACCAATTTTTCCGTTTTTTATAATCATTTGAAATTTTGGATCCTAAACTTTAATGGCGCATATCTCCTTCGGAATATGTTTGGGAGCCTTAGTTTCCTATTTAATATTGTTTGTCTTGATGTGTACTCTCACTCCTTAAAATTTTGCCCAAGAGTTTAGATTCACCCTGTATAAATAGTTTAAATTTCGCATTGTTTTATAATTAAAAAAATAACTGGACTTTTATTATGTTTTTATATATATAATCATATATATGAATAGTTTAAATTTCGCAATATTCTATAATTAAAAAAAAAAGAAATAAATGGACATTTACTATGTTTTAAGGAAAATAATTTATTTAAAATTGAGTATAATGGTTTATTTCTCAGACAAAAGCAAATTATTAAATTTTTAAAGTGATCTGTAAGCATATACAACGTATACAACAAAATGGTCAATTTTCTATTACTGCTATCAGACATAATTTATTTACACATAAGAATTAAAAAACCACAAAACCACATTTACACAAATAATGTAATTGAATTATTTCTATTTCAATCATGGAGTTTTTTATGTGAAATTAAGAAAATCTAGACGAAAAACACATTTGAAAATTTTGTTTAGGTTCAAGTGATCCAGCGAATTTCAAAATCTCTTTTCTAAAACAATGGCACTTCAAAATAGAAATTACTCGGCAACTAATATCTGTATATCTGTTGTGGAAGTCTTATTTAAGAAAAGTACTATTTAGAATATACATCTTTTCAAAAGTGAGAAATAATGTACTTATTTTCAATGTTAAGTTTTTGACCTTTTTAGAGTCGAATAAACTTAGCCAAAATTTTATCGTTGTTTTCTGATAAAAAATATTATATTTAATTAATGAGAAAACATCTGCGCATAAATAAGACGTAAATTACTATTTGCACATAGTGGTAAAAATTTCACATATTTTATAGGGTCCTATTTAGCTTATGGTAAATGTATGAAACGATATAAACGATAACACGTAATATGTTTTACTTTATAAATATTGATATTATAAAATTGTCTTTATTAAAAGACTACTAATTCCCCCTATAAGTTGATAGCGAAATTTTGATAAGTTATGATAACAGTCAAAAGTAGAATCGAAAATTTCTGTTTAGAAACTTCTTAATTATTTATAGAAGCTGTGTAAGTATAATAATCGACGAACAAATTAAATAACCATACGTTAAAACCTTATAAAATTTTGTAATATCGCGACACGTTATAACAACATTTCCAGTAGAAAGGTAAGATATTTTAATACGTTCTGTTGTTTAGAATAGGAGATTTTATTAAGTTCAGTTGATCAATAAGTCGAAAAAAACTATTAGGATGAATTTACGCGTAAAAAATAGAATGCCAAGTTTTAAGAATTACGTGTAAATTTGATAACTTTTTATAGCGAAATAATTTGTTGAAGGGAAGTTCTTATTTAATGAATAAAAGTAAGAAGAGTGTTTTTATTTATTTAATCGAACGAAATGAAATCGCTGTGTAATTATAATTTAGTTTAAAATATGCTTTACCCCAGGACAAGTATTAAAAATACTTCAGATTAAGCGTTGTATTATTTAAAATTTTCTTGTATGCTATCTGAAAACGAAACTTCTCCATTAGTTGATAATTCAGTAATCTTTCATAGAATGTTATATCAAATAAAAGTTCTGATTTATACTTGTTACAGGTCTCCAGAGCTCTAAAAAGTTACAATTTATGAGTTTAAATTACAATCACATTTCATATAGGAAGCAAGATTTTCGATATACGGTCTGCATTTGATACTGAACAAATATTTAAAATTCCATTTTTTAACTGATACCTTTTTTTAACTCATGAACATTTGTAGATGTAACAGCACGAAACATTTTGTTCAATATTTAAATTCATATACATTGTTCTTTTTTAAATATTTACCTGTCAAAATGAAGTAATTTTTAATAGGCATTTGACTAAATGCTATATTTCTATTCGGATAACGGATAAATTTTAGTAAGACTGCGTCTAAATGAAAAAAAATCATTTGCAATCCATTTCTCTTTTTTGATTCGAAGCAAAGGACTTTTAATCATTTTTAACGAAACATTACAATGACTCTCAAACCGAAGGAAATTTCTTATGAGACTCAAAATCTTATCTGTCTTTAAGATACTTCGACATCTTAATGTAACCTCCCAAGTGTGAGAGATTTATTTCAAAACTTTGCAACATTTTAATACATGGTAACATAAACTCTGTTTTAAAAATAGCATTTGAACAACTGAGTTAATGTATTTTTATAATATTTAAATCAAAACAAGAAATCAAATAATGTAATTCATATTGTTTCCCACTTTAATTTATATTGTTTTCCACTGCATTTAAAATTTATAATTTTGGAATAATCTCACAACTGTACAAGACTCTATGTGTATAGTAATAAGTTATCCAAAACCGTTTTAGTTTTCTTTTTACGAACATTGGAAGAGTTGTTATGGCCTTTTTGTTTCAGATGGCAAATAAAGTATTGTCAATTCATGAAATCGTGTGTGTTTGTGTTATAGGGTCTAAGAAAGAAAATGAATTCTATTATTAATATTGTGGAAGTAAAATCATACATATTTGGGGTGTTTTAAGAACGAGAAATTTCAAACAAAGTTTGAGAACAAAATGCGTTTTTTGGAAAACATTATTTGTAAGAATAATCTTTGACCAAAACCGCTCAAACTCCAAACATAATAGTTATACGTATATAAAATCAAGTGAACAAGCATTAAAATATACGTAAACTATAAAATTGAGTAAACTATATATTTGTTTTTGGCGAGAGGCCATCAAACATTCCATTATGTTTCTTTAAAATTCTAAAATTTAAAAAAATGCATAAAAATGTATTTAACAAAACAAAAATTCCATTTGCAATACCATTGCTTTATTTTATTGAAACAATCAGTATTATACTCATTATTTCAAAAAAAACCGTGCAAAATAATATATTCTGCATTCTAAGTTAATATTAATTAAAGTTCGTGAAAATGCTAAAAAACTGGCTGTAAATCCGTAAATATACGTAACAGGTGATTAAATATGCTTGTGTTTTGCATTAAGTGTTTAACAAAATCCTTAATGTTTTGCATATACACAAATAATAATTTGTGTTAACTTAAAAATATTCAATAACCTAAATAGTGTTTAGCAAATTTTCTGAAAACCGCTATAACAGACAGACTTATATATTTTTATGATTAAATTATGATATGCGTCTCACATTTTTTAATGTTATATTTCATAAGTGACAAATTTGCGAATCATAAAGATTTTCTTTTCTTTTTTTTTCTTTTTCTTTTTCTTTTTTTTTCTTTGTATAAACTTTTCGCAGGAAAATATGAAATGATTTTTTTTATTGTCATGATACGTGTAACATACTTAGAAAATGTCATGCATCATCTGAATTGAATTTTTGTCTGGATATCTGCATAAACAAATGAAGTTTTTGCATATTTCAATTACCATTTTGAAACAAAGGAAGACAACATACACTTGTTTCGTGGGTCACCATTTCTATTCCTAACTTTTCGCCATTATGTATAATATTCACACGTCTCCCACGTGAGCATAAAATATGCGATATTTTTCTTTTTTTTTTCTTATTTATTTTGTATATATGGGAAAGGTTTTCTTAAAAACACGAACATCTAAACATCTGAAAAAATATCTTAGATGAGATGCATTTTCCATAACCTTACAATGAAATGTAAATAAAATAATATATTATACTAACTATTATATTAGTCTTACTAATGTTTGTTATGTTGTGCATTATGTTTCTTTAATCTCACTAATTGTGTAGAATATTTTTCGTTTTCAAACTTAGAGAATAGTATGGCAGATCATGTAAAATAAGTTTAACTAATTATATTCAGTAAAGTATTATTATATAAATTGTCTAAATGACACATGCATGTTTATTTATGGAATGATACTGCTTTCGTTTCCCATTAATGATTTTCACAACTGTAAGTAATACATATACTTCCAAAACAATTATAGTAATCACGTACTTAACATGCACTGTTAAAAATTTGCAGCAAACTGTCCAGTCATTTGACCGTTTTCCTAGAAAACGGTTATATAACCATAATTTAACTATATTCTGAAAGTATTATTGCTCATTTTATGGTCAGAATATAGTTAAAGTACGGTTATGTAACCGTTTTCTAGAAAAACGGTCAAATGACTGGTGAGTTTGCTGCAAATTTTTAACAGTGTGCCTTTAGCTGTTTTAAGCACATTTTATTGCAAAAATCTAGTTTGAACAATGAATTTAAATTCATTTTCAATAATAAATTCAATGTTTGTTTCTTTAAACAAAATAGATAAAATTAAAAGGAAATACCTACTAATGAATATATAAAACTTTTGACTTTTTCGTAAAGATGCATTATACTATTAAAAATATGCAAATATATATAGTTACATAAATACAGTTTACATACGCGTATTTAGTTTTCACTATGTTTTGTTTACAACTCATTTAGTTACTGTATATCAGGGGAATGTTAGAATGTTCAAGTAGCACTATAAGACTTATTAATGTTTTACAACGTTTTTATTTGATCGTATGAGTTTGAAATAATAAAAACAGAAGCAGTATGTTATAAGTAATAGGTTAAAGGAGTGTGTAAAAAAGAACAAATGAAAGTATTTTCAACTAGGTAAATTATATTCAATTGTTGTAGTATCATAGTTGAGTTTTATTCCAACAGAGTGAAACATGCCGGGACCAGAACTCAGACCTGGGTACTTTGGCTTGTCGTGCCAACGCTCTTCCTACTGAGCTACCCCAACGATATCCTGGTTGGCATAGTTCACTCTTATTTTTTGACAAGGCTGCGAACAGCTAATTTCATTCATCCGAGCTACAACTATAGCATTTTACATGATGAATCTGAAATATCACGGAAATTCCTGCACACCATGTAATTAGGCCATAATAAACTTTATTAAGTAAAAAAAAAATCAAAAAAATGTAAAATAACTTCCTAAATCTGATAATCTAAATTTCAAACAATCAAAATAATTATAAATCCTTTTATAATGAAACGTGTGCCAGAACTATAAAATGCATAAAGAATATGATGCATTAAGGCGTCATATTAAAGAATTTAATGTGTTTCCGTTATATTAAAAATAATAAATATAGATTTAAAATTAATTTTTTTAAAGTATCCAAAATTCAAAATGTTTATTTTAAGGGGGTAGGATAGCTTTTAGCACGTCGAAAAAGCAAAAAAATATCACTATGTTCCAAGTTTTAAAATTTGTGTAATAAATAAAAAAAAAATCAAACTTCATTTAAATATAAAGTTCGTATTTAAATTTACATTAAAATATATATATATATATACTTGTAAATTCATAAATAAATATTGAAATGATAAGTTTAAAATTACATATGATAATAACAGAAAAAAAAAAACATAACACGTCTTGCGCGCAGTGTAAACTAAAAAAATAAGCATGACAATTAAAAGAAATTTTCATCACATATTCATTTCTGTATTATCTACAACTTAAAACCAGAAAAAAGTATTTTTTTTTTCTTTTGTACCTTGAAAATATTTTTGAAAAATTGAAAATTTAAATTTTTTTTAATTTATAAGTTCATATTTTAATTTAGTCAATATTTTTTTAATATTCTGGTTTTAGTATAAAGGTAACACTATTATGTATTTTCACCAAAATTTCCTCTTTATATGCATATTTTCAGATTTTATCATGCGCGCAAGACGCGTTGTTTTTTTTTACTCTTATTATCATATATATATATTTTAACTTATCATTTCAATATTTATTTATGAATTTACAAGCATATATATATATATTTAAATATAAATATAAATACGAGCTTTATATTTAAATGAAGTTTTATTTTTATTTTTGATTTATTACACAAATGTTGAAGCTTGGAACATAGTGATAGTTTTTTTTTTGCTTTTTCGACGTGTTCAAAGGTATCCTAACCCAGAAAAAGGAATTGATTAAAACAACAAAACATGTTTTGTTGAGTACATTTTGGTTGTTTCAAGCAAAATTTTTAAGTATAAATTAAGCATTTGCCATTAAAAAATTATAAAGTAACTTTTAATCTTTCATCCGGAATTATCTTAATACTCATTTGCCTTTTTTAACTGGTTGGGAAAATCATTGTCTTATATGATTTTATCACCATAAATAGTAACCATAGTATAGCAAAATATATCAAAATACATTTTTTACAATGAATACAAGATTTTAAAGCTGTCAGTATAGAATATGAAGCAATATATCAATAAAACACATAATCGTTTTATCTATGCTGGACGTTATCAGAACGTTGAATCAGTACCAAAAAAAAAATATTTTACTTTAGTAATATTTTAAAACCTATATTGGTGATTAAGAAATTCTTCATAATCTCAATTGCGATTAAAAAGAAAAAGTGGACATGAAAACTTCCAACAAAAGTACTTTTGAAAAACTGAAGCAAGTTGAAAACTAAGAAAAATTATTGACGAATGAATTCTTTTATTTAGTGATACAAAGTACTGTATAAATTTAAGTGTAAAGCTGTAGGTTACAACAGGTATCTATGGTCACTTAGTTAACATGGCAAAAAATATCACATGATAATTGCTATAATGAGATAGCTCTTTATTTATTGAAAAACACATCAGCAAATTGCAAACAATCTGAAAACGACATTTTCAATACTGAGCAAAAAATACTCCAATCTGAGTATGTCGTATAGTCAAAATGGCACCGAATAAAAATTACTCAAGTTTGAAACATGTATATACTCATTTCTGGAAACATGCACACACTAAAGAATAAAACATCATGTGCTCACAGTTGATTATGTCCATGTTTAAAAAAGGAGTATGAACGGACTTCTATGTGCTCATTTTTGAGTATTTACATGTTTCAAAAAAGAGTTTGAACTGATTCTAATAATTTTTGAGTGTGTCCATGTTTCAAAATTGAGTATGAACTGATCTCTATGTGCTCAGTTTTGAGTATGTCCATGTTTAAATATTCCGAGTATTTCTGGTATTTCAGAATTGAAAGCATTGGGTAGTCATATTTGAAAAAAAATCATAACAAAATGAAAACATCAATTTACTCAGATTTGAAAATGTCTTTTTTCTCAGTGAACAGTTTAACCCATAGTGTACAACGAGCAAAATTGATTTTTAAAAATTAGGAGCTTTGGACGTGATTTTTTTTTGTCTAATATCAAGTCATAAACTAAGAAATAATTCGGTTAAAAAAGAAGTAATTAAAATCTTGCAATAGTTTAAAAAAACTGTATGATGTCAAATTAACAGGCATTGAAATAAGAATATCAAAACCTACACTAAACTTACACAAGTACCAGCAAAACAGCTCTTTTTTAATTTTCAATTGACGTTTAAATGGTTATTGAATTTTTCATTGAAAAATGACTTTTATTTTGTAGGGTTCTACAGAAGAAATCTAAAAAAAAAAAAAAAAAAAAAAAAAAAAAAAAATTGAAAATAAATAAACTGGAATTGCATAAAAAAGATATAAACAAACTATATAATTAAGAGATCTAATTAAAATTCATATCACTATTCAAACTTTCTGCTTTTAAATTTTGAAGACATTAATTTTGATTAATTCGATGTATTAATTCAAAAATTTAAAAACATGTTGAAAAATATCCTATGTATGAAAAATACTTTTTTAGAAGTTTTGAGTAGCTTAAAAAAATATATTTATTTATATATTTGTTTGAATATTTATGACATTTTCTTAATGTTATAATACCTATCTCCTCATGAAAGCAAAATTCCAGAGATATAAATAATAAATATTTCGTAATACAGAAAACCAATTTACGTTCTAAAAAAAAGAACAAATTAGCCATACATTATATTTTATTAAAATTTTTATGTGAACTGTATTTCAAGACACTGAGTAAATGACAATAACATTTATTGAAATATTCTGTGTTAAAGAATAAAAACTTCTCTAATCGGAAATCTCTCACAGATATACGTATCATGATTATTACACAGTACAGATATCTAAGACTTCCATAAATTTTAATTGATTTAGCGATAACATTGCAACACATAAATAAATAAATAAGGAATTATCCTGATAACATTAGATAAGTTGTTAATTTATTGTCTTCTTGTACACTCATTTTTCATCACCCCGAGAAGTTATCAAGAGAAAAAAGATGCTGCATCGACATTTCTACCATTCTTGATATGAATATTCTTACAGAAGGTGAAAACAAAATGTGCTATCTTTTTAATTAATACTAATGCTTATCAGTTTAATTTCGCAATTCTTTCTTCCAAAGATAGGAATGGTGCATCTGTTGTATGAATAACGTACAACAGATCAAGGAAAATAAAGTTGTGAAATTATAAAAAGGTTTTTGAAGTGAGAGTCATTTATGTATTTGAAGTTCAAAGAATCCCATTCCTATAAAATGCAATTTATTGTTATTAAAATGTCATTTATTTTTATTAAAATGTAATTTTTTTTTGTATGCAAATGGGTAATTGTAACAAAGCAGCAAATAGAAATAAATAAATAAATAAATAAAACGAAAATTAAAAATTACCAAAAATTGTAAATGGATATTTTTTTCAACGCACAGTAATTTCTTAACACATACAAGAGGAAATGAGGGAACTGAATTTGAGAAAGAAAATAACATACATCAATATAAACTATTTAACATGGCATCAGATTAATAATAAGAATAAAAGAAATATTTATTATTAATTTTTTAAGTTAACTTTAAATTTTAAATTTATGCAATGTATGGCATATTACATAATTACACGGTCCATATGTTATAAATATGATAAACGATACCGTAAATGAGCTTCGAAAATATTAAAAAAAAAAATCTTACCATTCTAGTCATTTCCAATTTCATCATCCATTTAACTTATCGATTTTCTATTACATTATCTGATTTCATGTTTAACATCATTAGTTTAAAAATTTGCATGTTGCTTCAAGTTTAAAGATTTAAGATATTATCAAATGTAATTGAGATATATTGATGGGAATTATTTTATTTCTTAAGTGAAAAAAGATAAACATAAGAGTATTTTATTAACTCTCACAGTGGTTCTTAAAACAATTTTTCAAAAATTTCTTATATCATTTAATATATGTTTAGCATAATATATATATATATATATATATATATATATATATATCTATATATACAATCAACATCGTTCAGACTCTAACAATAACAAAGCAAAAATATACAGTCTACAGCAGAAATACAGCATTTTCATAAACATATATTTATCAATACTACAATTGAAATTAAACAAATTATAAAAACTAAATCAGAACGTTTGTTTATGGAGTCTTCATATATGAAATATTATAACAATATTTATCCTTATGGACTTAATAGTGAAATATTTAACAGACTAGTTAAAGTTTTTTCAACAAATAATACTACAGATTATTCTCCTATTTATCCTACTCTAAATCATAATTTAAATCATAAAACAACACGTAACAAGCGAGGAAAGTGTACTGCTACAGTTGTTATTTCCAAAAAAAAAAAAAAAAATTGTTAAACAAATCAATACTCTTCATCATAACTACATTAAGAATTACAACTGGTTTTTAATACTAAAATACATATTTGCTAATAAAAAGAAACAGATAGTACAATATTTAAATGTATTTCTTAGTAAATCTTACTCAAATCATTTCTCTGATATTTTTTATGATCTAATTATGACAAGAGCTAATCTTTTCAACATTAATTTACATAAAAAACAAAAAATTCAAAACACTAATACTCAAATGATTATAAGTGTTTCAAATCAAATATTTAATAAAATTAATATTAATTCTATAATTAATGTTAAAAACTGTTATTTTCCTATTAATAATCTTCAAAGTTCAAAAACATTTAAATATCCTAATACAAACGGAAGAAAGATTTTTAACTATAATGCATTTTCAAAAAATACATCTGATGCTAGTACTTTTCCGTGTAAATGCAATGACCCCACTCTAAAATAATACATTAATAATGATCATGGACATATAATCACTGGTAATCTTAATATTGTGAATGATTTTAAACTACAAAAAACTAATGGGTTATGGTACTAAATATAGACTTCCTTCTAAATTTAATGTAAATTCTATTATAAAACAGTTTACATACGATATAGATATTTTTATTTATAAAATTTCAATCTCATATAGTACACCTATTGAATATTTTAATCAATGGAAAATACTAGTTATTGAAAAATTAAGTTCGTCTTTAAAACATAATTTATCGCATATGGTTAAAATTAACACAAAACATTTGTTCCAGCAAATTACTAAATTACAAAAAAACTATGTAATCACATATATTGACAAATCTCCTAATAATTATACAATCATATGTAAAGCTTATTATCACCAACTACTTAATCCTGTATTTCTACTAACAATTCTTTAAAAAAAAACTAATGAAAATGTAATTGTAAACAATCGTAAAATTCACAGTTATTATAAATTATTAAATATTTCTTCTACTAACTTTAATTATCCTTATTTAGTTTTTATACCCAAATTTCATAAAAATCCAATTAAATTTAGGACTGTAACTATGGGATGCAATACATATAATAATATAGCCAATAAACATCTATTAAGAATTCTCAATCAAATTTATACACTGACAACATCCACTGATAATACACATTGTGTAAAAAAATAGCTATCAACTCGTCAATATTTTGATAAATCTTAAATGTGTTAACAATGTAATGACATATAATTTCAAAGATCTATTTAATTATATAGATTTATTAGATCTACATAATATTATAAATGCATTATTTAATAAGTATCATCATTCACTAAATTTACCTGTTCATATAGATACAGCTTATTGTAAAACTTTAACAAATTTCATTATATATACTAATTATATAATGCATGATAACACGTTTTATTTACAGAAAGTCGGTATACTACAAGGGGGATGTACATCTAGTATACTTTCAGACTTATACTTGTATCACTATGAACGTACTTGTATTAACTGTATATTTATACATTTATACCGTTATATTGATGACATAATTTTAATTGCCACTGATCCCACTAACATTTCTATATTTCCAGTTGATTATCCTACAAATTTAGAATTAACGGAAAACCTCTTTTCTAACAATACTATTAACTTTTTAGATCTTAAAGTTACACTTAAAGAAAATAAAACAATAATTGATCTATTTGATAAACGTAAATAATTTAAATTTAAAGTTAATTCATTTACTAATTTTAAATCATGTCTTCATAATTCTGTATATCGTAATATACTCCTTAATCATATTTGTAGAATAAAAAGTTTATGTTCTTCTCAACTAATTAACAACAATATAAAAAAACTTATCTATGATGCATTACAACATGGTTTTCCAAAAAAATTCATATATTCTTTAATATATAATTAGTACTTAAATGATCTTTGCTACCAAATTAACACATGCGTTAAAAAATGTATAAAAAACATATAATCTTAGAAAATAGTAAATATATATATATATATATATATATATATATATATATATATATATATATATAATAGGACGGTTGGGTGGGTAGATGTTGGATTGAGGAGGTGTGTGACGGAGTTGTATGGGAAAAACGCATAGTTAATTTATATTAAATAAAAAAAATGGGGGCATTTTGATTTACACATTTTCTAATGGACTGTGATGTGATATTATTATATGTATATTAATTTAGTTATATTTACATATTCATTATTTAATTAATTTAAATGAATTTATATTCATTAATATTAAGAATGTTTTTGATCTAATGCATTTGGATTAATGCCTACGTTAGACAATATCATATTAACTTCTAATATAATGTATACTTTTCTAAAGTGTTAATATAATACATATTTTAATTTTTATTAAACGTTCTACCCTTACCACTTATATCAAGTGTATTTAATTTTTAACTTTGTATGAAGAAACATTATATGTTACTAATTAATTTCAATATTTAATTAATATTAATTTTAAATCCTTTGTATCTTAATTCAAATATTTAGAATTTTAATTTAATTTAATTTATGTGATGTTGCATTATTGGCACAGCTATTTAATAGTTGCTATGTCATTTCATGGTACATATATTTTTATGATGCTTTAATTATTAATTTTTCCATCTTCCATCTTATTTTTAACATAGAATTATTCATTAATACATCCATTACTTTAATGTAATTGGATATTCTATTCATTATTTATTAATTAATTTCATTCATTTATTATTTAAATAATTGCTATCATAGATAGTATATGGTTTAATTTTTAAATATTAATTTTCATCCAATACTATTTTTATTCAGCTTATATTCACTTTTTACCCTTATAGATTTCAGCACCAATGTTTCTGTTGCTTTACAATAATATTCATATTATTCTAAAATCTATTCTGGCAACATAGTAAATCATTTTCTAAATCAAAATTTGGCATCATGTAACGATTTTTTGCAATTCATTCCCTCTGTTTGGTTGTGTTCATGTGTGGTTCATGTGGTGCACAGGTATCTCTTTTAATCCTAATGGATTATGTACTTTATGACTCTATTTCAGGTTTTATCTGTATATTATAGGTATGGTTTCTTTCCTTTTTAATATTGTATTTATTTTTTATTTTTTCACAGGTTTGATTCATTGTTTATGACTAGGTAGTCCCAAAATCATATTCTTTAGCAATGTTATGGCTAATATGATGATAAAACCACTCATTTTATTTGTTGTTATTTAGGCATTTGGTAATTGAAAATTCAGTCTAATTTCTACAAATTTCATTTCATTCATTAAATTTCATTTATTCAAATTTTAATTTAATTTCTTCTTCTTTTAAATACGTTTTTGGTATCCATATTCAGTGTGTTGGGGAATACTTTCATTGTCAACTAATTATTACATACTTAATCATCATTTCATAGTTTAAGTTGATGTTATGGTAATGTTTCATTTATTTTGTTTATGGTTATATATATATATATATATATATATGCTAAACTTATTCTAAAAAAGGAAATTATATTCATATCTATTTATCTTAATATAAAAATCATAGGCATATATTTCCCCCCCCCCCCCCCGCTGCCTCCAAAATCACAACTTTTTTTATTATTAGTTCGACTCAAACGAAACCTTATCTAACAGTCTTCTGAGGTCCCCCAGGTACTAGATAAACTTCGGTATAATTTATTCAACCCTTAGTTACCACTATTTCTGAACATTAATCACTATTTTCAAGGGATCAATGTATGCAATTTCAACAAGAATTAGTTCATTCAACTTAACACGAACTAATTAAGATATTTGCAGCGTGTGCGCAGTACGGTATGTTAGGCACCAGAGATACGTTCCGGAGTTACGATCGGAAACAGTTTTATTTAGAACAGAGTGTGCCCCCTAGCGGTGTGAAGTGGAACTAAATTATTTTGCGTTTAAATATGGATCCTATGCAAATAAAAGGCCCGATTTCAACGATAATTTATTAATTCACCTTAACATGAACTAATTATGATACAGATAACTAATTAAGACATAGATTTAATGGCCCCTGGCAGAAGAAATTGAAACTAAAAATTAGAAGCGCGTCCACACCACGCCTTCTATACGGTACCATAAGCAGTGGGGACACGTGCGGAGTTTCGGTCGGAAATAGGTTTGATAACAACGGAGTGCGCCCTCTGGCAGTGGAAAATATAAATAAAATATTTTGCATTTAATCTTGGGTCCGATTCAAATGAAATCTTTTATAACATTCTTCCGAGGTTTCCCAGGCACTAAACAATTTTCGGTATCATTTTTTCAGCCCTTGGCCATAACTATTTATGAATATCAATCTCCAGGGGGTGATTTTCTTATTTTGGGTTCTGTGAGCCCCATTTCAAAGGGAAATGGTTCGTTCAACTTAACATGAACTAATTAAGATTTAGCTAAATAATTAAGACATAGATTTGGTACCCTCTGGCGGTGCAAAGTGGAACTAACCGATTTTCCGTGCGTTCACAACACGCCTTCTACTCGGTGCCGTAATTAGCGGGAACGAGTGACGTAGTTTCGTTCGGAAAGAGGTTTATTTAGAACAGAATGCTCCACCTGGTGGTGTAAACTGGAACTAAAGGATTTGCAGTGCGTGCGCAGTGAGTCTACTATACATGGTACCGTAGGCTGCGGCGACACGTATCGTACGTTTGTTTAGAAGATTATCTACCCCTGGCCGTAAAACTAAAAGATTTTTCCGCGCGAGCGATGAAAATGGCCATATTTATAGAAACCGCAAAATAATGTTACCGATTTGATAATACTAGCCCTCTGAGCGTTTTGAAAAAGGGTAAAATTGTGATGTTGTTTTCTCTTAATTTTGTTTTAAATGCTAAAAAATATGATTCTTTCAGCATTATAAATAAAACTTAATTACAAATATGAATGTAGCCCTTGAGAGTATTAATCATTCTTCAATGTTTTGAAAATTCATTAAATCTATAGAATTATATTATCTTAAACATTGCATATATTGCAGTGAAACCTGGAGCTTAGTGAACGGAATATTACGTTCCACACGTTTAGAGGGCTAAAAAATGAAGTATTCTCATTTTCACTCATACTCGAGTATTAAGAAAATTATTGGAGGTATTGATTTGATACTCACAGTCTGTGCGTAGATTATTTTTCTGATTCCAAAATGCAAATTTTGTGAACATCCGACGGCATTTTTTTAAGATTTTGACCAAAAAACTGACCCTCTTTGAATGAAATCATCCAGACATTTGAGAGGAGGTATTGAATTTACTTCCGCTTTGGGGTCCATCTCTCTATTTAATTTCCGAAAGACAAAGTATTACCAGTGGAATGGTTTCGTGCAGAGATTTTTAAAGTGATTTCGAATTTCGTATTATTTTTTGACTTGCATAAAAAAGTATACAATGATGTTTTTAAAGAACTAAAATAAAACATTTTTGTTTATGTCGAAATGATATTTCGTTTGATAACAAAATTAAATCGTCTATTTCGCAATAATTTCCCAAATATTCGTTTACTTAAATCTTTATTTCAAAAGAAGTTCAGTTTTAATAAATCTACAGAAATATGTATTTCTCAAACGGATATTCTAAGAGCCAGTAGTACTGTGGATACAGGACAGATAATGTATACATTTTATATTCAAATAGAATGTAACGGGTAATAAAATCTGTATATCTCGCGTTAAAGCATGAAATTGTCTCCACGGTTATCCAAGACGAAAATAATTTAAGATGTCACTGAAGTTAATACGATTTAATGTGACTCTCTCATTTAATACAAACATACCCAGCTCAATGAGATATTCTGTATTTTCAGTATAAAAAGATTTTTTGAACAGTTTAAAACTAATTGTTCACGAGCGATAAGATAATTTACATCTTTTATTAAAGTTTAATCTTATACATTTGTAAAATATTCAAAATATTTCACTTTTCTTATATCGTTTTCTAAAAATAAGACTAACTAAGATGTAAAATGTATTAACCAGAATGTTTTGCTTAATACAATTCTTTAAATTTATATTCCTAATTATGTAACAGAAATATTAATACCTCGAAAATAATTTAAATGATACATTGCTTTATCATTTCGCAGTAACCCGTAATCTAGAAACACCGTAAAATAAACTAAAAAGTAAAAATGCGTCTTATACATAAGAGTTTATTGCTCACGAAAAATATATGCTTAATATTTGAAATAAAAAAAGAAAAAAATTCATGATTTTTTAAAATATTTCTAAATACATTTATATTTAAAAACAAGAAAATAAAATCAATCGTCGTACATATTTTATGAAACGTTTTTCAACTCTTCGAGAATACTGTAACGAAACATGACTATTGAATAAGTTAATAAATAAACAATTCTAAATAAACAATTTTGAAAAGCATAACTCAGTTAGACACCCAATTTCTACAAATAGTGCCCATAGTTGATAATATATTCGAATTATTCTGAGAAGCCGTGTACATGATCTATGCATTTCCATACACACCTCAATGGTTAGTTTAAATTTAATTCAAATCTAATTTTTATAACACATTTGAAAATTTGTAGTGCTCTAATATTTACCGTTCATAGAAGTTAACTTGATACTTTTTGTGCAGCCCTGCATATGATCTACAGATTTTAATACACACCACGTTTCCAGATAAAACTTTATTCAGCTAGATAATGCATAACACAATTTAAAAAACACTTTCTGAAATTACCACCCATACACAGCAAAATATACAGTTATTCGCATAGCCCTACAAATGAATTTATTTATATTCTAGAAATATATTTTAGATTACTAAATAATGTCAAGATGCAAAACGCGTAACACAATTACACAACACATTCAATAATTTCATGCCGGATAACAATAATGTTTTCTATATAGTATATAATTTTTCTTTTTTGCACAGGCGTGTACATGAGATATAGTATTTTTGCACACCACGTAATGTACAATATTTTAAGATTAAAAAAACATACCGTATAGTACAAGTAAAATAGACCAAAAATTGAGCTGACGAAAACTTGTGGCCATTCACGAAATTTTTAGAATAATTTCGTTTTGGGACTAGATATGAAGTTCCGACCGGTCCCCCCCAAAATAAATTTGTTTTACCTTTTTTCAGGGGGGGGGGTGGCATTTTAACTCGGTGTTGGAAAAACTCAACTTTTTTTTAAGTAGGTCAAATAGGGGAATAATGTATTTTTTAAATTCTGAATTAAATAGCACCCCCCGCAAGTCGATACGAGCATTTGTTACAAAATTATAGCAGGTTTTAAGAATAAATACTTAAGTAAAATAATGTTTTACAGCAACATCTGGTGGCCATTCACGAAAATTTGTAGGCACTATAAATGAATATCCGATGAGTTCCACAAACATAAAATTCTTTTAGTATGATTTGGTGGTCATAAGGAAGCATTTTAACTCAGGTGGGAATGAACGCAACTTTTGTTTTTCATTTGGTCACGAGGGGTATTTTTTACCATGTATTTTTTTTATTCTGAATTGAATGACATAAGTCGCAAGTCTATGGAATGACTTGTTACAAAGTTACGACAGGTTTTATGAATAAAAAAGTTCAAAGCTATAATATATGAGAGCACAACTTTATTACACTTATTTTACTTTCAAAAGATCTTCTTTACATCATAGGATGACAAACTTATAAATTTCGTCAAAATAGCAATAGCCGAAATCCAGGTCTTCTGAGTCTTTTTCATGTTAATCGAAGTTGAGGACCAAATATAAGTGTATTAATATTTTCTCTTCCATAAAGCAAAATTTTACACTTTGTATTAATAAAAGTGCCATAGCTCTGTAACAAATGTTTGTATTCACTTGCGAATGGTGTAATTCAATTCAGAATAAAAAAAATACATGGTAAACAATGCCCCTATAATAATTCCTTAAAAAAAAGTTGAGTTTAAATTTAAAAAATAAAGGTTTATTTATTTATTTTTTATTTTAAAATTTAAAGTTAAAAGTTTTTTCCACATGAGTTAAAATACACCATTTTGCCGTCAAACCATACTAAAACTGCTTTTTTTTTTTACTTATCGGATCGTCATTTCTTTTTGCCGAAACGAAGTTATTTCCAAAATTCGGAAATGTTCATCCGTTGTCTCTCTAAAACCCATCTTACACAAACTAATATATAATTTTCGACTTTTTATTCATAAAACATACCATATCATTGTAACAAATGATTCTATCGACTAGCAGACATCGTCATTCGATTCAGAATTTAAACAAGAACGAAAAATCATGCGTCAAGCATAGATTATGTAACACTTTCCAACGCTTTCAAAATAATTTTACAAATCATACCGTTTAATAAGCTAAAAGATAACATCTAAGTAAACAATTTGGAAAACGCATAACATATTTAAAAACATAATTTCAGGAATTTCCAACATATACAATATTCGGAAAAATATTCGAATACTTTTATTCAGCCCTGTATAGGATCTATAGATTTGTATATATACTACATAGGATGCTAAATTTTAGTTCAGTTAGGAAACGCGTAGCACAAATTAAAATTCTCTGTCTGGAGTTTCTGTCAATAAACGGAAATGTGTTCGCGAACTTTTGTGCTTCCCTGTATAGGATCTACAGAATTTATACACACCACGTAATAGACAAAAAGCGAGTTAAAATTAAAATCGCGTTCAGTAACTTAAAACGCACTTCCAGGAATTATTGATAACAGACAGTAGAGAATTCTTTTGTGTGTCCCTGTAAATGAACAATGACTGCTATACACACAATATTCTGTATTAAACCTCTTGTCATGCACCTTAGTGATATATATAAATTTCAATACGTTTAAAATAGTGAAACATTATTTAAATAAACCGCAGACGATTTTTCTCCATAGACGTAATGTAACGGAATTTTTTTACTGTCCCTGTAAAGTAACTATAAGTGCTATGCACACCCTATTCCATATTCAGCTTCTTCTAATGCACTTTAGTGATATATATAAATTTCAATGCGTTTAAAATAGTGAAACATTATTTAAATAAACCGCAAATGATTTTTCCCTATAGACCGCAATGTAACGGAATTCGTTTGAGTGTCCCTGTAAAAAAACTATAAGTGCTACACACTTCCGTTGAAATAGGAAACATTCTATAGATCACGACAATAACATATAAAAATTGCAGATCAATCTGAGCATATTTATGGGAGATAGAGCACGGACAGACGGCCAGACGGCAGACGGCAAACGGCCATACGGCAGACGGCAGACTTCCATCCGGTCAGACAAACCGAAGTCATAAACACTTTTCAACTAGGTTGGAAAGTGTTAAAAATATATAGAGTAAGTGAGACCCCACTTAACCTCCTTAAAAAAAGTTGAGTTTCTCCCTGAGATATCAGACCCCCTTTTACCTATTCCTTAAATACATGGTAAAACAATTTTATTTTTAGGAAATTATTAGATCTTCATTTCTAAGGCCAAAACAAAGTTCTTCCCACATTTTCGTGAATGGTCTGGCCATCAGTTGTCTCTGAATGTCACCATTTTACACGCTAAAACTACATTTTTAAAACTGAGCAAAAAATACTTAAATCTGAGTATGCCCCATAGTCAAAATGGCTCCGAACTAAAATTACTCAAGTTTGAAACATGTATATACTCATTTCTGCAAACAAGCACACACTCAAGAATAAAACATCATGTGCTCATTTTTGAGTATGTTCATGTTTCAAAAATGAGTACGAACTGATTTCTATGTTCTCATTTTTAAGTATTTTCATCTTTCAAAAATGAACATGAACTGATTCTAATCATTTTAACACTTTCCAACCTAGTTGAAAAGTGTTTATGACTTCGGTTTGTCTGCCGTCTGGCCGGATGGCTGTCTGTCCGTGCTCCAACTCCCGTAAATATGCTAGGATTGCTCTGCAATTTTTATATGTTATTGTCGTTATCTATAGCATGTTCTCTATTTCAACGGAAGTGTGTAGCACTTATAGTTTTTTTCCAGGGACACTCAAAATAATTTCGTTACTTTACGTCTATGTAGAAAAATCGTCTGCGGTTTATTTAAATAATGTTTCCCTATTTTAAACGCATTGAAATTGATATATATCACTAAGGTGCATTACAAGAGGCTTACTACAGAATATTGTGTGTATAGCAGTCATCGTTCATTTACAGGGACACACAAAAGAATTCTTTAAAGAATTCGTTTTAAGTTACTGAACGCGATTTTAAATTTAACGCACTTTTTTTCGATTACGTAGTGTGTATAAATTCTGTAGATCCTATACAGGGAAGCAAAAAAGTTCGCGAACACATTTCCGTTTACTGACAGAAACTCCAGAAGGAGAATTTTAAACTGTGCTAAGCGTTTTCTAACTGAACTAATATTTAGCATCTTATGTAGTGTATATACAAATCTATAGATCATATACAGGGCTGAATAAAAGTATTCAGATATTTTTCCGAATATTGTATTTGTTGGAAATTCCTGGAATCACGTTTTTAAATATGTTATGCGTTTTCCAAATTGTTTACTTAGATGTTATCTTTCAGCTTATTAAACGGTAATGATTTGTAAAATTGTTTTGGAAGCGTTGGAGCGTTTTACATAATATATGCTTGACGCATGATTTTTCGTTTTTGTTTTTAATGTAGAAAGATTGCTCACGAATGGCTAACCTCTAACCGTTAGTGCTAGTTCTAAGGGCGTACAGTTCTAATTGGATAAATTATTCAAACGTAGTTTACGTTAAAGTATAATAGTTATTATTTCTTTAAAAATAATAATGTTATTTGATAACAAAATTAAATCTGTCATTTCATATTATTTCTACGAATGATTTCTTATTTGAGTTTTTTTTTTTTTTTTTTTTTTTTAGTTTTTATAGAAGCAATCCACTTATGATAAATGCGTCAAATATTTATTTGGGAAAACATTTTGATGAGAACCAGTAAAACTGCTGATGTATCATAAAAAATGCATGGATTTTATGGGTAACCACAAACTATCGGGTAATAAATTCTTTACAGTTTGAGATAAATTGTTTGCGTAATTTTCCAAGAGGAAAGCAATTTAAGATGTCGTTGAAATGAATAAGGATAAATATTTCTATCTCATTTAATAACTGCAATGACGCTTATGACATAATGGCATGTGTGTTAGAAGAAAGTGAACAGTTTGTTCAAAATGTCATTTTAAGCATCTTCAGCTCAGTTAAGATTTTTTAAATATTGTCATTTATTTTTTTAAAGTATTTTCCTATCATAAAAGTAATAAAATACAAATAATAATGAAAAATGGCAATTTAAAAAGTAGCTGAAGAAATAAATATATGTTTCTAAATGTTTACTTTTATATATCATTCTGATATCGGAAATATATTTAATAGTACTAAATTATTTTATGTGACAATTGTCATTTAATTTCGCCATCATCCGTATTTTAGCAATATAATTTTGTCCATTTCAAGAGTCAATTATTTAAACTAATGCAAAATAGAAACTACGAATCGGTAAATGGCACCAGTAGCTATTTACTATTACATATCCTTTGGTAAATGTAAGATCTTGTAACTCTAAAAGAAGTGCCAGACACTTGTAGCTTCATAATTTTTACATGCATGAGGATAAGTCAAAAGAGATATATGTTTTAGAACGGATCGAATACCAACTTTTTATGCACTATTTTATTTTGTGCAACGTTTCAGTTTACACTACTTACGTAGCTACAACAGGGAAATGCAAACTTTTCGGGCAATCTTTTTGGGACACACTTTACGTACCTAGTCATTGCCGAAAAGTCTGTTGAGGTTCACTGCGGAGACGGGAAAAGTTTTTGGTTTCCGTCTGTTTGTTTGTCTGTCTGTCTGCTTGTCCGTCTGTTCCGCGACAACAGCCGTAAAAATCACCCGATTAGGTTCATTTTGGGTGGGCATGTTGGTGATGTACCCGGAATTAGCTGTATATTTGTTAGTTACATTTGTTTCTTTCGATCAACAGATATAGAACATTTCGTTTTTGGTCATAATGCTTTCATCTGGGAACGCAGATGATTTTCAAATTCCATTTTTAACGGAAATGAAAATCATATATTTGAATAATGGATTTAAACGTAAAACAAGTTGGAAATTGTACGTCAAACGTGACAAATGAGGTGCGTTCGTGCTATAGCTAGTTATATAAATATTCAGATCTTCTTGATTTTTAATTCTGTGAAATGAAATATATCGTCTGCAGATTAATTTATGTCATAAAATAAATATCTCGGTCGCTTGACGATTAAACCTCGGAAGCTCCTATAACAAAAAAACACCGATTTCTTAAAAAAATAATTCACATTTCTTAATAAATATTTTTATTAATATTTCCTAAAGTTTTGATTCGATTTTCATAAAATTTGAAATGTCTCGACAAATTTCTACAAAGATAATATATCTAAAATTTCAAACCATTCGGTTGGGTAGTTTTTGCGTTGTTATATGCGGACGGACGGACAGACGGACGGACAGAAGGACGGACCAAGCGACGACAATAGGTGCTACGTATTTATATAATTACGAACGCACCTAATTACTGATGCTAATTTTTTTATATAGAAGTTTTAAATATATCCAATATCTTTGAAAATGTGCCGATACATTTATTAGAATTTAGAAATTAGATGTTTAAATTATTGGAACTTTTTTTTGCATCTGTTCGGGAAATATAAAACAATTTATTTTCATATTTTTAAAAATTTAAAAATTAATTTATTTTTACTTTGTTCTCTTTAATTTATCAGTTGCTTAGCAACCCTATTTCAACGAATATAAAAATAATAAGAATTAAAGTAACTCTCACTATTTTGCTGCAATATTTTAATAGCAAAATAAATTATTTTCGGGAGATTTTAGTATTATTTTCACATAAATTATAATTTATTTTGATACAAGTTATTTTTTTTATCTAAAAAGTTACATGAATAAGAAGTTCATATGAATTTTAGAATATCATTGCATAAACCGTGTTTAATTTAACTTTTCTAATGTCTAAAAACCTCTGAAGTCTTTCATATGCATATAAATATATATGTAATATAAAAAAATAAATTGCGGATTCTAAGATGCTAAATAATATGAAAAGTGGGATTGAAAAACAATTACCTTTTGAGCTGGCGTTGAGGCTCCTGATCTGCATACAACTCTATGTATCCATAGATATAACTATCTATATATATTTATAATACATATATATAAAATAATATATATTATATATATATATATATATATAACTATATATATAGTTTAAATTTCCAAATTAAACTAAAAATGTACCACTTAATTCAAACCACAAAATGAAGAATATATAAAATTGTAAACAAGAATAAAAAACATATTTAAAATAAATTAACTATCTCAAAGAAAAATTATAACGTGACCAGCTTAAACTCAACCAAGATCAACAGCAGTAACAAAATAAATTACAAATCATAATTTCACGTTTCTGTTGGTGTTTGGGTAATGTTTCATTGATGGTTATATATATATATATATATAATTATAATATCTTTGAATTTCAAAAAACATATCAAGGTCTTGTAACATTCTAATTAAATTTCCAAAGAGATGATTAATTAATAATGTGTAGACAGAATACCACATAGTTAATAAATTAACAAGTTATATATATATATATATATATATATATATATATATATATATATATATATATATATATATATATATATATATATATATATGTAGCATTTTGACGAGGTTGGGATATTACGATGAATAATATTCGATTAAAAGATGGCAGTCCTTCAACGATATAGCAAGTTGCAGTCGATATTAGCGAGTATGGCGAAGTAGAAGGCAATGAAATGAGTCCACCAAAGTTTTTCAATAAATCCAGCCAATCTCCAGACAAATAATTTTATTAGAAGACGAACAACACAGAAACAATTCCCAAAGGTCTAAAACTTATAGCCCTCGGGCTAACGTTGCTTCACTTCATTGAATTAAGATGTTACTGGGCCAGTTGAATATTCTACGGACATAAAAACTCCAGACACATATTTGTTTAGACTTCCAAAAACGTCAAAAATCTACTGCTCCGACCGGTGCGGGAGAGTTTTGTTCTCTCCGCGGAGATATACAGAAATTACGTCACGAGCGCACAACCCAATGAGTGAGAAGCTATCTACAGCCCAGCAAATGAGGAGCGAAGGAGGAGCTAAGACGGTAAAGAATCCCGTAATTGGGTGCGGAGAAATTTTGAAGTTAAAATCCCAAGCGAGCGAAAAAATCAGAGCAATAATAATAATAATAATAATAAAGAAAATGGCTTTTAAAAAACATTCGAAATGAGAACGCGTCTCAGAATTTTATAGATTGGGGAGCTGATAAAAGCTACGAATGATCTTAAATTTTAGATTAAGATTTGGAATAAAATAATTATTAATATACGGATATTTACTTTTAAAATGACTTTAAATAGGAATAGATAGTATTAAGAATTAAGGAAATACTGACTATGACAAAAGTTAGATTAATTTTAAAATATTAATGCGAATAAAATGGAAGGATACGAAGGAAATAAATTTTTATATAACATTATCCCCCACCCTAAAAATCCGAATGACGGGTAGATCCGATGATCTACAAGTTCATTAAGGCAAGCAAGAATTTGGATTACAAAATATTTATCTGGTATTCTAGTTAATGCCAAAAATTCTTTGATTTTATTAAAGTTAATTCAATAGTTATTTTTGTAAACGCGAACCTGTGGGAATTGTTTAAATACAGAAATACATACAATTACAATATAAATAAGTTAGTAACAAATAATTTATTTTTTCCTCTTCAAACATAAATAGTGAAAAGGATGAAAATGAAGTAAACAAAGCATTTTTGTCTAAGCAGTGAAAAGTATAATTGTCTAATAGTCCTCTTAATCAGTAACAGTCTGAGTTATAGACCTCTCATTTCCAAAAAAAAAGTTTCTTGGTATGGATATGAAGGCACAGGTATGTCAAGTATTAGCCAGTAATACAATTTACGGCAATACAGTGTATTGATTCTGTAGTAGGATAATTCCAATTAATCATAAAGTTCAAAAACATAAGAAAGTTTCATCCCCACTAAGTTCAATAAACAAATAAAGTACTGGTTTGTGATGCTTGATAAGTTTTGTCCCTTGATAAGTAGGTATAGCTTGATAAGTGCACTTATTATGTGAAGTCCAGTCAGTTAATAATGTTCCATCAATTAGATATGAGTATTAGATGTTTTGCTAGTAAGATGTGACTGTTTATCATCAAAATAATAGCAAGCAAAATCTATTTTGTATTTAGTAAGTATTCTTCTAAGGGTTCTATTAAATATCGGGGGGCCTAATTTAATCCCGAAGGGCAGAACTAACCATTCAAAGAGCCCAAAGTTGGTGGCAAAAGCCAATTTCTCAGTATCGGATGGATGTATGGTTATGTGCCAGTAGCCAGAGGCTAAATCTAAAGTTGAAAAATACTGTGCACTACTCAGTTTATCTAAAATTCCATCGATACGAGGTAGGGGTTCGGCGTCATTTTTCATTATTGCATTTAATTTTCTATAGTCAACACATAATCTAGTTTTCTTACCTTCTTCTCTTTTCATTACTAATGTAACAGGGGCAGAATAGGGACTATTGCTCTCTTTAATTAAACCAGCATCTAATAGTGATTGAATTTGATCCGAAATCTATTTTTCTTCTAAAGGGGAAGTTCTGTATGGCCTCAGAGATATTGGTAGGTCACAATTAAGAAAAATACGTTGCTGTTCAATATTAATTCTCCCGACATCAAATTTATTGTTAGAAAAAATGTCTAAATAATCCCTTATACTTTCCCTTAAAGTTTCATTTTCTATAGAATTTATTTCCCCAATTAATTTAGAATTATCAACATTAGATGGAACAAAGGATTGAGGAGATATGATATTTCCATAATCGGATTGCACTCTCTGATAATCATAGTTAACATTAAAATGAAGTAATCTTAATTTATCACTGGATATGCTCTTAGATTCATTTAAAACAAGGTCTCCTTGTAATACTCGACATGTAGCACAGTCAATAATTAAATTAAACTTACAGCATTCTTTTAAACCTAATATAGCATAATCTAAATTTGTATTACATATCGAAAATCTAATATTTTGTTGCACATTACCTAATTTAAACAATAATTTACAAGATTTATCTATTACAACAGTTCCTTTGGCTTGGCCAATAAGAACAGGTCGAATATTCATAACTTTAGCATTTAATAATTTAACAATTTTAAAAGGGAAAATACTTATGGTTGAGCTAGAGTCAATCACACAAGGTAGTTCCCTGTTATTTACATATCCTGATACAATTAACTGTCATATATTATCAGTAGATGGTTGTGGTTGACTAAGAGGGTGTGCAGAAGATTGCAAAGGGCTCACATTGAATACAGAATTCCTCTCCCAGTGATAAGCATTTTGGATACCTCTATTTAAACACATTCGACATGGTCTACTTGGGTATTTGCTCTGAAAATGTGTAGTAGGCAACCTAGGATTGATAAATCTAGAATTTGGAGCATTAAAATTGTTCTGTGAATGAAAATTGGAATTTGGCATATGAAAATTTCGACTTGGGCGAACCCAATGTCTGGCTGCCTGATCATATTGTGGCAATGATCTATAATTCTGAAAATTACTCCTAGAATTACTATTGTTGACCTGGGAAGTAGGAATTACTACTAGCTGTTTAGCCATTAGGTACCAGTCTATTGTATTTTTTGGAGGATTACTAATCATATAATTCTGGTACTCAGGTTTGAGACCGTCTGTTAATCCCTGTACTATTATAGTTTCACATAAACAAAGTTGTCTACCTATTTCAACCTTTTTTTCGAAAGTACTTATCCAAATCATTGAGATCATTTAATTTCATAGAAGCAAATTCTGAAAATCGAGGAACATGAACAGTTATGAATTTTTCAGTAAGAATATCAGTTATTTTGTCAAAAGCTTTACATTCTAAACATTCATTGATAAATACCTTCAGAGCCTCTCCTTTCAAATATTTTGAAATATTTTTCACCTTCCAATTTTCACCTTTCTTTTCAGAAAGGCATGTTTTGTCAAAATGGTTTAACCAAGATTGAATGTTCATTCCAGATTCGAAATCAAAAGGAATGATGTTTATTTCGTTTTCACTCATTTTGTGATCACCAAGGACTTTTAAAAGTCCAGATCGCAATAACATTAATATAAAAATTAAAGAGAATTAACACAACAGATGTAAAATAAAATTTAAATTAAATAACAAATGTAAATACCTCCATCTCTAATAAATAATGATAGTAATAATAATAATACAACAAATAAGAAAATCTGAGCGAAACTTAAATAACATAAAAATAAATAAAATATTAAATAATACATACAATAATAACTTTTTTCAAACTTACGTAATTCCGTTCACAAGTTGTCTGCCTGTTTACTTTTTGAAATTTTTGAGACCGATCAATTTATTTATTTTTTTGTATAATGATACTTTTTCATTTTTTTTCTGTAAAAGAAAATATTATTTAGATCATTCCGTCATTATTGAGATATTGTTTTGTAGAACAATCACACTGGTCTGCATCTGGTGTTTCCAGGGATAAATTATTCCAACACTTTTTGAAAAATTCGATGCATATTTTGGTGAGAATCCGTTGCACACACCACAATGGAAAATGTACAGCATCCGCATTCAGCAACATATCACAGTTTCTCCGTTTATCAGACGATCAGAAGAACAACTAATCGACATACTCTTCGCGAGAACTAGACGCACACTCTTCGCTATGAAGATGTACAACAGTAGCCGGCAATACATTCGCAGCTCATCCGTCCATCAGAACATTGGCATAGCTCAGCGCAAGTTCATGGAACCCTGCCGGCTTTTTGTAGCATTTTAACGAGGTTGAGATATTACGATGAATAATATTCGATGAAAAGATGGCAGTACTTCAACGATATAGCAAGTTGCAGTCGATATTAGCGAGTATGGCGAAGTAGAAGGCAATGAAATGAGTCCACCAAAGTTTTCCAATAAATCCAGCCAATCTCCAGACAAATAATTTTATTAGAAGACGAACAACACAGAAACAATTCCCAAAGGTCTAAAACTTATAGCCCTCGGGCTAACGTTGATTCACTTCATTGAATTAAGATGTTACTGGGCCAGTTGAATATTCTACGGACATAAAAACTCCAGACACATATTTGTTTAGACTTCCAAAAACGTCAAAAATCTAGTGCTCCGACCGGTGCGGGCGAGTTTTGTTCTCTCCGCGGAGATATACAGAAATTACGTCACAAGCGCACAACCCAATGAGTGAGAAGCTAGCTCCAGCCCAACGAATGAGGCGCGAAGGAGAAGCTAAGACAGTAAAGAATTCCGAACCTGGTCGCGGAGAAATTTTGAAGTTAAAATCCCAAGCGCGCGAAAAAATCAGAGCAATAATAATAATAATAATAATAAAGAAAATGGCTTTTAAAAAACATTCGAAATGAGAACGCGTCTCGGAATTTTAAGATTGGGGAGCTGATAAAAGCTACTAATGAACTTAAATTTTTAGATTAAGATTTAGAATAAGATAATTATTAATATACGGATATTTACTTCTAATATTGACATTAAATAGGAATAAATATTATTAAGAATTAAGGAAATACTGACTATGACAGAAATTAGATTAATTTTAAAAGATTAATGCGAATAAAATGGAAGGATACGAAGGAAATAAATTTTTTATGTAACATATATATATATATATTTACAAATATGTTTTATATAAATGTATTTGAATTATGTTTTATATAAAAAAAATAAATAAATTGCGGATTCTAAGATGCTACATAATATGAAAAGTGAGATTGAAAAACAATTACTTTTAGAGCTGACGTTTAGGCTCCTGATGTGCAAATTTACTACTCTATGTATCTATCTATATAACTATCTATATAATAATATGTATATATATATATATATATATATATATATGAGATTTTCTGTTATAGATAAAATGAAAAATGAAATTATAAAAAATTATCATCATATTACACATGCAGCTTTTAATAATATAAATAAACATATATCAGAATTACAAAACAAATTTATAATTACTTATGTAGATAAATCTCCAAATAATTATGCTATCATTTGTAAAGAATACTATAGTGTTAATTCACAATGCAATCACACAAGTAATATTGAACACAAGTAATATTTTTAATAAAACTAAATTAAATATTGAAATAAATAATAGAAAATTATTAAATTATCACAAATTACTGAAAATCAAATGTAATAATTTAAATTATCCTTATCTTGTTATAATTCCAAAATTTCATAAAAATCCTATTAAATTTCGCACTGTTACCATCGGATGTATTACATATAATAATAATGCAAGTAATTTACTACTTAATATTTTAAAGCAGATATATGATATAACGTTAAAACATAATAACCAACATTGCCTAAAAAACAGTTTTCAACTCATTAATAAAATACATAATATCTATCCGGTAAAATTCATTAAAACATTGGATTTTAATGATTTATTTAATAACATTGATATAAAAGACTTACATAAAACAATGTGTATATTATTTAAAGAATTTAAATCTCAATTAAAATTAAAAGAACATATTTCAGTAAATTTTTTTTAAACTTTACTAAATTTTACATTGCATAATAATTACATCATATATGACAATATTATTTATAAACAATGCCAGGGAATTCCGCAGGGCGGAACAGCATCTAGTATTCTCTCTGACCTTTACTTATATTATTATGAAAGAAATATTAGTACGAACAATGATTATGTATTTTATTGCTATATTGATGACATTATCATATTTTATTTTAATGAAAAAAATTGCACATCACCACTCAATTTTTATCCTACTCAACTTAAATTAAGCGAAAATGATTTAATTAATAATAATATTAACTTTCTTGACTTAAAAATCAATATTAATAATAATTATAAATTAATTTTTGACATTTTTGATAAGAGATTTGATTTTTCATTTAAAGTAAATATTTTTACCAATTATGCTTCATGTTTACATAAATCTGTATATAAAAATATAATTATCAATTATCTACATCGTATAAAATACTTATGCTCAGATATAAATAAAAACAAAAATATTAGATTTATTCGAGATCAAGCAAAAATATATGGTTATCCAATTTTTATGATAAATTCAATTATCAACTCTTTTAAATAACATTTATTATATCATTTAATTATTAACACTGTATGTAATAATTTTTTGTTTTAATGTGCGGTAACATATAACAATAGATATAATATTACAATTATAACATACATTAATACAATTATAACATATTAGGAAATTTAAAATTTGATTGAACATTATATACACTCTGTATAGTATGTGATTGTGCGTTGCCGATCACATATGTTTATGGTGTCTTTGATGAGCAGTTTTCATACATTTATAATTTAACTTATACAATAACACATAAAATTATACATGGATAACATTGGTTATTATAACTCACAAACATATCTATTTGCAAAGTGTATAAATATATATATATAGTTTTTTATTTTTATCTATGAAATTAAATTTAATGAGTATTTTTAATTACTGCATAGCATAAATTTGATTGAAGCACAGTAGTAATAATAATAATTATTTAATTTGATATTAAATTAATCTCAGAAATCTAAAATATAATTAAGTATAAGTATAAACAATACATTAATTATTTAATAACAAGTCTAAAATATATTTAAGTAGAAGTAACAATAAAAAATTAATAATTTAATTATAAGTTTATAATATATATCAGTGGTTTAACACAGCTGGCAGCATAGCACATTGTTTTAAAATAATATCTCTTTTACAAAATATACTCTTGTTAAGAATATCTGAAATGCTGTGCAGGATGAATAAATTCTGTGTATATTTATTCATATTGTAGGATTTTATTCGAATTTAATGTAAAAACTACAAGGAAGTATTGTTTATTAAAATTTATATATTGATTAAATCTGATGAAGTGATTATGTTAATAATAATATGGATATGTAACTAAATATTAATTATGAATAATTATAATACCAACAGATGGCGACACTTTACGTTTTAGTTAGTTGATGATATTATAGATATTATTTTTAATTTAACTATAGAGGGAGCTATTGCTTGTATATTATTTTGACTTTCAGGAATTAAAAGTAGATGGAGTAATTATATATTCACGGATATAATTTTGTTATAAGAGTATTATCAACAGAATAGTTTTGTGTGTTTATGAATTATTTTGTGTTGGGGTGTCATTAATCGAGTTGTGTTTAAAAAAAAAAAAAAAAAAAAAAAAAAAAAAAAAAAAAAAAGAGCTCTCAACTTGTCTTTCAAATCATTTCTCTCAACTCGACTCGAATGTCAACATGTTTGATACGTGCCATGTGGAATTGATCATTATGCAGAAGTTGCTATATTTTGAGGATTCTGGATCATTCTTGTGAGTAAAACATTTTTTCTACAATTTAAGGGTTCTAATTTCCAATATTATTTCAAAAATGATATCTGGTGGTAATTTAGTGTGGTGATTTATAAAGATTTTAGGATAATCGTTGTAAGTGATATATTATATATTTCTTAATGGTTTTTTATTTACATTTTACATATTTCCAATTTTAAATTTTTCCAATTGCTGTCTGGTAATAATTCAGTATACTTGGCTGATTCTACTGTTCTTAGCATCATGCAAGTAGAATTATGAAATACTGAATTATTTTTAAAACACATGTGGGTGCAGCCAAGCTGACGAGTACATCCACATATGTTTTTTCATATTCAATTCTTGATTGGTTCTCTTGTGGTCCAGTTTTTCCACTGAATAATGTTCATAATTAATTTATTAATCCATTTGTGTTTACTTAATAGCAACTCCAATTTATAATATTTTTCCCCTTTCTCTCTCTTTCTTTTTAAATGTTCTTCAGGTATGAGTAAATTTGGCTAATTACCATTGAAGCACATGCTATGGTAATTTTATGATTGCACAAGTTAATTATTAGCTATGTGGTATTCTGATTACACAATATCATTAATTATCTCTTTGTAGATTTTAGTAGAATGATATTAGAACTTGATATGTTTTTGAAATTCATAGATATTATAATTATATATATATATATATATATACATAGTTTAAATTTGTAAAAAAACATTAGTATATATATATATATATATATATATATATATATACTAATTTATTCATACATATGTTCACACACTTTGTCAGAAATATTTTACTCATATCTATAAAATATTTTTGGGAAAGTACGGATTATTTTATATAATGCTACATTATTGGGTAATAGTACATCACCTTTTTTCCATTTAATTGAATCTTTGGCATTATATTTAGATTATTGAAGATATTTTAGAGTAAATTTAGATACAGAAATTTACATATTTATTACTAATTTTAATAATAAATGCAATTTTACTCTTCCTTTCTGGACACTAATCTTTCTTATCTGAAAAAGTAAAGGTAATTTTGTGGGATTTAATATTTAGGAAAATTTAAACATTATCTCGCTAAGAAGTTTTACATGAAGCTTTATTACTTTCATGTATTTAAGTTTATTGAATAAAAAATAGATTTAATTCCCCATAAACACGCCATTATAAAAATTACATATTAACTCTTTTTATGAAAAAATTAATATATATCGAAAAATGTGCATTTAGAATGTAAGAAAGTATTTTATCATGACTTTCAAAATTTAACATAACCGTACAATTATTTAATTATCAATAATATTATGCGCTAAATAACTATGTTTATAAACATTTTTAAAAAGTAAATTTAAACTTCATAAAGGCAAATTCTGACTTCGCATTTTCGCACGGAAAATTTTAATATTGTTGTTTTTTCCCCACATTCGTTGCGTGCGATATTGTTTAAATAAATCCACATTTTTCAAATTTATTTCAAAACCAAATTTTTAGGGATATAATTATTTTTTAAAGGAAATATATGTGTAATATCACTTTATATGTGTCCATTTATGGTAATGAAAACTTATATAATAGTAACTCAAGAAACATAATAATTAATGTTTGCATTTGCTAATGTTCTAATTGTAAATAATTGCATGCTTTTTTCGAGAGTAACTCTCTGACGTTCAATTATGTTTAAATATCTTGTTACATGAAACTGAATTAAGAAACATCCGATATCATACTCTCAATTAAACGTGGTTTTCAAATGTTGCAGAGATTCCGCGCGTAGGGTTAGACTCACGCCCTCATACAGTAACCTTTACATGAACCGAAAGATACATTTATCGAAAGTATTTAATTTATTTAAAAAAAAATTGTGTTTTAACACTGGTAGTTTATGTTGTTACGAATACATGAATTATATTCAACTATCTCTTTTCTATACAGTGTCAACTATATATTTTCTATATTTTCAATTTTGATTAAAATTTATTGCAACTAAGCATTTTATGTTTTTTAATGTTTTTTATTTAGATTAGTATTTCTGGTAAATCATTATAAGATTTTAAAATAGTCGTATGTCCTTTTGAAATTTGCACATAATCTTAATGTAAGCAAAATATCAGTATTAGTACTTCGGATATTTTTATACCCTCCCACAAATCTGAATCAGAATGTGATTTTGTGTTTAAAAGTTATTTAATATAAAGTTAAATGTACTAATAGTGGGGAAACGTCGGGAAATTTTGCTAATTATCATTATAATTTTAGTGAATTCCATAGATATTACTTCAAACCAGCCCTAAACTTACTCTATTAGCATTAACATTTAAATTTTAAAAATATATGTCCTGTGAAAAATGAAGAAATCAAAAACGTTATCGTCATCGGAGGAACAGTAGTGAACCCCCCAAAATTGAGTCCTTCATATATTGGATCTACTATGTACCATAAGTGTTATATTTTGCGTTGCAGGTTTAGAAAAAAAAAATTGCACATGAAAGTGGTGTCGACAACATATCAATGGGGAAATTTCACACGGGAGGAATACGTTTTCTTTTGTGTGTAACTGATCAAGTTTATCTTGAAATCCTCAAAAATTCACTCAGAATCGTTAAAATAATAGAAAATAACTTTGAATTACTGTTTTTAATAATGCAAAAACATAAACAAAACCACGTGATACAAAAACGCGACGTGATTGGTTGTGACGTCATTTGCCGCTAAACTGAAATGTTCACGCTTTGCGCGTATACTTTTTCAAATTGCTTTTCCCATTTGCAATCTTGTTTCATCTGTTTCTTAAAATTCATTTAACGTTATCAACTTCAAATTTGTGAAAAAGTAAGATCTAACTTATCTTAATGTAAAATATATCGTTTATTTTTTATTTTCATTAAAATTTTGATTAGAAAATGTCGATTTCGACCGGATATGTGAAAAGGCAATCGGACAATCTCCCAAAAATAGATACTCTTTCCATGTTTGCTTTTTTAGGAAAGAATTTTGATTTCATGGATGCAGAAATGCGAGGAGTTAAATCTAAAAGGTATATATTTCTGTTCTACATTTACTTTGATTTATTAAATAATAATAATGATTAAAAGCTAAAATAATAGTACGCGATTCTTGATTGTTGTTCTTGAAATGAATTATTTTCTTATTTCATCATATTTCAGTTTAAATGAAATTTTAATTATTTTGCAATACTGATAAAGTATATTTGTTATAAAATAAAATATTGAGAAATAAGAAAGGCCTTTTATTTAGTTAGTACTTAATATATATTTTCAGAGTAAAAATTTTCTCTGTAAACTTTAAAATATTGCATTCATTCTTTGACATTCCTTTTTGCTCTATCTTTCAAAAGTTTTCATGAAATTAAAGTTTTTTTGTCATGGCCTTCTTTTTCTTATCCTAAAGCATTTATATGTTTACTTATTCATATTTTTCACCCCCCAAAAGTTCAAGGTTTTTTTTTTTTTTTTTTAAGCCACCAATTTTTGCTTCATATATATATATATATATTTAAAAAAAAAAAAAAAAAAAAAAAAAAAAAACTATTTTTACTTTCTTCTATCTTACAAGAAACAAGTATTGGATTCATGAAAATTTCCGACTTCCGGTTTTCGACGGATTTGTACGTTTTAGAAGGTCCTGAACACGATTTTACTGTTTTTAAAAATTGTCTGTCTGTGAGTCTGCGACTCTTTCTGCCTGTATGTGACAAAAATATTTGTGGACGCTCTATCTCAAGAACTAATGCACGGAATTTAATAAAACTTTATATTCAGTTAATACCTGATATAATTTGGTGCTGATTAGTATTTGGTGAAAATCGCCCAACAGGTGGCGATGCTATGGTGCATTGCATTTGTTGAGATTTCCGCAATAGCTCTATCTCAAGAACTAATGCACTTATTTTCATCAAACTTCACATTCAGTTAGACTTTGACATAAATGGACGCTGATTACGTTTTGGTGTAGATATCCCGATAGGTGGCGCTGCTATACTACTTTTTTCATTACTTATACGATAGCTATATCTCAAGAACTAATGCACGGAATTTTATCAAACTTCAGATTCTGTTAGACCTTGACATAAATAGATGCTGTTTACGTTTTTGTGTAAATAGCCCAACAGGTTGCGCTGCTATGGTACTTGTTTAATTATTATCACGATAACTATATCTCAATAACTAAATGCATGGATTTTCATCAAACTTCAGATTCAGTTAGACGTTGATAACATAAGTTGTTGTTGATTAGATTTTGGTGTAAATCTCCCAACAGGTGACGCTGCTATTCTGCATTTTTCCGGATTTACATGATTTTAGGAAGTCATATCTCAAGAACTAATGCATGGAACTTAATAAAACTTTAGATTCAGTTAAACCTTGATATAAATTGGTGCTGATTATTTTTAGTGTATGCGAAACAGTGTGAGATAGAAGAAAGTTTTGGGATTGGCACATCCGACTAGTATTGTTTTATAGTCAGTAGCTGAAACACTAGGGAATATTTCAGCATCTGTTATATGTGCAGTAGTTAGTGCTTTATCATTTATGGTCAGCAAATTCATTACAAAATCTTCTGTTAAAGATTCTGAGACTTTATTTTTGTCATTTTTGGCATACTCCGCTTAAATTTCTTGTGCTGTTTGATGTAACAGAGGCAAGTTATTAGAAAGTCCTCATTTTTAATTACATATATTTTTTATTGGTACATATTTTGAAAATTCATTCTTTGCTTAAGAATTTGTTTGCCTGTTTGTTTAACAATTTATATTTATTAAGTCCTGCAAATTTTAGAAATTTATTAGTTATTTAAAGATTATCAAACCTTCACTATATTATTTCTTAATATTTAATAATATCACACAACATAAACATAACATTGAACAATATTCTTTTTCAAAACAGTTCTATAGTCAAGGGTGTTTAGGAGAATTTTAAGGGAGGTTCTAACCCCCTAAAGTATGAATTCTCCAATATATTTAATTTTCTGTATATTAATACAGAGTAAACATTTTCCTACCCCCCCCCTCATTTTTTCATTTTTTTTTCTTCTGGCTATGCTACTATTGACAGACTATTGTAAAAATATTTATTAAAAATTCTGAACATGCTTCGCTCAGAATGTGTGATTTCAGTTAAAATTTGTTTTCATAAGTGATTGCATTTTTTTTTCATTAATAAAATTATACATTAAGGATGGATATCAAAATTAGGGGTTTCCAAAAAATTGCATTATGATTACTGAATGATGAATATATACATTTCAAATATGAACTATCGATTGCTTGAAGACACTTCTTAATATGCATAAATAAAATGAATGACTATATGTATGATACATAAATATTTCTTTCTGTTTCATATGTGATTATTCTCATTCATATATTCCAAAACAGAAAAAAAAATACATTTATTAAAATTTTATTTAGATTCAATCAATAAATAAATATACAAATGAAGAATAGCAGATTACAAGTTTACAAAAACATTTCTATCATGTTAACATCATAATAAAATAAATTCGCAGACGCTCACAATTTCATATATGCTAAAAGTTGGATACTATATTCAGGAAGATTAATCATTTCAGAAAAAGTTAACAGTTCTGTTTTTTTCCGGAAACAATGAATGCAACAATTCGTTATTTAAGAAAACAATACAAAACAAATAAAAAAATACAGGTAAGCTTTCAGATTACAATGAACTTAAAAAAAGACAAATCCAATTTTTTCAGATCTGATAAATACGTAGCACCTTTGCATTGAAATATTGTACAAAAAAAAAAAAAAAAAAAAAAAAGTATATCTTATTCTATAAAATACAATATTGTAGTACGATTATTAACTTGTACCGATACTTTATTTCTACATCGAGATCTAAAAATGAAAATTCTTAGAAACACGATGGAATAAAAATCTCACATGGAATTCACAGTATTATTTATTCATTACAGCAATTTACAATACTTTTGTTTTGTTATACTAATCATTTTTAAGAAAAGAAAAAAGCGTAAAGCAAGCCATCCCCCATAGAAAATAACAGGGAGAAATACAGCGAGGGTTTGTTTCATGGCTAGTGACGTCAGAACGGCTTTTATCACGTGACGCGGCTTTTTTCCGCGACGACAAAAAATGCGTTTTAAAAGTTAATTTAATGAATTATACAAGTTTCAAATATAGGTAAAAATGGTATCAAAATGTTCGTATTTTTATACTCTATCAGAAGTAAGGTAAATTGAAAAACGTGAAATTTCCCCATTGGACTGTTTCTGAATGGGGAAACATTATTGTCAAGGATGAGTCGAGATTTGCCCTGTAACCAGATGATAAGCATGTAAAGGTCTGAAAAGAAGTAGGCATACGCACTCGACTCCAGGACATTATCGAACATGACGCATTCCGAGGTGGCATCATGGTGTGGGCAGGGATATCTTACAGATATCGCACAGACCTGTATGTCTAAAGCCATTGAATCATAAGCCCAGTGACTTTTCGCGAGTATAAAATAGCGCCCTCCGGCGGTTGGTACAGCAAATATTTGCCTTTAGTTTCTCACCAATGTGGCAACACAGCTTTAGTGTTTAGTTTCCTAAGAATAAAGTGCTATTGTAGAGGCTCGATTACGTAGTTAAGCAACTTATATCATTTATAAAACACTTGTTCCCATTATTTTATTTCATTTTTATTTATTTTGCTGTTAAAATTATCGGCACGATTTTTGGTATGAAATCTAGCAACTGTCCAGTTTTGTTGTTTTTATTCGGAGAAAAGAATATAATGTTTTGTTGGAATGTGTTATTATTTGTGATAATTAATAAGTGTTATTAAAACATTTAACTATAAAAATAATTATAATATCTTTCGGTACGAGCCCCCCCCCCTATATATATATATATATATATATATATATATATATAAAATGTAGAAATATACTTTTTTAAGAAGACGTGGAGAAGGTTTATACTGATTTATTTAAATAAATTAAACCTTGTACTAAGTATAAATTTTAGCAGTTAGATCATTGTACTAGCAATTTGCTAAAAGAAAATTTTGCAATCTTTTAGCAATTTGCTAAAAGATTTTTTCCCAGATGTTATTGGGTGATTTAATTTAAAGGTCCTCTTTAAGCACTTGTAAACAACCGCTCGCTAATGTTAATCGTATGGGGCATTATTTTTCTAATATCTCGTTTGCATTTCAATATTTTTAAACGATTTTTTTGCATTGAATAGCAAAGATCAATTGCTATTTCCGCCGCTGATTACTTTTTCGATTTTCTTTGCGGATGTTTTTTACGAAGATACTTTTATTTTCGGAACCGATTTCGAAAGTGAAAGTTTCGTTTTAAAAAAAATCCGCAAAGAAAATCGAAAAAGTAATCAACGGCGGAAATAGTGATTAATCTCTGCTATCCAATGCAAACAAAATAGTTTAAAAATATTAAAATGCAAACGAGATATTAGAAAAAATAATGCCTTATAGGATTAACATTAGCGAGCGGGCGTTTTCAAGTGCGTGAAAAGGACCCTTAAAAGTATAAAAATATTGTAAAAATTTGAATTGCACAATTCTTAAAATACCCTAAAAACATTTATTGGGCAAAGCTTGTTAATTATCGGGCCTTTTATATGAAAGCCGAAACTTTTACGGAAGTAAAAGGATAATTTTTATTTAATTTTACGAACAGATAATTTTGAAATAAATTAAAAATAATTGGTTATTTATTTATTTTTAACAATTGCAAAATAATTAATAATTTAGTAATTGAAATATGGCACTGATGTCATATACGCACTACGTTGGCACGATTTTTTTCTCCGACAATATTGCGAAAATTTTGTTTTTGAATATTAGTTACAAATAGCATGCAATAATAGCACGTGAGTTTTTATTTCAATATAAAATAATATAACGTAATAAATCAAATAGCTTTTATTATTTTAAAAAAAGGAAATAAAAATATATAAATAATAGTTTGATATAAATAAATTTTGATATACATAATAAGAATAACTTATAGAATTAAAATAAAAAATTAAAAGTATATAAACAACAATTTATTCAAAAACAAAGTTTTCGCCAAATTGGCGGGGGAAAAAATGCGCCTGCGTGGTGCGTATATGTCATCTGTGCCTGAAAAAAAAAACTTTACACATTTTTATGTTTTTATTTTTCCTGTTGTTATTATGTTTGTTAAATCTTTGAAGGAATGTAATTGTTTTTGAGCAAATATTTCATTTACTAGATTTTAAATTATTATGAAATTGTTAAAAAATAAATAAATAAATAAATAAATATCCAATAAAACTTAATTTATTTCAAAATTATCTGTTCGTAAAATTTAAAAACATAATTTATACTTTTACTTCGGTAAAAGTTTCGGTTTTCATATAAAAGGCCCCGTTAATTAGCAAGTGTAAACAAAACATCGATAGAAACAATAAAAATCGTATAAAAACATTGATATAATAAATCGTATCATTTCACTGCGACGCACTTATGTTTTGGACTCCATTCGCAGCAGAGGAAGTGGCGCTAGTGTGCGTTAGCAAATTTAACACTATCTGACTAGGCTTATTATTTAATGGCTTTGTGTATGTCTTTAGACGAGGTTCTATGACAGCTGTCCGGTATCCGGATGAAATCCTAGATCCCAGTGTGAAATTGTACGCTGCAGCGGTTGGTCCTGTTTTCGTTTTAATGGGTGATAATACGCATCCCCATAGAGCAGTCCTCATTGACGACTACCATGCGAGTGAGGGGACTGCGTGTAAAAAGTGGCCGACATACTCGCCCGACTTTAACCACGTTGAAAATATTTGGGATGCCTGTGTGTACACGTTTTCCACCATAGCCAATCTCACAGAGTTTGAAAGTACTCTACAGGAGCAATAACGATTACTTCAGTCTACGTTGGTTGGTCATCTCATAGTAAAATTGGCCACACGCTGTAAACTTCGTTTGCAAGTGAGAGGTGCTCACATACCCAGATAATGTCGGTTTTGTTTGATTGTTTTTGCTTTAAGCATGTTTTGGTTAATGAATTCAATATGACTTAATTTTATGAAAATTAAATATTGTTTTCATATTTGTGTCTAATTCTATGTTTAGTTTCATGTAATAAACATTTTGCCCCGTTTCATATTAATCCAAGCAGTACTTCTCGACTTTTCCGCATTTTACCGCTGTGTGCTTAACTTTTGTCAGTGAGTTTATATAAGCAGTGCAAATGTGACAGTTTGAATGATATTCACTATTGCATAGTAAATAATTTTTAATTGATGCTATATGTAACCATCATGGATATTTCGATGCAAACACATAATAGCTGAACATCCAGCACATTGATGAATGCTGACTGCATATGTGATGGGATAACAATCATAGTGTGAGATACGGTGTAGATGAAATCTATATGTGATTAGAAATTAATGCTTAATTTTCATTGCATAGGATATATAGCAAAATACAAAAGTATTGTTAAAGATATCAATCAATGTCCAAATTATAAATTTGTCTATACTATTGCAGCATATAGCAAATTCTGAAGGAAACCATATTTTTCGAAAGATACAGGTTTTCTTTCTTAATGTAAAAAACGAAAAGTCATAAAACTTGTATGATTTTCCTGTTTTATTACATTGATTTTAAAATTTAGATATGTATAATTTACGAAATACTATAACATTAAGTTAAACTATTTCAACAAGAAAGGAAAATGAATTCAAACAGTGGTTAGATTCTGTATATGTTTATTTTTAACCGTATGAAGTTTGCATACAACCGCATGAAGTACAGAAAACCATATATTCGTGATACTTCGTTTCTTAAAATTTATTTATTTATTACTTTTATTTCTTCAGACGGTTGGCATTCACTTGACACTCTTTTTATAGAATTGCATATAATGAGATTCAAAAATAGATTTAATATTATTAATTTGAAATTCTTCTAATGTAAATATCGATAAAAGAACATAGTATAATTTTAGTAAATGATTTAATTCAATTTTAAATGTAACCCTTATCATTGTTGCCTATAATATTATTACTTAATGGTTTGCCAGTTTAAAAGTTTGAAACACTTTACTTACAATATGTTACTTACAATATGTTATTTAAAATGAATCCTTCAAAGAATTTAAATTATGGTTAATTGGCTTTGCTTCTAAAAATACTATTGAAGTGTTAATATCGATTGGGTAATCCATTATTAATTTTGCCGTGGCATTAAAATAACCTAAAAGCCACACCCTTAATAAAATCCGCACTTAAAAATTTGCATACTTATGAACGCCGCGGTGCTTTTTTTTCTAGATATTACGATATGCCATAATAACTTTTGAAATTCTTATTTTAAAACATATATCTTGCCATTTCATTGGTTTTAAAGATTTACCGATCTCACACAAAATGCCGAAACAAAACTACATTGTGAGTTTCAATATAACTTTAAAACCTTACTTTATCTTTAATTTATTTTGATATCACACATTTGCGTCATATACAGATTTTATTTATCAAATATTCGAGAGAAAATATACATTCTTCATAATTAAAATCGAAAATATATTACAAAACTTAGCTTCTGTTAAATATGTTCTTTAAATATTTCATTTGATTAATTAAAAGGTTGAATTTCTATTATACTATTTTTCTTTATTAGTATTTTTTTTTTCAGATGTATTTATAATGTAATTTTTTTTTTTCACATTTATTGTCAAGTTTATTATTTAGTGTTTATGTGGCTTGCGATTTCGGTGCAAATAATATGTATTTTTTTGAAATATAAAATGTAAAACAAACTACTTCGATTGGAAAGAAGCTGCATTTTGAAAAAATGCACATAATATGAAAAAGTTTGAAACTGTTGTCAAAAAGTCCCGAAAATATTTTCCCGTTACATTTAAAATTTAAAATATATTTTTCTCTTTTACTATTTGTTAAACAATCACCTTTTTTCCAGACGGAAGGCGTATTTAAAAATTTCCAGGAAGCGAACTGTTTATTCTTTGTTTTAGATATTTGAAAGGATATATATATATATATATATATATATATATATATATATATATATATATATATATATATACATATATATATATATATATATATATATATATATATATATATATATATATATGCAAACTTATTGAACCTAGTACCAAATTGTAAAGTATTTCTATATGAAGAAAGACAAAAGCACCCTATTCGGATTATTTAAAGAAAAAATATTTTTATATGATTTCTCGGTGGAATAACGAAGTTAAGAATAAACTATTTATATTTCTAGTGTTTTAAGTTTAATCAGTAATTAATTAACATCTTGATTCAGATATTTGTTTTCAATGAATATGTCCTAATGTCTATGATAAAAAAGTTATTCATTATCCCTTTTACACAAAACGTTTATGATGATGTAATTAAAAAATCATCAAACATCATTAATTGTTCCCCAACTTAAAGTAAAATTATGCGTTTACAAATATATGTAATTAAAAGTCCTTCCTTTTCAAAATACAGGGTTTGCAAGAAATAAGTTTCCCACTACAGAGGACTCTAAAATGCGTTCTATTAGTCCAAATTAGATAAAATGTGAACTACAGATAATTCAAATGGTGCGCTTGACATTTATGAAATAAAAAATAGCACAAAGATCAGCCAATGGATGGCGCTGTAGTACACATAAAAACATTTAATATGCTTTATGAATGTTAAATAATATAAAAAAGTAGCATTAAAACTGCTCAATATGTCCCCTCTTCATTTTCAACAATTCGCTCTAATCGTAGAACCATATTTTCGACAGCTGATATAATTGAGTCTGCCAGAATATCAAGTACATCGTGACTAATGCTGACCTTTAGTTCTGCCACATATGCTAGCCTTTTACGGTAGATATTGTCCTTCAGGAAACCCTGCAACCAAACGTCGTAGGAGGTGATATGGTGTTGGAAAATGGCGGTATATCACCAGTGCCTTTCTGAAATGTTGCCATAGCAATTGCTTTAGACGATGATCAATGTGAGGAGGTGCACTATCCTGCATGAAAATGCTCTCCTGAAGGCATCCACGCTGTTGAAGTTGAGGGATTACAAAATCTCTCAGCATTTCATGGTGCCGTTGTCGTTTGACGAAACAGGTTTGGATTCCATTTGCAGTTATCTCTTCATAAAATACGGTCCAATGATAAAAGTAACCATGAATCCACACTGTACTGTCCCTTTTTCAGGATGATGTGGTTGTTCTAGGATAGTGTGATGGTTTTCCGCTGCCCAATTTCGACAATTGTTGGTGTTAACATCCATTGAGGCAAATTGGGCTTCGGTAGTCCACAGAATGTTCCATGGACAAATGACGTTAACCAGCATTCGAGCAAGGAACTCAAGTGCAAAAGTTGTACGAACCTCTGAGTCCCCGTCCTGCAATAAGTGCAGAAGCTTGAATTTGTAGGGATGATAATACAAAATCCGCCGTAAGATTTTTCGTACAGTAGAACACGGCATATCCAATTCACGGGAAACAACTGGCACACTCACACCACCATGCGGCGACTGACTGCTGGATTCGATGACAGCGTTATCTACATTTTCGACGCTATAAAACTTGATTTGCTTTCGTCCTCTACCTGGAAGGGCATATGGAGTCATTGGACCTCTCCATACTGATTCATACGGCGGAATTCTTTTACAGCTGCAACGGGTTTTCTGCTGGTTCTGATAGAACGATTTTACCAGTATTGATTTTTCTAGCCGCGTAGGCATGATGTGAAGAGAAGTATCTAATGCTAGTTCAGAATTCTCTTTCGCTTTATCCAAAGAATGATGCTAATAGCCATACGCTGTAACGAAATGATATTTTACATTCCCAATATATGTAAACAAATACCAATTGTGTTAAAGCGCCATTGATCGGTAAATTTTCATATATATACATATATATATATATATTATAATATCATAAATTTCAAGCACATCATTTGAATTATCTGTAGTTAAAATTTTATCTCATTTGGACAAATAGAACGCATTCTAGATCCATCTGAAGTGGGCAACTTATTTCTTGCTAACCCTGTATATTATTAGTTTTATCTCTTTTTAAGCTTATAAATATTATTATTCTTAATATTTACTAGATGTTCAGCAGTTAATAAAATGAATCTAAATAAGTAAATAATGTTTTTTTTTTCTATCAACAGTACCATCGCATATTTATCCTCCCTCTAAAATGAATAAATAAAACAAACATCTTTGAAAATTTGCTTTTTCTCCGACAGTAATCTAAACGCCCAGTAATCTGCACAATTTATAGTCTATACAAATAATTCTTTACCTTGCATTTGCACTCTTAATGATCTAAATAACGCCATGCATTCATATTAATGTCGGCTGTTTGTGTTATCAGGAGCTGTCTATTCATTATACTATAAGTTATTGTTCTATATTACGTATTTCCCCTACGTTCGAATAGCATCTTTAATATGTCCGTTAAAATATCAGTTGCGCCAATTAATGAATTGCTTGGCTAGTTTAGAATTTAAAATTTCTGTTAAATGAGGTATCTCTTAGAGTTATAATAGATGAGACGATTATCCATTTTTGTTTGATGCATCCTTTTAGAAGTACACAGCTGTTCATCACTTTTGGAGAGAATAGTCAGGCATTCACTCTCTCACTCGTGTGTCAGCAACATCTCGTGCCATTGAAACTTTATTTCAGGACAATCAGAGATAAAATAATTCTAATGTAGGAGTATATATAAAGAAAAAATATATAGATTTACAAATATATATATATATATATATATATATATATATATATATATTACAGTGCATGTAAAATGAGTGCATATATCTCATTTAAGAAAAAAATTATATTAATCTGAATTTTGTTTTGTACATGAATTATTTTGCAGGATTTTTAAACACGATTTATATAAAAATCATTCTTATTATATACGAGATATTAAAAATAATCCGGAAAGGTAATTAACTTTTAAGAATTATACATGTGTCCAATCAATTTGTACACTATGACTTTTCAAAGAGAAAGATTTTTCGAACAAACATATTTGTAAAATATTTGTTAAATTTTAAAACTTTAACTAACTCCTTTTTCTTGTTTGGACGGGATTGGATCTGACAGATTTTTTTTTTTTTTTTATGTGGTAAAACATTTTGTTAATCTGAGAAAAGAAAACACTACTTTTTAAACCAAATTCTCTTGTACAAAATTTGTTATATTAATATTACTTAGTTATAAATATTATTAATACGCACCAATTGTTAAACGTTAATGTATTTGATTAAAATTAATTTCCACTAGCACAACAGTATTTCTTTAATGATTTTTCAATTCTATAATAATTATCCAAATAAGTATGGAAAAAATAAAAAAAGACTTTAAAAAGAAAAATACTTTCAACGGTAATATGCAAGATTGATAAGATATCAACATAAAAATTACGAGACTGTATTTACTATTACATATATTTATAAATAATTTAAATCTACTCTAACATAAATATTTTAAAAACTCATATAAAATAAAATAAATAAATAAATGTCGAAAATATTTACTGTTATCTCGTTTTGAAAATATACCAACTCACCAGACCGTATACTAATTTAAATTGAAATATCTTTTGTGAAATTATTCTGCATCTTAAAAGATAAGTTCCTTATGGGGATAAATGGCATTAGTTATTACACTAATAGTTTTCGCCCTTCTTATCAAAGATATTAAATATTTAGTTCGCGATGCGAAAGAGTTTAATCATAATATATATTGCATTTCAATGTATATTAAATGAATTTTAGGACAAATAATAATAAATAGCATTGCTTAGTTTAGAACAACGCAAGTATATTTAATTTTTCAATCAATCATCAAAAATATTTATATCAATAAAAAAGTCAAAAGAGCAGTTTGTTTACGAAAATATTGATATTTGTTGTCGAAAAACGAAACTTACAGTGTTAAAAATGTTTAGTCATTGATAAAAAAAACATTTTTTAAAAATTTTATTACATTTAAACTATTATTTTTAAAGTAATTTTTATATGAAAATATATATGGACTAAATTCAGATTTGTAGATGGTGATCTCTTCAAAATTATAATGTTTGGTTCCACCTTTACAAACTCATGTTTATAGTATTTTAATGAATATATTGTATATTCATGTTATATTATTTTGCATTCATGTTTTACAGGAATTCTGTTTCATGTAAAACTTTTAACGTAACTTTGAAACTTTTTTTAAACTTTCAATGTAAATTTGAAAGTAGTGTTCTACAAAAAACATAGATGCTATAATTATCGGAAACAAACTGAAAAATAGTGTTAAGCATACATCAAATATTGAATTTTTTTTCTCTCTGAAATACACATTTTAAAATTGTTCATTTCACATTTTTATGATACAGCAGTTGCAGTTATTGACACTTAGTACATATAATTTTTTCCTCATATATTGTAATCATTGCATCACTTTGTTAAATAGATACGAACTGATAAATTTAAAGTGACTTAAATACATGTTTTTTTAAAAACCTAAATAAATTTATTCATTTACGAAGAAAATGAACAAATAAAGGAAAATATTAAAAAAATCTTGTAGGACTAAGCAGTAAGGAGAATTCAAATAATCTGGAATTTTTTAAAGTAAACCAGTGCGTGTAATAACACATAACATAGAACAAATTTACCGATTTATTTTAGTAATGTTAAAATCAAATCATTAATCTTTAATTGAAACACCTTTTGTGATCAATGTATGTAACTATATTTATAGACTTAATTATAAAATACGTGGTTTTCTGATTATCTTGCTCCATAGTGAATTTTACAATATATTTTTTGAAATCTATTGTACAGTTTTCATAAAAAAAATTATCTTCAAACTATAGGATTTATCGCCAAAAGTGCAGTCCCATTCACTTGACGTCAGAAGCATTAAACGTGTTTGTTATGTCATGAAGCGGTTTTTAATTCGACATTTAGCTGTATTTTTCATTATGTTTTACTGATTTATTAGTTATTTCGTTAATTAAAAGAACAATTGCGTCCTTAAAAGGCTGTGACTTGATATTAAAAGAAAAACTGCATTGAAAAAAATCTTGCAATGCACAGTTAATGCAATAGATGAATTTCAACTGACGTCACAAGCATTTATTCACCAGCCGAGAAGGATAATTAAAAAAAATAATGTAAATAAATAAATATCCACAATTTTTTTTCCTATTTTCATTAATATATTGTATTTTTTGTGTTTAAACTTACTGCTAGTTGACACTTTGGTGAGTGGGGCTTTTCCGATTTTTTACTTTATTTTATTTATTTATTTATTTATTTTGATATTCCATTGGCACCGTTCTTCCATTTGTTTATTTGGCGTTACTATTTGACGATTTTTTTTAGTGAAAAGTGGTCGACGGGATAATGGATAAGTACAAAAAAAAAGTAATGCTTCTCAGGATATTCATAATGTTTTAATAGAAATATTTAAAAATAGTTTTTTTTATCAAGATTTAGAATTCTGAAATTGTAAAAATGTTCAAATTATAAACAAAATTTTAGAATACATTTTATAGTGTTTAAAAAGTTTAATAGAAAATAAAATAAAGTCTGAGATACCTTTAATGCAATTTTAAATATTAATCTAAGCAATGTTATATTGTCAGTCATCGGAACATGTACTATATTGACGAAATTTTGATTTTCATTCTAATTACTGTATACAAATCCTATGAACAGACAGCTAAACAATTTCTTTATTTTATGGTTAAATTTATAATAGTCAATAAATTGTATTTTTTATTTAAAAAATTCTGAAAAAGAACATAGTTTTCGACTTCATGTAAACAACTATAGACAAAAGTGGCATACATATCTATCACTGTCAAAATTTTATTGTAAATGTTCATAGCCCTTCATGGAACCTCAAGCGTGGGACAATAGGAGCAATATGTAAATCGTTAGAGAGAATTGTTACACAAATTCCAATATTTGCAGAATAGTAAGTAATGATGCAATGTGCCGTATTTACTTATGTATAATGTTATTGATAGAGTAAATCTAAATATATATATGTAATTATCATAAATAATGCACATAATTCTCTTTTAACGGTAAAAAATAGTGTGTTCTTTAAAAATTAAAAAAATCCTTATTAACAATACTTTCTTCAACAATGCTTGTCGTATTCAGTAACACATATTTCACCCATTTTAAAAGATACCAATATATGCAATTATCATAAATAATGCACATAATGCTCTTTTAGCGGTAAAAAACCTTGTGTTCTTTAAAAAATTATAGAAATCCTTATTAACAATACTTTCTTCAACAATGCTTGTCGTATTCAGTAACACATATTTCACCCATTTTAAAAGATACTAATATATGCAATTATCATAAATAATGCACATAATGCTCTTTTAGCGGTAAAAAACCTTGTGTTCTTTAAAAAATTATAGAAATCCTTATTAACAATACTTTCTTCAACAATGCTTGTCGTATTCAGTAACACATATTTCACCCATTTTTAAAGATACTAATATATGCAATTATCATAAATAATGCACATAATGCTCTTTTAGTGGTAAAAAACCTTGTGTTCTTTAAAAATTATAGAAATCCTTATTAACAATACTTTCTTCAACAATGCTTGTCGTATTCAGTAACACATATTTCACCCATTTTTAAAGATACTAATATATGCAATTATCATAAATAATGCACATAATGCTCTTTTAGCGGTAAAAAACCTTGTGTTCTTTAAAAATTATAGAAATCCTTATTAACAATACTTTCTTCAACAATGCTTGTCGTATTCAGTAACACATATTTCACCCAATTTTAAAGATACAAGAAAAAAAAATCTTTCTGTTATTTCTACATTTTATATTTACAGCTGAAATCAGCACCGTATTTTTCTCATAATATACACTCTTCAACACTCAAAAAAGAAATTATTTATTTATTTTACCGAAAACTCTTAGACAGCCATTAAAATATTCTTTTCACCGTTGAGGTGATTGGTTTTGGTAACTTACGTATTTCTCATGCTATGTCAATATGACGCGATATTATAGACGTCCCAGCTAGAAAAAGTTTGCAAAAAAAGTGCAAAAAAAAAAGTGCACAAAATCCGAGCGTATTTGGCACCTCTACTTGTGTATAAAAAGTGCAAACTGAATTCTGCACAAAAAGTGCATAATCAGAGGTGCCAAATACGCTCAGATTTTGTCCACTTTTTTTTTTGCACTTTTTCTGCATACGAAATAATCCCTAAATTTTGCAGTTTTTATGCACAATCAGAGGTGCCAAATACGCTCAGATTTTGTGCACTTTTTTTTTGCACTTTTTCTGCATACGAAATAATCCCTGAATTTTGTAGTTTTTATGCACAATCAGAGGTGCCAAATACGCTCAGATTTTGTGCACTTTTTATTTTACACATTTTTTGCATACCAAATAATTCCTAAATTGTGCATTTTTTATGCATAATCAGAGACTCTGATTATGCATAAAAAATGCACAATTTAGGATATTTTTGGCATGCAAAAAATGTGTAAAATATAAAGTGCACAAAATCTGAGCGTATATGGCACCTCAGATTTTGTGCATTTCTTCAAGTAGATTTTTTGCATACCGAACATTTTAAGCATATATTTAAATCAAGATTCAGCTTACTATGAAATTTACAGCTATCAATGTATAATAAACCCAGTTTTGGAAAGATGCATAATTATACATAGGATTATGAACGATAATTTTATCAGACATGGTACAAGTTCACCAACATGCGGAAAAAGATAATAAGCTTAAATTTAAATATATAAATTTTATAATTAATTATAACACTGCATACAGTAAAAAACATGTCCAGTATTGTTAAAACCCAATAAGAGAAAATTATTACACTTACTTGAAAAGAGCTGCACTAAATTCTAGTTATTAGTTGAAAATGTTTTAACTAATGTATTTGAACTTAGAAAAAAGGCATAAAAAAAATCAACTTTACTTATTTTTGTTTATTTACACAAGTGCGATCAGCTTTTTCTCATCATTTCACTTCCAATCCAGTCATTGAAAATTTTGATTGTTGCAACTGGATGCAATCATTTTTCTGATTGCAAAGAGCGTTGATAGACGACTGCTAAAATCTAGCTGCTGTTGGGAAAATGTGAAAGAAACCACAGCACACACAAAAAAATGACCATTGCAGTACAGCTGCTGCATTTATTTGAAATCAAAACATAAATAATAAACTAATGGTACTCTGTTCCAGTAATGTAATGTATACAGTAAATGTTCCGGACTTAAATTTTCTTACTTTTAGATTTAAACAAAATAAATTCTGACAGTCTGACAGTCACATTGTGGAGGTGTATCTTTGGATGATTTACTTTTATCACACCAATTTCAAGCTGTATCCTGTTTGTTTCCTGTGTAAAAAGAAAAAAAAATAAATAAATAAATAATGCAAAAATATGCAAACTGAACTACTTTACAGACATTACATAAATATAAGAATTCAATATTAGATTTTATTAAGTAGTTTGTTTTTCTACAGGAAAAAATTATAGTTAAAATTCATTATTTTCATGTGTAATATATGGACAAACTGGAAAATGTTGTTCATATAAACAATTTCTCAAATCTCAAACTTGAAATTTACTATCTATACTATTAAAAATGCATGTGTGTAACTATGTATCTATATTAACCTCAAAGGCTCAGACTGTTGGGTGCAGAGCTGAGAAATTTTTAATAAAGTTGCATAATAGGAAGGACCATAAAAAAAAAAAATCCAAAATTTTAATTAGATTTTTTTTTTATGTGATGTGAATTTTGTTTATGTTTTGTGATTTTTGCTCAGCCAATTTATATTCAGAGTCGCTAGAGGAAAGGGGGGAAGGGAAGAAGTAGTTGTCAGAAGAAATATATAAAATTTAGGAAGCTTGAACAGTATATTTTTTTTAAAAACGTTTGTGTGTGAATGTGAACGAAAAATTTGATTTTCAATTAATTTTTAAATAAAAGATCATTTTTACATAGTGTTCTCATTTGATGTTTTTCAAAGGGTGCTGTACCCTGCCCTTTTCCTTTAAACCTGCCGATGCACCCTGTCCGTTTTAGATAAAGATATTGTAAAAGCGCCCGGCTCGTTTTCCCCCAGTAGCTTCTTTTTGTATCTTCTACATATTTTTTAATATTCGGCTTTTTCCTCTCATACCTCCCCCCCCCCCCCCATAAAAAAAACAGATGCAACAACTGCATATTGTATTTCTTTTAAATGCTAAGATGTAAATTAACAACATAATACAAATATAACTTTTATTAGGTTGTTCGACATGTTTTGACTCACTCCGGGTCATTTTCAAAAACATTTTGAACAACATTTTCCAAATCTCAAACTAGAAATTTACTCTAGATTAATTTTAACACAATTATTCAAATTCTTGGCCCGGACATTTTTTGTCCAGTTGGAAAATTACAACTAGTGATGCACAGAATATTTGGTATGTATTTGGCCATACTACAAATATTTAATTAGGCTGAAAATAGGTCGCACTCGGCCTAACCAAATATCAAACTATTCAGTTTTGCTGAATATCTTTATATATGGCCCAACCACCAGGGTTGGCAAAAACCCGGGTTTTTTCAGAAAAAACCCAACCCAGTGGGTTTTGGGGTTTTTTTCAGGGTTTTTTCGGGTTTTCGGGAGTTTTTCAGGGTTTTTTCATGGTTTTGAGGATTTTTCTTCTTGCCGTTCTTTGTTTGTTTGTTTTGTAACAACTATATAATTAATGGGATGAAGTTTTAAAAAATAAATGTTAATACTTTAATAATTTCTATTTAATATATTATTTAATTATAATTATTTAGAATTTTTATTTAATATATTATTTAATTATAATTATTTAGAATTTTTATTCAATATTAAAAATAGTTTAAAAATTTGTAATGATTTTAAAGACATTTTATGACTGAATTGAAAGAAATTTTTTAAAGTCAAAATAATTAAATTAATAGTCTAAAATTTTGTTTATTTCTCTTTTATAGATAAAAATTAGATTTAAACAGTGAATCATTTACTTTTGTTTTATTAAAATTTTCTTATGTAGTAGAATTTTATCAAATGTTTGGAATTATTGTCCTACTAGGGGGGGGGGGATGAATTCACTTTTAAACCATCTAAATTGTAAGCTTAAATTCCTAAATCTTCCAGAGATCTTGATGTATGGGAGGAGGGAAAGGGGGGGGTTGCATCTCAATAGCACAGAATAGCTGCATGTTGTGTCATAGTCTGCGATCGCCCATCCTTCTGCTTTTGGCGAAATTAGATAAGGAGGGGGGGGGGAGGTATAAACAATAGAACTATCTCAAGAATAAGAAATCATTATTTTTAAAGAATTATTTAACAAAGAACTTTATATTACATTATATTTTAAATACTATATTTACGTAAGAATATTTTATAATTGAATTTGTTTGAATCATCAATACTTTAATTGGAAAATGAAAAAAATACACTCCATTGTATCTTTCTTTTGTTTTATTGATGGATTTTTATCAGGTCAATTTTCTTTTCCCCAGCTGGCTGCTGATGACTGAGATTTAATTAAAGTTTTAAACTGCAAATAGAAATAATAATAATTAAACCAAGAACTAAACGATACTTTTTTCTTTTCCTTACTTATTAAAAAAAAAAAAAAAAAAAAAAAAAAAAAAAAAAAAAAAAAAAAAAAAAAAAAAACTTTTAACTATCCGATTGTGTTTAAATTTTCAGCAAATTCAAATAATAATAAATTAGGCAGCTTACCAAATTTCTATTAAAATACAATAAGTTTTCAGAAAATTAGAATCCCCCCCCCCAAAAAAAAAAAAAAAAAAAAAAAAAAAACTACTATCACTATCTTAATCTTGCATCTGATAATGAATGTTCTTAGCTATGCAGAAGAGATTCATTATTATGGTGGGTTGTGCTGCACTATAATACTATTTCACTAAAGAAAGTGAAATGAATCAATGATCTACCCTTTATGTTTTGTTCAACTTAATTTAGTTTTATGCTTAATATATTTTGAATCATACTAAAATACCCGTGCCTCTAATTTTTAAGAATTGATTGAACCCCCCACTGTTTTCGTCATATTGACAAATAATCCTGATTTTTAATTGTTTATATAATTTTACATGTATTTTTTTTAAGATAATTATTTTCTCTGTGAATTTTCCAAGTTTGTTTCAGATACAGCAATTATGCCCATTTAGAATTTTCTGAAAACTATATCTGTGACACATAAAATGTATATTATGTTTGGTTTAAATTGATATATTTATTATTAGTTAGATAAGTGGAATTTTAAATAAAGATTTTGATAAAACCCACTTGGGTTTTTTTCAAGGGTTTTTTCGGGTTGGGCAAAATCAAGCCAACCCTGAACCAAACAGGCTTTTAAAAATATTTTCAAAAAATTTAGTTAAATTTTATTTTTAACTGTTAATAAATAAAGATATCCCGGAAAATTAAGAAGGAGAATTATATTCAAATAAGAGAGACTACTTGTACATTTATGTATTTCCTGTTTGAAAAGTAACAACTAAGAAAATTAACTGTTAATGATGACATTCATAAGAACTGATAATGCACAAATGAGATCGTGAACATTGTTTTCTTTTTCAAAACTGGGTGTTTCTAAACAAACATAATGGAAGATAATGTGCAGCTTTCAGGGTAAAGGTGAAAATAAGCACTCGCCAGTCGCCATTCATCGATTAAACTTTAAAAACTGGCCAAATGCAGGATTTCCTGATTGCCCTTTTTCCCTAAATTTTGCGATTTTTCATCATCCATTCGACGAAATTCGTAATTTTTATGTACCCGTTCGAAGAAATTCATGGCTTTTATGTGCCCGTTCCAAGAAATTTACGATTTTCTGTGCATAATCAACAAAATTCATGATTTTTTACACAGCAATCGATAAAATGCATGATTTTTACGCATTCGATCGATGAAATTCATGATTTTTAGACGTTCGATCGATAAAATACATGATTTTTACATGCTCAGTTGATAAAATAAATTTTTTTTACACGCCTGGTCAACAAATTTCATTATTTTTATGCGTTCGGTCGATAAAATACATGATTTTTACACGCTCGGTTGATAGAATTAATTATTTTTACACGCTCGGTCAATGAATTTCATTATTTTTAAATGCTTGGTCAATAAAAATTCCTGAATTTTACATGCTCGGTCGATAAAATTCACAATTCTTACATGCTCGGCCGATAAAAATCATGATTTTTTCACGCTCGGTCGATAAAATTCATGATTTTTTTCACACTCGGTCGATAAAATTCATGATTTTTTCACACTCGGTCGATAAAATTCATGATTTTTTCACACTCGGTCGATAAAATTCATGATTTTTTCACGCTCAGTCGATAAAATTAATTATTTTTACACGCCCGGTCAACGAATTTCATTATTTTTACTCGTTCGGTCGATAAAATACATGATTTTTACATGCTCGGTTGATAAAATTAATTATTTTTACACGCCCGGTCAACGAATTTCATTATTTTTACTCGTTCGGTCGATAAAATACATGATTTTTACATGCTCGGTTAATAAAATTAATTATATTTACATGCCCGGTCAAGGAATTTCATTATTTTTACGCGTTCGATCAATGAAATTCATGATTTTTACAAGTTCAATCTACAAAATTAAGGATTTTTACGCGTTCGATCTGCGAAATTAAGGATTTTTTACGCGTTCGATCTACAAAATTCAGGATTTTTACGCGGTCGATCGACAAAATTCAGGATTTTTACGCAGTCGATCGACGAAATTCAGGATTTTTTAGAGTGTCAACAATACTCCAGATTGTAAAACATGCAATGGGGAGTTATGAGATGAAAAAAAAAGCAAAATATTAATTGGTTATTTTTTTAAACCAAAAACATTGGGAAGGAGGTGTCCATTAATGGCATATCTACATAGCTGCAACCTTGGCATAATCGTAATTGTGAGGGCCGCAAGATAGCAAAATTCCTAAACAGCGTAATTAAACTGGACACTGTAATAAAATATAATGTAATAAGATTTATTAAATTATAAAATAATACTTACATGAGATGTATCAACAAGTCTCTGTTCAACCACATTTTACTAGCAGCTAAGCTTCCACTCTGGAAGAGAAGAAAATCAATAACAACCCAATACAAAATGGCTTATAACTGAATATAAGAACATTTTATAAATTTATTTTAATTCACAGAAGAAGCTACAAAGTTTAATTAATCAAAGTTTAACTAAATTAATTAAAAAAGTTTTAAGACTATACTCTTTTTAAGTTATAACTTAAAGCTAAAGCACAGTTTGTTTTTTTCTGTAAAGGCTTCTTGTAAAAAGGTCTGGTTCATAAAATGGCAGTATCTGTGTTAAATATTATGTAAAATTGTTTTATAATTTAACTTTTAATACTTTAGTCTGAAATATAAAAATATTAGGCCAGCCGAATATTCGGTATACTTGTGGGCTGAATATTCAGTATTCGGCCAAAATCGCTATTCAGTGCATCCTTAGTTTATAGTAATTTAAATTTACTTTATAAGCTTTTAAAATTTTCGTAATTACATTTTAAAAGTTACAGATTACTAACTAATATGCTAAAACATATGTATCAACAATTATACATCCCAAGAAGGAAATCCATATACTGCGATATTTTTTAATATTCCTTTAGATTCCGGTTTCAGAGGTTTTATCAAATAAATACTTGACAAAGTTGATTACATAGTTAAATATTATGTACTTTATGATTAAAATAAGTTGGCTATTATTTACTTTGTGGAGGAGGAAGAGGGGAAGGGGATAAAAAAGTATGTTTACCGCCTGTGAACAAAAACAGCATTTTGGCCTTGAATGAGGGTTCCTGCAGTGGAGTTCCCCCCCCCCCCAACAAATTTTGACAAACAAAATCAAAGCATATTTTTATATATTTTAAATATTTTTTTAGTTTACTTTCAATTAATAACTCCAAAATAATATTCATCCACATTTACTTATTATAAACACATTATTTAATTTTATTGAATAATTTATTTATATTTAATAATAGAAGTTAAACTGTTTTGATTTAACTTGGTTATTAGGGTGGGTCGAAAAAACCGAAATTTATATAATCGAAACGTAATAGTGCGGAAAAGTTGCCATTGGTAATAAGGAATAAATTCACAAAATATTACACCAAATGGTTAATATCTTTTAAATATCTTTTACCGCCGCAAAGAGGGCAAAGTTTAAAAAAAATCGCTTTTTTTTTTTTTTAATTAAATTATCCAACCATACCAATACAATTTCTAATAGAATGCAAAAGCTACATCAAGATGTTAGTAATGTTCCAATAAAATGTCATTATGGTGAAATTATTTCTATTACCGCCACAGAGGCAGCCAAAATTTTTTTAAAAAACGGCAAAAATTTCAATTTTCCGTTTTTTACTTTTTTTTAAATTCATATTATATGTCTACTATTAAAAAAATTTACATTATGTCTAGTAATAACTAATAAATGTCTAGTAATTTTGATGATGGGGATTGCCAACCAAGGGCGAGAGGGGCCCGCCCCTCTTAAATTTTGGAAAAAAGGGCTTTTTGAAGAAATTTTTGCGATTTTATTGTAAATTTAAGGATTTTTTTAGTAGGAAGAAATCTTACATAAATTCCCCCTCAATTTTCACTTTTTCTCCCCCCTCCCAACAAAAAATCTCTAAAACATTCCGGAAAATCACTTCAAAAAACCCCTTTCTCTCAAATTTAGGGGGGGGAGGGGGGGGGACGGGCCTCTCTCGCCCCTGGTTCGCAATGCTCATGATCAAAATTACTACACATTTATAAGTTATTACAAGCTATAATGTAAATTTATTTAATTCTAGACATATAATAAAAGTTAAAAACTCTAGAAAAAACGAAAAATTGAAATTTTTGCCGTTTTTTTCAAAATTTTGACTGCCTCTGCAGCGGTAATAGAAATGATTTCGACCCACCCTATTGATTATGTCAGAAACTAAACAAATGTTTTGATTTATCGCTCAAGGTCAGAAATCTCATTTTTTAAATCAAAACATTTTAACTTATATTATTAAATATAAATAAATTAGCCAATAAAATTATAAATAATGTGTTTATAATAAGTAAATATGGATGAAAGGAAATGAGAAACAAAACAAATATGTCTTGATTTAAAAAACAAGATGGCACACAGCAGGTTAATCACAAAGCTGTTCCTTTATTACTTTATGCAGTTTAACCCTTAATTGCTGTCACAAAAACTGTTGCATACATACTGTGAGTGGTTTTGGTTTCCAAGACCGCTTGATTGAAAGATTAATAAAAAGCTCGAATAACTAATAAGATACTGCTTCTGTTCTAAACTTTATGTAGGGGAGTCCGGTACACAGTGGACCACTTTTCCAGTTAACATTTTTTTTCTCTTTAACAGACTGACCGATCTGTATGAAAATATTTTTGAATATTCCTTAAACCTTCTTACATCCATCATAATTTTCTCACAACATAGTTTTCAATACATTTTTCAAAAAAGAAAAAAAAAAATTATATACACTTGTGAAGTGGACCAGTGTACCCCGGAAGCGGGGTACAGTGGTCCACCCACCGTGGTACAGTGGACCACTATTAGGTATTATCTAAAATACAATATAAATCTATTTTTCATTAATCTAATTATTTTTTGTTGCCCCTTCACCCACAAAATAAAATAGTAATATAAATTTTGAAGCAAAAACAAAAAAATTATATTTTGAAAATAATAACAAATTAATACAGGAACAATTGCAATTTAGTTGAAGTTATTACTTAAGTACAAAAAAATCCGCTCACATTAAAATTTGCAAATTAAATTCTTAAGTACTTATGAGTAAGATTGAGCCTGGAATTTTCAAGAAATAATTTTGGGTCTGAGAGCAACATTAGGAAATCATTGAATCAACAGCAGATTCATCTACAGTTTCAGAAGAAATAAACTGATTTCCATTCAATTTGCGTCTCATAAATCTTACTTGAATAAAATCATCAACAATTAGACTACAGTTATATTTATCAAAGGCAGTAAATACAAAACAAAATATTTCTTACTATGTTAAATAAATTGTTATTTTTATTTGTTTACTTTATTTTACAGTTAAATCTACTTTAAAACAATCTTTCTTTATAGAAAATAAGCAATTATTAAATATTTTGAACATTTTGCATTACAGGAGCAGAGTGGATTGTGGACCACTGTACCCCATGTTGAAGTTCAATAAATAATCATATTAATATTGTTCATAGCTTTCTTTTAAACATATTAACTTTAAAGTAAAATAAAAACAAGTATCTTAGCTTTAGTCATATATTACAGATACAGAGGACAGTCAATTCTCAAATACTCATCATACATCACATGCAGATAGATTTTAAAAACCAAATTTTGAAGGGAAAACTTATGGGTATGTACAAACAAAACAAAAACACAATTTGATTATTTTTTTTTCTTAGAAGGACAGTAATTACTTGAACTTCATTTTTATAAACATGGGAAGACTTATTTTACTTTCTTTAATCATTGTTGAACGCTAAATTATACTTTGTGATAATTTAAGAAGTATTTTGTTTTGTTTATTTAAGGAGTTTAATTATCTCCTTGGAAACTTTTTAATTTCTATGGAGTTTCTAAGTAGTGTAAGGCGTCTGTATGACCCCTGCTATAGTTAAACTGAAAATCACAAGTTACTGTGAAAATTGATAAAAGCACTACCGCTAAAAGCAGCTAAAAGATTTTTTTTTTCCCCAAAAGCCGTAGCATTTAAGCCTAACATTTATAACTAGGATTAGGGTGGTTTTATTCCAAACAAACGTTCATTTACAATGTTTTTTAGAGAACATTACAACATAAAATTGAATAATTTACCTTTTTTTCTGTAAAATAGACAACATCAGGCGAGAAAAATTGGGTTAGAATCTTGTATATACAATTCTTGTTTACGCTTGCCTCATGTATCTCGACAACAGAAGGAAAGGCACCGCGCACGCGCAGATGGAAACTAATATATCCTCCACTCCTGTCGGCCTGTCACACTGTTCAAAAAATTAGCAGTTGGAATTTTATTTAATTAGTTTTAGAATATATGCTTTATGTAATTTAGATCATTTTCACTGTCTCTAGGAGATGTAGAATACCCCAACTGTGCATTTGAGAGGGGTAAAATTATAAAATTTCAAATCTTAAAAATTTAAATAAAAAAAATAAAAAAATTTAAATTTTTGAAAATTTACCGAGAAGAAAATTTTGAGATATTCCTCATTTAAGTTTGTAATTCTTAAAAACTTAAAATTTTAACAAAAGTTTTTTTTTTTTTTGAAAAAAAATTATTAAAAAAAAAATAATAATGTACAGTAAAATATGTGTTTTAAAGCTGTATTTTTCTTTATAATATCTATATAATATATACATATGTACATACGTCCAATTCAATGAGGGGGTTACCCCCCCCCCCATTGAATTATTATTAAAAAATGTTGAAAAAGAATTTAATCTTATATAATTAGTCAAATTGCAGGTCATAGAAGAACAGAAAGTGTGAAATATGTTTTATCCCCCCCCCAGCCCCACCTTCACATCCCTCGAGGGGGTGAGGGAGGAAAATATTGCTGGAAGGGGGGCACGAATCTGTGACGTTGAAGTGTTTCTTTTTAGGTAATATTGTATTCTCATAGGAAATACATGCACTTTTGAAAAAATTTACAGATTTGAATTGGCACCATTATGCATAGAAATAATCAAAACTTGGAATATAGAAATTTTTACATCTATAAAAAGTAAAGACTTTTGTGCATAAAAAATGCACACTTTTTGCGAACACGGAACAGGCAGTTATTTTATGTAAAAAATTTGCACAGTTTTTGAAAACAAAAAATATGCACTTTTTTGTATGCATAAAAACTGCATATAATGTGCACACAAAGTGTACACTTTTTGAAATATTCAAAAATATTCACTTTTTTGCACAAATTGTGCACAATTGAAACTTTTTTGCAAAAAAAGTGCAAACATTTTCTAGCTGGGGTGTGCTATTGCTTATAGGGTCATCTCAAAGAATTTCCACAAGCATGGCTTAGTGCACCATTTTATATTGTTTCTACACATTGTATGTGGAACCTATAAAAAATAAGTTAAAATGCATTTTATTTGTTTTTATTAATGTAAATATTTTATCCTAAGAAAGATTTATATGTACATTTAAAGCATAGAAAACAATACGTCAATGTGCATCAATTGCATTGTATTCAAAGGGTCATTTGTATGCATTTTAGAAAGTCAAAACATTGTATACATATTACAAATAAAGGAAATGAATTTAGTTTCTACTCCTTTATATACACACTCACATATATATATATATATATATATATATATATATATATATATATATACAGAGAGAGATAGAGATTTATATATAACTACGACAAAATGAATATTTTATATTAAATATATATATATAATAAAGTAAAAATTAAAAAAAAAACATTTCATGTAAAGTACAAATAATTTAACTTATGCTGATTTAAAGTTTTATCTATCTTTTTTCAAAAAATGAAAAATACTAAAACCACATGCCGAGGAAATATTTCTGTGCATCAATTTTCAATGGATCAAGCAACAGAAACTGGCATCGTGAAGATAAAACTTTATTGACTGTTTTGTTATATTTCCATACCGGACTATTTTTTTATGAATATGCAGAATGTATATCTTGCTTTGGTCTTTGAAATAAAGAGAAATAAGAAAATATTTTAAAAACTTAAGGGATTGCCACAACTTGTTAAACTCATTTGCAGTAGTACATATGTAAATATTTCTTTGTCTGAAATATTCACATACATTGGGAATAAATGTAATGCATTGTGATTAAATGTTTTGTAATATATTCCAGAGCCCTGTAATGTGACTTACAAAGTATATTTGTAGCACATCAAGTAGTTATCAAATATTTAGTTAATCTTAAAATTACGAGGCGTGTTTTTAAGGAAGGGCTGTTTTGTTGTATACACTAATATGTGGCGCGCGCACCGTAACGAGTGCTTGCGTCATGTCCCCCCATTTCTTGCGAACAACTTTGCTCAGTTGCAGCTGTGTAGGTAAGCTGCACGGTCTGTTCTGTGTCTTAAAAATGTTCAAGATTATCGAATCGCCCGCCCTGCGTGAAGTACGACCAAACCCTGCGAAATATACTCAGAGCGATTCAAAACAAAAGACGCGGCACGTTGACAGAGGGAATTTTGCTACTCCATGACAATGCAAGGCCTCACACCGCAGCTCAGACCCGAGCTTTATTGGACTCTTTTGGCTGGGAAGTTTTGGTCTATCCCACCTACAGCCCCAATCTTACGCCGAGCGATTTCCATCTTTCCCGCTATCTCAAACATCATTTTGGCGGCAACTACAACAACGATGACGAAGACCTGAAAACGGCCATGACCTCTTGGTTATCGGAGCAGGTGGCAAGTTTCTATGAAGAGGTTATACAAAATATAGTTGTAAGGTAGCATATGTGTTTAACCAAACTTGGCAGCTATGTTGAAAAAAAAGAGAAATTTATGTAGAATCTGAAAATAAATTTGGTTTTTGAAATTATCCTTTCGTTATGGTTTTTATTTTTAAACGGCCCTTACTTAAAAAACATCCCTCGTACATACTACAGCTCAAAAATCACTCTCAACAATTACCGATCATAATCAGTCCTCTAACAGAGGACTTTCAGTCTTGTGTGTAGTGCAATATATAGTCAATAACTTTCCGCAATTACATCAGCTATAGCGTGCCTAGAACCTGCGCCATAATCTCTAAATGTGTTTTTCTGTTTTTTTATAGTTTTAAAAATGTATACAATTGTGAATGAAAAAAAAAATACTTATGGAAATGTTCAAATTAATACTGGTTTGATTTTAAATTTGAAGTTTGCACATACAGCGTCTCTGAATTTTTTTTATTATAAGGTAATGAAATTATGTGTAGGAATATAACTAATCTATTATTGTTAAGAAAAATTAAGCATTTGTTTTTTGTTTTATTATGTCCACGCAAGAGTTTTACCGTTTGTTTATACATATTGAATGCCTTTATGGCTTTTAATAAGCTTTTCACTAGCCGATTTTAAAATTAAAAATGGTATATATTTATCCACCTGATGGGTATATATTAATCATTCCGAAGAGTTTATTTTTATGAAATAAATCTAAAAATGTCTGTGTCATATAGGTCGAAAATCTGGAAGTTTTGATATCGTAAAACATATTAATAACCTTAAAGATTAGAGAAAAAATATTTATTCTGCAAAATTTATTTCAACGCATAGATTTTAAATTAAATATAGAAAAATACTTAATAACATTATTTATTCAAATGAGCCGTTAAAAAAAAAAAAATATTAATTTATTTTTGGTAATAAGTTTTTGTTCAAATACATTCAAAGGTGAGGGATGTACGAATAACACTTTTCGCACTATCGATGTCCTAATCTCACAAATTGAATGCCCCTTGTTTACCCAATAGATTCATAATGAATGGTTTCTCGTTACAAATGAATTAACATAGATATTAGACACTAAAACTACTTTGCGGAACATTAATTGAGATTTACATTTCTTTTTCACTTAATATCGAATATATGTTATGTGTTCAATAAATCTGAAACTAAGAAGTATGGAGAATAATGAAATGTGTTATCAGTTTTTGGCTAACAAAAGTGTTTGAGTGACAAACAACTTATGTCGGAATAAAATAAATGTTAAATTCTGTGATGTAGATTTAGGTGACGAAACATTAAATGAATGTCACATTTGAATAATTCATTTATGAAAGGACACAAATATTGTTGATATTGATTACAGAGAGAAAAATAATTGTTATTAATTACAATGATACATTGCGTTTCAAAAGGCCGTCAATAGGAATTTGAAATATCTGCATGTTTTTTTAGCAAAGTAGAAGATACTTTTGAACACTGCCACGTGCAAATCTTGTGTATGTATTGTGATTGACTAAATAAATGTAATGATCGGAGTACAGTAGCAGGTTACAGAAACTTACGAGCAGTTTACATGTACTAGTGTACGTGAACACAGTGATTTTCCCAGAATAGTGTTCTATCGTTGTCGAAGTTTATTTTTCCAAGAAGAAACCGTTCAAACAAGTAAGGGGCCATTTTGTGAGACGCATATGCAATATTCAACTGAACAATTAACCAAATATTGCAGCAATTTCGAATTGATCGCACAAAAAGGTGATATCCCAAATCAAGATTTTGTGAATATGATTAAGGATGCAATTTCGTATGTAGTAGTTTAAACGAGGAGAATTAGAGTACCTACACTCTTATAAAACAAATAAATACGCTTTTTAAAACTTCGTTGTCATTCTTTTGTAATTTTACTAAAGTTTATTACAGGAAAACAACACGAAGAATAAGTATTATTTTTAACTAGTTAAATTTCATTTGAATAGAGTTTTAAACTATAAACATAAATTTCTATACAATATAGTAATTCACCCTTTTATTTGAATACGGAAACATTCATATTTTACACTGAAATCTATCTTTTTCAAATGATTTTGTTAACGATAATATACTGCTCAAAACAATTAGGGGAGTTCGGGGTTTTAACGAAATTACGCAAATACTCACACCGATAAGTAACGTAAAATAAAACATCCATAATTTAAAGCGTAGCAGAAAAAAAAGAAGAAAACTACATGCGCAAATCAAAGTTCATGGCGTCAAAAAACAGAAAAAGGGGATAAGTTCAGAAATCGGGACTTTACAGAAACGTCTGTTTCACTGTCTCAGTTGTGAAATTCAATTGCTCAGATTTCGATTTGAGAAAAAGTGGTTTGAAACTTCGCAACAACGTGATTTACTGGAATTCATGGCAATGCCTATTATTGGGAGATTTGAATCCGGACAAACACAATGAAGTGTAGCAAAGTGTCATTACAAGGCTGTGGAGTCGTTTCTAAGAAACAGAGAATGTTTGACGTCGACCAGGGTAAGGTCGGCCACATGCTACCACAACAACTGATAATAGATATATCCTGTTAAGAGATCTTCGAGACAGAACAGCCAAAGCTACTTAGCTGCAAAGAGAGTTACTCTTGGGAACAGGACAAAGGTGTGCAGCCAAACAGTCCGAAATAGGCTTCATCAGAGTTGTCTCTATGTATGTAGCTCAATGGTCTGTATTCCGTTGACCTCAGGCCACCGTGCGGACCGACGAAGGTGGGCGGCTGAACATCGAGATTGGAGGCAACGTGATTGGAGTCAAGTACTGTTTACAGACGAGTCCGGATTCAGTCTGGAGTGCTACACCCGACTTGTTTTGGTATTCAGGGAATGGGAGCCTCTAAATAACCCCACATTCGGTCGTGAAAGATCACATTACAGACGAGGTGGCTTGATGGTATGGGCTGGCATCTGCATAGGTGGACGTACTTGCATATCATTCGGAATGGCACTTTGACGGTCCAAAGGTATGTCGCGATACGGAGACCCCATATCGTACTTTACGCTGCAGCCAATGGTGATTCCTTTGTTTTCCTGCATGATAATTCCAGACCACATACAGTTCGTCTTGTGGAGAACATGCTTGACGCTGAAAAAATACAGCATATAGAATGTCCAGCATTCTCTCGTGATCTGAATTCAATCGAGCATGTTTGGGAAACACTCGGATGACGCATTGCAGCGAGAGCAAGGCTTCCTTTTACTGTTCGTGACTTGGAGATTGCAATTCTTGAGGAGTGGATCCGTATTCTCTATAGTCTTACCGATAACTTTATCGCACCAAGGAAAACAGGTGTTCAACAGTCTTAGCTGTTCGAGTGGACCACATGCCATATTAAATGTATTAAATGGGTTAAGATCTTTTCTAAATAATATATTTTTTATCATTTACATGTAACCAAATTGTTGTCCTAAACTATCCTTTCATGTTCTTTCCATCTTGTCAAAGCTCCCTTACCATATATTTGCGTCTTTTTTTCTGTATTGCGCATTGATACACGCGTATTCTCTATTTTATGGCCATGCATGGCTATCTCTCATGGTCCTCTTCACTTCTTTGCTTGCCTCCTTAATATTTTTGAGCAGTGTACTTGACAGCCAGACATCATATCATTCGAATGAGACAAATTCATGTCAGTATATCTTCCGTCACATTTCAGGAAAATAAGGAAACTAAATACAATTTGTAATCTTTTATCGTGAAAATAGATCAGAATGCAATCTAAATAATCTGTTACCTATAAAACATTTTTTTGTCAGTCGCGCTTAATTTCTTAAATATCAATTCAAGAACGTAAAAGCTTGATTGTAAAAGTATCTACTTGGCTTGTATTATATTTCGATGTAGTTTACTTCCACATAACACAAGAACTGGATATTATTTGATTTACTTTATTTTATCCGATTTCAGAACTAATCTTCACTAACTTTAAGAATTAACTTTAATAAATATAAGATTGGAACTAAGATAACAGTTATATAAATAAATCGGTCAAGTGCGAGTTAGTGCGAGTATAACTCGCACTCAACGGGTTCCTTACATTAAATTTATTAATTAATAAACTCCTCCTACTCCTAATGTTTTCATAATTTTAGTTTCAATGGTTGGGAAATAGGAGGTTTGGGTGTGGGGAGGGGGGGCATATTTCTTCAGTATACTTTCGACGACATCCCTGAATTTATAATACCTAAAATTAAAACAAATATATTTTTGAGTTCTATGTTACAAGATCTTTCGAACAATACTCTACACGATATATATATTTTTTTTTCAAGTAAAGGAAGGCCGAGCAAAGTGGTCAACCTACGGTTTTGCGATTTTTTTGTTACCTTTTAAAATACATATACATAACTGACAATTTGCATTGAACTAGAGTGACTACTTAGAAGTGTAAGGGTATTTATAATTTTTACGACATAAAAAGTGGAAGTGAGTATTTGGTTTGTTCCAAAAAAAGGTCGAAATGACCACTTTGCCCGTCTAGGTCGGGCAAAGTGTTCCCTCCATGGCCACTTTGCTCTACAGGTGTAAAAAGATTGAAAACACTATTTAAATGATTAGAACATTTTTATTGTCATAACCACAAACCAAGAAATTCCAGCTCTCTGGTGAAGTCATTGTATAGGTTGACTACTTTTTCCACCCTGGCCACTTTCCCCGGCCTTCCCCTAATTTAATTAATATCTCGGATAAATACCGACAATCTTTTCGAAAATCATTATATAATACCAATGGATGATTCAGCGTCGATATATACCTCGAGTGCCAGTCAACTCCTCGCTGACAGCCAGAAGAATAAAGTTTGTGTGTAAAGAAAAATGTGTTTTTCTCAAAAACTATGTTATCTTTCTAAATCGCTATAGTTTTCCTGCAATGTTTAAATAAACTCCTACTCCCCCTAATTTTTTATAAGTTTATTTTTAGTAAATTCGGAAATAAAGCGGTAGCGGGCATACTTTTGCATTGCATTTTCGACGATATCTCTGAAAATATAATGCCTAAAATTAAAACTAATACATTTTTCAGTACAATATTACAAGATCGTTTACACGATATCCCACATTACATAAAAAAAGAATTTTTATTCAAGTAACTTAATTAGCCCCCTAATTTATTTCCTAACCATATTTCTGAATGGCTAATACTCCGAAAAAATGTGAGTAAAAAAGCTATATAACTTTCCCAAGTTTGAACTTTCCACGTCCCATGGTTTAGGAGAAAAAAGGCTGTGATAGACACAGGAGGATATATTTAAATTTATGATACGGTTTTGTACTTGGAAAGTTGATGCTCGCTAAGAATATTCGTTTTGAAAAAATTCGATATTTTAAGGTTATATAATAAGAAAAAAAACAGTATTTCGTCTGAGACGCAAAATCATACCAAAACGTTTCGCAACGGATTTGGCTTAAATACTCGTACTTAAGACAAAGAAAACAATCATAACGATACAAAATACACCCTTTTATTTGTACCCGGAAAAATACATATGAAACAGTGAAATCTATCTTTGTCAGATTATTTTGTTAACGATCATACTTGACATCCAGTGATCTATCATATCATTCGAATGTGACAAATTCATATCAGTATATCTAGAGTTACGCTTCGGGAAAATAAGAAAACAAAATACAATTTATAATAATTTATCACGAAAATAGTCCAGAATACAAGGTAAAGAATCTGTTACCTATAAAACATTTTCATGTCAGTAGTGCCAAATTTCTTACAATAACAATTCAAGAATGTCAAAGTTTGATTGTAAAAGTATCTTCTTGGATTGTAGTTTATTTCGATATCAAGACAGACGAACTGAATATTATTTTTTATTTTATTTTATCTGCTTTAGAAACTAACCTTAACATTCTTTAAAAATTAATTTTAGCAAATATAAGATATAAATTAAAAAAAAAATTATACTAAAAAAATTCAATAAAAAGTGCACAAACGTATATATATATATTTTTTAATTTGTGGTGCAAATTTAGACGTGGAAAGCTGATGCTTGCTAAGAATATTCTATTTCTCAAATTTCGATTAATTAATGACAGAAATAAAAATAAAAATCATTGTTATATTGACACACAAAATCCCGAAGATACACATACAATTTTTTGGCAATGAATGATTACATATGACAAAGAAAGGAATCATAATGAAAGCAAATAAGAGGGTTATTCTGAAAGCGAGTTACGGAACGTTCTGTTCTATGCACCAAAAATATGGAGCTACTCTGCTCACGCGTTATCGCGTCCTAAATAAATAATGCGTGCGTCATAACATCACAGTTTATCAGATAGCAAACTGGCAAGCGTTAATGTTCTCGAATTATTTTTAAAGCAATTAAAACTCTCGTTGATTGCGAAATTGATTCTAAAATTTGGCGTAAATGCAAGGAATATTCAACCAATAAACGCGACGCACTGTTGTTGCGACGAATTAACGCTGCGATGAATTGTGCACGATGAATTTTTCCACGATGAATTGTGCGCGATGAATTGACACGACACCCTTGAGTACTGGTTGAAATGTATTTGGGATTTGGAAAGTTGAATGAAAGCAACAAAACTAAACGAAATATCGTAATTTTAGAGAAAGTGTAACATTTTACATTCTATGAAGGAGATCATACAATCGAACAATTAAACTAATAAAAGTTAACTATCTGAATATAAGCAACCGACGAAGATTTCGGATAAACAACAATCAAGAAAGAGAGCACTTAAGGTTTTGAAATGGATTGATATGAGCGACGCCTTTGACTCACACTCCTCTGGCCTCTTCCATCCGCATAAGCTAGTTTTGAACGGTTTCTTTGATCGCACGTGCCATCCTACAAAGATCGGACGTCTGTTATTGAAATTTTTTTAAATGTACATTGTTACATTAACGTTTTGCCATGTAGGTATTTAAAAGTGATGAAGGGATGGGTAGTTGTAATTAAACTCATCCGAGAAATTGACAAGAATCGTGGAAACGTGATTAATAATATTTGATTTAATTTGTGAATATATATATATATATATATATATATTCGTTTTTCTTTGGGGGTTTACGTGCTTATGTGGTTCAATTGAGGAGCCGTGACTGAACCAATACAAATTCGAGAAAAATTCTATGAGGTCATATGAGTGATGGGAAGGTTATAGTATAAATTTCACTATGAATGTCGAAGCGGCATTTGAACCTATTTTTGTTGAACGATTAGCGGATTACTGTAATATAGCAGAATAGTAATATTCACCTTTTCTTCAACATGAAAAAAATCTTGCGTGGTTACCATTTCAATAATGACGAGGAGGAAAACTCTACCGTACCACCGTCTAAAATGACAGGCAGCCACCTTCTTTGATGCTGACATTGAAACACTTTGTTACGACAGTTGCCATAAACTACCGGTTGAATATGAAAGAAAATAGTGTATCATGTTTCAATATTTAATAAATATATATATATGTGCCGACACCGGATTCTTATTATTTTAACACAGTCACGGAACGGACGTCCCAAATAACTTTTGTAATTTACAAATAGACGAACAAGAAAGAAAAATCATGCATCAGGCACAAATTATGAAACACTCTTGAACAATATTGGAATATTGTTAACAAATTTCGTATTTTTCATAAAATGAAATAAGATGTCTACGTTAATAGACGATTTAAAACTATATACAGCATAAAAAAAATCAATTTTGAGCAATATATGTCTGTATCCTATAATATATGGGAATGCTTTCGTGCAGCTTTCGTGCAGCTTTCGTGCATATTAGCTAGATAATATATACATAACACATGATACACTAAAATAAGTTGGTTAAAGATGCGACTACACCTAAAAAAGTATTTTAGGCAATTATCAATCAAATTCAGCCCTGTACCCGATGTATTTTGTGTATCTCTGTAAATCCTGTGCATCCCGTAATTTATAAAAAAATATTTTGTTGTGCGCATTAGTTATTCATATCAATTTCAGTATGTTTCAATTAATTTAATGTCATTGTAATGCGCTTAAAAATATTCACCCTATGTATCATAATGTAATCAAATTATTTTTGTGTTCCTGTAAATGAACTATAAACTCTATTTTGGAGAAACTCCACGGATAGCATTTGGCAATCCGGTATGGCGATGCATACTATTTACATCAATTTGAAGTATCAGAACAGGATTTAAATATATCGCAACCTAATTTCCCCATATACCCTGATGTAATAAAATTCGTTTATGTGTTTCTGTAAACGAAGTATAATAGGTAAATACTTCAACTCTAATGTAGAACATGCTATACTAAATTTCAATAACATGTATGATTATTTCGTTAATCTAAGTATATTTATAAGAGCGTAGCCATGTGGCCAAACAAACCAAAGTTATAAACAATTTTTAACAGTATTGGCTAGTGTTAAGGAGCGCATCATACAATTTGTAGTTGTGTGTTATCTATTAAAGAGCCTGTGTCACTTTTTTGATAGAACGCAAGATCATATCATCTGCTAGCCTACAGTAAATTCCAAAGGCAGCTTTACTTGAAGAACATATTACGCTCATAAAAGAGCCCTAAGCTATCTCTTTAGATTACGTCACTCCATTAAGTACATCAGCTGCAAATATTAGAAATGTAAAAGTAGACTTTTCAAGGAGCACAATATATCTATGGAGAACATAACGGCAGTCAGAGCAAATGGAACTAATGTTAACACAGGTTCCAAGGGAGGTGTGAAAAGAATGCCGGAATTGCATATGGTACATCCAGTACAGTGGTTAATAAGTATAATAATGCAAGCAAACTTCTTAATAACAAAATAAATTTAAGAGAAGCGCTTGGCCTTTCAAAAGAACTTTGTCTTTCTTCGCCAGGCGCCAAAAAAACGTGCTACCACTTGGAAGGTGGGGTCGTAACACGTGATTCTATCAATTTGTGACTCGTTTCGCTGCTGATATTTAACCATTCTTCTTAAGATATTGCTAAAGATCAGATGTGTTGGAAATTATCTTTTACCGTATTTCCATATCCAATATATGCCACAAATTCAATAGGATTGTGATCTGGGTCGCGTTTGAAATCGATGTTTTACATTATACAGCTACCATAACCACAAAACACAATAAAAAAAACCAACACGTATGCTTTCATAATGAGATTCTTTATTACCTATGACTCTAAACAAACTATTCAGCAATACCCTTTTTCATAGATTAGACAGTGCGGAAGTGAATTCTTTTATAAAAAAACATTTAAATACTTTTAATCTGCGCTACCGTAATAATATTATTTAACAGTTTTTTTTTTTTTTTTTTTTTTTTTTTTTTTTTTTAACAAAACATGTGATTTTATTTTTTTATTTTTAAATTTAGCTCTTTAATGTAAATATTCTTCTTTATTATAAATGTATCTCAAAACTGGAATTTTATACTTGCTGTTTATCTCAAATAAATATTAAACATTATCATGAAAGTAATAGATTTATTAACCTTTTAAACGCCGCTGTGTGTTCCAAGTATAAAAAATATTATTTCTTTGTGAAAATAAGATTTAAATGCATCTATTTAAACAATGCAAGAAGAAATTTCCCCCCAAAAAATTTTTATGTACGATTTCGGGTATGTTCCCGTTTGGGAACATTGGCGTGATTCATTAAGTTTTTACTATATATTTCAATACATTAAATTTTATGGTTCTTATGCTAGAATTTTATAAGTATGAATAATATTTGACAGATTTAATAACATTAAAAAAATGTTAAGTGAAATTCGTGTGTTGAATATTATACTTTATAAAAACAATCAAACACAAAGAAAGAATTAAATAATATATATGTGCATAGATATAAATAGAATTAGTAAAAATGTTTAAACCAACTATAGAAAAGCACAAATAACTACTTGAAAGTTAATGATAAAATAATTATATGTATTACAAATATTAACTACATTAAACTATAAATAATAATTATATAAAATACAAATTATCTTACCAAATTATTATTATTATTATTTTATAGTTTGCAGCACTGTCCGTGATAAGAGGGAAAACAGTGTTCATGCAGTCGCTTTTGGCATTCAAAGCACATTTTCCTTGTATTTTTCTGGCAAACTACACAGCGTCCTTGAAATGATGATACCAAATAGTGCGTATCTGACTGCCTTGCAGACTCTACTGGATGGGCACGTGGCCCTGGAATACAATGAATCTTGTGTTTCATTTGAAGTAAACTCAAAGTCACCTCTCTTCGAAAATTCAGGTGTGACAGTTCTGATGTTGAGTTGTGGTGTAATTCAGTATGTACAATCCATCCCGCAACAACAGCCATGTTTAGGGCATTGCTAAATAAGTTCCAGTACCACTTTTTGCTGCGGAACATAGGACGGTAACTTCCAAGAAGTCTGTCTAACAAATCAACTCCACCCATACCTTCGTTATCGCACTTTACAAGATGTGGCTGTGAAACATCTACCTTCTTTCTTTCTTTACGGCAAAATCGTTTTGCTTTACCCATAGGTTCATGAGTATCGTAATTTGACGCTATTGTAACAACTGAACTATCGTTCCATCGGCACATATAAACTTTTCCATCGCACTGAAAATCGTACTTTCCCCTCTCGCATTTGGACATTTTTTTAATGATTGCAAAGGACATTGTCCTGTTCTAGTATCCCGAATTGTACCAGTTGCTTTAAAATCTTTGTCTGATAAATCTGCCAAAAGTTTATAAGACGTGAAAAAATTATCAAAGTATATTTCGTGTTTTTTCGGATTTTCAATACACGATAAAAGTTCCCATACAACTCTTGATCCAAGAGGAATATTACTCCTTTCCGGACTTTTTCCACCGTAAATTTTCATTGCATATGGGTAACCATTATGCGAACAAAGCATCCAAATTTTGAAACCAAATCTTATAGGCTTACCTTTTATGAACATTTTTGCTGAATGATGACCATAGTATGGAACCATAGATTCATCAATGCTTAGTTTTCTGTGAAAGATTCCAAACTGCCGAAAATTTTTTTCAAGTTCTTGATAAAAGGGAGAAATTTTGCCCAATTTATCTCCTGCTTTCAAATCATTTGAATCTATAATATGAAAATATTTCTTTATTTTCCTAAATCGGGCTCTAGACATAACTGAAGCAACTATTGGAACGGACAAATCTTCATAAGTGCTCCAATATAAATCCTCACCAGTAACAGTATGGTAGACACTAAATAAGAGTAACCCAAAAAATTGCCCAATATCTTTTTCGTCTACATCAATATTTTCCCCTTTTTGCATTGCATACAGTTTTGTCATTTCTGATAAATGGGATAAATAATCCATCGGCAAAAATTTGTTGAAAATTTCAGCTGGCGATAAATTTGCTAATTCGGGAAACGATTCGCAAAGCTTCATATTACTTATGGTTTCTAAAGATTTTTTGAAAGATGCATTTTTATTCCAGTTCGGCTTCATATCTTCTTTCTTTGATAGTCTCTTTCTCTTCAAACTTGATTCAGTTTTTGATGTAGAAGGTACAGAAACAATCGTTTCATCATCTGATACATCAACTGATCTATGTGTAAAAACTTCTAATTGTCCGCATACATCTGCAGGCATAATTTTTTGAAATTCATTTTCATTTACATCTTCTTCATCTGTTATAGCACCACTTTCATCAGGAGGCAATTGGCAAATATCTATAACAGAATCAACTGAAGCATCTGAATCTGATAAAGAGTTAAAATATTCAATAGCTTCCTGTACTGTTAAAAATCTTTCACGATTAGCCATATCTATCAAAGAAGCAAAGTAAAAATATCGTTCTAGCTTCACCCTCTATTACTTACAAAATGACCGATGCAAAAAATTCAGAAAGAGAAAAGGAAAAAATAAATAAATAAAAGAACTGTGCGGGTGCTGAACCACGTGATCTATCTCAAAACTCTTACATACGATAAGAAAGTAAAAATTATTGCTAACAAATAGCACCCTTCGCGGGATACTTAGAAAAAGTCATAAACATCCTCAGTCCTGAGCAAAACAGTTGTTTGGACAAAACTCTCACCCCCGCACTAGTGAGGGAAGAGAGCAAGAGAAGGGGGGGAGTGGTGAAAAGGGTGTAAGTGGAATTCGAAAAGCCACTGACCTGCTTTTAAACACAGCAAAAGAGATTCAGTATAATTCTGAGACTCTCAATGTTACAAATTAGGAAAATAGATCAACAGTGCAAAGGATCGAATTCTGTATAGTGAATTACGCCAATGTTCCCGAACGGGAACAATAGAATTTGATATCTTATAGCAAACGCATTTTTATTGAAAACTGTTATTTAGCATGCTTATTCTTTAAAATGGACCTTATTTATCATAACTCTGAAATTTCTCGAATTTTGCATCTTTTAAAAATTTTATGTGAATTTTTTTAACAATCCTAGTAAAAATTGACAAAAAATGACTTTTTTACGAATTTTTTTAAGTTTAAATAATTATATAACATAAATAGTTTTAAGTCTAAAAAATAAATGTACTTTTGTTAATAAATAACAATTTTTGTAAGTCCATAGAAGCGAAACTTTTTTTTAAAATGAATTTTAAATTTGATGTTCCCGTTCGGGAGCATTGGCGTTTAAAAGGTTAAATTTAGTTCAACCAGGATCATCGAAAATTCCTTGTTAGTCAATATTCCTTTATTGTATGGCAAATATGTTTACATAGATTTTATGTGCACAGAAATATGTATGTGAGTACGTGCATATCTTATAAGATTGTTGTAAGAGTATAAGGTATCTGTAGGTATTGAAAATTGATGCAAGTATCTAAGATGAATGTAGGTAAGTATGTTATTAATAAAGTGTATGTAAACATTTAAATAATATATTAAAATACCGAATTCAACATGAAACTAACATAAAAAGTATAATGTGGTAATTAATCATATATCTTCTTGCACATGAATAAAATTTTGATTTATTAAAATATGTTTTAAATAAATTAAGATACTTAATTCCTAAATGAATAAACACTTAAAAGTTTAGAATAGTGATCTTATAAATATAACTTTTTATGCTACTGCTGAATTATTACACATATTTCGTAAACAGTCTGTCTTTAGTTGAAAAAATAAGATGCAGCTGTTTTTCTTTCTGTCCAATGCCAAAACGAATGGAGTTGAATTCGTCATTCGTTGTAATATCCTACTTTACATTTTATTTTGTATTTCAGTCACGTTTATCTCAACATCATTTGCGGTAACAAACATTCTAACTTGTTTCTACTGAAACAAAAAGACTTTTTACATGATAATGACAGCAACAATGGATTAAGTTGCATTTTAGGATTTTATATAAATTTTTATATAAAACATTTGTTTTTGTATTATATTTAGAAATAAATCCCAAAAACGTGTAGTTAGTATATATACTTATAATAATAATATGAATCTTGAAAATAACAGCAAATTATAAATATCTTGTTAATAATTTCACACGATCTAATAATAATAAATCATCAATAATAGAACAATGTGATTCAAAAGACACTTATGACGTGCCTTTTTACTACATAGTGCAAAGTAAAGTCTGAGTACAGTGAAAGATAATGTTAGACGAATTCTATATGTTAGAGTTATGGAACAGGTATCTACATATAAAAAAAATGCTATGCGCTATCATATAAAAATGACAAAAGCAGCTCTAGTGTCTAATTTTTGCAAGTTTTCGACTCTATAGAGTGAAAAGGCTATTATAGAAGTGTAGAATATCCTCGATTTATTATGATTTAGCGTCTTATACGGAAAAAATACCTTCTCTAGAAGCCTTGAAATGTACGTATTTCCATATCAATAACAGGGATTAAAATACCTGAGAATTATGTACAGAAGTGTAGCATAGTAAAGTAGATTCCCATTTACAAATAAATGTTACTCATGCAAGCAAGGTAAGACTTATTTAGATTAGAGAAACAAGATAAATATTAGGTTTGATCAACCACAATTTTTTTTCGGTAGCGTGGACATGTTTCTCCTACATTTACTTATTATAGGGAAAAAGTAATTTTTAAAAAAATATATCGTTTTATTTGCCGCCAGGAGCACAAGCATTTCAGCATTATACAAGTAACTCCTGAAATTCTTGAAATTATGCCCCATAATTCTTATATACAACCTCTGACAAAAAAAATCGGCGAATATTCCTGTAACGTTAACGTAGATAAAATATTAACGAAAGTTACCTTACTGTCCTTTGAAATAGTCACCTCCCATAACCATGCACCACTGAGATCTGCTACACATGTCCTGGAAACTTTGCAAGAAGTCTTCTTTTGGGATGGAGTTCAAAAGCTTCGTCACGTTTCGTTGGATGTCAGAAATATCGTCAAATCTCTTTCTTTTTAAAGCGAGTTTGAGTCGTGAGAATAGGAAGAAGTCTGGAGGATTAAAATCTGGCGAGTATGGTGGGTGTTCAATTTGCACCACCCCTTTTTTGCCAGGAACTGTTTGACGATATTGGCTGTGTGAGGGCGAGCATTGTCGTGAACAAAAAACCATGAACCTTGTTGTGCTTACTGCTGCCGTACCCTGCGTAGACGTTTCATGAAACGGGTCAAAATTACAATGTACCTTGCAGCTTTCATCGTCGTTCCCTCAGGTAGAAATTCCTAGGGGATAATGCCTTGACTATCAAAAAGGTGATGAGCATCGTTTTGGTGCGTGATTTTTCTGCTCTGACCTTTTTCCGACGAGGTGATGCAGGAGAAAGCCATTCCATGCTTTGTCGTTTCGTTTCAGGGTCGTCATACCTGAGACACCAGGACTCATCCTCAGTGACAATACAGTTCAAGAAATTTGGTGTCATATCCGACGTTTCGACAAAATCCTGTGAAGCTTCTAAACGTGCCTCCTTTTGATCGTCAGTCAAGTGATGTGGCACAAGACAACAACACGTTTTTCTCATCCATAAATTCTGGGTAACGATTTGTCGCATCGATTCAAGGTTAATCTGCAGTTCATCAGGAATCATGCGCACAGTTAATCGAGGATCTTTCGTGAGCAATTTCCTCGATTTCTCAATGTTTTCGTCACTGACGGATGTCGCCGGTCTTCCGCTACGGGGGTTTTTAGAAACCCTTTCCCGGCCTTCTCGAAAACGGGCGAACCATCAGTACACACACTTCATGGACAGTGCTTGATCTTCATAAACACGCACCAGCATCGCATGAGTTTCTTTCGGTGTCTTTCCAAACTTAAAACAAAACATAAATTGGTCTTTTGTTCGTTCATTTTCCTGTTCTCAGTTAAGCACCAACACACTAAACAAGCACTTTGTAAAACAAGTCTTACACGGAACACAAATGACGCTCAACTAAGCAACGGTGGGGGCAGATGGTCAACATCTGCCGCTACGAAGGTGCAGCGTTTTGTTTCGCCATTGTTGCCAGATCGGCCGTTCTGAATTCATTCACCGAAGTTTTTTGTCAGAGGTTGTATAAACGATTATATATCAGGAACGGAAAACGTTTTTTAAATAAAAAAAAACTGGAACTATACAAATTATCAATCAATTTTTTGAAGAATTTTTAGTAACATTATCTTGTTTATGTTATTTTTATGAATGGTGTCTTTCTGTGAATATCAATAGACGTATCATAAAACAAAAAACTCAAAGACTTTTTAAATACTTCTGCGCACCATCACGACATAAGCTATATAACCATTTATTTTGTGTTCAATTTTTACAAACCAAAGGTAATACAACAGAAAGTTTTACTTAATTTATTCATCGTTAAAAAAAAGTTATGATTCATATTATAATATAAATTACTTAACAAGAGAAAAAAATAATATATAATAATCCTTTATCTACATAACTACACATAGAAAATTACAGATATCGTATTTTAATTTACTTTACCTTTGAAAAGAAAAAAAATATATCCTTTATTTATCACTTACAGGATATAAATAACACAACAATAAAATCTCCATGACCTACATAAAATCATATGAAAATCTGAAAACGTGCAGTCATATTCTGTAAACAACACTGGCGGATTTTTTGGATTTGTTTTTTCCCGAAAAAAGTCTGGTATTAGCAATTTTTGAATTTTTTATTCTCCAAGATTCCTGGGTGTTCTTCATTGTTTCAAATTGTCAGCTCCCCAATAAAATCTCGAATTTTTCCATCAGTCCGATAAATGTAGGTGTATAGACATGGTACCATTACAACCCAGAACGTTTGCCTGGCATGTATTATGAAAAGGGAGAATACAGCATTTTTTTTTAGTATGAAAATAATGAAAGTTTTAAATGTTTCAATATTTTCTCTATCACAAAATTATTGCAATATCGCTTCGAGTGCTTCATTTAGTCACACAAACGTATCAACAAATCATTTTTATAGCATTATACTTATTATTGTCTGCAATTTAAAAAAAAATATAACGCTTGTAATCTCTAGATTCGTATAAAAACTTCCAAAAGTTTCCAATTTTGTAAATAATATAATTTTACACTGCTTCTAGTTATTTCATGATATATTTTTATCTGTTGCAATGTACTATGTCAATCTATAAAAAAAACAATCTGATGGACGTTAGTTTTTTTTATGATCACGTCATGAATCATCTTTTATAATTTATATTTTAGCTGCATTTTGTTTCCAGAGATATGTAATGTTATACCTTGTAAAAATTGATGAAACATTTAAATGTACCAAATATTTCCTCATTATCCGCCAACTATTTTAATAACATACATTAAAGAGTTTCCTTTGCCCGCACAAAAGAGTCATAAAGGTGTAATCTATATTGCTATCTAAATACACCTTTCATTAGATTTTATAGACATGACATGGTATAGAAATAGCTTCTCCAATGTAACATCTAGATAAAATAATAACATTAATAAAATGGCATTGCTTATAATTTTTCGGAAATAACACTAAATTTTAAATAATAATTTTTTATACTTGTTGTTTAAATAAACAATATTAAAATGTTAAATTCTCATAATAAATATAATTTTTGTGAGAAATAAAAAATGCAATTTATAAAATAAGGCAAAACAAATAAATACCAAATATTTTTGAAATATTTGTCAATCGAATATTTTCATTAATCATTCCCATGGGCAAAAACTTTTAATATCATCCAAAAGAATAACAATATAGCTATATTTATTATATTTATTGTATTTATATATTTATATATTTATATAGTATACTATATATTTATATATTTATATAGTATATTATATATTTATATATTTATATAGTATACTATATATTTATATATTTATATAGTATATTATATATTTATGAATTTATATTGTATATTATATATTTATATATTTATTATAGTTATATTTATATATTGCCATATAATCTCACTCAAATACAAACCTAAATGCGATCATACCGTACCACGTTGTTTTTCCTTTTAAGTTTTCTCTCGGCTCACAATATTTCAATGTTTTGCATAGGCTCACTGTTACAAGAATCTAGAAAATCTAGAAAATCTAGAAAATCATACATCAATTATCATATGATATAGAAGTCATCATAATCAATCATGTAAATACTGCAGCTCATATTTCATTCGTTCTGCAGATTGTCAAAACAATTGTTGGACAATCGTCGATATTACGTTTAATATTTTAATTTCGTTGCTTCATAAATGTTGTCAAACGTAACATGAAATACATGTGAATATATCTGCACAATACATTTCTGATATATTTAAACACATTCATCTAAATATTCAATTTTGTTATGTCATGCGATACTTCCTGAATACCACTACAAAAGATTAAATGTACAACCTTCGAAAGAATCATCATGTAAACATCAGCATGTCTTCTTATGTATGCAACAAAAGAAAACTGGAGCTCTATTCAGTATATTATATTATTGTATGATATATAAAATATTATAATTTGAATGTAATAGCTGAATCTCTTTCACCAGTACTTTTAGCTTGTATGCAAATACGCAAAAAAATATTGTTTATGGAATTCATTTAATTATGTTTCTTTTACGTTATATAAACTTACTATATTTTCATAGCCATGTAAATGGTTATAGATTGGAATGGGGAAATAAGCTTTAGAAATATATTCTGTATCATTAAGAATAATAAATCTATATATTTAATAAGTAATTTTAGAAGAAAACTGAAAAATATATCAAAATAACGTCTATAAAATGCGCAATAATATTTAATTATTGACCTGACAAAGTTACAGTATCTTCTCTAATGTGTAAGGAGACAAATGTTATTTTTAATTGAAAATTTTAATTTATTAGAAAAAAATTACAAGATTTAAGTTAAGACAGTCCAACAGAATATATTATTAAAATTCCATTTCAAAACTTTATTTTGCATTGAAGTATCATTCTAATTCAAAAGACTCTTCCTAATATTCAATTCGAAATAATCCAATTTCCAGTCAGTCAGGATATTGCTATTGAAATGTCACGTGGATTTTTTTCCCATTGACGTTATTTACATCAAAAAATAAATAAATAAATAAAATAAAATAAAAATAAATCTGCTTTTTATTCATTTTGTGAAATATTTCTGAAAATAACCTCATATGAAAAGTCCATACAAAAAATAAATAAATAAAAGGAACAAACAAACAAAGAAAATGAAAAAGTGCACATGCCTTTATTTACAGATAACTTACAAAAAAAAAAAAAAAAAAAAAAAAAAAAGGTATGATATATTTCGAAAAAATGTCTTTATTCGGAATACAAATACAAGATTTCAAACAAGTACAAAAATTCCCGTGCCTAGCAAAGATTATAAAACACTTTCCAAAACATCCAAAAAACCGTATCGAAACTTCACCGATAAATAATGTGACCGAAAATATGAAAGTAAACATTTTAGAAAACACGTAACCCATTGAAAAATACAGTTATTGAAATAATATTCCATTATCAAAAAAGTAGTTGGATTATTTTACACAGTCCTGTATACGATCTAGATTTGGATATATACTACATATTATAAGACTTTTGTACACACCACATATTAAGCTAAAACGTAAAAAAAAAAAAAAAAACTCATTCAGGTAAAAAATGGATAAGGCAACTTAAAACTCACTTCCAGCAATTGTCAACCATAAACGACAATATATGTTATTCTTTGCGTATCCTTGAATATGAATTTATTTATATTCCGCAAACTTCAATTAGTCTACTAAATATAGTTGAGCAGCAAAATGCGTAACACAATTAAAAACTACCCTTACGAAATTCACTCCCATATTTTCTAATTCTTACGAATTCCCTTGTGTAGCTCAGTATGTGATCAACCGAATTTATACACTCCACGTACTATGAAAAAAATTAGTTAAACTTAAAAACGCAAACCGATGTTGAAAACGCACTTATCACACGTAGGCTGTAGTTATAGAACCTATACTGTAACCGATATTTTTTGTGTGTCCCTGTAAATGAACAATAAACGAAATGCACACCATACTTTTAAGTGAGCAATTTATAGTGCACCACAGTAGTGCATATAAATTTCATTAAGTTTCAAATAATGAAACATCATTAAATTACACTGTAAACGACTTTTGCCGAATTTGCAGAATTCTTTTGTTTTACCCTGAAAATGAATAAAGATGCTTTGTATCCCATATTCTAAAAAATAATGTATTTCTGCGCTTCATAATCATATATAAATTTCATTATCTTTCAAATGATAAAGCAACATCAAAATGCACTTGAAACGTATTTTTTTCCATTGACTGTAATGTAATAGAATATTTGTGACTTTCCCTGTAAAAAAACTATAAACGCTACGCACTTCATCTTCAATAGGGATCATGCTATAGTAAACAACATTAACATACAAAAATTTCAGGTTAAATCTGAGTATATTTATGCAAATTAGAGCACGGACAGACGGCAGACAGACCGAAGTCATGAACACTTCTCAACTAAGTTGGAAAGTGTTAAAAAGGACCGTCTATATGATAATGAAAATGCCAATATATTTTTTTAAATGATGACTACCCCTTTTAGAGAAAATACCCAAGTTCCTTGGAACGAATCAGTCCGAAAGATAGTAAGGCTTATATACGAGTGTTATTAACATTTTCCAACCTAGTTGAAAAGTGTTTATGACTTCGGTATGTCTGGCCGGATGGCCGTCTGCCGTCTGGCCGTCTGGCCGTGCTCTAACTCCCGTAAATATGCTCGGATTGCCCTGCAATTTTTATATGTTATTGTCGTTATCTATAGCATGTTCCCTATTTCAACTGAAGTGTGTAGCACTTATAGTTTTTTTACAGGGGCACTCAAAAGAATTCCGTTACATTATGGTCTATGGGGAAAAATCATTTGCGGTTTATTTTAATGATGTTACACAAGTTCAAACACATTGTAACTGATATATATCACGAAAGTGCATTACAAGAAGCTTAATATGGGATAGGGTGTGCATAGCACTTATAGTTACTTTACAGGGACAGTGAAAATAATTCCGTTACATTACGTCTATGGAGAAAAATCGTTTGCGGTTTAATTAAATAATGTTTCACTATTTTAAGCGCATTGAAATTTATATATACATTACAAGAGGCTTACTACAGAATATTGTGTGCATGGCAGTCATCGTTCATTTACAGGGACACACAAAAGAATTATCTACTGTCTGTTAAAAATAATTCCTGGAAGTGTGTTTAAGTTGCTGCACGCGATTTTAAATTTTACTCATTTTTTGTCTATTACAAATTCTGCCCAAATTCTGATCCAAATTCTGCGGATAATATACAGGGCAGCACAAAAGTTCGCGAACACATTTCCGTTTATTGACAAAAACTCCAGAAGAAGAATTTTAAACTGTGCTACGCGTTTCCTAACTAAACTCAAATTTAGCACCCTATGTAGTATATATACAAATCTATAGATCATATACAGGGCTGAATAAAAGTATTCAGAAATTTTTCTGAATATTGTATATGTTTTAAATATATGTTGGAAATTCCTGAAATTACGTTTTTAAATATGTTATGCGTTTTCCAAATTGTAGATGTTATCTTTCAGCTTATTAAACGATAATGATTTATAAAATTATTTTGGAAGCGTTGGAAAGTGTTACATAATCTAATGTTGACGCATGATTTTTCGTTCTTGTTTTTAAAGTAATGTCCGTTTTGCAGTAGCAACTAAAAAAATAAAACAAGAACAAAAAATCATTCGGTAATCGTAGATTATGAAACACTTTCCCACACATGCAGAAAACTGTAACGAAACTTTACTGTCAAATACGTTGAAAGAAGGTATGTAAGTAAACAGTATAGGAAATATATAGCACATTTAAAACTCCAGTCTTATTAATTACCTTCCATAATCAAAAATGTAGTCGAATTATTTTGTGCAACTTTGTATATGATATATAGATTTGGATATATACAGCATAGCACGATAAAATTCAGTTCATTTAGAAAGTTCACATTTAGAAATTTTTGCCAATCGATGGAAATGAACTCGATATATTTTGTACAATCCTGTGTATTATTTAAAGACTTTTGTACACACCCCATATAAAGCTACAATTTAATTCAGGTAAAAAACGCGTATGGTAACTTAAAACGCACTTCCAGCAATTACCAACCATAAATGGAAATGTATCTTCTTATTTGCGTAGTCTTTTATATGAATTTATTTATTTTCCACAAACGTCTATAAGTCTACTAACTATAATTCAGAAGGAAAATGCGTAACACAATTAAAAACTACCTTAACCAATTAACTTGCATTGTCTGTAATACTTACAAATTCTTTTGTGTAGTCCTGTATATGTTCAAAGGAATTTATACCCACCGTGTACTATGCAAAAATTTAGTTAAACTTAAAAACGCAAACCAATGTATTATAAGTATACTGTAACCGATATATTTTGAGTGTCCCTGTCAACTAACAATAGACGCAATGCAAACCATACTTTCAAGTGAGCAATATATAGTTCACCTCAGTAATGCATATAAGTATCATTATGTTTGAATTAGTGAAACATCATTAAATTACACTGCAAACGATTTTTCCACGTAGAACAATTTGCAACAGCATGTACTTTTGCATTGTTTTGTTTGACCCGGTAAATGAATAATAAATCCTTTGCACTCCATATTCTACAAAAAGAATGTTTTAGATTTCATAGTTGTATATACATTTCCCCATGTTTGAAATAGCGTAGCATCATCAAAATGCCCTTGAAACGAATTTTTCCAATTGACTGTAATGTAACGAAATACATTTGACTGCCACTGTAAAAAAAAACTACACACATTATTTTCAATAGGAATCATGCTATAGTAAACAATAACATACAAAATTTGCAGCGCAATCCGAGTATATTTACACGAGTAGACGGTCAGACAAACCGAAGACATAAACACTTTTCAACTAGGTTGGAAAGTGTTAAAAACAAGACTGTTTAGAAAGCTTTATTTTTTACACGATCCTTCATACTTTTTTGACTTTTTCATATAGCCTCTATGTCTCTTGAAACATTTGTCGTAACGCCCTACGAGTTTTTGTAATCCTTTCTCGTAGAATGTCCCCGCTTGAGACGAAAGTCATAACTTAACCGCCGTTTCTATTCCGTCGTCAGTGTTAAATCGCTGGCTTCCGCGAACCGATTTCAAGTATCGGAAAAGTTACCATACGTAAAACAGTCACTCCGAGAAAGGTCAGGCCGTATGGAGGGTGCTGAAATTGATTCCACACAAAAGATTCGTTGGGAGATTGTGTTGAGCAGAAGTGTGTGTGCACTCATAACTTTGGGCCACACACCGCATTGATTTGCTGATGGATTGATCTGCTGAGTGACGGATGCCTGCTGTTGTCATGTTTGTCGCTGTCAAAAACCGTAATAAAGTCCGAATTCCACAGTCGGAGGGATGATGAATCGACGTGAACATGCCCAGCAGGCGTCTGTGGTAGCGCAAGGGATTCCGATAATCTGCGCACATGCACTTTGCTAGAAGCGTGCGATATTTGCATAGATATTTGGTGAAAGATCTTACTTTAAATATAGCCCTCGTATATTTTCTTAACTCTAAAGAGTGTGAAATAGAAACTTCGTTAGCAGTTTATCCAAAAATTTAAGATCTTTTTAAGATGCGTACCAGTATCACTCAATTAGTCACCAGAAAATGTATTAAAAAGCTATATTCATGCTTTGTTATGTGAACGAAAAAAAAACAGATATTGCTTGGACAGATGGAAAAAAACTATCAGTGTGAATTGAATAGATTCGTTTTTACATTGCTATTTTTTGTGAGAGGTGTTTTCTAGACATTGTTTTTGGTTTCTTTCTACGATCTTTTTTCTGTGTTTGCAAAATCAGAAAATGATGAGATGGTGTCTTTAACCGAAATGAAAAATTTCATTAAAATTTAATTTTCTAATAATTCTCTACTCTCTAATTTCTCTAAATGTAAAACTTCAGTTTATCTGCAAAACTAATTTTAAGAATGAGCTGTAAAAGACAAAGGAATGTTTTGGAACTCACTGTTTTTTTTTTTTTTAATATAGTGATAGTCCATATTTTTATATGGATTTATTCCTTTTTTTCATAGTTAAAATTTTTTTTTAAATTTCAAAAACACCTTGCTTAAGTGAGGTTCATTATGTTTTAAGGAAAAAAAAAAGAAAAAGCTTGAATAGGATGATTGTTTTGGATGATATGTGAAATTTATTAAGTGAATTTAACATTAGCATCATCATATCATTACCTTTCTAAATCTTTTAGAAATGTATATAATTGATACACTTTTCTATGCTGTTTTCATTCAAAGCATTCCAATATATTGTCAAATGTGAATTTATTATAAAAAATGATGCATTTTTTTTAATATGCAGAAAACCGTTATTTCTAGACAAATACAAAATTTCTAGACAAATACAAAACAAAGATATTATTCTAAATCTAATGACACCTTAGTTACTTTTTACTGAAAACAAGCTAAAAGTAAAGGCTGGTGTAGATAGTGATAGCACATTCAAACCATTAATCAACATGAACATATAAGTAAAGTAAAATAAAAAATTTGAAACTTTTACACTCAGAAAAAGGAATTGATTAAAACTACAAAACATTTTTGCTGAGTACATTTTGGTTGTTTTAGCAAAATTGGAGTAAAATTGAACCATTTTACTTCAATTAACGAAAAATTTTTGCTCACGATACAAATTTTTTTTTTGGAATTTCAAAAAAAAGTGGTTTTCAACAATTTTTTTTTGTTGATTCAATCAAAATTTCCATTGGCCTATATTTAAACAAAATTTTTGTTTAAATATAGGTCAATAAAAATTTTGTTTGAATCAACAAATTTTTTTTTTTTTTTTTTTTTTTTTTTTTTTTTTTTTTTTTTGCAATTCCAAAAAAAAAAAAAAATTGTATCGTCAGCAAAAATGTTTTATTAATTGAAGTAAAATGGTTCAATTTTACTCCAATTTTGCTAAAACAACAAAATGTACTCAAAAAATATGTTTTGTAGTTTTAATCAGTTTCTTTTTCTGAGTGTATTTTCTTAAGAATAAGGCGTTTTGCATTTTATTATTCATATTGTATTCTCTGAAATTAATCTAACCTCATCATAATCTTTCTTTTACGCTTGATTAAATGTTTTTGTTTTTGCCTGAGAGAAGCAGATGAAGAAGATTTGCGAACCAAATTTATCCTAAGTATTTATTATCCAAATTTTTATGGAAATTGAAGATTTATAGTGCCATAGTTTAACAAACGAGAATAAATTAAATACATATTAAAAGTAAATTAATCTATCGTAAAATATAAGACAAATTTATTTTCGGACTTTTATACTTTTCATAAATATTCATTACAGAATTGCAAGTCGCGATAATAAATGGACGATGTTAAAATTATTTTCTGAATTTGAGATACTTGTGATTTAAACATTTGTTTTGTACAATAATTAATATCTTTTAAAATCCAATTTATATGAATAAAATTTCTAAATTTCTGCCATTCAGATACAAAAAAAAAAAAAAAAAAGAAAAAAAAAATACGCACAAACCAATGCGTAATCATTAGTTTTTGCAGTTTATTAAAAATTTATATGCAATGATTTTATTCTAGCTTTATAGCTATTTAACTCAGAAAAAAACCAATTGAAGTATGTTCCATACAGACTAGATATTTAATTTTTGAAAACTTCATCTTCTTTAATAAATATAAATCATTTTACACTTAGTGATTCAAATATGCAAATCCTAAAATGAAATAGTTTTATGGAAAATGTATTATATTATTTACCATAATGTGCATTAACAATTTTTAAAGATAAAATTAATTTAATTATCTTTTCCAAAATCGGCATATCAGTATATTTAATGGGTTTTATTATAACGCTTTAAAGTATTTCTTCACACACATATTTTAGGAAGAATGTTATAAGTATAATTAGAATAAATATTCCCGTTTAAGGATAATGCATTCTGGAAAATGTTATATAAACAGAAAAAAAATTGTTAATGTATTAATGGATTTCGGTTTCGTAATCAAAATAATAATCTGAAACTGTTATATGTATATATATATATATATATATATATATAGTAATCGATTTCGGTTTCGTAAGCAAAATAATAATCTGAAACTATTATATACAGGGTGTATCTGAAATGCTTCAACAAACTTAGAGGATGATAGTACTCATGAAGACGTACACAAAATGCAATGGAACATGGGGTCGCAAATGACGTTTAACCCTTTCAGGGACAGTGGTATGTTTATGAAACCATTTAATTTTAATTCCAAAACGCCACAATGGCACCAGAATTTTGCTGAAATCTTTTCCATTTAATATGTAAGTGAAATATAGCCTTTTTCATATTTACAAACAATTTTTTTGTAAATTCCGGTGCCAGTTATTTATTTAAACAATTTAGTACCAAAAGTACTTTTCCCCTGAAAGGCTTAAAGGATAAAATTCGAGAAAATGCGTCTGGAAATGGACAAACTTAGTCAAGAAAGAAATACTCCAGAAAATTACTTATTGCACAGAATAGGTACAACACAGCTCGTGATGTCCAGCGAAAGCAAATATTTTACAACAATTGTTCAAAGGGTCGACCGCAAACATTATTACACATAGCGTGTCCGCCAGTCGTTGCTCTGTATGCTCCAGATGTACTCTGTGTAATAATGTCCGCGGTCGACACTTTGAACAATTGTTGTAAAATATTTGTTTTCTGTTTGTGTATCACGAGCTGTGTTGTACCTATTCTGTGCAATAAATAATTTTCTGGAGTGTTTCTTTCTTGTCTCAGTTTGTCCATTTCCAGACGCATTTTCTCGATTTTCATCCTTTAAACGTCATTTGCGACCCCATGTTCCATTGCATTTTTTGTTCGTCTTCATGAGTACTATCATCCCTCTAAGTTTGTTGAAGCATTTCAGATACACCCTGTATATATATATATATATATATGTGTGTGTGTGTGTGTGTGTATACATAAAGTGATATATATACAGGGTATCCGAAAAGTCTAGAAACGATTGAATAACTCAGTGCAGTAAAATGCAGTGAGAATAGTTTCCACTGAAAAATCTGGAAACCATTGAATAACTTGATAACTATACACGGATTGAAAAAAGGAAAAATACGTGTTCAATATTTTTGAAAAATGTACTTAGAGATATCAAAATTGACCCCACCTTGAAGAGGAGATAACATTAAAATCTTAAATAAGAAACATGCCCCTTTTTCTATTGCAGATTTAGATTCTACGGGAGAAAAAAACTTAAATTATGTATTTAACATTTTCTTTGGATCATCGAAGCTGGCACTGCAATCGTGTAAAATGCAGTTAGAATCGTTTTGCGTGAATGAAATCCTCTTTTATGATGAATATCAATTAAAAAGTAAATAACAAGTAAACAGAAAATGTTATATTTTCTGCAACCGTCGAGGGAGAATTGGGATCACTGGTTAAATGAATATGCACTATTTTCAGCGCTACCAAAGATTAATGACGTGGCCATAGTAGCTTCCTGAGTCACTTTGTCCCTCTGAATTCGATGAACAGGGTAAGTATAATTAAATTATACATTAATAAAACTGTAAAAAAAGAACCACTTGTCAGAATGATCTGAAAATACTCGAAGAAGAGGGAAACGGTGTGGCATAAGAAAACATAGTTGTAAATTTTAGCAATAAATGGCACTTAACTCAACAAAACGTAAGTGGGTTCGTCTACCACTGACATTGGAATCCCAATGCGACGGTAACACCGTTAATTGCAGATTAAACAAACTGTACTATTCAATGTGCAAGACTGTATCGATTTTTTACTGAAACAATGACTTTCAACTCATTCAGCAGCATTCTTATTGAAAACTCCCACCACCACGACTAGGTGATGCCACATTGCATAGGACAAATTTGGTTTTTAATTGTCCTGAGGCCAAAAAACGCAGATAAAGCAACAATGAAATCGGTTTTTATTTTTTATTTTTGAGGCCAAAAACAGTAGAAAAAGCAACAATGAAAGTGGTTTTTAATATTCCTGGAGGTCTAAAAACGCGGAAAAATCTGCAATTAACTCGGTTTTTAATTGTCCTTCGGCCACAAACCGCAGAAACACAAAAAAATAAATTGTTTTTTAATTTTCTTCAGGCCAAAAAACAAAGAAAAAGGAACAATGAAATCGGCTTTTAACTGTCACGAGACTTAATGTTTATATACTGTCCATTGCTCAAGCGATGTCACGTGAAAGGTCTGACTTTGAGCGTCGTGTGATCTATGATGTAAAACATATCGGTGCAATCCTACGGATACTGTTGACAGACATCTGATGTGCCCATGAAAGAATATACAGCAAAAATCAAACGTAGTAATGTTCAGTGCTGATAAAGGAAGTCGTTAGGAAGAAAAAAAATATTTGAGAAGAACTATTCAAATATACAGGGTGACAATTATTGAACTATATGAAATTAAACCGTCATAATTTCTGAACGGTTTGCGTGATGAAGTTCAAACTTCGTGGTTGGTAACAGGGCATGATGGGAATTTGTGTGCGCATGCGCACGCAACTTGTTGCTGTCGGCCATTTGCAAGTGAAAATGTAACGGTACAGCGTGCCTGAGTGTATATCGCTTGTGAAGGCCTACTATGCGAGCAATAACAGCCCGATTGCGGCTCAAAGGCAGTTTGTGATCGAGTACAAGCTGAAAACAACCGGTCCAAGTGTGCTAACAATCAAGAATTTGATTCGCAAGACTGAGAGAACTGGTAGTGTTTGTGAGGACAGTGTTGGCAATGTCGGTTCGACCCCATCCAACCAAGACAGTTTTTGATGTCCTGGAGGATCACTTAGGGGACCGCATTATGGCTCTGGGGTACACAGAGGCCACTGGAATGGGACTCGCTTGGCCGCCATATTCTCCGGATCTGAACACATGTGACGCATTTTTGTGGGACTACACTATAGACAATGTGTACAGAAATAACGCCAAAACCATTGCTGAGCTAAAAACCACCATTCAGGAGGTCATCGACAACATCGATGTTCCGACACTTCAGCGGGTCATGCAGAATTTTGCTATTCTTCTGCGCCACAACATAGCCAATGATGGCAGCCGCATTGAACATGTCATAACCTAAATCCGAATATCTGTAGTGACGTTTACATGCTGAATAAAGTTTGTGCACAAAAAAATTAAGTTTTATTTCATATAGTTCAATAATTGTCACCCTGTATGAGATGAAATATTAATATTTATGCAAAACATACTTTAATTAATATTTTACATAAAGCTCTCCAAAAGTACAAAAATAGTTTTATGTTTTTGAATGACGATGCTAAAATTATACTTTAAATTATTTCTCCATATATTCTAGCAAAAATTCTAAAAGTATAATTAAAATAAATGTTCCAATTTAAGGATAATGCATTCTAGAAAATGTTAGACAAATAAAATTAAATAAACTCGTTAATGGTTTAATCGATTTCGGTCTCGCTGTGTCTCGTTAGAAAAATATTAATCTGAAAAATATTAAATACATATATATATTATGTACATATATAAATTATATCTTATTTAATAAACTATGTATGTGTATCTACTTACGCATTATATATATATAATATAATAATAAATATAATAATAATGACTTATATGTGTAATTTGTTATTGTATTTTGTATCCATATATATATATAGAAAGAGAGAGAGAGAGAGAGAGATAGTATATATTTTAAATAATCCATATTGTTTATCATTTGATTTACTTTTCAAACTAAAGTTACAGTTGTACGAGGGTAAGTCATTAAGTAAGACACAAAAGATAATTAAATAATAACTTGGAATGATATTCACTTTTAAACTATTTTTATTTCTCAACATCTTCTCCACCAATATTTATGCACTTATATCACCGTTTTATCAGTGGCCAAGCACCAGCTGCATACAATTCTTTGGGTTTCTGTCTCAGCGACATTAGGACTTCAAGTTGAACCTTTTCATCATCTGTGAACATCATCTTGCAACTTCTTCAACATCTACCATACAACTTCGACTTAGCCCCAAGCGATTTTCATCTGTTTAGTCCACTAAAAAAACATCTCCAAAGCAAGATGATGTTCACAGATGATGAAAAGGTTCAACTTGAAGTCCTAATGTGGCTGAGACAACATCCCAAAGAACTGTATGCAACTGGTGTTGGGGCACTAATAAAACGGTGATATAAGAGCATAAACATTGGTGGAGAATATGTTAAGAAATAAAAATAGCTTTGAAGTGAATATCATTGTAAGTTATTATTTAATTATCTTTTGTGACTTCCTTAAGGACTGTCCCTCTTAATTTCCCCATGTCACACTTCCACTGTATAGTTGTCCCAGTCCAGCTCTCCCAGATTTTCCTTGTTAAAATTATTTTTGTTTCACAGGACTAATATTTTATTTCCTTAGTATGCGATGTAAGATTTTGGAGCCATTTTCGGTATCTTATTATTATTTTTTCCTATTCACGGTTACGTAGCGCTCTCATGTTAAATCATTGCCTGGCGCCTGTTTCTGAATGGCGGTTATTGCTTTTCTATGTTTTTTTTTTTTTTTACTTACCAGCCATTAAAACATTATTCAAGCCCTCAGAAAAGCTTTTTTTCCGTTTTCTTTTTTAGTACTTTTTATCTGCAGGCCAAATCGCTTTTGGGAAATAATGTTGTTTTATTAGAATTTTCGTATCAACCGTAATATATCTTAAAGACGTATCAAGTGCAGTATTAATAGAAATATAGTTGTTAAGTTGCATTATGCTGTGTATGTCCAATAAAAATAATTAACCTACATAATAACTTATCATTAAACAAATTAATCTGTATGAGAAGGTAAGCCTAGCCTAGCACTATTCTCGACATGTGACTGGTAAACAGATTATTGGATATTTCACATTAATAAGAATCTGACTGCGATTTTTTTAGTTCGATGGCAATGTATGTCTCACAATGATTTAGTTAACTCCACCATTGAAAACTAGTCGTTTGGGGCCACCGCAATACTTACCCATCACGGATACTCATAATATAAAATATGAAAATAAACATGTGTAAACTATTTATAAAATGAATTGCAATTCGAATAAAATCGTGGCTTGGTGACGTCATAAACTTTAAATTCTATATTACTGAATTGCGTAAAAGAAACAACCTTATAATTCCAAAAATGATAATTATATTAACTAACACTTTACTGACTCGGATTACGCGTTTCATTTCCAATTAAAATATATCTTTGAATTAAAATTTGAATGAAATACAGATTCAGGAATTATATCATAAGGGGGGGGGGGGTTGAAGGTTTCAATAAAACCGTAAGAAAAAGTGTCTTTCCAGCCTCTCTGGCAGCTAAACTACGATACTGTGCTAAAAATTGGCTCAAGTTTTTTGTTAGTTTCAAATTAGATTTAAAATAGATTAATGTATCCCATTTATTTAAAAAAAATAATAACATATAAGTGATTACAAGTATTTCATTTGAAGTAAATCTATAAAACCTAATTAAAATTATAAGAATACTAGCTGACCCGCCCGGCGTTGCCCGAGCCCGTGAAATAAACTCAAATCTTTTAAAAAACGAAACTCTGGACAAGGTCTTCGATGGCTTCGACACCGTATACCGGGCAGGCTCGCACGCTCCGGAAAATCTTTTATTTCCCCCTTCCACCGCCAGAGGAGCAACCTCTTTCGGAAAGAACCTCTAAGACAGGTCAACATTGCCTACGGTACTGTATAGTAGGTCTGCGACAAAATCGAGCTGGTTTCGAGAAGATGGGAACATTATAAGCCGTGTTATTGAAATAAGGCACAATTAGAGAAAATAATCATGAGTGAGGTGTCGGGTGAAGGGGATGTTCAAGTATCCTTCAGAAAATGACTAATTAGGAGGACTACGCTGCATCTTTAAAAATTCGTTCGTTTGCTTAAGCTAGGAACTTAATTACAAATTTGCCTTAAACTATTATTCGGAAATAGTGGTAACCGCTACTCATAAATTTACTTTAGTGTTATAGAAGGTGACTATTAAGTTAATTATAATGTTTGGAATCAGTTGCGTTGAAATCGGAAAGATAGTTGCGGAGATACTGAAACGGGGCATAGTTAGAGAAAAAACTTTAAAGGAGGGGCCGGGGGGGGAGGGGATGTTCAAGTTCCCTTCAGGAAATGATTAATTAGGAGGATCACTATGCATCTTTAAAAATTCGTTCGTTTGGTTAAGCTAGAAACTTAATTACAAATTTGGCTTAAACTATTATTCGGAAATAATGGTAGCCTCTACTCATAAATTTATTTTAATGTTATAAAGGGTATCTATTAAGTTAAAAATAATGTTTGGAATCACTTGCGTTCAAATCAGAAAGATAGTTGCTTAGGTATGGAAACGGGGCATAGTTAGGTAAAAAACCTTGAAAGAGGGGTAGGGGGGTAGGGGATGTTCAAGTGCCGTTCAGCAAATGACTAATTAGGACGACCACTATGCATCTTTAAAAATCCGTTCGTTTAGTTAAGCTAGGAACTTAATTAGAAATTTGGCTTAAACTATTATTCAGAAATAGTGGTAACCGCTACTCATAAATTTAGTTTAATGTTATAAAGGCTGACGATTAAGTAAATTATAATGTTTGGAATCACTTGCGTTGAAATCGGAAAGATATTTGCTGAGATATGGAAACGGGGAATAGTTAGAGAAAACTTTGAAGGAGGGCCCCGGAGGGGGGGGGGGGCGAATGTTCAAGTGACCTTCAGCAAATAAGTAATTAGGAGGATCACTATAAATCTTTAAAGATTGATTCCTTTGGTTAAGCTAGGAACATAATTTGAAAATTGGCTTAGGCTATTATTCGGAAATACTGGTAATTGCTTTTTAGAAATACACCTTGAAGCAATGAATGCTGATTTTTACGATAATTTAGTAAAAATGGAACTAAATGGAGAAGTTCGGAACATTATTACTAAAATATTACAAACTGAGATTTAAAATAGCGGTATTCTGTATATAAAACAACATTTACACGCTACGGGTGAAGCTAAAAATGTTAAAATTGTTAAATGTAATTAGACCCCTACCCCACACCATTCCCGCAAATATATAACAAATAATCTGTTAAATATAGTTTTCTCTATCATAGTGATATATGTCCTGTTTTAAAAAAACCTTAAACTGAGATAATTATAATGAAGAAAAACGTGCCAGGAAATGTCTTAAACATAGGTGGCGTTTGGGTACTTTGCCGTGAGTAGATGGCGTTACATTAGCTTGGCTAACATTAGCTATATGCAGATAACAGCAATCCATGTCGCACTATTTCGTTATAAATCCTTATCTATGCATCGCTACTCTGATTTATTTAATGTGTTCTGAGAAGATATTCTACACAACCAACCAACCGATGAAAAAAAGCGTATTTTTAATGAGAGTTCTTTGTGCATTTTAATTAATATTTCAGAAAGTAACTAAAATATTAAAATTCTGATGTAATGTTGCACCAGGAGAGGATTTGGACTACCTAAATCTAAATTTCCAGCCTTCTAGGTGGTCTAGATTTTCCTAGCCATCGCCAACAGACACACACACAGACACACACACACATACACACACACACACACACACAGAGATACACACACAGAGCGAAACTTTCTTTTATTAGAATAGATAACATAATACTAATTTAATACAAGTGTAGTTTAGTATTCAAATCTATTTAAGTAATAATTCTAAATTATTCTTGTTACTATTTTTCTTAATTAAGTGATGAAAAAAAATTGTGTTTTTTAAATCAATTTTTTTAAGTGGAGTGGGTATTTTTTTTTTTTTTTTTTTTTTTTTTTTTTTTACTGGCGACTAAAATTTTTTGCTAGCTACCACATTTTATTAAATTTGTAAAATCCTGCACATGAATATCATTAAAAGTTGTTATTCATCCTTTAAAAACCGAGGATGCATAAAATGTTCCGCTCCTGTCTTTATGTTACACCGCCTGTCTCTTTAAAGGTTAAAAATGTTAAGGTTGCGCTATGGAAACTGTGACAGTATTTAGCTTTATCTCTATCCTAATTACTCAATTTTCTACATACTATTATTCCGAAATTTCTATACATAAAAAATCCGATTACTAAAGAACTGTCACTATCTGATAACGCGCCTTCTACTCATGCATCTTCCAATGTAATTATATGTCCAGACATGGCCCAATCTAAAGTTTAGTACGTTGTCACTTGCCTCAAATGTGTTATTTTTTATTGCGGTAGGTATGTGTAACAATTATAACCTCGATAACCATATTGCTTTTCATTTTATGTGCTTGTTCATTTCTATACTAGGCATGGAAATGGTATTCCATTTGCACAAATATAACATTCACGCAATACCATGTACACACCAAAAAAATGAATTATTTTAATAAGGGACCTACATAGTAGTCAGTATTGTAGTAAGTATGTTATTTGTATACTTCTGGAAAATGCATGTTGGTTTCCCTATCCTTTAATTTTGGTATTTCTGTTTTATTTTCTCTTATTTTCTTTTTTTCTTTCTTTCTTTATTTTATTTGCTTTTAAACAAATTCCACATCCTGACAATATTTTTAGTGTAATTGTCACTTCTATATAATTTTTATTTATTTATTATTATTATTATTATTATCCTTTATACGAAATTTTGCAGACATTGTATATGATATATAAGTACGTTTTAATTTACAATAATGATAAAGAGAAAGTTTTATCTAATGTTTGATACATTTTAACATGTTAAATGTTTTCTTTACTTAAGTAAAGCGCTTTGCAATTGATATGTTTATTAGTTTATATAACAATAAAATGATCTTCACTAAATAACTTATATAAGAAAAATTTTGAATTCTCTAAATACAATATCATTAATGTTGTTTTTTTTTTCTAAAATATATTATTTTCATTTTGTAACATTCCACAATTTTTTAAATAGAAATTTTCCTTTTCCATGTAAGAAATTACTTGTATTGAATATAAGAACTTAATGCAGATTATACTCCAAGGAGTGTTTTGAATGTTACAGATGCCACGAAATGTAAAGCCAGGAAGTGTGAAAGTGAAGAATGTCACATATGTTTATTAACAAGAAAAGAATCGTTCACCGAATGGAACAGAAATTAGATTAGTTCTCATCAAGATTAATTTTCGTCACGTTCTATTTCACACGCAAATAGAAGTAGTAAGAAATAAACCGTTTTTCCTGCAAAAAAATGAAAACTTTTACTTATTTTAACGATAATATTTTCATAGAGTTCACTGTATACATTTGCTGAAAAGGTTAAAAACCTGCTATTTAAAAAGAAATATAATTTTCATATCTCAGTTCAAAGATTTATAATATGCTACTAGAAGAAAAGTAGAGTAGAGTGACATATCCGCTAGAATATATATTGTTTCGAAATCACATTCGTTAACCAAAATCTTCGTTGAGCGAAATGGGATTCCGTGTATAATTAAATGTAACGCGACTGCGTTTTATTGCAACTAATAAAGCATTTAATAACATTCGCACATGCAATAAAAATTTCGTTAGCTGAAGTATTCTTTAGCGAATGCGTTGTTCTGAGAGTGTACCTATTGGCTATTTCTTGCAATATGTTAGTCAACGAACTTACAAAATCGTATGCAGTACTCAGACGTCTGATGGCATGCGGAGTGTACTAACGTAGTCAGAAAGATTATAATCAGTTGTGTTTAGTAGACATTACACTCCCAGAGATTTTGAAATAATGCGCGGATCGTGACCTCAGTGTTTGGAAGTAGGGATATATCGATGATATGTTTAGATACACCACATCGATTTTTGTCGGCCGCAGATACTCGTCCCTCTGTAAAGCGCGTTCATCATTGATTTGCCTTTGTCAAGAACAGACGACATTCTATTCTAAAATAGCCTTGGTATCCACCGACGAATTTCGGGAGATTCGAGATCACAGGCCGCGTGCTATTCCAGTCTTCATCCCTGTATGTACTGTTATACAATGTCGTTAGCTACGCTTTCACATAGTGTTAATATTGTTCATTCGTAAGTAGCTCGAGACAGTCTTTGGCTCCTTACTTGTCCATATAATAATTGAGAGGGTCGGGGAAAGAACGTGCTAAGCCATATTTGTAAACTTCTGAGTTATATCAGAAACCCTTCACCAAAAGTGTGGATTGGCACTTTGTTTCCCCGGTCACTCAATTATAAAAATGACAATCGGTCAGGAAAAAAATTATATTTATAAACAAGAAACATTTATTAAATGAGTTTTTATGTTTTCGTTGAGCTAGGTAAAAGTAGCATGAGTTCCAGAAAAATTTATTTAACTAAAATCAAAAAAAAAAAAATCTATATATATATATATATATATATATATATATATATTTTTCCTTATTTCTAAAAGTCCATTTTTATAACGGGCAGTTATTTCTCCAATTTCAAAACTCCGTATCTCAGAAAACAGTTGGAAAAACAAAAAACGATTTACAATTGCAGACAGAATATGGAGAGTAACGTTCTTTGCCAGATATGCATATGAGTACCACTATTTTTTGTGTTACAAGTTGTCGAAAAGTCTTATTTTTGAAAAATTTTAACATTTCAAAGTATTGGATTCGTGAAAAGTTCAACTTCTGATTTTCGACGGTTTTATAAGTTTTAGAATGTCCTGTTTTCAGAAAATGTTTGTCCGTGAGTCTGTGTGTCTGTCTGTATATATGTATGTGACACAAATTTGGTGAGTTCTGTAACACATGAACTACTGCGTTGAATATGATGAAAATGCATTTGAATGCATTTGAAATTCTATCCTTATGTGATCTGATTCTATAGATATAAATTCTGTTCGAGAAAAATATTCTCCAAGACGGTGTGCGGAAAATCCATCTTTGTTCTATGTATGTGTTATTTATATCTACAGTTTATGTACGAAGAGTTCAACGACACATCAAACTGAGAATCTACATGATATGAATAGACTATCATTCAATTTTGGTTGCGTTCGTCTAAGATGGATTGCGTAAATTTGATGATTTTTTAGAAATGGGCGATGTTTATATCTCCTGTTTAAACGACCAGAATTCAACAAAACTTCACGCTTAGCATGTCTTCATTGTCCACGATTCTATAACAATGTTATAAGTCTACATATATCAAAACAACTTTTTGCTAAATATATGTAATTTATTGTACTATTTTTAACAGTAAATTGATTTGATTTATATAGTAGAAAGTTTATTAATTGCTACAGCATACCAGTTTTCATGATATATAAATATACCTTCGTTTGAATTGAAAACATCCACATTGTAGGCAGATATGCAGCAGTATTAGTATTAAAGATGAAAATAAAATAATATGAAAAAATTTTATTCATCTAATCATTCATAGGCCACGATATTCTACAGAGCAAAGAGAAGATGTGACAAAACGTAAAAGCGAAAATAATAAATCAGTCCTCTAGTTTCGTCTGTGTCAGCCAAATCATCCGTTATTTCGATTATTAAATTAAAAAAAATAATAATAATAAATGTTTAATTTTCTTAACATCTATTTTTTTTTTACCCTTCTTCAAGTGTCCAAAAATGTCCATTGTATTTGAAGCATTAGCTCAATTAAATATCTCACCATTTTTCTACAAGTTGTGTCATATTTGCCACCATGGTTTCGAAAGAGAATTCTTAACAAACTATTGCGAATACAGCAGAAAGTTTCATACAAGTATATCAAGAATCTCTTAAAGAATTTAATTATTGCATTGGACGTGCGTTGCAAGAGTACAATCATCTTCTATCATAAATCCCAAGTGACTTAACACAGTGTTATTATTTATTATGCGATACCATCAAAGATAATATGTCCCCGTCTTCCAACAATGCTAGGTGATTTAACTGAACTGCGAGGTAGAATCACACATGCATATTGCATACCCTAATATTGAATGTGCGATATTTGATCGAGCATGACTATAACTTGATTTTATAAAATAAGTATGTCGTGCCACTAAAGGGACACGAAAAGTAATAAACTTTTGTAAAGTTTCACATAACTTGAAGTTTTTCTGAAATTTTCTGCTGCATTTCTACTAATTTCTTTTTTTTAGACCTCTTTAAGTCGCCGAGGGGCACGCGCGGAGTGTATATATATATATATATATATATATAACTCTTAAAGAAATTATTTTTTACGTATCATTATTTTATTTTTTACTAAAAATTAAAATGTTCGCAAAATTAGACTAGATGAACGATACACATTTATCTTTTAATAAATAATTAGCAATATTGTTTTAGAGGACAATTTCAGCTTGCAACATGACTATGTATAAGCTTCCCATATAACATGTACAGCATAAGTTTTGAAAAAGTATATACAATAAAAATATATTTCACACACTTCCTATTTTAGTTTTGAAGAAATTTAAAGAAAAAAAAAGAAAATGAAGCAAAGTAATATTTGACATGAGTTAAAAAAATAATAGTTATACGAAAACTTTTTTGTTCCAAATAGTATTATCGTGTGTACATATATTAAATTTTCCTGTTAATGAAATACCTGGATAAAATATTTAAAAACACCAAGTTCGCATTACATCATTGCAATGTACAATGTATTAAGAAAAGATTGCCATGATTCTTGCAGATTTACCTCCAATGAATATTATTTCAAATCGCTTTATTCTCCACGCCTTTATATTGTAGTTTATTTTTTCTACATATAACTGCATACTAATATTTCTAATTACATGTGTCGTGAAAAATTCTCTGTACGAAAAAAGTAATAAATGAATAAAAATAAAACAAAATCACTAAGTACGTAGAAACAATTATTATACTCTTAAAGTATACTTACTTTTCCTTACCTTCTTTTAACCGGTATGCAGTAAAGGATAATATTATATTGTTATTATCTGCAGCACGACTGATTTTTGTTCAGATGTATTTAAAAATTGAAGCACGAACACACCAGATCATAAATCAAGAATAATCATTTTCATGAATGTTATTATTACGAGGAAACATCGAAAGCTATTATTTTAGAATCATTTAATAAAATTAGTATGTACATTGTTCAACAAAATAATTCGCTTTTAACATGTGGCATTATTTTTCAAAAAATAAAATACATTATTTATTAACTAGTACTAGTATATTTTTTTTGAAAAAAAGTAGAGGGAATGTTTGTATAAATGTTAATCATGGAAAATGACTTGAATTATGTCTAGTATTCGAAACGAATAGTTCAAGTTATTAAATAGTAAATTTGTGTTTTATAAATTACATTTTAATAGTATATATGTTAAAAAAGTTACATTTATAAAGATTCGATAAAATATCTTTTTTTTTTTAACTTTGGATACTAAAATATTTATTATTTAGTATACAAAAAGAAGATTTTTTTACATTTTGAATGATAAAGTATTTAGAATGTTGTATACTTTATAATCGTTATTACGCTACTCGCATTGATGTTATAAGATATTTTACTTACTAGTTTAAACTCCCTCAATTTCGAAAATATTATTATGATATTAGGTACTTTTTAACATACTATTAATGCACTTTTCTGAAATCCAAATTAAAAGTTAATGCTTAATAAACCTCTTGTTTTATTTTTCTATTTATTCAATACGAGAATACAATTTTTTTCACATTCCTTAAGCTGTGTATGGTAATCGATTTTACAGTGCTAATCAGTCGCCAAGTCAAGTCTCGGAACAATACAAATCAGACATGGTTTGTGGTACGGATGTTTTAATCATATTCAAGACTTTCTAGATGGTCAGTTAACACAAGCTGTCTCTGAGAGGAGTGACCAATAAAAATAATAACATACTATATCACCAAATATGAGGTCATCAAGAACCTTTCATGAAGAACAGAAAGGAGTGTCTTTTCTCCACCCTATGTCGGGGGATATTCTTTTCGTAATCTTTCCTTAATCTGCCAGATCCGATCTGACCTAGTACTCGAACGTTATATGTAGACTTCAGGGACTAAGGCAGCTCTCGCAAAATGGAAAGGCAAAATCGTAAGCCCCGCATCCAACAAAAAATAATGGAACGCAAGCTTACGTTTGACCGGTGGCAAGACACTCAAAGAACGTTCTCGAAAACAGAATTCAACCAATCAGGGCGCATAGAGCTTTCTTTTATATAGGTGTATATTAATCCCACACCTATATAAGAAAGTGCTTCTGCCTAAAGTCTGTGAAGTTGGACAGTGAATATTGTGATCTCCAATTGGAGTTTGTGCCTAATTATCGGGTATTGTTCTTCCGAAAAAGATGAAAATCTCTTGAACTGTAATCAGAGTAATCAAACACTTTCCGTTTGATGTTTCAAGGCACCGGTAATTGTAAACAGTACTGCGTGGTTGAACCTTTTCATGAAGAAAGACATCGGTCAAATGCAGAATGCCTCTTGTATGCTTTGTATTGCTCTTTGAAATATTTACAATGTCTGACAGTAGTATTGAATGTTCGGACATCTTAACATGTGCTTTACACAACACATAATCATGGGCGCCACGGGTGCGTACACCCAGTAACAGTGCAACTAATGTTTTGAAAATTATAATGATAGTGATTATATGAAGGTTTGTGTACAGGCATGCTGCGTACACCAGGTCTTACGGCGTATCGTACTGGTTTAAGGCAGTAATGGAAATTAACAAAAGTGGATATTTTATTTATTTTACATAAGATAAAATGTGAAGTATCCAAAAATCTGACAAATCATAAATTTATTAGTTAATTAATAAGTTTATGTATTAATAAGTGGTGGTTTGCAAGACCTCTTCAAACTACAGTGTAATTAAAATAAATGAAAATGCAAAAGAAAATATATATTTTCAGTCATGCAGCAGTATTTCTCTTAAAACTATAAAAATGCATTTTCCGCTCATTATGTAGAATGTGAAGAATTATTAAATATATAATAGTTGTAAAGCGTATATCAGTCAATCATTTGCGTAATTAAGAAAATTAGTATAATCATACATATTTCATGATTTCTTTTGCATTTCCTAGAACATGAAATATTAATTGGATAATCATTGTGTTTTGGGAAAGAAAAATTTTATTAGAAAAAAAAGCTATTTTTTTAATTATTTATTATTATTATTATTTTAAAGACGAGTCACACGTATAAACTACATATTTTGCATTTCGGCGAATTTCTGCTTACATGAAAAAATAGCCTCCCCAACCCCACCACCAAGCCCGCAAAAGTAAAAATACTTTATCTTTTCATATTTTTCTTCTATATTTGTTACTTTATAAAAATAAATAATCAATCATTTAAATATCTCCTCTTAAAAAAATAAATTAAATAACCTCACCCCATTTCTCCCGTATGGTACCAGACACACATAGTTTAATACTTATAAAAACTTTATTTTAATTTTTTCTGACATATTTAATACTGTATAGTAACAATACATAACGGGCCTGTCGCCTAAATTATCCGCTATTCCCAAAAGTACCGACCCCCCCCCCCCCCCAACCCTCCTAAGTGCATCTCATAAAGTTTAAAGTCTTTAATATTCTTTAGAATGTTTCTGGTATAATTTAATGATAATCTAAATTATTTCTCCCTTCATCCAAAGAAAACAAAATTCACGTTTCCCCCCCCTTCCCCCACACAGTTATTATTTTTTCATTTATTATTTCATTTTGCTCTATTTATAATTTCCTTGTAACAATAGTTAAATAATCATAAAATTTAACTCTCCTCCTCCCCCCCCCCGTCAAAAAGAAAGTAAGTACGGTTTCCCCCTTCACCAGAACACATTGTTTTAAGTCCTATTTTATTTAAATTTTATAAGATGAATTTTTACTTTGTAGTCACAATAAATAATTAATCATCTAACTCTTTCCTTTAATTTCCATTTAGTCAAGTGGTTGATTCCTAGACATGGGGGTGCCAAGAAAAAAAAATTCTTTTTTTTTTTTTTTTTTTTTTTTTTTTTTTTCGTTATTTATCAGTTCTCACACATTATTTTTTGTTAATGGATTTTGCAAAGTTATTTTGAAAACGTATTTATTTTCAAATATAAAATACAAATATGATTCCGGTGTGAGAATAGCCAAACAGCGAAAAAAAGAACATGTTTGCTTTCGTCTTACCACATATTCAGAAATGACCGCCTTAGGCGCGAAAGATGGAGCAAAAATTTCAGGGAAGGACAGAGACTTTAGAAGAATGATATTTAACCGTACCACAAAATATGAAATATGGCAGATTTAAAAATAAAAAAATAAAACTACCCAGTTAAATTGATGGCATTGCGCTCAAAGGCTCTTCAATCTAATTTTAAATTATACTCTTATTTCAAATAATAATGCCCTCAAAAAATACAGAATTGACAATAAACTCGTATACCAAATTTGAAGTAAATCGGATTCTGTGCATTAAATATTCATTTAGCTAAATTAAGGGAGAATTAGCCCCCATCCCCTTTATACTTAAACGATGAACCTCAAAATCTAATCAGGGAAGCGCCTTATCAGAATAAACCTGTAAAGCAAATTTGAAGCCAATCGGATAATTCTGAATGAAAAACTCATTTATCTAAATAAAGGGGAGCCTTGCCCGCCGTTCTCCTTTATACTTAACCAATGAGACCAAAAAACTAATCAGGAAACGCCTTATCTGACTGAATTAAAATGTACAAAATTTGAAGCAAATCGGATTATTCTGCATGAAAAACTCATTTATCTAAATTAAGTGGAGGAGATTAGCCCTCGTTCCCACTTTATACTTAAACAATGATCCCTCAAACCGAATCAGGGAGAAAAGCCTTATAATAATAAACCTATATACAAAATTTTAAACAAATCGGATAATTCTGCATGAAAAAACCCATTTATATAAATTAAGGGGGAGAGATTAGCCCCTATTTCCCCCTTTATACTTAACCAATGAACACCCAAAACAAATCAGGGACGTTCCCTATTAGAATGAACCTGTATACAAATTTTGAACCAAATCAGATATTTCTACTAAGAGTTATCGCGTTGCGTACATACATAAGTATATACAGGGTGTTTCACAAAGGTCCCCTAACTTTAAAAATCAATAACCCGGAAACGGTGATAGGTAGAAATATGAAACCAGTGGTATGTTTATTAAAAAAATCGTAAGAATCTTATACGTAAATCTCAAAATTTAGTTTAAAATAGCACCGATAGATGGCGCTGAGAGCGTTAAGAATCCTTCTAAAGAGAGTTCAAAAGCATAGAAAAACTAGCCGTCAAAGATTTCGCCATTGAAATCTGACCGCTATTTTCGTATAGTGAAAATAATTCGCTTTGGCCACGTGCCTGTCTGTTGAATTTTTTTGAAAAGCTCACGAATTGTTTTTCCATCTCGGCCTTTTGCGACTTGAAATCGCGTTTGAAAACTTCTTGTGACAGCAGGACTCTGATTTAGTCGGTGGTACTCCAACACAATAAACACACGTTCTTCCACGGTATACACCACTTTCGGAATTATTTTCACGCTAATTTACGCTAATAGCGGCCAGATTTCAATGACGAAATATTCGATGACTAGTCTTTCTATGCTTCTGAACTCTCTTTAGAACGATTCTTAACGCTCTCAGCGCCATCTATCGGTGCTAATTTTAACTAAATTTCGAGATTTACGTATAAGATTCTTACAGTTTTTTTAATAAACATACCACAGGTTTCATATTTCTATCTATCACCGTTTCCGGGTTATTTATTTTTAAAGTTAGGTGTCCTTTGTGAAACACCCTCTACATACGTACATACATACTCACGTACATATAGAACCTGCGAGTACATTAGCTCTCAGGCTTTGATAGCATGTGAGCTAGAGAGTAGTATAAAAGATTTTGAACTATTTGCATTGTGAGGTACAGAAGAGGAATCGGAACTTTTCGTGAAAAGAAGGAAAACTTAGCTGTCTGATTAATCAATTATTTTTATTAGAGAACAACAAATTCAGTAAAAGACACGTAGTTTTAAACATTTAAAATTTTGTATGCATTATATAAGGTAATAGTAGGAGGGGGACAATATTTTGGGGATAGAAATATACTTTGTGTCTCAGCTTATCTATTTATTGCTACTATAGAAAGCAACAAATAGGACTGAAAATATATTTAAATTAATTTTTTAAAGACTTTAATTTTGTAAGATGAGAAGAGAGAATGGGAGGGAAGAAGAACATAAATTTTGGAGAACATATTTTTTAATTCAGTTGATTGATTTTTTACACATTGTTACTAGAGAGCTAGAAATTGGACTGAAGAATTTTTTAAGATTCTCAAGATTTAAATTATTTTTTCTGTTGGGGGTGTGGCAGGGGAGGGAATCGGGCATTTCTTGCGGGAGGGTGATTTCATTGAAATTTTATAAAAACAAAAGTGGAAATCTGCGAAGATTCAAAAGTTTAATGTTTCCTCACTTGGATTTTTTAAATCATTTTATTTTGCTCAAAACAAAAATTTAGGGGGGGGGATGTTTGTATTAGGAAATTTAAAACAAAATCAAAATTGCTTAATACTGAGTGGAGAGCTTACATCTGAGGGGAAGGGTTACAGTCGATACTTTACGGCAACTCACATTTGTATATAAAAGATAACAGAATGTTTATATAAAAATTCACCGTAACTTTCTATCAAAATTAAAAAGAAAAAAAACAATCTACTTGAAAAAGGCTTGTATGTATGGCATTTGAGGAAAGAACATTTAACGCACATGAAAACCTTTCGTTAAATATTATTTTGATTTAAGTAATATTAAAATTAAGTAATATTAAGTAAAATTAAGTAATATTAAAAAAGTTATAATAAAAGAATAATGCCATTCGAGAACCAAAAATTACAAGTAATTTCATCCTATCCCAAGATAACTGGAACCAACAAATTTGTAAAGGATCTAGCTGAAAACAGTGGGCATAATTTAAAAATAATACATTCTTTATCTCTGTTTGAATAGATATAATACATGAATAGGAAATTCCTGTAACATTTCATACAATATACGTATATTTAATGTGCTAATGGATTCTCTAATTTACACTAAATTCCATCCCAATTTACTACCCAGTGAAATTAGTAAAGTAATTCTTTAAAACATATGTTAGGAAACTGAGCATGCATCATTAGGATTATTTGGAAGTTTGTTAATAATATACATTTGTTTTGAATTTTGATATTACTTTTCATAGTTTTATGTTTTATTCCTCTGTTGCATTTTTTGTAATATCTATAAAATGAATACGTGTATTTTATGTAAGTTTATGAATAATACCTACATTTACACAAAAACTATCTACGAAAACTTTAGGGAAGATGTAAATATATTTTACAAATACAATTTGTTTTTTGTTAACTTTTAATAATCACAAATGTTTAGATTTAATAAACTATGTTTCCCACAATTTAGTAACTATTTAATTAAGAGGTCGAATGCAAACTTTGTTATACTTCCATATATATATATTAATACTTATCGCCACACTGCTAAAATAATTCAAGGACCACATAGTTGACGTGTCATAAAATTCATCTAATTTGTAAAATACAATTTATATTTAGTGAATTATTTCGTATAAAATATGCCGAGTTGCTACGTTTCCGGTTTTTTGTATGGGGATATTTTCATATATAAACTGTTATTTTTTTAAATAGAAGAATTCTCAGGTTAAATAAAACAAAATTGTCTGCATTAAAATACTGGTATTGAAAAGGAGGGCGACTTGTCAGCTCTGTACATGTCATTGCTTCAATGTTCTTATGTCATATCTTCAATGACATAAGGACGAGATTTCAAAGGCATCACATTACCGGTGACATAGTTTTTAGAATGAAAAAGACGCTAGTGCATTGGAATTGCTTATTACGTGTTTGAGTCATACAGTGTCAGGTTTCTCGAAGATGGCTCTTGCACAATACTTCCATTCAATGTCCCAAGCCTAAGGTGATGATTTTTAAGTATTAATGTCTTGGTAGACAACATCTAATGTGGAAAACAGGCCACCACAAAAAAATTCATTTACATTTTTACCTGCTTTATTTTAATATACTACTATGTATTTTAATATTTTCTCTTATTGTTATTTCATTATATATTTTATTATTTTCCACTTTATGTTTATTATCTCTTTTGGCGTTTTTAAAGTCTAATTTATTGACATTCGAATTAATGACATACTACAGAAAAAATTCATAGATGATCAATTCAATATCACCCACGATGATAACGCAAATATCAGCAAGAGTAGATTAATGTTATCTGCCATAACTTAAACAATAACATTAACAACCATTTATCTACAATGAAAATTTTTCTAGTTTCCTATTTTTGAGAACTACATAGATACATCCACTTTAATATTGTTAATGGCAGAAATTTCTGATTTGTGTATGGAAAAGTGTTTGACAGTGTTTGATCCTATACTTTTTACAACATTGTATAATGGAAATTTTAAAGTCAAATCAATTCAGGGCATTTGTTTAAGAAACATTCTATGCAATGTAACCTTTGCTTTTTGTATCCAACAAATATAAACGGAAAAAATGTATTTAATTTTCAAAGTAGAAATTTAGAAAACAAATATAAAATATTTTCAAACGAGTAGAAAAAAATTACCAGGCATGTACATGTACAGTATAAAATAAACAAAGTTATAAAAATATCTTCAAAGGATGTTTCGTGTATGGAAATGTTCAACTGTCATTAAAAACCATAAAAATGTAATTAATAGTATCAAATTCAGTGAAGGTTTTAATGTTTAACTTTAGAATTATATTCGACTTGTTTATTTTAGTTTTAATACATGTATATATATTATTTATTTGATTTATTTATTTATATTTATATTTATATTTTACTATTTTATGGACCACTACATTATCAAGTTACAGTTCTTTTTAGGTAAGGATATTTACTCAACATTGTCAAAATTAAAGAGGTTGTCTTATTTTATAATGTATTACTGAAAAAGCTATTACACAATTTTCGTCAGTTGAATCACATTTTTTAAGCATTGCAAAACAAAAGAAGTATCTACATCACTAATGACATTTATATTTTTAAAAAAGCTGTTCTGAAAAAGAAAATCTAACGAAATAAATAAATAATTTTTATGCCACTTTGATGTCAAAAACATTCTTTGACCAATCAATTATTTTAAATATTATAAATATGCATCATTTGTCTGAAAAGTGCTGTTAGAAAAGATGTTTTGTTATCACTAAGCAAAAATTAGAGACCCGATTATTTGTTTCGAAATTCAAAAGTTATTTTTTTCATTATTTTCTTAAAAACGACATGGTCATTCTGTAAAAACTAAACTTATTATTAAACTATAAAAATCCATTTGGAGTTGCGAAAATAATGGACATCAATTACATAACACGCTTTATTGTTTTACTATATAGACTGGTAGCATACTATTTTTCATTGAATATATATTTTTTATGAATTTAAATTCATTTCATTAATTTAACTTATCACATAATTCGAAATAGATTTTTTGTTGGGTAATTTAGATCATTAGATAGCTTAACGCAAAATCACTGTAACATGTTAAACATTTCAGAAATTAATAAAATTTCTTAAAATGCTACTTATAAAAATAAGAACTTTGATAATAAATTAGAATTAATTTCGTGCAATTTTAAATGTTTATTTTCTCGTTAAATTTCGTAGAAACATTAAAAAATGTAAAATTGTAGTTTAAATTTGTTTAAATATCTTTAATAAGAAATTTCAGCATGAGAGGAAATTTGTTTCATTTATGTATGTTAAATATTAAAGAATTTTTACAGACTTGTTTTATATTTACAATATACACAGATGATTTTTGCATTATACTCATTTTTACAGATATTCTTTATCATTATATATTTTAGTTTGGAGCATGAAAATACAATGCCTGTAATGATATTAGTTACATCGTAAAAAATGCAAATATTTCTTAATCAACGAAAGTATAATATAACCATGAACGAAAATATTACAAAAACCTTTTCAGAGTCACCCATGATTCCGAAAAGAGTTCTTTTTCTTTAGAAACCATAGAAACAATTATATTTTTGAGATTTAAAGAAATATTTTTAAAACAAAGTTTCTTTTGCTACCCGTGACTTTTGGAAACGTTTCCAAGTAGCTTTCATCGTGTATTAACAACATTTCTCATATCGGAATATCCGTTTTTAGAACGCCGAGAAGAATCGATAATGGAAATACGGTCAACTTCTCCATATTTCTCTAAATGTGCATTGAACGAACCATTAAAAATTTAAAACAAAGTTCGGACAACTTTAAAGAACACACTTCTCCGATGAAAAAGCTGCAATCCGTCTGAAAAAAATATTATCGTTAATCCTTTCATTTTTTTTTAAAAAAAAGTTTGATTACGCTTGTCTTTATCTCTCTTTTATAGAATCTTTTATCGGGATCACAGATACACATAAACAGGAAATACCCACTTAAAGCAGGTGTAATTCGTTTCCAAAAGTACGAATTTTAACACTTTGAAACAAATTCGCGATTATAGGTGACATTGCGCTTCCCGGAGACACTCTTTTTTACGCTAAAAGTAACACAACGTCCGTAATTTAACACAATCCTTCTACAGCTTCTTGGTATACTCGATAAACGTCACCTATAAAAATTTCGAAATATTCGGAAGACTAAAAGTATTTTTAAAATATATAAAATCTACATTTTTTTGCTCAGAACATGAACACGCGGGAGGTGTTAGTTCATGTTTTTACAACTAAATACCCATATGTTTACACGGAATTTTTATACAGGTTTCAAAACAGATATATTTATAATTGTATGGTAAATAAAATCTGATATAATGACATCAAATCATTGCGCTTGTGTCAGCATTATCCGCGTGGAAGCATGAAAAATGCATTAGATATTAAATTACACCCTATCGTTTTCAGTAAACAATGTGTTGATTTAACTTGCTTTATTTTCATATTCACCAGACAAAAAATAAAAGATTTATTATCATTATAATAGAATCGAGTTCCCTTCGATGAAGATGACAATCACTCTGATGAGATACATAATATAAAATATTACACAATTATTTGACGGTTTAAATTATATCTAAAATCATAAAATGTATTAAATAAGAACTACGATTTACTGGGATTCTTTTTGTTCAGAAGGAATTTTATTTAAATATTTACATAAATTGTCTGAAACGCTAATTAATATTTAGTAAGCTCAAATATAAAACAGTTATAACATACAGAAAACCAGCGCATTAATAAAGTTGCTGATAGAATTACTTAAAATTGGTGTAATAAAATGTTATTGTTTATATTGTGTTTTCTGAAGTAGAATAACTAAATGAGTCGATGAAATAAATATATAAAGATGAATTGGCAAACAATGGATACAATATTTCTATTATCTCTGGAGTTCTTATTATACGCAGCTATACATGTGTATCTGTATATTTTATCTATATCTTCTAAAAATATATGTAAATGCATAGGAAATTACAAAATCCATTAACATTTACACGGTGGCAGTTTTGAGTATATGGACTCTTATACAGACGGAAGATTCGGATTGTTGCTTACATCTTTCTTTCCTTGCAGTTAAAGTTGTGATCGTGTTCAACAGTTGACAATGGGTGGCTTTGGCAAACCAATGTAGTAAAGTGATAACTTCTACTTGAGAACTTCTCATAGAACAATACATCTGTCCCTCAGTGTGATGCAGACGAACAATAACTAATGGAGAATAGAATACTCGGTATATGTTTAAATATGTCCCGTATTTTATGAAACAGTGCGTTTTGGATAATATCTGTACAAGCCGTTTTTTGAAGGTTCATACTGTTTCTTTTTCTTTTTTTTTTCTTTTTTTTTTTGTATTAAATGTATTTAATGCTTTGTATAAATAAACGCATTTCTACTGACGAAACATATCTAGTAAAATGAGTGAAAAGCTCTATTTTATGTTTTGTAGAATTTTCTAAAAATTTTTATTGTAACTAAAATAAATGAACGATGGATTTTTAATTGAAGTGTGAATTAAGAAACATCTTTAAAAAATTGTCATTAGTTTTAAAACATACAGTTTGCAACTATATCTTGTATGAGGAGAATATGCTTATTTTAAAAAAAAAGTTCCAATTTTGTCAATTATGGGCAGTTATATAACCAAAAAATTACCTTTAGCTATTTCGCCATCAGATAGCGTTATCTTGTCGTATGCTGCAATCCCAGATTAGGTTTAATCGGATTAGGGGATTAAGCGTCTGAATCATTTTCAATACCTCAAACAGTTAAAAAATCAGTACATAATATATAAATCATTACACCCTACAGTATTCTATAAAACATTTACTTCAATCCTTATTTAAACGAAATGAGTTATTCTGCAAAGAGCATGAATTTCAAATATCCCGTCATGTGAGGAAGCAAGGTATGCGGTTGCTTCCTGGCGGATAGCTGAATAGGTTTATGCTACATTTTGAATATATTCAATATAATTGAATCTGAAAATGTTTGCAAAAACAAATCAAAGAATATCAACAATAAACAAATACATGTCTTTGAAGTTTTCTGTAAAAAAAAAAAAAAAAACAATACTGCAAATTAGTACTGGAAAAATATTTTTGCAAATAATTATTTTGAAATTTAAAAATATGTATTTAACAATACAAATCCAACTGCTTAACTATACTTCAAAAAAGTTTTATATGCCAAAATTCATCAGAGAATCGAGACATTATGCAATGCCCAGAAACGAACTTGCATAAAGACGAAAGTTTACTGTAAAATTAAAAAATTTGAATTGAACTTTTTACATTTTTAAAAGTCTTCTGGAGTTTATAATGAATTTACTTGAAATAAGAATGGAATAATGATAATAATAAATATGCCATTTGACAAGCATAACAATCCTAATTTTTAAAACTTATAGATTATACTCAACAGAATGTTTTTCCAATAAAACTGCATTAATACACAATGAAGAAATCTATAATGAGTTAAAGAAATGACATTAAATTAATACTAATTGGAAAAATTACTGAATGGATAAAAATAGCTAAAACAAACGAGAAATGAGATAGCTAAATAACGCACTATATAAAACAGACACACATACATAACTATTTACATACAATTTACTCAAATGTCATTAATTTAGTTTTAGATATCAAAAGTCATATTACTACAATAATTTTGTAGTTAACTGTTATAAGCTTCTGAATAAAATACATTTTCATTTAACAATATTTAGAAACATTTAAAAATAATTGGTATCAAGATAAATCTTTACGTCATATAGCAGTATATGACACTTTTATTTCATTTTTGTTGTCCATATATCTAATAAAATATTGTTCTTATGCTATATCCTTTGACTGCAGAAAAATTATGCTTCATCTGGCATAGGATGATGTAATTTACTCTGTAAATAAATACTGGCTTCTATACCAAAAATCCATCGTCATTTCCATTAACTCTTGGGGAAAAACATTTTCTATCTCTATAAGTTTCCAAATTAATAATTCTTTAGAATCTTCTTTACGTTTAAACAATTTTAAACTACAATGCTACAAATCAAAGTGAAATGATGTGAAAACATGTTTCTAAATCAATGATTTTTTTAAAATCCCATGAATACTGCTAGTCAAGGAGTCGAAGCATATGAATGTAAACTAAAACAATATCGCTTTTAGTTACTTATGCTTTTTTTGTTTTTATTCTGTAACAAACTGTGAGGGAAAAAACGAATAAAAGAAGACATTCCAACGCAAAATAAACATAAATCTGTATTACAGGACTGGAAAGCACAATGAGAAATGCGGGAAAATTAGAAAAAAAATGTTTCCTTCACAAATAAACGGGATGTTTGCAATTTTAGAAGATTTTTTGCAATTTAGTCATTTTTCTATCTGCAGCATGTGTTTTTCTAACGTGGAAGAAATGGTACTAGTGTATGGATTATCTTATTAAAATATTTGAGAATTTCAAATAAGAAATACAAAGTTATTATAAATATATATTTTTTTTTATCAGGAATACTTTAAAATCCTTTTCTTTGAAATCTGCTATTTCTAATTTAAAAAGAATCTAAATTAAATTGAAGAAGATTATAGAATATTTAACAAAAAAGTTCTGATTTCGCATGCAGGGGGATGGAGGTGGTTTCAATCCGAGCATTAACGGGATACTTAAATTACAACCGGAAACTCCATCCCCCCCCCCCTAAAAATTAAACTAAAGACCTTTAAAAGTAACAATTATCGTTAACTGTTGAAATAAAAAATGGCGCTGTTTTGTTCAAGATATAAATACTCTAAGGTAATTTCAATCAGAGCATTAACGCGATACTTAAATTACAACCGAACACCCCCCCCTTTCCTCAAAATTAAACTAAGGACGTTTAAAAGTAACAATTATCGTTAACTTTTGCAACAAAGAGATGGCGCTGTTTTGTTCAAGATACAAATACTGTAAGTTATCTTGCCAATATCTTGAAATAGAATACACAGATGACGTCACGTACGTGAAAAAACTCTCATAAAACAAATCGCGAAAAATTCAATAATCGCTGCTCGAATTTGGATTGATTTTTATTGAAAAGAAGACAAAATTTACTAAAGTGCTCCACAAAAGTATAGGTCCACCACATATCTTCCATATTATTTATGTTGTAATTTCCAAATATAACTATATATTTGCATACCCGATCGAACTACGTATAAAAATGTTAAAAGTTGCAAAAAAAAAAAAAAAAATCGCTGTACGAATTCAGAATAAACTTTTTTGGAGAGGACAAAATTTACTATATTGGGGTAAAAGATTGAAACCTGATACCTGTCACTAATGTTGAAAAATCACCTTGAAATCTTAGAAAAAAAATAAAAACTGCTGAAATTCGCATAACAATTTGAATAAAAAATAATTTGTCTAAAATCGTGATTCGAGGTGCAAAACTACATACATAGACGTACCTTCCTACCACATTGTATACCTCTACGTGCTGCGGTCTCTTCAGGACACAGTCGACAGACAGACAGACACACACGCACACAGTTCTTTACTTATTACTATAGATTCGTGTTTCTAATCTACATGAACATTTTTTGTTCACTTCTACAAACATGCATTTAATTTACTTTATTATAATTAAATGTTTTATGAATAATTTTCCGGTAGTAAATGGTTATCAAAATACACATATCTTTAACTTTTATGTTTATTTATCTTAGATTTACAACTGAAGTAAACTTGTAAATGTATCAAAATTGGAGCTCTCATATACAGTTACATAATCATCAGTAAAAGTTTAGTGAACAATAAATTTTTAGAGAGGTACAAATTTTTCATCTATCAGCATAAACATTCAATGTTTGGAAATATATACCTTAGGATAAACGAATAAAAAGCTAGACCCTTCTGTATGCACCAGAACTCGGCATTCTCAATTTCTGATTTGCCAGTAGTAGGCCCAAAAATGTGAGATACCGAACTTTGTAATGTAGTATGTATCATACAAATGTTGAGATTTTCTCTGTAGTCTTATATATAACTATGTACAATAAAAAAAAATGTATTTAGTTGTTTATCTGGCTACATTTCAGGACTTTTGAAAACAAATAATCAATTATTTAGAAATTTGAATATTGCTTTTTTTTTCGTTTTCATTTACAGCTAATGTTTTAACCAACACTTCTTTATCCAAACCTGTCGTTTTTGCCTTTACTTCTTTCGTTTTTTCCTTCTGTTTCTCTTGAGCTTAATTTCTTTATTTTTAAAACATTGTATCATTTAAGTAGAAAATAGCATCTCAAGAATTTTCAGAACCTTGGAGTTTAATTATACAAGGCTATTGATTTTCAATAGGCATGGGGCAAGAAATCTTTTTAATCATGACCAGTGGCCCCAAAAGTTGGGAAAGAGATGCAAGGTTATGGTCTGTCGTCTGTGTGTGTATAGATGAAAATTTGCTGTATGATGAATTTAAATTTATAGCTGTCGAATAAAGAGGATATTATTGAATACCCGCTCTGATCTCCCCAGTGTACTGGAGGGAAAATGATGAAAGTATTCAAGGTGGCGAGTAACAAGGAGTGAGCGTAGGCTGCGAAGATTTTTTAATCCTTTGTCTTCCCAGTGGCGAATCTATATCCCATGATCTACCTGGTCCTCATAAATAAATGTTTGCTAAATACTAAATTTGAGAATGTAGGAATTTAATAAGAGGATTGTTTTTTGAATTTCCTCTTCTTTTTTCAGCCAAATTTCGGGGTTTTTAAAGAGAGGATATCCTTTTCTCTGTGCGTTATCCTTTCCAAAAAAAGTCATTATTTTGTGGATATTTTTAAAATCCAACTATGGTCTTAGTAACCGGTTTAACAAAAAGTAAATAATAAAATCGTTAGTAAAACCTGAAATTGTTTAGCTCATTTGAACTAATACAATTTACTGGTATCATAAATGAACGATACTGTATGAGTTAGTTCTGTTAAACGAACTTCATATACTTTACCACAAATATAACGTAACAGCCCACATCTAAGTGCTCATGAATCTTATAACAGAATATTTTTAAATTAACAATAAAATGCCTAAAGGAGCAAACTTTTTTAGGTTACAACTTCAACGCCATCTTAATTTATTTCAGCATATGTCTAGCAATATATTTCAACACCATATTTTTGTATATTTAGCGGTTTTAAAGTATATTGTCTGGAAACAACTTCTACTCAGAAATATGCTGCAAGATCACATTACAACATTAGTTTACACATTGCTGTGTAAACTATTGATGTGAAACCGCTGAAATGAATGTACATGGAGGTGACATGTGTAGAATAAAAACGGACATTTACAATGAGCACACGTGAGTTAATTTTATGAGAACTATTAACTCTTAAACATGGATTGGTCCATTGAATAAAAATGAAGTTATATATCTCGTTGACAAATATACCTAGGAATATAATTATGGAAAAATTGTAATTAGTTAAAAACTTTCAAACCATTCCAACAAGCTATATTTAGTAATATTTTATCAAAATATATTTATCGTTATCAATATAACAAATCTTCTGTTACAGTTCCAGTGAATTTTCAGTGGATTGGTCCATTGAATAAAAATGAAGTTATATATCTCGTTGACAAATATACCTAGGAATATAATTATGGAAAAAAATGTAATTAGTTAAAAACTTTCAAACCATTTCAACAAGCTATATTTAGTAATATTTTATCAAAATATATTTATCGTTATCAATATAACAAATCTTCTGTTACAGTTCCAGTGAATTTTCAGTGGATTGGTCCATTGAATAAAAATGAAGTTATATATCTCGTTGACAAATATACCTAGGAATATAATTATGGAAAAAAATGTAATTAGTTAAAAACTTTCAAACCATTCCAACAAGCTATATTTAGTAATATTTTATCAAAATATATTTATCGTTATCAATATAACAAATCTTCTGTTCCAGTTCCAGTGAATTTTCATTTAATTAAAAAAGTATTATTTTTAACATTAAAAAACAATGTAAAACTCTTCACATACAAATATGTTTGAATAAAAAATATATTAATTTTTATGTCCCTATATTCAACATATATTTTTAAAGTGTCACTTTAATCCATAGACTATTTGTCTACAATATTAGTAGTTTGGTTATATATTCAGTCACCTACATGAACAATATATATACAAAACAATCATTACTCTTTTCTTTCATTTGTTGGAAAGCTCATTTCCGAATTCATTAATTATAAGGTATTGTGTAACAAGTCACATTAACTTTATACAACATATTTATTTACGTAAACAATAGGAGGATAGATCAGAAGTTATAATCTGTTATTCAGCAGCATTACATTTATTAAAAAAGAAGTATTCTTATATTGATAATCAAATTGGTATTTTTCATATATTGATTTTTTTTTTAATTGGTTTAAACATTTAGGGGTTTTAATACATACCCAAACTAACAATATCAGTGAAAGAAATAATTGATACAAAATGAATTGATATATAGCTGAGCAGAACTTTAAAAACAGATAATATTTTATTAATATACTCAAAATTTTAAAAATAGGCAATTTTGGAAAGAAAGTATGTGAATTTTTATCGATATTAGGGATAGATCAGAAGTTATAATCTGTTATTCAGCAGCACCATTACATTTATTAAAAAAGGAGTATTCTTATATTGATATTCGAACTGGTATTTTTCATATATTGAATTAAAAAAAATGGTATAAACATTTAGGGGTTTTAATACATGCCCAAACTAACAATATCAGTGAAAGAAAGAACTGATACAAAATGAATTGATATATAGCTGAGCAGAACTTTGAAAACAGATAATATTTTATTAATATACTCAAAATTTTAAAAATAGGCAATTTTGGACAGAAAGTATGTGATATTTTACATTTACGCCAACGATTTCCAAATCCAGTTCAACTTAACGTATTTTTATTTCCTTTGAACATGCTAAGGCTATTTTTGTGGAATGAACTAAAAGTTTTCAAATATTTCAAAAATGGATTGAAATGTGTTGCAGATTTTTGTTTAAAAATCTTGATTTACTTTCTGTTTGAATCTCTTTAAAAAATACTTTTTTGATAATAGATCTTAACTTCAATTTCATTGCACAAATAAGTATGTATAAATAAATGTGGAACGTTTCCTACGAATTTCTCAAAAACCTTTTTCATTTACTAATTTTGCAACAAAACAATAGCCATTTTTTCAAAAGTAACCTTTCGGAGAGTAAATTGTTACAATGTCATCCAATATTTATATTTCTGAATAATGAAATATTATCAAGAGTCTTTCTTTTACAATATTGAAATTATTCAATTTACAATTTAAAAACAGCATAATGTGCAATATCTTTATTTGTTTATGTATTTTCAAAATTAGGGAGGGAAGTGAAAACAACGACAATTTTCGAACAGAACGAAAAGCAGCTGGAAAGATAATGAAGACTGTAAAAATTGCATTTAAAAAATTACGGAAGTGTATTTAATTATATTTAAACATTATATGTTATAATCTGTGTCTTAATTTTTAGCTTCATTTTTTTTTCTGAAAAGCTAATTATTTGTATATTCCAAACTACCTTCGAAAAATTCTTGGAAGAAAATTTGTGTGTTTTATCATGTTTTTCCCAATAAAAAACTCTCAGGAAATTTTAATTTGCAGTTTCTTTGTACCTGTACAGCGAGAATTTTAAAAAAGTAAATACTTGTTTAAAAGTAAAAATACATATTTTAAAAAAGGGAAAAAGAAAAACAAAATAAGATATCAAACAGGGTAACCTCCCCCCCATAATGTTTTTTTTTTTTTTTTTTTTTTTTTTTTTACTTTATCATATTTCCGTTATACAATGTCAAGAGTAAGCCTGTAGCCTTAATAGTTCATCGCAAGGAGGATTAGATTAATGTAGAAGCGTAGGACAGCAGTATAAAAAAAAATCAGTCACAATACCATTCGGCACAAATCTGTCATTATATGCTTCAATAATATCATTAAAATCAACTATTCCTATATTAAATGTTTTCGGATTATACATTTTGCACCCTCCCCCCCCCTGCCCTTCGCTAAAACATTATTTTTTTAAAGTTTATTCCGGTTAATTAAATATGCTTTATCTTGGCTATATATATGTGTGTGTGTGTGTATTATCGTCATCAGTATAACATTACCTAAGTTTTTAAGAAAAAAAATCGTCTAAAGCAATTTATTTAAATTTGTGCATATTGTTCTTTTATATATATATATTTTTTTTTTCATATTTTAAGTTAGTTAAGTTAGTTTAAGAGTTTTCATAAAGGCACTTTCAAACAAAAAATGAGTATATATAGGATGATATATATGTATAAACGTTCATAATTGAATTATTTTTTAGATATTATAAAATGCGTTCATTAAAAAAATAATGTATTACACCATTTCGCAATTTACTGAAGCCATTGTATACTTGCAAAAAGTGTAGCTTTCCGTATCCGCAGTAAAATTGTTAGAGTGTTATTATCAATATAAAATAAAAAATACTTTGTTAAAAGCAAATTGTATTAACCCATGAGCATATTTGAAGCTTCTAGAATGGGATATCTGTTGCAATTTTTCTAAAAATCAGTGCATATTGATTGTCGAAACTTAAATAATATTTGAAACAAATATGTATTATAAACTTTAAAAAGTGTAACAGAAATTCCTTTTCTTAAAACAACAAATATGTGAATCCAAAACTGCAACCCATTCCAACAAGTAGTTTTTGATTTACTTCTAAAGATTTACCATTAGTGCAAACAGTTTTTCAACAATAAGAAAAAAAAAACAGTTGTATAGCAAAATGATATAGCATAAATATAAAACTACTTTTCCCCAGAAGGAAGTCCAGAGGTGGCTTAATAGGTTCTCCTTGATTCCTACTGGTAATATATCAATTCTTAGGATGGAGCCTTTGGTTAGTCTTCGTGTCTCTGGTTGCTCCTATGGTCTCCTATGGTCTGGGGCGATGGTGTCACAGACATCATCGCGTTCATCGCTGCTGACTGAATCTGATAAGTCCCCTTCCGTACCTATAAGCGGGTTACTGTTGACGACGGTGGGATCTCTCAAGTAGTTCTATGGCCGCTAATGCTCAGCATTGAGCGAGTAGCTATGGCACATTAGTCTTACCATACATATACGCCGATTTATGGGGTCGACGGGATCGAATCAGAAAATTTTCTACCAGTACTTTAAAAATGTTATTTTAATTTTAATTAACCACAGTAATTAAATTAGTGCTCGCGATTATACGTATAATACGTATAAAACGTATTGTAACCGGTAACGATTTTGGATAGGAATCATATGGAAAAAAGGCTTAACTAAGTATACGTTTAAACGTATATAAACTTATATTCGCGAGCACTAAATTAAATAGGGCAAAAAATTGTCTAAAACTAGAGGTACTGTTTCCATATTTCGAATCTGTGAAGTTGGCGCCTATGTGACGAAATGTCTTTCTATTTGATACGAAAAGTTAAAACATAAAACGATTTAAATATAATGACAAAGTGAGGTGATGTTATTAAAAATTTTAAATATTTTCATAAATGTAATATGTAGACGATCCCTGATGCATGACTTAAGTCTAACATTGATTTCTAGATGTTAGAGGAGAAAGTCCAAATAGCAACTAGGGTCAAAATATCGGGTAGTATGTGTTCTGAGTAATGAGAGCAACGCAGTTTAGCGGCGATAAGCTGAGTTTGCACCTTTAATTGAAAGAAGACAAATGAGAGCATTCCCCTCTGGCCCTCAATCTCCTAATCACATTTACATATAGTAGACGAAGAATGCTATTGTCAAAGACGTTGCATCAATACATCCATCACAAGTGCATTTCATGTAACTCGAGACATCTGTATGGCAGTATTGGTAATTTTAACATCTAGAACATAATAATTTACTTATACAGTGCGCAAAAATTCGCTGTAGAACCCATATGACTACAGGAGATAACCACATTCCAATTTTCATACTTACATAAAAGCTACCAGAATTAATTTTTCTAACGAGTAATTTAAATTACAGTTTGATACCTTGTGTTTCAAATGCGACTATTTTGCAATTTAAAAGAAATAAACTGTTTATTTCAAGATTTTATTATTAATGTATATTAAAATAACACCGGTTTTCCAATCTTTTTATTTGGGAAATATTACAACATAAATCTAAGAAAACTAAAGAACTGCATTAGCACTTTTGAGGAATCTATATATTTAAAACGCTAAGCGTTTTGTTTCGACAATCCGTGAGAACAAACTACTACATCAAATTACATCATTCTTTTTTTAAATGAAAGATATTTGATCATAGATTTGTTATTGTACATTCGTTTGTTCGAAAATTTAATTAATTAGTCGTAATCTTAAATTAAAATTTTACTTCTGCTTATGACGTCATAAAGTCGGCAATCGGATTAACGCCCACTGTTGCGACGTACAGAGTTTATTTTCTCAACTCAATGATTGCGAGCATAAAAAATAAATATTAAATATTAAAAACACATGACTTTTAAGACGAATTTTTTAATTTGTAAGTTAAAATATAGTTAAAATGTTTAAGTATTTCGGTAAAAATATTTATCCGTGTGTTTTATAAGCAAATAAAAATTCATATTTACTGTGACGTCACGGAAATATTGTCCATTGGGTTCATTTTATCATTAAGCATTATAACTTTGTTGATGCCATTTTTTTTCATTACAATTAAATGCAAAATATATTTTTATTTGTATGCATGGTGCTTAAGCATAAATGTACGTGGGAAAAGTTTGTACCGGTGAAAATGACGTTATGCTTAGCTTGAAATGCATTTTAACATTGATAAAATTAAAAAGAAAAATTTATATGATTGTGGCGTAATATTAACTGATATTTCAATTTTTAATTTTAAAGATTAGAACTGGAGCCTTTATTGGTTGTTTCATCTTGATTGCATACCTTGATTACATGTTACCAATTACTTTTTTTAAATTATAGGATTAAGTTATAGGAATTATAGGATTTAAATTATTAAGATTTTCTTTTTTAATAAAAAAATTCACAAAAGTAAAGAATTTCAGGAAAAAAAAACTTGAAATAATGATTGTATTTTTAGCTAGAATAAACAATGTAAGGCTAATATTTTATAGGAATTATTTTGGTAGGTTTGTTATAAGTTCATTTAACAGTTCCTTATTAGCGGCAAAGTCTTATTTCTTTCACTGTGAATTTTTTTTCGATGTCAAAAAATGGTAGTCTACTTTTGGACGCCAACCAAAACACAGTGGCAATATTTAGAAATGTATAACGAATGTGACAACAAACGGCATTATCGCTTTAGCTTTCATCGCGCTTACATCACTTCTAAATACTAAAAATTTAATTTTTTTACTACATTTTACAATTTCAATTCTTACATCCTCAATTACAAAAAAAAAATTAGCTTTCGATTGAAATTTATTTGAAATCTGCCGCTTAATTTAACGAATTTTTAAATAATTTTCAAGCATGAAATATTTTTCAATTCTATCTCAAGAATGACCATCCGTTTGTTTTAATAATGTAAAATAGCCCCTTGGAAAGTTGCAACAATTGAAAATAGGTATCCCTAACCTTCATGAAAAGTGAAAAAAAAAATAATAAAAACCTGATAAATCATAAGATCAGATTATCCATAAGATAGAGTATTTTGGCGCTAATATAAAATCTGTCAAAAGAAAAAAAAAACTATTTTTAGTGTATGATTAACATAAAATTGATATGGTGAATTCGTTGATGTATATGTTGCATCAGAATATGCTAGAAACTGTTATTTATTATTTTTTTAAAGATCCATTGGATATTTAACTGTATAAGAGACCGACTGTGATGGAAAAGGAATAATCATCCTGATTATGTAAAGGGATAGAAGAAACCATACAAATAAATTACAATTGAAAACATTAAAATTCTCCCTCATCTGCATATTAATTTATCATTTTTAACAAAAATTCTTCATTTTTACATAAAAATTGATTAGCTTAAAACAATGGATGCGTTTTAGAAGATATAGATTTGAAACGAACAATGATTAAAGAGGACATTTTAAAACTTTTAATTTAAACATTTTAAAACTTTTTTTAACGTCGAATTTCAACGGTGCCTTTGGGCAGATGCAATACATATGCGCATAGGAGCTCACTCGATTGCATTATCACAGGGGGGGGGTGCTTATACTATGTTCTTTTATTTACTGAATATGAGATGAAAGTAGGAAATTTGTAGGATACTTTTTGTAATGGAAATAGCATTTCACTGGCGGGGGGGGGGATTTTTAAAATAAAATATTTGAAAGAATAAAGTATTTCATACGAAGCCCTACTTAAATAATAAAGAAGCTTATTTTACTGATATTGTTATAGTATTTTTTTCCGTCATGTTTTGACGGGTTCCATCTAGTTAGATAAAAATACACACTTGTTATTATTTTTTATTTTGAAATGAACCTGCTTTATTTCTTTAAATGTAATTTTTTTAAAATTACTTATTTGTCGTATAATTTTAAAAAGAATAAAAATTGATAAGTGTAAACATTTTATTGGGCATAGTAATTCGTTTTATGAAGTAATTGAACAAATGGAATCTACAATTTTCTTTTTGTACATTGAAAACACATTATCAAATGCACTACGTATACTATACAAATACTACAATATTCCCACTAAAAACCGTTTCCTTATTTTGTTAAAAGCGTGTTTTATAATACTATTACAATTTTTTTGTTGTGCAATTTTCACTTCAATTTGCTGTAGGCGAAACTTTCATGTAATAAGAATATCTGAAAAGTAAATGTTAAACGTCTTTTAGAAATAAGAAATTCTATTCTAGCTCAGAATACAATTCGAGCACATTTTTAAAGCATTGTCGACTTTCTGAAAGAGCTTATTCTTCCCTGCAGTGTCAATCTATTTAAACTGTTTCATGAAAAGTCTCTATAAACGTCAAAAAGCCATTTTGTTTATATTTATCTTCACTTTTTATTGTGTACGTTTTGTCTCTTGCATTTACAGCAGATTATAAAAAGCAAATGTTTAATATATATATAATATATAAAGAATATAATAAATATAGAAACACTATTATCTCACATATAATCTTAAATATATTTTATCCTATAAATCGAGATACAAATATTGAAATTGCTAAATAAGAGATCGTGATAAAATGTATAATCTGAAATATATCATATTTTATTAATTTAATCATAAAGTGTTACAAATTATAATTTCGAGATATCCATTGTCATAAGAAAGATAAAAGGAAAAGTGTTTTTAATAATATATATTTAACATTATCAGTACCTTCGAAATCATTATCAGTACCTTCGAGACGTCATCAATTTTTAACGTCTGGCTATTAATTTCCAGGACTGTAGCAACAATTAGTAGAATTAAAATTTCATTGGTTGGTTAACGATGTTATTTGAATGGTCACGGATCTGCGCACATTATTTACGCTGTGCTCATTCTCCATTTACTTTCTGGTTTCCTAAAATGCAGGCAAATGTTCGCTGTCAAAGCATTGTTTTCAAGTGAAACTAAGGGAGCAGAAAATAAACATTAAATTTTGTTTCAAACTGGGAAAATGTGCTCGATGAACACGTAACATGTTACTGAAAATGTACGGCGTTGACGCATTATTACTTTCTCGTATTTTGGAAGGGTTTCGACGTTTTCGTGATGGTCGGGGAAGCGTCGAAGGTGATCCGCACACTTAACGACCAATATCCATACACCTGAAAAGATTGAGAAAGTCCCTCAACCTCGAAACATATTCAACTGTTATTGTACTGTACATATTGTACTGTACATCCATATTCAAGAAGTTATTTCACCATTCCTGGAAATAAATAGACATACATTTTAAATGAAAATACGAAAAAATAAATGTATGCTTAATGCAAAGAATGTGAAGAATATTTAAAGTTATGAAATTCTATATCATGCGTGTCTTATTAAATGTATGCATCAAAATGTATATATTCGAATTAATTTTCCTGACTTTCTAAAATAAATAATGTAAGCTACTCAAACATAGTGCTACAAGTAAACAATTTTCGCAAGGGCATATGTTGCTTTTTACATATTTTAATTTCGTTTCTGTTCGTTGTTAACAAAGATAAAGTAATAAAAAAATGTTTCAATAACAGTAAATTTAACTATCGGAATATTTTTTAATATTTCTGAAAATGTAATATAATAATGCTAATTTAATAATGTAATAATGTAATATAATTATGCTAACGATTAATTTAAATTACAGTTTGATACCTTTTGTTTCAAAAGACACTATTTTCCAATTTAAAAGAAATCAACTTTTATTTCAATATTTTATTAAAGTATATTAAAGTTACAGCTGCTTTCCAATCTCTTTATTTGGAAAAAATATTACAACATAAATCTAAGAACACTAAAGAACTTCATAAGTACTTCTGAGGAATTAGATGAAAATCCACACATTCAATGAAAAAAAAAAAAAAACCTTCCAACATGTTATTTTTGCCTTGACATTAATACTAATAGTAGTAATATACAATGCTAATTGTAATTTCGTTAATTACCAAAAAACAAAAAAATGACATTCGTTATAAAAATTAGATAAGCTTACCATTGCTGCTTCTCTTGTGCATTTGTAGCGTTCTGTACTTAAACAGTAAAAACGGAACCATTATAAGATCACTTCTATGTACGGCTGCCAGAGCTTTTATTCTCGTAAACTATGGGACGTGGAAAGTTCAAACGTGGGAAAGCGTTTTTTTATAAAGCTTTTTTACCCAAACACGTTCAGATTATTGGTCATTCACAAATATGTTTAGGAAAAATTCATGTGGCTAATTAATTTACTTGAAAAAAAATTTTCTTTTTGTAAATAGTGTGGGGTATTGTGCGAAATATCTCGTAATGTCGAACTCAAAAATATATTTGTTTTAATTTTAGATATTATATTTTCAGAGATATCGTTGAAACTGTACTGCAAAAATACCCCCCCCCCCTTTCTATTTCCCAATCTACTGAAACTAAAATTATGAAAAAATTAGGTGTAGTAAGAGTTTTTTTAAACCTTGCAAGAAAACTATAGCGACTTTCCTAGGTAACATAGTTTTTGAGAATAAAACATTTTTCTGTAACACAGAAACGTTATTTTTCGGTCGGTCAGCGGGAGAGTTTATATGCGGTTGAGGTATCTATCGACGCAGAATCCTGCAAGAATATGTGATAGTGATTTTCGAAATAAATTATTCGTAATTAACCAAGGTATTAATTAAGTTACTAGATTAAAAAAAAACTTATATATATATATAGTAGGGGTATATACTCAAAAATATATTTGTTTTAATTTTAGGTATTATATTTTCAGAGGTAAGGTCGAATATATACTGGGAAAAATATGTCGCCCCACACTATATCTGAATCTACTGAAACAAAAATTATGAAACTTGTGGGGGTGGTAGGAGTTTGTTAATTAATAAGCAGTAATTAATAAATTTAATGTACGGAACCCTTTCAGTGCGAGTTATACTCGTATTTGACAGATTTATTAGATATACTTACTCTAAGGATATATGTAATACCAGAAACGCATTATGTTGGATAGTAATAAAAACATTCTTTCTATGCTATCTACTCTGCTTCTAATGATTGATGAAACAATATCTGATAATAATTCAGAGATTTAGGTGGTTCGAAAAAATTTTTTTAGAACCAAAGTATCATTTTCAAAGGACAGTGAAATCCAGGACAAAGTAAATTCTTTAATGATTTTATCAAGCTATAACTCAAATAATTATTATTGAAAATGAAAACGAGAAATATCACTTTCTGAGTGTACATAACTCAATTTAATATTCAACAAATTATATCGCAAAATATTTTTGTAGGTGATCTTTTTCATTATTTGGTTCTTAATTTATTTTATAAGGATTTAGAGCAGCCATACCCAAGCTGTGGCCCGCGACCTTTTATGTGAGGTCCGAGACACATAATCATTTCTCCCTATTTATAAAATTAATTGAGATATGTTTTTAATATTTTCACTGCTCTTTTATATATTTTCATGGGAAGAGAATTTCCTGTTATTTATAATTACTAATTTAAAATTACCTTAAAAAATCTTAAATGACGTTTTCTCAGTCAAAGTTCTTTTTACATGTAGTTGTGCTATAGTAGTGTATACATTTCTTAACATTGAACTCTAAACAAATATTATTTCAAATTAATTTAATTTGCACTCTATATTTCTACATTTAAAAAAAAAGTTTTTGCATTGAGAAAATAAACTGATTTATTAGAAAAAATCCCTTGATTTTTTTTTTCTAATTTATTTATTTATTTTTTGATAATTTAGAATTTAGAATTGCTGCATTGTTTTTACGTTTTATACTTATCATATAGCTAATAAGGCTTATTAGGGTTAAATATTTGTAACAGAAAAATTTGGCAGCAAAAAGTTTTATTCCACTATTTCAAAACAACAAGCTTCGTGGCATTTGCAATAGAAATCTATATATTTTTATTTTATTAGACAAGTGTGTTGCGGCCCGCCTAACGTCGCAAATACATGTTTGCGGCCCGCGAGATAAAAAAGGTTAAGTACGGCTAATTTAGAGGGTAAGTTCCTAAAAATTAAAGGAACGCATGATACAAATACCAGAATGTTTTCTTTCATAATGCTAGGCATACTGTTGTGCAATATTAATAATAAGTAGCTTAACTATAAAAATTTCAAATTTTGTGCATTTTTAAAATCTTTTCTGTGTGTGTTACATTTTCAAATGTAAATATTCATGAATATTGTCACTTTTAGCCTATATTAATTTGAGTAATTAGCAGTTAATTTAATTTAAAATTTAATTACTTAAATACTAAATAATTTTCATTTTATAAACTTCTTTCCTTTTAAATTTTAATATGCATTAACTTTAATTGTAATTATTCGAACAAATATTTTCAGACGCTACATTAAACAAATTAAAGACATTTTTAAGGCGATCTTTATCTACTTTACTAATTAAAATTTAATCCTTATGAAAGTAAATTAAATTCATCTTTCCCAGCAGTCAAACAAAATATTTTTTTGAAAACAATGTCTCTAACGCCATAAACGAGTTTTAAGTTTATTACTCTCATTCAGTTTAGGAAAATTTTAACATTAAAAAATGAGGTACTTTTCAAAGCAGCCAAATGTGGAAAAAAAATCTGCTCTCAAAAATGACTTATTTCTGCGATTTGAAAAATTATAAATGTTTAAAATTTTAAATTATAAGAAATCCAAACTATATATATATTTATATATACAGGGTGATTTTTTTTTAAAGTTGTGAAAGTAAAACCCTATAACAAAAGAACCACTGGTACAAACGAGCTGAAATTTTACCAGTATGCTCCCAAAGCAATGGGTATTTTTTACGGTTGGTTAAGAAAAAACTTAAAATTGCACCGACAGATGGCGCTGTATATGCAGTAAAGTCGGGAGACGATTTTGCGACGAGTTTGCGCACGACACACGCACAGTGGCGGTAAAAACGTGAAGAACGCACACCTCGTGTTCATTATTCTACGGATATCCTTGCAATTACTGTGCCATTGTCGGACCGTGCGTTGTTAGTGAAACTTCATTATCAGAATAATAACAGTGCAGCAACTGCTCTTAGGGGATTTAGGACACTTAAGAATTTAAGAAAAGATCCACTGATAACAGAAAGCCTACGGAAGATGGTTTCTCAAAGTACTGTCCATTGTTTTCCTCCCACTGACGACATTCTTTGTTTCTGTTAACTTACAGTGCCATCTGTCGGTTCAATTTTAAGTTTTTTTTAACCACGCCTAAAAATACCCATTGCCTTGGGAGCATATTGGTGAAATTTCAGGTCATTTGTATCAGTGTTTCTTTTGTTATAGGGTTTTACTTTCACAACTTAAAAAAATCACTCTGTATATAATCCCGTACAAATACTAGATGTCCCGTCCGGCGTAGCCCGGGCCTTGATAATAAAATTAAACAAACCTAAAGTTCTACATAAATTTCTGGTAAATATATGAAGAAACTTTAAATACATAAGTTAAAAACTGTTATTAAATACGTTTTGCGTACCTTTTAAATCAAGAACATAGGTACGTTTTTCGAAAGATAGTGAAAGATTTACGAAATTTTTCGACTCAAATCGAGAATTTGTATATATATGTATATGCAGTGTGTCCCAATAACATTGACCACGGCTTTTATTCGTTAAATATTGATCATACACATATATTATAAATAACTAAGTTATGTAAAATAAAAGTACCGAATTTTATCAAATCGACTAAAAATTTCAAGGTGATTAAATTTGAAAACATACAAAATTTTAATTTCTATGCTGCTCCCGTACATAAAATTTCTCATGAGTAAAATATGCCCCATACACTAATATGGTCATATACAAAATTCAGCATTTTATCATAAAAAGTCGCAGATATATGAAAATACATAAATGCTGACATAAACCACTTTTCGATGCCTATATACGAGTTCGATTTGTGGATAAACCATGTCGGATAATCGCGTTTAAGGGGTCGTACACAAATTACAAAATATAACATTGATTGCATAAATAAATAATAATTGTGCTATTTATTGTTACAAAAGTATCTAAATTATGTAAAAATAATAACTTTATTGAAAAGTTACAAAACTTATACAAAATTTTTATGTTTTTCATTTCTGTCAAACATTTCAAAGCTGTTTTAATGTTCATTGACCGTACCAATTCCGATTTTTATTCTATAACTCCCCATGTAGAATTTTAAGGTTTTTTTCAAGAAGCATAGTTTTGTAAATTTGTAAATAAAACTAAAGATAAGCGCCATATTGTATTTGCTTATGATGCATTTGCGTCGCGTCATCTTCCGCAAACATTTATATTTTGACTTATGATTATCCTCTCACCAACTTTGTTTAAACATTTTCTCTGCGACTTTTTTACGATAAACTACTGAAACATTTTACATGACTTTATTAGTGTATAGGGCATATTTTACTCATTAAGAAATTTTTTGTACGCCAGACGTATGAAAAAATTTAATTTAGTATTTCTGAAAATTGAATCTCATGAAAATTTTAATCGATTTCTTAGAATTCTGTCCTTTTTGTTAATTTGTAATTTATAATCAATACATTTATGATCAATATTTAAGGAATAAAAGCCGAGGTCAATGTTTTTTTGAAAATCCTGTTTATAAGTGTTATTTCAATAACTTTTTTGAATCTGCTAGATTTCTTGTGTCATTTTTCTGGTTCTATATTTTCAATTTGTGGGTAAATAATACAGGTATAGGTGTGCATTATAAACTCAGAATTATCCAACACATTTGAATGTCTAAAATCGTAAAATCGTAAAAGAAATAAATATTTTATGCTTAGATATTTTTCTTATTATCTATTTATAAAACTTTTGCACAGTATTTCAATAGTTTCTGCTAATTCATACATATTGTTCGAAACATTAAAACTTATTATGATTTTGGAGCATGGCATTTCCACAGAACAATAAAAACTTTGAAACAAAATTGTAAGTTAAGTAACTAAATACGAGGGTGGTTTCATAAGGTATACGCCTGAGAGTGAAAGCACAAGATTTTTGACATAATTTCATATTACAACGTAGTCCCCTTGAAACTTAATACATTTAAGATACAATCTTGTGTGTGATTTCTTAGTGCAGCCCTGTACGAGGGTGATTCGAAAAGTTCTCGGCACGACAAAAAAAAATTGAAGATTTTTAAAAATATTTCATTTTATTTTGCGACTAGCAACACAATACATTTCAGAAGACTCTTGAGAAATGTTCATTCTTTGGCGTTTTTGGTCAACATTCAACAACATCAAGCGGACAACAACATCAAGCACGCATCAAGCGGAAAGCTTTTTCATGCCCAAAACATCGTGTAAAATGGAGCGGACACAGTCTATCGATATGTTTGTAATGACTGCAAGTTCGTGTATCTCAATCGGCGATCATTCAATACGGCATTGGGAATTTTTGATACAATCTTGTCGGTCGTAGTGGTTTTTGGATTATTTTTGACAATATTTCATTTTATTTTTCAACTTGCAACACAATACATTTCAGAAGACTCTTGAGAAATGTTCATTTTTTGGCGTTTCTGGTCGATGTTCAACAAACGCGGCACGCATCGAGCGGGAAGTTTTTCTTTATTATGGTATATTTATTAATACACAATTATAAGTATATTCAGAATTTCACAAATTCATTTTTTTAATATCTGCAGTGAATTTTTACATTTACTTCTATTTATTACATATGGGCACCGAATACGTTGTAAATGGAATTCAGAATATAAAAAAAAAGAAACATATTAACATGTATTAAGTCGGTTTAATATTTACAACTGCAATTGAAAAAAGTATTACAATATTTTAACTTTGAATTATATATATTTTTTATACATTGTAACTTTTATTATATGCTTGTAATTCTCGGAGATTTTCGTTTAGATTTCTCGTTTTTATTAAAAATATAGAAATTTGATAAGTATGCGTATCAATATCAAACGTAACAAGTATTTAAGATTCACCACTTTTCGCTGCATTTTCGTCAAATTATAGGGGTGTTTTGGTAAATCTACTGCACGAACATATTTTATTTTAGAAACTTATAAACTTATATCCCGAATTCACAGAATCTTTGCAAATCTAATTTTTTTTTTCCTGAAATCATCCAGTCAAAAGATGAAATTTTTGTTAAATATGATAAAACCTTCTTCATATTACAGGGCAATTTATTCCTAGTACTATTCCCGAAAATTTGTTTAGTGTGTGAAATTCAATTACTCAGTTTCAATTTAAAAATTAAACGTTGGTAATTTCCGGTACAAAGTTAATTGTAATAATAAGATTGTAATAATAAATGTCTTTATGCGTGTATAAACATTTTTATGAAAATCATATAAACGATTTTGCTGAATTTCGTCACGTCAAAAAGTTTAATGTATATCACTATAAACATTTCGAAATCGCCAAAATTACTATGAAATGTAAAGATTGTTTTGCTTTTATTACAAATATATACTTTATAAATGATATTATTTCACGTATCTAAAAAGTGATATTTAAAAATAATGAAATAGATCATAAAAAGAAAAAAACTGATTTTTTGCATCTAATACTGAAATATATAATAAATAAGTGATATCATTTCTAAGCAATATAATTTACCGCCTGAGTTTATTATCGATAGCGCGCCACCAAATTAGGTATAATGATGTCATAAATATAAACTTAAGGAGTGTATCCTACTTGCGGCGGCTCGTTAAATTTTCTAAACGACTTAAGTTTCGAATGATGTATGAAACACAATGCCTCATATGTCAATGTATCTGTTATCCAGGGTACAAAATCGTAGGAAAATATTTCTTTGTATAATTTTGTTCTTAAATCATGCAATAAAAAAGGTACGAGTGCAACACAGGGAATCTATTTCATAATCATTGTGTTTTTGATAAAGTTATAAAGAAACAAAGTATGCATAAAATAGATATTGAGGAAAAGATACGCTCACAAAATCTTACATCTGTCGTATTTTTGATGCAAATTTTTGTTTATTAATTTATATTTAAATATTTTTTAAATTCCTATAAGTGTAATTATTTTACAATATCACATCAAACTTAAAATATATTTATGGATAAGAACGAATTTATACCAAGCGGTCTTATTTGTAACTGCGAAATCTAAACAATGTATACGGGAGAGATAAAAGTTTTAAATCTAGTTGATGTAGATAATTTGCATAAATTTAGGTTATTCGATTTGCTTGCAGGGCTACCACAAAAGTTGCCTTTTGCACACAAGGAGAAATGGACAAGAACCTCCGTTTGAAATGGAAATTTAGTATTTAAGATAGTTCTATCGTGAATCAGGAATAGTGTACACCTTCCGTACTGCGAGGGACGCAAAAGATAAGACAAAGTAAAACTCGAGCAAAGTTTCGTTTTCTAATTAATGAAATACAGACATATATTACTGAAATTCAAGTATGAAAATAAACATCATTTGTGTGCGGTACTTGGAAAGTAAGTACATAAATATATAAAACTAGTTCGTGAGTATACTATTTATTTTCAAGTGGTATGGAAACTCATTGTGATTTGGTTGATTCTGAAAATAGGAGTTATAGCTAGAATCTATAAACGCGAAAATTTGTAAGAAATATTTGCATAGAAAGAAGGTGGTGTCATTTTGATTTTATTAGATCCTGAATGCATGCGTACACACGATACTGGCTGATAGAATACTGCGCTAGTAACATATCATAACAATGAAAAACGCCCACTTTTAACCGGAAGCGCCCAATTAGAATTCTAGCAGCGCTTCGGTAGTTATGTTTAAATTAATACCATTTAAAGCTAACATTATGCATTAGAATACCCAGTGAAAGTTGCGCTGTATATGCGGCTTTTCCTATAAAACTACAATCTGCGGGTTTGATTATGTGCGGAAATGTTGAAAATTGAACGATAGGACACTTAAATATATTACAAATTATAAATTAAATTTTTTGCCCATTCGATCTGAAACCACTGGTTTTCTGTATTTATAGTATGGTCAGGAATAAGATTTTTGACAATCTTAGCAATCATCCCTTTTCCACACTGTAGCAATTACAGGAAAAGACAATTATCTTCACTAGCATAATAGTGCAGAAACCTCGGAAATGCAACTGTTATACAGTGATACGGAGTTTTTTTTTACAAAACCTTTGATTTTGCTCACTGAGACTCACTATCGGAATTCAACCGAGCACTTGTAGAAGGAATTAAAACGACTGCTTAAATATAAACACGTTAAGACGAATTAAAAGCCGCTTTTGGGGAGAAAGGAAACAAATTTTCATTTATTAGTCAAACGAATATATTCTGTGAAATGTACTTACACCATCGTAGTAGACTTGCGAAAATCTTTTTGCAACATTTGCAAGTGACGACATAGTATTTCATAGGTCATTTAAATAATTGAACGTTACCGAGAATAAATTAAACTCATTTTTCTATGTTTTGATTATTTAAATTCCCTGTAGTCGTTTCGTAAATGGATGAAATGTACTTTTAAAGATTGCCATTACAATTACTAATACGGTTTTATATTAAAAAACTTTAAGAAACGATTCCATATAATTGTCATTTATAACATTAAAAATTCAATCTTTCTGTGTGAAAAATAGTGAAACCGAAATCATTTTTAGAATATTTTGTCTAAGTACTTAAATATATTTTGTAAATGATGTACAATAGGAATATAAAACGTTATCATTTACTCATTTCTCTCGGAATGATATGAACGTAAGAAGAAATATTATTTACATAATTACTTTTATCTCAGCTTTAGTTAATCGGGGCTTAATCAGCTTTAGTTAATTATTTATCTTGCAGTAATTCTATTTTTTGTTGAAGCATTAAAGTTTTACAATATGAAAATTTTAAATGTATTCCAAAAATAAACAATTGTTATTTAAATCTTAATATTAAGTTACCAATCTTCAGGCATTAGTGTTGGTTTTTTGGAGAACTATAGTAGCATAAACGTGTCTTTATATCTTACTATTATCGTTAAAAAACATTACATCCTTTTTATAAAACATTCATTTGTATTGTCAATAAAATACATACATTAACAGTTACTATTAAAAACATAGTTAGTTATATAAAAGAAGAAAAAACATTTAGATATTGTCCGACGTCTCAGAAGGCATAACACATACCCAATTTCTCGTATAGATTCCTTCCAACATTTCTCACTCTGATCTCTCTTATTTTTCATTACATATTTGTCGTGTTTCCATTCTTTTGAAAAACAAATTATATTTCATTATAAGTCTATCGACGCAAACACACTATACTGCTTTTTTGAAAAAGAAACAGAATATAAGCATAAAATAAAAAAGCAGCATACTGCATTGTGTATATATACTTATAGTGAAATATAAAGTTTTTTTCAGAAGAATGGAAACACGGAAAACGTGTAATGAAAAGTAAGAGAGGTATGAGTGAAAAATATTTGAAGAAATCTGTACGAGAAACGGGGAATGTGTTATGCCTTCTGAGACGTGGGGCTACATCTATATGTGTTTTTAAAGAAAATAACTAACTACACTCTTAAAACTGTGCCTCTGATATATAAGGCACCAGCGCATATGAGAGGCACACAGACAAAGTGCCTCTGATTAGCTGATAAATATCAAAGGCACAAAGAAATGAGAGGCACAAATGAAGGTCTCAAAACCTAGCAGAGGCACGGATGACAGAACGAAATATATCAGAGTCACGGCGCGAAATGTGTGCCTCTTAAAAAAAGCGATCATTTATTCAGCGGTACAGTGGGAAAGCGCGCATGCGTACAAATGTTTAACCCATGATGCATTGAGCGGGCGCGGGATATTTATTTTCAATGAGGGATAGGGGAGAAGGAAGAATGGACGCTTGACCAGAAGAAATGGCGTCTTGTGGATTATTCGAGAAGCGGTACCTGACGACACAAACACAGTTTATATATATATATCCTTTTCGTAAGATGATTATTTTGACTCAAGAGGTTATTATTGTCGTTCAGGATTGCAACAATTTTAGTCGCTGATAATAGGAGTTAGGTTTTCCTACGATATAAAACGACGCCACAGAGGTAAATGTTCCTGTGGAAAATACAATGAATTTATGTTAGGAAACATAAAATTACGTGTAATGGTGTTATTATTGCAATCATCCACCGGCGGATTATAATGAATATAGAGAGCCTGCAATAAGTAAGTGTATTTAGTTTAGTACTTGATTATTTTCTTTGAATGTGTATAGTATGAAAATCGACACTGTAAAAGAAATGTTTTATGTTACAAACATATGCATATATCGCGGGTAAATGTATCATTCCCTTGAGAAATTTAATTTCTCTATTAATAGTTATAGCTAATAAAGTCCAGTTTCTTTTGTATTATATTAATCAGTGTAGAATTCCGGGGGTGGCCCGGGTGTGGGGGCATTCCCTCTCCGGAACAATGATCGAAAAGTGTGAGATTTTATTCTTTTTAGTGGACAAAAGTGCAACCCCCCCCTGAAGCAAAGCCGCAAAAATCCCACCCGGAGAAAAATGTCTGAATTAAACACTGATATTAGTCTGTCAACGATATTTAACTAATCTCAGCTACATTTCCCATTGTAATCGAAATTTAACTGCAATAACAAAAATAAATCAAAACACCCAAAATTTCAGCAATGGACATCCTACAGAAAGTAACAGATATTGTTTTTATAATCGTATTTTATTTAGAATCGGAATTCAGTATAATGAAAATATATACTAATGAAACAAATTAGTTATTTTCAAATAAATTTAACATTTAGGATACCAGTAATGAAATATTTATGATCAGAGTTACTTTTTGAAATTAATTGTTGTCATTATCACAAGATCAATATTGTGATTATTTTACGCTGATTATTTTTAACGTTTGTCTTATTTGTTTTTAATAAAGCTTTTATGCCATTTTATGTATTTTGATATGTATAAAATAAACTGATATGTAGACAAGGTTCTTTATTGAACCACAGAACTGACTTAGGCCACATGGACACACATTTTAATATTTATTTCAAATTTGTTTCAATAAATTGGGAGTGAGAAAATGTTCTATTATACATAGTATTCTGCCTTACACAAAATTTAATGTGTCTTTGGATATGCCATGCTGGAAAATCTTTCTGCAGTAGACAGAATTCACTGTAAAGATATAAATATAATATAAAATATAATAAAATTACATTCTGTTCCTCTTATAATGGTGGCACATGCATGTGCCACCATTATAAGAGACACAGAATGCATTTTTAAATAAGAGGCACTTGAATATATAAATTCAGCGGCACACTGTGCCTCTTAATTTCAAAGGCACTTACGCTGTGCCCCTGAATCTCAAAGGCACTATGTACTTCTTAATTTCAAAGGCACCATGTGCCTCTTAATATTCAGAGGCACAAAAATTCAGAATGTACCTCTTAAATCAGAGGCACAGTTTTAAGAGTGCATGTTTTTAATTATAACTGTTAATGTATGTATTTTATTTACAATACAACTGAATTTTTTATAAAAAGATGTAATGTTATTTAACGATCAAATTAATATAAAGACACATTTACGGTACTATAACTCTCCAAAAATTCATTACTAATGCCCGAAGACTGGTAAATTAAAAATAAGGTTTAAATATAATACGATCATTAAACAGGCGGAAAGTTCTGTTTTTTAGACTGCCTGTAATAAAATGATTGTTATTTTGTTATTGTTGATGAATACAACTTAAAGACTGGTGTGACAATTGCGCGTGTCCTTTACTAGTCTAGGAGATCATTCGTCTGTAAAAAAAGAGCGAAATCAGTAGAACAGGGAATGGCTGCGCCGACGATGGTTGTCAGCCATAGTAATGGAACTGGTATAAAACCGGTCATAATATAAATAAAAGAAATAAGAGACTATTTGAATTAGTCCTTACTTGTGTTATGATTGTGACTCTTACCGGTCTCTCCTCCTGGTGGCCCTTCGACTCCCTAAGTGTGGAAGATGACTGGAAGCCCGGCATTGCGGCTGTATTTCGACACGACGGGAGCAAGTAAGTAGACGAAATGCAGCTCCCAATTAGAGACCGGTGGGTAAAGAGCTGATCGTTAACAAGGTGGTGCCGTATGTGGAGGCAAGCGACTCCACGAAAACTGGGCCATCCTCCCTTTTGGGTTGGTTATCGATTGCAGGGTTTTCTAGGCCTATGACGCGAACATGGTACTCGCTAGGCGGCGTAATATATCTCGTAGGCTTATCCCAGTTGCCCGGCCTTGACCACAGGCCTTGGCCCCTATGCGATTTCTGAGCAAAGGCTAGATAATGTGTTAGGACCACATCTAAAATTTATCCAGTGCGAAACGCACGCGAGGTTGGACAATGTACAGAAAGGACGACGTCTGGTCAGTGCGTAAGGCGGTATGCAGCGACCATCGGTACTGGCAGAAGGCGAAACGTAGACGTCGGAGAAATAGGTCGAGGGCTTCATTACCGCCAAAGACCCCCTTTCCCGACAGACCATCCCTTGCGGCTCCTTCTACATCTGGAGCAGTTGTGAGTTGCCATCGAGGACTGGTCAAGAAGGGATGCTCGCCTTGTTTGAGCATTAGTAGTTCAAGTCCATGAGGAACCGCCGCCGTGGTGGGGCGATTCTCATGGCGCATATAGACCACCTGAGAGGGGTCTTCGCCGCCCGGATGGAATGACCAAGAAGTACCGGATAAGAGGTTTGTTAGTCAAGGGACGGCGTCTAGACCAAAGTCAGACCCTGAGCCGTCTTCCAGCCCAGAGTGTCTTTCCACAGTCGAATCTTTCTGTGTCCGACGATTGAATTACCCCAAATCTAGAAACTAACATCCAGGCTACTAAAATTAGATCGGGAGCTACTCTCTGGGGCCGAGAGGGGCGTCTACGGTTTTCTGGTAATGGCGATAATGCACGGCAAGGGAGCACCTTGGAGCCTTCTGACCATTTCGCTGTGGTAAGGTGAGATAAATTCGGGGGCAGGGGGTCGGGAGGTCCCGCCCCTGTGACCCAAAGCCTAAGATGAGACGTGTCTACGCGTCCAAGGATGGAGTTTTCTTCGTCCTCCCGGGAAAGCGATAGGTGCCTAGTTCTTCGCCGCTGCTGACGTGTCCAGCAGTAACCTCTATATGTGTTCTATGTTCGAGAGCGTCGGTAAAGCAAGAGATGTCGGGAAGCTCGGCATAAAGCCTAGAGCACAGTTCCATCTTGTGTTTCCATCTCCAAGGCTGTCTGGTCACTCCGGAATCCACGGAAGTGTGAAGTATTGGTGTCGTAAGAGTTATGCGTACCAACGCAGATCGCAGCGAACTTTGTCAGCAATTGTTTGGGAGAATGGGAGTGTTCAGCAGGTGGTGGTGTCCCCACTGCCAGTAACACTCACAAGGCTCTCCTGGACGAACGCGTTAAATGTTTTTCAAAATCTCGGTACGGCTGTTGATGTGCCTGACGGGCGTCTGTAGGCGACTGGCGGCGAAGCTCAGTTTTATCATAGAATCTCGCTTTGTATTGTAAATTATATACGTGTCATTAAACTTTATATTTTTAAAAGAACATACTATATTAAACGACGTGAAAAAGAAATGTCTCTTGTATGTTTTACAATATCATTAATTTTAAATGTATTCCAAAAACTAAATATTTTTAGTTTTTTTTATTGTTTATGTACAACAATTGAAACTACAAATTGGTGACTACAAAGAACTGAAACTTAAGATAACTGTGCCAAAATCATCGGGATGATGCATTCAGTTCCCATAAACCGATTAAAATAGATGCAATAAACATTTACCTTTCGAAGCATTGCAGTCCACTGGGTATTGACAATAATTTAATAAATTAGTAAAATATTGAATCAGAAATTGCAAATGAACGAGATAAAGTATTGGAAATTATGTAATGTTGCAAATAATAATTGTCACGGAGACGTTTAAGGCAGATTTTATCAATTTTTTTGCTATTTGATTAACTTTTTCGATAGAGGTGATATCAACCTTAAAAAGAGTTTTATTGAATCTGTTCTATCTAGATATAAATTTGTGATGAGATGCTTTATAAAACAACATAAAAAATCCATTCAAAGTTTTCAAATTTTGCTACTACGATCTACACCCATGCGCTACGAGCGTAAAATCATTTACCATGCGACAATTTTTATCAAAATATAAATCTGACCGTGGCAGAAGCTTATTCTAAAGATATATTAAAAAATCATAAAAAATAAATTTTATTTTAATTTTATTAACCTATTTCCCGTCAGATGGCGCTATAAACATAGAATACAATTGTGCTGAATCTGTGCAAACTATTTAAAACCCTATACCAGTCATAAAGTGAAACCTAAAAAAAAACAATTTTACTTAAGTTTATTACCCATTTGCTCCCCGCCCCAGGGTCACTTAAACCCTCCCAAAAATTTAATTGAACTTTACTACCATTTTTTTATCATAAGTACGGCCGTCTTACTGTGAAACATAAAAAAAACACTTTTACTTAAATTTTGTTATTCTGTTTCTCGCTAGAATGAGTGAAAGTGTAAAAGAAAGTTGAGTTTATTGTGTCCTACCCCATATTCAAATGGAGCGTGGTGGCCATATGAGAAACATAAAAATATCCATTCCTGGAAATTTTAAATATAATGAAAGGTGCTACCTGCGTGAAAGACCTGTAATGCAAAAATTTTATCAGTACATAAATTTGACAACGCCGGAAGCTTAATTTGGATATTTGAGCAAATTTCTTTCTTGGTAAGTGAGTTTAAAATACTTTTAAAGTTTTAGTTGAAGACATAGTTATGAAAGATATAAAGATAATTCATATGAAGGTATGACGCAGAAGGTACTAGAAGTTAAACTTTCCAACAGTAATAATAATGAAGTGTAATGCATCTGAATTATTTTGACATGCCATGTGAAAGGAAATGAAATGTTACTCCACGTATATTCAATGGCGGACATACCGGAATATGCTTTAGTGACATACAAATAAATCGTACCGTTTCATACCGCATTTTATGTATATACTACCAATAGACAATAGTATAATCAAACTGATTTAGGCGGCAATGTACAATAATTATAATTGTTACATGCACCTTATTTAACCATGCGGTATTTTTCAAAAAATACCGTGTTTAGAATACAGCTTGATTTCCGGTGTGTAAGCCACGGCTAAACAAATTCTGTTAGGAACCAGAAATTTTATGTTTTGAAAAAGGTCAAATAAGTTCCATGTACAAATAGGTTATATTTTATTAAATGAACTTTCTGGTTGGAAACAGTTTTACTTGAGCCGCGGCTTATACACCGGAAATTACGGTAATTAAAAATTTCAAGTTTACTTGTAGAAAGGAAAACGGGAAAAAAAATTAAAGCTTTGTAGAATTACCTGGATTGAATCATTTAATTTAGGTACGTAGTTACATTTATTGCGATGTCCTTGTTACTAAAAAGTCTTATTTTATTATGCTTTATAGAACTTGAAGCAACATTTCTTTAGATTATTTAAATTCCAAATTTTCTATCCTACTAGTTTTTTAATGCAATTTTTTAGGCACTTACCATTCTTCCTTATTTTTATTTAACTATTTCGTTATTTTCATTTTAATTATTTTCTCTTAGTAACGTTTACCCGTTATTTGTTTTCAATAAGACATTTTTGTGTTTGGTTTTGTTAATTTTCACCCCCTTCACTTTTACTATACATGTATTCGGTTAATTTTCTTTTTTAATTAGTCACTCTCACCACATGTGTACTGTCTTCCATCTATCCATCTATCAAATATATAGCATGAATTTCTTTCAATCTCAATTCGCACCATACAAAAATAGGATGATATGTTTCACCTGAAGTCGAAAATGGGAATTTTGAAAACCTTGCTTTTCATTCAGTTTTATTTTGACTTTAAAAAGGTTCTAATAATGGTACTTTTCTTAAAATAATTTTAAAAGATTGTCTTGAAATCGTTGTAGTGAAAGACATGTTCCTTCTATTAATCTTCATTTTTAATATAATATATATTCCGTTGGTGGAAAAAAAAATTAACCAGTTACAGTAAAAGTATTTAATGATTTTCTTTTAGTATTCTATTTTCAGCCCAGCCCTTATAATACTCAGAAAGATCATTGTTTAACATCAATCTTTTATTCATAATGTTTCATTTTATTGATGTCAACTATTTTTCAAAAAGCGGATTTGTATAGGAAAGATAAATGGTTCCATTTTTCTTGATAGGCAAAATGAATTCGGATCCCTTTTCGAATTTCGATATACGTATTTCAAAAAAGGTAATTCTGAAAAAATCAATAAAATATGTTTTCGGAACATTAAAAAAATATTAATACTCATCTAAAATTTGTTTGCTGTGCGTTTTATGTCTTCAACAAACATATTGAAATTCCATGAACAAAGCGCAAGTAGTAATACTAATACCTTAGTTTTTTCTAGACAAAATTCTACACACTTATTATTATGATGAAGATTGCGATATTTTATTTTAGATAATGTAGTTATTAGTTTTTTAATTAAAAAATTGTGTTCTTATGAAAACAATTATAATTATCTCCATTTAAAAAATGTAATTACAAATATTGGATAAGTCTTTCCCTGATTGCAAACTGTATTGTGACGAACTTGAAATTTGTTATGAAATATTTCGAAACTAACATACATGTGGACAATAATAAAGCATCAGTAAATATCCATGGGAGCATATTTGGTAACATGTAATGCCTTCAGTCGTTATTCAATTTTCCATATACTCCAAACAAGATCATAAGAGGGGTTGATGCAATGACTGTATGGTTAGTTTTCAAACATATTGCCATGAATTTTACAACCACATGTTACATTTAGGAAATTTAAATAAATCTTGTAACCAGGGAAACAATTTCGGATTTCTAGTATAATTAAATATCGAATTTATAATAACCAACAGGCTCTAAGAATCAAAGTAAATAAGAAAATTTTAGCTTATCATCAAATTTTATATACATTGAAACTATATAAATCTTATCTTTATCCCCATAAGAAGTAAAAATAAAATTTGGAATTTAAATAAATCTCCACATGTTTATGATAAACTTTAATGACAGATATCTAATTAATGTTTCATTACCAAATTTTAATTTCAAAATTACGAAGTAAAATTAGTCATTGGGAAAATATACTTGTAAAACAACCAGTACTAATAATTAGACAGACATTTTAAAATGTAATATAGTTTTACTAATTAGGAAAGTAATTAGTATCCATATTTTTACGAGTGAAGTATAATATATTTTTCAATCTTTTATGTAGCTTACTTTTAAATTATTTATTCTTATTTTAATTAATATTCAAACAAAAAAATTCGTTGAAAATATTACAATATAAAAAGTTTCGAAAAGTTTCTCAATTAAAAAATTGCTTAACTTGAAATAGTTGTTTAGAATTTTTCTTTGATTTCCTAACATCGCATAGAAAATTCAGGTATATTCGGGAAATAATTAACTGAGATTACAAATAGCGGAAGAAGCTCAAAGAAAAATACGAAAGTTTCATTTTCTCTAAACTATTATAACAGAATTAACTATTCTCTGAAGCTATAGAAATATCTTTTTTAAAGAAAAGTTTAAAACATTTTGAAAGTTATGCTGGAAATTACTCTTTAAGTTTAGAGATATTAAGCATGCATTCTTAAAATAAGTTACTTGGAATATACTAAAAATTACCCATGTATTTTGGTAGGAAATTTCGTCTTCGTAAGATAAAACACATGAAGGACGCTTTAGAATTTTGAAAAAATAAATAGTGTGTAATGTTTTTTAAAAACTTTTAAGTATCTACGATAATTTAATTAAATATATTATGGTGCATATAAAAATACGTATTGAAATATTTCAGTATTAATAAAGGCCGTATAATGCCTAATGAAGACATGATATCATATAGCACAGGTATCCCAATATATGTGAGGCTATAATGAATGAAAAGAAGAGGATAATAGGAAAAGTGAATTTTTTGAATACATATAAATTTAAAACCAGTGCTTACAGTTGAGACTGTATTTAATATGCAGTCTAGTATAACGTATGACTAAGTAAGACTATATCTAACATGTTTAATTCAACGAAAAGAAAATCTGTTAAAAGGAAAATTGATCATTAATTCATTAAATCTTGTGTTTACTTACATTTTTAATTCAAATTACAAAATTTGTGTTATTAAAATTAATAATAGACCTTATTACATGAAAAAGATACATTTATCTATCTTTTATGAAAATAGGCTATGATGAATGAAAAGAAGGTGATAATGGGAAAAGTGAATTTTGTGAATACATATAAATTGAAAACCAGTGCTTACAGTTGAGACTGTATTTAATATGCAGTCTAGTATAACGTATGACTAAGTAAGGCTATATTTAATACGTTTAATTCAATGAAAACAAAATCTGTTAAAAGAAAAATTGATATTTAATTAATTAAATCTTGTGTTTACTTACATTTTTATTTCAAATTGCAAAATTTGTGTTATTAAAATTAATAATAGACCTTATCACATGAAAACAATTAATTTATCTATCTTTTATGAAAATTTTATTTTACTTACTTTCACGTTTATCTTTTATTGAAAAACGTACATGATAACTTACAATTTATTTGCTTTCAGAATCAATAAAGTGAATCGTATTTATTCTTTCTGAATGTAATATTTTTCTTTCTTTTTTTTTTGGTTAAATTTGCTTGTATTACTACTACAGAAAACCTTTACCTTGACATTTTTTGGTCTAAGGAAAAAGAAAATATGCAAATGCAATTTTCTAAATATTTTAAACTCAAAACTGCCATTCTTTAGGTATCTACACATAATCATGCCTGCCATTATATTAATAATCATTTTTACAACTATTTACGAAATATAATCTTCGCCTTATTTATTCTCATTAATATTACTATTACAGAAGGCGAAAACTATGCGCCATCACAGAATCGTGGGTTATGAGAGTTTTTACACATTTATAATTATCTTCTTACAGAAAAAGCTGGAATTCCACACTAGCTTATAAGAAGTATATGTGATTATTTAACAATAAAATTGTTTTCAGATTAAAATCCATAAGGTTTTCGAATAATTATTTCATGTTTCATATTTTATTCTGCAAAATTATAACAGTATAAGTTATTAATGTTTCGTAATTAACTTTCATTTTGTAGTTTAATCAATTATAAAAGATTTTACTGTTTAAAAATTTATTCTCATATTACGCAATATCGCCACCCAATGAATGATTGCTGTCTATTATATTGCTATCAAGGATGGAATTTGTTTTGTGGATTGATTTTATATAATTATGTGTAATAAGCATTTCTACTTAAGATCTTACAGTGAAAAGTAAAGATATCAATCAAACGAAATTCGAAAATACTGTATATGAAGAACAATTTGGAACTCGACACAAGATCATTTTTTGATAGCGAAACTTTGCTATTTTTGGATTTTGTTACAGAATATATATTTTTTTAAATACTTAATATTATTTGTGTAAAAAACGAAAAAGAAAAAAAATAGAAGCAAAATCTACAAATTGACTAACATGGAAATATGAAGATTTGACATTATTTACAAAAAAATTAAGACAACAATATAGTCAAAACTTATCTTAAAAATTCATATTAATAAAATAATTATATATATTTTTAATATTTTCTTTAAATCATTTAATATCATTAGTAAGAGTACTTTGATTTTAAACTCATGATATATGTTAGAAATATTTTTTTCTTTATTAGGTTTGAAAGTAGAAATATTAATTTGAACATTTTGAAAGTTTTATATTATTAGTCTAAAATAATTATGCAAGCATAATCAATATTCTATTCTAAAAAGCTCATTAAAATGTATTTTAAAATTAAATTAATATTTCAAGATTTATTTTAGCAATATTATTTTTAAAATAAAAATAATATTTTATGTTTTTATGTAAAATAAATATAGAAAACCAAATATATGCTTCATATCATCAGATATGCCACTTTAAAAGTAATTTTGCATTTTCGAAAATCTTTAATACATACAGTAAGTTCTGCAGTAGGACTATTGAATATTTTTTTCTGAAAAATACATAACTTTTAAAGTTAAAAATTAATTTTCAAATGCCTTTTTATGTATCTCCAAATTGCATTTTTACATCACAATTATACACATTACAAACATTACACTCATTATCACTATTATATGTGTGAAATAACGGCATATATAAAATATCAGTAAATTCAATATCTATATTAAACTATTATCTATATCTACATATACATGTACCACCCTTTCAAAAACTATTTTATCAGCATTTACTTTACCCATTCCTTAATGAATTGTGAGCGATTTTATATAATTTTCTTAGGTTCGGGTAATATTTTTTTGCTATTAAATAGTTATAAAATGTCTAGAACACAAAAGTAAAAATAATTCCAAAATCACTTCGCAATTATTTTATATAATTATTTTTCTGCAACTGCTGCTACAGAAAATTATCACTTCCTAAGTGAAAAAGAAATGTTTGTGATATTTCACTAAAATACATACTTAATACCTCATATTTTTATCCTTTGCCTTGATGATTGCATTGAATCTGTCAGGCACAGACATAAAAATTTCTTCGCACACATATGGATCAATGGCTACTCATGCCTATTGCATGGAGTATTTTAATTTCAATGATGACTTTAATTGTAGCTTAATACTACGTTTGTCAAAATGTACCATATGTTTTCTTTGGATTGATATCTCAACTACACGCTGCCTACTCTATTTCATAGATATTAAATTCCAGAAAGAAAACCTTTCACTATCCGTAAATATAACACGTAAGTATCCGTAAGTATTGTCATCCATAGTTATTTCGACATTGTCTACAAATTGCTCCTCAAGACTACACTGTAAAAAAACAAACTCGGAAACGTTACTCTGGCTGGTGGGGCAGCAATGTGGCCCATCGGTTCTGTTATGTTTCCGCATATTTCGGTCAGATATTCGTAAAAGTTTTCGCATATTTCGGAAACATTTACGTGCATTTCGGAAACGTTTCTTTATATTTCAGTCAGATGTTCAGTAGCGATTCTGCATATATCGGAAATGTTTTTGTATACATCGGAAAGGTTTCTGCATGTATCGGAAATGTTTTTGTATACATAGGAAAGGTTTCTGCATACATCAGAAATGTTTTTGTATACATCGGAAATGTTTCTGTCTATTTCTGTTTTATAATTTCTTTTATTTGAGATAACAACATGCTTTTTTAAAAATATTAACATTACATTCGCTCGAGGCGAAACCCCACTCCACATCATCATGGTTGGGTTTTCTGCGAAGTTCGGTGAGCGAACTCGCTAATCATACTATAGAAATGATCCTATGAAGTATGATTTTGTAGATGAGTTTTACTCTAGAATTAGCAATATCATAAAATTTCTGTAATTTCTGGTGTGAAACATATATTTTTCTGAACTCGTTTTATTATTCACTTTTTATTATTAGACTGCTACTCAAGATATCACTTTAAAGTTATTTATGCAGGCGAAATAAACTTTGAAAAAACTTAATTCTATGACAAATACTTCTGTCATTTTAAAATAACTCCATATTTGAGAGTATGTACTTCTACTGAAGAGAGGCTTCCAAATTATCCTTTGTAGGAACAGAGATGAGTCGTCTGGAAACTTCTTTAGTTTACCTACTACAAGTTTACAAGTACAACAAGTTTAGAAGTTGTTGTATACACAGTTAAATAACTCGTTCGATATTTTCTTTATACTCTTGTTCCATGAATCTGTAATAAATATTAGATATTTGATTGATGAATAATAATGTAGTACTAGTATTAATGAAGTACAAATAGCACCGTATATACGTCTTTAACATCTTTTCGTTTTGAGATCGGTTCCGTTTCATAACTTTTCTAATGATGAAATGTATCGTTTATATGACAGAACAAATTCCTAATTTCATTTATACTATACGTTTTTTACTCAGTTGTTATGAATCAGATATTTGTAAATAAATAACGTTGAAAATTTGATTTATGGATCTATAAATAATTCTTTCTTTAACCCTTTAGCGGGCGGTGTCCCCAAAAAAGGACATCTAATTTTAATTCCAAAACTGACAAACGACACCAAGAATATTTAATTATTTTTTTTTCTTTTTATAAACTACGGGAAAATAAGCAAGTTTTTATTTTCTAATAAATTCTTTTGTAAATTCTGGTGTCAGTCGATAATTTCATCAGTTTAAAAACAGAGTTACTCCGCGCCGGAAAGGGTTAAATGCAGCCTCATGAGTTTCATCCTGTAAATAGATAATCAGTGAAAATATTTAATTTCCCTATACTTATAAATAGATATATTTTAGTAATACCTTTCAACATTTTTTTTAAATCTTGTAAATAGTTATACTATTCGAAAATATTTTATATCTGTGGTAATTGTTTTATTTTCACGAATTGTATACTTATAAATAGATATATTGATAAAAATGTTTTGTCTGTTTGTAAATATTTTTAATATAGTGTTTTAAAACTATCATGCTTCTAAATATATTCATTTAAAGGTATTATTTTATTCGTATAACTTGAGAAGTGCTGAGATAAAATGAGAAATAAATATATTTTTATAAGTATACAGTTCATAAAATAAAATAATTATTTACAGATACGAAATCTTTTGACATAATATCTATACTTACAAGATTAAAACATATATTTATTTAAAGGTATTAAAAAAAATACATCTATTTTGGGAAATAAAGCACTTTCATAATGCATATGTATCTGTTTACAGCATGGAATTCACGAGACCGGATTTTAAAAAAGAATTATTTTTAGATTTATAAATCAAATTTTCAATTATATTTATTTATAAATATCTGATTCATAAAAAATGAAGGAAAAACCTATAGTATAAGTGAAATTAGGAATTTGTTCTGTCATATAAACGATACATTTTATCATTAGAAAAGTTATGAAACGGAATCGATCTCAAAACGAAAAGATGTTAAAGATGTATATACGGTCCTATCTGTACTTCATTAATACTAGTACTACATTATTATTCATCAATCAAATATCTAATATTTATTATAGATTCATGGAACAAGTTTATAAAGAAACTATCGAAAGAGTTATTTAACTTTGTGTATACAACAAAAGATTAACTGCAAATGAAATATTAATATGCAATAAAATAGAATCTGATAAAAAAGATAAATCTGATAAAAATTTAAAAAGCATATTGTTCTCTCAAATAAAAGGAATTATAAAACAGAATACTTACAGCTCATATAAATACGTTCTCAAGAACAATACAAATCACGTGATAATGATATGTGCAGTAGGTCTGAGTAGATGAGCATGTGCAAATATTACTTCATTTGGAATTCCATTTTTAAACTTTACCCGGAATGAGTGTAACATTTCCGAATGTTTCAGTAACCAACATTTTACACTACCTATTCGAAAACATTTCCGCTATGGAATGTAACGTTTCTGACTTCTTCAGCGTATTCATCGCTTTGAATATTTTCCCGAAAATACGTGTAACGATTCCGAAATAACAAGTAACTGTGGAGAACACAAAGTTTACTATAAATTTCCGGAAACCTTTATGCCTTGTGCCTAAATGCTTCTGATTTTTTTTACAGTGTAAGAAAAAGAAAATATTTTAAAATATAAACATATTTCTCTGCATTTCCATCCCCCATTCAAAACACACAGTCTCCCAACCCTCTACAATGTAAAAAAAAAAAGACGATATACTAAAAAAAAAATTTAGTTTTTCTAATTGAACTTTGCAATTACATTTTTTTTTTGTATTCTTACTCAGTTACAAGAAAATCTGTATAAATTACTAGAAAACAGCTAGAAACATTACTAGAAAACAGCTATCAACGATCCTGTTTATAATACCGGTTACTAAAAAATTTTGTGAAATACAGTAGAACTTTCCTTTAACGAAGTCCCTATTTAACAAAGTTTTCTACTGAACGAAATTTTCTGCAGAACTTTGACTTTGTACACCATTAGCGTGTAAATTAATCTCCATATTACGAAAAATATATTCTATATAACGAAGTTTATTCCACTTTTGTACGTGTAATTGAAACTAAGATGTTGCTGTTGCGATAGATATGCGAATTTATTTCAGTGGATTGTACGGAAATGAACATATTTAAATAACTTCCATTCTGCTTGGTGCTAAATAAAACATTTTTTTCACACTAAGAAAAACACTTGTTGTCATTATTTTCTCAAACCGAGACTCCAGCGCTAACAGTTGGGAGAAGTCAAAATCCCTTTTTTAAATTCAATGGTATAGAAGATGCAGTGACGTGATGGTGTCAGATGCATTGAAACAAAAAATATCAATTCGAGTTAGAGACATTATTATTAGAGACAGTTACCATTCTTACCTTCCATTGCTCATAGACCATTGTTTTGTGCATCCACAAGAATGTGCTTCAAAATGCAAATCGAACATCAAAGTTATTTTTATTCTTGTTAATACAACTTCAAAACTTCAGCCATTAGTCTAAGGAATAATAAAAAATCTTGAAGTACATTATGGAAAAAGACAGAAAAAAGAGAATATAGTGAAAACATTTTTTTGAGAACCTGTGTATCAGAACTGGTGAAAACTTGAGCCAAAGCTTGGGAATGTGACGTGATTCCATCGGCCATACACAACTGTTTTGTAAAAGACGGTTTCATAATTGAAACTGAATCAAATGCTTCTGAATCCAGTACCTGTTTGTCATATCTGAAGGAAATATTTCAGGAATTTAAGTTGATTTCTATTTAACGAATTTTCTTCATAACGAAGTTTTTAAGTTTAACGATGAGACTTCGCTAAATGGAAATTTCACTGTACAAATATACTAAAAAAAAATTAGTAACCTCAGGACTTTCTTTATAGTGTAAGAGTAGCTTTCATGATTAAATCAGTGAACTTAAGATGAAAATTGGAACAGTTTTCATTTTCCTCTTCATTTTGCAAATTCTAAATGCATTTCTCCATTCGATCACAATCTGGCTTATCTGTGCAGTACTGTCAACTTTGGATTTTGCCTTGACTTTGCGATAACGGTATTCAGCTACATTTAATGTGTTGCGCAACATTCTGTTTGATACCTTGGCCTTTGATGATTTATTACATTCAAAATTCATATCATTAACTGTTTTTAACCTAAAATGTTTAAGCATTTTAATTAAAATATGATCCTAACGTGCTAATACATCTCGTAGTCTACTAAAATCGAGAAACATTTTAACACTTTTAAGATCTTTCTGAAATTACTGAAAAACAAGAATGTATTCATAAAAATGACTTTTTTACATTATTGTTTTGCGGATGTCTTTGCAATAGCAGATCGATGAGCACTTCTGTGGTTTTAAAATCCAGATCACTTAATTTAATCCACTAGTTTGAAATGATCAAAGCAGAGAAAGTCTAATGTATTTATATCTACCTCAAGTGGAGCTGCGCAAGACTATTGATAAAGAAAAAGTTGATCACTATTAAAGAAAATTTTCATAAACAATCGAGTAACCCCAAGCATTTAATGTAATAAATATGATTCAAAGTTTTTTCCAGCAGAAGATTTACAAAAAAGATTGTAAATATTTTTAAAAGATTATTTTATTATTTCCGTTGTATCTTCGTTTCTGAGCAATTTTAACGACCGTTCATTACAAAAAAGTAATTTTGTGCTTTTAAATTATGATAGATATGATACATGTATGATACATATATGATACATATATGATTGTGTATTGTTGTAACAAGAATGCTGATTCTTGAATGCTGAATGTTGATTCATGTTTGATAATGCCAGACCGCATACAGCTCTTCTTGTGGCCAACAGGCTCGAAGCTTAAACATTACATCGTATGGCATGGACAGTGTGTTGTAATGACCTGAATACGACTCTAATGAATAAAGAACGAATAAGCCTCTATATGACACACTCGGATGACGCATTTTAGCGAGACCAAGGCGTTGAGAATTCTAGAGAAGTGGAAGAGTATTCCCCAAAGTCCTATCAATAACCTCATCGCATCCATTTAAAACAGGTGTGCATTAATCTTAGATACTCAAGTGGACCCCACGCCATATTAAACATCTTGAATAATTTCTAAACAATACTTTTATTGTCATTTACATGTAACCATACTGTTGCTCTAAACCATTTTTTATGTTATTTCAACCGATTCAAATAATTAAAGCTCCTTTACCATTTTTTGTGCATTGTTTTTCTTTATTGTACATTGATGCACATGTACTCTCCATTTTAAGCCCTTGCATGGCTGTCTCGCACTGTTCTCTTCACTTTTCGCTTGTTCTCCTACTTTTTTGAGCAGTGTATTTTACAAAGAATCCTAATGATAAAATAAATTGTCAAGTACTTAAGCCGACATTCACATCTGGTGCTTATAATTCTGCAATCAGTTTATAAGCTAAATTCAAACAAAATACACATTATTTCTTCTATAGGTGAATCCAATATCATATGAATTTTTAAAGATTTCTACATAAAAGTATAAAGTTAACAAATTATGCTGAAGAAATGTAGATTCTAACAGTGATTCTGTGTCAAATGTATTAAAATCTTATAAAAGCTTTTTTTTTTAATCTTTCCAAAAATGAAACAGGCGAAATGTGATAAGAAATATTCTGATGACCAAATTAGGGAGAAAAAAATGAAAAGGATACTCTTTGATTATCTAAATGACGGATTATCTCAAAATAGTGTATTGTATTATTCCGCGATATAGCTCTTGAATTTCTATGAAGAGAAGATTTCGATTTTGATTCGTGAGTTCAGCACGGCCAGACGGCAAGACAGAAAACCCTAACTCACAAAACCAAAATCCTAAAAACATTTTAACTATGTTGGAAAATGTTAAAAATACTATAGTCTGTTGCTGATAGATTACAAAAACTAAAGTAATTTAAAATATTCGCACAGCATTTTGGAAACATCGTTTCATAGCTGAGAACCAAAATTATATCACAAAATATAGAAATATATAAGAAATATATTAAATATTTCCGAATGCATTTCATAACATAGTGTATGTCTTATTCTAAATTTAACAAAATATATTGTTGTGAGCTCGGGGTTCGAAAGGACTGATGCCAATATATAAGAACAATAAAAAGGCTTTATTCACTATAAACAGTGCAATACGATCACCAATATCTTCTGAAAATTACAAGATAATCAGTAATCTTCAAATCCGATAAAAGCGCAGCAAAATTTCACACAGAAACAATGCGTTCAATACGACGTATCAACGACAAAATCGATCAGAGTAACACAGTTCTCAATGCAAAGCCTCTCGTATGAATTCAATCGCAGTTGACAGACAACTAACTAACTAACTGAACTGATGGAGGTCCTTATATAGGTTTCAGAGATCATTCCAGATTATTCCAGAGCCTTCAGATGCTAGAAATTACCAGAAGGTCCTCCAACTCTCGATAGAGTACTCCAAACGTGAAAGGATCCCAATGTAAATGTATAAGGGGGGGGGGGGTTGCACAAAAAGTCGCCAAATCCGTCGCCAACTTGGCGACATTTGGCGATATATCGCCAAATTTGGCGACAAAAATAAGTCGCCAAAACCATCGCCAACTTGGCGATATTCCCATAGAACTCTATTGTAAAAACGATGAGGGTGTAAGGTTGTTTTTCTTACAAAGCACCTGAGGCCTTTAGCATTGAGTTACATGATGCTCAATAGGAAATACATTAATACTGCAATTTTCACAATAATAAAATAAAATAAATTTAAACAAATGGAATATTTACAAGTATATACAAAATTCATAACATTGCCCCCCTCTCAAGGACTGCAAGTCCCGGGCAGTTCAACATTTGATCGGAAAGCAAACCTGTTGCCAACAAATGCTTAACAATTAAACACATGCATAATGCTGAATTATACAAAAATACACTTATTAAAAAAAATGAAATTAAAGCATAGACATTATTACATACAAGTATTTAAATAATAATAATAATGATAATGCTAAGCAAAATAAATAATTACATTAACTTATATACAAGACCATGGTCATACTAATTTACATTATTTACATTACACTATTTACAACCAATGCACTATACCATATGAACTATGTACTATGGCCATAGTATGGAGCCAGCCTGTCGTAATGAACGACTCTAGGCTTCGAACTTGGTGACTTTCGGATCCGAATTACGACATCGTTCAGTCTGTTTAGGACTGTATAAGGACCGTCCCAGTGCGATTGCAGTTTGGGAGAAAGTCCTTTACGTCGAGTCGGATTATAAAACCAAACCTTGTCACCTTCTTTGAATTGATGTCCCGTGGCTTTCGTGTCGTACCTGGTCTTCATCTTCTCCGTCTGTATATTGATCCGCTCTCGAGCCAAGTTGTGGACGTCTTCAAATCGTGCCTGGAGATTCTGCACGTATCCCTCTGGCGATGAAGGTGCATCTGGAGGGCGACCAAAAATCAGATCACAAGGTAGACGAAGATCACGACCGAAAAGCATCTGAGACGGGGAATAGCCGGTTGTTTCATGGACGGCGCTGCGATAGGCGAGAAGAAACAAGGGAAGTTTTTGGTCCCAGTCTTGTTGGTTTCTTGAGACTAGCAGTGAGAGATTGTTGAGGATGGTACGATTAAATCTCTCAACCATGCCATCCGATTGTGGATGTAAAGGCGTCGTCCTAGTTTTCTCCATTCCGAGAAGTTGACAGAGACCCTCAATCACAGCAGAGATGAAATTTCTCCCCTGGTCAGAATGCATTTGGAGAGGGACTCCATACCTTGATATCCACTGGTGTACCAAGGCATCCGCAACCGTAGAAGCTTCTTGATCAGGGATGGCATAAACTTCAGGCCATTTTGTGAAATAGTCCATGACAACAAGAAGGTATTTGTTGCCATCAGCACTTCTTGGCAGAGGACCTAGGATGTCAAGGGCGATGCGTTCAAAAGGTGCTCCTACATTGTAGAGATGTAGTCTTCCTCGGCTACGTTTCTTTGGTCCTTTCCGAGCTGCACATGCATCGCAAGATTTGCACCATTGTTCGACGTCAGCTCTCGCTTTTCCCCAGAAGAAGCGCTCTCGGACTCTGTGTAATGTTTTCATGACTCCAAAATGGCCACCAGTGGGACTGCCATGTAATTCTTCGAGGACCTCTGGGATTCGAGATCGAGGAAGTACCAACTGCCACCGAGATGTTTTCCCATCTTCCGATTCGAATTTTCGGAACAGGACACCATTCTTGACGTGGAGGGAGTTCCAAAGAGCCCAATATTGCTTCGTCGTAGGACTGTAGGTCGAGATGTCTTTCCAACTGGGCTTCGTGCTAGAAGATTCTAATAACTCCAAAATTGGTTTGATGTCAGAGTCTGCCATTTGATCTTCTCGAATCTTCTCATCACTCCAGGGATCTGGTGGCGTTGATTGTGAAGTCTTCGTCTGGCGTATGACATATTCGGGATTATACTTGCTCTCCGCTCTGGAACAATAGCGACAGCTCTCGGGACACGGTCTTCTTGATAGGGCATCGGCGTTTCCATGCGATGAGCCTTTGCGATGCCTGATGTCAAAGTCGTATTCCTGGAGTCGTTGTATCCATCTGGCTACTTGGTCCTCTGGGTTCTTAAAATTCATCAGCCATGTTAGGGATGCGTGGTCAGTACGAAGGAGAAATTTCCTGCCATAGAGATAGTGATGAAAGTGTTCTATGGCTTTCACTATAGCTAATAACTCCTTGCGAGTGACGCAATAATTCCGCTCTGGTTTCGATAGACATTTGCTCCAGTATGCTACGACTCGTTCTTGGCCATCTATTTCTTGGGAAAGTACAGCGCCGGCACTTTCATGGCTGGCATCCGTGTCCACAATGAATTGTTTCTCGGGGTGCGGATAGGTAAGGACTGGAGAGGATGTGAGAGCTTCTTTCAGCCGCTGGAAGGAATTATCGCATTCTTGTGTCCATAGAAACTTCTGCTTGCTTTCAGTGAGCCTATGCAATGGTCTTGCGATGTTGGAGAACCCCTGGACAAACTTTCTGTAATAAGTGCATAGTCCCAGAAAGCTTCGCAACTGATGGACATTTTCCGGACGCTTCCAGTTCTTTACTGCGGACACTTTTTCTGGATCTGTTCGAACACCTTCAGCTGAAATGATGTGTCCTAGATAATTTACTTCCCGTTGGAAGAACTTGCATTTCAAAGGGTTCAGCTTTAAATTCGCCGCTCTCAGCTTCGTTAACACTTTTCGAATATTTTCTAGATGTTCTTCAAACGTGCGGCCACCAATGATGACGTCGTCTAGGTAGATGAGACAAGCTTCAAAAGTCAGGCCTTTTAACACTGTCTCCATGAGGCGCTCGAACGTTGCTGGAGCATTGCAGAGCCCGAACGGCATAACTTTGAATTGCCAAAGTCCTTGTCCAGTAGTAAATGCGGTCTTCTCTTTGTCATCAGGATGGATCTCTACTTGCCAATATCCACTCTTCAAATCCAGTGTGGAAAACCATTTATGTCCTGAAAGAGTATCTAGCGTGTCGTCTATTCTTGGTAGAGGATAGCTGTCCTTCTTCGTGATATTGTTAAGTTTACGATAATCCACACAAAATCTTGTGGAGCCATCTTTCTTTCGGACCAACACGATGGGAGCGGCCCACGGACTTGATGACGGTTCGATGATGTCACTATCCTGCATCTCTCGTAAGAGCTTAGAAACCTCTTCTTGTTTTGCAAACGGCAACCGTCTTGGATGCTGTTTAATCGGTGGATGGTCGGCAGTATCAATTCTATGACGCGTCAGAGAAGTGCGACCTATATCATTCTCGTTTTGTGAAAACACATCCGTAAATTCCTGGAACAGTCTTTCTGCGGCATGTCTCTGCTCAGGAGATAAATTCTCATTTCGTCCAATTTCAGGTGTTAAACTTGTAGGCGGCTCCCACAACGTCAAGCTCGGGTCTTTGCAAACACAGGTGACTGGAGCACAGGTAGCAAGCACTTCCCCCTTCTGGATAATTCTAGACTTTTCACTTACATTCGCAATCCTCACAGGTATCACATCTCTCGCCAGATCTACCAGCGCTGATGCTATTAGCACTCTTTTTGGGCTCTTCTCAGGATATCCAACCAAGCCACATTGAAAACTACTTTCGTTCTCAGTTAATCCAGGTATCATCATTTCGGTCCGAGGAGGGATGACAACATCTGCCTTGGCTGTGATCCGTTGAATAGACCCGGACTCATTTCCAAGTTTGAAAATAGTGACATCTTCTTGAGCAGAGCGTAACTCATTCTTCTTAAAATCCAGTGTAAATCCATGCTCTTTTAAAAAGTCCAGTCCGAGTATAAAAGGGTCTGAAATATCGGCCACATAGACTGTATGATGGTAAGCGGCGTTCCCAAACTTTATTTTCAATTTCATTCTTCCATGTATGTCAATCTTATCCCCGGTCACGGTTTGAAGGATTACACGTGGCCGGGTCCAGGAGAGTTTTTCTTTCAGCCACTGAGCTAGATCTTTCCGAATGATGGTCACATTGGCTCCTGTATCGATGATCATATTACAGGGCAAATCATTCACACTTCCGACTAGAAAAACTCCGTTCTCGCCGCAACTTCTTGCAGAAATTTCACATACTTGAAAATGAGGCTTCTTAAGATCTGGAAACCTCCGCCCCGCAAGATGGTCAATAATCAGTTTTCTTGCTCCTCCGTTAGCGGGTGAGCTATTACCTTCAATGCTGGGTCGTCTTGGGCAGTCGATTTGGATATGGCCTTCTCCACCGCATTTCCAGCACTTGATCTTCCTGTAAGGTTTGTTGGCCATTAAGGAGTTCATCTTTCTCATTATGTCATTCATCTGCTGCTGTAAGCACTCCACAGCTCTATCCGACGTCTCAGGCAGGTTGGCTGCTCGCACAAAGTGTCGATCTTTCCTAGTAGCTTGCTGGGCTGCCTCGAATTTCAGAGCGTAAACCAAAGCCCCTTTTAAATCATTGAGATCTGCAATCCGGAGTGCTGTCTGGATCTCAGAGTCACGCACACCATCAATAAAATGTTGTAGAACTAAACTTTCTCTAATTTCAGTCGGACAGTCAGGATAAGCAAGATGTGAAAGTCTCTCGACATCCGTAGCAAGATCTTGCAGGGATTCAGTGGATTTCTGCTGTCGAGATTTGAGCTGGAGTCTGCTATATTCCTTCATGCATTTCTCGCCAAAGCGCAATTCTAAGGCACTGACGAGCGTTTCAAAATCCAGCGGTTCATTTGCAGGCAAAGTCTGTAGGACGTCGGCAGCATCAGCTCGTAGAGAAGCAGCTAACTGGCAAGCCTTTGTCTGGGAATCCCATCCATTGGCGTCCGCTACGATCCCAAATTGTGTCTTAAAAACTGGCCATGAGGATTTTCCGTCATAGGTCGAGAGCTTAATAAAGGCCCGAGGAAGCATATCTGGATACTTGATTTCTTCGGAATAGTTTCCGGCAGTTATCTTCTGTTTCTTGACTTTTTCCAAATCTTTTTTTACATTCTCTATGCTTTCTTCAACGGTCTTGGCGATCTTTTGAACTTTTTCTTCTACTCTTTCTTCTACGGTTTTGGCTGTCATTTGAACATTTTCTTCCATTTCTTGAAATCTTCCTTCAAATTTGTTTTCCACGGAGTCAATTCTGTCATTTAAAGATGTTATTTTATCCTCTATTAAGTCTTTCAACTGACCAAGGTTGGTTGACATATCCTTCTTCATTTCATCTTTTAAATCGCCAAGGTTGGCAGTCATTTTCTCATCCATCACTGACATATCCTTCTTCATTTCAGCCTGGTTCGCTGTCATTTCCTTCTTCATTTCATCTTTCAACTCGCCAAGGTTGCCAGTCATTTTCTCATCCATCGCTGACATATCCTTCTTCATTTCAGCCTGATTCGCAGTCATTTTCTCATCCATCTCGCCTAATTTCTCCAATAATTTAGTCAGTTGCGCCTCCATTGCTCTGGTAATCGGCATTCAATCCCACTTCTGACACCAATTGTTGTGAGCTCGGGGTTCGAAAGGACTGATGCCAATATATAAGAACAATAAAAAGGCTTTATTCACTATAAACAGTGCAATACGATCACCAATATCTTCTGAAAATTACAAGATAATCAGTAATCTTCAAATCCGATAAAAGCGCAGCAAAATTTCACACAGAAACAATGCGTTCAATACGACGTATCAACGACAAAATCGATCAGAGTAACACAGTTCTCAATGCAAAGCCTCTCGTATGAATTCAATCGCAGTTGACAGACAACTAACTAACTAACTGAACTGATGGAGGTCCTTATATAGGTTTCAGAGATCATTCCAGATTATTCAAGAGCCTTCAGATGCTAGAAATTACCAGAAGGTCCTCCAACTCTCGATAGAGTACTCCAAACGTGAAAGGATCCCAATGTAAATGTATAAGGGGGGGTTGCACAAAAAGTCGCCAAATCCGTCGCCAACTTGGCGACATTTGGCGATATATCGCCAAATTTGGCGACAAAAATAAGTCGCCAAAACCATCGCCAACTTGGCGATAAACCCATTCCTTGGCGATATTCCCATAGAACTCTATTGTAAAAACGATGAGGGTGTAAGGTTGTTTTTCTTACAAAGCACCTGAGGCCTTTAGCATTGAGTTACATGATGCTCAATAGGAAATACATTAATACTGCAATTTTCACAATAATAAAATAAAATAAATTTAAACAAATGGAATATTTACAAGTATATACAAAATTCATAACAATATATTAATGCTTGTAATCTAAAAATTCCAATGCGCATATTTATGGTTTCGCTATAATAGTAAAAATATGCGGATTTTTATGAATTAGTGAAAGATAAAAGGCACAGCATGGTCATTATATTTGTTTCAGATAGTATTCATTATAATAATTTTATAAAGAAACTGAAACTTTTGTTAGAGGTTAGATATTGCTGTTGCGTCTAAATTTGCGATATCAATGGAACATCAGTAATCAGAATAGTTGACAAAATATTTTGAACGTCGCAGAAGAATACATCATCGACATGCAATGTGTATTTTAATATTTTTAATGAAGACGACAAGCAACATAATTAAAGAAACTTATGAAAACACGGGGGGTCCTATTTTGCGAGTCTATACTAAGTTATTTTTAAATATTTAAGCATATGAAAAGGAGTAGTAAACATTGATAACAAGATTTACTTCAATAAGCATTTTATATTCATTTACAGTAAAAGTATAACAATACATTTATAAAAAACAGCTACAGCATTTTCGCAACGCAATCTAATCTAATAGTACATTTTCTTAGATAAATTTCGCGTGCTGTAAAATGGTTATACACTTGGCATAGATAGGCAGATACACTTGGTCACAAAAAAAAAAAAAAAAAAAAAAAAAAAAAAAAAAAAAAACGATGTGTTGACGGAAGGGTCGTTTAGATTCGTATTCTGAGTATTAAAGTTTTCCTTATATAGAACACTGAAATTAAAATAGCCTATGTTAAATTTGACAGAATTATTGCACATTTATAAATGTTTCACATTAAGCTTCAATAAGCATGCAAAAATTTTAAAAGAAAAATGCATCGCAATTTTTAACTCGAATTTCAATAGAAATATATAATTTAAATAATAAAATTATATTCTATTTCGTATCAGGTTATTGTTTTCAAAATACTATTAAAGCAACTTTTATTTTATGTTTAGCAATTGAATCTGATTATTGGGAAGTTAACCTGATATGTATACACATCAGTTCAGTTGGATGTAGATGACTAGAAATATTTTCTACCAAAATAAATTAAAAATGTGTGTTTTCTTTTTTCTTTAGTTCACAACTTTTGAATTATTTCTGTAGAAAAATAAAAGAAATAATATATTTATATATATATATATATATATATATATATATATATTCATTTTTTAAACAAACAACGCAATACTAATAATCTACCTTTTGTTATTAAGAAAAAGATTAAAGTTACATTCGAAGTACATTACCTTATAATTTTCGTTGTTTATGGTTTCTTCACATTATAAGATCAGAATTCGTGAACGAACATCCACGAATATTATTTTATTCTTCTAGTAAAATAAAACAAATCTGAAAGTATCTATATTTACTATTCCCTTTTACACATGCTGTATTTTTAAGACTAAAATAGAAATATTTGTAGATTAAATAACAAATATAATTACACAGCAATATATCAAATTTAAGAATGTAATGGTAACAGAATATAATGCTTGCATGCTAAATTTTAGTTATTTTTAATATTCGAAAAAACATTTCATTTAGAGAATATTTCTTTTTTGCAAAATCACATACGATTTTTATATTTCTTTTCTTGAACTATACAAATACTAATCTGCGTTTTTCTACTTAAAAAAAAATAGAAATGTTGCAAAAGATCTTCTTAATATTCATAGTTTTATGTGTTTAATTAAATAAAACACCTATTAGCAAATCTAGAAAATTATTTAGAAATTATTATGTTCATTAGAAAGAATTAACTCGGACTATCTTAACAGAAATAAAAAATTCCCTTGCGACAATTCCTAACAGAAATGCATTTCATTTCTGTACAAAAAAGACTTAATTATTCATAAATGTCACAGCTGTAGACATTTACACTCATGTACACGAAAATTCATATGCAGACGTTAGTATTTATTTCACGAATGTAGTAATTATTTTATTAAAATTTAGGGGTTCATGAAATATTAAAAAAAATAATAATACATGATGTCTCTCTTTAACTCGAGAAACATCATAAAAATTTAATACGAATAATGCATTAAGTTAAAGAAAGATGTTTGTTAAACACGTTTAAATTACCATATTTTCTTAGAGCAAATTAATAAATGATGTTACTTGATAGAATTGTAAGTGTTAGAAGATGTCAATGTTTTAGGATTGTAATGTGAAATTCAAGTAACAAGCTATTATTTATATCTTCCAAAAGAAAAAAATCATCCGATTGAAATTATTATTTATAATGCGATACAATGAATGGACCCATGCCTTTTACCGATTTTGTTTCGATTAAAAATGTATTTTTAATAAAGTTAAATATTAATACATTCATATTAAAAACAATTATGAATTTCAAATTGCGTTAACCTTTGCATATATTGGGTTTTTAAGAATGCTTTCTGTAGATCTATTATAGTTTCTGTCATTAAATGTTTATTCCGAGTACTGCAGTTTCATTAGCGCGATAATGTACCTGTATTAGTTAACTACATTACCCGAGAAAGATCTGTAGATGTGTGAGGGGATCTTACAATTACTACGTGCTTTACTTTTTAAATATGTTTAAGTATTTAAATGATTTGAAATTAAACTTAAAGTTCATGAATAATTATGATTTTAACCATTAATTCCAAAAACTCACCAGAAAAAACTGATATATGGCTTTTTTTATACCTTTAAAATTTTAAGATGACAGTTTGCGTGGACTGTTATAAAGAACCTAAACTTTTTCGAAACAAAATCATAGTTGGATATTTTATTTTTTATCTTTTGATCGATAGGTTCAATAATATAACATATCCTTTAATACCACTTATCTGTCCACCTACTTGCCAACATCTGTCTCGATAAACAAAGGTGGACGATCTAGAAAAGTCAGACTGCTGACACCAAGGCGAAACTTGGCAGAAAAAAAAGTTGAAATGAAAAAGGTTCGAAAGAATTTGATAAAGTAAAAGATTTGAAGAAAGGTTGATTTGCTCAGTGAGTTATAAAGAATTTTCCTTTTTTGAGTCTCTTAGAAAAGATATGAATAACCTTTTTATTAATTTGTTCATTGTTTTTTGTATATCCCTTTTTTCATGTATGTTATATTCCCGAAAGAAAAACAATGGAGGGGAAAGTTCAATGAGCGCCAGTCGGGGAAAATGCAAATGATATTTTTTGAAAGTATAGAGGGCGCTGTTATTCCTCAGTATCCAATCTTCTAACAGGACATCGTTGAATTTTATGTTAGAATCTGATAATATTTTAATATATCTGTATATATATACATATATATATATAAGATGAGGAGGGTTAAGCAGAAATTTCTGAGGGATGCGGGAATAATTATATGATAGATTATTTATTCTTCCTACAGAGTCGCAAATAATAATAATAAAAAAAAAACTAAAGATTTATTTTAAGCTAATTTTAAAGATTTTAGAATGTGTATTCGAGTAGGGGGATGTGTATAATTTAGATGATTTATTATTACCAGAAAACAACAAATAGTACAGGTTTTTTCTATAAGTTTTACAAATTTTATATCATTTAACTATCAATCCCATTTAAGTTAAAAAAATAATTGGAAGAATAATTCATTTAAATAATTATGTTTATTATTCTGCATAAAAAATTACAAGTACGTATAAGATTTTAATAAATGTATAGTTTTCAAATTTTATTCCAAATTGTCAGGTAAGCTCGTTAGCTTTTATATCTGTAGGAGTGTTGTGTATAAAGAGGGAAGCATTTATGTATGCAAAATGGAGAGATAAGATAATATTTATTACATAAGTTGGTGATTATTTAAAACAAATAGTGGTGACAAATGGAAAAATGCATTGAATATTAATATTGATATATGATTATTAATAGTACTTTCTTATATGAAAATACTATTAAAATGACTACTTCCTTACGACTTTTGAAAAATTTAGTTCCTAAACAATGCCTTACTATTTACTCAAGTTTTCTTTCCAAAAATAATTATTAAAAAAAAATGTGTTAAATTGTATATTAGGAATTACATAGATATGATAAGTTATAGTTATTAAAATATTATAATTATAGTAAAGTACTATTCATATGTTACATACGCGAGATAAAAAATAACTTAATGTAAAAATAAGTGATACTTTAATTTCTAAACATTTTACGTCCATTCCATTACTTTTCGCGGTGTAATACTCCGTCATACTCAATGTTTTTAAATGGCTTGGATCAGAATGATCTGGTATTTTAAAAAAGATTTAAGAAGCAATCGGAACGCCGAATATCTTAAAACATTTCTGCACGTTGTGAGTAAAACTGTATGTAATACAGTTTCTACTTTCTTAAAGTTAAAATTTTTCATTAAACATAAAAAGAATGCGTTTGTTATTGCAAAGAATTGTAGAAGAGCCTTCACATTCAAAGTAGAATCATCTATAGGGGAAAAACTGCATAGTACAAAATGTAGCAGTACTTCCCCAAGCTACTACACAGGCGGAGTTTTCTTTGTGACACATTTTTTTTTTTTTAACTTGAACATGTTGAACACAAAAAATATGTTATATAATAAAACATGTAAAACGGGATCTCCTAAAACCGGGAAATTTCCGTTTTAGATACGTTCCCGCCTTAGAAAGTATAATTGTGTGGTATTGCCATCTGCTATTAGAAGGGGACCAAACGCAAGCTTTGATTTAAAGGGAAGGGGTACAAAATTAATAGTAATGGTCAAAAAAAGTTAATTTAATATCTAGTTCCTTTAATCGTAGTGGCTAAGAGTAGGCACCGATGAAAAACTTTTGCACTCTAATTTATTTTGAAAAGTAAAAAAAGGCTTTTAAGTATGTTGGGAGCTTCTATCAACACATCAGCGAGCTGCATTAGAGCTAAAATTGCCTCATCCAGGGTTATACCGGCGAAATGAACATGTATTTTTATAATATGAGGTATACACAAAAATTGTTTTGCAGTAGAAGAATACTTTTTAATTTTTGCTTGAGGGTGTACATTTGGTGAAATTCCAAACACAATTGTTAATCCGTTATACCCTATCTAAATAATATATCTGTGAGACAGTACATTCTCTCGCTGTGTACACATGAAAAACAAATACTAAAATATATTGGTGTCAAAAGAGATTTACAGATGAACTTTTGAAACATTGAAAAATATATTAATCATCTAAGTTGCAAAGAAAAATATCATTCTTTCCAAAGTGAACAGCAACAAAAGTATTTCACTTTTCAGAAACAGGTATTCTGCCTGGAATATTTATTAGTTGTAAATGTATCTGTTTTCCCAACATTCTACGCTAAACCTAAAATTGCAACAGGGGTTTTCAAACATAAATAGACTGTGTAAAAAAATATATATATATTTTCTAATAATTTATATACAAGTCAAATTACTGCTAAGTTTCCGACACAATGGAAATTTCATCATAAACTTTCGTTATATATTAAACTTTTTACAACATGTTAAGTATGGGAACGTTTAACCGCTACTTTAGATCATGTATAGTAACAACACAGTAGCGTCATATTCAGTAACAGTAATCGACTGCTAAATCTGGCATTTTATTATAGTACCAGAATATGCTATATATTGAGAAAAAAAGCCTGCTCAAAAAAATATGTTAACCACACAAGTATTACTGAATTTACATTAATTTTCTTTTAATTTAAAGTATGGAATAACTAACAATATATAATTAAAACTTGAGTAAAAAGAATTTGTGATGAAAAATTAAATTATTAAGCTTATAAACAACTTTAAATATCAAAACATTATTTGAAACATTTTCCAATTATCATTACTGAATAAACTATTTCTATATAAAAACGTTACAAAGTTACATTTTGATGAACAATATAATATTTATGCAGAATACAGAACAAATAAAGTTTTGATTAGTTCGCTTTTATTTTGCATGGGAACAATAGGAAGCTACACAAAAGACTCTTTTATATTTCGATTTCGTGCCAAGGGAATTAGTGAATTTCAAAGCCATTTTTCTGAAACAATGAAACTTGAAACAGAAATAATTTGGTAACTAATAGCTGTTTATCTGTTCTGTAACATTTTCATTAAAAAAGTATATAATAAAGAAATAATTATTTTTCGAATATTTTCAAAATTAAGTTTCTGATTATATCATCATACCCGTAAGGCATGGTGAAGTCACGGCGACGTCACTGTGAAGTCACACTGTGACTTTGTGACCGTCGTCGTGACGTCACGTGACGTCGATGTGAAGTCACTGTGACGTAAATGCGAGGTCGTTATGACCGTTTTCAAGGCTTTCTGTGACCTCACAATGTGACTACTTTGTGAAGTCACCGTGCGACTTCAATGTGAAAAATGTGACGAATCTGCATCGGATAGGGTGACCAGATTTTACCCGATTCCTATACGGATTGTTCGGATCAAAATTTTTTTATGGTTCAAGTTTGTGACGTTTGTGACGACACTGCACCGGGTCGGGTGACCAGATTTTACCCGAATCCAATCCAGAAACTTCGGATCAATCTTTTTGGATTTGTTTGGCTACAGAATAGATTTAGATTAGTTGTCGTGTGACCTGATTTTCGTGAACCCGATCTGACCCGAGTCGGGTATAATGTTTTTACTGTAAGTCTTGTTTGGAATAGAATCTTGCATAAGACCGAGTAACCAGACTTTATCAGAAATTGTGTTACGATACAATTTCTGATGTCGGCTCGGATCTAGAGTCATACACGAATCCAGTTATATACTTCTTGAACATGATTGAATGTCAACTTGAACATGAATGATGGTTGACTGAAACTATATTTTGATTCAACCCGTATTCTTATCCTAACCCAACAACAACAACAACAAAAAATCTGTAAGCCCACAACCCGACCGAACCTGATAAATGATTTCGCATAGATTCGGATAACAAGATTTCACCAAATACGGATAAGATCGACGATAAGGATTGGATCGGCAATCATTTTTATTGATGCAACTCGTATTCAAATTAAAACTTTGCATCTGATTGAGAAACCGGTTAACACGAAACTTTCTGACACATTTATGAAAAAACTTTTAAACGCATGGCACTTGCATGCCTGATTATTAAAGCTATTTGGAATGAATAGCGTTTTCCATTTTTAGATAAATGTAATACTTAAGATCAATGTCGGTCACGTTTTACCCGTTTCTGACGCTGCGCGTCGGAAATTTGTTTCAAAACACCGACTTTGATAGTGTTTTCTGAAACATCATCTGCCGTTACCAAAAAATGGATAACGCCATTCGATTATATATAGGGTAGATGTGCCAGTAATGGACACCCTTAAGGAATTTCTTTAACAATTATTTTTTAATTAATAGTTATAATTGTTATATTCAACATTTTTTAATATTATATTACTCTACCAACAATATTTAACCATGCTCATAGTCACATTTCCCAATGTGAATCTAAATTTAATTGTAAATAACAGAAATAAATCAAAACACCCTAAACTCCAGTAATGGACACCTCACAAAAAGTAATAGGTAAATGATATTATGATTGCATTTAAAACTAGTGCTCGCGATTATACGTTTATATACGTTTAAACGTATACGTAGTCAAGCCTTTTTTCCATATGATTTCTATTAAAAATCGTTACCGGTTACAATACGTTTTATACGTATTATACGTATAATCGAGAGCACTATTTAAAACTAGAATTTAAAGATAGCATATTAATGAAATAAATAAAGCTGAATTTTTATTGGTTATTTTTTTATAAACCAAAAACATTGAAGGTGTCCCATTACTGGAAGGCGGTCCATTACTGGCACATCTACCCTTTTCTGAATAAGAACACCTGCCAATTTCATGTATTTCCGAATAAAAATGAATTCAGAAATATGTCAGAAATTAGCTATTTTGGATTTGAGAACAACTTTAAAGAAAATATAAGTATACATTTTCAAATAAACATTCTGAAAAATTTATATTAGGAATCAATTTAAATAATAGATATACCTATTGTGCGATATTATTAAATAATAAACATTGTATCAAGCAGTAAAACAGTTTTCGTTGTAAATGAAATATAGAACTTAAGATCATAAATGCCAAAAAAAAATTATATATTTTTTTTCTTTACAAATTATTTTATTTATAGTTTTTGATAGAATACTAAATGCAGAACTTAAATATCAATTTTTACAGTAAAAACATTCGATAACACAGCTGGAAAAATTACCTTAACTAAACAGTTATTTTATTGTTTCATCAATATTTATAATTTGTGTGCATCTAACATTGACATATCTCGACAAATAAATTATTCAATGCATTAAAATGTCACATTTTTTTTTCAAATATACCGGAAAATTATTTCTGGAAACATACACTAGCAACGAAATTATTAAATTGCAAATCAAATATTAATAGTTTTAAAAATTGCAATGTTTTTAATTATAATGAATAACTATGAAAATTGAACTAAGAAACGCAAAACATTAAATAAATGCCTCCTTTTACATAACACTTTACATTTAGAATACATATTGTTAGTAAATTCTTTAAGCTTTTTTCCAAATAGTCTATTTAAAAAAATTTAAAACATTAAAGATAAAATTTAATACAAGTGATTTTTTAAAAGAAAATTTAAACATCTTAATTTTTAAATAATGCAATATTAAATGTACTAGTACTAAACATGCACTATTAACAAAACTGCGAAGACATTAAAAGTTACCTGCTGATCTATAGGTAAAGGTGTTATTGTTGAATGCTCCTTATCTGCTTCCCTTTCATTGAAAAATTAGACTATACATCCACTACAACAATTTTCAAATTATTCCAGCAGAGAGGTGTGTTCATAGATCTGAGAAATCAAATATCACTCAGGCCTTATGAATGCACCCGGCTAGACACAGGGAGATGTTAAAATGGATGGTTTACTTTAAAATGGAGATTGTTCACTTTAAAACGTTAATTTACTTACACAGTATAAATCTACAAACTTCAAAGAACCCAACACACGCTAATCCTAGCTTCGAATGAGAAAAAGTCGTCTGCCTTCAATATGCGCGCGCAGTATTGTTTAAACACAACAAAATAACAGCTAGCAGATGTTTCCAACTTTACCGCAAATGATATAGGAAGAAAATAATTTAAATAAAGACATTTCAAAACCTTTATAATTTGTATGGCTGAAAAATGAACTTCTAATGATGCTATAATATTCTTTTTTTATATGAGAGATTTTTGTTTTCTTAGAAATAAGCTGTGAAAATTTACATTTTTATATATTTTTTAATCCATTGCATTTGCTTTAGACGTCAAAAGTAAAGATAAATTTTAAATAATAATTGATTTAATAGGCTTTATAAAGTAATTTCGATATAAATTTAAATTGCAATCAAATTTCCTAAGTACAAATTTTTTATTTTTTACACTCTATCGAAAAGAGCAATATATTTAATAGAGGTGACATCTTACTAAGCACTGGCCAGTTTTGGATAAATTGCTATAGGAATGACATGTTTTTAATTCATTTTTGCTCGGAAATGCACGAAATTGGCTCGTGTTTTGTTCAGAAACTATGTTATTGAAAAACCTTTTCCATTTTTTGTTAAAAGCAGAAGATCTTTCAGAAAAGAATGTCAAAGTCGGCGTTTTGATTTGAATATCCGACGTGACAGTGAAAGACAGGAGAAAAACTGGTCGTCACGTGACACGAATTGCTTATAACTTGATAAATAACTAAATTTCTATTTAAGGATTTTTACCTGTGTATTATATAGTATATTTTGTTAAATTTCATGAAAATGGTAATGAAAATTGTAAAAAATTATCTGCCTCATATATGTAGACAGTTATTTATTTATTATTTTATTTTGGAAATACTCAATATATTTAAATAGTGTGTGACAATATTTTTATTAATGATTTAGGTACATGACATAATTCAAATCTATATTTTATGAGTTTTTTTTTTCCAAATTCACTCTCCGATCACACCGTGAAGTCAAAGAGTGTTGGCATTTTGGTCATAGTTTTTACGTGACTTATGTGACTTGCAGTGACGTCATTGCAACGTCACAAAAATTTCTAAAGCTGTCAAAAAGTAATTTTCTTTATGTTATAAGATGTTCTAAACTTTATTTTAAGTTTTCTTTAGATCTCCAATACGTTCACATTTTGGTCACAGTGTGACGTTACAAAGTGGTGGCATTTTGGTCACAGATGTGACGTGACGTACGTGACTCACATTGACGTCACAATGACGTCACTGTGACTGTGCATGTTATGCGGGTAGGTTCTAAGAAGTTTACTATGATCAAACATTTGTTATCAAGACTATTGTAGTATTGTCTTAATATCCCACAAAACAATTAATTTTTCATTGAAGTTTCATTTTCAGTAAAAATATATAGAATATATATATATATATATATATATATATATATATATATTCTCATTTTAATATATTGCGCAGAAAATAAAGATATATATATATATATATATATATACATTATATATGAGTGTGTGCGTGTAAATATAAACCTTTAAATAAAAAAAAATAAAAAAATAAATAAAAAATAAATACAAATAAATAAAAACAAGAACGAAAAATCATGCGTCAAGCATAGATTATGTAACACTTTAAAATAACGCTTCCAAAATAATTTTAAAAATCATTACCGTTTAATAATCTGACAGACAGCATCTAAATAAACAATTTGGAAAACGCATAACATATTAAAAAACTTAATTTCAGAAATTTCCAACATATACAATATTCGTAAAAATATCCGAATACTTTTATTCAGCCTTGTATATAATCGACAGATTTATATATATACTACATAGGATGCTAAATTTTAGTTTAGTTAGGAAATGCGTAGCAAAGTTTAAAATTCTCCTTCTGGAGTTTCTGTCACTAAACGGAAATGTGTTCGCGAACTTTTGTGCTGTCCTGTATATGAAATACAGATCTTATACACACCAAATAATAGACAAAAAGGGAGTTAAATTTAAAATCGCGTTCTGTAACTTAAAACGCAATTATTGTTAACAGACAGTAGAGAATTCTTTTGCGTGTCCCTGTAAATGAACGATGTCTGCTATACACACAATATTCTGTAGTAAGCCTCTTGTAATGCACCTTAGTGATATATATAAATTTCAATGCGTTTAAAATAGTGAAACATTATTTAATTAAACCGCAGACGATTTTCTCCATAGACGTAATGTAAATGAATTCTTTTGACTGTCCCTGTAAAGTAACCATAAGTGCTATGCATACCCTAGACGAAAAAACTGGACGTTTTTTTCGTCCAGTTGGAAATTTACAACTTGTATGATTACTTTGCCAATTTGAAATAATTGTGTTAAAAATAATCCATTTTAATTTTAGTCAATCGAGTAGGGATTATGAATTTGTAAATAAAAAGCAACCGAGTTTTTATATATTAGACAGAAAAAAATAGCATGAAAGAAAAATCAATTTAATGGCTATAATATATTTTCCCGTATAGTAATGATTAAGGAATGTATCAAAATTAATAAAATAAATCTATTATATTTCTAGGTAAGAAATACAAACATATTAATTCTACTTCCATTTTCTCTCCGAAGTTTCATTTGATTTGAAATATGATAAAACACCTGAGTCTGGGCACAAAATCAATTCTTTATTCTGCATAAAATTCACGCTTGGTAGAACTTCATGAAAAATTCAGATTACTGCACTGGCAAGTGAAAAATATGTTTCAATGAATCCAATATATTTTAGCAAATAATTCAAAAATAAAATATATGTGCGAAAATGCATTTTAGGTGAAATGTGAGGAACTATAAATTCTGTGAAAAGTGAAAAATATATTACATGAAATAAATATTGGTCTATGACTATTTTTAAGTTTATAATTATATAAATATTTCTAAAAGCTTTATTTATTATTAATAAATATAAACCCCTAATATTACACTCGAACATTCAATTTATATCATGTTATAGTATCATATCATAACCTTAAAGTCCTTAAGACTATATAGATGTTATTGTAAAAATTAGTCTTTTATTTATAAAATTGATAAGTTTGATACACATGTATATCCGATCAAATAAAAAAGGCTTGCAAGAAACGTTCTTCTATTATTTCATCGACTATCAGCGAATAGATTTAAAGCTTTATCTCTTAAACGTTTTGAGTTATAAATATAATGTTTCCGAAGGTTGTGTATAATTTTCGAACTCAGAACTCTTTTTTTTCGCGCTCTGAATTTTACGATATTTAAACTACGCACAATACATATGGTGCACTAGTAATACAAAAAATATGTTTTTTAAGTGAAAAAATATTTAAAAAAAAAACTCGTCACCAAGTTTGTTTCGATATTTGGCTAGGCGCAATGAATTTTCCTATAGGAAATATTTGTTTTATATTACAACCAGCACATTGTTGACAGTTAAAGTAGACATGCAAAGCACATATAAAAAGCATAAGAAGCATTTGTGGTATGGCCTAATGGGCATTTAAATAAAGAAGCTTACTGGAAACACATTTGACTGTTACAACGCCGTCTTTTGGTGAATTTTGGTAAGTCAAACTTTTATTTAAAATATAGGTGTTGTAATAGCGCTATTACACGTGAATTGGGAGCGACAAAAAATCGCCTCCACAAACTCCTCCCACAAGATCATTCAGCCGGGGTTGCCAAAATAATATCTGAACCCGCTCCCGCGCTCCTTTATTCATCGCTCTAAATTGGCAGCCAAGCGAGCGACCGTGCCAATATGATGGTTTTCAAACTTATTTTGCGGCTTTTAACAAGATTTTCGGTTAAATTTTAATAGCACATTGTATAAAACAGACATTTCTTCGAACTTTAGTAAAAATACTTGTATAACAAAATTTAAAGATATGATTTATAAGTCCGCTGGTTGTGTTTATTGTTAAAAATGCTGATATATACACGAAATTAAGAGATGCGATTAGGATTAGGATACCATTAATACAAGGGAATATTTAGCGTTTTTTCGCGGCAAATTTTTGACATGCGTTAAAGGAATCCAGTTTAAATTTTCTACCGCAATATAACTCTTTTGAATAAAATTTATTCCGAATTCGTACCTTGATTTTTGAATTTTCACGAAATTTTACATGCTATTTTTAGAGGTTTTTTTTTTTTTGCGGCAATTTTTTCGACATTCTTAAAAAGAATCTTGTTTCTGTCTTTTAACTCAGTACAAAAAATTTTGACCTCTGAGATTTCTTAATTTTTAACGATACTGACGAAGTTTGAATAGAAAAATTGTATTATATATATGTGTGTGTGTGTATCAGCACCAATTTCTATAATATTCATAATAATATAAATCATTAGCCCTACACCCAAATTAAATTTTATAAATTAGATTTTAAAATAATCCATAGTGTACAGATAACAGATATAATTTTGTATCCTTTTCCAAACCATCATGGAAAGCTCCTTTTAAAGAATCATAAACAGTATTAATTTAATACAAGCAAACCTGGATAAGTGAGAAACTTTTATTACTGCTATTTATTCTGCCACTGCATTTTTAGAAAGGAAAAGTTTTGATATTGAGCCAATGAAACCTCTACTTGAAATTATTTTATTTCTGTATTAAGTGATTATTACTTTCATAACTGAGATGGTTTTTACTTGTTATTAAAGTCCCACATGATTGACAGTTAAAATTGAGAACACAAATACACCTTTACTAGTTATAGTAGTTACTATTACTTTGATAACCTCTATTAGTAAAATAAGCACTTGTTGAACCTATATAACAGAGAAACCATTTTAATTATGGCTGGATTGGTCGATACTTCAGTTCCCACTTATCGAAGTTCAATTTTATTTATATATTCTTAGAACAATGCAACCAAATGTACAATTCACAAACTAAGTTGTCCCACCTAGGATAGTAACCAGATAGACCTCTGAAAAGATCAACTCGCATACCCAACCCTTAAAAAAGAAGAAAAAAAAACAAAAAACGAGATGTTTAAAATAATTTATAGGGTGATTTTAATATTTATAAAAGCCATGTCAGATCACAGTAATGCAATAGTGCAAGCTACTATTATTTTCAAAAAGTATCAAATTTATTTTATGAGAATATTAATTCTATATTTTTCAATAATTCATGGCATCATTAAAGAACATGTTATCCTAATAAACTTTACATATAAAATATGTAAAGTTATGAAAGTATATAATGTAACAAAATATGTAAAGTCATGATTATTTTAACTTTACCTTTAGCACACCTGTTATAATATAAGATTCCCTCTGGCAGAAAATTACTGTGCTTTCTGCGACAAACTCTATTAACCACAAAATCTTTCTGCAGAAACAGTCCTGAAGTCAAACAAGAGTTATATTAGGCCAGACTACAAAAAAGTTTAAATACTTTGCACATCCCCCATATTTAGAAAATCCCCCTTGGAAAATATAGAATGATTTGTTGCTAAAAATATTTTTTACTTTGTATGTCGGGAGGGGTGGGGTGGGGGGTAAACAAGCAGTAGACATTTCAGGGAACAATTAAAAAAATATATTTGTGGATCGTTTATGTAAAGTAACACAAGAAAACTTAAAAGACATAAGGAAATAATTTTAAATACTGTAAACTTTGTTTATTAGGGGGAAGGGAAGCTACAAATTTGGGGGGGGGGTGGTGATTATTTATTTCAAAGTAATAAATACGACAGATTTTTGTCATTTTTTATTAATTTTTTTTCTAAGATTTTAAATTGTGATGATGGAGCAAAAGGGGGGGGGGATTAGATGAATATTTATGTATTAGTATTTTAAAGTAACAAGAACTAAGGCAGAAGTAACGAGTTCAAAATAAAAGAACTAAGGCAAAACAACATTAAAAAAGGAACTTAATTTTAAAAATAGAGACTTTTTAATATTAACAACGTTATCACTTAACTGTTGTTAGCTGTCTCACAGGCAGCTATATATATATTTTTTCAATTTTCATAGTTTAACTATAGCGAAATGATACTTCGTTTGAAGCCCTAGTACTATTGCTAGAGAGTTCTGAATAAGTGGATTTTAATGATAATGGTCCTGAACTAAAGTTTAGTACATAAACAGTATCCTATGAGTAAATCAAGCTTTTTTTTTTTTTTCGCCTTTCGATCAAGCAGTCTCAGAGATCGCTCACAGTATCTTGTGCAAGTGTTTGTCACAGCAGTTCAAGGTTAATGCTGGAGAGAGAGGTGTGTGTGGGGGGGGGGGGAGGGGTTTGCAAAGAAAGGGAAAACTAAAATTTTGTAACAAAAAAAAAAAAACTACTGCAAAACCCTATTAAGAAACTGAGCAGAACTTAGAGCTTAACAATTATAAATATTTTAAACTTTAAAGTTTAAGGAGTGTGGGAAGGGACAAACAAAAATTTCGGGGGTGAAGGGACAAAAATCTGCAGAAACGCTGAAGATTTTCACCTCTAACCAATATTGTTCTGCAGAAGCGAAACACATACAGAATATTTTTTTGCTGTTGCAAAAATCCTTTCTCTCTCCCAAAAATGTTTTTTTTTTTTTTTCAAATGAGAATTATTTCTGCAATAAATCTTTCTTATTCTGCGACATTGGTCGCTGCAATTCTGCCACGGGGATAAGATGTTTATCTCAAACTTGATATTAAGAATTTTAATTATTTACCAAGTGTAGGGATTACATCATTTTACTCCCCACTAGATAAGTGGATTTTTTAACACAGCGAATGGAAGTCCTTTAAAAACTGCTAGCTATAGAAGATATGCCTAAAACTTTATTTAATAATCATATTTTGCATATTACAGGGTTCGTACGCTTTTACAACAATGTTTTAATAATTTTTTTCATTTACTTTTTAAATAGCAGAAATGGTAGACACCTCATTTAATTACAGCATTCGTAATACTTTTCTACATTTACATAAGGCAAACAATTATATTAAAAAATTGTGTTAAAAGTGTACGAAATCTGTATTGCCATGATGTAAACCTGGTGCTAAGTTATATCCTATACCACAGTTCCCTCCCCCCCCCCCCCAAGTTTCAGGAGGATGCTGCATCCTGCCTTCCCTTTGGTATAAAAATAAGCACCCTTCTTGCCCCTCAGTTAAAAAAGTTCTGCCCATAATGCCTTTGTATTAAAAAATTTACTTGCATAGTAACAACTGATTCATTCTTATCCTGAAGAGAGTGTCTTTCAGAATTCAAAATGTGCAGTTAAGGTAGTCCTTAAATGACCTGTTCAACAATGCGAAACTTTCTGACACAACTTCAGACTCATTTTTAAACACAAAGGTATAAAATTGGCAGGCCTGACTATGGAAGCGAATTGAAATCGAAATGAATTTTCCATTTTATGATAAATAAATTACTTATTGAGTTATAAGTTCTACCTAAACATATTTAGATTACATAGTTTCTGAATGGGATAAAGAGCCTGTGACTTATATCCCATGATCTGGGCGTTCAAGCCCCACTACAACAACAGTTTCTGAATAAGAACACCTGCCAATTTTATGCATTTGCGAACAAAAATTTATTTTAAAAAAATGCGTCATAAAGTAACCTGTTTGGACTTAAGAAGTCTTAAGAATCTAAAAAATGCTCTTACGAATCTAAAAAATATACTTTCCTCGTCAGCCACAATATGTTCTATAAATATAGGGGGGGGGGGGGGGGAAGGCGACAGTAAAATTAGCTGAGAAAAGAAAAACATTTACCAGTTTTTTAAACTATAAAAAAATTAAACAATTTAAACAGCCATCAGACTTTAAAAACAGGCATTTTCTTCTAAGCAATGTTGTAATACACACAACTTTTAAATGAAAGAAAATATTAATAACATATTTTTAGGCATATTTTATAAAACAATGTCTAAAACAAACCGTATCTTGATTTTCCCTTCATTTTCTTGTTAGGTTCAAGATAGTGGGTTTGATTGTGTTATAGGGCATTTAAATATATCTTATATCATGTTTTAGTTAAAAGTAAACATGTGCTTATTCAACAGAAGTTTGGTTTAAAAATATAAAAGAAGAAACTAACTTTTTTCAAGTTTTTTTTTAAATTGTGCGATTTTGATTATAGGAGAGCATGCTAATAAAAGATTTTTCTACCTTGACTGTTGTATATTTTTACAGTGAAAACTAGCTCACTGAACATTTTAATATTTTCTTCTTGACCTAATCATTACTTCACAATTTATAAACAAATTCATTTTCAAAATGGCTAACTTTTTTTAATATAATTATTAGTATCTGGGATTGTTAAAGAATTTCTTATATTAAAATACTTCATGTGAGTTTGTTTTTTGAGTGATAACTCCAAGTCTAGATTTTTGGCCATCAGATTCAGCAAGTAACACAAAAGATAAATTGGTATTTTTGAAATGCTGTAACTAGCACCCAATTTTTGAATGCCTTCTTATTCGACTTCATATCTTGAGTTTCTTTGTTTAATTCTTAAAGGATAATCGGTACTTTTCGGTTAGAAGGGTGCCCGGCTAACCGAAAAGTACTGTATAATTTTCCCCAATCGAGAAAATTTTCTTTTACAGCTTGACCAAAATTTTAAAGATCATCTTATGTTATTAATTGTCATAAATAATCTGCAATTTTAAAAGAATAAAGTGTTAAAAGTAAAAATTATTTATATCCAATAATTTTTTTTTTTGAGAATAATCAAACTTTAAGCATTTAAAATTATGAGAATATTGAAGTTGTTAGCTTAGGTAAACACATAGTGTTTGCAGCTAATCACAATTTCCTCTAGACAGCTAACATTGAAATATTATTATTATGAAGACTAACACTAAGCTCGAAGCTGCTGCGGTCGTCCAATGATCTCAGAGCCCCGAGCCCAATCCTTCCCCATTTTAGGTGCATTAAATTTTCAGAATTTAGAGTTTAAATTTCTCCGATATTGAATCCGGTTTTTAAAGAATCTGGTAGAGTGTCGGACACTGGGCGACCATCCAACCTCCCTATGCCCTTTACCACGACATACCTGACCAACATCCAGATGCGAAATAAAGATGTCACTGGTAAAATGTAAAAGCCTGAAATGATAGGTTTAATGCCTCGAAAAGTGGGAAGGGTTGGTCCCGGGGCCCTGAAGGCATCAATGAAATTATTGCCTAGAGCAAGAATCTTCGTTTAATGAGAAAATCGACTTGATCTTCTTTGGTTCTGAATGACTCTTACATCAACAAATTGTGATATCTTTTACTTTTTTTTTTTTTATTTTATGAGTGTTAAAAATTGTGCATCTGATATTGCACAATTTTACCAGTATATTTTTAATGAAAAGGAAAAATAAGTCAGAATGATATAAACATGAAACAAGAATTAAGGCTGTTAGTCAACTTCTGAATTCCCCTCGCTAATGTAAAAGTCTAGGACATAAAATACATTCATATATTTAAGGTAATTAATATTTTTAACCTTTTTTCTGTGTATATTCCTGTTGTTCTTAAAGGATGTCTCTTTTTTTTTCTTAGTTCTCAAAATATTTCTAAAATAAACACTTAATTTTATGTGAGGTGTTAAAATCTTACTCACAGCTTGTCATCTTTTAACACATAAAATATTAAATTAAGCATAGATTTCAGAAATATTTTGAGAACTAATAAAAAAAAAAAAGAGAGAGACATCTTTTAAGAAAAATACAAAGAAAAAATGAGTTAAAATATAAATTTCCAGAGGAGATATTTTAAATATATGACGCATTCTACACCCATAATGTTTAACATTAGCGAGGGAAATTGGGAAGTTGACTGACTAACAGCCTTAACAATAAAATTAATCTCTTGCACAGTAAATAATACAAAATAAATTTATTAAAACAATATAATGGTACTAAAAATATTAAAAAAGATATTGGCCAAAATAAATTTTAATATCATTTATAAAGAGCAATTTCAATTTTTCTATCAAAATATATACAACTTTATTACTGTTATACACTGCTGGCTATCTAAAATGAAACACCATGAAGGAATGCAAATAACAGAATGGTATTTATTGGACAAATACATTATAATGGGAAGGACAAGTGATCACATTTTCAGAAAATTTGGAGGTATAGATCCTGAGAAAACATTACCGAAAGCAGTCACTTCTGGCTGCAATAACAGCATTTATCTGCCTAGCCATGGAGTCGATGAGAGATTGGATGTCATGTACGGGTACATCAGTCCATGCAGCTTCAACACTATGCCACAGTTCATCAACCGTAGTGATGGGCGAGTGGTGGCGGGCCAGTCGCTCAGAAGTCATTGACGGGACATTTTCAATTGTTGAGAAATCAGGAGAACGTGCTGGCCAGGGCAACAGTCGAACATGTTCTGTATCAAGGAAGATCAGCATAGTACGAGCAACATGCGGTCGTGCACTGTCCTGCTAAAAAGTAGAATTGCAGAGGCATTGAATATAAGACAGAACCATGGGCCGTAACACATCAGAAATGTAACGGCTGCTGTTGAAATTGCCGGCAATGCGAACAAGAGGTTACCGAGACGTGTATCCAATGGCACTTCATACCGTCACTAAAGGTGATATGACAGTATGACGATTCGAATGCAAGCTGGCAATGTGCATTTTCCACGATGCGACCAAACATGGATGCTGTATATGACACAAGAATGGCGGCATCTTACGTCATCTTTGATGAATTCTTCTCTATTGAAGAAGAAATTTTTTCAGCAGTTCAGCTGTCATTTAGTCTTTCCCTCGGGATTACCTCTTCATCAGTATTATTTACGACAGCTTTCTTGGACCTAAAAGGAAAATGAATTATGAGTAATTTGATAAAAATATCAAAATTAAATCAAGTAAATGATCTATCTTCATTGTTTATCTATATGTGAATATTCCATTTAAAAAAGGATTAAAGATATAAATTTATACATATTTGAGGTTTATTTAAGGTTATTATCATGGTCACGGGCAACACCAGATGGGTCAGTTAATAATAAACAAAACTTATATTATGAAAACAGAATAATGGGAGTTTGAGTATGAAGTTTAAAAAGATTAATCAACCTTGGCATTAAACATGCCAATGCAAAAATGACATTCACAATGTAACTAGAAACCCTGTCACTCAAATTTTACACTACACTCTTCTTTTTTTTTTTATATATTGAGTGCTTTTTTTGTTAGCCAGATCACCAAATAATGCCTCAATCCCCATTACTGACATTGTTATGTGATTAAGCCCATTCATCATATGATCCGATTTTAAGGAAGATCAATGGTTTTTGTACTGATATATTCATGTTTACATACTTTGTCAGGATTTTTATACAGCTATTTTAATTTTTTAACAGATTTTTTTTTTCCTTTTACATTTTAGATTTTAAAAAAGTACATAAAGTTGTTTATAAAATAATTAGTATGTTTTTATGACAACTACTAAGGTTTCTTATGGCCACCATAATTTATTTTTCAAATATATCTGTGCTAAATAATAATGAACAATGTTCAAAGAATTTTTTTATGATCATATTAGATATTATTGATTCTATGATCACAAATCTCAATGTTTGTCAAACACTCTTAAATTTATCCCTTTTATAAATATATAGAGATAGGATATCTGTTGTTATTAAAATATTTTTGCCCCTAATAAAAGAAAAACAGTAGTTTTGATCTTTGCATATGAAAATAAGAAACAATGTAAATTATGTCGAAATGAAATATTTTTGATTCAAGGAATTTCTCATTAGAACATTTTTTTTGTTATTTTAAATGAAGGAGTGAACATATTTTTTTAATGTGTGTGTTTTCCCTTCTAATATAAGAGTTTAAATTCTTCCCCCAAGAACTGCATTGTGTCCCCCCCCCCCAAAAAAAAATAATAAAAATAAAACTTGGCTAACTGAAAAGTATCATATATTGTGACATTGTTATTTTCTATTGAATGCAAGCAAACTAACCATTAAATTTGCTGTTGGCATACTCAAAACAAAATTAGTATTATCTGGAAGATTTTTTGTTACTGGCATCTGGGATAGGAGATAGATAGCCAAAAATTGTTGTCAATACTGTGCAAAACAGTTATTTAATATTGTTAAATACATAAAATTGTTGAAAGTGGTAAATAATATAAAATAAATAAACAATAAATTACAAAAAACTGTAACCTATAATAAAAAAAATTCCCTGACAGCTCGGCCTATAGGCACAGGTAGATTTCGAAGACGCAAACCGTGAAGCACTGGTTTGTTGGGAATTGCATAAGAAATGACTTTTTTGCCATGATGCGTCATTTGGAAACGCCCACTTTGAAACTTAACTTGTTTGCAGGCGGAGCCGGCAGGGTTTTTTTTTGTTTTTAATTTTTTTTTTTTTGCTATAAGGGTTGGTCTTATAAATAACTTGTCAATATAAAAGTTTTAGGTAATATTAAGAGGATTTATTATAAATTTAAGCAGATTCAAAATCTTTTGAATTGATGAAGTTATGAATTTTTTTCTTCTAACACCCCCCCCCCAATCTTGGGGACATTTTTAATAATATCAAAAATCTGTCATACATAAATTTTCGGCCCTTTTCCTAGAAGTAATAATAACTTTAAACTGATTCGATACGTATCATAATTAAGAAAATATCGGGTTTTTTCTGTTTTCACAAAAAGCCCCCCCCCCCCTCTATACATCCATCTTAATTTTCTCAGAACACAGTTTTCAATACATTTTTCAAAAAATAAATAAATAAATAAATAAAAAATAAATAAAATTAAAAAAATTAAAAAAATGCCCCCGTAAAGTGGACCAGTGTGCCCCACTTCTGGGGTACACTGGTCCACCCACCGGGGTACAGTGGACCGCTATTAAGTATTATCCGAAATACAATATAAATCTATTTTTCATCAATATAATTATTTTTTATTTCCCCTTTACCCGCAAAATAACATAGTAATATAAATTTACAAGTAACATTTTGAAACAAAAACAAAATTAATTATATATTGAAAATAATAACAGATTAACACAGGAACAATTGCAATTTAGTTGAAGTTATTATTTAAGTACAAAAAAATCAGAGCACATTAAAATTTTCAAATGAAATTCCAAAATACTTATGAGTAAGATTGAGCCTGGAATATTCCTGAAATACTTTTGGGTCTGGGAGCAACATTATGAAATCATTGATATCAACAACAGATTCATCTACAGTTTTGTAAAAAAAAAAAAAAACTGATTTCCATTCAATTTGCATCTAACGAATCTTACTTGAATAGAATCATCACCAATTAGACTACAGTTATATTTATTAAAGGCAGTAAATAAATGCAGAACAAAATATTTCTTACTATGTTAAATAAATTATTATTTTTCTTTGTTTACTTTATTTTACCGTTAAATAACTACTTTAAAATATTTCTTTATAGAAAATAAGCAATTAAAAATATTTTGAACATTCTGCATTAAAGGAGCAGAGTGGATTGTGGACCACTGTGCCCCAGGAGTGGGTGGTCCATTCTTTTAAACATATTAACTTTAAAGTTAAATAAATACAAGTATCTGAGCTTTGCAAAATAGCTGTTTTATCTTCTTTATCTACAACCTTTAATTACTAAAAAAATAAAAATATGATGATGAAAAATTTTACTTTTAGAAGCTCAAAACAACCAATCAAGATAAAATAGTTCAATTTGAGCTAAACATATTTTCTGAAGGCTATAAATAATCAGTGCAGTGCTGTTATCTATTAGAAGAGAAGCTTTAAAAAAAAATGAAATAAATAAAATATTAGAGGGTGGTCCACTGTGTACCAGTCTCCCCTACATTTCCACATATTTACAGTTTTTGGTTAAATAGACAGCTGTCAAACACCAATTGTCATGGTAATTTTAAGCCCCTCCCTAATAATATGTCATAGCGATGGCTCTGTGTATTTGATGCTAAAGATTTTTAAACAGATGCACATTTCTTAAAATGAATGCATATAAATACAAAATAAGCAAAACTAAGAATTTTTGACATACAAGAGAATTTTTACACATAAAAAGTAATACAGAAATGTAACAAACAAGCAATAGTAAATATTGAAAAGTAAACTTATGCTAGTTTTTTTTTTTTTTTTTTATGAATAATGAAACAGTTTTTTCATTTGTTATCTTTCGTTAATGTTAGATAATTTAAAACAAATTAACATAAAAAATAAATAAATTTTATATTATACAAAAGGTTAAGGGGGCCGTGCCCTTTTCATAAAAAATCATTGCTTATTTTCTCTTGTAATACTTCATTATGTTAAGTTAATCGGGAATAATAAATTACATATTTTTTCCAAAACTCATTAGAGAATAGGGAAATTTTTTTAATTAAATTTAAAATTGCAGGCATGAGCAATGGCATGTCCTACCCCACCCTTATTTGCATCCATTTTCCAGTTCCAATTGAACAGCTTTTAAATGAGGAAGAAGCCATACCTTACATATTTTATAATGCGGCAATCAACACCCATCAGGAAACAGAGAATAATCTTTAAGGGCATGGGAAAATGAGGAGCTCTCCCCATTTAAAAAAGGACAATTTTTTAAACCGCACAAGTTCTTAAAAATCTATTATTTTTTGTCTTAAGTGTTTCATTATTCATCTCTGATAAAAGAACTACATACAAAAAAAATCCCTAGAATATTAAATTTATAGTAGCAATGAAAGTAGTAAATCTGCAGATCAAGGGGCTCAAATGTCAGTTCTGATATTTTATTTTGAAATAATTTTACTTAGTATTTAAAAAACATTCAACCTACACTTTCATTTATTTGATATATTTTATACAAATTGCTAAAAGTAATATATAAAGCAGTTTTAGGAAGTTTAACTGTTAAGAATAAAAAGAAATATGATTCCATGCACTGGTACGCCAAGACACTTAATTCTTTTTTTTAACTAACCCTTCTAAACTCCCCTCTCCCCCTCAATGACTAAATAATTTGGTAAATATAATTCTTTGAAATTTAGTATTTTAAACCTTCTATCTAAAATAATTAAAATATTGATCTTTTGTTAATGACAATAATTAATTTAAACAGTCAATTAGTCTCATAAATATTTTATTAATTATTGATACCCTAATTGTTAAATTTATTTGAAAATGACTATTTTATTTCATTAATATTCTTTCATTAAATTTTGGTTTTAAATAAAATCATAAAATCAATTATCTATTATTTTTTGTGGTGTCCATTACTGGAACAGAGAGTGTCCCATTACTGGAAGAGAGTGTCCATTACTAGAATTTTGGGTGTTTTGATACATTTCTGTTATTTACAATTAAATTTTGATTCACATTGGGAAATGAGACTATGAGATTGATTAAATAATGTTGATAGATTAATATAATATTAAAAAAAGTGGGCTATAATAATTATAACTATTAATTAAAAAATAATTTAAAAAAAATTCCTTAAGGGTGTCCATTACTGGCACATCTACCCTATATAAATATTTTTTAAATTGAGAGTTTGCTAACACTGAATGTTCATTAACAAAATTATTAATTTCTGTTTATTTTAAGTTTAAGATCAGAAAATGTAATTGGACTATTTTATTTTTAACCTGGCAAGAAAACAGTAAAATTGCATTTTTAACATTACATTGACATATATATCGCTGATAAAATAATATGTAAACAAACAGTTTGGCGAGAAAGTTTTGAAATAGCGCCAAAATATCATTACGGAAATTACGACATTAATTATAACATTAAACATAAGAATAACAACAATGAAATAATTTTAATGAACACGAGAATGAATTAAAGAAATTAACTGTTATTGTATTTAACATTAGATACAAGATGGTTTAGAATAAAAAAGATAAATAGAAAAGTGACACTTACCAACTACGAAGAGGAAAGCAGAATATGTATCTTGCAATTCTCGGCTTATGTGACGAAAACCTTTCACTATACTTTTAATTTTAAAGAAATAGATTTATCTGTGAGGTTTAAAAGGTATTGCGTAACAAAATAAATACATAAAATGCTCTCCGTCGAGCTGAGACAGAGAGCATGCAGCCGCCATGTTTTAAAAATCTAGAGAGTGAAAACGTGACGTCAGATTCCTAAGCATTTGATTGGCTGTTGGTCGCGATATCGCCCGCTTCGAAGCGACAAAATTGCTCCGACAGAAAAAAGTTGCTTACTACCGAGCAACTCTTCTGAAGCCATAGGTTTACATGGGTGTCGCCTGGAAGTGGCGGCGACTCGACGCCTCGTGTAATAACACTTTTAGTCTACTACTAGACTCCATTAAGGACCATTTATGGCCGAGTGGTTAAGGCACCACTCCGCTAATCGCTTGCGAGCGTAGGAGTCAGGGCGAGGGGTTCAACTCCCGTCACCTCCATTGCACACTCTTTGTGGAGTTCGTGCTGTGATTCTTCAACGATGTTATTTCCTTGTGTCTTTCAAATCTTCTTCTCGACGATGATTTATATGCGGATATTTTTATCAAGCACACAAGTCAGATGTATGTTCTCAATGAAACAATATACACATATATATATATATATATATATATATTATGTAACAAATGACACGCCCATCATTTGAGTTTTCTGCAGTGTTTTCAGATTTGCAATAGAATTCACTGCAATGGATAACTTATTTTTCGCTAATCCTGTAGGTGCGCTGTCTATATATTCATAGATATAGATGCACAAAATAATGATTAGATATATAAAAATAGATACGGGTATAAAAATAAAGAAAACTGTTGAATAATCTTATGCAATTTCAAGACGTTGAAGCAGATTTTTATGTTTATTTCTGATATTAATATTTTCTATTTTAATGTCTGTTTTTTATTTTACCTTTTATAATGTCCTGTTTATTACTAGACGTATATGATACAAACAGTACTTTACTGTAATGAGAGGGAAAATTACTTCCAGACAGAAGGAAAAATGAACGCTCACATATTTTTCATTTATTCCTGATTAGTAAAGTTCTTTAGCGTAATACATTTAAAGTACGTGACATGATTTACAAGAAAAGGAGTGAGATTTTCAATATGTCACTGCCACTATAATATCTTTACGAATGTTTCGTTATCCCTAAAAAATTAAAATAACAGAAAAAAAAAAGTTTAGTTTTATTTACTTCGGCATTTAAATTATCATTTAGTGTGACTGGAAATATATTGGATTAGGCATTAAAAAAGCATACCTCTTGATTTCACTTGTTTATTTTAAAGATTTTATCGTCGAACGTTGCTGATGTTAAAGGGAATGTTATATTACCATTAGATGAATATCTTGTAATATGCCTTTTATGGTTAAAATGTATACTTTATAATATGATTTTTAAATTATTATGATAAAATATACATAAATAATATTAAAATAATCAATAATCAATCAGTTTTATAGAGTTATATTTATTAATAATTTTTAAATAAAACAAAATAAGAAAGTACAGAAAATTAATGATATGTAATCTAATGTTATACCAAGATTGCATTCCTTCCAAAGATGACATTTATTTAATTTAAAAATAATAAAATACGGAAAACAATAGTTACATAATATGGTTTTTAAAATTATTATGATAAAATATACATAATAATCTTTTAAAGAATAAAGGATAATAATAATTCAATAAATCAATAATAAATCAATTTTATATTATTTTATTAATTACTAACTGGCCCACCCGGCATTGCCCGAGGCCGTATAATAAACTTAAATATTTTAAAAGGCGAAACTGTGGCCTCGGTCCCCAACGACTTCGGCACCGTATACCGGGCACTCCCGTACGCTCCAATACTGACATATGTGACAAAACATAGTTTCCCGACGCTCGGGGGTTTTAATGTTTGTTTTAAATTCTATCTAAATTGAAAAGATAAAATATACCTAAAGTTTGTCCTTTTGTTGCCAATATTTCTAGTGTAAGGCTAACATTTGTGTAATAAAGACAATTATATTGAAGTAATTTCGATACATTTCCGAAATTGAAATAATCCTGGTACTCGCTTACAATTGTTTCCGACAAAATAAATATTTATCCAATATTTCGCAGTAATGTATTACTTTGTTACTAAATATTTTATATGTACGTAATTACAAATACATGCTTTTCCTACACTTTCAACGACAATTCTAATGCACTTTAACAGAAAATAAAAATAAAATATTTCTTATTTATCGTACACTTAAATCCACTTTAAACAAATATGCATACATTTTATTTCTACACGCAGTAAAAAAATCGATTTAACAAAAGATAATTGAAGCGTACCAGATCATACGTTTGAAACAAGTCCTTTTATTAAAATCAAAATTAGAATATTAAAGAAAACAGGGCTTTAATGCAATGTCTATTTCATTATATTGACAACAGATAAAAAGCTTCTGGACGTCGCTGTAATTAATTGATGCACGACATTATCACTTAGTTCAGGTATTTGTCAAAAGAATAAATCTCTAACAAAGATAATGTTGACTCACACTCCGGATAATGTTTTCAACATGTGATAGATAGTGACGGATCTCACTTTAAGCAGATAAGTTTAGAGATTTGATTCTGCTTATATGTATAAATGACGAGTATCGATAATCCGTTTTTGTAGCACATCAATTTTTCAGACCGTCATCGTCTTCCTTTTAATAGAGCAGAACAGTCGTCTGATACATATAAGATCCATCGTTTTAAATGTAATCATTCCGTACTATTTTAAGTATTATTTGGACCGATGTTTGGATTATATATGCATTAATGAATTCACCAATATTTATTAGAAATGGTCTTAATTTTTTTTTTAATTGTTAATGTATTCTTTCTTATTAATACTGTATTGAAAATTTTAAACAAAAGAATAAATGTGAATGCGATAACACCCAACGAGTAAAACAGTTAAGTGATCAAAACAATTAACTCTGCAAGCAGCTAAATTTTAATCTTGCAATTTCACTTATCTAGATGAATTAAGTTTTACTTTTTGTTATTAAATATAATATATATTTCCTTATATTTTAAGTGCGCATTTATTGAATGTTTATGAATAAATTTAACAAGAAAAAAAAGAAGTAAAAACAAATATATATTTTAAGATTAATAGTTTTTTTATTACAACCGCAAAACTATCCGTGCCAACTATCCTTTTCATTTAATATCGTGTGATAGCTTTTAAATAACATCATTAAAAAACTGAAATACCCGCATTAAAAAAAATAATTGTTACTTTCTTGTTATTAGATTAATTAATGTTAAATAATTTTATGTATTTGAAATGTGGGCTGTAACAGCTGTTGTTAAGGTTCAAAATAAACTCATATCGGAACCTAGTTCAAAACCTAGTTCAATGAAACGTAACTCCATGCATTCGGTGAATTATCATTTAACACCAAGTTCTAATAAAAATAATAATTATTGTCATTTAAAATATATTTAATTATCACCTCTCGCGTATATCCTAAATTCTTAATTCTAAAAAAACAAATAAACTCTCGCTCCTAAGCAACATAATTTTTTAATAAGAGACATTTTCTTTTATTTATATGTCGTTCTTTAATATAAAACCTAAATGAATTATATATATTTAAATAAATTAATCAATATTTTTTAGAACTGGTGTTAACATAAATCAACATAAATCATTTACAAATATATTCCCAAATACTATAATTATCAGAACTACTAATAGTTAGTTATAAACCAACTTAAAATGTACTTGGTACATTATTCATACAGCAATTGAAACACAATGCATGAAATATTTGGTTAAGGAAAAATTGTGTTGGAAATACACAGTAAAACCTCCATAACGGACACTCCCGATTACCGAAAAGCTCGTGGACATATTCTCAATCCCCAGGCACAAATTTGAATGTTTTCAGCTGTGAAAAGCAAACGCTTCCGAATATCATTAAACGTGCCGTGCATCAGAAGTATTCACTATTCAGGGGTTTTGCTATGTTAAGAGCTTTGCTAGTAATGTCACACGCAATATGTAACAGTAAAGTTATCTATAAAAAATAAGTTTTTTTTTTCTTAGCTTTCTGTATTATATACGTTATGTTTGAAAATCATTGTCTTCCGTAAAATAAATTGTCTGTTATCAAGTTAAAAAAACGTAAACAATAACTTAAATATTTGTAACAAACACAAGTTGATTAAAGTCCTGATGAATATTCTTCCCGATATAAACTTGGTATTTATGGCTGTAGCAAATACATTGAAACGTATTTTCTTCTTATGGTGATCGTGTGCAAAATCTTTTTTATTATTTTGATAAGAAGTGGTGAAGAAAAACCTTCCGTAATAATACTTACGGTAGTATCATTTATGACTCTCAGTGAAATGGTAACTGATATAAGTAACTATTTCTGGTATTGAGCTATATATATGAGGAAAGCAAAAAATGTTTATTCAGTTTATCTGTTCATAAATAATATTGATACAGAGTTCTTCAATTAGCAGGCATCTATTTCTTACTTTATTTATAAGTACGAAAATATTTTTTCTTGGAAATACATGGATAAGTTCCTAATATTTAAGAAGTGACATGTAAATAATGTAAAAAACTGGAAATGATTATGAAAATGCATATTAATTTATAAAAATGAAGTGAAAAATATTTTATTTATGCATGATTAATTCACTAATATAAAATGTATACAAAATTATGGCTTTAAAATATGTTTTAAAATATGCTTTTAAATATTTTATGGCTTTAAAATATGTATGTATAGATATACACAAAAAGGAAAAAGCTATTATTGAAATAGGAATTTCATTATATATTTGAATGAGATAATGAATGTTTTAAGTCAACTTATTAAATATAGTTATTATAATTACATATCTGACAATTTAATATAATTTCTTGTATTTCTTTCATTTTTGTTTATTTCCAAAATTTTCCAAATAAAAGATTTTTTGGCTAAAGTATTAGAATGCATTAAAATATATTAGTATGCATTCCTATGCATGGTTGAATAGATGTAAGATACTCAACCGTTAAATTATTTCCCGATTGCAGTTAGAGTATTAAAATTGGTATTTATCCTCAAAACACATGGAAAAAAGATCCGGTGATTGGGTAAACCATTCAAAAGTATCTCATATTTGTGGAATATATTGCAGCCACTGTGATGGTAACCATTGACGTTGTAGCAACGGCCAGTCGTTCACAAAATCTGGTAATATTTTACAGATAAATTCAAGATGTTGCTGCCCTGTCATTGGTGCTTTAAAAAACATAGATCATTTTAGTTCCTGATTCCATATTCCGCATCAGATAGTCAAATTACAAAATAGCTGTACTCTCACTGGCCTACTCATGAACAACTAACTGTATAGCTACCACTAATAATAATTTTGTATATTAAATACTGCAGTTCGAGTGAATATGGTTTCCTGTACAAAGGTCCTATAATCTTATGTTGAATGTATTCATTACAAATTTTCAAAATGATAAACGTCGCTTAGCATCTTTTAGTAAAATTGGTAGCAGAGTCATTGAGTGATAATATTGAAAATCAAATGGGTTTGTCATTTATCATATGTAAGCTTCTGTGTATACAATTTTTTAATACTACAATAGGTATGACTCATATCATATGGATGTTATTATCATGTTGCGCGTCCAAAACGATATCCGGTAAAGTTCATGGCACAGACGGTGTGACACCGTCTCGCACAGTCGTTGATTAGGGCCTCTAGAATACCCATATGATCATTATTTCTAAACAGGAAATCGTTTTGAAACACATTGTTAAAAAATCGAAAACTGTTTCCATTCGGCAATTAGTTTTCTATCAAGATGTCACACCCACATATCATGTAGACCATGATTAAATGGTTTACATATAACAAATTAATTTTCTATCTCCCCGCCATTGGTAACCCAACTTTAATGATTGTGTTCAATGCAATTACGATTTCAGAAGATATTTAATGGAATATTCATATAAGCATTTAACGAACGGTAAGAGGCCTTAAAAAGCTATTAAAGAAGGAATTCACAAAATACCGTAAGCATATATTGTTAGAGCTTTTAAGATGCTTGTGTGAAGTACTTTATGCCAAGTGCAGTTTTGATTATCAAAACTAGCATTCAAATATTATATGTATACAGTAATTTATAACAGTTTGAATGAGGTTATTCTAGTCTTATGTACAGCAGTAAAGATTTTAAATTACTTTACTAGATATTAATTACTTTTTAAAAAGTAAATTGACACTTTTAATGCTGTCAATTTTCTGGAAATTCTTCTTGATTTTTTTTTTCATTTTGTTAGCCAAAACATTCAACTTCATAAAATCAAAATAGTATATATAAAAGCAATTAAAAATATGCATAATAGTGTCAGAAGCACATTATTAATTTAATGGAAGAAGACATACCGTTTATAATAGCAAAACAATGCGGGATTTGATATGGAAACTTAATGTAGAATTAATCGTTTTAATTTAAATGTATTTATATTTATATTTATCTTTGCTATTAAATATGTTTATAATTTATTATATATAACACCTATATTACGCAATAACGTTAGATATGTTTAAGGTTTCTATTTTTTTTCATTATTATTATAAATTTTTTTTTTTACTGAGTTATTTAAAAATATATTTTATAATTTACTGATTAAAAATATTTGGCAAAAAAGCGTGTTTCATAGTTTAAAATATAAAATCATTCCTTTTCTCTATTTTAACATATAACGTTTAATAAGTCAATTATTTATACGGATCAGTAGTTTATTTTACTGGCAATAAGATTCAAAAGTACTGTAGGATAATACACATAAAAAATATATCTGCAATGTAAATATATTTGGTTAAATTATGTTTTCTCAAAAAATTGTTTTCTTTATTCGCAAAACCTCATTACATTTATTTCATTTAAAGACACAATTATTGAGTATTTTTGAATGCTTTTATTATTCAAAGGTGGTCATAAGTATTTTTAACATTGAATTTTAAACGCTATTTTTTTTATTTGTGACATGAAAGTATAAATTATGTTGAAAGCACGTGAGAAATATTAATTTATTTAAAAAATAAAACACTCCAGCCACATAATGTGATGTTACAGAACGTTAGACTAACGTATTTTATTCAACAAGCTATATTAAACAATTGATATTATAGAAAATTTCTGCATCTGGACGAGTATTCCTTTCTCATAATAAATATTCAGCACACAAAATAGTATCTTTGTAAAAATATTTATTTCGTAAGTATATATGTGTTAATGAGATCTCCAATTTTTGCAGAAATCGTAATTGCTATCGTTACTGGAAAGATAACACTTGTTTTATCCGAAACCGCAAATGCATAAAGTGGAAAGTAAGATTCGTTTACTTTTGGTTAAAACATGATATATTTTAAGTACTTTCTCACACAGTTTATATAAATATGACGAATAATATTCCACTAAAACAGATTATGTCAAAACATTTACTGTAGAAATTTTCAATTAAAATAGTTAGTAGTATTTTAAGGTTTTGCTAAATACTTCTAATCAAATATAAAGCCAAATATTTAATTAATTTAAAATATATTCTATTTTCATTACGCTTTTTTCTTAATATTTCACAAAAGCTAAAATGTGAAATATTTTAATTATATTTTAGCAGAAGAATCAGTTATATCTTAATTAGTTTCTTAAACCGTCATTGTTATACATATGTGTTTTTTATATATTTGTTATGATATACCTTGTGGATAACATCCTAATAAGAAATATTTAACATACACTGGCTTATACCAGTGCTTATACAATTTCCACAGAATAAACAGTGTTATAGGCATTTGTTTGTTTTGGGTTGCAAAAAATGTACATTAAAAAAAGAATGTTCGACGCATTAATTAGAAACACATGATTTATAACAAGCTAAATACAAGACTCCGTCTTACTCAAAACAATATTAACAATCAATTTGGCAAGTATATTTTTACTATTTCAAGATATATGTTTTATTATACTATTTCATTCGTTAATGTATCTTTTCATAAGAATTCCTCTTCAAATTGCTGCAAACAAATCCTTCATGTGATATCAAAACCATTTAAAAATGAAAAGGTTCGACAATTTTAGAAAATAACAAATTCTATTGAATATAATCCTTGAATATGTACATATATTTTATGGAAAGAATGATATTTCCCCATGGTTCCAGCATATGAAAGCTATTCCAAGAAAACAGACTATTGTGTGAAAGGACCGTGTTGTCGATATTTATCCTCCCTTTTCATCCTCTATAGTTCTAAATCTTGTGGTTTTGGTAGATTTTTTTAAACAAATGAAGAATTTCAAAAGACAATTACCTTTTTTATTGAAATTCAGAATAGAGCTATTTAAAAATTATTTCTAAACTAAACTAGTCGTTGGGTGGCCCCCGTAATGCTTACCCATCATGGATATGCATAATATAAAATATAAAAATAAAACATTAGTAAACTATTTATAAAATGCATTGCAATTCATATAAAATCCTGGCTTGATGAAGTCATAAACTTTAAATGCACTATTACTGAATTGCCGAAGAGAAACATCCTTTTAACTCTAAAAATGATAATCCTATTAACAAACAGTTTACTGCGTCGGATTAACCGTTTTTTTACTAATTAAAATATATATTTCAATTGAAATTTGAATAAAATTCAGGGTCATGAAAAATCGAAGAGTGTGGAATATGTAATTTCAAATATCTCGGCAACTAATTAATACAATCGTTTATAATAATCGTTTTATATATTTTTTATGATATACCTTGTGGATAACATCCTAATAAGAAATATTTAACATACATTGGCTTATACCAGTGCTTATACAATTTCCGCAGAATAAACAGTGTTATAGGCATTTGTTTGTTTTGGGTTGCAAAAAATGTACATTAAAAAGAGAATGTTCGACGCATTAATTAGAAACACATGATTTATAACAAGCTAAATACAAGACTCCGTCTTACACAAAACAATATTAACAATCACTTTGGCAAGTATATTTTTACTATTTCAAGATATATGTTTTATGATACTATTTCATTCGTTAATGTATCCTTTCATAAGAATTCCTCTTCAAATTGCTGCAAACAAATCCTTCATGTGATATCAAAACCATTTAAAAATGAAAAGGTTCGACAATTTTAGAAAATAACAAATTCTATTGAATATAATCCTTGAATATGTACATATACTTTATGGAAAGAATGATATTTCCCCATGGTTCCAGCCTATGAAAGTTATTCCAAGAAAACAGACTATTGTGTGAAAGGACCGTGTTGTCGATATTTATCCTCCCTTTTCATCCTCTATAGTTCTAAATCTTGTCGTTTTGGTAGATTTTTTTAAACAAATCAAGAATTTCAAAAGAGCAATTACCTTTTTTATTGAAATTCAGAATAGAGCTATTTAAAAATTATTTCTAAAATAAACTAGTCGTTGGGAGGCCACCGTAATACTTACCCATCATGGATATGCATAATATAAAATATAAAAATAAAACATTAGTAAACTATTTATAAAATGCATTGCAATTCGAATAAAATCCTGGCTTGATGAAGTCATAAACTTTAAATGCACTATTACTGAATTGCGTAAGAGAAACATCCTTATAATTCTAAAATTGATAATCCTATTAACAAACAGTTTACTGCATCGGATTAACCGTCATTTTACTAATTAAAATATATCTTTGAATTGAAATTTGAATAAAATACAGGGTCATAAAAAATCGAAGAGTGTGGAATATGTAATTAAAAATATCTCGGCAACTAATTATACAATCGACCTCATTCTCAATGCAAAGTTTGTTTTTTTATTTTCTTTTATATTCACCCTTTAAAAAAACAATTTCGAAAAATTTTATATACCTTTTATCAGAACAAATATTTCAAGAGTCCGAAAAAAATAGTTCCGGATAATCGAGGTTACTGAAATTCAATAAGGCCTTTCCCATTATTACATACTAAGTACATACCAAATTTCCAGTCTCTATCTCAATTTGTTTTTGAGATAGAGCGTTTACAGGCACACACACACACAGTAACACACAAACACAGACACACACACAGACAGACGGATGGCAATTTTTTTTCTAAAATTATATTTTTCGGATTCTCCAGTGTCTGAAACGTGTAAATCCGTCAATTTTTTTTCGATTTTCAAAACGATTACAAAATTTACCTAGAACTACGTATGACGGGTAAATTATAAAAGTATTAAAAATGGACGTTACACGGCTGATTACATTACAAATTAAAACACAAACGTCACAAAATTGCACTTTTTTTTCTTTTGCTGAAGTCAGTATATAGAAAAGTACAGAAGGTTTTCCCTACGTGTCTCCTCCCATTTTTTATTTCCCTGATGTTAAAATATAAAGATCACCACCAGTTGCGACATTTGTTCCCCAAATGATGGCTTTTTACATTTAAGCCGAAACTGTAGGAAGATGAGATGTAACTAAGTTTTAATTTTTCTATGTACACTAATTATAGCAAAAAAAAGTGCAATTTTGTGCTATGTGTGTTTTAATTTGTATATTTCTAAACTATTCTTCAATGAAATAACCTTTTCATGTAAATATGGGTAATAAGATATTAATTTTTATGTAGTGAAATATTTTGCCTTATTTCTTGCGCAAAAATGAAATAGTACTGCTAATTCATCATAAGAAATGAAGTTAAACCAAGTAGAAAAAATTTAACAATATTCATTAAACTTATTTTTCTCTAACAGATAATTAATAAAATATATTGCTCGAATTAAAGTAAACATACTGTACAATTTGTATATTTAGCGATGCATTTGTAAAATATTATAGCAATACTCCGGTTAAAAGATTCAAGAGTCTGTAAGTTTACGATTACTAAAAAACAAAATTTGTCGGTAATATATATAATTTTTAATTATACGACATGTCTTTTCATTTAACGTATTTTCCAAATTAATGCAACATACTGCGTTTATTTTTTAACGAAATGCATTTCGTTAGTAAAATACTTGTTGTGAATAATAAAACTATGCATTAGGAGTACGCGAAGTTTAAAATTAATCATTTACTCAAGGTTTGAAACAAATTTCATTAACAAATTATATTTACAGGATTATATTTCATCAGCTTTATATTTTTTCAGTCAAGAACGTTTCATAAAAACTTTATTTCTGTTGAGAACATAGAAAGTTCAATTACCTTTCTGGAAGAAAGCAAGTTCCATTCTAATAGGGCTATAGAAATGTTATTTAATTTATTACATCAGTTTCTTTTGATGTAATTCACTTTTATAATTCACATAAGAGCATCATGATTTGTGTGTTATTCCTTTTATTTTGTATTCATTTATACATCTTTAAAAAACTATTGATATCAAAATATTTTTATGAGGAAATATAACAGACAATCACAAATTTGAAACACTTTAAATGTATTTCATGAAATAAATATTGTATTTATTTATTGATTTATTTCAAAATTTTACATTCTTATATTTTTCTTCTTTTATGAAATTCCACGATTATCACTTTCGTCATAATAGAATGTTTTTTCATTCAAAATATCTACCACATTTTCCGACTAATAACCTTTACATTATTTAATCTTGGCATAAGTGTTATAAAATGAAGACTGCTATTCTGTAGCGGTGGAACATATTTTGAATTTTTTTGTTCTAACTTGGCATATTTGACGTTTATTTGAAGATGTGTTATATTATTTGAGATATTGTTCTATAATTAATGTCTAGAAAATTGTTTCGGATTTTTAAATTGAACGATAGAAAAAAATGAAATTTTGACAGAAATTGATATTTAGGCAAACTGTTTGTGCAATAATACAATGAAACTAAATAAAATATTTTCATGAATACATTTTTTAAAATTAAAAATGATAAATTTCATTATCCCAATTCTCTACTGCGTTATTTGCAACTTTAGAGAATTGAATTATTTTTTTATATACAGGTGTAAATCTATATACATAGGGCGTTGCAAAATTTGACAAACAATCTAAGAGTGGTGACAGAAAACATTAAGAGGATGAAAACGCACCATAGAACATGGTGTCGCAAACCACGTTGAGATGTGAAAATCGTGATAAATGCAGGCAGATTTTGACGTGACGCTGCATCGACAAAAGTAGAATACCAACTATAAAAATATTTATTTGATTAATTATTACAAGAGTTGTTCGAAGTGACTCCCGCTCACCTCATGACCGCCTTACGCTACAACGACGTAAGAACAATTCCCGGACGCGCTTGAAGATGCCAGGTATGTTTTTGATGTCTCACTCAGCGACGACAATACGCTCTGAGATAAACCGCTATATCCACATGCGTCGCATAAACGAATGATTTAAAGGGACTCCATACGAAAAAGCCACGCGGTTTGAGATCTAGTGAACGTGGGGGCTATGCAACGGGTTCTGCGCGTCCAATCCACCTCCTTGGGTATGTAACATCGAGGTGATTACAAACCTAGAAGGGAAAAATGCGCAGGGGCACCATCATGTATAAACGACACGTCTCGCTGCACTGAAGACCGGCACACTTTGCAGCAATTCAGGGAGGCTGTGTGGCAGAAAAATAAGGTAAGTCGCTCCATTAAGGCCTTCGGGAAGCAAGTAAGAACCCAATAATAATCACCGAGGATCCCTGCCCACACGTTGACACTAAACCTCTGTTGAGATTTCCAATGTACACTGACATGGGGATTATACATCGCCCCCGTGTGTGCATTACGTGTGTTGGCAGCGCCTTCTCGCGTAAAGCTGTCCTCGTTTGTAGATAAAACAGTGGCATGAAATTGAGGATTAGAATGTGTGATGATGTCAAGTATTCAGCACAAGAACTTTTCACGACTGGGATAATCGTCTTCGGTTAAATGTTGTACCTTCCGGATGTGGTTGGGGTGCATCTTTTCACTATGAAGAATATCCTAGACCGCCGTGTGCGGAACATCAAGTTCAGCTGAAACTGCTCTTGTACTTGTCGACGGGGAATCGGCAAAACGCTCCAGTTCGGTTTCTTCCATTTGAGGAGTGCGCAGATTAGCGCTGTCTCCCTGCATCAGTCCGTGCTGAGTGAAAGGTCCCCGTCTCTCGTAGGAGTCGATCAATCTTGCCGAAGGTAATATAGTGCGGACAACGCCTCCTCGGATATTGCTGTTGGTACAACCGCTGCTCTAAACGCTCATTGCCTTCTGCACGACCGTGCATCAAATGCATATCAGAGTAAATAAATGCTACTCGTGCTCACAACCGCAATAGCGCTAATTTACACCCTCTGTGTTGGAACAGTTATCTATTGCCAGTTCAGACAGTTAACTTACCAGTTAAGTTATACACATTTGCATATCTCTTTTAAGAGCGAAAAACAAGAGACATGGAGCTAGGGACAGGCACTTTAACAGTCTGCAGTACGTGGATTCAGCACGGTTAATCTGTGATCGTCTCACATTCACCTTTCGCCTCGTCTGGATTCATAGCCTGCATGCGTTTATCGTGATTTGCACCCTCTGAGTGAGGTTTGCCACCCCATTTTCTACAGTAAGTTTCCATCCTCTTGATGCCTTGTATCATTCCTTTTAATTTGTCGGTCGAATTTTGGAACACCCTCGCCAATCAAATTCAAATGAGTTTAATACAAAATTTCAAAGTTGATGTTTATTTTTTGTTGTGTTTTTTTATGTGATGTTTATTTGTTTGTGTTTCAATTTTCGGCACCCCCCCCCCGTTCCCATCTCAGCGCTGAAGCTGCACGCTTTCGACACTGTGGTGTTTGCTTCTGGCGTGGAGGGTGGTCCCTTTTTTCTGCAAAAAAAATCGTGAGCGTATATCGAAAGGCTGTAATATAAAAGAAGTTTTTTTTTTAAATTGTGATGGTTGATGGCCTATAAATTCTCTTCTAAGTACGGGAAAGATCATAGCAATTCCCCCAACGGAGACGCGACGATATTTCTTACTTATGATAAGTGGACAGAACCTACTGATCCTATATGCAGAGATTAGTTTTATTCTATTTCAACTGATACGATGCTCTGTGTTGAATTGATGATAAGTCAATAAAATATATATATTTTTTTTAACACAAATGCCTCCAAACTTCTTGAGATAAGTTTAAAAAAGCATCGATTACTTGTTCTAAAAAAGGAATGGAGCTACAAAAATGATCATCCATTTATTATTATAGTTTTTAGAAGAAAATATCTTTATAAATAAAGATTTATTTGAAGCTCCATTTTGAATTCTTTTAATTACATCTACCACTTGTGTTACTTTTTAGGTTAATTCAGGTAATATTTTTGTTTGTATTTTCCTTGTTCTTAATTAGCAAATTTACAGGAATAATTATTTAACGAATCATTTTTAATAATGAATGTCATGTCGACGTGGTCTTTTGCGGCTATAACACATTGTACTCAATGCGATACTCTTCTTGATGAAATCACGATTTATTTTATTGGTATATTAATATGATTCCAGTGTTAAAAAAAGGAACTTTTCGTCCAACCACCACAACTACCTAGCGCAGACCACTGGTGTTTGTGTGTGGTAGTAAGCTCGAATCTCCCATCGTGCACTAAGGTGGTTATATGTCGGTAGCTGTGGGGTGTGTGGGAGATATGCTGGTAGAAACTGGTCGACCTAAGCAATTTTTATATTTAGACCAAAGTGAACCTTCTTTAACAGGAATGAATTCATTCAACTTAGCATGAACTGATTAAGATAGAGATAACAATGTAAAATTATTTCGCACCGCAAGAAAAAGTTATAGATTTCCAGGCAACGCCGGACGTATCAGCTAGTTTAAAATAAAATGAGTCTCAGTTTTTAAATTATATTATTTTTAGCTTGTGCTTACAAAAGGCAAATTGAATTATTTTTATTTTTATTTTTGCTGACAAGGGGAATTCGCAATTAAATATGCAAATTCAAAATATTTTCTCTACATATTTATTATGGAAATAAATTCATGTCGAGAGTAAAATTATTTTTTACTTTATGCTGGAAAACAAAAACAGAATTTTATTCTTTCAAAATGACCTTTTCGAAGTTCCTTTTTTTCAAATTTATTCAAGTAGATAATGTAAAATTTTCTCTTAAATCAACAATACTTTTGAATTTCATAAGATGAAGCAAGATCTGATATACATGCACTTTTATAAATATAATACGTACGCCTTCAAGAAAAATATATATTCAATGGCTTACTGAATATTTTTAGTGTGTTTATGCCAACATAAAATACAATTTCACGTGCTAGAATGGGTTTTTTCTAAATATCAGTTTATTTTCTTATGATTAAATAAAATGCGTAATACATAAGTTTTCGCAGCGCATGTTCTTAAAAATATAGCTTACGTATTTTAAGATTTAAATTAATTTTTGTTATAGTTTAGCTGCATATTTTAACTACAATTAAAGTTCGAAATTAAAAGAAATTGTTTTATTGAGTGTTTGAAACATTTATATCTTCTTCAAATTTTATTTAATTGTACAAAAATAATAAAATTAAAACATAATTTCTAATTTTTAATTTTGGGGATGAAATGTTTTTTATCACAAACACTGTACATGATGAAAGTAATAATTCTGCATCGAACAATGATTTTGGGATACTTAGTCTGAGATGTATCTAATAACCTTGGATGCACACAGCATTAGGTGGACTGACTGTTTCTAACCAAAACACTTACTAATGAAGATACTCAACTGTTAGTTGTTGATTTCGTCTAGAGTGATATCGATGCAAAGCTCTTACTATGAAGATCAAGAAAAATAAGGGAACTATTCAACCGAATTCAATAGATAGCCAGTCACGGGTCATAATTTGTCCGTTATACCATACAAAAACGAAAATATGGAACAAACCTGATTTCATCAAAAGTAGTTTCATTAGAGCTGTAACTACCTGTGCTATTGCAACCATTCCCGGAATATGGTTAACGAAATGTGGTCAACGAAATATGGTGATATGGTCTTCCTTTACATCATACACAAAGAAAAACAATGGAAATAAAAGTAGAATCTACCAGAAGCTACAATCTTGATTTATTCTCAATAGTTCGTTAATTGTTGTACATTCTTAGTAAAATCTGTAAACTTAAGCTTTTGATCTCAAACAATGAATGGTTGTATTTTGAAAATGGCACAGGTGTTATCAATCAGATTAATCTGATTAATCTGCTTCGTGGAACAAAAGGCGGGATCAATTATTCTAATTTTTGTCTTTTGAAATTCATATTGCTGCATTTAATTGAAGTTAAGAAAAGATAGTTTTTTATAACTCAAGTTATGAGTCTGAAATATACCTTTTCTATAGGTGTCATCAATAGCTTCACATATGTCGATTGTATTGAAATAATCTACAATTTTTCCCCAATTTATCGTAATCCTGGAAGAAGTAAAATCTGGATGCTGAAGTGGTAGCAAAAATATTCTTTTATACAATTTATATAAATGCACAAAATTTCCAGTTTTTTTTCTTTATATATAATGTCATGGGTGATACGGTCCTATATCTCGTGACGACTGAACCTGAAAGTGTCGCTTCCCCCTATACTTTCCTTGATCCTAAAGTCAAGGGCTTTACAATTGTACTACTCTTTATAAAATCGGATTTATTTTCATTTACTACTAGGGGGCTCTGCCCCCTGCTCGCTACGCTCACCAACTCCCGTTCTGATTTCACAGCCTCTTAAAACCTGGTAATGTATCCTGTTTTAAAAAGAGGGTCATGATGATATCACGAACGGTGACTATCTTCTGTAATCAGGTTATAATGTTTTTCATTTAACTGATTATTATTCTTTTTCATTTAATTCATCTTTTTTATTTTTAATATTCATGTGTAAACACAATTTTTATAACGTAATTTTCTTTATTTCCTGCTTTCAACACGTGATCATTTAATTATTATTTTAAACTTTCATTATTGTTTTTAATAGTCTCGCGCAAATACATTTTTCATTTGAGATAAAACATAATCGTTTGCGCTTATTTAGAAATTGGCAACAATATAAAAAAATTACTTTTTCAATAAAAGATTTTTTACTTGATTTTTAAGGATTTTTTGTTTTTATTGTCCGACCGTGATAATTTTTTTAATTTCTGAAAGCTTGTTATATTTCGCGTCTGGTGGTATGATTTTCGAATCCGTAGGATGGCTATCAAAAAAGTAATAGCTTTTCAAATAAGTCTCTATTAAAAAAGCGATGAGAATAACCTGGAATATCTACGCAGAATTTGATTGGTCCATTTCTAAATCGTTTTTGGCTCAGTTCCAGATTACTTTTTTTTTAATATAGAAGGATTTCTTACTCATGGTTGACGTCATGAAACAAATGGATTGTATGATTCATGCTGGTAGTTCCTATACTTGAGCCACAAGTTATGAGCTTTTTAAGGATACTACTTTTGACGAAATCAGATCGTTCAAATATATTAATTTACTGTAACATATCACTCTTAATTGGTATGTAGTTAACAAAGACGCACTCAGTTTTATTTTAACAATCTTTTACAATTGTTTTTTTTTTTTTAAAAATTGTGTACATCTTCAAAACCATCATACCAAAATTTAATTATTATAATACTAATAATTATAAATATTTTTCTCAAAAAGTTTTGTAGAGATTGTTTAACTGAGTTTAACAATCTCATACTTTCAGTTTTAAAGAATATTTTTATTTTTTCCACATTTCTTATCTATTATTTAGGAAGATATACAAATTAACATACGAGTCCTCTTAGAATTGTCCACAAACCTGCAGCTTCAATGAGCTTCAAAAGAAATCTCCTACAACTAATCAGAAATAAAGCCAAGAGAATAGATCTAATAAACCTCTGCGAGGAATGCGGAATTGAAGCTCCAGAAAAACCGACAATATCTGTCCTAATAAAGCTGATCAAGAGTTGGGAGAGTTACGAAGAAGATTTTATAAGAGATCGATTGGAAGTAGTGATAGCAAGTAGAAAAGAGAAAGAAGAAAGAGAAGATAAAGAGAAAGAGAAGAAATTACAAGCAGAATTGGAAGAGAAGAAATTACAAGCAGAACTGGAAGAGAAGAAATTACAAGCAGAAAGAGAAAGAGAAGAGAAGAAATTACAAGCAGAGATTGAAGAAAATAGATTGAAATTGAAAATGGAAATGGAAGAGAGAAAATGGAAAATAGAATCGGAGCAGAATTTTGAAATTAAGAAATTACAGATACAAGAAAATTAAAGAGAATATATTAATGAAGACTTAAAGACAAATCGATGTAAGCAATTTGAATTGCTTAGATTATTAACTAAATATGATAGCTCGAATGATATCAGTTTATACTTAGCTATGTACGAAAGGCAAATGGCGCAAACGGGCATTGATAAAAAAGAATGGGTAAATTATTTAATTAATCTAATGCCGTTAGATGTGATCAATATAATAACAAGGGAAAACGAACCTGAAATTCACGATTATGATTATATAAAAAATATACACAACCATCACATAAAAAATTTTCTCATCGTGGATTTAAAGAAGATTATAGTGGACGAGAAACTCATTCCAGAAGAAATAGGTATGAAAAAAAAACATAACAAATCAAGATGCTGATGTCGAGACGCCATCATGTCAGGATGACCGATTTGTAGGATTTCAGTTTGAACACTTCACTTCATCAAATGAACTGATACTCTAATCCTATTGTCCATGATTTAAATGCGTGAGCTGAAAATACTTTGGATCACGAGTTTTGGCAAAGAGCCAGTTTTCTATTTTTTGTTATGAAGCAAGATAAGTAAAATGGATATAGCCGTTAGGCCTGGTTGGATTATCGTAATGTAAATTTGTTGTATAGTTTCGACCAAAAGTGTTATTAGTTGAAATTAAAGTGCATATTTTGTTGTTCATCGATTATTTGTCATATTGGTTCAGTAAAGTGCCTATTTATATATCATTTACTTACATATATACAATAAAATATTAGACAATATATTATATATAATATATATAGAATATAATATATATAGAATATAATATTAGACAATATATTATATATAATATATTACAATAAGTATTCGCGAATTTTTTCTCCCTTTACAGGAACCTTTTGGATTTGGATTGTTTTACTCTTTAAGCATGCAGTTCAATTTCACGTATGTTAAATTCTTTCTACATTTATTTTTGAAGTTTTAATTTTGTTTGACAATGTAGTTACGGAATACTACAAGGCAACAGACAAATGCTGAATTACTTACATGAGTAAATATTTAGTAATCGGGCTGAAAGCGATATAGATGGTTTAAAAAAAATAATAATAATGCTTAAAATTTATTAAAGAGCAATAAAAAATGAGTTTATTAAGATACAAGTTTTAAAATATTGTTTTTAAAATAGCATTTTCTTTCCTTATTTGAAATTGTAAAAATAGAAATTGTGCAACGATTAAAAGTTAAAAAATATTGTAGTAAAAATATTTCATTTATTAAGTCTTTCCTATCGTCGATATGATATTGGCGTTACTCATGAACATGAATTTGTTTTAGAATATAGATGCAATAATACCTAGAAAATGAGAAATACAATAATACCTAGAAAGCATTTATTTCAAATTTATTTAAATACTTAATTGTTGAATGAAACAAAACACCGCTGTTATCTACATTTTATCTATAATTCTACTATCCCGAATTTGTTTGAAATTTATTATTTCTTTAACAAAATAGTGGCAGTAAGCTTAAAACTTGTTATATCATTGGAACCAATAAAAGATCTTCATTTTTCGAAAGTTTTTGTAGTACCTGATCCAACAGATAGAGTAAAGATATTACACAGACTGGTGTTCAAATACTGAATTTATATACTTTATGGGGATTTTTTTCCTTCGTCATAAGTTACACAGACTTTGTGTTACAGAAACTGGTGTCCATATACTGAATTTATATGGTTTAACGTTTTTTTTTTTAATTATTGTATCTTTTTCCTTCTTGATTATCAATTTCTCGATTGGACATCAATTCTTTAATCCCGCTCAAAATCTACTATCGTTCCAATTATAAATTTGATCATCCATTTCATTTTCACTATCATACTCTATTTCCTGAGTTCTCCAGAGTATCCAATAGCATTCAAAATCGAGCAATTTAGTTTTCAAAGTCCCCGAATTATTCGTTTGAGTGTCATTTTTGAAAAACTGAATTAAATCACACATCCACCATAAACGTCAGTCAGAAACTACAATGAAATTTCATAATTTTGCGGTCACCTGGGGCTTCCAGGTTACCCTAGGTGTTAGAGTCAATGAAATAAAAATGATTGCTCGTTTCTCAAAATATAAAAACACCTGCTACAGGCAGGTTCTATTGAAATATAAATTTTAAAAATGTTAGCTAATGAAGGGGGGGAATTCCGGTGTAGAAGATATTAAGTGCTTGAAAGGACTCCGGAATCCCACTCAAAATCTCCCTAGTTGTAGATTGTAAAATAAAATTATGCTTCTATAAGACCTAACTTGGAAGTAGTACGTCAGTTTACACATTTTTTAATGTTTGTTTTTAGAAATAAGTTTATAATATTTTTAAAGATAACTGGGTTTACAACTTTATCTAACATTTAACTTTTCAAGAATACATTATTTAAATTTGTATAATTATGCTTCTTTTAAATAAATGTAATTTATTTTTACATGCAGCTATTATATTACAATATTAGCCGCAAATTCGTACAGAGAAATTTAAAATCAGGTACATATGATTATTTTCTTCATAAGAGCTCATTTTACTGGGATAATAAAGATAACTACATAACCACATATTACGATAAAATTAGAAAGTGTGTTAAAAAGATTTTCAGATCATTTCAGAGAAGTATCAACGTTTTTACAATTAATTAATATCTGATATTTCAGAGAGAGTGAAAAAATGTAATTATTTTGTGCTGAAAAATATTTATTCCAAATTTAAGTGACAATGAGCGTCTAAAATAATAATAAGTGGCAATAAGCGTCTAAAATCTAAGTAATAATTTTAAAATTCATCATGCGTAGCTAATTACTGTTAGAAATATCCGAAAATGTCATTAATGCATGTCATGTACTGGGAAATAAAGAAGCACTTATAAGAATGATTTACGAAACATGCAGCATATTTATATGATTATACTCTCATATGCTGGGTGTTTCATTCCGTAGTAGCAAAGTGTTCACACAGTCAATGATTTTGCGACGGTAAGTCATTAAGTAAGTCACAAAAGATAATTAAATAATAGCTTACAATGATATTCACTTCCAAACTAATTTTATTTCACAGCATATTCTCCACCAATATTTATGCACTTATATCACCGTTTTATCTGTGCCCGAACACGAGCTGCATAACATTCTTTGGGTTGCTGTCTCAGCCACATTAGGACTTTAAGTTGAACCTTTTCATCATCTGTGAACATCATCTTGCTTCCAAGATGGTTTTTTAGTGGACTAAGCAGATGGAAATCGCATGGGGCTAAGTCGAAGCTGTATGGTAGATATTGAAGAAGTTGACAACCAAACATTTGAATTGTCTACTGTGTTCAACTTGAAGTGCTAATGTGGTTGAGACAGCAACCGAAAGAATGTTATGCAGCTGGTGATGGGCACTGATCAAGCGGTGATACAAGTGCATAAATATTGGTGGAGAATATGTTGAGAAATAAAAATTGTTTTGAAGTGAATATCATTGTAAGCTACTGTTTAATTATCTTTTGAGACTTACTTAATGACTTACCCTCGTAGTTACCACTATTATTGCATACTAATGATTTAAAGAGAAAAAAAAATTTGCAATTAAATATGGCAAATATAATTATTTGGCTTTTCAAATTGAAAGGTTGAACATAGGAGTTTTACCCAATGAAAAAACTGTTACAAAATTTGTAGTTCAGAACAGAGAACATTTTATGGTGCAGAACTTTACGAAATACCAGAATATAAATCATAAAGAGAGTTAAAGTTGATTAAAACTTAACACGAATGAATTATGTATTAAAAAAAGGAATCATATCAATAATAATTATTAAATAAGTGAATACATGAATACATTTAGAATATACGAGAGCGAAAGAAAACACTAATAACAGTGAAATATTGAATTAAACTGTAAAACAAATCACAAGTCAAGAATTTACGAAGAACTTTGTACACATTCCAGATCACATAACAGTGCTAATACCTGCGCTTGCAATATTTATAAATAATAATTTAACTTTTCGAAATATTTATTTTTAATTCCATTCGCAACTAATAATTTCACTATTCAAATTTTGTAATAAAACAAATAATGAAAGTTAATGCTATTGTGCAAAGTATGCCTGCATTTACATTTAACTGAGGAATTTTTGAATGTGCGCAGATCAATGAATACATGTTTGCGCATTCAATAAATGAGACTTCACTTAGAATATGCACGACATTGCGAGTGAGGATGTAATAATAAAAATAATTACTGAGAGTTATTATCAACATAACTCCTGCCAAAATAGTGTAATTCTACTTTATAATTGTAATGATGATAATATACTCCTAAAATGCGACAAACGTTTGAAATATAAAGCAGTTTGTTTTCGATATACTTGGATTTTTTTCTTTTTTACTTCGTGATTGGTATATATATATATATATATATATATATATATATATATATATATTTTACTTGAAGCTGATATATGCATATCATCTGTATATTTCTGTTCTTATTGTGTGCCTCTTACGTAAAGTTTAATATTAAATTCAATCACAAACAAATTATGAATTTATTGCTCGTTTGCAAAGACATTTAAAACAAATTCGTATGCATCGTAGCCAATGGGCGAAAAAAATTAAAAAAATTTTTAATGCGTTTTGCTTTTTTAAACACACATGAGTATGTGTAACATTAGTACATCTTTAAAAGGTGACACATATTTATAGCGGGATATGATACTTATTTGAAGTATATAATATCGCATCTATACTTCAACATAATGAATTTGATATGCTTTTTTGGAATGGACATTTATCATTTGTGATTGAGACATTTATCATTTTTGTCATTGAACATAGGAATTTTTGCCTTCTATTGTTATTTAAATGCATTTCAATAATGTTATATTATTGTTTCATTCGGGAAAAAATATTAAATATACTCATAATGATCTACTTTCTGCTCTTTAAGCACACTCCAGCATATTGCAATATTTCATATATATATCGCCACATTTCATATTTTACAGAGAACATCCGTGGTTTATGAATAAAATTACACAACAAAAGTTTTGATTTTAAGACACAACTAGTTTTTATTTTATTTTCTAAAGTTAACTGTTAAAGATGACAAATAAGAAATATTAGAAACACATACAATTTTCGCATAGAGAAATTCCGTTGGTGTTGCTGACTTACGAATAAATCAACATTCATTAATGCAAAATCAGCTGCAAATAATCGAAAATAAGGAAATACACCATATGTATTTAAAAAAAGTATCCAGAACCAACTTATTAATATAATGGATCAAACTGTTCTAGAATAGGCATTTTACGAATGAAGGATGCGAAAATTGTTGTGGCGTAACATCTTCATCTTCACAATGTTCCAGCGAAGTAACCTGAGAGACGATATTGTTCTCACGGTTCCAGATCAGACATGGCTGCGGGAAAACTTCAATAAAAACGATTCGTTTAACTTAAGTGTCCGAGTTGAACGATAGTAACAATGACCCTAGACTCTTGGCGAATGCATGAGTTTCGGATTGTTGATCTCTGAAAGACATGGGAGCAAAGATACATATTGCTAAAAGACAAGGCGACGCCAAGGTTGTCCTTAGCAAAAACGAATGGCGAGCCGAGAATCAGCCTTGCGTGAGCTGATAGGTGGAATTACAGAAAATGTTCGCCTCCTAATTTTCTGTCACCGCCCTTGCTTTTCCTGAGAGAGGACCAAAAAGAGATGAGTTGGATGAGTTGTTAATTTCTAGAGTCGAGAGAAAAATCTATCTGTTTCTTTTTTGCTTTTTCTCATCCCGAGAAGAGAAGAAATATGCTTGTGAGGCAGGGAAGCCTCTGTGTAAATGAGCTTTTGTAAGTGGAGTGAAATTGCCAGTATAAGGAACACAATGTTCCTCGGAAGATTCTGTTAACTAGTGAATCAGTCCGATCTATAAGAACTACTCTTATTTCCTAAAAAAACTTTACTTATTTCATACGACACTGAGACTGTGCCGTAACGGACAATGGGCGAAAATTCACTTTTAATCTAGTTCCTGCTGCCACCTCTTTTAATCTGTGATCACCCGCGAAACTACTTTACAAATTTATTATTTCTTACCAAGTACATTTGTTCAGTTATTGTGAATAAAATATAACTTTTTAAGAAGTAAGAACCTGTGTTTATTTTGGTAATAACCAGACCCGCTACTATATCACCTAAATTCCCGCCGACACATCACAGCGGTAATTCTTGATCCTATTCTCAACATTAGTCCTTCAGGAAGAACTGTCTATGGTAATCAGATATGTAGCTGTTGGCTTATAATCTAATGTTCTATCAAGTATATGAGAATATTTTGTCATGTTTTTTTAGGTAAGAAGTAACACAGTTGAAAATTTGTACAACATGAAATTGACGCATTAGGACAAAATATTGATAATGTCCGTACACAAGGATATCACAATTATGCCGGTGTAAAATGATACTCCTCTACAGTTCAGCAACTGCTTTAAAGAACAGTTTGTGAACTTTTTTAAAGAGTGTTTACAAATCTGTTAGCGTATTTACAACCTTTATTACATCATTTACTAAACGATAAGTTGGTTAGAAAACATGTTGCAGATCTGTCTGTAAAACGCTCTCAGAAACACGATGGAGATATTGAATGGAGTATGTGAAAACTGTAGTGTATCAATGCTAACCTTTGCCACATGCAAAGTTGCAGAAAATACTGATGATGGTCAAGTAAAAATTAATACTCATTTTTAGTAAAACAAATTATAAATTGCATATTTCGGTCATCACTAGGTTTCGGGCACTTCTTACTATTTAAAATAAACTATATATGGATATAGAACTTCAGGCGTGATACCATGGATGTTGCTACAGGGTTCCTTTTATTCCAAAAGGTTTGGTAGTAGTAAAGGCCACAAATGTTCACAGTTTTGATGAAGGCTTAATTAAGGGTGATTACTTTGCCAAAAACTTAGATGTTGAGTCTGCATTTGTAGAAAATCGTGAATATGTGGATGAATCATCGGCATATCCAAAAACTGTCTTTTCAATTCGATGTTTGGTCAAGTGTAGATAAAGAAGTAGTGACGAAGTTTTTTTGGATTTCTCTAAAATTTTCAGAACATGTGCAAGGACACCATAAGAAAATATATAGTAGACTTAAAAGTGGGATTGACATAATAGAGCAACACCAAAACGGATAAAAAAACTGACTGATATAGTTGAAAATATGGTATGTGGAGTAAGGAATGCACTAAAGTCAATTATATCATGAATTATTAAAAGAAAAACCATGCAAAGCTTGATTTATTTAGTTGCAACAACAGATCTATGGTATTTTAAGATATATTTAATTCTATTTTGAATTTGTAGTCATTTTATGTGTGAAATGGAGAAATGAAATCAAAATTTATTTGAGATCACCAATTCAGCAAGATAAGTCCTAATAACGGCTCATTTTTCATTTATTCTTTTTGAAGTTAATTGGTTTTTTGAAATCCATTAAATACTATTTATTTCCTACACAGCACTTATTTTCAATTATTTTTTTAACAAAAATAAATTAATATTTTAATAAATCCTTCACAGTCACTGTAACAAGTGGCACTAATATTATGTAACTTTTCAGATATGGTAAAATAACGTGAATGCAAATTTATATTAAGATGCAACTTACATTTGTTTGGTGTATCTGTTTTCACGCAACTTTTAGGAGCCCATTATAATTGTTGACTATTCTACCACAGAGACATAGACTATATTGGATTTTTATTTATTTATTTTATGATTTTACGGATATTGGTGTATGTTGGCGGGTGACCTAAATGTGAATAATTTCGAGTACCACAATTTTCGAATAGTAATATTTGCTGAAATATTTAATTAAATAACTCGAAGAATACTATTTAAAAATAGTTTCTTCCTATAAATAAGCACTTCTGTGTTCTTTGGCTCTGGGGTCAACCAAAATCATTCCCAATTATTCTGCACCTCTCCTAGGGCCGCCACTGAATAAAACAGTATCAATTGTTTCTCAGGTGTGCACAACAAGATGAAATATTATGTGTGCGCCCCTGTCCCTGAAATTTCTCCAGATGGCCTTTTGAATGAGCTTACGTTTGACAAAATTAAACGGGCACATTACATTTTGATTTTATGGTGAGTTTGTTTAATTTTCTTCAAAATGTAGTAGCGAGAGGCTGTTCACTGCTCAAAAATACGTAGTCACGTGTTCGATCAGGGTACATCTGAAATAAAATACAAAAACATTTTAAATTAAACTCGATTAAAAACTTTGCTTTTTTCTTTATTAAAACATATAAAACTTAAACTATTCTAACTAAATATTTGAACGGAATAAAAAATAAATCACAAAGCATTATTCATATACTGTAAAAATACTAATATTATGAAATAAATAATTTGTTTTCGAGGCATGTTTGAAAATATGCACAAAAAATATAAACGTTTTATCACAAAAAATACATTCGTTTGAGCAATTAGTAAATTGCAGTTTTTTCAAACTTAAATCGCCAAAAAAAGTAAAATTAGTATTTCGAAGAATTAAAGAGCTATCTTTATCTAATATTCTGCTATCATTTAATATGGGCGTATAATCCATTTGGTGTTTCGTTTCTAGAAATCGATTTTTAGTAAAAGGTATCCTATTTCACTTATAACTGCTCCAATGGGATTAATAAAATTGCAGTAATTAGTTAGGGTGGACGGTCAAATTTTTTATATAATACTATTCTGAAAATAGTATCAATTTATCCATTTCATTAGAAATATAGCATATTATATATATATATATATATATATATATATATATATATATATATATATATATATATATATTAGTTTCGTTGGTATAATTTGACTAAACAAACATCCATCTGCTCTTAAAATTGAATAGCAAATTGCAAACTGTTGCATAAATAACGAAAAGAAACATTACGTAGTCTGTGCTAGAAAATATTGCGTATGTCGATTAAAACTCAAGAGAATTATATTTTCAAAAGAAACATATATTTATATATTTTGTTGCTTTAAAAGTAGTCTTACTGACAACTAGGAATAATTATTATATTGTATTAGCTGATATAGAAATTGATCTTTAGTGGCACAAATGGTGGCATTCTTGGTGACACAATTCGGCCCTAAACACTTGTTGGAGAAATTCTGGAAAATGATGCCCAAAAGTCGGAAACTGCAGCGTAGTGTGCATTTTCCTCTCATGAAATTACAATATAGTCATTCAAAAGGAAGGATGTGGATTGCTTCATTATAAATGAGGGTGAAATGGTTGAAGCTGTTTAATATACTAGATGATTATAATTTAACAGAACATTTCTTTCTTCTTAAAGCTACTACTAGCAACTCTTTTGTATGTCAATGAATGGTTTGCAAAAATAGTTAGATTTTCTAGTATTTGTTGAATAAACAGCCTTTGTTGAACAGGAAGCACCTTATTTAGTAACGGATCTTCATTCTTCTCATCCAAATATCATATATGTAGCAGTATTCTCCTAATGTTTAAAAATATGAGATTTGCGCTTCTTTCAATGTTTAAATTACCAATATTTTGTCAGATACTAAATATATTGATAAAAAAAATCGTTGAGTATTACATTTCATAGATAAGATTAAAATTTTTGAGAAACATAAAAAAAAAAAAATATAGAATGTGAATATTTGTATTTTTCCTAATGTGTAATATCTAAAATTGTTTCTTTGGAAAAATAATGTATGAAAGAGAACATTTTACACCTAAATATATTCAGTATATTTTTATTCAGAATATATTAAATACTCAAGAAAAAGTTTAAATATAATAACAGAAGTAACATTTTGATATTAGAAAGAAAATGTACATTAAAACTCTAACAATATCTTATATTTTTCAGTATATGAATGATTTTCTTTCAATAACATAACAAAATAATATAATGGAGTAATATTAAAACATTACTATTTAAAAACAAAACTTAAGAAAAATTATAAATATTTTTTCAGATTTTTTTTTTTTTGTTGTTACCAGAAAATATACATAAACATTTCTAATATTATAAAATTTTCATTCTTTTACAGTGAAATAACTATGAACTAACAGTGATCTTCTACTTAAAAAGAAGCTCTTACCCGTGAGAGCTTGTCTTAATATTAAATTTAAATTTCAGTTTTTTCATGTTTTGTTGCTTAATGCGTCCTTTCATATATTTTAATGACATACAATTCATCAAAAAATGTGTATACCTCCATTCAGGACTACCCGATTTCCATTGTAAAACTTACCTATATATTGAACAAATTCACTAATATTCTTTATTTCGACAGAGATTTGGAGGGCTTTAGCCCGTTATTACGGTCATACAAATAAAGTTTTAGTGATGTATATTTTATTTATGAAAACTTTATAATAACATTCCTTCGTTTAAATATACTGGCATAAGTAATTTCTAAAAAATCGAAAATTTTAGTTATTTCATAATTTTTAAACAAAATGAATTTCCTTTCGGCCATTAACCCAAATTTTGAATTTTAACCAAAATTTACAACTTTAGTACTGTAAATCCGCAATACTTTTTGTAGAAAGAACGTTCGCAAATCAAATAACATGCAAATTTTAACTACTACAAGATTGTTTATTTATATGTGTTTTTATTGCTACAATTATCTATAAGAATTTATTAAATAAAATCTTTGAAAAACATTTTATCTGATGTTTTTACATGAAAGGCGATTTAATTGGATATGGGAAGATCTTTTTTTTTTTTTTTTTTTTTTTTTTTTTTTTATGAGAACCTCAAGCTTTGCAACCTATATGTAGTGTACGGGAAATACGTTATGCTGATCTAAAGAACATATTCAGATCATGACATTCAAATCCAAGCATATTCACTGTTAAAATGGTTTTAGAATGAAAGAAAGTTTGTTATATTTACAATATTTTTGAAGTTACTTCCGAAAAGATATTTTATTGTCGTTATAAATGTTGTTACATGCATTTGTAAATAATATACTATAATGTAGCGCATGGTATAAAGTTAACATTGGCAAAAAAGAACCATCTCTTAGTGACTTTGAGAGTTTTTCAATGGTATTTGTTTCTAAAAGTTTAGGAATGAAGATTCTATAACATAAGGGTTTCTGAATTAAGACATATAATATTTGAATAAGTAAGCATTTTTCAGAAAACCATGCTTGAATTTCTCAACAAAATAATTAAATGATTAACACAGATCTACAGTCTCTGAGGTAGTGAAATTAATCACGCTTGACCGCAAAATTAGTGATTATTTCAGCTATGCATTGATTGACCCTTAAAATTATAGTTGCAGCTAACCTTTCATTTGCATGTTGAGATAATGGTAATTGACTATATGCGACAGTTTTCGTGCTGTGCTTAATGAATTATGTTGTTTTTTTGTCCTTTCTTTCTTCATAGGAATAGTATAAACATGCCTAGTTTGTCGAATCAATGCCATATTTGTAGATTTTCAAGATATCATATATGTTCAAGACAGTTTCACCGCGTTCTTTAATTTGCGTTTCCATAATTTCGTCAAAAGTACCTAATCTGAACACACGCTTATTATTTAAGACACACCCTCTTATTCAAAGCTGTAAATTTAAACAGCATTTATTTAGCTGCATTTTCATTAGAATGGGAGATTATATGTAATTAGATATTATATATAATAGATAGTTAGAATTTCACAAGTTAAATCTCAATTAAAATAGAAGCAGTTTTTGTATATTCACAAACACACACACAAAAAAAAAAAAAAAATGCGGCTCAATCTTATTTTCATAATAATGCATATTCAACATAGCAGAATAATTAGAGCCACGGATTTGTGAATAACAATTCTCAACCTTCATTAACAATACATTAATTATGTTTGTTTTTTTCGTTTTCAAATTTAGCCATTTTTCAATGTTTAAAAGAATAAACATTTTACTTTTTGTGGCAATTTAAGATATATGGTTATATAAATTAAGATAAATGATAAGATGACATATTCCTTCTTAAAAAATAATGCTCATCTATGTTTTAAGTAGAATATATATATATATATATATATATATATATATATATATATATTGAAAAATAAGATACACCACTTTAGATTTTTTCTGTAGTAATGTTCATCACAGCAAATGAAAGACGAAAACCTTACTAACATTCTCCAAGGACACAAATAACTTTTTATCTTAAAGTTACAAAAGCCATTTCAAAATCGTGAAATATCTGGTGCCATTATATTTTCTCTTTCTGAAATACTAGTCTTTTTTAAATAAGATATTGGCCATTTTTTTTAGTTCTTTTTTTTTCAAAACTTACATATAATTCAAAAAACAAATTAAACAACATGCCAAAAATAAGGAATATGTCATTATAAAATTCAGGAATTGCATGAATAATAATGAATGTAAACGTTTTTAAAAAATTTATATCCAAAACATAAAAAATATAATTATTTTAATTATTTTGGCTGTGATTCGTAAAGATTATATTTTTTTCTAATAATAATTAATCGAAATTCTGCTTATATCACCATATTTGCAATTTGGCTGCGGTTGCACAGTGGACAACCAATATGCAAAATTGAAAATATAATTGCCATTATGTAGAGGCTTTTTCTCAATTGTCTATTCTTTCCATTCTGCGAGACTCTAAAAAAATGAGCCTTATAAGTTAAATAGAAAATATAAGTTTTTTTTTAAATTGCTGTAATATCGACGTACACCCGACATTGTTTCGCCATGTTAGAACATTCGTTTGCCGTATTAGAATGCTTTATACTTCACCATCACTCTGCCTGACAATTGACAGATCCCTTTGGATTACAGATAGAGAAGTTATGATTTTGTCAGATGAATGTTTTTTTCCTAAAACACTAAATCATCTTCAAAGTATCAAAATATTTCCTGTTTATTTTACAGGTATACAGTGTCAGGTTTTAGCTACTGCTTCTTTCGTAATTTTGAGGTTAGACAATTTTTTCTTCAATATATATGAGGTTAGGCAGTATATTTCTCTGTCTTTTACAAATGTAGAATTGTGAAAATAATAAATTATTATTTTCGAGGTCATTACTCACCATGCTTATTCAATCGATTCCATAACGTTCAGAACAGTTAGTGTTCTAGATTCTGAATTAATAACTGCATCCGATCATGTGCATGCACTGTTAAAAATTTGCAGCAAACTGTCCAGTCATTTGACCGTTTTTCTAGAAAACGGTTATATAACTGTAATTTAACCATATTCTGACCCTATTATTGCTCATTTTATGGTCAGAATATAGTTATATAACGGTTATATAACCGTTTTCTACAAAAACGGTCAAATGACTGGACAGTTTGCTGCAAATTTTTAACAGTGTGGGAAGCATTATTATTATAATGTATTTTTAAAGACTTGTTGATCCATTGGTCCATAGGGCGAAAAACCGAAGTGGTGGTATTTAAGATAGATAAATTTTACTGCTTTTAATATTTAATTTCTTTTGTATGCGGTTATCAGTTATCAGGAAGCAAATACTTAGTGTTTTTATGTCATAAACTATAAATCTAGCTAACGAGCTATTCTTCAACGGGCTCCAAATACATTTCTCGCCATTCTGCTCCTATTATCGTATTAATTAACCAGTTATTAATACTATCATCTTATATTTCATAGGTTAGATTTTGATGCTTTTGAAATACTTTGGCTTTATCGATTTACAAATATAAATAGATCAGGATTCGGCTTGGTCATTTGTTTAAATACCACGTTTTCTGAATTATATATACTCCTTGATAATCTTCTAACACATATGCAATAGAAAACTAGCACTAAAATTATTGCTTGCAAATAGTATTATTTAAATAACTCATCGCAACGACACATTATAGTGGGAGTTTTACAGACAATGAAATGAAACATATATCGTAACGTTAATGTTTTTCACGAGTAACTCTTTCTCCTCTAAAATGTACACTTTTGGAATATTTCATTTAAAAAGTCTGTTGCGTTCTCATTAAAAATATTTATCGATTCGTAATCTTTAAATGTACAAGGTATAGGTTTGTTTTTATAATTCAACGAACTTGAACTCTCGGCTTTCGTTTTCGCAAACCCTGAATGCATTGCCCTGAAGAAACTCAAATAATACATTTAAATTCAGGATAATTTGTTTATCTCAGATTTCTTGATTATCTTTCTTGATTCCGGCACTTTAAAAGGTTTATTTCCTTTTTTTATTTTATTTTTTGCATGTCTATCATTATCTCAGATCCAATGATCGTCTCTATTTTTATCTTTTTTGATTCCGGCACATTCAAAGTTTTCTTTCCTTTTTTCTTTCATGTCTATTTTTGTTGAATTAGTCTCTGTATTAAAACCAATGTCCAGTGTTTTTGTTGCAATTGATTTGATAATTTGGATCGTCTATCGACAAAATGACATGACTTTGACATGGCTCAACAAACGCTTGGTATTAACAACTTTTAAAACTGGATAAATGATTAAAATCATCTGCAATATCTCATTTTACCAATCAAATGATAAAAAAGCCGTTTTAAAGTAGCCATTTGCACATAGTTGTTTTTAAATGCTTGGCTTGAAACGATGAAACTAGAAATTTGACTTAATCTAGACGCTGTACCTGTGAAATAAATACAAAAGACCCTTCAATATATAATATGAATATATTAACTAGTTCAAGGACACCCAATTGAAATTATAACATAATTGTCTTTTCAAAAATACCAAAACTTAAAATAAATAAGTAAATAAAAAATATTTTGCACTCATAAAACTCGCTTTAAAATCATATTTATTATTTAATATTTGTAAAATTTCAAATTATTTTTAAACACAAATTAGTACACACTTTCCTGAATCGCATATAAATTACCACCAAACAAAATATTTCTTACATGTGTGACACAAACTGAGTTTCAGAAACTGTGGTAGGCGAATAAACGGTAACTAATAATCACAAACCCAAGAAAATTCTAGACATTTTTTTTTTAACAACAATATAAAAGTGGGTCATTATTTGAAAACCAAAAACGTGGAACATATTGCCAAATACAAATGGCAATCTCGCTTATGTTACCCTAACAAATAACTGAAAATATGTTATGAAGTTAAAATAATTTTTTAAAGCCCAATATAAGTTGCATAGATATGTTTTAAAAATTTACCCATTTTACACCACCTTACAGTACATATATGAGCATATATTTTATTAGTCTTATTTATTGCTTTTTGAAAAGAAAAATCATCATTTAAAGTATTTCCAAAGATTTATTTTCTTTTATTCGTATCTAAAAGTAAAGAAGTATGCATGCGAATAATTTAGAAATGCGTACTGTTCAAAAGCTTCGTGCAACATTTAGATAGGCCTCCAAAAAACATTTTTCATTTTGAATCCAATAGTATCCTGACAGAAAAGTATGCAAGGTCAACATATGTTTGTGTCATTTTGACGTAAATCTAGTTCAGCAGAAAACAAAATTATTTTACTTTTTTAATATGTTTGACGTTAAAAATCTTTGAAAAAAAGGTATACCACATTTTTCCCTATTTCCTTCTACAAGCATGGGGCTCTTTTAATACGTTTGTCGTATTGGATTTATTGATAAAAATTAAAAATCGCAAGTTAAAAGGGAAAAAGATTGACTTTTTAATGATTATTTTGTAATTTTTATCTTTTAAACATTTCTGAAGTGAAATATACTAATCGCATCTCACTTGATAAACTTATATGTGTACTAATATTTTAAGACTTACAAAGGAAGGTATTCAACCAGTTGGGATGCAAATCAAAGTAACATGCAGCATTCATCGAGTTTGTCAAAAGTGTAACTGCTTTCTCTTTACTACTTCTTCTTTGAGGAGAAATACAAAATCAAAATTAAAAGAAAGCCGATAGAAACCTTTGCTAATTTAGATTGTTTACTGATATGTTTTGGAGAAAAAAGCTTTGTAACAGACTATGAAACGAAAGAAGAATATCACCTTCCCCACCAGAAAAGTTTTATCACCACGTATTATTATTATTTAGGGAGAACAACATTATTATTACTATCAAAATCGCACATTTCGACACTTTCGAATAATAATAAAAAGATAGAATTCTTTGGAGAAGAATTTTAGCTTATTTTAGTTTTATAAGTTTCTACAAAAAAAAATATGAGAAAAATCAAAAATGGACTGAAAATCCCTTTTTGGTCGAAATTTTGTGGATTTCTTTTTAAATTTTACATTTTGTCCGTAGTTAATTTCGTTTCAAGGGACAAAAATTGTATTCTACTTTTTAAATTTTGATTTATTTTAATTATTTCCGTGCACACTGGTATACATTTTCTTCGTTACATTTTATTTTTAAACAATGGAGAAATATTTAAGACAATTAATCTCAATGTACAACTTTGAAAAAAAATCTTCAAACGGCTAAAGTTAAAATATCAAGATTAAAACATTTGTAATAATAGTCTAATTATATTTTTACAAACAGAGACAAATTCATTTACATTTCTAATAACTGAACTAATCGTTGACAAGATTATATTAAAAAATATATATACGTTACAGTAACTTCTTGGATGAGAATATTTATTTATCGCATACGTAAAACAAAATTACATAAAATTACCCTCTAAATGTAAAAACATATTATTTGCAATAACTTTTATGAAAATAAAATTTACCGATAAAGTAAAAACCAAGAACAAAATTTACATTTTGAATTTAATTTGCCTCAATTCAAAAAGTACACAAAGAAAAACTAAGCAAATTAGAAAAAAATAATAGAGCCATGAATAGATATTAAACTTGAAAATTGTAATAAAATATATTTAATTAAAAGCGTTATTATGATAAAATTCAGAGTCACTAAAATTTAAATTCAGATTACAGCGTACAAATTTTTAAAGCGTAAAATCAAGATAATTTAATAAATAAGAACACAAATATCACGTATTTTTAAACAAAAGCTCTAAAATTCTCTGAAAATAAACTTGAAATTCTTCATATTTACTGAAGAATTTGACCTGGATATTCTTTCAGGTACAAATTTTATGAATATTTTTTTAACCTTCAGCGGTATGTGCGCTGGTGCATAAAATTATGTTTCGGCGAATGCGAAATTTAAACTTTAACGTACTAAGAAAACAAATATTGATCATGCTTGTTAAAATATCTGCCATTGCTTTTAACATGTTTGTTTTTCTTTTAGAATAAGGTAAGTTTTTAAACAGAGTTTTCTAATACATTCAACAATTCCTTTCGAAATATTTTAAAGTTATGAAAATTAAACATGTCATTTTACATTTTGTTGTCGAAAAGCGTAAAAAGTTATTCAAAATATGACTGAATCTTGTATGTTTAAAGTCCTTTCAAATATATATTTTCCTATTATATTTGTTATCTTTATTTATACATATGTTTATGTTAAAGGGACTTTTAAGAAACAGTTTATCGGGTGAATAAAGTTGATTTTTTATTTGTTTATTTTTAGTCCGTTTTAATGTGACCATACTGTATCAAAAAGATTTGTGGATGGCACTTCAATTCAAAAAGTATAGATCTAGACGCTCCTTATTTTAAAATGTAACTGACAGTTCATATGTTTTCCCATAGTTAAATTATTGAAATTACATGCACTTCCACCACTTTTCCGGATATTAATACCACTCAAAGCAACGTTTAGAATTACATTTATTTAAGTTAAAGTTATGAACAATAGTTATGTTCAAATTGGATATATACAACCTGCACTTTTTAATGAAAAAAGGAAAGACGTTACAGGTTTTCTGAAAAAAAAAAATGTTTGTTTTGGTGTGAAAAATCCCTTTTTAAAAATCTTGCTCACCTCCTTATATTGTTGTAAATGATCATGAGAACAAATTAACAACAAAAAGAAGTTTATCCAACAAAATTTAAAGAGGTTGAAAAATCGAAAATGTGCATAGTTTCGATAACATATTTTACCTCAAAACAATAAGAATAACTGAAGCGGAGGAAAAGCTTTCTCAACTTTAACTATTTATAACTCAGCCTAAAGCGAAATGTCTCCATGCCTTTAGGGTGGCTATGTATAACACTTTTCAATATTTCTTGCACTCAAAAACATAAACGACGTAATTATAAATTAAATTATTACGGAACTTGGATAAAGTGAGTATTAGCATTTCTTCGATTAAAGCACAAAACGTCCAATGCCTTATCCAACACTGTTAATTCGCTGCAAACTCGCTTTTGAAACTCTATAATGAATTAGCTACACCATAATGGCAAGAGAAAACTTGACGTCCGACACTGTAGCACCTCGGAGAGATCAGTCAATTTTCTTACACTCACAAAATGCATAGTATTAATAGTCACTACACAGCTGCAATCATCTACTTTCCATAACTTTGTAAAATACAAGTAACAGCCAATATTTGGAGTTCTTTACTTAAAAAAGCAAAGAATCAGATATCACCCACAACGGTTAGTAAATTCAAGACAATACTGTCACATGAAATTTCATTCGATCACTGAAGTACTCTGATCAGGAGAATCGAAAACTACTGACATAAAATTTGTCGAACCTTTTCTTAATCATTCTGTTTAAAATTTGGTTAAAGACAAAGAGTTTTAAAACTATTTTAAACTGCTTAAGTGCCAGAATATGGCAGAACAGGATATTGTTTATAAGTTACTTATAATTTCTATAAATAAATGCAAAATGGAAAAATAAACTCAAATATGTATTTCTTAAATTCAAAATTTTAATACGTGGTTGTCGTCCGGTATCTTTAATAGTCAGAATACTACACTGCTACACTACATGTGCGAGATTTTTAACATGATTTTATGAAGTTTCTGTCAACCTTTTATTATTTCTATGTCAAATCAATGTGCACCAAGTTTAGGAAACTATGGGGTTTCTGCGTTCTTCTTTTATGGATATTATTTATAAGATAAAATTATTTATAATTTCTATAAATAAATACAAAATGGAAAAATAAAACTCAAATATATATTTCTTAAATTCGAAATCTTAATATGTGATTGTCGTCCGGTATCTTTAACAGTCAGAATACTACATTGCTACACTACATGTGCGAGATTTTTGACATGATTTTAGGAAGTTTCTGTCAGCCTTTTATTCTTTCTGTGTCAAATCAATGTGCACCAAACTTAGAAAACCATGGGGTTTTTGCGTCCTGAAGAAAACTCGACACTAAAAACATCCAGATAGAATTTCAAGCTGATAGTCCCTAAAACGCAAAGGCTAACGTACACCAAGATCCTACATACAATGTAATTCCGTAGAGTTTAGTGTTTACTTTAAAAAGTAGGCCCTAATATTTAATTAACACATGGAAAAACATACTATTTTAAAAGGAATTTTCTATCATTTCTATACACATTTCAGTAATAATAATTTTTTTAATATGTATTTTTTTTTTTCAAAATTGCAGAATTCTTGATATATGAAAATCTGGAAAAAATTTGTATTCTTGTGAATCGTCGAACATATCCTGGAATGTAAAACAGAGCTGATCAATACATATATCTTTTAAATATATTTGAAGAAGTAAATCGCTTAATTTTAAAGAAAGTCTTTTTTCTGTATTTATTATTTCATTTTTATTTCAGACAGAATTTTCAGGAATGTGTAGCTTATTTGAAATATCTTTATAAAAATAAAATCTTACAAGGGTTTCCCTTTTAACAAATTTAGAGATATAGCAATTATAGGTCTTCATCGTTTGGGTAAACATTTTTCTTCATCTACTACTATCTTTTCTTATTAAAATGGGTTTTACTGTACTAGTTTTAGCATTTAAGAGTCATTGCATGAGCCAATCAGGCAAAAAAAGAAAAAAGTTTCCATCACCATCTCAGAATTTCTTTCTTTTTTTTTCTTGTGTTGTCTTGCCCAAGGAAAGAACAAATCTGAAACATTTTTGTTATATATCTTATAGTTTTGGAGTTAGGGGAGGTCAAAATTCCCTAGACCAGGGCGTAGAAATAATTTTGTGTCATTTTTGCCACTTTATTTTCTCAACTGTAACTGGCTCTGATGTGCTTCAGAGATTTTTTGTTCTCTAACTGATACTATACCTTGAACATTAACATCTCAAATTGAAAATTCATTTGAAGATGGTCAGAGCCGTCATACAGGGCCTCCCCAAATACCCCTAATTTCGTAAAAAATCGGTTTTTAAGAATGCTTTAAATCTGTGCTCTGATGTGATACAGATAAAATTTTTGCACAATGTACTTATACATTTCCATACAAAATGAATTTAAGCTTAATATTTTTTGAAGGTCCCTGGAGCCATTCGGTATGGGGGCCCAAACACGGACCTGAACGCTAATTTATGCAAATTCAAAGCATTGGTGCAGCAGGCTCTGACCTCCTACATGAAAACATTTTGCATCGAGTTGTAGCATCAACATAGTAGTTTCATATTATGAAAAAATATATTTTGAAGGTACCTCCATTTTCAAGAAAAATCCAATACAGTACCTACCTACTTGGGATATTCCCCTGACATCCCTGGTACATTTTGTACAATGTAATACACATAAATAGGTTGAGTCAGGTGGAGAAAAATTGTGATCAAGCAGGGCGGTCGCTCTGCCAAGCCAAGCTTAATAAAAAAACGCCACACAAACAACGCCAAGAACTGGAATAAAGACCGCTAATGCTTATATACAGAAAGCAACTTCGCAATGTTAAATCGACAAAACATGCCAGATTAAAATATCAGATATCAAACAAACCAAGCGTCGTAGAAAAAAAAAACGAAAACTAGAAGAATCTAAGGAAGAATTTCTTCAATTTAAGACCAAACTCATCTTCATAAGTGATTTATAAACAGAGATATAGCTTTTTTAATAAAACGTCGAGTTACTTAAAATGATCACTATTTTCTTCGTCAAACTTTATTTTTCAAACAAGCTACAGGCCTTAATATTGGGCAGAATAAAAAAAGGATTGCATTTTTGGACAAGTAATTACGTAGTCTATGTGCTTTTATAAAATTCAGTGTAAAAAATAAATATTTTCTATCCTTAATTAGCAAAAAACTGTTAATTAATTTGGCGATTAAAAAATTATGCCAAAACAGAGATACAACCCGCCAACGACCATGTACCATCTGTATTAAAATAGCACAAATCAGTTACAGGTTATAATATAACCACATCAAATTTCATCTGCAAGTCAGCCATTTTCTTCTGAAGATATTTTTTTTTTAAATAAAACTTCACAATTATAAGAACACATATTTTATCAAATAATTAAATATGACTGCAAACTGTGGCAGATGATTGTTTCTAACATGAATAAGTATGAGAAATTGCCGGTTACGGATATGGATCTGGGTAGCCCAGTCGCAGAGCGTCGGCATGGTACGCATAAGGTCCCAGGTTCGAGTCCAGGCCCAGGTCAATTTTTCACTCATGTTTGTTTAGTGTATTTAATTGTCTGATAAAATGCGTGTTCTTATAAATATTGTAAAATAAAGTAATCAGACGTAGTGTTTATGCTTTAAAAATATTTTAAATATATAATTTACGTTTTTAGGGCAGATGATTGTTTCTAACATGAATAAGTATGAGAAATTGCCGGTTACGGATATGGATCTGGGTAGCTCAGTCGCAGAGCGTCGGCATGGTACGCATAAGGTCCCAGGTTCGAGTCCAGGCCCAGGTCAATTTTTCACTCATGTTTGTTTAGTGTATTTAATTGTCTGATAAAATGCGTATTCTTATAAATATTGTAAAATAAAGTAATCAGACGTAGTGTTTATGCTTTAAAAATATTTTTAATATATAATTTACGTTTTCAGAAAGATCTTAAAAAATAAATTAGTTTTTGAAGGAAGATGTATCTTCTAAAATGTATACATTAAGAGTTATCGCCATTTAAAATTTCTTTCCAAACGTAAACAAAAATTTTGAAATGAATTAAATGTGATTCATTTATTTCTAAAAATAAGAAAAACACGGTAAAGGACAGGCATTTCATTCGCAAGAATACATTTCACGTCATCTACTATATATACGAGGCTAGCTATATATATAAAACACAAACGGAAATTTCGTTCCGTTCCTTTATAACTCGAGATCTGCTGAATGGAATTTGATGGAACTTGCACTGTTCGAGAGATAATTTTTCAGGGAAGGTTTTAGTATGTAACACAACGTTCTACGTATAATAGCTATCGAATTATGATAGAAATTTCTGTTATTTTGGCCGAAAAGGTTACCATTGCTAATTTTTTGGCGATCATTACTGTTGCAGAAAGAAATGAAAAGGCTATACATCTCGAAAAATAAAAGAAAAACTGTTACTAATTTTATTTAAAAAAAAAAAAAAAAAGAAAGAAAGAAAGAAAAAAAAAGAGTTTTGATGAGAGAATATTATAAAACGAAAATATTTAATTTAAACATGATTAGAAATGTTCATAATGCTTAAAACATTATTCAAGGGGCAAGATTTCTATTGAAACAAATTTGGCGATTTATCTTTTGTTTTTGGCGATTTTGATTTTACTTTTGACCCCAAACAATTTGATTTTAAGCCAAAAAGTGTCTTTTTTTGTTGCAGAAAGAATTGAAATGGCTATACATCTGGAAAAATAAAAGAAAAAACTGTTACTAATTTTATTTTTTTAAAAAGAAAGAAAAGAAAAAAAAGAAAAACAGTTTTGATGAGAGATTTTAGGCCAAAAGGTGTTTTTTTTTCAAGTGTACGACTGCATTTTTGCAGTATTTTTTTTTGGTACTTTTTGGTTAGCCGGGCGCCAGTGATATATATATATATACACACACATATACACATATATCTACACAAATACATGTATATACATACATATATATATATATATATATATATATATATATATGTGTGTGTGTGTGTGTGAGTGTTCATATATCACTGGTGCCCGGCTAATCGAAAAGTACCTTTTTTTATTCAAATGCAAACTATATTAATGGCAATATACTTCTATTTACTTCTACATATATGAAATTTCGTTCCGGCTGCTTATAACTCGAGTTCTGCTGAATGCATTTTCGTAGAACTTAAACTAAGATAATTTTTAAGGGAAGGTTTTAATGTATAACATATCGTTCTACGTAGCTTAGTTATATAATTATTCTGGGAAGTTCTATAATCAGATCAATCCGATTGTGAAATATTAGCCTTTTTATAAGATTTTGCCGAATGTATTTCGATGGAACCTATACTGTTAACTCTTTCAAGGGCGGTGTTTGCAAGGCGCGAACGCTTAATTTTAATTCCAAACTGCCAATTGGCACCCACAAATTTTTAATAAAATTTTGCTTTTATAATATTCGCAATGAAAAGCTTTTAATCATTTTCAAATAGATTTGTTCGTAAAATCTGGTGTCAATCAAATATTTCAACATTTTAGTAAAAGAAGTACTTTGCCCTTGAAAGAGTTAAATAATTTTCTAGGGAACGTTTTATTATATAACGTTGCTTAGTTCTAGAATTATAGGGGGAAATTCGAAAATCGGGTGACCATTTTTTTTATCAAATATTAGCCTTTTCAATATTTGATTCCGATTATGAAAGATTAGCCTTCTAAAAAAGTTCTACTGAACGGATTTTAATGAGAATTGTATTGTTAGTTATATGCTATTTCAGAAATGGTATTAATGTACTATATATTGTCCTACGTTGCTTAGTCCAACAGTTATGTGTGAAGGTTATATAGTCAAGTGAACCCGATTCCGAAATATTAGCCTTTTTGATAGTTTTTACTGGGCGTATTTTTTGCGACTTGCATTGTTAAGTAGATAATTTGTAAGGATTGTTTTAGTATATTTTACATCGTTTTGTTGTTTTAGAATTATGTGGAAAAGTTCAATAATCAGATTATCAAAGATTAGTCTTTATAAAAACTTCTTCTGAATGGATTTTGTTAGTTAATTTGTTTGCATTGTTATTTCGATAATTTTTAGTGATGGTTTTAGTATATTGCATATAGTTTTATCATTCTTTAGCAAACCGTAACTGTAAATGACCAAATAAAAAGTTGGTCCTTAACAGCTAAAATTTTGACTGCACATTAGAAAATATAATAGCGCAATCGCGTCATTTTTCAGTAATGTGGAAGGATATTCCACGTAAATATACAGATTGCTTTCAAATACAAGGTCAAATTAAACGATATATTTCATTTGATTCAGGGTTCATTTGTAGAAACCAACCAGCGCAGCGGGCGAAGAGGGCGCAGCGCGAATAGCTTGCTAGTTTTCCTATAAATTAATGAAATCCAGTTGTTAAATTATTTTTGTTTTAGAAGTGAAGTTTCGATTTAAATTTATTGTAACAGTACAATGTTTAATTGAATAAAATAAGGTAAATCTAAGAAATTGCTAAGAAATTCCAAACATGCACAGGGCAACGCAAAAAAAATAAAATAATAATAAATAAAAAATAAAAAATAGATAAATAAATAAATAAATAAATAAAAATTAGTTTTCAGAAATTCTAAAAAATATTCCGCTATTCATATTATGTATCTTCGGGGTCCATCCTCCCACTTTCAGCCCTCCCACCCAAAGGGGACACTTTTCTAAATTTTGCCGACACCTCTCATGTGATATATCGTTGGAAAAGTCTGTGAACGCTTAATCATAATATGCAGGGGGGGGGTATTTTCTAAATTTTGCACATACCCCTCATGTGATACATAGTTGGAAAGGTCTGTGACCGCTTAATCCTATTATACATCTCCGGTGTTCATCCCCCCTTTTGCCCCCCAAGCGCGATTAGCTTTCACCACCAGGGGACGCTTTCCTATATCTGTTCCTACGAGTCGGATCACGACGGGGTATGGCTCATTCGACTCGACATCAATAGAGCTTTCCGATTTTAGTTCGTTTTTTCACCACCAGGGGGCACTTTTCTATCTCTGGTTCTATGGGCTAGATCACGACGGGGTACAGTTCATTCGACTCGACATCTATAGCCTTAACGATTTCAGTGCCCGATGTTCATACAGAACAGATTGCGCTACCTGGTGGTGGAAGATGGAACTTGAGCGTGCGCAGCACGACTGCTATACGGTGCCGAAGTCAGCGGGGACCCGTGTCGGAAGTTAGTTTGGTTAGAGGTTTATACTATTCGATTTGCAAATTAAGGTATTATCCGGTGCCGAAGGCAGCGGAGAACCAGGTCTGAGGTTCGTTCGGTTCGAGGTTTTACAAGATTCGAGGCCCCGATATAAATTAGGGGTCCGCTAGCGGGCGAAGCCAGCCTATGCTAATAATAAAAGAGCGTGATATCACGTTTGATTTCAAATGCAGCGCTGACACGCTATGTACGTATTGCATTTTTATTCATTTCATCGATAAGTCAGTGATATTTTTTAACGGGGGATAGCAAGTATTATAACAAGCCACATTTAGTATGTTGTTATTAGTTTAATTTAAAAATCTACTGGTATTTCTAGTTAACCTTTTAAACAATGACTGAAAGTAAAATGTAATTTTAAATTATTTCTCATGTTTAGATTATTTAAATTATGTTTATTCTGTTTTTTAAAAAAGAAATGATATCTACCAAAACAACTTTTCAAAAGTAAAACAAAAGCCAAGCGTAAAAAAAAAAAAAAAAAGTTGTGGCTAAAAAATGGTGTGATATCAAATTTCCAAGCTATTATATTACTTTTTTAACTTTTTTCCATTAAATAAGTTATCATATATATAAGTCGAGTGCCTACGTATATGTTAATAGAAATCGTTTTCTCCTGTACTAAATACATCCTAACGAGTTTCTGAAAATTCAATTTTTTTTAAATTATGCATGATGGGCTTGGCGGCCATCTTTTCATATTTCTAAGCACCCAAATTTCTAAAGTAAAAGCGTAATATATTTGCAATGTAATATGTTTATAACAATTTCGAACTTCAGATTTTAACTACGGACAGATAAATTAGATAAGACTGATATTTTGAGAAATTGATTTTTACTAGTTTGAAATTATTAATTACTGTAAAAAATAAATCATAAGATGAATCTTTAAGATAAGTCATCATTATCTTAAGACACAATTTTCAGATCATACAAATCTATAAATGAAACGCTTAAAATATTTGCTTAAATAACAATTTTGAACTTCGGATTTTAACTACGGATTTGGATGCTTAGAATTTTGTGAATAATATGCAAAGATGGCCGCCAAGCCCATCATGCATAATTTGAAACAAATTGAATTTTCAGAAACTCGTTAGGATGTATTTAGTACAGGAGAAAACGATTTCTATTAACATATACGTAGGCACTCGACTTATATATATGATAACTTATTTAATGGAAAAAAGTTAAAAAAGTAATATAATAGCTTGGAAATTTGATATCACACCATTTTTTAGCCACAACTTTTTTTTTTTAAGCTTGGCTTTTGTTTTACTTTTGGAAAGTTGTTTTGGTAGATAATGTATACACATATTCCATTTACAACTAATTTTCTGAAAGCTTTATTTTTTTCAGAACAGAAATTTCAAAGGATTAGTAATTTTTTTCTTAAAACATTTTAACTACAATTTCAGAGAAAAAATGTAAAGGTACTTTTCGGTTAGCCGGGCGCCAGTGATATATATATACATATATAAATATATATGTAAACACACACATATATATATTCATACATATATGTGTATATATGTATAGATACACTGGTGTTCAAAAATTAAGGACAAAGCTGATAAATTAGCATAAAAGCCAAAAAAGGCAACAGAACTAATTGAAAGACCAATCAGGGGATAAACCTGAAACAAATGCAGCAGGACATGCCCATATATGGCATATGGCGTAAAAGGAGGAGGTGCTAAGGGGGGGAAAAAACGCAGAGGTGGTGACCGTTCAGAAATTTGGTAAAATCTATTGCACTGTGTAAGGTGATTTCAGTGACTTTTTTTTTTTTTTTTGCTTTTATTGTGTGATATGGCCAAGAGGCAATCCAGAAGATGTCATCTGGATGACCTTACACGAGGTCGAATCATTGGGAAGTTGGATGAAGGTCGAAGTGTGGCACAAGAGTTCGGTATCGCTCATAGCATCGTTTCACGAGTCTGGAGTGCATTTCAAACGAAAGGAAAAGCTGTCCGAGCATTCAGCAGTGGTCGCCCACGCGCAACAACAACAGTGGAGGACCGTTATATTGCCCTACAGGCGAAAAGAAACAACTAGAGAAATAGCAAGGCAGATGGAGCAGATTACTGGCCGTCGAATATCATGTTTTACCGTGGCTAGGAGGCCTGTATGCATGACGACCTGTACGGTGTGTATCACTAATGCCTGCTCATCGGAGACGCAGATTTCTGTGGTGTCAGGAACATAAGAATTGGGACACAACAGTAGTGGGGTCGAGTACTCTTTATGGATGAGAGCTGATTTAATATGACGAGCGATTCTGGACATATACACATCTGGAGAGAGCAGGGAACACTTAATCACCCGTCCAACATTATCGAAAGGGACAGTTTTGGAGGTGTCGGAGTTCTTGTTTGGGGTGGTATCATGCTTGGTAGCCGTACGGACCTCCATGTCTTCCAAGGAGGTTTAGTCTCTGGTTCCTGCTACTGTGCCGATATTTTCTTGCCTCATGTGCATCTTTTTAGAGATGCTGTGGTTCCGGACTTCCTCTTCATGGACGACAACGCTACCCCTCATCGTACACCGGCTATCGATGAGCTCCTGGAGAGTGAAGATATTCAACGCATGAATTGGCCTGCAAAGTCCCCGGACCTTAATCCCATAGAACACGTGTGGGACCTTCTAGGGGGACGCTTGGCATCACGTGATCAGGCACCAGCAACGATTCTGGAGCTGAAATTGGCGTAACAAGAAGAATGGTACTCTATTCCTGAAGAGCTACTAGACAACCTTGTACTCTGCATGGACAGACGTTGCAAATCCTGCATAGCAGTCAGGGGCGACCATATCCCCTATTAGAGACTGAATTAGTCCTGTCAGGTGCTTGTAAGATGAACGTTTCTGTGTTCTCTGCATTTGTGCTCCAAGTGACCTTTTCAATAAAATGCTTTCATATCCTTTTGATTCTTTGTTTAGATGGTTTTTATCACTTGTCCCATATTTTCACATCTTGAAGATCTTATGGTATTATTTTGGTCGATGTGGAAATCTTCTCTGCGACGTTACATTCGAAAAACCCTCTCGTCCTTAATTTTTGCACACAAGTGTATGTGTAGATATATGTATATATATGTGTGTGTGTGTATACATGTATATATATAACTGGCAACCAGCTAACCGAAAAGTACCAATGTAAATTAAAAAAATGCAATTTTTCATTGAAAATAACCCCAAGGATTAACTGAAAATTACCTTCACTAATTAGAAGTATTTTTCATACTGATTGTAGGTTTACAAAGGTAATCCTTTTTTGTTTGAAATTTGTTAAGCCTAACAATAGAACTGTTTTATGTCACATAGTTTTTTATTCCAAAATATAAATTTATCTTTTAATTCTGTAAAAAACCAAAAACATGCAAAACCTTTATCCTGAATAAGTGTTTTAGGTAATATGCTAGATACATTTTCCAAAACTCACCTTTTAAAATATACTAAGCAAGTCTTTCTCTCCAAAATAACCAAGTTACCATAACAAAAGATTTCAAAATGGCCACCACTTAACAGCATTGCCACTCAGTTTGTTACATTTATATAATTATTTTTATTCTTGTAAACACTGTTGTCATTTATATTTTTTCTATATTTACAAAATATATAGTTTTATTTTTATTAATTAACTAAATATTTGATAGTTATATTTTAAAAAAGGGAGCTTCAAAAACATAATTACCCCACCAAAACCTGTGTACTTTATTGGATTTTTCTTGAAAATAGCGGTACCTTCAAAATACATTTTTTCATAACATGAAACTACTGTGTTGATGCTACAACTCCATGCAAAAAGTTTTCATGTAGGAGGTCAGAGCCTGCTACACCAATGCTTTGAAGTTACATAAATTAGCGTTCAGGTCCGTGTTTGGGCCCCCATACCGAATGACTCTGGGGACCTTAAAAAAATATTAAGCTTAAATTCATTTTGTATGGAAATGTCTAAGTACATTGTGCAAAAATTTTCTCTGTATCACACCAGAGCCAAGATTTAAAGCATTCTTAAAAACCGATTTTTTACGAAATTAGGGGTATTTGGGGAGGCCCTGTATGGGGGCTCTGACCATCTTCAAATGAATTTTCGATTTGAGATGTTAATGATCAAGGTATAGTATCAGTTAGAGAACAAAAAATCTCTGAAGCACATCAGAGCCAGTTACAGTTGAGAGAATAAAGTGGCAAAAATGACACAAAATTATTTCTACGCCCTGGTCTAGGGAACTTTGACCTGCCCTAACTCCAAAACTATAAGAGATATAACAAAAATGTTTGAGATTTGTTCTTTTCTCGGGCAAGACAACTCAAGAAAAAAAAAGAAAGAAATTCTGAGATGGTGATGGAAACCCCCTGCCCGATATGCTCATGCAATGACTCTTAAAATCATATGTTATCTTTGTCAGTGACAACGATATTTAACAATGACAGAGAAATTCGAAATTGCGTAGAAAAACGCATTCGTTTATTTCACAAAATATTCAAGGCAAATCAAAATAATTTCATAAATATATCACTCATATCATAAAAAAATAAACTGTAATATTTATACTTTAATTTATATTTCGTTCCGATTCACTATTTACTAAGATATATTTTCTTAGACGAACATATCCGGGTCGTACGTAGGGTTCTTCGGTAGCTTAAACGTCTGGAACCTAACCTTTCCCGCTCTTCGGTGTCTTTAATTTCGTATTTTAAAGACACCGAAGAGCGGAAAAGGTTGGACTCGGGAAGTTTAAGCTACCAAAGGACCCTACGTACGACCCAGATATGTTCGTCTGACAAAATATATCTTAGTAAAAAGTGAATCGAAATGAAATATAAATTAAATTAAAGTATAAATATTAAAGTTTAATTTTTTATGATACGTGTGATATATTTATAAAATTATTTTTATTTGCCTTGAATATTTTGTGAAATAAACGAATGCGTTTTTCTACGCAATTCCGAATTTCTCTGTCATTGTTAAATATCGCTGTCACAGGCAAAGATAACATATGATTTTAAATGCTAAAACTAGTACAGTAAAACCCATTTTAATAAGAAAAGATAGTAGTAGATGAAGAAAAATGTTTACCCAAACAATGAAGACCTCTAAATTTGTTAAAAGGGAAACCCTTGTAATATTTTCTTTTTATAAAGATGGTTAAAAAATGGTACACATTCCTAAATATTCTGTCTGAAATAAAATTGAAATAATAATTAAAAAAAAAACACTTTCTATAACATTAAGTGATTTACTTCTTCAAATTTATTTAAAAGATATATATTGATCAGCTCAGTTTATAACACATAAACTACCTTATCAAATATAAATAAAATATTTCAGCTTTGAAACGTCACTTTGTTTAAATATATATAGTGAGTTTTAGTTCGTGCGGACTTCCTTTATCCGCATTAAGCGATGTAGACATTTCAATCGTATATATTATTTCTGTTGCCAACATCCTTTTCTCTGAGAAAATGCAAAACGCAGAACGTTGAATGAGATACCATATGAAAGGATTTTAAACAGGCTGCTGGCATAGTACACTTACATTTTTTTTGAAACATGGTTTTTGATTAAAAATTGCTGTTAATTAAAAATTAAATCGACATTGTTTTCATAAATGAAATGAAAGGTTTTCTCAAATCAGTGTTGCCACAAAAATAAAATACTGCATTATCGTATGACGTTATTCTCTAATGTAATTAAAATACGATTGTTAATTTATTTCATGCGCGTACTTTAAAAAAAAATATCGAGTTTTTAATCGGGTTATTATTTAAATTTTACGCGTGCGTCACCTATTGTTTATTTGTTTTCTTTGTTTAATCATGGCTATGTATATGCGTATTGTATCGGAGCAACAGTAGATTTCTTAATTTAAGTATTATCTTCGAATTAGATATACATTTCATTAGGATTTACAAAAATTGTAAGTATTTATTTTTTAATATTTCATTAATATGTTAATACGCCAGCGAAGTATGATGTCACCTAAATGGCTGCCGGACCATAAAGCATGGCCATCTCATGTTTGAGTTCCCATAGGCTTGCAAAAAAGTGGTGTGCCAAATATTGATTTCTGTATTTAAGAAATTTCTGGAACAGTTTTTCAAAATCTGAGGAAATGCTTTCATATGAATTCACTGAACGTCTGATTCAATGTTTCATTTTTTTTAATTCGTTTTTTTAAGTATAGGGGTCTTGGCAACCTAGAGAAATGACCTTGGCGAGAGAAGAAAATTTGACAAAAATTTTTCTGGCAATATATTCCCATTTTCTTATACACAAGCAATCATCATATATATGATTTCTGCTGTCAACATTCCTGTATCTATTGACATACAAGACATACACTGATAAATGAGGTATTATTCGAAAAGTTTTTTAACAAGTTTCTGACATAGTACACTCGTTAAAACGCGTTGTTTGTTTTAAAAAAAAATCAGTTAATTAAAAATTAGTGCTAAAACGTACCAGGGAATAATCTCAAAGATTGTAGTGCGAAAGATTCGCAAGGGTCTTTCTGGTGCATTAAAAAAATCCATTGTATTGAATTAGTTCACAGTTCTTTTTGTTTCTTTCGGAAATCTCCTGTAAGTTACTTGATAGCTGTCGCTTTTAGTGTATTTTAGAAGCAAATTGCGAATATTATTTTTGCAGCTGTTAGTTTAGATAAATCGTAAAATGGACTATCAAAAACGAACATTTTCAACACATTTTAAATATTTAATTTCGTAAAGGCAAGAAAGCTAATGTTCCCTAAAAAGAAATATGTAGAGTTTATTGTGATGAATACTTAACAGAACGCACATGACAGACTTGGTTCAAAAATTCCTTTCTTGAGATTTTGCATTAACGAATATTGCTAGCATTCTGTTCGCAATACAGAAAATTGGGATGACCAAATAAAAACCACAGTTTAGCTGTTTCGTAAGAGATTGTAGAGAGTTTTTTATCTATCACACACAAAAATTGATTTTTTTTAAAGATAAAAATTTATTTAGAAACTCGATACTTAGGTTCTACATGAATTGAAAGAGATTCTCAAATACAACGATTATATTTGTGATATGAATCTCAAACGGAATGAAATCGATACTTTTTCAAACTAATTGCGCTGGTGATGAAAAGTGAATAGACTAGAATAACATCAATAGATAAAGTCTTGCAATACAGAAAATTAGGATGACCAAATAAAAACCACAGTTTAACTGTTTCGAAAGAGATTGTAGAGAGTTTTTTATCTATCACACACAAAAATTGATTTTTTTTAAGATAAAAATTTATTTAGAAACTCGATACTTAGGTTCTGCATGAATTGAAAGACATCCTCAAATACAACGATTATATTTGTGATATGAATCTCAAACGGAATGAAATCGATACTTTTTCAAACTAATTGCGTTGGTGATGAAAAGTGAATAGACTAGAATAACATCAATAGAAAAAGTCCTTCCGGCCTGTACTGGTAGGAAAAGGTAGCTTTCCTATATCTTCGTTTTAAAATTTTAGCTAATCTTACACGAAAACAGCAAGTTAAAATGCAAAGAAAACGTTTACAAAAGATTCGTTAATACTGAATTTGAATAAGAAATTCGACAAATTATTGAGCAATAGCCAAATTGGCTTAATTTATGAAGACTTATTTTGGTTGCCAAATTTGGCGATATTTCGCCAAATGTCGCCAAGTTTGGCGAGAATTTGGCGCTAACGGATATGAATATATAGTTTTATGCGTATGATTGGGAAAATTATTACAACAATGAAAATTTTTGTAATGTGCTGTCTTGTTTCAAAATGTCAGCCACCCTAGAATTTCAAACTGCTGTATCTCAGACAAACTGCTCTATCTCTTTTTAAGATAGAGGTAAACCTGAAAATGCTCTGGAATCCTCGTATCAAGGCCTAACACTTAATTAAAAAAATTTGAATTTTTAGCTTTTTCGTGTATTTATTTTAGTTTTAAATGTTTAAGTGGCCGCCATCTTGAAACAAAATGACGGACCTAGCTGGCCAACGAACTCTGTCGTGACATTGGTGAGCTTAATACACACAATTAGTTTCATCAAAATCGATTAATAAATACGAGCGTTACCGTATGACATAGGTCAGATATATATATATATACATATATATATAAATCAACATTTGAACGGAGGGTGGTTTTGTTGTCTGGGGGTCATGATCGGTGAAAATATATCGAAATTTTCCGGAACTGCTTTCCTCCGAATGGCTGCAGTAGGTAGCTTTATACTTTTTGTATTGAAAGCTACCTAAAAGATCATGGCACAAGCGCGAGGAACCAAACCACATCGAAAGCTGATCCGCATTGAAAAACGATCATGATATCAAAATGGTGGGATTAGACCTTCAGCTGATTTACTGAAATAAAAGGAATAACTCAAATGTTTTTTTGTATTTCGTATTTAAATAACTAATGGGGATTATGAAAGCTTTTAAACAAAAACGACCACAAATATAAAAGAATCGTGTTTCGCGATGGCAATGCAAGCCTTCCTGCATATTTATTAACTCGGTGAAAATTTATGGAGATTGGTTGTGAAGTGATGTCATATCCCTCATACAGCCCTGACCTTGCAAAATCCGGTTGTCCATTATTTCGAAATTTGCAAAACTCTGTGAATGGTAAAACACTCAATCTATCTATCTATATTATAAAGGACAAACGTGTCCGTGCGTAACGCTGACGTCATTTTGCGAATGGCAACAGTTTCGATGAAATTTCGGTTTTGCGAATTTTTTGTACTGCAAATTTTTAAATTTCTAAACATCGCACATTTTTAATTTTTACACCGTTATATAGAGGAAAAAATCTACTTTCAAATGCAATCTGTTTAAAAACTGTATCTTAATTGACTGATTTATTATAGCATTTAAATTAAATTTCAAGCATGATTTAAAAAAATCTCTATCGCTTGCAGACGATTACAAAATATTAATCCGTTTGCACTTTAAACACTATGGAAAGTTTAGCATTTGTCTCTCAGCTAATATTCAATAACAAAATTAAAACTTCATTAATGAATAAATAAAATAGTATAATTAAAACACAGATTTAACAGACATGTAATTTAAATAAACGCTTAAAACTGCTGAAATTATCAGAAAAAAAACTGCTGCAGATAACGAAATTTTTAGCGATTTCTTTGGTGCTGTGAACGGGCAATCTAAAAAAAATATTAAATGTAAAAAATCTATTAGTTTTCAATAACAAAAAATAATAAATGGTTTTCACTTACATTTTCTATCCTGGGAAGCCCGGGTTGGGTGCTCTAGTAATAATAATGACATGATATCACACTTGGTTCAGTTTCTTGATGATAAGCACCGAAAGTACTATCATCTCGGAATCTGCGTGGAAATTTCCAGAAAGACAGTAAAGTGTCATAGAACAAAATGGAACAAATGTAATTGATTAAAGTTCAGTCTTTGTATATATATATATATATAAAGATGAGTTTTATTTCACATTAGAGATTTGAAATTAATTTCTTGTTAACCGAATGTCTTTATAAAAATAAAGTAGCTAAAGGAATTGTTTAGCAAAAATAACATAATAGTAATAGGATAGGATATTAATTAATTACATTGTACACCGCAGTTGTGTTTATGTTTTATTTTAAAAATTGAAAATCAAATATTTTGTTCAGTAATTTTACGATATTTCAAAAGATGTTTCTATATCAGTTGTTTCTTAAATCGTAAACCCCTATATGCAGTTTTGTCCTAAAATATATGTTTGTTCTTTTTCATATTTGATTCGATTTGAAAAGAATAAAGTTTTCTCTAAGAACAGAACTATTTGAAATAATGTTTTTAAACAAATCAACATAGAAAATATAAAATTTAAATATAGATTTTTAATAAAATTCCATTGTTTCGTTTAAAGTAAAATAACCTATTCACAAGAAAATATTTTCTTAAAACATGTTTACGTTAACAGAACGCTCATTTTTTTAAAATTCTATTTAAAATATATATATATATACAGATTCTCGAACCTAATAGAATGGCTTGTGTGAACAAAGGAGTAAAGCACTTAAATACCTCTTGATATAAGTTAATCTGAACACATAGTTAAAAACGGAAAAAACGTGATTTTAGTGCCAGAAATTTCTTAAAATTCTGAGTATCATAACGTAGTAAGGTTTGGTAGTTCAAATTTTTCGCTCTTTTATTTGTTAGCTTTTGAGGAAAGTTTTCTAAATATAGATTATATGACCCTGGATTAGAATAAAAATTTAAATTTTGTAATTAAATATGTATATATGGTACTTTTCGGTTAGCCGGGCGCCAGTGAAATGTATATATCTATATATACATATCTATGTATACATACACACATATATGTATGTGTATATATATATGTATATATACATACATGCATATATAAATGTGTGTGTGTATAGATATATGTATATATATGTATACATAGATATATAAATTTCACTGGCGCCCGGCTAACCGAAAAGTACCGTATATATATATATATATATGTATGTATGTATTTTGACACATATGAATTTCCTTTTTATGACAAATCTTGTATTAATATAAAGATTGTATTTTTTCCTACAATTGAAAATATATTCTTAAACTAACGGTATTGGAAATAGCTATCGGACAAGGATAAGAAGATATACCTTCTAAAATTACAAGAATGCATTCATGTATATTTTTTAAAATGTCCTTTATGGACTTCTAAACGTTGTCTTTAATTTTTCTGTTATACCAAATTGATTATTGGTATCATGCAGCGGTGATTTAAATACAAGAAAATACATCATTGATATGCACATGTAGTGGAAATGGTAATGTATATTCAACATATAACTTATGAGTAGTCTCATTTTTAAGCAATATTAAATAAAAGTTTGAAGAGATAAATTGTGTTTATTTCATACATTTGTAGTGATATTCACACAAAATAATCTCAAGATTGCTAAATGCTTCCTAGCATAACTAGTTAATTTTATTCATTGGTGTATTTAGCGCTGATCATTCCTTTAAATTCTTCGCATTATTTACAGCCTCTAAATTACTGGATAGAAGCTTCCTCTGCACACGAGGGAAGTCCGAACGTCTAATTTAAAAGGCTTGTAAACGAGTTCATTAATCCTTCTAAACATTATATTTATTGAGATTTTCAGGAAATGTAGATTTCGTCTTTCGTACATGCGCATTTGTGGCTAAACAATATAAAATTATCGATCTTTAAATAAGTGTAAGCTGTGCTTAAAAGAATTAGTTTTTTGTTCATAATATATTTTTAAATAAAACATTATATTTTAAATATACAATAATGTAAATTAATACGACTTTATTTTTTATTAAAAGGTGCTTTCGTATCCAACAAAAATTGAAAGTAGTTTTTTAAATATTAATGACTTTATTCTTTTCTTTTTTATTATTATTATTGTTCCGTTCATTTCACGAAACCCTATTAGTCCCGCTTCCTTCTCTGTCTGTCACAGGGCCGATTCTCAGAAAGTATGTAACTTACAGTCATGAAATTGTGTGTACTTATAGCGGAATACCTAATATGAAGGTCAAAATCATAAAATTTGAAAAAAAATCGTATTATTTTAATGTATAGAGATAAAAATCCAAAAACCTAACAGCCTTTTTCAATTAAATTTTAACATTTCGTTATAGCAGATGCCAACAATTAAAAATCCACAATAAACTTCTTCCTACAATAATTAGTTTTCTATTGAAAGATTCCCACGTGAAAAATGAAAATGAAATAAAAAGTTTCACCAATTGAAAAAAAAAGATTGATATGACATCATATTGTTAATAAAACGGAGATTATCTAACATTTCTCAATAATACAAGGAGTATGAGTGTGTGTAAATACAGAAAGTCGCTTAATATGACATCCTTAAAGAATTAAAAAGAAAATTAATCTGACGTCTAACATTTTGAAGGTCTGTATACAACATGTTTAATTTTGAATTTTTTTTTTTAATACCGCATTTAGTCCACATGACAGATATGATTATGACAGAGTATGATAGCGGGCTTCGCCCGCTATCGGACCGTTTGAGATATTTAAAAAAAAAACGAGAAAAATAGACCGGTAGTTTTTTGCTTTACAAAAAACACGACTTTTTATTTATTTATTTTTTTAATTAAATGTATTTGGAATTATTAAAGAAAGGATAAAGTGTTTAGAAATGAATATTAAACGAAACCCTTTGTGCGATCTTTGATCAAACTTACCCACTTGTTATATTGATTCCTTTATATTTAACAATTTCCAACACTAATGAAACGTATTTGTGGCTTCAGTACGACACTTTACCTGTATATGCGTTTGTCCATCTTCTAATGTTTGCAATTGAAACTGAATTGTAAAGCGCTTGATATAAAGTAAACATTCTCTATAGCATGATTCCTATTGAAAATGTTTGTGTAGAACTTACTGTTGTTTTACATGGCGACTCGAAATAATTTGGATTAAATGTAATCCATAGACTGTAATCTTTGAAGTACTACTTTTTAAAAATAATATACTATTTGAGTATAATGGAATTCATATATATTAATGCGGTTTATCATAGTATGCACAGAAAGTGCGTTTTATTTATCGTTACCTTACAGGAACACAGAAAATATTTTTAATACATTGTGGTCTGCAACTGTAATGATTAGAAGATTATTTGAATAGTTTAAAACAATTGACACCGAACAAAATTGATAAGTGCTATAGAGGTTTAATACAATATATTCTTATATAACAATATAATAAATTATAACACCTTGTAATAATATATTTGTTTTAAATGCTAAAAGGTGTAAATTAACAACATAATGCAAATTAAAATAACTTTTATTAGGATGTCTTACATGTTTCGACTCACTTCGAGTCATTTTAAAAAACAAATGAGAATATTCCATAATTGCACGGGATTTGAAAAACGACGATGGTCACATATATGAAAATAAACAACCAAATAATAAAAAAAAGATAACGTGCGTAATTTCTAAAAAAGTACATGAAACTAATAACTTAAAAGCCCGTGCAATTATGGAATATTCTCATTTGTTTTTGAAAATGACTCGGAGTGAGAAACATGTAAAACAACCTAATAAAAGTTATTTTAATTTGTATTATGTTGTTAATTTACGCCTTTTAGCATTTAAAACAAATACAATATATTCTTTATGTAAAATTGTAAATGAAATATTTTACAATTGCGTCGATACGATGCTTCGATATTGGGATGAATGGATTATCCACAGTGTAATGGAAATTCAATTGAACTTAGTTAAAGAAAAGTATGTGATAGTCCATAGTTCGAAATAGGGGCTGTGCAAGGAAGTTCAAACTGGGTATTTTAGGTGAAATTGTATTAATTTTACATTGACTTTTCAAATTTTACAATGCACATGAGGTGCATTTTCCAACTGCATTGTATGTTATTAAAGTATATGGTGTGTATGCGGTGTATTTTTTCTTCTCATGGTCATATGAAATAAATCGAATATCAATTCATAAACCAAGTTATATAGATTTTTTATAAACATTGTGTATCTTAAGGTTGAAAAGTGTCTCACAATATCAATTGTCACGTATGTGTTTTTCATCTAGTTTGTAAGTTTCAAGTAAGCTTTTTAGTTACTTCTTCAAAAGCTAAAGATAATTATTATTAATTGGCTTAATTAAATCATCTAAGATAATAATTTTAATTTAACTTGAAACTAATACTTGACACACAAAATGAAAAAAATATATATATTGAGCATGGTTATACGAAAACATTTAGATTTTATTTGATAGTTCGTATTTCTAAATAGGGGCTATACAATGAAGTTCAAACTGGGTATTTAATGTGAAATTCTATTAATTTTACATTGACTTTTCAAATTTTACAATGCACCTGTCGTGCCTTTTCCAACTGAATTTTATTTTATTAAAGTATATGGTGTGTATGCGTTCTATTGTTTCTACTCATGGTCATATGAAATAAATAGAATAGTTAGTCATTTTATTTAAGCCAATATGGACTTCATAACAACATTGTATATATTAATATTGAAAAGTGTCACGTATGTGTTTTTCACATAGTTTGTAAGTTTCGAGTAATTTTTTTAGGATACTTCTTCAAAAACTACAAATAATTAATATTGATTGGCTTAATTCAATTAACTTAAATAATAATTTTAATTTCACATGAAAACACACAAACAAACAAAATAAAAACAAATTAAAAATATATATATATTGAGCAAATGTCAAAAATTAGTAATATTTTTAAATGGCTCCATTTTTATTTTTAAAGCTTTGAAGTGTCGTGGGATATTTTTTATAACTGTTAAATTTAATCAACCAGAATTTTGAACAAAATGTTACATTTATAACTTTCTTTAATAAAATCTGTACAGTTGTGTTTCCATATTTTCAAATAAACTGTTTCTAAAATTATAGTTTAAGCTTATTAAATGCTTTTTTAAAAATAATTCTATGAAAAATTTTAATCTTTTGTGATATTTTTTCGAAATTTTGAAAAATATTCTTCTGTTATTTTAGCTTATTTATTTAAAAAACGTATCTTCTGCCTTCTACCTTTTAGCTGCAAAATTAAATATATATATATATATATATATATATATATATTCAAAATCCACAAACATGTAAAAAGTTTGAAACTGAGAAAAAAGTATGAAACTAATGAAATAAAATTAGAAATAAGTTGTGTCTATGACATTTAACAGTGCACGTTATTCCCAGTCGATTGGTACCTACATCTTTTTGAAAAATTTTAAAATTATTCAGAATACGTAAATATATATATAGATATAAAAGGTTTAAAAGTGAGAATCAATTATGAAACTAATCGAATAAAGTTAGAAACAAATTATGTCCATACGTTATTTCCAGTTGATAGATAGGTACCCATATTTTATTTTACGATTTTTAAGCAGAATTATTAGGGGTGTACACATTTACCTTCGGGGATGAATTAGAATATATCATATATAAATTTAATTATTTTAAAATCAACATAGTTGTGTCCCAATGACTCATATGCATATACTTCACAATGTACAATAAAATTCTAATTTGACTAACGGGTTAAAAGAGCATTGCTAAATCTCTTGAAAGTTAAATAAATTATTTGAATTTTTTTAACATCCACAAAGGGGACCGGGGCCATGTATGCTCTACAGGGCTACTTTCTCGTATCAGCAGTCATTATAGGGCAGTAATGTAAAATAAAGGTTTGTAACTTTAGAGTTAGCCAAAAATAACAATTTTTTACATATTGCATTTCAACCAGGTGAGATATTTTCTTTAGGTTCTTTAACTATTATCTCATACTCATATTTAAAAAATACTTCCGTATTTTTTAGAGGATATTTTGACAAAAAATTAGATAAAATTAGAGGAATGTTAATGTAAATTCAAGAGACGACATGGCACACCGTGTTAATATTTCCACATACGGAAGAGGATATTTCTTTGACAACCTTTTCTAAATTTACATTTTAAAAATTGGGTTATTTTGTCCGTCTTTTGGCACATAATAAACGTCATGATACATATTAAAATATTTTTGCGTTCTAAAAAATGCGAAACTGCCGTGTCGTATTTATGCGTTACATCAAAAAGAATTTTATCTACATGAAAGGTGTAAAATCCAGAAAGTAAAAACAAAATCTATTTCTCTTAAATCAATGATCAGTGTGTCAGATTGATGTTCGATATTTCACTCTAATACAGTTGACAAAATACAGTCTTAAATCTTCAATTCAATAAATCACCAGACAATTTGTAACGAATATACCCACTGAAGAAAGTTGTCATTATTCGAAACGTAGCATCGATTGGTAAAGGGGATTAAAACCCAGAAAAAACCACACTGAGATACTCGAACATCGCGAAAGTTAGAACGTTACAAGACAGAAGTGGAACATTCCGAATGTATTATTTGCATCCAGGTAAGTTAACAACTGAAGTTAAATTTTTAGTGGCCTTTTTTAATGTGTGGTAAATACGTCATACTCGTATTATCGGCAATAATGTTCAATATTTCTCTCAAAAGTATATATTATTCACTTTTTCTTTAATAGTTTTTTATATAATTGCTGTAAAACATGTTAAATGCTCAAGTTGGTCGAATTTTAATCTAATCTACATGTATATATAACTTATGAATATCTAGATTGAAGCAGAAAAGATGTTATGAAGAAAAAAAAATAAAGTTACATAGCAAATATTATTCTCCCAATTTGCAAGATTTTCAAATAATTCTGCTGCATTATCATTTAAAACTTAACAGAACCTGTAAATATAATTTTTGTAGAATCATACTTTCAGTTTTCTCAAATTTTCCTCCTTTCAAAAAAAAAGTGAAATCCAAAAGGGAATAGCTTTTATATAAATTAACTATACTATTAATTTTTTAAAACAAAACTAACTTTAAAGGCATTATAAATATAATGCAAGCAATCAAAGCACAATGTTGAAATTTAATGAAACTGTTATCAGGAAAATTATAATATTGGAAATTATTGGAATTTAAAATTATTTAACAAAATATTTCGAAAATTTTTCCAAATTTAATATTTAGTAATATTAGCAATACTTAGTATTATTTTTGTTAGACTAACATAAAAGAAAATCAAATTCTTTAACACAGAAGATGAAAGATGTCTGAGACGGAAATGTAATTTTCAGAAGTTTCTTATGTTCATCTAAACTCTTCTAAGACAGGACAGTTATATAAATACTAAACACATATTTTATTTTGTTTCTTAGAAGTAAATTCGTTTTTCCGTTGATCTTCTTAGCTTAAGAAACATCTTCCATTCACTTTTCTTTTATATCTTTCCTTCCACACGATAAACTCATTTAATTCATCTTAATGCAATATGGCACGTATACCAGATTTCAACTTTCTCCATAATGAAAACGGAATTTTTTTTATATTCTGTTTAAAAAAAAAAAAAAAAAAAAAAAAAAAAAAAAGCGACATGTTTACGTTTCTTTTTTTTTCTTTTTGCTACATTGAGAATGTAAAGAATTAAACATGATTTTAATCATTCGTATTTCTTAAATAGCAACTCTTGCAAGGGGAATAAATTTGCAAGTTAAAATTTTTACCTATTATAATTACACATACATTAAACAAAACAAAATGCGTAGCAAATAGAATAAACAACTTAAATGAATCATGCTTAATTAGGATTACCGTAAGATAAATTTTGGTATATCTTGCAAATTTTAATGCATAACGAAATGTGACTTATGAGTTCTAATATTTATTCTCACAGCGGATGATTTCATTGACAATTAATCTTTGAACTTTGCAGCAGCAGATGTCTTTCTTAAATATCAGTTCTTAAAAAAAATTAAAAAAAAAAAAAAAAAATAGCTAGCTTCACCCTTGATATCAAAGTTCAACAATTTAAATCTAACATAGTTTTAATGAGCATAAGTGGTTTAAATAAATAATCAATTAGTTATCATAATGGATATATTTTATTAAATCACGAACAGATTCGGGACGAAACATAATACGTGAAAATTATTCAAAATACATAAAAATTAGCTAAATTTTAGAAAATAAGGTAATTTATATCTTTTTGAATGTCTACTGAAATTAAAACGAGATAACCACTAGAATGAGTTATTTTCAAGATGTTTAATTTTGAAAATAGGATCAACATTTCAGAAATTATCCGTGGATGCATAAAAAAAATTACCAAAAAAATTATTACTAACTTTGTTGAAAATAGGTTAATTTAAGGGGTCTCAGGAGTCTTACTTTTCCTCCGAAGATGCAAGTTTGCATCATGTCACATTTAATTTTATTTCTCATTTCATACAACACACAATAAAATGAAATTTTTACCACTAATAGGTCAATGTCTGCTTTATTTAACATAATTATTTCAATGTTGTACAATTCATATTTAATTGTTTAAAAAAAGTTTAAATTTTAAATAAAAAGTAAAAAAAAAAATTTCCTGGTATCCACTGTGCGCAAGGTTGTAGAAAAAATATTGCTTAAAAAATAACAAACAAAACTGATAATGATGTAAAATGTATGTATCTTGAATTTATACTTTAATTTAAAGCAATTAAAGATTTAACTTATTTTAAAATTGACATTTTTTCAACAAAAATATGAATTTTTTAAGCATTTTACAGTTTAATTTTAAATTTAAGAAAAATTAAATTTTTAATTTCTTGAAATTGAAGTATAAGTTCAAGATACATCAATTTTACATCATTATCAGTTTTGTTTGTTATTTTTTAAACAATATTTTTTCTACAACCTTGCGCGCAGTGGATACCAGAAAAATTTTTTTTTTTACTTTTTTTTAAATTTAAACTTTTTAAAAATAATTAAATATGAATTGTACAACATTGAAATAATTGTGTTAAATCAAGCTGATATAGACCTATTAGCGGTAAAATTTTCATTTTATTGTGTGTTGTATGAAATGAGAAATAAAATTAAATGTGACATGATGCAAACTTGCATCTTCGGAGGAAAAGTAAGACTCCTAAGACCCCTTAAAAAATAAATAAATTTAGCATATAAGATCAACCAAATATTTAACGTAAATTAACATTTTAATACTCTCAAACTGTTCTTTACCTTAAATATGTTAATATCTTATTTAAATCAGGTTATAAAATCGGAATATAAGTTAAAAAAATATATATTCGAAATTATTCGGAATATCACCATTTTCGAGAACAGTTTTAGGCGTGCATAAAAACTTTGCAAATCACAAATAATACTGATGTATTAACTTTCCTTTTTCTTACTATAAATAGATTACGATCAATATGCCAACAGTACTATTAGTGAAACAAATGTCTCCAAAGGGACAGAAAGTTATTCAAAGAATTATAAAAAAATCTTTTAATTCGTATATTGTGTAAACCCTCGTGACTTAAGAGATTAAACTCATATAACAAGAAAAAAAGATTTTTATATGGACTTGGTTGAAACGAGCAAGATTATTAAATGCATTTAATATACTATAAATTAATCGTTAATTAATTATATGTTTAATTAATAACATGTTGTGTGTATTCAAAATTGTTTAAAAGTTAGAGTATTTGAGATAGGGCTATATATAAATTCAAGGTAATAATTAAAGGATCCATAGAAAACGTAACGTTACAATTTATTTGTTTAGTAAATTTTATAACATGTTGCGTTAAAGAATTTCTTATCAATATAATTTTTTTTAATTATTTAATAAGAGTTTACTAGAGTGAAACTTACCAACGTTCTTAGTCTTTACTCTAATTTAGAATTTTCTACGATAACTAACATAAGTTAAACCTGCATATAACGATAATTAATTTCACTGAGAACCTATACGCCGTGATATTGAAATGCATTCCTGCTTATCTTCGAAATGATTGCTTAACTAAAGTGTGGATTAATATATATTATTTAGTTACTTTGTGCTTGTATAATCTTAATAATAATTCATGTTTAGTCTATGCATATAAAAATGCATACATCTACCGATAGTAATGTTGCCTATGTATTCAAGTTATTAGATCACTAATATAGTGCATCGAAAGCACGGTACAAATAAATTCTATTACGTTTTATGTTATTATTACTAAAAAGTAATATTCATATGACAACTCAAATCCCCCCTCCTTTGTTCAGTTTCAACTAATAAGGTAAAGCCAGGAGAAATGGCGCGGTCGGAGAGATTGCGCACATAGAGGTTCGGGGGGAAGGAGTAGAGTGAGAGCGCAGCGACTCCAGGTAGTTGTACAACAACAGTAGTGGAGTGTCTACTTGAAAGTGCACGTTGATTGCTTTGAGCGTCTAAGATTGCTATTTTGTTTTGTTTTCCTAAAGTCAGTGCTTGAATTTTCATAGCTATTCATCAAAATTTCTATACAATGTCAATAGTACAAAATATTTTAAACTTAAACGATTTCTCATAAGCTACTAATCTAGCCTAACAATGTGAACATATACGGTTCGTTTTAGTAGCGGCCATGTTTAAATAAAAGGCCGCGCCATCCAAAATCTCTCCTATCAAACTTGGAGAGTTTGCGCATCTGCTACTTTGGCGCATTGTTCCCAGTAGTTTCCATGCTAGGAGAGATTACGCAGCTGATTGGTAAATTTGCATAAAAAAAGGAAAAATGAAAATGGACTAATTTTAAGTTAAACGTGTTATTAAGTTACATAATTTTATTTTGTAATCATATCTGAACTTGCTTTTTGTGATTCTTTATTTTTTTTCCTTTAATTAAAACTTTTTAATCGTTTTAAAAATTATTTCCTTTTTCTGATTCTTTAAGCATTAGGTTGAAATATTCACTCCCAATACAATAAAATTTGATCACAAAAACCTTACAGCAATGTCATTTAAGTGTAATTACTATTGTTAACAATTAATTGTAGTTATTATTAGTAACAATCTTTCCTACCCATGTACGCAATCACACCAACCCTGTAAGGACAGATTGCGCAAAATAACTTTCTTGGTTTTATTTCAACTGTTCTATTAAATTGCAACATAACAACAAAATAGCAATGGAAATGCATAAAAAACAAATCAAGTAAAATTTATTCATGGATAGTTCAGCAAAATATTAATATTTAGATTTTTTATTGCTATTCTTTTGAATTGTGCGCAGACTCTCCTAGCTTTACCTTATGTGTTATAAACTAAATAATTCTGTTCCACCATAGTTAGAAGAATAAAATTTTATTTATTTGTATTTCTAACATTCAGACCAATTCATTGAAAATCTGCACAAAAACATTTTACATTCAACTTCACACTGTATTGCTCACTTTCATCTAGGTTGCACCAACATGAAATTTTACCTATAGGTTCGGTTTTCTATGCTTTATTGATCATTTGCTGTTTCTGATCTTTACTTATCTTTGCCAGTCTCAATTTATGCAGTGTGAATATTCGCATACATTACATGGACAAATATTACGAACACTTCGATTTTAAACATTTTGTCGAATATCAAGTGAAATGCTTGAAATATAGTTCTTCTGTACCACCTCAATTTTTTTCAGCTAGGTTTTGATTACAAGGGTATTTAGGGGAACAAAGACAAATTGAATAAGAAAAATATTTGCAATCCCCGTGAAAAATAAAATGCTCCAAATGATCTGTACTTGTAGAATACAGCTATGTGGATGTGTAAAACAATTGTGTAAGAATAGCACGTAAATTCACAGAGATAGAAAGATTTCATTTGTTTAGAAAAGGGTATTTCCCGCATGTTTTTTTTTGTTTATAACACACAAGTGTTCAACTAAAAGTATTCTTTTTTTTAGGAAAATTAAAACTTTACAGCAAAAAGGGCACACTGCAGTTAGAATATAAATATATTAAATATGTGATAAAATATGTACATTTAAATGAAATAATTTTTAACTGCGCATGCAATAAAGATCAGAAAAATGTTTTTCATAATTAGGTACTGAACTATATAATGCAACTCATATAACAAACCTACTCGAATATCATAGAAATTTAGAAACATATCGGAGATAAATAAGTTGAATTTTAGGTTTCTTTCATAAAATAGATGGATGACAAGGAATTTTCCACAAATTGCAGTTTGTCGAGTTTAATCATGCGCCAAACAAAACTAGCCTAAAATGGCCAACTTGCTTTGTAAATGAAACAATTAAATATTTTAAACACTAAGAAGTAGAAATTTAAATATAATTAAAAAAATAAATGATGTATAGATTTTTAAATTTCATTAATTCATTTTTCATAATTTTACAAATTAATAATTTAACAGTAATTAAATTATTATTAAACGTTCAGACGACTATTTAAAAATCCTGAAAATATAGTTTAAATAATGCGTCTTTTTAGTTTATATTGCCATATTCCTAAAAAAGACACAAATAAAAAATTATACATATTTTTAAACAATTCACTAACTGGCGGTGTTTACTAAGCATAAAAAACATCATTTCTTTTTTTTCATAATTTCATAAATTAATAATTTAATAGTAATTAAATTATGATTATACGTTCCGAAGACTATTTAAAATTCCTGAAAATACTAACTTGCGCTTTCTATCAAGCATAAAAAAGACGGTAAATTTTCCGTGATCGGGTTCAATGCGCACGACAAACTGACGTGTTTCAATGGAACATTTTTGAAAAAAAAATCATGAATTGCAGTCATGAAATTATGCACGATTATCAATACGAACATTGAATTAATGTATAGTCTTGCTCATGTTCAGTTATAAAGATGTCATTAAATAAAAACGCATCATCAAATGAACATCGCACTTAAGCGATTAAGAATCGAATCTCGAAAAAGAAAATGCTGTCACACAGGAATGTGATGTCATTTTTAATGAAAACATTCATTCATAAATCTGAAAAGAAGGGTGTTTGTAGTTTATTCGTGTCCGTTTCCAAATCCAATTGGGTTAATATTTTGCAAATTTAAAAATAATTTTGTTTTGTAAATACTTAAAGTTTCTTGAAAAAGAAAATTAAATCATTACTTTAGACTAAATATCTATTCTTTTAAATTCTTATCGTGATTCTTTTTTTTTTATCTTGTAATTTTAAAAATTAGAGTACGGTTTTATAAAAGTGAGACACGCTTTTTTGGGTGTTGGTATTGTACATTGTGCTTACATTACGAGCATCCTGGAAAGTCATGCCAGATTTTACTTTGTTGAAATACTGTCTGAGTTTATATTTGAAAAATATTTATCCATTCTCTATCAAGTAAAACACGAAAATTTCCATTTTTAATTTTTTGAAAAAAGTCGAAAACGTCGAAACTTAAGTATAATATATCATATAATTTTATTCTTAGTCGTATTTTGGATTGGTATAATATGGAAAAAATGTTTAAATACGTATACGTTTAAACATATACAGCGTGTCCACGTATAACCTGACCGACATTTACTTCAGCAACCGTTGGTCCTAGATGCATACTTCCAATTACAAAAATGGTTTAAATAAGGTAAAGAATTATTTTTAAAGTGATTTGGGTCAAGAAAAACATTTATTTAAAAATTACAAAATTTAAATTTTTATACGGTCCCCCGGTCCTATAAGTGATATTTAGTAAAAATTTACTGTGACACTAACAAGTAAGACAAATAAGTCCCATTCATCTAACCTTAAAATTGACCGAGTTATGAAACTTTGAAATGCATGACTTATACCACTTTTTCGCTTCTTAAAACTGAAGATTTCGGCCATGCTTTCAGAGGTCGTATGTAAAGTACTTAAACTTATTTCAAGGTATCTGCGCTTTAAAAGAAATCGTACAACTATTACGATTGACTTAAATTTTATTATTAAGTTTCAGATTAGTTAAAATAATTGTATTTTATCTAATGTTTTATTTTGTAAGTATTTGAGGCTATGATTTATTTTAACAAAAATTATATTATTTTCATAAGGTTTTATTTAACTTGCAACGATCGTATTTCCAGTTTAAAATTTGTACTCGAATTTTAATTCACTTTCAAATGTCCGATCGAAGTTAAATTTTGCATACTGACTTAAATCCGATGACAATGTAATATTATTATGATTTTCGACGCTTACCATGTTAGAGGATAACACAAAAAAAATTCGGATAGATTACCGCCAACAAGTTTAAGAAAAAAAAATTAGATTAGATAACATAAACCTGCGATGGTTATGTTTTTTAACTTTTATAATTACATTTTATGTATTTTTTAACGCTGAATAAAAAAAAATTACCTTCACTTTTAACCATCATGTCAAGATTTTTCGCAAATAGTAAGTTTCACGGTTAAAAAATAGCTAAAAATCTGATACTATAAAATAGATGTAAGACTTTTTTATTCAGTTTAATTTTATTTAATTCAATAATTTATTCAATTTTTTGGCTTATACTGGGTTTTTTACAACTAAATAGCTCAGGGGTCCGATGAGGTTGGGAAGGGAGGGGGGGGGTCAATTTTAACTTTGAGCTTTTTAACTTTGAAATTTTCGATTTGAGAAAAATCCTGACGTGATGGTTTAAAATGAAGGCCATTTTCGGAATCAGCGCTAAAAAATACATTAGAATCAATTTTCAAAAGCTAAAAAACAGGGCACAACTCAAAATATGAAAGAGAGTGTAATCTAACAGCATTTTAAAATCTTAATTGAGGCTGTTGTTTTTCATCCTTTTATTTAACAAAAATTCTGTTATTTTTATCCTCTTATATGCTCAGTACAAATTGTATATTTTGCATTAATATATTAGAATGATTATAGATTTCACATTTATATTAGATTGCAATGTTAATTTTGCTCTCAACTATTTTTTTTGTATATCTGACGATTATTTATATTTCTACTACATTTGTGAATGACCCCTATTTCGCAACAAAAAATATACTCCAACTTAAACAGCTATAACTCGGTCAGTTTTAATCGTAGATGAATGGGACTTTTTTTATCGTACTTGTTAGTGTCACAGTAAATTTTTACTAAATATCACTTATAGGACCGGGGGACCGTATAAAAATTTAAATTTCGTAATTTTTTAATAAATATTTTTCTTAACCCAAATCACTTTAGAAATAATTCTTTACCTTATTTAAACCATTTTTGTAACTGGAAGTATGCATCTAGGACCAACGGTTGCGAAAATAAAGGTCGGTCAGGTTATACGTGGACACGCTGTATAAACGTATATTCGCGAGCACTAATTTCTACCGTGTTTACGTTTGTTTTTGAGTATTTAAAATGGCTTCACCGATTAATAATCCCGCCGCTTGTGAAATACGATTGGTGATTCCTCTTCTTAGCGCTAAAGGCGTGAAAGTGTATGAAATTTATTGTCAGATTAGTGAAGTTTACGGACAATACTTTATGACCAGTGGAATCGTACGGCGATGTGTTAGAGATTTTACAGATGGCCGCACGAATGTTCATGAAGAGGAACGAAGTGGGAAAGCTTCGGTCATTACTGAAGATTTGGTTGACATAGAAAACATCTCGGCTGTCTTCGCCACCACGACGATGATGAGATCAAAACGACCGTTTTGAAGTGGGTGTCAAATAAGACAGTAGACTTCTATGAAGAGGGGATTCAAAAACTTCTTCTACGACTCGATAATGCCTTAATATTGCGGAAATTATGTAGAAAAATAGTTTGAGATACAGGCTTTTATATTAAAATAAAATTGGTAGGAAAATTATATATGTTTCTTTTTTTCTTAAAAAATGGTACTTACTTTAAAGATACCCCACGTATTATATAAATTCTTTTATAACGATCATAATTATTAAAGTTATATAATATATTTATGTTCTCTCCGCATTGGGATATAAATATTCATTTTTAAAAAAATTCCAAATTTCTTTTAATAATATTTATTCATTAATTTAGAAGATGTAAGAACTTATTAAATTAAAATTCACTAAAACTAATTTATAAAACTTTTCCCAAGCTTGGAAAATCATTACAAATCTTACAAATCATTTTAATGATTGCAATTAACATGAATTTTTTGCGTGCAATATATTTTTATTTATGACATTAAAACAGTTTTTATTGGATTTATTTTTCCTTTTCATATATTATGAAAAATATGCTTTGTTCTTTTTTCGAACAAATTATATGTAATAAAAACGAATAAAAATGCATTAGTTGGTCTTAATAATATTTAAAAAAACTTAATAACAATGAATGATCTTAACTAGTCAAATTTGTTTTTAAAATATTTTTTCTGTTTATTTTATTTTTATCTGAGTGTTTTCTCATAAACAAAAAGTATAATTTCTGGAATCTTTTTGCAATGTAGAATTTAACATTATTTTCTTTTCTTTTTTTCTTCTTTTGTTTCCCTTAGAAACTTGCTAATTCAATTTAAAAAAAAACAGTGTTTTTTTTTATTATTCAGGACAAAAAGATTGCTTGTATTCTCAGTGTATTTTAAAAATGAGCTTTTCTTATTTTTCTGTGAAAAATATTTCTGAAAAGTGCTAAAACTAGAATAACCTCTTTTTCTGTTTAATAATTGTCCTAAACTTCCCTCTCCTAAACCCAGAGGCTCTTAATTAATAAATAAACAAACACTGCGAATATACCTATCTTTCTTTTCTTTAACGTACAATTTCTTATGGTTTTATCTTCAATTAGCTTTAAGTACTGCTTTTGGTGTACCCAAACCTATGAATATTTTTAAATTATTTTTTCTTTAATGTAATCTCTCATGGAAACAATTAAAATTTACTCAGACTGGTGGAATAATCTAAGCTTTAGGTTTGATATTGATCCATTCTGCTTTTTAAAAGTTTCATTGAGTACCTTATTTAAACAATTAGATATAAAAAATAGATGTTTGTGTATGTCAGAAAATTATTATATATATATATATATATATATATATTTACCTTGGTAATGTGAAAAAAAAATCAAATATGCTTTATAAATGACATGAAAAAATTTCTAACCATAATTGGCCGTGCAAATTTGACTAGTTTTTTACTGGTTATTTAATGTATATATATATACATTTATATATCGAAAGTTTTTAAATTCATACCACAGTTATAAACGCCATCCTGAAGTTATGGCACAAAGTCAGTCCTATAACGGAATTATTTTGAGTGTCTCTGTAACTAAATGATAAGTTATACGTACTCAATAAAATTTAAAAAACAAGCTGCAGTGCATCTTACTAATGTATATAAATATCATTGAAATAGTGTAGTATCATTAAAATACACTGTAAACGATTTTTGCCCATTGATCTATTGTAACGAAATACTTTTGAGTTTCCCCGTGAAGTAATGATAAATGGTACATTTATAGATAATGTTACAGTTATCGTTATGTAATGGCATGTAACGTTAGGGTTATCGTTTATGTAACGGTACATTTATCATAATATTTTTTGTTATTAGACACATTTCATTTCCAATACACAATATGCCATGGTAAACTTCAATGATATATATCAATGTCATGACATACTGAATATATGTACACCAATTAGGCAACGACCAGGCTGACAGACAGACCGACAGAAAATCCTAATTCATAAATACGTTTCAACAACGTTGGAAAGTGTTAAAAACGAACATTTATTCCCATAAAATGTATTAGAGATCATAAAAACGATCCAAAATGTTTATTTAAGCAAAATATGTTTTCAAGTAGGGATTTTAAAGATTACATTATTTTAAACCGCTGTTCAAATATTTTAAGGAATATTTCTGGGTACAAAAAGGGTAAATTAAACCCGATAATAAAAATATCGGCGTATTTTTACATTTTGCAGTTCCTTGGATCCGCCTTCGCTACTTTTTAAAGCGAGTTTCTACGATAAAAAATACCCAAAATGGTGACATAAAACAATAGGCATCAATGTATTGTTGAACATTTATTGCATCTCCTTCAAAGCAATCGCATCCGACCACAATGCACTTCTATGAACGTTTTTTCCAATCATCAATACATGCTTTAAATTTGTTTTTGTGAAATCAATTCAGAGTTCGTAGATAAGTATTTTATCGAATTAATGGACTCAAAACGGCGATCAGGAAGAGGCAGTTTGACCTCATGGAAAAAAGAAAAAATGACACTTTTCCATATCAGGAGAATACTGAGCTTGAGGAGACGTACTTGTCGAATGTTTGGATAAAAATCACGAATAATAATTGCTCTGTGAGAAAGCGCATTATCATGGTGCAAAACCCATGCGTTTTTTCGTCGCATTTCAGGCCGTTTTAGACCAATTTCTTCACGCAGAATGCGTAGAACACTCAAACAACAATTTTTGTTGACAGTCTGGACAGTTGGTAGTAATTCATAATGGACAACACCATGGCAATCAATTAAAACTGTCAACATTACACTGTTAAAAATTTGCAGCAAACTGTCCATTCATTTGACCGTTTTTATAGAAAATGGGGATATAACCATAATTTAACGCTATTCTGACCATATTATTGCCAATATTATGGTCATAATAGAGTTAAATTGCAATTATTTAACCGTATTCTATAAAAACGGTCAAAAACGGTCTGCTGCAAATGTTTAACAGTGTACCTTGTTTTTGAGTGACAGACTCTCTACATTTTTAAACGTTTTATATCAATCAAATACTGTTGTCTTTGATAAAATGTAGACATTACAAGCGTTTTGCAGCATTTCAAATACTTTTATATCACAAATTTCATTGCGAAAACAAAATTGATGCCTGCTCTGTGCTGAATAAGATATACGATTTCGGAAATAAACAGAGTGAAAATTCTTATCGCATTAAAAACAAATTTATTTTCAGACGAAAAATGATATAAAGTTCTGACTAATACCAGATGTTTACAGAAGTCGTAAACATCTTTGATAATTTTTTTCTCTGAATGTCATTGAATACGATAAAGTCCAAATATTTTTTTGCGTTTAAGCTCCTATACCACAAATATGTACAGGGTACTATCTCTAGAACTGTATTAATTTCCGTACAAATAGGAGAACATGTTTGGTAAAACTATTTTAAGAGATTTTGTGAGCAGTATGAAAACACATAAATATTTCTTTGTTAATTAAATTCTTAAATAAAATTCTTCTACAGATCATGGTTATTTTATGCTTATTTAACATTCATGGTTTACAAGAAAGTAACTAAATTTATAAAATAACATTTTTTTTTTGAAAAACAAGGATTACATTGAATTGTATTAGCCTATTTGTTCCGATAGTTATTTTATTTTTTTAGAATAAATGAATTTTATACAGGCAATTTGTCAGGCATCTTTTTTTCATTTATTATTCATATATAATAATTCTTTTCACTTTTAAAAAATTTAACTTTTTCCCGTAGAGCCCAAAATTCAAACTTTTTAAAAATTCTTAACTCTTCACACATACGATTTTCAAATAAACTGGGTTTCTAATCAAACACATTTCTCTTTTCTACTTTTCAAAAAATTTCAATCTTCACATGTAAATTTATTGAGTTATTACACGTTTTTCATCCATTATTTACACTCTTTCTTCCCCTCGTAAATCCGGCTAAGTCTCGTTCATTCTCACTATAATTCATGTTTTCTAGTTATGCTTGCTTCCCCATTCAATCGTATATGTTCAGTATACCTTTTGCATCATATTATTTTTTCATATTTATCGTTTTATTTTTTAAGTTTTTCCGTGCTGAAAATCCATAAAAGTCTGGACCCCTCTTCGATTTTCTTAAGTTTTTTCTAACACCTAACTGCGAACTCAGTCTGTTTTTCGCGCACTTGTCCACAGCAATCCCCACTCTCTACCAAAACACCGTACTCAACCATATCTTTCACAAATATCAATTCAAGTAAACCTAACTTTAACTTTTCAATACGTCTCTTGTACTTTAAAAAAGAGAAAAAAAAAATCCACAAACCAGACTTAACTTCTTTCGCAGGAAATTTTGTGGTCGAACACCTAACTCGAACTCAACTTCCATATCTTTATCTTTATTCACAAAACTTGTAAATTTTCAATGACATCGCAAACCAACTTTAACTTTTCAACACCTCTCTTGTACTTTAAAATTGTTTTCCCATCATCCAGACTTGATCTTTCACGCAGGCAAATTAGTAGTAGAACACCTAACTCGAACCCAATTTTTTATTTTATCTTAATTCACAGAACTCGTAAACTTCCATTGGCATCGTAAATCATAGTAGGTCTCTAACTTATTTTTCTCATTTTTATGCTTCTTTAGAAAACTTAGTCTTTACAGCACCTGTTGGACAACCATTTTTGTCACTTTTTGCATTTTATAAAACTTGTTTTTTTTTCTTCTTTCTCAATGTCTTTGTAATTTATAGTTGGTCCTAACTTTTTTTATCATCTTTAAGCTTTTTAGTGAAACTCAGCCGGATTTTTTTTTTTTTTTTTTTTTTTTTTTTTTGTCATCATTGGCACTTTTTCACGAAACAAAAATTTTCAATCTCGACCCCAAATACTTGTGAAACACATAATTTTCTTAATCATAATCCATTCTCTGCAATTTTTCTCTAAAATTCAAAAATTTTTTCAGAGTACGGCACCTGCACTTCGACGGTACTCGGGGACTTCATGCCGTCTTTGACGTCGGGTCCCTGGGAACCGGTGCAGGTGGGAACACCACTTCAAACATTTTCCTTCACAATAATTCCTAAACTACACATATAAAAATCACAAAACTCAGTTTTTTAAACATTTCACAAACCATACTCATACCTCCACTCAAAATAATAAATCTTTCCACATTTTTAAAAATTATTAACTTTCTTCACGCACAGCTCAAAATTCAAATTTTTTAAAATTCTTAACTTCCCACAAATAAACTGGGTTTCTAAGCAAACACATTTTTCTTTCCTACTTTTCATAAAAATTTCAAACCTCACATGTAATTTTAATGAGTTATTTCATGTTTTTCATCCTTTGTTTACATTCTTTCTTCTCCTCGTAAATCCGGCTAAGTCTCGTTTCTTCTCACTTTAAATTATGCTTTCTAGTTACGCTTGTTTCCCCATTCAATCGTATATGTTCAGTATACCTTTTGCATCATATTATTTTTTCATATTTATCGTTTTATTTTCTAAGTTTTTCCGTGCTGAAAATCCATCAAAGTCTGGACCCCTCTTCGATTTTCTTAAGTTTTTTCTAACACCTAACTGCGAACGCAGTCTGTTTTTCGAGAATACCCAACTTTAACTTTTCAGCACTTTTCTTGTACTTTAAATTTTATCCCCCAACCAGACTTAAACTTTTTGGCAGGCAATTTTGTAGCAGAACACCTAACTCGTACCAATTTTCATCTTCTCATCTTTATTCCCAAAACTCGTGAATTCTCATTGACATCGTAAATCATAGTTGGTCTCCTTATTTTTCTCATAATTATATGCTTTTTAAATTTAGTTATTTCAGCACCAGTTGGACAAAGACATTTTTTTGTCACTTTTTGTTTTTAATAAAACTTGAATATTGTCAATGTCTTTGCATTTACTGTAGATCTTTAACTTATTTTTATCATTTTTAAGCTTTTTTAATGGAACTTTGCCGGATTTTTGCCGTTTTTTCCACTTTTTCATCAAAGCAAAAATTTTCAATCTCGACCCTACAACTCGTCAAACACATAATTATCTAAATTATAATCCATTCCCTGCAATATTTTTCTAAAACTCAATTTTTTCAGAGTACGGCACCTGCACTTCGACGGTACTCGGGGACTTTATGCCGTCATTGACGTCAGGTCCCGAGGAATCGGTACAGGTGGGAACATCTCTCCAAACACTTAACTTAGCAATAATTCCTGAACTATACATACAATAATCACAAAAATCAGTTTTTAGTCTTTCCTCCACTCAAAATAATAATTCTTTTCACATTTTAAATGCTTAACTTTTTAACACATAGCTCGAAACTCAAGAGAAAGAAGGGAATAAAGAGAAAGAGGGTAGGAAAAAAGAGGTTTTTTTTTTAGAGAAAAGTTTAAAGAAAGTTTTTTAATCGTAACTTTCCACTCATACGATTATCAAATAAACTGGATTCCTAATCAAACACAATTTTCTCTTCTACTTTTCAAAATTTAAAACTTTACATGTAAATTTATTGAGTTATTTCGAGTTTTTCATCCAATGTCTACACTCTTTCTTCCCCTCGCAAATCCGGCTAAGACAAGTACTTCACACAAAAATCAACTTTCATGTTATACCTGCTTCCCCACCCAATCATTTTTGTACACTTTCAGTTTGGCATTGTTTTTAACTTGCCACTAATTATCTATGTTTCTAAAATCTCCTTATTTAGACTTAAACTTTTCTGCAGGAAATTTGAGATCAGCATCTAACTCGTTCCCAACTTTCATCTTTCCATTTTTATTGTGCACAAATCTATTCTTACCCCTTTCACCAGTTACTTTAGTTTCGTCTTTAGTATTTTGTTCTCCCTCTCCCCAGCCTGGTCCGGTGTCCCTCTCCAGCCCGGCCCCAGTCTAGCTAGCGTCGGCCACAGTTCTGGCTCCGCCTCCTTTCTTCATTTATATTTTCTTCGCTGCCTCACTTAAAGTTCCCCTTCCCTACTTTCCCGCCTCACCTGGAAAGCTCAAAGCTGCCACTCATCTAGTCCATTTCCCCCCCCCCTTGCTTTGCATGGCAAACATCCCCTCTACTCTCTCCTAATTTACAGAAACGTGCTACACAATGGTCGAGACATGGTGGCCTGGAAGAAGCAAATGTCGCTAGTGCCCAAAGGTCTGCCAGTTTTGTTATTTTCTCTCTCAAACGTTATAATATTCTTAGTTAGTATTTTCCATAACTTCAGCCATGAGTAAAGTTGACGAGGCAGCAAAATCGGAAGAAGTGGTATTTTTGCACCCCGAACAATCTCTTAGTCGAGCAGCTAGTAATTGCTCTTTGGCCTCTAACCCAGAACATGCACACACAATAGCCGGCGTCACCAAACACTCCAGACAAATCATCTTCAAGATCGTAAAAAGACTAAACGAGAACTACCTTCCAGACCCCAAAATGATCCCAACGCTCAAGACAAATCTCAAAATCATAGACGAAATTGACACAACCACACAACAAGAAATGGAAGAAATCACACGTAAAAACGCGAAGCTCAGTGCAAGAATCCACCACTTGGAAGAGCAACTACATGAAGCCAGAAACAATTATCAACAGTTACTCCACAAATTCCCCGACACCACAGCCATCATCGACGCCATAAACACAGCAGTCAACAAAAGACCATCAACACAAGAGTGCCTGGCAGACGACATAGATGCAACATCGGAATCCCACCAAGACAAAGATTCATCACCTCCATACAGCCAAGTTGCACAGAAGCCACGCAGGAAAAAACTCCCCAACCACAGCACAAGAAATACATTAATAATCAAGGGAGTACATGACATCAGCGCCAAAGATATAGACACAACACTTCAGAAAACATCATACACAGCCCCAATTCACCCCAACAAGATCACACGCAAGAGAAACCAAATCGAAATAGAATGCAAAACCAATAACGACATAAAAATACTACAAAACGACATCCAGCAACACAGACAACTCAACAAGACACTCAGCGTAGTACGCAAGTCACTCCCACAACAGAAAATGATCTTCTTAGACATCAACACCACAATAACAGAAGAAAAACTGAAGAAAGCAATTACAGCACACTACGAGATCACAACACAGGAAATAACAGTCCTAAAGGAGCTCCCCAACAGAAGAGACGAGACTACCAAAGACGTGATCCTGCTTCTACCGAAAACCTTGGGACACTCCATCATTACAGACGGGGGGCTCACTATAGGACTTAACACTCACAAGCTCCGGCCACACACCACAGTACCCCGATGACGTAAATGCCAGGCACTAACACACGTAGAAAAGCATTGCCCGAGCGTCGCACAGTTTTGCGTCAACTGTGGAGAAGAACATGCCAACCCCAACTGCGCAAAGTCTCCCAGTTGCGTAAACTGCAAATTCTACAATGAAGAACAAGGGGCACATTTCAACACCAAACACCAGGCGTCGGACTCATCCTGCCCCACATACAGGGAAAAATATGAAACCCTCAGAAGACGTCTGGATGAGGAATTTTCCGCAGTATCACCAACACCACCCACACTGAGAAACCCAACATACCAACAACAGCCACAGCCACAGCCACCACTACGCCAAGACAGAAACACATCATCACGACCACAAGAACGCAGCACCTCGAGACCCCCACCAGAGGGAATCCTCCCACTGCAGACTCAACACCAGGATGAATGGAGTAACTTTTGGTTCCCCGAATTCCATCCGTACTCCCGCTCGCCCAATCTTCCAAACCCCTTCAGGCCACCAATGGATCAGCTGAGCGGTTCCCGCAACTCACGGTAAACAAATTAAAACTTAATCCAGTAAGTGAAATCTTATTGCTTATTATCTTTAGCTTGTTAGTTAATTTATTTTTATTATCTGTGCAATGTCTTCTCCGTCCCCCTCCAATCCAGAGGATCCCCCCCCCTTTCGGCCACATCAAAATTCTACAAATCAACCTTAACCACTGCAAAGTGGCAAATGCGGCCCTTAAGGCGCATCTAATCGATAATAAAATAGATATAGCCCTGCTACAGGACGCATACTGCGGGCCGGATGGCACTCTTGGGGACATACCCACATCTTGGGCTATCTTCTCACCCAAAGCAAAGAGTGCACATCTAGTAATCCAGAACACATCACTACAATACTCACATCTCTACACAGGCATGCACTGTGCATTTGTCACAATTACTGCAAAGGAGGGCAAACTAATTGTTGGTTCCACCTATGCAGCACCCAAAACAAACTTTGAAGATTCCCTCGAGGAGTGGAGCTCACTTATCACGCAAAGGCTATTCTTTATCTGCGGAGGTGATTTCAACGCTAGCTCCACCTTATGGGGTTACGATCATGAAAGCCTTCGTGGGGATACCCTTATTGAACATCTGACAATCCATAAACTATCCCTAGTTAACATAGACAACACATCACACACCTTTGTCAAAACAAACATCAGAGGTGAGATAATAGCTCAGGGCTTCCCTGATCACACCTTGGTAATTCCAAAGCACTCCAAAAAATCAGACATTGGAGTGTTTCAGATGTTCACACCGCCTCGGATCACAAATACATAGAATTTGGCTTCGAAATTACACCACTCTATACAACACAGCGTAGATTTAACACAACCCGAGGTAACTTCAAAAAATTTACCCACATTATCAAAACACAAAAATCACTCCTCACCAGTCAGATAAAGGACGTTTCAAACACAGCACAACTTAACGAATTTACATCCACACTAATCAAAACCATGCAAACAGCAGCGCGAGCGTCCTTTAGACTCAAAAACACTCGAAGAACAACTATTTTTTTCTTTCTGGACATCCGACCTCAAAACGAAAAGAAACCATCTCACGGCACTTCGTAAAAAACTTAAAGCACTGCGCAACACAGACCAAGACACCGAATACTTCCGCGATCTAAGTGCCAAAAACAAACACCTTTCTGCAAAATACAAACGCAGTGTTCTGGATGCACGAACAACGGCCTGGAGGAACTTCTGCAGCAACCAAACAGATCCTTTCGGCACAGCACAAAAATTTTTCTCAGGCAAGTACTTCACGCCTGACGAAATAAAGCTCGAACTGCCGCCTAGCAGATCATCCAGACAGCATAATATGGAGCACCTCACGACAACCCTTTTCGGCCCATCTCAATATCCAAACATAGATAACTCAGACCTACGTTTCGACTCACCTCCAGATAAACCCTTTTCAAAATCTGAAATAGCAAATGCACTCAAAACATTAAATGACAAAAAAGCCCCGGTCCCAGACTGTGTGGATTTCAAAATCCTAAAACTCACGCACAAAAATATACCCGGTGTTTTCACCAGTTGGGCCAACCTGTGCCTTAAGCACAATTACTTCCCGCTCACTTTGAGACAGGGCGAAGTGGTATACTTCCTCAAACAAGGAAAGGATGCCTCTGAACCCACATCATACCGTCCGATTTGTTTGCTTCCAACTCTAGGAAAACTCCTGGAGAAACTAGTAGTCATCAGACTAGTTCACTTCCTGGAAAGCAACAATCTACTCCACCACAGGCAGTATGGATTCAGAGAGGGTCGGTCATGTGACAAGGCCCTATTTGATATCCTTTCTACATGCACAAAAAGCATAGAGGAAGGCAACTATACCTCGCTCGTCTCCCTCGATATCAAAGGTGCTTTTGATAATGCGTAGCGGCGGGACATTTTGTTACAACTAATAGAGATTCACTGCCCGGGCAACATAGCGGGAGTCATCGCGTCTTATCTAAGCAATAGGAGAATATTTATAAACTGGGGCTCTGGGTCCTCAGTACACCAATTGCAGAAGGGTTGACCTCAGGGCTCTTGCCTTGGACCAATCCTTTGGCTAATTATTGCAAATATATTTTTAGTAGAGTTAGAAAAATTGGGATTCGTCCTGTATGCCTTCGCCGATGACTTCAGCTTTGTACTCTCGGGCCGCAGGCGTTTGGACCTGGAAAACTCGGCAGCTCGAGCTCTCCCGGTCTTTTCTCAACTTTTGGAACGTCACCACCTCCAGCTCTCTACAGACAAAACACAATCCCTAACATTCGCAAAACCCAAGAAGCTTAAGCGCAAACCCATAATGAGAATTTATGGGAAAAGCGTTTCACATGTCACACACCTTAAATTACTAGGAATCGTCATAGACGAACACTGGAGCTGGACGGAACACATCAACACCCTCAAGACAAAACTAACTAAGTATCAACACAATGCACGCACATTAACTTCTAAGTCTTGGGGAATTAAACCTGCAATGTTAAAAATCTGGTACCACGCAATCATAGAACGGATCCTCTTTTACTGCGTGGGCGTCTGGGGAGGAAATCTCACCAAGGCAGTCAAAGAAAAGTTGGTTTCGATCCAAAGGATGTTCTTGCTGCAAATGGTGAGAGGGTATAGGACAATCTCAACGGACGCACTCACAGTACTAACGGGGATCCCTCCAATCCTAATATCACTAGAATACGAGCACCAGAAAAACAGAATCCAACACCTAGAATATGAACCAACTACTATGCTACACTTCCCAAAAACAATAATACAGAGAAATGTCCCAAGTTGGCACCTGCACCCCGCGGAGGAGACATCACAATTACAGGTATGCATCGCCAAGAACAGTCACAGACCCTCGCAGGATCCAACCATCTACACTGATGGGTCGCGCACTGAAACCGGCGTGGCCGCAGCCTTCTGCGCCATGGTAAATGGAGTGCCGACCTATGAGTGGGCCTCCAGAATTGGAGACGATAACTCAGTATATCAAGCTGAACTGTTTGCAATTCTAAAGGCTTTGGAATGGATTGCTGCCTCCCCCACGCAGGAAAATTTTTAAATTTTCAGTGATAGTCTTTCTGGACTTCAAGCAATTTTTGCCCTACGGACAAAACACCCTCTCATACTGGAAATTAAAATTAAACTTCACCAACTGTACAAAAAAGTTACCCTTGGCCACGTCACTGCATACATTGGTATCGCAGGCAATGAGCTGGCGGACAACCTTGCAAAAGAAGCCACCAAACGCCAATCAATAGACTTCTCTCTTCCGGTACCCCCATATTTTATTCTCAGAAAACTCAAATTTAAATACTCCCCAACTGGCAAATCTACTGGGACACCTCCACAAAAGGTAGACACACTTACCACCTAATTCCAAAAGTTTCCAGAGAACTACTTAACCTCACTCCTTATACAAGTGCTTTCTTATCCGGGCATAGTCCGTTTAAAAATTACCTCTTCAAATTTAAAATTTCACGAACCAATGTGTGCGAGTGCGGCGATAGTGGTACCCCCATGCATTATTACTTCTCCTGCCCACTGACTGTTGCTTGGCATCTTAGGCCTGCTCCTTCTAACCCACCTCCTTCTTGGCTGCTGAACATAATTACGCGTCCCATCTTAACTCATAAACTTTCAGAAATTTACAAATTACTAACACACCTATCTAACATAACTTAATCATTCAAAGCAGTTTTCTTTCTCCATAAATTAATAATAATAACTCGCTTATTTTAGTCCTTAACGTAATCATTCTATCATTTTTTATCTGCTTAGCTTTCTCTATTTAGCTGTTTTGCAGCTTAATTGTTTCTCTCATCCGCAAATAATGTTCTCTTCCTAGCAGGGGCTGAGTCCCCATTAATAAATTTATTTTTATCGGGAACCGCAAGTTTGGTCAGCAAGCAACGTATCGTTACATCTAACACGAAGTGCATCCAGCCTCCATCCAGTGTGAGGGTTCCAGCGCAATTGTGTGGCGCTCCTTGTCGCGTGGGAATCTCACACTGGCACGTCCACATCTCAAGTGCCGTCATTTACGAACTGTACAATTGGTACAGTCTTACCTAAGAACTGCACCTTTCTACTAAATTAGTGGACTGTACAACTAGTGCAGGCGCACCTGTGGACCTCATCTACCCTGTCTGTCGCTCCTTGTCGCGTAGGAACGCTGGTTCCAGCGACAGACCCTGTATTAAATTATAATTTTTTTTTTTTTTTTTGTATGTCATTAGTTCCTGCCACCTGTCGCGTGGGGCTTTGCCCGGCAGGACCAGCCATTGGCGAAGCTTGTACTGCCACGTTTAATCCCTGCGTGCCGGGGAGCTATCCGGGGAAGACATTAAACGCTCAACGGCTGGGTTCTCCCTCAGCCGAGTGGTCTTCCTCAGGCATTAAAATATTAAAATATTCATATATGAGGACATATTTGACATTCGTTGTTGAATTATTAGTTGTTTTTTGTCTAGCTGGCAACTTTTGCCAGTGGGTAACAACATAGTCAAATAGGTGATTGGTTACAAACTTGAAAAATTGCTGGGCAAAACAAATTTAGTAAGTAGACATTTCGCAGAACATAAAGACTAAATTTAATACTTGAGAGTTTCAAATAAGTAGTAAAATGGATTTTTGTTTTTTTTTATTCGCTGTGTTTGTAACATAGGTGCAAATACTGGATTTGAATTTTATATTTATTTTATTTTCTGAACAGTCCTAATTGAAAATAGTAATATTCTACTTACTTTTTTTCTAACACTAAATAAGACAAATTATATGTTTCAAAGTAATTGGTACGAAACCTGAAAATATACGTTACTGAGATTCGTTGTTAAAACGTTAAAAGAGTAAGGGGATTTAAGTATCGCATTTTGTTGAAATCGACATTTAAAACAACTTGAAACGGCCATTAGCAAGATAATGCAAATGATATAGCAACAGCTATTTTAATTTACAGGTCTTACTCATTGCAGTACATGATGAAAATTAATTGAATCTTAGTCCAAAACATTTAGTACAATGATTCAGCTTTATGAATGAAAGTGCATGTCTGCATTAAAATATGAGGTCGTTTTCTTCAATAGAAGCATTTCATCTTTAAAAAATCAGGATTATTTTTTATATATACATTACTGTTTATTTCATAATGTAAAATATTCAGAAAGTTGAATGGTGAACCTGCTGTGTAACTTTTAGATTTAGCTAGAGTTGTAAAGAACCAGTTTATTTCCGGGTTTATTTCCAATAGACCCGGTTTATTCCCAGGTTTATACCCAAAAGACCTGGTTTATTCCTAAAAAACCCGGTTTATTCCCAGGTTTAAACCGGGTTTTTTTTAGCCTTTGCAACTCTAGATTTAGCCTATATACTACTGTGAACTAAAAGTACTCTAATCCTTAAATGAACTCTCAAAAATATAAAAATGCGAAAGTACTAAACCTAAATAAAACTCTAAAACTAAATTAATTATAGAAGGCTGGCTGCTCAAACGATATAAAAAAAAGGCTGTGATGTCGAACACTAATGTCGCTGAAAAATAACTGAAACCTCAGAAGACAAGACGACTGGTCTTGCGTTTTTCAATAAAACAGAACTCCACCCAAAACCGTCAATACAGAATTTTAGTCCTTGTTTTATTATCGGCAGATGGACCAGAAAGCAATAATTAGCATAAAACTAAAGCGAAAACAACGAATTACAGATTTGGAGATCTACAAACTCACTTAGGAAAATTAAAGGAAAACGAAGGATTGGTGTCGCTTTCTGAATCACAGGTTACCTTCCGATAAAATGCGCTGATCCATTAAAGATTCCCTTTCTAAGAGAGTAGCTAGTTCTCTATCACTGTAAAAAATGACGAATGTTTCTGAATCTACGAAAATATAATATAATAACGAATAAATTTATAATATAAACTCATCCCTGCTAATCATGATTCTGAACAGTGTTTCTTTCACTTTAGAAACCTCAGACATAAGTGGCATTTCGAGATTTAAAGAATCATTCAGAAAAATCAAATTTTTCTAGCTGCCCGTAATTTTCGGAAACGTTTACGAGTATCTTTTAAAATGTATTAATCAGTTTTCTTATGCCGAAATATAGTTTTTTCCGTTGCTATACCTTCGCAAGTAAACATTTTCATGTTCAACAAATATGTTTAACAGACAAACATGCAAAATTAACAGCGTTAACATTAACATTAAAATGGAGATTATTTTTTTTTACTGTTTCACGTATAAATTAACTTATGCAGCTGAAAACGATTACTTGAGAATGGATGACATTCGATAAATAGGTATTCCGGGCTGAGGACACTCATTAATACACTATAAAAACCATTCGGAAACATTTCTGAAAAATGCGGACAGCTAGAGAAATTTTGTTTTTATAAAAAAAAATTTTAATTTTGGAAATGTATTGCTTTCTGGGGATTCAAAAGACAATGAAACAGGCTTTTCGGAATTTCGGATAACTCAAAAGATTATATTATATTTTCGTTCGTGGTTATAGTATATTTTCATAGAATAAGAAACATTGATCATTTTTTACAGTGTACTGGCTTAACATTGTGCGAATTCAAAAACCGAATAACTCTGTATAATTTGCATTTAGCGTTATTTTTTATTGTTGTTGAAAATTTTAAATATGCCAAGTAACTTCAACTTAAAAAAAACACTTGTTACTTTCCGATAAAAGGCAACATTCGTCTAGTACTGAGACAAGAAGTGGATTTGTAGTTTTTTGTGGCATAATTTATACGTACTATTTGCATTCGGACACATTTACCTGTTTGGAATTATAAAGCATACAGCATATATTTTCATTTAAAACAAACATATATTTATATTTGTATGGCACTAGTGAGAATTTTAATCAACATAGTATTATTTATTTTTTTTATGAATTTCTGTTGTTGACATAAATGAACTATTCATTTTTGGACGGTTAAAACTAGTTGCTATTTTAATCTCTTGTTCATTACTTCTTACATCATTGAATAATAATAATAATAACGCACTTTTGATTTATGTTTGTCTGAAAAATATAGCTCCGTTCGTGATTTTTGATGATACTAATTTCAAAGCATGATTTATTCCAGACTATCTCAACAATGAACACATGTTTGCTAAAAAAAATGCAAAGTAGTAACTGATTTACCACAATCGGCAATTGATTGGCCAGAACAAACAAAACACTTGTAGTCAGTTTAGCGTTAAGAAAAGATTATTCCTAAGGTTCCGAACTTTGGCGCTAAGCTAAAATCTATAAACTAAAATAAAATTTTCATTAAACATTAGACTACAAAATTTTAACAAAGAATATGGAAGCAAAGTTTTATATATTTTTTAATTAATTTACGCCAGCGCTGTTGGGGCACACTTTTAATAAATTTTAAAGCGTCATTATATACTCTCCACTATTAGCTTTTTATAGAAAATAAGTAAAATTGAAAATATATTTTAATACATGCTTTCCTTTGAAAAAGTATATTAACTTAATAACAATACGCATACATATAAGTTTATGTCAAATTATACTCTCCTGAACACTGCTGAATAACATCTGAAAGTTTCTTTCTCACTTGTAGAATGATATTTTCCGTTCTATGTTATTTGTACTCAAAATAAGATGACAGGGTGATGTTTTTATCTCATTCAAATGAAAATCTATGAATAATATCGCGGTTCTTAAATATGGAAGCAAAGTTTTATATATTTTTAATTACTTTACGCTTGCGCTGTTCGGGGCACACTTTCAATAAATTTTAAAGCGTCATTATATACTCTCCACTATTAGCTTTCTATAGAAAATAAGTAAAATTGAAAATATATTTTAATACATGCTTTCCTTTGAAAAAGTATATTAACTTAATAACAATACGCATACATATAAGTTTATGTCAAATTATACTCTCCTGAACACTGCTGAATAACTTCTGAAAGCTTCTTTCTCACTTGTAGAATGATATTCTCCGTTCTATATTATTTGTACTCAAAATAAGATGACAGTGTGATGTTTTTATCTCATTCAAATGAAAATCTATGAATAATATCGCGGTTTTTAAATATGGAAGCAAAGTTTTATATTTTTTTAATTACTTTATGCCAGCGCTGTTCGGGCACCCTTTCAAAAAATTTTAAAGCACCGTTGATATACTCTCCGCTATTAGCTTTTTATAGAAAATAAGTAAAATTGAAAATATATTTTAATACATGCTTTCCTTTGAAAAAGTATATTAACTTAATAACAATACGCATACATATAAGTTTATGTCAAATTATACTCTCCTGAACACTGCTGAATAACTTCTGAAAGCTTCTTTCTCACTTGTAGAATGATATTCTCCGTTCTATATTATTTGTACTCAAAATAAGATGATAGTGTGATGTTTTTATCTCATTCAAATGAAAATCTATGAATAATATCGCGGTTTTTAAATATGGAAGCAAAGTTTTATATTTTTTTAATTACTTTACGCCACCGCTGTTCGGGGCACACTTTCAATAAATTTTAAAGCGTCATTATATACTCTCCACTATTAGCTTTTTATAGAAAATAAGTAAAATTGAAAATATATTTTAATACATGCTTTCCTTTGAAAAAGTATATTAACTTAATAACAATACGCATACATATAAGTTGATGTCAAATTATACTCTCCTGAACACTGCTGAATAACTTCTGAAAGCTTCTTTCTCACTTGTAGAATGATATTCTCCGTTCTATATTATTTGTACTCAAAATAAGATGATAGTGTGATGTTTTTATCTCATTCAAATGAAAATCTATGAATAATATCGCGGTTTTTAAATATTTAAGCAAAGTTTTATATTTTTTTAATTACTTTATGCCAGCGCTGTTCGGGGCACCCTTTCAAAAAATTTTAAAGCACCATTGATATACTCTCCGCTATTAGCTTTTTATAGAAAATAAGTAAAATTGAAAATATATTTTAATACATGCCTTCCTTTGAAAAAGTATATTAAGTTAATAACAATACGCATACATATAAGTTGATGTCAAATTATACTCTCCTGAACACTGCTGAAAACTTCTGAAAGCTTCTTTCTCACTTGTAGAAAGATATTCTCCGTTCTATATTATTTGTACTCAAAATAAGATGACAGTGTGTTGTTTTTATCTCATTCAAATGAAATTCTATCAATAATATCGCGGTTTTTAAATCTTGTTATTCTGTAATTCCAGATTTCCGATTATATTTAAATTATTTAATTAAATTGTTTCGAATCTTCTAAGTTCAAAATATTTTTTAATTGTTTCATATTACAATGCATGTAGTTATAGCTCGGATGAATCAAACTAACACTGCAGTTCGCAGCCATGTAAAACAAATAAGAACGAATGTCAGTCAGTTATCGTCCGGGAAGCTCAGTAGGAAGACCATTGGCACGGCAAGCCAAGGTGCCCAAATTCGAATCCTGGCCTGGACATTTTTAGCTCTGTTGGAATAAACATCTACAATGATACTATAACCTTGAATATGAATTTATTGTTACATCTACATTTTTATATAAAAAAAATTACTCTGTGGAAAGTGGTTGTTATACAATAAAAAAAAAAGTAGGGTAGACCGGGGGCACGTTTACGCAGTGCACTTTTTCCGAAACGAGTTATAACTGGCGCGCCACCAGTCATGACAGATTGATGCTGCTCCCTAGCGGGTATTCTCACAAGATTTTGAGCGTCAGTCGAGCTTTGGTCTAGCATGCGGAAAGGATAACATGTTTTCTGTCAAGGTGAGTAAATTTTGTGTTGAACGTATTGGAACTTATTGTGAACTAATAATACTTAGTTAAGGATAAACAAATATATGAACATTAGCAGAATTTTATCCTTTTCTGAGAACTGTATTTGTATGAACAGAGATGTTATTAATATTCGTTGCACGTTAAAAATAAATCCAAACATGGCGACGGGTCTCGTTTACGCATTGACATCGGGGCACCTTTACGCACGTTCTTACTGTGATTACCAATCCAAACAAGTTGGAAATTGTACGTCAAACGTTACAAACGAGGTGCGTTCGTACGCACGTTTTAGAATTAAATTCATGATATCCCGTGCGTAGAACGGGTTAAACAGCTAGTTAAGTATATATTTTATGACACTGTTCATACAAATATCTTAACTAGTTATATAAATATTCAGGTATATATGTATCAGCTAGTTATATAAATATTCAGATCTTGATGATTTCTAATTCTGTATGAAATGAATTATATCGTCTGCAGATTAATTTCTGTCATAAAATAAGTATCTCGGTCGCTTGACGATTTAACATCCATCGGAAGCTCCTATAACAAAAAAGCACCGATTTAAAAAAAAAAAATCAAATTTCTTAATAAATATTTTTATTAATATCTCCTAAAGTTTTGATTCGATTTTAATAAAATTTGAAATGTCTCGACAAAATTCTGCAAAGATAATATATTTTAAATTGCAAACCATTTGGTTGGGTAGTTTTTGCGTTGTTATATGCGGACAGACAGACAGACAGACGGACGGACAGACGGACGGAACAAACGACGACTATAGGTGCTACGTATTTATATAATTACGAACGCACCTAAAAAGGACAAGACTGGGTTCAATGTCTTAGATGCAAAAGGTGGTCCCATGACAAGTGTGCAAAAGGAAATGCTTTGTTTTTTGTTTGTAAAAACTGTAACAGTGATGATGAAGATGACTAAATAGTTTATGTTTTTAACTAGCAATAAGCCAGTTTTCAGATAATTCTCTTTAATTTTTTGTTTGTTTTTAAACAGTGTTTTAAGTTATAAATAAAACATCTCAATTTAATTAAATATTTATTTCACTTACTCTTTGGTATGACTTAGAATATGCGTAAACGTTCCCGGGGCAAGTTTACGCAGATGATTTGAACCTAAAATATTTTTTTTTTTTTTACGGTTAAAAACACAAATACGGCAACAAATGAATACACAAATTTTGACTTTATTAACTGTTTTATAAAACCACAATGTCTAAAATGTCCTAGTTTAAAACATAAAAATTAGAAAATTCATTGAAAAAAAAATCCGCGTAAATGTGCCCCGGTCTACCCTACTTTATTTAAAGTATATAAATTTCCTATTGCTAAACGAGGTAGAATCAGAATAAAAATGGAAAACAAAACCAAAAAAATACATAAATAATCAAAAAATTAAAACAACAACAACAAAATTAACTAAAGAGACTGATTACAAAAAGTACTCAAAACCGACCATATTTTAACGGAGAAAAAAATTAGACTTGACATGAATTGCAAATGCAATACATTTTTTCGCTGAATTATCGCCCCAGGACGTTTCGAACAAAATCCTTTTTCAGTAATCACTTTCATTTTTTTATGTAATGAAATGAATGACAAGTTTTATTATGTCAAGAATACTTTACTGCTCAGTACATAAGATTCAAATTAAACACTTATTTATATTTTTAATAAAATTACATTTTTTAAAACCTTTGTTGAAAAAAGAAATTAAAATCCTGACATCATTTAACATGTTTAAATACCAAATATATAAATAAAGAATCAAGGAAAAAAATTTTAAAAATAAATTTTGAAGTAAACAATGCCCTATTCAATTCTAAGTCTGAACATATAACCACTAAATTTTCTGTAGCAAACTATAGTTTTTTTTTCCCCTTAGAATAACTAATAATTTTTAACAACATAATGGTAATCAATGTTCAATATTTTCAAATTTTAAATATTATACGATATAATCACATTTACACATCAAGATTTCTCAAAATATGTCTTATTTCGTATACAGATTTTATAATAATTGATTTTACATAAAAACTATTTTTTCTGATATTCAGCTTTTATGCAAAAAACTAATAACATAAACAAAAAATCCTTTAAGTAAGGGCATGCTTGTTATACATGAAAAATATATAATGAAATATACTCTTATTATATAATGTACGTGTAATCACTCAGGTAAGATATTTATTATCTGTTTCCGATAATTAAGAAACGGAAAAGAACTATTTCGATTGTTTTTTAGAGGATACGCTAATTCTTTTATCTAATCAATATGGTATCTTAATGACTTTCCACATGTTGGAATAAATATTAAGAAATGATATTTTATGTATATGTTTTTTTAACCCCTTCAGGGGCAAAGTACTCTTGTAGCTAAAATATTGAAATGATTGATTGACACCAGGATTCACGATCGAAATTATTTTAAAATAAGTAAAAGCTTTTACTCATGTACCTTATAAATTCAAAATTTGATTATAAAATTCTGGTGTCATTGTGGCATTTTGGGATTAAAATTAAGTGGTATATATAATATACCGGTACCCTTCAAGGGGTTAATACATATACACGCTTTTATTTTTCTAACATCCTAAAATGAATTTATAAAAAAAATCAGATTAAAAAATGCAATATTTAATATAAATTTTTAGTTTTTGTAAATACTTTTCAATTTTAAAAATTAATCACAGTTAGAAAGATATTCTATTTTTTTATAATATTTGAAAAAATTAAATGCTTTATTCTAAACATTTTTATGCATTAACTTTACAAAAATGTCAAAAGAACTGATAGAATTACTTTCCAGAAGATTCTTTAAACCTTTTATCTAATGAAATATCTTACTTTCTACGATATGGTGCAAGAAATAAATAAGTGTATAAAGCTAGATTTATGAACAGGTACATACATATTTTAAAACGATAATGTGCTGTCATTTGTGAACAATTACAAGGAACCTACTAGGAAATTTTGGAGGTTGTTGAAAATATCTCAAAAATATGAAATACAACAGTTACAAAAATGTAGATCAAACTTTTTCACTGAAAACCGTTTGTCACCATTATTTAAGAAAAAACACCCCGTTTTATTAAATTGCTAAATTTTTGTCACTAAACAAAGCATATTCTTTCACATATATTCTTAGTTCTGCAGGCCGCACGTAGCAGATTGGACAAATTTAGACCATCCTCGATTTAGTATGAAAGGAATTCGGGAAATGTTAAATTAAAAAAATTATAAAAATCCAGACATGTGATTTTTTTTTTTCGTTTTTTAATTTTCGTTTTTTTTTTAATTTCACTTCCTTGTACAATATTATAAATTACGGTTTCCACTAGTGCTCCCGATGCGATACGTATAACAGTTATACGTTTAACCGATATACGTATATACGTATAATACGTATTTAACAAATACGTATACCCTAAAATATACGTTTAAACGTATCCATATACGTATTAGCGTATATCGGTTAAACGTATAATTTAAGTATACGAAAGATTCAATTATACGTATATTTTTAATACGTATTTACTTTTAATACCAATGGACCTCATCAGTATTACGTCACAAAACGGGAAAAAAGCTGGAAATCGGTGGTATTAGCGAAATAATTTGCATAATATGTTTCATACATAGGGTATTCTTATTTTTCCCTATAAACGATTATTATAAGCATATAACAAAAGAAAACGCTTTGAGAAAAGAATAAGAATAGATACGTTTCAGATTTATTGTCACTTCTTGTTAAGTAAGTTTTTTTTTCTTTTCTTATTTTTTGAAAATTCTTTATTTGTGAGTGCGTGTACTTAAGATTGTGACCGGGTTCAAATGTTATTCTTTCGACTGGGCTAATGTTTTCCACTCTGTGTTAATATGTATAACAAAAGTTCATTTTTTTAATCATGACACTCATGGCATTTTCTATACAAGGTGTATGGACATTACGTTTAAGATTTTTTGTTAATTTTGACAATTTTTTTTTTTTTTTTTTTTTTTTTTTTTTTTGTGAAGTACTTATAAATTTTGATTTCTAATAGCCAGACAAATAATCGTCAATGCAGATTTTAGAACGCAATCACACATGAATAAAATGACTTGCCTTCTCATTTCTTTTTTAATGAAGGGGGTATTTTCAAAATATTTTAACACGTTGACTATCGGGTTAAAATTAACGGAATTTTATTTTATTCAGAAATTACGAATTCATACCTGAAAATCCTAATAGCAATATTTGTTTTATTTAATGACTGCCATTCCGTTTAGATAAAATAAAAAACTTCTTCCGAAATTTCCGGTATTATTTCGTAGTTTTGGATTAAAAGTGGAATGTCAAATCAGTGACCAAGTGACGACGTCACGTATACGTCCTTGTTTGCGAACGTGTTAAATAGAGAAAAACAAATATTCTTAAATACAATAAAAGTATGATTGCGAAACTTCCCAGGAAATGGATTGGTCAGTGTCACTTTAAGATAAAAAGTCAATGCATGCCCGTGTTCTGTGGCCACATTAAAAAAAAAAATACACCATAAATCTAAAGAAGTTGTGTGTGGGGGTGTTACAGACATGCGGAAGTTAGCTTCGGAGCTACCCACTACCCATAGTAAAACATTTCATAAGTAATAGCTTAGATTTAAGAAAGAAAAAAAAATCTATCAGTCTTAACTGAGGGGGAAAAGTTTCGATTTTTAATTGTTTTTTGGAATACCTTTAACGCAAGGCAGGTAAATTAGGGGCTTTCTTGGATCTTTGAACAAGTAATCATGAGGGTCCACGTAAACCACGAGAATGTGGGCCTCAGCGGGTGTTTCGCAATTTCTGTGATCCACAGACCCGGTAGGTGTCATTTCCCTTCACGTCTGGCATGAGGGTTTCGGTTTTTCTGACGTCACTGGCGATGCTAAGGACGATTCTTCCAAAGCGAAAGAACCTTTTTTTCTGATTTTAAAATAGTATTTATGCTAAAAAATCGTTTCTTTGGTCATAGGAGAGCATATTTCTTCAAAATAAAACATTTTTCATTAGGCACAAAGTAATTTTTTTTTCTAGGAATAAAGCGGTTTAGAGGAGATTTTTTTTTTCCTTAAAATTAAATAATCGTGTATATTTTTTGCTAATATGGGAGTTTTTATTCTCTGTTATCTTTGGTCGATCTTTGAAACGGACAGGGATGCAATGTTAACAATTATTTTCATTTCCTTTGACAGCCAGGGCAGTTTTCCCTCACACGAAGCTTTAATTCCTTCTCGGAAAGAGAGATTTCCGGTCACATTTCCTAAATACGTGGCAACAATTTTCCAGCTTTTGTTAATGTTTTTGGTCTTATCTCTTTAAAATAATGTATTCTTTGCATTGATTTTGCTGAAAATGCATAGTACTTGTGCTATTGCAACATGTACTAATCGTTTGGATAAATCGCAAAATGTTCTATATAAGAAATCTGATATAAAAAAATGATGGATCATTGCATCCAAAGGAATAGATAATAGCTTTAGAAAAACCATGCATCAAGCATAGATTATGTAACACTTTCAAACTTTTCAAAAATATATCTTTACTGTTTAATTAGGTTTAATATCTGATATCCAAGTGAAAAATTTGTACAAAGGCATAACACATTTAAAATTCCCATTTCAGGAATTACTAACAATATTCGAAAAAATATCGAATTCTTTGTGCAGGCCTGTATGTGATCTATAGATTTGTATATAAACTATGCATACAAATTACTAATAATATTGCTAATACTATACATAAAGCGGCATAAATTGCTAAAATTTAGTTCAGTTAAGGAAAGCATATCACAGTTGAAAATTCACCTTCAGCAATTTCCGTTAATAAACGCAAATGTATTCAAGTATTTTGTGCTGCCTTGTGGATGATCCATAGAATTTATACATAACAAGTAATAGGCAAAAAATTCGTTATATTTAAAAACTTGTATCGCAACTAAATTCATACTTCAAGGAATTATTATTAACTGACAGTACTTTAACTGAATACGTTTGAGTGTTTCTGTAAATGAACGATACATTATATGACAGTAAGCGCCTTTTAGTGACCCTCAGTGATACGTATCAATTTGAATATGTATAAAATATTGAAACATCATTAAAATACGCCGCAAACGACTTTTCCCCATAGACCGTAATGTAGCGGATTCTTTTCAGTGCTCCAATAAAGGAGCTATAAGTGCTATGCATACAATATTCTATAGTAAACCTCTTGTAGTGCACATAAGTTATATTTGTCAATTTTAATATGTTTGAAATAGTTTAACATCATTACAATAAGTCGCAAACAATTTCCCCATAGACCGTAACGTAACGGAATTCTTTGAGTATCCCTGTAGAATAATCTGTAAGTGCTACACACTTCATTTTCAAGACCGAACATGGCATAATAAACCTCAATAAGATATATCAATTGCATAACAATCCGAGTATATTTACGGCAGTTACAGCACAGACAGACAGGACAGACAGACGGCATACAAACAGAAAACTTTTAAACTATGTTAGAAAGTTTTAAAAAGAGATACGCTGCCAAAAAATAAAAAGTGTGGAGTCAATCAACTGTGTATGATCAGTATGTGTATGATCAATCAACTCATGTATTTTATCATTGCATGATAAAACAGTACGAAAAATTGCAAATAATGGAACGCGCATCTAAAATACATCTTCAAAATTCACCCAGTAATGAAATAAAATGCCCGAAATGAAAGCATATTCTGAAGGTATACTTGAAGGTATCTTAATATATTAGTTATTAAAATATTTTTATATAATTTTATCATCATACATCATTAAAATATAAATTAATATAATCCTTTTGGAAGATATTTTATAAAGTATATTATTTTGAATTTCAAATTTAATTTTTCTATATCACATAAATCTTTCGGTTTTAAAAATGCGGCAATTTAAAAATTAAAGTTTCTATTTTTATTTGTATTTTAAATATCTTTTAGGACACTGATGTCTTACTTTAGATTTTATAAGAAATATATATAAATTTATTTGATATTTAATAACATCAATTATCTGAATAGAATCTGAAGAAACAGTAAATTTTAAAATTAAGTTTAGAAAGTTGAAAAGAAATGTAATTTTAAATTTTAAATAGTATTAGGAAATAAAATTTTTGCATAAACGTAAAACTCTCTTTCACGCAATAATTTATCCTTATTTATTTATTTATTTATTTTTTTAAATTATGTATGTGCATTTATGTAGCATTAAAATAATATTTTATATAAATATTTCGGAATTTGTTTATAAAGTACATTACTCTGAATTTCAAATTTTATTTCCATTTAATCGTATAATTATATCTTATGTATATTTTGGTTTTAAAATATTAAATATTCAACCATTTACCTATTAAAGTTTTTACATTATTTGTAATTTAAATCTAATTACACAAAACTCAATCTTGCGTATATGTGGTATGAGGTTGAAATCTAAGTGAATTTTTTAAATCTTTTTTATAGGTTTATATGAAATACATGTCACAATTATAATAATATTACAATTATTATGTATTTCAAATAGAATACTAATCAAATATTATAAATATACTATAATAAAATTATTAACATGATATTAACTGCAATCATACAAACATTATTATTTATAAAAATTACTATTTGCTTGATTTTAAAATGAAAATAAACTTTTCATACTGAGGAGCAAATAAAATGTAATGATAAAAATAGCAAATTTAAAAATTAAATATCGTAGAACTGAAAAGACATAATAGTTTAAATTTTAGATGTGATGTTTGTCCTATGTATAAAAAATATTTAAAAAAAAATTATACTTCTTCACACGAAAATTTGTATTGATACTTTTCAATTAAAAATAGGGCTTTTCTAAACCAAATCAATTGGAAAACTAAATCGAGCTGGCTAAGTGCGTCAAACAGCAAATTGCTCCCTATTGGTTGCAGGATGAAATGGGGCAACCATATGATATAGTAACCTTGCTCAGACTAGCAGGAGAAAAGTATCTTTTTTCACATGAACACCGTTTAATCGTTTATACGTTTAACCGCTGGATCCGTATATACGTTGGACCGTATATAGTGTTTCGTATAATACATATAACCGACTGTGCCGTATGATACGTATAAAAAATCAGCACCCCGTATAATACGTATTATACGTATACACGTATAATCGTATAATAGGGAGCACTAGTTTCCACAGAGTGATATTCTACAACACTGGAAATTTGACTTAAACAAAAAAAAAATCGATTCTGCCAAAAAAAAAAAAAAAAAAAAAAAAAAAAAAAAACGCTACTTAAAAAGAAAAATTATATTTTATAATTTACTATTTTTATTTATAATTTCCTATTTTTAATTTCCTAATATAAATCTGGAAAATGATGATTTACCTTGTATTTTTTTTATGATGCATTAGCTTCATAAAGTAAAAAAATCCATTATGTCATTTATTGTATTTAATATATTTTTTAATAACTTTATTGCAAAATCGTCATACTGTACGTACTGATTTATTGAAAGAACGATTGGTTTCAAATAGCTGACTGAAATAACCCATGCATACAATGTACGCTATCCTTCAGGACCAAAAATACTGCCCTATTTTTTGTTGTAATTAATCATGCATAAATATAGTAATCACATATAAAAGATATCGCTTGAGTCTTTCTCTTTATAATATAAAGACATTTGTTACACATCTAATTTGATAAATTTATATGATACGTTCTCATTTTATAAAAAAATTTCATTAAGTAACATAGATAACTTGATTTAAACATAGTTTTCTTCCATTTACGTAGAATTTTGTGGTTCTTTGTTCTTCTTGGTAAAGAACTTATTTTCTGGCGGATCCATATAAACTTCAACATAATTTTAAAAATTGTCTATATGTAAGTTGTTAGCGACAAAGTACTATTTATTTCATTACGGACTTCTCCATCATCGTCATTAATAATTTTCCCCGAATTCCCAGAGGAGGCTGCGCGCGACCGTCCAAAGGCCCTATGCCCTTTACCTTGACACATTTTAACCAGTGTCCAGACGAAAAATAGAAACGCTACCAGTAATATTTAAAAGCCAGATACGATACGTTTAATGCAGAGACAAGCAGGATGTATTGGGCTCGGGGATAATCTGACGATATCTGAGATCATCGGGTGACCGAAGCGGCTTCGAGTTTTTTACTAGAAATATATATTCCAAAAAATAGGTATGTATACAGATGCCATAATCAATGCTAGCAAAAGCCTGCGGAATTACTCTCGCATTCATAGCTCATACATTCACTTTAAACATAACATTATTTCTATATTTAGAAAGGCGAATATGAAAAATAAATTTACTTCCAAATTAAATTGAGGAAATATTGTAACTCAACTCACTGTCTTTTTATGCCATTAAAAAAAATTGAAACATGCTTTGCTACTATCTCAACAATGAGCATTTATTTTCTATAATTATGCAAAGTACAGGGTGATTATAAAAAAAAACTATCCCGATATATGAGCCCCTAACTGTCATACCGTTCACAGAAACTGAATGAAATTCTGGCCTAAAGTATATTGAGGTATGCGCTCAAGAATCATGTGAAAAACAACAGTTAAATTCTAACAGTTACGGTTACAGTGACAAAATTTCGAAAATTTCAAATTGCAACACCTACTTTTTTTTATTGGAATGTGATCTTCATAGTGAAAAACCATAAAAGCGTTGGAACGGTACCTGTAGCATGAAAATCGCCGGCGCTAGGCAGACTAAGAAGAAAAGTGAAAACAACCAATAAAGGACAGAGAAGCAACAGAAAGTAAAACATTTTATTGTTCAGTGCTATCCAGCATCTGCCGCATGTTAAGTGTCGTCGTGTGTGAAATGGAAAATGTATGAAACAAAATAAAATGTTTTGTTTTCTGTTTCTTCTCTGTCCTTATTGGTAATTTTCATTATTCTTCTTAGTCTGTCTAGCGCCGGCGATTTTCGTGCTACCATATGCCGTTCCAACGGATTTTTATGGATTTTCACTATGAAGATCACATTCCAATAAAAAAAAAAGTAGGTGTTGCCATTTGTAATTTTCGACTTTTTGTCACTGTAACCGTAACTGTTGTTTTTCACATTATTCATAATATTCACATTATTCACATAATTATATTAAGTTAATTTTCTGTAAACAGGTGCAATCGGAAGCGTGTTCAGCATGTCTTCAATGCCCATTAAAATGAATGTGAATGCCCATTAAATGTTAAATAATTTTCAAAATCGGAACAATATTAATAATTGAGGGGGTTAGAATGACAGTGGAGTAAGTCAGTATTTAGTAATTTGTGAAATGAAAGGTTTTATGAAACTTGTCGTATTGACGTTGTATTAAGTGGTTCAAATCGTTTTGCTCTCTAGAGACTCACTAAGTGAACTATGACTTATTTGACTGTCGCACTGATTAGAAATTAATATACGTTCAGTAAAAATATGGTTGTCTAGATTTTTCAAATTTTTGACTTACTCCACTGTCATTCTAACCCCCTCATATAATCACCATTATAATACAGATATTTATTTCAGTTGGTTAGAAAGTTTTAGAATAATCGAAATATTAGAACTGTCTTCACTCTTTATGTCCGAAGTAGGTGTTAGTATTGAAAAATGAAAAGTTTTGTACTATTTTCATATGTAAACGACTCCTCATGCAAAATTTCAGTATAATAATAATTAGTAGATGTTAATTTTAATCGTTTCGTACCAGTTATATTACTATATGACAATTTACAGCAGATTTAGTAGTTTTTTTTTTTTTTTTTTTTTTTTTTTTTTTTTTTTTTTGCCAACTGTACTTTTAATAAATAACAAGATATATAGGGTGTGTCTCTTTTTATTTTCACAATATAAATTATTTAAACAGTTATTTTAAGAGGTATCCGATGTTTGAGCATTTGAGCTATTGGCAAAAATTCTCAAAGGCTGCTCTTCATCATATATAAAATATTTTATGTCAAAATAACTAATTTTAAGTAGTTATGATGCAGAAAATTATACTGTCTCATGGTATTTTATACGGTTTCGTGGTATTGCGTACACCTCGTGATTTCGCTCTTGTACTACTGAAACGTACCTTGTTATGATGTTTTGAAATGTATGAATTATCGTTGTTTTCTATCATTATAAACGAGAAAGCGTTTACTCACATATACATACTTATGTTTGTATTGTTCCTTAGATCTGTGTTTCATCTTTAAAATATTTTTTTTAAACTAATCTAAGTTAAATTTCATTTTGAATCTTTTGTTATAGCTATCTTATCTGGATGTACATTGGTATTTGTTTTTCGTAAGAATTAGTTTTTGCAATTTGCATTTTGATATTTCATATTAATAAAACATTTTAATACGAGGACTTACATAGCGATTGATTTGCCCGGAAATGTATCAATATATATTTCGACTGAAAAATTTCTTAGCAAAATATATTTCATGTACAGCACATAATTGTACGCTAAATTGCTAAGTTATAAGTTATACAATATAATGTTAAAATTCTGGTTAAACATATGTTTTTTTTTTTTTTACTTAGGTTAAATTTCTGGTAGGTTCTAGTGTTAATAATGTATATTTGTATTAACTAAGTAGTAATGTGGTTTCTGCATGATTTATTTCAAATAAAAATTAATAATTTCAGTGATACGAGTTAATTTTCCAGTGTTAAAAAATCTTGTCACATAAACTAAATGTTGTAACCACATGATTAATTTACATAAATTTCCCTTTTTTTTCTGTAGAATTTTACTTTGTTTCTTCGAATTTTTATGCATTTAAAAAATATATAACAAACACTGAACTATTTTCATCAAACAATAAATACTATAATATTTCATTATATGTATTGTTATATTATGGAAGAACAAAATAATATTTAACGATCAAATAGATGCAAATTCTACATTGTTTTAAGTCGATATAATTATATTTACAATAAACGATGAATGGCAGAATTTCTTATGTTATACATAGACATTACCCTTTTTCATATAAAAGCCATATTTGTTACTATTAATGATTTATATTAAAGTAGCAAATAAAACGATTTATCAATTAAATGACAACAAACATATTAACGGATAACAATGGGGAAACTTGTATTCTTTCCTTTATTTTATGTCGTACAGGACAAAACTCAGGTAAGTTATTTGTCATCGGTTTCTAGTAATGGAAAAAAGCGAAAACAACTATTTCAATTGTTTCTCGGAAGAATCTATATATTTTATCTAATGAAATTGCGATCTTAATATCTTTCAAAATGATTTAAGATATATTAATAAAAACATTTCCTTGCTTTTATTTTTTACGAAAAAAATATATGCAAGAATTATTAAGAAAGTCGGTCTTCTTTTATTTTTAATACTAAAAAAAATATATTTTTTCTTTCATTATTCTACTCTATTCAAAATATAAATATATATATATGGCAAAGACATGTAAAGGACGTAAAATTTAATATTAAATTTTTGCTTCGGTGATTATTAACAGACGAATGTGTCCTATACATAAATGCGTACGCAGAAGATTACTCACATTACACTGTGCGTAAATGACAACGCAAGATATAATTGAATCACTATTTTTTTCTGTTTCAACACCATTACATCAGCGTTAATCATGGACAAGTTTTCTATTATAGTGCTCTTATAGATGCAATTTAAACATGTATAACCACATATTCGAAAGCCTATTTATCATATTAATCTGTAAATCTTATCACGTTTGACAAATTTCAATATGAAATCGATATTGTTTGCTTGGAATGCTGTCTTCTATAAAAGAAAGGGAATGTATTCTTAATTATATATGTATTTTTTATTCCATTATGCATTGATCATGTTATTGTTTGTTTCTATTTTTCTAGCTAAATGTCCAATTTTATGTGCAGTTAGCGTCCAAAGAAAAAAGATACGCCCTCTACATTTCCTGTTTCAAAACATCATAAAAAAGGGGAATCGGCACCAATCGATTAGTAATAACACCTACTAATTATTCATATTATAATTTTTTTAGGGGGTCATCTGTATATAAAAATTATAAAAGACTTTACACTTTAAAATACTAACATTTATATTTGTACACACACACACAAACACACACACACACATATATATATATATATATATATATATTTCTACACTCATATTTGAATTTTTGATAAATTTTACCTTGGGATACCAAACGGAAAATTATTCGGACTCGCAGGTTATGAATTATGCAAAGTTTAATGTTTGGAAATCGAAATGTTAAATTTGTTTTTGATCGTTTCAAAAATGATAGCGAAACATTTTTTTTTTTTTTTTTTTTTTTTTTTTTTTTTTTTAACAAACACTGCATAACGGAATGAGCCATAAATTTTAATTCGCATATTTGAAACTTGTAAAAATCAATTTCTGCTAAGCTTCATAGTTTACATCTCATTTATTTTTTCAAAATATAATTTTGCAAATAAGTTTTTTTATTTAATTGTCGAAATAAATAAGAATTGTAACACACGAATTTATAAATATAAATCAATTTATGATAGCTTCAAATATGTAATTATATCCCATTTTGATATCCGAAAGAAAAAAAATGTCCAAATATGATATCAAGTTTTGTATTGCCGTTGTACGTTAAAAGGCAATCTCAATAGTTCAAATATAATTCTCAAATAGTTTCAGTAGTTCAATTAACGTTCTTTGACAATTTTAATATGGGGATGACCCTAAGTTGGCCTTAAAGTCGCATTTGAATGTGATATCTGATGGAGGAAAACTGATTTCGTTTTTAGATTTAGCGGTGACTGAAGCCTAAAAGTCAATTATTTGTGTTTCAGTTCCGAAAATTAGTTTCCAATTTGTAGACAAATGTTACTGATATCCGAAAAATATTTTTCAATGCATTCCTATTTTTATAAAAGAGTGAGACATAAAGACATGAAATTTACATTTTCTCAGCTCCAAATTATAAGTATATGGGACAAAATCCAATAAGTGCGATTTCTCAGTCCCCAGTATATCACACGTAGTCCAGGTGCTAGGAGTGAAAAAACTGCAAATCGTGATACAGTAATACCGTTTGGTCAGTATCTACTCTATATTAATACAAAGCATATAAGAAGGGGAGGCATCGCGGAAAGTGCGGGGAATTCAAGATGGCGGCCGTTATTCAAAATGGCGTCATTTTCGGGAATTAGTGCAATTTTGTTTCTATTCATCGTATAAAAGCATGTTTGATGGAAATTTAGATGTTTTTAGATAAAAAATATTATTTGTAACACTTTACAGAACAGTCGAAAAGTATTTATAAATTCAGTTTGCCTGTTTGTCTGTCTGTCTGATCGTCTGTCTAGTCGCTCACTATCTCAGAAAAAAAAATAACCGGATATCCAGATAATTAAAATATGGTATTGTAGTATACCGTAACAAGTTCGCTATTCAGTTTCAAGTGTGCATTATTCATAGTTCATTTACAGGGGCAATCAAAAGTATTCGGTTACATTATGGTCTGTAGGCGAAAATCGCTTGCAATGTGTTTTAATGATGTTATACTCTTTGTAACATATTCAAATTAATATACATCAGTGAGGTGCAGTACAAGATACTTACTGTAGAATATGCAGTGCATAGCAGTTTTCGTTCATTTACAGGGGCTGACAAAATAATACGGTCACATGGCTTTCAATAAGCACAATGCTGTCTTATGAGCGTTTTTAATTATGTAATGTGTTTTTGAACTTTGCTAGATATGAAAGAATTCCAAATTGTCATATGAACATTTTCTTTTATATAAATATATAATGTATTTATGTATTTATTACAATGTAATTCTGATGATGAGGCACCTCCCACAATGAGATGTATTCAATATGGGGTTTTGTTCCAAAATTCAAAAACATATTTCATTTTAATGTTGCGATTTCTTACCCTACTCTCAGACTCTTTGGTGCGCAGACGATCAATCTGACAATTGAAATGAAAAGATTTTTGTTTATGAAAGAATTTTTCTATATATAGTTTTATAGCGCGATGCACAGTTATATACTGAAACGCGTGATAAAGATGAATTTTGTAAATATTCAGTGTCAGTGTCTGTACCATTTACGTTTTCATGTTAATTCCTCATCAATATTTCAACTTCTGAAAAAAAAAATTCTCTCTTTAGTACTTCGGCAAAAAACATCAGCCAGAAAAATGCAACCCTAAAGGTTTTAAAAACAGACGTCCAGCTATTTTCCAAGCTTTTAATAGTTGCACAGAACCGTCAGTTAGACCTGCAAATTTTTTTCAACTATGAAAATCAACCATTTCCCCCTGCTTTTTCAAGTAACGGTGAATTTCAACTCAGCCATAAAAGTGATTTAGCACGTATTTTAGAGAAAACTATTCAGAAGAATAGAAACACCTTTCCAGGAACATGCGATGCTTTAATTTATGATGGGCCAGTTCTTATTAACATTTTAAAGCCTCACCAGTAGGGTGGGTCGAAAAAACCGAAATTTATATAATCAAAACGTAATAGTGCGGGAAAGTTGCCATTGGTAATAAGGAATAAATTCACAAAATATTACACCAAATGGTTAATATATTTTACCGCCGCAAGGGGGGCAAAGTTTAAAATAATCGAAAAAAAATTTTTTTTTTCAAAATAAAAAATAAATTATCCAGTTATACCAATACAATTTCTAATAGAATGCAACAGCTACATCAAGATGTTAGTAATGTTCCAGTAAAATTTCATTATGGTGAAATCATTCCTCTTACCGCCGCAGGGGCGGTCAAAATTTTGAAAAAAACGGCAAAAATTTCAAATTTTCGTTTTTTCTAATTTTTTTAATTTTTATTATATGTCTACAATTAAACAAATTTACATTATAGCTAGAAATAACTTATAAATGTCTAGTAATTTTGATCATGGGCATTGCCAACCAGGGGTGAGAGGGGCCCGCCCCCCTAAATTTGAGAGAAAGGGGCTTTTTGAAGGGATTTGGGGGATTTTCCGGAATTTTTTAGGGATTTTTTGTTCGGAGGGGAGGCAAAAGTGAAAAATGAGGGGGAATTTGTGTAAGAGGCTCCCCGTACCAAAAAAATCACCAAAAAGTTCAGGAAAATCCCCCAAATCCCTTCAAAAAGCCCATTTCTCTCAAATTTAGGGGGGCGGGCCCCTTTCGCCCCTGGTTGGCAATGCCCATGATCAAAATTACTAGACATTTATAAGTTATTACTAGCTATAAAGTAAATTTATTTAATTGTAGACATATAATAAAAATAAAAAAATTGAGAAAAAACGAAAATTTGAAATTTTTGCCCTTTTTTTCAAAATTTTGACCGTTTCTGCGGTGGTAATAGAAATGATTTCACAGTAATGAAATTTTACTGGAACATTACTAACATCTTGATGTAGCTGTTGCATTCTATTAGAAATTGTATTGGTATGGTTGGATAATTTAATTTTTTTTTTGGACAAAAATATTTTTTTTGCGATTTTTTGAAATTTTGGCCCCCTTGCGGCGGTAAAAGATATTAACCATTTGGTGTAATATTTTGTGAAATTATTCCTTATTACCAATGGCAACTTTCCCGCACTATTACGTTTCGATTATATAAATTTCGGTTTTTTCGACCCACTCTACTCACCAGTCTTCAAAAACCTTTAATGATTACTACATTAACACATTTCAACCCCATTTATGTAACGACATTGAGAGTTTTAGTTGCCAAAGAATAGATTTGATATGGGATAGATACATTACACCAAGCATTAAAGGTGAACCCAGACAAAAAAGGGGTGCAGGAACCATGCGGCAAGTGCTATCGCAAGTCAAACTACCTAAAAATTGGCAAGATTTCTTAATAAATTCAAGTAATAAAGAAGAGTTATTTAATCTGCTTGGAACACACACTAGCTATAAATACCATAAAAATACACAAGTTATAACCACTTCAGGTGGAGAAGTTAAAGGAAAGCATATTGCACTGAGTTCCTTAATTGGAATGACTTGTCCTAGTCATGAAGTAGCTAATACAAGGATAATCTTGCACCTCAAAGACATGGCAGAAAACGGATTGAAAAATATCGTTATACGCTCTGTAGATACTGATGTATTAGTTTTAGCAATTGCACATTTCTTTACTCTGTCAGATAGACACCTGCAAACTGTGTGGATGGCATATGGAACAGGGAAAAATTACAGACTTATTCTCTTCCATACTGTAGCTGCAGCAATTGGAAAAGAAAAATTAATATCGTTACTAGGATTCCATGCTTTCACAGGCTGCGATAGCAATCCTGGTTTCACAGGAAAAACAAAAAAGTCAGCTTGGAAGACATGGATTCTCTATAAAGATGCTACTATCGCATTTTCATTTTTATCAAAGCCGCAAACTTCCATACCTGACGATATTCTAAATATTTTAGAAAAATTCGTACTATTGTTGTACTGTTCAACATGTAACAGCATAAGTGTAAATGGTGCTAGACAGGAATTGTTTATGACAAAAAATCGTCCTATTGAACAGCTTCCACCAATCAAGGGTGCACTAGAGCAACATATTTTACGGAGTGCTTTCCAAGCTGGACATATTTGGGGATAAGCACTTGAGCGGGAAATATGTCCCCCCTCTCAAAAAATTGGGGATGGTGGTTGGATAATTTTTCATTGAAATTAAAATGGTCGGAGCTGCCCGAGATTACAGATTCTTGCAAAGAACTAATAAAATGTATGTGCAAAATCTGCAAAACTAAGTGTAGTTGTAGGAAGGTTGGTCTTTCTTGCACATTATTGTGCAACTGCGAAAACGAATGTGAATGAGAAATAATATGCTACAAACTAAAGTTTCTATATTCTGCAATTGTATGTCATTCATTTGTTATGTAGCATTCATTTTTGAATATGTTGTATATGTTGCCCCTGTAAATGAACTATGAATGATGCATACTTGAAAATGAATACCGAACTTGTTACGGTATACTACAATGCCATATTTTAATTATATGGATATCCGGTTTTTTTTTTTGAGTTAGTGCGCGACTAGACAGATGACCAGACAGACAGACAAACAGGCAAATTGAATTCATAAATACTTTTCGACTGTGCTGTAAAGTGTTACAAATAATATTTTTTATGTAAAAGCATTTAAATTTTCATCAAACATGCTTGTTCTTCCAGGCCCATAGGTTTCAGCCTACTCAGCCTAATGGGTATTCCGCCTCTGCTACTGTCCCCTTTCCGCAACCAATAACTTGATCATTAAAACCACCAACAAACAGTAATTATTAAAAAATTTGAAAAATCAATGCATTTATTATATATATGAATCTCATAGAGCATAATAATATAATTTTTATATGAGTGAAATATGTAATATTTGTGTTATTGGGTTTAAAGTTGTGCTCCTTTCTTTTTCGTTCACTACTGTCCCGGTGTATGAATTTCTTCATGTTTCCACTAAATGGCAACATACGGTCATTTTCAGTACTGTTTCCAGTAGGGGAGCACGTGTTATTCTTAAAAAGTCGCCATTGCTTGTTATTTGTTCATAAAGAAGATCTTCTGGATTGAAAAGAATAGGAAAAGGGAAAGCATACCTTTATTAACTGTCACTACTATCCCCACTGTTAATTTAAACATTGATATTTATAGATTAACGAATACCTAGGCATTTACTCATACTTTTGATATGGCTTTGAAAATAGTGCATACAACATTCCAATAAATTCCCTTTTTAAGTAAAGTGGCAAAATGACAAAAAATGTCACTTATAAGACATAAGATTTGTCTGAAAAAAACTGCCATATCATATTTATTTTTTAAAAAAAGTTTGTGCCCATCTACTAATTATTATTCTGCAATACATTAGTGAGTATGAAAAACTTTACTTGATTACTTTTCTTGATATTTCTATGGCAGATCCTTATGGTGTGTTTCATAAAACAGGAATCAGATTAACATTAACATGAAATATTTCATAAAAAAATATATTAAATAAATAATATTTTAATTGTGATTTTACCTGCATTTAATGATGTTTAGTTATTTTTCTTTTAAAACACATTAACATTTTAAATATTTACTCCTACTCATTCAGGCAATCAGAGGTTTATATATATATATATATATATATATATATAATATAAAAAATTATTAAAAAACAATGTACCGGGTGATTATAATTAAAGTTACGATTTCAAAAATCGATAATTTTAAAACTACTGGTCAGAATGACTTGATATTTTAGCAGAACAATCGTGAGGCAATGGAATTTTGTTTGGCGAAGGAAAAAAATAGTTCCAAATTGTGCCGATAGATGGCGTTGTCAGGGTAATGTCAGGGGAAAGACCAAAAATGTATTCTTGAACCCTTTCCGGCGCGGAGTAAATTTGTTTGCAAAATGATGAAATAATACACTGACACCGGAATTTACAAACGAATCCATTACTAAAAAGAAACTTGCTTATTTTTCTGGTTCTTAATGAAAGGAAAATTTTAATTAAATACCGGGTGGTTATAATTAAAGTTACGATTTCAAAAATCGATAATTTTAATTAAAACTACTGATCAGATTGACTTGATATTTTAGCAGAATAATCGTGATGCAATGGAATTTTGTTTGGCGAAGAAAAAAAAAAGTTTCAAAATGAGCCCATAGATGGCGCTGCCTGGGTTCACATTGTCTGAAGATATGCAAATTACTAATACGTGACATGCGCCCCGCAGACATAGCAACCATAAAAATGCAGAGCAACAGCTCTTTGCCTGAATGCTTCATCATGACTCTGACTATGAAGGATCGCGCTCTGCTCTTGAAGCTTTTTTATAAGAACGATGACTGTGCACTTACAGCTATTAGGAAGTTTCGGACATTAAAATCCATGAAAAAAGGTCCAATAACAACAAATGGTCTGCAAAAAATGATAGCTAAATTCGAAGAGACCGGTTCATTTGACGTTAAACGGGGTAGAGGAAGGAAACCAGTTTCAGCTGCGGCAGTGGAAGATGTGGCTACAGCATTACAGGAACATACTGACAGTGATGCTAGAATCAGCAGTGCAAGGGGGATTGGCCGAATGCTGGATATGCCGAACAGCACGGTGCGTAAAGTCCTACGGAACGTCTTACGCTGTATCCGTACAAGATAACTCATGTGCAGGAGTTGCTACCTGCTGACCTGGAAGCACGTCAATCGTTTGCACTACAATTTCTTGCCCGGATGGAAGTGGACAACGGATGGCTATGGAACATTCTGTGGTCTGACGAAGCCCACTTTCATTTGCAAGGTTCTGTAAATACGCAAAATTGCAGGATATGGGCGACCGAGAATCCGTCCCAGCTACAGCCATTACCTCTTCAGTCTGAAAAGGTCACTGTGTGGTGCGGAATAACGGCAGCGTTTATCGTCGGTCCATTTTTCTTCGAGGAGATCACACCTGCGGGTCCCGTTACCTGCACAGTTACTGGCAAGCGGTATGAAGCACTTTTGCGTAACCATGTTCTTCCGGCACTTCAACAGCGTCAGTGTGTGGATCGCATAATATTCGCATATGTGGAGCGCAAGATGGCGCTCCTCCGCACATTGCTACTACTGTGAAGCAGCTACTGAGTGATAATTTCGGAGATGATAGGATCATAAGCCGCCATTTTCCAACAACGTGGCCGCCACGTTCCCCCGACTTAAACCCGTGTGATTTCTGGCTTTGGGGGTACCTGAAGAATGTTGTTTATAGCGGGCGGATTCAGAATCTAGCCGACTTGAAGGCAAGCATCACACAACACACCCATTGCATTAGTACAGATACCCTCCGATCTGTTGTGGAGCATGCCGTTTTGCGCTTCCAATTAGTAGCGGAACAAGGCGGAGGACATATTGAGCAACTTATGCCTTAATATTCAGTAAGGTGTTTGTTCCATGAAGCTCTTTTTTTTCATTTTTTGTCATTATCGCTGTCGTCGCTGTAAACACGTAGTCTTGTCTTTTCGCTAATAAATTTTTAGTAAATCTCTGAACTCTATTTTATTCCTTTTGGCAACATCATTCCTATGTTTAACCCTTTAACGGACGGTGGTCACATAAAAGGACACCCAATTTTAATTCTAAAACTGACAAACGGCACCAAGAATATTTAATTAAAATTTTCATTTCATTAAGAACCAGAAAATAAGCAAGTTTCTTTTTAATGGATTCGTTTGTAAATTCCGGTGTCAGTCTATTATTTCATCATTTTGCAAACAAATTTACACCGCGCCGGAAAAGGGTTCAAGAATACATTTCCGGTCTTTCCCCTAACATTACCCTGACAACGCCATCTATCGGCACAATTTGGAACTATTTTTTTCCTTCGCCAAACAAAATTCCATTGCCTCACGATTGTTCTGCTAAAATATCAAGTCATTCTGACCAGTAGTTTTAAAATTATCGATTTTTGAAATCGTAACTTTAATTATAATCACCCGGTATATCGGAAATAGAAAGTTTTAAAGTTGTCTTTTATTTTATAATTTTTTACTTTTTATTTTTTGCTTTATATTTTATCAAATGACAATTTTTATCTTGTTATCAAAATAATTTGCTTTCAAACATTATTTAATATCATTCCATAAAAGGTACATCCCATGAACGACATTCAAAATTATTTTTCAAAAAAGGTTAAAATGTCCTAGGTCCTTTTCATATTAAATTTTCCATTTGGCATTTTTATTATATTCACTTTTAATTCTAAATCTAATTGAATCTGTTTTACATTGTAAAACCCTTTTAATTTTTTTACAACAAAAATATTCTTAAAAGGAAAAAAAAAAAACTCTAACCTTTGAAAAAAAAAAAAAAGAATCTCATTTATTTAATTAAATATTCTCTTTTATGTCTCGCCAGTTTTTAGGATGAAAGTTTAATGCAGTTTGGAGAAATGCATTACTTATTTTTCATTACTTCCAGGGAAAAAAGTAAGAAAAACATAAATGTGTTTAAAATATGTTTACAGTTAAGTAAATTAAAAACAGTTATTTTGTAATGATATGCTGGAGTAATGGAATTTTGGAATTTATGAAATATTAAAAAAATTACGTTCATTTAAGAAGTGGGTGTTAATTAAAAAGTAAACTATTTTAGATCAGAAAATGAATTTTCTCGGTTAATTTATATGCCCATTATTTTTTACTGTGTGTTTCTTTAAGATAATAAGTAAATAATTGGTTTATTTTACGAAAGAAAGCTTTATATTTCGATATCTCGACACAAAATATTTAAACTGATAAACGATACATCGCTAATTTTCGTAATATGTTTATAATTTTTAAAACCAGTGTTATTTTTGTTTTTTTAATTCTAAAACAAAAATAAATTGATCACTCTGAAATAACTGAATAAATAAAAGAGGGAAAACACAAAAAATAGAAAAGTAACGAATAAGTAATTACTTATCTACCCTATTAAAATCCGTGCGCGTATCTATGTAACCTCAAAAACTTGGAAACCACAGTACTCAGGCTACGAAATTGTGCCCTCGGGTTCCTAGTAGGGGACACATGAAGGATTGGGGCAAAAAAATCGACAATTTTAAATAGATTTTTTTTTTATGTTTCTGACGAATTTTCGCCTTTTTTAAAATTTAACCCGTCATCACGCGAGTTTTAACCAGTTCTAAATGTTTACTGAAATGTGAGATATATCTTTTTCGTACACCACGCTGCAATACTAAGAAGCTGTAGCGGGTATTACGATAATTCTTTTACCTCATATGCAAATAATTAGAGATTATTTAATTGCGCTTAAATATTACATTTTTTAAAAAATAAAGAAACACATTTTATCACAAACATCAACAAAACTTTTTATTCTGTTTATTCCCATATTCCAAAGTTATCGTTTTATTGTCTTCTGCCATAGAAACATGATAAATTAAATTCCATTAAAAAAAAGCACAGTAGTTGAAAATATTTTTTCTAAATCGAATAGTTATTGAACAATTCAACATTTTAATAGTGGAATTCTTATTTCTTATTTAGATATTTTAATGTTGTTTGTTTGGTTGTGCTGATTTTTATTTTTTATTTTGATTTTAGAATTAATTTCATGAACTCCCGTGCGTAGAACGGGTTAAACAGCTAGTTTAATATTAAATAATGTCCGTTGTGTTAAGCATTCAGCAATATATTAAACTCATCTTAAATTACAGAATTATGATTACTCTTGTCGAATCATACAATGCAATTATAATTCTATAGACAACCGATGGTTTTGAAATACCAATCCTTTCTGAAAGTAAATTTCAATAATTCAATTTTTCTACTGTAATGCCACGGTAAAAAGAGAACACACAACACTAGATCAGATCCTTATGCATATATAATAAATGTACTTGTGCCATTTTTTGGTAACAACGAGTAGTATTGAATGGTAATGACAAATTGTACTTGGAAGAAACACTTATTTTTACAATATTTACTACATTTTTATTTTTGTATGACAGCAATTAAAAGTTAACAAAATATGTTAGCCTTGAATTATATTAAGCTGAGATACTTTGGAAGAAAAATATCAGAATTATAATTAATCAAATTTATAGAAATGTTTCACATTTCAATCTTCACATTCCTCTTGAGAACTCCTGTCTGTGCATATTGGGACTTTAAATGTGGTTCGTGTGCGCATATAAATCTAAAAAATAACAATATCCCTTAATTGCATAGTGATGTAAATTGCCATCAATTTTTTATTTAACTTATAATAAATAAATCAACTTCTTCGCCACCACTATATTTATATAGAAATATTAATCCAGTAAATTTCACGTGAACTATGTTGCTGAACAAAGTTAAAAATCTGTCTTAAAATTTCTGGTGTCTGATATTTAATATATGTATAAAAAAACACAATTGTAAAAGAAAAAATCATGCAAAGAAGGGATATTTATATCACGATAAACACTAAAGTTTCACGTAAGTACGAATTATTCTATTTGGTATATATTAGTATGTGTGTATGTCTACCACTTAACAATATAGGGATGCCTAATAAAGTGCTGCCTTATTGACTTTACAATGGCTACAGCTATAATCATGAAAGTAGTATATATGTATAATAAAATGGCTATGCGCTATGCAATGCAACCGATTAGAGTACTTTTTAACTCCAAACTGCGTTTAGCATTTTTTTCTCTACAATGGTATGCGATACAAGACGAAAGTCAATTACATAGTTATAGGACTTCCGAGATTTAGTATGAAGTGATGTCTTACATATAAAAGCAACTTTATTAGAAGCTCCTAATTGTAGTTTTGTGATACACTGTATGAAAAAGTGGGTCGATCTAGTAAAAAAAAAAATAGTTTTTCTCGTTGATCTTTGGAATTACTAAAAATGTTTTTGTATTTTTATTCAGTTACAAAAAAATCTGTAAGAATTACTAGTAAACAGCTAGCAACGATTGAGATTTATAATACCGGTTACTGAAAAATTCTGTGGAATACAAATATACTAAAAAGAAATTAGTAACCTCAGGATTTTTTATTACAGTGTACACTATCATTATCTTAAATACACCACTAATGAACAAGTGTGGCATTTTAAGGCAGAGGCACATGTACTAATAAAACTAACACGTGTAAGCAAGATGCAGATTATTTTAATTAGAAAATAAAGTTAATTAAGCTGTATGTGTCCAGCATTGGCAGCAGTGCAAAATGCATTGCGCATGTTTAAAGAAATTGGACAAATTAAGTGTATCTAACTGGATTGTCTTATTAAAATAAACTGTATCTTGCTTACGTGTGATAGTAATTTTGTTTAGTAAATGTGCGTGTCTCATATAAAGAAATTTTTCAGCATGCAATTAACTGCATACTTAAGATGATTTTAGGATACATATATATAAAATTTACATTTTACGAATTTTAATAAAACTATTTTTAAATGTAATATATCGCTTCATACTAAATCTAGGACACCCTACAACATTGTAAATAATTTAGTAATTGTATATTGTACAATGTTTCAGATAGAAACATTATCTCAAAAATTTGCCGGTAAGTGACACTGTAAGCGGTCAAATCGTGTCGCACGTAGCCACTTTACTATAACCAGATACAAAATTTATAACTACAGCTGCCACCGTTCGGAAGTTAATGGGTGTGGTCATGATTTTAGAGGGCATCCTGAATATTTTGTTTCCAGTGAATAAATATATATATATATTGTTAACCTTTTGAAATATGACGTGGTTTTGGGTTAATGAGATTGTGCCGTCCTGGAGTACGAAGAAGATAACATATGAAATTTTAAACCTACGATAATATTAATATTTATTAATTTTTTAAAAATACAAAAACGTTTTTTTTTTAAAAAAAAGTAGTTTCGTTAAGCCTTCTTTTATACGTGTATTTTTTTTAATCTTATTTTTACTATTGCAGAAACCCCATTGTCATATTATTGGTAAAGATTTTGACCGTAATAACACCTGTTTCTTCTGAATACCATGGGACTGTGCACAATATCTCAAGCTATATAGGTTATGCCGTTAAAAGGTACAATTCTGTAAAACAATATATTAATAATAATATGAAACGTTTCAAATATTTTTAAAATATTACTATCATAAATATCTTAAAAACTTCCTTGTGTACTAAATGTTTTAGCTTTCAATTTCGATTTGTACGGATAAAATTTCCTAAGGTAACTATCATTTCCCCATATTTTCCCTATAATTTTTTTTTTTAATTTTTTGCTACATTCGATTCAGACGTTTTTTTTTACTGATAATATGAAATTTTATATTTGTTTTCTTCAAGTATTTTTCTAGTAATGTTTAAAAAATTGTCATAATTTAGGAATACAGAATAATGCAGAATGTTATGTTTGTGACATCAGTTTCACAGAATAATCCTTCCGAAAGTACTTACTGGGTGTTCCAAAAATAACTGATGGATTTTAAAATTCAATAACTTGCAAACGGTGACAGATATTTTAATATTTTAATGCCTGAGGAAGACCACTCGGTTGAGGGCGAACCCAGCCGTTGAGCGTTTAATGACTTAATCCGGCTAGCTCCCCGACACGCAGGGATTAAATGTGGCAGTACAAAATGGATGGTCCTGCCGGGTAAAGCCCTACGCGACAGGCGGCAGGAAGTAAAGACAAAAAAAAAAGACAATATAGGGTCTGTCGCTGGAACCAGCGTTCCTACGCGACAGGCAGCGACAGACAGGATGATAGAGAAGGTGCGCCTGCACCAGTTGTACAGTCCGCTTGAAGAAAATATGAGCAGTTCAGTGCTATGACTGCACCACTTGTACAGTTCATAGCTGACAGCCCTTTGAAGGGGTGACAGTGCAGGATTTCCACGCGACAAGGAGCGCCACACATTTGCGCTGAAACCCGTGCACTGTAGAAAGGCTGATATAAAATACTGAGCGCCAGTGATGATGTTGCTGAGCATAGGAGCGGTCCCAATGAAGAGAAGTTAAAAAGCATTAAAATTATACGTGGGAGCTTGTCCCTTAGACTAGAAGCTTGAAGACAAAAAGTTAGGGTTAAGAATAGGATGAACTTAAGAATTATGAATTAAAGTAAACAAGAGAAATTAATAAATAATTTTAAGACTACTACAAATGCAAAGATTAGGTGAGATTTGAGAGATTGAGTAGAAATTTACAAATTTCTAGTAGCTTATGGTTTAAGACTGGCCTCCGTATTATGTTTATCAGCCAGGATGGTGGCAGATGAGACGGTGAAGATCTGAGGTTCCAAGAAACAGTCAGGTGACAGGTAAAATAGTAATGAGTGGGTTCACCACTGGCCCCACACTCGCACACATCGGTTCTAGATCTTTTAAATTTATAGAGATAATTTTTAAAGGGACCATGTCCCATGAGGAATGCCGTGGTATACGGAGACAAATTGTACATTTCCCTGGAAACTTTGGGAATGAGATTATGAGTATGTCTACCTTTTGTGGAAGTGTTCCAGTAGACTTGCCATGCTGGGATGATTTTATCTTTTAGTTCCCTTCTTATGAAAGAAGGGGGAACTGGAAGGGAGTATTCTATTGTTTCAATTTTTGTTGCTTCCTTTGCCAGGCTGTCAGCTAATTCATTCCCTGTGATGCCGATGTGTGCTGTGACGTGTCCCAGGGTGACCCGATTTAACAGAGTATGTAGGATAATTTTAATTTTTAAAATGAGGGGGTGCTTCGTTCGAAGTGCATGGATTGCCTGAAGACCCGACAGACTATCACTATAAATTTTGAAGTTATCCAGCGCGGGGGATGCAACTATCCATTCCAAAGCCTTCAGAATTGCAAACAGTTCAGCTTGATACACTGAATTATCGTCTCCAATTCTGGAGGCCCACTCATGGGTCGACACTCAATTTACCATGGCGCAGAAAGCTGCGACCACGCTGGTTTCGGTGCGCGACCCATCAGTGTAAATGGTAGGATGCTGTGAGGGCCTGTGACTGTTCTTGGCAATGCATACCTGTAGTTGCGATGTCTCCTCAGCGGGGTGCAGTTGCCAATTTGGAACTTTTCTCTGAATAGTTGTTTGTGGAAAGTATTGCGTGGTTGTTGGTTCAAATTCTAGGTGCAGGATTCTGTTTTTCTGGTGCTCGTATTCTAGTAATATTAGGATTGGAGGGATCCCCGTTAGTACTGTGAGTGCGTCCGTTGAGATAGTCCTATACCCTCTCACCATTTGCAGCAAGAACATCCTTTGGATCAAAACCAACTTTTCCTTGACTGCCTTGATGAGATTTTCTCCCCAGACGCCCACACATTAAAAGAGGATCCGTTCTATGATTACGTGGTACCAGATTTTTAACATTGCAGGTTTAATTCCCCAAGACTTAGAAGTTAATCTGCGTGCATTGTGTTGATACTTAGTTAATTTTGTCTTGAGGGTATTGATGTGTTCCGTCCAGCTCCTGTGTTCGTCTATGACGATTCCTAGTAATTTAAGGTGTGTGACATGTGAAACGCTTTTCCCATAACTTTCATTATGGGTTTGCGCTTAAGCTTCTTGGGTTTTGCGAATGTTAGGGATTGTGTTTTGTCTGTAGAGAGCTGGAGGTGGAGACATTCCAAAAGTTGACAAAAGACCGGGAGAGCTCGAGCTGCCGAGTTTTCCGGGTCCAAACGCCTGCGATCCGAGAGTACAAAGCTGAAGTCATCGGCGAAGGCATACAGGACGAATCCCAATTTTTCTAACTCTACTGAAAAGATATTTGCAATTATTAGCCAAAGGATTGGCCTAAGGCAGGAGCCCTGATGAAAACCTTTCTGCAATTGGTGTTCTGAGGACCCAGAGCCCCAGTTTATAAATATACTCCTATTACTTATATAAGATGCGATGACTCCCGCTATGTTGCCCGGGCAGTGAGTCTCTATTAATTGTAACAAAATGTCCCGCCACTCCGCATTATCAAAAGCACCTTTGATATCGAGGGAGACGAGCGAGGTATAGTTGCCTTCCTCTATGCTTTTTGTGCATGTAGAAAGGATGTCAAATAGGGCCTTGTCACATGACCCTCTCTGAATCCATACTGAATATGGTGGAGTAGACTGTTGCTTTCCAGGAAGTGAACTAGTCTGATGAATACTAGTTTCTCCAGGAGTTTCTCTAGAGTTGGAAGCAAACAAATCGGACGTTATGATGTGGGTTCAGAGGCATCCTTTCCTTGTTTGAGGAAGTATACCACTTCGAACCTGTCTCAAAGTGAGCGGGAAGTAATTGTGCATAAGGCACAGGTTGGCCCAACTTGTGAAAACACCGGGTATAATTTTGTGCGTGAGATTTAGGATTTTGAAATCCACTCAGTCTGGGCCTGGGGCTTTTTTGTCATTTAATGTTTTGAGTACATTTGCTATTTCAGATTTTGAAAAGGGTTTATCTGGAGGTGAGTCAAAACGTAGGTCTGAGTTATCTATGTTTGGATATTGTAATGGGCCGAAAAGGGTTGTCGTGAGGTGCTCCATATTATGCCGTCTAGATGATCTGCTAGGCGGTAGTTCGAGCTTTATTTCGTCAGGCGTGAAGTACTTGCCTGAGAAAAATTTTTGTGCTGTGCCGAAAGGATCTGTTTGGTTGCTGCAGAAATTCCTCCAAGCCATTGTTCGTGCATCCAGAACACTGCGTTTGTATTTTGCCGAAAGGTGTTTGTATTTGACACTTAAATCGCGGAAGTATTCGGTGTCTTGGTCTGTGTTGCGCAGTGCTTTAAGTTTTTTACGAAGTGTCGTGAGATGGTTTTTTTTCGTTTTGAGGTCAGATGTCCAGAAACAAAAAATAGGTGTTCTTCGAGTGTTTTTAAGTCTAAAGGACGCTCGCGCTGCTGTTTGCATGGTTTTGATTAGTGTGGATGTAAATTCGTTAAGTTGTGTTGTGTTTGTAACGTCCTTTATCTGACTGGTGAGGAGTGATTTTTGTGTTTTGATAATGTGGGTACATTTTTTGAAGTTGCCTCGGATTGTGTTAAATCTACGCTGTGTTGTATAGAGTGGTGTAATTTCGAAGCCAAATTCTATGTATTTGTGATCCGAGGCGGTGTGAACATCTGAGACACGCCAATTTCTGATTTTTTGGAGTGCTTTGGAATTCACCAGGGTGTGATCATGGAAGCCCTGAGCTATTATCTCACCTCTGGTGTTTGTTTTGACAAAGTTGTGTGAAGTCTTGTCTATGTTAGCTAGGGATAGTTTATGGATTGTCAGATGTTCAATAAGAGTATCCCCACGAAGGCTTTCATGATCGTAACCCCATAAGGTGGAGCTAGCGTTGAAATCACCTCCGCAGATAAAGAATAGCCTTTGCGTGATAAGTGAGCTCCACTCCTCGAGAGAATCTTCAAAGTTTGTTTTGGGTGCTGCATAGGTGGAACCAACAATTAGTTTGCCCTCCTTTGCAGTAATTGTGACAAATGCACAGTGCATGCCTGTGTAGAGATGTGAGTACTGTAGTGATGTGTTCTGGATTACTAGATGTGCACTCTTTGCTTTGGATGAGAAGATAGCCCAAGATGTGGGTATGTCCCCAAGAGTGGCATCAGGCCCGCAGTATGCGTCCTGCAGCAGGACTATATCTATTTTATTATCGATTAGATGCGCCTTAAGGGCCGCATTTGCCACTTTGCAGTTGTTAAGGTTGATTTGTAGAATTTTGATGTGGCCGAATAGGGGGGGGGTCCTCTGGATTGGAGAAGGACAGAGAAGACATTGCACAGATAATAAAAATAAATTAACTAACAAGCTAAAGATAATAAGCAATAAAATTTCACTTACTAGATTAAGTTTGAATTTGTTTACCGTGAGTTGCGGGGACCGCTCAGCTGATCCATTGGTGGCCTGAAGGGGTTTGGAAGATAGGGCGAGCGGGAGTACGGATGGAAGTAGGGGAACCAAAAGTTACTCCATTCATCCTGGTTTTGAGTCTGCAGTGGGTGGATTCCCTCTGGTGGGGGTCTCGAGGTGCTGCCTTTTTGTGGCCGTGATGATGTGTTTCTGTCTTGGCATAGTGGTGGCTGTGGCTGTGGCTGTTGTTGGTATATTGGGTTTCTCAGTGTGGGTGGTGTTGGTGATACTGGGGTGGTGTTGTTGATACTTCTGAGGGTTGCATATTTTTCCCTGTATGTGGGGCAGGATGAGTCCGACGCCTGGTGTTTGGTGTTGAAATGTGCCCCGTGTTCTTCATTGTAGAATTTGCAGTTTACGCAACTGGGAGACTTTACGCAATTGGGGTTGGTATGTTCTTCTCCACAGTTGACGCAAGAGGGTGTGACGCTCGGGCAATGCTTTTCTACGTGTGTTAGTGCCTGGCATTTACGACATCTGGGTACTGTGGTGTGTGGCCGGAGCTTGTGAGTGTTAAGTCCTATAGTGAGCCCCCCCCGTCTGTAATGATGGAGTGTCCCAAGGTTTTAGGTAGAAGCAGGATCACGTCTTTGGTAGTCTCTTCTGTTGGGAAGCTCCTTTAGGACTGTTATTTCCTGTGTTGTGATCTCGTAGTGTGCTGTAATTGCTTCCTTAAGTTTTTCATCTGTTATTGTGGTGTTGATATCTAAGAGGATCATTTTCTGTTGTGGGAGTGACTTGCGTACTACGTTGAGTGTCTTGTTGAGTTGTCTGTATTGCTGGAAGTCGTTTTGTAGTATTTTTAGGTCATTATTGGTCTTGCATTCTATTTCGATTTGGTTTCTCTTGCGTGTGATCTTGTTGGGGTGAATTGGGGCTGTGTATGATGTTTTCTGAAGTGTTGTGTCTATATCTTTGGCGCTGAGGTCTTGAACTCCCTTGATTATTAATGTATTTCTTGTGTTGTGGTTGGGGAGTTTTTTCCTGCGTGGCTTCTGTGTAACTTGGCTGTATGAAGGTGATGAATCTTTGTCTTGGTGGGATTCCGATGTTGCATCTATGTCGTCTGCCAGGCACTCTTGTGTTGATGGTCTTTTGTTGACTGCTGTGTTTATGGCTTCGATGATGGCTGTGGTGTCTGGGAATTTGTGGAGTAACTGTTGATAATTGTTTCTGGTTTCATGTAGTTGTCCTTCCAAGTGGTGGATTCTTGCACTGAGCTTCGTATTTTTACGTGTGATTTCTTACATTTCTTGTTGTATGTTTGTGTCAATTTCATCTATGATTTTGAGATTTGTCTTGAGTGTTGGGATCATTTTGGGGTCTGGCAGGTAGTTCTCGTTTTGTCTTTTTACGATCTTGACGATGATATGTCTGGAGTGTTTGGTGACGCCGGTTATTGTGTGTGCTTGTTCTGGGTTAGAGGCCAAAGCGCAATTACTAGCTGCTCGACTAAAAGATTGTTCAGGGTGCAAAAATACCGCTTCTTCCGATTTTGCTGTCTTGTCAACTTTACTCATGGCTGAAGTTATGACAAATACTAACTAAGAATATTATAACGTTTGAGAGATAAAATAACAAAACTGACAGACCTTTGGGAACTAGCGACATCTGCTTCTTCCAGGCCACCATGTCTCGACCATTGTGCAGCACGTTTCTGTAAATTAGAAGAGAGTTGAGGGGGGTGTTTGCCATTCAAAGCAAGGGGGAGGGAAATGGACTAGATGAGTTGCAGCTTTGAGCTTTCGAGGTGAGACGGGAAAGTAGGAAAGGGGAACTTTAAGTGGGGAAGGGAAGAAAATAAAAACGAAGAAAGGGGGCGGAGCCAGAACAGTGGCCGATGCCAGCTAGACTGGGCCCGGGCAGGAGAGGGTCACCGAGCCATGCAGGGGAGAGGAAGAACAAAATACTAAAGACAATACGAAGGTAACTGGTGAAAGGTGTAAGAATAGATTTGTGCACAATAAAAATGGAAAGATGAAAGTTGGGTGCGAGTTATATGTTGATCTCAAATTTCCTGCAGAAAAGATTAAGTCTAAATAAGGAGATTTTAGAAACTTAGATAATAAGTGGCAAGTTAAAAACAATGCCAAACCGAAAGTGTACAAAAATGATTGGGTGGGGAAGCAGGTATAACATAAAAGTTGATTTTTAGTGTGAAGTAGTAGTCTTAGACGGATTTGCGAGGGGAAGAAAGAGTATAGAAATAGGATGAAAAACTCGAAATAAGTCAATAAATTTCCATGTAAAGTTTGAAATTTTTATGAAAAGTAGAAGAGAAAATTGTGTTTTTTTTTTTTTTTTTTTTTTTTTTTTTTTTTTTTTTTTTTTTTTTTAGGAATCCAGTTTATTTGATAATCGTATGTGTGGAAAGTTACAATTGAAAAAAAAATTGAGTTTCGAGCTATGTGTTAAAAAGTTAAGAATTTAAAATTTGAAAAGAAATATTATTTCGAGTGGAGGAAAGAGTACGGTTCGTGAAATGTTGATAAACTGATTTTTGTGATTATTGTATGCATAGTTCAGGAATTATTGCTAAGTTAAGTGTTTGAAGTGATGTTCCCACCTGTACCAATTCCTCGAGACCCGACGTCAATGACGGCATAAAGTCCCCTAGTACTGTCAAAGTGCAGGTGCCGTACTCGGAAAAATTTTTAATTTTGAGAAAGATATGGCAGGGAATGGATTTTAATTAAGATAGTTGTTATGTGTTGACAAGTTGTTAGGGTCAAGATTGAAAATTTTTGTTTTTATGAAAAAGTGAAAAAATGGGCAAAAATCCGGCTAAGTTACACTAAAAAAGCTTAAAAATGATAATAATGCTGAAATGATTAAGTTTTACTAAAAAGAATAAAAATGAGAAAAATCAGTTATATACCAACTATGATTTGCGATGTCATTGAAAATTTACGAGTTTTGTGAATAAAGAAGAAAAGATGAAAGTTTGGTTCGAGTTAGGTGTTCTACTACAGAAGTGCCTGCGAAAAAGTTTGGATTTTTTTTTTCTTTTCCTCTTCCTTTTTTTTAAGTACAAGAAAGGTGCTGAAAAGATAAAGTTAGATATGATTGATTTGAGATTTGTTAAGAATATGGTTGAGTACGGTGTTCAATAAAATAACATGTGAAGTATTAAATTTTTATGAAAAGTAGAAAAGAAAATGTGTTTGTTTAGAAACCAAGTTTATTTGATAATCGTATTTGTGGAAAGCTTAGATATTTAAAAAAAATTGAATTTTTAGCTGTGCGTGAAAAAAGTTAAAAATTTAAAAAGGTGAAAAGAATTATTATTTTGAGTGGAGGTACAATACGGTTTGTGAAGTGTTTAAAAAAACAGATTTTTGTGATTTTTATATGTGTAGATTAGGAATTATGGCAAAGTTAAGTGTTAGAAGTTATGTTCCCTCCAGTACCAGTTCCTCGGGACCCGACGTTAATGACGGCAAAAAGTCCCCGAGTACCGTCGAAGTGCAGGTGCCGTACTCCGAAAAAATTTGAGTTTTAGAAAAATATTGCAGGGAATGGATTTTAACTTAGATAGTTATGTGTTTGACGAGTTGAAGGGTCGAAATTGAAAATTCTTGCTTTCATGAAAAAGTAGAAAAAGGGGCAAAAATCCGGCTAAGTTTCACTAAAAAAAGCTTAAAAATGATAAAAATAAGTTAAAGATCTACTGTAAATTGCATAGACATTGACAATATTCAAGTTTTAAAAAGCAAAGAGTGACAAAAAATGTCTATGTCCAACTGGTGCTGTAATGACTAAAATTTAAAAAGCACAAAAATGAGAAAAAATAATGAGACCAACTATGATTTGCGATGTCATTTAAAATTTACAAGTTTTGTGAATAAAGATGAAAAGATGAAAAATGGTACGAGTTAGGTGTTATGCTACAAAATTGCTTGCGAAAAAGTTTAAGTCTGGTTGGGGGTAAAATGTAAAGTACAAGAAAAGTGCTGAAAAGTTAAAGTTAGGTATACTCGAAAAACAGACTGTGTTCGCAGTTAGGTGTTAGAAAAAACCTAAGAAAATCGAAGGGGGTCCAGACTTTGATACGGTGACAGATATTAAACAAATTCTTGCAGGAGGTTTATGTCTGGAGTTTTCTTACTGTGATTCTTGAATTTAGTTCGAATTTAAAACAATAGATGGCGCTGACAACGATTGGCGCTCCGTCGAGTCGGAAACTGACGCCACTCAGCATTGATGCACCGCCCTCTGAATACTAGGGCTGTTTTTTTTCAGCTTTTGAATGGTCCCTCAAACTTCAACACCAATAATTTCTAAATGTTTTCTTCGCCTAGTTTTTTCTAAGATTAAATAAGTCAAAGAAAACTGTTAGATATTATTGGTGTTGAAGTTCGAGGGACCGTAGAAACTTTGAAAATAAACAGGCATTTTTATACTAGTCAAGCAAAAAATCTTATTTATTCACAAGTTTAACAAAATTTTCGTAGTCCCGTATAAATATATAGCGACGCTATATATATATATATATATATACAGGGTGGCCATAATTAAACTGCAAGTGTTCAAGGGGTGCTGGAGAGAAAACTACCGGGTATATTCCAGTGAAATTTGGTATCTACACGTTTCAGAACATGCGCAAATCAAATATTAAAAAAAATCGCCATTTTCACCCGATAGATGGCGCTGTACCGTATTTAAATGTTCACCGGTGGCATATACAACCTCCAAAATCGATAGACATAGCATAATGACATTCTAAGAGGCATATAAACAATATAAAATATCATTTACAGTCTATCAAAATTCCATACAATTCGCTTCAGTAATTAAATTTTTACAGTATCATGTAATAAAAATTAGCGTAAATAAGATCATAAATTAAACAAACCATAAAGACGCTTTGGAAAACAAGCCATTATTTATTCAATGAAATTATTACATGATATGCTCAATATGTGAACCACCAGATGCAACCACATGCTGAAAACGTAAAACAGCATGGTCAACCGTCGCATTTAAAATCTGTGGTGTAACACACCTCACGTGTATCGTTATGCTAGATTTCAATTCAGCAACAGAAGCATGTCGTTCTCTATAAACCATATCTTTCAGATGTCCCCACAGATAAAAATCGCAAGGATTAAGGTCCGGTGAACGTGGGGGCCAAGCGTTGTCAAAACCTCTGCTTATGACTTGGTCCGCACCAAAGGTATCATGCAGCAATTTTTTAACATCTTTAGCTATGTGAGGGGGTGCTCCGTCCTGCATAAATACCGTGGTTTCTAAACAATGTCTCTCTTGCAATGCTGGAATCAATTGTTGTCTCAACATCGCACCGTAGCTAGTCCCTGTAACATTATAGCGTTTGGGACCACTTGGAGTTGGTGTCACAAAGAAATATGGGCCCACAAGAAAATCAAAAGTCATTCCACACCATACAGTTACATAATCGGAATGGAGGGGTTCTTCACGTTTAGCGTATTGTTTGTTCGTTCCCCATATCCTGCAGTTATGCGCATTTACACTACCTGATAGTGTAAAATACGCCTCATCTGTCCACAATATTCTTTGTATCCAAGTGTCATCTTCACTGATTTTCGACAGGACAAGTTTTGCAAAATCAAATCTTAGGGTGTCATCATGATGTTTCAATTCTTGAAGAATTTTAATTTTATACGGATAACGCCGAAGAATGTGGCGCAACACTTTATGCACAGTTGACCAAGGAGGAGATAATGTCCGAGCCACACTTCTTGCGCTCACTTGTTGCAGCATACTGGCTCCTGAACTGCTACTCGTAGTCGCATTGGCGTCATCAATTTATTGCACTTTTCCGGGTTTACGGGACATCGCCCTCTTGTGCCTGGAATAACGCTCAATTCTCCTGATTCTTCAACTTTTAAAATCATATTTTTCAATCCATTGACACTCATTGGACCTCTTCTTAATCGTTTCATACGCCGGTATTCTTTCAGAGTAGCTGAATAATTGCTACCATTCTGATAGAATATCTTCACTAACAATGCACGTTCCTTCTTATTCAGAGTCATAACTGGCCTTTACTTAATGTATTGATGTTTTTATACTGTTCGATGGGCTTAAAATTTGCATATATGCCGTCGATAAGCATTGAAACACGGTATAGCGCCATCTATCGGGTGAAAATGGCGATTTTTTTTGCATATTTGACTTGCGCATGTTCAGAAACGTGTAGATACCAAATTTCACTGGAATATTCCCGGTAGTTTTCTCTCCAGCACCCCTTGAACACTTGCAGTTTAATTATGGCCACCCTGTATATATATATATATATATATATATTTATATTGTTTATGCGTCGCAACGGGAAATGGATATCACTTACGAGTCGGATAATTTTCAAGTTTCCTTTGACATTTCTTACTATTCTACACATGTCCTTTCCAAAAAATTTCTCATCAGCTTGTGAAGGGAAGTCAGTTAGTTGTCTTGTGCTTTTGTTTTTTGAACAGTATTTGAAGCTGTATGCCTGAGCTATACACCTTCCCACCTCCTTCTTCTTGCGGGGGGGGGAAGGGAAGTGGGGGGTTCTTAGAAATGAAGCAATGAAAGTATGTTTGATAAGTCTGCGCATACCAAACCTCTTTTATTTAACATTTCTGTCCTCGCTCGTTTCAATATATTCATGTTTCAAAATAATTTAAAAAGCTATTTTTAGAGACGGACATCAAGCTGATAAGCAAATTTCAACTTTAGACTATTTAAAAAAATAAGGTATATAATAAGAATTTTTAGATGTATATATTTTATATTTGAATTGGTAAATCTTTAACAATCTAAGTAAATCGTATTTTTTTATTATTATTGTGCATGTTATTTATCCATTTAAAGATTAAAATTGTCTTAACATCTATTTAAAATTTAATTTTTACTTGTATTTCATTTATGCGTATCTCTCGTTTATGCGTCGTTTTTAATCAGACCATTGCACCAATGTATAAGTGAGAGATAAATGTATTTAAGAGGAACAAGAATGCAGCCCAAATTTGTTAAAGTGTTTCACAATACTTTACAAATCAGCTTGAAAGAGAATTTAAATGTTATTAATTGTTTATGATGTGAAAATTTCTACCTGATTCTGAAGTCATTGCATGGTCAGTGTTAGTAATACAAATAAACTGTAAGGTATCCGTTATCTACCATCGCATTCTGTTTGTAGTAATTACGAGAAAACATAATTTATTTAGTTCTGCCTTAGTTGTACAATGATATTTTAAAAGAATAAAAATTATGATTTTTGTAAATTTCTACTCGTGTGTCGGCGTAATTGAAAACATTGCTATTTAAACAGAATTTCAGAGACAAAGTAACCTGTAAATGTTATCAGGGAATTTTTAGAATCAGTACCTATCTCTATGCAAAAATAGAATTTTAAATGAAATAATTATTCTTGAAAGAATTTTAAAATGTTATTAACAGTTTTCTACTGCGCACTTCCAGCATTGAACTAGGGCTCTGATGACACACAATTTGTCGGGCTCAAATTTTAAATCGTTAGGCTCTAAAAAAGAACGCGAACTCATCTCAAATTTATGTATCCAAATCATCTCAAATTTCTGTATCCAAATCATCTCAAATTTCTGTGTATAATTTTCTGTGTGTTATGTAATAAAAGCAATTTTGTTTAGTTTGCTTCTTTTTTCCCGTTTTTTGCAATGAAAACAATAAAAGAAAACAACCAATAATTAGATGTCTCTAACTAATCAAGACTTAAAAATAAAATAAAAATATTTGGAATAAAAAAAGAAGAACGTGTTTGTTCTTTTAAAAATACAAAATAATTATAACTACACTAATTTATTTTTATTTATGTCGCGAAATATAATTATTTCTATTTTATTTTCATGAGCATCTAAGTTTTCTTGTTTATATAGTATTCCACAGATAAAACATAACTGTCTTTACATCTTAAATAAAGAATAATTTTTTATGCATGTTATAATTTGGAACAAATATTGAAAAAAATATATAGTACTATTCATGGAATCCTGTTATAAACAATTAAAAAATAATATTATCAGTTTAATAAATAATATCTTACCACTTTTTCTTTCTTTTTTTAATAAAACGTCTCACATAATATTGTTAGGAATAATTAAATGAAAACTGGGAATTTGTATTATATAAAAGACGAATAGGAAAAAAAAAAAACTAGAACACAAATATGATAAGTATATTTTTTATAAATTCTAATAAAGGTATTTTTGTGTTCTTTCAATATTGTTGCTATTGCGATTAAAAAGAATATCTTATTACGGATTTTTTTCTTTTTTATTATTTGTGTATTAGAAGATTGTGAATTTTTTTTTTATCGTAAACCTATACTTCTTTCTATTTCAAAAATATTCAATTTTCTAAGGTTTCCATTTTTTTTCTTACGACAAATCGTATATTGACTTAATCAATCATGACAGCAAGTGTTAAAATATTTGTTTAGTAATTTAATGTGTTAAAGTTAAAACACACAATGACACAATAGTGGTAACAGAAAAATTGGCTAAATTAAGTTCTCATTATTTGTCTTACAACAATAAAATATTTTTAAAGTAAATACAATTTCATTAAATTGGCCTCTACTTTTGTTTTTCTTCTATTTCTAGGCTTACGCATTTTTAGGTTTCCATACTTAAAAAGTAAAAACGGAACCATTATAAGATCACTCGTGTTTTAGGGTTTCGTACTTAAAAAGTAAAAATGAACCCATTATAAGATCATTCGGGTGTCTGTATGTTTGTCCGTCTGTCACAGCCGCATAGTAATGGAAAGCCGAAAAGTATGGAGCGTGAAATGTTTAAACAAAATTCACAACAAACTCATCATTATATGAATTGTAAAGATTTCATTAACGTATCTTAACTACTATCAAATTTAAGAATGAAAACGGGACTTCACATTGGAGTGAGATATCCTGTAATTTTGACTAAACAAATGGATTTCTTACTCTGGTTTCCTATACGAGAAATGATTATTACAGTTTCCTATACCTACCCTAAAAGTTTGTCGCTATATTTTTTACACATTCTGTATATAGTAGATATCGCTATCCCTAAAAAAAAAAAAAAATATTATTATTAAGATATACACTGGTGTGCAAAACTTAAGCAACAAGCACAAAATGCTAAATTCTGAACACGTGAGTATTTAAAAGGAAATTATATAAAGAGCAAGTGTAGAAAAGAGGTACAACCCTAACTGCACGGCCAGTCGATGTGAAGTCCCTTGACGTCACACATGGTTAGAAGTGTCACAATCGCTACGGTGAATGGGATATCTCACTGTCTCATTATTACTCTCAAATGATTGTTAACACTGAAAAATCACTGTGACTGTCGCGTTGTGATGGGTCACCAGGTGACATTACAATGAATTCACCTTGTAATTCTCAAGTCACTGTCAGTTGAAGACTGAAATTTGAAATCATTGTGAGCATTACATTGTCATGAGTCGTCAAATAATGTCACAATGAAGTCGCATGGTGACTTTCCTGTGATCGACACTCTATTGTGAAGTTATCATTGCACTCCTTTTTGAAAAGTCACCAGACGATTTAATTTTCTGTCACTTGGGAACTCGTCACAGAACAGCTATCATGATGACTTTACAATGGAGTGTCAAAATGACAGACACAAGATGACTTCATTGTAAAGTCACCTGATGACTCGTCAAAAAGCACCAGTCATGGTGACTGTTCAGTGGAGTGACCAAATAAGAGTAAAAATTAGACGAATGAAAGATATCCCATTTCTGTTCATTGTAGTGACTGTGACAATTGTGACCATTTGTGATGTCAAGAAGACTTTACCTCGATTGTCTTTGCACACTAGTGTATTTACAAAATGTTCTTTATTATGAAGTACGTAATTTCCCTTCCAATTTGTAAAAATTATTTTGTATTGCTTTAATCTAATATTAAATCATTTGGTACAGTTTTTCTAATTTTAACATTACCTATGACAATTAAGTAAGCGACGCGTAGTTTAAAACAAACGCGAATTGTAAAGCTGAATCAGAATTTAAAATTTTTCGATCCTTATTAGTCAATTTCGTTTGCATTTCCAATAAAATTTTTTAAAAAATCAACAAATATATCGCTTGTGGAAAATAAAATACGTTTACTTTTAACTACAGAATATTATTGCGTTACAGACACAAGTATACCGTTTTAGCTCAATTTACACCCTATACTTTTAAACAGGTTTTGGCAGACACCTTAACTTGATATAAATAATTCCACCTGAAATATAAACCCATTTAGAATTTATTCCGTAACACAAATATACAACATTAAATAATTTGTTAATTATTTTTTGTGACATAGTTTTAATGTAACATTTATTCCTGCGACCGTCTTTTTTTTTTCATTATTTTTTTAGCAGTTTATTAACTTTCCTGCCTAATAAATCTCGATTGAATATTGTTATTGTTTTATGTTTTGCTACATACCTTAATATTCATTTGAATTTAAAACATATCTTTATTAAACAAAATAATATTTTTTTTTTATCTGCATGACAATAGTATAAAATATTTTAAGAGAGAATGCAATTGCTAGTTTTACTTTATATGCTGTTGTCATCCATTTTTTTTTGTATTGATCATATTAGAAAAAATAAGGAATATATTTTTAATTGTATAATGCACGATCTTCTAGGAATGAAGCATTCAAAGATTAATATACTTATCTTCTATTTTATTTTTTTTAATAGTAAGAATACAATTTGTTTAAAATTCAAATGAAAATTTTTGAAACATTTGTTGAAGTTAATTATGGAAAATAATTGCACCTTAGAAATTTGTTTTGAGCGTTCCAGATTTTTCTGTTTCCACAAATATTCTTTGTAATTAAAAGTAAAATTTTATGTCAACTTATAGAAACTTACAATGGATATAAAACCAAAAATATTATATGTTTTTGCACTATACAATTTTTCTAATATATTAAATATGATTAAGTTTAAAATGTAACTTATGTTTTTGATTTTTTAAAATTACATATTTGTTCAGAATTTCTAAAATCTATTTTTTATTGTTTTTAACCAATATTTAAGCATTATGTATTGTTTTTTTTTCAGTTTGTATGAGAATTCAGAGTGTAGCAATTAGTTTAAGAAATCAGATATATATATATATATATATATATATATATATATATAAACCGGAATTTGTATTAAAATTATTCCAGATAATACTTTAGAATTTTTGTTAATTTCTAACTGATATTAAAGTCCTAAAATGATATTACTTTTTAATATTCATTAAGAACGTTTAAACGTCTTTTCTTTTTCTTTCTTTTTTTTTTCTTTTGTTAAAATACAAGATATTTTTTATCATGGTTATTTCATTTTATCAGATGTTAAATATCCTGCCTATATAAAGGTGAATCAAACAAAAAAGAATATTTTTTAATATTAATAGAAAATCTGTATACTTCTTTGTAATGGGATACATGCTTAACCTTTAAACATTAGTTTGGCATCGCTGTATTTTACCGAAGTTAATTTATTTAATCGGTGCTATTGTGAGTTAACATAAATACACATATTACGGCTAAAGAAATTGAAATTTTTAAACTTTCAACATATGAAAACAATAAATCTACTGAAATTTGCCACAGAATGAATAAACAAATGTCACCCTATCAATGTATCGTACATTTGGTGTAATAAAACAAGCTAAGCAAAGTTCCCTGAACAACAGTATATTAACTTCCTTGTCGTTTGGACGTATCATCTTCTTCCTGGTACTTGTTTGGATGCCTTTAAAAAAACCGTTAGAAGACGTATTTTTCAAAAGATGAAGAGGTAAAATATTTTTTATGCAGTTGGCTTCACATCCATTCTATTTCTTTTTTTCTTACACACTATTGAAAAATTGCCAGTTTATTGAGAAAATTATGTATATGATAAAGAAAGCTATTTAATAAAATGAAATCGATATAAATTTGGAATGAAATTGTTGATATAGAAAGTCTTCATAGAAAGATCCCAGGACCATTACTGATCCGTTTCCGTGATTCATTGTTGGACGTTGGTACCGGGGATCCATTCTGGTGCCTTTTGGGCAACTAATACGACGTTGTATTCGTCCAAAATGAATCCCCTTTACAAACGTCCAACACTGAAGCACGGAAATGGATCAGTAATGGTTTGTGGAGATTTCCACCATGATGGCATCTTCCCCTCGTGCACATAGATGTGATTATGGATAAAAACATTTTAGAAGATCACAAGCATGCCTTATGCTCGTAAAAAGATGCCTCGTGGTTCGATGCTTCAGCAGTATAATGATCTAAAGCACACCTTCAAAATGGTGACAAATTGGTTTACAGCTAAAAAAAATAAAGTTTTGGACTGGCCGAGGCAGTCACCTGACTTCAATCCAATTGAATATCTTTGGGAACACAATGTCGGGTGGTTGTGAAAAGTCGGGTGGTATGGGAAGAGTCGGTACACGGAAGCATTCTTCAGAGGCAGAAATCTTTCAGGAGTCTTTCAGGAGTCACTCTTTCAGGATCTTCAATCGGAATTGGCGAAAATTCATAGGTCCACTTTATAAATCATTGTTACTTCCGTGCTTAGACAATATAATGCAGTCCTCAAAGCAAAAGGATATGCAACTAAATATTGAATGTTGCTATATTTCGTGACATTAAGACACTAAATTGAGACGAAAAAGTGAATCGTCTCAAAACTGTTGCGAAGTAATTTTGCGAATCAATGTATTTAAAATGAAAAGCGCATTCTTTCAAATTTCCACACGCTTATCCTGTGTTTGCCCATGCGTCAACGTTTTTTGAAGGCTTATCCTCTCAGAAACAGGAAACCTGATTGATTAGCCTGTTTAGCTTAGGTTAATTGAAAAGTTTTGATTTAAAACGGTTGGAGGTATACCATTTCATTGAAAGCATAGACCTTCTAATATATTTTTGCTCTAAAGTTGAAAGCTAAGGCTTTTTTTTTAAAGAACTCATGTTTTCACTACTAAATATGTATATTTTTTCGCAAAATTTTAAAAAGAGTTTGCATACAGTTATATTTATAAGCGATTGAAATATCAGATAGTTCGAAGATGAGAACTATTTTTTTATTGCTACGTTAAAGGGGCCGACCCGAAAACAAACAAACAAAAAAGCGAGAAGAAAACATTTATTTTGCAACTGGATAACACTATTGTTTCACGAAATTTTTACACGGACTGTAAAACCGTTTTATTTATCACCAATAAAGATTTTAAAGAGTTTGGAGAAAAATAACTTTTTATTTTAAAACTATGAAACGACCCTACGTAAAAAAACAAGAAAATGAGTGTTTTTATCACTAAATATCAATATTTTTACGCGAATTTTTCATTTTAAAATATAATTTCCTACAAAATCGGGTTAAAGATATAAAATAATAAGAACTTGATTTTCTTTTTCACGGGCCCGGGCAACGCCGGGTGGGAATCAGCTAGTTTCCGAATTATTTAAAATCATGCATATGTATTAATTGTTCTAATGTTGCATTTTTTTTAGCTTTAAAAGGGGTACAAATTACTAATTTACATTATTAAGAAATTTTGATTACAGAAAAAGTTAGGACTGAAAAACATATCGTCCCAAAATTTTGTGAGCTACTGTATATATTTGTTTTAGGATATTTCTAAATATTTCAGTTTTGTTTGAAATCTGAATAAACGTAATAATTACTACAAAGCATATGCGCAGTGAATACCCGGAAATATAATAAAAACGATTTACTTAATGAAAGATAATTATAAGTGTTAAGATAAAAATTTATTTTAAATACTTCTAAATGTTTCTTTACAATATAAACTGATACATACGTGTTCTTACATAATGTTTGATAGATATTTTAACTAACAATTCGCTGTGTTAAATTTGAAAAACTGTGATAAAATGTGTGTGTTACATTTTGGTAAAAAAATGTGAAAAATTAATTTATTCTTTTTCCAAGAAATGTTTAAAAAGTAAACTGGGATTGATTCTTCTATAAACAGGTTCCAAGAACTTTAGCTTCGTATTTTTGAGTAAAATGCGTTGAATTTTTAAAAACATGTACTATGAAAGATACCTTTTCCTCCCGGTACAGGCCGGAAGGACTTTTTGTTATGCAGTAACTCTCATTCTAAATTCAGTGTTAAAAAAACCGAATGTGAATCTTCTATAATCGGGTTACAAGCATTTTAGCTTCGGGTGATTGAGTAGAATGAGCAGAATTTTTAAAAGCATGGACTATGAAAGCTACCTTTTCCTTTCGGTACAGGCCGGATTGACTCTTCTTTTGACTTGGGTTAAATTTCCGTCAGTTCTAGTGTTGATAATATATTTTTTTATTAAATAAGTATTAATGTGGTTTCTGCATGATTTATTTCATATAAAACTAATAATTTCAATGATAGGAGTTAATTTTCCAGTGTTAAAAAATCTTGTCACATAAACTAAATGTTGTTACCACATGATTAATTTACATAAAATTTCCATTTTTTTTGTGTACTATTTTATTTCGTTTCTGCGCATTGTTATGCATTTAAATATATATATATATATATATATATATAATAATCACTGAACTATTTTATTCCAACAATAAATACTATAACATTTCATTATATATATTTTTATATTACGAAGAACAAAATAATAATAAACGATCGATTACATGCAAATTCTACATTCTTTTTAATTGATATAAATATACGATGAATGGCAGAATTTCTTATGTTATATATATATATTACCCTATTTCACATAAAAGCCATATTTCTTACTATTAATGATTTATATGAAAGTAGCAATTAAAACGATTTATCAATTAAATGACAACAAACATATTAGCGGATAATAATGGGGAAACGTGATAAAACTCTGGTAAGTTTATTTGTTATCGGTTTCTAGTAATTAAAAAAGAGGAAACAACTATTTCAATTGTTTCTCGGAAGAATCTATATCTATAAACAAGGCCAACTGTTTTCATAAAATCCATCACTACACAATAACGTTTTCGTCTCCAAACCGGAGCTCCTCAGTTGTAAATGTAGCACTTTTGTGCAGCTTTTATTATATTTTTGGGGATTGTTAGATTTGTTTTTCTACGCCTTTGTTAATCTTTATTTGTATATCCTACATTTCTTCTCCCTTTATTTCTCGTACTCCCTCCGCTTTCCCTTTTTTCTTCAGTTTTTCCTCTACTTGCTCTTTCAGCAATCACCTCCAACGGAGGTCAATAATGGATTGTGTCAGATCATTGCAAACATCTTGTGTTGATAAATTAATTTTCAAGGCATCTCTTATTAATGCATTATGCAAATTTTCGTAATTGGCTATTTTCACTATTGTACTGGTTTAAAATTTTATGGAAGTTTCGATATTTAGTCTTTAAACAGTCTAAAGGTATACTTACTGTCAAAATTACCTTGACACCATTAAAAACATATAAATGTAAAATTTTGGATTTTGTAATACATATAAAAACGATAAATTTATGCTCATTTAGATAATTCTAATTTTTTGGGTTTCGTTCATCTCACGAAACCCTATTACTCCCGCTCCGTTGTCTTCTCGTCACAGAGCCATTCTCAGAAAGTATATAATTTACAGGCATGAAAATTTGTATACTTATAGCTAAATACCTACTATGAAAATCAAAATATTAAAATTTGAAAGAATCGTACTATTTTAATATAGAGAGATAGAAAACCAAAATTCTAGCAGCCTTTTCCTATTAAATTGAAAAATTTTTCGTTATAGCAGTTCCCAACAATTAAAAATCCACAATAAAATTCTTTCTACAGTAATTATTCATCTACTGAAAGATTTTCACGTGAAAAATGAAAATTAAATAAAAAGTTTCACCTATTGAAAAAAAATGAACATGACGTCATATTGGTAATAAAACGGAAATTTTCAAGCATTTCTCAATAATACAAGGAGTATGAGTATGCGTATGTACATAAAGCAAATTAATATCATGTCATTAGAGAATTAAAAATAAAATTAATCTGACATCATATCGGAAGTTTAACGGATTTTTCAAATGTTTGAGAATAATACAAAACGAGAATTAAATCGAGTAATAGAGAATAGTAAATATATGAGTTTGAGGAACGTATTGAATCATGATAAAAAACAGGTTATGGAAATATTCACATATTTTAACATTTTGAAGGTGTACAACATGATTGATTTTTTTTAAATATCGCATTTTGTCCACATGACAGATATTATTATGACAGAGTATAATAGCGGTCTTTGCCCGCTATTGGACGGGTTCAGATTTTCGAAAAACAAGAAAAATAGACCGGTAAATTTTTACTTTATAAAAAACATTTTTTTTTTCTAAGAAGATAAAATTGTTTTGGATTTCTTAAAGAATGGAGAATAAAGTGTTTTGAAAGGAATATTAAACGAAACCCTTAGTGCGATCTTCGATCACACTTACCAACTTGTTTTTCTTGGTTTGCAATATTTTGTAACTCTTTGAACATTCTATTTTTTAGTTTTTTGATCGATCAATGTACATATTAGCTACTGCCAAGACTATTGAAATTGTTTCAATGGTTTTCGCAAAAATCGTACACAAATGTAAGTTGCCTTATATGTATTTTTTTTTTGTTGTTGTTGTTTGTTTTTGTTTGTGAAATAGCAAAGTTATTGCAATTTAAATTTTTGGTGAATGGTCAAATTATAGATTACCTAGTACCGAAACTAATATGTATATATATTGAATTTATTTCAGTGATTTTCTCATAAAAGGTACATAAATGTCAGCTGTTTTACGTTTTGTTTCGCAACTGTCCTGTGCATCACTTAAAATGAAAATACACAAATATTTAATGCATTTCGAAATTATTATTCATTTTGTTTCACAAACAAACATTCAAAATAATTCATCAATCACCTTTTGATGATTCGTTTCAAAACACTGGTAAGTAAAAAAAAAGGCAAAAAAGTTTTATTTTTATTCTTTTTTTTTATCACACAAGAAGTAAGCGGATGGGAAATCTTCAATGTGAAAGTTTCGAAAGATTTTTTTACATAAACCTTATGAAAACCATCATTTTTCTTGTACTTTGTACAGCAGGAAGTGACAGTTTTCTTCAGAAAAAACTGTTACCTGTCAAAGGTATTCTAAAATAATAACCCGCAAAGCTTTTCTGAAGAGAATATAAAGTAGATTTAATATATAATAGTATTATGCATTTAACTTCACACTATAACTGAAACAATATGATTTATAGAAGTTAGGATTCTTTTGCTAAGATATATTACGACATAAATTAAACTTTTACGTGCGTTAATTTTATTAAATATATAAAATTCGCCAATGTTTAAAAGACATTTAATGGCTGAACAAACTTTTTCTTTTAATTATTGGAAGGTTTGTGTAAACATTAATTTGACATTATTTCAGAATATTTTATCGCTTACAATTTACCAATATTGTCCAGATATATTGTTGGAACGTATCAACATTGTACTTAGCGACTAAATTTGATAAGTTTGCTCTAATTCCATTTTATTGAAAATATTACCATTTCAAAGCCTATATTGCTAAAATATTGGCCTTTGCTTTGCAACTATTATCGATCTAAAGCTAATTTTTCTTCAATACAGGTATTTCATAGTAAATGTTTTTTTTAACGTAGAATATTCAACAATAATGATATTACATTGGAAATATCTGCAAGGAATACAGTTTTGGCCTATTATTGGCTTACTACTAGGGAATGGTCTAAAATGGGATGACATCATCTATTGAGTGTTTTTGTTTATGCTACAATTTAGGCTAACAAACTTCGCAATTTACCAAATATTTAAAAAAAAAGAATATCGTGGATTTTTAATGGAGATGTAATATCGAATGTATGGGAAAGCAAAATTAGAATTTTTGTTTTTTAAATAAGACATTTGAAGCTGTAAGCACATTATTACACCACTATATCGAGTTGAATATCTTAAAAGAAAATTTTGTATACAAAAACTCAATTGTATGTTATTTACTATTATATAAGCTGATACACAAAGTGTAAGACAAATAAATCATAGAATTGCCAATACGGTAAACAGCAGGACTCGAGTGTTGGAAGTAATTGGTTGTTATTACTTTTTCTAAGGGACGCTGTGAAATATTGTTTACGCCAATTTGATTGTTTCTGCAAGTCTATAATTATAGTGGTACTATTAATATTACATTCCCAGGTAATTTAAATATATCTTTGATACGTTCATAACTCTTGTAGAAATAAATACAAAGTATGTCCAAATCCAATTGACTTATTCATTTCCAAGACAAACATGTTGAGAATAGTAAGATAGCAATACTATCAGCATTACCAGAGATGGATCCACAGTGCACTAGGTGTTAATTAGACCAGACTCAGCGAAGTAATGCCATGACTATGCTCTCTAAAGTTATAAAGTCATGTGTACTTCAAATACATTGCATCATGGCAAACTATTATAACCCTGACAGCTAACACTTTAAGATTAATTTTGAATCGCAATCCAACCAAGCAATTTATTACATGATTTAACGGAAATTTTTATGCGACAAACGACCGTTGTGAAACATCATAATAAAACTAGCATACAGAAAGTCATAAATTATAGAAAATGAATAGAAGATGTATGTTATCATAAACACAGAATAAAATTATTAACCCCTTGAAGGGCACCGGTATATAATATATACCACTTAATTTTAATCCCAAAATGCCACAATGACACCAGAATTTTATAATCAAATTTTGAATTTATAAGGTACTTGAGGAAAAGCTTTTACTTATTTTTAAATAATTCATTCGTGAATCCTGGTGTCAATCAATCATTTCAATATTTCAACTACAAGAGTACTTTGCCCCTGAAGGGGTTAAGAGATAAGTTGCAAAGTTAATACTTATTTGTATACATTATAAATTATGACGATTATTGAGAGATTAGATTAATTTGAGAAAAAAGCCAAGTAATCAAAGATGTATTTTAATATTATTTATTCGATTTATAATGGTCAGATAAATATGCTTGCACTGTTGATAGAAAAGTTAATTTGCTTTTTATTTATTTATTTATTTTATTAACGGCTTAAAATCTGAATATCAATAAAGATTGTTATTTCTTATCTCGAAAAGAGATGAAGAGAATAATATATTATTAAAAGGAAGGAATATTTTTGTAAACGCTTTTTTTTTACTTTTAATTGGGGGGTAATTAACGATATATGATGATTTGTTTCACTCCTAAGAAAAAAAATGCTAAAAAACTCAGAGTGACAGATAATGAATGTAGATAGATCTCTTAGCACTTGCCGCTCTGAGCTATTTCAACTGCATATCTCCATCTGGTCTGAGAATACTCTAAGTACTTTTCATGATTTTTTTAAAATACATGGAATACATATATTTTAATATATTTTTATTATAAACTTTAAACTGTTTTTATTCATAATGAAGGAACTATTTGAATAAAATAAAAATTAATCTTTAATGAGAAATTATTGAGAAAAGTATGTTTTATATTTATAAAAACAGTTCCGCATGAATTTTGTAACTGAAAATTTTACATAGACTTGAATAAAAACTTACTCAAATGTCGTACAAATATCTGAAAATAGTTTTTATTTGTTTATAAACGTTACTTAGTAAAAATTGTTACCGAACACTAAAAGTGACACTGATTTTAAGCTTTGATTCTAGATATTTCCATATACTTACTACTACAGGAGGGGCCAAAATTCTCGCATCATAGCAGTTTTTTAAGTTTTTAATTTGTTTTTTTAATTTTTTTATTGTAACAATACATGTTTTTCCTATGATGCGGTACCTTTGGCCCACCAAGGAAAAACATTATGTGATTATGTGACATAAATATGAAAACCAAATAAAAAAATTTAAAAACTGCTATGATGTGAGAATTTATATATATACATTTAAAAATAAAAAGTTCGCAGATAATATCTCAAAAGATAGCGAACTTATATAATCGGTACTTTTATAGCTTAGAAAGTTAAAAGTTGACCCCGAGAGGCTCTTTGGCTTAGTTCGTTTCTCCGAAAACGGCAACTCAAGTAACACTCGGGCTTACAAGGAAGGTCTCCATAAGCGCATACTCCGAAAATTTTGAAAAAATTACAGAATATTCTTCTCATAAGGATATATATGTTTATAAAAAACTTTGCTGCGGAACCTCGATATAACGTCCGTAAAAAATATATGAAAATTTCGTGTTTGGCGATCTATCGCTGGGTTGGCGACACAATAAATTAATATAAAAAAAAACGTGCATTTACGATAAATTCTCTTTTAGGAAAAACGTTTTCTACTCTTTATACTGAACTAGTTAAAGTAAGTTTAACTTAAATAATTTCACTTTTATAGCTACGGTTTTGCCATATATATTTATATGTACATCTAAAAGAAACTTAACGATCGCAGTCTACGGTTGAGAACAAAATTTGAATTGATTAAAATTGCTTTAAACTAAAAATTAATTGTATGATTCTGAGCACTGTCAATTTGTCATTGATATTGTTAGTGCCGGAAACAACTAGAGAAAAGTCTTGTTGCCGTGGAAACAATGACTTATTCAAAGTCGAAATGTATAATAAAAGAGTGTTTAATCGGACATTTACTGTTAAATTACACTTAAAACTTATAACCAGCCATCAAAACTGTATAAAGTAAAATAACTTCAGCAATAGTTAATTTGTATATGTATTACATAACTTTATAGAAAAAATAATAAACTATTTAATCCTTGAAGTTTAAATTCATAAAGTGCTACGCATTTAAACACTCATTTAACCAGAAATTTTCAAATACATTACAATCGCTTGCATTTGGCGACGAAATAGTTTTGCTCGCCAAATAGCGTCTTTTTGCGTCAAATACTTGAAAGTATTTTATTTTTTTACAGATTTTTTGCTGGAATTCCGCAGTTAATTTTGACTGATCTCTGATTACGTACATGAGTAGCTTCATTAGCATTTTTTTCAAAATATTCTGAGTATGCGCTTTAAGGAGACCTTCCTTGTTAGACCTCAAAGTGTTAACCGTGTTTGTATTTGTCCTGGATCAAGAGATATTAGTCTCTTACTATAGCCTCTTGTGTAGTCTCTTGTATAAAGAAAAATACAGAACCCAATTCCCCCCGCTTAAACTATAAACAGGGTGAATCTAAACTCTTGGGCAAAACTTTAAGTGGTGATAGTACACATCAAGACAAAAAATATTAAATAGGAAACTAAGGGTCCCAAACGTCTTCCGAAAGAGATAGGCGCCATTAAAGTTTAGAGTCCAAAATTTCAAATGATTTTTTAAGGGGAAAAATTGGTCGATTAGTTTGCGGTTTTCGCTAAAACTAGTCTTTAAGTCAGTATTTTCTTGAAAACAAATTTTAAAGATTAAGTTAAAAAAATGCCGATAGAGGGCACTTTAGACTTTGGAGTAACGAACAACCATTTTTTACCGTTATTTTTTGTATCTCATTAAATGCTTTCAAAAGCTGAGATTTTAATTTAAATTTTGAGCTCCAATTTCTGAATCGTTGGAAGTCATTAAGTAGCGCAAACTGAACTATGTTCAGGAGTTGAAATTTGAACCCCCCACCTCCGAACACAGTTCAGTTATTCCCGATCTTGGTGTCGTAAACCAGGCAGAAACTACTACCCCCTACACGTAAAATAAACGATAGAGGGATGACAAAATTAAATAAAAAAATTATTCATAAAAGACATGAGCAATTTCTCCAAGCAAAATAACAAGAAATAATTTACAGTTATGTAGCCAGTACGTAGTAACGGTCCATGTCACATGATTGGCCGGCAATGTGTAGTACAGAAGGATGTAACCTCCAGATGGCGCTGTGATTGAAAATGCTATAAAAGTGCTGGTTGTCCGCATTCATTGTATTTTCGTCTTTGACGGCTGTAGAGATGACCAGCTACACTAATCAGGAAATGGCCGATATGAATTTCATTTACGGCTCTGCGAATAGGAATGCCTTGGAGGCCCGGTGATTGTACGGGGAGCGATTCCCTTCGAGACGCTGTCCGGACTAAAAGATTTTTGAACGCTTGCATCGGCGTCTCGGAGAAACCGGTTCGTTTGTCAGCGGGATGTATGACACTGAGCGTACCAAAAGTGCGAGGACACAGGAATTTGAAGAGTATGTGTTGCGTGAATTCGAGTAGCTACCGGAGACGAGAACGTCTGTATCCACCGCCGCAAATGTGAGACAGAGGACGCGCAAATGTGAGATAGATGACGGTTTGGCGAGTGTTAGAAGCCGAAGGCCTTCGACCCTTTCATGCACAGCGTGTGCACGCCTTAAAAACAACCGACCATCAGCAAAGTGTCGATTTTTCACGATGGTTCATCCAACGGTTGGATGCGCAACCAGATTTTGCCGCACACGTACTATTCACCGATGAATGCAGTCTCAGTCGGGAAGGCATTTTCAATGGGCGCAATGCACACAACTGGGAGTACACGAAACCACACGCCACCCGACCTCATGCATATCAACGGCGTTTCAGCGTCAATGTGTGGGCTGGAATTATCCACGATCATTTGTTCGGGCCATATCTTCTGTCAAGGCGACTGGACGGCGGTACGTATCTGGTATTCCTGCAATAGGTGCTACCACTTCTACTGCAAGATGATCCAGCCAACATAAAGGCTGGTATGTGGTTCCAATATGACGGAGCACCTGCACTTTCAGCGCGGATGTGCGAAATGCATTTGATACAGCATATCCATGGCGATGGATTGGACGGGGTGGTCCGATAAATTAGCCGGCACGCTCGCCTGACCTCTCCTGCATAGACTTCTTCCTCTGGGACCATATGAAGAGTCTTGTTTATGCAAGCCCCGTTGACTCCGACGAAGATCTGGATGCGAGGATTGCCGTCGTAGCAGGCGATATCCGGGAGATGCCCGGGATATTCGCTAATGTTCACAACTCCCTCCACCGGTGTTGTGGGGCCTGCATCGTGGCTGGTGGGCACTCTTTCGAGCAGTTTTTTTGATTCCGCACAAATATCATGCATGTACCATTTTCTGCGTGTAAATATTCATTCATATTGCGCACTACGTGTGTACATCAAATTATTTCTTTTTATTTTTTGCGGAGAAATTGCTCATGTCTGTTAGAATATTTTTTTTATTTTATTTTGCCATCCCTCTATCGTTTATTTTACGTGTAGGGGGTAGTAGTTTCTGCCTGATTTACGACACAGAGATCGGGAATAACTGAACTGTGTTCATGGGGGGGGTCGAATTTCAACTCCTGCACACAGTTCAGTTTGCGCTACTTATCCACTCTCAACGATTTAGATTTTGAGCTCAAAATTTAAGTTTAAGTGTAACATTTTGAAAGCATTTAATGCGATGCAAAAAATAACGATAAAAAATAGTTGTTTGTTACTCCAAAGCTTAAAGCGCCTTCTATCTGCATTTTTTAAACTTTATCTATAAAATTTATTTTCAAGAAAATACTGACATAAAGAATAGTTTTAACGAAAGACACAAACGAATCGACGAATTTTTCCGTTTTTTATAATCATTTGACATTTTGGTCCCTAAACTTTAATGGCGCCTATCTCCTTCGGAGGACGTTTAGGACCCTTAGTTTCCTATTTAATATTGTTTGTCTTGATGTATACTATTACCTGTCAAAGTTTTGCCCAAAAGTTTAGATTCACCCTGCATATTGCCTTTTTTCATAACATTTCTATATAAAAACAAAAACAGATATGTCACATATTTTAATATATATTATTACGCAGAGATCATATGCATCTTTTAATAGAAGACTTTTGTTATTCGTGAAAATTTATTTATCCAAACTTTTATTTTTCCTAACATACCAAAAATCTAAGCATTCTTCTAATTAAACACATTTTCCTATTTTATATTGCAAAAACTTAAAACAATGGCTTAAGAAACATTCATTATCCATAAATAGCAGCTGCTCAGATTTAAAAAAAAATAAATTTTGCACTAGAAACCTAGTTGTCGTACTTAAAATTTTAGAAGTATTTTGACTAAAAGTCAATTACACTTTAAATTCCTTTTATTCTACTATTTTAATATTATTAAAAAATGCATTAGGTTCTTGCATAAACAGATTGTTTTTTAAATGTTCACTTTAAACTTTGCTTTCAATATCTTTCAAAGGAAAAAAAAAATATATTGAGCAATTTCAATCCAAATACCTTAAAAATCCCATTTTGAAATCTCTGTTAAAATTTTCGTCCAATCTTGTTTTTTTTCCAACAAAGGCTTAAAGTTGCGGAAGTAGAAAAATGATTTTTATTTGTTTAAAAGACAAAACTCTTTTTTTAAATTCTTTTCTCGTTGACATCCATACCTTAGTTTAGTGTCTTTTGTTAAATATCACCATGCATATTTTCTTTGCAAAAATAGTTTTTTCTATTGGAAAAAGTAAAGTTAGAAAATGTTCTTTAATAATAAATTAAAATCAGTTAACTATTTTCTTTTTCGTACTTAAGATAAATAATTGTATTTCAACAATCATTTTCCATATAAAAAATCATTTTTATTTTATAAATATTTTAGGTTAAAAATACATAAAGAAAAAAAGATGCATATTAGCAAAATGCTTTATAATAAAATTACAGTAAAAAAAATTGGATTACAAGAAATGAATTCTGTATATAGTATTAAATTAGTCAATGAAACACTCTCAATTATTCAATATAAACACTATGACAAAAATCTATTTGTTTTTGGATATTAAAGTAAGGATACTTAAATGACATTCAAAGATAGATGATAACTGGATTATATGTGAATATCATACTTGTGAATTTTCCTATACAGAAGAAATATATTTCATATATTGTTCAATAGAAAAAATTATTTACAACGTTAAGTAGTTATAATTCACCAGAAGAAAATATGTTATTGCACAGAACACCTGGAGTGGCATGACTTTTCTAGCCTAAAAAGAAAAAAAAAAGCTATTCCAAGCTTTACTAAAGAAGAATTTTTAAATGTAGAATCAATAATTATATGGAACAATAATTATTGTCTCTTTTGATATATATATATATTTTAATTAGAACAACCATAAGATAAACTGTCATGATACAACCGTAAGATAAACTGTCTAATTTAGAAAATCAATCATTATTTAACGTTAAATTACAATTTGGTTTAGTTCAATTTACACGGTTGAAGAACCAAAAAGCCGACAAACTTACATTTATGTTCCAATAAATAAATTATTTTTTATTTAAGGGGTTTCATATTTTTTTTGAAATTTTTCCACCGCTAGGGAAGAGTGACGTGGTTTCGTGTTCTTATATACACTATATTTCCAATGATGATCGGTCACTTGCGATTTTAGACATTTTGTTAAATATCTGGAAAGATACATTAGGAATTATCCTGAAACTTCAGGAGTGTAAACAACATGATAAACGCCATATATTTCCGCGAAGATTTTTTCCCGAATCTCCATAAGGGGCCGTCAACAAATTGAAGAAAAACGAATATATTTTGGATAATCCTGTAGAAACTAATATTGCAAAAGCATTCATACTGTAGATTATGATTAAGTGGCTTATTGTAATAATTGGGGTTCATTTTTATGAAGATAGCATGTATACTCGAAGAGAAATTCAGGTTTTTATAAAAACAGTCCCAAATTTTAACAAGTTTTTTGCTTATAATTTGCAAAGTTTTTAATATAAAAACAAGTTATTTTCAGAAAATATGACAAACAAAATTGTACACGATACCCTGCAATCAGAATTAAAAAATAATAAAAATTGTATGAAAAATGAGCAGGTTTACTAAATATTGTTTCACTGCGCATGCTTGAATTCAATCAAAATATACTGTGCATAAAATATTAGCTATATGTATAGACCAACGTTTATGAAAGTCTCAAAAACATAGCTTGAAAATTCTGCTAGTAATCGTCGATAGAATAAGCTCGAAATTCGCTGTTCCCAAAAGGAAGCAAAAAGATGAGGGGTTGTATCCAAATATACTAGCTTATGAAAGTTGACAGAATAAGAATGAAGTGTCTCTCATTCTATATTTGATACAACACCTCATGTAGTTAGTGAACAGTTGTAAGTAAAAATCGTGAATTTATAAGTTAAAAGTTCTTTATGCAAGAACTTAAGACCTCTTTTATAAAAATGTATGCTTTCCAGAATTTTATGAAAATACCACCATTTAAACACGTGTTTTTAATAAATTAAAGTTATAACCATTACATTATATATTATATCAAAAAGGAAATAAAGTCGCTACATATCAACTTTGACTGAAACTTTCACTGAAACTTTCATAGAATAAAGAATCCCAGATATTCTTAAAAAGATTTTCCGCCTTGTAATGCTTACAGATTTTGAAACATCAAATCAGAACCTTTTAAGAGTATTCTCACTCAACATTTTGTTTGTCAATACATACTTAAAAAGGACTTCTTTTGAAAACTGTAATTTCTTGAAAAAGTATTTTTGTTAAATATATTTTTGCAATATTTATACTTCCGTTCGAGTCAGTCCATATTTTCTGTTACGTGAAATTTTAAATTGCAACATTAGAAGAATGATATTGACCGCTTAAGTAAATAGCTTTCGAAAATAAATTATCTTTGAAACTGTTCCATTATTTTGAAAGACTTTTTGTTTAAATAATGCCTTTTAAAAAGGATCAGTTTTGAAAAATCCAATACCATTAATACCGAATGAAGTAGATTTAACTATATATGACAAAATCCACTCTTTCATATATAACGTGAAAGCCAGATATACTTTTTTTCTAATTTAACAGAGTGTGCGTTGTTTAATGCTTTATATCAGCAATGGAATAAGAAATAGGTTACATGTTCACTTTCTTTTTTTTTATTGTAGACAAATGAAGAAAATTATGCGGAATGCGAAAAATAGAACAACAGCATGTTACTAGATTCGTACATATTTTCTAATATATGTTTCTAAGGCATCCACACTTTTTAACAAGGTTAGAAAATATTAAAAATGTACAAATATGCTGTAAAAGATGTATTTTATTCTTGAAAAGCAAAAGAGCGACATGAAACCCGATTTAAGATTATACAGGAATGATTAAGCGCGGTTAGCGCCACAACACATGATTTGCACAACTGTTATGCGCATTTTCTGAAAACTGGCTTTAAAAAGTAAATAAATTATGTAAATTCAGGGTAATTATACAGTAGAAACAAATTCCTTGAAAAAAATGTTTTTGTATAGGATTGGTGAAACTTAAAAGGATTAAAATTATGGAATTGTAATATGTTAGAAACATAAGATTTTAGATTGTATTATATATTTTTTACCTCAGTTTGAATTCATACCATATTCATTACACCACAATAATCCTCATTATTAATTAAGAAATTATTACCTAAATCTGTAGTATATATGATTTTTTTGAACGACTCAAGTTTTTAGAATGTTTTCGTTTATGATTTGCCTGCGTGTAATATTTTTTTTCCATTATACCCTCTAAAAACGACATTTTCAAAATGAAGCAAAAAATACTCAAATCTGAGTATGTCGCGTAGTCAAAATGTCTCCTAATCAAAATTACTTAATGTTTGAAACATGTATATACTTATTTCTGGAAACATGCTCACACTCAAAACTAAAACATCATGTGCTCATATTTGAGTATGTCCATGTTTCAAACAACAGTAAACAGCAGGTAGAAAAAAGCGCTAGTGCTGCCATCTCTGGTTCTATTTACGATTATGGGAGGATAAAATAGATTTACGCTTTTACCCACATTCAGCATCGAACTAGAGTTCTACTAGTTACAAGTCCATTGCCTTTTCCACTTCGTCATCCAGATCACATGAGCGGGTTATTTTAAATGCAAGCTATCAAATGATTCGGATGCATGTTGATATTTTTCTAGATTCATTAATTTGTTGTTGAGAAAATTGAAAATTTTTAACGGGATTTCGGAAAGATTTGGACAATTTAAGATGATGGTTAAAATTATACAACTTTATTACTTATGTGGAAAACAGGAGATATGAATAATACAAATTTTCAATTTGATTGTTATCAGTATATTTTAAATGAAAAAGAGGTCCCTGGATATTGAAAGTTAGCAGACTAAATTTTCTTTTTGACACATTTATACACATTAACGCCACAATTATTTTTGTCTTGAAAAATGGAATCATAGTATTTCATTCAAATGAGTATGAAGTGACTTCTATGTCTCATTTTTGAGTATTGCCATGTTTCAAAAATGAGTTTGAACTGATTCTAATCATTTTTTAGTATGATCATGTTTAAAAAATGAGTACGGACTGACCTCTATGTGAACATTTTTGAGTATGTTCCGGTTTCAATATGCTGAGTATTCATGGTAGTTCAAAACTGAAACCATTGGGTCGCCATATTTGAAAAAAAAATCATAACAAAAGGAAAACATCGATTTACTCAGATTTGAAAGTGTCATTTTTCTCAGTGTAGATATTTTTAAATTCTCTAGTTATGTGGTTCTAAACACAATCTTTAAAATATATAGATTTCTTTTCTTTTCCTTATCGTCAAAGGGATGTCCAGTAGTACAAGTACAATAAAGCATAATGACGCATGAAACATGAGTATTCGACAGCACTCAGGTCTAGTATTTCAACAATATGATTTCCGAGAAATCTATTTATATGTGTGAACCTGTTAAACCAACTATGCGATCATGAATTCAGTTAAGTAGAATTTTAGTTCGATTATAAAAATAGTAACGAAGGTTACAGTGGAAACCTTTTTGGGGATATTATCTCCTGGCCGTTTTAAAATTGTTATTAAAATTCAATGTCAACTTTCGTGAAAAACATTTAAGAATATTCATAAAATGGTAAACAAAAACTAAATATGGATCTGAAGAACACGATTGCTTTACATGTACATGTTTGTGCTCGATAAAAATCAAATGATTAGTTAATTTTGCGTAAAAAGATAAATTTCCTATTAAAAAACTTACATAAAAACTGAGCATATATTGCTATTTTTTTAATTACGATCTCAAAAGTATCCTTCTTTCATAATCATACCAATATTTCTATTTAAGAAACTCTAACATAGCAGCCATTTCATTTTAGAAAATATACCTAGGTCATCTTCCCTGAGTCATACAAACCTTGCCACAAATTTTGCAATTAGAAGTAAGCAATAGTTGAAAATTAGTGTAAGATAATAATTAAAGAAAACCATGCAACCAATGTACACCGAGTACGACAAATCAAGGTTGGTGAAAGCTCTGGATAATGCAATCTATCAATTTAAAAAATTGTTTACTTTTAATTCAGAGATTTTTAGAAATAATTCAGATTAAATTTGAATGATTATATTCCGTATTTATATAACCCATTCATAAATAACGAGTGTAAAAATAATTTAAATAAGGCAGAAATCCAACAATTCCTTTTGTAAAAAAAAACTTTTTAGCCAATTTGTATAAGAAGAAGTTTCAATCCGACTATGTGTAATTTAATTTTTTTTAAATATCTAAAGAAAATCTTCAACATAAAAATCACACCACCAATGCCACAGTTATGATAAATCCACAGATAGTGTATAAAATTATGAAATTAAACAGAATTAGCATGTAACAATAAATCCACAAAACTCAATTTAGCAGGAAATATCCAACTATGTTCAGTGGGTTATAAACAATTTTTGTAAGCAAAAAACATGTCTGTGGACATCATTGTTAGAAACATAGCCTCGAGGTTATAAAACAATGCTGTTTTAATAAAAAATGGCTGAGATAGAGCAGTTTGAAATTCTAGGGTGGCTGACATTTTGAAACAAAACAGCACATTAACGCGATTACTCGCAAATTATTTTCTTTCATTGTTGTGATAATTTTCCTAATCATACGCATAAAACTATATATTCATATCCGTTAATGCCAAATTCTCACCAAAATTGGCGACCAAAAGAAGTTTTCATAAATGAAGCCAATTTGGCTATTGCTCAATAATTTGGCGATTTTCTTATTCAAATTCAGTATTAATGAATCTTTTGTAAACGTTTCTTAGCATTTTAACTTGCTGTTTTCGTGTAACATTAGCTAAAATTTTAAAACGAAGATATGGGAAAGCTACCTTTTCCTCCCGGTACAGGCCGGAAGGACTTTTATTTATGTGGAAAAGGGGAGATATGAATTATACAAATTTTCAATTCGATTGTTATCTGTATATTTTAAATGAAAAATAGCTCCCTGGATATTGAAAGTTAGCTGACTAGATTTTCTTTTTGGCACATTTTTACACATTAACGCCACAATTATTTTTGTCTTGAAAAATGGAAATATAGCATTTTATTCAAATGAGTATGAAGTGACTTCTATGTGCTCATTTTTGAGTATTGCCATGTTTCAAAAATTAGTTTGAACTGATTCTAATCATTTTTCATGTTTCAAAAATGTGTACGAACTGACCTCTATGTGAACAGTTTTGAGTATGTCCCTGTTTCAATATGCTGAGTATTCATGGCATTTCAAAATTGAAAGAATTGGGTCGTCATATTTGAAACAAAGAAACTCATAACAAAATGAAAACATCGATTTACTCAGATTTGAAAGTGTCATTTTTCTCAGTGTAGACATTTTTAAATTCTCTAGCCATGTGGTTCTAAACACAGCCTTTAAAATATATAGCTTTCTTTTCTTTTCCTTATCGTCAAAGGGATTTCCTGTAGCACAAGTACAATAAAGCATAATGAGGAATGAAATATGAGTATTCGACAGCACTCAGGTCCAGTATTTCAACAATATGATTTCCGAGAAATCTATTTAAATGTGTGAACCTGCTAAACCAACTATGCGATCATGAATTCAGTTAAGAAAAAATTTATTTCGATTACAAAAACAGTAACGAAGGTAACAGTGGAAACCTTATTGGGGATATTATCTCCCGGTCGTTTTAAAATTGCTATTAAAATTCAATATCAACTTTCGTGAAAAACATTTAAGAATATTCATAAAATGGTAAACAAAAACTAAATATGCATCTGAAGAGCACGATTATTTTACATGTACATGTTTGTGTTTGATAAAAATCAAATGGTTATTTAATTTTGCGTAAAAAGAAAATTTTCATATTAAAAAAATTAAATAAAAATTGAACATATATTCCTATTTTTTTAATTACGATCTCAAAAGTATCCTTCTTTCATAATCATACCAATATTTCTATTTTAGAAACTCTGCCATAGCAGCCATTTCATTTTAGAAAATATACCTAGGTCATCTTCCCTGAGTCATACAAACCTTGCCACAAATTTTGCAATTAGAAGTAAGCAATAGTGGAAAATTAGTGTAAGATAATAATTAAAAAAACATGCAATTAATGTACACAGAGTACGACAAATCAAGGCTGTGGCTGGTGAAAGATCTGGATAATACAATCTATCAATTTAAGAATTTGTTTACTTTTAATTCAGCGATTTTTAGAAATAATTCAGAATAAATTTGAATGATTAATATTCCGTATTTATATACCACATTCATAAATAACGAGTGTGAAAATAATTTGCGTCATAACGATAGAAATAATATTATGTACTGTCAAAGTTTTATTTAAGGCAGAAATCCGACAATTTCTTTTGTAAAAAAAGCTTTTTAACCAATTTGTATAAGAATAAGTTTCAATCCGACAGTATAGAATTTATTTTTTTTAAATACCTAAAGAAGATCTTAAACATAAAAATCACACCACCTATGTCACAGTTATGATAAATCTACAGATAGTGTATAAAATTATAAAATTAAACAGAATTATAAGTAACAATAAATCGACAAAACTTAATTTAGCAAAAAATATCCAACTATGTTCAGTGGGTTATAAAACATTTTTGAAAGCAAAAAACATGTCTGTGGACATCATTGTTAGAAACATAGTCTCGAGGTTATAAAACAATGCTGTTTTAATAAAAACTTTCCAAAATTTAGATAAAAGCTGCTATGATGTTATATAAGATTCATGTAGCAAAATCAAATAATAATATGTTCGTTTCATTTTCAGATCATTGTTAATAAAAAATTATTTTCTGAGAGTGTAAAAAAAAACTGTAGCTGACATAGTCAAACAAAGTTAAAAGTACATTAAAAAAAAAGCATTTTGGTTTAATGTTATTTTCTTTTTTAACCGAAAAATTAAGTAAACAAAGAATCTTTGTAGATTTAATAAAAAATAAATCTGTCAGATTTTAGCCAGACAAAGCTACTAAATGGTAAAGAGACGAAACAAAAAAATAACAGCAATTGTTGATTTAAGGGATTAAAGTGTATGCCTTTTTTTCTAAGATTTTTTCAAAATGTTTCAGTAGATTGACAACAAAAATATGAAATAATCTCTTTGTAATAGATACAAATATCCAAGCTTTTAGTATGGAAAACATAATAAATTTCTGTATTTTGCTTGCCATTTTGTATTGAAAAAAGAAGTTTAAAAATCTTTAATTTCTAATTTTAAAAAATGCAAAATGTAACTCATTAAACTTTTCTAGTTCGAAATGGATTTTTTTTTCTTTTTTCTTGAAAGTGAATATTTAAATGTTTAAGAGAGATGATTATTTCAGAGTGAAATGTTTTAAAATTTGAGGAAAGTTTTGGTTTAGCTTTAATTGATAAAAAATTGATAAAAATAAATTAATATTTTCAATTTATGCATTGTACAATTCTTTATTTTATGAGTAAATTTAATTGCACAACGCCATCACGATCTAATTGCAAAATTTTCTGAAAAAACAAATTACCTTGCATAAGCAATTCTATTAATAAATTAAAAGTAAAATAAAAATGCATTTTGAAAATTCGTTTTATTACCAGAAATAATCTTTGAAAGAAAAATCTAAAGCTATATTGTTTTATTTTCCACAGCACTTATGTTCATGCTGAAATATCTGTTTAATACACAATTAAAATGTTAATGCGTTGTTGCTATACTTTAAAAGTGTTTATTCATATATTTGAGTATTTAATAACATTGAGAAAAACTACAATAAAAATTTAAATTATTTCCAGAAAAATTCAATAAACAAATCTTTGCATTGGTAAGTAGTTTTAAGAAACTTTTTTTAAATATAATTTATAAAATCATATAGGCTAATCTAAAATTAAAGTTCATTCCGGTAAGTAGATTTTTAATTAAAAAATTAATTAGTATTATAAATTACAAATTGTAAACCTTCATAATTCGTGACCTATTTGCCGGAATTTCTACCATTCTGTATTCGAAGAAAAAAATACCGAAGTATCAATATATATGATGTCCTAACTGGGTGTTCGCGTTGAAAACTTCAACGTTTGGTATATCTTTAGTATGAAGAAATGCCACCTAAGTTTATTTTATTTCCAAAATTGAAAGAAGACATAATTTGTAATCGAATGGTTTTATTCATGTTTCTCTGAGACAATTTGGTGATTAAAATGCAAGAGTTGTATCTTTTTTTTTTCTGATACAGATTATATCTAAATATATTTTTTGAATAGATAATTATATAAATAACCCGTTTTCGATATAGGAACGCTTTAATGAGATATGTCCGTCATTATCGCTAAACGTCAATGTAGAGCTTGTTGTGTATTATCGCATTCCCTTTGATTGTATAGATCTTCACTTCTGAATATTCACTTAATACTAACGAAAATAACAAAATAATATACTTTACTGAAACATTCATTAACATTGTAATGTACGTTAGCTATCTTAATTCATTTTTTAAGAAATTTTCAGATATTTTTGTTTTAATGTAGAACCACGTGACATAACGATAGACATGTGTTACCTAGAATAAGAAAAAGAAGCATTTCAGAATAATCAAGAGGGATAAATATCTCAAAAACTTCTAAAGTATGATTTCAGCTAACATTTGTTTTGCACTTTGAATATACATCTGATGGTCTGGGCAATTTCACTACAAGATAACACATTGATGGGTAACAATGCATTGATAGTTAATACATTTAAACAGCAACTCATTTTCAGTTACATTAAAGATAAAGTTGAGCTGCCAAATAAAAAAATTATCTATGGAGAACCAATCCTCATTTATGTAAAAATGATTGAGGACTTAAATTGCCTCAGGACCTATATTCCTGCCGAAGTTAAAAGGCTTCCTATAGAAATTCCATTATCGACAACCAATGAAATTCAACAACCTGTTGGTGATTAAACAAAAATTATTACAATACATTTTCCCATGTCTCACATTATGTATCAATCAATGTATCTTAATATGCGTTCAATGTATCTTTTTGTAAGTTTTGTAATAGTACATTCTATCTATTTTAAGTCAAACTATTTTTTATATAATTTATCAAGATTTCATTATAGAAAATGCACTTGTCCCAAATTTTATTTTATTTTTATTACATGGTTTATAGATCATGAAGAAATATATAAAATTTCAACTAATGTTAACTCATATTTATTAAACTTAAGGTAGACATATAAATAAGTACCTTTATATTTCTCAGAAAACCGGTTTAGGTACCCCTGAAAGAACCCTTTCTAGAATGTCTGATTTATTTATGCAAGCATACAAATGAAATTTCCAGATTCAAAGTATGCAGTTAATTACAAAAAAAAAAAAAAAAAAAAAAAAACTAATAAATAATAAAATAAAATAAAGAAAGAAAGACAGAAAAACAAAATCAAGTATTATCCCTAAAAGTGTGAAACAAAACTGAGAAAAGTTTTTTACAGAATTACTTTTCACTCGGTTCTGCTTTCGTGACTCACGCAAGTTACATACAATTTTCTCTTTTTTTTTTCTTTGAACAAAAAAAGGTTTGCTACTTTACTAACTAAAACGCGTGTTCTGGTTTGGTTTGTTGCTTTTGCTTAAAAAATGTCATTTAATTTATTTCTCAAGTATTTTTCTGATTTAATAATTTTTTTTAATTCAGAGCATGTCTTTAAGCATAATAAGATGTGTGTTTTTGTTATTCTTTCTTACTTTTTAATTGAAATAAAATTATATATATATTAATATTCGTAATAACATGAAGAGTAAAATTTGATTTCTCTTTTAATTTCTTTCACATTTCTTTATAAAAAAAAATGAACCTATGTTTATTTTTTTAGCGAGAATATTGTTAGTCTCTTTTTTTTTTTCTGTTACTGTCACATATATATACATATTATACTTTTCTATGGAACATAAGAATATCATAACAGAACTAAGCTATTCAAGCGTTCTGGTTTAACACTAGCATTACGGCGTTTTCGTTATACCTATAACTACGATCACCGGTCATTTTGACCGCTTGTATCGAATAAATGAAAAAACGTATTTTTTGCAAATATTATGTAAGTTAAATCTTGTAAATAAACAACATGCTTTTTTAATAAGTAAACTATATAGTAAATAAGATAAACAAATGCTAATTTAGTTAATTAATTAAACAAAGAGTTAAAAAATAAAAAAATCATTCAAGATTTTTAAAACTTGTTATAGTTTAACAAATTTAAATACAAATTGATTTTGTTTAAAATTAAATAAATTTATTACTTACATTATCCGGTTTGACAGCATACACAGATTACTGATTTCTTAATTTTACATGTACAGGTTCCACAAACATATTTTCTACAGTTTTCACAAATATTCTGAGTTTTGTTGCCTTTACAACCATTTATTTGGCATTGTTTACGTTTACGGGATGGAGTGTGACAAGCATCAATTCTCAACTGTTTAGAAGAAGAAAGCGTTAGTTTTTTTTGATGAAACGTACATCTTTCTGAGCTCCTCAGCTGTATCTAAAATGAAATCACGGCGGCTTTAGTTGTTATATCCAGTCGTTTCTCTATAAATAATCCATGCATTTATCGCTGCGAAATCAAGAATGTTAAAAAAAAACTTGAACTGGCGAACGTCAGGATGAGGACTTCACAGAATATTTTCTGGCCATCTGGTCCAAAACATCAACTCCATATTTGGTCGTATTGTAAAAATCTACAACTTGAGGTTTTTGTTTTTCATTAGATGAAATTTCCAATGTTGGGTGTAAACTACTCAGGAGCATGACGTTTTTGTTCATCTTTCCTTGATAAGACATAAGCGTTATATTTTCATGCTTAGCAATCTTACTAGAATACTGCACATCTCGTGTTTTCTTGAAAGAACTAGGTATTTCTCTTTTTGAACAATTTATTGTACCAACAGAGCTTATTCCCGCGTTTCTCATTTTTTTACTAAATTGAGTGATCTAAAGAAATTGTCCGTTGTCAGGTTTCTTCCATTGTTGCAGTAAGGTTCAATCAAGCAAAAAGCTGCATGTTCGCAAACCGTTCTACCATAGGGCTTGGTTTCAGCTTTACCCAAATATGGAAATCCGTTCAGTAAATATTTTGACTGCACATCAGTAGTGTGAATTAAGTAGCAAGACAAAACTTAATGCCGAATTTGTCCGGCTTTTTAGGCAAATACTGAATAAATCGAAATTGTTTCTTCATGGGAAACAATTATTCATCCACTGCAATATTTTCCCCCGGTTTATAATTCATCAAGCAATTTTCGATAAATGTATTCCAAATATATGAAATAAGGGCAAATTGATCAGTTTTCAACCTTTGGGATCTAGTTGACTTCATGTCGAAGCGCAAATACTTCATAATTTCCAAGAACCTGGAAATTGTCTCAGCGAAGAATTTCGGACCCCAGGATTTTGACCATAAATTTAAAATTGAAAGACCTTTTGCAGCCAAAGCTCTCGAGCATACAGCTGTGATATGAAAGCGTCTAATTCATTGAGTGACAAATTTTCGTCAGTTTCAATATCTGAACCAGAATTATCATCGGAAATAGTTTCAAAAACTTTTAGCGCATCTTCTTCTGTTAGATATTTTCTACCAACACTTCTACGTGCCATGACACGAAGCAAATAAAATAAGCAAGTCTGAACACATACATTCACCGAAACGAAATTCAACTCAATATATTTGTATCCGTTGAAAAGTAACATTTCAAACACAAAAGAAATGCGCAGTCGGAAGGCGCGCTGCAATTCCATACAGATGTCACACTGGTGTTTTTTTCCTCTCCCACCACTTTCCTCGCTTCCAACCTAACAAATAATGCTTTGAAATACACAAAGCAATATTCCCCTCTCCACAGATGTACCTGCTTATCTATTACAATAGCGAAAATAGCTATGAAAGAGAAGGAAATAACTTTACATATGTAATTTTCTAGATACGGTCAAAATGACCGGTAGCCGTAATTCTAGGTATACATACTCATCTTTTCAAAAATATTTATTTAAATTGAACAAAAAAGATTTTATGTAATATTCTTGGATTTTTAGGAAAAGTCAAAAAATATTCAGACTATAAACAAGAAAATTAGAAAGTTATGATACGTAGAATTGGATTTACGGTCAAAATGACCGCTGCCGTAATTCTAGTGTTAATTGTATTTGGAAATGAAAACTAATATTACATAAATAAATTTTGTTATTCTTACTGAATAGTTATATTAATAAAATACAATATAATATTTATTCTCATATTATAAATGAATTAGAACAAGAAAATCATTTCCTTAAATAGAAGCAATTTTTTTTTTTTGTGCTTTTTTTGTTATATGTTTTAACTAAGAAAATGAAGTAAAAACGCTCAGAGAGTTTATTTAGACTGTTATACAAAATAGGAGCACCTAGCAAAACTCAAGGAGTATTGCAATCCACGTGTAATTATGAAGCCACAAGATAACTAACGAACTGCTATTTATTATCATTACAAAGAAAATATAAAATTACTATTTACTCTTTTTAATCCCTTATGATTTTTTCATGGTTGCACGTTTAGTATCGCAAAATTCCTAATTAATGATGTAATGAAATAGCTAACAAGTAAACTCTTTTCTGCTTTAATTGCTTTTATATATTTAATAATAAATGCCATAGATTAAGATTTTAATAAAACTTTTACATCTCATAATGAATGTATTTGGCCTATGCTTTTTCTTCATTAAAGTTACTTGGAACAATGGAACAGTGCAAGCTTCTAGATGAACTTAATAATTGCAATGCAGCATTACATCTAAGTGATATGTCAGCGACATACCGAGACGTTTAGGGGGCCATTGAGAAATTAATTTTAGCTTTAATATAAACTACATGAGAAAAAAATAAATTTAAAATTTAAAAATATTAAAATATAAAAAATACAAAATAATTAATCTGATTAACTAAATAAAAAATTAAATGAAAAATGAAAAAAATAATAAAAAATTTTCATTAGTTCATAAGCTAAAAAAGGATGGTAGGCCAACATCAACAGACCTGCTCTATCGATACTAAAGATAACTTTTCAAAAGCCGTACATTATTATTTTATTTTTCTTGTTACATACGTAACAAACTATATGTATATGTTTTTTAACATCAAATTTTAAAATTAAAAATTACAAAATTAAAAATATAAGAAAAATAAAATATATGTTTAAGTCACTGAATAATCCAGAATTCGTCGTCAATGGTCAAATATATCTAGGGCGTTTACGATTAGAAGTCAGATTACCTATAATCTGATATTTCACTTACGATCAAGCAATTAAAGCAATTTTATAAAGCATTTTGTAAAATTTTTAATTAAGTTGATTAATTCTTTTTTAGAGACGTAGTACGAAGAAGATCTATATGAATAGCAGTAATTCTTAAATTACGATGACCAGTTTTACTCGTAATAGTCCATAAATTTTTATTATACGTTCTATAACGGTAATCAAAATTAGTGTTACTAGCAAATCACCACATCGGAAAACAATATGTCAGAATGAAGAGAACATCACTAAAGAATAGAGGAGGCAGGGATTTAAAAATACCACCGACTTTAGTCATTACATTAAATATACATTTATTCCCAGTAAGTCTTCCATCGAGGATTAACACCCCCCCCCCCATCTCCCACACACACACACACACCGATATTTATTATTGATAGTCCAGGGAAACGGTAACGCTATTAACAGTTAAACGGTTAGTAAAGGTAAATTTGTTATAGAATTAAACTGTAGTATTTTTATTTTCACGAATTTCAACATGACAAGAAATTAGTAGGATGAAAATTTAGTAGTATTATCAAAATTTAATATGATGCTGAAGATTTGTTTCATATTTAGGAATACGTAAGTTAACAAAAGTTTACCATGGTTTATGTACATTGAAAAAAATTATAGCATTTGTAAACAAATAGTACAGTTTATAGTAAATTATTGAAATATCATACGCAGGAGCAAAGGTGATTTTTGTTAATAATATAAATAATAATAGGTTGGATTTCAGAACAAGTTTCAGGAGGGGGAATATCTGAGAAACTTTTGTCAGTATCATTAACATGGGAGATGTGGACATGACTAGCAATGCATATAATTAGGGGACAACTGCTCAGCATAGGTATTAGACAAAATTTCGCATTTATCTTTATCAGTGCTAGAGGATCAAACCAGGACTTCCCGGGTTGCAGAAAAAAGGTGAAATTTTTTTTTTAATTGAAAATTCTAATAGATTTTTTAGATTAATGTATTTTTTCATACTGTCCACTAACAATAACAAACGTAACTTTTATATGAAAAATATCAATTATGTATCAGATAGAATTTTGAAATTTATTAAAATCGCTACTTTCCTATTAGCCTTGTGACTGTCGTTAACAGGTGAATAAATAGCCAAATATCACAATTTACAGCAGACTTTTTTTATTATGATAACTTCACTAGTTTTTGCGCGCAGATCGGTTACATGTCTTAAATTTGTGATTTTTTTTTAAATATTTTATTATTTTATTTATTGATGAAATTTTAATTTCGCTATGGAATAGAAGACGGGCGGATTCAAATGCTGAACTATTTATATTAATTGAAGTGTAAACGGTTTTATCTTTCGTAATCGTCTGCTCGCGATATATAGAGATATTTAAAAAAAAACATACTTGAAAATTATTTTTAAAACCATACAAGAGTAAATTGTGATACAGTTTTCAAACAATTTCCATTTAGAAGTGCACTGCCTCCCCACTATTCGATGGCGAAAAACTTTAAAATGTCCGATGTTTAGAAGTTTAAGAAAATCAGTAAAAGCGAAATTTAATCATCTGGTGTTGCTAAAATCAAAAGAAAGTCTGCGTTACGCACGGAAACATGTATCCTTTATAATCAATATATATATTTCTCTTACGTGGCGCGGTTATAGGGCTAAATTTGTAGCTTATCGTTTGGCAACAACCGTAGTTTTCAGAGCTCAGACCAATGAGTAGACTAGATTGTGTTATATCAGCTCCGCCTCCAATATGGCGGTCAGTGTGACAGCAGTGAAACCATAGAATGTAACTCAAACTACAATTATTAAAAATAAAATAACATGTATGTAATCCAAAGCGTCTGAGATGATTCCTCATTTTAATTATGAATAATATCGTTAATTTCAAATGAATTCTCAACTCTTATTTAGAATTTATTTAAGAATTTCACTCACGAAAGTCGGAGTGAATAAAAATATCAGCTGGTTAGACTGCACCTGCTGCCATCTGTTGCTGTCTTGATGAAGTAAAAAAGAATTTCTTTTGTAAAAATCTATAATCAATTAGAACAGTAAAATGTCGAACGAAATTTAAACGATTGATGAGATATATAAACTATCTTCCCTATCACGTAGTGTTTTTTTTTATTATTTTTATAAATTTAAGCAGTGCTGTACAATATTATAGGTGCAATAAGTTTTAAACTAATTATGTTTCCAAGATACTTTTTTCATAGTATTTAAATGATTTATATGTCCATTGGTAGCACCAACTAAATGCATTTTTAGTTGTGTTTTCAACGGAGTTTTCAATTGCTTTTTTACATTAAAAAATTATCAATTTCATATGCTCAAATGATTTATATATCAATACTTATTCCGGCTAGAATTGCTTCGCAATTCACGGGGTGTTGGGCAGCGTTAGCGAGTAAGGGACTGATACCCCTAGTATAGATAGATAGTCAGTAGTATTAAAAAGTAACATATGGAATGGGTGTATAATTATTATTTAGTTTTTTCGTAATTGGTCGTACTGAATTATCCTCAGAACAATAGTTACTGAGAACATTTTTCCAACCTTTTTTTTTTTTTTTTTTTTTTTTTTTTTTTTAAATATATAAATATATATTTTTGTAGTTTTAACTTTTATTTATTAATAGAAGGTAAGGGAAGAGTTTCTTCCAGACTGGAAGATTTACCGGTTGTTATACATTTGCTTGTAGATGTTATGAATATAATACTGCAGAGTGAAACGACTATTACGTTTAGCATAATCATAAAAGGCATTTAAAATTACCCCTGTTTATGATTTCACGTTTTTTACATTTTTGCGATATCTATTTTTTAAATGTATATTTTTATAACACACAAGGTAAAACAAAATAAATAACACACGTTTTGTTTCGTTCATAAGCTTTTTAAATAAGACTACAAATAAAACATAGTGTGTATAATCATCATCAATTATTTTAAATATTTATCTTATTGGTTATTTTACGTTACTCAGAGACTACAGATTTGGAAAAATATTCATCAGTGCTTAAAATATTAAAATATTAAAATTAAATATATTAGGTCTTCAAAACTCAAAATTAAAAGAACATATATTTATAATTAAACATTTGAAGTGTTGTACGAATGGTTTTAACACTCTTTTTAACTATTGACTTTTCCAAAATGAAAGTCTTTTATAAAGTGCATAATATATATATACCAGAAGGAGACGTGCGAAGCCTTCGCGCTGCAATCTTTGAGATTATTTCCTGGTGCGTTTTATTACAAATTTTCTATTAACTGATTTTTTTAGCTCAAATAACGAGTTTTAACGAAATGTGGGTGTACTATCTCAAAGTCTTATTCAATAACCTTTCGAATGATGCATCATTCATCACTGTATGTTTTGTATGTGTATTGAAAAAGGGATGTTGACAACAGAAATAATATATATGATGAGTGCTTGCGTATAAGACAAGTTGGAAATTGTACGTCAAACGTTACAAACGAGGTGCGTTCGTACGCACGTTTTAGAATTAAATTCATGATATCCCGTGCGTAGAACGGGTTAACCAGCTAGTTAAGTATATATTTTAAGACACTGTTCATACAAATATCTTAACTAGTTATATAAATATTCGGATATATATGTATCAGCTAGTTATATAAATATTCAGATCTTGATGATTTTTAATTCTGTGAAATGAATTATATCGTCTGCAGATTAATTTCTGTCATAAAATAAGTATCTCGGTCGCTTGACGTTTAAACTTCGGAAGCTCTTATAACAAAAAAGCACCGATTTAAAAAAAAATTCAAATTTCTTAATAAATATTTTTATTAATATCTCCTAAAGTTTTGATTCGATTTTAATAAAATTTGAAATGTCTCGACAAAATTCTGCAAAGATAATATATTTTAAATTGCAAACCATTTGGTTGGGTAGTTTTTGCGTTGTTATATGCGGACAGACAGACAGACGGACAGACAGACAGACAGACAGACGGACGGACAGACGGACGGACCAAACGACGACTATAGGTGCTACGTATTTATATAATTACGAACGCACCTAAAAATGGGAATAGATTGCCAGACATTTTTTTTGCCAAGGTTATTTCTCTACGTTGCCAAGATCCCTACACTGAAAAATAAACCGAATTAAAAAAAAAAAAAATTGAAACACTGAATCAGAGGTTTAGGGAATACATATGAAAGCATTTCCTTAGATTTTTCAAAACTGTTCTAGGAATGTCTTAAATACATAAATCAATATTTGGTACACCACGTTTTTGCAAGCCTATGGGAACTTAATCATGTGATGTTCAAACTTTGTAACTTTGGCTTAATTAACGGCTTAATGAAATATTAAAAAATCAATACTTACAAATTTTGTGAATCCTAATGAACTGTGTATCTAAATGGAAGATAATCCTTAAATTACGTAATGTACTGACACTCCGATAGAGTACGCATATACATAGCCATGATTAAACTTAGAAAACAAATACACAATAGGTGAAGCACGCGTAAAAATTAAATAAAACCCCGATATTATGGTGGTTTAATTTTTAATCAAGAAACATGTTCTAAAGAAATGTAAGTGTACTATGTCAGCAGCCTGTTCAAAACTCTTTCATATGGCATCTCATTCATTGTTCTGCGTTTTATATTTTCTTAGAAAAAGGGATGGTGACAATAGAAATAATATATATATATATATATATATATATATATATATATATATATATATATATATTATATAATTATAAATTAAAAATATTTCAGAACATTCATTATATTTTTAAACTTGTCGAATATTCTTAATTGTATTTACTGTGAAAATTAAAAAATCAGTAAATGAGATTGTGTATTCAGAACTCATTTTAAAAATGAAATTTTAAAAGAAATAAATCGAAGTCGAAAGTATTTTGCATCAACTAAGTTATCTTTATATATATATATATATATATAACATTGTAAAAGGTTTTCAAATGAAAACTTTAAGTATTGAAATTTCAATTAAAGAAAAAATACAGACTAATTTTTATTACAATATGCATAGATATTTAAAAATCAGTAAATATGAATATACGTTTAAAAAAGAAAATAAAGATAAATAAATGAAAGCTGAAAGTATTTTGCTTTAGTTATATTATCATATTCTGCTTTTTTAACAGTAAATCTTCGAGAATTTTATATATAACATATTTAAATATGGAAATTATAATTAAAGCAATAACACAGACTAAAATTTGTTACATTTTGTAAAAATATTTAAAAGACAGCAATAGTTTATATAGAAATATTTGTGCAATTAAATTTAAAAGAGAAACTAATCAAAAATATGAAATTATTTTTCTTGGGTTGTATCATTATCTGTTTTTGTTTAAGTGAGCTTTAAGGAAATATTTGCAATAAATTCCGAAGTAGAAAAATTGTAATGAGAGAAATATTGCAAAATCGTTGCATTTTTTAAATATACAGGAAATGTTTGTGATATAGTTTTTATTTTAACTATAGAAATAAAAAAATAATTCCTTTAGTTTATGTTTCTCCTTTCTATTTTAGATTTTAATTTTAATGAATTATTCATTAAAATAATTCAAAAAATTTAAATTTTTCTTCTGTAGAAATTGAAATTAGAGGTATTTCATTTATATAAAAGAATATTATTAAAAAATAACATGCAATTATAATCCTTGGATTTAACATTACGAGTTGTTATGAACATGGCTTCTGCCGTTGAATTTTTTAAAGATAATTTTTTTTGTTGTTGTTGCTGTTGCTGGTGATTTAGATATAAATATTTTGAGTAAGTTTTATTTATATATGTAGTCATTTTAAATATATATAAATTTAATCGAACAGAGAGTGATTTGGATATTTTTTCCCAATTTTAATTCGTGTTATAATCATCTAAAAATATTTCTTATTTAATTTAGTTTCAACTCAAAATATTTTTTTTTTGGCATAGATTAATCCAGCATATATATCAACATATATTCCAGACATTTTTACATCACGGTTACAATAACATTACCCAGCGTAATTTCTTAACGGTATGTTTTATTATTTGTTGAGCTTTTTTGATGAACCTTTGAAACCAGACTTTTTGGCATGTTTATTTTAATTAAATACCAGTACGATTTCAGACATCTAGTGCAAGACGTTTTCAAAAGATTATATTAAAACACGATATTCCGTGCTATAATTACGTCTAAAGAATTTATTCCTCGGCATTTAATATTCACAGTTAAGTAAATATTTCCAATATAAGATGCCGCTTTATTAACTTTTTCTTTTTTAAATATCCATGCATTAACTTTTACTTTGCAATAAAGCATTAGTTTTTTTTTTCGATTATGTTTTACAGATGTAGGGAAAAATGCAAACTGTGAGGAATTTAGTGTTTCTTCTGTAACATAAAATTAATTAACAAGAATATTTCATGTGAAAATGTTTGTCAAATGATTTCGTATAATTACTAAACATAGTTTTAAATTACCTTTTTCTAAAAAAAAGTTTGTGTAATTAGTAAGCTTTACTATACCACACTTACTTTAGAAGTTCGTAATAAAATTTCTTAAAAGTAACTTATGGTATAACATTTTGCTTATGATAAACATATGTTAAGTTGAATGAACTTGTGTGCAAATAAAAAGGCATAAATCTACAGTTAGACTTGATTTAAATCGGTAAAACACATAAAGATAATATGATGATTTACTTCAGTAAAACTCAAAGTACCCCTAAACATTATTTTACAGAAAACACTCTGCATCAAATAATATACATATATATCTAATTGCATTTTCTTTAAAGAAACGTTTCATGACCTTGCAATATATCATGAGTAAAAAATATGAATCATTGGAATTCGCACAAATGTAAAATAAAAGGAAGCGAAAAAGAAGTTCATTTATAATCAGTAATACGTACGTGATTTTCTTCACCGTGATGTCACGTTCGTTAAGTAGCTGATAAAAATCTCTTTTTATTATTGGACATTTTTATAATCATTAAAATTGAGAAACAGTTAAGACTGTTGGGGAGAATTACTCGTTGGAAAAAAAAGTAAAAACTGGAAATATACATAACAAATAGATCGAAAAGTTAATGCCTTGAGAACAACTCTATCTTGAAAAGTAATTCTGTAAAAAAGATTTAAAGGGGATGTTTTATCTTATTTATTTGAAATATTCTTAGAAAAATATAAGTATATAATTATGTATGACAATTTTATTTGGGCCTTTATTTTTATCTTCAAATAAAACATGACAGAACGATTAAACATAAATTGATTTATTGTGAAAATTTATAAACCATATTTGCACATGTAGATTTATCTTAATAACTATTAAAAATATGCGAGGAATATAACACTTTTTTAAAAAATAATTTACTTTTCAACTATATAGTGAAACTAATAACAAATGTCCATGCAAATATCATGAACATTCCAAAACATATTGGGGAAATAGTGAGCTGAATTTCAGTTGATTTCTAAAAGTAACTAGATCACTTTCCACAAATAATTATTTTGTGACATTGTAAGTAATTTAGGAATTTAGCACAACTCAAGCAATCATTTATGAATATTTTGAGTGTTTTTCGTTTTAAATATTTTAAAACATTTTGCAATTTTCACTCGGAATTTTATTATCTTTAGTGAATAAGTTATCAAAATATACCAGACATGAATGGATATCCATACCAAAATCAGGGTCAAATGCTACAATATTTATTTCAACCATCTTATAAGCAGTACTTAACTTAATAAAGAAACAATTATACTGTCAGTTTTAAACCCAGATCTTAAATTCAGAAAAATTTAAAACTAAAATATGAAAACACTAAAAATCATAATCATAAGAAAGAAATTGTTATCATAGTTCTTTAAATTAAAGAAAATAATTCATATTAACAATTAAAATTTTCAGAATAAAAACATTAACATTAAATAAATAAACCTTTTAAAACAATCATAAACAATAAATATATTCTAATATTTCTCCCAAAAACTGATAGAATTGTTCAGTAATAATACTAACAATTATATTCAAATAAAAATTTCAAAACACAACAAATAATAATAAAATATAATCTTTATAACATTTACTGACTTAATTCAACAGCTAAGTAATCATAGACATTATATTTTGGTTAAAATTGGTGTTAGATTTTAACAATATGAATTCTGTGATGCACAAGAAAGGTATAATAAAGACAGGATTTATTTTTGATCTTCCTGACTTCTGTTGTAATTCTGTTCTATTTATTCAGTGCAATCTGCCGTTGGTAGACTTTTACTAATCTCCAATTATTTCACAAAACTTTTCACCATTATTCTCCACAATAAGTCTCCACGCACTCCAATTCATCAGTCTATGCTAAGCAATTCGAAATACCAATTCCATAGGATATTCAGATACGGAAAATAGAAGACATTTCTGTAACATTAAACATCGTTAGTGAATGTTGCACCTATAAAGTGTTAAAGAAGTTGCAGTCGCCTAGATTGAAACATGGTATTTGTTTGAAGAAACAATAGTTGTTTTCTCAAAAATGAACCCAGAGGCACATTATCGATTTAAGAAATATATTTATTATTTCAGTGGCATTTCTGAAAAGCAGATCAATTCCACAACTAAGAATATTTCATGTTCCAGTATTAGCGATGACATTTCACCGATTTAGAAATTACGTTGTTCATTTATGACATTTTACACAATTACTCGATAATGAACGAGTAATTCATATTATTAAATGATACATTCTTTTTCTTGGTGTCGTACATATGATGTTAACAAGTCAATAAACACAAAATCCACTCTCCGAAGCTAGTGCAGCTCAATAAATACTGCAGGCGCATGGTTTTTATTGCAATGATCAAATGAGTCTTGGCGAATGAGAAAGCGTAAAAAGACGAAATATATTTTCCGATAGCATAGGAAAAATAGGCGTGAATACTCATTCCCGAAAAAACGCGCGATGTTTGTAAAATACGAAAAGAAAAAAAAGCAATAAAATAAGATGCGCAAAACAAATAATCTAGTACGAAAAAGAAAATACTTCAACGTTTAAGACTACAATAGAAACGGAAAGACCTTTAATTTAGGCGAAGGGTATACGAGAGAATAAAAAATACATGAATTGTTTTTAATAGGTTTTCGAAATAGAGAAATAAATGTTATCACATGCATTTACATGAACTGGTAAAAAAAAAAATATTGGAATATTTTAAAGACAGGTGAGAATGTAATAATCTAGGGTTAGAACTTATATTAGATGAGGGGAATTTACACAATAATTTTAAGATAAGAGTGAACATTTTTAATGTCCTTAATAAATGTATATGAACAGAGAGAGATATTTATACATATATTTGTATGTATGTATAAAAATATTAAATCCAACATCAACACAAAACACAAAAAGAAACAGACCAACAAACAAAAGTCAAACAAAAACTCGTAAAAAAACTCTCGCTTAAACAATCGTTTTTCTTTTTCTGTAAATGCAAAATTCGCAGTAAAAAGTAGGATTAATTCATGGGTTAGCTTTCTGGGTTCAGCGCGAACATTAAAGGTGTGTGGGGAAAAATCCACAGGAATTGTGAAGAAAGTTTTTATAAAATCACCTGTTTCTTTAAATAAACTAAATATTTCGAGAACATATTTGCACAAACTGCAAGAAAATTTCTATTGCTTTAACCTTACTTTTCTATCGTTAATTAAATAAAAAATATTTCTTGACAGTTTATCATGCTCTCTCGTAATCTAATTAGAAAATTAAATGGAGATACTTAAAGAAATAATGTAATTACGTTACATGACTAATTATCTGGATTTCTTAAAGAAAAAACATACTTAAGTTTTTAAAAAAAATAAACTAAAGTAGTGTTTTGTCAAGATTCATTAATAGAATTTTTATTTATGTAAAATATCGTGTTCGAATAATAAATTATTTATTATAATATTTAAAAAGATTAAAAAATCAATGAGCATATTTGATGTATTACTGCATTAATGTCGTTTAAAAATATTTATTTAAAAATGAGTATTTCAAATTGATAACATACAATACAATATTTATCTATCTTGGGTTACTCTAAACTTTTCGTTTGATTAACTAAGAGAGTAGATAGACGTTAAACCAACCACGTCACTTCCTATATTGAATTTAATCTAACCACCCAGTTTTATTCGGTTAAGGGGTGGGAATGCCTACGTAATTCTTTAAAAAAATTAGCAGTCATTTAGCCTAAAAAGTCTAAGTTTCTTTTCATTTACAACGCAAACTTATTGGAAACTCAATTGAAAAAAAAAACAGTCGTTCTAATAGAGCATTTCCCCGAAAACGTCTAATGTGTTTTTATCAAAAAATACATATTTTTAATTGGTGGGTGTTGTTGGAAAGTTAGTAATTAATCTATCGACTACTATTTGGGATTTGAAGCTACAAGAGACATGTATGTATATGATGAAGTAAATGTTTTGTCTTTATGATTGTTATTTTAATTTCTATATATGAATTTTAAGTTAAGTTTCTGATTTTTTAATAAAATTTCACGGTAAATAAATAAAAAAATCGTAATTATATAATGTTCTTTGTGAAAATAAATATTTTGCGGAATTTCCATGTAGTTTATCATTTTTTAATGAAAGAAAAAATCTTCCAAATACAAAGTATATTTAAATAAAGTACATATTTTATCTATTGCAATTATTTTGCAAAGAGATGTATGCAATATTAAAATACAAAATTTATATTTTTATAACGTCTCTGAATCAAATATTTTATATTTAGAAGCATTTCCCTCATGCTAAGATAAGTCATAAGATAAGTATAATCGTTCGGTTTAAGAGATAATAACCAGAACCTCAATTTTGAATTAAACGGCATATTCATAACATATATTCAGGCCATATGCACACACAGACTGTTGATCACAAATAGATGTAGGTAACACTATCAACAGAACACCCGTAACTATACGACATAATCCGAAGCCCTCGATGGGGGAGAAGACGAGCACAATATTCGTACCGGAGTCACTGTCCAGTGGTCCAGTTTATTTCTCTTTGAACTGCTCAACAGAAACAGCGATTGAAACATTTCCAACCACTTGTGATATCCTTTGTATTTCTTCCAAACTGCTTGATCAACATCAAACTTTTCTGTTTTCTGAAACTAAAGAATCATTTAGTATTTATGCTTCAGAATGTATCTGAACTATTTTATAACACTTTCGAAAAAGGTATTTTATAAATTGTCTACGTATTTGAGCATGCATTTATACATATAAATGAGGGGGTTAGAATGACAGTGGAGTAAGTCAATATTTGGTAATTTGAGAAAGGAAGGGTTTTGTAATACTTGTCGTATTGACGTTGCTTTAAGGGGTCCAACGTATTTTGCCTCTATCAACCCCCTAAGTGAACTATGACTTATTTGACTGTTGCGCTGAACATAAATTAAAATACGTTCAGAGAAAATATGGTTATCTAGATTTTTCAAATTTTTGACTTACTCCACTGTCATTCTAATCCCCTCAAATTGCATTAAACTTCTATTGATCGATGGGGTCTACAAGCACCCTAAGCAACTGAATTTGCGCATGCTTCCAACTGTTTAAATAAAATCAATCAGCAACAAAAGCTTTTTATATGTTTTTGATCATTTTAATATGCACATTCAAAACATCTATTATACATTACATAAAGTATAAAAAAAATTTTAGTTTCAAAATTTCTGTGTTTAAAAATTAAAAATAGCATTTTATTAGGAATTTGTGAAATTAAATAAATTGTTATAACCCCTTTTTGATGACACTCTACAGTCAAAATATTTATTTGTGAAATCCAAAATATGGTATTCCAGACAGTAATTTTAAATTACACTTAAATGAACCCATTTTTAAAAAAAATACACTTTATACCGGTAGAATAAAAAGTGCAGGAGCGGTATAATATCACGAGATATAGACAAGTGTTGAATATGTTTCAGAAAGCTATTTAATGGTGCCAAAATTAGCCACTTCCAACCCCTTTAGGGGGGGAGGGGGTAGTTGTTTGAACTTCGAAATGTGAAATATGAATCACCATGTTATGGGCAGATTCGAATTCTACGGAACATAATACATTGATTTTATCAATAAACTTTTAAAAAAACTTTTGTTGGTGGCGCTGTAATCGCAAAACATCAAACAATTGTGATTGCCTCTGGAAACACATTTTACAACTAATGGAAAAGAATACTTCTCCATTATTCTGATTAATTCATTAAATCTAACAAAGTACTAATTAAGAGACTAATTAAGTAATTAGTCTCCGAAAGTTCAATGAAAATAACTGCTTTTAGCGTAAACCAGGAATAACTATGTATTGGTTTTCCATTTCATTTGGGGTGTTAGTTCAAGGCGAGTCTGCTCGCCTGTCACTAAACACTCTTCGAAGCAAGTTATGTCGTAAGATGTTCAAATTGACCACCACAATGCGCTACGCAGTGTGCTAACCGAAAGTAAAGTTGTTGAGAAACATTTTACAATATCTCTGGTGTTATTGATTTGGAAACACTGCATACTCTCTCTTTCAGCTCCTGAATGTCGTTGAGTTAGGTCTGGTAAAGCTTACTTTTCAAATTTCCCTAATAAAATTAATGGATAAAATTAACGTATTTTGTTCCGTAGAATCCAAATTTAATTAAAAAAAGAAAAAAGTTTGGTTTCTATTCGATATTTCAAAGTTGCCTCCCTCTTCGCAACCTAAGGTTGTGGCGGTGGCTGAATTTGATACCATTAAATAGCTTTCAAAAACTATTCGACACGAATATTTTTGTTCTTTTATCTACTTCTCGAGATATAACACCGTTCCGAGACGTTTTATTCACCCGGTATAAAAATTGTATGTTTTAGCCTAAACTATAAATAATTAAGGTCTAATTAAAAAAACGTAATTTAAAATTAATCAGTTAAGCTATATTAATTTGTTATCTGAACAAAACATGATGTTACAAAAATATTAAAGATATATTTTTCACGTTAAATATGCACATATGTATAGTTTTTGCGATGTTACTTTTATACTTTTACAAATGATCATTTTTCTTTAACAAACCAAATTTTCTTTTTTTATATAAATCATATTATTTATATAGCAACTATTTAATTACCATAATCATTTCCGTTTTTATCTAAGCAGTTCTCCTAAAACATCTGGTTTAATTTAAATGCATCATGTCTTTTCTTTATTTTATTTCGCTTTTTGAAAGAATTTTCGTTGAAATGCGAAATAAGAATTTAAAACAGACAGAAAAAAATATACATATTAATTTGCTTAAAAATCTTTTATTTTTAATTAAACAGTTTTATAATGCATGCAAATTCATTAAAAATTTATAAAAGGAGTTCATAAATTATTTTAAACATCTTTAAATTTCTCGGTTTTTAACATCAATTTAATTTGTTAAATTATATTTTTTCTGCTCTAGAATATTCTTCTTCTTCTTTTTGAAAGATTAATTTATAATTTACTTCTGCTCCGGTGCATTTCAGTAATTGCTAGAAAAATTCTTAATCGACTTCAATGCAAAGAGATTTAAAAGATTTAAAGATCTTTCAACGCCAACTTCTGAATTTCATCTAAAGTTTTACTTGCATAAAAACATCTAAATGTTTCCAAATCGCGAAAATTAACTGATAAATTTTAACTTTAACGCGATACAATATATTGATTTTAATAAGAGCGACATGTTTAATTTTGTAAGAAAAAAATCTGGAAAATATCACGTTTTGTGATTATTAAGGTTCCGTATTTAAAAAAATAATTTGGATTCGTTATAAAATTACTCCTGTATCTGTATGTATGTCTGTCAGATCCCTTTTTCTCGTAAACTATTGGACGTGAAAAGTTCAAATTTGCAAAAGTTGTAAAGCCTTTTTACTCACATATTTTCAGATTATTAGTCATTCACAAATATGTTTAGAAAAAATTAGGTGTCTATTCAAGTTACTTGAAAAAAAAAGTTTTTTTTTTTTTTAAATTTTATATCATGTGGGGTATCTTGTGAAAGATCTCGTAATATCGAACTCAAAAATATATTTGCATTAATTTTAGGTATTAGACAGAGATATCATTGAAAATGCACTTCCAAAGTATGTCCACCAACCACCCTCTACTTCCGAATCTAATGAAATTAAAATTATGGAAAACTTAAGAATAGTAGGAGTTTATGTAACACTTGTAGTAAAACTATAACATTTTCCTATGTAACATAATTTTTTTGAGAAAACCTACTGTTACACACAGACTTTACTTTTCTGGCAGTCAACATGAGAGTTGACGGGCGCTCGAGATATCTATCAACGCTGAATCATCTAAGGATATTTGATAATGATTTTCGAAAAAAAAATGTCGGTAATTAGCCGATATATTAATTAAGTTATTAATTAAAAAAATTATATCGTGTAGGGAAAGATCTCGTAATTTCGCACTCAAAAATGTAATTATTTTAATTTCAGAGATATCGTCGAACGTATACTGGAAAAATATGCCCCACTGCTCCCATTTCAGAATCTACTGAAAACAAAATTACGAAAACAATAAGGTGTAGTATTAGTTTATTAATTAATAAATAGTAATTAATAAATTTAATGTACGAAACCCTTTGAGTGCGAATTATACTCGTAATTAAACGATTTATTTTCTATAAAGTTATAGCGCATGAATCAATTCATGAATCAATTATGTTTTGAAACTAGGTTTCACCTGTTTTTTTTATTTTCGTGTGTTTTATAATGATACAAATTTAAGTGATACCGAAGTTTAAATAGGGGATCAAATGCGCTGCAGAAATTTCTTTCTATCCAAGTGTTCCATGCGATGAAAAAAAGTTGAAAACTCTAGTCTAAGAGAACTTGTCAATTTCAGTATAGATAAGAACTATAAAATGATATAGCATAGAGCTTCAAGAGATATTTCCAAAATCTGTTTAAAAATGAAATGTTAAAAGGTGAAACAATTTCCTTTTCATATCAGTCATGAGACATTGCATTTAAAGAAAACATCCAAATAAAGTAGGTATAAAAAAAAAACTTGACTAATATTTTAAAACACAATAATTCAGTCACAAAAAATGTTTTTATTGCGGTCTGACATGGTTTTATTAAAATAAATCTGAGCACGTATTTTAGACATTAATACAAAGAAATAGACTTTGTAAACGGAATCCACAAAGAAATATCTTTTTTTTTATTAAAGGAAAAGTAAGAGGAAATGATAATTGAAATATAAACATTATTGTTCTTTGTATATTTTTGCTTCAGTTTTACTATTTAAACGACTCGCCCTTCAAGCCCAGGATTTTGAATAAAACGTACATACAACGTAACACAATGGCCCTAATTTTATTTGTAATGGGATGAAAATATTGTAAATGCATTTTTTGGGTGGGAAAATATTTTCCCCACCATTGTGATAAAACTGGATCTAATGAAAAGTTAAAGTCATGTAAAAAAACATGTTATTCGAAAAAATGAAATAATATATAATCAGCTGATTTCGATACAGTATTGATTGAAAAAATAATAAAACATTTCATTTATATGTACTTCCATGTACTTAGTTTATTCTTCATGTAGTGATAACAAGAAATCCAAATTTTCAAAATTGAATTTCTTATATTCTATCGAAAACCATACGAATATCATATATTAAAATGAAAATACGGTAATACTTTTTTTGTACGTCAATATTATAAACGGATAAATATATGTTTAAAATGAGAGTAAACCAAACCTATGTAAATCCCAATGAACATAATGAACCAAACATAAGTGAAAATTTTACTTATCAGTTTGAAACTATATTTTTGAACTTATTTTAATAAACAATCGAACGCAGGAACAGAAATCTTTATATAGTGTTTGAGGAAAATGTAGCAAATTGTTGACATTAAATTACTAAAAGAATGGCACGTGTGATAGTTATAGACTAATATTATTACATACTTTTTTATTTTGAGAAACGGTATCTCTGATTGTTTGATGTTACTTTGCTAAAAAAATTGATTCTAAATAATGAAAACTAAATCGAAAATTTAATTTTTTCCCTACTTAATATTAAAATTGAACAATTTTGCGTAGACGTTTTATTATAAAAATAGCCATTTTAGAGTTTAAAAAAACATAAGTAAATAATATCTGAAAAAAATGGCAGTAATACCTAATTTTCCCTTTTAATTTGATCACTATATGTTTTATATTATAGGTACCAATTAGCATGGCTGACGAAAAATTACACTTGAAGAATATAGTCCATTCGTTATAATTCACAAATCGTACTTTCTCTCCTTAAAATAGGTTTGCGGTTTTACTGTAATTATAATTTATGTGCGATTCATATATTGTAAATCTATAACTTCGTAGCACGTAATACGAATTACCCTTTAGAGGGATTTTTTTGTCCCATGTCACAAATTAAACATTGAAGTAGTATAAAATCAATAATGCCACATTTCGTTTTGAAGGAAAATGTATTTAAAAACGGAAGAAAGGCAAAGATTAAAATTTATCAAGATTAATTTCAACAGTGTAGCATAAGTGATGACCAGTAAATTAATGCCAGTTATTTGTAATGAAATATTGTACTTCATTCGTTATATGCAATAGATTTCTTATCACAGTCAAAAATAAGATTGTCAATTGGAGTCAAATATTTATTTCACAGTTATAATGTGAAACAAAATTTCTTTTCGAATAAAATGTCTCTAAAATATTGCATTATATTGCCTTACATTGCTTTTCTTTCTTTTTTATATTTAAAGTAAAATGGTTAAATCTTGAAAGGTATAATAACGCATGAAATAGAAAGCCAAAGAATCATGTATGATTATGAGTAACATACGTTTAGCGATACATTTTGATAGTGCTATACTTTATAGAGATTAATTCTTCACAGTAGTAAAAAAAATATGTATACAAATATTTTCACACTATCTCTAAATTTTTTTTAAAAATTTCGAATAAAAATGTTAAGTATAAAATAACAAAATGTTCATCCGATTTATTCAAATATGAGGTGTTTAGGTTCTTAAATATTTTCAATTATCAATAAATAAAGTTTCATATATTAACTTTTTTTAAAACATACAAATTATATTTTTGTATGTGTATATAGTGTCATGTACATTTTCGAATAATGTGAGTTATATCATGTTATTAACGAAATAAACTGTGAATATAAGCAAATAAAAAATATGTTTATTTTAATTTATAATTTTAAATTACGATCGCAAACTTTAATTATATTTAGTGAGAATTTTTAACAACTTAAATATAAACCTATGGACATTTTAAAGCATCATGTTCTCTAATTGTTAAACAATTGAGATAGTTAAAATTTATCCTAAAAATGGTAAAAAATGTAGTTTCTTGTTTTGTCTTTATTTTTTATTTTAAATGACACAAAAATATACAAATAACATATAAAATGACTAAAATATATTGTGCACAGTGTAAAGTGACTATTATTTGTCGCAATAGAAGAATGTTTTAACAAATTAATTCAGATTATCAAGAAATGACATAAGAAACAATTATTAGAATAAGTGTGTTTCACACTCCGGTTTATGGTAGCAGTGAGATTATAAAGCCAGACATGAAATGGATGAATGCGCTAAATTAATATATTTTATTATTGCAGTGTGTTATAAAAGTATAATGATCTGAATGATAACAAATGTTTTAAAATAATATCTACTCAAAAAGAGTATTTTCGTAGAAAATTAACCAAACTTACTTAAGTGCACAGTGAATTTCTCGTAACAATAACACAAAATGTAGGTGCTGAACGTTATACTTAATTCATACATACATTATGTAATTAAATAATTTTTGTTCCTATTGTTGCGTGCTTTATTTATATACTTATATTATTTTTGCAAAGAAATATATTTTAAATGATTTATATATTTATGCTACAATACATTACTTTGTGTCTTACCTCTATGGTACTAAATAATAAAATAATAATCCAGGAACAACGAAGTATAATGATACTTTTTTCGAAAACGGAAAATTTGTAAGCAAAATTTACGATGAATATGACTAGTGGTCTATTTAATTATAAGTCTTATAAAATATAATTATTTCAAAACTGATATATGTATAGATTATTATTTTATACGGTGTCAAAATATATACATTTTATTTTATAATGTAATATTGTTATCTAAACAGAATATTTTAATTAAATATCGGAAATATGATATTGTAGATTATGCGGGGACTACACTGGAGAGAACAAATCGTATATCCGTTCATTTAAAAAACTCTGTGTATAAAATAAAAGTGTGTATAAAGACTTTAATATTTGACTGTGACTAAAAAGTCATATTTCTTAAAGCCCACAGTAATGGGGCTATGCAATGCAAATCAACATTATGAAGTTAATATTGTACTTTTTAAAGTTTATGTTGATTTTTCAAAATTTTTTGGTGTAACTGCAATATATCAGAAAAAAAATATTTTTTTTAAACAATATTTTACTGTTATTCAAATTTTAATTGTTTAATAGGCGTATAGCCAACATAGTGAAAAAGTACCCAAGCCGGGATACGAACCCGGGTCATCAGATTAGCGCACTGAACCCGGCTTGGGTACTTTTTCACTATGTTGGCTATACACCTATTAAGCAATTAAAATTTGAATAATTATGAATGCAAGGCGTGAGAAATTTTCTCTCTGGAAAAATTTCAAAGTATTAAATATGAATATTTTACTGTATTCATCATATTTGCTTAAAAATTACTTTACAGCATTCAGATTATTAAAAGGTTGGACTACATAAAACCAAAGACTATATACTGGCGTGAATTCATAGTACAGATGCATACACGTATAAATATACTTTGTTTAACACTCTTTAACGTTTACCAGTAAATTTTGTTTTTATTCAAAGCAAAATTTAAGCGAAGATAATATATATATATATTCTACTTGGATGATTATTATGAAAGATTTCAAATGGTTACTAATGGTTGATAATATGTTAAAAAATTTTATTTAGTCAAAAAAATCGCATCTATTTTGCTTAACGCATCGTGACATGAGACGAGAATTCACGCATTTTGGACGGGTGTAATTCATTCCTAAGCTCGGTATTGTTGCATTTTATGTGTTACATTATTTCCCCAAAAATATGCACAATATTCGTATTTTTAAATTCGGAGTACTATAAAGACTTCGACTAGATAAAAAACCATTAATATATTGTTTCATTTATAATATAAGCACGAACTGAGAAAATATTCTTGATAAATAATGTATTATAGAAGAATACCGTGTATAGGTGAGGTTGCCTGTTTAAAAGAGGAAAGTTAGACTTCAGCAATGTGTTAAAGTTATTTTATATCCTTGATATTTAATCGCGTTTGAAACAAATGAGTGTCTAGTTTCCTAAACATTATCAAATGCCCCACTAGTAAACTATAATATATATATATATATATAATACGAAAAACACCACATACCATACTTTCAATCCCAAATCTCCTGAAACAGCAGAGAGAAAACAAACAAATAACCATAAAAATTCGAACTAACAAAACTCTAAACAAAAACTATAAACAGAAAAAACACAACCAATGGAGACAGGCTGCAAGGCTAAAGATATATATATATATATATATATATATATATATATATATTTAGAACACATTATATTACTTAAATTACATACATTAATACATTTTTATATTTTATTATCCATATGTATTATCTATTAAATTTTTTATTCTTGAGCTTAGATTAAATTTTTAAATTGCAGTTAAAGAGCTAGTAACGTTATATGATTAAATAATATATTCTCACTTATTTGTTCGCATACGTCGAAAAAATACGCAATAAAAAGAATGTTAAATTGGTATTGTCATTTGCAACAGCATTACCCAAAAAATTTAGCACGTGTTTTAAACATAATTCCTATTTAAAAGAAAAATCTAACTTACGACTACAGAATTAAAAAATCAATTGTAGTTTCGTACATTTTAAGCATCGCTATTTCAAAAGTTAATAAAAATTTTCTATATAGTCTACATTTTTGTAATATTTCAAAAACTAATGTATGATTATATTATCAGGAATGTATGATTAAATTAAATTATTGTCACGTTACGCAAGAATAGATAAATATTTTCTTTATATCCACATAATTTCATTTAAAGACGTAAATGCAGGTGCGTAATAATTATAAAGAAGTTGTTAAAAAGGAATGGAATTTCATTAATTATTTTTATAAATGCTTTAAGGATCTTGCAACAACGGACACTTAGGCAAGCATACAGAGTTACCACATTCCTTCTAATGTTACACTTTTATTTATATTTTAATCTAATTATGGTGAATATAAATCTGAGAAGCAAACAGTATGAAGTTATTCAAACCGTAAAATAAGATCTTACTTGTGCTTAATTGAAACAACTTTTTAAGTATTAGGATTTTTGAAGACTATCAATGTTTTCAAATTCTATATATTACATGATAGATGTTTAAAAAAAATCGTCGAAACTTTTGTAAATTATTTTCATCAATTTGAAAATTTGATTTAATAACTTGTCAGAAAATGAACATATAAACCTTCTTATAAATATCCATTTTTAGAAAATATACATAATTTACAAGGAATTAATACTATGAATAATTAAATGTAATTAAAAAAGCATACTTTCGTTAAAATTCACAAAACTTTAACTTATATTATAACGTGCAAATTTGTAGTCACTTATGCATTTGTTGAAATAGTAGTTGTATTTGCTGGAGACTTTAGACAAATTTTGCCTTGATTCAAATATATAGAATTAAATTATTTTATTAAATTTTTATGCTAATCTTACGCAATCGGGTCCATGTCAAGGGATAGTTACACATAAATGATGTTATCAAGAATAGGGTTTAATGATAATAATAATCTATATTATAAACCAACAAATATCTGATTATTGCTGAAGTCATTTTTATGGTAGCAACGAACTGACTAATAAATTTCGCTTTCACCGCATGTTTTTAAACTTCTAAACATTGCACAATTTCAATTTCTACACCGTCGAATAGAATAAAAATGCAATTTCTTTGAAAACTGTATTTACATTTACTGATTTTTTTATGATTTTTGGAATAATTTCCAAGCATGAATTAATTTTAAATATATCTATATCACGTGCAGTCCGATTGCGATAGATTAATCTGTTTGAATATAAAACAATATAAATATTCCCGCATTTTTTTCCTGGCTAATATTACAGAACGAAATTAAAACTTTATAAAAATATAAATATAAATAATAACATAATATAAATAAAATGCAAATTTAACAGACATTTTCTCGAACTTACGCGCTTAAGCAGTTGAAATTTTCAGAATAAAATACCTGCAGTAAGCAGCAAAATACGATTCCTTTGGCCAAAAACTTCTGGCATGCGGAAAATACAAACGTATCGCTTTATTAAATTTCGAAATTTTATTTGCATATATTATTGATATTTTTCTTATAAATTTGTTTTTCTAACATTTTAATGAATCAGTTTAAAAAATATATATTAAATATGAAAAATCTATTAGAATTAGAAAAAAATGGTTTTCGCCTAAGTTCTGTAACCCGGGGAGCCCGGGTTCGATTCCCTAGTTGTTGTTGTTGTTGGCGTGTCAGAGAAAGTGCCAAGGCACTTCTCTGAAGGTAGGGGTGCCAGAGCCTCAAGAGAGGTTGGACTTCTAGAGCTGGTCTCCTAATTTTGAACTAATTTCAGATGAGAGACATGCACCTGGATTGGTACCCCCAGAGGTAAAGCTTATACTAAACTTGGAGGATGTTGGAGCCACGAACAGATTTTACGTGCACCAGATCCCATTAACGTACACGGTCCCACAGCAGAGGCAGTCGAGAGAGGTTGTCACCCTCCCAAACACTGATCTTGGTCGATGCTGCTTCACTTTCGGCGATCTTACGAGAGCCAGCTTAACCGTCCGCGCCACTGCGGGACTCGATTCTCTAGTATATCCCTCTAAGCGTGTGGAACGTAATATTCCGTTCACTAAGCTCCAGGTTTCACTGCAATATATGCAATGTTTAAGATAGTATAATTTTACAGATTTAATGAATTTTCAAAACATTGAAGAATAATTAATACACTCAAGGGTTATATTCATATTTGTAATTAAGTTTTATTTATAATGCTGAAAGAATCATATTTTTTTAGCATTTAAAACAAAATGCAGAGAAAACAACATTACAATTTTACCCTTTTTCAAAACGCTCAGAGGGTTAAATAATGTATTTTATACTAACTTACAATACTAATAAAACAAAGTTTAGTAGATGGAATTATTTATGGTTGATTATACGTTAAATTTACAAAAATTAAAGAATGATAAGAATTATAGATAGTAACGTCAACTACTAACATTCAATATCAATAAAAAATGTATTCTTTGTCTATGATCTGATTTAGAAAACGATATGTTACGCATCAGTCATTTATCTTTGTTGTTTTACTAACACCAATAGAAAATATAATGAGAAATCTATTCTAACGTAAATAATCCACACCATCATTTAAAATGAAACACTTCATTCTACTCCATGAAAATGGTTTTGACTGGTAGACACATACTAAAATCTAAATAACCCTAAGAGTACTTGAAATTTGACTCATTACACTGTTCTGGCCTCTTAAGTAATTAATGTCCTTCTGACATTTATAAGCAGCCAATTCATTTTAATGTACCGAAAGGAAAAATTAAACTATTTTCTGAAATAATTAATAATTACATCGTTACAAAAGTGAATAAAATGTTAACATAATAGAATAAAACGATTTTTTAATATTTAATTTAAAATTAAATTTTTCTTTACTATTTGGATGTAACTTTTCTAATATCCAGGTATTGATTTTAGTACTTGTGTAAAAAAATTGTTGGAAAGTAATAAAGTTTATCGTTCATATTAACAATCAGTTTTTGATAAAAAGATTCGGTAGTGAGAAGAGATATTTAATATAGATTTTATTCGGTCTACTGATAATACACAAAAAGTTTGAAAATAAGTTTACATTTGTTATGTGTGATTACAATGTATATTATAATGTCTACAAATACATAAGTAAACATCGTCTTTTTTATATCAAATATGCACAGCTGTGAAAATATAGTATCCTATCTATGTAATTACATAAATGTAAATGATATAGTTTATATTATAAAAATAATACTTAGAAATATCATTTCATATATATTGATAACTGTTTATTTTTATATATTAAAATTGTAGTATTAAGGATAAAAAACAAGTGTCCACTGCTTTTCCCAAAGACTAGACTGCTTATCTCACAGAAAGTTAAGAACCATATTTTTTTTTCTTGCACTTATAACGCTATTGTAAAACAATTTAGTTACACATTAACGTATTTTAAGTTAACCTTATTGAAAGATTTTTTTATATTATATTGTTTTAAATTTTAAATTTTTTTTTCCTTTTTAACATGCATCAATCTTTTCCAATATAAAGCAAATTAAATCTAAGAACACACAATTCATACAAATAAAACATTTAATGTAGTTTAAACAAACTTTAAAATTTGCAAATTATTGATTAATGTAAATTTTTTTTTTTTAGCTATTTTCGATTTAAATGGATTTGAGTAATTTGGAAATCTTACAGATTCGTAAATATTTAACCATTTAGGTATTATGCATTTCAGCAAAATTTTAAATGATATTATTTCTATAAATTTTGCCATAATTAATTATAATTTATGATTTTACTCTATAAGTGGTCACTATGTATCTTTCTGAATTTTATTTTAATAATGATTTTTAGTTTTGTTGAAATTCCAATAGTATAAATGAAACATAAATCAATAGTAAAATATATGTTATAAACAAAATATTTTTAAACAAATAAATATTATTGAAAATCAATGAATTTTGATAAAATTACTTAAACTCAGATATTTTATTTCCTATGCTTGAATAGAAACATAATATCCTATCAAAATCAACGATACCGAATTGTCAATATATTTAATAATTCGAATACTTATTTAAGACATTCCTGTTTAAGATCTTTTTGGAAAAAATACTATTTACTGGATTGTCATGCATGAAACTTTCTAGATTATTGTAAGAAACCTTTTGCATTTTGTAGTTGCAATATCATATTTTTCCCACTAATTTGTAAGTATACCATAAATAAATAACTCAACAAAAATTACACATTTGTGCATTATGTATGCTTTATAATGTGAAGCCTAACATTCTTTTATAAATTTGCTAAGATATTTTATCCAATGCGCATGAATGGACATATATAGAACGTGGATAAATATTTATCTTATACTTGCGTGATATCTAGTCGTTATAAGACCAGTTTTACATAGAAAATAAAATGAGAATAACATTAAAAATAAAATATCTTCTTAGAATTGTAATCATCCGGATAAATTGAAAGTATCTTATTTGAAAATCATACCTACAAAAGCTAATGGGAAGATAACATGTGTTCTGCATCTCGAAAATTACAAATGGTAAAGAATGATTCATTGCTTTTATGATAAAACTTCAGACCTTTCAAACATTTTTTGACATGATATAAATTAGTGTGTGACACAATATTCAGTTGAAATATTTTATAGTTAAACTCTACCTCTAAGTATAATACTTAAAAATGGAATATCAAATCTCTTGTTTGGATGATCTGATCATAATTATGAATGAATAAACTATTAGCAGAAAGAATAAAACTAGCACAAACGGTCTGATCATTATTAATTGATCTTATGAATTTCAGTTTTTAGTGCTATACCATATACGACAAAAAGCGGAAATCACAAGTTTTGGAAGTAGAATTTATACGAATATCATATTACGGAATTTCAAAAAATATAGTTCTTGTGCCAAATTGCATGATGTTTTATTTTTTTGTAAAAACCTCAATATTTCGGATACTTAAAAAAAATAGCGACAAAAACGTCGAAAAGGGAATACCGGGCACTGATTTCAAGACGTCGATGCATGATTATTGGTTGTAAAGCAAACGATCTAAGATTAGGAGAGGCTAGCCAAAATTCTACACACCACGCAGTTTGTATTTTGATATTCATCACAAATACAAAAAAAAAAAAAAAAGATTTTACTCTCATGGTTTAACAAATGGTTCTATTCTAACTATATTCTAAATGTTAATATTAATTTCCAAAATAAGCTGAAAATAAAGACTTGTCTCACTATATATTTGACAGTTTATTGAAGGACAAAGAAGAAGAACAAAAATTATTTTCGCTTTGTTTAAAACTTATTATAAAGTAAATATTTTAATTAATCGTGGGATATAAGAAGAATGCTCTTATAGCAATCATTTAGAACAACGGTGCACTTTATTTTTTCCAATGATATTTTTCGAAAATATATACGGATACATTTTGTTACTCATATTTGTCTTTATTGCAGTTAAAAAGCAGCTTTGTTATTTTTTATCTATCGCGATATGTTTCAATATTTCAATATTTTTTTATTAATATTGAAATTAGATTTTCTTTTCAAAATATTTTTATTAAAATACAAAAGATTCAATCATTATAAACAAAGAGTCTTTAATAGAACATAGGAGAAAATATAAAAAGAAAAAAAGAAAAAAAATGAAGACATTTATGTTTTAATTAAAATGTGGAAAGCAAAAAAAAAAAAATCTTTGCTGAAATTAAAATATTTTTTGTAACTGCATTCTTAATAATATTATTATTCTATTATCCCGAGATAATCGGCGTGTTTCGTTTTATAAAATGTGTATTATATAACACTCTTATTATTTTAGGTAGATTTCGTAAAAAATACTACCTATTTATTACATTCTCCCCTAAGTTGGAAGTTTTGAAAAATATTTGCAGATCTACGCCGATTATGACTCCCAGAACCCAAAACCACCCCCAGTTCAAAACTTTATATATCTGTCTATCTATCTATCTATCTATCTATCTATCTATGTCACTTTTTATGGATACGATAGCTCCCATAATTCTGCACAAATCTCTTCCAAACTGATACATAAAATCAAGGGGCATAGAATCTCGGTCAAGTTCGTGAATGGGCAAAATCGAACCACTTGTGCTTTCGAAACGCTTTTTTGTGAAAACAGAAAAAAATCCATAATTTCTTAATTATGATACGTATCGAATCCGTTTAAAGTTATTATTACTTCTAGGAAAAGTGCCGAAAATTTATGTATGACAGATTTTTCATATTATTAAAAATGCTCCCAAGGGGGGAAAGGGGGGGGGGGGGGGGTAGAAGATAAAAATTCATAACTTCGTCAATTCAGAAGATACCAAATCCGCTTAAATTTATTATAAATCCTCTTAATATTATCTAAAACTTTTATACTGACAAGTTTTTTATAGGACCAACCCTTATAGCAAAAAATAAAAAAAATAAAAACAAGAACAATCCCTGCTGGCTCCCTCCCCGGAACCAAGTTAGGTTTCGAAGTGGGCGTTTCCAAAATGCCGCATCATGGCAAAAAGTTCCCACCAAGCAGGCGCCCCACGGTCTGCGTCTTCGAAATCTAAATGTGCCTGTAAGCCGAGCCGTCAAGGATTTTTTTTTTTTTTTTTTTTTTTAGCATTGCAATTCATTTTTATAGACGATCTTTTCTTGGTGTAACTGCAATATCTGAAAGAAATGTTCCATCACTTAGAAAGTATAACTTAGAGTATTAGTATCACTCAGAGTAACAGAACTAGGATGGAATTTATCGAAAGCATTATCGAATTTTTGAATGAGTTTTTTTCTCCCGGCAATGTCAATCTCTTTATATTGTTTCAAAAAATTGTATATAGACGTCAAATGATTATATTTCCGATATTTATCTTCTGTTTGCACTGATTGTCCTTTTGGTTCTTGCTGTTTCAGCAGTTAGAAAGAAAAACAATAGTTTTAAAATACATGCTACGTTTTCTTTGAAAAATTATACTCTCTTACAGCGTAACTTATTAAGACAGTGTATATAAAGACAGTCCCCCCCCCCTGATATCTTAAAAATGATCGGAAAGAGAAACTTTCTTCACTTTTGTACCATATTTCGTGCCTTTATTTAAATATAAAAAATTATACATTGAAATTTCTAGTTATTATATGCATTGGCCGAGCCCAAATAAAGATATTTTGATTTAATATATTTAACATTTTAAACTTATAATTATTTTATTGTATTTTAAGTAATGAGAATATTTTTGTCCTGATTCGGCTGTACGCCAGAGGGCGCTCCGACCGGTTGGAGTCGGTAGTAGGGCCTTCGACCTTGATAACGCTCCACTCGGCAGTCACCTGCTGGCTGTAGTTGAGGCAGGATCAAGCGTGGCGTAGACGTCTTCAAAAAAGTGTGTGCAAGTTGAAAATGCAACAAAGCATCGAACAGAATTACGCAATCAATTTTTTCGTTCGCCTTGGAAAATCGGGTGCATCAAAGCTGGAAATGATTCAGCAAGCGTACGGCAGGGAAAGATTATCGCAAGCTCAAGTTTTTAGATGGCACAAAATGTTTAAAGAAGGCCGGGAGAGCGTGGAGGACGAGCCCCGTGCAGATCGCCCGTCAACATCAAGAACCGCAGAAAACGAACAGCGTGTGCGACATTTGCTGAACACGGACCGGCGTTTAAGTGTTCGCATGATCACAGAAAAGCTAGGAATGGATAAAATGGTTGTGCACAAAATCATCAGTGAGGATCTTTGGATGAGGAAGATTTGCGCCAAACTCGTGCCGAAAGTTTTAACAAAAAATGGCATCGTAACAATTCCACAGCCTCCCTACAGCCCCGACCTTGCCCCAGCAGACTTTTTCCTCTTCCCCAAAGTGAAAACCACCCTCAAAGGGCGCCACCACGGGACCCTGGATGCTGTCAAAAGGGCTTGCACGCATGCTCTGATGGATGTTTCGGTTGGTGACTTCGAGGGAGCGTACGAAGCGTGGAAATCTCGCCTGCAGAAAAGTGTTTATGCTCAAGGAGCATATTTTGAAGACTACTAAAGTTTTGTAGCGATATCTCTAATAAATTATTGTTTGTGGACTTATTCTCATTACTTATAATACACACCCTGTAGATGTCAAATGAGTATATTGCCGATATTTATCTTCTGTGTGCACTGAATGTCTTTTTTGTTCTTGCTGTTTCAGCAGTTAGAACGGAACCCAATAGTTTTAAAATTTATGCTACCTTTTCTTTGAAAAATTAAACACTATTATAGTGTAACTTATAATTATAAAGACAGTTTTCCTCTGCTATCTTAAACTAATTATAGTAAAGAGAATGTTTCTTCACTATTGTACCATATTTTGCGTTTTTATTTAAATATTAAAAAAAATCACACATTAAAATTCTTAGATATTACATTTGTTGGCCAAGCCAAAATAAAGATATTTTAATTTATTATATATGTAAAATATTTAACAAAGAATTATTTTAGTTGAAGGTAAAATGTTTTTGAATTACTATATTATTTTTTAAATAAAAATAAAAATAATATAAATTAACAAATGAAGGAATATACTAGTTAAGCATAGATTATGAGCTAGATGTTAACATTTTAAATTGAATCTGAGTCTACCAGTTTGCAAATTCATTAAATTCATTCGAGTTACTCTGTATTGATATTTAAATAAATTCGTAATGATATTCAGGCTAAATTAACCCAAACCATTTTAAATGTTCTACACGTGAACTGAATTACATTTGCAGATTTCGAATATTATAATGACAGTTAGAACATGTAATGGGTATTATATGCACTGACCGATAAACACCCTATTCAAGAAAGCTTAATCCTTACGACAGACACCGTGTTCCAGATAGAGTTTTAGAGATTCTAAATTATGTGTTTTTTTATTATTAATAATTGTACTCCAAGTACATATTTATAATAATTTTTAAAAAGTATTTTTCAGAAAAATTATTCACTTATGAGATATATAAGGGAAAATGTTACATACAAACTTTAAAGAGGAAATTTGCCAATTTGGTCTACTGGCAAAAAAAAAAAAAAAAAAAAAAAAAAAAAAAAAAAATTAGTTCGCATAAAAAGGTGCTTTATTTTTACTAGAAAGAATGGCTAAAGTAAATCTTAATAACGCACAAAATGTTGATATAGTTATAATGTTTTAAGAATATATTTCAGTCAACAGGCGGTAATGTAACAGAATTTAGAGCATAGAACTGATAGTAACATTATCAATAGGAAACAGACTATCGCTAATTCCAGTCAGATTTTAACAATATTCCACACGCCAACTTAATGGCTAACATTACAATTTCTTTCAAAGTGTTTGTTACTAATATAGTTTCTTGCATATATGGCTAATTATGATTGATAAATAATTTTTTAAGAATTGTAAGTAAATCTGTATTTACATGCATTCAATTTTATTTACTTGATTTATAAAGATCATAATACAAGTTTCTTTTATTTTTATATGGAGTAACCCTTTCAAAATTCAGAAAAAATGCCTATTTTTTTATGATTTTAAACAAGGAAAATAGTTAAATTCTACTAATAAAATATTTGTTCATTATTAATCATTTTTTAATAAAGCTTTACATGCTATAAATCTTTTTCAAAAGAATTCAGGAAATGTTTTAATACATAGCATTATTAACATTTTTTCTGCATTTCAGATGGAACTATATCATTTTGTATAAACAAAACAGGTGCTTGATTCATATATCAAAACCAAAATGGTCCATCACGTACAATTTTTGTAGCAGACCCACTTCTCTTATTTATACAAATTAGTTACAGAGAAATGTAACAGAGTCTTGATTATAGAAAACAGAAACAATAAAATGATTTTTTGGACATCTCCTCGTGTATACATCTGTTGGTGTGTCCCTGATAACAGTCCAGCAATATTAAGCTAGCATACGTCCATTTCATCGTCCACTGAAACGCTTTACAAACATACAGATGTCCCTGTGGAAACTTTCCCCATGCTCATCACTAATTGTGCCAAGTTTTTGAGGAAAGATGTCCAGATGTGAGTCCAAAAAGTGTAGTTTTAATGACATATTGCAACCTATAACACGAAAGCATTGTACCATGTCACCAACAAGATGTTCATTGTGTCAGCTTTCTCATTTTCAAGGAAACAAGCAGAATGATTTGAATGCCATCCGGGCTGCTTTTTCCGCCTGTGACAGTTTACTTTGAAACTCTTTATCATGAAATACTGCTTTATTTTGTGGGCCAATAAAAACCCTTCTTTTACCTTTGCCACACTTAATTTTTGAAATTTGGTCCTGAGATGGAAGAAAGCCACTCCTTCTTATTAAATTAAATATTAGCTTAATTGGATTGTGTTTAGAGGTGCCGCAAAAATGGCAAATTTTAGGTTTTTTATTAAAATTTTGACAAATTTCGCAAATATGTTTTCTTTTTTTTTTCAATAGGCTATAGTTTTCATAAGTTACCTTTTATCAAAATAAAGACGAAAACTAAATATCAGCGTAATTTGATTATGGTTAGCGATGCCGCAAGAAGAGTTCTTATTAAAATTTTGATAATCTTCGCAATTATGTTGAAATTTACAACTGAGTACTGAGTTCAATTGTAGTAAAAATGTAAAAACATTTACACATTGCTTTAAATCAGAAAACATGTTAATCTGACTACGTAATACATTTTAATTAAAATAATAATGAAACATAAACAGTATAGCGTAATACGTTTTAATTAAAACAATAATGAAATATATAGCATAAATAGTATAGTGTAATACATTTTAATTAAAAAAAAATAATGAAACATAAACAGGGAGAAACAGAACAAAATTTTGAAGAGGACACTGTATTAGATCACACTTTTGCTATTCCCTCTACGTCAAGTGTCTCTGAAACCTCAATATTCAAATACGCATAAAATTGCGATGCGTGGCGTACTTGCAATCGAACTTGAGTATCAGACAATATTGCAGCAACAATTGCAAATACCGCTCAGCAAGATGTTGGTATGATTAGTGATGAAGAAAGCAGTATAGCAATTGACATAATGTATATTAGACGAGAACGAATAAAGAACTGAAAAATATATGTAGAAGAAAATGTAAAACTAGTTACAAAAAGTAATTGATTTTTATGTAAGAAAAGACAAGTCTATTGCGCAAGAGAAGAAAGGAACTAAGTGTTACAAAATAACTGTTATCTAAGAACATATATAATTTATTGCAGAGCATGAATCAAAGTTTTTAGGGCACGTAAAACCGATTCCTGGCACTGGAAATGCCATAAAAGACAGCATAATGCCATTTTTCAATGGCAACAACCAACACTTAAATATTTCTGCAATTGGATATGATGGAGCTGCCACAAACACTGGATTTAATAATAGTGCGATTGCTGTATTGTAAAAAAGAATTATTAAAGCCACTGAAGTGCTTGATTTGTCTATATCAAATTTGTCAATCTTAATTTGTCTATAACTAAAGATCCAAATGAATTTGGAGGAAAACTAAGGAAACAACTAGAAAAGTGGTATGACTTTCCAGTGATTAAGTTTTCACCTATTGAAAATAACATTCCATTGCTAAAAATTAAGGATAACTTAAGTACGAACAAAAATTATTTGTTAGAAATGTCTAACATACTCTTCGTTGGAAGTTGATCTTCTGATTTGTCCATGAAGAAACAAGAAAAACTTTGTCATCCATGACGACTTACCTTTGCAAACAGAATACTTCGCTTGTACGTGGGAACAGAATATCTATCACAAAGTCTCCAAATACTAATTGAGCACATTTTAGAAATGTATGCAACTGTTTGGTTTAACATAAAGTTGAAACCATCTTGTATCTATGGATCAAAGCATTTTCGAAAATGTGTCTGTTATTTGCTTTACTAACTCAATTAGGCTTTTAAAAATGTAATTAATCCAATCAGTCAAAGTAATGCATACTTTGCTGACATGAAAATGTCTTCCTTAGTATGCTATCAGGTTTATAGAATCATATAAGAGTGTTTGCAAAAACAGGGGCTGAAAATCAAGTTGGCTTCAGAAAATTTTAATTCCTGTATAAACTTTGATGTTACAGATTATATTGATATGATTCAATGGCATGGGTTAAAGTAACAGAATCTTCTGTGACGGTGTATATTTTTGATGACAAACAAAAGCAGTGAATAAGCAAGCAAAATAATCTGATCATGAGAGTCAACGAATTGACTGCAAGTTTTCCCCATGTCACACACAATCATGTGAAAGGATTGTTTAATTAGTTACCGAGTCATCATTGTCCGTTTTTAGAATTTCTAGATCAGATGCATTGATAACAACCAAAATACTTTTTCAAAAGATAATACCAACATTTGAACCAAAAACAAAAAGAAAATAAATCAATGTCTCAGTGTAATTATTATGGACCATGTGTGATTACTATGGAATTTTGAAAAAAAAATAATAGTTTATTAAAAATAACGTGTCGTCTTTACAAAACATTATACGGACTCTTAACGGACCTCTTAACGGACTCCTTTATATGTGGTCACCACTCTCTTGTGGCCAAAATGAAATATACACAACAATATACAATGTCTTCTTTCTCGGGAAAATATTCTACAAAAGTGCTTTGTCGTCTTCTAAATGAACTTATTTGTTCACCTTACTCTAATAGATTCCAACCTTGAAGCCTTGAACCCAGTAATTATGAGTCTGGTTGAGAGCGTTTTAAGTCCCGTACAAGATCGTTAAGCTCTGCCTGTGTGATTTCATGATGTGAACATGCCATATGTGTATATGGTTGAAAGTCCGGATCTTGATGGTATGGGTCATCGGAGGTGTCTTCCTCTGAATCAACTGGATATTTATCTGGAGCTGCAAATACAGGTAGATTTTCAGAATGAGGAACTGGTTGTATAGCAGAGTGTAAGTTTGGATACTGAATACAATATTTGGATTGTGATGAGGACCCCTTGACATCTGTCAAGCAAACGTAGTAGTTGCCATAGTTGCTGCAAATTTCAATATACTACGTTTTGTTTGTAACCAGTTTCTCATATTCCTAGAACATGAATTGCAGCATATATATGGAGCCCGGAGACATCCTGGTCTCCAAATCTATATCTAAATGACACTTCATAAGCCTTTCTAACTAATGGTGACAAGCTGCATTGTTGAGTCTTCAATGTAAGTTCTCCACACACATAACAAAATACGTTTGGCTTATTTTTACACTGACGATACATTATAATGAACTGAATGCAATATAATCTTGGCCTTACAACACTTGTATACTTCACACTTAACGTCACTAGAAATTTCCAACTAGCAACATTTAAATAAGGAAACATCTGAAATTAAACAATTACTCTCTGATCTCTCAAAACTGCTCTCAGTCAGTCTGCGTGTCCTTTATATAGGCCTGGTGAAGGGGAGAAAATGCCCTCGTCAGAAAACTCACCAAGCTTTTTGTGAATTCTCCGATACCTCACTTTCTAATGCCGCTAAAGCCTCGAAACTTCGTGAAGGTTAATAAGGCTTTTGCTAAAAATGTCGCGAAAGTCGTCAAGATCTCCAAAGATGGCGACTGTCTTACTGCCAATGAGAGCGCATTTCTTTTACCTGTAAGTTGTTTTTCCGGAACAGAGCTCGCAATATACATTACCATTGCTAAATGTGTGTATATCTATACCTGCAGAGATAAAGTAGAGTAAGCAGTAGTAAGTAGAGTAAGCAGGTTATTAATAAATTTAATTAAATTAAGAAAGCATACAGATTTATCGAGAAAATACGTAAAAAACTAAAATGTGAATTTTAGGGAAAATGGTGCATGGTGAACAAAATAAACCTTCTGATTAATTATTTTCAGCCGAAAATATACAAGAAAAATATATTTTCATTTAAAGGACATTTTTCATGTTGTACAGTGTAATGATAACTATTACCAATGTAATATGCGAATAATAATTATTATTAATAACAATGACATTGTTTCGTTTTTATTCAACGTAACAGAAAACAATTATGGTCCTAATTCTGCTTTAACAATTAGATAATATGTCATTCTATCTATTCTCTATTTTGTAATCTCAGATAGCAATTTATGTTAAACTACGCTTTCATGTGCGACTTGCCTTATACATGTTTATTTGAATTATACTGTTTGGCAACTGTCTTTAGTAGCTTATATTGTGACATGTAATATGTAGGTTTTTTTTTTTTTTTTTTTTTTTTTTTACTTCATTGTATTTCTAATAAATATATTTTTCCTATTTAACAGCGCTTATTACTTTGTCTTGCTACATATTTAAGTAGTGCATTTTACAATTTAGTTTTAAGAATTTATTCCTTAAATAATGCAATATAAGATAAGTATGCAAAAAATACTTTGCGTCCATTGACTTGTTAACTTTTAACTGAAAATATTTATCGATTTTCAAACCAATTTGTGATTTTCAGAATATAATTAACGAGTTAGTATTAAAAAAAATAATATTTTTTATCATATTCGCAAATCAATGTATTCAAACTTTAGATATAAATTTATTTAGAAACTTTTATTATACTGCGGACAAAAAGCTTATTATAAAAAGAAATTTTCAAAATTCAATTATGCAAAAAATCATACTTATGCAAAAACGTTTGTATTCAATTCAATAATATTTTGTTGAAATCTCATTTATTACATTTTAATTTGTCATATTTACGAGACTTATAAAAAATGTCTCATTCCCATTTGCAAAAGTTTTTAAGAAGAAAAATATGTTTATTTTTCGATTAAGAAAGTGTTACTTAAAATTAAAAGATGTAATTTTAAATATTAAATTTTGTTAGAGAAAAAATAAAAATAAGGCATTTATACATATTTTTTCTTTTTTATGATTCTCCAGACGAGAAATTTAAATCATCTTTAAAATAATTAATATTTAATTAGAAAAAAAGCGAGCTTCTCCATTAGAATTCTTGTAATTTGTTTTAATGTAGTGGTTGAAATGATTTGCTCAAATAAGTGGAAATCTTTGTTAATTAATAGAAAAAATTAGAAAGTACGGAATTTTGTAAAATACAAATACTTCTGGATGCAAGTAATTAACGGCATCCAGAATTATATCGTAATTACTACAATTAAAAAAAATTAAAGTGTCAAAGTTTAAAAAAAATAAATATTTCAAAAAGAAAATATAATAATAATAATAATAATAAAGTTACGGCAAAGTTTGGGGATATAAAAATAAAAATAATAATTTATACTAACTACAAATTTCATGATTTTTATCTTACAGGAGTGATACAAGTGTAACTAAACTCTCTTTATAAGTTTTTATTGGCATCTGAAAAAATTATTTCAGTGAAAGGAAGAGGAAGGTGGAGATTTAGAGGAAAAGAAAGATGTAACAATAATACATTCAGAACGGTACAATAAAGGTGTATCTCCCATATTGTTTTAATTTCTTTTGTTATTATATATTACATAATTTGTACGACCGTACACACAGTTCCTTAGAATATTTTAGACTAAATATTAATGTTCAAATTAGAAGGTTTTATATATTTTTATTTAAATAAATTAGTCACTTTAACGGAAATGTTTATTCTCGAGGCAGCAACATTATGGATAAACGAATTGATTTAACTTTTATTGAACACATTAATGTTCAATAAGATTTGTAGTATTTTCATTTTTTATAAAACATTAAAAAGACCAAACACATGTATTTTTTTATACATGCAGTTAAATTCAGTAATCCTTTTATATTTTTATTAAAACAAAATGGATATATTTTTTTTCAGAAATGAAACTACAATCCCAAGGAATTGTTTTAATTTATTTTCTTATCATAAATTACATATATATTTTTTTATTTCTGTACAAGTGTGTGAATGAATATTAAATGTTCAACAAGCTGAGTGTAATGCATTTTAGACTTTTTGATGTATGTTTTAATTTTTTTAATAATAAATAATGACTTTGAAATGGAATTTTAACGACTTAAAAACTTTTTATTCTTAGTTATAAATATTACTACGTACGTACAGATATATATTTATCATGTATAAGTAATTAAATGTTTGATTATCATTCGCTGATTATTACGCTTTAACTATCTCTGAAAATCATTTAACCCTTTTAGTGCGGGAGTCGACAAAAGTCGACATAAGGGTCCGAGTACGGGAATCGACAAAAGTCGACATAAGGGTTCGAGTGCGGGAGTCGACTAATGTCGACATCTAGAAATTGGGTGCTGTAAACTACGCTAATCGTCGACAAAAGTCGCCTAGGTGTTCACGACGTGTATTGTGCTCACTGTAGTGCGTCATGGGCTTAGCAGAAAAAGACCCCAAAAAATTCCGCACTGAAAAGGTTAATTAACGGGTATAGACAAAGTAAAAATAATGGATATGGTGTTGCACGCTAATCGGGATGAGAGTGTACAAGAAATCAAAACACTATAATATAGTATTTAATGGAGACCGTGGATGGTTGTCACATGGGATGGTTATTACATGGGATACCTGTAGGTCACTGGAAGACTTATTTCTTCCACCGCATAAGCTATGCCAGCTCATAAAGTCATACATGTGTTTCATCGATATAATTCATACCCTCATTACTTGGTTATTTTGGATTATGTCTTCAAAAAATGCCGTTGTATGTACAAATATGTATGCCTCTTGTTTTCCTACTGAAAGAGCAATTTGTTTACATCGTTCTAAACTTATTGTTGAAGAGAAATATGCATGGCTCAGTTATATTATTTATTTAAGATTTTTTTATTCTTTAATTTCCCTTCTAATTGCTGCCCATTCCAACATAACCCTTTTGCTGGGACAAGTTGATCAAAATTACAGCTTAGAATTAAATACATAAAGGTTTCTCTGGGGTTGGCTAATAGAATAAATTAATTTACCAAGATAATAATAATAAAAGGAATCCTTAGAGAATAAATTTTGGATATGTTCCCCCATCGCGTTGTGTAATTTCGTAGTAGCCCATTACCCTTTTTGAGAATGATCATTCTTGCCCCTAGCTGACTTTTAAAATGGAAATCTAAATAAACAAACACATACTAGATAATTTAAATGAGAAGACTCCAAATAATTAACACTATTATTTATTTACAATATTTACAGTTATTTCAAGAAAAAAAAAAAGATTTATCAGAACACATCTGATTTAATTTCCTATCAAAATTTCTCCTATAATATTGGCATTAACACTTTGATCCTTGCAAAGGATACTTATATTTGTTTGTATTTATATTTAAATTGATCTTTGACAACATTATTTGTTTACAATTAAAATACTGACTTCCATTTGTGACTAAGGTCACACTACCAACTTCTCTTATAATATTTTGATAAAATCAAATCAACTGGGGAATTACTTAGGTCAGAGTCATATTTACCTATACACATTGATTGACGAAGGTTTCTCTTTGTATCAGATCACACTTTCCGCTAACTAAATAGCGCTGCACTTATTGAAAATGTTCATTTCACAAAACTTAGCGCAACTTCACCACTCTCCATATATGTTGTTCGGGTTCGCTGCTTTCTTACCATCAGAATTGCCACTTACATATATTTTCCTCTTTCGGACCGCACAAAATTCATCGCGTCATTTTATTTCACCTCTCACTTTCGCTTCTGATATCGATGTGATGTTCCGTTTTCATTCTTTTTCACAACTGCTTTTTCATGACCACGGTGGGCCGTACTTTGTTCTGCCCAAAATTTGCATGACAGTGCTTTAAGCCCATCCTTCTTTTTTTTCATTGGGTAGTTGATCTCCCGTTTTAACTGAAATTTGCATAACAGAGGGTCAGTTTCACCTCCTCCTTACCAACCCCAACCAATGGCTATGCATCAGTTGTTGCTGTAGCGTGTTGTTTTTTTTCTCGGAACGATGTGTGTGTTCTTTGATATTATCTCCCAGACCAACTTAAATCAAAGTTCTTCTTATTTGACTTTTATGGCTTAAAATTGTCGCCAGCGAGTCTCTGGTCATAAATTTGCCATCCTAAATCTTTCAACTGAGGCGACTTATGGGAAAGTCCCGATAATGTACTTTCCTTACATTATCTTTCCCCCCGTACTAAAAGAAAGAAAACGTCCAGTTTTCTTTAGCATTGCATACCCAAGAAGACCATCACCATTGCAGATAATCTATAGATCACATAGATGATATCAGTCCACGTTCATCTATACAGAATCATATTGTAGACTAAAGTTCATGCAGAGGAAAATGTTCATTTGTAAATTACTTGTGTGACTTTAATAAAGAACAGTTCATATATGTACACATTTCCTAAGTATTCCCAAACAATTTAGAGATAAAATATTATCATTAGTACAAAAATTTTAAATTTTGTGGTTAAATATAACCGGTGTGTCTAAGATAGAGCACTCACCAAATTCAAAATATCTAAATAGCCAAACAGACCATACAAAACAAAAAGATATAATACACTGTGATATGTAAGGATCAGTATTCAACTTTACAATGATTCTTGATAATTATTTTTAACACAATACATGCATCATACAATATATAAAACCCAATTCAGGCAAAATCTTACAATTACACATACATAACTGAATATGTAAGATACCTGAGAGAAAAATTATGATAATGAGTATACATTCAAAATATGTATATGTATATACATATTTATATAGAGCAAAGAGTTTAATCCAATATAAAACTGTACCTCCACATTCTCAGATTTTCTTTTTTTTTTCTTTTTTTTTTTTTTTTTCAAATTATTTAATTATATCTAGTGCTACTAAAATTGAAACCAAAATTAGGCCAAAACAAACCAAAAGGAACAAATGTATATCTATACATACATATATATACATATATATATATATATATAATAGCAATACTCTTCTGAGTTCGATGAAATGGCATGTCTTCCACTTTACAATATTTACACATATTAATGAATGAATTCAGCACTATATCTAAGTAATAAATGCAAACAGACAAATATTTTAGATGGACACAAAAACAGTCCTAGCAATCTGAAAACATGACACATTCATGATGTTGTAACTTTATGATATTCATCTACTACTTGACCCAATTTTATGGATTAATTCAGTTACCATTTGTATTGTCCATTCATATGATTGTTGTAATTTTATTATATACATACAATTCTTTCGAATTATTAAACAACAAAGAATGAATAAAAAGAAAAAAAAAATGAAATTTTTCTTTAACAATTTTCCCTTCTTTCCTATTTTATTTATTTTTATTTATTTATTTCTCTCTTTCCTTTTCTTTTTCTTTTTTTTTTTTTTAAACGCCTAAGCGTAAAAATTCTCATGTTACTTCTAACCTGTTGAAAATAATAACTCCCCGTTCTGTCACTGTTCATTTTTTTCTGCCCGACAGAAAGAAGAAAAAAAAAAACTTCTACTCAATGATAAGAATCGGAAAGCTGC